>CM073575.1:136341370-138962269 GCA_037074715.1 Magnolia kwangsiensis
CATTTCTGCAGGCCTTTTTTTCATTTGGAGTATATGAAATTTTCGTGGGCAAAGCTGGAATGGAAATTGTGAGGAAATAACAACATGGATTGTAGCATACAACCGAGTGTAGGTGATCAGTCATTCGTAATTTAGTACTAAATGATCATAATAAATACCAACCTTATAGATACCTCCTCTCTACACACATGTATGCACGTGCACCCAAAGGAGCCCAACCGTGATAGCAGGTTCTGGATCATCCAAACCGCGCAACGGTGGGACCCACCACGTATTGGATCTTATCCCGGAATCAAGCCAGTCATTCATCAGCTAGTCCACACTTCTCAAAATAATAATAATAATAATAATAAAATGGACGGCTGAAAAAGCTGGGCAAACAGTCCATATCCAACGAACACGTGTTGTGCACCCCGATGAGTGGACCAGCCTGACTTTCTAGCCAGGTGGGCCCCACCAGCGGTCCATATTCAACAGACATCTAGGTTCATCGGCTGGGCCAGTTGCTGCAACAAAAAAAAAAAAAAAAAAAAAGGATGGATGGAAAATCCTTGCCCAGAAGTGCACATCCAATGCACACCTATGATGAATCCGGTTCGAATTTCCGTCCACTAAATCTACACGGTGGGCCCCACCGGTTGCATGGTTTTGGATAATCTCCAGATGTAAATCTAGTAATGATTCTGAGGAGATTGTAAATCACCTCTTTGAGCTTGTTGGCATAAACCTCCCCTGCTAAGACTCTCTCTCCAAAGAGTGCAACAGCCTCCTTGACGGATTGAAACGGTGCCCTTGTGTCGATCTCCGCTCTCCTTACAGTAACGATCCCTTCTTCGTTTTCCATGGTGCTGCTCATCATCTTCTTTGTAGCATCTAATGGAGAAGGAAGAGAGAGAGAGAGAGAGAGAGAGAGAGAGAGAGATGGAAATGGGAGTGTTGAGAAGGGTCCTTTTTATTTTGGGAGGTTTCAGGTCGTTAGAAAGAGAGAGAGAGAGAGAGAGAGAGAGAGAGAGAGAGAGAGGTGATGAGGTGATTTGCTTAGGACTAGGGGGGGGTAATAATATTTAATAAGATCGTACGCTTCGTTTCTTCGCGTCCACTTCACTGGTATTCTGTTATTTGAAGGTGAAGCCAGTCGTTGGTGGACGGCCCCGATCTTGTAAGATCCGAGGGGCCTACATCCAACGGTAGCCCGAGAGAGACGCTTCACCCAATTCCTCTCTCACTACTTTCTTCACGGGGAAGATGGTGGCATCCCTGAGGAGTACCAAATCAACCTTATGCCGCCACCCCATTGGCTGAGCCGGTGGGACCCACCCCACTAAGGTAGGGTTTTGATAAGTGCAGTAACATGTGCGTGGTTTAAAGAGAAGAGATCACCTTCTTTTCAAGATTAACCTTTGAACCCGCACGTGAAAGAAATATATAAAACAAAAAATTTTAATTGATGTTATTGATAAAAACACTAAAACAAGTTTATTTACAAAAGATTCTTGGCCAGCTAATTAAGCCCACCTTCATAGCTTTTCTAAAATAGTAAATAGACTGAAACTCTCTTTTATGACTTAAATAAGGACTTTAAATTGTTTCAAGACGTACTCTTAAAACCCAAAAATATACTTAAATTAGTAATATATATATATATATATATATATATATATATATATATATATAACTTAATAAAATAATATATTTTGACTGAAAATTTAAAGATATAACCCCTAAAATGGCTCACAAAATATACTACAAGCAACAAACAACTACAAAAAAGTTGTTTTGAAAAACTCTTAATGGATCAGTGGCCTTTATTCTTAACCAAGACGTGGAACCCAGCGATGGCTTTCAAACGATAATGTTGTTGATGTCTTAAATCTATAAGCAACAAAGTTTACCGTTGCGATCAAGCAAACATCAATGTCATCAACAGGTGTTCAATGACATTAAAAAAAATCTAGAAAATTCATGTTAGTTATTGGAATATTTTGATATTGTTACTTGATTTCATCGAAGTAGGTTAGATGCCATCAAAGTCTTCGATAGGTTTATCTATACCATCAAAGGTCCCATTGAATGCACACGCATAATTGCATAAATACAGGATTTATTTCTTATTCCGGTTTGATACTTTATATATCGGGTGTAATCGAGATTTGGAAATAAGAAAGGTCTTATAGAGCTTTCTAAATCATTTCTAAGGATTTCAAGGGCATAAGGCTTCTGAGAAAGATTTGAGACTTGTTTGAATTGGTAATACTTATCTCTTATAATTTCTGTTTTCTTAGTGCATTACTCGTTGCTTTGTATCGTAGATTTTTCTCAAAAGAATTTTTCATGCAAAATTCAAATTATGTATGTTTGGACTTTGTTGTATAATTGCGAGTACTTTGTCAGATTCATCTCCGAGTGTTTTCACGGTTCCCCAAGTGATTTCAGAGATAATGTTTGGAAGCAGATCGAATCTGAAAGCAACATATCAATGGCATCTAATCCGAAGTTCGATATAGAAAAATACTCCGGTAAAAATAATTTTAAAAGCCTCGTGAATGCTTCAATTATGAAGGTGAACTTTCAATCCTCATTGTTTCTTATCGTGCAGCCCACTTCAGTTCAGATATGCTTTAATTTTAGGCTCATGGACTTACATTATATGGTAAAATGGATGGCCATGGATGGGTGAATTTCTCACAAACATCAAGATGGGCCACACCTAACTTTTGACTATAGGAACTTCCTGTAATGGTGTGTCACAAGTAATCGTGTCCATCAAAATAAGAGGGTTGATTGGAAGAACTTCCTGCAATGGAGTGTTGCAGGAACTTCCTGCAATGGAGTGTTATAGACAATCACATCCATCAAAATAAGTAGGTGCTGGATGTGGATTGCAAGCGAGGTTTCGTAAAATGTTCTTGGGCTCAATAACTAGGTTGGGCCACCATGATGTTTGTGGGAAATTCACTCGTCCATGTGTTTTGCGAGATCATGAACTTAAAAATGACGCAAATTCAAAACTCAAGTGAGCTGCACATAGATATCAAGGAGGATTGAATGTTACCATTAAAATATTTGTGAGGCCACCAAAGTTTTGAATCAGGCTAATATTTTTATGTTTTCAGTTCATTTAGTAGGAATGACCTTACGAACCATTTTCAAGACATCAATGTCACGGTAGACCTCAGGAAGGTTTCAACGGTAGGTATTTCCTTGTCATCATTTTTCCGTGGTGTGACCCACTTAAGTTTTGGATCTGCCTCATTTTCAGGAAAACTAATTGATCGGATGAATTTCTCACAAACATCAGGATGGGCCACCTATTGTCAGATGCCTTAAATCTGACAGGAATTTAGGTTGCTCAATCGGTCAAGGGCCTTGCTCGACTAATCGAGTGGACCGCTCAACCAGTAGAGGGTCACTCAACTCAAAATCCAGCGAACTCACTTTTCTGGCCTCAACGAGTTGAGGGTCTGGCTCGACTAGTCGAGTGAACAGTGCTCGACCAATCGAGGCCCTAGCTCAACTAGTCGAGGGTTATGAAGATTTGCACGAATTTTATGCGGATTGCGTAAATTGGAGGCGGTTTTGTAGAGGTGCGAAAGGAAAGTTGCCTAAATTATAAATAGGGGTCCTTAGGATTTTTCTAGGGTATAGAAAAGGCTTTCTAAATGGTGTAGTAATGGTGAGATTCAAGGTTGTTCGAATCAGGTAAGTCCTTTCTCTTTATAATTTATATTTTCAGAGTGGAATTCTGTCGCTTTGTGCTATGATTTTTTCCTGCATAGGTTTTCCACGTTAAATCTTTGTGTTCTCTTGTATTTACTTGATGTCATTGGATTGTTATCATAAATCTAGATCTGTGTGATTCCGCAGCACAAATTCCCAACAAGTGGTATTAGAGAAATCGTTATGGCACAAATCTAAATCTAAGGGATTAGTAATAATGACAAGCACCAGGTATGATATTGAGAAAAACTCAGAGAAAAATAATTTTGAGTTATGAAAGATCAAGAAGATGAGTTCCTTAATCAAGCAAGGCAAAAATGGTGCTCTTGAGAAGCGAAAGTCTACTATGACTGATGATGAATGAAATACTCTTGATAAGAAGGCCTTATCATCGATCTGTTTATGTCTCACGGATGAAGTTCTCTACAACGTTATGAGGAAGAAAACTGTAGTTAAGTTATGGGCGAAGTTAGAGGATGTCTATGCGAAAAAATCCTCTGAAAATCACCTACACTTAAAGTGGAAGTGGTATAACTTCAAAATGGCAGAGGGTGGAGATTTGGAGTCTCATATCAGCAACTTTAATAAATTGATTTACAAATTACTAGATATGGAGGAAGTGATGAAAGATGAAGAACAAGTATGTATGTTGTTGAATTCACTTTCGGCATCTTATTAGTCATTCAAGGACATAATGTGATCCAAGAATAAAACCCCGAGTGTCGACACCGTTATCTCAGCCCTTTAAGGGAAGGTCATGAGAAAGCTTAACATCGACACAAAGATGTCTTTTGATGCACTGATTACAAGGGGTAGAAATTCTGAACAAGGTACTGGTTCTTCAGGTTCTAAATCCAAATTCAAGAGTAAAGGCAAGGGAAAGGTAAAGTGCTAAAACTATGGGAAGGCAGGACATATGAAGAAGGATTGTGAAAATCCTGAATCGAAGAGAGAAGATTGAGGCTTCATACAAGGCAGTCAATGTTGCCACGTTAGAAGGATCGAGTAGATATGATGGTGATATTTTGTCTGTGTCTACGATCAGACGGTCATACGATAATCATAAGGATGAGTGGATTCTAGACACAGGGGCATCTTTTCACATAACTTCTCATCGGAGTTGGTTCACCAGCTACAGGGTGCGATGGTGGACATGTATTTATGGCTAATGATAGTGCCTGTATTGTTGTGGCTGTTGGTATGGTGTGTATCAAGATGTTTGATGGGGTGGAGCATACCCTAACTGATGTAAGGCACGTTTCTGATTTGAAGAAGAATCTGATTTCTCTTGGTGTACTTAAGGCAATAGGCCGCAAGTGCACATGTATTGATAGTGCTCTTAAAGTATCTAAGGGGGCATGGGTGATCATAAAAGCACAACGACTCGATAATATTTACAGGTTGATTATGAACACTTCAAAAGGTGGAGCTGCAGTGGCTGTAGCGTATTCTACCTCTACACGTGTGTAGCATAATGTTGAGGCATAAAAAATGGTGAAGGAATCAAGCGAGGAAAGGTAAAGAAATAGGAAGAACTTTTGAAAAGAAAAAGATAGATATAGCTTTCATGAGAGTGCGCAGGTCCGCGCAACCATTATAGGTTACGCGGTTCCGCGCAATCAATCTCAATTGCGCAGGTCCGCGCAGCCATTATAGGTTACGCGGTTCCACGCAATCAATCTCAGTTGTGCGGGACCTCAGAGTAAATTGCACAAAGGGCTTCGTTAAGAATGATCTAAAGCACTGAAAAATAGTCCCGCATCGCTAAGATCAGAATTTTCACACGTGCGAGGGTCTATAAATACCCTTTCCCCTCTTTCGTTACGGGTAATTGAAGATTTTCAAGAGAAGCGGAGTGGAGTAGAAGACAGAATGTAGAAGAGAGTATCCTGGCAGTTGTGCAGGACCGCGCAACCGGTATCGGTTGCGTGGGTCCGCGCAACCAGGCTGCCCTGCAGTCTGTGAAGTCCAAAGGTCGTCACGCTGCTAAAATTCGTGGGCTAGGCTTCCTTTCTCTGGGCTTTCTCCTCTTCATGGGTCCAAAGGAGAAAGATCAGTCGATTTAATAGATATTCCTCCTAAGTCCCAGAGGATGGTTGAAACAGGCGCTGTTATGCTGCTGAAATTTTTATTTCATTAAAGACCCATCGATCGGAACGACATTCCTCCTAAGTCCTAGGAGATGATCGAATCAGGCACCGGAAGGCTGTCGAAATGAACTTTGAATGCTTAAGGTACAAGTCCTTCATTTCTAAATAATTTATCTTAGAATCAAGGGATGTAAAGAGGATGTAAATGAACTCAGTATCAATAAAATGTGATGAATGTTCATAGTACTCTTTCTCTGTTATGTTTGAATAAGACAATCTTCCAAATCAAATGCATTTGTTTCTTTGTCGAAACAAAATGGCGACTCTGCTGGGGAATTATTTTTGTCTTATTTAAAATATTAACAGTGAAGTTGTTACGAACATTCATCATGGTTTGGCGTCTTATGGATGCCAAAATGGCGACTCTCAGTGGGAAGTCCTCCCCTTCATCTCTAAGATAGATCACTCCAATCATTCAATTACTAATTATAACTTTATTTCATGATTGAAGGTTTTGAAAATCGACTACGACTTATTACTCATGGCTATCCTCGTAAGAAAAGTAAACTTTCTATTCACCCCGACAGGGTTCGTGATAGAATACGCACCAAGTCATGCAAGTACAGGCATGGTTCAAGCAATAGTTGGGGTCATTTCTGCTTCACCCCAGTCATCAGAAGATAATGCAGGCTGGACCGTCATGACCTCTCGTAAGACAAGAACACGAAACTTCAGAATTTCGGGAATGAATCAGCCTTCATTAAGAATCAGAGGGCCCGTAACGCGAAGCACAGTTAAAAGAAATCATGAACTTGCTCCTCCGGCGATTTATCCAGCGCAAACAGTTCCCCAGTTGACAGCGCACGACTTCCCGGCTTTAAATGCTTCAATGGCTGAACGAACAAGAGAACGAAAGGGAAAAGCATTGGTCATTAGATCGCCAACACCATCCCAAAAAGGTTCACCAGTATCGGCGTCATCTCAGTCAATTGATGCCGTAGGGAGCACGAAAAGGCTCGATGAAACTCTGTCCCCTCCCTTTTCTGCAAGCCCTGTCACATCAGTATTCTCTTGTTCTCCTTCGATTACTGCTTCGTCGAAAAGTGGAGAAGCTGCAGTATTCATGGTTGGAACAAATCCAGACTATAGAACAACTACAGAGGATCGTTTCAATGCAATGACAGAAGCCCAAAATGTATTAATGAAAGAATGCAGAAATCTCAGAGAAGCACTGGCAACCCTCGCACACAACGTAGCCCGAATGGCAATCCCCCAGAACGCAGCGGAGGGCAAGAAAACCAACCTAATGTCCTTCCACCACAGGGGGCAGGGTCGTTAGGGTCTACCCCCGCGGCAAGAACTGTGACACAAGAAAAAGTAAGGCAAGTGGTCGAAGAGGCGGTTAAAGCAGAAAGAGAACGTGAAAATACCGGACGTTTTAGGTATCAAACGCCGTATCCAAGGGAAGTAGAAGACATCCCTTTTCCGGCCAATTTCAAACATCCGTATTTTCAAAAGTTCAATGGAGAAGGATCCCCGGAGGAGCATTTGATGCACTTCATCACTAGCATGGGAAATTTTTCTACGATACCACAGTACTGCTTGTGGTTGTTTGATTCATTACTAACACACAAAGCATTTCGATGGTATTCTAGTTTGGCACCTAGATCGATACGTACCTGGGAACAAATGCAGGAGGTTTTCATGTCAAACTTCTTCTCCTCAGAACGTGACGTCAGTATTACGAAACTGGCCTCTATTCAGCAAAGAGAATGAGAGCCGGTAGAGAAGTTTATAGACAGGTGAAAAACATTAGGGGCTTCATGTAGATAACTACCGAAGGAAAAAGAACAAGTTAAGATGTGTTTAAATTCTATGGGGACAGGAATTGCGTTCGGACTGACTAGCGCTGATATGAGAACTTTTCGTGATTTGGCTACTAAAGCCCATGTGTTGGAGCTGATGACTCGCAAGATCCCAGCATTTCACCATGATACAACTAGGAGAGTGTCTGGCAGGACAGCTATGAACGCTGTCGATCATGACAGAAGAGGAAAAGACACAAAGGACTCGAGAGAAATAAGACCGGACCGACGCGAAGAAGGTGATAAGTCAAGAAATAGGTACAACAGGAAGAGGCCTAGAATGCTGAATTCTCATGAGGGGTTCGCATTTGAAAAAGAAGATGTCGCCCCTATGATGAAACAGTTATTAAAAGCTGGCACGATAGTATTGCCGAAGCCTAAGCGCCCAGAAGATGTAACAAGAACCAGAGAAAGGGATTTCTATCGTTATCATCGTCTGGTGGGGCATCCAATAGAGAACTGTTATACACTGAAATGTATAATACAGCAATTGATTAATAGAGGCGAGATAGTATTGGGGAAAGAAAGAGAGAGGGGCTCCATGGCAACCGTAAACATGCTTACAGTCCGAAAAAAGGACCAAGATGTGAATAACGCAGGAAGTAGTAAAGTTGTAAAGAAGGTTGCGGTGATCACACAACGGTCAGGTAAGAAGGTGGTAAGCCCTACAAAATAGAAAACAAAAAAAGCGATTGCAAAGGAGAGTAACAGCGGCAAGATGAAGGAGAAGAATGAGATGACAAGAGTAAATTATGACGTGGTAAATCATCTAAAAGGAATACCGGCCCGATTAAGCGTTTATAATGCACTGAAGCTATCAAAAGAATTTCGACAAAGTTTGATCTAGGCCTTATTTGATCATGACATCAGGGAAACCTTACTGGCGGAGTTAGAACATGAAGAACTCGATGAACACGAGGACTGTTTTCCGGTCATTTCTTTTTCTGATGATGATCTGATCTATGAGGAAGACCATAACAGACCACTAATGATAGAAGGCCATATTCGTGGGAAGAAAGTCAAACGGATTATGATAGATAATGGGTCTGCAGTAAATCTTTTGTCACTCTCAATGTTAAATAAATTAAACTACCGTCGCTCAGAACTACGCCCCAGCGGAATGATGATACAAGGTTTTAATCAAGATGGGCAGCGCACACTTGGCAAGATTACGGTAACGTTAGAAATAAGAGAATTAACTACTGACGTTGTTTGTGACGTCATAAGTTCAATAACGACATACAACCTTCTCATAGGAAGGCCATGGATACATCAGTACAATATTATACCCTCTACTCTGCATCAGTGTTTCAAATACTGTAAAGACGGAGTACAACATGAAGTGATGGCCGATGCGAGACCGTATACAGAAGCTAAGTCCTTCTTTGTAGATGCTAGCTATTATAAAGAATTCGCTATCAAAAAAATAAATAAGGATAAAGGTGGTGTCCTATAGAATGATCGAGAAAGTGCAATTACGAAGTTAGCAGAAAAAGTAGTGTCATCTGAAACTGCAAAAATAAGCAAGTTCTATTTTGTGCCACAACATTTAAGGCAACCGGGACAACCGCCATTAACCCTTTTGTCATCTGCACAACTGAAAATTTTACAGTCACATTATACGGTGCCACTGCCGTATGCTGAAAGAAATAAGCCGTTTTCTTTCGCTCCAACAAGATTTCAAGTTAAGGCGAGTGAAAAATATCTTAAGCCAATTAAGTTCTATATTCAGAAGCAATAAGGACAAGAGGAGAGACTCAAAGTCATAACTACCGTGGTAGGTTGACGCCGCAAGACCTCCAAAAGTATAGTCCGACAAGTAAGAAAATTATAAAAAACATGGGCTTTGATTATGAAGAACCCGTTGGCCTAAATCATGGGAAGGGAATTCAAGTACCCATTGGGGTCGATCAGGAGAAGCGTAAAAAATTTCAAGGGTTGGGGGCAAGCTAGCCAATGAATACGATTGCAATCGTGTAGCCTCTCACAGAAATATGCTGCCTCAATATCTCCAAAAACGAAAAAAATATATCTCCAGTAACAGTCACAATCACATCCAGGGGGCAAGTTCAAAGCCAAATGAGATAAAGTGTGCTCAATGAAAGAAAAATTCTTCAAAGAAGTAAATGAAAGCCTATGTTGGCCTATACTCACGTTGACAAAAAAGAAAATTGCTTCCGAAGGCGCTACTAATTTTGATACAGAACATTACCAAGATAATAATTCTGTATCAAAAGGGGGTAAGATGAATAGAATGAATAAGGAAGAAGTTCGCAAGCATATCAAAATCATATGACAAAGCATATCAAGATCATATGATAGCAAATAAAGAATGACGAAAAAGGTGAGCCCCATCAAGAGAGTTTTATAAAATTTTACCTGAAATTGATATCACCATCAAGCTGGTATATTACAAACGACACAAATGATACAGATAAGCAATTTCAGGCAAAAATACCTATCATCGTCTTTCAAAACAGCATGCTAGATCATCGCCAAAAGTCTTCAGTCTTCCAAGACATTTGAAGATAGCATATTAAATCGTCACCAAACAAAAAAGTGCCGATGATCGCTATCAAGCATTGACGCTCATCACCGATAGAAAATCTCCATGAACAAAAAAGTTCCGATGATCGCTATCAAGCGTTGACGCTCATCACCGATAGAAAATCTCCATGAACAAAAAAGTACTGATGATCACTATCAAGCGTTGATGCTCATCACCGATAGGAAATCTCCATCGAAATCGCATCATCAGATATCGATGATGATCATAAAAAGCAAAGAGAGCAACTATCGCTATTGCCGATCAATCGCTCATCAAAGTTGCCATCATCGCTAAGCTGATACATTTTTTTAAACACGATACAAAAGTCCTTATAACATTGTCAGCAGCAGCGAAATGTCAATTATTGATCAACCATATGATAATAGTAGAATGAATCATACAATCAACTGTATATACATAATTGGCGATAACGATGGCTATTTATCATAAAAAGGCAGCGTAGTCAAGTCTCGAAAAAAAAAAGAGAGAAAAAGAAAAAGCCAAGTTCTAAAAGGACCAAATCTCAAAAGGGGCCAACTACGCATAAGACCTATGAAGATCACCATTCGGGCAGCGGCGAGAAGCCAGTGGCCCTAAAAAGCCCGTGAAGGCCATCGTACGCATACCCATGCGGGCAGCTGACGGAGTCAATGACCAAAAGCCAGAAGATAAAAAATTGACAAAAAGCCAAGAGTTCAAAGTCTTCAAATGACCAAAGGCCAAAAGAGCTAAAAGTCTTCAATGATCAAAAGCAAAAGAGCGAAAAGTCAACCGAAAGATCAAAAGCGAAAGGCCAAAAAGTCGACTAAAAGTCAAAGTGCTAAAAGTCCTCAAATGACCAGTCAGCGTAACCCCTATGCCATCTGTATAGCTTTCCGACAGCGTCACGGGGAATAGAGGACAAGCCCTCCTGTGAATGGGCCCGACCTTACAGGAGAAGAAAATGAAGGCTGCAGTGTGTGCTTTAGATAGGCCAACCATGCATAAGACCCCTCAGATTTGTGGTTCGATTCCGGTACTAACTCATGAGGAAGGGCTTAAACCTACTCATCGATGGATCAGCAACCATGGATTTGGTACCCCCAAAGGTAGCCTTGCGAGCTCAGCGAACTCTAGAGAGTTACCGTGGCCAACCCTCTGCGTAAAACCAACCGAGTTCACGGCCCCGGTAGCTTCACTGGGCCCCTCTGATGGATCGGGGTTTGTGAACTCCCTAGGCAGTGAGAAGTCTAGCGAACTCTAGAGAGTTACAGAGACCATCACGTAAGACCCGACTCTAACTAGAGTCCAAGTAAATTCGCCAAGTAAATTCATTCCACTACTCAAGAGCCTAAACTGTGTGCAGCTAACTGAATTGAAACTTAGCACCGCCAATAAAATATAAACGAATGAAGTCATGTAGGAAATTCGATACTGACAAGCATAAAATATTGGTGCTTTATGATTAGTTCATAGAATGTCATGATAAACTATGTGCAATGTTCAAAATGCAGCAAATTCATGTTGAAGTTATGACATAGATAATATGTCTGGAATAATGCTTAATGTAGAAGTGCATGAAAAAGTTACTGAAATTTACTAATGAAAATCAAAAGAGAACATGCACTCAAATATGAAAAAAAAAAAAAAAAAAAAAAGAGAGAAGAAGAAAGGAAGAAGCAAAATTATGTATACAAAAAAGGGAGGGATTACATGCTTATAATTCCTCTGTGATGCCTATTACATTCATATATTGCCGCAAGTTTTCCTTTAATTGAAGCTAAGCTGCATCATGCTTTAATTTCTCTTTAAGAATAATCTTTATTTGATCAGGAAGGCCAGCTAATTTGTCTTCTAAAGATGTGATCATTTCTTTGCTCCTGAGTAATTCAAACTTTTCAGAGTCAGCAGACCGAATATTGACATCAAGTTTCTCTTTAACCTCCTGTATAGACAGTTCCTCCTCATGACCTTGCAGTTCCATCTGCGAAATCTCTTCTCTTAAAGCCGCGATATGATCTTGAATAAGTACCTTGTCATCAGTGAGGGTCTTCAATTGTTCTTGCAACGATAACTGCTCCTAGTCTAATTCAGATATGGTGGAAGCAATAAGTGAAGCCCTCTCCTTAGACAAAGTTAACTGCTTCCCATATTCCAGAACTTCTGGAGCAATCATAATATTCTCCGCTGATGCCAAAGAAGCTATCAAATCACGAAATCTGAAGAGAGAATCACGCAAAATAGAAATATTAATCTTCGTCATCTTTGCAAAGCTTTCTAGAATTTCGATGGCGATATCCAGGTCTAGCCATTGTTCAGGATCTTTGAAGATATGAACTACCGTTGAAAAAGAGTTTTTCATCAAAAGCGTTTTGTGAGTGGGAATCTTTGAAGGAAATGATAGCTCAGAGACAGTGGCCACAGATTCAGAGCTGGCCGCTCCACTACAAGGGAGAATTCCTACAACATGAATAGGAGATCAAGTTAGAGTGAGTAATACAAAATGAAGAATTTACAGCTCTTCAAATTAATATATATACCTGCCGCAGAGGTGTGACCAGCAAGCAAGGAAACTTCTGGGGCTGCAAAAGTACCAGCTTCCAACATGTCAGCAAGAGAGGGCGCTCTCACTTCTGTACTGGAATCTCTGGTAGTAGGAGTTGGTAGATCAGTAGTCTCGACAGGGAATACAATTTCACGGGCCATACTCTTCGGTGCCACCAGAGGAGCCAAAGAAACCTGTGGGGAGACCATTGGTGCAGCTGGATGAAGATCTACAGAGGGGGCAGCGCTCGTTTCGATGCAAGCCACATGAGTACCTAAAAAAGGAAATGACAGTGATGATAAGATAGTGATCACTAGATAAGCACGTAAATATTTAAGAAATTCGGGCTCCCTTACTAGGTGAATACCCATATTCCCCGTAGTCCAAGGGTTCTTCATCCTCTTCGGTTATCGCATGTGGCTTGCCAAGAAAGGAAGTGGTGGGGGAAATTTCAAGAGCCGTGGGGAGATGTTCTTCCTCTACATTTTCAGTGGCCATATTTTTCTTGTCATCTATGTTGACCTCCCCTTCTTCATGGTCATCATCCTGAGCTCCATCATTTCCATCATCATCATTGTTATCATCATCTTCAGATCCCAGGGAAGTGGAATCTCCTGATACAGAAGATGAATTTTCGCTTGCCAGATCTTCCTCATCTACTTCTACAACCACGACTTATTTTCCTTTGTAGGAGACAGGCTGGTTGCTTTCTCTTGGAGATCTCCTGCCAACTGGAATCGAGGGAGATGAAGAGACCTGTCTTGCCTCTTCCTGGGGAGTGGGTGACGACGTTTGCAGACGTGCTCGTGATCTAGTCATCGGAGATGATGAGCTAAGGGGAAGAGGTTGTGAAGAAGGGGCAGGTTCGTTTCGAGCTGGACCCTCCTCAGTTGTAGCAATCTCTTCAGGAATAGGGGAGGATGCTCCTGCAACATCCTCTGGAGCTCGGCCACCAAGGTCGTGGGCGACATGTTTAAATTTCGACAGGACTCCATGGGCAAACCAACCATCTAAAGTATTAATTAGTTTTCTCTCACAGATTGGCTCTTCCGTCGAAATCTTTCTACAAATTTCACCATGATGAGGAGTGCGACTTTTTTCTAGAATGAAGCCGATTCCGTTCTCAATTTTTCTGTCCCTAAGCCGAGGTGGATGGAGAAAGAGAAGAGAATCCACTAGTAGGCGTTTGTTGATCAGAAATGATTGGTGGTCCCACCACCTTATATAGCTGTAAGAAATATGGACTATCTCGTCGCAACTAGGGATGATGAAAGAAGAGTTGACACGGCCGCCTAATAGTTGCTTCCATATCATGGCCCAGTTCAAAGGAACTGTTCCATAGCAGCGCATTCTCTTAGTAACCAGCCCACAATCTTCTGGCACGGCTTGGTCATAGCCGAATTGGAGAGCAAAATGGCTGGGATAGTAGGGTTCTCTCCAGAATTTCGTTCCTTCCCTAAGAGGCAAACTGCAAGAACGAATAGAAAGAAAAAAGGCCCTTTCCGCTATAGTCAATGTCCCCTGATCCACCATGTCTGTATCTTGAATGTAGCGATGAAGGCGAAACGGGAAGAAGTCCACTCGATCAAAATCTTGTATCTTATTGATCACTCATTCATACGATCTTCTGTCCATGGCCCTTTGTTGAAAAAACCAAAGAGGAAGATGAGAAGGGTTGACATAAGCCTTCTCCGGTGCTTCAAAAGTCCAGGGGAAATAGACTCCTAACCATCCAGTGAAGTAGTGTCAGGCAGTATACACTGATGAAGATCCCAGGGTGGGATTTTTGACGTGTGTAGAAATTTCTCCAAAGGCCCGATAAATGGAACATAGCACAGGAGGCGCAATAGAATATTTCTAACCTTCCGCTAGAGCTCCGGCGACAACGAAGGTGGTGGGGGGAACAGCATCTGCCCACTTGAAACTAGGGAGAGCAACTATGCTTAGTCAGTAGGCTAGGAAGGCTGCAAGTTCCCCAAAGGAACTATAAGCTGGTCGTTCCTTCGTATTGTCACGAAGAGTCGTTAGTTCCTTACAGCGACTGTCGCGGAATCTACAAAACGAAAAAGGAATTAATATGCAAGAGTATGTGATGAAAAGGAAAATGCTAATCTCTGGGTATGGAATACCTGAGCATTCTAGAAAAATAAGTCAACCATTGTAGAGGGGATAGTTTGTGAAAGTTTGGAAACTTTCTCATCTCTCTGAAAAGTTCGACGGTGGTTTCAGAGATAGAAGGTCTGCGGTCAGGAGAGGATATAAATGTCAATTCTGCATTCGTTGGGATAAACTCGTCGTAAAATCTTCCTGTAAGCGGGAGACCTGCTATGCGATGAAGATCCCATAGCTTGATGCTCATTTCTCCGAACGACAAGTGAAGGGAATTGGTGGTGGAAGACCAATATTCGAGGAATCCTTTCAGCACGGAGGGTTCCTTGTAAAAGTATTTGGATGTGACCTCTATCGCATCATAAAGGCCTACTTTAGCAAGAGTACTCGTGTGTTTCTTCAGGATTTCCTCTGCCCAATCAGAATAATAGCGATGAGAAGTCAGCAGGCCCCTTGTTCGAAAATCTTCTGATCCCCAAAGAGGATCGCAATCCTTGTACCTCTGTCTGATAGTCTCGTAGAAATATGTCGAAAAGAGATTGTGCGGACTGTGAAAAAGAGTAAGGAAGATCATGGGGTGGGCTTCTCCGATGATCTTCAACGGTTTCTGAGTCTGCAGTTTCCCTTCGAGAATCTGAGGTTCTCACATCGCCCACAATTCAGTATACATCAATTTTTCTCCGTCCACGTAATCTGTGTGTTCACATTCAAGGATGGACTGGTGACGATGAACGTTGATGGGAATTATTGTCATGCCTTCTGAATGAGGGTTGTCAAATTTCATGACGCCCTCGATCACTCGAACGGATTCCCAAGAGTTTTGGAGCTTCTTCTTACTATGCTCCTTTATCTTTTCTTCAAACTCCTTCGCCTTATTTTGACGAGTTTTCTTGGAGCGAGAAGCAGGCGGGGTATCTTCTCTAACAGGGGGTCTATCACTATCCGTGCGAATATGGGCGGTTTTCTTCAACCATTCTTCCCAATCATATTCACGGCCATGTTTCGGGGGCAGTTCTATATTTCCCATGATTATGGCCCGGTGAATGGGAGAAGAAAGCGATTCAATGCGGTCAGTAAAATCAAAAGTTGGAAGTACTGGTTCTTTGAAATATGCGGGAGTTTGAGTGGTGGTTTTGGTACTCTTAGTCGGTGGTTGATCAGCAGGAGGAGATGGGCGATGAGAATATGTATTGAGTGCATTGGGTTGAGATGGATGGTCAGTTGGAGGGTCTACGGGACGAAGGGTCCTCTTGATGCGGGCCATGAAGAGAAGAGGGTTAAAAACCTAAGGAAGATTGTTGAGGAAGGTTCAGAAAAATAGCAAAGACTTGGTTGCGCGGCGTGTCGCAATACTTAGAAAACTTGCGCGGACGGAAGATCCATTGCGCGGGTCCGCGCACACAATGTTGGTTGTGCGGGAAAATCGCCAAAAGAAAAAATTTTGCCAGAGGATGTGGAAAACTACAGGTTATGAAGGAAGTGCGGTATTTATAAGCTACCGCAATCGAGTATATACGCGATCGGTTGCGCGGGTCGCGCAAGCCAAATGAAAAGTAGGAATTTTGATCCTTTTTTGTTTCTTGAGGAAACAAAGAAAGGATCAAGGGGGCATCTGTTGAGGTATAAAAAATGGTGAAAAAATCAAGCAATGAAAGGTAAAGAGATAGGAAGAACTTTCAGAAAGAAGAAGATTGAGATAGCTTTCATGAGAGTGCGCAGGTCCGTGCAGCCATTATAGGTTGCGCGGTTCCGCACAATCAATCTCAGTTGCGCAGGTCCGTGTAAAGAAAGTATCAGTTGCGCGAGACCTCAGAGTGAATTGCACAAAGGACTTCGTTCAGAATGATCTAAAGCACTGAAAAATAGTCTCGCATCGCTAAGATCAGGATTTTCACACATGCGAGGGTTTATAAATATCTCTTCCCCTCCTTTATTACGGGTAATTGAAGATTTTCAAGAGAAGCGGAGTGGAGTAGAAGACAGAAGGTAGAGGGGAGTCTCCTGGCAGTTGCACAAGACCGCGCAACCGGTATCTGTTGCGTGGGTCCGCGCAACCAGGCTGCCCTACAATCTGTGAAGTCCAAAGGCCGTCACACTGTTGAAATTCGTGAGCCAGGCTTCCTTTCTCAGGGCTTTCTCCTCTTCATGGGTTCAAAGGAGAAAAATCAGTCGATTTAATCGACATTCCTCCTAAGTCCCAGAGGATGGTTGAAACAGGCGCTGTTATGCTGCTAAAATCTTTATTTCATTAAATACCCGTCGATTGGAACGACATTCCTCCTAAGTCCTAGGAGATGATCGAATCAGGCATCGGAAGGCTATCGAAATGAACTTTTAATGCTTAAAGCACAAGTCCTTCATTTCTAAATGATTTATCTTAGAATCAAGGGATGTAAAGAGGATATAAATGAACTCAGTATCAATAAAATGTGATGAATGTTCAAAGTATTCTTTCTCTGTTGTGTTTGAATAAGACAATCTCTCAAATCAAATGAATTTGTTTCTTTGTCGAAACACATACTGAGCATGGCCACATGAGTCGGCAGTGCATGAAGGCTGAGACGCACGGACAGGGATACAGAGCAGATGGAGCAGCCACTTATGAGAAGAATCACACGGCATGATCTTAAGATATCGGCGAGGTACATGGACGACTCCAATATCACAGGAGGATCCATCTTCTATTCAATGGCTCTAGGTGAGCCTGGTGCTGAAAATGGAAGGTGACTATGGGCGATATGATGGACTCGTTGTACTAGACTGACACGTAGGAGCGAGTGGAGCTTCCAGTGGGCCGGAGAGCGATTGAATGCAGGTGGATCTTTAGGAGGATACAACATAGATATAGAGCGAGATTGATAGCGATAGGTTATGCTTAGAGAGAAAGGATTGACTTCTCGGAGATATTCGTGATGACGGTATAGCAGATATCTATTAGATCCGTGATTGGTGTTGGTTGGCCAATGTGATCTTGAGTTGGAAGGATAGATGCAAAGTCTCCACTTCTGTAAGGGAAATTAGAAGAGCAGATCTTCGTGTAGCAATAAGAGCAGTTCGAAATTAAAGGGATTGAGAAAAGACTTTGCAAGAGGTCATGCTACGACCTGTTGCCTAGGCAGTGGTTTGATTCCTTCATGGTGAGTCAGGAATTGATGACATATAGATTGTCAATTATGACATGTCTGAAATCAATGTACTGAAGACTTGGTTAAGTGGGACATTTAAGATGAAGGATCGGGGGCCGCAAAGAGGGTTCTTGGCATTGAAACTGAAGGAGGAGTAGGGTTTGATCATCACAAGCAGAATACCTTGTATGTAGGTATTGATCTAGGATGTGATGGACCATGTAAAGCCGAAGAGCATTCCCAATGCATCTCTCCTCAAGTTTACCTTAGGACATGTATCAAAACAGATGAGGAAAAACAGGATATCTCATGAGTCTTATTCGAATGCGGTTGAAAGTGTATGTTATGGTCTGGATTAGATCTGTTATTTCATAGGCTATCAGTGTTATGAGCAAGTACCTTAGCAAGCAATATTGGGTAGCAGTGAGATGGTAAGAAGACTACGTCTTTTCTTTTAGGAAGACAAAAGCAAAGGTGGTTGACATGTGGATTTAGATTCGACAGACACGATCATCAAGGTCATTCCTGTAGAGAAGTTCAATTTTTGTACAGCTTCTCTAGGCTTGGCGATTGTGAAAAAGAAGGATGGAGTGTGCACGAGAAACTATGATGTAATGCAGAGATAAGAGAAGAGGTCAATAAGTTACACGGTTGAAGATTAAAGGCATGGTAGAGATTATTATCAGATGCTTTAAATATGACAGGATTTTGGGCAACTTGACCGGTCGAGGGCCTAACTTGACCGGTCGAGTGAGCCACTCAACCAATCGAGGCCTTGGCTCGACTAGTCGAGGGTTACACAAATTTACACAGATTTTGTGCGGATTGCGTAAATTGAAGGCGGTTTCGCAGATGTGCGAAAGGGAATTTGCCTAAACTATAAGTAGGAGTCTCTATGGTTTTTTTAAGGCATGGAGAAGGCTTTTTAAATGTAGTAGTAAGGGTGAGATTTGAGGTTGTTCAAATCGGGTAAGTCTTTTCTCTTTGTAATTTATGTTTTCAGAGTGGAATTCTATCACTTTATGCTGTCGTTTTTTTCCGCAAGGGTTTTCCACATTAATTCTTTGTGTTCTCTTATGTTTGCTTGATGGTACTGGATTGCTATCTTAGATTTAGATCCCTGTGATTCCACGGCACAAATCCCCAACACCACCTAGCTTTTAAAGGCAAGAACTTCCCGCCAAATGGTTTCACAAGCGATCCGCGACCGGCGGGTGCCATTACTTCAGCCAATGCAACAAGCCATGGCTTTGGTGGATCCCTGACTGTGGGCCCACCTTGATGTACGTAAATTACATCCATGCCGTCCATCCATTTTGATAACTCATTTTATAGAATCATCCGATAGACAAAAGTGTATCCTAATCTTAGGTAGTCCACACCACAGGAAACGGTGGTGATTGAATACCCACCGTTAAAATTTTCTTGGTGACTACCAGAATGTTAATTTGCCATCAAACCTGTTTGACAATCTCACAAAGACGTGGATGAAAGGACACAAAAATATCAGCTTGATCCAACACCTCTGTGGCCCACAAGACGCTTTTAATAGTCAATCACCACTGTTTCCTGTAGTGCGGCCCACCTAAGATTTGGATCTGCTTCAATTTTTTGGTAACGTGCCCTAAAATGAGTTGTCCAAAATGGATGAACGGCATAGATGCAAGTAACATACATTAAGGTAGGTAGGCCCCCCAGTCAGGGGTCCGGGGCTCAATGCAAAACAAGCCTGCTGTATACGCCCACCTGTGGTGCACCTGCTATCAAATGTCTGTTTTCAACCAGCAGGCCATCATGCCACTGTGCGCACGGACTGTACTGTTCACATTACTTCAAGTCCCCAACCACACGGTTTGTTGGAATCTAACAAGCATTTTGAAACGCCTACTTTCAAAAACTTTATTTTGACGATGTTATGATTCCAAACCCACCCCTGCTAACTGTACTGTGGAAGCAAGGGCGCACTGAGTCTTGGTGCACACCTTGCACCCACTAGGAGTGCACATGCGCCCGTTTGGACCGGTTCTGGAGTGAAACTAAAACTACATTGGAACCAGAACATGACCATTTGCACCATAGAATCGGTCCGGACCGTAAAAACCGGTTCAATTCCAGTTCGGTACATTGGCCTTTTTATAATACAGTCCAATTACATGTTTTTTTGAAAAAAAATTTAATCTAGCTTATGTCTATTCATGTTGTGATCTATTTGATAAATGATTTAGATATTATATAAGGTGTGCAAAAAAATATTTATAAAAACAATCAAAGAATGCATTATAAACCATAAATCATGAGTGGGATGGATAACTAAAATATTTTGTAAACTAATAAAATAGATAACTAAAATATATAGTAAACTCAGTTTGGTTCCGAGTTTGGTTTTATAGTTTGGTACCAAGTTTGGTTTGATTTCATATGATATCAATTTGAGAGCTAAATTAAATTGATTAGTTCTTTAATTTTTGAAACCGGAACCGGTGCACTTTAGAACCAAGGTTTTTTCGGTTCAATCCGGTTTACTGGTTTTACCAGTTCTCTAGGCACCCCTAGCACCCGCAATTTTATTTTATTTTCTGTTTTTTTCTACTTGGGCGCACACAATCACTCCAAGCCCCGCCTGCAGAAAACCCAAACCATACAGCCAGAGCATTGAATAGCACCTTCATATTAAGAAAGAACCATTCAATACCAGATGCTTTCTTTTATGCCAATGCAGCATTTTGGTAGAAAATCCAAGCCGTACAGAAGGTAGACACACCATGACAATCATTTAGGTGAAAACTGGGACCAATTCGCTCATCAGCTGTGGACTGATTTCGATGGTGTGCCCCCGCAATTAATGGTCGCGGATTGGATACTGACAAGGTCAGTAGCCAAATCCCTACTGAAGTGACGTCACCGAGCTATGTGGACCCCACCATGATGCGTGTGTTGTATCCATGCCGTCCAACCATTTGTAAAGAACGTTTTATGGCGTTACAAAGAGAATGAGATTGATTTAAATTTCAAGTGGACCCACCACAGAAAACCGTGGGAGCCATCACACCCACCGTTGAAACATTTATAGGGCCCACAGTAATGTATTTTTGAGATCCATCCTATTCATAAGTTAACATAGAGATAGATGAAGTGAAAACAAAAATATCAGCTTCATCGGAAACTACTGTGGCTCTTAAGAAGTTTTTGAACGGTGGATGTCACTGTCCCCACTATTTTCTATGGTGGGGTCCACTTGAACTTTAGACCTATCTCATTCTCTTTGCAATGCCATAAAACGATCTCTAAAAATGGTTGGACGGTATGGATACAACACATGCATCATAGTGGGGTCCACAGAGCTGGTGACGTCACTTCAGTAATGATTTGGCTACTGACCTTGTCAGCATCCAATCCGCACCCCTTATTAATACATCATCCTGGCTTTCACGCCTTTTGAAAGGCTCGAATGTCCTATGTGTGCAGGAATGAAAGCGTTGTAAGTTAAGATCACATACAAGAACGTTTCTCTTCATTCCTTTCCAGCCATCTTGTCACCTAGAGTAGGACATCCGATCCGTTAAAAACATGGACCGCACCATAAAAATCATTTGACTTGAAAATCAGGATGGCCCACCAATTTGACTGCCAAGCATTGGAATCAGTTGTGTTCACCCACTCAGCGGATTGATCTGATTTCCTCCCCCAGGTGGGGCCCACCTTCTGCATCGATGAATGATCTATAAAAGCAACACGTGGGCGAGAAAGAAAGCATTAAATCTGAAACTTCAAATGGTAGGGCCCACCTTTCCCAACCTAGCATTTCCTTGGGTTGTACAGGCGTGTACCTGTTGCTAAATGTTAAAAAGAAAATAAACGGCTAGGATTTCCTTTTCCAACTTGGCATTATCTTAGGCTGATATGGTGACTACACAGCTGCAGTAGCCAGCAAGACGACATGGTTGTATTGGCACTTTCAATGTGACTTCCACCAACCACTCAAGCACTAGTGGCCATGGTTGCACTTTTGTTGGAAATTGACCCAGTGGGCCCCATCTCAACTTGCAATGGTTGCAGGTACTTTTCAGTTCTCATATTCACCATGTGGACTGGTATATATAGTAAATTACTCCCTACACATAATGGTGCACCTGCTCATCAATCTGGACCGTTCAGTTAACTCAGGGCCTCACAAACGAATATCACGTATTTTGGATGGTCCTAATCCTTCAATCAGTAAACTTTTTTGGGACCATAATCATATTTAACATTTTAAAAAATAAAAAATAAAAAAATAGAAAAATAAAAAACAATTGGAGCAGAAATGTAGTTTGCCGATTGCGTGTTGAGTAAATTCTGGAGGCCGAACATGATGTATGTCTTATTTCCGCCGTCCATCCGTTTTCCAGCTTATAGCATAAGCCCCAAATTGAAGCATATCCAAAGTTCAAGTGGACCCACCACAGGAAACAGTGGAGATAATGACGTCCATTGTCGAAACTTTACTAGGGCCCACAATTATGTTTATTTGTCATCCAACCTGTTCATAGTCTGACACTGACACAGACATGGATGAAGGGAAAACACAAATATCAGCTTGATCCAGAACTCCGTGGCCTCTATAAAGTTTTCAACAGTAGGTGTTCAATTCCTACGGTTTCCTGTGGTGTGGCCCACTTGAACTTTGGATATGCTTCAATTTTCTATTCATGACCTACAATGAGTTGAAAAAGTAGATGGACGGTGTGGATAAGACATATTACATCACGGGGTCCCACAGAATTTATAGCGTGCTGAGTCACTCAGTACGCAATCCCCGCGTCCCAAGTCATTGAACGATCCTAGCCGTTGAAACTTCAATGACGTGGCTGACAAATATACGCTTGGGAGGAGAAGAAATGTCCAGCAATGGTCCACATTCAACTGAATTTTTAAAAATAGCGAAAAAGTTACAATCTTCCAATCCACTGTCGGTATCATCAGATCAGCAGTCTAGTTCACTGAAACATGGGACCCACATGTACAGAGTTCCGTACATTGGCAGAAATATATGGTGGATAATGATACGAACCCTGTAATCCCTCTTTGTAGCCTTGATTGCACTTTTTTTTAGGTTGCGGTTGGATGCTCAAGTGAATCAAATTGCAAACATTAGAGTTTGATCATGAGGAAATATCAGGAGCCAATGATACTTCATAATTAGAAAGTGGCTCTCCAAATACAATTACTTTACTTTCAAGTCCAACTTGAGAGTAAAGCAATCGCACTTTGAAGCCCCAACATCAATGCTACGTAAAGATATTCTTACGTCTTTCCTAGCTTAGCAGTGACTTGCTTACCGTACACGTGGCAAACGTGGACAAGGATCCCACACATCTGAGATGGTGGGCCATACCCCAAAAATCACACCAATCTGACTGTTCTAATAACCATTCTATTGGAGGGATAGAAATGGGTGAGCATAGGATGATCAACCAAATTTCTTTGATATTAAATTCATACATTCGAATAGTTAGGATCGTCCAATCACTGTGAATCTCGTCATGTGGCCCATTTCAGGTAGGCCCATCAGTACAAGATTTTGACCGTCCATCATTGGGCCACACCACAGATGGTCACACGCCAAAAATAACGCCAGCCAGATGATCCCCGAAGGCCTTTGGAAGACTTCTGCTCATTAATCAACCGTTAAGAGCGCACTATTTTCAATGGCCCAAAGTTCTCAGAAACCATGCAATGAGTGGTTAGGATAACCTAATCTCAGTGATTTTTGGGGTACTCTCAAGCCATGGTAGAGAAACCAGTTGAATAAGTGAATGTTTGTGCGTGTTCTGTTTCAAATTTCCTTATCCCTGACCAGAGAACAGATAGTGGGAATTATAAGTACGTCCACTGATTTGTATGCTGTCGTATCAGGGCCTGTTTGATAAAGAGAAAGAAAACGAAAGAAAGCACTATTGGAATGATGATTTTCTGCTCTACTCTCCTCTCCCTTTAAGGACGTCTAAGGAGTTAACCTTGATGCCGTGGGTTTAAGGAGTCAAAGGTTAAAAGGGCTAGAGAAAATATGCTGCTCCATTATCCTACTAACTTCTATACATCTTACTTCATCTAAAGTTGGTAATCTTACCTATCTACGTATGACTTATTCCTTTTACTTCCATCCCCACCATCCCTAACTCAATATCTTATGCAAGACTAAGAGATAGATCAATAGATCTTAACAATTGAATGTCTATCAAGATTAATTTAAAACAAATCAACATTTAAAATTGAATTTCAATGGTTGGAAGACATTAGAAAACACTGGATGCATTGGCCAGGTCAAAAAATGCTTAATAGACAATCCAAATAATGTCCTGGGTAAACAAGTAACCCTAATGCATCACCATCACCATCACCATCACCACTCACATGTGAGGTTCACAATGATGTATGTGCCTTAAATCCACATTGTCCAACCGTTTTGGAAACTCATTTTGGGACATGATCCCAAAATCCACATTGTCCAACCGTTTTGAAAGCTCATTTTAGGACATGATAAACAATTGAAGTAGATCCAAATCTTATATAGACTATACCACATAAAACAATAGTGATTGAATCCCCACCATTAAAAACTTCATGGGGGCCACTAGAATGTTTATTTGCCATCCAACCTGTTGATAAGGTCACAAAGATCTCGATGAAGAGACCACACAAATATCAGCTTGATCCAAAACTTTTATGGCCCATTAGAAGTCTTTAATGGTCGATTACCATTGTTTCCTGTGTTATAGTCCCCTGAGATTTGGATCTACTTCATTTTTTGGATCATACTCTAAAATGAGCTTTCAATACGGATGGACGGCGTGGATGTAGACGCATACATCACAGTGGGCCCCACAGTCAAGGGTCCCACCCACCTTGGTGGATCCAGGGGCTCACCTAACCCGCTCCCCACATAGGATGACCACATCAGGAATAAATAACCATAGGTTCACCCTACAATCTACTAAGTGATCATGGTCAATCTAGAAACTGAGATCCATGGTCCACAACTCTCCCTTTCATGTGATTCTTATGTCCAATTTCAAGCTTTTAAAGATAGCTACATGAGGTTTATAAATAAGCACTAGTTTTTAGGACATAACACACCACCATAAAATGAGATTGTTGAGAGGAAGAACTGTCACCTGGTTGGGAGGAAGAACTGTCACATGGTTGAGGTTGATCCAGCTATGATGAATGGAAAGAATTTGCTATAAGTTTATCGGACAAATTAGCTTTGACGACCTAGGGGATAACTCATGTAAAACATAATGATGAAAACTATGACAAGCCTGATGAAAAAGCTTTAAAGTGTATTTTTCTTAGATATTCAGTTGAGAGAAAAGTACATTGGTATTATGATCCAGTAAAATTATCATACTACAATGTACTTAATCAACTCAATAAGAAGAAGCTAGTTTTGACGCACTACGGGGTAACTCATGTAAAACATAATGATGAAAATCATGACAAGCTAGATGCAAAAGTCTTAGAGTGTATTTTTTATATATATTCAATTGCGAGAAAGGTATATGATATTATGATCCAGTAAAATTATCATATACACAAGTGTCATAAGATGAATTTTAATGAGATTTCGCAATGAAATCTGATGGGATTTTTGTCTCCGTGCTCGACTGGTCGTGAGCCCTACACGATCGGTCGAGGGCTGGTGCACGACCAGGCATAGAGTCGAGCCCCGACTCGACTCAAAGTCTAACAAGTTTGGACTATTTTTCTCCAGGGTGCTCAACCGGTCGAAGGTGAGTCTCGACCAGTCGTGGGTAGCGCTTGACCAGTCGTGGCCTCATCTCGACCGGTCGTGGTTACGCAGATTCGTTCTGCGATTTTGTGGATTGCGGAAATTTGAGTCCTTTCACAACTGAGATGCAAAAAGGAGTTTCTTAAAATTATAAATAAGAGGTCCCTAAGGTTTTCTATGGCAATGAAAAGCAATACAAGAGAGTTTCCTAAAGGGTTCAGGTCCATCAAAGGTGTGAGAGAGAGGGAAAGATAAAGAGGAAGTTTGTGGAAGGGAGGCTATGCTCATAGAGGTGATCTACCATATCTCAGTGCTTTCATGTCCTCGTAATGGATGAAATCTCTTCGTTTTTCTTTGTTTCTCTTACTGCTTATCCACTCTTGCGTGAGTGATGAAAGTTTGATCATAGCAGGGTGTGCTTGTGATCAGTTGTAACGTTTTGTTTTATAGTGAATTGTTGATCTAGACAAGGTCCCATGGTTTTTACCTCTTTGAGGGTTTTCCACGTAAAAATCTCGTGTGATGTGTGTTTTATGCTTTGATTTATTTCATTATTTTATTATCTATAATTCTGTTTTATTCTGTGAGGCTCGATCCTAAGGTTTTGTGCAAGGCCCCAACAAAGTGGTATCAGAGCTAAGTTCATTGAACGGGTAGGATCGATTTTAAATTATAAAAGGTGGCTTATCAAGGATGATCAGCCTCAATCGTTCTAACTGGACCATATGGAAGGTTAAGATGAAAGACTTGCTTTATTGCAAGGACCTATATTCTCCAATTTTAGGTATATTAGCAAAATCCAAGATATGTCTGATGATGATTGGAAGAAGATGGACCGAAAAGCGGTGAGGTTTATTAGATAATGGTTGGATGATTCTGTGTTCCATAATGTGTCTACAAAGACCTCAGCCGCTAGCCTATGGCTCAAATTACAAAACCTGTATGAGAGGAAGACAGCCGGAAATAAAAATTTTCTTATAAGACAACTTGTTAATCTCAAGTTCAAGGATGGTGGTTTTATGGCCGAGCACATGAATGAGGTCAGCAATGTAGTGAACTAACTCTCATTTATGAAGATGGTCTTGGATGATGAATTGCACGCTTTGTTTTTGCTTAGTTCGTTGCCTAACAATTGGGAGACATTAGTAGTGTTTCTAAGTAACTCTGCGCCAGACGGCAAGATATCCATGGAACAGGTTATTAGTTGTCTATTCAATAAGGAGATAAGGAGGAAGTCTCAGGGATCTACTCAGCAAGAGACTCTTGTGACACAGAAACGGGAGAGAAGAATGAACAGGAAGGGCGGGAAGGCCCGAGATAAATCAAGAGGCAAGTCAAGTACTAGGAAAGATGTTGAATGCTGGAATTGTGGCAAGAAAGGCCACTATAAGCATGAATGTCGAAAAGCTAAGAACGACAAAAAAGGAAAAGGAAAGGAGAAGAAAGATGAATCGGATTCCACTGTAGTCACTTTAGATGGCGACGTTGTAGTTATTCTTTCTGCAGATTATAATATATGTCTCACGGCTACGAATCAGGACACCAACTGGGTGATAGACTAGGGAGCATCTTTTCATACGACTCCACGTAGAAATTTCTTCACAAGATACAAGTCAGGTGACTATAGGACCGTGAAGATGGAAAATTCTGGTGTATCAAAGATCGTAGGGGTCAGTGATATTTGTGTGAAGACCGATGTGGGCTGCACATTGGTTCTCTGTGATGTGAGACATATCCCAGACCTTCGTCTCAACTTGATGTCGACGAAAAAGTTGGATGATGATGACTATGAAATCCTGTTTACTTGTGGGCGCTGAAAGCTCATGAAGGGTTCGTTGATCGCAGCCAGAGGAAATAAGTGTTGTACTCTCTACAAGAAAAGTGTCAGTGTGTGCAAGGGTGGGTTGAACGCAGCAGAAGATTCAGCTATTGACATGTGGCACAGACGTCTAGGCCACATGAGTGAAAAAGGGCTTCATCTACTAGCGAGGAAGCGGCTCCTTCCAGACGTGACAGGTATACCTCTCAAAACCTGTCTTGATTGTTTATCAGGGAAACAGCATAAAGTTTCATTTGTTAAAACTGTTTCTCATGTTAATAAAGTGCATGCATTAGATTTGATTTATTCTGATGTTTGTGGCTCTATGAGGACAAAAACCTTGGGTGGGGCATTGTATTTTGTCACTTTCATAGATGATGCATCTAGGAAGGTTTGGGTTTATGCTTTGAAATCCAAGGACAAGGTCTTTGGTATGTTTAAATTATTTTATGTTATGGTCGAGAGAGAGACAAGTAGATCATTAAAGTGCATCCGCATTGATAATGGTGGTGAATAAATTGGCGACTTTCATGAGTATTGTAAGTTCCTGGGTATACAGCATGAACAGACGATTCCCAAGACTCCCCAACATAATGGTGTAGCTGAGCGAATGAATCGCACCATTATAAAGAGAATCAGATGCATGTTATCCCATGCGAAATTTCTCAAGACATTCTGGGGAGAAGCAATAGACACGGCAGTGTATTTGATAAACAGGTCTCCATCAGCCCAGTTAAATGGAGAAGTACCTGAGAAGGTGTGGACTGGACAGGATATATCGTACAGTCATCTCAGGGTGTTTGGATGCAGAGCATCCGTTCACGTACCAAAGGACAAGAGGTCCAAGCTCGATATGAAGATCAGACAGTGTGTGTTCTTGGGGTACGGTAATGAAAACTTCGGTTACAGATTGTGAGATACGACCGAGAAGAAGCTCGTCAGGAGCAGAAATGTGATTTTCTTTGAAGATCAGTGTATAGAAGACATTGGTAAGCTAGAGAAGAACCAGCCTAGTTCAGGTGAGCTAGAGGACATGAATTCGATTCTTTCTCCCGTGATACCTAATGACGAGGGAGTATAGCAAGGTGCAGAGGACGAGGGAGTTCCTTAAGAAGATGGACCAAGAGAGCAGCCCCCCACTTGATCCACCTGTTAAGCCAAAGGTGAGGAGGTCATTTAGGAACAGACAGCCATCTAAGAGGTACTCACCACATGAGTACATTATGCTGACTGATGGAGGAAAGCCAGAAGACTATTCTGAGGCCCTAGCTGACGAGTATAAGGGAGAGTGATTGAAAGCTATGCAAGAGGAGATGGAATCTTTGCATAAGAACTACACCTATGATATGGTAAAACTGTCTAAGGGCAAGAAAGCTTTGAGCAATAAGTGGGTGTTCAGAAAGAAAGTTGAGTAGAAGAATTCATAGACGAGGTTCAAGGCCAGACTTGTGGTAAAAGGGTTTGGTAAAAGGAAAGGCATAGACTTCAAGGAGATATTCTCACCAGTGGTGAAGATGACATCCATACGGGTGTGGTTTGGGTTGACGGCTAGCATGGATCTGGAGATAGAGCAATTGGACGTTAAACTGTCTTCCTCCATGGTGACCTGGAAGAAGAGATCTACATGCATCAACCAGAAGGTTTCGAAGTCAAAGGTAAAGAACATATGGTGTGTAGGCTAAGGAAGAGTTTGTATGAGCTGAAACAAGCTCCACGACAATAGTACAAGAAATTCGACTCGTTCATGTTACAGCATGGGTATGACAGAACGGAGTCGGACCACTGTGTGTTCACGTACAAGTTCTCAAATGGTGATTTCATAGTTCTGTTGTTATATGTTGATGACATACTCATCATGGGAAAAGACATCAAGAAGATCGACAGACTGAAATATGAGTTGGGCATGTCGATTGTGATGAAAGACTTCGGCCCAGCTAAATAAATCCTACGAATGGAAATAACCCATGACAGAAGCAGCAGGAAGCTTTGGCTGTCACAAGAGCCGTATATTGAGAAAGTCATAAAGCGGTTTAATATGAATGCATCAAAGCTGATCAGTACTCCACTAGATGGTCACTTCAGATTGAGCTACAGACAGTGTCCCAAGATGAAGGCAGAGGTGGAAGAGATGCAGAAGATACCCTATGCATCAGCTGTAGGATGTTTGATATATGCTATGGTGTGTACACACCTAAACATAGCATATGCGGTTGGTGTTGTCAGCCGGTATCTTGCCAATCCTGGCAAAGAGCATTGGGCAGTAGTGAAATGGATACTGCGGTATCTAAAAGGCTCATCCAGGTTCAACCTATGTTATGGTGACGGAAAACCTGTGTTAGAGGGTTACACAGATGCAGTTATGGCAGGCGATATAAACTCCAGGAAGTCTACATCGGGGTTCATATTCACGTTTACAAGGGGAGCAGTTTCTTGGCATAGCAAGCTACAGAAGGTCGTAGCATTGTCGACGACAGAGGCCGAGTACATTGCAATCACAGAAGCATGTAAAGAAATACTTTGGATGAAGAGGTTCCTATAGGAACTTGGCCTGAATCAGGAGCAGTATGTGGTCTATTGTGATAATCAGAGTGCTATACACTTGAGCAAGAATCCAAGTCAGCATTCCAAGTCAAAGCACATAAAGATTCGGTACCACTGGATCAGGGATACTTCGGAACAAAATGTGTTATATCTTAAGAAGGTCCACACGGACGATAATAGGTCAGATATGATGACCAAGGCTTTGCTCAAGAGCAAGTTTGAAGTTTGTAGAAACCAAGCTAACTTGAAGAAGGTAGATCCCTCCTGAGACAAAAAAGGAAAGATTTGATGGAATTTTTGTCCCCATGCTCGACTGGTCGTGAGCCCTACACAACCAGTCGAGGGCTAGTGCACGACCAGTCGTGGAGTTGAGCCCTGACTCAACTCAAAGTCCAGCGAGTTTGGGCTATTTTTCTCCAGAGTGTTCGACCGGTCGTGGGTAGCACTCGATCAGTCGTGGCCTCATCTCGACCGGTCGTGGTTAAGTAGATTCGTTCCGCGATTTTGTGGATTGCGAAAATCTGAGTCCTTTCCCAACTAGGATGCGGAAAGAAATTTCTTAAAACTATAAATAAGAGGTCCCTAAGGTTTTCTAAGGCAATAAAAAGCAATACAAGAGAGTTTCCTAAAGGGTTTAGGGCCATCAAAGGTGTGAGAGAGAGAGGAAGCTTATGGAAGGAAAGCTATGCTCATAGAAGTGATTTACCATATCTCAGCGCTTTCACGTCATCGTAATCGGTAAGATCTCTCCGTTTTTCTTTATTTCTCTTACTGTTTATCCATTCCTGCGTAAGTGATGAAGATTTGATCATATTAAGATGTGCTTATGATCGATTGTAACGTTCTGCTTTATAGTGGAGTGTTAATCTGGACAAGGTCCCATGGTTTTTAACTCTTTGAGGATTTTTCACCTAAAAATCTCGTGTGGTGTGTGTTTTATGCTTTGATTTATTTCATTGCTTTATTATCCATAATTCCGGTTTATTACAGGTGGCTAGATCCTGAGGTTTTGTGCAAGGCCCCAACAAAATCAAGGTTCAAATAAGGAGTTTTCAATCTCGATAAAAGATGAAGAGCTAGATACAAGATCGTCCACTCAACAATCATCTAAATCAGTGAAAAGATCTCAGCCGATAAAATCAAAGGAAAATGAGGCCATGCAAATGATGATATAAAACAACGATATTATATTCGTGAAAGGTTTTCTGTTAAAAGACTTGTAGGTTATTATATCACAAATATGCACCATGCTTAGATGGTGTGGGTCATGGATTCATACAAAACAAATACCTTGGAAGAAGCAATTGTGATCGTCAATAGCAATAGACAATGAAAGAAGAGATATATGCACTAAAAAAATAATGGCATATGAGACCTAATTGAGCTCCCACAAGGAAAGAAAACTCTCGGTTACAAGTGGATACATAAAATAAAACAAAAGGCTACAAGTGAACTGGAGAGTTAAAAAGCGCATTTGGTAGTTAAAGGTTTTTCTCAAAGGTGGAGAAAACTACAATGAAATATATAGTATCGTAGCTAAAATTGCCAGTAAGCGTGTTATTATAGCTTTAAGCAGTTGCGAAAGGTTGTCTGTGTAGATGATTTGATCATTAAGGGTAGTATTTCGAAAAGGTGGAAAAGTTACAAAATTCTCTTTTGAAGATTTGAGATGAAAGATTCAAGAGACCTTAAATACTTTTTGGGTATTAAAGTAATAAAAGAGGAGAAATTTGGATTCTCTGAAAAAAAAATTATTTTGGACTTTGCAAGCAAAATTTTGGTTTGTTACATTCAAAACTAATGGCGATGTCACTTGAAGTGAATCACAACCTAATGAGGGGTAAAGGAAAGCCACTTGCAGCTACATGTAGTTATCAAGAAATGGTTGGTAACCTGACATACTAAATAATTACCAACCCAAATTTAGTATATCACACCACATATGGATGCAGTGAAGAGTATCTTGAGATAGGTGAAGCCAATCATTGATGAAAGTGTGTTTTATGAGTATGGTGTATTGTCTGTTGTGATGTAGATTGGACCAGGGACCCAGCTACATGCTGCTCAACTTAAGAGTTCTGTTTTAGCCTTGATTGGGGAAGCATGTCATGGGGAAGTTAAAAGCATCCATCTATCATCTCTTCTACTACAAATGTCGAATACCAAGCTATAATGCTAGCTAGATGTGAAAGTGTGAGGTTGAAACAATTATTGAGAGACTCCGGACAAAAAGTCAACCATCTTATTCCAATCATGAGTGTCCAAGCGGGTGGATATTTTCACCAGAGCACTCAATGCAGATAAGCTTAATATCTTCAAAAGAAGTTTGAGAATGATAGATGAAAGTGAGACTTAACAATAAGTGGGCATGTTGAGAATCATTGTCAAGCCCTAATTTAATTTTGATACTTGGTTATTAAGCAAGCTTCGTTGAGTCAAATTGGTAAAATGGCTAGTTAGAAAATCTCCTTCTTAAGTTGTAGTTTTAGTAAGATTATGAAATGGCGAGCCCTCTTCCATATAAGGCCTATCCTAGTATGTATACAATGTATGTAAAAACTCTCCCTCTACTCTTACTTTTTGAATATAGTATTTTTGTCTTTTGGTCTCTCTCCTCTTTACACTCTTCTTTTGTCTATTTTCTTTCTTCGCTTTGTGGATGCTAAAACCTTCCTCTCCATAGCTTTGCTTGTATGATTTTTAACAATTAAAATTAATGAATTATGGGATGAATGAAAAGTGGGGTGATCACTGACATTCTCTATATTACAATCTCATGTCATCTTTTTTCTAAATTAATAATTATTTAAAATATCATGAGGGAGACATATGTATGAGCACCTCTAATAGGCCCTTGTGATGACAACCATCTTGGAGTTACTCTTTCATTTTGCAGCCTTAATGAGTAAAGATTTTAAAAGAGTTTTTCTTAAAGGCGCAAAAAAGATTTTTTGTCGTTTATGAAAACCAATCTAATAAAACTCTTCTAAACTCAAAAGACCATATGTGTGCATGACTAACTGATCATGTCAATCCAAGTGGTCTTACTTAGTAAAATAGTTTACATAAGAGACCTATATTGTGGATTCCTCACTAAAATAATGTAGGACTAATGTTACCCTCGAAGTGTCTTGATCACACGTGTATGTCATCCCTGTCAGAGAATCAAAGCATGTCAAAGCCACACTAGGAGATCTTAAAAATTTAAAAGAAAGAAAGAAAGAAAAAAAGCCTCACTGCCCTCTGATCAAAGGACAAAAACAAAATGCATGGAAGTCTATGCTCCCATAATGGGATGTAGCATTCCTTCAAATGATCCCACATTCAATGTGCCAATATTGTACCCACTCATGCACTAATTTGAGTACCCAACTCAAATTGTCCAGGACAATCTCGATACTGTTTATGCAGTCATCTAATACCATGACAACCTCGCATATATGCTGCCAAAGTGAAGGATCATTCTAAACAATTCTCATAGATAAGGAATTTTAGGACCTATCTCTCATATGTCATTGACTCAACCACATGCACAGCCCAATACGGTACCTATGAAGGACAACTTGAATCTAACAATACAATATAAACACGTATAACCAATAATGATGTGCAGACACAATGATGAAACATTTTCATTGATTGAATAAATCAGTATGTGGTTGTTCATGACATGGGGCATGACTGGCTTTCTAGGACATAATCCAACACTCACCTCATGACATTATATATTTGCAGTAAGCACCAAACACAATCTAAATTGCACCATATCTTTTGATAGGCAAGAAAGAGAAAATGAATAATGTTAACTGCAACACTGAACCTCCATACATGGGGCATAAATGGAGGAGGAGATCCAAACTATTCATCCATAGTACCTACCATGTATAAGTCATTTGCAAAAAATAACAGAAGTCAGAAGATCCTGGGCATCGATTGAAGGATTTTGTAAAATTGGAAGTCAGCCATTATTGGAACTTTTCCTTCCATCTATCTGTGATCGGGATCACTCAATCTGTTTGATCTTCCTAAACCAACCATTCCTGGACACATGCACGACAAATGTTTGGTAGCTAAATGTTTGGTAGCTAAGGTAATAATGATAGCACTAGATCCTCTCCCAACAAGAGAGAGTTCTCCACCTATTAATATTCTACACCCATGCTTCATTTGCAGATTCTCTGTAAAAATATTAAAAACTGTGGGTTGACATGAATAAAAAATTGTAGGTCTTCATTAGAATCAAATATTAAAAAATTTCACACCAAAATATACATTTTTAATGGTTGACATGTTCTTCAAAGTTGTAGATTACACTAGTAGACAGTAATGGATGAACTCACAATATGGATTTTTGCCTCAAACACATATCATGATTCTTGATTTAACGATGATGAAACAACTAAGGTTGCGTTTGGATGCACAATCGTATTGAATTGTAAACATTCAGTTTAAATGAGTAAATGACCAGATTGCAGCGATGCTTCCAAGCAGTCATAATGAAATAGAGAGTTCACATGGCGGTGCAGACTCATTGCGACTCCAACTTGAAATGTAATGTAATTTCAAGTTGAAGCCCAGCCCCTAATTAGAATTTGGTGATTTCAACTCTATCAAATTATTATTGCAATTCAATTAGATAGTGAACCCAAACACACCCTTAATTACAAGCCCGAAAGGAAGTAGACAATAAAACAAAACTGTAGAAAAAAGAATGCCTTACTGATCTGGTCAACGACCACTCTTAGCATTCATCTACATACCTTGAGTTTGCAGCTGCCAAAAGCGCTGCTCCGATGCCGGAACCATCCTTCGAGTGCTCAATTACTATGTTTTTGGAGGTAACCGGTCCCAGTAATTCCGTGACAGCGTCTTGGAGGTACCTTCTATACTGGGGATAATGCTCGTACAAACCTCCATCCATTGCCACCACAGTCCTCTTTCCGAAGACCAGGCCTTTCGAGTCTTGTTCCATCTTTTGCAAAATGCCAACAATACCTGCGCCAGCCAATCGTCCACCCCGCTTCACGATGGTGTCACAGACCTCTAAAATGATCTTCCTTGCGCTCAATGAGGAGCTCGGTACCTGACATCGATGTGGGAATTGGAAATCTTTACACATGGAAGTATAATTTCTGTTAGGATTACGAATTCCCAATGAATGAATTCTGTAATATGGATTTATTCTGTGAAATGCCCTGATATGAAAAATGAGGAATTCTACTATGCAGATCACATCATAGAAGCTCAATGCAGCTCCCTTTCTCATGGTACACTTGGTTAATGTGTAGCGATCAATACCGTTGGTCTGATAGGCCATCGAGTGGAATGACTTTGGGTCAAATATCAGTGATCAGACAATTCTAATCAATCCATCCTTGAGAGTTTTGATGATTCGTGTGGATCAGTGCTCTGTTTTGGCCATACCTTTTAGGCCCGTAATTGAATGGTTAGCACAGTCCGAACAATTGCCAGTCCACATGGTGGCCCACCGTCCCAATTGACATATCTTTTAAGTGTACCGCAAGGAGGGAGCTTGAGGATTCTTTGTGAGAATTTACCCCAACAACATCATTTAAGATTGTGCCAACGGCTTTTAGATCGGAGGAGTTATCCTGCTGCATAGCACAGAGATCGGGCGTCCTGCAAATACAGTTGGGATGAAAGCTCAGCATCACCATGTTTTCTATTTGTTTACTACATGGAACTGTTTTCATTTAAAATTGAGCAGATTTGATCAGACAGGATATTTGGAAATGTTGTTGAATTTTGAAAACACCCATCACGAAAACACATTTGACCAATTACAGAATCCAGGACACTGCCAACTGGGCCACATGCAAAGTGCGCTAGAAGCCAGATAGAAACTGGATATAAGACAAGTATTCCTCTCTTGAAGATATGCCACCAAGTGAGAAAATTTTCTATTAAATTGCAAAAGGGTTGTATTCCTTAAGCTTGGGCCTGCTTCTGTTTACCTGTTTCATTCATTCATCCTTCTCTATTCATTAACATTTATGGATACTTAAAAAGGTGTCCACCGTTAGAGTAGATAAGATAATCTTGGTTTATCTCCTGGATATGTTAGGATAATCTTAGAGAAGATCTTTTAGACATGTACACAAATGTACATAGCTAATCTTTTAGATATGTAAAAGATCTACTCCAAGAATATCCTAACGTATCCAGGAGATACACCAAGGTTAACTTACCTACTCAAACATCCACAATCCTGTTTACTACGAGGTAATGTAATCTTAATCCCCAATCATTTTCATAATACGATATTGTAACTGAAGTATCATCAAAGTTCACCAACAACGAGAGCAAGAATGAAGCACCAATAGGCAATCTCTCAGAAGTGTAACACCTATTGCTCTCATAACTACTGAAAATCATACTTGAAAATACTAAAAACTTGGCTAGATTTCCAGCCAGGTCGGATTGACTCAAAGACTCGAACAAGTCTTTACTTTAATTGGTATTTAATAATTAAATTTAAAATACTTTTAAGATAAGATGTATAAAATAGCTGAAACAAAAAAATATAAAACCGCACAGCCCCAAGGTTGTGAGTCCAAAACTCTCAAGACTTCTTTTAACTTCGAAATTTATTTTATTTAAAAAATTAAAAAATTAAAAACAAAAAGGGTTCACCAGGCAAGTGACTCTGGTTGAATCGACCCAGTCAATGTACCGACTTAACAAGTCTTTTCCATTTGGAACTGAGTCAGCTTGAATCATCTTTGGTGAAGCTCAAAATTGTAGAACCATAGTGAATGTAGGATATGAACTTGCCTCAGTGTGAAAGGTGTGGAAAGGTTGTCAGGGACAGAATCACCAAACAGAGCATCTGCTTCAGCCATCTTGAGTAACACTCTTCTTGCAATTTCACCAAGGTACATACCAGAGATTGTCTTCTCGAATATCTGTATCCATTGAAACATAAAATGCAAAATTGGTGAAATTTCTGGAGTAAAAAAATAAAAAAGAATCAGTTTAAATCAGCAAACACCAAAGTTTTTATCTCTATTATTATTGTGGGGGGGGGGGGGGGGGGGGGGGGGGTGGGGGGTGGGGGTGAGTTTTGGGACATCAGATAAACAAATATGCACCATGACTAAAAGATGAATGTGCTAATAAGGGACATTATATGATGCCCAATTGACAGAAATGTTGTTTTTCTTGTCAACCGAATAATGGTACTAGTTGGGCCCACCTAGAGGTATTCTACGTCATTGATCTGGTGGGCCCCATCATAAGATGGGACGTGCCCCACTCCCTAATAAGATTATTCTCCCTGCAAATGACAGTTACAGTCAACAATCAACATTTAGATGTCAAAAATTGAATGGTTTACCTGCTCACCAGGGTTTATGCTTGCAGCATCCATATCTTCATCAAACTCAGTTAAAGGTAGACCATTTGAGAATGCTCCCCACTCAGTGTTGATAATCTGTGAGGACAGAATCGTCATCAAACCGAAGGCCACTTTTCATTTCAATCCTATCATACAGAAAAAAACCTTTTGCATCCCATTAACTCAAAATCGTCAACCGAGTTTAGACCACAGCACAGAGCTGTTAGTCACCAACCGTTTTCCCAGAACCATTCGCCTGGCCTTGCAATTTTGGAATGGCATCAGTCCGTTCTACATAGCATGCGTTAGTTCCAGTGCCCAAAACTACAGCAACCATCACATCATCATCCCAGTAGCGTGCTCCAGCTAGTGTTCCAACAGTATCATTAACCTGTCCCACAAGCATGGAGCATGATGATCATTTTACCAGCAATAATTACATGTTAGTTAGTAGGTGCATGCATGCTTGAGTTTGTTGCGCTGTATAGGCAGCAAGTTATCAATATAAACGCAATCCTCAACAAGATGTGCTAGTGACATCCTTGCAATGAGAGATTGATGCAGCAACTGATTACACGAATGCACATGTCAATGTGGGACACATGTGAGATCCATGCCTTTGACCAGGTTGGGGCTATCAGGAACAATGCCCAGAAATCAGGTCGATGCACTCATCAGAGGGGCCTTGTATGAGAAAGCAGATGGAAAGAATATTACCATCAGGTCAATATTCAAAGTACATGTGGCTATACTGAAATCTTGACCTTCTTGATGAGAGATTGACAAGGCAATGCGAACGCACACATGTTAATGTGGCAAATGTGTGCAAGATCCGTGCCTTTCACCAGGATGGGGATACCATGAACATCACCCAAAAATCAGGTTGATGATGGACCAAATATGTATGATAAAAATAGGCAGAAAAGAAGTATTACAATCAGTCTATTCTGAACACATGTGGCTAATCTGAAAACTCGACCTTCTCGATTGTGGTCAAGGGTGTGTTCCAGGTGGCCCCCTCCCGGTCATTGGCCCGTAGCTAGTATGTCTGCCGCATTGGCCAGTCTGACACAGATTGCCTCTTCAGCATTTCATCATGCAGATCGCATTAGTATTACTCATCTTCAATACCTATTTAACAACTTATAACCTACCAGTGCAGATACCCGCATATCTAGCCCCCGTCTTTCCATTGCTTCGTTCAAACAGGCAACAACATCTCTTCCTGCCTGTGCAGATTCCGCAGTCCTCAGTTACATCTTACATCAAGAAGCCAACATAACTCAAAAGTACATTACAAGATTCCTAAAGTGGTGATCATCAGCTGGCATGCATGGAATGAACAGATTCAAGCACTATATACTGGAAAAAACCTAACCTCTTTAGTTCACAAATAAACTATAAGTAGAGACATTGCAGGGGGGCCTACGAGCCACTCGACAATGATAGCACATAAACCATATCAAAGAGTAGTTAAGACCATGGAATCAGAATTCACGTGAAACCAAGTCAGCTCGGATTAGTTCACTAAGTAACGGTGGAGAAAATCACACTGGGTCAACACAATTTCAGCTACGTTGGAAAAATTCATATCATGGTTTCTGGGAGAGTCACACTCTGCAACCGAGTTTCAATTTCTGGGTTAAAATATGTCACTTTATGCATATCAGACTAATTCTGTAAATTGCACAATTAAGCATTGATGATTGTGTGTATGTTATGGGTATGGACATGAAGAATAAGTTTTGGAGAGAGAGAGAGAGAGAGAGAGAAAGATCATTCAACCTAACAACCTGTTTGGATTGATAGAAATCAAAAAGTAGCTAAGGAAAATGAAACATCTGAAGAAAACTGTAAAATTTCCTTTCCTTTTAAGTCTGGGAAAACCAACAAGAAGGAAATTAATTTCATCGATCCTCCTATCTTTTGCATTCAACCTAACGGCCTATTTGGTTTGGTGGATATATATATATATATATATATATATATATATATATATATATATATATATATATATATATATATATATATAAAGTAACTGAGGAAAGGAAAATCAAACTGTGGAAATTTCCTTTTCTTTAGGTCTGACCTTGGAAATATATATAAAGTAACTGAGGAAAGGAAAATCAAACTGTGGAAATTTCCTTTTCTTTAGGTCTGACCTTGGAAACGGGTATGGCAATTTAAAGAGGAAAACTGAAGAGAAGGAAATCAATTTCATCAATCCTCCTATCTTTTACTAACAAAGGAAAGCATCACATCTAAGGAGATTGATTTCATTTCATTAACTACTTGATTTCCACTAACCCAAACAGGCCCTAACTTTATTTTACATTGACAAGGTTTACAGCACAAGTTCAAGGTTAACGTACAAAGATCAGAAGAATGTAGGAATTGACTCTTCTGCCCATCAAAACACTAACAAAAAATCAAAAGAGAACACTATGTACTAAAAGCAACCTACACAAAACACAATCTCACACAAAAGTATAGACATGGGTCAGAACTAGTCTTCCTCATGCTCAATAAAGTGATAGAGTGCAGGTCTACTATTCAAAGTAAAACCGTCTAGAAAAATCACTAGCACTTACACTGCATAACATATGAAAAGAAGCATGGAACAGAACCACTAACCGTCCCAGAGACTGCAAAACCCTTTGTCCATTTGATTAAAATGCCAGAATCAATAGAAGTTTGTTTTACAGGGAAAGAAAATGTAAAACCGATCTCCCTTTTTCTCCCAGGAGGCAGGTGAAATCTTCCACTTTCCTTTTGGGCGAATTTCGCTAGCCCAGAAGCAATAAAATCAAACAATTCCTGCACATATGTGCAGATAGTAAGTAGAGAACATGGCATGCATGGGATCATGTGCAGTAAAAGGTGCATAAAAAATGTACAAATGCAACCTACCTCAGAGGTGCCAAACATTAGATTTTGAGGAATTGATACTTGCTCGAATTCGGTATCGAGAACGCGGCCTTCCTTGCCTCCCAATTGCACCCTCAACACTCGGAAATTTGTACCGCCGAGATCCAATGCATAATAAAGGCCCTTCTCATTGCTTCCAAAATGCGAGCATAGTCAAATCAATAACCTATTACTGATTGTGGAGAAAGAGAACAAAGAACAATTGACGTGATGGTCTGACAAGCATCAACAGTTCGGTTCACGGGGCATAAATGTGAATCAATCAATCGAGACATTTGACTCAGCTACCCATTATGAGCACATCCCAAAACTCACACCCATTGAACATCAAGCATAGAATTCTTTCATTTTAGCAATCCAGTTGATGAACACAAGGCTAGGATCATCAATCAGTTTGATTTTTGGGCTACCCCATCCAATGTGAGGCCCACATGGTATACATGTTTGGATGTGGCAAGATGTCTAGGATTAGAAAATGTGTGAAGAAATAACCCATCAGCTATAAGATTTTTGCCCCGATTGGCTTGGATGGCCCTCTGTGAATTGAAGTCTTGATGGGCTTGGTTTTTGCTAGATTTACAACTCTCTTTTTATTCTTTTTTGTTTTATCATGACCGTTGGATGTGGCCCACTTAATAAGGTCATTTCCACCGTGTGAAATTTGCCTTTTAACTCGCGGGCGTATCATAATCATGGCAACAATTTTCATTCAACAAGTGTTTTCGCAACAAGTTGAAAACTCGTTTTATAAAGGAGACATGGGATTAGGGTTTTTACACAGGAGGAAAAAAAAAGTGAAATTCACCTTTCCATCTGCGATCTCCTCTCTTGGTTTTAAATTGGGTTTTTCTCTTTTGGGCTTAAAGGAAGGTAGCGTTGTTGTTTTGTGGTGTTGGTGTTTGACGCAGGGATGAACGTGATGAGGTCGAACACCGTCTTCCTCAAGGATAACTACTCCGAATCCACGGAGCTTCTCTGGACTCCTCACAGAGACTTCTCGAATCCACGAGGAAAGAAAGCAAGAGAATAGGAATAAACTCTAATAAATTCGAAATTAATTGATGATAAAATAAAAACGAGTTTACACCCCTTTAAATAAGGGAGCCAAGCAACATGAAAGAAATCAGACTCATACTACAACTAAAACTCCTAGAATTCGCAACTTACTATAAATAGTAAACTTACTATTTATAGACGGTCGTGATGTCTACTAGTGCGCAAGGTTTTCGGCCAAAAATAGTAAGTGTCCTATTTGGCTTCACCAAACCGTTCTCCTAATTATTCTAAGCACTTTTCACGTTGGACACAACTCCTAAAGCCCAACGGATGAAAAGTTATACTCAAACTAAAACTTACTATTTATAGTAAAAACAAAATTAAAACGAGGAAACGACCATCGATCAGGGGGTTTCTCGCAAATCCGGGCTGCGCAACCCGGCGTAGCGGGGTTGGTTGGCTAAAGTAGCTCGTTCTACCCCAAAATCATATATTTTACGTCGGATAACTCATTCCGGATTGTGAGATACGTCCGATCTAAGGTCCGATGGTCCGGATCACTTCTGTCGCCGACCGTGCCTTTTCTGATCCATCTTGGCCATGAAATTGTCCGCGACCCGCTCTACATCAGTCCCCTCCACTTGAAAAGAACTCGTCCTCGAGTTCTCGTCCTGCGCTGGTTCATGATACTCAGTCAGGTCCGCAACGTTGAAAGTCCATGAGATCGCCATGTCATCTGGAAGATTAACAACATAAGCATTGTCATTGATCTTTCGGATGATCGGTACTGGTCCAATCTTCTTATTCTTCAGCTTGTTGTACGTCCCGGTCGAAAATCTTTCTTTTCGCAAATGGACCATTACCTGGTCGCCCACCTCGAACACCTTTTGTCGACGATGCTTGTCCGCTTGTTCCTTGTACTTTTCGTTCGAGGCATGTAGCTTAGTCTACACCTCCGCATGAATACCCATGATCCTGTCTGCCATATGTTCTGCTGCAATACTCATGCCTGGGAGCTTGGGCAGAGGGACCAAGTCTAGTGTGTGGCGAGGTACTCGTCCGTAAATAACCTGGAACGGGGATTTCCCTGTCGAGCGGTTCACCATTTTGTTGAATGCAAACTCCGCTTGAGACAAGGCCAAATCTCACTGCTTCGGTTTCTCTCCTGAAATACATCGAAGGAGGTTTCCCAAAGTGCGATTCACAACTTCGGTCTGCCCATCAGTCTGTGGGTGGTAAGCACTGCTGAATTGAAGTCGTGTATCGAATCGAGTCCACAAAGTCTGCCAAAAGTGGCTAATGAACTTCGTGTCACGATCAGAAGTAATGGTTTTAGGGACCCCGTGTAGCCGTACGACCTCCCTGAAGAATAAATTCGCCACATGTGTTGCATCAAGGGTGTTCTTGCATGGGATAAAGTGCGTCATCTTAGAGAAACGATCGACCACTACGAACACCAAATCCATGCCGCGTTGTGTTCGTGAAAGACCAAGCACGAAGTCCGTTGATAAATCCTCCCAAGGACCGTCAGGCACAGGTAACGGGGTGTAGAGGCCCGTATTCTGAGATTGTTCCTTAGAGGTCTGACAAATGTGACAACGTTGTACGGCTCTTCCCACATCACGTACTAATTGCGGCCAGTAATACCGCTCTTTTACAAGAGCTCGCGTCTTGTCTCGCCCAAGGTGTCCACCGAGGCCACCTCCATGTAGTTCCTGAATAATCTGCTCCCTTAGAGAACTTTGGGGAATGCACAATCGATTCCCTTTGAAGAGAAAACCATCCTGTATATGAAAGTCACTGGGGTAACCTTCTTGGCACTTCAACCAAGAATCTTTGAAGTCTTCATCCTCGGCATATAGCTCCTTGAGACAGTCAAAGCCGACCACCTCATTACTCACCGTAACAAGTAGTGACGCACGACGGCTAGGTGCATCAACCACCTTATTCTGCTGACCTGACTTATGCTTCAGAACAAACGTAAATTCCTGTAAAAACGCAACTCATCTAGCATGCACACGATTCACGTTAGTCTGACTATTAATAAACTTTAATGCCTGATGGTCGGTGTACAGAACAAACTCCCTTTGAATCAGATAATGCCGCCAATGTCGCAGCGCCTGAACAACTGCATACAACTCAAGCTCGTAAGTCGACCACTTCTTTCGGGCTTCACTGAGCTTCTCGCTATAGAAGGCTACCGGCCTGCCTTCTTGTGATAATACTCCTCCTATTCCGACATATGAAGCGTCACACTCCACCTCAAACAATTTATCGAAATTAGGAAGCACCAAGACCGATGTTGTAGACAAACGATGCTTGATCTCATGAAAGCTCTTGTCAGCTTTATCGGTCCACTGGAACGGCCCTTTTTTCATGCAGTCTGTTATTGGCGCGACTATGGTGCTAAAATCTCGCACAAATCGACGATAGAAAGTCGATAATCCGTGAAAACTCCTCACCTCATGAATGTTTGTCGGGATCGGCCATTCCCTAATAGCTCGCACCTTTTCATCGTCCACCCGAATACCTGTGGACGTTACAACAAATCGTAAAAATAATAGGCTGTCAGTTAAAAAGCTACACTTTTTCAAGTTGAGGTACAACTTGTTATCTTGTAGGACTTGCAGCACCTGCCTGAGATGTTTCTTGTGCTCCGCCTCATCCTGGCTATATATCAATATGTCATCAAAATATACTACCACAAATCAGCCAGTGAACGGTTTTAGAACTTGATTCATCAAACGCATAAAAGTACTCGGTGCGTTCGATAGGCCGAAAGGCATGACCAGCCACTCATACAACCCTTCCTTTGTCTTGAATGCCGTTTTCCATTCATCACCGGGTCGAATACGAATCTGACGGTACCCGCTCTTTAGATCGAGTTTAGAGAACACTTTAGCCCCTCCTAACATATCGAGCATGTCGTCCAACCGTGGTATTGGAAACCGATATTTAATAGTAATTTTGTTAATTGCTCGGCTGTCGACACACATGCTCCAGCTTCCATCTTTTTTTGGCGTTAATAATGCTGGTACAACGCATGGGCTCATGCTCTCTCTCAATAGACCCTTACGGATCAATGCCTCCACTTGCCCCTGAAGTATCTCACACTCCTTCGGACTCATCCGATAATGAGGGCGATTGGGCAGGCTAGTCCCAAGGACGAGGTCTATGTGATGTTGGATGTCTCTCATGGGGGGTAATCTATCAGGTAAATCTTCAGGCCAGACTTCTTTAAATTCGTTTAGTAACAGTCTTAAGCTAGGAGGGATGTTTGAGGATTCCTCTTTCTTGCCCTTTACCACTACGGCATATACCTCGCCGGTTTCCTTGGACTCCTCCATGAAATCCCGAATGGTCAAGAGAGAACTCCCCTCCACTTTAGAGGCTTTAGGGTGGTTCTCTGGTGCCATAGGGGCAAGGATTATTTTTTGACTATTCTTGACGAATATGTAGACATTGTCTCGCCCCCGATGGGTCGCATCACGGTCCGACTGCCAGGGTCGACCGAGTAGCATATGGCAGGCTTCCATGTCAACCACGTCACAAAGTATCTGATCCTTATAATGTTTACCAATTGAAAACGAGATAGTGCATTGTTCAGTTACCTTGGTCTCGTTCACCTTTTTTATCCAGCCAATTGAGTACAGCGAAGGATGTTTCGTCATTGGTAGCTGCAACTTATCCACCATCACTCTTGAGACGATGTTCTCGCTGCTACCACTGTCTATGATCACATCACAGACCTTTCCGTTGATAGTGCACCGAGTACGAAATATATTGTGCCGCTATGGATGTAATTCCTTTCATGGGGTATACAGTAGTCGCCTCACAACGAGAGATTCGCCACGATCCTCGCCTGTCACTTCATCGCCACCTGCTATTTCTTCAGTGGTTTGTTCATATTCATCAAAGCCATGATCTTCTTCTGCGGCCTCATATTCAGTGCCCCCTTCGTTTATAGTCAAGTGTGCTGCCGGACGTTGAGGACAAGTGTTTGATAAGTGGCCTGGTTGGCCACAGCGGTAACAATTGTTTGGCCTTGGCCGAGCATAAGGATTCGGAATCCTACTCGGGCCCGCTGTTGTGGGTGCTGCCCGTTGAGGTCTGGATGGTCCGCTCCCCGTATCACGGTTCGCGGGTGGAGGAGGTTGAGGACGTTCTCCTATCGGATCTTTTCCTCGAGCCAGCACTGGATCCTGTGTGGGACCTGTCATAGGGGGTCGATTTGAAGGATAGGAACGAGCAGGAGCTCTTGCAAGCTGTGTTTCTTCCCTTCCTGTCAATTGAACTGCTTCATCTACGGTCCCAACTGGGTACATCTGAACTCGATCCTGAATTATCGGTCGCAACCCACCTATAAATCGTGCCACTTTCTGTGACTCAGATTCTGACAAATCGTTTCGTGTAGCCAACCGCTGGAATTCTTCAGTGTAATCTGTAACAGTTCGATTTCCTTGTCGGCAATTCTGATATTGCTGAAATAATATCTGCTCATAATCACTGTGGAGAAATCGTGAACGAAGAAGACGTCTCATCCGAGGCCATGATGCGATGGGCGCCTTGTTCTGGCAGGCTCGTGAGAGTTGCAATTGTTCCCACCATGCAGAAGCACCAGATTTTAATTTAAACGCTACCAATTTCACCCTTTTATGATCTGGCACATCCATATAATCAAAATATCTCTCTACTTCGGCTAGCCAATCGAGAAAATCTTCGATACGTAATAAACCGTTAAAACTAGGAAGTTCAGCCTTACCTCGATAGTCTCTTTCAGCACGATCTAGACGATCGCCTCCATGGACTGGCCGTCGGTCAAAACCCTCATTAATGTCCTCATCGCTGGAACTAGAGTCATCTGGTGTAGCCCTACGATTTACTGTTGGTAGTGCTCTGCGATAATCAGGGTCACGTCGTACAGCAACCACGGGTGGTGGGGCGACCATAGGTGGTGGAGCACCGCCTAGGGTTCGGGGCGGAAGTAGCGCATCCGCAAGACGGTCGAGGGTTGCCTGCAGCCCTTGCATGGTCAACTGACTCTCCCGATGGAAAGCTTCCATTCCTTCCGAAAGATAACGAATCCCTGGATCACCGTCCACAGAATTTTGATTCATACCTTCGTTGTTTGCCATCGGCCCGAGAGAAAACCTCGCTTTGATACCAAATTGACGCAGGGATGAACGTGATGAGGTCGAACACCGTCTTCCTCAAGGATAACTACTCCGAATCCACGGAGCTTCTCTGGACTCCTCACAGAGACTTCTCGAATCCACGAGGAAATAAAGCAAGAGAATAGGAATAAACTCTAATAAATTCGAAATTAATTGATGATAAAATAAAAACGAGTTTACACCCCTTTAAATAAGGGAGCCAAGCAACATGAAAGAAATCAGACTCATACTACAACTAAAACTCCTAGAATTCGCAACTTACTATAAATAGTAAACTTACTATTTATAGACGGTCGTGATGTCTACTAGTGCGCAAGGTTTTCGGCCAAAAATAGTAAGTGTCCTATTTGGCTTCACCAAACCGTTCTCCTAATTATTCTAAGCACTTTTCATGTTGGACACAACTCCTAAAGCCCAACGGATGAAAAGTTATACTCAAACTAAAACTTACTATTTATAGTAAAAACAAAATTAAAACGAGGAAACGACCATCGATTAGAGGGTTTCTCGCAAATCTGGGCTGCGCAACCCAGCGTAACGGGGTTGGTTGGCTAAAGTAGCTCGTTCTACCCCAAAATCATATATTTTACGTCGGATAACTCATTCCGGATTGTGAGATACGCCCGATCTAAGGTCCAATGGTCCGGATCACTTCTGTCGCCGACCGTGCCTTTTCTGATCCATCTTGGCCATGAAATTGTCCGCGACCCGCTCTACATCAATGTTGGTGTTGGTGTTGGAATTCTCGCGGCTAGTACGTGCTGTGAACATCCGTTGTTGTTTTGTGGTGTTGGTGTTGGAATTCTTGCGGCTAGTGCGCGCTGTGAACATCCATCTGCTGGAATGTTGTATTAGGGAGATAGCACGTCAACGACTTTCTGCACCAGTTCAACACACCAAGGGACGCAAATTATTTCCAAGATAGCGACCACATACATACCTTGACCCGGCAACGAATCAAAATCACCATCGGTTATCATATTGCAAATCTCTCAGGTCTCCCATGCAGGTGTGGAGTTCCATTAATCCCATTACGATTTATTCATATATTTTCCCTTTTCCATTGCTTTAGTTTCAACAATTTGTATATCCTGCCACAAGGAACTATGTAAAGTACTTACTATTGGTTTATCTTATTTCCTACTCTGTTTGATTCCTACTACCCATTGAACAGCAGCACAACCACTATATTTAGGATGTCTTCATTTAAAGTTCTACTTGAAACAAAAAACCAATTTCACTCAGATTGAGATTCAAGAAAACTAACACGATGAAAATCATTTGTACATCCAAACACGGCCTCAAGGAACAATGTAGAGTATGTACTATTGGTTCATCTCATTTTCTATTCTGTTTGATTCCTACTACCCATTGAACCGTAGAACCATCTCCTTGTCTTTTTTGAGCTTACTCATGCCACACGTGTGAAAAGGGCTCACCTCTATCAGATCCAAACCACAGACTGGTGGAAAGCACCTTGGTCGTGACCATACCCAGACATCAGGCAGGTCAGACAATCGACACCGTGAAAATTTAAGAAAAAGACAGATGGTTAGACGATCTTGGCTAGTTGTTCACATTCAACGGCTCAAAACAAGCTATTAGGATAGTATAGCTGAGCTGATCTTTGGATATGATCGCATCCATAGTGGGTCCCACCTGATGAGCAGATCGGTCCCGCACAGTTGCTCGTGGTTCACTCACACGCGCCAACATGGCACACATGTGCGAGATCCGGCCAATGATTAGGTGGGATCGACCATAAATATAATAAAACGGGCCAATACACTCCTCAGGTGAGCTACAGGTGTGAAGAAAATGGACGCTTCGAAAGAAAATCACTGGGCCTGTATTTAGGTTACATTGATGAGTGGACCAAGGTGGATTTTGGGACCCCACCTGGTACATGGACTGTATCTTTCGCACGAGTGCCAAGTTGGCACATGTGACCTCCTCAATCTCTCCTATCACGAATTGTTTAATTAAGGAAATCAAAAAGAAAATTGAAAATAAATAAGGAAAAGTAAAAACAAAAAATGCATTTCTGCTTTAATTAATAATAATAATAATAATATATATATATATATATATATATATATATATATATAAAAACATCTAAAAAAACAGATAAAAAACAGAAAGGAATGTGTACTACGTACGTGAGCACTGCTAACGGGACTCACACGAGTTAAATGGAAAAGGAGCCCACCGCACACGTGCCACACTTGTGCGAAATCCAGACCATTCACCAAGTGCGGGACCACGTGCTGGCCCACTAATTAGGCGGGCAGCACTTGTGTGAGGAAAATGGACGGCTAAGGAAAAGATTAACAGTCCACATTCAATGTAGACTCGTGGTCAACCTGATGAATGGATCGGGTCTCTTCCAAGTGGGCCGCGTCAGCACGCGTGCGGCGAGTCTTGTCGGCATCCCCTGCTCGAATACGTACCCTGCTGGCAAGGAATCGACGTAGCTGAGGATCATCTTGAGGTTGCTGCCTCCGTCGGAGGCCAGACCCGCACGCATATCTTCGGCAATGGCGTCTGCCACGTGGCGGAGGACGGGGATAGGCGTGGCGCACTTGTTCTTGATGTGGGTGAGGATCGGGAGGGAAAGGCTGCTGGATCGTACGGCCAATCGCGTCCGCGGTCTCGGCGACGGTGATGATCGTGCGGCGGAGAAAGATCGGACGGTGTGGGATGATGTGGCAGCGGCCATTGTGGCGGGAGTGTTCGAGGAGGACTCTTCGAGATCTAAGACGGCAGAAGAAAAAGGCGTTCTCGTTCTTTTCTTGCAGCTTCTCAGTTCTGACGCTGAAATAGAAAGTAGCTGGCCCTCTTCTCTCCTCTCTATTTTACAAGAAATGTTAGAGGGATTCGCGCGAGGAGAGAACCAATAGGTGAATCGTGTCTCACGTATGTGAGATCTGGTCCATGAACCAGGTGGGCCACCAAATGCGAACGTCTCTTGTCAAAAAAACTCAGGTTGATTCACTCATTGAATAGGTCATTCATGTACGTTAAATATAGGTCGTTTTTTTTATTCTTCGGTTTTCTCCTTGGAATTTGATTAACCAGATTCATAGGCTAGGAGGTTTTCAATGATGGGCTAGAATAATGATCGGTTCGGATTCTCTTATACGTGTCCCAAATTGGCACGTGTGCCAGATTCACGTCTTCAATCTCTCCTCCTGCAAATAGCCATGTTCAATTAGTGGGCGATTCGCGCGAGGAGGGACGAGAGAATTTAGGCCGTGGAGTATTCCTCGCAAGAAATTCAAGTTGGTCGGATGGCCCATACGGGCTTTTCTTCTTTCGTCTATCCACCCAATTTTTAATATATGGGTGGCCCACTTGATTTACTTAAACGCGTGGTAACACAAGGACGGCTTTGTACACTTACTACCGTACACGTGGCATTTCCTTGAAATCTTAACCAACCGAAAATTGGGACTTACTTTTTAGATTTTATTAAGTCTTACACTAAAATGAACAGGTGCCTCTCTGTAATAGCATTTTTTTTTGCTGAACTTAGAACGTTTACTATTTTAGTTTCCACCGTCCATCAAATTCCAATAGGTTGGCCAGTTAGATTTACACTATCTGTTTCAGATTTTGGTTATAATCCATCTACAGTGGGTCCCTTCATTTTATCGGCTTTATTTGTAATATGTGCCACGTGTACGGTAGATAGACGCCCTGCGAGATACGTATGATATTATGCCCAGCACCTCATCATTCCCCTGTCCTTTTTATCCTAAACGTGCGCTGTCTATCCAACGGCTTGTTCGTTGCCACAGTTTCGTGTTGTCGACTTCGCCCGACTTCAGAAATAAGGTAAAAGACTGTGGTCCCTAGTGTGCACGGAGAGTCTGTGCGCACACATCAGCCACCGTCCAATAGTCATTGGTTGCTAAACCCAACTAGCACCACAAAATGATGTATTGAAAATTCGAATCTTGGAATGTTTTAAAGAGTCCCACCGACTGTGTTTAAAGTGCGGCGGATTATGTGCGCAGCAACTCTCCGTGCTCATTAGGCGCATTGAAGTCGTTTTCCAATTGCTCCCGTTATTTCAACGCTACCTTCCACCAAGAACAAGATCTTCAATTGGCGGATCTCACGATGTCGACTCGTGGAAAATCAACTCACTCGCGCCAATTTGTCCGATGTCTTGGCCGTCCATCAGACGGTTACTTTTATGTACAGCAGCCTGAAATCAGGCCAGCATGGGACGCGGATTGCCTTATACTGACTCCGTGGGCGCACCTTGATTTGTGTTTTATGCACCATGTACATCCGCTTTACAAGGCTTAAGTCCAAAAATGAGATATATTCAAATCTCATGTGTATCACAACACTGGAGAAATGATTCTGAATGGGAATAAACGCTTCGGATTAAACTGATATATCTGTTTTCTCTTTATCTAATTCTGTGTGACCTTATAAACAGGTTGAATGGTAAATAAACATCATGACAGGCATTAGGAAGTTTTCAATTGTGCCGATAATTATCTCAGCTTTTTCTTGTTGTGTGGTTCACTTGAGAGTTGGATTTGTCTTATTTTTTTAGTTCATGCGGGATGACATGGATAAAACATATATAACACAGTGGGTTCGATAGATTAAGTAATTAAGGATTTTGATCCAGGCAATCTATGTCCACTTGGGTTTTCAAGTGGGTCCACAATAACAGATTATCAAAATACTGGATCTTGTGGATGGACCACATCCAAATGTGCTATGGCTCAAAATTGTTCTGATTGGACAATTCTAGCAGTCTGATAGTTGCGATGTTTTGGGTTGGATTTGGACCATGGCCTATTTTTGCTCAATTTTGTGTTAGCTTGTCTATTTCTAGCACCCTTATCTAGCAGCCTTCATTTGAGAACCATATTCCATCCGCTTGATGTCCGATCAGATCAATGCTCATGATTCTCATGCTCATTTGCCAATTGTGGGTGGAGGAATTTGATGTCATCCATCCAATCGCCGGTCCAACGAATTGGATACTATCCATCCAATCACCCTAATGGATGATAGCGTTAGTAAAGTAATATGAAGTTTTAATTAAATTTCACATCAGTTTTATGATTAAATTGCAGAAAAATTGAAAACCGTCGTGATTTTGAAATAGACGCACGCATAATGCTGATGTTCCCTAAGGAAATATTAACAATGTCCCTAAAGGTTTTAACTTACATTAACAATGATCATTGATTTGAACAGTCCATTCAATCATGTCAATGGAGGCTTCCTTATGAAGTCATGCCAATTCAATGATCTCAACGGCCTGATCAATTGCTTGAGAAATCGGTGGTTAGGATTGAGAAGAGAAACAATGAATATTTATGGTGATCAAATAGGTTTTAGTCCAACTAGGTATGCTAAAAAATGGTTTTCGCACAATTCAACCAAACACAAAGCCACATGTACGATTAATGGTTTGTTTTCAGTTTACATGTTGGATTAGGAAGTATTGGCATGCCAAAGTTGTACTTTTAATGTTTAATTGAACAATGGTGACCCTGATGCAAGGAGTATCGGCCAACGCACCAAAAGTACCAAAGTTATTGGAGAAGCACTGGAATATCTCTTTATCTAGGCCCTCCTAGGCAAACCAATCAAGACCTCCCCATGGGCTACCCTACATCTCACAGGTCCCACAGCAGGACCACACCTTGTGGGCCACCCCACCCTAGTGTGAAGGTGCATATGCATAATCCACCCACATCGGTCAGGAGACTCAAACAATAGTCTCATGCTTTGATACCACTTGATGTGGGGAGTACCGACCAATGCACCAAAAGCTCCAGAGTGGTTGGGGAAGCATTTGAATATCCCTTTATCTAGGCCCTTCCAGGAAAACTGATTGAGACCTCCCTGTGGGCTATCCTGCATCTCACACGTCCCATAGTGGGAACCATCCTATACACATTCTGCATCTCACAAATCCCACCTCGTAGGCCACACCACCCCGATATAGAGATACACCTTAGTAAGACCCCCATGCTGAAACGACTGAGTAAGACTAGATTAAAAAATTCAGTTGTCAAGCCAGCCACTAATTTTGATCAACGATCAGACGATTTGCGAAAGAATAGGGGTTAGTACCCATCTCTAATGGATTCTTTTTGTCTTACGACTTCAGGACTTTTCTTTCACCAATAATTGTTGTTATAGGGAGATCCGAGCCCATTAATCCGACTATGAGTCCGAGCAAACTCAGCGTCATTACGTCCGAGGCACGACCCATCTAATCTGGTCTCAGTGTCACAACAGCGACATGTTTGTCTTAGAGTGAGGTTCACTCGGATGTGTCCGATCGGACAACCGGCTATTCGCCAACTACGATGTACTCATGGCCAATCACATCGGATCGGACCCTACGGGTCGAGGGCAGGTAGCGTTTGACTTGAAAAGTTCTTTGCTTTACAGACGGACGAGCCGAGCCAATATTCAGAGGCGCATACCCCGATCGCTAAACATGGAAACTGCCACGACCGAACGTGGCCGATAACTTCGCTCGCAGATCCGCATTACTCGTCGGATACGCTACACGATCAAATAAATTGCGGACGGTATCTCCACGATCCGGGAATCCCCCCGATCATGCCAAGATTATCGGATCCGGACCATTCTAAAGGCAAGTATAAATAGCACATCACGCCATATCGACCGGTACACGAAATCGAGTGCTCTCTTCTCTACTCTCGACCTAGACCCTAATTCCCTTTTCCTGACTTAGGCATTGGAGGGTCCTCCGGCTTAGCCAGGGTCACCTTTGTCAGTTCTCTTGGTGCAGGTTCTAGAAGACGTGGAGGGAGGACCGACCAGATTTTTGCATCAACAATTGTAATTAATATTTCTCAAAGGAATAAAGATGATCAAATAAATAAATAAACAATCTTAAAACAATGCCAATTTTATTAATATTTGAACGAAGCTCATTGCAATTGATAGTGTGAAAATACACTAGATAAATAAATAAAATAAAAGATAAATACATGATTCGTCTATAAGAACAGATGATCGAGTTAAATGATTAATAGGATGTGACCAAAGAAATGATCGTCCAAGTAAGAACTTGGTTGATCGGGATCCAACAACTTAAGGTTATAAATGTTTAATTTAATTCTATGATACTATAGCGGTAGCGTTGGACAATAGATATCTATGCTAAGACTAGGTTATGCTAAGAGAAAAGCTACGATAAATAAAAATGATAGATTGTGTTTGATGTGGACCTCGAGCTTTTTCATTGTGTTCTCATTTCATAAGCTTCTAAAAAGTGGTGGCATTGTGTAGTCTTAGCATCGTGAAGGATTTGGATGATCAACTGTACGATTTCCTTGATTTTTCATGTCGTTGTAGCCTATTGCATATGCCCACATGTACAAGAGAAATAATATCACTTCTAACAATGTGTTGGTCGGAGTCCTCCGTCACTAGACACCTGCCTAGGAAGGTTGTTGGAGTCCTTACATCACTTGGCTTCAGCATCCATAAAGAATACTTTTGACATAACTCTAATATTTAATTCTAGATAGAAATATACTTTGATAGGATTTTAGCATTTAATGTTGTAAGAGAAAGAGACTTACTTTAATAAGACTCTTGTTTTTGTAGATAGTACTTTTGATAAAAGTCTAGCATTTAATGCTCTCTCATATACACTAGTATAACTCCGCTTAAAGTTTATCTACACCACAAATAGCCTTTCTGCCACATAACACCTCCTAAACTATTCGATCTAGATGCATAGGGTCGATGTGAACAATGTTCATAGTACATGAGTAGAATTTCGCCCATCATGTAGTGCGTAATGCTAGCACGTGATAGCATCTCATTAGTCCATGTAAATATGTCAAAAATGGATTCAAATAGATGGTGCCTTTTGCAAGGGCAAATATGTCTAATTAACATCTTAAAATGCTTAGTCAATAAGATTGATCAGGTAGTTCTTATGATTCCAAGGAAGTACTTTAATTTAGTGATTACCATTATCTCAGAAGTTGTACAAAAATGACTTACTCAAACCACTTAAAGTAATGGATTTTACTCCATTCAAAGTGAAACCCATGAATAATTAAGCGGATATTTCTCAAAAATATTAATAATGAAATTCAAAATAGGTAGAAAAATCAGAGAGAATAATTGTAGTAGTTATGAGATATCCAATCATTTGATCATCAAGAAGTAAAAAGAATTTAAAAGATAAAATAAAAAGAAAAATAGATTAACAAAAGTGAAAATTTATATGGTACGATTTTCTGTCATTGCTCGTGCTACCGTGTATCAGTTGAAAGCTTTCATAACATTACCTTCCATAAAAATGATTATTATCATGTCTCACTATATGTTAATCGAGGGTACATGTTGAGGGTCAAATATTGCATATCAAACCCCAGATATTGCCTAAATTTACGAACATTGTACTGTCTAACGGTCCAATTTAACCGTGTTTGTGCTACAAGGTGTAATTACGATCTTGGGCTGAAATAAGAGGCTAAAAGCATGGATTTAATGTTCAGAATTCACCAAGGCAACGGACGGACTCCCGGGGACCAAGATCAACGCCAAAGATCTAAGAAAATTGAGAAACTGAAGCTTAAGTGACCTGAAAGGCGTCCCGAATGCGAGATCACGGGGTTCCCACCATCCGTTCAGCTCGAAACTTCATATATAGGCTGAGGACCCTAAATTAACCATACACATAAAATTTAAACCGTTGGATCCTGGTGGAAGTGGCCTAACAGACAGATCAGCCCTCAGAATCAGGATTCTAGGCCCACTTGCTGTCTGGATATGCTTCATCTTCGGTCCATACGGTTTAAATTGTGCAACAAAGAAGATGGAAGGATCGAATTTTGGATACACATCATCGTGAGACCCACACACTATACACGTGTGCATAGAGGGTGTCGTACTCGCGATGCACCAGAAACCAAAAAAACGGGTCAGCGTCGCTGACCCGTCTCCTTTCTACACCAAGAATAGCGGACGCACCAGCGTCCGCCGTTCTCTCTCAGTGGGGCTCACCCCTCATCCAAGTCATCCATCTGACCCGCTCATTGTGTACCGAGGGTGGGTATCAACCTCACCTAGGCGTCCTTTCTCCACCATGCAAAGCTGACGTGTGAAGATCTCAGTCGCATGCAAGATGAACGGTAGCTCACAAGATTGTGTGGACCACACTAAATCAACTCCAAGTACACTCTTTTCCGGATTATTTTTCATCCTGAAACCAATGGACGAAGTTGATTTTATTGAAAGCAACACTGTGGGGCCCACCAATCATCACAGCGCTTCAACGGAAGCTCTGTTCGCAAACAGAGCTTGCGATGGATCTCTGTGGGACACCATCATGGTCCATATGATGAATCTGAACCGTCCATCAGGAGCCCACGGTCCCCATCATCAAAGCTTAGGTGACAGAATTGAAGAAGACAAAGGAGATCGGTTTTCTACCGTTCAAAAGTAAGACGGACGGCGAAAGGATTTGGTACAATGGACCACGCTAAGTTCAAAACAAACTCACCTTTCCTGACTAGTTTTTCTCTGGGAATCAAATGGACGGCGTGGATTTCTCTTGAGGATCCGATCTTGGGTCCCACCAAGGTTCAACACAAGAGTGACTTGCGTAAGAAGGGTTGCTGCGTAAAACTTCTGAACTCACGTGTGGAAACTCCAGCCACCGACTATATGCCTATAAAAGGAGGAGGGAGACAGGGAGAGAGGGTATTCAGATTCATACACATCTGGAGCCTGGGCTGGGACGTGCATCATAAGGAAGAGAGAGAGGAGAAGTTGAAGTCTTTTTCTTTTCCTTATTTCTTTCTTTTCTTTTTCTGTTTTTTTTATGAATCTTAAGGATATTAGCCACATCATGTCAGGCTAAAACCCTTTAGCTAGGGATAAGGGGTGAAGCTTGTAGCATGAGGGGGACTCTTTCACTTATGTTTCTTATTTATACTAAATGATGTTGATTTTAATTTGATTTTAAGGGAATGCTTTTAGATTTTTAATGGTCTGTTGTGACTGAAATTACAATGGGTCTGCAATAGCTGTAAGCATGTTCCTTTTCTTATGTGTATGACATCAGGAAGTCCTGTTGTTCACCATCGTCTCCTGGGCATGGTCGAATGTCGGTACCCTTCCTAACCTTCATACATATGATTGGTTGGTAATTAGTTTAATTATATTGTTTTCTTTGTCTCCTGGGTATGGTTTGGTGATGGAATCCATTCTAATTCATATACCTTTCATCGCTTTGAAACTATATCAAAGACAGTTCAGTTAATTTCCATGGTTCTTGACGTAGGCGTAAGATCTCCTTGATCTCTACAAGTGAATCCTCTGAATCCCTAGTTTCCTTCCTCTGAATTCTATTTGATTTAGATTCCATCTCATTCTAATTCTAGTTCTAGTTAGTTTTAGATTACGTACAGGTTTCAGTCCCTTGGGATTTGACCTCGGTCTTACCGAGTTATTACTACATCACAACCCTGCACTTGGGGAGTGAACAAGTTTTTGGCACCATTGTCGGGGATGTGATCACTCTGTTCATTGAAATCTCCGACAACGGCGCCAAAAACTTATTCCAGTCCTGCACAGACAGATTGAAGATCAATAAGTGAAGTATTGATGTGATCACTTTGTTCATTGAAATTACTCAATTAAGGCGTTGAATTGTCAAATGTATGCAGCTCAGATGATGGCCTCAACTGAGTGGTTTCAAATTTTAGAGTCATAGTGGGCAACTCCTTCTCCCGAATCGCATCATCATTCAATTCAGAGGAGTGGTCCAAACATGTTTCACAAGAGTTAGAAGGGTTGGTTGTAAGGGGCTCATCCTCTGCCTTTAAATCAGACATATCAGGTGAGGGGAGTGGCTCATTATGACCGGCTACTTCATGTACGTCTTGATCATAGATCTGGACCAAACTTGAGAGGGATTCCAGGGGAACTATGGTTGTACATTCAGGATTATTATCCCAATACACATCATCGTCTAATTCCGTGCAGTGCAAAGTTGGGATGAGATCGCCTTCCTCACATTCTACTCCTAAATTCGGTTGAGGTTCTAGTAAACTAACCTCTACCTCATCATTAAAATCATGTGTGTCATGTAAGGAACGTGTGTCATCATCAATGTATTTAAAAGACACCCATGTATCTTCACCATTCTTTTGAACACTTATCGAGATCGAGTCATCAGGAAATTGAACCGTATGCTCATTAACGGAATCCAACTCCTCATTCCAAATTTCAGATTCTTTCAAAAGTGAGTGCGGATCACTTTCCTCGCATTGTATTTTTGGATTGGGCTGTGGTTGAGATGAGCAAGCCTCCTCTATCTTTTCAAGGCGTGACATGAGTGTTTCCATTACTTTTCAAATTTCCTCAAGACAGGCCATGTCACTCTTATATGAATCCTCTTGGATCGTTTCTGGTTAGATCTCAAAGGTTGGGGATCCAAGAGAATAATCATTATAACATGTTGGTTCATTTTCCCAATTTTGATGTTTTCACTGATTGTAGTCATACGGATCATAGGTAGGAGAATTTAATGGTTGGTAATACTTATTATCACTCATGATACAATCACGCATTGTTTACTTTTTATCGGATGGGTGATAATAATTCTCACAACCATAGTTATGATAACCCCAACACTCACATACTGTTTTGTTAATCCGTGGGGTGTAATTGTTCTCCTATATATAATTATGTAAGGACTTCTTAGCTGGTGGATCTTTATATTCTGATTGGTTCTCGATGATAGTTTCAGAAAATTTTGGAGACATAGGTTGATTTATATCATCATCATCCCAAAATAGGTTATTCTTCTCAGTATATTGACGTTGCCACTCGTGCATATACATGATGAAACCCTTAATCTAAATTTATTCCTAAGAAAAATAGAAGAAAAGATCCTACAGCAATGTGGAAAGTAAGAGGAGGAGAAGTTAGAAAGAATGTACCAGACTAGAGATTCCTATATTAAGATCCTGCAAAATAAAACAAGTTAGTTTCTAAAAATAGAAAGTCTAGGAAAAAAAATCTCTAAAAATAAAATCCTAATTCTAAAAAATAGAAAAAAAATAAAAAATTAGAAAGATATCACCAAATTAGAAGTTTCTATCTCATAATCCTACAAAACAGGAAAGACATGTTAGTTCTTAAAAAAATCAAGAAAATCTAAACCTAAAACTGAAGTTAGTAAAATCCTAATCTTAATCTAATTCTAAAATCAATTAATTTCAGAAAAGCATAACCGTCAGTCCCCGGCAACGACGCCAAAAACTTGTTCACTCCCCAAGTGTAGGGTTGTGATGTAGTAATAACTCGGTAAGACCGAGGTCGAATCCTAAAGGACTGAAACCTGTACGTAATCTAAAACTAACTAGAACAAGAATTAGAATGAGATGAAATCTAAATCAAATAGAATTTAATGAAGAATTGTGAAATAATTATCTAACGCTTAAGAGAATTCAGAGGAAGGAAACTAGGGATTCAGAGGATTCACTTATAGAGATCAAGGAGATCTTACGCCTGCGTCAAGAACCATGGAAATTAACTGAACTGTCTTTGATATAGTTTCAAAGCGATGAAAGGTATATGAATTAGAATGGATTCCATCACCAAACCATACCCAGGAGACAAAGAAAACAATAGAATTAAACTAATTACCAACCAATCATATGTATGAAGGTTAGGAAGGGTACCGACATTCGACCATGCCCAGGAGACGATAGTGAACAACAAGACTTCCTGACGTCATACACATAAGAAAAGGAACATGCTTACAGCCATTGCAGACCCATTGTAATTTCAGTCACAACAGACCATTAAAAACCTAAAAGCATTCCCTTAAAATCAAATTAAAATTAACATCATTCAGTATAAATAAGAAACACAAGCGAAAGAGTCCTCCTCATGCTACAAGCTTCACCCCTTAGCCCTAGCTAAGGGGTTTTAGCCTGACATGATGTGGCTAATATCCTTAAGATTCATTAAAAAAATAGAAAAAGAAAAGAAAGAAATAAGGAAAAGAAAAAGACTTCAACTTCTCCTCTCTCTCTTCCTTATGATGCACGTCCCAGCCCAGGCTCCAGATGTGTATGAATCTGAATACCCTCTCTCCCCGTCTCCCTCCTCCTTTTATAGGCATATAGTCGGTGGCTGGAGTTTTCGCACGTGAGTTCAGAAGTTTTACGCAGCAACTCTTCTTACGCAAGTCACTCTTGTGTTGAACCTTGGTAGGACCCAAGATCGGATCCTCAAGAGAAATCCACGCCGTCCATTTGATTCCCAGAGAAAAACTAGTCAGGAAAGGTGGGTTTGTTTTGAACTTAGCGTGGTCCATTGTACCAGATTGTCCGTCTTACTTTTGAATGGTAGAAAACCGATCTCCTTTGTCTTCTTTAATTCTGTCACCTAAGCTTTGATGATGGGGACTGTGGGCTCCTGATGGACGGTTCATATTCATTATATGGACCATGATGGTGTCCCACAGAGATCCACCGCAAGCTCTGTTTGCGAACAGAGCTTCCGTTGAAGCGCTGTGATGATTGGTGGGCCCCACGGTGTTGCTTTCAATAAAATCAGCTTCGTCCATTGGTTTCAGGACGAAAAATAATTCAAAAAAGAGTGTACTTGGAGTTGATTTGGTGTGGTCCACACAATCTTGTGAGCTACAGTTCATCTTGTATGCGACTGAGATCTTCACACGTCGGCTTTGCATGGTGGAGAAAGGATGCCTAGGTGAGGTTGATACCCACCCTCTGTACACAATGAGCGGGTCAGATGGATGACTTGGATGAGGGGTGAGCCCCACTGAGAGAGAACGGCGGACGCTGGTGCGTCCGCTATTCTTGGTGCGGAAAGGAGACGGGTCAGCGATGCTGACCCGTTTTTTTTGGTTTCTGGTGCATCGCGAGTACGACATCCTTTATGCACACGTGTATAGTGTGTGGGTCTCACGATGATGTGTATCCAAAATCTGATCCTTCCATCTTCTTTGTTACACAATTTAAACTGTATGGACCGAAGATGAAGCATATCCAGACAGCAGGTGGGCCCAGAATCCTGATTCTGAGGGCTGATCTGTCCATTAGGCCACTTTCACCAGGATCCAACGGTTTAAATTTTATGTGTACGGTTAATTTAGGGTCCTCAGCCTATATATGAAGTTTCGAGCTGAACGGATGGTGGGAACCCCATGATCTCGCATTCGGGACGCCTTTCATGCCACTTGAGCTTCAGTTTTTCAATTTTCTTAGATCTTTGGCGTTGATCTTGGTCCCCGGGAGTCCGTCCATTGCATTGGTGAATTCTTAACATTAAATCCATGCTTTTAGCTTCTTATTTCAACCCAAGATCGTAATTACACCTTGCAGCACAAACACGGTTAAATCGGACCTTTAGTACAATGTTCGTAAATCTAGGCAATATCTGGGGTCCGATATGCAATATTTGACCCTCAACAGTACAACTTGAGTTGGGCTAGGTTTGGTTGAGGGTCAACCTCAACCCTACCCTCAAGAATATCTAAACCAAATTAGAATTCCAACCTGAGTAGACCAACATAAACCTAACTCGAAGTCTTTTGTACACAAAAAAACTTAAATTGACCCAAATTGCTCAACAGAAACACTACCCAAATTTGAATCAAATTGGTAATTTTCAACCTAAACCCAACCTAAGGAACTTGACAACCCAACTTGACCTAACTGGAACTTGGGTTAGGTCAGTTAGGTTGGGGTTGACCCAAACCAAGTTGTAGCTCTAAGTTTGGCCAAAGGTTAAAAGATTTGGTGACTTAGACCAACTCATCTAATCATAGTTAAAAAAAACCCTAAAAGTCAACTTGACTTGAAGATTAACTTAGTCAAATTGACTCGAAGACTTGGCCCAACTGGATTTGATATTTAGTTATTGTAGATTAAATATATTAAGAAGGTGTGTGTGTGTGTGTGTGTGTGTGTGTGTGTAATATTGAAATGCTCACTTGTGGATTAGTTCTCATGAGAACCCATGAGAACTTTTTGAGAACTCATCTCATGTAATATGAGCATAAAATTTGAATCGTCCACATGATGCAGTATCCCATAAAACCTCCAAGGCCCAACTTTCACCCTGATCCAAAACTCTGGTAAGCCATAGAAAATAGAGAGGAGAAATCAAGGGAGGAAACTATTTTCTTTTTCTATGGCCTAACAGAGTTTTAGATTAGAGTGAAAGTTGGGCCCCTAGGGTTTTATGGGGTGTCGCATCACATGGATGATTTAGATTTTGGGCTCATATTATGTAAGATAAGTTCTCAAAAAGTTCTCACTAGTTCTCATGAGAATTGATCCGTAGGTGAGCATTTCGATATTAGGTGTGACCGAATGTGTAAAGAACAATCCAATAAGAAATTGTGATTTTTGGAGATAATTCGGCTCGACATTATGTATGATCGAAACCATGTGTGATGCCACTGAAGAGAAGTTCAACGTGACCTAAGGAAAACAGAGACTTCAGATGCAAAGTGAATAAATTTGGCTACAACAATAGGCTAATTCGGTACAACTGAAGTGATATTCGATGTGAACGATGCACAACAAAAGTACATAAATTTAAAGTTGGTTTTAAGTCACTGCATATTTTTCCTATATAAATGAGTGATTCTAGCTTTCTTAGAGGAGAATTAAGGTAGAAGAAATAGAGTAAGAAGTTGTGGAGCTTCTTCGAAATCCTCATTCTTCTCCAATCCTTTAGTTTTTATTCAATTTTTATGTTTTTCTTTAAATTTTAGTTCAATCATGTCTTTGATTGGCTAATCTCTTGGATAGGGCTAAGAGGTAAAGCTTGTAGTTATTCTTAATGTTTAGTTTACTTAAATTCAAATAATTGATTCGATTATTGAACAATTATTGATATTTGGTTTGAATGAAAATTTATTTTTAGTTTACTTTGATCCATTATTGACTACGGACACGTTTGATGCTTAGGAAAGTTAAAAGTAATTGCTTATTTTTTTTTGTAAGGGATTGATATGTAAAATTTACTGATCTATCGTAGACTAAGGGCACGATAAGTGCTTTGAATTTCCTGCAATCAATACTTTTATGCTTTACGTAGGAACTAATTCAATTGAAGTTCAAATCTATTTTGATATATGAATAATGATTTAATCGCTCTATTATCTGGTTGCATAGGATAGGACTTCAATTCCAGTTGAGTTATATGATTGAATCAGGTAATTAAAACATTAATGATGGTTATAAGTGGTTCCTTGGTGCTCTAGTGTTTTATCCCTATTAATTTCTCTCACAATTATATTATTTTTTAATTTGAATTCTATAAGTTAGCCTAGACCTAGTGTTCACACCCCAAATATAGGGTTGTGATGTAGTAATAATCTCGGTAAGATCGAGGTCGAATCCACAGGGACTAAACCTTGTACGTAACCTAAAAGTAACCAGAACTATAACTAGAAGAAGATGAAATCTAAATCAAGCGAATATGAGGGAATAATAGTGAAATAGTAAACTTAAACTTAAAAAATTTAAAGGTGGGAAACTAAGGATTCAGATGATCCACTTGTAGAGATCAGGAAGATCTACACTTGATTCATGAACTCAACTGGACTTCAAGTCTCATCTTCATCAAGTTGGAAGATATCACATTAAAAACCAAATCTGAACTTCTTTTGATCCAGTTTTTAATAGCAGATAGGTATGAGAATTAAAATTGATTCCATCAAAAAACCATGCCCATGAGACAAAGTAAACAACAGAATTTAGCTAATCCACATCCAATCTAAGGGATGTATGAATGTTAGGAAGGATTCTGTTATCCAACCATGCCTAAGAGACGATGGTGAACAACAGGATTCCCAAATTCACAAACCCTATAATGCTAAGAACATGCTCAAAGCTATCGCAGATCAATTGTAATTTAAGTCACAACAAACCATTAAAAACTAAAAGCATTCCTTAATACTAAACTATAATCAAAGACAGTTTAACTTAAATATGAATCAAAGCATAGAAGTCAGCCCATCACACTACAGGCTTCACCTCTTAGCCCTAGTTTAGAGATTTAGCCAGACATGATCTAACTAAATCTCTTAAAAACACAAAAGGAAAAGGAAAAAAGACTAGAAGAAAGAGGGAGAAAACTCCCTAGCCGACCATCTCTCTCTCTCCTTCTCTTCTTTGCTTGTCTTGCCTCCACGACTGCCCCACACGTCCTTGGATGCCATTCTCTCTCTCTCTTTCTCTCTCTCTCTCTCTCTCTCTCTTATCTCCTTTTATAATATTAGGAAGGTCGGTCGGTGGAGTTTATGAACAAGTTACCAGGCAGCTGCATGCGTAATAGGTGCGAATTCTTGAGTTTTTGGCATCAGTGGGACCCATTATCATTGTTATAAGAGAAATCTGACCCGTTCATTGGAATCCCGATGAAAAACCAATCGGGAAAGAGTGGTTTTTATCGAATTTTGTGCGGTCCACTGTATCAAATCAACTCACCGTCCGTCTTGCATTTTCTGGCGATCCACGTGTGTATGTTTGCAAAGTGCTAAAGGGACACCTAGGCGAGGGTCATGCCTGAACATAATGGATAGCGCGGATCATCCAATGGAACGATGGGTGAGGCCCACTATCAAAACCCAATCGGCTTAGGTGCATCCACCACGTTTTACACGAGAAGAGAACTGTTCATATGTTTTGTTCAAAAATTAGGTGGGGCCCACTTCTGATGATATTCTCAAAGATCTACTTCGCTCATCATCTTCTTAGTAACTTGTAAGCTCATGGGTCAAAGTATGAAGTAGATTCGAGCTCTAGGTGGGCCACACCATCGACCTGTGATGAGGCAATACCCACCATTGAAGCAAACTTCTCTTCTCACTTACGTGCATGTATATGGAGTTCCTTAAATTACAGATTTGTCATCATTCTAGTCACCGTCTTTTGAAGTGCATTATGTTTGAATGCACCATTCGATTTCCTTGAAATTGAGCAAGTATTCCTCATTTTTTTGTACTCTTTTCATGGGTCAAGTTTAGGCCCTAATTTCTCAAAGATGATTAAGATGTTCTTTTAATGGTTATTGTCTGATCTTGCCCATCAAGTCACTTATATACTGATCCAAGGGCTGAATTTTGACATGTATGGTTAATTTTTTATCCTCAAGCCAGATATAAAGTTTCGACCCGAATAGATGGTAGGAACCCTGTGATCTTGTATTTTAGATGACTTTTAGGCATGTTTAAACCCAATCACTTGATCTTCTTGGATCTTTGGCATGTGAATTCCTCGATCTTGGTTGCTTTGGTGACGTCTGAACGTTAAATCCATGCTTTTAGTATCATTTTTTAGTCGAGGCTCTTAACTTCACCTTGCAGCATAAACACGATTAAAATAGGGCGTTAAACAGTATCATGTTCGTAAAATCAGGTAATAACTAGGGTCTGATATACAATATTTGACCCTCAACACCTAGTTTTAGTTTTAAAGTGTGGCAGATAATTGCATAATCATAAGTCCCTATGGGTATGACCTTAGTCTCATTGAGCTATTATTACATTGTAGCTCTGTACTTGGGTTTGTTCGATCACCTATATAGGTGCCAGTTTAAAATGCAATGCCACTTATACTAAGCGTACCAAGAGTGTCAAGGTCCTTCGCCCCTTATACGATAGCCCATTGTTCATGGGAAGCTCATCCAGAACCTTCATCTCACCCAAACACGAGCCAAATCTTAGCATTGGTAGCCATAAGCAATGGGCCTAACCCAAGGTCCAATATCAATCGTGCTCTTACCTTATGCAAGGTATCTCATGCCATCTACATCATCATCATCATCATCACACACACACACACACACACACACACACACACACACACACACACACACACACACATATCATGACATACACCTCATGCATATATTTCACATGCTATCTGCATCATACGTAAATCTTATATACATCTACATCAAGCACACATCACGTGCCCTCATGGGCTTATTACATCATTGCAAATGGGGCGGATCATACATGAAGATCAACCATATAAACCACATTCACATAAATCAAACCATACATCATACACATAAGAGTCAGGCCTGCCCATTTAGAGTTGTTGGGCCTTCAATAACTTGAAACTCTCCTTCATTAGGGATCCACATGAGACCCACATTCTAGCCTACTAATTCGGCATATTTGGGCCTTGAAACGGCTCTAATTGGGCCTTAAAACGGCTCTAATTGGGCCTTAAAACGGCTCTAATTGGGCCTAATGGGCCTTAGCAATAGGCCTCACCATGCTGCCCAATAATTTTATGGCGTGGGCCTGGAATACATACATCAAAGTGGGCTGCTACGACCAGGGGATAACGGACACGGATTTCCTGCCAAAGCCTTTTGGCTGGAAGTTACTGCGGAAATATACTGGGTGGGGGCCACTGCAATGTATGTGAGAAATCCATTCCGTCCACCAGTTTTGGGAGCTCATTTTAGGACGTTCAAGAAAAATATGACTTGGATACAAAACTCAAATGGGTCACGAGAGGAAAATTTGGAGAAAGAAATTTCTACCATTGAAACTTTCCTAGGCTCCACCTCGATGTTTATATGTTATCCAAACCATTTTCAAGGTCATTCCAAATGGGATGAAGTGAAAATACCAAAAGGATAGCCTAGTACAAAACTTTTATAGCCATAAGAATTTTTAACGGTGCTCACTGAATTCCCAGAGTTTCCACCTTGTGTGGCTCACTTGAATGTTGGATACATCTCATTTTTAGTCGCACATCCTAAAATGAGCTCGCAAAATGGATGGACCAGGTGGATTTCTCACAAACATCTCGATGGGTCCCACCCAGCATCCTTGCGCAGGAACTCCTTGCCCTAGGCTTTAGTTGGAAATCCGCGTCTGGGGATAACTTGAATATGCAACGCATATCATAGCGGGCCCCAAAACGGTCCAACGGTGTGTATAGGCTACACATGTCACAAGTAGAAATCGGTCTGAGTCGGATCGGATTGGGTCCAACTCAATCCGCTCCGGGGCCAATTCCAGGTCACCTGACTCGAATCCATCTGAAATGTACCTGGCCTGATCTGATCTAGAGTCCTACTTGGTCAGGAAAACTGTGTCGGATCGGATTGGGCACTGTTCAGATAGGTCCATATTATTATTTTTTTGAAAAATTAAAAAAAATAATAATTTTTTTTAAAAAAAAAAACCTGACATCCCATGACAACAGATCTAACAGTGTGGCCCAACTGACAGAGAAAGCTCAAATAACAAATGGGACCCACTTCATAATCTATGAGAAAATCTTCCAAACACTTCAAATTCATTAGGAGACTAACATCTTTCAAATACAAACAAACAACCATAGTAGAATTAAATCCAGACAGAGTCCATGAAACATAGCAACACCTACCATAAACCATCATAAGACAGAGACGCCTATAATTGCTAAAACAACTCTCCTAAAACAAACTCCTACTACCACTATAGAAAACAAACCATAGTCATGCAACACACAAACACCCTTAAAAACAAGGACTCTAAAACTGTTGTAGTCTTAAGAGAGACTCCTAAAGCTCCTGACTTTCAGTTTGTCCAAGTGGCCCACGGTTTAGAGATGCTAGTCTATTAGGATCTGCCATGGATATGGCCTGTAGTAGATGGTCAAGAACAAAGAGAGAGAGAGAAACGATTCAGCCAGTGGACCACACGGAAGCGTTCAGGTAGAGACGATCTAGCCAGGGCGGGCCGACCACCAGCGAGCCACAACCAGACAGTGGGTCACCTATCCAGATCAGGCAGACCACTAGCGGGCAGCGGTGAGCGGCCCATGGTTGGCTGACGAGCCACGACCGCACAACGGTCCACCACAACGAGCCATTGCTCCTAAAATCATAAAAAAAAACTCATAAAATCATATGAACGAGTGCCCGAGTGGGTCCTACCTTGAATGGAGAGACTCGAGTAGTCGAATCGGGATTGAGAGTGGCCTGATGAGCGTGCCGGGCTGCGGAGTGGAGTTTGGAGTGGCCGGATCGGAATCGAGATGGGCAGATGGCTGCCTGCATTAGGGTACAGAGGCCGGGTAGTAGGTAGGGATTTTGGGGATTTAAGGTTCGGCGGGCGTTCGGGTGTGGGTAGAAAGTATAGGGTAAAAACTAAAATTAGGTAATACACACACACACACACACCCCTTAGGGTAAAATAGTAAATAACTAAATATATAATAATAAAAATACCAGACTCGGTTCGGATCGAATTCTGGATCAGATTGGTCCGGATTGGTATGGATCCGAACTTGACTCGAAAAGCTTTCGAATCTGAATTTCCCTACTTGATTCGCATCAATCTAGGTCGTCGGATTGGTTCGGATTAGGTCGGATCCGGTCAAATCGGGTCAGGATTGCCCAGCTCTAGTCACAAGGTAGGCTGTCAAAATGGATGGACATAGTGTATAAAATACCTACATCATGGCAGTTCAATGGTGAGTGGGGCCCACATGCTGGAAATGACGTGGATATGACCTGTACATCACGTTGGGATCGACTATGGTGCGGGCTGCTAAAATTTGGATTGAACTGATTTTTGTGTACTTCCTTTATCCAGGCCTAACATGACCTTATCAATGGATAAGATGGAAATTAAACATCAGCATGGCCCCAGGGATTTTTCAACAGTAGGTGTCAACTTCCACGGTTTTTGGTGGTGCGGCCAACATAAGATTCGGATTTGTTTCATTTTTGGGCCTAACCCCTACAATGATATGGGGAGAACTTGATGGACAACAAGGATGTAGAATAAATACATCAAGGTGAGGTTAGCAGGGTGGCCCCACACGCTGCCAACAAGTGGGTAGCAGCAATGTATTTTGCTGCCCCATTCCCCTTTTCTTCTTCTTCTTTTTTTTTTTCAATTTTTAATTTTTTTATTTTTTTATTTATTTTAAGGGAGATGATTTTGATCAAAGTAGCCTTGTGATATTGCCATGCGGCTCAATTTTTAGAAGGTTTAAATGAATGCACTAACTAGCCTCCTTATACTTCTATTTAAAAAAAAAATTAAAAGGATAGCGTCCATGAGGACTTTCTTGTTCTTCCTTTGTTATTTTCTAGGACTTTTTTGCTTTCTTTTCAAGTATGTCTTTCGCGGACTCTCACCACTTCTTTTGAGTGCATTTTCTACCATACGGTCACTGTCATCAACTTCTCTGGCATATGGGTACACTAACAACTTCTATGACCCTAAAAATAAATATTGTTTTTGCTCTGACGACTTCGTTTCTTAGAGATGCAAGCCACTGATGGGTGGAAGGCATTTTAAATGGATTTTTTTTTCTTCGTAGAATAGCATTTTATTTTATTTTTTTGAGATGAAAATCACTTTTGGATGTGAATAGAGATGGATGGCCATGGTTGTTGTTGTGGAGAGAATTAATTGTCGAAAGTAGTTTGAGGTTGAGATGAATGGTTTGGTTGTCATGTGGAAGACAATGAAGGAGATCCAATTTGAATTTTATAATGTATTTCCTTTGAATACACTTTGTTAAGGTTTGATGTTATGTGTTAGAGGTTTGAGTTGTGGTTGTCATGTGTTAAGGGTTTGGGATGTGATTGTCATATGTCAAGGGTCGAGGTAGTTAATGTCTGGGTCATGGTTGTCATGCGTTAAGGGTCGAGGTTGTCATGTACTAACAATCTAGGTTGTCATGTGTTAAGCATCAGTGTCATAGTTGTCATGTATTAAGGGTTGAGGTTGTCATGTGTTAGGGGTTGTGGGGCCCATCATAGGATGTGTTGAATCCATCCAGTAGATTGGATTCAAAATTTAATTTAACATCATGGGATGGGATAAAGAATGAGCTACGTGCAAAAATTATATGGCCCTAAGAAGTTTTCAATGGTTGGTTTTCCATCTCACTACTTTTTATGGTGTGTTCCACTTGAGCATTTGATATGCCTCCTTTTTTGGGCCCATGTGCTAAAATGATCTTTCAAAATAGATAACCGGCCCTATAAAATACATACATCACAGTGGGGCCCACGGGACCATCCATCTCGAGCTAGGTCCCACACCCATAGCAAAAGCCTTTTGCATGAAATTTTTGCCATCGGAAGCTATGTTGGGTTTACCGCAATGTTTATGGGAAATCTACTCCATCCATCCATTTTGGAAGATCATGTTAAGACATGAGACTAAAATTTAAACAAATTTGAAACTCAAGTGGGCCACATGACTAGAAATAGTTGAAAGGGATTGCCTACCGTTCAAACCTTTCCTACTCCACTGTATTATTTATATACAATCCAAACCATTCATAAAGTGACCCAAATGCTCATAAAGTCCTTACCACGGGGATGAATGAGAAGAATAAAAATATTAGCCTAATCGAAAGCTTCTGCAGCCCTATGAATGTTTCAACTGTGGGCGTACGATATTCACTATTTTCTGTTGTGTGGCCCACTTAAGCTTTGAATCTACTTTACTTTTGGCCTCATGTCATAAAATAATTTGGCAAAGCATATGAACTATGTAGATTTCTCACAAACAACATAGTGGGTCCCACAATATTTATCCCCATCCTAATCCCTCCTCCCAGTGCGCTGATTTGCATTCATGTAGGGGCAATTTTATCCCAAAATTTTTGAAAAAGGCTTAGGCATTTATTTAAATCTTACCATTCCAAAAAAAAAAGAAAAAAAAAAGAAAAAGAAAAAGAAAAAGAAATGGAGAATTAGGCAGCAAGCATGCTGCTGCATTTTTGTTGCCCACTTGTTGACAACGTGTGGAGCCACCCAGTGGACCCACCTTAATATATTTATTCTACATGTATATCAAGCTTTCACCTTGATATAGTTATCCTACATCCTAGTCCCGGCAGCCCATGTGGCCCACTTTGATGTATGTATTCTAGGCCCACATTACAAAATCATTGGGCAGTGTTGCCAAGGTCTATTAAGCCCAATTAGAGCCATTTCAAGGCCCAATATGCTAGATTAGCCCATTAAGCTCAATTAGAGCCGTTTCAAGGCCTAAATATGCTGGATTAGTGGGCTAGAATGTGAGCCTCATGTGGAACCCAAGTAGATTTTCAAGTAATTCAAGGTCCAACTTTAAATAGAAAGGTCGAACTCTGTGTATGATGCATGGCACTATGCTAAAATAGTGAGTGTGCCACGTATTTTTGAGACGAACGAAAATCTGTCAAAAATCGCTTGGTTTGACGATGGATTTAATTCGTCGCTAACGGAAAAGGTTTGTCGCCAAGCCCGTCTTTCTCGAAAATCTGTGGCCAAACATTGTGAAATTTCGCGACGGACCAAAATCTGTCGCTAAGATCTGATTTATCCGTCGTAAATTAGAGACGGACTAAATTCGTCACAAATTTTGATTTTGCAACGAGAATCATCGTTTGCAAATTCCTGCCCAAAATACCGAATGGCGACGCTTTTCAGTTGCTTTTGCGACGGTCATGGTCCGTCGTAAAAGGACTTTTGCCTCAATATATTAATTTTTTTTCATTTTTTTTAGAATATGGTGGAAAATTAAGTTATTTTTTGTCTACTAATTGTTTTTTAATAGAATTTTGGTGGTTTAATTGTACATATTTGTATCTAAGATTATTTTTTAACAATTGATTGAATGCAAATACATATATTTTGCTTTTATACCAAATGAGTGGATTTTTTTTCTTTTTTTTAAAAAAAAATTTAAAAGTAATATTTAAATGATTTGTAATATCACATGAAAAAGAATATTGAGAAGTTTAAAAAATTTAACAATGTTTGAGAAAAAATTTAGATCTTTAAAAAATAAAAATCTTGATTTAATAAAAATCTATTTTGTGAGAGAAAAAAAAGAATATTGAATAAAGTTGATAATTTTGAAAAAAAAAAGAATTTGATTTTGAAAAAAAAAATAATATCTTGAAAAAGAAGATTAAAAAGATTTTTTAAAATGTGAAAATTTTCACAATGTTGAAAAATGAAAATATTTTGAAAAAGAAAATGAGTTTGTATTTTGAAAAATAAAATAAAATTGAGAAATTCAAAAAAAAAATGACAAATAGAAAAAAAATGCTTTTGTTTTTTTTTTTTAAAATGGAGAAGTTAGAAAGAATTGAAAATTTTAAAATTAAACAATATTAAAGAATCGATACTTTAACAAAAAATAAACATTTTGAAACAAAAAATAAAGAAGTTGAAAAAATTTGTGATTTTAAAAAATAATTGAAAATTTAAAATTTTGAAATTAAAATAAAAAGTTATTTATAAAAACATTGAGATTTAAAAAATATATATCATTTTAAAAAAGAAAATTAAAAAGTTGAAAACAAAATGATGCTTTTGAAGAAAAAAAAAATGGCATTTTGGAATTTTTGAGAAAAAAAAATTAAAATTTGAGAAATTTTTTGAGATTTTGAAAATAAAAATTCAGAATTTGTATTTTAATTTTTTTGAAATATATTATAATAAAAATGATATTTTGTTAAAAATTTTTCAAAAAAAATTAAGCGTAAAAAATATACATTTAGAAAAAAATGTTGTTTTTAAATGTAAATTGAAATTTATCTGTGAAAAAAATAATTTGTAGCCTGATCGAGGCAAATAACTAGTCAAATTGAGGGTATTGAACAGTAAAATATAGTGAATGGACCAAACATATAAAATGGACTAAATATTCTGGTCAAAATTGTGACCTAACTTTTTGACCTCGCGAGAGCATAAGAATTAATGTTAGTAAGTTTTGTGGGCCCTATCATGATGTGTCGAACATCAACACCGTGCATTTGATATGTCCCCTTTCGGTTATGAGACATCTCAAAAATCATCCGTATACAAAACTTAAGTGGGCCATACCATCTAAAACCATGTGAAGACATCCAAAAAAACATAAAAGCACTTGGTGGGTCCCACATTAGTTTTGGATGCGACTGAAACTTGGTTTGACCCCTCATCTAAGTGGGACACATATAGTGAGTGGGTTGGATGTGTGAATCACATTTAAGCAGGCTCAATATATGATTATAAATGTTTTAAAGAAACCCCCCTCCCCTACATTTAGGTGAGTTACTCATTACCCTTAATAGAGTAAACTCTGTGAGGTCCATCGTTATTTATTTTTTTTATCCACTTCGCTCATCCATATAAATGGCCACTTCACTCATCCATATAAATGGATAATTTGAGGTCTAAAGAACAAAAAAGAAGAATATCCAAAGCTCAAGTGGACCACACCATAGGAAATAATGTGATTGAACTTCTACCATTAAAAAATTCTTGGAGGTTATAGAAGTTTTGGATCAAGCTGATGTTTATGTTTTCTCTTCATTCATATATATATATATATTTTGATATTATGAATAGGTTGGATGACAAAGAAACATTACTATGAGCCTAAGGAAGGTATCTATGGTGGAAATCATTATTCCACACTGCTTCGTGTGGTATGGTCTACTTGAGCTTTGGATTCACTGAAATTTTAGGATCAACCTATTCCGTTCATCCATTTTTTGAGATCATTTTAAAGAATTATCTAAAAAATGAATCATATCCAAAGATTAAATGGACCACATCACAAATACCTGCGGGGGTGATGATCTTCACTGTTAAAAAATTTGTAGGGCTCGTAGGCCCCACCATAACGTTTATTTTCCATCCAATCTATTCATAAGGTCACAAAGACCTAGATGAAGAGGAAAAACAAATTTCTTATTGATCCAAAACTTCTATGACCCCTAAGTTTCAATGGTAGATCTTTTTTCCCCATTGCTTTTGATCGTGTGATCCACTTGATGGTTAGATTTGTCTTATTTTTCATCTTAAGCCTTACGAGGTGCTCGCCATATGGATGGACGGTTGGGATATAACACATACCTCATGATGGGACCCACATGACTTGCTGACGTCACCATAGCACATTTCCATCCGCCGTATCAGCGGATGCCGATTAGCTATTGACAGGTTAAGTAGGGAGACTTGCTACTGACGTGACATCACTAAGTTCCGAGGCCCAACCATGATGTATGTTTTTTATCCACACTGTCCATCCACTTGGAGAGATCATATTAGGAGATGATCTAAAGAATGAGTCAAATCAAAACTCGAGTGGACCCCACCGTAGAAAATGGTGGGGAGAGTGACGCCCACCATAAAAAGTTCTCAGCTCCATAAAAGTTTCTGATCAAGCTGGTATTTGTGTTTTCCCTTCTACCATGTCTTCGCTAACATATGAAAAGGTTGGATCTTAAAAAAAACATCACGATGGACCTTCGGAAGGTTTCAACGGTAGGCATTACTCTCCGCACTGTTTTCTATGGTGGGTCCACTCCAGCCTTGGATCTGCATCATTCTTTGGTTAATACCCTAAAATGATCTCTAAAAATGTATGAACGGTGTGGATACAAAACATACATCATGGTGGGGCCCACATAACTTGGTGATGTCAGTTTAGTAGCGAGTCTCGCTACTCACCTGTAAGTAGCTGATCCGTGTCCGACATCACGACTGGTTAGGGCGCCGACCCTAACCACTCCCTCTCCCTCCATCTCTCCTCTCTCTGCGCCTTTCCCTCTCTCTCTCTCTCTCTCTCTCTCTCTCTCTCTCTCCGTTTGATATCTCTCCCTCTCTCTCTCCCTCTCCCTCTTTTATTTTCTTATTTTCTTTGGTTCAGCACATCAAAGAGCGTTCTGCAATGTCAGGTATCTCCCTCCCTCTCTCTCTCTCTCTCTCTCTCTCCCTGTTTTATTTTCTTATTTTCTTTGGTTCAGCACATCAAGGAGCGTTCTGCAATGTCAGGTATCTCCCTCCCTCTCTCTCTCTCTTTCTCTCTCTCCTTATCTATTCATATCAATTTGGGCATTTTTTTATAGCTTTTTTAATCCTTAAAGTAACATTGTGCAATGATTTGTGTATTGGAAATTTTTGAGTTTCGAATCCCTAATTAGGGATTTGTAGTGTTGATTCCCTAATTGTGGATTATAGATTAAAAAACTGAAAATCCCTAATTAGGGATTCAAAATTCAACTCTTAATTAGAAAATTTTTAAGGGGATATATTGGGCATTTAACTAATCCGTGTCAAGATTGAACAGCCCACACATTAATAAAGCAAATATACAAATAGAAGCATGTATACGAGAAGCATGATCTATGCTTGAGAGGCTGTAAAACTTCAAGCAGAGGAAATCCTTCAACTCTGGAAACCATTTCCTTTCTTAACTTGAGAATCAGAGGGGTTTGACAACCTCTCAAGCATTCCCATCAGGTTTTGCTCTAACTTAGAACCTATTTATATGATTCAACAGACGAAAGGCTACTCTACTGTAAATCTTCCGACATATTAAGTGCCTCACATATGCTGCATACTCTACTGTAAATCTTCCGACATATTTAAGCATGACACATGCACATGTGCTAAGTTTTTAATATATACATGAGCTAAATGTAGCACATAATCCTTCCTTTGCCGGCTTGAGAAACAACATGAAAATAATTAATCTAAGATTACATGAGTCTGATAGCCGAGGTTAACCATGTAGGGTTATTCGAGGTTAAATTTTTGCTACTACCAAATAGGTCAATATATCCAGCCAAGTATGACTGCATAGGATAATGTTCGGACTCAAGACATTAGAAAAATGAACTGTATATAGAAAAAATCAACAACAACAGTAATAACGATCTTATAATTCATGTGGATGTGTATTTTAGTTCTATTTATTTACATTGATTGTCGGTAATTATGATAAGAGGTTAATTAATCCCACGCGTACAGCCAAGCACATCTATGTGCAGAGATGTGTGGCAAATTCAGAGCATGTATTAGACATCCAGGCCTTCCATCATGTGATCCCCACCAAGTAGGTGCCCTAGCCCAAAAGCCATGCCAGTCTATACATTAGGGTGTTTTAGCCTTCTGGTTGTTTGTACAATGTGGCCCAACCAAGTGGACCAGATTGATTATTTGGCCAGAAGATAAAATAGCATCCCCCACTTCCTGGAAAGCTTGAATATTACATATGTGCCATGTTAGCATGTGTGCTTGCTTGTGAATCCATAGGGCTCCACACACATGTTGCCTTTGTCACAAAAATACAAAACAGGATATATTGTATATAGAGGTTCGCTATTCCACATGCATGTAGACCCCTCCTCATGTCGATGCCATTGCATGTTCCAATATGAAAAATGCATGTGAGATCTGAGCTTACAATCAAATAGATTGCCACAAGGGCACCATATTCTAGGAGCCCAAACTATGTGATTGAATAAATCCTCCTTTATCTCATGCAGGTCTAGGGCTCCTCCTTCCCCTTCCCCTTTTGGTCCAAAAATCCGGGCTTTCACTCAGTTTAGCTAAGGGCATGAAAAATGGCTAACTATATAACATGATTCAACACTACATAATAGTTTTTTTTTTTTTTTTTTTTTTTTTTTGAAAAAAAATTTTATTTTAATTTTTTAATCACAAAAACCAAAAACATCAAAGTAGGTCTAAATGATTTTGAACCTCTATTTGTCATTCCGTCCCTTGTTTTGTTTACCATGGCCCACATTAGATGATTTAAGACGTGTGGGCCATCTCATGGAGAGCTTGATCTTGTACACATGCCATATTTGCAAGTGCAATGGCATGTCCACAAGCACAGTTATAAACACAAGTGGGTTATTGAACCTCATGATAGCGAAATCAATTCAATAATTTACTTGTTTTAAATGCCATGGTGTGTTTTGATTATTTAAAACTTAGTTTTTAACATTCAGTTTAAGCCATGAAAATGGTTATGTATATATCACATGATTCCAGCTAGAAATACACACACACACACACACAAAAACCAATAAAATAATCATTTAAAAAAATTCCAATGAATAAAGAAATCATTTTTTTCAATCTATTTCAATTTTTAAATATCAATGAAATCCTATTAGACAATGCAAAAGCAGGATAGAAACAAAATCCATCAAGACATTGCATAGGAATCCCCAATGCACAGAGAAGATAACAAAATAAATCAAGGCAATGGATAAGAGTCACTAATAAAAGATATCTAAGGACCCCTTTGCAAGAGAGTCGACAATACAAACACAGCCTCTAAGAATTGAAAATTTCTAGAAAAGTGTTTTTATATGTCAAAAAGAAAAAAAAAATAAATAAAAGAGGGAGAAGGGAAAAGAAGAATCGAATCAGTCCAAAAAGAAAATATAAAACAACAATTCAGACTTTATATAAAGAAATGAAAGAACCTTTATCTGAATTAATAGTTGCCATAGAAGCTTCCTTGGCACTCTCTTCTCTCACGAGAGACAAACGAACCTATTCTTCCTTGATAGTTAAAGTGATAACAGAAAAGGGCCCTTTCAAAGTATAATCCCAGTTAGCATTATGATTAGCTAATTTCTAGTGTGCTTATCATTCTAAACTTTAAAGTTCTTGTGCCAAAAATAACAAAAATAATACAAAGAAGAAGAAGAAGAAGCTTGAAGTGAAGATCTGTGAAGTCGAACCAAATTATCTTAATCAACGATCCAGATTCCCTTCCAAAAATGAGACCAATGGCGGCGAGCGCACCATGAATCCACAGGCTTTCCCCAAGTGGTCACACATGTGCAATACATGTGGAGCCACTTCCATCTATCCTCACTTGCATGGACACACGCACGCGCACACACACGCGCGCACACACACACACACACTAATTGACTACATTGAATTCATCAACACTACAAGCCACCATGAGCCGTACATGGGATTGAACTCCTGAACGCATCAAAAAGCTGTTAGATTTCAAGTAAAGTTGCACTAGGAGGTTTTGGGGATTAGCTATATATTAGTATAGGCTATCCAAATTATGTTGTCAAAGGATTTTTTTTCTTTACATGTTGAACACCCTTTTAACAAAAGATAAGCATAATTGAGCATACAAATTTGTCTTGATTGGGATAAAATAACTTTGGTAGTGGATTTTCTGTTAGAATTGTAGCAATCTTTTCATACTTCCAAGCTCTCATCTGAACCTTGGATGGCATTTTTTTTCACTTTATTTGATTCCAGCAAACTTACTATAGGCCAAGAGAATTTGGAGGCCTCTATTTAGAGCTATCTTAAGGGCTTGTGTGGTTGCCCAAACCTTGGATATGTTTTCTTTATTGTATTTTTTTTTTTTACTACAAATCATTTATTCATAAACATAATAATTAGTAGAGTTGATATGGTTTGATGTTAATTTCAAACTTCTTGGTAATATCTTTATGTATAATAAACTTAAAATTGTATGTTCTTGGTTTGTGCTTTGGAGCATTGTACTCAATACATGAGAATGAAAAAATTTGTAACTTTTTCATTTACTAGGTGACTAGTTGGCAACTCTGATATTTGAGTTGGTGGGTGCAAGAAAAATAACTTCCTGCAGTTTTTTTTCCCCTTGTAGTATGGATGCATTTTCATCAGGACTACTTGGCAGTAAGAGTGAGGTGGATGTTAAGTTCTCGAAACCTTAAATTAATCTTGAATCATTTATATCTTTATCGCTTTATTTATATGTTGTCATCAGGGTCAACTTGTAACTCCTCAGAACCCGCTCTGCCGTAAGACATTATGGTGCATGACAGTTCCCAGTAGGTTAAGTCGCAAATTATTATCAAGAGTTGGTTGCATATCTTTTATTTTTTGTAAATGTTGTTAATAGTTGGATGATGGATGTATTTGCGAATGTAAATGAAAATAAAGAACTTATTTTATATATATATATATATATATATATATATATATATATATATATATATATATATATATATATATATATATATATATGTTATCAATGGAGGATACCTTGTTTAGGGGGACATGAAATTCTTGTAGTTTATGGTATGGTGCCCCAATATTGGTTGTATGTTACTAGTATGTAGTAGATAATACTAGGTTCATCTTAGTGTGAAGACTCCTTTGAATGAATTAGATGGTAATATAAATTTGCCGCTAGAGGTCATATTTCAGTAGTAGATAATACTAGGTTCATGTATATGTACTAATGCTTCTAATGCATAGCATGCAAGTGTTGTTTAAGTAATAACATATAACCACAAAACCAGGTTTAGTTACACATCAACTGTTGTAGAAATGTCAGAAGACACTGCATCTGAAGTGTAGGCACTTGAGCTTAAAAGCCTTGTAACATTCAACTGCAATGGCTTTTTAGACTTCGTTTGTGGTGTGAATTCCAAACCCAGCTTAACCGCACCACATATGAGTATGTTTTTATTTTAGGTAGGTGATTTGGAATGCACTTTGCCAAACAAGGTAACCTTGTCCAGGCCATTGCTACAAAAGTTGAAACAAGTAATCCCTGTGGATCACGAGAGTTGGTCCTCTTTTGCTTACCTTGCATTCAATACAGTTCGCTAGAAACTGCATTGGAAGTCCAGCAAAAAATCCATGAATTTTTTCCCACACCATAAATGCAATGCTGAAGAAAGAAAGTCTAAAATGATCTTCTAAATTGTTGTCAGCTCAAGGACTCCCAGCGTCTTGATATGTCAACAGTGACAAAAGTTGATTATGGAAAACCCTCCTTGGAAGCCTCATTTTATAGAGGTTTTGAAATATGCTGGAATGGTTTTGTATTTGTTCTGGACAGTCATGCAACTATTCAATTATTTAGTCATTGTTCATAGCACTCTATGGAATGGTTTTGTATTATTTAGTCATTTTTAAAAAAACTTACTGCAGAGACAATAAAACAATGTCTAGAAAAACAACAGCAGATATTGGACAGGACCGTCCATTTATTTTGAAAGATTTTCCAGACAAACCCATCCATGGTGAGGCCCATCATGTTAACCTCTATTTGTGGCAAGGCTCATCAGGTTAAGGCACTAGAAACTTTGAACCATGGGTTCCATCTCGACAAAATGGGCACATCATACACATTCGTAATCTTTTGAGTCTATTACCGGATATACTATTTAAAACTGAATGTTTGCAATTCAATTCACATTTTTTCCTCAATTCAATTCACTTGTGCATTCAAATAAAACCTATATGTGCACACAATTTTAACCATACACAAAAATATCTTTCCGAGAAAAAGCTCTAATGGGCCACATCAATGGGAACAATGTATACTGCTCCTAAAATCTCTAATATCGCACAGTGTGGGCCATTTGATATTTGGATCAAGCTGACTTCTGTATCTTCCCTTCATGCCGGTGATCAATAGGTTCGATGAATACAATCTATAGTGGCCCCACACACAAACTGGCATCCATCCCCTTGTTCCCCTAGGCTTGGCCCATCTGCATGATTTTTATTTTTAATTTTTTTGCCACAGGTCCTTAGAATAGATGATATGACTTAGTAGGCACAGTGGATTTTACGTATACAATATAGTGGGCCTCACAAGTCTGAGTGTTTTACATGCATTTCCTAGAACAGGCATTGCATAGGATTCCGGTCCTCGTCTCATGGGATGTCAAGTGTGAAAATAGACTTGGTACGATGCAAGCAGTAGAGCACTAGTTGATGAATGAATGAATGAATGAGGTGTACTTGCACCTCTATGAAATTCCATAACCGTCAAATCAAGGGACCCAAAACCACTACCTACCTCCATTGACCACACCCGTGTTTCGGGCAGTAGGCTCATACTCTGGCTGCATGTGATTCTTGATACACAAGCACTTATATAAATTGTACACCTAGCATACGTTAGTTCAAATAAAACTAACGAAATTGTGGAACCCACCTTTGCTAAGTCACATTCCAAAATTAAGACTGCTTGAACACTTCTAGCCTCTGATTTGTGGACACTTGGCAGTTGAAGCAGGTAATCACATATTTTTCTTTTTCAATCCATTAGTCAGATAATCATATAAAAACTGTAATTTTTGGTCCATGATACATCTATTTTGGTTTCCATAATTTCGACCGTTTAATTTAAATCACTTGGGTGCCACCCATCAACTATCATATAAATGGTTTAAATTATTAATTCCTGCTGCAGATCCAAATTAAGTGATCAAGCTTTTGGAATTACACACATGCAATATCCAGACCTTTCATATACTGGTCCCTACAGTGGATCATAAAAATCTTACCTAGAAGGTGATCTTTACCACTGATAAGAGGGATGGTTACAATCTACGTTTGGAAAAAAGTACAACCAATGGTGGATGTAAAATGGGCAAAGTGCATCTGATCAATGGCTAGGATCATCTAAATAGTTCAATATTTTGTGGCCTATTCGTGGAACATATCAGACATGTGGGCCATAATGAGGAGAAAAATGTTTATTTTGTACAAAATAAATTTTACATGTTGTGTAATGCCTTTTCATTGTCAGCAAACTAATGCAATACCAGGTGAATGTCCTCGGGGTTCTTACTCTTGTCCGGGTGGTAGACTCCCGGGAGTTTCAACTCCCGGTCAAGGGTTCGAGTACCCATAGGTGGTGAAATTCCACCAGGTGAATGTCCTCGCCAATTTGCAAATGTTTGTAAGTAGCTTTATTTTGTTGTATGTATATATAGAGAGTTTTTCTGCCCTTGTTTGCTCGGCTTAGTGAACATTTCAAGGTTTTGGGTTAAATGCATTTTGATTATTTTCAGCCAGTTAAGACATTACATGGTTTTACTTGGTTAAAATCCCTCAATCCTCTTTAAAATCATATTTCATATAGCAACAGTGGCAAGTGGGAGCTGCAGATACCAGAAGACCCTGTGGCCAGGCAATCTCTCAGGTGGCCTATTGGGTTTGTCAAGAGAGGATTTGTTCGTGGAAGGTTTGCATTTCCTTCTGCTGCCATTCCTTCCGAATTCCTTATTCTGAACTAGAATTAATGGAAATGATTTTTGTATTTTTGTTTAAACATCTTAATATTGTGCCATGTGCATTTGTTGTATGTGGCTGCAACACCAAGCCAGTGGTAGAAGCCTTTTATGAGGCGGCATTGCTTGCTCGGCTGAGAGGAAAGCAGTGGAGTGAGATGCAAGAGAAGGGGAGGCCTAAGATTTTTGTGCTGGTAAGGAATCTGAGGTCTGCCGCCTATTGGCTTGCCCTTGCAACCATTGTAGTGTAACAGCTGGAAGACATGGAGTTCACGTAAGCTGCTGCATCTCTATTTATCCAAGTCCCTATTTCATCTCCTAATTTAGAGAACATTCTTATACTGTTTAGATGGGAAAAATAACTTAAAATCACATGATGGGTTAACAGGTATGTGGATATCAACTAGATGAGCAGTGCAGGTGGATCCTCTCCCGCCAAATAAATCCATTGCATTTCCAGGTATGTGGATGTCGACCAAATAGGCAGTGCTAATGATTTCATTATTTATCTATTTATTTGAAACAAATATATGAATATAATCAGATTGTTCAGACTCCTGATATTTGTGTAGGCCTTGGCACGCTTTCAGGAAGTCACCAACAGATTGCCAAGAAAAGAAATCTGTATGTTTTGATTCACCCAACATCTTTCCATATACATTGTTTTATAAAGCAGAATTGTATTAGAAATTGCAGTCTTGAGTATGTAGTCCTGATGTCGCTTGTAATCATAATTTGGTTCAGACTAGAAATTAAATAGGAATTCGAGTTGTTAATGGAAATGTGCATCTAGATATTGCTTGCCTATAACATTAGACTTGCTCTTGTACAGACGTTGTGCTGAATGTTTATCATCAATGCTGGCCCTGGTTTTAGGTTGGTGTGGAGCACGGTAGTGTCTTTTATCAATACAAAAACCACTTCAAAGATTCATGTACTCTCAACGAGGCTTTTCTTCTATTTGCATTTAATTAATTAATGTTCCGTCTTCTAGAAATACTGTGACAATGTGTCTGGTAGTAGTTTTTGACATGCTTCTCGAATTTGGAAGGGGGGGCAGGGTTCTCAAGAGTTTGATGAATATGTTCCCATGGTAGACAAAGCTGTGGATTCAAGCTAGAAGAAAGAAGTGTCCCATCAAAAGCTCCCGCCTCCTAGAAGTATGCAAGTATATATTAGATTTCATTAGGCAGTTGCAGGCTTTTGCAAGTCATGTTGTTATATTTATGTGCTGTATTTGTTGTATGAGGTATCATATAATGCTTTGGTAGGGAGTTTTTATTTTTAGTATGATTCAACTTTTTAGTTTGATGAATAGGATTCTTATTAAACAATCATGTGAATGGGATTTATTTTGTGAATAGAATTCTTACTAAACAATTGTATGAATTATTTTTTGAATGACTATCAGGTGTAAGATTCAAATAATAATAATAATAATAATTTGAAGATATTTTTATAATTTACAGATATTTTAACGACGGACCTTAATGTTGGATATTTTATTTTTTGCGACGGACCTTATCCGTCGAAAAGAAAAAGATAGTAAACCGTGACGGACGAAATCCGTCGTTTATTTGCTTTTACGACGAATTTGATCCGTCGTAAATTCACGATTTTGGCAGTGTGGTTTGATTGATGTGAACGTGGCCATATGGTTGATCTTAATGTTTGGTTCGGCCAATTGGAAATGATGTAATAAGCCCATAAGTGCATGTGATGTATGCTTGATGTAAATGTATGTGAGATGTATGTATGATGTGAATGGCATATGAGACATGCATGACGAAGATGACATGTGATAGATGCGTAATATGGATGGCATGAGATATATGTATGATGTAGATGACATATGAGACATGCATGGTATAGAAGGCATGAGATACCTTGCATGAGGTAAGAACACAATTGATATGAAGCGTAGGTTTGGGTACCAATGTGATGTAGAGCGGGTCGTGGACAGTTTCATGGCCAAGACGAGTCAGAAAAGGCTTGATCGGAAGTGGAGGTGATCCAGACTGTTAGAACTTAAAATGAACATATCTCGTAAACCAGAATGAGCTATCGGACGTACCATATATGCTTTTGGGGTAGGATGAACTTGTTTAGCTGCCCAACCTTGCTACGCTGGATTGCACACGCTGAATTTGTGAAATACCATCAGATCGATGGTCGAATCCTTGTTTTAATTTCGTTTTTATTATTTATAGTAAGTTTTAGTTTGAGTATAACTCTTCATCCGTTGGGCTTCAGGAGTTGCGCCCAACATGAAAAGTGCTTAGAATAATTAGGAGAACATCATGGTTCCACCAAATAAAACACTTACTATTTTTGGCCGAAAACCATGTGCACTAGTAGGAATCACTACCGTCTATAAATAGTAAGTTTATTAAGTTGTGAATTCTAGGAGTTTTAGTTGTAGTTTAATTCTGAAAATTCTTCCATGACTTAATATCCCGATTTAAAGGGGTGTAAACTCATTTATTCATCTATCAATCAATTTACAAGTTTTCTAGAATATTATTTTTATTTTCTTATTCAAGAAGTCTCTGCGAGGAGTCTAGAGAAGCTTTGTGGATTCGAAGTAGCTATCCTTGAGGAAGAGTCATTGACCTCATCACGTTCATCCCTGCATCACAATGCTAAGATCTAGAATGTGTTTGGATGAGATGAAGGATCTAGATGAACTTCCTATGAACAACGGGCTATTAGATAAGGGTATAAAGACCATAATACTCTTGGTACAAGTTATATAGTGGCATTGCATTTTAAATCGGCACGACTGACTTAATAGTTGATTATATGAGCATCTATATATGACACGTATTACATGAGCATATAATGATAATTAAGGCCCTAGTATTGGTCCATATGCTTGGACAAGTTCCAAAGACCGATATAGACTTATTAAAGGGGATTTTCTCCTCAGGCTTGACTAGTCAAGGGTGCTGGCTTGACCAATCGAGGCTAGGCTCGACTCGAGGTCTAGCGACCATGTCCAGGCTGTTCGACCAGTCGAGGAGTCTGCTTGATCGGTCGAGGGTCCGCTCGACCGGTCGAGGACCCTGCTTGACTAGTCGAGGTTACACAGATTTATGTTCGGATTTGGTACGGACTACGTAAATTTGAAGCGATTTTGCAAGAGGTGTGAAAGGGAGTTGCCTAAACTATAAATAGGGGTCCTAGGGTTATTCTAGGATAATGCAAGAGAGTTTTCTAAAGCTTTGCAAGGGTTTGTTAAAGGGTTTAGGGCTATCAAAGGTGTGTATGTGTGTGTGCATGAGAGAGAGAGAGAGAGAGAGAGAGAGAAGAAGCTTGTAGAAGGGAGGTTTTGCTCGTAGAGGTGATCTACTGTGCACTCGACATCTCAGCACTTTTACGTCCTCGCAATCGGTGAGATCTCTCCATTTTCTTTATTCTCTTATTACTTATCCACTCCTGCATGAGTGAAGAAGATTTGGTCCAAGTAGTATGTGCTTGTGATTAGTTGTAACGTTCTACTTCATAGTGAATTGTTGCTCTGGAGTAGGTCCCATGGTTTTTACTTCTTTGAGGGTTTTCCACATAAAATTTTCTTTTGTCATGTGGTTTATGCTTTGATTTATTTCATTGCTTTATTATCCCATAATTCTAGTATTTTTTGGGAGGCTAGATCCTAATGTTTTGTGCAACGGCTCCCAATAAAGTAGTATCAAAGCATTCAGGTTGGTTGAACGGAGTAGAATCGGTTCTAAATTATGGAAGGTGGCTCATCAAGGATGATCAATCTCAATGGTTCTAAGTGGACCATATGGAAGGCTAAGATGGATGACTTGCTTTATTGCAAGGACTTGTATGCTTTAATCTTAGGCATATCAGTAAAAATAAAGGATATGACAGGATGATGATTGGAAGAAATTAGATCCGAAGGCGGTAGGGTTTATTAGACAATGGTTGGATAATTTCGTATTATACCATGTGTCTATGGAGACCTCAACCGTTAGCCTATGACTGAAATTGTAAGAGCTGTATGAGAGGAAGACAGCCGACAATAAGATTTTTCTGATAGGACGACTTATGAATCTCAAGTTCAAAGATGGTGGTTTTGTGGCTGAGCAAATGAATGAGGTCAACAATATATTGAACTAGTTCTCCGCTATGAAGATAGTCCTGGATGATGAATTACATGCTTTACTATTGCTTACCTCATTACCTGATAGTTGGGAGACATTGGTGGTGTCTTTAAGTAATTTCACGCCAGACGGAAAGGTATGCATGGAATAAGTAACTAGCTGTCTCTTCAATGAGAAGACAAGGAGAAAGTCTCAGGGGTCTACTTAGCAAGAGGCCCTTATGACACAAGAACGGGGGAGAGGAAAGAATAGAAAAGGTGGGAAGGCCTAAGATAAATCAAGAGGCAAGTCAAGTACCAGGAAGGATATTGAATGCTGGAATTATGGCAAGAAGGGTCACTACAAGCATGAATGTCATAAAAAGAAGAATGACAAGAAAGAAAAAGAAAAGGAGAAGGAAGATGAATCAGACAACACTGCAATCGCTTCAGATGGAGACGTTGCGATTATTCTTTCAGCGAATCATAATGTTTCTCTCACAGGTACGAGATAGGACACCGACTGGGTGATAGACTCAGGCGTCTCATTTCATGCGACTCCACGCAGGGACTTTTTCACAAGCTACAAGTCAGGTGACTTTGGGACAGTGAGGACGAGAAATTCTGGCGCATTGAAGATCATAGGGGTCGGTGATATTTGTGTGAAGACTGATGTAGGCTGCACATTGGTTCTCAGGGATGTGAGGTACATTTTAGACCTTCGTCTCAACTTGATGTCGATGGGAAGATTGGATGATGATGGCTATGAAAGCCGATTTGTTGGTGGGTGTTGGAAACTCATCAAGGGTTCGTTGATCGCAGCCAGAGGGAAGAAGTGTTGCACCCTATACAAGGCAAGTGTCAGTGTGTGTAAGGGTGGGTTGAACACAGTGGAAGATTCAGCTATTGACATATGACACAGGTGTCCAGGTCATATGAGTGAAAAAGGGCTTCGGCTACTAGCAAAGAAGCGACTAATTCCAGACGTGACAAGTATACCTCTCAAAACCTTTATTGATTATTTATCAGGAAAACAGCATAGAGTTTCATTTGTTAAATCTGCTTCTCATATTAATAAAGTGCATGCATTCGATTTGGTTTATTTTTATGTTTGTGGTTCTATGAGGACAAAAACCTTAGATGGGGCATTGTATCTTGTCACTTTTATAGATGATGCATCTAGGAGGGTTTAGGTTTATGCTTTGAAATCTAAGGATGAGGTCTTTGTTATGTTTAAAATTTTTCATGCTATGGTTAAAAGAGAAACGGGTAGATCATTAAAGTGCATCCGCACTAATAATGGTGGTGAATACATCAGTGACTTTCATGAGTATTGTAAGTCCCTGGGTATACGACATGAACAGACAGTTCCCAAGACTCCCCAGCATAATGGTGTGGCTGAGCGAATGAATTGCACTATTGTAGAAAGAATCAGATGTATGTTATCTCATGCAAAGTTGCCCAACATATTCTGGGGAGAAGTAATGCACACGGCAGTATATTTGATAAACAGGTCTTCATCAGCCCTGTTGAATGTAGAAGTACCTGAGAAGGCGTGGACTGGATAAGATCCATCATACAGTCATCTTAGGGTATTTGGATGCAGGGCATCCATTCACGTATCAAAGGACGAGAGGTCCAAGCTTGATATGAAGATCAGGCAATGTGTGTTCTTGGGGTACGATAATGAAAAGTTCGGTTACAGATTGTGGGATTCGACTGAGAAGAAGCTCATTAGAAGCAAAGATGTGGTATTCTTTAAAAATCAATGTATAGAAGACATTTGTAAGCTAGAGAAGAATCATCCTAGTTTAGGTAAGCTAGAGGACATGGATCCGGTTATTCCTCCCATGGTGCCTGGTGACGGGGGAGTACAACAAGGTGTAAAGGATGAGAAAGTTCCTACAAAAGATGGAGGGAGCAGCCTCAATTGATCTAACTGTTGAGCTACAGGTGAGGAGGTCATCCAGGGATAGACAACCATCCAAGAGGTACTCGCCGCATAAGTACATTATGCTCACTGATGGGGGAGAGTCAGAATATTATTCTGAGGCCTTAGCCGATGAGCATAAGGGGGAGTAGTTGAAAGCTATGCAAGAGGAGATGAAATTCTTATATAAGAACCACACCTATGATATAGTGAAACTGCCTAAGGGCAAGATAGCTCTGAGCAACAAGTGAGTGCTCAGAAAGAAGATTGACAGAAGAATTCACAAACAAGGTTCAGGGCAAGACTTGTGGTGAAAGGATTTAGTCAGAGGAAAGGCATAGACTTCGAGGAGATATTCTCACTAGTGGTGAAGATAACATCCATACGGGTGTTGCTTGGGTTGGCAGTCAGCATGGATCTAGAGATAGATCAGTTAGATGTTAAAGCTGTCTTTTCTCCATGGTGACCTAGAAGAAGAGATCTATATGCACCAACCAGAGCGGTTTGAAGTCAAGGGCAAAGAACATATGCTGTGTAGGCTAAGGAAGAGCTTGTATGGGTTGAAGCAATCTTCATGGAAATGGTACAAGAAGTTCGACCCATTTATGTTAAAGCATGGATATGATAGAATAGAGTCGGACCACTGTATATTTACGCGCAAGTTCTCAGATGGTGATTTCTTAGTTCTGCTGTTATACGTTGATGACATGCTCATCATGGGTAAAGACATTAAGAAGATCGATAAGCTGAAACAGGAGTTGGACAAGTCATTTACGATGAAAGACTTGAGCCCGGCTAAACAGATCCTAGGAATGGAGATAACCCGTGATAGAAGCAGTAAGAAGCTTTGGCTGTCATAAGAGCGACATATTGAGAAAGTCTTAGAGCTTTTCAATATGAATGCAACGAAGTCGGTCAGTACTCCACTGGATGGTCACTTCAGATTGAGCTACAAGCAGTGTCCCAAGATGAATGCATAGGTATATGAGATGAAGAAGATACCCTACGCGTTAGCGGTAAGAAGTTTGATGTATGCTATGGTGCCTACGAGTCTAGACATAACATATGCCGTTAGTGTTGTCAGCCTGTGTCTCACCAATCCTAGCAAAGAGCATTGGGCATGGGTGAAATGGATACTGCGGTATCTAAAAGGCTCATCCAGGTTGAGCTTATACTATAGTGACAAAAAACTTATGTTAGAGGCTACACAGATGCAGATATGGCAGGTGATATAAACTCCAAGAAGTCTACATCGGGGTTCATGTTCATGTTTGCAGGGGAAACAGTCTCTTGGCAGAACAAGCTACAGAAGATCGTAGCATTGTCAACGATAGAGGTCGAAAACATTGCAGTCATAGAGGCATGTAAAAAGATGCTTTGGATGAAAAGGTTCCTACATGAACTTAGCCTGAAGCAGGAGCAGCACGTGGTCTATTGCGATAGTTAAAGTGCTATACACTTGAGCAAGAATCTAAGTCAACACTTCAAGTTGAAGCGCATAGAGATTCGGTATCACTGGATTAGGGATACTTTGACACAGAAGGTGTTACAGATTGAGAAGGCCCACATAGACGATAATGAGTCAAATATGATGACCAAGATATTGTTCAAGCGCAAGTTTGAAGTTTGTAGAAACCTGACTGGCTTGAAGATGTCAAATTTCTTCTGAGTCTAAAAGGGGGAGATTTGATGGAGATTTTCTCCTTAGGCTCGACCGGTCAAGGGCGCTGGCTCTACCAATCGAGGCCTAGCTTGACTCGAAGTCCAGCGACCACAGTCTGGGCTACTCGACCAGTCGAGGAGTCTGCTTGACAGATCGAGGACCTTGCTCGACCAGTCAAGGTTACGCAGATTCATGTCAGAATTTGGTGCAGACTACGTAAATTTGAGGCGATTTTGCAAGAGGTGCGAAAAGCAGTTGCCTAAACTATAAATAGGGGTCCTAAGGTTATTCTAGGGTAATGCAAGAGAGTTTCTTGAAGCTTTACAAGGGTTTTCTAAAGGGTTTAGGGATATCAAAGGTGAGAGAGAGTAAGAGAGGAAGCTTATGGAAGGGAGGTTCTGCTCGTAGAGGTGATCTACTGTGCACTCAACATCTCAGCGCTTCTATGTCCTCGTAATCGGTGAGATCTCTCTATTTTCTTTATTCTCTTATTATTTATTCACTCCTGCGTGAGTGAAGAAGATTTGGTCCAAGCAATGTGTGCTTGTGATCCGTTGTAACGTTTTACTTCATAGGGAATTGTTGCTCTGGACTAAGTCCCGTGGTTTTTACCTCTTTGAGGGTTTTTCACATAAAATTCTCTTGTGTCGTGTGGTTTATGCTTTGATTTATTTCATTGCTTTATTATCCCATAATTCTGGTGTTTTTTAAGAGGCTAGATCAAAAGGTTTTGTGCAACGGCTCCCAACACTTATGACTCCTCTTTAATAAACATGTAAATTCCCATACTAATTAAGAAATAAAAGAAAAGATATAAACTACAAACAATAAACCTTTTTCAACAAAGAGGGAATTATTTGCTTCAAGCTCATCAACAGTACAGATGTTTACCTAGATAGGATTCACCAATAAATCTCCTATAAGACCCGTATCTTAGACCATACCATTCCATAGACTTCTGCGGTCTTACCGGTCAAATTCCGGCAACCTTCGACCCTTAACAGATAGTCACGCGCGACCCTGATTCTTTCGTCGTTAACCCGAGTCGACTCAACCCGAGACTAATACCATAGCGATCGTGCCGTCGCCGCGGTTCCGATGCCATGACTCGCACGCCGAGGCGATACCCTGGTTAAGAGTTGTAGACCGACGTTCGGTGCGAGGAAAACACAACGCGTTGCGAAATTCAAGAGAATCTTTACGATGTGTTACATCAATCCCATCAATCAATCATCCATCAATCCATCACATGTCAAGTACATGTCAAGTACACATCACTCTCACCCCTTTTCCCAAGCAACCACAAAAGTCTTCCAAACTCATGCCTCTCTTACATAAAAAGCCACAAAAGTCAAGCTTTTCTTACAAAGCCCATACCTCTCTTACACAAAAGGCCTCAAAAGTCAAGGATTTCTTACATAACCATCACTCACAACATCCATCCATCACTCTCTCTCTCCCTTTACAACTCCTCTCTTTCTCATTTGCAAAGAAATCCCAAGCTCCATACGTATGGAATTCTCCAAGCATTCCTAAGCTCCAAGTGGTCCACTTTCCTACCCCACCATCTCCCATCTCAACCCTCCAGTCCTCATCTCATCCATTGAAGTTGAAGCTAAGGTGCCAAGGAAACCCTAGGAGCAAGAAGATCGGACGGTGGGTGCCTCTATAGGGTAGTTTTTCTCATTTTTATGATGGGCCAAGTGAGGCCCACCGATCCATGGTGTGGATCTCACTTGGGACCCTAAGTTGTGGTTGATGGACCACTTGGATCATCATGATCATACCATGATGGGGCCATTCTCCATGGGCCCCATCATGATGTTTATTTCTTTAAAAAGGTCATCTAGACCATCCATATTGGTGGGGAAAGGATCCCCACCGTTGATTTTAAATTTTGGTGGTCCCATATGTTATTGGACCCATCCGATTATATAATTTCTACAAGGGAGGGCTCATAGTGGCGGAGCCCTCCATCACAAAGCGTGTCCCCCTCTCCATCCCTCTCTCCCTTTTTATTTATTTTTATTTTATTTTATTTTATTTTATGTAATAGGTTTGTGTGGCCCACTTGAATGGACCCTATCTTGAGGTATTTTTGTCCAAGTGTCCTTCAAGTGAGGCCCACCTTAAACACATTGTACCCACCCACTCTCCGTGTGGTGGCCCACCTCAATGCATACCCAAGCCTAAACTGTCCAGCGTCTGGGACGCTGGACGTCCCTGTACAAAGGTAAACACAAATACAAGCTTGACTCATAGCCTTGGGAGTGGACCCTTGTGTAGGCTCCACCTTGATGTATATTTCCAATCTAAACCGTCCATCCTCTTACCAGCAGTATTTTAGCCGTTGAGCCAAGGATTGAGGTTGATCTGAGCATCTGGTGGGCCATAGCATTGGAAACATTGGTGGTTACCATTGAAGAATTTCCTGCCATTCCTGTGCATCCAAAAATTTCAAACTTCAGACTCATTTCACCTGTTGCGAGCCACTGAACGCAATGGCCGGGGCAGATTTTTGTGAAGCGGGCCCCACGTGGGAAAAACCACCAAAAAATGGGTTTTTCTCGATTTTTGAAAGAGGCAGACCCTTTGCTCTCTCGCTGTCAGCAACGCTGCTGCACGCAGCCGCCTGCAGCGTTGGGCGGGCGACCGTGCAGCCACCCACGGCTGTTGCCGTGGGCCCCACCATGATGTATGTGACGATCCACGCCATTCATGAGGTGGGTCCCCTCCTCAGGTGGGCCCCCTCCAAATTTCAATGCAATCTAGAACTCAGGTGGCCCTTCCCCACCGTTATGGATGGTCTAGATGACCTTTTTAAAGAAATAAACATCATGATGGGGCCCATGGAGAATGGCCCCATCATGGTATGATCATGATGATCCAAGTGGTCCATCGACCACAACTTAGAGTCCCAAGTGAGATCCACACCATGGATCGGTGGGCCTCACTTGGCCCATCATAAAAACGAGAAAAACTACCCTATAGAGGCACCCACCGTCCGATCTTCTTGCTCCTAGGGGTTCCTTGGCACCTTAGCTTCAACTTCAATGGATGAGATGAGGAATGAAGGGTTGAGATGGGAGATGGTGGGGTAGGAAAGTGGGCCACTTGGAGCTTAGGAATGCTTGGAGAATTCCATACGTATGGAGCTTGGGATTTCTTTGCAAATGAGAAAGAGAGGAGTTGTAAAGGGAGAGAGAGAGTGATGGATGGATGTGGTGAGTGATGGTTGTGTAAGAAATCCTTGACTTTTGAGGCCTTTTGTGTAAGAGAGGTATGGGCTTTGTAAGAAAAGCTTGACTTTTGTGGCTTTTTATGTAAGAGAGGCATGAGTTTGGAAGACTTTTGTGGTTGCTTGGGAAAAGGGGTGAGAGTGATGTGTACTTGACATGTACTTGACATGTGATGGATTGATGGATGATTAATTGATGAGATTGATGTGACACATCGTAGAGATTCTCTTGAGTTTCACAACGCGCGGTGTTTTCCTCGCACCGAACGTCGGTTTACAACTCTTGACCAGGGTATCGCCTCGGCGCGCGAGTCGCAGCATCGGAACCGCAGCGACGGCGCGGTCGCTATGGTATTGGTCTCTGGTTAAGTCGACTCGGGTTGACGGTGAAAGAATCAGGGTCGCACGTGACTATCGGTTAAGGGTCGAAGGTTGCCGGAATTTGATCGGTAAAACCGCGGAAGTCTATGGAATGGTACGGTCTAAGATACGGGTCTTACAGCTCTCTCCTCCTAATAAAAATTTCATCCTCGAAATTTATACAATCAATGTAACTAAGCATAACTCATGAGGAAGAAGAGACATAACGTCATCATATAGAATCAGGGATAAGATACAAAATACATCACATGATCAATCATCAAAGAGATGAGAATAACACTCTCGAATCTCAGCCTCACGCTCCCAAGAAGCCTCCTCTACAGAATGGTGACCCCACTGCACCTTCACCAACGGAATGACCTTGGGCCTGAGGACCTGCTACTTCCGATCAAGGATACGGACTGGCTGCTCAATGTAAGAAGCGTCCTCACGAACCTCCAACGGCTGCCAATCAATAACGAAAACTATGTCTGACCCACACTTCCTCAGCATGGAGATGTGAAAAACGTTGTGGACGCCAAATAACTGAGATGGCAAGGCAAGTCGATAGGCCACGACGCCAACGCGCCCAGTGATCTCAAAAGGTCCTATGAATCTCGGGGTAAGCTTGCCCTTCGCTCCAAATCGAATCACACCCTTCATGGACGAGACCTTGAGATACACATGGTCCCCTATATCAAACTCCAAGGGACGACGCCGACGATCAACAAAACTCTTCTGTCGGCTCTGAGCTGTGCACATCCTCTGCTTGATGATATCTATAACCTCTGACATCTCCTGCACAAGCTCGGGACCTAGGAGACGATGCTCTCCAACCTCGGTCCAACAACTCGGTGATCTGCATAGTCTGCCATATAGTGCCTCAAAAGGAGCCATGCCAATGGTCGCCTGATAGCTATTATTGTACGCGAACTCAGCCAATGGCAGATGCTCATTCCAGCTACCCCCGAAATCAATCCAACAAGCCCGAAGCATATCCTCAAGTATCTGATTGACCCTCTCGGTCTGGCCATCGGTCTGCGGATGGTACGGGGTGCTGAGCTGTAAATCAGTCCCTATCGCTCGCTGGAAGCTCCTCCAAAACTGGGATGTGAACCTCGGGTCTCGGTCAGAAACGATCGAGACCGGAACGCCATGCAGTCTCATGATTTTCCCAATGAATAATCTCGCCAGCTGGTCCATAGACCAAGTCGCACGCATCGCAAGAAAATGTGCCGACTTCGTTAGACAATCCACGACAACCCAGATGGCGTCATGCACTCGCTGAGTCCTCGGCAAACCCATAATGAAATCAGTCGACACGTGCTCCCACTTCCACATCGGGACACTCAACGGCTGTAAAAGACCAGGAGGTCTCTGATGATCGGCCTTGACACGCTGGCACGTGTCACACTCGGCCACAAAACTGGTGATCTGGCACTTCATCGCCTCCTAAAAATACTGTCGCCTCATGTCACGGTACATCTTCGTCGAGCCCGGGTGGATAGAAAACAGCGATCGATGTGCCTCGGTCATAAGATCTCTTCATAACTCTATAATATCCGGGACACATAATCGGCATCTGAAGCGAAGTCCACCGTCTGTACCAATCTGCCAATCAGCCTGACTCTCAGATGTAGCCTCAACCATATAACTTTGCAATGACTCATCAGCCTGCTGAGCCTCGATCACCCTAGAGACAAGAGAGGATTGAATCGACAAGCTCGATAACTGTACGATGGAAGACTGCAGGCCGAATTCAAAATCATACGCTGTGATATCCTCAAGCATCCGCCACTCCTGAATCATCATATGCGCCACTAGGCCTCGTGGCTGACAGCTGAGGGCATCTACCACCACGTTCGCCTTACTCGGGTGGTACTGGAGGTCAAAATCATAGTCTTTCAGGAGCTCCATCCAGCGCCTCTGTCTCATATTCAACTCAGACTGCGAGAAGAGGTACTTCAAGCTCTTGTGATCAGAGAAGAGCTCGAACCTAACTTCATAAAGATAGTGCCTCCACACCTTTAGTGCGAAGACAACTGCAGCCAGCTCTAAGTCATGCGTGGGATAGTTCAGCTCATGGACCTTGAGCTGATGAGACGCAAAGGCCACTGGTCTCCCTGCTACATCAGGACAACACCCAAACCGATATGCGAGGCATCAGTGAATACAATAAATCCATCACTCCCAGAGGGAAGAGTGAGGACAGGAACGGACGTCAGACGGTCCTTCAACTCCATAAATGCTCGCTCGTAGGCGTCACTCCAAATAAACTCTACGCCCTTCCGAGTCAACCTGGTCAGCGGGGCTGCAATACGAGAAAAATCCTCAATGAAACGTCGGTAATAGCCCCCCAAACCAAGGAAACTAAGGATCTCAGTCACAGTCGTGGGCTGGCCCCACAGACGCACTGCCTCGACCTTCGAGGGGTCCACTGCGACACCCTCCCTCGTCACCATGTGACCGAGGAACTTCACCTCCTCCTGCCAGAACTTGCACTTCTCCAGCTTCCCATACAGCTGGTGTGCGCGAGGGTCTGCAAAGTAATCTCTAAATGCTGCTCGTGCTCCTCACGGGTCCTTGAATAGATCAGAATGTCATCGATGAAGACTATAACAAACTGATCCAGATATGGGCGGAAGACCTCGTTCATCAGCTGCATGAAGACCGCGGGTGCATTGGTCAGTCCGAAGGACATGACCTGAAACTCAAAATGACCGTAACACGTCCTAAACGCCGTCTTCGGAATGTCATCATATCGGACCCGAATCTGATGATAACCGGAACGCAGGTCAATCTTTGAAAAGAACTGTGCACCCTGCAGCTGGTCAAACAAATCATCAATCCTTGGGAGTGGGTACTTGTTCTTGGGAGTAACTTTGTTGAGCTCGCGATAGTCAACGCAGAGCCTCAACGAACCATCCTTCTTCTTCACGAAGAGTACCAGTGCTCCCCACGGAGAACTGCTCGGACGGATAAAGCCCAACTCACTTAACTCGTCCAACTGCTTCTATAGTTCCCTTAACTCCAACGGTGCCATACGATACGGGGCCTTCGAAATAGGCGCGGTACCGGGCACGGGATCGATCTGAAACTCGGTGAGTCGACGAGGCGGTAATCCCGAAATCTCCTGAAACACATCGAGAAAATCGCAAACCACGGGCAAATGGTCGATGCAAGCGGCAACAGGCTCCTCTATGGCGCAGGTCATCAAACAAGACAATCGCTCTCCTCTAGGCTTAGTAAAGAACTGAAACTTTGGCACGCCGGGTATACAGAACGTGACAGTCCTCGCGGCACAGTCCAATATAACATAGTACTCGGCGAGCCAATCCATGCTTAGGATGACGTTGAACTCTGACATCGGCAATACAAATAAATCGGCAGGTAGAAAGATAGCGCCAACTAGAACGGGGCGAGATGAACAAAATCATTCCAACACTGCAGTCCTCCCCAAGGGAGTCGATACTGATAGGCCCTCACCAGAAGACTCCAACGGTAAGCCAGTTGATCGACAGAAGCTCTAGGCTACAAAAGAGTGTGATGCATAGGAATCAAACAGCACACGTGTAATGTATGCAGAAACTGGAAGTATACCCTCAACAACTCCTCCAGAAGACTGTGGGTCCTGCTGAGCCGCATAAAACCTAGCTTGAGCTGGCTGGGGAGGTGCCTGTCCCCTCTGAGCATGCGGCTGTTGTTGCTGGAGTCGCTGAGGCAGCCGAAACTGCTGCCTTTGAGGCTGGTGCTGATGCTGATGCTGCTGCTGAGGTGGCCTCGGTGGTGGGGCCTGCTGTCGCTGCTGCTGTGGGGGTCTCTGCTGCTACGGTGGAGGCTGCTGTGGAGCCCTCTGCTACTGTGGACCTCTCTGCTGCTGCTGGGGGCTGGGACACTCCCATGAACGGTGTCCTGTCGCACCGCACCTGAAGCAAGTGCCGGTGAATTGCCTCTGAGGTGGTGGTGGAGGTGCTGCTGGTGCACGGAAGGCTGGGCGACCTGTGCGCCTCTGCTGCTGTGGTCGACACTGCTGGGAATCACTAGAAGGAGCCTACCTCTTCCAGTCTCTCCTCTGACCGCGATCAGACTGAGAACCGGCCCACTCAGTCTCATAAATCTGAGCTCTCCGCACCACTGCCTGGAAAGTCGGGAGCTCATGCCCAATGACACGACCTCGAAGGCCGTAACGTAAGCCGTTCTCGAAACGGTGGGCCTTCCACCCCTCGTCATCAACCATATACGGTGCAAATCTTGATAGTGCCACAAAACGGGCCGCGTACTGCGCCACAATCATGTCTCCCTGCACCAGAGTCTCGAACTCTAAAGCTCGCTGACGACGGATATGGTCGGGGAAGTAATACTTCTCGAATCGGTCAATAAAGTCCTCCCATGTCCAGACATACTCAAGTCCGGCAACACGGGTAACAGAGGTCCACCAATGCTCGGCCTTACCCTGGAAGAGAAATACTGCTAACCAGACTCGCTGCTCGGTTGTACATGACATGGTATCGAAAATCTTCTCCACATCGAAGCGCCATCTCTCTGCTGCAGTCGGATCTGGCTCACCCTAGAAACGTGGGGGATCAAGCCGTCTGAACTCATGAAGTAAGGCGCTCGTGCGCTCCTACTCTGCCTGAGCTGGTGAAACAATTGGGCGCCTGCCCTGTCCCTGGAGTGCGGCTGTCACAGCCTGTAACATCTGCTGTAACTGAGAGGCACTCACAGGCACAGTTGGCTCCGCATCAGCCTCAGGTGGAGGAATATCATCCTCAGGGAAGGGAGCAGGGATCTCTGGGGGTGGAACGGGAGGTGCAGGTGGTAAAGCTGGAGCCTCAGGTGGTGAAGCGGGATCCTCAGGTGGTGGTGTGGGAGTCGATCGGGTAACTCTCCCACGCGCCATTTCCTACAGGAAAGAGCAAAGGCGCCTATCAACTTCATAACTCTCGAAGGCACGTACGTCAAGGGTCTGTAACGGAAGTTTGCTAAGCTATTCGAACTTCGAAACTTAGCCATTCTACACTCATAGCAGACATATAATGTTGTTCTCGGTTATTCCCAAGTTATGCTCTGATACCAACTTCTGTCACGCTCCAAACTCAAAAATTGGGCTCACAAAATTCTCGATCGCCGAATCCGGCGCCGAAAGCCTCTGTAGAACCCCATTCTCGGCTCCTAGCTCCCATTCGTTAGGTTCCGATCCTGGGATGCTACGAGGAGGATTTTCAACGTCAGTTTGATTCGTAATAAGCATAACCAATGACATAACCCACAAACAACAACCAAGAACTCCATTACATTTCCACTATGATCAAAAACTTTACAAGTATAATGAGCATAAAAGGAAATACAATAGTAAAGAACAAAAACTCCAAAATAATCTACAACATGCTCCTGCCTCAGCGCTGCTGCGAACCAACATCACCTGCACGCAACAGTCGTGCATAAGCTTATAGAAAGCTTAGAGGGTGGTGAAAGTGTGTGTGCAAGGTGGTAATATGAACATGCAATGTCAGAGTAATGCGGAATATGTAGATGGATCCATAATATCATGAGCCGTACCAAGGCTATGCAATGCAAGACATGAATGGTATCGGCCATCCCAAGGCCATGCGATGTGCAATGCAACTCAACCATACAGATCCTCATCTATGTCCAAACATCAATACAGCTCAAATATGGGATATCACCGGAGTCTAGTACACTCTAAACCAGATTGCTGCCACATAGCGCGTAATAAGGTAAGTGGAAAAGACCTCACTATCCGTCTGCCAATATCGGGCGCGACTCGTCGATAGCGGACCCATTCCTCGAGCTGGTCAGACTCAGCTTAGCATTATCCCCTACACTCGGGCGGGTAAGGCCGCACCCCCTTCCAACCGACCACGACACAGTGGAGAGCACAGCCAACTGGTAATCGGCACTCAGCACTCATCTACCCACTCGGTCTAGACGTTGGAGCAACCTCTTGGTACCATAAGGGTTTAGAGACTTTCATCCAGGGATATCTATAGCACCCCATATAGAATAAGATTTTTGGTATCCAATCCTGCCAACCACGATACGCCTGTGGAGGCTACGGCCCCGATGTCACTAGGGCGTACAATCACCATGTCACACAAATACGAAATGCATGAATCACGATATCAGTCATGTAATAAATCCTGCACATATCGTGTGCTCATGTAGGGCAACACCGCCTAACTGAGAGCCCATAATCAACCTGCACGAAGGCTTATGCTATGATCAGTCAAGTCTCATATCAAGCACACATATGATGCGTATGATCATGAGTCATGGAACTATACTAAACATGATATAACGAAATGGACTATCCTTACAATGCTGATGGGCTTGGACGGCCTATACACAATAAGTACGGGCCTAATAATGGGTCCTAAGGAGAGTCGTAATGTGGACATCCAACCAGCATTACACTCACAATGTGGACGTCTGTAACACCCCAGATTTTTACCAACCTGGGGTTAGACGTCCTTAGGCAGTGGGTCAATTAAAACAGCTGGGAAATTGCTTAGAACCCAATTCCATAGCCAAAGAAATCACTTAGGATTAATTCCTTTAGAAACTAAGCATAAGTTAGCTAGCGCAATGCTAGAGTAGCTGGGAAATAGTCCCTGATCACTTTAAATACGTTTTACAAGACTCAAAGTGAGTAGAACCAATGACGTTATAATACTCTAAAACCTCGGATCAAATTCTAAGCCGGTTTGTTCTCAGGACCTCTTTGAAACTTTGTATTGGATCTAGACCGCACGTCGAAAGTCTGATACCTAGAATCTTAGACCGTTATAACCGCCTAGCTGGACTTGGCAATCATTTCAAAAATTAAGTCCAACCGACATTCAGAGGCTATTTCATTGAGCCTGGAGTGAAGAGAGTGAGAATAGGGTTAGATTTGGAATTTGAAATTTAAATCTGGCACACGACTTGACGCGTCAGTATTAAGTGTTCTGACCGTCAAAATTCAGCCAAATTACACCCTTGGATCAGGAAAAATTTCTATTTCATATCATGAGACTTGTAGGCCTGATTTATATGCGGTGATCGCTGAACTGAAACTGGACCGCCACGTGCGATCTGGGAACTCTACCAGTCTGAAAACTTGATGTGTGCTAGATCCAGTATGCATGAGCTTAAGTCCGATCGCGTTCGTCCAGGGGACCTCCAGAAATGCCTTTTTGGACCGAAACAGCCCCGATTTGGTTAGACCCCAAGTAAACATTGTTCCCGAGCTTATTTTGGGCAAGATTTAGGTTATAAAAGGAGCTTAAACCCTCACTCCTCTCACCCATCCGAATTTGCTAGAAACCCTAGCAAGAGTGAGAGAGAAAGTGAGAGTTTGTGAGAGAAGGTGGGAGAGTTTTTCCTGCTACTTGTGCTACTTGTTACACGTGCCTAAGCAACACACCTCAGTCACTTTCTCGGTGATTTCACCGTGATTCTAGGTAAGAAAATACCCTAAATACTTGCTGATTTGAGGTTCCATCATTTTCATAGTGAAGTAGCTTATGGATCTTGTGTATTAGGTTGCCTATTCGCCGTAGACGAAGTGTATACACTCCGTTCGAATTGATACACTTATAGGAGAAAAGGTGCGGATTCTAGACGCTTTGATTGACCATTTTCAACGCTTTCAATGTCGTTTAATAGTAGATTATCGACGGCAACGCCGTTTGACATGTACAACATGCTGTCCGTTTTCTGTTTCGTAAACAGACGAAGAATATGAGATTTAGGGCATTTTAGTCATTTGTAGAAAATACTGTTTTCATCCATATTTTGCTGATGTGATTGACATGGCTTCTTGTCGCATTAGGATGTTAGGAATGCGTGCATAATTAGTTTGGCGAAGAGATTAGCCTAAATGCACACTTTGAGTCGACATACTACATGTAGACTTAAGGGTGTAGTCTAAGTGTTTGTATAAATATTTGTATTAGTATGTATTGAATTAAATGGTGTTATGAATTAGTTTGAGATTGAATTCTCAAATGATATGCTGATGTAAATGATTTCCTACATGTTGGCTATATGCATGATTTCATTATATGCATGAAATGCAAGTGTTAGATGATTCACTCAAGTTGTATGTTATAACATGTGTTAACATGCTCACATAGTTGTATTTCATTTCCATTACTCTTACATGATTGCTGATGTGAATTCATAAATGTTTGGGACTATACCTAGTCCAGGCAGTCGGCAACCGAGCAAGTTTGTGGTTGGCTTATCTTTGCCACGAACGACGCGTCGATGAACGCGAGTCGTGTTCTAGAGTTGGCGGCAGTGGTTAGGCCATACAGAGTGTTTTATGCACTTCATGTCGTTCGACTTGAGATGCGCTCGTTCTAGTCAAGCCCGTCAAGTAACCCGACTGGCCATTGTGTGTTCACCCTGTATGAGTCATAACTGCTTGAACCTAGGGTACTGAACTGACCATTGTAAATCCTATTAACCATGGTACCTTGATGCATAAAGACTCATGAGCTGGGCATGGTGGTATGGGACACCGTGGTAGAGCTGTCGGCCTACGCTGGGGCCACAAACCTCTCCGTAATGACCAGTGAGCACCTATGACTCGTGAGCAGATTATGGTGGTATGAGACACTATATTCTTGCTGTCGGCCTACACTGATCAAGCGACGAGTCCTTTTGTAACACCCTGAAAATCGGGGGTCGTGTATAAACTCAACTCCCGAGTTTCAGACCGTCACTTATGCAACAAAAATGATTATGATTCAATGTTGTCTGATTTAAAGCATTCACATGAGTAAAAGTATACCAAAACTGCAATTCATACTTCAGATCCAGTGATAAAAGTAAGCGGAAGACTAAACAATATGTATATCACTGTATGGAAAAATAAAGTAAATCTCATCTGTCTCTAAAGTATGAATACATCTCTGAATCTCATATACATATACATGAACAAAAATGTAATGTTCCAAATAGTCCCACTGAAACCCCATCGATCCAGGTCGCCTACGGGAAGCCGTCGTGATACTGCATATACGAGAACTCGTCCTGATCCTCGTCAATGTCTGACTCCACCTCCTGGATCTCAGCCTCACCTGCATCTACAACTGGGTCTGGTGGGTGTTGCAAACACCATCCCGTAACGTGGGAGTGAGTGATCAACTCAGTGGAATCATAGAGCAAGGATTAGCATGTTCACAATTCAATCATGCGATAATAGTAAAGCAGTAAATCAGACAATCCTACTACTATTGTTAATGCAAGATGACATGACATGACGTGATGTATGCCCTCACCGACGATCTCCCTCATACGGCAACATCTTATGACCGCGGCATGCCACACTCCCTAGAGTGCTCCACATCTTCCAGGCACATGCAATGCTATGGTGATATGATTTCCAAGTTGTTATTAGTCCATTCAAACAGCAGGATTGGGAAACTAAGGTACTTCCCTTGTATCAATCCCAACACAGATCCTGTCCAGGGTCGTCACTCCTAGTAATCTCATACGATGTATATTTCGTAGGTCACTGCAAGGGCTGCCAGGGCTGTTGCTCGCACTCGTTGCACCGCTCCCCCATCACCTTATCAATACAGGCCTACCGTACTCTACTGCAACGGAAGGGTCGTCGCCTCCCGTGGACTCAGAATACGCTCGCGGTCACTACAAAGGGCTCGTCGCCTGATCAGTGTAGGCCGACAGCTAGAATATAGTGTCCCATACCACCATAATCTGCTCACGAGTCAAGATGCTCATTGGTCACTACGGGGAGGTTTGTGGCCCCAGCGTAGGTCGACAGCTCGACCACGGTGTCCCATACCACCATGCCAGGCTCATGAGTCTTCGTGGATCAAGGTACCATGGTTAACAGGGTTTACGATGGTAAGTTCAGTACCCTAGGTTCAAGCAGTTATGACTCATACAAGGTGAAAAAGTATTGGCTAGTCGGGTTGCTTGACGGGCTCGACTAGCGCGATCGCATCTCAAGTCGAACGACATGAAGTGCACAAAACACTTCGCGTGACCTAACCACTGCCGCCAACTCCAAATACGAATCACATTCATCGACGCGTCGTTCGTGGCTATGACCAGTCAGCCACGAATTCGCTCGGTTACCGACTGCCTGGACTAAGTCTAGTCCCAAACATTTATGGAATAACATCAGCAATCTAAGTGAGATTATTGAAATTGAAATACAATCATGTGAGCATGTTAACACATGTTATAACATTCAACTTAAGCAAATCTTCCAACACACATATTCCATGCATGTAATGAAATCATGTATATAGTCAACATGTAGGAAATCATTTAGGTCAGCATCTTAATTGAGGAATCAATCAAAAACTATCTCATAACATCATTCAATTCAATACATACTAATACAAATATTTATACAAACACATTCACTACACACTTAAGTCTACATATAGTATGTCGACCCAAAGCGCGCAACTAGGCGAATCTCTTCGCCAAACTAATTATGCAAGCATTCCTAACTCCCTAATGCGACAACAAACCATGTCAATTGCGTCAAAAAAATATGAACGTAGACCGTACTTCCTACAAATGACTAAAATGCCCTAAATCTCATATTCTTCGTTAATTTACGAAACAGGAAACGGAGAGCATATTGTACATGTCAAACGGCGATGCCGTCGATAATCTACTATTAAACGACATTGAAAGCGTTGTAAACCGTCAATCAAAGCGTCTAAAATCCTCACCTTAGGTCTTACGAAAGCGTGATTTTGAACGGAGCGTGTATGCTTCGTCTACGGCAGTAGGAGGACCTATTTCACAAGTTACGTTAGCTAACACGCCGTGAATCTAAGTAAACCCTAAATCAGCAAGTTGTAGGGTTGTTTTATACCTGAAAAAGAGGAGAAATCACCAGCCAGGTGATTGGGAAGAGTTGCTGAAGCAGCGGCAATCGGTGGCTCGGAAGCGGGAAAAATCCCTTCTACTCTTTCTCTCAAACTCTCTCTCCTTTATCCTAGGGTTTGCAATTTTCGGATGGGAGAGGGAAATGAGGGTTTCAACCCCTTTTATAAGCTTAAAAATGCCGAAAACAGGCTCCGGAACGAAGTTTACTTAGTGCCTATCCATTTCGGGGCTGTTTCGGTCCAAAAGTTGCTTTCTGGTGGTCCCCTGGTCGATTGCTATCGGACTTAAGCTCATGCGTACCAGATGTAGCACGTATTAAGTTTTCAGTCCGGCAGGGTTCGCAGATCGCACGTGGCGGACCAGTTTCAGTTCAGCGGTCACCGCACGTAGATCAGGGCTGAAAGTCTCATAATAATAAATAGAAATTTTTTCTGATCCGAGGGTGTAATCTGGATGAATTCTGACGGTCAGAACGCTCAATACTGACGCGTCAAGTCGTGTGCCAGATTTGAATTTGAAATTCCAATTCTGTCCCTATTCGCGGTCTCTTCAGTCTGGGTTCAACGAAATAGTCTGTGATTATCGGTTTGACTTGATTTTCGAAATGATTGTCAAGTCCAGCTGGGCGGTTCTAACGGTCTAAGATAGGAAGTATCGGACCTTCGACGCGCGGTCTAAATCCAATACAAAAATTCAAAGTGGTCCAGAGAATAAACCCGCTTAGAGTTTGATCTGAGGTTATAGAGTATTGTAGAGTTGTTTGTTCTACTCGATTTGGGTCTTGTAGAACGTATTTAAAGTGATCAGGGACTATTTCCCAGCTACTCTAGCGTTGCGCTAGCTAACTTACGCTTAATTTTCATGGAATTTAATTTTACGCGATTTCGGGTCGAATTAGTGCTCGGACCCAAGTACGGATTTTTCATGGGCGTTACAATCTACCTCCCTTAACAAATAATTTTATCCTTGAAATTTGTACCTGTTCGTACTCCTGGAGAAGCTGTGGGTAGTTCTTTCTGATTTCGGCTTCTGTCTCCCAAGTAGCATCCTCCTCAGAATGATGCGTCCATAGTACCTTTACAAGGGGAATCACCTTGCTACGCAGTACCTACTCCTTCCTGTCTAGGATGCGTGTCGGTCGCAGGATATAAGTAACATCCTCTCCTAACTGCACCTGCTCCCATCTGATGATATGGGAAGGATCAGCAACGTACTTCTTCAGCATAGAAACATGATATACGTTGTGAACGCTCGCGAGGGGCGTGGGTAAAGCCAATCGGTAAGCCACTGCTCCCACACGATCGAGGATCTGGAATGGACCAATGAATCGCGGTGCCAGCTTCCCCTTATTCCCGAACCGAAGGACTCCCTTCATAGGGGAAACTCGCAAAAACACATGATCCCGGACTGTGAACTCCAGTGGCCTCCGTCTTGTATCGGCGTAGCTCTTCTGTCTGCTCTGCGCTGTAAGAAGCCGACGTCGAATAGTATCAATCTTCTCTGACGTCGCCTGCACCAACTCTGGACCAATCAAGCTACGCTCACCGACCTCTAACCAGCAATGCGGTGCGCGACAAGGTCGTCCATACAGCGCCTCATAAGGTGCCATACCGATACTCGCCTGGAAGCTATTGTTGTACGCAAACTCCGCATATGCAAGACAATCATCCCAACTGTACTTGAAGTCCAATGCGCAAGCTCGCAACATATCCTCTAAGATCTGGTTCACTCGCTTTGTCTGTCCGTCCGTCTGTGGGTGGAAGGCAGTACTGAATTTCAACTTCACACCCATAGCCTCCAGAATGCGGGTCCAGAAGATAGAAGTGAACCGCGTGTCTCTGTCCGACACGATCTCCAACGGAACTCCATGCAGACGCACGATCTCTCTGATGTACAATCTAGCCAGCTCGTCTGCAGAGTTCGTAACTCTGATCGGTAGGAAGTGTGCCGACTTCGTCAATCGGTCGACGATCACCCAAATGGAATCATGTCCCTTCCTCGTCTTCGGCAACCCAGAAATGAAGTCCATGAAAATAAAATCCCACTTCCACTCTGCAATCGGCATAGGCTGCAAAAGCCCAGGTGGTCGGCGATGCTCTGCCTTCACCTGCTGACAAGTGAGACAACGGGACATGAACTCAGCTATGTGGGTCTTCATACCTTCCCACCAATACGTCCTCTTCACGTCACGATACATCTTTGTGCTGCCTGGATGCATCGCGAGTCTAGTAGAATGCGCAGCCTCGAGAATCTCTCGTCTCAAGTCAGGGACATCTGGGACGCATAGGCGGCCACGGTAACATAAGCCCCCATCCATACCAACTCGCCAGTCGGCGTCAACATCATCACTGGCCTGCTCTCGAAGCTCAGTAAGATCCGCATCGTCCCTCTGCGCCTCGATGACTCGGTCATCGATCTGAGATCGCACTTGTACATGTGCGATGAACTCGAACGGCTCCTCTACGGTGAGTTTCTGTTCAAAGTCTCGCAAAAACTCAACCATATCCCACTCGGCAACCATCAGCGGAGCCGCAAACTCTATCGCCTTCTTGCGGCTCAACGCATCAGCCACAAGGTTCGCCTTCCCAGGATGGTAAGAGACTTCAAACTTGAAGTCCTTCAACGTCTCCATCCATCGTCGCTGCCTCATATTCAAGTCTCGCTACGTGAATATGTACTTGAGGCTCTTGTGGTCGCAAAAGAGCTCGAACTCCTCTCCGTAGAGGTAATGTCTCCAGAGTCTCAGTGCGAATATAACGGCTGCCAACTCTAGGTCGTGTGTAGGGTAATTCTCCTCGTGCTTCCTTAATTGTCTCGAGGCATACGAAATTACCCTGTCCCTCTGCATAAGGACACAACCCAAACCAACGCTAGACGCGTCAGTGTATATAGTGTATCTAACCCCTTGCTCTGGCAATACTAGCACAGGGGCGGACGTAAGTCTGTCCTTCAGCTCCTGAAAAGCTGACTCCGCCTTATCATTCCAGGCGAACTTCACGTCCTTCCGTGTCAACTGAGATAAGGGTCTCGCGATCTTCGAAAAGTCCTGAATGAAGCGCCGATAGTAGCCAGCGAGACCCAAGAAGCTCCTCACCTCAGTGACAGAACCAGGTTGCTCCCAGTCCTGCACCGCAGCTACCTTAGACAGGTCAACTGCCATGCCATCCTTGGACACCACATGTCCCAAAAACTTCACCTCCTGCTTCCAGAAGTCGCACTTCTTGTACTGTGCGAACAACTGATGCTGTCTGAGCGTATCCAGGACCAAACGTAAGTGCTCCTCATGCTCCTCTCGACTCCTAGAGTACACCAAAATGTCGTTAATGAATACAACGACGAATCGATAGAGGAAAGGCCGAAATATCCGGTTCATCAGATCCATGAACACGGCCGCTGCGTTCGTAAGACCGAACGACATCACGAGGAACTCGTAGTGGCCAAAACTGGTCCTGAATGCTGTCTTCTGCACGTCCTCATCCCTGACGCGCAGCTGATGATAACCTGACTGAAGATCAATCTTCGAGAAGTACTGCGCTCCTCTCAGCTGATCGAACAAGTCATCGATCCTGGGCAAAGGGTACTTGTTCTTCACCGTGAGCTGGTTCAGCCTGCGATAATCAATACACAATCGCATCGAACCATCCTTCTTCCTCACGAACAAGACCGGTGCTCCCCAAGGAGACACGCTAGGCCGTATAAGGCCAAGCTCTAGCAGACCATCAATCTGAGTCCTCAACTCCTCCATCTCACATGGTGCCATGCGATACATCGGCAGTGAGACGGGCGTAGATCCAGGAACCAGATCGATAGTGAAATCGATCTCACGTCGGGGCGGCAAACCAGGGATCTTCCTGAACAGATCCCCGAACTCGGAAATAACTGGCGTATGCTCAAGTACTTGGGCACCAGCATCGCACAATAGAGTGGCGTAGCTAAGTATGCGGAAAGGAAGATTTATCCGCACTAAAAACGTGAAAGGCGTGCCCTCAGGCTCGTACACCGTCACCATACAAGCCTCGCAGTCAATCTTGGCTCTCGCTGCAGTCAACCAGTCCATGCCAAGAATGACTTCGAGATAAACGAGCGAGGGATCGACGACAAGATCAAGAGTCATCGTCCTGCCTCCCAGATCAACTAAACAACCCTCACACATCTGGGTGACATCCGAATAATCCCTATGAGCTGCAAAGACTCGCACGCTATCCATAGTGATAGTCTGTAACCTAATACGCCTGACTACGGCACGAGATATCAAAGAAATCGTGGATCCAGTGTCCACCATCACAAGAACGGGAGTACCTCCAATATGGGCCGTGACCTCGAAGGCTGAATGCTGGAAAGTCAGTGTCGCAGGTGCCTCAGCTGTCAATGCATGAACCCGAGCCTACTGTGCCCGGTTCGACCGCTGTGTCAAGGGCCATGGAGGCTGTCTAATCTGCGATACCGGAGGTCTGAAAGAAGGATGCGCAGGAGCTGACCATATAGGCGGTGCTGATATCTCCTGTGGACGTACACGGTCAATCTTCTGCGGCGGCGAGAACCCACTGTCCCGCATCCTCGAAAAGCAGCTCTGCGCCAAGTGGCCTGTCCTCCCACAGTATGTACATGTCAAATTAAGGCACCGAAACGGTGGTACAGGCGCCGTAGTCCTAGTAGGAGGATCAATGCGAGGCCTCTTGCCCGCGAAGGGCCTATCTGGCAAGTCTGGTCGTGGCCTAGAAGCAACCGGGCCACGAGATCACGCAAGTCGATCCACGTCCTGCTCTGCCCGCATGGACATGTGAATCAACTCCGCATAGGAGGGAATGCTCACACAGCACATCTTCGACCGAATATCCGATCGTAAATCCTCCAAAAAGTGCCGTATGCGCATCTGCTCATCAGCCAGGATCGTCGGGACGTACCTGCCCAACTCCGTGAACCGATGCTCATACTCCGTAACTGTCATCGCTACCTGTCTGAGACGGAGAAACTCATTCTCCCTGTCGTGCCTATAAGTCTAGGGATAATACTTCTCATGGAAGCGGAACTCAAATGTTGCCCACGTCCATACAAAGTCTGCGGCAACGGTCCGCAGTACGCTATCCCACCACATGCTGGCCTCTCTCTCAAACAGGAAGGTAGCCAGCTCTACCTGCTCTGCCTCGGTGCAATGTAACATCCGTAAAATCTTCGACACCTGGTCGAGCCAGTACTCAGCCTCCTCGGGTCTGTGAGAACCCGTGAAAGTAGGAGGCCGCAAGCGCTGAAATCGCTCCAATAGGCCCCGTGTGTCGGCAGGATTCCCCGCAGGGAAAGCAGGCGGCGCAGGATGAGCCATGCCCTCATCCTGGGCGTATGTATAGGCATCCTCAGCTGGATGCGCAGGTGGTGCAGGTGGTGTAGATGGAGCCGCACCCCCACCCTAGGCTAATGTCCCCACGATGGTAGTCAAAAGCTGCTGCTGATGCAGCATCATAGCCATCATCTGCTCGAATCTGTCAGGGGGTGGAGCAGGCTGTGGCGGATGCTGTGTGGAAGTAGATGGCGATGTAGCTCTCTGACTGATGGCGTAAATGGCGGTGGTCCATCTGTAGGACCAGCGGTAGGCTGAGACAATCGAACCGCCTCAGGAATCGGGCCCACAGCAGGGTCCGAACGGGTGCCAGACTGAGAGGGAGTCTGATCCATATGCTCGGTCAGCGCAAGACGAGCCGTGCTCCGCATAGTCTTAGGCGGCATTCCCTATATTCAAAATAGGGCGCAACCTTGTCAGTCTCAATTGCACAAATACACTACAATCATTCACACAAGGAGTCAAAGGCATTCCATGCATTTCAATTAATCAAAATTATCACAATACACGGGATATATCCTTACAAGCATCATGACGAGAAATACATGGGAATTAAGACAGTTAAGCAACAACAACATGAGCAAAGCACTAGCCCTAACAGGCTTACACACATAAAGCAGGAAATGACTAACTACTGATAATAACATCAAAGATCGCATCGCTAGTCAGAGTCTGGTGACGGAGGAGGAGCACCCTTATCCTATAAGCAACACAGGATCGCCTTCAAGGTGCGAGTCACCTTGCCAAATTTCTTCTTTGTAACGACCTTGGCATCCGTGACTTCTGCATGAAGTTCTTGGACTTCTCTTCGCAAAGCGGTCTGACTCTCCTCCATCCGAGCAGTGCGATCGTCGATAGTAGCCTGCGCAGAAGGAGGAGGGCTCTCATCTGTATCCTGAGCCTCCTCTTCTGCCTCTTCCTGAGCTTCTTCCTGAACCTCTGCTCTAGGTTCTTCTTCGCTTTGATCTTCCTCATCATTAAAGTCATCCTCACTATCCTTTTCAAGTTGATTTTCACGGTATTGTGACCCAATCTTCATCTTGACCATTGTCGACTCGTCAATGGTATGAATCGATACCGGCAATTCCGGACCAAGTCTATAGGCAAACTCAAGCGCAATCTTACAAATCAGTCGGCCAAAGGGAAGTGATTCGGATGTTCTTCTTGACCTGACTATGAGGACTATCTGCCGTAAGATGAAAGTGGCCATACATACGTTCTCTCCCTGGGCCACCAGATATAAGAAATCGGCGTGTACATTCAATGCGGTTCGTCGACCTGGGATAAACATTGTACGTGCATATATGGTGCAGCAGGCGCAAATTCTCAGACATATACGTCGCCTTGAGGCTATTATTAGGCTTCCATGGAACCAACTTACCGCACAGAAACCTGGTGCGGCGATCTCGTTCACGTCTAGTCCTCAGATTCTTCTCACTAGGATGCACATCACCAAGAGGCACGTTGAGAAGTTGCGCAATCAACCGAACATCGATCGTAGCCATCCGATCTCTACCAAAAGGGATTTTAAACTGTAAGGGCTCCAAGGTAGGATTCTGAATACTAGCGTAGAAGGCACGAACGGTGCTCACATTAGCACGAGCGCGATCTTCAAAGATCGGACCCTAATGCGCAGCTTCAATGCGCTCGAACAACAGATATTCACCGAATAGTCGTCCATCTACGTCCGCCTCAAATAACACCTTGCGATCAGTGTATTGGCCATGAGGCATCTCTGATAAAATTGCTCGCCCAAGGTATGCATGGGGATCCAAATCCCGCTTTGTACGGCACTCCAGGACTGCAGTTGGACCTGCGCGGCGCTTGAACTTGCGGCACCACCCCGCGGTCTTCTCGATTGAGCAGGACGGCTTGGCCCAGCCTCGTCTGTTACGGTTTTTCTCTTACCCATCAAAGATATGATGGATGAGAGCGATAGAAGGCCTAAAATGGCTTCCACGAAAGCCATGGAAAACGGTAAAAATGCGGAGAAGTGGCTGCCCAATCTGAAAAAAGGAAATCTAGGCGTCGTAGAGGGATGCTTCTAGCTTCCCAAGGCTGTAATTTTAAGGAAAAATACAAACAAAAAAGTAGAAGGGAGCACCTCACGATTTCAGCTCTTTTTGGGAATTTTTGGAGCTCCAAATGGTGAAATCTTCAAGAGGAAGGGCTGCCAACTCCCAATAAGTGATGGGTGGTGGTCAGTTTTGGTCAAGGAGGGACCTAGGAGTGATTTGGGACGCCGGAATTTGGAAATGGCTGCTGGAAAATGAGAATAGGGCTTAGGGAAGGGCTGTTTGTGAAGGAGGGGGGTGTTTTAGAAATTTTCGTGGGATGGGAGGTATATGGGGAGGATGTGCACCCCATTTAAGGGCGTGCGCCTAAAATTCATGGCAAAGGGGCCCCACCGGTCGGCGATGCATCGCCGGAAAACCTCCCAGTTGGCCGATGGGACCACATGAGTCTGGTCCCCCATGGTCCAAGGACTCCAAAAATATATGGCCCACCCCCTGGTTCATTGTAAATTTGACCTATATGAGCCCAAACATGTGTTCGGGGCTTTCCGGGACCACTCCGTAATCCTGAATACCAAACCCTATGATGCAACATATGAATTTAGGGTAGAAGGAGCTAGTACATCCATCTAGATCCTTATTTTCTAAAGAAAGTGAAGTTAGAATGGCCTTATGGCCATTTTTCATGAAATTTTACTATTCACTGTAAAATTTTGTGAAAGTATTAATTTGTGTTATTTTCATATTAGGTTTGATTCCTAACATGAAATGGATAAGAAAGAAATGAAAATCGGAGTGTTTAGAGGAGGAATTTTGAAGATTTTTGGTGAAACGGAGTTTTTAAGCCTTGGCGATTGATTACAGGAGTCGTGGTCATCCCACGGCCCAAGGATTCACTTTTACGGTTTATAACCACTCATAGGACGTCTCAACCCGACTTCCTATGGCTTAGAAGCTATTCGGGTTGCTTTACGCAACCCGAGATGCGTTACAGACTCGATCGTGCGATCGATTTCAATAGACTTCACCTATCGGCGAATCTGCGATCCTAGAAGTGTTTCTAGACCCTTCTCGCACCCACCTAAGTCAAAGGAAGTGACAGCGTACGTCGCGAGACCATAACCTAGGCCCAGTATACTCTCATTCATGCTCTGATACTAACTTGTAACACCCTAAAAATCGGGGGTCGTGTATAAACTCAACTCCCGAGTTTCAGACCATCACTTATGCAACAAAAATGATTATGATTCAATGTTGTCTGATTTAAAGCATTCACATGAGTAAAAGTATACCAAAACTGCAATTCATACTTCAGATCCAGTGATAAAAGCAAGCGGAAGACTAAATAATATGTATATCACTGTATAGAAAAACAAAGTAAATCTCATCTGTCTCTAAAGTATGAATACATCTATGAGTCTCATATACATATACATGAACAAAAATGTAATGTTCCAAATAGTCCCACTGAAACCCCATCGATCCAGGTCACCTACGGGAAGCCGTCGTGATACTGCATATACGAGAACTCGTCCTGGTCCTCGTCAATGTCTGGCTCCACCTCCTGGATCTCAGCCTCACCTGCATCTACAACAGGGTCTGATGGGTGTTGCAAACACCATCCTGTAACGTGTGAGTGAGTGATCAACTCAGTGGAATCATAGAACAAGGATTAGCATGTTCACAATTCAATCATGCGATAATAGTAAAGCAGTAAATCAGACAATCCTACTACTATTGTTAATGTAAGATGACATGACGTGATGTATGCCCTCACCGACGATCTCCCTCATACGGCAACATCTTATGACCGCGGCATGCCACACTCCCTAGAGTGCTCCACATCTTCCAGGCACATGCAATGCTATGGTGATATGATTTCCAAGTTGTTATTAGTCCATTCAAACAGCAGGATTGGGAAACTAAGGTACTTCCCTTGTATCAATCCCAACACAGATCCTGTCCAGGGTCGTCACTCCTAGTAATCTCATACGATGTATATTTCGTAGGTCACTGCAAGGGCTACCAGGGCTGTTGCTCGCACTCGTTGCACCGCTCCCCCATCACTTTATCAATACAGGCCTACCGTACTCTACTACAACGGAAGGGTCGTCGCCTCCCGTGGACTCAGAATACGCTCGCGGTCACTACAAAGGGCTCGTCGCCTGATCAGTGTAGGCCGACAGCTAGAATACAGTGTCCCATAACACCATAATTTGCTCACGAGTCAAGATGCTCACTGGTCACTACGGGGAGGTTTGTGGCCCCAGCGTAAGCCGACAGCTCGACCACGGTGTCTCATACCACCATGCCTGGCTCATGAGTCTTCGTGGATCAAGGTTCCATGGTTAACAGGGTTTACAATGGTAAGTTCAGTACCCTAGGTTCAAGCATTTATGACTCATACAAGGTGAACAAACATCGGCCAGTCGGGTTGCTTGACGGGCTCGACTAGCGCGATCGCATCTCAAGTCGAACGACATGAAGTGCATAAAACACTTCGCGTGGCCTAACCACTGCCGCCAACTCCAAATACGAATCACGTTCATCGACGCGTCGTTCGTGGCTATGACCAGTCAGCCACGAATTCGCTCGGTTACCGACTGCCTGGACTAAGTCTAGTCCTAAACATTTATGGAATAACATCAGCAATCTAAGTGAGAGTATTGAAATTGAAATACAATCATGTGAGCATGTTAACACATGTTATAACATTCAACTTAAGCAAATCTTCCAACACACATATTCCATACATGTAATGAAATCATGCATATAGTCAACATGTAGGAAATCATTTATGTCAGCATATTAATTGAGGAATCAATCAAAAACTATCTCATAACATCATTCAATTCAATACATACTAATACAAACATTTATACAAACACATTCACTACACACTTAAGTCTACATATAGTATGTCGACCCAAAGCGCGCAACTAGGCGAATCTCTTCGCCAAACTAATTATGCAAGCATTCCTAACTCCCTAATGCGACAACAAACCATGTCAATTGCGTCAAAAAAATATGAACGTAGACCGTACTTCCTACAAATGACTAAAATGCCCTAAATCTCATATTCTTCGTTAATTTACGAAACAGGAAACGGAGAGCATATTGTTCATGTCAAACGGAGATGCCGTCGATAATTTACTATTAAACGACATTGAAAGCGTTGTAAACCGTCAATCAAAGCGTCTAAAATCCTCACCTTAGGTCTTACGAAAGCGTGATTTTGAACGGAGCGTGTATGCTTCGTCTACGGCAGTAGAAGGACCTATTTCACAAGTTACGTTAGCTAACACGCCGTGAATCTAAGTAAACCCTAAATCAGCAAGTTCTAGGGTTTTTTTATACCTGAAAAAGAGGAGAAATCACCAGCCAGGTGATTGGGAAGAGTTGCTGAAGCAGCAGCAATCGGTGGCTCGGAAGCGGGAAAAATTCCTTCTACTCTTTCTCTCAAACTCTCTCCTTTATCCTAGGGTTTGCAATTTTCGGATGGAAGAGGGAAATGAGGGTTTCAACCCCTTTTATAAGCTTAAAAATGCTGAAAACAGGCTCCGGAACGAAGTTTACTTAGTGCCTATCCATTTCGGGGCTGTTTCGGTCCAAAAGTTGCTTTCTGGTGGTCCCTGGTCGATTGCGATCGGACTTAAGCTCATGCGTACCAGATGTAGCACGTATTAAGTTTTCAGTCCGGCAGGGTTCGCAGATCACACGTGGCGGACCAGTTTCAGTTCAGCGATCACCGCACGTAGATCAGGGCTGAAAGTCTCATAATAATAAATAAAAATTTTTCCTGATCCGAGGGTGTAATCTGGATGAATTCTGACGGTCAGAACGCTCAATATTGACGCGTCAAGTCGTGTGCCAGATTTAAATTTGAAATTCCAATTCTGTCCCTATTCGCGGTCTCTTCAGTCCGGGTTCAACGAAATAGTCTGTGATTATCGGTTTGACTTGATTTTCGAAATGATTGTCAAGTCCAGCTGGGCGGTTCTAACGGTCTAAGATAGGAAGTATCGGACCTTCGACGCGCGGTCTAAATCCAATACAAAAATTCAAAGTGGTCCAGAGAACAAACCCGCTTAGAGTTTGATCCGAGGTTATAGAGTATTGTAGAGTTGTTTGTTCCACTCGATTTGGGTCTTGTAGAACGTATTTAAAGTGATCAGGGACTATTTCCCAGCTACTCTAGCGTTGCGCTAGCTAACTTACGCTTAATTTCCATGGAATTTAATTCTACGCGATTTCGGGTCGAATTAGTGCTCGGACCCAAGTACGGATTTTTCACGGGTGTTACACCTTTGTAGTGACCTCGAGCTTATTCTGAGTCTATGGGAGGCGACGACCCTTCTGTAGCAGTGAGAGTACAGTAGGCCTGTATTGATAAGGTGATGGAGGAGCGGTACAATGAGTGCGAGCAACAGCCCTGACAGCCCTTGCAGCGACCTATAAAATATACATCGTATGAGATTACTAGGAGTGACGACCCTAGACAGGATCTGTGTTGGGATTGATATAAGGAAAGTACCTTAGTTTCCCAATCTTGCTGTTTGAATGGACTAATAATAACTCAGTAATCATATCACCATCACATTGCATGTGTCTGGAAGATGTGGAGCACTATGGGATGATTGCATGCAGCGGGCGTAAGATGGTGCCGTATGAGGGAGATCGTCGGTGAGGGCATCCATCATGTCATGTCATATTGCATTAACAACAGTATTAGGATTGTTTGATTTATTGCTTTACTATTATCGCATGATTGATTTGAGAACATACTAATCCTTGCTCTATTATTCCACTAAGTTAGCTACTCACTCCCACGTTACGGGATGGTGTTTCCGGACACTCACCAGTCCCTATTTTAGTTGCAGATGATGGCGCTACTTGAGAAGCGGAACTAAACTTGATGATGATGAAGAGGATCCCTCCTTTATGTGTGTTCTGATTGACGGGATTACAGGGAGGTTGATTTGTTGCCTTGACACTTGTCATTTTATATTTTTAGAGCACTTATGTATATTCCTTTTGTTTACTTTTGGAGCATACATGTATGTATATAACCTGGTAACATGGACTTTATACACATCAAATGGGCCTAAACCCATAAGCCTTATATATGTTGAATGGGCCTAAACCCATAGGCTTTATTCAAATCAAATGGGCCTAACCCATAGGCTTTATTCAAATCAAATTGGGCCTAATCCATAGGCCTTAAATAAATCAAATGGGCCTAACCCATAGGCTTTAAATAAATCAAATGGGCCTTACCCAAACATAGGTGGCCCACTTGATCATAGGTTGGGCCTAATCTACAACTCATGCCTTAAAATGATCTTCCCAAGTGGATGGACGGTCTGGATGCGTCACATGCATCATGGCGGGTCCCACTGTCGCTGGACAGTGAGGACCAAACACTTATCTCACCAAGGGCCCCACCGTCCGCTGGACGGTGGACTTAGAATACATACATCCTTGTGGGTCCCATGTGGGGCCCACTGTAATGTTAGGATGCCATCCAACCCGTTCATAAGGTCACTTAGACCTGGATGGAGTGAAGATACAAATTTCAGATTGATCTGAAACTTCCGTGGGCCCCAAAAGGATTTCAATGGTAGAGTTTAGTTCACACGGTTTCATGTGGTGTGGGCCACCTGAGTTTGGGTAAGGCCCATTTGATTTATTTCAAGCCTATGGGTTAGGCCCATTTGATTTGAATAAAGCCTATGGGTTTATGCCCATTCGACGTGTATAAGGCCTATGGGTTTAGGCCCATTTGATGTGTATAAAGTCCATGGGATTAGACCCATTTAAAGAAATTTAAGGCCTATGGGAGTGGACCCATTTGATATATGTAAAGGCCCATGGGATTGGACCAGATCGAAGTATTCCAAGGCCCATGGGTTGAGGCTCATTTGATGGACATAGGGGATCCAATTGGTGTGGCCCATCTGTTTTATATAAGGCCCACAGGATTAGGCCCATTTGATATGTATAAGGCTCTTGAGATTGGGCCCATTTGATGCAATCTAAGGCCCATGGGTTTTGACCCATTGCAATGCACATAAGGCCCATTGGTGCAGCCCATTTATGTGATCCATTTGATGAATAAAAGGCCCATATGATATGGCCCATCTGATATATATGTAAAGCCCAATGGGATGAACCTAAGGTCTATTGCAACGTGTAAACCCAACTCGGAGTATATGATAATGTTTACGACGATCGTGCCTTGGATGCAATGTTGGTTTGACGTCCACATTGCGAGTGTAATACTGGTTGAATGTCCACATTATGACTCTCCTTAGGGCCCATTATTAGGCCCGTACTTATTGTATATAGGCCGTCAAGGCCTATTAGCATTGTAAGGATAGTCCATTTCATTATATTATGTTTAGTATAGTTCCATGACTCATGATCATACGCATCATATGTGTGCTTGATATGAGACTTGACTGATCATAGCATAAGCCTTCGGGTAGGTTGATTATGGGCTCCCGGTTAGGCGGTGTTGCCCTACATGAGCGCACGATATGTGCAGGATTTATTGCATGACTGATAGCGTGATTCATGCATTTCGTATTTGTGTGACATGGTAATTGTACGCCCTAGTGACATCGGGACCGTAGCCTCCACAGGCGTATCGTGGTTGGCAAGATTGGATACCGAAAATCTTATTCTACATGGGGTGTTATAGATATCCCTGGGTGAAAGTTTCTAAACCCTTATGGTACCAAGAGGTTGCTCCAACGTCTAGACCGAGTGGGTAGATGAGTGCTGAGTGCCGATTACCAGTTGGCTGTGCTCTCCACTGTGTCGTGGTCGGTTGGAAGGGGGTGCGGCCTTACTCGCCCGCGTGTAGGGGGCAATGCTAGGCTGAGTCTGACCAACTCGAGGAATGGGTCCGCTATCGACGAGTCGTGCCCGATATTGGCAGACGGATAGTGAGGTCTTTTCCACTTACTTTATTGCACGCTATGTGGCGGCAATCTGGTTTAGAGTGTACTAGACCCCGTTGATATCCCATATTTGAGCTGTATTAATGTGTGGACATAGATGAGGATCTGTATGGTTGAGTTGCATTGCACATCGCATGGCCTTCGGATGGCCGATACCATTCATGTCTTGCATTGCATAGCCTTGGTATGACTCATGATATTATGGATCCATCTGCATATTCCGCATTACTCTGACATTGCATGTTCATATTACTACCTTGTGCACACACTTTCACCACCCTCTAAGCTTTCTATAAGCTTATGCACGACTGTTGCGTGCAGGTGACGTTGGTTCGCAGCAGCGCTGAGGCAGGAGCACATTGCAGATCGTTTTGGAGTTTTTGTTCTTTACCATTGTATTTCCTTTTATGCTCATTGTACTTGTAAAGTTTTTGATCATAGTGAAAATGTAATGGAGTTCTTGGTTGTTGTTTGTGGGTTATGCCATTGGTTATGCTTATTACGAATCAAACTGACGTTGAAAATCCTCCTCGTAGCATCCCAGGATCGAAACCTGGCGAATGGGAGCTAAGAGCCGAGAATGGGGTTCTACGGAGGCTGTCGGCGCTGGATTCGGCGATCGGGAATTTTGTGAGCCCGGTTTCCGAGTTTGGGGCGTGACATCTCCAACTATTTTTCTCACCTCCTTGGGCTAAGTTAATGTGTACATGAGAGTCTGTTGGCGAGGAGGAATCTCGTTTACAATTTTACAATTTTACAGATTTGAGATTCAAAACCGATATCAAGCATACGACCTGCTTCATCAAGCACAAGAAAAGAAACTTGGCGAAACATGATCTTCTTCATCTCAAGGATGTCATTAAGTTGACCAGGTGTAGCTACAATAATGTCTGTTCCTTGTTCTATATCTTTCCGTTAACGGTCTTTTGGAGCCCCTCCATACAAGCACTGAATAAGAAGTTTAGGGATAAAGACATTTAATCAACAAACAAGAATGATGTATCCCTTCATCCATCGGATATTTAGTTAAAAAAGAGTATATCTAGTGAATAATAATAAGGAAATCATTTGCTGAAAGAAGTTTATATAGAAATCCCAACAATAAGAAGGAAAGAATCATCAGTCAGTTTGATGTAAAGCGGGTCGTGGACACTTTATGGACAAGATGGACATGGGAAGGCCCAATCGGAGGTGAAAGTGATCGGGATTGTCGGAACCCTAAAACAGGCGTATCTCGCAAAATGGAATAAGTTATTCGATGTATAGCAGGTTGCCAATGCCGGATTTGCGAGATTCCATCAAATAGATGGTCGAAACTCCATTTTATTTCTGTTTTTACTATTTATATTAAGTATTAGTTCGATCATAACTTTTGATCGGTTGAGTTTTAGGAGTCTTGCCCAACATGAAAAAGGCTTAGAAAATTAGGGGAATAACATGGTTAAGCCAAATTGGACATTTTTGGTCAAAAATCATGAAGTATAGTAGAAATCATGACCGCCTGTAAATAGTAAGTTTACTATTTATAGTAAGTGGTAAATTTTAGGGAGTTTGAGTTGGAGTTTGATTTTAAAACTTCTTCCTAGTTCGGTATTTCTATTTAAAGGGTTTTAATTCGTTTTTATCATCAATCAATCTATTTCTGAATTTATTAGAATTTATTCTATTTTCTTATCTTCCCTTGTGGCTTTGAGGAGTCTCTATGAGGAGTCCAGAGTAGCTCAATCGTTGCGGAGTAATTATCCCCTCGAGGAAGGCGGTGATTAACCTCATCACGTCCATCCCTACGTCACAGTTCCACCAAGATCAAATTTAATGACCAGTTTGAGTGGTTTTGGGTGTTTTTAGACGTGGAAGAAAAGCTAAAACTTGAGTTTTCAAGCTAAGGGCCCATTTTGGATGGGAGTAAATGGAGGTAAATAGGGGATATAAACAGAAGATAGGAGATACGAACAAAGATCCTTGGCCCAACAAGCATGAGAATCGAACCCCTCACTCACCTCTTCGATGTAAGAAGTGCATCGTGTTCTTGAAAGTTGGAGTTATTAGCCGGACACAGAAGCAGATGCAAATGTAAGTAATTTTATTGAATCATAAAGCAGAGGTTACATGTTGAATATGTTGAGATATAACATGCATGTACCTGTACTAAATTCTCAATAAATGATTTAGAGAAATATTAGATGCCACAATGTTGAAATCATCTATGTTATTTGATATCTTACCTAGTGATTCATCACAGTCAATCTACAAAGGCCTGATCAATCATAAGAAAAATCACACAGGTTTTCATGTTGGGATTTTGGCGTGAGGAATCACACAGATATGGATCTAACATTTTCTCCACCTCTTGAAACCTTAGAGCTCCTTTAGAAACCCTAGAACCCTTTTAAAAATACTTAGACCTTTTAGAATACCTCCTAGTCTCGTATCTACCCCTATTTATAGATTTAGAAAAAAGTGGAAATGAAACAGGAAACAAAATTTGCAGAATCTGTGTTTTCGCAAACAAATGTACGTAAACCTTCAACATTCCAGTGATCGGGGCTAAAAATCCCAAAAAAACTCGATGGCATTGACCGGCTTCGATGTCATAGAAGTGGCTTCGATGTCATCAAACCTGGTTCGATGTCATCAAACCCTCATGTCAGATTAAAGACATCTCTGACAACAACAATCTTCACCATGTCTTCGATCTTCAAACATGTAGCTTCTTGACTTCCTCTCTTATCTCTGTATCTCATCATAGCTTTCAGTTAATACTTCTCGTGCACACTCTATCCTTCTTTTATGTCATTGCCAAACCAAGAGAAGTCACACAGAACTTGAAATCCTGTTTAGGAACAACCTTGGTGAGTATGTTTGCTGGATCTGAACCCACATGCCCTACCGCCTTTGTTCCTGTCTTTTCAAAAGTTAAGACGTAGTCTTTCGTACCTCGAATGTATCGAAGTAACCATCTCTTCACCACTCAATGATGCTAGCCGGGGTATTTACTCATAACACTGAAGCCCATGAAATAACCAGTTTAATACAGACCATGACATGCACTGCCAACCGCATTCGAATAAGGCCTATGAGACATATCTTGCTTTTCCTCATCTATTTTTGGACATGTCCCGAGGAAAACTTGAAGTGAGCTGCGTAAGAAACGTTCATCGGATTTGCCTGGTCCATCACATCCTTAATCAATACCTACACAAGGTATTTTACCTGTGATTACCAAAACCTACTCCTCTTCTAGTCTCTATGAATATCACCGCTGAGAACTGTCTTTGCAGCCCCTCGATCCTTCGTCTTGAATGTCCCACTTAACTAAGTCTTTAGTACGTTAATTTTATACATGTCATAATTGGTGATCTACATGTCATCAACATACAATACCTGACTCACCATGAAAGAATTAAATTTTTTATACCACTACCTTGGCGACAGGTCGTACCACGACCTCTTGCAAACTCTTTTTCTCAGCCCCTTTAACTTTGAACCGCTTTAGTTTCTTCATGAATAACAATACTTTCATTTTTCATGCAGAAGTGCTATCTCTACATCCATCCTTTCCAGCTCAAGATCGCATTGGCCAACCAATGCCAATACAAATCTTACACACACCTGCTATACCGCCGGCGCGAATATCTCTGAGAAGTTGATTTATTCTCTTTGAGCACAACCCTTCGCTACCAACCTCACTCTGTATCTATGTTGTATCTCCTTAAAAATTCACCTGCATCTAATCACTTTTCGGCCCTTTAGAAGCTCCACCAGCTCCCATGTTTTAATCTTGTGCAACAAGTCTATCATATCATCCATAGTCACCTTCTACTTTTCAACACCAGGCTCACCTAAAGCCATTTGAATAGAAGACGAATCCCCTGCAATATTGGAGTCATTCATGTACCTTGCCGATCACCTACGATTATGTAGTGTGATTCTTCTCATTGGTGGCTGCTCCACCTACTCTGTATCTTTAACTATGCGTCACATCTTTCCTGTCCTGCCCGCTCATGTGGCCATGCCCAGCATGCCACACACGTGTAGAGTTGAAATATGCTATAACTACTGCAGCTCCACCTTTTAAAGTGCTCCTGATCAACCTGTAAACATTATCGAGTTGTTACACTTTCATGATCACTCGTGTCCCCTTAGATACTTTAAGGACACCATCAATACCTGCAAACCTGCACCCTATAGCCTCGAGTGCACCGAGAGAAATTAAGCTCTTCTTCATGTCAGGAACATGCTTCACCCCAGTTAGGGTACACTCTGTGTAACGCCCCATTTTTTAGAATAGGAGTTGTTCATAACCTGAGTACTCAACTCATATTCTAAAAACCTAGGAGTTAGTTAATGATAATGATGATCAACTAATGTATCAAAGTGCAATATAGTGGAAATGAAAATGCAGCATAGATATGATTCAAAATGATGGGAGAAATATTCAGGCCCACTCAATTGGGGGCCAATTACGTAACCATAAGTCTCTCAAATTCTAAAAGTACTAAAATAAAAATAAAGGGGTTAATCTACTGGTTCAGCCCAAAATAGGCGGCCGCCTCCTGATGCGGCTCTTCATCATATAGCTCCTCATCGATGGCCACTGCATCCAAATCTGCCGTGTACTCATCGGCTTCTATACCTGCGTCCTTTGTACAGTTGAACATTGATGAATGAGTGGTCAGCTCAGTGTGATCACCCCTCAAGATTATACACCGCCGCCCTAGACAAGATGTAGCATAAAACAATATAGCATACAAAACAATGCAGGAATGTAATCTTATTAGATGCATGGATGTATGAATGCACATCAACTAGGGATGCTCATCCAATTAACTTTTGGGCATAAACCCATGTAATATGGCCGGTCACCAATGAAAGTACGTAGTACATGCGTAGTGCCAAAATCACCAAAGACGGGTCGAAATTGATGGTTTAGGAGCTAACGAAACGATACCCCAACTAAATCCTATTAGGCACATGCTACAACATCCAGAATTAGCCGTCCTTCATCACCCAAATGCGATGTATGCATGATTAGCCGACCCATTATTAGTCCAATTACAATAAGCCAATTTAAGTAAGCTCACGGTCACTACGGGGAGCACATGGCCCAGCCTAGGCCAACGGCTTGGGCATAGTATCCCTGACTACCATCCCCGACCCATGAGGCTTCCGCCTTAGGGTGTGTATAGGACCCACCAACACCTGGCCAATCAGTTCCACTATAAGGGCCACCACCATATACTGACTTGGAATGAATTATTAAATTTATTAAGTATGACGATTAAATCATGACGGCATGTATGATAAAAAGGCAAGTAAACAATGGTAATTGTAAATATCGCAAAGCTCATTCCATAGTCAGATAGGAGGAACCACATATGGGTAGTAAACCCCAAAATCAATTGCCACAATCCACAACCTCATGTTAGGGGTCTACTTATGTCACAACTAGTCTTGTTACACCCCAAGCACGGACTCTCCTTACTTAGAGTTTTCCATGGAGAGATTTTAACAATGTGTTACAAACAATAGCATGGAATCCGCTCATAGATAAGAGGTAGAGAGCATTGCATGTATACCTACGAATCACATGATTATGAGTTTTATAATCCAAAATATGTATTAAGTAAAATGACGCATTACGCAAATGATTTAGATAGTTTAATTCACATGTTCAAATAAGCTAATCAAGTATGAGTATGACCCTATATCATGCTTTTAAACTCAACCATCAAATGTACTAAGTGGTCTCACTAGGTAAGTCAATTATCTCTAAATCATGAAGATCATTATTCTAAATAAATATGCCAAAATAAATACAATCTATTTCGAAGTATTTAAATCATTTCTTGAAACAATTAAAATATCTACACATTTTAGATCATTATAATGACAACTCTTAGTCTAGTAGGGGATGGAAAGCCTAAGGGGAGGAGGATCATCACCAGGTAAGTAGCGGCGTGCTCCTTGACCCAAGTCTTTGTGAGCGTCTTGCCACCCAACGTTAAGAAGGTGATATCTTGGATGTCATTTCCGATTTAAAAACCCACATTAGATAAGTGTTTCTAAGGAATCCAATTCCTGGAAGGTGTATGGAGCTTATAGGGCTTGCTACAGAGAAGATTGGACCTGGACCAAAGTGATCAGGCCCACCATACTCTTGTCTAATAAGGTGGCCTTCTTGGGCTAGTTTTACTCCAACCATTGGACTCAATAATAGGCCCAATAGGGCTGGCCTATTGTTACCTCACGTGTGGCCCACCTTTACATATGGTGAGGCCCACAAAGGTGTGCGACGAGGACTACTTAAAGTGGGCATGGCCCACCCACGCATACCACGCTGGATTGATGGTCCGGCCCACTTGCACTTGAAACATGGTGCAGCCCACCTGATGGCATGGTGCGGTCCAATGGATGTGGGGCCCACACTAGGGTCCATTCCTGGGCCGGTCTCAGTTCAACTCTGGTGGCAGATTTAGGTCCGGACGACAGTCCTGCTTGGACTAGAAATGGTGCTGTAGCTGGGTCCATTTTCGAACCACAACACAGCCCACTTGTAGTTACTGGCTACCCTCTGCCCAGGTCTGGTTCTTACCCAGCAGTAGGGGTCCCGTTGGAGGACTATTTCCAGCCCGATGTGAGCCCTTCTTGAGGGCTATTTTCGGCTCAATCACAGTCCACCTACTGCCATGCATATGGCCCAAGAAGGGGCATGCATTCCCAACCTGAATCAGGGCTTGTCATTGGTGAAGCAGGGCTCGATTTCAGGCCATTCTTGGGCTTGATTGAGACGTCCATGGAGGGCTTTGTTCAACACGCATTGTGGCTGATCTCAACCCTTAGTTGAAAGCTCGGTCAGGGACCATCTGTAGGCCCAAAATTAGCATCACAGGCTAGCAGTTTTCCAGCACCCAACACATCTTGGTTTGGGCTGGAACTGAGCTGCCTCACGCCCACGGTTTCGGTTTGAATCACAACCATTGCTTGACTCTATTTTAAACCGGAATGCCGCAGCTATTTCACCCTGATTGGGCCTGAGATTTGGCCATTATTTGGCCTGGGTTTAGCTCAGAACTAAGGCCATTGGTTGGCCTAGTTCTTGCTTGAAACAGGGTCCCAATGCCACTCAATTTTGGCCTGAAGCATGGCCTGTTTTCATCTCCAATCAGAGCCATTATGTGGTTTGATGGAAGGTATGTTTTTAGCTCCAAACAGAGCCATTATGTGGCCTGATGGAAGGTCGGTTGTCTGCCATGACTTTAGTCTAGAACAGAGGCATTTCTTGGCCTGGTTCGTGGACTGAAACAGATGGATTGAGAGAGCCATACAATCTTACAACGCTTGGAGGCATTAGCTGAATCCTAGTGCTGTCACTCGGCTGTGGCTCAACTCAGGCAGCTCCCTTTTGGGTGTCACTGGTCTCCACTGTCTCGACTCAGTCTAACAGATGGGTCGACTCAGTGCAGAACTAAGGTCCACCAGTGCCCGATCTCACCCTTCTCTCTCACTCTTCTTCCTCTCTCTCTCTCTCTCTCTCTCCCTTGCTGGTGTGAATCCCGAGGCCACAATGCCCCTCTTTATAGCCAAGGGAGAGAAGGCTTCAACTTTTGGGAAGGGACGATCTTCTTTATAGTGGTTAAGATCAAGAGGTGGCCTAGCATGGGGCCCATCCTCTCGTTTGGATGGAAAGCTGACATCCAGGTCCACCAGAAAAGTAATTTTTCTGGTCTGGTGGGCCCTATCTCGCCATTTTGTTTGATGTTCAATCGAGGAAGATAACTTGGCCTCTAATGGCAGATCATCATTTGATATATATGGTCATGATCCAGTCCGTTTGGTTGGTCCATATGAGACCCTAGATCAGTGTGGGGCCCACTTTTCTGGTCCTAACCATCGGTTTCAACACATCTCACGAGAATCTCCCATTCTCATGAGATAACTTGCACTCTCGTCTTCATCTTGTTTTGCCTAGAACCAAGGGCAAGGATGAGGCCACGTAGTCTCGTGGACGGCTGGAATCGCACCAATAGCAGTTTTTTGAAGTGAAAATTCTCCTTTTTGCCTTTCCTAGCACAGGCCTTGCCTAGCCATTTCTCGAATAGAGAGAGCACGCCTCTGGAATTTGGATAGCTGAGATGGCACGATTGGGCTGATCATGAGCCGTCCAAGCAATCCCAGATGGGTCCCACCTAGCGGATATCCCCCACGTGCAACTCAATGGACGGTTGCTGTCACGCCCCAAATTCAGAAACTGAGCTCATAGAATTTTTGATCGTCGAATCCGGTGCCGACAGCCTCCATAGTACCCCATTCTCAGCTCCCAACGCCCATTCGCTAGGTTCCGATCCTGAGATGCTACGAGGAGGATTTTTCATAGTAGTTTGATTCGTAATAAGTATAATCAAAGGCATAACCCACAAACAACAACCAAAAACTCCATCACATTTTCACTATGATAAAAAACTTTATAAGTATAATGAGCATTAAGGGTAATACAATGATAATGGGCAAAAAGCTCCAAGATGATCTGCTATGCACTCCTGCCTCAGCACTGTTGTGGTCCAACGTCACCTGCATGCAACGGTCGTGCATAAGCTTATGGAAAGCTTAGAGGGTAGTGAAAGTGTGTGCACCAGGTAGTAATACAATTATGTAATATCAGAGTAATGCGAAATATGCTGATGAATCCAAGAATACTATTAGCCGTACTAAGGCCATGCGATGCAAAGCATGAATGATGTCGGCCATACCAAGGCCATGCGATGCGAAATGTAACTTAAGCATACGAATCTTCATCTAAGCTTACATATCAATATAGCTTAACTCTAGAATATAACCGGGGTCTAGTACACTTTGAACCAGATTGCCGTCCCATCTCGCGTAATAAGGTGAGGGGAAGAGACCTCACTATCCGCCTGTCAATATCGGGCTCGGCTCGTCGATAGCGGACCCATTCCTCGAGCTGGTCAAACTGAACCTAACTTTGTCCCCTCCTCACGGGTGGGTAAGGCCATACCCCCTTCCAACCGACCACGACATAGTGGAAAGTGCGGCCTTCTGGTAATCGGCACTCGGCGTTTATGCACCCACTCGGTCTAGACGTTGGAGCAACCTCCTGGTACCATATGGGTTTAGAAACTTTCATCCAAGGATATCTATAGCATCCCATGTAAAATAAGATTTTCGATATCCAATCCTGCCAACCATAAATGCCTGTGGTGACTATGGCCTTGATGTCGCTAGGGCGTACAGTAACCATGTCATACGATACAAGATGCATGAATCACGCAATCCAATCATACAACAAACATGTGTGTACCGCGTGCTCATGCGGGCAACTTCCCTTACCAGGGAGTCCATAATAATCTGTCCAATGACATGTGCTATGATCGATCAATCACTCATCTCATCATAAGCATGCAGATGATGCGTATGGATATGTATCATGATACTATGTTGTTATATACTCATAATTGGAATAAAAAATTAGAATCGATGATCGAAATTGAGAATCGGAATCGATCAATCACACGCGGCGAAGGGGGGCCCACTTATTTGGGTCAACCCACGTAAAGAATGGGCCTAACAAGGCCTAAGTGAAGGTCATAATGAGGACGTTTAACCATCATTGCCCATCAATGTGAACATCTAACCAACATTGCTCTCAAGGAGTGGCCAACATAAGAAATTCATACACAATATAATGGTCAAACATACATAACATTGGGCCTTGCTCATGGGCCTCACATACATCACATCGGGCCGATCGAATGGGCTGATCAAATGGGCCGATTTAAATGGGCCGATCAAATCGGCCGAATCAAATGGGCTGATTCACATGGGCTAATTCAAATGGGCCGATTCAAATGGGACGATCAATTGGGCCAATTCACATGAGCCGATTCAAATGGGTCAAATCAATTAGGCCAAGTCAAATGGGCCTCATGTATATTAAATCGGGCCCAACCTTATATATTTTTGAGATCTGACCTATTCACAAGTTAACATAGAGATAGATGAAATGAAAACAAATATCAACTAAATTGGAAACTACTGTTGCCCTTAGAAGCTGAACGGTGGATGTCACGGTCCATTATTTAAATGGTAGGGTCCATTTGAACTTTAGATCTAACCCAACCTTTTGCTCATGCCATGAAAATAATATCTCAATGTCAAGCCCCAAACTCGGAAACCGGGCTCACAAAATTCTCGATCGCCGAATCCGGCGCCGACAGCCTCCGTAGAACCCCTTTCTTGACTCCTAGGTCCCATTCGCCAGGTTCCGATCCTGGGATGCTACGAGGAGGATTTTCAATATCAGTTTGATTCGTAATAAGCATAACCAAAGGCATAACCCACAAACAACAACCAAGCACTCCATTACATTTTCACTATGATAAAAAAAAACTTTACAAGTACAATGAGCATAAAGGGAAATACAATGGTAAAGAACAAAAAAACTCCAAAATGCTCTGCAACGTGCTCCTGTCTCAACGCTGCTGCGAACCAACGTCACCTGCACGCAACGGTCGTGCATAAGCTTACAGAAAGCTTAGAGGGTGGTGAAAGTGTGTGCGCAAGGTAGTAATATTAACATGCAATGTTAGAGTAAAGCGGAATATGCAGATGGATCTATAATATCATGAGCCGTAACAAGGCTATACGATGCAAGACATGAATGGTATCGGCCATCCCAAGGCCATGCGATGTGCAATGCAGCTCAAGCATACAGATCCTCATCTATGTCCACACATCAATACAGCTCAAAATATGGAATATCACCGGGGACTAGTACACTCTAAACCAGATTGCCGCCACATCGCGCGCAATAAGGTAGGTGTGAAGAGACCTCACTATCCGTCTGCCAATATCAGGCGCGACTCGTCGATAGCGGACCCATTCCTCGAGCTGGTCAAACTCAGCCTAGCATTGCCCCCTACACTCGAGCGGATAAGGCCGCACCCCCTTCCAACCGACCACGACACAGTGGAGAGTGTAACCGTCTGGTAATCGGCACTCAACGCTCATCTACCCACTCGGTCTAGACGTTGGAGCAACCTCTTGGTACCATAAGAGTTTAGGGACTTTTACTCAGAGATATCTATAGTACCCCATGTAGAACAAGATTTTTGATATCCAATCCTGCCAACCACGATGTGTCTGTGGAGGCTACGACCCTGATGTCGCTAGGGCGTACAATAACCATGTCACACAAATACGGAATGCATGTATCACGCTATCCAGTCATGCAACCAATCCTGCGCATACCGTGCGCTCATGTAGGACAACACTGCCTAACCGGGAGCCCATAAACAACCTGTCCGAAGGCAAATGCTATGATCAGTCAATCCTCATATCAAGCATACATATGATGCGTATGATCATGGGTCATGAAACTATACTAAACATGTTATAATAAAATGAATTGTCTTACAATGCAGATGGGCCTGGACGGTCTATACACAGTAAGTACGGCCTGGTGATGGGCCCTAAGGAGAGTCGTAATGTGGACATCCAACCAGCATTACGCTCGCAATGTGGACGTCAAACCAACATTGCTCCCAAGGCACGATCGTTGTGAACATCCTACTTAGTCTATAATGAATTTACACATTGCAATGGAACGTAGGTTGTCCCCATTGGACCTTACATATATATCAAATGGGCCATATCCCATGGGCTTTTATTCATCAGATGGGCCACATAAATGGGCCACACCAATGGGTCTTATGTGCATTGCAATGGGTCAAACCCGTGGGCCTTAGATTGCATCAATTGGACCTAGTCACATGAGTCTAGTATGTATCAAATGGGCCACACCAATTGGACCCCTAAATGTATATCAACTGGGCCTCAACCCAGAGGCCTTATATGAGTCGAATGGGCCTAAATCCCTAGGCCTTAAACAATTCTAATGGGCCTAATCCATGAGCTTGCATGCATATCAAAGTGGGCCTAATCCCATGGACCCTTTCTTAATCAAATGGGTGTAGTCCCATGGGTCTTACAATATAACAAATGGGTCCACTTCCATGGGCTTTAAGAATGCAACAAATAAGTCCAATTTTATGGGCCTAGAAGTACATCAAATGGCCTAGTCACATGGCCTTAGATCATATCCATTGGGCCTAAAATCATAGGCCTTAAATATCAAGTTAAGCCCATAGGCTTCACATATCAAGTGGGCCTAAGTTCTTGGGCCTTAAATGTCAAATTAGCCCAAGCTCATAGGCTTTACATATCAGGTGGGCCCAAGTTCATAGGCCTTAGATGAATCAAATGGGCCTAGCCCATAAACATTTCATAAATCAAATGGGTCTAACCCATAGGCCCTTTGTAAGGCAAATGGGCTTAACCCAAAGGCCTTAAACAATTCAAATGGATCGACGGTTCGGATGCATCACATGCATCATAGTGGGTCCCACTGTCCAGTGGACAGTGCTAATAAGGTACATATGCCACAAGGGGGCCCCACCGTCCGCTAGACGGTGGAGTATAATGCATATATCATGGTGGGAGTCCACCGTCCACAGCCGTGGACGGTGTATTAAGACACATACAATAATGGTGGGGTCCACGGATGTGGCCCACCATGATACCCAAATGCCATCCGGGCCATTCATAAGGCCTCTCGGGCCTAGGTGGAGCGAAAATAAAAATTTCATCTTGATTCAATACTTCTGTGGGCCCCAAAATCCTTTCAGCGGTAGAACTCAATTCACACTGTTTCGCGTGGTGTGGGCCACCAGAGTTTTGGATCTGTTTCATCTTTGGAGGAGAACCCACCACTGGGGTGGCCCACCTAATGGATAGGTCGGATGACAAATAAACATTATGGTGGGGCGCACATGTAGGGCCGTGGGCCCCCCTGCGTACGTCCGCCCGTGCCCGCATGCGCAGGCAGCGCCTGCTGCCTTCAAAAGGTGGCAGCGCTGCTGCCTTCTTCTTTTTTTTTATTTTTTTTTGTGTACTTAAAAAAAACACATGTGGGGTCCACTGATGAGAAATTCGCTCCGCCCACTTGATTCTAGGGCCCAAACAGGCCACACCAACCTCATCTCTGGCACTGATTTGGAGTGTAGAAACCACAAAATGGGCATTACCAGGCTTGGAAGTGTGAAAGTACCATTTTCTCTGGTACGGCCCGCCTGATCATTGGATTGAGCTCATTCCTTGGCTCAACGCCTAAAATATCCCAGGAAAAGTGGTGAACGGCGTGGATTGAACATAAACATCAGGGTGGGGTCCATGTAAGGGGACCACCCAAGTCCCTTCCTTTCTTCCCTTTTTTTTTTTTTTTGATTTCCTTTACAACGTCCAGCGTCCCAGACGCTGGACAGTGATATATAAAAAAAATTTTTGGAAATGGTGGGCCCTGATGAAGTGGGCCACCACATGATGGGCGGCATGGGAATAACGTCTAAGGTGGGCCCCACTTGAATAAAATAAATACATCAAGATGGGATCCATTCAAGTGGGCCACACCATCCTATTGCAATAAAATAAAATAAAATAAAATAAAATAAAAGAGAGAGAGAGAGACATGGAGAGTGGGACACGGCTTGTGATGGAGGGACCCCGTCATTATGGGCCCTCCCTTGCAATGAAACATACAATAAATGGATCCCTTGCACATGGGACCATTAAAAATGTAAATCAACGGTGGAGATCCATTCTCCACCGATATGGACGGTCTAGATGACCTTTCCAAATGAAAATAAACATCATGATGGGGTCCATGGAGAATGGTCCCATCATGGAATGATCATGATGATCCAAGTGGTCCATCGGCCACAAATAAGGGTCCCAAGTGAGATCCACACCATGGATCGGTGGGCCTCACTTGGTCCACCATAAAAACAATAAAAACTACCCTATAGAGTCACCCACCGTCCGATCTTCTTGCTCCTAGGGGTTCCTTGGCACCTTGGCTTCAACTTCAACGGTTAAGATGAAGAATGGAGGGTTGAGATGAGAGATTTTGGGGTAGGAAGGTGGGCCACTTAGAGTTTAGGAAGGTTGGGAAATTTCCATACGTATGGGGCTCTTGGAATTTTTATTGCTTGGAAATTTTGAAATGAGAAAGAGAGAAAGAGAGAGAGTGATGTAAAGGGAGAGAGAGGGAGTGATGGATGGATGGGTGAGTGATGTTTGTGTAAGAAATCTTGGACTTTTGTGGCTTTTGTGTAAGAGAGGTATGGGATGTGAAGACTTTTGTGGTCTTTTGTATAAGAAAGGTATGGGTTAGGAAGACTTTTGTGGTTGCTTGGGAAAATGGGTGAGAGTAATGTATACTTGACATGTGATGGGTTGATGGGTGATTGATTGATGGGATTGATGTGATTGATGTGACACATCGTTGAGATTCCCTTGGTTTTCGCAATGCGCGGCGTTTTCTCGCACCGAACGTTGGCCCATATCTCTTGATCAGGGTATCGCCTCGGCTTGCGAGTCGCGGTATCAGAACCGCGGCGATAGTGCGGTCGCTATGGTATTGGTCTCGGATTGAGTCGACTCGAGTTGTCGGCACATGAATCAGGGTCGCGCGTCGATACTGGTTAAGGGTCGAAAGTTGCCGGAATTCGACCGGTAAGACCGCGGGAGTGTACGGAAAGGTACGGACCAAGGTACGGGTCTTACACTCAATATGGTTGGACGGTTTGGATACAACGTATGCATCATGGTGGACCCTACCGTTCAAACAATGAATGGTGTTAAACACATACATCAATGTGGGGCCTACGGGCTTGCTACCATAAAAAAGGGGCCGCTATATGACTATTATATGTGCAGTTACTACACTAGAAAGGTAGAGGTGGATCCCACGCAGGGCCCACCATCATGTATATATTGTATAATATAATATATAATATATATAATATAATGTATACTATATATAATATAATATAATATAATATATCCACATCCATGCCCTGGAAGGCCTGGACAGCACACACATCAGGTGTAGCCCTACATGGGGCCCCCGTAATGTTTATTTTCTATCCAATCCACTGAGAGTGAGAACCCAAAAGGATTTCAATGGTAGCCACTCAATCCCACTATTTCCTGTCGTGTGGGCCACCTGAGCTTCGAGTTAGGCAGATTTTTTGGGTGGCCCTTTGCCCTAAGGGAGCCTACTAAATGCACGGCATGGATCTCAAAACCACATCATGGTGGGGCCCACGGATGGGCCCGTGGGCTACTGCCCATCTGTCTGCCCGTCGCACGCAGCAGGGGCTGCCTGCGCTTCTGATAGCAGCAGCGTTGGCTGCTATGTTTATATTATTATTATTTTTTTAAAAAAAAATAGTTTTCTTGCGATTTTTCGTAGGTGGGGTCCACATCAGCAAAATCCACCCCACCCATTGGATTTTACAGCCCATAACAAAAGCAACGAACCCAATATTGAGCATGTTTCGAGGTACAGAAACATCAAGGTAGTTTTCAACGGTAAGGACACATTTTCTATGTTATGGCCAACCAGTAAGTCAGTTTGGCCTCATTTTTCGAATCAACGCCTAAAATGAGGTGGGAACATGATGGACAGAGTGGATCAAAGCCATACCTTAAGGTGGGACTTGCATGAGCAGCCCACCATAAAGTTTACATTTAAAGTGATATTTGTGTTTTTAGTGGTTGGACGGTACGCAAACCATCAATTCATACTTCACTCTAACACACGTCCAGCGTCCCTGGACACTGGACAATGTGGATAGAACATAGGCATCATGGTGGGTCCCACTTAGACGTGGCCCACCAAATTTGGATCAATATGATATTTGTGTTCCTCTCACATTCAGGCCCACACATAGACGGTCAGCAAGGTGGGCCCTACGGATGGGACGACATGGATCATACATCACAGTGGGAGCTATAATACATGAGAAAGAGGGAGAAACAAGGGAAAGAGAGAGAAAGAGAAAGACAGAGATAGAGAGATATCGACGGTGGTGGAGGGGCCCCGCCACTATGGGCCCCTCATGTTACAAAGCACACATTAAGGTAGGTCCCACATATATGGACCCTTAAATAAAAAAAGAATGAAAGACAAAAATCCAAGATCACCCACCGTTCCTTCTTCTTGCTCCCTTGGCTTCCTTTACTCCTTGGCTTCGATTCCAATGAAGGAGATGGAGTTTGGATGGTTGAGATGGGAGATGAGAGGATAGGAAGTGGACCACACATAAAGTTCTCATGGAGAAGAGAAAGAGCTTGGACGTGGGATTTTCTTGCTTACTTGGGAAAGTGGTTTGAAAAAAATGAGAGAGAAAGGGTTGTAGAGAGAGAGAGAGAGAGAGAGAGAGAGAGAGAGAGAGAGAGAGAGAGAGAGAGAGAGAGAGAGAGAGAGAGATGGGTGATGGTGTGGTGGTGATGGATGTGTAAGAGACTTTTTGACTTTTATGGTAGATAGTGTAAGAAAAGTATGGGTGTGTAAGAACCTTTTTGACTTTGGGGTAGATTGTGTAAGAAGGGGTATAGGCTTGTAAGAAACTTTTAACTTTAGGGGTTGCTTAGGGAAGGGTGAGAGGTGATGGTATACTTGACATGTACTTGACATGATGGGATTGATTGATGGATTGAGGTGACATGTTGTAGAGATTCTCTTAGGTTTTGCAATGTGCGAAGTTTTCCTTGAACTGAACACGGGTCCGCATCTCCTGGCCTAGGTATCGCCTTAGTGCTCGAGTTACGACATCAAAACCGCGGCGATGGCGTGGTCGCTAGGGTACAAGTCTCGAGTCAAGCCGACTCTAGTTAATGACATGTGTCTCAGGGTTGGGTGCAAACGTCGGATAAAGGTCGAAGGTTGCCAAAATTCGACTGAGAAGACTGCAAAAGCCTTCAGAACTGTACGGTCTAGGATACGGGGCTTACAGTTGTGACCATTCTCCCTCGTTCGTTTACAAGGGCTCAAAAGCCTATACGGTTCCAATCATATGGGCCCCACGGAGAGGTTGAATGTCTCGGATGTTTCGAAAAGTGGACATGGTGGGCCACTTTGGGGTTTAAAGATCCACGGTTTTAAAATTTAAACGGGCTGGAGAATCCCGTTTCTCTCTTTTCGGCTTTGGCTCTGTCAAAGGCCATTTGACCGAGCCCACGGCTCCAGAGCACGTCGTGCTTGAATGTGTGGGGTACACATGCACTCCGTGTGGGGTCCACCATGATGGTCACGATAAATCTGACCCATTCAATCACTTAATAAGTAGTCATTGGGGGTATTGGCCCATTTTTAGGGCTGACCCGAGGCCCAAGTGGGCCGTACTACTCGTCTCGGGCTCAATTTAGTCCCACAACCGCTGATCCGGTGATTGGATTAGTTTGACACTAAATTTCAATGGTTTATTATGGCCTTAGAGCGAAATAGGCGCTAGGTTGGCTATTTACTAGCCCTTGAAGATTGATTCACCGCCTATTGCTATAGTTAGTTGGGTTGGAACTATTCTGATTTGAGGTGTCTAGGCAAGGTTACCTTCTAGACTGTCATGGGGTGCATTCTAGCTTCTGGGGCCTCTGATGGGTGGCCCTTAGTGATGCTTGGAAGTCCCGTCCTGCATAAGTTGTGTTCAAGCCAATTGATTAATCCAATTTGATTTAGGTTGATGAGGGTTTAAAAAGGTAACACCCATTACCAAAGGTACGGGGTGTTACACTCTGTCCCATCAAACATCTTGATACGCACCATACCAACAACCACAACATTACAAGTAATGTCATTGCCCATAAACATCTATCCACCATCACACTCTCTGTAACTGGTGAACCAACTCCAATGAGGAGTCATGTGAAATGGTACCCTTGTGTCTAGAATCCACCCGTCCTTACGATCACTGTAAAAGTGTTTGATCATAGACACAGACAAAACATCACCATCATATTCACTCGATCCATCCGACATGGCAGCGTTGGCCTCCCTATATTAAGCCTCAGAGCCTTCTCTCTTAGATTTAGGATTTGTACAATCTTTTTTCATATGTCCTTCCATCCCACAATTTCAGTACTTTAACTTAACTTTGCCTTTGCCCATGGACCTAGATCTTGACCCTGAAGATCCTGTACTTTTCTCAAAATTCTTATCCCTCATAATCAGTGTATCGAAAGATGTCCCCATGTCGCTGTTATGCTTTCTCATGGCCTTCCCTTGAAGAGCTAAGATAATGGTATCTACATTCAGGGTTTTATTTATGGTGCACATCGTGTCCTTGAATGACTCATACGATGCCGAAAGATAATTCAATAACATACATGCTAGTTCCTCATCCTTAATCATTTCCTCCATATCCGGCAATTTACAAACCAGTTTATTGAAGTTGCTGATATGGGCCTTCAGATCTCCACGCTCTGTCATCTTGAAGGTATACCACTTTAAGTGTAGGCAATTTTCAGAGAATTTTTTTGCATAGACATCCTCTAACTTCACCCACAACTTAGTCGCAGTTTTCTCCCTCATGACATTGTAGAGAACCTCATCCATAAGATATAAAAGGATGGAGGCTAAAACATTACTATCAAGAGTCTCCCATTCTTCATCTTTCATAGTTAGTTTTCGCTCCTCAAGAGCCTTAACTTCACCTTGCTTGGTTAATAGACTAATCATCTTAATCTTCTATAATTTAAAATTATTTTTACCTGAGTACTTCTCAATATCAGATTTGGTGTTTCCTATTATTACTAATCCTGCAGATTCAGATCTGTGCCCCAACGATAGCTCTGATGCCACTTGTTGGGATTCTGGCCTGCGAAATCATACAGATATGGGTATAGGATAGCAATTCAAGAGCACCAAGCAATCACAAGAAACACAAAGATTTAACGTGGAAAACCCTTGAGGGAAAAAACCACGGCATAAAGCGATAAGAAATTCCACTATGAAAGCATAGGTTACAAAGATAGAGGACTTACCCGGTTTGATCAATACTCAAACCTCACCTTTTCTCCACCCCTTAAAACCCTAGAGCCCCTTTAGAAACCCTAGAACCCTTTTATAAATACTTAGATCTCTAGTCCTATGTCCACCCCTATTTATAGACTTAGAAACAAGTGGAAACGAAACAGGAAACAAAATTCGCAGAACCCCCGTTTTCGCAAACGAATCTAGGTAAACCTTTGATGACATTGAACTAGTTTGATGTCATCAAAACATGACAAAAACATTCCAGTTTCTAGGGCTAAAAATCCCTAAAAAACTCGATGGCATCGACTAGCTTCGATGTCAATGAACCCTCATGTCAGATTAAAGACATCTCTGACAACAATATTTTAGGTCATATAAAAGAAGATAGTCTGTGCATGCTATCTATATAACACATAATACATTCCATGTATCATTGAAAAATCATGAAAACCATATAAAGTTCTTGTTCCCATTATTCTTAGAAATGAATGGACAATCAACAAATAATTGAAAATCTATAGTGTGAAAAAGATGGGAAATGCCATGATGAATGATTCCTCTTTTACTACACACCCCCTTCAAGTTTCAATCAATTTTGTGGGAAATATCATATGCTACAAAGGAAAAAGAAATCACCTAATGTCTTTGATGTCAAGTCCATAGGAAATATCATAAGGAACTAAGTTGGGTCATACAGAGTTCACCAACTTTAGTTCTCAAAGCCACAAAGAGATTTGAAGAATTGGATGATCATTTTCATTCAAAATTAATAGTAAGTAGAAACCAACATGAGTATATGAAAAAGATAGATATTTTTAAAAAGGCTGAGCTTAAAGTCCTAGTGGGGGGGGGGTTGAATGGGACTATGCCAAATTAAAAAATAAATGCAGAATACAAGGATAGATAGCACAATAAAATAATAAAGTAACACAAGTAAATAGAAATCTCAAATGCACTAGTCTTGAGATGTTGATACAAACTGAGTTCTAAGGACAACCTTACACTAAAAACCAAGGTTTATAGTAGGACAACCTAATATCTAGAACGTTTATAAGTATAAAAAACTCAAACCAATAAAGAGGCAAATGAAATAAACTAAGTTATTACAACATTCACCACAAGTGCATAAAGTAAATTACAATCATCCACACATATAAGAAAATCCAATCATCCACCACAAATTTAGGAATTATAGTGGTTCATTTTTGTGTACACCAACTGTTAAAAAATAACCACACAACTACTCCACTCCTAATATCCACTCCCTCAAGATATTAGCTTTTATTATGAAAAAGGTTTTCCAAGGTTCACCTTAAAACCTTTACAATTGTGTCTTGAGATGGGCTTACACAATTACAAAAACCCCACACTTTGAGATTGTCTGGATTACCTCAGACAAAACTAAAAATTAGATTTTCCTATCACAACCTCACAAACCACAAAAGATATACAAATATTAAATGGTACTTATCTGAAAATTCTCCTTCTGATGAAGCCCGGTAGAACCAATTCGATGTAGAAGAAAATGTTCAATGTCCAGTCCCATAAATGAAAGCTTCTAGATCTAAATGATTTTTAAATTAATTCAGCCTGGGCTAGCTTAATTTGATTTTGATCTCAAAGAGGGTAAAATCACAATTCCATTCATTAATGAAAATAGAGTTGAATGGAGATCATAAAATCAAATGCAAAAAGATATTTAAGAGAATTTAAAATTAACACAATATATCTTACGAAATGTAGAAACTTATCTCTTAGAGTGATGATTTGATATGGCTTAGAGTCATTGAAAAACTTTGAGATTCGTCCTCTATTTATAGGTGAAAATATTGTTCTCTTGGCTGGTCTAAGGGTCGGTTCAACTGGTTGAAGGACTAACCAATTTTTAAAATTTTTGATGCGATTAGATAAGGTATCTACTCGACTGGTCGAGTAATGCACTCGATTGGTCGAGTGGGACTAAAAAACCTTGCTCGACAACGAGTCGACCCTGAACGACTAGTCGAGCACTGTTCACTTGATTGGTCGAGCTGTCTCCACTATTGGTCGAGGGTCCAATAGAAAATTCTAAAAATTTATAACAAACCTTGGATTGGTCGAAAAAACTTTTGGACTGGTCGAGCCAGAGCTTGGACTAGTCGAATAAATACTAGGACTAGTCGGGGAAATGACCTATAAACTTATGAAATGACCCAAATAGCAAATGCAATGAATATGACCTAACCTATGGTTAATCTAGGGTCATCCATACCTTGTTTGTGAGTTTAAATAATTAAAACATTGTTTGCTCTGCTAACTCATTTACTTGCAATACTTGAAGCTTGTCTTTAAAATCTTGAACTTGAGCTTGAACTAGGGCTTGAGTTCTTGAGTCTTTAAAGCACTAGACTTGAAATTAAAATTGAACTTAAGCCTTGAACTTGTACTTGTCCTTGAGCTACTTGATCTTGAAATCTTGAACTTCGATAACTTTTCTTTAACTTGTTTACGTAGAGAAGTTCGACAAAGACGAGGACAACTTTAAAATGCATGAAGTTGATCAACTCATCTTATCAATACATGATACAAATTCTAAATGATTTGGCACAAAAAAATTTGACAATCCTGGGTCCTAGATTTACAATATAGCATTTACAATCTCCCCTTTGTCAAATTTGTGACAAAACCAAATAAAGAATCATGTACCAGTTACCAAAAAAATATGCTCAATAAAGAATCATGCACCACATGTGCAACAGTTACTCTCCCCCTCAAACCATGTGAGGTGAGATGTAGAACCTGTATAAATCAATCAAATACATTCCAATACACCATAATTTCCACAATCACACATCCCCACCAACAATCATCATATAGTATGAAAATCATTCCATTTTCTCTCTCTTTTTGTCGCAATATGACAAAGGAAAGAAACAGCATCTGATGATATGATCAATTAGATATGAGAAGGATAAGAAAGAAGGAATAAGAGAATAAAGAGCATCAAAATATAATCATGAAGTGGAAAGTTATGTCCACATGAAGTAGTAAATGAAAACACATAGGTCCAAGTACTATCCAAGCATAAATAAAAGATAAGAGTTAATACATGCCCAAAAGAGAGACTAGTCAGAACCAGAGAAAGAAGCAGGGATAGATGGATCTATTTGATGTAATCCCTTTTTAATGCGCCTAAGGTATTTATGCATATATTTAAATTGAGTCTCCTGGGATACATGCAAACCATCCACCTTTTCCTCTAGGGTTCTTAGCCGCTCATCAAAATTAGATGGCTGAAAATCAGGATCAACCGCAAAATTAGATCCTAATTCATCAAATAAATCATCCATATTTACATCATTAGGAGGTAAAGCATCTTCCTCTCCAGCTTCTTCAGTAGCTCCTTCATTATCCCTATCGACTTGGTTGGGTACCAACCTTAGATTCATCTTATTAATGTTGGATTATTGAAGGGTAGATGGAAAATAGAAGCTTCTCCAATAGGCATGACCACAAGACTATGAATAGCTAAGGTGGTCATCAGATATGAAAAATGAATATCACTATGGCTAGGATGGAGATAAAACTGAATTATGATATAATAAATAAGAGACGGAAGACATATTTGAATATAAAAAACAACTGAGTGAGGTATACGAGCCATGAAAGAAGTTAACTCAGTTTTGTTACCAAACGAAGGATATACATTAAAAATAAAAATATGATGAAGAATCCTGTATTTGGGTAACATATATTTGAAACTGAGTGCAATAGCGGAATTCTATTACACATTCATGTTGCATAACACTCTAGTTAGCATATATTTTTCAGATTCAGACGATCTCTCAACTAACTAGAGATATGTATTCCTTCATCATTCACAGGAATATCCATCTATTTAGATATCAAGTGACGGTCTACTTCAACTGGACCTTCTCTAGTTGTCACAATAAAAGCTAAATTTTCAATAGAGAAGTCATTGATACAAGCATACATGGCCTGTGCAATGGACAGGTATGCAGGACCGCCCTAATTCAATATGTTAGCCTATCCTACAGTTTCAAGAAGGGGAACGATATTAAAAGGACTCAAATGATTAGTATTAATAGATCTCTCAACAATAACATTGTGGAGATGAATATCCTGCACATATTCGGGGTCCTCTTCGGGTGGTCGAAGAGTATGCACCGTAATCGGTGCAGAACAAGAAGGACCATGAGAAGATCTCTTCTTATATCTACTCTCTAATTCACAATGCATAAAAGAAATACAAGAAAGGAATGGAGGGTTTCTCTCCAATCAGATTATATGTTAGAAACCCAAGGAAACTACTAGAAATCTTGAAATAAACTTCAAAATCAAGGAAATAGAAGTGCAAAGATCCTAAATTCAAAAGAAAAATAGAAAAGATGCACTAACCAATTAGCAATCGAAAGTGGGTTTGACCGGTCATGGAAGGGCTTGTTGGAGAAGAGGAGAGAAATGAAGAAAAAAAATGCTTTTTACACATTTAAACCTCCAAACTTGAGTTACTTGACCGATCGAGCCACGACTAGTCGAGTGTGTACTCGAATGGTCGTGCAACCTCAAAATTTTTCCATTTTTCAACAATTTATGTTTTTAAAAATTCCAAACAAATAAAAACATGCAATATAGTACAAGTAAACAGAATTAACTCAGATCACATTGCACATACCAATATCTAATTTTAATTTAGCAAACCTGTTTTTGTCAAGTGGTTTTGTGAAAATGTCTGCAAGTTGATTTTCAATTTGAATATAATCTAATGAAATACTCTTATCTTCCACTAATTCACGAATATAATGATATTTAATGTCAATATACTTAGTTCATAAATGCTGGATTGGATTTTTAGAAATGTTGATTGCGCTAGAAGTATTGCAATACAAAATCTTAGAATCTTGTGCAAATTTGTAATCATTTAGCATCCTCTTCATCCACACAAGCTGAATACATGCATTTTCAGCTTCAATATACTTCGCCTCAGCTACGGAAAGCGATATAGAACTCTGTTTCTTATTATGCCACGAAACTAAACAGTTCCTGACATAAAAACATCCACCGCTGGTAGACTTACGGTCATCAATATTATCAGCCCAACTAGCATCCCTAAAACTGGCTAATTGAACATTGGTATCATGTGGATACTAAAGACCAAAATTAGACGAACTTGTAACAAATCTCAAAAAACACTTAACAACAATCAGGTGTGATTCTTTATGATCAGATTGATACCTAGGCACGGATACCGACGCTGAATATAATATCAGGTCGACTCATAGTTAAATATAATAAACTACCTATCATACTATGATACAACTTAAGATCTACACTTTTACCTGTTAAATCCTTAGAGAGCTTTAGTGTCATACTCATAGGAGTATCAAAATTTTTACCGTTCTCGAATTTAAACTTCTTCACCAAGTTTAGAGCATACTTGGTTTGAGAAATAAAGATCCCGTCTTCAAGTTGTTTCACTTGCAGACCTAAAAAATAATTAAGTTCTCCAACCATGCTCATTTCAAACTTGGATGTCATCAAATCTGCAAACTCAACAGACATGTTAGAATAAGTAGATCCATAGATAATGTCATCAACATATATCTGTACTATCAGTATGTGATCATTGTGTTTCTTTACAAACAGTGTCTTATCAACACTCCCCATTACAAAGTTATGACTCAGTAGAAACTTAGTAAATTTCTCGTACCATGCCCTTAGAGCTTGTTTTAATCCATAGAGTGCCTTTTCCAAGCGATAAACATGATCAGTTTGTTTAGGGTTTTCAAAAATAGTAGGTTGTTCTACATATACTTCCTCATGTAGATCACCGTTCAAGAAAGCACTCTTAACATCCATTTGATAGATTTTGAAATTTTTGTAACAAGAAATGGATATGAACAGTTTGATAGATTCAAGATGAGCTACTGGGGCAAAGGTTTCATCATAATTGATGCCTTCTATCTGAGTGTACTCTTGTATAACCAATCTAGCCTTGTTTCTTATAATGTTACCTAGTTTATCAAACTTATTTTTAAAAATCCATTTAGTTCCTATAATATGTTTATCATTTGGTCTAGGAACTAAGTACCATACAACACTCATAACAAATTGATTAAGTTCATCTTGCATATATAGCTACTATCCAGTTTTCATCAGCAAGCGCTTCTTTTACATTGGCCAGTACAATGTAGGATGTGAAGCACACATAATTATAAATATTTTCTAATTGTCTACGAGTGTGCATGCCAGTGAGAGGGTTCCTAAGGATTTGATCATTTGGATGGTCTTTAATTGACCGCATTTCAGTGTCATTTTGACTAAATGAAGAGTCAGGTTTATCAAATAAAGAGACTTCATCATCTTCTGAACTTGAGACAAATGATTCAGGTGATCATCTATAACCACATTAATGGATTCCTGTATTACATCGGTCCTCTTATTGAGAACACAATACGCTCGACTATTTAGCGCATATCCTAGAAAAATACCTTCGTCACTTTTAGTGTCGAATTTTTTCAGATTTTTTCGGTCACGTAGAATATAACATTTACTGTCAAAAACTCGAAAGTATTTGACTGTTGGTTTCTTATCGAACCACAGTTCATATGTAGTCTTATTATTTGACTTTCTAGTATAAAAACAGTTAATAATATAACAAGCTATGTTCGCTACTTCATCCCAAAGATTTTTAGAAAGTTTCATGTTGTTTAACATCACATTAGCCATTTCTTGAAGCACATGATTTTTTCTTTCAACAACCTCATTTTGTTGAGGTGTCTTAAGAGCAGAAAATTCATGCAATATACCATGATCGCTACAGAAGTTCTCAAAACTACTATTGTCAAATTCAGAACCATGATCACTATGGATTTTAGAAACATGTGATTCCTTCTCAGTTTGGATACGCTTGAGTACCTTTTTCACTTTATCGAGAGTTTCGGATTTCTCTCTTAAAAATTACCCATGTATACCTGGTAAAGTCATCTATAATTATCAGAATATATTTATTACCGCCTCGACTCTCCATTCTAGTAGGTCCAACGAGATCCATGTCAAGGAGTTCAAGAGGTTTGGATGTGACACTCCTAGTTTGTTTTTCAATCTGACATTTGTCATAAATTTTATCCTTTTCTTTAACTTGGGTAGACCTCTTATTACTTCACTTTTGCTCAGTATATAAAGATTATGGTAGTATACATGTCCTATGCGTTTATGCCATAGATCGGTCTCATTGGTTTGGACCATGTAACACGATAACTTAGACGAGCTTGAATCACTGACTATATAGTGTTCTCAGATGTTCTACGGCCAGTTAATATCACAGAACCATTCTCATTAGAAATCTCACACCCTTGGTTGGTGAATTGGACACTATATTTATTATCAAAAATTTGAGAAACGCTTAAGAGATTATGCTTAAGGCCTTCTACAAACAAAACATTCTCAAATGGAGGAAGATTAAATAGTAGAACCGTACCTTGGCTAACAATTTTGTAGTCTACCATCACCGAATGTGACTGAGCCATCAGTCATATCTTTAAGATTGGTGAACAAATCTTTGTCACATGTCATGTGTCTAGAGTAACCACTATCTAAGTACCACTTTGATTGACTCGAAGCCTTGAAAGTGGTGTGGACAACCAGAAAAGTGACCTTAGGGACTCATTTCATTACTGCTTTGGGTTTTGAAGCATAGTTAGTTTTTTTTTTTTTTTTACACTTGTAGTTATTATATTTGTAGTTGTCTAGGTTCTACCATTCAAGTTAGATTTTATAAGCTCCTTGAGTAAATCAACAATTTTCTCAGCTAAGGGGTTATGATTCTGATTTCTATAGTTGATATGGTCACTTTTAGATTTCATAGCCTGAAAAGTTTTAGGATTTTTAAAACTATTTTGATTCAGACTTTTCCCTTTTGAGTTAGAGGACTCCCCTTTGACAAACTTAAGAGGAGTGGACTTACTTTTAGGAGGTGAATTCTTTTGAATTCATTTGGTGATAATGCACAAGTGATTGCATTTAAAGCTTTGGCAATGACGTTACTCTGAAGAGTAGTCCATGTAAAATATGGTGATTCTTTTAAGGACTTAGTTCCATCAGTGCCTAAAACTTCAACTGTAGGTGAGGTCCACCTAGTCATTATTGCTTACCACACACTTTCATTCATAGATTTCAGAAAAATCCTCATCTTGGCTTTCCAATATGCATAGTTGGAGCCATCAAAAGGTGGAGGCCTAGTGATCGAGAGGCTATCAAAATTTGACATCCTATAAGCTCAGTTCAGATAGCTCAGGAAATAAATCCAAACAAAAAAGAGCTATTAGGCTTTGACACCACTTGAAAAGGCCGACCTTAAAGTCCTAGAGGGGGGGTGAATAAGAATATGCCAAATTAAAAAATAAATACAGAATATAAAGATAGATAGCACAATCAAATAATAAAGTAATAAAAGTAAATAGCAACCTCAAATGCACTAGTCTTGAGAGGTTGATACGAACTGAGTTCTAAGGACAACCTTACATCAAAAACCAAGGTTTATGGTAGGACAACCTAATGTCTAGAACGTTTGTAAATATCAAAAACTCAAACTAATAAAGAGGCAAAAGAAATAAACTAAGTTATTACAACATTCACCACAAGTCCATAAAGTAAATTACAATCATCCACACACATAAGAAAATCCAATCATCCACCACAAATCCAGGAATTATAGTGGTTCATTTATGTGTACACCAACTGTTAAAAAATAGCCACACAACTACTCCACTCCTAATATCTACTCCCTCGGGATATTAGCTTTCACTATGAAAAAGGTTTTCTATGGTTCACCTTAAAACCTTCACAATTATGTTTTTAGATGGGCTTACACAATTACAAAAACTCCACACTCTAAGATTTTATGGATTACCTTAGACAAAACCAAAAATAAGATTTTCCTGGTACAACCTCACAAACTACAAAAGATACACAAATATTAAACAATACTTATTTGAAAATTCTCCTTCTGATGAAGCCCGGTAGAACCAATCCGATGTAGATGAAAATGTTTAATGTTCAGTCCCACAAATGAAAGGTTCTAGATCTAAATGATTTTTATATTAATTCAGTTTGGGCTAGCTTGATTTGATTTTGATCTCAAAGAGGGTAAAATCACAATTCCTTTAAGGCCCATATCCTAGTCTGTACTGTTCGGTAGATTCCAGCGATCCTCCCTGTCGAATCTCGGCGACCCGCGACCTATAACCGGCATCTGCGCGCGATCCTGAGTCACACACTGTCAACCTGAGTCGACTCAACCCGAGACTTGTACCCTAGCGACTGCATCGTCGTCGTGGTTCTGATACCGCGTCTCGCGCGCCGAGAAAAATGCCACACGTTGCAAAACCCAAGTGAATCTCTACCCAAATGTCACATCAATCAATCAATCAATCCCATCAAGGGTCAAGTAAAAGTCAAGTACACCCATCACTCATCCCATCACAACCCATACCTCTCTTACACAACAACTCCAAAAGTCAACAATCCCTTACACAACCCATCCCTCTCTCCCATCCATCACTCTATCCCATCTTCTCTCTCTCTCTCTTATTTCTCCCTTCTCTTCCAAGCAACCCTAGATCCAACGTATGAACTTCCCAAGCTCTCATGGAAAAGCTCTAGTGTGACCCACTTCCTACCCTCTCATCTCCCATCTCAACACTCTATACTTCATCATCTTCCATTAAGATTAAAGCCAAGGAGGCTACCTTTCCAAGGAGCCAAGAAGAAGAAGATGGTGGGGGATCTTGGATATACATCTTTTATTATTATTTTTTTTTAGATTTAAAAGCCCACATATGGTGGGACCCATCTTGATGTATGCTTTATATCAAATAGGGGCCCATACAGCCGGGGACCCTCCATCATCACCGATCTCTCTCTTTCTCTCTTTCTCTCTTTCCCTCTCTCTTTACCTATGAACGATGGCCCACCTATGATGTGTGTATTTTATCCATGCCATCCAACAAGTGGGCCACCTTGATCCCAATTTGGGGCCTGCATGACCGGACAGTCGCACAGGCTCAGATGAATGGGAAAATTAAATATTAGCTTGACTCAAATCTGGTGGCCCACTACGTGGGGCCACCGTGATGTATGTGCGCTGGACGGTGGGCTGGACGCTGGAGATATATATATATATATATATATATATATATATATATATATATATATAAGATAATAATATTATATATATGGTATATATATATCTGGTGGGCCCCACATGGGACCCACCTGCTGAATGGAAGTAGGTTGGCTGGTGTACGTTGGTCAACAGCCAGAGCTACCTAGCTGTTGTACACAACAATTTCTGTGGGCCCTACACGATATATGTGGGTCATGTCCACACCTTCCGTCCATCAATGGATGTCCTAGACGGTGATGGGAGGGGTCCTCCTTGATGTATGTATTTTATACATACCGTCCATCCATTTTAATTGGGTATGGGACCCACCCACACGTGTTGCACGTGTGGGGTGAGCCCCTACCTTGATGTATGTATTTTATGCCCACACTGTCCACCTCTAGACAGTGCTGTGGGGTCTAATGTAATGTATGTGTTTCATCCCACTGACGGTGGGTAAATCCAAACCGTCCAGCCCTTCCACGTGGATGTGGGGCCCATGTAATGTATATCCAAACCGTTCATACATGGGCCCCGTGCAGCATGCAACTGCTGCTGCTGTAACGTCAATAAGTTCAATGGAGCCCCTGATGTATTTGTGGTATCCACACCATCCATCCAATGGGCGAGCTTGTCTTAAGGGCTGAGACTAAATAAATTAGGTAGATCTATCAAGTGGACCACACTACAGTAAACAATGGTGAGTTGAACGCCTACCATTGAAAACCCTTTTGGGTCACAGAAGTTTTGGATCTATATGAAATTTATTTTTCGTCTTAATCCAGGTCTTTGTGACCTTATGACCAGATTGGATAGAGAATATGTGTTATGGTGGACCCTACCTTGATGGCACATGTGGCCCACCTTGTATGTATGTATTGTATATCTAGGCCGTCCATCCCTGGACGTGGACCCTGCTAATGTATATGTTTTATATGCCTACATTGATGTATTAAAGGCCCATGTGTGGGGTCCACCTATTATGTATATACGGCCCATTGGTGCAGCCCATTGATGCAGCCCACTTGTTGTATTTGAGGCCCATGAGTCGCGGCCCATTAAGATATACTTTTAGCCCATATGTCGTGGCCCATTGTGATGTACTCGAGGCCCATAGGCATGGCCCAATGTGATGTATTCAAAGCTTATGGGTGAGGCCCATTGTGATGTATTCAAGGCCCATGGGCACGACCCATTGTGATGTATTCAAGGCCCATGGGTGAGGCCCATTGTGATGTATTCGAGGCCCATAGGATGTGGCCATTGTGTTATATGTGAGGCCCATGAGTAATGCCCAATGTGATGTATGTATGGCCCGTTACGTTGTGTATGAATCCCTTGTGTGGGCCACTCCTTGGGAGCAATGTTGGTTAAATGTCCACATTCATGGGCAATGATGGTTGAAAGTCCTTATTGTGACCTTCCCTTAGGACTTGTTAGGCCCATTTGCATCTCTAAGTGGGTTGACCCTAATTATTAAGCCTCATTTACATGATCCATCTATTCTCATTGGGCTATCCCAAGATGTTGGGCCCCCATTAGTTGTTAGTGGGATTACTTCTTTTATTTTGAAGTCCATCTAGGACTTATTTGGGCCCCTTAGGGCATCTAGCGGGCCATGCAATAATATGGTGAAGGAACCCTTTCCTGATCTTTAGGATTGCGCGTAGGCTGCTTAGGCCCAACCTTGATGGGGGAGTACGTCATCATCATATAATATGCTTAGTCTAGATCCACAATCCATGCCCATACGCATCATATATATGCTTGATATGAGGAGTGATTGATCATAACACATGCCTTTGGACAGATTATTATGGTACTCCCTAATAGGAGGAGTTGCCTACATGAGCGCGCGATACGCACAGGATTACTGCATGACTGGATAGTGTGATTCATGTATATCGCATTATATGACATGACTACTGTACACCCTATCGACATCAGGGCCGTAGCCTTCACAGGCGTATCTGGTAGGCAGGATTGGACATCAGAAATCTTGTTCTATATGGGGTGCTATAGATGTCCCTGAGTAAAATTTTCTAAACCCTTATGGTACCTGGAAGTTGCTCTAACTTCTAGACTGAGTGGATGCATGAGCGCCGAGTGCCGAATAGCAGAAGGCCAGGATTTTCACTGTGTCATGGTCATTTGGAAGGGGGTGCGACCTTACTCGCCTGAGAGGAGGGGGCAAAGCTAGGCTGAGTTTGACCAACTCTAGGAATAGGTCCGCTATTGACGAGCCAAACCTGATATTGGCAGACAGATAGTGAGGTCTCTTCCACTCACCTGTTGCGCTCGATGAGGTGATAATCTGGTTTAGAGTGCACTAGACCACAGTGATATTTTAGAGTTGAGTTGTATTGATACGTGGACTCAGATGAAGATGGGTATGCTTGAGTTACATCTCGCATTGCATGACCTTGGTATGGCCGACATCATTCATGCCTTGTATCACATAGCCTTGATATACCCAATAGTATTCATTGATTCATCAGCATATTCTACATTACACTGATATTGCATAATTGTATTACTACATTGCCCACACACTTTTATCACCCTCTAAGCTTTTCGCAAGCTTATGCACGATTGTTGTGTGCAAGTGACGTTGGACCACAGTAGCGCTGAGGCAGGAGCGCATAACAGATCATCTTGAAGCTTTTGTCTATCATCATTGTATTTTCCTTTATGCGCACTGTACTTATAAGTTTTTTTTATCATAGTGAAAATGTGATGAAGTTTTTGGTTATTGTTTGTGGGTTATGCCTTTGGTTATGCTTATTACGAATCAAACTGATATTGAAAATCCTTCTTGTAGGATCCTAGGATCGGAACCTAGTAAATGGGTGTTAGGAGCCGAGAATGGGGTACTACGAAGCTTGTCGGTGCTGTATTCGACGATTGAGAATTTTGTGAGCCCGGTTTTCTAGTTTGGGGCGAGACAATTCCCTTCTTTAATGAAAATAGATTTGAATGGAGATCATAAAATCAAATGTAAAAAGCTATTTAAGAGAATTTAAAATGAACATAATATAGCTTACGAAATGTAGAAACTTATCTCTCAGAGTGATGATTGGATATGGCTTAGAGTCATTGAAAAACTCTGAGATTCGTCCTCTATTTATAGGTAAAAATACTGTTCTCTCGACTAGTCTAAGGGTCGGTTCGACTGGTCAAAGGACTAACTAATTTTTAAAATTTCTAGCGCGATAAGATAAGGTAGCTACTCAACTGGTCGAACAATGCACTCGACTGGTCGAGTGGGACCACAAAACCTTGCTGGACTACGAGTCGAGCCTGCACAACTGGTCGAACACTGTTCACTCGACTGGTCGAGGTCCAAAAGAAAATTCTGAAAATTTATAATAAACCTTGGACTGGTCGAAAAAACTCTTGGACTGGTCAAGCTACAGCTTGGACTAGTCGAATAAAGATTAGGACTAGTTAAGGAAATGACCTATAAACTTATAAAATGACCCACATAGCATATGCAATGAATATGACCTAACCTATGGTCAATCTAGGGTCATCCATATCTTGTTTGTGAGTTTGAACAATTGAAATATCATTCACTCTGCTAACTCATATACTTGCAATAGTTGAAGCTTATCTTTAAAATCTTGAACTTGAGCTTGAACTAGGGCTTGAGTTCTTGAGTCTTTAAAGTACTGGACTTGAAAAATTAAACTTGAACTTGAACCTTGAACTTGTACTTGTCCTTGAGCTACTTGAGCTTGAAATCTTAAACTTCGACAACTCTTCTTTAACTTGTTTACGTAGAGAAGTTCGATGAAGACGAGGACAACTTTAAAATGCATGAAGTTAATCAATTCATCCTATCAATACATGATACAGATTCTAAATAATTTGGCACAACAAAATTTGACAATCCTGGCTGCTAGGTTTACAATATAACATTTCAGGTAACTAAGGTTTAACATACATGTTTTCCTTCCCCCCACCCCCCCTCTTCTTCTTCTTCTTCTTCTTCTTCTTCTTCTTCTTCTTTTTCAGAAGCAGATCGCAATGGACAACCCAATTATATTTTTCTCTCCTCCCAAAGCCTTTGATATGAGGAACCGGTATGATGCAAGAGTGTTCCCAGATAAAACACCATATGGCAGACAAGTGAGGTAACAGTCTGAAACAAGAGTTCCTAGATAAAATCCACTTTTTGGGTTGTTTCTAAGCTAGTTTATGAGATAAAACTCCCCTTTTAGGTTTTGTCCAACACAAGTTTTTGAGCTTCTCTAGTTTTCCATGAATAGAACAAAAGATCATTTTGGGTTGTTTTGTATTTGTAGACTAATTAGGTTATTGTTGTGAAGTTCAATGCTCATACAGAGAATAAAAAGGTGAAGGAAATGTAAACTGGTCAAAAAAATTATAGAAGTAAATGAAGGGATGAATTGTAAATTTATTATATTGAGCACGCCTAGAAAAAAAAAAGAAAAAACATAAACCAAGCTTCTAAACAAATGGAGGGATGAATTATACAGATCATTTAAAAATCTGATCTCATTAACCTGAAAGAATCTGAAAGACCAAGATTACAAGAATCATTCGAAAAGAAAGAAAGAAAGAAAGGAAAAAAAAAAGGAATCATAATACAAAATGGTCTGCTAAACCCCACCACATGCTTGTACAAGGAAGGCTAAGTGCATGCCATGCCATGTGATATAGCAGATACATTTGAGGTTAGAAAATAGTGCTAATGGGTCAAAACTCCAGAACACATCCTATGCCCATTAATCACCTCCCATGAAACATCAGGAATATTCAAGATAAGGTCGTGTGTTCTCACACAGCAATTGCCTATAAGGAGAAGGTTGTGTGTTCTCAAACAGGAACCAAATGATTATGAGGGTAGGGCTGTTCTACGAAAGGAATGAAGAAGCTTGAGTAATATAAACCTAATTCCAGTAGCTGATCATTTACACATGTATTAGATCAAGAGAAACTTTACTTTGTAAGTGAATTCATATGAACAATAGTGCAATTTCGGGTCAGATGGGTCACCCAATGAGTCCAAATTACTTCAAAAGTGAGTCACTCTGCCCTAAGGGTTAAAATATGAATTTTAGGTTAGATTAATATGTCACACCCCAGACTTGGTAACCGGACTCATAAGGAACCCGATAGCCAGTTCTGTCCGCAACAGCCTCCGTAGTACCCCATTCTCGGCTCCTGAGAAAGATTTCGATCCTGGAATCCTACAAGGAGGATTTTCATAATAGTATAACCATTTCCAATACGAGCATACCCAAGATCATAGCAAGTAAAATTTCCAAAATAACAAGGAACACATCGTAAAATCCACTATGAATTTGAGCTTTTACAAGCTTTCATAAGGTCTAAAAGGACATACATAAGATAATAGAAGAATGAGAGAAAGGTTAGCAACACCGGGGTCCTCAAGCTCAATTCTAATCCAAGCTCTGCCGCTACGACGCCTGCTTAGGATCTCCTGCATGTAACAATCGTGTATAAGCTTAGAGGGTGGTGAAAGTATGTGACAATAGTGCACAGAAGAATAATAGGAGATGCGGGGAAACATGATCAATGAAAATATCACTAGCCTTACCAAGGCTTATCATAAATACCATGCAATGAGTACTGGGCGTCATACCAAGGCGATGCAAAAGGGGGCTTAAGTAACAGATGCGAATGCAATGTGAAGTGATGCTAGTGCTCATATCCAATCCACATATCAAGTACATTTTCAATCATAAGGAAATCACCGGGGTCTAGTACATGCAGAATGACTGTAGCTCTACAGACCTGTGCAATCAATGAGTGTAAGAGACCTCACTACCTACCTATGGACAACTAATCACTAGCAAGACCTGAAGGTAGTGAACCCATTCATGAGCTGGTCTGACTTAGCCTAGTAATTCCCTCTCTCACAGGCGGGTAAGGACACACCCCAATCCAACTGACTACAAGACAGTGGGAGTCACGGCCTAACGGTGTAAGGCCCTCGTGCACTCATATATTCCACCCGGTTACGACGTTGGAGTAGATCCTTGATATCATGGAAGTTTTGAGAATTTCATCCATGGGCATCCTATGCACTCGATATGCTCAAATACATTTTCGGTGTCCACACATATGGTCATCCACGAATACCCTCGTGGAGGCAAGGCAGAATCATCATGAAATGTGATGTCAATGCATGAGTCATGCATACAGATCATGCACTAGTTTCAGGCACTCAATGTGCACAAGGAAAGAAATTTCATCCCTCTATGACCACCACACAATGCAATCAATTCACACAGATGATGCATATGGGTCACAATGATGTAGTTACGCTATCTGTAGAATATATTCCTCCTTCCCAAGGAGGGATAATGTCCACATATATAGATAGGTACTCTAAGGAGAAGTAAAGTCTTCTAGTGGAGGCCTAATACTTTGGGATGACCCACAAGCTAAGAGAGTCATAAAGCCTTGATGAGAAAACGGTGCAACAAGGTCCAAGGTGGGCCTTTAACCACTTATGAGGACCTTATGGGCCTACCTTAGGGCCACCAAGGAGGACTTTCAACCTCAATTACGTCCCAAAAGATAGCCCGCTATGCATATAAAGTAAAGTCCAAGGCCTAGCAATTCATGGCCTAGTGGGCCATACACTAAGCCCAATACATAGGCAACATGGTGGGCCCTCAAGTAAGGTTTGGGCCCAACCATAAAGATCATGGGTCCACTCATTTTGGTGGGTCTAATGGGAAGCCCATTATTCTAACATACGGATGATCCTTATATTTAAAACAAGTAAGTTGGCCTCACATTTCGGTCCAAGTATCAGTTTATTTTAATGGGCAAGTAAGGGGCCTAACTACTTGAGTATTTAGCCCATAAAACTCATCATAATGGCATGATAATATAGGCCCCAAGGGTCCAATGGGCCTATCAAAGTTCTAAGATAATGGGCCTAGGAAACCCAACAATTAACTAAGAAGACTAGTCCAATAAAAACTCAATTGGAATGAGCCTCAAATATGTACTAATTGAGACGAAAATCTAATTAAAAATAAGGCAAGATATGTGTAATAATATACCCAAATTTGGTAGACCATGCTGCCCCAAAACATTTATTTATGGGCAGCAACCATGGGCCTATTGTTAAAATTTCAGCCCACCCACAATCTGACATTACTGGAAATTTAGAAATTAATTAATTTATAAGTTTATTTTAGTTCCTGGCGACCCATATATGTCACCGAGGGGGGGGGGGGGGGGGGGGGGGGGGGGGGGGGGGGGGGGGGTTCACTAGATGAAGGGAGTAGATTGAACATAAATCAGATAGGCCATGCTACTGGACTGGACGTCCAGCAGCAACCCAATGGGTTGGGCATCCCATGGTGGGTAGTCCTACGGGCTTAGGTATTTAGCCCAAAAACTCATCCAATGGACCCAAATAGGATGCCACTGAAGGGGAGGATGATAAATTCCCTTATGGACCCCATAAGGATGAATGGTGGGACATAAAATACATTAAGGTGGGCGCACAAAGTAGCATGGACGGCTAGCCAAGGCTGGACGCCCCAGCCTGGTGGGCCACTCCAGGCTGCACCACAGTCGGTAGAGGGGCCTGTTGGCCCTGAAACTTTGTAGAGTAGTACTTCCATGGGTGGGCCAAACATCCATAAAATTTTATAAATTTTCAATGACTGGAAGTATTTTAATTAATTTAAAGAAAACATTCTGTCCAAAAAATTTGTCCGACTTGGAGGTCCCAACGTGGTGGGCCGGTCCAGCCCTTGTCACGATGTGCACAAGGGTTTGTTAGCCCCAAAAATTGGTAGGTAGGTCCTAGAATGGGTGGGATACCTCTCTATAAAGTTTTATAATTTTTAGAAGAGCAAAAGTATTTTAATTAAATTAAGGAATACAGTCTGTCCAGAAATTCTACTAAGTGCAGAATTCTGGATAGACCATGATTGAGCACCCAATGGGGTAGCCTTGGATGTCCAAAAATTGGAGAAATTGAATTTAAACCTTCCCAAATATATGTAGTACAAGGTGTGGCTCACTTGATCAGGAACTATTTTAAAATTATGAATTTTCAAATTACAACCTTGCTAGAATTTCAGCAGAAATCTCAACAAGTACCCATGTTGGCCCACCCTTTTGGGGACCCAAATGAGGTCAATTGGGGTTGGAATTTGGCATGCTTATAGGTGGGATACACATCTCTAAAAATCATATTTCATTTGGGATAAAATTCCCCATCAAAAGTTGGCCCAAAATCTATTTGGACAAATTTGGACAACAACATGTACTTGAAAGAAATTAAATATAGACATCATTTAAGAAGGGATTTAACCTCCAAAAATTATGTTGTGGACCACCCCAGTGGGCCCCACAAATATCCAGACCTTCCGTATCACCAAAAACCCCTTGCATATGCCCCATTTACGTGGATTTGGAGCCACATGTCTAAAGATGGACCACCATGGACGTCCTACCTCCATGGATGGGCTAGATTTTTGTTGGTCCACAAGGTGGGCCACACATATATGATTAGAATGCCATTATCAAGAAAATAAAGGAAAGAAGAGAGAGGAAGACGATCCAGCCATAGGGAATAGGGCTCTGCCACTATTGAGCCCTCCCAAGATCAATCACACCACACATCATTGATTACTATTACCTCATGGATCTAGCACATGCATGGACTATAATCAAATGGATGGTTGGGATATCATTCCTACTATGAATCTAGGGTCAAGATGACCCATCATGGCATGAAATCAAAGAAAACCACCATGATAGGGATCCATAGAGGAAGACCCCATGCATGAGACATGCATGCACAAGGTGGACTATTCGACCACACCTATGGGAACGTGTGGGATCTCCACCATTGATTGGTGGGTCCTACACCTCCCTCATGAAGAAAAGAAAATATCTACACTATAGAAATCAGATTTACATCCTATAGAAGCACCCACCTTTAAAACTTCTTCTCCTTCTTTAACACAAGAGTTATCTAGCTCCAAGAGAAAGAATCAATGGTTGGGATGGGATTCTAGGGATTAGATGGTGGGATGTGAAGCTCTCAATATGGCTGAAAATTGAAGGATGTAAGACCCGTATCCTAGTTCGTACTCCTCCATCGATTCCCGCGATCCTTCCGGTCGAATTCGGCAATCCTCGACCACTTTCTGATGTTTGCACGTGATCCTAAGTTGAGACCTGTATGCCAAAGTCAGCTAAAATTGAAACCTATACCTTAGTGACCGCACCGTCACCGCGGTTCTAACGCAGCAACTCGCACACCGACCCGATACCCAGGCTAAAAGATGTCAGTCTGCATTCAATTCAAAGAAAACACTGCACATCGCGAATCATGAGGAAATCTCTACGAGATGTCCCATCAATCAATCAATCACTCATGTCAAGTACAAGTCAAGTCACTCTATACCCAAGTACAACTAACCCATGTCATGCCCATACCTTTCTCTTACACAAGCAACCCAAAGTCCACTCTCACATCACTTCATCCATCACCAAACCCATCATACATATCACTTCTTATCAACCCATCACTTCTCTCTCTCCCTCATTTCTCAAAAAAAATCTCTCCCAAGCAAAAATTTCACACGTCCAAGCATTCCCAAGCTTTCCCAAAGGCCAAGTGTGGCCCACTCTCTCATCTCTCATCCACACCATCAAAGGTCCATCATCCACCGTCCAAGGCGAAGGCAAGGAGCATTGGAGGCCAAGGGAGCAAGGAGGAGGCTTAGAGGTGGGTGATTCACCGTTAAATTCTTTTTAGGGACCACTTATTGGTGGGACCCATTTTTTATGTATGATTTATATTATGTGGGTCCCATAGTGGCGGGGCCCCACCATCACCGTCTATTGTTCTCTCTCTCTCTCTCTCTCTCTCTCTCTCTCTCTCTTTCTCTCTCCTTATCCTTTTTCTAAAATGAAGTGGGCCCCACCAATTCATGATAAATCTACTCCATTCATCAAATGGTGTGGCCCACCACACTTTAGGTGATATGATACGTATATATATATACATATATATTATATTATATTAATATTACACATATATATATGTATATGTATATGGTGGGCCACGTATATGTGGGACCCACCATGATGATGTATTTATCCATGCCGTCCAACGTCCCTGGACGCTGGACGGGCGTGTTGGCCATCATGGAGTATGTGTACAGGGGCATGGGCGTGTACTGAAAAGAAAAAAAAAAAGAAAAAAAAGAAAAAGGGGTTGCTTTGGGGTGGACCTTGCATGCAGGCCCCACTTTGATGTATGTATGCAATCCACGTCATCCATTCCATTTTTCATATCATTTTAGGCATTGAGCCGAAAAATGAGACCGATCCAATCATCTGACGGGCCGTGGTATTAAGAATGGTAGTATTTTCCGTTGAAAACTTGGAAGAATGATTTTTGGGGTCCACCAAAAGCTTGGACCCACCTGAAACTTGGTTTGGACCCTTAATTTTGTGGGACATATGCAATGGACGGGGTAGATCTGTTTAATGTGGGTCCCACCTAGGAAAACAAAAATAAAAAAAATCCATGCATGCATTTGCCTACTTGACGTGCAACCAAAAAAAAAAAAAAGAAAGGAAAAGAAGGGAAATGGTGGGCCACTCTTACAAGCCCCAACTTAATACATGTATTTAATCCAAGCCTTCCACCATCTTCCTCAGGTTAATTTAGGCGTTGAGCCAAAATTTGGGACTAATCCGAAACTCAGGTGGGCCATACCATCTAAAATCATGTGAAGACATGCTTGAAACATACAAAAGCATTTGGTGGGGCCTATCTGAAATTTGGACGTGACTGAAACTTGGTTTGGACGCCTAATTTTATGGAACACATGCAATGAATGGAGTAGATCTGGTTAATGTGGGTCCCACCTAGGATAAAAAAATAATTTTTTTTTTGGCATGACCATGAGTCCAGAGACGTCCACGTTAAAAAGGGTGGCCGCATTGGCTCACTTGTAGACTCCACCATGATGTATATTTTACATCTATACCGTTCATTTAATAGGTCCCCTTGAATGGTGCATTGACTCCAAAAATCATCCACAAACTGAACTTAGGTGGGCCATACCATCCAAATCATGTGAAGACATGCCTAAATCATATAAAAACACTTGGTGGGACCTACCTGAATTTTGAATGTGGCTGAAACTTGGTGTGAACCCTTAAACAGGTGGGACACACGTAATGGACGGGTTGGATTGTAAATAAACACCTTTGTGGGCCCTACATAAGACCCACTGTAGAATGTGTGGCTTACCACACCGTACACAACAGTGGGTGGTGACACCCACTGTGATGTAAGTGTTTTACTCACGTCGTCCGTCCACGGCAGTGGACGGTGGCCCCCACTCAGATGTATGTATTGTGTCCACGCCGTCCATCACGTGGGCCCCTGGCCACGTGACGTTATGAACAGGTTTGGATGGCAATAAACATTACAGTGGGCCCTAGGCCATGTGATTCAATGAACAGTTTGGATGCAAATAAATAGTACAGTGGACCCAGGTTGGGTAGAAAATATACATTTCGGTGGGCCCTGGGTCTATATGACCTTATCAACAGGTTTGAATGGAAAATAAACATTTTGGTGGGCCCCTTGCTACATGGCCTTATCAACAGGTGGAATGTAAAATAAACATTTTGGTGGGCCCCTTGCCACACGGCCTTAACAACAGGTTGGGTGGCAAATAAGCATTTCAGTGGGCCCAGGATTGGCTGGAAAATAAATGTTATAGTGGGCCCACATGGGAGTCTACCATGATGCATGAGTTTCATCCAAACCGTCCAACCATTTTGAGATCATTTTAAGGCCATTGTTGAGGCCCATCTTAATGTATTTGTGGCCCGCCCACTAAGGCCCACTTTGTTATTTATGTGCCCATGTGTGTAGGCCCAATTGATGTATTTGTGGCCCATTGTTGAGGCCCACCTTGGTATATATAAGGCCTATGTGATTAGGCCCATTTGATGTACATAAAGCTCATGTGATTGGGCTCATTTTAATGAATTCTAAGGCCCATGGGTTATAACCCATTGCAAAGGACCTAAGGCCCATTGGTGAGGCTCATTAAGGTGATCCATTTGATAAATGTAAGGCCCATATGATACAGCCCAATTGATGTACTTAAGGCCCAATTGAGTGCAACTAGGTCCATTGCAATGCGTGATCCGTCCATGGCAAATAACGATATTTATAGTAAGTAATGCCTTGGGAACAATGATAGTTAGACGTCCACATTGTAGGTACAATGTTGGTTAAATGTCCGCATTATAACACTCCCTAAGGCCCACTAATAGGCCCATACTTGTAGTAAGCAGGCCGTCTAGGCCCATCTCAGTTATACACAGAGCCCATCTCTATATACATGTTTAGTATAGATCCATGATTCATTATCATACGCATCATATGTATGACTGATATGAGAAGTGACTGATCATAGCATATGCCTTCGGACGAACTGTTTATGGGCTCCCTGGTAGGTGGAGTTGCCCTAGTGCATGGTACACGTAGGACTGTTACATGACTGGTAGTGTGACTCATGCACTTGCATTTGTATGATTGTGATATTGTATGCCCTAGCGACATCAGGGCCATAGCCTCCACAGATGCATCGTGGGTGGCTGGATTGGATACCGAAAATGTTTGGTTCTAGCATACGGGCGCCATAGATGTCCCCGGGTGAAAATCTCTGAACCCGATGGTACCAGAGGATAACTCCAACGTCGAGACCGAGTGGATACATGAGCGTGCGAGGGCCGTATACCAGTAGGCCGCGTCTCCCACTGTGTCGTGGTCGGTTGAAAAGGGGTGTGACCTTACCTGCCTGAGTGAGGGGGCAACTTCTAGGTTGAGTTTGACCAGCTTGAAGAATCGGTCCACTATCAACGAGCCAGGCCCGATATTGGCAGGCGGATAGTGAGGTCTCTTCTGCTCTCCCGGTTGTGCGTTCGGATAGGGACGGCAAGCTGGCGTAGAGTGTACTAGACCCCGGTGATTATCCAGAATGAGAACTGTACTGATATATGATGAGGATTGGCATGCTTGAGTTACATCTCGCATCACATGGTCTGGATATGGCCGATCGCATTCATATCTTGCACTATATAGCCTTGGTACGGCTGATTGCATTCACGTATTCATCAGCATGATTCTACATTACTCTAACCTTGTATTCTGAGCACGCTCGTATTGCGCACACACTTACACCGCCCTCTAAGCTTTCTATAAGCTTATGCACGATTGATGCGTGCAAGTGACATAAGGACGCAGCCGTAGCGTAGTAGCAGCAGGAGCGTGCAGTCAAGCTTTTGAAGTTTTGTTATTAGCACTATCTTGTATTTCCCTTTATACACCCTGTACTCAAAGTTTTTGATCATAGTGGATTTTGTGATGGTGTTCTTGTGGTTATTGTTCGCGGGTTATGCTTATGTTTATGCTCATTACGAATTAAATGGATAGTAGAAATCCTCCTTATAGCATTCCAGGATTGGAACCTGGTATATGGGTGCCGGGAGCCGAGAATGGGGTACTACGGAGGCTGTCAGCGCCAGATTCGGCGATCGGGAATTTTGTGAGCCCGGTTTCTGAGTTTGGGGTGTGACAAAGGAAGTTATGAATGTTGGGAGCTCTTGTTGTTAGAATGGGAAGAAAGAGAGGGAGAGATGAGGATAAGAGAAGAAAGTAGAGAAATGAAGTGAAAAGGCCAACAAGGGAGGGTTTTAGCTAAAATAATGATTACTTTTCTCGGAAAGGGGCTCTCTCTCTCCCTAAAGAAGAGAAATTCTGAAAATTTCAGATATAGGGAAGAGGGAAAGTGGCTTTTATATATGAGATAGAAAAAGGTGCCCTCTTTGGTAAGAGGACCCATGATTGCTAGCTAGCTAAGTAGGCTAGGGACCTAATCTACTCCACCTACCCTTTGATGTTTAGGGGGATGAAACTTAGGCTAGGGACTTACATCAAATCCTATGTGGGCCTTACAATCACGCTTAATGGCCTAAAATGAGCACGGCCCACAACTCATGATCTACAACTTGGATTGTTACATGAGACGCGGCGATGGAACCGCGGCGATGATGCGGTCGCTATGACACTAAATTTGGATTGATCTAGGTTGAGTCTATGTGACTAAACTTGATGATGATCGCAAACACTATCCGAAGGTCGCGGGTCATCGGGATTCGACCGGTAAGACAGCGAGACCCAGAGGAATGAAATATACATACTCGGGTAGGGTCTTACATAATATAAGTAAAATTATAATATTTTCTGACATAATTATTTGGTCCATTGGATGAGCAAACTATGCACTATTCGTGACCCGAACGCGTATAGTTTCACAATTTAAGGTATAGTTTTGTGATCCAACCCACAAAATATGTCCAACATAATTAAAAACATATATTAAACATATTCCAATATGAATTAATAATTCATAATAATCCAACAAATTATTAACATGTAAGTCATAGTAAAAATCAAACTATACAAAATTTAACGTAAAAATAAGAGAACTATGTATAAACTCAACTTAAATTATTGTAAGTTTAAAGGAATCCCTCACCTTAGCCTTAGATGCAAACCATAGGTAGATCTCGATGTAGGAGAGCTTCTACATGAACCACAATGTTGCTCGACTAAGAGGGAGACACCAATGTGTGGAGAATGAAAGGAAGGGATGAGCATCTAGTCTTCAACGTCTCTCTCTCTCTCTCTCTCTCTCTCTCTCTCTCTCTCTCTCTCTCTCTCTCTCTCTCTTAGGAGGGTTTGAGTGAAAGTGGGCATGCGCACCCACTTTTAAAGAGGTGTGGGTTTGAGATGCGTGTGCATCCCACTTGGATTAGGTTTCCTGATTCTCCTTAAATTAAAAAAATCTTTTCTCCAATATAACTTGTTCATGGTGTCGGGGTTGTTGAATAGAGGTGGGGGCATATGATTTTCCTAGTGATCCGAAATTTAGATTGGACGATTTTGAAAACTTCTCATAGCGGGTGCCAAAACGGACTTGATCTCAATTAATGGTCCATGATAAATGATCAGGGCCCAAAATATCATAGATCAGGGTTTAAATTTTATATGATCTTGTAGTCATATGAGGGCAAAGTGTGATCCAAATTTGAGTTACAAGATTTAAAAAGAGTTCGTAAGCCTAAAACAACTAACTTCGCACCTAGGGAAAGGCCTAACAATGTGTGATTCTCGTATTTCACACTTGGTCCATATGATGAAAAATTCAAGTCATTCATATGAGAAAAAATATCATACTATGACTACATACAAACTTTCTTGACTTGATGGATACTAAAATCAAAAGTTAAGGAGATAATTTATCAATTGGACCACTTATATTATGATCTAAGGGTTGAAATTCGACATGTATGGTTAATTTAAGATAGATTAGCACGAGAAACAATTTCGTATCAAACAAATCATGAAAATCATGTGATATAAAATTCATGGGTTTAGGTTAATGACATTTTCATAATTATTGCTAATATGAGAGATTTGAGAAATCTAATGATTCTACATGGTTATAAGCGCATTTTTAACAATTCTTACAAAAGAACTCATATTTAAATTATTATAGATAGTGTTATTGACCAAATAAGTTAAAATTCTCATTAATTAATGGGAGATACATATATCAAACAACAGGATGAACCTAGGCTAAAATGGTAACATCTGGGATGTTACAATCCACCCCCCTTAGGAATAATTTTATCCCCAAAATTTAATTACTTTGTCCATGTACATGAGTGAGGATATACTAACTCACGGTGTCTAAGTTTCCATTATATTCCATATGAGGTAAATATGCATTTATAGGTGTGTACAAGTTTGTATAACTGACTACATGAAATTGGGTTACTATAACCTACACCCCTTAAACAAAAATCTTGATCCTGAGATTTATAAGCATATATCTCTTCTACCAATATCACAGTCAAATTTATCGTAATGGTGCATTCTTTCTTCAATGAATTTATCCAATATTTAAACTCAAGGTCTCTTGTCCAAGCTAAACTTAAAGTTCAATGTGACCAAGGATTGTCTAAGTAATCCAATAAGAATGGAAGTACACTAAAAATCATTAATAGTTATCATATGTTACCATACTTTCGAGTTTATATCAGTAACTACTACCTAGATTGAAAATCTATTTCGATATCCATCCAATGTCAGAGATTTATTTCTATGTCCATCAACAATCTAGAATTTTTTTTTTTTTTTTGATTTCTTTGAAAGTTGGAATTTAAATTAGTATCTTCTTAAAAATAAAAAATTATATCCACATCTTTTAAAAGTAGAGTTATTCTCAATGCTTCAATTTTTGTATACAATAAGGGTCAATTCCATGGGTTAATCTATTCTTTTACATACCTCATTTAAAATTTAACAAAAAATGGATTGACAGACAGACCATCAGTCCCAAAATTTTCATTTTCGAATCACAAATCGGAACAACCTGAATTTTGAAACTTAAGTCCTTGACTATATAATGGATTATAAAAAAAAATTAAGATTAAATTTCCTACGTTTCCTTAGGGTTTCATTGTTGTAAAAGCAAAAAAAAATCTTGTTGCCCAACAACTATTTTTACATATTATAGTCCATTTTTGAATTTTCATGATTTTTCTGGAACTCAGTTTATTCTGAAATTTTATGGGTTTATTTATAGAATGTTGGTGGCCTTCATATATATATATATATATATATATATATATATATATATATATATATATATATATATATATATATATATATATATATATATATATATATATATAAATAGACATGAATGTTTTTAGTTTAAATTATTAACACTAATCTGGCCTAGATTTTTAGCCTTACCAGTGAAAATTCATGGAAAAATTGAATTGTTTTAATTTCAGCCATTCCACATGCTGGTGTTTGGTAAAAATGTCTTTCTTGACCTTGGAAGGATCTTAGAGGTTTATGTTTTTAATTTCTCATAATTTGTCTTAGGGTAAGTTCTACGAGATTTTTGATTTAGTCTACAATTCAAAATAGTGGGACTTTGTTCAGGTGACGATTAACATGTAAAGGAGAATTCTAATGCTAGTGCTACACCCATTATGTGTATAGTATTTAATTTTATAGAATTTCACACATTAGTTCCCCCACTATTTAGAGTTAATTTCTTTTTCTATTTTTAGTGTTCGGAGCAAAACAGAAAAATGATTATAATAAGGGTAATCCCGATACACTGAACTCTTATCCGTCCAGGTCAACGAATTCTTTGGTATCATCATCCATTCTATGTGAGTCTCGAACTTCTTCTTGATTAGGGCATTGAGTTCATTGGTAAGCACCCAGGATTTGGTATTTTGATCAAACTGCTTATACCTTGCTTGAATATGGTTCCGTAAGTCCGTGGTCCCAATTGTTCTAGATCTTTGGAGAATATTATATAATTTTTTATTCTACCATAAAATTACCCTAAGTTCCATAAACGATACGCTTAAATGATCCATCCCTTGTTAAACCAAAGCATTAATGTTATCATTTATGTGAAAAGCTGTAAATTCTAAAAAATATTTTATCTTGATAGCCTTTCACTTTTAGAATTTTAATTTCTAAACCATGTATCAGTAGCTAAAATTTAAAAATTGGCTTTTACACTTACTCTTGAGACTCCAGAAAAACTTTTGATGTAAAATTCCATAGTTTGGTCAATGTTTCATCCCTGTAAGATGCGAAAAGGCTTGTCGTCCAACATCATTTTTCACAAAATTTTGGCACTGTTGGAATTTTTTAGAATTTTGTGAAGATCTAATCGAGTTGAAATTTTAGAAAGAGGTATCTAAAGACCTAACTGAGTTACCATAAAATTTTCAAAATTTTCCAATAAATTCACATACTAAAACTAGCAAAGGTTTCCTAACATGTTAGGTTTTCGCCGAAATGACCAAAATTTTAGAAAAATTAGAAAAGTTCCAATTCTGATTTGGGGAATTTATTTTCCTCGTTTGGAGCTCCATTTTGAGAAAATTTTTTAATCCAAGATAAGTTCGTTTGGGGTTTAAGAATTTACTCCCAAGTTATCCAGATCTACAGTCTTTAGATTTCACGTCTATCTTAATAATTTCAAGAGGAGACCTGAACGTGGGTTTCTAGTTCCTCGAATTTCTAATTCCTTTGGGAATTCACCTAAGTATAGGTATCTAGTTCATGATTCTATCCTAATCACCTAAAGCTTATAATGGTTCATGCCCTCAAGCCCAGTTAATCTCATTCTCATACTTTAATACCGACTGTAACGCCCCGAATTTTCGCGGCCTGAGTACATACTTATACCTAATAATTCCAGGTGTTAGTGAAACAAATGAAAGAATACTTCATAATTGTACCTTATTTTTTTTATATCACATTAATGAAGGTAACCATTCATGAGAATAAAACCAACTACACCTTAAATCTTATTCCATTTATATGTAAAAATTTAATTGAACGTCAAATGCTCACCTAGGTGGGAGCTTATTATGAAAGTCCATATTTTTTTGCATAAAACATAATTAAAAATAAATTAAAATTTAAACATCAACGTCATTATCCCTCATTACTTTGAAAAATCCTTCGTAAGGAGGTCATCACCAGTATCTTCAACCTATACATCACCTACATAATTTTTATAGTTGGAGATGGTTAATACCCTACTCATAATGATGGTTATCCTTTAAGATTAATAATAATTCAAGTGATTCATCATAATAACAATGTAAGGATTCCGATAGACCTCATATTCTACCGTTACGAGTGGTACCGATATACACAACCAATGTACATGAATGCATGTATAGCATAGTGTATGTGGCTTATCATACATAGTGACCACCACATTATGGAATATAATTGATAAAAACTCGGCTCACTCTACATCCCATAACTACAGAGATTCATTGGCATGTTTGATAGTAACGTGGATTTATGTGAACACCTCGAGATGAGACATCTTATGGATTAGAAGAATTATGTTACATGATTTGTTCCTGGAGCAACTAATTATGACATCCAATTCCAGAAAAGTGATGTAACAGTCGCCAACAGATTACTTACATTGATGTGTGTACCACTAATCAAATCCAAAGATTTACACATCGACCAAGAGGATCACTACCCAGAGTGCATTACGCCCACGATAAATACATATACGTCACTAGTTATAAGACCTTTAACACATGACTTGCATCAATGGGAAATAAGTTGAACCATGAGAGTTTTGGAATTTAAAGATTCATGCCTAAGGTAAGTTTGGTTCGATTGAAAGTCCCAAAAGATAGTCTAGCGAGAAATAGTGATTTTCATACTTAATTTAGCTCAACTGATAGGTGCAACCGAAGTGAGGTTCGGTGCCTTCAAAGATAGGCTCGATGCAACTTAAGGGAGAGAGAGTTATGACATATTTTAAGAAAATTCGGTTGCAACCGAAAGACCCCTTTGGCTGAAATCAAAATGATGTTTGTTGTGACTAAAGATTATCGTCGGTGCCACCGAAGCAGAACATAAGTGCATAAATTCAAGACTGTCCGAAGTCGGTGAAGAATTTTCCTATTTGATAAGGTGTTTTAAGATAATCTAATTAAAAATTAGGGCTTGAGAAGAGACCTAGAGGTGATGGAGTTTCTAAGGAACCGTTCTTCCCCTTCAATCCTTCAATTTTAGTTTATTTTTCATATTTTCTTTTTGTTTTTGTTTAAGATGTTAGTCATGCTTAGCTAATCTATTAGTTAAAGCTAAGAGATGAAAATTTTAATATATATTGGATATTTAATTCATTTTTCAATGAAATATTATGTTTTTTTGTTGAATTGTGGTTGGATGTGATTGAATTCCTAGATTGGAGAAGAAATCAATTTATAAAGTTGATTAATCTATTGTTGCCTATGGGTACATTAGATGATTTTGATTCCCTGTGATTGATTACCTAGATCTTCATGAGAGATCAAACCTATTGTAATTTTAATCTATGTTGGATATTTATAATTGATTTTAATATGTCATCTTTTGACTAGAATGGATTGGAATCCAAGTTTAGTTGAGTTATCTATTCGAGAAGATGGATTGAGTTTAAGTTCTATTGATTAGGGATTCTTGGATCCTTATTACTTTTTATTAATTATTTTAAAACCCCTTTATACTCTGCTGGATCAAAAACCTAGGGAACTTGATTAGTTCTAAGTTTGTTCTCACCAATCTCCCTGTTGCTCGACCTCGATCTCATCCTCCCACTTAGGGTTGTCAACCCTTAGGTTCGATTAAGTTTTTGGCACTGTTGTCGAGGAACAATTGTGTTGAGAATACTTAGGTTTAGATTAGGTTTTATTCGTAGTTCTAAACTAGGTTTTTAATTTTTAGGGTTTTGGTTTTGGAATTTCTAGTTAGGTTTTCACATAATTTTTTCTTTATAACACTAAAAGTTTTCATTTCAGTTTTGTAGTATTCTCTAACCCTAGTTCTTCTAAAAATCGGTAACTTCATTCCCATTTCTAGTATTTTCTAGATCTCTTAATTGCTTTTTAGTTAATTCAATTACTTTAGAATTATTTCCCATTATAGGATTTAATTTAATTTTTTGGTTTTGAACATAGTCTTCTGTGCGTGGTTCATGCCCAAGTGGGTAAGGGACCATACACAATGACTTCCAAGCGAAGGAAGTCTAGTCGATGGGCTTTCTATTCACCATCGAGTTAGAAAATATCTAAGTACTCATGAACCTTCCCAAATCATGGTTGCAATTTTTTCAAACATGGCTGAGCATGAGCCACACTTTGATGACAATGTTGATGTTGAACCTGACATGCCATCGGCTAAGATTGTGCGTGATGAGAACGAGGCACCCTACATTCCCCCAGTCAGAATATTGAGAGAATACCTACAATTGGTAAGAACAATCAAACCGTCTTGTATGATTTTTTCGGTTAAGGTAAATAATATGAATTTCAAACTAAGAGTGATCTAACTCTTTCCTAAATTCCACGGACTTGATTTAGAAGGTCCATACCTACATCTCAAGGAATTCGATGAGATCATAACAACCTTACATTATAATAACATCTCTTAAGACATCATTCCACTCAAGTTATTTCCCTTCTTTTTAAAGGAGAGAGCTAAGTCATGAATCCATTCGCTGAGATCGTGTTCAATAGGCACATGGGCTAAGATGACCCAGGAGCTCCTTAAAAAGTTCATCTCGATTCATAAAACTAACACATTAAGGCAAGACATCATGAATTTCTCCCAAAAGGAAAATAAGACAATTTTTCAATGTTGAGAGAGATTCAAAGAACTCCTGCTCGCATGTTCACACCATGGTTATGAAATTTGATGAGTAATTAGTTTCTTCTATGATGAACTAAGCTCGAATATGTGCTAATTTATTGAGATGATGTGCAATGGCGAGTTCATGACCAAAGATCTAGAAGAAGCATGAGATTACTGTTGCGCAGCACGCCAACAACGTAGTGAGCCGAGATCCAATCTCAGGCCTCACCCACAAACGATAAACGGATGAAAATATAAACTAGAAACAGATCAAAGTAATCCAAACAAACCACAAGACAAGATATACATGGAAAAAATCTAAACTAGGGTAAAAAACCATGGATGCAAACTTCCATTATGAAGAAAAATAAAGATTACAAGGCAAAATACTAACCTCTCCCTTAGAAGAATATAGAAAACCCTTAGCCCACACCTTTAGAATTATTTTTCAATATTCCTAATATCCTAGAAAAGCCCTAGGAACCCCTATTTATAGTTTAGGTAACTTTCCTTCCACACCCTTGCGAAAGGCGACACCAAAATCCGCAGTCCGCATCAGATTCGAAAATGAATCTGCGTAACCTTCGACTAGTTGAATGAGAGCTACAACCAGTCAAAGGACCCCTTCGACCAGTCGTAGAATCCCTTCGACTAGTCCTAGAACCTGGATAATAAAAAAATAGCACACTGGACTTTAAGTTGAACCAGTCCACGACTGGTCGAACAGGCCCCTACGACTGGTCAAAGACGTCCTACGACCGGTTGAAGGCGGTGTCACGCCCCAGACTCGGTAACTGAACCTCACAAGGAATCCGATGACCAGTTCTGGCCATAACATCCTCCGTAGTACCCCATTCTCGGTTCTTAAGACAGGTTCCGATCCTGGGATCCTACAAGGAGAATTTCCATAATAATGTAATATCTCCAATACGAGCATACCCAAGATCACAGCAAGTAAATTTGAGAATAATAAAGACACACATCACAAAATCCATTATGAATTTGAACTTTTACAAGCTTACATCAAGTCCAAAAGGACATAAATAGGATAACAGAAGAAAGAAGGAAGAGAATCTGCAACACTGGGTCCTCAGATCGCACACCTATCCAAGCTCCGCTGCTAAGACGCCAACTTACGATTTTCTGCACGCATCAATCGTGCATAAGCTTATAGAAAGCTTAGAGGGTGGTGAAAGTGTGTGACAATGGTGCTCAGAAGAAGATAGAGAATGTAAAAGGGAGTCACGATCAATACTAATATCACTAGCCTTACCAAGGCGATCATGAACATAAGAAGCTATACCAAGGCAGTATGATAATGTAGAAACCCATACCAAGGCTATATAGTGCAATGAGTAATGTAATGTAATAAGTATTGGGCGTCATGCCAAGGCGGTGCATTATGAGGCTTACACAACCAATGCAAATATAATGTGAAGTAATGCCAGTGCTCAAATTCAATCCACATATCAAGTACATTTTCATCATAAGGAAATCACCGAGGTCCATTACACTGCTAGATGACTGCCGCTCTACAGACCCCGTACAGTCAAATGAGCATAAGAGACCTCACTACCCGCCTGTGGATAGCCAATCACCAACAAGGCCTAAAGGTAGCGGACTCATTCACGAGCTGGTCAGACTCAGCCTAGCAATGCCCTCTTACATCAGGTGAGTAAGGCCACACCCCTATCCAATTGACTACACGACATTGGGAGTCGCAGCCTAACGGTATAAGGCCCCTCGTACACTCATATATACCACCTGGTCACGGCGCTGGAGCAGATCCTTGGTACCATAGAAGTTTTGAAAATTTCACCAATGGGCATCCTATGCACCCGGTATGCTCAAGTAACATTTTCGGTGTCCAAACATGGCCATCCACGATGTATCTGTGGAGGTTATAGCCCTGATGAAGTAAGGGCAATAATGCTCATATGCTATGCAATGCCAGATGCATGAATCACACAATCAACCATGCATCAATCCCAAGCATCTAACGTACTCAACAGAGGATACTACATCCCTCGAGGAAAGTCATGCAATGCCCAATGGCACAATATGACCACACACACATAGTGTTAACCAAGCATACAATGATGTATGCGGTGATATACAAAGTAGTACACTCCTCCTATCTAAGAAGGGACCAAGACTAGGTATTTAGAAAATATCCATAAGGAATCTCACCTTTAGTGGGGGTCCATTTACCTGGGGTAACCCACGAGACTAAGTATACAAACTACGGGTCTAAGTGATATAGAAATGAGCCTAGCAAGAGTCTAAGATGATCATCCAATCACTCTTAAATACAACCGAGCCTAGAAGGGTCCATAATGGAGACATTTAACCACCATTTTCCAAAACGCATATCAACCATGAATGATGTGGATAGAAGGCCCAAGGCCTACATTAAAGATAAAAATAAATGTAACCAACCATATACATATATATTCCTCATAATAGGCCATAAAAAGATAAAATATCACTTTTAACAATATAGGCCTCAAGAGGGGAATTAAGGTCCAAGGCTCAATTTTTCAATGGTCATAGAATCCATGCATTGAATTAGACTTAGTGGGTAGCCCGCGTACACAATATATGACTAAATAAGTTTAAGTTTGGATGAAATGGGTCCAACTACATCAGCCCAATAACTTAGCAATTTAAATGGACAACCAAGGGCCCAATACTATCATTGTCTTATCTCATAAGTCCATCAAAATGGTGAAAGTTGGCCCAATATATGGTTGGGCCAAGCTGGGACGACCCTGCCCACTCTGGGCCCATGGGATGCCCTAAAAAATCTGATCTAAGATGGGGTCCTCATCTGATCACTAAAGGTGACCTAAAAGAATGCACTGATTAAGCCCAAAGATTATAAGAAAATATAAGCATGTAACACGTGCAAAAGTTCTCAATATGGTGGGCCCCACAGCCAAATAAAGTTTTAATTATAAAATTTTACATTTAAGGCCCTTTGATAAACTTTTGGCCAGTTTAACTTCCTAGACCTGCTAAGGTCCAGAAATCAGTTAACTATGTGGAGATAATCAAATAAAAGCTAACTATATTCGCTGGGGGACCCCACCAGATGGAGAGTGCGTATGTATCATGAAAAGATTAAGTGGGCCTGTTACTGGATTATGAGTCCAGCAGTAACCCAAGGCAGAGAATACATCCATAATCGGGTGATCCAAGGCTTGGATGGCCTGGACCAAACATACCTTAAGGTAGGTTCCACATACATACACATTAAACCCTAAATAAATGGCCTAGGGTCTATGGTGGGCCTTTAACCATCCATAGAGAAACCCATAAGCCTACCTTAGGATCACCCAGGAGGACGTTCAACCTCAACTGGCTTCCAAAAGGTAGCCCGCCACTACTCGTATAGTATAAGGTCTAAAGCCCACGCAATGCATGGCTTAATGGGCCATACACCAAGCCCAACTTATGGGCCATACACCAAGCCCAACTTATGGGCCAAATAGTGGACCCTCAAGTAAGGTTTGGGCCCAACCACAAATGTTATAATTCCACATATTGTGGTGGACTTCATGGGCAGCCCAGTATTTCATTTACATGAAAAAGTTTTACATTTAACACAAGTGAGTTGGGCCTCACTTTTAGCCAAAGTACAGGGTGAATTTAGTGGGCAGCCAAGAGCCCAACTTCTTGCATATTATTGCCCTTAAGCCCATCACAATAAATGGGAGAGTATAGCCCCAAGATCAATGGGCCAATCCAAAAGAAGTGAGTCTAAAAGACCTAATCACCACCATGAAAGGGGTGGCCATGCATATACTACATTACATAATGGGCCCTAAAGAAATAGCCCAAAATAAAAGTTATCTAATTCCTACATTATGATGGATTTAAGGGCAGCTCATAAGTCCAAGAATACACAAGGGCGAGACCTATACCGACAGGATGGGCCTTGCCTCATCAGACAAAGACTTAACAAGGCCCTCTACAATATGCATTTATGTGGGCTTTGCAAGTCAGCCCACAATTAAACACTTCATGAGGGCATCAAGGCTCATTAATACACATGATCAGCTTATAGACAGCCCATTGGGCTTGTAAATCAATAAGGTCAGCCCTTGCACAATCTTGGGCTCAAGAAAGAAGTTTTCAGCCCATTGAGCCCATAAAACTATTAAAAATTCTGGTTAAGGCTAGCCTACAAAACTACCACAAAGGTAGGCCTCAAGGGGGCACTCATTAAGCCTAAAATGTCTAAGAAAGGAAAGCAAGGAGTGTGTGCAACACTCTCAAATCTGGTGTGCCACAATAGTTCCTAAACAATCAACCATGTGGCAAATTTTGGGCTCCTTGCTGGAATTCCAGCCCACCCATTTCTTGGGCCTGCCGGAGTCTAAAAATTTATTTAATTTAAATGGGTTACTGACCTATGGTGATCCACATATATCATAGTGAGCCCCACCATATAAGAAGGGAGATATACAATACTTACTTCAAGTGGGCCATGCTAGTAGAATGCAAGCCCAGTAACCCAAGGTAAGGGTGTGCCTGGGTATTTGACCCAAAACTGGTCCAAATTGCAGGCCACACCACGGTCGGTACAGAGGCCCGATGGCCTTGAAAATTTATATGGTGGTCCTTCCATGGGTAGGACACACCCCCATAAAATTTTATAATTTTTGGACTTCTAAAATTATTATAATTAATTCAAATAAGACAATCTGTCCTGAAACTCGGACCGATCTGGACACCATATTATAGTAGACCGGTCCAGCCACCACCATGGTGTGTACAGGCATCCAATGGCTCCAAAATTTTACAGATAGGTCCTAACATGAGTTTAATACATCCTTGTAAATTTTTATAATTTTTAGACACTCAAAAGTATTTTAATAAATTTTAAGAATATAATCTGTCCAGGGTGAACTATTGCTGGAAGGTAACTGTCCTAAATTTGGGTCATCCAATGGGTGGGTTCTGGGCCTCCTAAATTCATGAAATTTGGACCCAAGATCTCTCATCAAGCCTAAATCAATATGAGACTCATAAATATAGCCCACCTTCTGAGAAAAATATTTTTAAAACTTTGTTTTTATAGAACTATACTGCTGGACTGCATTGCAGAATGTTTCTGACAGTCTACTATGTTGGCCCACCTGTTTGGATGCCCAAATGGGATCCATTAGCCCTAAAATTTTTCAGGTAGGTCCTACCATGAGTGGGTCACCCCCTATAAATTTTTATAATTTTTAAATACCCACAAATATTTTAATAAATTCTAGAAATCTAACCTGTCCAGGGTGGAATGTTGTTGGAATATTACAGAAAATCCAGACTGTCCACCTCACTTGGACCACACCTTTGGGACCTCAATAAAGGTCAGATGGGGCTGAAATTTGGGAGACATTAAGATGAGATCCCCACCTTTCAGAAAAATATATTTAATGGGTATGAATAGTCTCTAAAATAGTCCCAAAATCTGGTCCAAAAACAACCAGAAACTGTCCAGAAAATTCTGGACAGCAACTTGTACTTAGATAAAATTTATTATATAAGTTAAATAAAAAGGGAAATACATTAATGGAGGATGGTGTGGCCTTCCTTAGTGGGCCCCACAAATGTCCATGTTATAATCTAAAGCCGACACACCTTGCATGCATCATTAAGGCAGCAAGTAGGACACCCAAAATCAAACAATGGGCAGTTTAGCTATCCCACCTTGTTGAAATTTATGGATGTCCTAGGCCCACCAAATGGGCCACACACATTAGGAAATAAAATGAGGAAAAAAAGAGATAAAAGGACAATCCGGCCATAAGAAAAGGGCTCTGCCACTATTGATGTAAGACCCGTATCCTAAATCGTACCATTCTGTTGACTTCTGCGAATCTTCCGGTCGAATTTTGGCAATCTTTGACCTGTATTCGACGTTTACGCTCGAACCTAAGTCGAGTCCCGCATATCAGAGTCGACTCGACTCAAAACCTATACCTTAGCGACCGCGCCGTCGCCGCGGTTCTAACGCCACGACTCGCGCACCGACCCGATACTCAGGGTAGAAGATATAGGCTCGCGTTCAATTCAAAGAAACACCGCACATTGCGGATTACGAGAAAATCTCTACGAGATGTCCATCAATCAATCAATCAATCCCATCAATCAAGTACACATCATACATCAAGTCAAGTACAACAACCCATACCTCTCTCTTATACAAGCAAACTCAAAGTCAACTCACTCTCCCATCACCCATCACTTTCTTACAACTCACCACTCCATCCATCACCCATCACTCCATCACCCATCCCTTTAACCCATCCCCTCACTCTTTCTCTCTCATTTTCTCCAAGCAACTCAAAAATTCACACGTCCAAGCTCTCTCCCCCTCTCCCAAATGCCAAGTGTGGCCCACCTTCCCTACTCTCTCATCTCTCATCTCAACCGTTGATCCATCATCTACCACCGTTAAAAGTCAAGCAAAGGAGCTAAGGAGGCTAGGGGAGCAAGGAGGAGGCTCAGAGGTGGGTGATCTTTGAATTTTCACCGTTGATTTCATGATTTAAGGGCCCACTTGTTATGGGACCCACTTGATGTACGTGTTGTATTAATGGAGGGCCCATAGTGGCGGGGTCCCTCCTCTCCATTACCGTCTCTCTTGTTCTCTCTCTCTTTTCTCTTTCTCTCTCTCTCTCTCTCTCTCTCTCTCTCTCTCTCTCTCTCTCTCTTATCCTTCCCCTAGAATGAAGTGGGCTCCACCAACTCATGTTAAATCTACTCCATCCATCAAACGGTGTGGTCCATCACTTTTTTGGGTGAAGTGATGCATAATATATATATATATATATATAATGTTATATTATATTAATAATATATATATGGTGGGCCACGTCCCATGTGGGACCCACCACGATGCATGTTTTTATCTATACCGTCCAGCGTCCCTGGACGCTGGACGGGTGTGGTTAAAACTTGGAGTGTGTGCACTGAAATGGGTGTGTACTTGCATGCAAAAAAAAAAAAAAAAAAGAAGAAGAGAAAAAGGTACTCTTTTAAAATGGGCCACTCATGCAAGCCTCACCTTGATGTTTATACATGATCCAAGCCATCCATTCTATTCTCTGGATCATTTTAGGAGTTGAGCCAAAAAATGAAACTGATCCAATCATCTGGCGGGCCGTGGTATTAACAATGGTAGTATTTTCCGTTGAAACTTGAAAGAATGATTTCTGGGATCCACTAGAAGCTTGGACCCACCTGAAACTTGTTTTGGACCCCTATTTTTGTGGAACATATGCAATGGACAAGATAGATCTAGTTAACGTGGGTCCCACCTAGGAAAAAAAATATTTTTTTTGGCATGACTTTGTGTCATGACGTCCACGTTAAAAAAAAAAGGAGAAAAAAGATGGCCGCATTGGGCCTAGTTGTAGACCCCACCATGATGTATGTGGATCATCCACCCCGTTCATACTATGGCCCCTTAAGGCAGTGGGGTCCATGCCAAAAATCAACCGTATACGGATCTCAGGTGGGCCATACCGTCTATAAACATGTGGAGACATGCCTGAACTTATAAAAGCACTTGGTGGGACCTACTTGAAATTTGGATGCATTTTAAATTTGGGTTGAACGGTCCAACACGTGGGGCACATACAATAGATGGATTGGATCATTTTTGTGGGCCCCAAATTTAAAAAAAGAAAAGAAAAGAAAAAGAAAGAAGCAGCTATTGCTGCTGTGCTAAGGACGCCCAGCGTCCAGCGCTGGGGCGGGTGAACGAGTTGGCTGGGGCTTACGGCCCCAGCAGTGGGCCCCACGTGATGTGTTTCGAACATCCATCCCATTCATCTAGTGGCCCCTTAGGTCAGTGGGCCCCCTTCAAAATTCCAGCCATAAACAGAACTCAGGTGGGCCATACCATCTAAAATCATGTGAAGACATGCCTAAACCATATAGAAACACTTGGTGGGGCCTACCTGACTTTTGAATGCAGCTGAAACTTGGTATGGACCCTCATCCAGGTGGGACTCACATTATGAGTGGACTGGATTGGTGGACCACATCACTGTTAGCCCCTGACCATGTGGTCTTACAAACAGGTTGGGTGGTAAATAAATATTACAGAGGGTCCCATTGGCCTGTGACCCTATCAACGAGTTGCATGGGAAATAAACATTGTGGTGGGCCCCTGGCCCACGTATCTTTATAAACAGATTGGATGGAAATAAACATGGTGGTGGGCCCAGATGAAAATAAACCTTGAGGTGAGCCCCTGGTTCATGTGTTCTCACCAACGGGTTGGTTGGAAAATAGATATTACAGTGGGCCCTAAGCCACATAAGGTTGGAAAAATAAACGTTGCAGTGGGCTCCCGGTCCACGTGACCTTATGTACAGGTTGGATGACAAATAAATATTATAGTGGGCCCTATCCTAGTCCACATGTCCTTATGAATAGATTGGATTGCAAATAAGACATTTCAGTGGGTCCTAGGCCCATGTGACCCTATGGACAGTTTGGATGGAAAATAAACATTATATTGGGCCCTAGATTGGGAGGAAAATAAACATTATGGCGATATATATATGGGCTAATGTATTTAGGCCTATCCTGGCATGCGAGGCTGGTCAAACTCAGCCTAGTATTGCCCCCTACCCTCGGGCGAGTAAGGCCACACCCCTTTCCAACCGACCATGACACAGTGGGAGACGTGACCTCCTGGTATTCGGCCCTCGTGCGCTCTTATATCCACTCGGTCTCGACGTTGGAGTCATCCTCTGGTACCATCGGGTTTAGGAACTTTCACCCAGGGACATCTATGACGCCCCAATTGCTTAGAACAAGGTTTTCGGTATCCAACCAGCCACCCACGGTATGTCTGTGTAGGCTATGGCCCTGATGTCGCTAGGGCATATCACAACCACACATATGCAAGTGCATGTATCACACTTTCAGTCATGCAACCATCTGCGTGAAGCACGTACTCATGTAGGGCAACCCCGCCTATCAAGGAGCCCATAAACAGTCTGCCTGAAGGCATATGCTATGATCAGTCACTACTTATCTCAAGCATACATATGATGCGTATGATCATGAATCATGAGACGGTACTAACCTTATGATATGATAGTGGTCTCTGCTTAAAACGAAGATGGGCCTAAATGGTCTGTAGACTACAAATACAGGTCTATCAATGGGCCTTAGGAAAAGTGATAATGCGGACATTTAACCGACATCATCCATACAACCATCATTGTTCCCAAGGCTCGGCTTGCCTCAATAAATCATGGAGGAATCACACATTGCAATGTACCTTAGGTACATCCCATTAGGCCTCAAATACATCAAATGGGCCGTATCTCATGGGCCATACATTCATCAAGTGGGCCAGCTCAATGAGCCTTACTAATGGGCCTTAGGTACTTTGCAATGGGTCATAACTCATGGGCCTTGCATACATCACAATGGCCTCACGATATGGGCCTTATATACATTAAGGTGGGCCTCAACAACGGACTATAAATACCAGCTATTGACGTGCCGGATAGGTATTGACAGACTATTGGCTAGGCAGATAGTGAGGTTTCTTATGCTCGCTTGGATTGTGAGGCTAGGAGAGCGGCAGTGCCATTTGGAGTGTATTGAACCCCGGTGATCATCCAAATTGAGAACTGTACTAATATATGACAAGGATTGATATGCTTGACTTGCATTCTACATCGCATGGCCTGGATGTGGCCGATCGCATTCATATCTTGCACCGCATAGCCTTGGTACGGCTGATTGTATTCATGTACTCATCAGCACATTACAGCATTATTCTGACCTTGCATTCTGAGCATGCTCGTATTGCCCACACACTTACACCGCCCTCTAAGCTTCCTATAAGCTTATACACGATTGATGCGTGCAGGTGACACCAGGACGTAGCCTTAGTCTCGCCACTGTTGGAGCGTGCAGACGAGCTTTCGGAGTTTTTGTTATTATCATTATTTTGTATTTTCCTTTCCTACGCATTGTACTTAAAAGTTTCTGTTCATAGTGAATTTTGTTGTGGTGTTCTTGTGTTTATTGTTTATGGGTTATACTTATGTTATGCTCATTACAAATTAATGCATATTAGGAATCCTCCTTGTAGCATCCCAGGATCGGAACCTTGTATATGAGTGCCGGGAGCCGAGAACGGGGTACTACGGATACTGTCGGCGCCAGATTCGACGATCGGGAATTTTGTGAGCCCGGTTTCCGAGTTTGGGGCGTGACAGAATTGAGCTCTCCCAAGATCAATCACACCCGCACATCATACAACATGGATCTTGCACATGCATGGCCTAGATTTACATTTACAACATGGATCTTGCACATGCATGGCCTATTATTAAAATACATGGTGAGGATGCCATCTCCACCATGGTTATAAGGTCTAGATGACCCAAACATGATATGATATGAAAGAAAACTGCCATGATGGGGCCCATAGAGAAAGGCCCCATGCATGGATCATGCATGCATAAGGTAGGCCATTAGGCCACAACCATGGGATTGTGTGGGATCTCCACCATTGATTGGTGGGTCCTACACTTCCCTTATGAAAGAAAAAAAAATATCTAGGCTATAGAAACTAGATTTTTACATCTAGAGGAGCACCTACCTGAAAGATCTCTACCAAAACTCTAACTCTAGGCTTCTAAGGCTCCAAACAAGCAAGATTGATGGTTGAGATGAGATTGGGATGGATGAATTGAGGAAAAATGGGGAAGAAGGGGGCTGGAAAAAGGAGAAAAATGGGCTGGATTTTTTTGCAAGAAAGAAAGAAGGAGAGAAGAGAGAAATGAGAGGGAAAAATCTTTTAAAGGAAGGTAATCATTAACCTATGGTGATACAAACAATGTTGCTAGGGTAGGTTAGGTGTGGGTGGTATGTGAGGTCTTGGTAGTGTGAGTTATAGAGATTTAGGTGGTGTGTGAGTGTGTGTTGGAACTTGTGCAAAAGAGGGAGTGTGGGCCACATGCACCACTCTAAGGTGGGCCACATGATTAAAATTAAGGACCATAAAATGAAACATACACAACTTATGATCCACACATCGGATGGAAGCACAAGACGAGGCGTTGGAACCACGACAATAATGCGGTCGCAATGGCATACGTTTCAACTCTATCCGAGTCGGGTCTTCATGACTGGACTTACGGATGACCACAAATACTATCCAAGGGTCACAGGTCACCGAGATTCGACCGGTAGGACCGCGGGACCAAGATGGATGGAATGCATACTCACACACACATGCACACATACGAACTCAGGTCGGGTCTCACAGGCGGCCTAGATGTGGCTCCACATTCTCAATAATCTCTTACTTGGAGACACATTGCCAAAACTTTCGTATTCTTCATTCGGAATGCACCATCTCCCCGTCTTCAAGCCTGAAGACCAATCAAAGCTCCCTTGTGACTGTCTTGGTCAACATATCTGCAGGATTCTCACTTGTATGAATTTTCTCTAAAATAATCGATCCATTTTCCAGTAACAAATGTATGAAGTGAGATTTGATGGCAATATGCTTAGTCCTTGAATGAAAGGCTGAATTCTTAGCCAAGTGTATTGCACTCTAACTGTCACTGTACAGCTTGCAATCACTTGCTTCTTATCCAACTCTTCCATAAAACCTTGCATCCACACCATCTCCTTGCATGCTTCTGTAGCCGCAACATATTCTGCTTCTGTCGTACTGATAGATACTATCTTCTGTAACTAAGAGACCCAACTGACTGCAGCACTGCCCAGAGTAAAGACATAACCTGTGGTGCTTCTTCTGCTGTCGATATCTCCTACCAAATCTGAATCCACGTAGCCTTGTAGCTTGATTTTCGATCCACCATAATACAACCCTACATCCGTAGTACCCACTAGGTATCTGAGGATCCACTTCACAGCTTTCCAATGTTCCTTCCCAGGGTTGTTCATGAACCTGCTAACAACTCCTACTACTTGAGCAATGTCTAGCCTCGTGCTCACCATAGTATACATGAGACTCCCAATAGCTGACACGTATGGGACTTTGGCCATGTAGACCCATTCCTCCTATGTCTTTGCCCCTTGCTCCTTAGATAACTTGAAGTGATTGGCTAATGGAGTGCTAACCGGCTTAGCACCTCCCATATTGAATCGATCAAGTACCTTGGCTATGTACTCTGCCTGTGATAAAACCAGTTTTTTATTTTTCCTGTCACGCTTTATCCTCATGCCTAGGATTTATTTTACAGCTCTTAAATCCTTTATGAAAAATTCTCTAGATAATTATCTTTTAAGATCTGAGATGTCCTTCATGCTTGAACCGGCCACAAGCATATTATCAACATACAGAAGAAGGATGATGTACGACGTATCAAACTTCTTCAAGTAACAACAGTGGTCTGCATGACATCTCCTAAAACTATTTTTCGACATGAAACTATCTAACTTCTTGTACTCCTGCCTCGGGGCCTGCTTCAGGCCATATAGACTTTTCTTTAGTCTACACACCTTGTTCTCATTACCTGGTGCCACGTATCCTGTCGGTTGATGCATATATATTTCTTCTTCAAGGTCCCCATGAAGAAATGCTGTCTTAACATCTAGCTACTCTAAATGTAAGTTCTCTGTAGCCACTATACTCAAGACCATGCGAATCGTAGACATTTTCACTACCGGTGAAAATATTTCAGTGAAATCGATACCTGTCTTCTGTTGAAACCCTTTTACAACCAGTCTCACCTTGTACCATTTCGAACCATCATGCTCCTCCTTCAGTCTGTAAACCCAATTGTTATAAAGAGCTTGCTTACCCTTAGGTAGAGTGACTAGCTCCCATGTACGATTAGACTCAAGAGAGTCCATCTCATCATCCATGGCCCGTTCCTACTTAACTCGTGTATCTGACTGGAATGCCTCTTCAAAATACTCTGGCTCATCATTATCTGTCAGTAGTAGATAATGTAAGGAGGGTGAGTATCGGACAGTGGATCTCCTCTCCCGAGTAGACCTCCTCACAACCGGTGTCTCTGACTCTGCCTTATAATGCTCCTGTGCATGATCATCTTGTGACGCTGTAACACCCATGTCCGGTAACTCTTCCAACTCTACGAATTTCATTTTCTCGGCCTTATTTTCTTACACACTGTCCTTATGCATCACTTTTTCATTGAAGACTACGTCCTTGCTTCTGATGATTTTCCTATTTTCTGCATCTCAAAACCTGTAGCCAAAATCATCCTGCCCGTAGCCTATAAACGTGCACCTCCTGAACTTCGCATCCAGCTTGTTTCTGTGCTCTGCATTAATGTGAACATATAAAGTGCAACCGAACACTCTGAGATATGTAAGGTTCGCATCTTTTTCAGTCTACATTTCTTCTGGTAGCCCACCATCTAATGGTGCTGAGGGACTTCTATTGATAAGATATACAACAGTATTCACAGCATCTGATCAAAAGGTCTTGCGCAACCCTTCATGTAACCTCATGCTCCTGGCACGCTTAAGGATGGTCCTGTTAATGCGTTCAACCACATCATTCTGTTGTGGTGTCCTTGGAATCATTTTTTGATGTTTGATTCCACTTGCTGCACAATACTCCTCAAACCTCTTATCATAATATTCTCCCCCATTATCAGATTTAAGACACTTTACTGTTTTACTTGTCTCGTTTTTTACCATAACTTTTCACTTCTTAAACGCATCAAATATATCAGATTTATGCTTTAAGAAATAAATCCGCAGTTTTCTACTAGCATCATCAATAAAGGAAATAAAATAACATGAGCCACCAAGAGATGATACCTGTGCCGTCCCCACACGTCAGTGTGTATAAGCTCTAATAGATGCGTCTTTAGAGCGTATCCTGTCTTCTTAAAGCTTACCCTCTTATGCTTGTCATATACGCAGTCCTCACAGAATTCCAAGTCAAGAGACTTCAGCCCTGGTAGTTTTTCTTTTGACAACAGTACTTTCATCCCTTTCTCACTTATATGTCCCAACCTCTGATGTCATAATTGCCCATTCACTCTAGTTGGTGCGACTGAGAGTAAACCATACGATCCTAAAGTCACGTACAAAGTATCTTCCTTTTTGCCTCAAGATATCACCAAGGCACCTTTTGTGATCTTCCAAGAATCACTGGTGAATGTCGTCACATAACCGGTATCGGCCAACTGCCCCACTGAGATCAAATTCCTTCTCAAACTTAGTACATGTTGACATCCTTCAGTTTCAAAACCGTTCCGTCTTTCTAATTGACCTGAACGTCCCCCTTTCCAACAATACTGCACGACTCATCATCACCCAGGTAGACTCTCTCAAAGTCACCTGACACATAATCACGCAGAACTTCCTTACATGAAGTGGCATGAAACGAAACACCCGAGTCTATAACCCATGACTCATTCCTTGCATCAAGAGACAAGATCAACGCCTCTGTGTCGCTCTCCTCAGACAGATTCACTGAATCCTTCTTACCTTGAGAGCTTCCCACTTGTTTCTTGAGCGCCCTACAATCACGTTTCATGTGCCCCTTCTTACCGTAATGCCAACACCCGTCTTTGTCTTTCGGTCCCTTGGACTTCTTCCTCGACTTAGAATGCCCGTATTTATTGCCTCTTCTGTTCTGCGATCTTCCTCTTCCTTCAATGTTTAGAGCATTCCCTGAATTCCCTAAAACTCCTAATGCCTTCCTTCTAAATTCTTTGCTAAGAATTAGACCAGCCACATTATCAAATTTCAGCTTTGTTGACTCTGAAGAATTACTCATAGAAATCACCAAACCATCCTAACTGTCTGACAGACTGGATAAGATCAATAGTGCCCTGACCTCATCCTCAAAAATGATGCCAACGGATTCCAACTGGCTTGTGAATGTATCGAACTCGTTTAGATGTTCAGCCACGCTCCCACCATCTGACATCTTCATGTTGAATAGTTGTTTCATAAGATGAACCTTGTTGGATGCTGAAGATTTTTTATACATGGTGGCTAAGGCTTCCATTAATTCTTTTATCTTTTTCATCTTAGATATATTAAAGGCGACGCACTTTGACAAAGAGAGTCAGATCGTTCCTAAAGCCTTCCTATCTAGTAAAAACCATTCATCATCTGTCATCTTTTCTAGTTTCTTCTCTTTTCCTTCTAGAGGAATGTAGAGGTCCTTCTAATATAGATAATTCTCCATATGCATCTTTCAGAAGGTAAAGTTTGAACCATCAAACTTCTCAATTCTAGTTTTTCCATCTTCCACCATCACTCCCAATAGAACTAAACCAATAGCTCTGATACCAGTTGTTGCGCAACACGCCAACAACGCAGTGAGCTGAGATCCAATCTCAGGCCTCACCCACAAACGATAAATAAATGAAAATATAAACTAGAAATAAATCAAAGTAATCCAAACAAACCATAAGACAAGATATACGTGGAAAAACCCCAAACTAGGGTGAAAAACCACGGATGCAAACTTCCACTATGAAGAAAAACAAAGATTACAAGGTAAAATACTAACCTCTCCCTTGGAAGAATATAGAAAATCCTTAGCTTACACCTTTAGAATTATTTTTCAATATTCCTAATACCCTAGAAAAGCCTTAGGAACCCCTATTTATAGTTTAGGTAACTTCCCTTCCGCACCTTGAGAAAGGCGACACCAAAATCCGTAGCCCACATTAGATTTGGAAATGAATCTGCGTAACCTTTGACTAGTCAAAGGAGAGCTATGACCAGTCGAAGGACCTCTTCGACCAGTCGTAGAAGCCCTTCGACTAGTCCTAGAACCTGGACACTAAAAAAATAGCACACTGGACTTTGAGTCGAACCGATCCACGACCGGTCGAACAGGCCCCTCGACCGGTCGAAGGCGGCCTAGATGTGGCTCCACATTCTCAACAATTACTTTGATGGGTTGGCTAAAAATGCACAATCATGGGACACCACCAATAAATCAAGTAATTCCAAGCCTACTCCTAAAGAAAAGGGGGAATATACGTCCTCAAGGAGGAGAATGGCGTTAATGCTAAGATTGCGGGTCTCACTTAAAAAGTTGAAGCCATGGAACTGAGGAAGGTGGAAGCGATCCAACCCACCAATGCGATTGTTGAGAGCGCTTGTGGCATATGCGAGAGTGAAGCACACCTTACAAAGGATTGTCCCACAATCTAAGATTTTTAGGACGTGTTGCAAGCTCAAATGAATGTCATAAATGCTTACCAACGCCCATTTGGTGCGCTAAATTCTAACACGTACAATTATAACTGGTGGAATCATCCCAACTTCAGTTGAAAAAATGGGCCAACCACTAATACAAGCCCTCCTCCCCAAGGGCCTCCCCCTGCACCTCAAAGCACACCACAAGTGCAACCATAGAATAGGACCCTTGAGGACATGTTACAAGCATTCATGCGAGGGAAAATGCAATTCAATCAAACCACCATGTAGGTCATAAATGATTCAAACATCGATTTTGAGGATTAAATTAACTTGACTGTTAGGGAGAAAGGGACCTTTCTAGCTTAACCTTAACCTAACCCCAAAGGACAATATGATTGAGCGATTCAAATGCTTCTAACCCATATGTGGAACAAGCCAAGTCCACCACTCTTAGAAGTAGAAAAGAAGTTAACAAGACTATCCTGATGTAGGCTGACAGGCCTAATGATTCAGATAAATCCAATGATGATGATGAACCCAATACCACTCCACATGCGAAAGAGCCGATGCATGAGTAAAAGCCCGGGTTCTATTTTCCCAACACCTTGCCTCATCAAAACACTCATATGAGAATCATGATATCTTAAGAAATTTTCAACAAATCAAAATCAACATTCCCTTATTGGATGCAATGTTATGTTTAAGATTTGGTATTTTGATTGGTGATTTGAACTTTAAACAAAGTATTTTCATTATTTATATATTTAATATAACTTTAAAATTTTTAAATTTTGGTTAGATATGACGCCACGAGCCGTTATGCTCACACCCACATTAATAGTGTTTTAGGGCCCAGAGATTAGTCAGGGGTGAAGTGGAGCGACAATCTAATTGTCCATCTAATCGTAGTGATTTTTTTTATTTGTGTTAAAAAATGTATAGTGAAAAACTCAAAAGTGAGTATAAACATTGTATTGGATGAATGTTTGATTTATTGTGATGTAGTTTTTATTAAATTTATGGTTGAGAATGTTTAAAAACTTAATCACAACCTGGGATTCGGGTTTGGCCAATTCGGGTACTGAATTTCGGGATGTGACAGTATTAACACATGAAATTTTTCTGCCATAAGTAAATTTTATACTCTTTGGACACCTTACGACAACAAGAAGAAATTTTTTCTGAGGTTTAAAAATTTCTTTGGACATTCAAGCTTCAGGATATCTAAACCTACTGCAAAATGGGCTTTTAGATGATCTTGTTGAAAAACTTACTGAGAAATTTATTAAGATATTGGCCCCTATAGGAAAATGTCTACTAAAATGAGTAGCTTTTATATTTACTTTCTTAGATTAGGAGTTTATTGCTTTCTTGGGATTAATTTGTTTTGTAGTTTAGTTTAGTTGCTGAAACACCAATTGATAGGAAATTCACACTAGCACTTATATGTTGTCTAATAAGATATGTTTATTCAAGCATTAAATATTTATCCCTTTAATTGCACTGGTGTTGGCTTTATTCAAGCATTAAATTGATCTAATAAGATATGTTTTCTACATGTAAGGTGAATTTAGACTTAAAAATGAAATCATGCTTAAATGGATTATTTAAAGCTTAAAAAGAGATTAAGCTTGAAAGCAATGAAGAATTAGAGATCAATATTAAATAATTCAAATGCCAAAGATTCAAGAAAATCAAGTACAAATGATAGAAAAAAGACTGAAAAATTACACAGTTCAATAATAGAATTAATAAACTATTCGGTCCCACCTAAGATAAATTCGGTCCGTCCGAAGGTGCCAAAAATAGTCCAACAAGAAATAGTGATTTCTAAACTTAATTCAACTCAATAGTTAGGTTAGACCAAAGTGATATTCGATGCCACCAAAAGAGGGAAAGAAGGTTTGGTGCAACCTAAGGGAGATAAACTTTAGACCTATTTTGAGAAAATTCCGCTGCAACAAGAAGACCCGTCGATTGCTACCGAAGTGATGATCGGTGCGACCTAAGGTTATCGTCGGTGTGACCAAAGCATAACAAAAGTGCAAAAATTCAAGTTAATCCATAATTTTTCTATTTAAAGGGTGTTTAAGTTGTTCTAAACACGAATTAAAGCTTAGTAGAGAGAGGTAGAGGCGGCGGAGTTTTTTCGGAACCATCATTCTAATTTAATCCTTTGGTTTTACTTTATTTTTCAGGCTTTCAGTTTATTTTTATTTTTAAAAAGATGTTAGTCATGCTTGGCTAATCTCTTAGCTAAGGCAAAGGGATAAACCTTTTACTAGATATTTGATATGTAATTCATTTTTCAATGAAAGTTTGAGTTATTCATGTTGAATTGTGATTGGATGTGATTTAATTCCTAGATTGGAGAAGGAATTAATCTGTAAAATCGATTAATCTATTATCACCTTCGAGTACTTTAGATGCTTTTAATTCTCTACAATTGATTATTTAGTTTTTCATGACAGATCAACCTATCTTAATTAATTTAATTATTGTTGGATGTTGTGATTGATTCTATTATTTTATCTTCCAACTAGAACGGATTGGAATCCAATTCTAGTTGAGTTATCAACTCAAGACGACAAATTAAGTTCAAGTTCTATTGAATGGAGATTTCTGGATCCTTAGTCCTTTTTTATTATTAATTGTTTAAACCATTTATACTCTGTTGGATTGAAATCCCATACCAACTATTAGCCTAAGATTAGTTCTTAGTTTATTCTCAGCAATTTTCCTTTGGATCGACCTCGGTCTCATCGAGTTATTATTGTATCGCAGCCCTACACTTGGGGTTATCAACTCTTAGGTTCGATCAAGAAAGTAGTAAGGAATCCTTTATATAAGCACTTAGAATGGATAGTCATACCCGAAGACAATGCGTCATACGGGTTGAAGTGTCCCATTGTCATGAAACATTCTCTAGAAAGAGGGAACGGACGAGCGCACGACTCCTCATGTATGTGTCTTATCATTAATGCATTTATGCCATACACGAAAAAAAAAGAAAGATAAGTACTTCAAATAATGCAAGAACAGATAGAAAGAAAATATTTTAGCCGATCGCATTAAAGATAAAGAGAAAGTACAAATTGACAATAAGCAAGTACAAAGCAATTAAAATTTAAAGGACGAACAAGAGGCAATCGCTTCTTCAATCTTTAACCACTTAACTTCTTACTAATGAAGAGAATATCTACTTTTAGCTTCTAAGCATGTTTTTTAATCAATCAGTGGAGTGTGCTCTTAGATATAGGTACCTAGTTAATTAATTTTAGACTTTTGACCATGTCTGCCCTCGGTTAAAGATTTCTCTTCTTCTTTTAAAACTTTCAATTTAATCCCCATTGTCAATATTTGAGCTTTTGAATTGATCAAAGTTGCGTCCAACTCCTACAGGTTGTTGTATGCAACATGTCTCTAGCAGTCACAATCTCAGACATTCTGAGGGAGACAATTGAATGCTCAGACCAAAGTCTATCAACAACAATAACTATATCTTGATGCTAGTGAATCAAACTAAAAAATTCATAGTGTAGGCATTTTGTCCAATCGAGACTTATCAAACTGAGTGAGAGTTTGATAACGATGAATGAGAACGTTGAGTGTCTTGATTGATCTTGGCGAAATAATATTAGTGGTATCAAAGTGAATGAAAACTCATAATTCCTCCTGAAGCTATTGGATCTCTGATGAAAGTGTATGGGAGCCAGCCTTTAGAATATCACGGGGGAAATCCTGATCAAAAGAGGATAAGATATTTTCCATGGGAAGTAGCTCCTCAGAAGAAGAAGATAGGGAACAAGAAAATTGGCCGATGGGGCCAGAGAGGCAGAGATGTCAACTGCAGGAATATCTGTAGATTGACTAGGGGAGACTTCAATTGGTCGAGAGGTTTTCTATTCCAATACTTTTGTTTTGTCCAAAGAAACAATCATGCGTTTGTCAACTAGGGTAATGTTTACTTGAATGGTCGGTTCTGTGGATGGAGCAGTCTGAATAGAAGATATGGTTGTTGGTGCAATCGATTCAACAACTCTCTGATCCTGATTAGGTGCGAGAGAGAAATTTATAAAGTGTAAAATGAAACTAAATGACTCCATGGGCTGGTATATTATTACCCCCTTTTGAGTTTGGCCTTCTGTCTGATTTCAGTCTCTTCCAAATTGAAAACTTCAAGTCTTTCTGTAGGATGCTGAGTAGCATCGACTGAAGTGTTTGGAATAGATGTCTCTGCTTGAGGAGGTGGCATAAAGACTAGCTTTTCAGAGGCCGAGAGCTCTCTAGTTACTGTGAAAAAGAAGGGAGAAAGTAAGATAGGTGGATTGTAAAATAATTAAAACTGAAAAGAAAAAATATTAAACTGCATCCACCTAAATCTAATCGAACAACAACGGTGGTAATTCAATTGATTGTTGGTGGAATTTTGGTGGTATTGGTGATCAAAGCTAGAGCTCAGTTGGAATGAGGCAAAAGGGGGAGGATTAAGATGATATTGCTTGAGAAATCGATCAAAAGGAATATCGAGATCATTTAATATTTCATTTTCACTTTGTCATTTATTAAAAGTCCTATTGAAGTAAGCATATTTGTGTCTCTTATAAGCCTCTTCCATCTCCCAAGAATATTGTGTAGGAGGAATACTCAGTCAGAATTTAGTTTTGTAATATTTTTCAAAGTTTTCAAAGGCTGCGATAGTTTTGGCAGAAGAAGAAATACTTAGAGCAGATCAACCAGAAGTTACAAGAAATGTATGCAAGGTGTTGAGAGAGGACCGATGTCAGAAATCTTCCAAATAGTTGGAGAAGTTGTAGGTGCTGGGATTGAAGCAGTTGTTAGAACCACTTTAGTTGGACCTGTAATTGTGTTCTTTTAATGCTTCAGTTCAGGTTGAGTTGGCTCGACTGTTCTTATTAACGTAAAAGAAAATTCAACCATTTTTATTAGTGTTGGGGATGGGACAGTCGATGTGACTGAAGTCATCTTCCTTGATCATGTTTTCTTCTTAACAGGAGACATGACAAAATGAGGTCCAGTTGATTTTTGGTACTTTCTAGTCGTCTTCTTCTTTTCGGTTATAGGTTTCTCTACTTTAGATGAAGGAGAAAGTTGACCAATGATCAATTCATGAGACTCACTAATTAAAGTCCCATAATAGTTTTCCACTAGGAGTGAAACGACTCTAACCATTGAGGATAGTAAAGATGGAAAGCATGAAAGAAGAGCTTACATAATCAAAATCTCTATGAAAATCTAAAATGTGTTAACTAATCTGCAATCGGTCGATGAGTTGGAGGTTGGTTGGAAGTTCGGTGAATAAATGGAAATTGGATGCCTTAGGCCAAATCAAATTGACGAGCAAGAAGAATAGGGCAATATTATTTAATTTCAGCCTTGTTATTAACACCCGTATCTATTGTGCCACCATATGCTAGGTCTTTGCATATCAAATAACTTTTCCAAGCCACATCTCTGAAGCTTGCTATCTCGATATCGGTCGGCCCATAGTCTTTTGAGAACCAGGCCGGGTCAAATTCTTTATCTTTAAATATACAGAATGAATAGCTGGACTTATCAAGGGTAAAAGAAAGGAAGAAACTCATACACTTAGTGAAGGAATGATTGACTTTGGGACAGAAGATATTGCGGTGGCCGTAAGAAGTGAATTTCACATCTGTTGGAATAGATTTGATGAATTTTTCTCTAAAATATTTATGGACAAGCCAAATAAGCCCGACAAAGTGGAAAATGCCCTTCATGGTTGCTTCAAACATACCGTGATAAAGGTGACTGAGTACAAAAGGGGCGAGAGCAAGCGGGCGTCCTTGAGTCAGCACCTCGGCCAGATGGATGTATTCCTTGGTAATTCAAAGAGCACTTGCACATAACAGAAATCAACAAATCCGCATCAAAATGAAAGTCGTGTATTCTTACTTATCAAATTCATCTAGAGATTTATGTTGTAGAGCCATAAAAGTAGAATACACATTGTTGGTATTGTCCGAAAGGGTGAAGTGATGTTGATTCTTCCAAGCAAAGTTGTAACACCCCGGACTTTCCAGTACTTGGGTGTTACCATAAAAATCTAAACCAATTTGCACGTGTGTGGAAACACACGTAGTTTTCCTTACACATCAACGTCCAATGATCCCCAATTCATCAATCTCAATCGTCTAGTATAACATTCATTTGCATATCAAGCCATCCTTTCGATTAATTCTTAAAATAGTCTAGAGACGTTTATTTTAGGATCTCAATCACTTCGATAGAAGAATCAAACCATCCAGTAATATTTAATAAGTGTGTGTGTGTGTGTGTATATATATATATATATATATATATATATATATATATATATATATATATATATATATATATATATATATATATAAAATTGTTATTATAAGTTTTACACCAACATAGATCAAAAGAATTATGGATGTAATTGATAATTTATTTATCATATAAATAATGTATGAAAATGTGTTGTAGTAGAATAATATGTATATAACTAACGTATATAAAATATTATGAAAATAATATTATAATGAGTAATAATTTTACAATGTATAATTAAATTATAAATACTGATGTAGTACAAAATATCTTCTATAAATATGTGTACAAGATTTATTAGATAAGATTTTATATTATGGAATAAAAATATGATTTTAATTAAATATATATTGTACAGTCTTAAATTCATTCACATGTATAATATAATACTATAAATTATGAATTATATACTAATAAACATGTGATCCGGGGCATGTACATGATAATATATTAATATTAAAATTAATATATTATTTTAATAGTATCATATGACGGTGTGCTTAGACATATAAGTGATCCCTTAGGTCATTTTGACCATTGATGGTCGATATGGAACTGATCGGACCATTAGATCCACAGAAAACCACCATTTGAACTAGAAATTCAAGAGTATGGCCCACCAGAGCTTTGGACCCACCTGATCTTCAGTCAAAGCCTATGTTTGGGCCACCAAGTGTAATGAACGGAGTGGATTTTCCACAAACATAATTGTGGGTCCTACGCATGCGTTTGCATGTGCACAGGGGAGCGTGCCTTGCTGTGCACCAGTCCGGGCAACCCAGTCAAAGAGGGTTGTCCCGTAATTCCTCTAAAAAGAGAGGATTCTCTCTCTCGCTTTGGCTTCTAATAGCGCGGACGGATGTCCGTCCGTTTTGGTAAACAGTGGCCCACCATCGTCATCCATCTGGACGATCCAAACCGTCCATCGTGTGCGTCCCTCAGCCCTGACCGAAACCTGAACCTCCACCTGCTGGGTGCACCCACACGCACACAGGAACCGGCACAAATAGGGGTTGGAAGCACATCATTTCCAAAAGTGGAAATTGTCTCTTTGCCAGCTTGAAAATCCGCGTGAGAGTAAATCCTCCCATCCAGACCGTCCATTCCAAATTCATCCTAGCCCTACAAAGCTAGGTCTCCATAAGAGAAAGAGAATGAAAGAGAGAAAACAGCCGCAAGCCTCTTTCCCCCAACCCATCAACGAAACTCCATTAAAGCTTCAACTTGAAGCATCCCCTACCTTTATCCCACCAAACCAGAAATCCTAATGCATTCGGATCTGAGAAAAATGCCCCGCACTGAGATCTGCCATTAATGGCCGGCCTTCTTCCTCGACGAAACCGAACCCAACTGTGGTCATTTGCTGGTTATTTTGGGTACGCCTGGGATGAAAGGAAGGGAGGAGTAGTATGAGAAAGGAATGGAGGAGAAGAAAGAAGAATAAAGAAAAGGAGATGGGGTGGTGCGGCTGTTCCACCGCACCACCATGACCAGCTCGAACCGAGCCAAGTTGGGACACACCAGCTCACTGAGCTGATCTAGCACCAGAAATTTGCTGGTCGGGTAGAGGCAGGAAGAAGGAAGAAAGGAAACAGAGAGAGAGAGAGAGAGAGAGAGAGAGAGAGAGAGAGAGAGAGAGAGAGAGGAATGGGAAAGGAAGAAGAGAAGAGGAAGTGGGTGTGAGCATGGGCCACACTACACTTGCTGCCGAGTCTGCAGGTAGCTCACACGAGCTGGCCGAGTTGGGCTTGGGTCCGAACCAGCTGGAGTTCCAACAGATGGAAAGAGAAAGAGGGAGAAGAAAGAAACGAGAAAAGAAGAAGAAGAAAGAGAGAATGAGTGTGAGCGTGGGCCGCATTACACACTGCCGAGTCAACTGGACTCAACTCGGCTGAGCCATCAAGTCTGGATCAGTCTAGATTCTTGCTGAACATCCTAGTAAGAAGGGAAGGAAAGAGAAGAAAGAAGGGAAGAAATAAGAAAGAGAGAGAAGGTTGAGTCAACTCGGTTTCAAAACGAGTCAACTCACTGAGTTGGGCTAACCCGAATTCCATATTATTCGGGGACCGTACTCAGTCAGCAGATCGACGATATTGGGGCTCCCAGTCCCGATCCTAATACTATGCATTGTCTCCAGGTAACCTTTCCAACCGAATCCAAATCGGCCGAGTTGACTCAATGAGTCAATGTTTCTTTCTAAATTAGATATGCCTCATTATATTAATATCATAATTATACTCTTATCATTTAGGTTGCTAACATTATATGTGATTAACCTTTAATGGATAATTTGTGCTAAAACTAGTAATTTAAAATGAAATTACAATTAGTAAATAATTGTATTTCACTTATCGCTCCTAAATATTATCATTAATAGTATATCATAATAGTTATTATCATCACAAGGGTTAAGGTTGTCATGTTAGCTAATAACAATTACATTGCTAGTATTAATGTCAATTTTACAATCATTAATACTATCAACATGGTTACCATTCCTATCATCATTAGGATTTTAATATCAGGAATGAATAACAGTTAGTAACTTATCTATACCGATATTAGCTATTACATATAAAATAATACCATTACTAATTACTAGTATATTATTTTTGTCACTCTTAAATACTATCATAGATAGTAGACCACGATATTAGTTATCATCAGAATGATTATTATTAATATGTTAGCCAATATGAAATATAACAATAACGCTAATAATTATCTTATAACTATTAAGTTTAAACGTAACTAATACACCAACTAGGGTTCAACTAATTATCTAGCCTAGACCTAAACTCTAGAATAAAATCCTAAACCTAAGTGGTCTGACCCTAAGGCCTACATCAAAATCCTAGACCTAGGTAATCCAAGCCCTAGGTTAGGACTTTAACCATAAATAGTGTGTTAAATTCTGATTTAACTATAGAATTTTACAATGTATGGTAGGATTTGACTCTAATGGCGCACGCACTTCCTATCAATGTCAGTTGGTGATTCGATACATGAGGTGATGATTCTTCCCCTTGAGCCTTCCATTTTTTTATTAGCTTAAGTTATAGTTTTAATTTTTATTTATATTTGATATCTCCATTTTATAATCACATGTGTCAATTGTTGGAATTGAATCGTTATATTACATGCTTAATATTTATCCTCATATTTATCTCATGCTTGTGGATTATTTATAGATTGCTTATGAGACTTAAATTGGTACATTAGTGGGAAACCCCCACCCATGAATGTACACCCATACTTGGGATGTAACTCAACTGGTTGTGATTGTAATGGGCTTTCGACGCAGTTGTTATTGAGTAGTGGTTTAAATTAATCATTAATGCGGGCCTACCATCCAGGGTTGTTGTGTCAAATGAGTTTTAAGGACTGTTTCTTATCGTATGGTTTTGATATTGGGCCTACGTGGCTTAGTTTTGATATTTGCCCTATAAGGCTTTGTTTCAGTATTTTCCCTAGCTAGGTTTGATGTTTTATTTTGTGTAACTATGCGATGGTAAGCCCCATATACTGTAATATGATTGACCACTAGTCGACAGGTTTCCATTAAACATCCTAATGTGGTAGACTCATGAGTCAGGAATGGTGGAATGAGATACTATACCTAAGTTGTCGGCCTATGTTGGGTGACCAACCCCCCATAGTGACCTTTGAGCTTTCTTAAAATGATTGTTTGGAATTAAAATAATAATGGTTGGGCTAATCATGCATTTTCATGTCATGCGGTCATTTTTGGGTGATTAAATTCTCCTTGGGCGATCTATGTATTATGGTCTTTTTTGGATGATTAAATTCTCCTTGGGCGATCTATATATTATGGTCTTTTCCGGGTAGCTAGTTCTCTTTGGGCGTACCTTTGTGTATTTTTTCAGGTAACTAGTCCTCCTTGGGTGACCCTTCATTTCGACAGCGGGATGTGCATCCCCAGGTCGATGATACATTCACGCATCCATGTATTTTAATAAGACTGCATCATGTATTGTTTTGTATGTCTTACCATATTTTTATAACTATGTTTACCTAATGCAGCAATGTGTAATCTTGAGGAGAATTCACACTAAGTCGGCCACTTGTTCATCGAATATATAACTGTACAGGTGGCCAGATGATATTTGTATTATAGTTATGAGGAGCAGGGTACCATTGTCAAAGAAGCGTGTTGTATCTGTTATGGGTTGCTGCAGGATTTTATAGTTCGAGACATGTTACAATTTACTTTGTTGCTTGTGCGATATTATTCCACTTTGTAATTGCAAGTATTTGGGACATTAGTTTGTATAAGTCATTGCAGGCAGCCTCTTGTATATTCGAAATGTAAATGAAAATTTTCTTTAAATTGATTTGTTCATTCTACGCTAAACTGCTAACTCTGAATAAAGAAAAAAAAATATACATGTGAAATTTAGCTCTCTATATAAGTTAACACTCGGGTTTTTGGGAAACAGGTCATATACTTGGGTCCTGAAAATGCGGGGTGTTGTAGTTAGTATCAGAGCATAGTTTGAACAAACCGGGCCTTAAGAAATGAACTTATACAATCCTTAAATATCTCAAATTAAGATGTTTGGAATTAGAGATTTGAACTTAGATGAAATTCCCTTAGACTTAGGAGAATCATTGAGAATGTAGAGACCCAAACTTAGGTTCCCTTAGAAGTGACTTAGATGGCAATCCAAATTTATATGAAATTTCATCTGAACTAATTAAGGACAAATTAAAAACCTAGATACTTCAAACCTCAGGCCTCTTGAAGTTTAAGTTAGACCATTGAACTTTAAATTCATGTAGAAATCCCTTAGAATTGGGAGGAAATGAGGACATATAAACTCAAGTGTTAGGCTCCTTGAAAAAGTATTTAGATGACTATAGATTTTAGAAATGATCTAAGGTTCTGTTGAAAAAAATGTAGATACTCAATATTTTAGGTCCCTTTGAGAATTATTTGTATAATCTTAGAAATTTCGAATTAAACTTAAGTCCCTTGAACATTTTAAGTCTAGTTATTTGGACTTAGAACAAAAACTTGGTTCCCTTGTAAACTACCAAGATTGTTGTTTAAACTTAGAAATTGGACTCATGCATTGTGGGAGGACAAATATCCACTACGATGTATCTCAGACCAAACCAGGACATTCCTTGAACTTGACTCCCAAGGGGCATGAGGAGTTCAGACTTTTTCTGTAATTTCTTTTAGTTAGAGATAACATGGTCACAATCCTTAATGAGTGAAATAAACTTAGACAGGGTATAACTTTCTTACCCTCCACATTGCATGTTAGGCTAAATTTAACACTCCTTAAACTTAAAAATCACGTTAGGAGTTGTAAATTGATTTCCCTAATATATCTCTTTAGCTAGAGGCGGTAGCTCTCAAAATTTTTAGGACTTAGAAGTGACTAAAGGTAAAGTTAATTATAGAATTTTAAGTGAGTCTTCAACCCTAGGCTAAGTATATCAAGGCCAGATTTAAGGTCTTAGATAAATTTAACCAAAATTTAAACTCAGATTTCACACAGAAGGTCTTGGTTGTGGAATTTCTAAATAGTGCATTAGGTGATCAGAGTGTGCATTGGAAGCGTGATGGTCGTTCACACCCAGTCACGTAAATTTCGGGCGCTCTTATAAAAAATAATAATAATAAATATTAAATATTAAATATTAAAATAATAATAATAATAATAATAATAATAATAAATTAGAGGATTACTTGATATTCCCTAGGAGTTTAAAATACTCAGGATCATGGATTGATGGAACTATATTTAAACGCTTACACGGTTTGTCTCAAGTTCTAAGTCTTAGCAAAATCTCAACGATCTCAATGCTCTGATCAAGCAAAGGATCGAGATTTAACAGGATTATGAATGGATACCAAGATCCTCTGTCCTGCGCAGACAGATAGTCGATGTATCGGGCTCAAACCCACTACGACCATTTATTCATGTTAGCCTGAACACTGAAAAATAGAAATTATATCGTACTTTGGACAATGGGGAACTATCATTGAGATAAAGGAAAGGAAAGATAAAAAACTATTATTATTAACCACATAAACGAACTTATAATCCTAGTAAATACTATAATATTAGTAGTTGGGTGTACATCTTCAGGTCTCAGGGTAAAAAAATTTCTTTAAGGGGGGTAGATTGTGATGACCCTATCCTTTAGCGTTTGCGCACATAAATAACCATAGTGTTGAGAACTGGAGGACACATACAGACACCGTAAGATAGACTGTTGTTCATGTTCATAGTCGAAGTGTTGAATTTCGGGGATGGAATTCTCTTTAAGGGGGGTAGTTTGTAACACCCCGTACTTTTCAGTACTCGAGTGTTACCATGAAAATCTAAACCTGTTTGCACGTGTGTGGAAACACACATAGTTTTCCTTACACATCAATGTCCAATGATCCCCAATTCATCAATCTCAATCATCTAGTACAACATTCCTTCGTATATCAAGTCATCCTTTCGGTTGATTCTCAAAATAGTCTAGAGACGTTTATGTTAGGATTTCAATCACTTCGATAGAAGAATCAAATCATCCAGTAATATTTAATAAGTATATATATATATATATATATATATATATATATATATATATAAGTTTTACACCAACATAGATCAAAAGAATTATGGATGTAATCGATAATTTATTTATCATATAAATAATGTATGAAAATGTGTTACAGTAGAATAATATGTATATAACTAATGTATATAAAATATTATGAAAATAATATTATAATAAGTAATAATTTTACAATGTATAATTAAATTATAAATATTGATGTAGTACTAAATATCTTCTACAAATATGTGTACAAGATTTATTAGATAAGATTTTATATTATGGAATAAAAATATGATTTTAATTAAATATATATTGTACAGTCTTAAATTCATTCACATGTATAATATAATACTATATATTATGAATTATATACTAATAAACATGTGATCCATGGCATGTGCATGATAGTATATTAATATTAAAATTAATATATTATTTGAATAGTAGCATATGACGGTGTGCTTAGACATATAAGTGATCCCTTAGGTCATTTTGACCATTGATGGTCGAAATGGAACTGATCGGACCATTAGATCCACGGAAAACCACCATTTGAACTAGAAATTCAAGAGTATGGCCCACCCGAGCTTTGGACCCACCTGATCTTGGGTCAAAGCCTATGTTTGGGCCCACCAAGTGTAATGGAAGGAGTGAATTTCCCACAAACATCACGGTGGGCCCCACACATGCATCGCAAGTGCACAGGGGAGCGTGCCTCATTGTGCACCAATCTGGGCAACCAGGTCAAAGCGGTTGACCCGCAATTCCTCTAAAAAGAGAGGATTCACTCTCTTGCGCTGGCTTCTAACAGCGGACGGATGTACGTCCGTTTCAGTAAATAGTGGCCCACTATCGTCATCCATCTGGACGATCCAAACCGTCCATCGTGTGCCTCCTCAGCCCTGACCAAAACCATGAAACCTCCACCTGCTGGGTGCACCCATATGCACACAGGAACCGACGTAAATAGGGCATGGAAGCACATCGTTTCCAAAAGTGGAAACTATCTCATTGCTAGCTTGGCAATATGCGTGAGAGTAAATCCTCCCATCCAGACCATCAATTCTAAAGTGATCCTAGTCCTACAAAGCTAGGTCTTCATAAGAGAAAGAGAATGAAAGAGAGAAAATAGCCGCAAGCCTCTTTCCCCCAACCCATCAACGAAACTCCATTAAAGCTTCAACTTGAAGCATCCCCTAGCTTTATACCACCAAACCAGACTGTCAAATGCATTCGGATCTGAGAAAAATGCCACGCACTGAGATCCGCCATTAATGGCCGGTCTTCTTCCTTGACGAAACCGAACCCAACTGTGGTCATTTGCTGGTTATTTTGGGTATGCCTAGGATGAAAGGAAGGGAGGAGAAGAAATAAGAATAAAGAAAAGGAGATGGGGTGGTGCGGCTGTTGCACCGCACCACCATGACCAGCTCGAACCAAGCCAAGTTGGGAAGCACCAGCTCGCTGAGCTGATCTAGAACCAGAAAGTTTCTGGTCGGGTAGAGGCAGGAAGAAGGAAGAAAGGAAGCAGATAAAGAGAGATAGGAATGGGAAAGGAAGAAGAGAAGAGGAAGTTGGTGTGAGCATGGGCCACACTACACTTACTGCCGAGTCTGCAGGTAGCTCACACGAGCTGGCCGAGTTGGGCTTGGGTCCGAACCAGCTGGAGTTCTAACAGATGGAAAGAGAGAGAGGGAGAAGAAAGAAAAGAGAAAAGAAGAAGAAGAAAGAGAGACTGAGTGTGAGAGTGGGCCGCACTACACACTGTCGAGCCAACTGGACTCAACTCGGCTGAGCCATCAAGTCTGGATCAGTCCAGATTCTTGCTGAACATCCTAGTAAGAAGGGAAGGAAAGAGAAGAAAGAAGGGAAGAAGAGAGAGAGAGAGAGAGAGAGAGAGAGAGAGAGAGAGAGAGAGAGAGAGAGAGAAGATTGAGTCAACTCGGTTTCAAAACAAGTCAACTCACTGAGTTGGGCTGACCTGAATCCCATATTATTCGGGGACCGTACTTAGTCATCAAATTGATGGTATTGGGGCTCCCAGTCCCGATCCTAATACTATGCATTGTTTCCAGGTAACCTTTCCAACCGAATCCAAATCGGCCGAGTTGACTCAATGAGTCAATGTTTCCTTCTAGATTAGATATGCCTCATTATATTAATATCATGATTGCACTCTTATTATGTGATTAACCTTTAATGGATAATTTATGCTAGAACTAGTAATTTAAAATGAAATTATAATTAGTAAATAATTGTATTTCACTTATTACTCCTAAATATTTTCATTAATAGTATATCATAATGGTTATTATCATCACAAGGGTTAAGGTTGTCATGTTAGCTAATAACAATAACATTGCTAGTATTAATGTCAATTTTACAATCATTAATACAATCAACATGGTTACCATTCCTTTCATCATTAGGATTTTAATATCAGGAATGAATAACAGTTAGTAACTTATCTATACCGATATTAGCTATTACATATAAATAATACCATTACTAATTACTAGTATATTGTTTTTGTCACTCTTAAATATTATCATAGATAATAGATCACAATATTAGCTATCATCAGAATGATTATTATTAATACATTAGCTAATATGCAGTATAACACTAACGCTAATAACTATCTTATAACTATTAAGTTTAAACATAACTAATACACCAACTAGGGCTCAAACCCTAATTATCTAGCCTAGACCTAAACTCGAGAATAAAATCCTAAACTCTAGAATAAAATCCTAAACTTAAGTGGTCTAAACTCTAGGTTAAGACCCTAAGGCGTACATCAAAACCCTAGACATAGGTAATCCAAGCCCTAGGTTAGGACTTTAACCATAAATAGTGTGTTAAGTTCAGATCTAACTGTAGAATTTTACAATGTATGGTAGGATTTAACTTTAGTGGCGCATACGCTTCCTAGCAACGTCAGTTGAAGATTCGATACATGAGGTGATGAGTATTCCCTTTGAGCTTTGTATTTTTCCATTAGCTTAAGTTATAGTTTTTATTTTAATTTATATTTGATATCTCTATTTTATAATTACATGTGTCAATTGTTGGAATTGAATTGTTATATTACATGCTTAATATTTATCCTGCATATTTATCTTATGCTTATGAATTATTTATGGATTGCTTATGGGATTTAAATTGGTACATCAGTGGAAAACCCTCACCCATGAATGTACACTCATACTTGGGATGTAACTTAACTAACTGTGATCGTAATGGGCTTTCGATGCTGTGGTTATTGACTAGTGGTTTAAATTGATCATTAATGCGGGCCTACCATCCAGGGTTGTTTTGTCCAATGGGTTTTATGGACGATTTTTTATCGCATGGTTTTGATATTGGGCCTACGTGGCTTAGTTTTGATATTCGTCCTACGAAGCTTTGTTTCAGTATTTACCATAAATGGGTTCGATATTTTATTTTGTGTAACCATGCAATGGTAAGCCCCATATACTGTAATATGATTGACTACTAGTTGACAGGTTTCCATTAAACATCTTAATGTTGTAGCCTCATAAGCTACGGATGGTGGAATAGGACACTATGCCTGAGCTATCAGCTTATGCTAGGTGACCAACCCCCCATAGTGACCTTTGAGCTTTCTTAAAATGATTGTTTGGAATTGAAATAATAATGGTTGGGCTAATCATGCATTTTCATGGCATGCGGTCTTTTCCAGGTGATTAAATTCTCCTTGGGTGATTTATGTATTATGGTCTTTTTCGGGTGATTAAATTCTCCTTGGGCGATCTATGTATTATGGTCTTTTCTGGGTGATTAAATTCTCCTTGGGCGATCTATGTATTATGGTCTTTTCTGGGTGATTAAATTCTCCTTGGGCGATCTATGTATTATGGTCTTTTCTGGGTGATTAAATTCTCCTTGGACGATATATATATATATATATATATATATATATATATATATATATATATATATATATATATATATATATATTATGGTCTTTTCCGGATAGCTGGTTCTCCTTGGGCGTACCTTTGTGTATTTTTTCAGGTGACTAGTCCTCCTTGGGTGACCCTTCATTTCGACAGCGGGATGTGCATCCCCAGGTCGATGATGCATTCACGCATCCATGTATTTTAATAAGACTGCATCATGTATTATTTTGTATGCCTTGCCATATTTTTATAACTATGCTTACCTAATCGGCGGTGTGTAATCTTGAGAAGAATTCACACTAATTCGGCCACTCGTTCATTGAATATATAACCGTACAGGTGGCCAGATGATATTCGTATTATAGTGATGAGGAGAAGGGTACCATTGTCAAAGAAGCATGATTGTATCTACTAAGGGTTGCTACAGGATTTTATAGTTCGAGACATGTTGCAATTTACTTTGTTGCACGTGCGATATTATTCCACTTTGTAATTGCAAGTATTTGGGACATTGGTTTGTATAAATCATTGCGGGCAGCCTCTTGTATATTCGAAATGTAAATGAAAATTTTTCTTATGTTGATTTGTCTATTCTACACTAAACTGTTGACTCTTAATAAAGAAAAAAATATACATGTAGAATTTGGCTCTCTATATAGGTTAATACTAGAGTTTTTGGGAAACGGGTCATATACTTGGATCCTGAAAATGTGGGGTGTTATAAAACCTCAAATAAATAGGTTCCCCAAAGGGCAAAAGATGGGTGAATGTTGTTTCTAAAAAGTTAAAACTATTGCAAAGAGGAAAGTATTGACTGAATATTCTAACAAGGAAAATTTGATGCATTTATATATTACAACCTACTTCCATGTGTCGTCATACTGTGCTTCAACACGAGTAAACCATTCTGCCCAACCATTCATCAATTTCAATCATGATTCCAAAGACTTAAAAGCATTAGAAAGGTTAAAAAAATGATTGGATTAAATAAGCTGAACTTTATTAGGGCACCTTGGAAAATATGGTTCGATTTTATGAAACCGTTCGTGAATAACCGTAGGATGAAAGGCTGGACTAAGTGTAATGTCGTATTCGATTCTATGGGAGTATTAAATAATATTAACTATAATAAATCATATTATCATAAGATAAATTATTATTATTTTTATTCACTAAATTCTAAATTTTAGAATCTATTTTAATTATAACATAAACTTAACAATTTTTTTTCTAATGTTAAATTAAAATTTAATAAATTTATTTAAATCAAGTATTTTTACAATTAAAGAATTAATTTATATTTAAATTTAACTTTGGATAAAATTGATTCAAATCAATCAAATTATAATTTAATTTATTAAATAAATTCCAAAGCTAATGAATTTGATTATTTTAAAAATAAAATTTATTTAAATAAAAATTAAAATTAGATTTTTTAAAAAAATTAAATCAAACTATACTTTCAATAATTTATTAATTAAGTTATATTATATTCTAAATTAATTAAGATTCATTTTTTATATGATTTGAATATTAAATTAAAATTTTACTATGAATTAAACTGATTTAATTCAACAATTTTTCAAGATATATTTCAAACTTTCAACAATTAACCTAAATAATTAAATAATTTTTTTAACAAAAAGATTAATCACATCAATAATTAATTTAAGCAAATTACTATTAAAATTTGGAATAAAATAACATAACAATTAAATGAAAATTTTAAACTTCAAATTAAGATCACCTACTTGATTTGAAATGCTGAACCAAACCTTACACAGTACAAACCCAACATATACACTCGATGTGCATAATGTCTAAGATCGGGCCTTGATTGACTCATACCTATGCATCATGCATACACTAACTTATCTCTCTCTCTCTCTCTCTCTCTCTCTCTCTCTCTCTCTCTCTCTCTCTCTCTCTCTCTCTCTCTATATATATATATATATATATATATATATATATATATATATATATATATTCTAAGGGTGGGCCCCCACTCAAACTTTACTGGACCCACACTCATGCCGTAAGCTCATAGATAAACTCTATTTATAGGATCTATGCTATAAATGTGCATGTATGTGTTTCATATGTGAAGTAAAATCGTGTCTTAACGTTAATTACAAATGAGTTTTTTTTTTTTAAAAAAATAAAATTATTTATATACTAATTTTAATGATGTGTTTCATGCATGAAGAGAAAAAAAAATGAATTTTAAAACCCTTTAACTTAAATACTATATTTAATGCTAATAACTCTATTTTTATTTAAAATAATGTACACATAAGCAAGATTTGAAGTTAGAATACTGTTCATTAGATGTATGCTTAGATGGTTCAGATAATGAATGGTTTAGATTTTTAGATGGGCATTTCACATGGCAGATTCCAATTCAATAGTCCATACGATACGGTTCGCCACTAGATGGTTTTAATTGGTTTGACCATCTATTGAGAAGTAGGTCAGGGATTAACCTCTTTGAATGGTTTAGATTGATATGCGGATACATTGACTAGTTGATAAAAGTGAGTACCATGATATTTGAATGGTCCAGATGAGTAAAGTGATTGAAAGGCTAGACCTCCCATGTTTCACACATTTTTTTTACTTGTATATATATATATATATATATATATATATATTTCTTCTTCTCTTTTGCATGTGTGTCACATATGCGTGACATGTGAAGGGTGTATGGTATGTATGGTTTAATTTGGTACGTACATGCATGCATAGGTTAGTTAAATTACATGCATGCATGGGTTGGTTACATTTTATGCAGGTCATTACATTAATTACATAGGGTAACGGAAAAATGTCGCTTTCATATTTTTTTCTAAACGCAAAGCAACGTGGGGTTTATGTTATTCCCTATTTCTAGTCATTCTGGAAAAAGCTAATAGGAGAGCGACATGTGGCATCGCACGAGAAATATATGGATGAAAAGATATTCAAGATACATGTAACATTTTTTACAAAATTATAATTGGCATAAATCCAATCTTACACGTCATTGGATGGTCGATGGAGTAATGCAGTCGATTTATCCAAAAGTTTAACAATTGAAGAGAGAAACACGGTCCAACAATCCAAGATACAGAAGGCGACTGAGAAATACAAAACTTGGCCGACATAAGAGGAACAACCATGAAAGGAAAAATGTAACAAGAGAAAAATCTAGAAAGAGGCTCTTCGACTAATGTTATAATTAGAGTAATGAAAGAATCATCTGGAAGAATAAGTTGCATAATAGAAATTGATGTTTTATTTAAACCAACCTGATTTAAATGATTTTAAACTCGCAAGTATACGAATCAGATGTAGATACAATACGTAATATGAGATCATTCCCATGAAGATTGGTTATCACAATTCACAATTTACGATTCTTCTTAACTAATCCAACAAATAGTTTTGCTAATAATTAAGTAAAATAATAAAAATCTATGAAAAATAACTGAGAACAATGAAGAAAATTCAATCAAGGAGAGTATTAGGACTTTTGAATCCACCCTTAATTATCCTAACCCTTGTTTTACTTGTTGATTCATCCTAATTCAGATTGATATAAATTTAATAAATAAAGCATACTCTATATCCTTGGTCGGGCACACAGAATGTATAATCCCTTAAAGCATACGGATCACATCTTTCCATCCATGGTCAGGTATGGAAAGATGTAGATTCATATTTCTTTCTCTATAGAAAACCTGTTCATGGTCAGACACAAGCACCTATAATAAAATTTCAAACAACATTCATATCTAGACTTTGGTTAAGCTCATAGAATGGAGAAGCACGGAGTTTTCATGTAAACACACTAGAGAAAGAAACAAACTAATCAAATCAAGATAAAATCAACACATGACAAGAGTTATTCAAATTAGGAGCTTCATCTCAGCCCTAGCTAAGAAAATTAACAACTCATGAAATCAATTAGGAAGACAGATAAATAAGATTCATAAAATAAGAACATCTTTCTTCCTCTCTTGCTTTCTTCTCCTTCCTCTTTCTTCTTTTTCTCTCCTTAGCTCTGGATCTGCTCTCCCCCAAGCTTGAATCCCCCTTGCTCTGGCTCTTCTCAGGACCTTTTATAGCTGCAGGAGGTCGGTGGAAGGCTGGAGTCGGCTGAAGTCGGTTCCGCAGCAGAATTCGCATAAGCTTTTTCACAGCAAAGTTCGCACGTAAAACAACACCACTTTCCTCAATCAATTTTCAAAGAAATACCGTCCCTTAGTATAATTTTTAATGCTCTACATGATGGACGGTTCAGATCTACCATATGATAAAAAATGGTGGGCCACAACTGCCTGAAAGTTCTGATCTGATCGATGGGTCCCACAGAAGTGTTTTCGGAGAAATCCACCCCGTCCATTGGATTCAGGACAAAATTTTGTTCAAAGATGGATAGTTTTGAATGTCCATTGATGCGGCCCAGAGAAGAAATCACACTAAAATCAATTTGGTATGTTGCAAGGCAGCCTGTTTGTAGCCTCTGTATCGCACACATGTGTATGCATGGGTGAAAAGTATCAGCATGGTTTTGAAGTTTTCAAGCCCCTCTACAAGATGGACGGCTTGGATCATTCGTATGGGCCATTATGGTGGCCCACCGACGATCAAACGACGCCCTTGTTTCCGCCAACGAAAACGGAAGTTTCCGTTTTCTGGATATGGTCGGTGGGGTCCACATACTTGGTATATTAGATGAATCCATACCATCCATAAGCTTTGTAATGGAATTTTAGTTGGAGATGACCGGTTTTGGATTGGATTGAGTGTGGCCCATTGAATTTTAAACCGGCCGTCCATCTTACTTTTTTTCAATGATCCACGTGTATAAGTGTGTGAGGGGCCAAATTGCCACCTAGGCGAGGACACAATGGACGGTACAGATCTTGAAATTACATGATGGGTGGGGCCCACAATAAAAAAAAGGATGTGTGCGTAAGACGCTGTTAGCGTTTTTAGATTTTTGGGAAGAAGGGTCGGTCAGCCCAAGCTGACTGACTTTAGGATTTTCAGTGCACGTCCAGTGCACTTGTGCACCTTACACATTCACAGTTCGTGTGGGTCCCACTAATATGTTTATCCGAAATCTGCTCCGTCCATTCATTTTATCGCCCTATTTAAGTCGTTGAGTCCAAAGTTGAGGCATATATTGTTATCAAGTGGGCCCTACTTAATGAATTAAGGGGCTGATCTGGACATTGGCTCACTTCTCGTAATATCCAATGGCTAAAATTTAATATGTACGGTTAATTTATGGCCCCCAGGACATGTATGAATTTTTGAGCCAATCGAATGACAGAAACCATGTGATCTTGCATTCTGCACCAATTTCAGGCCTCTTTAACGTGAACAACTTGATTTCCTCAAATCCATGGCGTGTAAATCCATCGATGTTACTCCTCTAGAATCCGTTCCTTACTTTGGTGACTTCGGAGTATTAAATCCACGCTTGTAGTATCCTTTTTTAGTCCATGCTCCTAATTACTACCTGCAACAAAAACACAATTAAAATATGACATTAAACATTATCATGTACGTAAAATCAGGTAATAACTGGGGTCTGATATGCAATATTCGACCCTCATCAGAAATTTATAATTAGGAGAGAAAATTTACAGAGCAAACCCCAACAAACAGATACATAAACCTAATACAATTCAATAATCAAATCAAATCTATATTTTATCTCAGTTATCCTAGGAGTAACAATTATTAAGTAGCAGTAATTCTTAATTATAGTATTTAGTTATAATTTAAATTTACGCTTATATATTAGATTTGTTTTCTTCTTCTTCTTTTTTTTTTTTTAATATCATTCCGTTCTTTTATGAGACACATTCTTGTTATCACTCCCAGTAGATGATTGCAAGTTTTTTTTTTTTTTTGTTTAATTTGCATTAGTATACCAAAAGTCTTTTCTTATGGAAGGCAAAGCACAACCTAACTTCATATATAGGAAGAATCCCACTATCAAACCATTAATTGATAGTTATAGAATTCTGCATATGACTGAGTGACCCATCTTGTCATACTTTGGTCATATGCATTCACATTAGATGTATCCGTTTATTTTGGTGATTGGAATTAATGTAGAGCGGGTCATGGACAGTTTCATGGCCAAGATAGATTAGAAAAGGCCCGGTCGACGACAGAAGTGATCCGGACCATTGGACCTTAGATCGGGCATATCTCGCAATCTGAAATGAGTTATCTGATGTAAAATATATGATTTTGGAGTAGAACGAGCTACTTTAGCTAACCAACCTAGCCACGCCTGGTTGTGCAGCCCCAATTTGTGAAAAAACCCCTGATCAATGGTTGTTTTCCTGTTTTATTTTTGTTTTTACTATAAATAGTAAGCTTTAGTTTGATTGTAGCCCTTCATCCGTTGGGCTTTAGGAGTTGTGTCCAACATGGATAATTAGGAGAACGGTTTGGTGAAGCCAAGTAGGACACTTACTATTTTTAGCCGACCGTCTATAAATAGTAACTTTATTATTTATAGTAAGTCACGGATTTTAGGAGTTTTAGTTGTATTTTGATTTTGATTTCTTTCCTATTACTTGGTTCCTTTATTTAAAAGGTTATGAATTTGTTTTTATTTATTCATTAATCAATTTTAAATTTTATTAAAATTTATTTCTATTTCTTGCTTTCTTTCCCCGTGAATTCGAGAAGTTGAAACCCCGCCGATTCAAAGTAGTTATCCTTGAGGAAGATGGTGATGACCTCATCACGTTCTTCCCTACGTCAAGCATGAAGTTAATTAGTTTGGATCGGGCTGCTATATGGATTCTGGCAACCCAGTTCACATCACACAGGAAACAAACCTCGTGCCAACAGTACTCTAAAGTCAACCAAACAACAGGAAACAGTTGGGATTGAATGCCACAGTCGACACATCTCCGGCCATTGTGGGGTCCAATTTGAGCATTTGATCTCCATCATTTTTTGGTGTATGCCCTAAAATTTGTTGGAAAAACAAATGGACGGGGTGGATATCTCGGAAACATGAAGGTGGACTGCACGGACGGTCAGGGTTAGATTCTCACGGTCATCAACCCCAATTAATGTTGCTCGACCGTAGCAGTACACCACGAAGCTTTTCATAAATCCACTCCATGAGGATAGGACGCCCGCCGTTCAAATATTCGAGGGGCCATAGGATACTTACGACAAATCTCCACCGTCCACCTGTTTTTCCAGCCCATTTCATAGCATGGGCCTGAAGATGAGGCTGATAGCAAAATCCACTGGGCCAAACACAGGAAACAATCGGAACTGAACGCCCACCATTGAAGCATTGTGGGGCCATTATGGGCCCATTGAGCTTTGAATCTGCCTCATTTTTTGGCTCATCCCATAAAATGAGCTGAAAAATAGATGGAAAAGTAAGATTCCTCACAAACATTCAGGTGGTAAATGTACAGTCGGAGGGCAATTTCATCCGTAAAAAAACACAAAAACTCATTCGTGGTGAATAGTATAGACAGATTTTGAAAAATAATTTAAAAGTGAGAAGTTTTCTGTCCAGAGCTAAAAAACGCAGGCAGCTACATGAAAAAATTCCTATTTTAAAATACCCACGTTGCCTTGTTAACATTATCCTCGGCCAAAACCCCACTCGCCTGAAAAAAAAAAAAAAAAGGGCCACATGGCCACCGACATTAGCCAACGCGGAAATCCCACCTTCCCGAGAAAAAGAGGAACAAAAATAAAAAAAAAAACCCACCACACGGTTGCCAACATTACCCACGTGAAAACCTCGGGTACCAAATAAAAAAACAGAATTAGGTGAGACCAAGAAACGGATTGCCTACTCCCCCTGCCACCAGCCAATGGCTGGTGGTCGGTGCTCTGTAGGCCCCACCATGATGTGTGTGTTTCATCCATGCCGTCCATCTATTTTTATAGATCATTTTACGGTTTGAGACTAAAAATGAGTTATATCCCAATCTTAAGTGGACCAAATTACAGGAAATAGTGTTTAATGAACATTGACCATTAAAAACTTTTTGGGAGCCATAAAAGTTTTGGATCAAGCTGATATTTATTTTTTCCCTTCACTTGGGTCTGTATGACCAAATAAACATATTGGATGTAAAATAAACATTACATTGGCCCCGGAAAGAATTTAATGGTGGATATCCAATCACTATTGTTTTTCTGTGGTGTGGTCCACCTGATATTTATATCCATCTCATTTATGGATCAAACTCTAAATTGATCTGTAAAAATGGATGAACGGAGTGGATGAAACACATATATCATGGTAGGTCCTACGGAGCACCAACCATCAGCCACCGGGCTCGTGGCAGGGGGAGTAGCCAATCCGTTGAAGCGAATTGCGTACTTACTACTCGCTGAGATTAGCGTACTGGGTAAACTCTGTGAGCCTTGCCATGATTTATATATTTAATCCACTCCGTTCATCCATTTTATTAGATAATCTTAGGCTTGATCCTAAAAATGAAGCATATCCAATGATCAAATACACCACACTGCAGGAAATAGTTGAATTGAACATCCACCATTGAAAATTTATTAGGAGCCACCTAAGTTTTGGATCAAGGTTATATTTGTATTTTCCCTTCATTCATGTTTGTATGATATTATGAACAGGTTGGATGACAAATAAACATAACTGTAAGGCATAGAAAGGTTTCAAGGGTGAAAATCATTATTTCCATTGTTCCATGTGGTATGATCCACTTGATCTTTGGATATACTTCAATTTTTGGATCAACTCCTTAAATTAGCTGGAAAAACGGATGGACGGCGTGGATAAACTACATACATTCGAGGTGGACCCAACTTACTTAATATGATAAGGTAAACTTAATACGATAAGACCGAACCGAGAATCCGATGCCCCGGACAAAAAAATAATAATAATAAAACAAAAAAAAATCCCACCAACCGACCACGATACGGATACCAACATTATCCTTGTCGGAACCCCCACGTGTGCCCAATGAGCGAAACTATTCTTTCCGGAAACGGACTGGCTACTCTCCTGCCACTAGCTGGTCGTCGGTGCTACGTGGGACCCACCATACATATGTATTTCATCCATTTTTAAAGTTCATTTAGGGCTTGATACCAGAAGCGAGAGGAATATAAATCTCAAGTGGACCACACCAACCACAGGAAAACAATAATGATTAGATATCCACCATTAAAATCCTTTTAAGGCTCAATGTACTGTTTATTTGACATCCAATTTGTTAATTAGGTCATGCATAACCAAATGAAGGGAAAATGCAAAGATCAGCTTGCTCCAAAACTTCTATGACCTCCAAAAAGTTTTAAATGGTCGACGTTCATTCAACATGCGTTTCCTTTAATGTGGTCCGATTGAGATTGGGATATACCTCAATTTTGGTCTTGCAATATAAAATGATCTATAAAAATAGACGGACAGAATGGATGAAACATATACATCATTTTGGGTCCCACGTAGCACCGACCACCAGCCAATGGCTGGTGGCAGGGAGTTTTTCCCTTTCCCAGGAGAAAGCACGGATTGCGGCCTACTCCCGTCCTTCTCCAGCTGGGATCGGGTAGCAGCTCTGAGTGGTCATGTATGGGTTTTATCCATACCGTTCATTCATTTATCCATATCATTTCAGAATATATATTCAAAATTGAAGCATATCCAAGACACAGGTGGACCACACCATGTGGATTACACTCTTACCGTTGAAAGCTTCTTGGGGGCCACAGAAATTTTGGTTCGAGCTGATATTTGTGTTTTCCCTTCGTCCAAGCTTATCTAACTTTATGAATAAGTTGGATGGTGAATAAACATCACCGTAGGCTCTAAGAAAGCTTCAACGGTGTCAATCATCACCACTGCTTCGTGTGGCGTGGTACACTTGAGGCTTGGATTTTCCTTTTTTTTTTTAAAAAAAATAAATAATAAAATCCCATTTTATAAAATGTTACGGAGATGTAGATGGACGGTGCGGAAAAAACCTGTGCTCTCGGGAGCGGATCAGGTGTCAACCGGATAACACCCTAGTGGCTGTTATCCTTACACTGGGCCCAACCTTTATGAATTTAATTGGTATATATCAACTCCATTCATCCGTCTTTCCAGCCAATTTTATTCCATTTCAAAATTTAAGTAGATCCAAATCTCTGGTGAACCATACCACAGGAAACAGCAGTGATTGAAAGCTCTCCATTAAAAACCTCCTAGTGAGGTCCACTTGAGCTTTTGATATACTTTATTTTTGGGCCCGTGGCTTAAAATGATCTCGAAAAATAGATGCACAGTGTAGATATAGTCCACACATCATGGCGGAATCTACAGAATTTGCTCGCATATACCAAACTTCTAAAAAAATTGGACGTAAAGTGACTTTATTAAGTGCAGCTCCAATCTCACCGGACACTATGCTGCCTCACTGTAGGACCCATCTTGATGTACGTATTATATATCCAAACCCTCCATCCGTTTTCCAAGATCATTTTAAGGCATGTACTAAAAAATTCCTCCTTCCGTTTTTTCAAATCATTTCAAGGCGTGTTACGTGTACCAAAAAATGAGGCAGATCTAATGCTTTGGATTAGGCTAATATTTTTGAAACATTTGTGAGACCATAAAAGGTTTGGATTAGGCTAATATTTTTGTTATGTTCACCCAAGTACGAATGCCCTAACGAACGGTTGGGCTACTTTATGAGTGGTTTGGATTACATATAAATATCATGGTAGAGCCCCAAAGTGTTTTAACTATCAAAAGCTCCTTTCCACTGTTTCTTGTGTAGCCCAGTTGAATTTTAGATCCTCATGATTATTGGTCTTATTTCTTAACATGAGCTGCCAAAATGGATGGATGTGGTAGATTTCTTACAAACATCATGGCTGGTCCACCGTGGTGCTGCCTCGATGGTGGGGCCCACTTGATATAAGCATTGTACATTCACTGTCCATCCATTTTTCGATGTCATTTTAGGACATGTATAAAAAAATGAACCCAATCCAACTCCCAGATAGACCAAAAATAAGAAACAGTGGTGATTTTTCATTAAAAACTTCTTATATGCCATAAAAATTTTAGATCAAGCTGGTATTTTTTTCCCTTCATCGAGATATGTGTGATCTTATCAAAATGTTGGACGGCATGGATATACAATAGATGCATTAAGGTGGGCTCCACTGTCAGGCCGTACCGTGTTGATAAGGTTAGGGTCGCATCTACTATGCTCCCATCCTTGGGTCAGAAGCCAAGTGAGGCCACCATGGTGTTTGTGAAAAATCGATCTACGCCGTCCATCGTCCATCCATGTTTCTCAGATCATGTTAAGCTAAAAAATGAGGCAGATCTAGTCTTGAGTGGACCACACCAAGCAGATTCATTTTAGGGTCCAAAGAGTGTCCATCATTGAAACCTTCCTAAGGCCCACTTTTGATTCAGATCTATCTCATTTTTAGGATCACGGCCTAAAATAAGATGGCAAAATGGATGAACTGGGTCGATCACACACATATAGGTAGGCCCAATTGACTCTTTTTGACGTACAACACCTTCCGTTCGGTACAATAGTAGGAAAGCTTGGATTTTTGCCTCTAGACATTAATTAGAGTGGTTACTTTAAATATTTTGAAAGCAAGCTTATTTCTATAACTTATTTTAAAGACAGGCGGTTTTAAGAAAATGACCATTCTTATATATACTCCAACCATCTGCACCAAAAAACATCCCATCCTACTTCATTTTCAGGTAAATGTCACTTGAAAACTCATAGGCATAGAAATGATCTTCGAAGAGCTATTTGGTGTGTGGGATTAGGCGGCATGGAACTGCATTAGGTCATGCAAATTCCGACAGGCATTTGTAAATGATATCCAATATTGGATTCCCAATATCATTTCATCCTCTATCAATAGTAGATGCCAAAGGATATTTTCTGGTGGATTTTGTAGTTCACTACATCTTTGAGCCCATGTTGATGCATGTGTTTTAATCATCATGCAACGATGGTGTTAATTCCATCTAATGTAATTCCATGCCATTTAATCCTACTTTCAAAATAGGCCTTAGTTGTGTAAGAGATTTCATATGGTAAAATTCCTTCTTTTGTTCCATCCATTATAGAATTTAATTTTAATATGGTCTGTTTTTATTTCAGTGCAATTTGCTCCTGTTCATCCGCGGTCACAGGCAGAAGATGGGGACCCTAAGAATTTTCAGCAAAGCAAACACAGGTTACTCACTTACTGTAAGAGATGGGATGGTTGTTATGGCCGAGTCCGATAAAACTGACCCTCGCCAGGTATGATTCTCATTTCACTTTTTGACTTTTCATTTTTACGTTAATATAGATTGTGGGCCGTGAGGATTTGATTTTTATTTTTTAGGTTTTTATTTTTTATTATTATTATTATTATTTACTGGCTTATAAAACTTTGGAAAATAAGGGAAATCGGATTACTGACTGAGTTACTCACTAAGCTCTTTCCGTATTGAGTGAATCTGTTGGGCCCACTATGAATGTATGTGGTTTATCCACGCCGTACATCCGTTTCCCAGCTCATTTAAGGTGTTGAAACCGTGAAGAATACCAAAAGCTGAAGTTGACCATACCACAGGAAACAGTGGGAATAATGATTTCCACCATTGAAATCTTGCTAGGCAGGGATGTTTCTTTGTCATCCAACTTATTCATAAGATAAAAAAAAAAAAAGATGCAAGGGAAAACACAAATATAGTCTTGATCCAAAACTTCTATGGCCCTCAATAAGTTTTCTAACGGTAGGCATTCAATTCACATTGTTTTCAGTGGTGTGGTTCATTTGAGCTTTAGGATATGCTTTATTTTTGGGCTTAGGCCATAAAATTATATGAAAGGAGCGGATAAAATATATAAATCACTGTGGACGCCACAGAGTTTACTCACCACGCAATCCGGTTCCGGGTTCAGGTGGGTAGGTGGCTTACCATCCGTACTATCAATGGTCCAGTTTTGATATTCATGGTGGGCCCACTTTCTTGATGCTTATTGCAAATCCAAACCATTCATCATTTTATCCATCTCATTTTAAGGCATGGCCCAGTGGGTCTTTGGCTAAACATAGTTGAAATTATTAATGGTCCAGTTTTGATATTTTTAGGGTGATAACAATCAAGCGCAGGCTTATCAAATCTAATTACAATCAAACACCAGATAAAGGGATCTAAAACTTTCCTAATATTTTTATCTGTATTTTTCATAATATTTTATTAATTTATTTCTTTATTGGCTTTGTGTTGCAGCACTGGATAAAGGACGAGACATACAGTACGAGGATGCAGAAAGCAACAGGCTTATATGCCTTTTCTCTCATCAATAAAGCTACTAATCTGGCCTTAAAGCATCCCATCAGTGCTAATCTCCCTGTAAGTATATGCTCTTTATTTCAATTTCAGTCCTTTCTATACGGGAAAAAAATATATAGTTTTTCATTTTTTCAAGTAATGGAAGAACTTCAGTGCAATGTAGTTTCCTCAAATTACTGCTTAATCTAGATGCCGGAGAGCATAAATGGGTCTGGCCACTACATTTCTCTTTTAGAATTGGTAGGCAAACATGAGATTTGTCAAGACCACAAAGAAGGCCATGGCCACCAACATGGAACTTATAAGCCCATGTGACAATATGACACATTGCAAGTGAAAGCTTCCCATTAAGTGGACTGTTTAGATCTCATGGCCTAAAAATCATGCATCCATGTTGTTCAAAACAAATGGATGAGTTAGAAAATCAACATTAGTTCACCATTTCCAACCATATCAAAGTTCTAACCATTCACATGAGCTGAAATATCCGAACTATCTCAAGATTCTAACCATTGACAAGAGCTCATAAATCCAAACTACCTCAATGTGGTATTTGTATGAGTTCATAATTTCCAACCATTTCATGATGCACATGCAAATATAGTTCGGGAGAAACATTCAACAAGTTTTCAAATGGTATATTTATACATGATTTGCTACTTCAATAAAGGGCTAGTATACACAAGATTCCACATTCAATAAAGGGTCTAATTTGCACACACCATTGTCTAGTTTGTTGCACTTGTACACTTGAGCAATAGTCTAACTTGCACACACATATAATGTGCACCTCATGGATCTTACTTGCCATACTAATACACTTAAATATTGATCTATCTTGTACACACATCACATTTGAATGGCAAACTATTTTAGTCATCGCCACACAACGTTCAGTGGGCTGGTTTGTGCACTACTAACCAATGGTCAAGCAGACCAACATAGGCACCATATATCTATGCTAAAGTGAATCAAGTCAATTATCATTTACACATGTTCAAGTGAAAGTCAAGTATCACTCATCTATGCTCAAGTGAATTAATTTAATTATCATAAACGCTTATTCAAGTGAACTAAGTCGAGTATCATTCATACCGTTGCGCAGCATGCCAACAATGCTAATGAACCAAGATCCAATCTCAGTCTCACTCACAAACGATAAACAAGAAGAAATATAATTTAGAGATAAAATCAAAGCATACCAAACAAATCACAAGATAAAATATACGTGGAAAAACCCCAACAAGGGTAAAAAATCACAGGTGTAAACTTCTACTATAAAGAAAACGAGATTACAAGCAATATACTAACCTCTTGATGCTCCCATACACAAAGATAACCCTTTGCCTAGCTTAGAAAACCCTTTCTCATATCTAGAATAGCCCTAGGACTCCTATTTATAGTTTAGGCAACTTCCCTTTCACATTCTTGCAAAACCGCCTCAAATTTACGCAATCTGTATCAAATCCGCAAACAAATCTACGTAACCTCGATTGGTCGAGCGGACCCTCGACCAGTCGAGCACCTTAGACTAAAAAAACTACAGCTCGCTGGACTTGGAGTCGAGCGAACCCTCGATTGGTCGAGTAAGCTATTCGATCGGTCGAGCAACCCACTCGATTGGTCGACAATCCTATCCAGATGTGGCTCCACATCTCAACAATATCCCGCTTGGAGACACATCACCATAAACATTCGTCTTCTACATCTGAAGTGCACCATCTCCCCGTCTTCAAGCTTAAAGACCAATCAAAGCTAAAAAGAGTTTCAGCTTCTCTCGTGTGACCGCCTTGGTCAGCATATCCGCAAGATTCTCACTTATATGGATATTCTCTAGAGCAATTGATCCATCTTCCAATAACGAACGTATGAAGCGATATCTGATGTCAATATACTTAATCTTTGAATGAAAGACTGAATTCTTAGCCAAGTGTATTGCACTTTGACTATCACTGCACAGCTTACAATTTACTTGCTTCTTTTTCAACTTTTCCATGAAATCTTTCATCCACACCATCTCCTTATACACTTCTGTAGCTGCAACATATTCTATTTCTGTTATACTAATATATATTATGTTCTGTAACTGAGAAACCTAACTAACTGCAGCACTACCCAAAGTAAAGACATATCATGTAGTGCTTCTTCTGCTATCGATATTTCCTGCTAAATCTGAATTTAAGTAGTCTTGTAGCTTGATTTTCGATCTTTCATAACATAACCCTATATCCTTAATACCTACCAGGTATCTAAGGATCCACTTCACAGCTTCTCAATGTTCCTTCCCTGAGTTGTTCATGAACTTGCTAACAACTCCTATTGCTTGAGCAATGTCTGGCCTCGTGCTCATCATATCATACATGAGACTTCCAATAGCTGACACATATAAGACTTTAGCCATGTAATCCCGTTCCTCCTTCATCTTCTCACCTTGCCCCTTAGAACGCTTGAAATGATTGGCTAATGGAGTGCTAACCAGCTTAGCATCTCCCATACTGAATCGATCAAGTACATTAGCTATGTACGCTGTCTGTGATAAAACTAGTTTCCTGTTTTTCCTGTCATGTTTTATCCTCATGTCTAGGATATGTTTTGCAGCTCCTAAATCCTTCATGACAAATTTTCTAAACAGTTATCTTTTAAGAAATGAGATGTCCTTCATGCTTAATCCGACCATAAGCATATTATCAACGTATAGAAAAAAGATGATGTACGATGTATTAAACTTCTTCAAATAACAACAGTGGTCTGTGTGACATCTCCTAAAACTATTTTTTGACATGAAATTGTCGAACTTCTTGTATCACTACCTCAGGATTTGCTTCAGGCTATATAGACTCTTCTTCAGTCTACACACCTTGTTCTCCTTTCCTAGTGCCACGTATCTTGTCGGTTGATACATATATATCTCTTCTTCAAGGTCCCCATTAAGAAAGGTTGTCTTAACATTTAGCTGCTTTAGATGTAAGTCCTCTGTTGCCACTATATTTAAGAACATGCGAATTGTAGACATTTTCAGTACCGGTAAAAATATTTCAATGAAGTCGATACCTGCCTTTTATTGGAACCCTTTCACAACTAATCTAGTTTTATACCATTTCGAACCATCGTGCTACTCCTTCAGTCTATAAACCCACTTGTTATGAAGAGCTTTCTTACCCTTAATTACATAGAGTAACTAGCTCCCATATACGATTAAACTTAAGAGAGTCCATCTCATCATTCATGCCCTGTTCCCACTTAACCCGTGTATCTGACTGTAATGCCTCTTCAAAATACTCTGATTTACCATTATTTGTCAGCAGTAGATAATGTAAGGAGGATGAGTATCAGACCGTGGGTCTCCTCTCCCGAGTAGACCTCCTCACAACCGGTGTCTACGGCTTTGCCTCACTATGCTTTTATGCATGTTTATCCTGTGGCACTGTAACACCCATGTCCAGTAACTCTTCTAACTTTACGAATTCTTTCTCATCAACTTTATTTTACTGCACATTGTCCTTATGCATCACTTTTTCATTAAAGATTACGTCTTTACTTCTGATGATTTTCTTGTTCTCTATATCCCAAAACGGTAGCCAAAATCATGCTGTCCATAGCCTATAAACATGCACTTCCTAGATTTTGCATCCATCTTGTTTCTGTGCTTTGCATCAATGTGAACATATGAAGTGCAACTGAACACTATGAGATGTGCAAGGTTCACTTCTTTCTCAGTCCGCGTTTCTTCTGGTAGCAGACCTTCCAATGGTGCTAAGAGACTTCTATTGATGAGATATGTGGCAGTATTCACAACATCTACCCAAAACATCTTAGGCAATCCTGCATGTAATCTCATGCTCCTGGCGCACTCAAAGATAGTCCTGTTAATACGCTCAGCCACACCATTCTGTTGCGGTGCCATTGGAATCATTTTATGATGTTTGATTTCATTTGATGCACATTACTCCTCAAACCTCTTATCATAACACTCTCCCTTATTATCTGATTCGAGACATTTTACTGTTTTACTTATCTCATTTTCTACCATTACTTTTCATTTCTTAAATACATCAAATATATCAGATTTATGCTTTAAAAAATAGACCCATAGTTTTCTACTATCATCATTAATAAAAGAAACAAAATAACTTGAGCCACCAAGAGATGATACCTGTGCTGGTCCCCACACATCAATGTGCACAAGCTCCAACAGATGCGTCTTTGGAACGCGTCTTGTTTTCTTAAAACTTACCCTCTTCTTCTTACCATACACGCAGTCCTCGTAGAATTTCAAGTCGACAGACTTTAGCCCTGGTAGCTTCCCTTTTGATAATAGCACTTTCATCATTTTCTCACTCATATGTCCCAACCTCTGATGCTATAACTCCTCATTCACTCCAGTTGATGCGACTACAAGTGAACTATACGATCCTAAAGTCACGTACAAAGTACTTTCCTTCTCACCTCGAGATATCACCAAGGCACCTTTTGTGATTTTTCAAGAATCACTGGTGAATGTCGTCACATATCCGGTATCGGCAACTGTCCCACCGAGATCAAGTTCCGTTTCAAATTTAGTATATGTCTGACATCCTTCAATTTTAAAGTTGTTCCATCTTTCTGACTTATATGAACATCTCCCTTTTCAACAATACTACACGGCTCATCATCACCCAGATAGACTCTCCTGAAGTCACTTGACACATAATCACGCAGAACTTCCTTATTTAAAGTGGCATGAAAGGCAGCACCTGAGTCTATGACTTAAGACTCATTCCTAGCATCAAGAGACAAAATCAACGCCTCTGTGTCACTCTTCTCAGATAGATTCACTGAATCCTTCTTACCTTGAGAGCTTTCTTCTTGTTTCTTAAGTGCTCTGATATTACATTTCATGTGCCCCTTCTTCCCACAATGCCAACACCTGTCTTTGTCTTTGGTCCCTTAGACTTCTTTCTCGACTTAAAACGTACATCTCTATTGCCTCCTTTGTTCAGTGATTTTCCTCTTCCTTTAATGTTTAGAGCATTCCCTGAATCCTCTGAAACTCTCGATGCCTTTCTTTTAGATTCTTCATTGAGAATTAGACCGATCACATCATCGAATTTCAGCTTTGTTGACCATGAAGAATTGCTCACAACAATCATCAAACTATCCCAGCTGTCTAACAAATTGGACAAGATCAATAACGCCCTGACTTCGTCTTCAAAAATAATGCCAACGGATTCCAATTGGCTCGTGACTGTATTAAACTTATTTAGATGTTCAGTCACGCTCTCACCATTTGACATCTTCATGTTGAAGAGCTGCTTCATAAGATGAACTTTATTGGACGCTGAGGGTTTCTCATACATCGTAGTTAGAGTCTACATTAATTCTTTTGTGATTTTTACCTTGGATATATTGAAGGCCATGCTCTTAGACAAAGAAAGTCAGATCGTTCCTAAAACCTTCCGATCCAATAAAGACCATTCATCATCTGTCATCTTTTCTAGTTTCTTCTCTTTTCCTTCTAGAGGAATATAGAGGCACTTCTGATATAGATAATTCTCCATCTACATCTTTCAGAAGGCAAAGTTTGAACCATCAAACTTCTCAATTCTAGTTTTCCTTTCTTTCGTCATCGCTCCCACTTAAACTAGACCAATAGCTCTAATATCAGTTGTTGCGCAGCATGCCAACAACGCTAGTGAACTGAGATCCAATCTCCGGTCTCACTCACAATTGATAAATAGGAAGAAATATAATCTAGAGATAGAATCAAAGCATACCAAACAAACCACAAGATAGAATGTATATGGAAAAACCCCAACATGGGTAAAAAACCACAAGTACGAACTTCCACTATGAAAAGAAAATGAAATTACAAGACTAATCTCTCGATGCTCCCATGCACAAAGATAACCTTTAACCTAGCTTAGAAAACCCTTTCTCATATCCTAGAATAGCCATATAACCCCTATTTATAGTTTAGGCAACTTCCCTTCCATAGTCATGCAAAATCGCCTCAAATTTATGTAGTCTGTATCAAATCTGCAAACGAATCTACATAATCTCGACTGGTCGAGCAGGCTCCTTAATTGGTCAAGCATGGGCCTCGACCGGTCAAGCACCTCGGACCAAAAAAACTACAACTTGTTGGACTTTAAGTCGAGTGAACCCTTGACTAGTCGAGTAGCCCACTCGACCGGTTAAGCAGCCCACTCGACTGCTCGAGCAGCCCCGTCCAGATGTGGCTCCACATCTCAACACATACATGTATATGTTCAAGTGAACTAATTCAAGCATCATAAACACTTGTTTAAGTGAACTAATTTAAGCATCATAAACACCCTGATCCATAGCTCAAGTGGTAGACTGAGTGGAGATACCTCATTTCAACACTGAGATCTGGATATCGATTCCCTAGTTGTGGTGGCTAACACTGTGTACTGATAGTAGGGTGTGTACTAACAAGCTAACCACCCCCCCACCCCCCCCCCCCCCCCCCCCCCCCAAAAAAAAAAAAAAAAAAAAGGTGAACTAAGTGAAGTAATTTAAGCATCATACCACATGTTCAAGTGAACTAAGTCAAGCATCATTCACACATGTTCAAGTGAACTAATTTAATCATCATAAAATACATGTCCTAGTGGGCTGATCTTAGCATCATTACCATATATTCAAGGATGACAGTTTTTTGTCCACTAAGCCATCCTAGGTGGCTTGCAACCTCTTTCCTTAGATTATGTAAAGAGAAGAAGAAAAAAATAGGAAAGAGTGTGTGAGATGTACTCACTTGTTTCTTCTTGTGTAGTATTCCTTTGATGAATGGTTGGGATAACTTAAAGTGTGGCTCCTCTCTCTCTCTCTCTCTCTCTCTCTCTCTCTCTCTCTCTCTCTCTCTCTCCTTTTCTTCTCTTTTTTTTTTTCTCTCTTTTTCATTTTTAAGCTTGGGTGTGTGAAGAGTTGGCAATGGGGGAGTGGGCTTTACGTATATTGAGAGAGATGGATGGGAGGTAAGGTGTAATGAGGTGAGAGAGAGAGAGAGAGAGAGAGAGAGAGAGAGAGAGAGAGAGTGATGGGAGGTAAGGTGTGATGAGATAAGAGTGAGAGGAGGGATAAAGAGAGCATGGGAGAGGGATGGGAGTGAAGAAGAGATAGCATGGAAGAGGAGAGGGGGTCTATAGGGGTAAGTAGGAGTAGTTGAGGGTGTGAGAAGCCTTGGCCTTGCCTTATCAAGGTCAAGACCAAGGGATGAGGTGCAAAGGGGGTGATGTAGAGGTATATGTGGCATGTGGGTCCCATGGTCAAAGTCAAGGGTCAATGGTCAATGGTCAACTGTCAACTATCCCTAGTCAACGGAGTATGTTGTGTGAGTAGTTGTGTAATGAGTGTATGTGTGAGTATGTATGTGTATATGGCACATGGGTAACAGTAGGTGTGTGGGTGGTTGGATGCACATTTGTGTGGGCATGTGCGGCATTCACATGCGTGAAGGTATGTATGCATAATAAAATTAAAGTTTATTACATGGAGCTTTGACTAAAATCTTGAATGGCTAATATATTGAAAAATACTATTGAGAGAAATGGACAAGGTATTCCATGCAAGACATAGAGGGAGAGGTGGTGGCCTCTCTCTCTCTCTCTCTCTCCCCCCTCCTCCTCCTCCTCCTCCTCCTCCTTAAGTGTTGACGTATTGCAAATGCTCAAGCGAACATTTGCCTTAGGCCCTACACCCTGAGGATTTAGCAATCCTTTTCCTCGGACCTTGTGCCCCTCCTTCCCATCAGACCACGCAGCATGTGCTCCACACTCACATCTCCATTTAGTGAACTATATAGTGCTCCTCCAACTAGTGAACTATATACCCGAGCCTCCGTACGTCTAGTGGGTTGTACACTCACCCCCTAGTGGACTGAGCACTCACCCTTTCTATTTTTTTACTAAGAGGTAAGAGAAAGAAGAGATGTGACATGTTAGTTGGAGCCGTCCACTCACATTTTTCTAGGATTGTGTTGTTGGCATACCATCTTTGTCATTGGATTGAGGAGGTAAACTGGCTTGTCTTCCCACATGTGGTTGATTTGAGTGGACTATTGGGATCCATCTTTTGGATCTTCGATGCGGTCTAGTAATTGTGTCACTCAGTCCATAATAATAATAATGATAATAACAATAATAAAATATAACATGAAACGCTATCCACCTGCACTCCACATTCCATAACAATGACGGTGGCTGTAACAACCAACACCATTACTGTTAGATTATACGCTATGACAACCTTGTAAAGGCTGCTACGGTGCCCTTTTTTCCCTTTCTGAAAAAAAATCTATTTCGAACCCATTACGAGGCTCTTACTGATTTTATTTTATTTTTTCGTAATGTCTATTTAGGCATTGTAACGCATAATGATTAGTACTTGTTTTGTCATACCATGTAAATATACTATGCATAATTTGCCATTTGACACATGTCAGATTGGGTAACTTATTGGAGTTTTTGGGGTTACGAGGCATTTGAAGATCTTATCAGTTAGGAAGAAACCAGTAGCATTAAAGTTTATCAATGATGGAAAGAGTTTTCCTATCTACTTTGCCCTCCTTTTAATCTGCCAAATTATAGCTTGATCTATATTTAGGTGGAAAAATCTGCAATCCAACATCATTCAAAAAGAAAGAAAAATAAATAAAAAGAAGCGAACCATGCCAACCTCAAAAGTTTTGATCTGCTTCTTTAGCCCTTTTTTCCCTAGCAAAAGAACCTTTCAAGCTAATACTTCTATTTAGAAGATAAAGTTTAGCACAAAAGAATGGTTTTCTTTCCCATCCTATATAATTATTGAATAATGTGAATAAGTGGGATTGAAACTTGTCAAGGAAATGCTTTTTAAACCTTTCATGGTGGATGAATTAAGAAATGACAAGATATGGGCTTATGGTGTAGTGTTGGAAGTTGGATCTTTTTTCATAGTTTCTAAGATTAGATCATTAGCATCATCTCTTGATGTATCCTTTTAAGCAAGTGATGAGAGAAGCCGACAATTCCTCTGCCTTGATGGATCATGTATCTTTTGCTTTCTTAGTAATTTGACACTTATACATGCATGAATTCATACATATAATCTTATTATTTCTTGAAATTATATCTTGATTTAGATTTCAAACATCAGAAACCTATTTTTATGAAATTTCATGGATAACACCATCCTTACCTTTTAAGTTTCTGTTCTTTTTCTTTTTTCTTTTCCGGTTTTTTTTTGTGATTCAATAAAGGGTGAGAGTATCTGTTTTTTCTTATTATTTCAATAATTAGAGCTTTAATCAATGCACATCTTAAGCTTTTTCCCCTTTCTTGCCAATGATTGAAAAACCATTGCAGGTTCAGCTCAGCTCACACAACTTATGTGTTCTTGACGAATCAATTCTGTGGATGAACAACGTGAGCGCAGGTGACGGCTTCACACATATAAGGATGATAAACAACAACAACTTGAACATGGATGCTTTCGTTGGAGCGGGAACAATAGTGGACGGCACCGTTGTTGGGCTTTGGCAGCCGAACAACGCACCTAATCAGATGTGGCAAATCGTTCCTTACTGTAAGTTTTTGAATTGCCATAGCTCTATATAGATCTCCTCAAATAAAGATCAAGAAAAGAAATTAAATGAAGCCATTGCAACTTTCTCTTAGTTCGAGAACTAAGACCATGTATTTTTCAATATTTAGTGTTTCTCTCATTCATCCAATGCATGATAACTAATATTAATAATAAAAAAGTAAGAGATAATTAAGGTTCACTTAGACACATAAGATTTCATGAAATTTCATGATTAATTAATCTAATTTGGTGCAAATTCTTCCAGACGGTTTTATCGTGGATTTTCGATGTTTTCATTGATGCATATCTTTTGTTCACAATCTAAGAGAGCTTAGTACCATTTCTAGAGGGCTAAACATTTCGTTTCCTCAGAGGGATTTGGGCCCAATTGTCTCTACTGGTCCTCTAGCTGTAGCAGGGCTTGAGCGGTCTTCATTGTGATTTAGGAATTCTCTCCCTCTCCTTTTTTAATGCATTTGTACTTGTCCTTCATTTTTTTTTGGTACAACCAAACACCATCCTATAAGAACCCAAGTTTCTATAAAAGAACCTTGAGTATGTATTCCTTGCTTTCTTCCATATCCAAGTTCATTTTAATTTCTAGATGTAACAAAATAAATAAATAAAAGTTGGAATTTTAACGATGGGGCACCTTGATGGATCCATGTCATTCATTTGGTGGGCATTATGTCGTTGGGCAGCATGTTAGAAGAATCCATTGTCAGATGATTTTAGACACCTAGTAGAAGCTGAGTGAGCATACTTCAAGAAAACATATAAAACCTAAGTAGAGATATTTTGGTTAGATGAAAATGAGATAGACCATTTTCTATAATCTTCTTTTTTCTTCCATGGATGATGTATCTAAGATACTCTTTTTCATTTCCTTTGCTGAATGCAGGATAATTGTAGCAGTGCGTTGGTGAATCATCTTATTAAATAAGCTTTTATAGCCATTTAAAGAGGCTATCCTTTACAGCAGTGTGTTGGAAGGTGGTTTTCACCATGTTGGTGTTTTCTTTTGGTTGTTTGGATCATTGTATGAAAGACTATTGAGTTTTGTTGGATTGTTTGGACTGGTAATCAGTTCTATCAACTTCTTTATTGCTCTAAAATATGTGGGTTTGAAAATTAGACTATTTGGGCTCATAGTTCTTTTTCTTTCTTCTTTTTTCCTTTTTTAAATCAACTTGCATTGTTATGAAATATCTGTATGAAGACTTGTGGCATTGCTCTCTTCCTTTCCTATTAAGGGAGTCAATGCCTTGAATAGTGGCTAAGGTTGATAGCCGGCTAAGACAATCCTACCTCATTTTCTTTCGGTTTCACGTTAAGACTGAGCGATGCTTATGGACTTTTAAATTCAGGCCTAAATCTTGCCCTTGGCATCTATATGTTGCCTTTGACCCATGCTTAATAGTGAAATTTGTGGAGCCTAAATACTAGTTGAATCCACACTGAGCATAGGATTGGGCTCGGTTCAGAGGCTTAAATGTGCAGACTGAACCCATTGAGGTCTATCCATTGCATAATCTTTTGGGAAAAATTTTCACAAAACCTATGGCATATCCTCTAGTGATGTGGTAACAATCTTACATGTTGACAGGTGAGGCACTTTGATGAATGGATTGTAAGGGTGAATTTAGATCATGTAATACACTACAATGTACCAAAATTCATTGTCAAATCATAGTTACTGTGGTTTCTCGAGAAATCGACTACAAAGGTGTCATACCCACATCAGAATTTGTGCATAGGTATCGTCTGTATTGCGAAATCAAAACTAGGGATTCGATTTCATTACTTCTCACTATTTTGAAATATCTTACATGGTAAGGTGTGTTTTGAACCACATAAAAAAGCTCCTACTACAAATATTTATGTTCTCATCTTCGTTCACGGCATTGACAATGCTCGACGTTCGATCTCTTCTTGCTGAAGGTGTTGGTGCAAATGTCGTCGCTACCTAAGGGTGTTATTTCCAGTCAACTGCATTAGGTATGTTAATTATCGATCTGAAGATTCCTATAAAACACTGCTGATCATCTTCTTGAGTTGACCACACTATGTGCACTAGGAAGGAATGGAGACAGAAGTCGGTAAATGGCTAGTGACTGTTATTTCTGTTTGCCATTTTTTAATTTTAGGGTTGACTTCAATTCTTCCCAAGGAAAACACAATTTCATTTTATATTTTACTTCAAATACACCCATGCCTCAATCATTATTGTTGGTTCTGGTTAGAAAGACACATCTTAGTTAAGGACATCTATGCATTTTCTTCTCCTTAAGCATGCAATGTGGACAAAATTAGGATGATCATCCACTAATACAATTTGAATGTGATCTGGCTAACTATATGGAGACTCTTCAGTATGTCGACCAAGAGTTGATTTCAACGTCGTTTATGGTGAATGGTCGAGCTTAAACTGCTGCAATTACTAAAGCTTCTTTATCGGAAAGGGTCATCCACATTCTCCATCTAAACAGGTACATAACAAACCCTATACAATGCATTAGGAAAACAAAACCTTCTTTCCTTTTTGCTCTTTATAATGGACCCATGAGGCTGTAATATGTATAGATGCATTAGAAAGATGTTGAGTATAAAATATTGCATATTTACGCCTATTTATTCATTGCTTTATTATGAACATGATAGCGCTTAATCGATCTATTTTCACTTATTTTTTCTTACGAGGTGATTTCAAGAGCTATAGAAAAAAGGACGCTAAAAATCGGTGACTTATTGCTCAAAAGATTACCAAAGTGAGTCTTGGAGATTTGGAGATCAAGAATGAAGAATTTATTTGTCAAATATCCTAGAAAACTAAGTGTAAAAGAGGACGAAAAGATTGTAAAAATTACAGGATCAACAATAGAAAATAGACTGTTCGGCTCGACCTTCAGTCTGACCGAAGGTGCACAAAACAATCCAGTGATGAACGATGAATTTCAAAGCTAATTCGGTTCAACCGAATCCTAATTTGATACGACCGAAAATAGGTTCGGTGTGACCGAATGTGAACAGAGAGTTCATACGTGAAAAGAGTTAATTCAGTGCAGTCGAAAGATAATTTGGTGCAACCCAAGTTCCAAGTTCGATGAGACTGAAGTCGGTCTGCTGCAGCCAAAGCTTAAGTGGACTGTATAAATTTGTGGCAGTTTCAAAGTCGGTTCTAGCAAAGCTTATAAATATTGGTTTTTTTCGAGCTTCTAAGGACAAATTAGGATAGGAGGAGTAGAGCAAGGTGCTAGAGAACTTTAAAGAGTCTTTCATCTTCTTCAATCCATTCGTTCTAGTTAATTTTTCATATTTTGTTTTAAGAGTTTAGTTTCAATAATGTTCTTGGTTGGCAAATCTCTTAGCTAGAGCTAAGAGGTGAAGCTTGTAGTTTGTTTTAATATTGTTCTTACTTTGATTCAAGTTGTTTGATCTTCATGTTGGATATTTCATAATTTGTGGTTTAATTAAAAAAGTATTTTTTATTTTACTTTAATCTATCGTCGACTCCAGCCATGGTAGATGCTTGGGAACTTCATGAATGCTTTCTCTTCTATCATGTAATTGTTTGATCTATATAATTTTTTGATCTACCATTGATTTTTTATTTTTATTTTTTGGGTTAGATTGTTAGTACACACTCCACTGTTAGCCACCCCAACTAGGGAATTGATACCAAGACCTCGGTGTTGAAATGAGGGTATCTTCACTCAGTCTACCACTAGAGCTATGGGTCAGGGTGTTGATCTACCATTGATTAAGGGTATGGTAGATGCTTTGAACTCTCCACACACTACTAAAAAAATAGGGCAATGCCAACGGATAAAAGCCGTCGACATTGACCTTCATCGACGATTAAAGCCGTCGAGAAAGGGGGCGTTGGCGTTGTTCACTGACGAATTTAAACTGTCGGTGTTTTTGACAGCTAAAACTGTCGGCGTTTTCAACGGTTAAGTCCGACGGCCAACACCAATGGCCAAAAGCGTCGGCTAGAAAGTCATTTGCCGACGGTTTTTTACCATCAACATTTCTCATTATTATTATTATTATTTAAGCAAATGGATTGCCTAATCAATGCACACATCCAAAACTAGCTTAATACCCATTTCAAAAAAAAAAAATCTCTAAAGCTCCAAATCAACCAACCGATTTAAAAACGTAAAGTCTACAAAAAAAATAAATCAGATCTACCATTCAAATCCCAAGCATAAAAAATTTATATTTTCATAAAAAAATAAATCGTATATATAATACCCAACTTTATATGAAAGTAATCTTAAGAAGAACGTTGATAAAATAATTAAAATATGCTAATGTCATTGTGTTTGGTTAAATTGCATCAACTAGTTCCTCAAAACTGTGAAAGTCCTCCAAACATAGATGTCGAAAAATCAGCTCTCACCGTAAGAAAAACGTCTATTACCGACGCTTTTTTCACCAGCGGCCAAACAAAACACCGGTGTATAGGTGAACGAGCGGCATTTTTGTGCGGCTGCCAGTGTTTGAATGATTAAGCACCGGTGATTATGAGCATATTTAAACCTCTTTTAGTTCCCAAATCCAGTTCGATCGCCCTCCTCTCTCATCTTCCAAAACCCTTTTTCCTCCTCTACTCCCTACAAAACCGACCCTCTCTCTCCCAACATCGCCATCGACACCAAACACGATCTGGGAGACGATCTTGTACGCTCCCCCCCATCTCTCACAACCCCCATCCTGGAAGCCCCCATCCCGGAAGCCCCCATCTCTCACAGCCCCCACATCTCTCCTCCCTTGCACTCTCCAATTAGGAATTTTGTGTTGTGGAGTGCGATCAATGCAGGGTTTGATGAAAATTGGCAAGTTGAGGCATCTTCAGCTATTTGTTTGAATGAAGGGGTCGATCAGTTTGAGATTTGCAAGCCTCCTGACCTCGTGCATGGTTGGTGGTTCCCTCAGCCTTGGGTAAGGAGAATCGGATGTGTTTTGGTTGGAACATTCATGTTGCCAATGCTCTGATCTAGTAGTTACTGTGGGAGCATGCAGGAAGCCTTTCATGTGTTTGAAAGTATGCCTCACAAGGATCTCATCTCATGGATGGAGTAGGATTCAACAGATTTTGGTCTGACCATCAATCTAGACCGTTCATCTACGGGGCTGCACCTTTGATTGGCGAGAGTTCCAAAATCGATCAACATGACAATCCTAGCCATCAGATTGGTGCTTAGAAATGGATGTTTACCATGAAGTGCTTTCTACCTTTGACAAAAAATTTCATGCGGCGCAGCTTGGATTGGTATGATTTTTCGTGCTAGTGTGCCCGCAATGGGCCTCGCTGGATGGACAGTCCAGATTGATGATTGGGCTTCCATGTCTGGTATGTTTGACTTGCATCTATGTGTTGCAAGGATGTATCTCTTACTTTGTGAAATGCAGGATTTTTTTGGCTCATCATCAATCTCCCTTGAGAAGGAGAGAAATCTAAGAGACTCTATTATCCCTGTTTCCCTAGAAGGGAGAGGCGTTTTCTTGGTTCCAAATCATTTGTACACGCGATGAGAAAAAAAAAAAAAAAGCATTTTTGCTGGTCTTAAACTAAATGCAAATGACCAAAATTCATTTGGGAGTATGCAATTATGGATGGTGTTGTTTTATGGGACACGTGTTATTTTCCTCAACTCTATTAGTTAAACGAGTAACTGTATTTTGGGAAGTTTGTTGGTTAAACCAATATTAAAGCAAGGGAAAATAAGATTCCCTCTTTTAGGACTCGCTTAGATTCTTAGTGGAGGAACTATATGATACGTGGCCTGCATCTTTGCACAGTATACCAGGTTTCTATTTCTGACAAATAAGGCCCATGGTCCGGTAATCTAGATCATTGATCTGTTGTGTCCTATTGTGGATGGACTATGCCTCAAGAACCTCCTTGACAGGACGATTCTGGCCTTTCAATTTGTGGCATATGGTAGATGTTTAGAATTGTTAGTAGTATATGTAATTTCTGATTTTTGTCGGATGTTTTTGTTGAGAAGCTATATGTAATTTGTTAATAGTGCCCTGTCTCTCTCTCTCTCTCTCTCTCTCTCTCTCTCTCTCTCTCTCTCTCTCTCTCTCTCTCTCTCTCTCTCTCTCTCTCTGTTTCTGTGCGTTTGTGAATTAACGAGTTGTTATTTTTTACCCTATGATGTGTTGATTCATCGCTTTTTTTTTTTGTGAATTAACGAGTTACTTGTTATTTTTTACCCATGATGCGTTGATTCATCGCTTATTTTTATTGTGAATTTGTTGACTATTGTTGTGAGACAGATTTGAGCAACAACCATGTTGGTGGGCGCATTCCTTATAATTTGCCCTCAACAGTAAGATCATTGTATGTTCCGAACCTTGAACATGTTGGTTTTGATGCTCTGATATTTTTAAAAGATCTATATTGTAGTAGTTTTGAGAGAGAGAGAGAGAGAGAGAGAGAGAGAGAGAGAGAGAGCAAATTGGGCGCGGGCTGTGTTTTTTTGAGGATTTTGACGAAAAGGTTTTGAGAGAGGAGAGAGAGGTGTTGGTCGAGGAAGCGGTTTGGCCGGTGTACCACACACCACTGATGTGGATGGTGTGTTGACGTCACCAAGTTTTGTGGGTCCATCATGATCTATGAGTTATATCCAAACTGTCCATCCACTTTCTAAGGTCTTCATAAGACTTGAACCCAAAAATAATATAGATCCAAAAATCAAATGGACCACACTGTAAAAAGCAGTGGGAGATTGAACGCCTACCATTGAAACCCTTTCGGGGTCACAGAAATTTTGGTGTTTTTTCTCTTCATTCAGGTCTGGGTGACCTTATGAACATATTGGATGGAAAGAAAACGTCACGGTGGGCCCTATGAATGGTTTAACGATGAGAATCACTGTACCCACTGTTATTTGTGGTATGGTCCACTTGAGCCTTGTGAATTGCTCATCTTTGAAAGTAATATCTAAAATGATCTCCCCAAATGGAGAAACAGGGTAGATATGATAAATACATCGTTGTAGGGCATGTAACTTTGATCTCCTTTGAACCGTTCGTACAACTGGAGCCTTGAGGAGCCTCAACGCTGTCTTCGCACGACACGTACCCACACCGGCTAGATTGGTGGTGTGTAGTACACCAGCCAATCCGCTTCCATTCAATTATTGGCGTTACCCGGCTCGTGGTCGGTGCTATGTATGTATTTTATCCATTCAATCCATCCATTTCTTAAGATCATTTTAAGGCTTGATTCGGAAAATGAGCCAGATCTAAATCTCAGGTGAACCACACCACAGGAAAATAGTGGTAATTTAATGTCCACCATTAAAATTTTCTTATTATTTCCATCCGATTATTGTGATCTACCTCAGATTTGAAATCATACCATAAAATTATCTAAAAAAGTGAATGGACAGCATGGATGAGACACATATATCATGTTCGGGTCCACAAAGCACCGACCACTGGCCATTGCCCCCAGTGGCGGGGGGAGTTGCCCATCCGTTTCGGCCATTGAGGGTTTTTTTTTTTTTTTTTTTTGGCTTGTTAGTACACCCCACTTTCGGTCCTTGAGTTCCGAGTTTAGAAATGGTTCATATGAAATCAAAGTTACGTGGGCCCACAATGATATACTTATCATATCTACACCGTTCATCCATTTGGTGAGATCATTTTAGATCTTGATTTGAAAAATGAGTAATTTCAAATTCAAGTGGACGACACCCCAAATAGCAGTGGGAACAATGATTCTCACCATTAAAACATTCCTAGAGCCGGATATTACATTTACTTTCCATCAATTCCGTTCATAAGGTCACAAATACCTGAATACAGGGAAAAACAAATATCATATTGATCCAAACTTTCAGTGATCCTAAAAGGGTTTCAATGGCAGGCGTTCAATCCCTCACTTCCTTTTACATTGTGGTCCACTTGATGTTTGGATGTGTCTTATTTTCGGATCCAGCCTTACGACTAACTCACCAAGTGGACGGATGGTTTAGATATAACTCACGCCTCACGATGGGATCCACGGAACTTAGTGACGTCAACACGCCAAGATACGCTGCTGGTGTGTGATACACCAACCAATCGGCTCCGTACTGCGCGCGAGGCGGAGCCAGAGACGGACGGTCCAGTCAGGGCCTAGTGGAGCCCACCATGATGTATCCATTCCGTCCATCTATTTCTATAGTTTATTTTAGGCCATTATCCCAGAAAGGAGGCAAATCTAATCGCCGAGTGGGACATACCATGTATCAATGGTAGAAGCTCAATATCTATTATTTCTTGTGGTGTGGTCGACTTGGGCCTTAGATCTACTTTATTTTCTGGCTCATACATTAAAATGAGCTTTCAAAATGTATGGACGGCTTAGATAAATTACAAATATTGTGGTGGGCATTTTACTCCACTTTTTTTGTTACTGCATTTGAAACATAGGTTTATAACCTATCGTCCTAGTAAATGCTTATTATTACTCGCCAACGGCGCGAATTCTAGCGGTAGGCATCGAAAAGAATACTAAGCTACTGGGGTTACACACTTCTTTGTAGTGACAATCAATTCAACTAGACAGTGGAATTGATACTATGAATGTTCATACTTACGATAGGGTGTTTATGATATTTTAATTATTGAATATTCCAATTGAATAAATTAAGATTTCAATTTCACTTGAAGTATTGATTGAATCAAGTCACAATGTATTAAGATGACTTCAAATGGATCTTTAGCGCTCTAGTTTTCTTTACCTTGATATTTTCAACTCACAGCAACATCTCTTACAATTTACAAATTTAATTTATTTTATGATTCTAATTCTAAAATAACTCAAAAAGTCACACACAATTAGTCCACGTAGGTTCGACCTTGGTCTCACTAAGATTATTACTATTTCACAACCTTACACTTAGGATGCAAGTGAACAAAAGTAACATTGAATTATCTACCATGTATACCCCACATAACTTGTGGTTGTCCCATATATATCCCCCATTGACCACGAATCATTTGTGCCTTACATCCATGTCATCTACCCATTGTGATTAATGACACCCTTATTCCATTTGAGAAGACGCAGATCGTATACTGATGTGGCCAATAGTAAGGTGGCTACTGGATAGTGCTATTTAGGGCCTACCTTGATGTATGTGTTTCATCTGTGTCGTCCATATATTTTCCAAATCATTTTAGGGCATGAGCCCAAAAAAGAAATAGATCCAAATCTAAATGGGCCCACTCCACAAGAAGACAATAGTGATTGCAAGCTCACGATTAAAAACTTCTTAGGGGCCACTGTCATTGTTTATTTTCCATCTAACCTGTTGATTATGTGAAATAAACATGGATGACGAGACCATACAATACGGATGGACGGCGTGATGTAAGGCGCATACATCATGATGGGCCACAAATTCTTGGATCCAACCACTTGGTGGATACGGGGACCCACTGTAACTGTTCCACCAACTTTGGTGGTTATGAGGATGCATCCATGACATCCATACAATCCATTTATGATGGGTGCCACAATGATGTATGTTCTTTATCTAAAAAATGGATGCAGATTGCCTATTAACGCTGCAAATCGCGAGGTGGCTAGTGAATAGTGCTCTGTGGGCCCAACCATGATATATGTGTTTTATCCACGCCGTCCATCTGCTTTACAAGATCATGTTATCATGTTATGGAAGGAGTTGAAAAATGAAACAAATTCTAATATTGAGTGGGGGTGTTGTCACACCCCAAAATTTGAGTACAAAGTGTGCACCCTTAAACCCGAGTTTCAGTTCGTAACTCGTATATAACGTGTAATTTAAATTCTTAATTAGTTTAATCAGAGGTGATAATTACATCCAGTATAAGTTCCACTATAATTCCAATTACACATACATAACACTTAGTGTCAATCAACCAATCATATATAAATCTTGACAATCATTAAAATAAAATAAACCTTAAAAATTATTCATTTATTATATCATCATATTAAAATTATGTTTATTCCATACTAACATTATTTTAATGAAATAAATCTAAACAATTTCTTAAAATCTCAAAATCAATACTAATATGCATTATACGCTAATCAAACTATTCTAGCAAATAAATCACATAATCAAAAATAGTTTAATACCACCACTTCATCTTCAAATAAGCATGGACATGTTTCACATATGTTGTGTTCAGGTGCAATAAATCCTTTTGATTCTTGTATTACATCATCTGCTAATGGTTCCTCTGTATGATTTTTTCATCAATAAAAAGGTAAGCTGGGCAGGCTTAGTGAAATAACCCAACATTGTTTATAATCATAGCAATTAAAATAATACAAAAATTTATGTACAATGATAGTGATGCAAATGGTGTATGAATGCATCAGATGGGATGATCATTCATCTGCTTGGGTTGGAGGTCGTTAACCCGCATCCACTCATTGGGTAGGCTTCCACCTTTCGGTAGGCTTGGGCATAGCCCGCATCTGTTAACGCTTTACCAAGATCGACATTTTTTCTAAGAAGGACCTCTATGATTGACCATGCATTATGCAAATGCAATAAATGATGGATGATATGTAAATGCATATTTTTCATATTTAGCATAGTTGTCTTGATTAGAATATTTACATATAAATTTAGCGTACGATTATTATAACAAAATACTTAAATTAATATATTAATCAATCAAACAATCATAAACAATTTATTTTAATTTTAATGAATTATAAAACAAGTTGGGTTACTCACTTGAGTCTGGTAGTATAGAATCCAAAAGTTAATTAGGTTGATTTGAATTTAGAGATCCTATCAATTATATTAACAACATTATTATTCATTATATTACACGGTGGGGCCCACCTTTGATATATATCCTATGTGACCAAATCCTAAATGTTCAAATAATTAAAATTATATGTTTATGAAATTTAATTATTAAAATTTATATTTTCTTTTTAAAATCCTTAAATTGAATGTCAAATAATTAATCGGAGTGGCCCACCGGATGATTGGATCATCCAGATTATTGAGGTCTTCGCATATTTTGCCTCTATACATTGGATGAATGGTATGGATCTAACTACATATATACCAATGGCTCATCTCGACCTTATACGCCAAGTGATACCAACACTTACACAAAAATCTAAGATTTCTTTATTAAACACTTCTAGATCTGACTAATGTGCCCCATCCGATGGTCAGATTAATATGAAAATTATGGTCCTTGTATATTTTTGCCTTAGGTATCATATGATCCGTAGAGATATATCTTAACACAATCAGATTTCATCCATTTAATTTATTCCTAAAATATTACTAACCAGATTTGAAATTATAAAAGCATTACTTTATTAAAATTGTCTCTACACACCTATACAGTGATCGTGTGGATGATCCACACCATCTATTGTATAGATTAAGAAAAAATTAACAACATAATAAAAAATTAAAAAGATCTAAGGATTAGAACTTACTTGATCAAGCCTTCTTAGAATTTATTCTCCTTTTTTATCTAGGGCTTCCTCTACCAATTCAACTATTTACTTATTTTTATTTTTTATTTAAAAATAAAATCTTTAAATATTTATTTTAATACACCAAAATTTAGGGTTGTTACAGGTATCCATAAGAAAATAATAGTGATTAAACATCCACCATTAAGAAGTTCTTAAGGCCCCCTATAATACTTACTTGTCATCCAACCTGTTGATTAGGTAAAAAAGACCTGGAATAGGGGAAAACACAAATATAAGCTTCATTTGAAAGTTTTATAAACACGAAGAAGTTTTTAATGGTGAGTGTTCAATCAATGTTGTTTCTTATGGCATCCACATGAGATATGGATAAAATGCATACGTCATATGGGGACCATAAAGCAGTTGAAATTTGACAATTGTATCTTAGATTTTTGCTATTTTGTGAAGTTACCTTAAGTCGGCCTCATAGTACCATTTCCCTATATATATGTGTGTGTGGAAATGGTACTATGCGGTTGAGCACATGCAAGCTTAACATAAGGTCGAGACTTATTTTGTATTCCAACCGTTCCTACGCTTCGAAAAAAGGCAAAATGGATGATGTCGTTACCAAGTTCTGTAAGCCCCACCAAGATGTATGTGTTGTATCCGTTTAGAAAGTTTATTTTAGAACATGAGCCCAAAATTTTAAGTAAATCTACAACGTAAATGAACCTCACTAGAGAAAGTAGTAGGGACAATGATGCCACAGTTGAAACATTCCTAGAGCCCACCATGATGTTTTTTTTCCATCCAACCTGTTTATAATGTCACAAAGATTCCCTACGAAGGGGCAAAACAAATATCAGCCTGATCCAAAACTTTTGTGGCCTCAAAAAGTTCTTGTTAATAAGCATTCATCCCCCCTGCTTACTATGCTGTGGTCCAAAAATCTCACTATTTGGTCAATTATAAGCCTTTGATGATTAGCAGATGAGAAGAGACCTGCTTCTTCGATTGTTAGAGATGGTACAGTCAAATCAATTTTAAGTTAGTGTCCAATCATCGGTGGATCCAGCAGGACGCCTGGTTTGGATCATCACTCACATGCCATGCGTACCATGCATGATCTGGAGTTACAGAAATGACATGCATACAAAGGCAACGGATAGGTCAAGCAGTATGGAGGAAAATGCTTTTAGCTAACAGTTGGGGCTCGTGACAGTCTTGTAACCTTTAAATGGTGGCCCCCAGATACAAATTCGGCAGGGCCCGTACCTGCAGAAGTTGGGAAAGGAATAATAGAGAGGAATTACCTGTACTATGATAAAATTCAATGATTCATATGCGCATGCACTAAATTAATAAATGTGGCATATATACTAAATTGTACACCGCCTGTTTGGATCCGTGAAAGAAACTAATGTTTATTGCCAAATGTTTTCTGTAATGAACTATGATAAATGAAATAAAGTTTTCATAGTTGATTTTTCGACGAGAATTTTATTTTATTTTTTAAGTAACTATTTTAAAACTTTTTGTCTAATGAAATAGAATATTTTCTTTTTAAAAAATGAATTTATTGACAACTTAAATATTTGGTATGCTTTAATTAAGTAATTAGGCAACTTACTTTTAATTTTTTAGACATCTGACAGTAATAATAGGCTTTTTTACATACGATTATCTTCATTTTCTCATTTTCGCCATTTTTCTTAAAAAAGATATAAATCAGAAAAAATATATCTTTAATATCTTCTTTTGCTTCTTTAGAAAATAAAAAAGGAATGAAAATAATAATATCAAATAAATGAAACAACTTACCTTGTTCTTTTCATTCTTTTTTTTTTCTTCCTCATTTTTCTTTTCAAAAAGACAAATAAATTAAAAAACAAACTAATAAACAAAAAAGAAATCTTAATCTCCTTCAATATTAAAGAGAAAAAAGATGATGAAAATAAAATACAAATTAATAATTAAAACAATATACCTTCGTCTTCTCATTCTTCTTCTTTTCCTTCTTCATTTTTTCTGAAAACTGAGACCCTAATAGTTAACAAAGAACTGAGATCCTATCACCTAATAAAACATTGAGACACGGTCCTTAAAAGAGCAATTGTAACTTTCGACGCTAACAGTCAATAGAGAATTTAGAGCTTATTCTTGATTCCTTATAAGGGTAACGGCCAATTGCGACTCTAACAATCAATAGAGAACTAAAACACTGTCCTTACAAGGGCAACTGCAAACTGTGACACCAACAATCAAAAGAGAACTGGAACCCTACTCTTGAGAATCATGACGATAATAAGGGATAAGTGCAAACCACGACCCTACCCATTGGGACAACAAGTCTTGGTTCTCATTTTGAAGATTGCTCATTTTGAAGATTGCTATTATCTCAAGGATATGGTGTCAGTTCTCTATTGACTTAGGACTGCAATTTGCATTTGCTCTTGTAAGGGCGGGTCTTAGATCTCTTTTGACTATAAGGGTCTCAATTCTCCATTGATTGTTAGGGTCTCAGTTCTCTATTGAATGTTAGGGTGTTAATTCTTCATTAAGTGTTTTTTATCTCAGTCATTTGTTGAGTGATAGGGTCTCAGTTCTCTGTTGAATGTTAGAGTCTCAAATTTTTGTTGGTGTTAGGGTCTTGTTCTTCATTGAGCATTTAGGGTCTCAGTTCTTTGTTGATGTTAGGGTCTCAATTCTTCGTTGACTATTAATATCTAATTTATCTGTTGATGCTAGAGTCTCAATTCTCTATTGACTGTTAAGGTCCCATTTATCTGTTGATGTTAGGGTCTCAGTTCTCTATTGAGTATTAAGGTCTCGATTCTCTATTGATTGTTAGGGTCTCAGTTTTCTGTTGAATGTTAGAGCCTCAGTTCTTAGTTTATATTAGGGTCTTAGTTCTCTATTAAGTGTTAAGGTCTTAATTCTCTGTTCATGTTAGGGTCTCAATTCTTTACTGTGTGTTAGGGTCTTAGTTCTCTATTGATGTTAAGGTCCCAGTTCTTTATTGGGTGTTAGAGTGTCAGTTCATTGTGACTATTAAGGTCTTAATTTTCTATTGAATGTTAGGGTCTCAATGTTGTCAGCCACTAAATGTTAGGGTCTTAGTTCTTTATTGATATTAGGGTCTCAAATTTTTGTTGAGTGTTAGGGTATCAGTTCTCTGTTAATGTTAATGTTGGGGTCTTAGTTCCCAATTCATTATTAAAGTCCTGGCTATCAAAAAAAAGAAGAGGAATAATGTAAAAAAGAAGAAGAAGAAGAAGAAGAAGAAGAAGATAAAGGTACATTATTTTATTTGTTTGATATTTTTATTTTCATTCTCACTTTTTTTTTTCTTTTTTTTTTTAAAAAAAAGAAGATTAAGAATGTTTATATTTATAAGTTAATTTTTCTAATTTATTTATTCTTTTTTTTTTTCTTGAAAAACGAGGAAGAAGAAAGAGAAGAAAAAAGAACAAAAAAAGAAAAAAGAATGTAAGTGGTTTAATTTATTTGATATTTTTATTTTCATTCCATTTACATTTCTCCTTTTTTTTAAAAAAGAAGATTAATAATGCTTTTTCTATTTATTTGTTAATTTTCTATTTATTTATCTTTTTTTTCCAGGAAAAAAAGGAAGAAGAAAAAGAAGGTAAGATGTTTTATTTTCTAAAAAAGAAGAAGATATTGAAGATAATTACAATTTTATTTATTTACTTTAAAAAAAAAAAAGATAAAGAAGAAAAAGAAGAAGAATGAGAAAAAGCATGGGTATTTTCGTCCACAACTTTGTTTCAAAAGTTCTCAGAGGTATAAAAAAAGGTTGCCTAGTTACCTACTCAAGCTAGACCTTGTGTCTAATTTGTTAATAAATCCTAAAAAAATCCCTTAAGGGTCATTTGTCAACGTGTATTCGGTGATAATTGGTATCAATCGATGTGAAAGACAAAAAACTAACGTGTTTGATAGGTGTGAAACAGTGAAAAATAGATTCCATTTACAACTAATTTGTGTATTTTGAAATCACTCCCTCGATGTGTGAATTCAATCACAAATACCACGGATTCATCAAATTGTAAAATATCCAACCAATGTAATTATAGCTTTAGACCATCCATGTTAATCGATGGCTCAAGTGAGCTTGAGTGGGCCCCATCATAATCTTTATGTGAAATCCACCGTGACCATGTTAGGCCCATGGCTCAAAAATCAGTCCATGATTAAGGTGGGTCATATATACCAAGGGAAAGAGTTGGCAAGGGGCTCCCACCCTTGATTTTTTAGGGACCTCCATGTTAATCATATAAAATACACTCCAATCATTAAATGCCTCACTATTACTTAAGCCTTGCAATAAAAATAAAAAATAAAAAAATCAAGCCCAACTATGATTCAAGTGGGCCACAGGAAGGGAAATAGTTTAGTAGTGAGCATTGCCCTTATACTATTTCCAATCATGTGGTCCACCTGAATCACATATGGGTTTAAAAATTGGACCTAATGCCTAACATGGTGTGACACACCTGATGATTGAGGTAGATTTCCCATAAACAAGATGGTGGGCACGTGTGAAAATTTTGAGATTTTCAAATGGTTGATGTCCAAACCTTTTATCTTCTTTATAAAAATCATGTCGTTTAACATTCAAGAAGTAGTGTGCCGCACCATGATGTTTATGTGAAATCTACCCCAACCACTAGGTATGTCACCTCATTTAAGCCCATGGCCAAAAAATAATCTCATTCTGTGATTAAGGTGGTACATTAAGGAAAATAGTTGGCAGAGGGACACCTACCCTTAATTTTTACATGGCCCACTAAATTGAGTTATAAAAAATAGATAGCATAGATATAAAACACATACATCACGGTGGGCCCCACAGCCAACAATCAACTTACCTTACTAGTTCTTTGGATCCATTGAATTTATGTCCATTTAAGAATATTCTCAAGCGCGATACAATTAGAGACGACAAGCAACATTTCAAATCACTTTTTGAATCCTTTCCAAACATTATTAATAGGAAGCCCTTTTGATGATATGAATTGAGAGATAAGTGAGTTCCCGATTAGTGTAGGCTTGCATCAGGGGTAAACATTAACCTTGTACCTCTTAGCTTTGGTTATAGACCGGTTGATGAGGCATTTGTAGGAAGAGATCGTAAGGTGTATGTTGTTTGTAGATCACATAGTTTTGATTCACAAAACAGGGGAGGGTGTAAACATAAAGATAAATTTATAGTGGGGGTGCTTTAAAATCTACAAGATTTAAAATTATTCAGACTATATATATATATATATATATATATATATATATATATATATGGAGTATAATTTTAATAATAATAAGAGTGAGAATGAGGATTTACAAAAGATTGCTGACCAATAAGTTTTTTGAAATGACCACTTTTAATTTCTTGGTTCAATAATTCATGTGTAGATATTGAGAAGAATGTTGCCCATATAGTTTAGGTGTGAATGAAGAAATGAAGATATACCTATGTAGTTTTATGTGATTATCCGATACTAGTCGAATTTAAAGGGAAACTTTACAAAATTGATATAAGACTAGCCATGTTTTATAGGAAATGCTTATTGTTAAAACCTTCTTGGAGCATGCTATAATGTTTATATGCCATCCAATCCGCTCACAAAGGTTAGCCCTAATAGAGTGAAGGTAAAACAAAAATATCAGCTTAATCTAGCTATTGGATCGTTTGGGTCTACACAGGGCGAAATTGCATACAATATAATTCAATCAAAGGAGATCCTGTCTCAAGCAACTTTATATATATATATATATATATATATATATATATATATATATGGATGGTTGAGGTCATACCTAGATGCGATTGATCACGTAAATGATGTTTTTGATGTAGATATGTCAATGTTAATCTACTAATCTAATGAGTCTCTCCCAAATCTATCATATATGAACAAACATTTAAGAGAGAATGCACTTTCCTCTAGTAGAGGCCGGGGAAATGTGCCGATCATCTAGTCAGGTGGACCATACTAAGAAAAGAAGGATGTGATGGAGGACGAGATGACCCCTCATATTTTCTCCTCTTTTCTCACCGTAGGAAGGGATGTCCAGGTCGTCCAAGATCTCTCTTACTCTTTTAGTGTTAATCCCCCTTGCGTTAGATCATTGTATAAGGAGGGGTTAGGGTTTCAGGGGTGTACTCAGTATGGTGTTCCATCACCCTATGAACTTCGGTGTGCACTACTATGAAGTAAGCATGTAAATCCATCTCTAACTTGCACGTGCCCATGATCTACTCCCTATAATGTCAAAATCATTCACCTATGATCCAGATCCTATACTATCATGAAGTTGTTATCACATCTCACCCATCAAATCATCATCAAGTGAGATAAAATTAATTTTAACAGTTAAAATAAAACTTCAACAATCAAACTCCCTTGAAAAGATTATTAAAACCTTTCAATCGTTGGGCCCAATGGAAAAACCACTTGATGACTTTATGATTTAACCATATTTAGTTTTAAAACAAGTCTCATGATAAAACTATTGGATCCTTTATTGGCCGATATACGAGAACTAATGAACCCTAATAAATGTGCCCAATATCACTCACTTTTAGTAGCATTTAGGAAACCCTATAAAGTGAGCATCTAATGGTTGGTTATGATCCAAGACCCTTATGCGTCTTCAGATTTAATGATTGATCAATTAATGTGCGTTGTCAAGTTTATAACCATAATTTAGACTAATTGGTCCCTGAACTGTTAACCTAAACATCTATCTACCAATAGTGTGTTTAAGGGTCCATACTAGGATTCTGTATTCATGGCATACTCATACTCTTATATAGGGTAAGAGCCAAAAGGCATGACCTATATCAAGTTGGTTCCCAATGGTGGAGACCTTCCATCTTGACCCAAGTCAGTCCCTTTACATAAGATGATTGTATATCTATAAGATTGGTGTCCATAAACGTGTCACAAGCATTTATGAGGGTCATGATTTATCTGGGTGTTAAGATTTATAGAATATAGCTCTCCTCGCTCTATGATCACTGTGTCCAATCTCAAGTTCCCTAGCACCAGAAAATGTATCATGTACTCCTTGCACAACCCAATCAGTATAAGATCAATGTAAGAATAATATAATAATAAATGTATTTAAGGTATATAACACATGACCATGAAGGACTCAAGTCATCGAGATCAATGACTAATATCACCCTTATCACATTTACATGGCCAATTGATTAGGATGCATATTGATTTTTTAGGGCACTAGGCTCAACAGTAACAGTTAACCTTAAAAAGATTTCAATGGTAAACATTTCTATATCCATTGTTTTTTATGGTGTGGCTCACCTGAGTTTTTTTTTTTTTTTTTTTTTTTTTTTTTTTTTGACTTCATGGGTCAAGTTCATGTCTACAATCAACTTTCAAAATAGATGTACTAAGTAGATATAACACGAACATCTACATTACACCCAATTCGTCATTTAGGAATGATTTTAAACTGTTCCTAAATGCTTTAGGAACAGTTTCAAACATTTCCTAAATGAGGTGTCGCAAAAAAATAGGAACGGTTCAGAACCGTTTTGGGTACCGTTTTCAATTTTAGAGACGGAATTTTAGGAACGGTTTTAAACCATACCTAAATGACGATTTTGTTTATTTTACCACTATTGCTGCTATTCAGAAGGAAACAGTCAACCACCTCTTCTTACACTGTCCTTTTGCTTTTTTAATAGATTCTTGTTACGTTTCAAATAAAATTAAATAAAAGAACAAACTTAAAATTCTAATGACTATGGAAAGCAAAAATGGCAGTAACAATTTTACTAAAAGAACTAAAATCCAATGCAATGCAACTTTTGAAAGGATCTATGCCATCTGAGACTTACATGCCATCTTTCTTTGACCTGTAATCGAGATACCTTTTCAATATATATTTCATTGAAATTTGGGTTACGTGGAAGTTTAACAAGCTGCAGAAAAGGATTCTGACATTAATACATGCATCAAGTAGTAAGACAACTTATGAACCATAAGAAAATTATGATATATCATTAAACTCTAAATGGATGTGAAAAAAGAAATGAATGAAATGTTCTAGTATGAAAGAAATGAAGATTAACTATGAAGGTGATCAAGGCATAGCAATACCTAAGCCACAGAAGTAACCTTAAGTTTAATTTCATTGATGTCATCACTGGGGCGCCAACATGAAAGGCTAAAATCTGCAAGCTTTAAACATCCCTCATTATTGATGAGAATGTTATGCGCTGCACAAATACATGTAGAATAGATATAATTGAAGCTACAAAAAAAAAAAAAAAAAAAAAAACACACCAAGAAAAAGATCCAACCAAGTATTTGATGACAAACCTTTGATGTCATGATGAAACACTTGATTAGCATGGACAGAGCCCATCCAATAGCCGTTCCATCCATAGTGAGAATGTGGATTACTGTACCATGGGTCCAAGTTGACAAAATTGAAAACTTAAGTATATTGTGAAAAGGCGTATCAAACAATTCCTGAACTCTGAAAATACTGATCAGAGCTTTTCTGAATCAGAAAGGTAAAAATCAAAATTCAAACACAAGTGCAGAATCCTCACATTTTCTTGAAAACTCTTGTTGTTTGAAGATCACTTTTCTATTGTGAAGGCAAAATCTCAGTTTGTATTTTGTAATGTTATGAACCAAGTAACAAATCAAGAGTCCTCTCATCCATCTATAACCCAAAATATTCCTAATGCAACCCATATGACTGGTCACACCAGGAATTTGTAGCACTAGCATCCACTGTGAAACAAATTAAAATTAAACTCAACCTCTCTGAATAATGAATTATTCGAAATGAAAAACCAGCAATCAGTAAATACATACCTGGGCAACCTTGATTGAATTCTGAATAGCCCCTGGATATATCAAAATAGGATAAAACTGAAATGTTGGTCAGTATAAATAGATATAAAAAATATACAAGACAACACGATCTTATTTTCAAATACTTGTTGAAAATGGAATACGTTTACGAAATGATTATGAACAGTTCTCCCAAAAAAAGGTTCTCTTCTATCATGTACCAACATCGTATTACCTTCACAGCTGATTGACAATTCTCAAAGAATTCAATGATAGGGAACATGGTTTTAAGCATAAGTTCTGAAGTGCAAGTCACCCAGAGATCAAAACTAGTATTAGTCACCCAACTCATTCCAACTCAGTCAGAATTGTTCAGACTCAATCTGGTTTTGGAATGTGACTTGCCAATGACACATTTCATTCTCCACCAACATCAAGTCGACTTAGTAGCAATCAATATTCAGAACCATGATACAAAAAAGAAAGAAAGAAAGAAACACACCTTGTATATGTTTTCCCAAAAGCAAAATCTGGTTAATCCTACTAGACTCTAGCTGCTAAACGATCTTTTTTTTTTTTTTTGAGACTGAAAATCAATGCCCGGAATTTTTTTAGTCAGATGAGGATAAAATCCCTGCATTCACTAAAAATCTGTCCACTAATCAGAGATTACGATTGCTGAGACAATATAATTTTCCAAACCTGTAAACATTCAAAAGAGGCCAATTAAGTAACTAAGAATTCTAAAATCAAATCGTTGAAACAATTCTACACTCTGATTAGGGAAAAATGGATTGAAAGGTGCACCTAAACTTGTGGAACACTGTCAGATCTTGTGGGTTTGATGGTATCACATAGGTCCCCATAAAAGAAAAGAAAACTAAGGTAAAAGCAATATTGCAGGTAGCTTCATTCACAAACAATATGATGATGCAATCAGGCCACCTGTGACCAGGATATACAAGCAGAAGTTCACAAACTACAAAGTAACAGCCCCTAAGTCCCTATGTTAAAAAATAATGCAAAAAAGAGTACAAGAAACATAAAAGTTACCATATTTAGTTTTGGTGCATGCCAGTGACCTTGGTAGATGCTGTGAGGAAGAATAACAAGTTGTAAAATAAGCAATAGTACCACTTTCGTGGTATTCATCATTAAAGAAAAAGGGAAAAATAACCTGGAACTGCATTAGTTCTGGTGTATGCCAGTGACCTTGGTAGATGCTGAGAGGAAAAATAACAAGTTGTAAAATAAGAAATATCACCACTTTTGTGGTATTCATCATTAAAGAAAAAGGATATAATAACCTGGAACTACACAAATCCAAGAGGACTTGAACTGCAGATGGTTTCTTAAATACTACTAATAGGCACATCCTGAGAGAACAACCTTCTTCTTTTGATAGGAATTCAAAATACTACTAATAATCTTTCAGAAAAAAAAGGGGTGTAAATGATGTAGCAGATGATATAACAAAGAAAAGCTCTTGCCTCCCAAGCATTGTTCCAAGAGATTCCCTTCCTCTTTTGTAACTTCTTTTTATGTTAATGAGCCTCAAATCTTTAAAAAAGAAAAAAAATGAAAATGAAATAATCTTGTATATTAACTGATAAAAAAGTCACGGTTAACTACATAACAATTCCAGCAAAAAACAAAGAAAAAGGTACTCATCATGTTAATGTTGTATTAATTTCAGCTACTAGAAAAGTTCATAAATGCCACAAGCTTGAATCAAGAACTGCTTACTGAGATCCAAAACCGCAAATCCAATATATGGAACAATGGGCTTTGGTATGATTATCGTTGTATGTCCAGCATATGCCATCAACAAGGGCAGTTCTGCAAATGAGGGTAACACCAATTTTCTGTTCCATAGTTAAATAAGAGTAGGGATAGTTCAAAATCATTTAAGGTAAAGTTCCCAGGCAAAGGGAAAAAAGACTGAGTCAAGATTCTCAAGCACATATGGAAGCCATCAAGGATGAAACCAGAACTTACATTCTCCACGGGACATCAAGGACATCATCAACAAATCCGAGCTGAATCATGAAGCAGATTGATGCTAATGCTGCATTGTACTCGACAAGACACTGCATGAATTAAACATCCAGTGCTCAGCCAGGAGTCCAAATAACAATATAAGGAATAGTTTTGGAGCCATATTAGTCAAGGAAATGCTAAAGAAAATTCATATGGATGTTGGACTTGGAAATCAACTAGTTGTTTTGTGGATTAGGCAGTTCTAGAAGGGGGAAAAAAAAAAAAAAAAAAAAAGAAGAAGAAGAAGAAGAAGGTATCACAGTAATTCTTAAGAAGGGTAAAGAAAACAAACGTAACAAGTAAATATGAATCTTTCTTTACCTGTTGTCACCAACAAAGTCAGTGGAAACCACATCATCTTCAGTGTAACCCAAGATCCCTTTCAGCAAACAAATAAATGGTTGGAGAAAAGCAATAAAGAACTAGTGACTAGGATATCCCAGAATGAGGTGTATGACCATCCATTGTTGTGGCCCAGCCAATCAAGCATCTCTCCATATGAGAAACTTTAAAGAAGCCTGAAATAAATGAGCCCACTATGTTTCCCATCGAGTCAGTGACTGTGTATGCATATAGCTGCTGGGAAATATACAATTCCAGTCAAACAGGTTCACTTTATGTTAATCATGCAGTTCTACAAGAGAGAAGAAAATACAAATTATTATTAAAAAAAAAAAAATGATCAGCCCAAGTAAGCTGTAGACCCTTGTTCGAACCAAGTTTGATGCTTGCTTTATGCTGGCATTGGCCATATACTCATTCTCCCTCACATTGGCATCCATGAAAAGGTTCTATTGTTTGCAATGTTCTTCAAGTTCAAAGACTAAAGAAGAAATCAATGACAGAGTTCGGTGATGATTGAATAATCTTACTGACTGACTTCTTGCTGAAGATTTCTGAACTACGAAAATCGAGGACAATCAGGTCTTCTGCCTGCATTGTCAATGTCATCACTTACTCCAATCCTGCTTCAATCTAGCATAATTGGATTGGATCTTGCCAAACGTTCCACTTTAAATAAGACACATTCAGCTGCATTTGTCATTTTGTTCCAATAAAGACAACAGAGTCCTCATGTTCTAGGAATTGTTACTCTCAAAGCAGTCAAAAACTCAGATTTTCCTTCATGAACTGCTGCTTCACACCCTCGTGAACATATAAATAGCTACACAGCAATCAATCTGAAAAGGATGCAGGGTGCGCATAAGAACATTCTTACTTGTTGCAAACAATAGAACCTCATCACCTCCAGGATGGTCCTCCAAGAACTTTGTTACATCATACGCCTGTTAAAACACATAAAAGATACAGAACATAAAGGACACAACAAGCCAATGAAAAGACAATGAGATGTGGAAATCAAAGAGCAGGCACACTGAGGACCTGCATGTCGGCCAATGGAAAGTCTACAAATGAAGTCTCAAGTTAACTTACACATGTGTTGTACAGGTTGAAAGACCTAACAATGAAAACAACAAAAAGGAAATTAGAAAAGAACATTCACATAATTTCCATCTGGATTTTGAGCCCATTTGTCACCACCCACCCTGCAAGGATTCATACCACTTACTTTCTAGCTTCTATTTGGAAATACCTCTGCATCTTATATTAGCCTGAACCCAGTCAAAACAGGTTTGGAAGGTCCCCTAGATCAGTTGACAACCCACCCTCCTTTTCTTCCCTCATAAGATTATTTCTTTCAAGCCATACAACAGCAAAAAACATTGCATTCTAGATTATCTTGCCAATTGGGCCCCATGCAGAAGAGTCCCAGCAGGCCAGCAGTTAAATCCCAAAAAACATCTAGGTCATTTTAATGACCCCAAACTAAACAGTCCCAACTAAAAAAAAAAAAAAAAAAAAGGTCAGTCAGCTAATTAAGCGAACTACTGCATATGTATGCTCAATATGGATCATGGGGCATCTTTTTCCTAACCATCCACTTCCTTTTATATGAGTTGTTGATTTGTTTTTCTTTTTGAACTCACTATTCTTCTGAGCAAGCATGGGATTATCCCACTCATTTTTTGGGCATGGTCTATCAACAGTGGGGCTGTTGATAGACCATGACACAGGAGAGTTTGCCTTGCAATGAATATGAACAATGAAACAGAGATTAGCATACAATCATACATAAATTAAAGTGGAGGAAGTCTATGAGTTTCACTTCTTGATCAGATTATTCTCACATCCTTGCTAGCAACCACTTCTTTTCAAAATCTATGAGTTTAACAAAGCAAAAACCCTTTTCAACTAACACCCAAATAATCCAATTTCTAATCATTTCTCTCGCTCCAACAAAACCTTCCACTTAAGCTTTGAAAGTTCTGATGTTATATTTTCCAAAAAGCTCCAAATAATGACCACAGAGCAAAATTTTCAAAGAGCCCATACTTTGCACAACTACCAACTTCTATTTATATCACTGAGTTTTCTCCTTAATTTGTGCAAATTCCAAGAGAGCTATCTCAGGTAGTACATTGAGCTGAAATCTCCCAGTTAAATCTGCCTAACAATTTTCACCATTTTTGTTTAATTTAACTAATTTAATTTTTTGTACATATTTTTCTCTACAAATTTTGACCAACACTTCCATTCTGAATGCTCCAACAGCCTTTGATCCTCTCCTATTGTATGACACTCCCCTACATCTGTTTCTTTCAAAACTAAAATTTCTAGCAAAGTCAATTTTTCATACACAATAATCATTTTTACAAACACCTACATGTTACTTAATTCTATTTGTAGCCCATATAACTTGAAGAATCATATACACAACCTTAACACTCTTATTTCTCTTTGTGGAACTGATCATACACACACTGAAAGCTATTCAGCATTTGAATATATATATATATAAGAGAAATATTTAGACATTATTACATGGACGAAACTACAGACAGTTCAAACCAACGAATATAAACAATAGAAATGAGATTAAGCCATTTCAAAGATTCTACTTACCAAATGGTGGCAGCACCAACTGCTATTTCCGGATTTTTCAGAAGCCCGGCTAACAAAATCATTACCATCAAATTCCAATACTCCAAGCTGCAAGAATTTAGAAAATTAGAAGGAAAGAAGTGGAAATCTTCCAACCTGTGAGAAAGGCAAATGAGTGCTATGCACATAAAAATACACTAATTGAAAGAGGTAGAAATCATACAAATTTCCATGTCTTCATTAAGTGGTATATCAATCATGCAGGCAGAAACTATTTGGAGTGTGTCATACTTACAAATCTATTCTCCCAGACAATATCAATCATGCAGGCAGAAACTATTTGCTTTAACTTTCAACCTGGTTGAAAGAAGAAAAATTATACTTCATAATAAAATAAATATATGCAGTCCCAAGTTGAGTCATGGTTTGCAGACTAGAACTATAATGTTAGCACATTCAATGCCAACCATTGAAATAGTCTAACCATGTGGGACCCCAAAATAGATCAACGCTAAATGGCAAAGATTCTTCTTGCCATCAACCTGTTGAAAATTAATGCCATGAAATTAAACCAAGGTGCTAAAACTCAGCCTCAAACAAACAGTAGTAAAATGACCAGATATAGTGCTTGAAACATTCATCCATAAGAAATAGTTCAAAAATAGAGAACACTTAATACCCGCCTTCCATACTCAGTTAAAAAAAAAGGAAGAAAAATGAAAAAGAAAAAGAAAAGAAATTGCATGTAAAATTAATTCAAGAAGGGCCAGAGTAACTTGCCCCCAAACATTGAGAGTGTGTTGGTGCGGTAGATCTTGTAATTTATTTGTAAGGGTTTTGACGCAGGGATGAACATGATGAGGTCGATCATTGTCTTCCTCAAGGATAACTACTCTGAATCCATGGCGCTTCTCTGGACTCCTCACAGAGACTTCTCGAATCCACTAGGAAAGAAAGAAGGAAAATAGAAATAAATTCTAATAAAATTTGAAATTAATTGATGAATGAATAAAAATGAGTTCACAACTCTTTAAATAAGGGTACCAAGCAATAGGAAAGAAATCAGAATCAAACTACAACTAAACTCCTAGAATCCGCAACTTACTATAAATAGTAAACTTACTATTTATAGATGGTCATGATGTCTACTAGTGCGCAAGGTTTTCGGCCAAAAATAGTAAGTGTCCTATTTGGCTTCACCAAACTGTTCTCCTAATTATCCTACGTGCTTTTCATGTTGGACACAACTCCTAAGGCGTAACGGATGAAGAGTTATACTCAAACTAAAACTTACTATTTATAGTAAAAATGAAAATAAAACGGGAAAACGACTGTCGATCCAGGGGTTTCTCGCAAATATGGGCTGCGCAACCTAGTGTAGTGGGGTTGGTTGGCTAAAGTAGCTCGTTCTACCCCAAAATCATATATTTTACATCAGATAACTCATTCCGGATTGCGAGATACGCCCGATCTAAGGTCCAACGGTCCGGATCACTTCTGTCGTCGACCGGGCCTTTTCTGATCCATCTTAGCCATGAAATTGTCTGTGACCCGCTTTACATCAGTCTCCTCTACTTCAAAAGAACTCATCCTCGAGTTCACATCCTGCTCTGGTTCATGATACTTGGTCAGGTCCAGGACATTGAAAGTCCGTGAGATCGCCATGTCATCTGAAAGATCAACAACATAAGCATTGCCATTGATCTTTCCAATGATTGGAATGAGCCCAATATTCTTATTTTTTAACTTGTTGTACGTCTCGGTCAGAAATCTCTCTTTACGCAGATGGACCATAACGCAGTCACCCACCTCGAACACCTTTTGTCACTGGTGCTTATCTGCTTATTCCTTGTACTTCTTATTCAAGGCATGCAGCTTGGCCTGCACTTTCACATGGATGCCCATGATCTGATCTTCCACATGTTCCGCTGCAATGCTTAAGCTTGGGTGCTTGGATAGAGGGATCAAGTCAAGTGTGTGGCAAGGCATTCGTCCGTAAATAATCTGGAACGACAATTTTTCTATCGAGCGGTTCACCATGTTGTTGAATACAAACTCTGCTTGAGACATGGCTAAGTCCCACTGCTTCAGTTTTTCTCCTGCAATACTGCGAAGGAGGTTTCCCAGCGTACGATTCACAACTTCGATCTGCCTATCAGTCTGTAGGTAGTAAGCACTACTGAATTGAAGTCGTGATCGAATTGAGTCCACAAAGTCCGCTAAAAGTGGCTAATGAATTTTGTGTCACGATCAGAAGTAATGGTCTTGGGGACCCCGTGTAGTCGTACGACCTCCCTAAAGAACAGGTTCACCTCGTGTGTTGCATCGAGGGTTTTCTTGCATGGGATAAAGTACGCCATCTTGGAAAAACGATTGACCACCACGAATACCGAATCCATACCATGTTGTGTTCATGGGAAACCAAGAACGAAGTCCATTGATAAATCCTCTCAAGGACCATCAGGCACAGGTAACGGGGTGTAGAGGCCCATATTCTGAGATTGCCCCTTAGAGGTCTGACAAATATGATAACGTTGTACGGCTCTTCCCACATCACGTACTAATTGCGGCCAGTAATACCGCTCTTCCATAAGAGCTCGCGTCTTGTCTCGCCTAGCTCCTGAATAATCTGCTCCCTCAGAGAACTTTGGAGGATACACAATTGATTCCCTTTGAAGAGAAAATCGTTCTGTATATAAAGGTCACTGGGGTGACCTTCTTGGCATTTCATCCACGAATCTTTGAAGTCCTCATCCTCGGTATACAGCTCCTTGAGACAGTCGAAGCCGACCACCTCGTTGCTCATTGTAACAGGTAGTGATGCATGATGGTTAACTGCATCAGCCACCTTATTCTGCTGTCCTGACTTGTGCTTCAAAACGAACGTAAATTCCTATAAAAATGCAACCCATTTAGCATGCACACAATTCACGTTAGTCTGACTATTAATAAACTTTAATGCTTGGTGGTCAGTGTACAGAACAAACACCCTTTGAATCAGATAATACCGCCAATATCGCAGCGCTTGAACAACTGCGTATAACTCAAGCTCATAAGTCGACCACTTCTTTCGGACTTCACTGAACTTCTCGCTGTAGAAGGCTACCGGCCTGCCTTCTTGTGATAATACTCTGATTTTGACATATGAAGCGTCACACTCCACCTCAAACAATTTGTCAAAATTAGGAAGCCCCATGTAAAACCCGTATCCTAATTCGTACTGTCCCTGAGGCTTTCACGGTCATTCCGATCAATTTCCGGCGACTCGCGATCTGCAACCGGCGTTGCGCGCAATCCTGAGTCGGATCCTGTCGGTCTGAGTCAGTTTGACCCGAGACTTGTACCAGTGCGACCGCGCTGTCGCCGCGGTTCCGATGCCGCGTCTCACGCGCCGAGGCGATACCCAGGCCAGGAGATGTGGGCCTGCGTTCAGTTCAAGGAAAATACAGCGCGTTGCTAATCCCAAGAAAATCCATCACATCAATCAAATCATTTGTCACAAGTACACCCATCCCTAAGTACAACTACCCATCCCCAAAAGTCAACTTTCCCATCACCTCACCCATCTCTCTCCCCATCACTCCATCACTCTCTTATCCATCCCTCTCTCTCTCTCTCTTCATATCACATCTTTCATTTCTCTCTCTTTCATTCTCTCTCACATTTTTTTTCCTCCCAAGCCACCCACGTCCAAGCTCCCCATGAGAGAGCTAGTGTGGCCCACCTTCCTACCATCTAATCCCACCCTCTAAAATCGATCTCCACCGTTGAAATTGTACCTTTGGAGCTCTATCATGCATTGGCGAAAGAAGGAAGGGAAGATCAAAGGTGGGTGATTTTCTTTTGTGTAGATCTTGACCCTTGATTATGGGACAAGGGGGACCCATTTCATGCATGTGTTGTGATCATATGAGGGACCCTGATCTCTCTCTCTCTCTATTTTCTTTTGGCCACCTAGATGGATTGGGCCACATGTATATGGACCCCACCTTGATGGATGTATGGAATCCACCGTTCAGCAGTGGATCGTCCAGCAGCTGAGGCTGCTGGACTGCGTGAAATGAAAACATAAATATCAGCTTGAACCCAAAACGGGTGGGCCCTGGACATGGCATCACCTGATGTATGTGATCCATCCCATCCATCTGCTGGACGTGTGGGATCCACCTTGAGGTATGTATATTCACCGACCATCAAGGATGATGGGATCCACCGTGACTTATATGTTTCATCCTCACCGTCCAGAGGTTTTCTGGATGGTGGGATTCCACCGTAATATATGTGTTCCTGCCGCCCACTCTGCACGTGTGCTGCATCCATGCAGCGTGGGACCCACCTCTGACGTCCAGACCATCCATTTGGACGGTGGGCCAGCGGCTGGTGCCCTGGTTTGAAGACAATAGCTGCTGTACACCATAACCGTCCATCCACAGCTGCTGTATTTGAAGTCAGCAAGCTATTTGGGTGCGAGATCCCACCGCACCCTTTGCAATGGTCCAGATCAGCAACTCGTGATGCTTTTGCATGAGATCCCACCGCCCAGATAGATGGACGATGGGCCACAACCTTGGTGTACGTGTTTCATCGAGGTCGTCCATCTATTGGCAGTCCATCGGACGGACGGTGGTTAGCAACCGCTGCGAGCAGCTGCTCTATGTGTAGCTGTGGCTCTGGGATCACCATGATTTATGCGCAATCCACTCCATCCATCCCACCGTCCATCGGTTGGTGGAGTCGACCTGATGGACGCTTTGCTGAGGCATGTGTTGCATCCCATCGTCCATCTGGACGGTGGGAACCTTGCAGCTGGGAGCTGCTCTGTACGTCCGCAGGACCCGGGACAGAACGTGATGCAGGTGTTCTATGCACACCGTTCATCTGTTGGTGGGGCCCTGACCATGATGTATATATTATATCCTAACAGTCCATCTATCTGGACGTGGGTCCCACATCAGCCATTGGCTGTTGTACGTCGTCAACAGGTCAGGTGGGCCCTGACCTTGATGAATGTTTATATCCAACCGTGCACCCATGTGGGACCCATACATTCATACCATCCATCCACGTGTGTGGAACCACATGTGTGTGGCCTACCATCCTTCCACATGTGTGGGCTTACCATGACTATATGGGTCTCATCTCCACCGTCCAGCTGTTGGACGGTGGCAACCCACCTTGATACATGTATTTTAATCCCCACCGTCCAGGGACGTCTGGACGGTGCAGTGGCTCTAGACGGTGTAGTGGAAATTCCACCGTGTTGTGTGCTGATGCGCACCGTCCATTTGTAGAGCCTCACACGTGATGCAAGTGTTTTAACTATGCCGTCTAACAACGTAGGCCCCACACACGTGGAAATCACGTGATGCATGTGATGTGGCGTGTGGACCCCACCTTGACGTTGTACAATATTCAGGCCGTCCATCAGTGCTCCTGGACGCTGGACTTGTGTGTGTGTGTATATATATATATATAAAATATTATGGTGGTCCCTGATGTACGTGGGACCCACCTCGTATGAAAGCAGATTGGCTGCTGTAACTCACATCAGCAGGCCCGTGGGGACCCACCAAATGTATGGGTCTGATCCAGACCGTCTAACATGTTGAACGGTTGGAACCCACCTTAATGAATGTATCTTATATCCACCCCGTCCATCTGTTGTGAACGTGGGACCTGCCCCGCACGCATGACACATGTGGGCAGGTGGCAACCCACCTTGATATATATTCAGCCGTCCATTTGTTTTGTTACGTGGGGGCCTGCCTTTATATATGTATTTTGATCCATATCGTCCAATGATTGGACGGTGTTGGAGTGCTATAAACCCCACCATATTATATGTATTTCATCCACATCGTCCACATTTGGACGGTGTTGTTCAATGTTTGGATGGTGCTGGACAATGTTTACACGGTGCCGATTTACATGGATAAATGTTTGAACGGTGCTGATTTATAAAGGCAATGTTTACACAGCGCCATGAGCTCCACCGGGATGTATTTATTATCCACGTCGTCCATCTTATGCAATGCGGCCCACCTTGATATATGTATTTTATGTTTACACTATCTATCGCTGGACGATGCCATGTAGGTTCTACCATTGATGCATGTATTATATATCTCCGTCTTCCACCCCTTGGATGTGTGGCATACCCAGAGGTACATGTTGTATTCAAACTGGCAAACCATATGTGTCACCCATTCCGTCCAGATCATGGGGCCTATCTTGATACGTATTTAAGGCCCATTAGTGCAGCCCATTAATGTAACCCGCGTGATGTATATTAAGCCCATGTGTAGGGCTCACCTATTATGTATTTGAGGCCCGGGCGAGGTCCATTGTGATGCATTCGAGGCCTATGGTTGAGGCCCAATGCGATGAATGTATGGCCCGTTACGTTGTGTATGAATCACTTGTATGGGCCACTCCTTGGGAGCAATGTTGGTTGAATGTCCACATTGATGAGTAATGATGGTTTAATGTACACATTGTGACCTTCCCTTAAGCCTTGATTACCGATTAGCGATCGAGGCCAATTATCATGACCGATTGCCGATTAGCGATCGAGGCCGATTATCCTGACCGATTGACGATTTGCGATCAAGGTCGTTTATCATGACCGATTGACCGATATTGATTATCGAGGCCAATTATCGTGGCCGATTGTCGATAGACGTGGCCGATTGACCGATTCTGATTATCGAGGCCAATTATCGTGGCCGATTGTCGATAGACGTGGCCGATTGTCGATTCTGTTTATCATGGCCGATTGACCGATTAGCGATCGAGGCCGTTTATCATGACCGATTACCGATTAGCGATCGAGGTTGATTATCTTGACCGATTGACCGATATTGATTATCGAGGCCAATTATCGTGGCCGATTGTCGATAGACGTGGCCAATTGCCGATTCTGTTTATCAAGGCCGATTGACCGATTCTGATTATCGAGGCCAATTATCGTGGCCGATTGTCGATAGACGTGGCCGATTGTCGATTCTGTTTATCATGGCCGATTGACCGATTAGCGATCGAGGCCGTTTATCATGACCGATTACCGATTAGCGATCGAGGTTGATTATCTTGACCGATTGCCGATTAGCGATCGAGGCCGTTTATCATGACCGATTGTCGAATAGCGATCGAGGTAGATTATCATGACCGATTGTCGATTGACGGTCGAGGCCGATTATCATGACTGATTACTGATTAGCGGTCGAGGCCGATTATCATGACTGATTACCGATTAGCGATCGAGGCCGATTATCCTGACCGATTGTCGATTAGCGATCGAAGCCGTTTATCATGACCGATTACCGATTAGCGATCGAGGCCGATTATCCTGACCGATTACCGATTAGCGATCGAGGCCGATTATCCTGACCGATTGCCGATTAGTGATCGAGGCCGTTTATCATGACCGATTACCAATTATGATGGCCGATTGCTGATTTCGATTGTAGGGGCCCAATGTGATGTACATGCGACCCATATTTGAGGCCTGACGTGATGTGTATTCAGCCGTGTCTAAGGCCCAATGTGATGTATATTGAGGCCTAGGTGATGAGGCCCATTGTGATGCATTTGAGGGCCGGGTGAAAAAAAAAAAAAAAGCCCATTGTGATGTATGTTAGGCCCATGAGCAGGGCCCACCTGTTGTGTACATGTAACCCTTGAGTAAGTCCCATTGTGTTGTATATTAGGCCGTTGTGTAAGGTCGTGGGCCCATTATATGTTTGGATTTATGTGGGTCATTCCTTAGGGCAATGTTGGTTAAATGTCCACATTATCGAGGCCGATTGTTGATACTGATTATGAGTATGTGTCAGCATAGCATCATGATACATGCCCATACGCATCATCTGCATGTTTGTTATGAGATGTGATTGACCATTGCATATGTCATTGGGTAGGATGATATGAGACTCCCTGATAGGCGGAGATTGTCTCGCATGAGTGCACGGTATGCGTAGGACTGATGCATGACTGGATTGTATGACTCATGCATCTTGCATTGTGTGTTGTGATTACTGTATGCCCTAGCGATATCAGGGCCGTAGCCTCCACAGGCATATCGTAGATGGCCAGATGAGACACCGGAAATCTGTTTTACATGGGGTGCTATAGATATCCCTGGGTGAAAGTCCCTAAACCCTCTTGGTTCCAGAGGCTGCTCCAATGTCTAGACCGAGTGGGTAGATGAGCGTCGTGTGCCGATTACCAGATGGCTGCGCTCTCCACTGTTTCGTGGTCGGTTGGAAGGGGGTGCGGCCTTACCTGCCCGAGAGGAGGGGGCAATGCTAGGCTGAGTCTAACCAGCTCGAGGAATGGGTCCGCTATCGACGAGTCGAGCCCGATATTGGCAGACGGATAGTGTGGTCTCTTCCACTTACCTTATTGCGCGCGATGTGGCGGCGATCTGGTTTAGAGTGTACTAGACCCCGGTGATTTCTCAGAGAGGAACCGTACTGACATGTGGACTTATTGAGTAGGGGATGCATGCTCATTCATTCATTCACTATCCACTCGGGCTGGTGGTGCGCAACTAATTGTTGTGTACCTTCGTTATGGCAAGGATTTCGGTTGGGCGCGCGACTAGCCTGAGATCAGGAGTTTATCACAATGAGTCTGACTATCCAAATTTAGGTATGGGACTGGTTTGGATAGAAGTCCCTTGTGGTGGACCCCATAGCCTGCGATACTACGTACTATCATCCCGACTTCACACTCCAGCATGGTTATTTCATTCGCATCGCATATTACATTACGTCCGCAGGCATATGGCATCTTGGGTTGTTATTTCTGCACTTATATGGCCTGAATAGATTTAGCAGGATTTGTACATTTCATTGCATTCTCGACATCTGCTATTTAGCTCTTTATGACTCCTTATCGCATAGTTGTTCTATATTGCGTATTCTGATATTGATTAACTTATAGACTTGTCCATACTTCCACTTACCCTGTTATCGTATGACTTACATCTTGTCAGTATTTCCGCTTACTCTGATAATTTCTGCTCTTGTTAGTGTTTCTGCTTATTTAGACATTGTATGGTTTATGGATTACCAATTTTTTTGGTATTGTATGATTATAGCATTGTATTGAATACTTGGCACTTACCTTGTGCACACACTTACACCACCCTCTGAGCTTTCTATAAGCTTATGCACGATAGATGCGTGCAGGTGATGTTAGGCTGCAGCAGTGTTGAGCTTGGAGCGTGCGGTGGTCTTCTGAAGCTTGATTATCTATTTATGTATTTCCCTTTTTGTATTGTATTCAAATGATTATATTAGTGAATATGTGATGACAGGTTGCTGTTGTGAATTGGGTAATCTTGTGGTTATGCTTATTACTAGTTATATGTAAAAAAAAAAAAAATCCTCCTTATAGGATCCCAGGATCGGAACCTGGCATATGAATGCTAGGAGCCGAGAATGGGGTACTACGGAGGCTGTCGGCACCGGATTCGGCGATCGGGATTCCTATGAATCCGATTTCCGGGTTTGGGGCGTGACACCCCAAGATTGGTGTTGTAGACAAACGATGCTTGATCTCGTAAAAGCTCTTATCAGCTTTATCGGTCCACTAGAACGGCCCTTTTTCATGTAATCTGTTATAGGCGCGACTATGGTGCTAAAATCTCGTACAAATCGACGATAGAAAGTCGCCAACCCTTGAAAACTCCTAACCTCATGAATGTTTGTCAAGATCGGTCATTCCCTAATAGCTCGCACCTTTTCCTCGTCCACCTGAATGCCTATAGACGTTACAACAAATCCTAGAAACAACAGGCTGTAAGTTAAAAAATTATACTTTTTCAAATTGAGGTACAACTTGTTATCTTGTAGGACCTACATGTAAGACCCGTATCTTGGTCCGTACCTTTCCGTACACTTCCGCGGTCTTACCGGTCGAATTCCGGCAACTTTCGACCCTTAATCGATATCGACACGCGACCCTGATTCATGTGCCGACAACCCGAGTCGACTCAACCCGAGACCAATACCATAGCGACCGCGCCGTCGTTGCGGTTCCGATACCGCGACTCGCGCGCCGAGGCGATACCCTGATCAAGAGTTATGGGCCAACGTTCGGTGAGAGAAAACGCCGCGCGTTGCGAAAACCAAGGGAATCTCAACGATGTGTCACATCAATCACATCAATCCCATCAATCCATCACATGTCAAGTACACATCACTTCCATCCCTTTTCCCAAGCAACCACAAAAGTCTCCCAAACCCATACCTCTCTTACACAAAAAGCCACAAAAGTCTTCATTTCCCATACTTCTCTTACACAAAAGCCACAAAAGTCAAATTTCTCTTACACCACCATTACTCACCCATCCATCCATCACTCTCTCTCTCTCCCTTTACATCACTCTCTCTCTTTCTCTCTTTCTCATTCCAAAAATTCCAAAGCAACAAAAGATTTCCAAACTCCATACGTATGGAATTTTGCAAAGCCTCCTAAGCTTCAAGTGGCCCACCTTCCTACCCCAAAATCTCTCATCTCAACCCTCCACTCTTCATCTTAGCCATTGAAGTTGAAGACAAGGTGTCAAGGAACCTCTAGGAGCAAGAAGATCGGACGGTGGGTGCCTCCATAGGGTAGTTTTACTTGTTTTTGTGGTGGACCAAGTGAGGCCCACCGATCAATGGTGTGGATCTCACTTGGGACCCTAAAATGTGGCCGATGGACCACTTGGATCATCATGATCATTCCATGATGGGGCCATTCTCCATGGACCCCATCATGATGTTCATTTTCATTTAGAAAGGTCATCTAGACCGTCCATATCGGTGGAGAATGGATCTCCACCGTTGATTTAAATTTTCTATGGTCCCATGTGCAAGGGATCCTTTTATTTTAAAAATTTTCTTGTAAGGGAGGGCCCATAATGACGGGGTCCCTCCATCACAAGCTGTGTCCCACTCTCCATCTCTCTCTCTCTCTCTCTCTCTTTTATTTTATTTTATTTTATTTTATTTTATTGTATTTTATTGTAATAGGAGGGTGTGGCCCACTTGAATGGATCCCACTTGAGATATTCTATTTTATTCAAGTGGGGCCCACCTTGGCTGTTACTCCCATGCCACCCATCAGTGGGGCCCACTTCATCAGGGCCTTCCATCTTAAAGCAACAAAAAAAAAAAAAAACTTTAAAACCGTCCAGACGCTGGACGTTTTCAAGGAAGAAAGAAGGAAAAAGGGGGGGGGGGGGGAAACCTTTTTGGTGGCCCACTTGCATAGGCCCCACCCTGATGTTTAAGTTCGATCCAAGCCGTCCATCCTCTTGTCCATATAGTTTTAACCGTCAAATAAAAGAATGGGACTGATCTGAATATCTTGTGGGCCATAGCAAGGGAAACATTGGCCGTTACCATTGAATAATTTTCTGGTATTTCTATGCTACCAAAAAAATTGAACTTCGGACTCATTTCAATTGTTACGGGCCCCTGAAACCAATGGACGGGGTGGATCTGTTGGATGTGGGCCCCAAATGCCAAAAACCCCAAAAATGAGGGTTTCCATTTTTTTCTTTTAAAATTTGTAAAGAGGCTAAGCCTCTGACGTGCAACAGAGGCTGTAGCAGGCGGGCGGCGGGCTGACGTGCAGCCACCCACGGCTGCTGCCGTGGGCCCCACCATGATGTATATGTGAATCCACGCCGTTCATGAGGTGGTCCCCTCCTCAGGTGGGCCCCCCTCCTAGTTTCAACCAAATCCAACGCTCGGGTGGCCCACATCATATGAAACAGTGTGAATTGAGTGTCTACCATTGAACTCTTTTGTGGGCCACAGAAGTTTTGTATAAAGATGAAATTTGTGTCTTCCTTTCTCTCAGGTACGTGTGACCTGGTCAACTGGTTGGATGAAAAATATATGCTATGGTGGGCCCCACATGGGTCCCACAGTGAAGCATGTGCTTTACTCCCACCGTCTAGACGGACAGTGGAGCCCACCCCTATGTACGTGCATTAGTTACACCGTCCAGCAGCAGCTGGACGGCCGGGGGATCCCACCAGTATTTGTGTGTTTGATCCGCACCGTCCACTATTTGGACGGTGGGACCCACCATGATGTATGTGTCCTATCCACTCCATCCAGCTGTTGATAGGGTGGCCATCCAGCAGGAAAACAGTGTTGGTTAAAGCCCACTGTTGGAACGCTTTGGTTTGGTAGAAGTTTTGGTTCAATATTTAATTTTATTTATTTATTCCTTTTTATTTCCCTGGTCAGGGTGACCTTATGAGCCGATCGGACGGCAGGTAACATTATAGTGGGCCCCACATGGGACCCACCACGATGCATTGTTGCGTCCAATCCGTCCTTCCACTTTGTGAGCTCATTTTATTGTATGGGCTAGACCCATTTGAATTACAAAGGGTCTATGGGTTAGGCCCATTTAATTTATGAAAGGCCTATGGGTTAGGCCCATTTGATTCATATAAGGCCTATGTGTTTAGGCCCACTTGATATGTTCCAAGTCCATAGGACTAGGCCCTTTTGATGTGATCCAAGACCCATAAAAAATTGAACCCAATGTTGCATTCTTAAAGCCCATGGAAGTGGACCCAATTGATATATTGTTAGGCCCATTGGACTTGTTTGAGACCCATGGAATTAGGCCCATTGGACTTGTTTGAGACGCATGGCTAGGCCTATTTGATATATGTAAGGCCTAGGGGTTTAGGCCCATTTGCCTCATATTAGACCTATAAGTTGAGGCCCACTTGGTCCACATGTGGGACCCAATTAGTGTGGCCCATTGGCCATGTATTAAACTCATGTGGCTAGGTCTAATTGATGCAACCTAAGGCCCACGGGTTTGACCCATTGCAATGCACATAAGACCCATTGGTGTGGCCCATTTATGTGGCCCATCTGATGAATAAAAGTCCATGGAATATGGCCCATTTGATATATATGTAAGGTCCAATGGGGACAACCTACGGTCCATTGCAATGTGTAAATCCATTATAGACTAAGTACGATGTTCACAACGATCGTGCCTTGGGAGCAATGTTGGTTTGACGTCCACATTGCGAGCGTAATGTTGGTTGGATGTCCACATTACGACCCTCCTTAGGGCCCATCACCAGGCCGTACTTGTTGTGTATTGACCGTCCAGGTCCATCTGCATTGTTAAATAGTTCATTTCATTATAACATGTTTAGTATAGTTTCATGACTCATGATCATACGCATCATATGTATGCTTGATATGAGGACTGACTGATCATAGTAATTGCCTTCGGGCAGGTTGTTTATGGGCTCCCGGTTAGACGGTGTTGCCCTACATGAGCGCACGGTATGCGCAGGATTGGTTGCATGACTGGATAGCGTGATTCATGCATTCCGCATTTGTGTGACATGGTTATTGTATGCCCTAGCGACATCAGGGCCGTAGCCTCCACAGACGCATCGTGGTTGACAGGATTGGATACCGAAAATCTTGTTCTACATGGGGTACTATAGATATCCCTGGGTGAAAGTCCCTAAACCCTTATGGTACCAAGAGGTTGCTCCAACGTCTAGACCGAGTGGGTAGATGAGCGTTGAGTGCCGATTACCAGACGGTTACGCTCTCCACTGTGTCGTGGTCGGTTGGAAGGGGGTGCGGCCTTACCCGCCCGAGTGTAGGGGGCAATACTAGGCTGAGTTTGACCAACTCGAGGAATGGGTCCGCTATCGACGAGTCGCGCCCGATATTGGCAGACGGATAGTGTGGTCTCTTCCACTTACCTTATTGCGCGCGATGTGGCGGCAATCTGGTTTAGAGTGTACTAGACCCCGGTGATATTCCATACTTTGAACTGTATTGATGTGTGGACATTGATGAGTATCCGTATGCTTGAGTTACATTATACATTGCATGGCCTTAGGATGGCCGATACCATTCATGTCTTGCATCGCATAAGCCTTGGTTCGGCTCATGATATTATGTTTCCATTTGCATATTCCGCATCACTCTGACATTGCATGTACATATTACTACCTTGAGCACACACCTTCACCACCCTCTAAGCTTTCTGTAAGCTTATGCACGACCGTTGCGTGCAGGTAACGTTGGATCGCAGCAGCGTTGAGGCAGGAGCACGTTGCTGATCATTTTGGAGTTTTTCTGTTATTTACCCTTGTATTTCCCTTTATGCCCATTGTACTTGTAAAGTTTTTGATCATAGTGGAAATGTAATGGATTTCTTGGTTGTTGTTTGTGGGTTATGCCTTTGGTTATGCTTATTACGAATCAGACTGACATACAAAATCCTCCTCGTATCATCCCAGGATCGGAACCTGGCGAATGGGAGCTAGGAGCCGAGAATGGGGTTCTACGGAGGCTGTCGGCGCCGGATTCGGCGATCGAGAATTCTGTGAGCGCGGTTTCTGAGTTTGGGGCGTGACACTACAACACCTTCCTGGGATGTTTTTGGTGCTCCGCCTCATCCTGGCTACATATCAATATGTCATTAAAATATATACCACAAATCGGCCAGTGAACGGTTTTAGAACTCGATTCATCAAACGCATAAAAGTACTTGGTGCGTTTAATAGGCCAAATGGCATGACTAGCCACTCATACAACCCTTCCTTTGTCTTGAATGCCATTTTCCATTCATCACCGGGTCGGATAAGAATCTGATGGTACCCGCTCCTTAGATCTATTTTAGAGAACACCTTGGCCCCTCCTAGCATATCGAGCATGTCATCCAACTGTGGTATTGGGAACCGATATTTGATGGTAATTTTGTTAATTGCTCGGCTCTCGACACACATGCGCCAGATTTCATCCTTTTTTGGCGTTAATAATGTTGGTACAACACATGGGCTCATACTCTCTTTCAATAAACCCTTACGGATCAATTCCTCCACTTGTCCTTGAAGTATCTCACAATCTTTCGGACTTATCCGATAATGAGGGCGATTGGGCAGGCTAGCCCCAGGGACGAGGTGTATGTGATGTTAGATGTCCCTCATAGGGGGTAATCTATCAAGTAAATCTTTAGGCCAGACTTCTTTGAATTCGTTTAGCAACGATCTTAAACTTGGAGGGATGTTTGAGGGTTCCTTTTTCTTGCCCTTCACCACTACAGCGTATACCTCACCGGTTTTCTGGATTCTTTCATGAAATTCCGAATGGTCAAGAGGGAACTCCCCTCCACTTTAGAGGCTTCAGGGTAGTTCTCTGGTACCATAGGGGCAAGGATTATTTTTCGACTATCATTTACAAATATGTAGACGTCGTCTCATCCCCGATGGGTCGCATCACGATCCGACTGTCAAGGTCAACCGAGTAGCATATGACAAGCTTTCCTATCGACCATATCACAAAGTATCTGATCCTTATAATGTTTACCAATTGAAAATGAGATAGTGCATTGTTCAGTTACTTTGGTCTCATTCACCTTTTTTATCCAGCCAATTGAGTACGGGGAAGGATGTCTCATCGTTGGTAGCTGCAACTCATCCACCATTACCCTTGAAATGATGTTCTCGCTGCTACGACTGTCTATGATCACATCACAGACTTTTCTGTTGACAGTGCACCGAGTACGAAATATATTGTGTCGCTGTGGGTGTAATTCCGTTCGTGGGGTATACAGTAGTCACCTTACAACTAGAGATTTGCCACGATCCTGGCCCGTCAATTCATCGCCACCTGTTATTTCTTCAATGGTTTGTTCATATTCATCAAAGCCATGATCTTCTTCTGTAGCCTCATCTTCAGTGGCCCCTTCGTTTATAGTTAAGTGTGCTGCGGGACGTTGAGGACAAGTGTTTGATAAGTGGCCTGGTTGGCCACAGCGGTAACAATTGTTCGGCCTTGGCCGAGCATAAGGATTTGGAATCCTACTCGGGCCCGCTGTCGTGGGTGTTGCCCGTTGAGGTCTGGATGATCCGCTCCCCATATCACGGTTTGCGGGTAGAGGAGGTTGAGGACGTTCTCCTACCGAATCTTTTCCTCAAGCTAGCACTGGATCATGTGTGGGACCCGTCATGGGAGGTCGATTTGAAGGATAGAGATGAGTAGGAGATCTTGCAAGTTGTGTTTTTTTCCTCCCCACCAATTAAATTGTTTCATCCACAGTCCCGACAGGGTACATCTGAACTCGGTCCAAAATTGCTGGTCACAACCTGTAAGACCCATATCTTGGTCCGTACCTTTCCCTACACTTCCGCGGTCTTACCGGTCGAATTCCGGTAACCTTCGACCCTTAATCGATATCGACGCGCGACCCTGATTCATATGCCGACAACCCGAGTCGACTCAACCCGAGACCAATACCATAGCAACCATACCGTCGTTGCTGTTCCGATGTCGCGACTCGTGCGTCGAAGCGATACCCTGATCAAGAGATATGGGCCAACGTTCGGTGTGAGAAAACGCAGCGCGTTGCGAAAACCAAGAAAATCTCTATGATGTGTCACATCAATCACATCAATCCGATCAATCAATCACCCATCAATCCATCACATGTCAAGTACACATCACTTCCATCTCTTTTCCCAAGAAACCACAAAAGTCTTCATCTCCCATACCTCTCTTACACAAAAAGCCACCAAAGTCTTCACAACCCATACCTCTCTTACACAAAAGCCTCAAAAGTCAAGTTTTTCTTACACAACCATCACTCACTCATCCATCCATCACTCTCTCTCTCTCCCTTTACAACTCTCTCTCTTTCTCTCTTTCTCATTTCAATCTCCAAGCAAAAAAAATCTCAAGCCCCATACGTGTGGAAATTTCTCAACTTTTCTAAGCTCAAAGTGGCCCACCTCTTCATCCCAAGATCTCCCATCTCAACCCTCCATTCTTCATCTTAACCTTTGAAGTTGAAGCTAAGGTGTCAAGGAACCTCTAGGAGCAAGAAGATCGGACGGTGGGTGCCTCTATAAGGTAGATTTACTTGATTTTATGGTGGACCAAGTGAGGCCCACCGATCCATGGTGTGGATCTCACTTGGGACCCTTATTTGTGGCCGATGGACCACTTGGATCATCATGATCATTCCATGATGGGGCCATTCTCCATGGACCCCATCATGATGTTTATTTTCATTTAGAAAGGTCATCTAGACCGTCCATATCGGTGGAGAATGGATCTCCACCGTTGATTTACATTTTCAATGGTCCCATGTGCAAGGGATCCATTTATTGTATAATTTTCTTGTAAGGGAGGGCCCATAATGTCGGGATCCCTCCATCGCAAGCCGTGTCCCACTCTCCATGTCTCTCTCTCTCTCTTTTATTTTATTTTATTTTATTTTATTTTATTTTTATTGCAATAGGATGGTGTGGCCCACTTGAATGGATCCCACTTTGAGATTTTTATTTTATTCAAGTGGAGCCCACCTTGGCCGTTACTCCCATGTCACCCATCAGTGGTGGCCCACTTCATCAGGGCCCACCATCATTAAAAAAAAAAGAATATATAAAATATTAAAATCGTCCAGCGTCTGGGACGCTGGACGTTTCAAAGGCAAAAAAAAAAAAAGAAGAAAAGGAAGAAAAGTAGGGGCTTTTTGGTGGCCCACTTGCATAGGCCCCACCCTGATGTATTGCTCTAATCCAAGTCGTCCATTCCTTTCACCATCTCATTTTAGGCGTTGAGCCAGAAAATGAGATTGAACGGAGCACCTGGTGGGCCGTAGCGTCAAGGATCACACCCTCACCATTCAAACTCTATTTTCTTATTTTATTTCACTTCCAAGCATCAAAAAAATTCAAACTCTGGACTCATTTGGACGGCCTCGAGCCGCTAATCATAATGGCCGGGACGGATTTTAGTGCAGTGGGCCCCAAGTGCGAAAAATCGCAGGAAAACGTTTTTCCTGAATTTTTGAAAGAGGCAGAGCCTCTACTCCTGCCACGGACAGCGGCCAGCGCTGCACGCTGCTGCGTGCAGCCGTCCAAGGCGGCGAGCGGGCGTCCAGCGTGGGACCCACGGCTCCAGCCGTGGGCCCCACCGTAATGTTCGTTTGTCATCCAACCTATTCAAGAGGTGGGTCCCCTCCTCAGGTGGGCCCCCTCCAAATTTCGATCAGATCCAAAGCTCCAGTGGCCCACACCACATGAAACAGTGGGACTGTACCCCTACCCTTGAGAACCATTTTTTTAGCCCACAGAAGGGTTGGATCAAGCTGAAATTTTTGCTGTCCCTTCATACAGGTCTGAGTGACCTTATGAACGGGTTGGATTTCAAATAAATATTTCGGTGGGCCACATTTGTGGGACCCACGGTGATGTATGTAATTCATTCGCACCGTCCACGGCCCGTGGACGGTGAGACTCACCATGATGTATTGTTTCACCCACCGTCCAGCGGACGGTGGGGCCCTGTTGCATGTGATCTACACACGCCGTCCATCTGACTTTGATGCTGGGGCCCACTGCCAGCTGCCATAGTGATTTTTGTGGGACCCACCATTATATACATTTATGTATGTTATATAGTTTATAATATATATTTTATAATATGAATATTGTAGTGGGCCCTATGAATAGTTTGGATGGAAATAAGTATTTTATAAGGCCCATGAGTCGGGACCCATTTAATTTCAAAAGGGCTATGGGTTAGGCCTATTAATTTATAAAATGCTTATGAGTTAGGCCCATTTAATTCGTACGAGTCCTATGGACTTGGGCCCACCTGCTATGTAAAGCCTATGGGTTAGGCCCATTTGATGTACTTCAAGGCCCGTGAAATTGGACCCAGTTGATATATTGTAAGGCCCACGGGACTAAACCCATTGATTATAAAAAGGGTCCATGGGATTAGGCCCATTGGACTTATTTGAGACCCATGAGTTAGGCCCATTTTATTTGATTAAGGCCTAGGGGTTTAGGCCCATTTAACTCATGTTAGGCCTCTGGGTTGAGGCCCATTTGATATACGTTTGGGGCCCAATTAGTGTGGCCCATTGGTCATATATTAGACTCATGAGACTACGCTCATTTAATGCAATCCAAGGCCCACGGGTTTGACCTATTGCAATGCACATAAGACCCATTGGTGTGGCCCATTTATGTGGCCCATCTGATGAATAAAAGGCCCATAGGATATGGCCCATTTGATATATATGTGAGGTCCAATGGGGACAACCTACGGTCCATTGTAATGTGTAAATCCATTACAGACTAAGTACTGATGTTTACAAAGATCGTGCCTGGGAAGCAATGTTGGTTTGACGTCCACATTGCGAGTGTAATGCTGGTTGGATGTCCACATTACGACTCTCCTTGGAGCCATTGTTAGGCCCGTACTTATTGTGTATAGGCCATCCACGTCCATCTGCATTGTAAAGTAGTTCATTTCATTACAACATGTTTAGTATAGTTCATGACTTATGATCATACGCATCATATGTATGCTTGATATGAGGATTGACTGATCATAGCATATGCCTTCAGGCAGGTTATTTTTGGGCTCCTGGTTAGGCAGTATTGCCCTACATGAGCGCACGATATGCAAATGAATTGTTGCATGACTGGATAGTGTGAATCATGCATTTCGCATTTGTGTGACATGGTTATTGTACGCCCTATCGACATCAGGACCGTAGCCTCCGCAGACGCATCGTGGTTGGCAGGATTGGATACCAGAAATCTTGTTCTACATGGGGTACTATAGATATCCCTAGGTGAAAGTCCCTAAACCCTTATGGTACCAAGAGGTTGCTCCAACGTCTAGACCGAGTGGGTAGATGAGCGTTGAGTGCCGACTACCAGACGGTTACGCTCTCAATTGTGTCGTGGTCGGTTGGAAGGGGGTGCGGCCTTACCCGCCCGAGTGTAGGAGGCAATGCTAGGCTGAGTCTGACCAGGTCGAGGAATGGGTTCGCTATCGACGAGTCGCGCCCGATATTGGCAGACGGATAGTGTGGTCTCTTCCACTTACCTTATTGTGCGCGATGTGGCGGCAATTTGGTTTAGAGTGTTCTAGACCCCGGTGATATTTCATATTTTGAGCTGTATTGATGTGTGGACATAGATGAGGATCTGTATGCTTGAGTTGCATTGTACATCGTATGGCCTTGGGGTGGCCGATACCATTCATGTCTTGCATCGCATAAGCCTTGGTACAGCTCATGATATTATGGTTCCATCTGCATATTCCGCATTACTCTGTCATTGCATGTTCATGTTACTATCTTGTGCACACACTTTCACCACCCTCTAAGCTTTCTGTAAGCTTATGCACGACCGTTGCGTGCAGGTGACGTTGGATCACAGCAGCGCTGAGGCAGGAGCACGTTGCAGAGTGTTTTGGAGTTTTTGTTCTACACCACTGTATTTCCCTTTATGCTCATTGTACTTGTAAAGTTTTTTATCATAGTGGAAATATAATGGAGTTATTGGTTGTTGTTTGTGGGTTATACCTTTGGTTATGCTTATTATGAATCAAACTGATATTTAAAATCCTCCTCGTAGCATCTCAGGATCGGAACCTGGCGAATGGGAGCTAAGATCAGAGAACGGGGTTCTACGAAGGCTGTCGGCGCCGGATTCAGCGATCGGGAATTTTGTGAGCCCGGTTTCCGAGTTTGGGGCGTGACACAACCCATCTATAAATTGTGCCACCTTCTGTGACTCAGATTCTGATAGATCATTTCGTGTATCCAACCGCTAGAATTCTTCAGTGTAATCTGTAACAGTTCGATTTCCTTGTCGACAATACTGGTATTACTGGAATAATATCTGCTCATAATCACTGGGGAGAAATCGTGATAGAAGAAGACGTCTCATCCGAGGCCATGATGGGATGGATGCCTTATTCTGTCAGGCTCGTGAGAGTTGTAATTGTTCCCACCATGCAGAAGCACCAGATTTTAATTTAAACGCTTCCAATTTCACCATTTTACGATCTGGCACGTCTATATAATCGAAATATCTCTACTTCGGCTAGCCAATCGAGAAAATCTTCGATACGTAATAAGCCATTAAAACTAGGAAGTTCAGCCTTACCTCGATAGTCTCTTTCAGCACGATCTAGATGATCGCCTCCATGGATTGGTCGTCGGGCAAAACCCTCATTAATGTCCTCGTCGCTAGAACTAGAATCATCTGGTGTAGCCCTACGGTTTGCCACTGGTAGTGCTCTGCGATAATCAGGGTCACGTCGTACAGCAACCATGGGTGGTGGACCTACCATCGGTGGTGGAGCACTGCCTAAGGCTCGGGGTGGAAGTAGCGCATCCGCAAGACGGTCGAGGGTTACCTACAACCCTTGCATGGTCAACTGACTCTGCCAATGGAAAGCTTCCATTCTTTCCAAAAGATAACGAATCCCTGGATCACCGTCCACAGGATTTTGATTCATACCTTCGTTGTTTGCTATCGGCCTGAGGGGAAACCTCACTAATACCAAATTGACGCAGGGATGAACGTGATGAGGTCGATCACCGTCTTCCTCAAGGATAACTACTTTGAATCCACGGAGCTTCTTTGGACTACTCACAGAGACTTTTCGAATCCACAAGGAAAGAAATAGGAAAATAGAAATAAATTCTAATAACATTCGAAATTAATTGATGAATAAATAAAAATGAGTTCATAACCCTTTAAATAAGGGTACCAAGCAATAGAAAAGAAATCAGAATTAAACTACAACTAAAACTCCTAGAATCTGCAACTTACTATAAATAGTAAACTTACTATTTATAGATGGTCGTGATGTCTACTAGTGCGCAAGGTTTTCGGCCAAAAATAGTGTCCTATTTGGCTTCACCAAATCGTTCTCCTAAGTATCTTAAGGACTTTTCATGTTGGACACAACTCCTAAAGCCCAATGGATGAATAGTTATACTCAAACTAAAACTTACTATTTATAGTAAAAACGAAAATAAAACTAGGAAACGACCGTCGATCCAGGGGTTTCTTGCAAATTCGGGCTGTGCAACCCTGCAAAGCAAAGTTGGTTGGCTAAAGTAGCTCATTCTACCTAAAAATCATATATTTTACGTCAGATAACTCATTCCTGATTACGAGATACGCCCGATCTAAGGTCCAACGGTCCGGATGACTTCTATCATCGACCGGGCCTTTTCAGATCCATCTTGGCCATGAAACTGTCCGCGACCTGCTATACATCAATTTTTCATTCCAAAACCCTTATGTCACGCCCCAAATCTGAAAATCGGATTCATAGGAATCCCGATTGTCGAATCTGATGCCGACAGCCTCCGTAGTACCCCATTCTCGGCTCCTAGCATTCATATGTCAGATTTTGATCCTGGGATCCTACAAGGAGGATTTTTTTTATGTACATTTAACTAGTAATATGCATAACCACAAGATTACCCAAATCACAAAGGCAACATCATCATCACATATCCACTAATATAATCATTTGAGTATAACACTGAAAGGGAAATACATAAATAGAAGCTCTAGAAGACCACTGCACGCTCCAAGCTCAACACTGCTGCAACCTAACATCACCTGCACGCATCTATCGTGCATAAGCTTATAGAAAGCTGTAAGACCCGTATCTTGGTCCGTACCTTTCCGTACACTTTCGCGATCGTACCGGTCGAATTCTGGCAACTTTCGACCCTTAAACAATATCGACGCACGACCCTGATTCACGTGCCGACAACCCGAGTCGACTCAACCCGAGACCAATACCATAGCGACCGCACCGTCGCCGCGGTTTCGATACCGCGACTCGCGCGCCGAGGCGATACCCGGATCAAGAGATATGGGCCAACGTTCGGTGCGAGAAAACGCCGCGCGTTGCGAAAACCAAGGGAATCTCAACGATGTGTCACATCAATCACATCAATCCCATCAATCAATCACCCATCAACCCATCACATGTCAAGTACACATCACTTCCATCCATTTTCCCAAGCAACCACAAAAGTCTCCCAAACCCATACCTCTCTTACACAAAAGCCAACAAAGTCTTCTCAACCCATACCTTTCTTACACAAAAAGGCACAAAAGTCTTCCTAACCCATACTTTTCTTACACAACCATCACTCACCCATCCATCCATCACTCTCTCTCTCTCCCTTTACATCACTCTCTCTCTTTCTCTCTTTCTCATTTCAAAGAAAAAGCTCCCAAGCAAACATCCCACGTATGGAATTTTGCAAAAATCCCTAAGCTTCAAGTGGCCCACCTTCCTACCCCAAAATCTCCCATCTCAACCCTCCATTCTTCATCTTAGCCATTGAAGTTGAAGACAAGGTGCCAAGGAACCCCTAGGAGCGAGAAGATCGGACGGTGGGTGCCTCTATAGGGTAGTTCTATTGTTTTTATGGTGGACCAAGTGAGGCCCACCGATCCATGGTGTGGATCTCACTTGAGACCCTTATTTGTGGCCGATGGACCACATGGATCATCATGATCATTCCATGATGGGGCCATTCTCCATGGACCCCATCATGATGTTTATTTTCTCTTCAAAGGTCATCTAGACCGTCCATGTCGGTGGGGAAAGGATCCCCACCGTTGATTTTAAATTTCGGAGGTCCCACATGTTTTAAGGCCCACTTGTTACATGATTTGTTGTTAGGGAGGGCCCATAATGACGGGGTCCCTCCATCACAAGCCGTGTCCCACTCTCCATGTCTCTCTCTCTCTCTCTTTTATTTTATTTTATTTTATTTTATTTTATTTTATTTCATTTTATTGCAATAGGAGGGTGTGGCCCACTTGAATGGATCCCACCTTGATGTAATTTTTATTCAAGTGGGGCCCACCTTGGACATTGAGCCCATGACACCCATCAGTGGTGGCCCACTCCATCAAGGCCCACACTCAAAAAAAAAATTAACAAAAGACCGTCCAGCGTCCGGGACGCTGGACGTTTCAACAGAAAGGGAATAAAGGAAGAAAGAAAAAGAAAAGGGAAATGGTGGGCTGCTCCAACATGGCCCCACCTTGATGTATATTTTTAATCCAAGCCATCCATTTTATTCTCGGGATCGTTTTAGGCGTTGAGCCGAAAAATGAGATCGATCCAATTATCTGGCGGGCCGTGGCATTAAGAATACTAATATCTTCCTTTAAAACTTAAAAAAATGATTTCTGGGGTCCACCAGAAGCTTGGACCTACCTGAAACTTGTTTTGGACTCCTATTTTTGTGGGAAACATGCAATGGACGGGATAGATTTGTTTAATGTGGGTCCCACCTAGGAAAACAAAATTAAAGGAAATCCATGCATGCGTTTGCTACTTGACGTCCAGAGGTGTCTGGACGTCCAACCAAAAAAAAAAAGAAAGAAAGGAAAAGAAGGGAAATGGTGGGCCACTCTTGTAAGCCCCAACTTAATGCATGGATTTAATCCAAGCTTTTCACCATCTTCCTCAGATTAATTTAGGCGTTGAACCAAAATTTGGGACCAATCCGGAACTCAGGTGGGCCATACCATCTAAAATCATAAGGAGACATGCCTGAAACATACAAAAACATTTGGTGGGGCCTACCTGAAATTTGGACGTGGCTGAAACTTGGTTTGGACGCCTAATTTTGTGGAACACATGCAATGGATGGGGTAGATCTGGTTAATGTGGGTCACACCTAGGATAAAAAAAAATAATTTTCTTTTTTTGGCATGACTTTGTGCCATGAGTCCAGAGACGTCCACGTTAAAAAAGGGTGGCCGTATTGGCCCACTTGTAGACTCCACCATGATGTATATTTTGCATCTATACCGTTCATTTAATAGGTCCCCTTGAATGGTGCGTTGACTCCAAAAATCATCCACAAACTGAACTCAGGTGGGCCATACCATCCAAATCATGTGAAGACATGCCTAAATCATATAAAAACACTTGGTGGGGCCTACCTGAATTTTGAATGTAGCTAAAACTTGGTGTGAACCCTCAAACAGGTGGGACACACGTAATGGACGAGTTGGATTACAAATAAACACTTTGGTGGGCCCTATATGGGACCCACTGTGGTATGTGTGGCTTACCACACCGTACACAATGGTGGGTGGTGACACCCACTGTGATGCAAGTGTTTTACTCACGCCGTCCGTCCACGCCAGTGGACGGTGGCCCCCACTCAGATGTATGTATTGTGTCCACGCCGTCCATCTTGTGGGCCCCTGGCCACGTGACGTTATGAACAGGTTTGGATGGCAATAAACATTACAGTGGGCCCTAGGCCATGTGATTCAATGAACAGTTTGGATGCAAATAAATAGTACAGTGGACCCAGGTTGGGTAGAAAATATACATTTCGGTGGGCCCTGGGTCTATATGACCTTATCAACAGGTTTGAATGGAAAATAAACATTTTGGTGGGCCCCTTGCTACATGGCCTTATCAACAGGTGGAATGTAAAATAAACATTTTGGCGGGCCCCTTGCCACACGGCCTTAACAACAGGTTGGGTGGCAAATAAGCATTTCAGTGGGCCCAGGATTGGCTGGAAATAAATGTTATAGTGGGCCCACATGGGAGTCTACCATGATGCATGAGTTTCATCCAAACCGTCCAACCATTTTGAGATCATTTTAAGGCCATTGTTGAGGCCCATCTTAATGTATTTGTGGCCCGCCCACTAAGGCCCACTTTGTTATTTATGGGCCCATGTGTGTAGGCCCAATTGATGTATTTGTGGCCCATCGTTGAGGCCCACCTTGGTATATATAAGGCCTATGTGATTAGGCCCATTTGATGTACATAAAGCTCATATGATTGGGCTCATTTTAATGAATTCTAAGGCCCATGGGTTATAACCCATTACAAAGGACCTAAGGCCCATTAGTGAGGCTCATTAAGGTGATCCATTTGATGAATGCAAGGCCCATATGATACGGCTCAATTGATGTACTTAAGGCCCAATTGAGTGCAACTAGGTCCATTGCAATGCGTGATCCCTCCATGGCAAATAACGATATTTATAGTAATGCCTCGGGAACAATGATGGTTAGACGTCCACATTGTAGGTACAATGTTGGTTAAATGTCCGCATTGTAACACTCCCTAAGGCCCACTAATAGGCCCATACTTGTAGTAAGTAGGCCGTCTAGGCCCATCTCAGTTATACACAGAGCCCATTTCTATATACATGTTTAGTATAAATCCATGATTCATTATCATACGCATCATATGTATGACTGATATGAGAAGTGACTGATCATAGCATATGCCTTCGGGCGAACTGTTTATGGGCTCCCTGGTAGATGGAGTTGCCATAGTGCATGGTACACGTAGGATTGTTGCATGACTGATAGTGTGACTCATGCACTTGCATTTGTATGATTGTGATTATTATATGCCCTAGCGACATCAGGGCCATAGCCTCCACAGATGCATCGTGGGTGGCTGGATTGAATACCGGAAATGTTTGGTTCTAGCATACGGGCGCCATAGATGTCCCTGGGTGAAAATCCCTAAACCCGATGGTACCAGAGGATGACTCTAACGTCGAGACCGAGTGGATACATGAGCGCACGAGGGCCGTATACCAGTAGGTCGCGTCTCCCACTGTGTCGTGGTCGGTTGGAAAGGGGTGTGACCTTACCCGCCTGAGTGAGGGGGCAACTCCTAGGTTGAGTTTGACCAGCTTGAGGAATTGGTCCGCTATCGACGAGCCGGGCCCGATATTGGCAGGCGGATAGTGAGGTCTCTTCTGCTCTCCCAGTTGTGCGTTCGGATAGGGACGGCAAACTGGCGTAGAGTGTACTAGACCCCGGTGATTATCCAGAATGAGAACTGTACTGATATATGATGAGGATTGGCATGCTTGAGTTGCATCTCGCATCACATGGTCTGGATATGGCCGCTCGCATTCATATCTTGTACTGTATAGCCTTGGTACGGCTGATTGCATTCACGTATTCATCAGCATAATTCCGCATTACTCTAACCTTGTATTCTGAGCACGCTCGTATTGCGCACACACTTACACCGCCCTCTAAGCTTTCTATAAGCTTATGCACGATTGATGCGTGCAGGTGACGTCAGGACGCAGCCGTAGCGTAGTAGCAGCAGGAGCGTGCAGTCGAGCCTTTGGAGTTTTATTATTAGCACTATCTTGTATTTCCCTTTATACATCTTGTACTCAAAGTTTTTGATCATAGTGGAAATGTAATGGAGTTCTTGGTTGTTGTTTGTGGGTTATGCCTTTGGTTATGCTTATTACGAATCAAACTGACGTCGAAAATCCTCCTCGTAGCATCCCACGATTGGAACCTGGCGAATGGGAGCTAGGAGCCGAGAATGGGGTTCTACGGAGGCTGTCGGCGCCGGATTCGGCGATCGGGAATTCTGTGAGCCCGGTTTCCGAGTTTGGGGCGTGACAGAAGTTGGTATCAGAGCATAACTTGGGAATAACCGAGAACAACATTACATGTTTGCTATGAGTGAAGAATGGCTAAGTTCTGAAGTTCGGATAGCTTCACGACTTTCCGATTTAGTCCGTTAACATGCGTACATTCGAGAGTTTTTGAAGATGATAGGCGCTTTCGCTCTTTCCTGTAGGATATGGCGCCTGCGAGAGTTACTCGCTCGACTCCCGCACCACCACCTGAGGATTCTGCTTCACCATCGGAGGCTCCAGCTTTACCTCCTGCGTCTCCCGTTCCACCCTCAGAGATCCCTGATTCCTCCCATGAGGATGACATTCCTCTACCTGAGGCTGATGAGGAGCCGACTGTGACTGTGAGTGCCTCTCAGTTACAGCAGATGTTGCAGGCTGTGACAGCTGCACTACAGGGACAGGGCAGGCGCCCAGCTGTTTCACCAGCTCAGGCAGAGCAGGAGCGCGCGAGCGCCCTACTACGTGAGTTCAGGCGGCTTGATCCCCCACGTTTTCAGGGTGAGCCAGATCCGACTGCAGCTGAGAGATGGCGCTCCGATGTGGAGAAGATATTCGATACCATGTTATGTACGACCGAGCAGCGCGTTCGGTTAGCAGTATTCCTCTTTCAGGGTGAGGCCGAGCATTGGTGGACCTCTGTTACCCGTGTTGCCGGACCTGATTATGTCTGGACATGGGAGGATTTTGTTGACCGATTCGAGGAGCAGTACTTTCCCGACCATATCCGCCGTCAGCGAGCTTTAGAGTTCGAGACTCTGGTGCAGAGAGACATGACCGTGGCACAGTACGCGGCCCGTTTTGTGGCTCTCTCGAGATTTGCACCATACATGGTTGATGACGAGGGGCGGAAGGCCCGCCGTTTCGAGCACGGCTTACGTTACGGCCTTCGAGGTCGTGTTGTCGGGCATGAGCTCCCTACCTTTCAGGCTGTAGTGCGGAGAGCTCAGATCTATGAGACTGAGTGGGCCAGCACGCAGGCCGATCGAGATCAGAGGAGGGGTCAGAAGAGACAGGCCCCCTCCAGTAGCTCACAACAGCATCGACGACCACAAAGACACAGGAGCCATCCATCTGCCAGAGTACCAGTAGCACCGTCGGCACCCCCAGCGGCACCACCGCAGAGACAGCTTTCTGACACTTGCTATGGATGCGGTGGGATAGGACACCGTAGGTGGGAGTGTCCCCGACCTCGGCAGCAGCAGCCGAGAGCACCACAACAGCCTCCACAGCAGCCAAGAGCACCACAACAGCCCCCTCAGCAGCAGCACCAGCCTTCGGGACCTCCCCCACAGCAGCAGAGACCTCAGAGGGGACCTACACCTCCCCAGCAGGCTCGGGGCAGATTTTATACCGTCCAGCAGGACCCCCAGTCATCAGGAGTAGTCGTTGACGATTCACGTGACTTGACCCCTACGCCGCCATGATGCGTCTTGAGAGTTAGAGCTTAAGATTCGTGAGCGTTATCCCTATCTTTTAGGTGTTTGAATTTGATGATATGTTATGTTTTGATCATATATGATGTTAAGTTCCCTATCCTATTATGAGTTGTATTTAGCTGCAATTGTAGTGTAAATTTCGAGGACGAAATTTTTATTAGGTGGGGAGAGCTGTAAGACCCGTATCTTGGTCCGTACCTTTCCGTACACTTTCGCGATCGTACCGGTCGAATTCTGGCAACTTTCGACCCTTAAACAATATCGACGCACGACCCTGATTCACGTGCCGACAACCCGAGTCGACTCAACCCGAGACCAATACCATAGCGACCGCACCGTCGCCGCGGTTTCGATACCGCGACTCGCGCGCCGAGGCGATACCCGGATCAAGAGATATGGGCCAACGTTCGGTGCGAGAAAACGCCGCGCGTTGCGAAAACCAAGGGAATCTCAACGATGTGTCACATCAATCACATCAATCCCATCAATCAATCACCCATCAACCCATCACATGTCAAGTACACATCACTTCCATCCATTTTCCCAAGCAACCACAAAAGTCTCCCAAACCCATACCTCTCTTACACAAAAGCCAACAAAGTCTTCTCAACCCATACCTTTCTTACACAAAAAGGCACAAAAGTCTTCCTAACCCATACTTTTCTTACACAACCATCACTCACCCATCCATCCATCACTCTCTCTCTCTCCCTTTACATCACTCTCTCTCTTTCTCTCTTTCTCATTTCAAAGAAAAAGCTCCCAAGCAAACATCCCACGTATGGAATTTTGCAAAAATCCCTAAGCTTCAAGTGGCCCACCTTCCTACCCCAAAATCTCCCATCTCAACCCTCCATTCTTCATCTTAGCCATTGAAGTTGAAGACAAGGTGCCAAGGAACCCCTAGGAGCGAGAAGATCGGACGGTGGGTGCCTCTATAGGGTAGTTCTATTGTTTTTATGGTGGACCAAGTGAGGCCCACCGATCCATGGTGTGGATCTCACTTGAGACCCTTATTTGTGGCCGATGGACCACATGGATCATCATGATCATTCCATGATGGGGCCATTCTCCATGGACCCCATCATGATGTTTATTTTCTCTTCAAAGGTCATCTAGACCGTCCATGTCGGTGGGGAAAGGATCCCCACCGTTGATTTTAAATTTCGGAGGTCCCACATGTTTTAAGGCCCACTTGTTACATGATTTGTTGTTAGGGAGGGCCCATAATGACGGGGTCCCTCCATCACAAGCCGTGTCCCACTCTCCATGTCTCTCTCTCTCTCTCTTTTATTTTATTTTATTTTATTTTATTTTATTTTATTTCATTTTATTGCAATAGGAGGGTGTGGCCCACTTGAATGGATCCCACCTTGATGTAATTTTTATTCAAGTGGGGCCCACCTTGGACATTGAGCCCATGACACCCATCAGTGGTGGCCCACTCCATCAAGGCCCACACTCAAAAAAAAAATTAACAAAAGACCGTCCAGCGTCCGGGACGCTGGACGTTTCAACAGAAAGGGAATAAAGGAAGAAAGAAAAAGAAAAGGGAAATGGTGGGCTGCTCCAACATGGCCCCACCTTGATGTATATTTTTAATCCAAGCCATCCATTTTATTCTCGGGATCGTTTTAGGCGTTGAGCCGAAAAATGAGATCGATCCAATTATCTGGCGGGCCGTGGCATTAAGAATACTAATATCTTCCTTTAAAACTTAAAAAAATGATTTCTGGGGTCCACCAGAAGCTTGGACCTACCTGAAACTTGTTTTGGACTCCTATTTTTGTGGGAAACATGCAATGGACGGGATAGATTTGTTTAATGTGGGTCCCACCTAGGAAAACAAAATTAAAGGAAATCCATGCATGCGTTTGCTACTTGACGTCCAGAGGTGTCTGGACGTCCAACCAAAAAAAAAAAGAAAGAAAGGAAAAGAAGGGAAATGGTGGGCCACTCTTGTAAGCCCCAACTTAATGCATGGATTTAATCCAAGCTTTTCACCATCTTCCTCAGATTAATTTAGGCGTTGAACCAAAATTTGGGACCAATCCGGAACTCAGGTGGGCCATACCATCTAAAATCATAAGGAGACATGCCTGAAACATACAAAAACATTTGGTGGGGCCTACCTGAAATTTGGACGTGGCTGAAACTTGGTTTGGACGCCTAATTTTGTGGAACACATGCAATGGATGGGGTAGATCTGGTTAATGTGGGTCACACCTAGGATAAAAAAAAATAATTTTCTTTTTTTGGCATGACTTTGTGCCATGAGTCCAGAGACGTCCACGTTAAAAAAGGGTGGCCGTATTGGCCCACTTGTAGACTCCACCATGATGTATATTTTGCATCTATACCGTTCATTTAATAGGTCCCCTTGAATGGTGCGTTGACTCCAAAAATCATCCACAAACTGAACTCAGGTGGGCCATACCATCCAAATCATGTGAAGACATGCCTAAATCATATAAAAACACTTGGTGGGGCCTACCTGAATTTTGAATGTAGCTAAAACTTGGTGTGAACCCTCAAACAGGTGGGACACACGTAATGGACGAGTTGGATTACAAATAAACACTTTGGTGGGCCCTATATGGGACCCACTGTGGTATGTGTGGCTTACCACACCGTACACAATGGTGGGTGGTGACACCCACTGTGATGCAAGTGTTTTACTCACGCCGTCCGTCCACGCCAGTGGACGGTGGCCCCCACTCAGATGTATGTATTGTGTCCACGCCGTCCATCTTGTGGGCCCCTGGCCACGTGACGTTATGAACAGGTTTGGATGGCAATAAACATTACAGTGGGCCCTAGGCCATGTGATTCAATGAACAGTTTGGATGCAAATAAATAGTACAGTGGACCCAGGTTGGGTAGAAAATATACATTTCGGTGGGCCCTGGGTCTATATGACCTTATCAACAGGTTTGAATGGAAAATAAACATTTTGGTGGGCCCCTTGCTACATGGCCTTATCAACAGGTGGAATGTAAAATAAACATTTTGGCGGGCCCCTTGCCACACGGCCTTAACAACAGGTTGGGTGGCAAATAAGCATTTCAGTGGGCCCAGGATTGGCTGGAAATAAATGTTATAGTGGGCCCACATGGGAGTCTACCATGATGCATGAGTTTCATCCAAACCGTCCAACCATTTTGAGATCATTTTAAGGCCATTGTTGAGGCCCATCTTAATGTATTTGTGGCCCGCCCACTAAGGCCCACTTTGTTATTTATGGGCCCATGTGTGTAGGCCCAATTGATGTATTTGTGGCCCATCGTTGAGGCCCACCTTGGTATATATAAGGCCTATGTGATTAGGCCCATTTGATGTACATAAAGCTCATATGATTGGGCTCATTTTAATGAATTCTAAGGCCCATGGGTTATAACCCATTACAAAGGACCTAAGGCCCATTAGTGAGGCTCATTAAGGTGATCCATTTGATGAATGCAAGGCCCATATGATACGGCTCAATTGATGTACTTAAGGCCCAATTGAGTGCAACTAGGTCCATTGCAATGCGTGATCCCTCCATGGCAAATAACGATATTTATAGTAATGCCTCGGGAACAATGATGGTTAGACGTCCACATTGTAGGTACAATGTTGGTTAAATGTCCGCATTGTAACACTCCCTAAGGCCCACTAATAGGCCCATACTTGTAGTAAGTAGGCCGTCTAGGCCCATCTCAGTTATACACAGAGCCCATTTCTATATACATGTTTAGTATAAATCCATGATTCATTATCATACGCATCATATGTATGACTGATATGAGAAGTGACTGATCATAGCATATGCCTTCGGGCGAACTGTTTATGGGCTCCCTGGTAGATGGAGTTGCCATAGTGCATGGTACACGTAGGATTGTTGCATGACTGATAGTGTGACTCATGCACTTGCATTTGTATGATTGTGATTATTATATGCCCTAGCGACATCAGGGCCATAGCCTCCACAGATGCATCGTGGGTGGCTGGATTGAATACCGGAAATGTTTGGTTCTAGCATACGGGCGCCATAGATGTCCCTGGGTGAAAATCCCTAAACCCGATGGTACCAGAGGATGACTCTAACGTCGAGACCGAGTGGATACATGAGCGCACGAGGGCCGTATACCAGTAGGTCGCGTCTCCCACTGTGTCGTGGTCGGTTGGAAAGGGGTGTGACCTTACCCGCCTGAGTGAGGGGGCAACTCCTAGGTTGAGTTTGACCAGCTTGAGGAATTGGTCCGCTATCGACGAGCCGGGCCCGATATTGGCAGGCGGATAGTGAGGTCTCTTCTGCTCTCCCAGTTGTGCGTTCGGATAGGGACGGCAAACTGGCGTAGAGTGTACTAGACCCCGGTGATTATCCAGAATGAGAACTGTACTGATATATGATGAGGATTGGCATGCTTGAGTTGCATCTCGCATCACATGGTCTGGATATGGCCGCTCGCATTCATATCTTGTACTGTATAGCCTTGGTACGGCTGATTGCATTCACGTATTCATCAGCATAATTCCGCATTACTCTAACCTTGTATTCTGAGCACGCTCGTATTGCGCACACACTTACACCGCCCTCTAAGCTTTCTATAAGCTTATGCACGATTGATGCGTGCAGGTGACGTCAGGACGCAGCCGTAGCGTAGTAGCAGCAGGAGCGTGCAGTCGAGCCTTTGGAGTTTTATTATTAGCACTATCTTGTATTTCCCTTTATACATCTTGTACTCAAAGTTTTTGATCATAGTGGAAATGTAATGGAGTTCTTGGTTGTTGTTTGTGGGTTATGCCTTTGGTTATGCTTATTACGAATCAAACTGACGTCGAAAATCCTCCTCGTAGCATCCCACGATTGGAACCTGGCGAATGGGAGCTAGGAGCCGAGAATGGGGTTCTACGGAGGCTGTCGGCGCCGGATTCGGCGATCGGGAATTCTGTGAGCCCGGTTTCCGAGTTTGGGGCGTGACAAAAGCTTAGAGGGTGGTGTAAGTGTGTGCACAAGGTAAGTGTCAAGTGTTCAATACAATGTCATCATTATACAATACCGAAATTACTGGTCATCCATAAATCATACAATATCGAAATAAGCAGAAATACTGACAAGATCATGAATTATCAAAGTAAGCAGAAATACTAACAAGATCATAAATCATACAATAACAGAGTAAGCGGAAGTACGGACAAGTCCATAAGTAAATCAATAGCAAAATACGCAATATAAAATAGCTATGCAACAAGGAGTCATGAAGAGCCAAATATCAAATGCCGAGGATACAATGCAATATACGAATCCTATTAAGTCTGTTTAGGCCATATAAGTACAGAAATATAGCAACCCAAAATGTCATATGCCTGCGGATGTAATGCAATATGTGATGCGAATGAAATGACCATGCTGGAGTGTGAAGTCGGGATGATAGTACATAGTATCGCAGGCTACGGGGTCCACCACAAGCAACTTCTATCTAAACCAGTCTCATACCTAAATTTGGATAGTCAGAATATAAGACCCGTGCCTAGTCCATACAATTTCGTATTCTTCCGCGGTCCTTCTGGTTGAATTCTGGCTACCTTCGACCTGTATTTGATGTTTACGCTCGAACCTAAGCCAAGTCCCGTATATCAGAGTCGACTTAACCTGAAACTTGTACCTTAGCGACCGCGCTGTCGCCACGGTTCTAATGCCGCGACTCGCGCACCGACCCGATACCCAGGGTAGAAGATATAGGCTCGCGTTCAATTCGAAGAAACACCGCACGTTGTGGATTATGAGGGAATCTCTACGAGATGTCTCATCAATCAATCAATCAACCCCATTAATCAAGTACACATCACACATCAAGTCAAGTCCAACAACCCATACCTATCCCTACCTCTCTCTTACATAAGCAACCCAAAGTCAACTTTCACATCACCTCATCCATCACCAAACCCATCACCCATCACACCTCACCTATCCCATATCATCCCATCACTTCACTCTCTCTCTCTCTCATTTCTCAAATCTCCCAAGCAAGAAATTTCACACGTCCAAACTTCTCCCTCCCAAGTGCCAAGTGTGGCCCACCTTCCCTACTCTCTCATCTCTCATCTCAACCGTTGATCCATCATCTACCACCGTTAAAAGTCAAGCAAAGGAGCTAAGGAGGCTAGGGGAGCAAGAAGAAGGAAAAGAGGTGGGTGATCCACCGTTAAATTTCTTTTTAGGGACCACTTATTGGTGGGACCCATTTTTGATGTATAATTTGTATCATGTGGGGCCCATAGTGGCAGGGCCCCATCATCACCGTCTCCTCTCTCTCTCTCTCTCTCTCTCTAGAATGTAGTGGGCCCCATCGAATTGTGTTAAATCTACTCCATCCATCTGATGGTGTGGCCCATCACATTTCAGGAAAAATCCCACCCATTAGACTAAAATATATGTAATATATTCATATTATATTAATATATATATATATATATACTTGTATGGTGAGCCACGTACATGTGGGACCCACCATGATTCATGTGTCTATCCACGCCATCCAGCGTCCAGGACGCTGGACGTGAGGGTGGCTAGCATGAAGTGTGTGTACGGGCATGGGTGTGTACTCATCAGCACATTATAACATTATTCTGACCTTACATTTTGAGCACGCTCGTATTGCGCACACACTTACACCACCCTCTAAACTTTCTATAAGCTTATGCACGATTGATGCGTGCAGGTGACGCCAGGACACAGCCTTAGTCTCGCCACAGTTGGAGCGTGCAGCCGAGCTTCTGGAGTTTTTGTTATTGTCACTATTTGGTATTTCCCTTTCCTACGCATTGTACTTAAAGTTTTTGATCATAGTGAATTTTGTGGTGGTGTTGTTGTGGTTATTATTCGTGGGTTATGCTCATTACGAATCAAATGGATATTAAAAATTCTCCTTGTAGCATCCCAAGATCGGAACCTGGTATATGGGTGCCGGGAGCAAAGAATGAAGTACTGCGGAGGCTGTCGGTGCCGGATTTGGCGATCGAGAATTTTGTGAGCCCGGTTTCTGAATTTGGGACGTGAAAAAAGTTGGTATCAGAGCATAACTTGGGAATAATCAATGACAACATCACATATTTACTATGAGTTTAGGACGGTCAGGTTCTGAGCGCACAACCTTACGATTTAGTTCCCCAACTCGCGATTCTTAAGGTTGATTGGTATTATTGTTCTTTCCTATAGGACATGCCGCCCAGGAGACTGACCCGAGCGCACCCCTATCCACCACCCGCCCGTTCCACTGCCAGAGATCCCTGCTCCCTTGCCTGAGGATGACATTCCTCCACCTGAGGCCGATGCGGAGCTGAATGTACCTGTGAGTGCCTCTCAGTTACAGCAGATGTTACAGGCTGTGACAGCCGCACTCCAGGGACAGGGCAGGCGCTCAACTGTTTCACCAGCTCAGGCAAAGCAGGAGCGTGCGAGCACCTTACTTCGGGAGTTCCGACAGCTCGATCCTCCACGCTTCCAGGGCGAGCCAGACCCTACAGCAGCCGAGAGGTGGCGCTCCGATGTGGAGAAAATTTTTGATACCATGTCCTGTACGACCTAGCAGCGAGTTCGGTTAGCAGTATTTCTCTTCCAGGGTGAGGCTGAGCATTGGTGGACTTCCGTTACCCGTGTTGCAGGGCCCAATTTTGTTTGGACATGGGATGATTTTATAGACCGATTCGAGGAGCAGTACTTCCCCGACCATATCCGTTGTCAGAGAGCATTAGAGTTCGAGACTCTGGTGCAGGGAGACATGACCGTGGCACAGTACGTGGCCCGCTTTATGGCGCTATCGAGGTTTGCGCCATATATGGTTGACGATGAGGGGAGGAAGGCCCGCCGTTTTGAAAACGGCTTACGTTACGGCCTTCGAGGTCGTGTCATTGGGCATGAGCTCCGGACTTTCCAGGCAGTAGTGCGGAGGGCTCAGATTTATGAGACTGAGTGGGCTGGAACACAGGCCGATCGTGATTAAAGGAGAGGCCAGAAGAGGTAGGCCCCCTCCAGTAGCTCACAACAGCATCGATGACCACAGAGATTCAGGAGCCACCCATCCGCCAGAGCACCAGTAGCACCGTCAGCACCCCCAGTGGCACCACCTCAGAGATAGCTTTCTGACACCTGTTATGGATGCGGTGGGATAGGGCACCGTAGGTGGGAGTGTCCCCAACCTCGGTAGCAGCAGCCGAGAGCAACACAGCAGCCTCCACAGCAGCTGAGAGCAGCACAGCAGTAGCGACAGCAGATCCCACCACCGAGGCCCCCTCAGCAGCAGCATCAACACCAGCCTCCAAGGCCACAATAGCAGAGGCAGCAGTTCGAGCGCCTCAGCGACATCAGCAGCAGCACTAGTAGGGACCTCAGAGGGGACATACACCTCCCCAGCCAGCTCAGAGTAGATTTTATGCGGCACAGTAGGACCCGCAGATTTCTGGAGGAGTCGTAGAAGGTATGCTTCCAGTCTCTTCATGCATCACACGTGTACTGTTTGATTCCGGTGCTTCGCACTCATTCATGTCTGAGGATTTCTGCCGAACGACTGGATTGCCGACAGAGTCTGTTAGTGAGAGATTGATCGTATCGATGCCCTTAGGGAAGACCACAGTATTGGGCCATTTTTGTTCGTCTTGCCCTATTCTGGTCGGTGACATCTTCTTGCCCGCCGACTTGTACGTGTTGCCGATGTCAGACTTCAACCTTATTTTGGGCATAGATTGGCTTGCTGAGTACTACGCCATCTTGGATTGTTCCGCGAGGACAGTCACGTTCTACATACCAGGCTTACCACAGTTCCAGTTTGTCGCCGAGCCTAGAGGAGAGCCGTTGTCATGCTTGATGTCCTGCGCCGTTGAGGAGCCTGTCGTCGCTTGTATTGATCAGTTGCCGGTTGTCTGTGACTTCCCCGACGTGTTTCAGGAGATTCCAGGATTACCGTCGCGCCGTTATATTGAGTTCCAGATTGATCTTGTGTCTGGTACCGCGCCTATCTCGAAGGCCCCGTATCGTATGGCACCGACAGAGTTGCGTGAGCTGCAGCGATAGTTGGACGAGTTGCGTGAGTTAGGATTTATTCGTCCAAGCAGTTCACCTTGGGGAGCGCCAGTACTCTTCGTCAGGAAAAAGGATGGCTCATTGAGGCTCTGCATAGACTACCACGAGCTCAACCGAGTCACGATTAAGAACAAGTACCCGCTCCTGAGGATAGATGATTTGTTTGACCAGCTGCAGGGTGCACAGTTCTTTTCAAAGATTGACCTGCGTTCCGGTTATTATCAGATTCGTGTCCGAGAGGAGGACATCCCGAAGACAGCTTTCAGGACGCGTTATGGTCATTTCGAGTTTCAGGTCATGTCTTTCGGACTGACCAATGCACCCGCGGTCTTCATGCAGTTGATGAATGAGGTCTTTCGTCCATATCTGGATCAGTTTGTTGTGGTCTTCATCGACGACATTCTGATATATTCGAGGACCCGTGAGGACCATATGCAGCATCTGAAGATTGCATTGCAGACCCTCCGTGCCCATCAGCTGTATGCGAAGTTGGAGAAGTGTGAATTTTGACAGGAGGAGGTGAGGTTCCTCGGTCACGTGGTGACGAGGGAGGGTGTCGCAGTGGACCCTTCGAAGGTTGAGTGTTGAGGGTCAAATAATGCATATTAGACCCTAGTTATTGTCTGGATTTACGAACATAATATTGTTTAACGGCCGATTTAATCGTGTTTATGCTACAGGTTGAATTTAGGAGCTTGAGCTGAAAAAGGATGCTAAAAGCTTGGATTTAACACTCTGATGATCACCAAGGCAAGGGACGGACTTCAGGGATTAAGATCGACAGATATGCACGCCAGGGACCGGAGAAATTCCAGCCGTTCACCTTCAAATGGCCTGAAATTGGTGTAGAATGCAAGATCACAAGGTTTTTGCCATTAGATTGACACGAAACTTCATACATGGCTTGGGGACCATAAATGAACCGTACACGTTGAATTTCAGTCCCTGGAGCCTTGTGGAAGTGGCCCAATGTACATATCAGCCCATAAAATCATGGTTTGGGGCCCACCTGAGATCTGCATATGCTTCAATTTTGGTCTCAACCGTTTAAATGATATGATGGAAAGGATAGACGGAATTTCTCCAGAACACCGCCGTGGACCCCACATGAAGTTAGGTGTGCATATTGTGCGAGTACACTAGCCGCGCACCGAAAATCAGAAAGTCGGTCAGCGTGTGCTGACCGACTCTTTCTCCCACAAATTCAAAAATGGCAATGCCGTTACAGCGAGTTTCGCACCAGGAGTCGGTTCGCACTTGTGGGCCCCACCCATTGTCTATATGGACAATCCAAACCATCCATCAGGATTCTATGGTCCATATCACCAACACCTAGGTGACTGAATTTCAAAAAAAAGCTATTATGGAAATCCAGCCTTTCAAAAGTGGAACGGACGGCAGAAATAATAAACCTGTAGGCCTCTTCAATGAATGATCAAAAGCACCTATCTCTAACCAAAATTTCCTCCTCCATCCAATGGACGGAATGGATTTCCAAAAATAATGAAGGAATGGGCCCCACAAACGTCACAACAGAACCTTCCGCGCCCCTGTTGCGCATCCGACCGCTGCCAGTTTTGCAAAAACCTATGGGCCCCACCCATTGCACGTACATATGATCTGTACCATCCACCGTGTATAGGGCTTCGAGAGCTACAAAACCATGTTGTTACTTTACAAACATACATACACACGTGTGCGATACAGAGGCCACAAACCGGTTGTCCTAAAACGTTCAAAACGATCTTAGCGTGATATCTTCTCTGGGCCGCGTCGACGAACGTTCAAAACTATCCATCTTTGAATGAAATTTCATCATGAATCCATTGGACGGGGTGGATTTCGAAAAGGACGCTCAGATTCATGTTTTGATGTTTGCTGCATAAGGAGCTTCCAAAAAAAGTCTCTATTTACGCATGCGAACGTGTACCACCGACTTCAGTTCCACAGCCGACATAGCTGTGCTCTCCACCGGCCCTAACAACTATAAAAGGAGAAGAGAAGTGGAGAGAGGGGCATCTGGGGAGGTAGTCACAAGAGAGAGAGAGAGAGAAGAGGATTAGAGATTCTTTTGGTTTTTCTTCTTTCTTATTTACCTTGTTTTGTTTTTCTCTTTAAGATGATTAGTCCATCCATGACGGGCTAAATCCTCTTAGCTAGGGCTAAGAGGTGAAGCTTGTAGTGAGATGGGAGAGTTTATTTTATGATTTCTGTTTAATTTATGAACTGAATTAATGCTGATGTTAGTTTAATTAATGAGAATATTTTTAGACTTTAATGGTCTGTTGTGACTGAAATTACAATGGGTCTGCAATGGCTTTGTGCATGTCCTTTTCTCTTTATGTTTATGATGTTAAGAAGCCCTGTTGTTCACCATAGTCTCCTGGGCATGGTCGGATGTCAGTACCCTTCCTAACCTTCATAGATGTGATTGGTTGGTAATTAGTTTAATTTTGTTGTTTGCCAGTCTCTTGGGCATGGTTTGGTGATGGAATCCATTCTAATTCATATACCTTTCATCTCTTGAAAACTATATTAATGGCAGTTCAGTTAATTTTCATGATTCTTGAAGCAGGCGTAAGATATCCCTGATCCCTACAAGTGGATCCTCTGAATCCCTAGTTTCTCACCTCTGATTTCCTTAAGTTTTAGATAATAATTTCACAATTATTCCACAATTGCTAATTGATTTGGAATTCATCTTAGCCTAGTTCTAGTTCTAGTTAATTTTAGATAACGTACGAGTTTCAATCCCTTGGGATTCGACCTCGGTCTTACCGAGTTATTACTATATTACAACCCTGCACTTGGGGAGTGAAGATTAAGGCAGTGCGTCAGTAGAGCCATCCCACTACTGCATCTGAGATCCGCAGTTTCCTTGGCTTGACAGGCTATTGTCGGCGTTTCATTGAGGGTTTCTCCCGTACTGCTACCCCAATGACCAGGTTGACTCAGAAGGGCGCAGACTTTGTTTGGACTGATGCATGTGAGCGGACATTCATGGAGCTGAAGGACCGTCTGACGTCCACTCCTGTCTTCACTCTTCCCTCTGGGAGTGATGGATTCGTTGTATTTACTGATGCCTCCCGTATTGGTTTAGGTGTTGTCCTGATGCAGCACGACAGGCCAGTAGCCTTCGCGTCTCGTCAGCTCAAGGTCCATGAGCTGAACTACCCCACACATGATTTGGAGCTGGCTGCAGTTGTCTTCGCACTGAAGGTGTGGAGACACTATCTGTATGGGGTCAGGTTCGAGCTCTTCTCTGACCACAAGAGCTTGAAGTACCTATTCTCTCAATCTAAACTGAACATGAGGCAGAGACGCTGGATGGAGCTTCTGAAAGACTATGATTTTGACCTCCAGTACCACTCAGGTAAGGTGAACGTGGTGGCAGATGCCCTCAGCCATCAGCCACGAGGCCTAGTAGCACATATGATGATTCAGGAGTGGAGGATGCTCGAGGATATAACAGAGTACGACTTCAATTTTGGTCTGCAGTCTTCTATCGTTCAATTATCGAGCCTGTCGATTCAACCCTCTCTTGTTGCAAGGGTGATCGAGGCTCAGCAGACAAATGAGTCGTTACAGGATTATCGAGCAGAGGCAGCATCTGAGAGCCAGACAGATTGGCAGATTGGTTCTGATGGTGGACTTCGCTTCAGAGGCCAATTATGTGTCCCGAATATTCCTTAGTTGCGTAGAGATCTTATGACCGAGGCACATCGATCGCAGTTTTCTATCCACCCTAGTTCGACGAAGATGTATCAGGATATGAGGAGGCAGTATTTTTGGACGGGGATGAAGCGCCAGATCGCCAGTTTTGTGGCCGAGTGCGACACATGCCAGCGTGTCAAGGCCGATCATCAGAGACCACCTGGTTTGTTGCAGCCATTGAGTGTCCCGATGACACTATCTGGGTTGTCATGGACCGTCTGAAGAAGTCGGCACATTTTCTTACGATCCGTGAGACTTGGTATACGGACCGGCTCGCCAAGCTATTTGTTAAGGAGATAGTGAGACTGCACGGCGTTCCAGTCTCGATCATTTCTGACCGAGACCCGAGGTTCACGTCTCAGTTTTGGAGGAGCTTTCAGAGAGCGATGGGTACTGATTTGGGGCTCAGCACCGCGTATCATCCACAGACCGATGGCCAGATCGAGAGGGTCAATCAGATACTTGAGGATATGCTTCGGGCCTGCGCGATTGACTTCGGAGGTAGCTGGGATGAGCATCTGCGATTGGCTGAGTTCGCATACAACAACAGCTACCAGGCGACCATTGACATGACTCCTTTTGAGGCATTGTATGGCAGACCGTGCAGATCTCTGAGTTATTGGACCGAGGTAGGAGAGCGGCGTCTCCTAAATCCCGAGCTTGTGCAACAGACATCCGAGGCTATCGATATCATCAGGCAGAGGATGCGCACAGCTCAGAGCCGGCAGAAGAGTTTTGCTGATCGCCGACGTCGTCCCTTGGAGTTCGATGTAGGGGACAGAGTGTATCTCAAGGTCTCGCCCATGAAGGGCGTGGTTCGATTTGGAGTGAAGGGCAAGCTTGCCCCGAGATTTATAGGACCTTTTGAGATCACTGGGCGTGTTGGCGCCGTGGCCTACCGGCTTGCCTTACCATCTGAGTTGTCTGGCGTCCACAACATTTTCCACGTCGCTATGTTGAGAAAGTGTGGGTCAAACATAGTTCCTGTTATCGATTGGCAGTCACTAGAGGCTCGTGAGGACGCTTCTTACATTGAGCAGCCAGTTCGTATCCTTGATCGCAAGGATCAGGACCTCTGGACTAAGGTCATCCCTTTGGTGAAGGTTCAGTGGGGTCATCATTCTGTTGTTGAGGCGTCTTGGGAGTGCGAGGCTGAGATTCGAGAGCGCTATCCCCATCTCTTTGTTGATTGATCATACATTGTATCTTGTATATTGTCTCTAATTTTATATGACGATGCCTTATTTTTCCTTCTATTATGAGTTATGTTTTCTTGTAATGACTATGCAAATTTTGAGGATGAAATTTTTATTTGGAGGGAAGAGTTATAAGACCCGTGTCCTAGTCCCTACCGTTTTGTATTCTTTCGCGGTCCTTCTGGTCGAATTTCGGTGACCTTCGACCTGTATTTGATGTTTACGCTCGAACCTAAGCCGAGTCTCGTATATCAGAGTCGACTCGACCCGAAACCTATACCTTAGCGACCACGCCGTCGCCGTGACTCGCGCACCGACCCGATACCCAGGGTAGAAGATATAGGCTCGCGTTCAATTCGAAGAAACACTGCACGTTGCGGATTACGAGAGAATCTTTACGAGATGTCCCATTAATCAATCAATCAACCCCATCAATCAAGTACACATCACACATCAAGTCAAGTACAACAACTCATACCTATCCCTACCTCTCTCTTACACAAGCAACCCAAAGTTAACTTTCACATCACCTCATCCATCACTAAACCCATCACCTATCACATCTCACCTATCCCATATTATCCCATCACTTCACTCACTCTCTCTCATTTCTCAAATCTCCCAAGCAAGAAATTTCACACGTCCAAACTTCTCCCTCCCAAATGCCAAGTGTGGCCCACCTTCCCTACTCTCTCATCTCTCATCTCAACCGTTGATCCATCATCTACCACCTTTAAAAGTCAAGCAAAGGAGCTAAGGAGGCTAGGGGAGCAAGAAGAAGGAAAAGAGGTGGGTGATCCACCGTTAAATTTCTTTTTAGGGACCACTTGTTGGTGGGACCCATTTTTGATGTATAATTTGTATCATGTGGGGCCCATAGTGGCAGGGCCCCACCATCACCGTCTCCTCTCTCTCTCTCTCTCTAGAATGTAGTGGGCCCCATCGAATTGTGTTAAATCTACTCCATCCATCTGATGGTGTGGCCCATCACATTTCAGGAAAAATTCCACCCATTAGACTAAAATATATGTAATATATTCATATTTTATATATATATATATATATATATATATATATACTTGTATGGTGGGCCACGTACATGTGGGACCCACCATGATTCTTGTGTCTATCCACGCCGTCCAGCGTCCAGGACGCTGGACGTGAGGGTGGCTAGCATGAAGTGTGTGTACGGGCATGGGTGTGTACTCATCAGCACATTACAACATTATTCTGACCTTGCATTCTGAGCACTCTCGTATTACGCACACACTTACACCGCCCTCTAAGCTTTCTATAAGCTTACACACGATTGATGCGTGCAGGTGACGCCAGGACATAACCTTAGTCTCGCTACAGTTGGAGCGTGCAGTCGAGCTTCTGAAGTTTTTATTATTGTCACTATTTTGTATTTTTCTTTTCTACGCATTGTACTTAAATTTTTTGATCATAATAGATTTTGTGGTGGTGTTCTTGTGGTTATTGTTCATGGGTTATGCTTATGTTATGCTCATTACAAATCAAATAAATATTAGAAATCCTTCTTGTAGCATCCCAGGATCGGAACCTGGAATATGGGTGCCGGGAGCCGAGAATGGGGTACTGCGGAGGCTGTCGGTGCCGGATTTGGCGATCGGGGATTTTGTGAGCCCGGTTTCTGAATTTGGGGCATGACACAGACTCAACGTGGTAGACTCTTGATCTCAGGTTAGTCGCGCGCCTAACCGAAATTCTTGCCATAACGAATGTACACAACAACTAGTTACGCACCACCAGCTCGAGTGGATAGTGAATGAATGAATGAGCATGCAACTCCTACTCAACAAGTCCACATATCAATACGGTTTCTCTTTGGGAAATCACCGGGGTCTATTACACTCCAAACCAGATTGTCGCCCCATTACGTGCAACAAGGTGAGTGAAAGAGACCTCACTATCCGCCTGCTAATATCGGGCCCGTCTCATCAATAGCGGACCCATTCCTCTAGCTGGTCACACTCATCCTAGCATTTCCCCCTCCTCTCGGGCAGGTAAGGCCGCAACCCCTTCCAACCGACCACGACACAGTGGGAGATGTGGCCTAACGGTGTACCGCCCTCATGCGCTCATGCATCCACTCGGTCTAGATGTTGGAACAACCTCTGGAACCAAGAGGGTTTAGGGACTTTCACTAAGGGATATTTATAACACCCCATGTAGAACAGATTTTCGGTGTTTCATCTGGCCATCCACGATATGCTTGTGGAGGCTACGAACCTGATGTCTCTAGGGCATATAGTAATCACAATACACAATACAAGATGCATGAGTCATACAATCTAATCATGCATCAATCCTGCGTATATCGTGCAGTCATGTGAGACAATCTCCGCCTATCAGGGAGTCTCATAACAACCAGTACTATGACATATGCAATGGTCAATCATGTTTCATAACAGACATACAGATGACGCATATGGGCATGTATCATGATGTTATGCAGTTACATACTCATAATCGGTATCAATAACAGGCATTAACAATCGACATCGACAACGTGGACATTTAACCAACATTGTCCCCCAATGAACGGCCCACATAAAGCCTAACATATAGTGGACTCATGGCCTCACACAAGGGCCAAATATACAACACCATGGGCCTCACTCAAGAGTTTAATACACATCACGATAGACCTTTCACATGGGCCTAACATACAATACAATGGTTCCCATAGCCTAGCCCTCAAATGCATCACAGTAGGCCTCATCACATAAGCCTCATATACATCACATTGGGCCTTAAACACGGGCTGGATACACATCACAACAGGCCTCAAATACGGGCCGCATATACATCACATTGGGCCTCGACAAATCGGAATCGGCGATCAGCCACGACAATCGAAATCGACAATCGGCCTCGATAATCAGAATCGGTCAATCGGCCATGATAAGCAGAATCGGTAATCGGCCACGTCAATCGACAATAGACCACGATCGGTAATCGGTCACGATAATCGACCTCGATCAATAATCGGTCAATTGGCAACGATAAACAGAATCGGTAATCGGTCACGTCAATCGACAAGCCAAGATCGATAATCGATCACGATAATCGGCCTCGATCGGTAATCGGTCAATCGACCACGACAAACAGAATCGGCAATCGGTCACGTCAATTGACAATCGGCCACGATCGGTAATCAGTCACGATAATCAGCCTCGATCGGTAATCGGAATCGGCCTCGACAATCTGACTTAGCCTCGACAATCGGAATCAGCATTGGCCCTGACAATCGGAAGCGGCTTATACAATCGGAATCGGCTTCGACAATCAGAATCGGTAAATTGGTCACGTCGATCGGAATCTGCAAATGGTAAGAATAGGCCTAACAAGGCCTAAGGAAAGGTACAATGAGGACATCTAACCATCATTGCCCATCAATGTGGACATCTAACCAACATTGCTCCCAAGCAGTGGTCCACATAGAGTCAACATAAGTGGGCCCAAATATCCAACAGGTGGGCCTCAAATAGTCGTTACAAGTGGGCCTTACACATGCAGCACGTGGGCCTACACGTCACGATGGGTCGATACATTGGGCTGCACCATTGGCCTAATATACACATCACGGTGGGTCGCATCATTGGGCCTCACCAATGGGCCTCATATCCAACAAATGGGCAGCATCAATGGGCCGCACTAATGGGCCTTATTCACATCAAGTCAGGCCTCAATAAATGGGTCAGAAACATATCACAATGGGTCACGACATCCGGTCCGGAAATACGTTATAATGGGCCTCGACCCATGGGCTGAAAATGCATCATAGTGGGCCTTACCAAATGGGCCATAAACACAATAGGTGGGCCCCTTCACATGGGCTAGAAATACAAACAGGTGGGCCCTGCACATGGGCCCAAAATACATCATGATGGGTTGTATCAATGGGCCACATCACATGGCCGGAAGTACATCCCAAATGGGCCACGACCCATGGGCCATGAATATATCAAATGGGCCACGCGTTATGGGCCCAATACATATCATAATGGGCCTTGCCCATAGGCCACGAATACATCACATTGGGCCTTGCCCATGGGCCTCAAATTCAAGCAAGTAGGCCCCATCATATGGGCCTCAAACATACATCATGATGGGCCGCATGGATGGGCCTCTAGTGGACTTTGACCACACCAAAATCATTTCAATAGTTGTAGGTGCAGCATGTGTATCACTGTACACTTTCATTCTATGGGGCTCATGGCCACAAATGATGATCAGCACCGTCCAACATTACCCATGTAAATCAGCACCTCCCAAACATTGTCCAGCACCATCCAAGCATCATGGACGATGTGGATGAAACACATATAACGTGGCAGTTTCCCACCGTCCAAATGAACGGCGGGGATAAAATACATAAATCACAGTGGATCCCGCTGTCCCTGATGGACGGTGGATGGTGTGGATCAAAGCCTACATCATGGTAGGCTCCTACCGCTGCTGGACAGCGTGGACAAGACATACATCACAGTGGGCACCACCGTCCAGATGATGGACGGTGCGAATATAAAAAACATGCAATCAAGGTGGTCCATGCTGGACGGCCTGGATGTAACAAGTATACCAGCAAGGTGGGCCCCACCCCCCACACGTATAGCACATGTGGGGTAGGCCCACAGCTGCCAGACAAATGGACAGCGTGGAGAACACATACATTGTAGAGGGTCCCACCGACGGTGAAAATATGGAATAAATACATCAAGGTGGGTCCCATCTCACACGTGCAGCACATGTGGGGTGGGCCCCACATGCCTGCAAAGTACATGGATGACATGGCTGTAGGTGTATCATGGTGGCACCTGCACGGACGGTGCAGATGAAATCCGTGCAGCATGGTCGGCTCCACGTCCCCAAATGTTTGGACGGTCGGTGTTAAAACACTTACATTAAGGTGGGTGGGGTCTACGTCCTTAGATGGACTGGATGGCCAGGATCAGCCGCATACATTAGGTGGGTCCCACCGTCCTTTGCTGGACGGTGCAAACCCCACATGCATCACGTGTGGGTCCCATGTGGGGCCACCACATGATATAATATAATATTATTATATTAATAATAATTATCATTATTTAATGCATACAGTGTCTAGGCCCTAGACGAGCAGCCTGAATGCAGGATACATAGAAGTGGGTCCCACCATCAATGGACGGTGGAGATAAAACAATACATCAAGGAGGGCTCCACGTGGCACCGTCCAGATCTGGATGGTGCAAATACAAGATATATATACAGCAAGGTGGGTCCCACCCTGCACGCGTGACACGTGTGGGTGGGTCCCACGTGTGGCCCTCAAACATACATATACATATGTATATATATCAGATATATATAATAAATATTATATTAAGTAAATATTAGAATAAATATTATATTAAGTAAATATTAGATTGATCCAGCATCTGTGAGTGTTGGACGGACAGCTGGGACATACAATACGTCCCCCATCAATCACCGTCTAGGAATGGACGGTGAGATATACAATGTATACATCTATGGGCCCCACCTCCACACGTGCAACACGTGTGGAGTTGGTCCCACGGCAACCCAAAAATGGACAGACAGATAAGGTATAAAACATATATCACAGTGGGGCTGCAGAACCTATTGGCGTTAACAGCAGTCACAGATGTTGCTAGCCCTCCGTCCAAAAGACGGACGGCTTGGCTGCAGATCACATACAAATCAAGGTGGGGTTTCCACTCCGTCCATATAATGGACCACGTGGATAATACCATGCATCAGGGTGGGGTTCATGGCAGCGTGGCCCACCTGCTTTGGATCAAACCGCTATTTGTATTTTTCCTTCATTCATGCTGCTGGACGGTACCAACATTTGGGCCATCCAGACTCGCTTGGCTCAGTCCAGGGACGTCCTCCCCTGGCTGGATGGTGTAGATTCAATCATACATCAAGGTAGGGTCCACACGTCAGTGGACCGCCCCACTCTCATAGGAATATTCAAGATAATATTAGTGATTTCCCTTTGTCTAGATCAGCCCAGAAACGGGCAGCATGGTGAATCTTGAAAGTGGACGGTCTGGATCATCCCGAGTGTATCATTAGGTGGGCCACACATCACAAGAGGGAGAGAGAGAGAGATCGGTGAGATGGAGGGACCCCACCACGTTGGGCCCCTCTTTGATACAACACCTACATCAGGATGGGTCCCACATATGTGGGCCCTCAAATCATAAATTAAATGAATAAAATCACCCACCTTTGCAAATCTTCTAGCCTCTTTGGTCTCCCGAGCTCCAAAGGATGTGATCCAACGAACAAGATTGCCTTTGGAGGGTGAGGATGGGAGGTAGGAAGGTGGGAAGTGGGCCACACATGGCTTCTCTCATGAAGAGGTTGAGAAGTTGGAGTGCTTGGAGAGTGAGGGGGAGAGATGAGAGAGAGAGTGTAAGAGAGAGAGAGAGAGAGAGAGAGAGAGAGAGAGAGATGGGAGATGGGTGATGGAAGTGTGCTTGGTTATAAGAGAGTATTGACTTTGGGGTTGTTTGGGGATGGGTGAAAGGTGATGTGTACTTGACATGAGGTGTGATGTGGTACTTGATTGATGGGATGAGATATGATGTGATTGATTTGAAAGATTGCCTTGGTTTTTGCAAAATGCGCGCCGTCTCCTTGAACTGAATGTGAGCCCACATCTCCTGGCTTGGGTATCGCCTCGACACGCAAGACGCGACATCGGAACTCGCTAGGGTACAAGTCTTGGTTCGAGCCGACTCAGATTGACAGGACTCGGCTTATGATCGCGCGCGAACGTCGGATAAAGGTCGAAGGTTGACGAAATTCGATCAGGAAGATCGCGGAAACCTACGGAACGGTACGATCTAGGATACGGGGCTTACACCTTATGGGAAGATCTAAGATTGCCAATGCCACCATGATCAAGACCCAAAAGGCCATGGGCATTTTTTTTATTGAATAAGAGAGAGAGTGGATGACATTTGTTTTTGGAAGTTTTAGATGGTGATTGATTTGGGTTTTATAAGGAGAGTGTGGGGTGTGGTTAATGGATGATTGTTCATCCATGCATTAGAAAAATGGTAGAGGGAGAAGTATGCAGATTCCACTTATAAAGTGGATTGCCCATTAGTAATTCTTTTATGTTGGATAAGTTCACATGCTGTAATAGAAATATAGTATGACAAACTTTTGTGTCCTACATGCATGGAATGTGAGGTACGCTCAAATAGATGTAGGCCCAAGCTTTCGCGAGACTCAATAAAAATCAACTATGTCGACCCATTCATGAGATTTGATCTATTTCTACTCTAGGTAAGATTGGGAAGAACTGTGACCAATGAAATTTGGATTTGTTACAACATATTACGACGCCATAGTTATATTTGACCCTTGTGGTCTAGTTTGGAGAATGATGTTATTGGAGCCTCTTATGAGACCTTTTAAAATCACTGATTTCTCCCACTGAGACAATACCTGTGTGACTTGAACTCTTCATCCTATGTTAAACATCCTAGCTACTACATGGACCATAGCTCAGAAATCTCGAAGAATCAATCCTAACCATCTGATTTTGGATCCTATGCTTGTTTAATTTTTGGTTATTTTAACCATCCATCTGCAGGAGCAATTGCAATGAGTGGAGAAATATGTTGGGTTATCTCTAATCCAAAATGCGGTGTGTCAGCTAAGAAATCTGGACCATGAAGAAGTTATGTCACATGCCTTCTTAGTTCTAATAGAGTAATCCTATCTTATAGTGATTCAGGAGAAGCTTCTACTCCCTATTGGAAAGAAAGACAGTTCATCTGTTCCTAGAATTGACAAACAGCTGCAAATGAATAACCACTCTCACCAACGGTTGCATCAAGATCCGTCTGAATGGAGAACTTGGAGTCATTCAAGCATCGTATGTGGACGGTGACCATGCTATTGTTGCTGACGCTTGAATCACCCCCATTGACGGAATCACTGTCAGCACCCATGCTTTCCCTCTTGCATTTCTTTTTCTTTACTTTTTTTTTTTTTTTTGAAATTTCACAGTTTCATATTGAAAAATGAAAGGAAAACAGCCCAACAAAATACAGATACAATCAATCAGAAGATAAAGATGGTGAGTGAGATGAAATGGCCCACTTCACAGGCACCAACAAAGCACGTTTGTGCAAAATCTATCCCATACATCAGCTGACAAGAAATGAACTCAGATACAATTTGAATTTTAAATATAAAACTGAGTCATTAATTACAAAATCTAATTGCTCCTCCAGGAATCACACATTTATACAATTTGTAACATCATATAAGAAATGTTGGCAATCTGATCTAGCTGACCTTTTCAGTTAAAACTTAAATTCCTCTTCCAAGAGAGATAAAAAACGCCTTACCTGTTCTAAAAATCGAAGTCAAGAAAATCATAAATTCGTTCCTTTCTCAACAAGGAAATGATGCCTTTGACGCTTGCAGAGTGCTTCTTCTACACAAGGAAAATTTACAGCAAGAGAGTATTTGATAAGCTTCCAGAAGAAAGGGCCAAATAAATGCAAAACAAAAATAATAAATAATAAATAATAAATAAATAACACATTATTATTCCTATTGTTTTCCTTCTCTTTTACCTTGGATGGTGGAAACGCAGCGATCTAACCAGAATACTTCAAAACGACCTGAAAAGCATCAAGAAAATGAAAAGAGAAAAATAAAAAATCAAGTTATTTACACGGAAATGGGATTCCGTCACAGAAATGTAAATCCTAAAAATGGAAATGTTGAAACGAGAAGAGTAGAACATCGAACCTGAGATGAAAGCAGGGAGGGAAAACAATCGGACATCATCCAATGAACTGCAAGAGCTCTTGATTTTATTTTTTTGAGCTGATATTCGTGTCAAACAACGAAGAAAAATAAAATAAAAGTTAAGATCTGTACAAAGGGAAAAACATCGGAATCTATTGAAAACAGCTCGTATTTTGGTATCTCGATGTTAGACGCTGAAATCTCTGCCTATCAACTATCTTCTTTTAGGGAATCGTATCGAATGCAGATCAAATCAAAATGGAAAAGCTCAGAATGCTGAAATCGTAGAGTAATGCGTAGTTTTCAGCTCGAGAAAAAGCAGTAAAACCCTAAAATTTTCGGGGAAAAGGAGAATGCTAGGATAGGCGTTTGTTTCTAGAGAGGAGATTCAATGGATTTCACAATCCAAATAGTAAAAGAAAATTTAGGAAAATCTATGCCGTAAAAGGAAATACGAGATTGGAGAGGAAGAAGAGAGAGAGAGAGAGAGAGAGAGAGAGAGAGAGAGGGAGGTCGTGTGACAATGCGAATGAAGGAGAAATGAATTCGGTAGTCTGCAGCAAATAGAAACTACTGTGCCTCTAGGGCTGTAGGGTCCAACGAGGTCTCCAAAACAAATCCAATCTGTCCATCTATTTTAAAATATAACAATAGAACATAATCTTAAAAATTAGGAATATCCGTAACTCAAGTGGGACACACAACAAAATATCAGAAATAGCTACGTTAGGTACAAATGTTAACACGGTTTATGACCGTTTCAAATTAGACACGGCTTAGAACCGTTTTTAAACCAAAATCCCAGCCATTCCTATCCAACGATTTTGGTCTAGTGCTAATTAGAACTACAAGGTTCACAAGCACCTCCTAATGTACCATGACCTTCTTTTTTTTCTCTTTTTGTCGGTCTATTTGAAGCCAGGACTTAAAAAGGCATTGTCCTCCATGTTGGAAAATTTCGTGGCATGGTCCATCCACAAAGATGAGGGATAGTTGTATGTGATGTATGTGACTACATCAATGCTGTCAATCGGTATTGAAAGCTCATTTTAGTATCCGTGATGTTTGTTTCTCATCCAACCTGTTCATACTTAGATCAAAGGAAAGTACAAAATATCAGCTTGATCTAAAACTTTTGTAGCCTCTACAAAGTTTTCCAAAATCCTCGCCATTTCTTATAATGTGGTCCACTTTAGTTTGGGATATGGTTCATTTTTGCCTCATGCCCCACAATAAGCAGCGGTGTAGATAAAACACATGCATCATGGTACGTCCCAAGGAGTCCTTAAGGCACTCATCTACATTGGCAATAGGCTCATCAGACCCACTCTGTCTACACATATTTTCACCATGAATCCCAAAATCCAGTTCAACCAAGGACTAGGTGGGCTACACCGTAAACGGTGTATAATTCTGTCTACACCTCTAAATTCACATGGTGTGGTCCACATGAGTCTTGCATTCTCCTTGATTCTACAGGATCTATTCATCCCGGTGTGGTGTCTGATGAGTGGATTGAATGACGTTTACACACTATGGCAGACCCCATATAATTTCAACGGCTGGATCGGTTTTGTTTTTACTCCGGTGCAAAATAGGGTGTGAACCTGCCCGACGGGAGTGGATTAGGTGCGGACGTGGACTAGCTACTGACAGGTTGAGTAGGGATGCTCCCTACTGAAGTGATGTCACCAAGTTCCACCATGATGTATGTGTTGTATCCACGCTGTCCATACATTTGGAGAGATTATTTTAGGGCATGATCCAAAGAATGAGGCAGATCCAAAGCTTTAGTGGGCCCCACCACCGAAAATAGTGGAGAGAGTGACGCCCACTGTTGAAACCTTCCTAAGATCCACCATGATATTTATTTGAGATCCAACCTGTTCATAAGTTAACACATACATTAATGAAGGGAAAACACAAATATCAGCTTGATCGAAAACTTTTGTGGCCCTCATAAGTTGTTAATGGTGGGCATCACTCTCTCCACTATTTCCTGTGGTGGGGTCCACTAGAGATTTGGATCCAAATCATTCTTTGGCTTATGCATAAAATGGTCTCTCCAAATGGATGGATGGTGTGGATACAAAATATACATCATGGTGGGACCCACTGAACTTTGTGACGTTGATTCAGTAGCCAGTCTCACTACCCATCCTGTTAGTAGCTAATCCGCGTACATTAGGCGCGGCCCTGCAGGACCTGGATTAGCTACTTACAGGTTGAGTAGCCAGACGCGCCACTGAAGTGATGTCGCCAAGTTCTGTAGGCCACACCATAATGTATATGTTGTATCCACACCATCCATACATTTGGAGATATCATTTCAGAGCATGATTACAAGGAATTATGCAGATCCAAGGTTGGAGTGGACCCCATCACAGAAAACAGTGGGGAGAATAACGACCACCGTTGAAACCTTTCGAAGGTCCACCATGATGTTTATTTGGGATCCAACCTATTCATGTGTTAACGCATATATGAAAGAAGGGAAAACATAAATATCAGATTGTTCGAAAACTTTCGTAGCCCTTAGAAATTTTTAATGGTGGGTGTCACTCTCCCCACTATTTTTTGTAGTGGGGTCCACTCGAGCTTTGGATATTACCCATTCTTTTGATCATGTCCTAATATGATCTCTCCTAATGGATGGATGAGGTGGATACAAAACATACATCATGGTGGGGCCCACAGAACTTGGTGATGTCACTTCAGTAGCGAGTCTCGCTACTCAACCTCTCAATAGCCCATCCCGTCTGGTGGGCCCCACAAAACATACATCTTGGTGGGGTCCACAGAACTTGGTCCGCCCTGCGTCACCCAAGAGAACGTGGCCCTTATTGTGGTCCACAATGATGTATGTATTCTACACTCATACCATCCATTTGTTTTAATAGATCATTTTAGCCAATTACCAGGTAGAACAAAATGTACAAAAAAGTGGTGATTGAACATTAATGGCACGTATGAGTTTATAATCAAGCTGATATTTGTTTTCACCTAAATCCAGTTTTATGTAAATTTATCAACAGATTAGCTGGCAAGTATACATTACCCAAACATTAATACATTGGGCATAGGAGTCTTTTAGTGGTAGGCATTCAATCACAGCTGTTTTCTAAAATACCATCTACTTAAGATTTAGATTTAGATCTTTTATTTATTCATTTTTGAGCTCATTCATTAAAATAATCCAGTAAAATTGATGAACATAGTAGAAATAAAATAATCCGGTAAAAATGATGGACAGTGTAGAAATGCATACATTAAGGACTGCACGATCTTGGTTGAGGCTGGGCCGCACCTGATCCTCATAAATGGGCACGGGGAGTGGCTAGTGACCAATCGCTATTGTTGGTGCTCTGTGAGGCCACTATGATTATGTATTTCATCTATTTTATTCGTCCATTTTTTCAGATCATTTGATGGTATGAGTTAAAAATTGAGGTAGATCTAAAGAATAAGTGGGTCATATCACAGGAAATGTGTTGATTGAAAGCCCGTGATTAAAAACTTATTGGGCCACGAAAGTGATATTTGTTTTTTCTCTTCGTCTAGGCCTGGATGACCTAATCAAATGGTTAGATGTCAAATAAGCGTTACAGTGGGCTTAAGAGCTTTTTAATGGTAAACCTTCAATCACTACTATTTTCTTGTGGTGTGGTCCACCTGAGATTTAGATCTACTTTATTTTTTGGATCAAGCCTAAAATAAACTTAAAAAATTGACAGACAGCGTGAATAAAATACATACGTCATGGCGGGCCCACAGAGCACGGACCACTAGCCACCTTGTCAACGGCAACATCGCTAGCCAAGCCGCGTCCCAAGTATAAGGTACATCTTGGACGCGGATTGGGTACTACCCTCCCTGTCACTAGCTTGGCACAACTGTGGCTCTGAGGGACCACTGTGATGTATAGGTTTTATCTACACCGTCCATCCATTTTTTCATATCATTTCAGTCCATAAGCCTAAAAACGAAGCAGATTCAAGGCTTAAGTGAGCCATACGATGGGAATTGAATGCCTACAGTTTAAAACTTTTTAGATCCTCAGAAGTTTTGGATCAAGCCGATATCTATGTTTTCCCTTCATCAAGGTTTATGTGACCTCATAAACATGTTAGATGGAAAATAAATATCACGGTTGGCCTTAGGAAGGTTTCAACAATGATCATCATTATAACTTTGCTTCCTATGGTGTGGTCCACCTGAGCCTTAGATCTCTCTAATTTTAAGTCTGCGGCCTAAAATGATATAAAAAAAATGGATGAGCAATGTAACCCATACATTACGGTGGCCCCTCAGAGACCCACTGTGCCAAACTCGTTACAGGTGGGGTAGTACCCAATCCGCGTCCATTCTGCCCTTTTCAACGTGGGTCCTGTAAACGGGCGCGTGGCGCTAGACCGGGTGCATCCAGCTCCCTGCTGGACGCAATCCCCGTCCGAAGTCATTCCGTCCGCGTCAGTGAAGGTCGCCCCCCGGAAGGAAGTCCCTCTCCCTCTCTCTCTCTCTCTCTAAGGGGATTTCCCAGATCGCCTCTCTCCGGCTGCCATTTCCACCATCTCTCTCTGGCAACATGGTAAAAATCTCGATCGCTCTCCTCTCTTTTCGAATTCTACAACAAAATCCCCCAAATCCTCCTCTAATTCTCGTTTATGAGATGTTAGATCCAATTCATATTACTTCAGAACAGGCAAGGAAAGACCCGACTTGCCAAGTACTACGTCCCTCTCGAAGAATCCGAGAAGCACAAGGTCGACTACGAGGTCAAATCAATCTCCCTCCCCTTTTTTATTACTATTCTGACTTTACCCTTTCCATCCGCAACCGAAGTCTTTCGCGCTTGAATTATTTAGGGTTTGGATCCTGCAGGTTCATCGGTTGGTAGTGAACAGAGATCCCAAGTTCACGAACTTTGTCGAGGTGCGTAATTATCTCATTTTAATTCTCATTTCGATTCCTCAAAACCCATGAATTCTAATTTGGATTCCGTTACATATCGGAATCACAGCTGTAGAAATATCTTTACGGTAATCCGTACAACTGGTCTGTTAAGTCCCAAGGTGGATGGAGTGTCCCAAATATCTCCAATATTCAATTGAATGTGGACAGTTGTTGTATTTCTCTTCTTAACTTTCTTACACCAGGTGATGGATGAGAGGTTAATAATTCTGATGCATGATCTAGAAATGGTGTGACATAGAGCCATTTGGAGTACCGAACATGGGTCCCACTTGTCAGAATTGAAAACCCATGTATACTGTGCTAAGATTCAGGGCAAGTATCATATGTGAAATCTCGTCTGTACAAAAGGGGAATGCTAAACGTACTTTCACCCTTTGAGGATAATTTGATCATCAGGTGGGCCAGATGTGTACCAAAGACATTGTTGATTTGGTCTCCATTTGACGTAGATGCGTCACCCATTGAATGTTTTGAGATGAGGCATCTTGGTGGCTAGGCCTGCCTATTGGGCAGCTAAGATCTCTCACACATGTGCCACATTGCCACTTGTGAGGGGTGATTGCTACAAATGGATTTGTTTGAGTTCACTTCTGCATGCCTTTCTACAAAATTGTAGTGGCCAAATTATGGCTGGCTATGAAGGCAGTGAGGGCGCATTTCGATGTCCACCAAATTGCAAATACGTACAATAGTTTAGTGGCCTTGCTCATATGCATTCGGGATGGCTTATTTCAGAACTGGATTGCACAGATCCCCATCTTTCCACCTTAGACAATCACATATCGTGTTAGGGTGCATTAAGATGTCCGACTCCATATACTTGATGCACTACCAAAATTGTGAATTTGCAACCGACCAGATCTATCGCAAAACCAAATAAATGAAGGATTTCGTCCGTCGTTGTTTTCTGGTTCGCAAATTTTTTGCAATGGATCTTATCCGTCCCAAAAATTAAAAATTCGTGGCTAAAATTCAAAAAAACCCACCTGAATTATTTGTCGTTAAAAATATTGGTGACGGATACGGTCCGTCACTAATATGAAGAGAAGCCACTAAGCTCAAATCCATTGTTGATTTTCAACTCATTCAAAAATTAGTGACGGAGTCACTAAAATATCTGCGAATAAAATTCAATCGTCAAATTTGTTTGTATTTTTTTTATTTTTTTTTAATCTTACACCTAATAGTTATTCAAAAAATAATTCACACAATTGTTTAACAAGAATCTCATTCACAAAATTCAAAAAGATTGGGCCAAATATGAAACTGGACTAAATATCAATGTGTTTGGATGCTCAATAGGCCTGAATAAGAAATTGAACTAAATATATAGTAAATAGCCAAAATTAGGTCAGCTATTGATGAAATAAGGTAATGTAAAGAATATCATTTGCCCTGAAAACTAAACAAATGATCATCATAATTATGTCCCATCAATTAAAATACAAATCCAAGAGACTTTTATTCTCAATATTTCTACAAGCATCCAAATAAAACATAACACAATCAAAACAAAAGAGAAATGGTAAAGATGATATATAGAACTTATAAGTTGCTTCCATTGATGTTGCATGTCTAGAAATTCCATGGTATTTTGGCAATCCAATCCCATGTTTGAGATAAAAATTTTGCTATGGGAAAAACACCGGATTTAGCAAAATTTTGCTTGATAGACCATGGAATTGTAAATAGAAAACCATATTCACAACAGATGTCTGTCACTTGTACACAAATAACTAGAATATCACATGTAAAGGGTGTGTATGGATGGATGGCATGGATAAACACATGCATCAATGTATGGCCCATGTGTAGTGGATTTCAAAATCTACGAAAATCCCACATGGACCAAATGCAATTCCATCCCACCTAATTCTATCTAATATCATGAACTAAACGCACCCTTGGCTTTTTGCCATATATCTCTTTTTATTGTCTGCTCCTCACCATAAGAAATTATGCCTCATATTTTCCAACCTCTCCAACACCAATTTCGGACACCTGAATATGGACATGAAGTATAATGGGAGATTTGATAAAGTTGCTTTAATAAGAGTGATGCGCCAATCCACCCAAAGAAAGGTATTGAAATTTTCCATTAACGATCTTCTTTACAAACCTCTCCACAACCGTATCCAAATTAACAACTATATGTGATTTTTTTGGCAAATAGTAGTTTTCAGACCTTACTACAAATCCCAACAGCTATTAAACAAATCTCAACAACTAGGAAGAGATTTCCATCAACCTCAATCAAAATTCTAGCAATCACCAAAAATCCCAACAATTAAACTGTAATAGATACCAAATCAACATGTAGCAAACACGTTTGTACGTCTCTTCTAAAAAGCACAGAGCCAACTTACAAGATCCTCCTCTTATGGTTGGTAAAATAGCCCTTTATATATATGTGTGTGTGTGTGTGTGTGTGTGTGGCTTGCTTACACTAAAAACTCATTTAATCATAGCCCTTGATTTGTTCTAATGACATACACTAACTCCTCTAATAAAGCAAAGACAAATCCACACTCAAACTAATTTGATAGCTCCAAAGTTCCTAAATAGACTTAAGATTCCTCAAAAATTCAAACTCCAACTATACAAAGCTTAGTCACAGAAATCCCTTAATGCAGAAAGCAACCATACATACACAAAAACCTGCCCTTGTGTAAAAGAAACACAACTCAAAATATGACCATGTAGAGTCAAAGTAATTAACCTAGTGATATATACTATATTTTTAGCCACATACAAAAAATATTGAACCTAGTATTATCTACTACATACTAGTAACATACAACCAATATTGGGGCACCATACCATAAAGCTACAAGAATTTCATCTCCCTAAACAAGGTATCCTCCATTGATAACATATATATATATATATATATATATATATATATATATATATATATATATATATATATATATATATATATATATATATATATATATATATATATATATTACAAGTTGTTTTATTTTCTTTCATATTCACAAATACATTCATCATCCAACCAGTTATTAACAACATTTATAAAAAAAATAAAAGATATCCAACGAACTCTTTATAATAATTTGCAACTTAACCTACTGGGAACCGTCATGCACCGTAATGTCTTACGGCAGAGTGGGTTCTGAGAAGTTACAAGTTGACCTTTACGACAAAAAATAAATGAAGTGATAAAGATATAAATTATTTAAGATTAATTTAAGGTTTCGAGAACTTATAGTTCCTAATAGATTTATAGGTTTACCAAAGAGAGAAGAATTGGACCTGAACATAAACATGATTAAATATCATTTTGGGTGTGTTTGGATGCTCAGTTGGTGTGAATAGAAAATTGAACTAAATATAGAGTAAACAGACTAAACGAAGTGTGGCAACATTGCCATCTTACCATGAAGAAAGTCTTCCAATGAGAACCTCCAAAAAAAAAAAAAAAATTCCCTATTTCCTTGGAGGCCATCTCCATCCAATTGTTTTATAGCAATAACCTCCTTAAAGAAGCACACATTCTCATTAGTAAAATGCACACAATCCACATTTACTGCAAATTAAAAAAGCCTAAACCAAGTGAATACGCACAAGCAGATTAAACTCTTGATAAACAAGTTGCACTCCACCTCACTCTTGTTATCAAGTAGTCCTAATGAAAATGCATCCACACTACAAGAAGGGGAAAAAAAAGAATGTGGTTGCACCGATGCGATCTAGTCTGAACGGCTACCTACGTACCCAATCTTCGAAAGATTGGGATCAAGCCACTACGTAGTTTTTAATATTTAAATCATAACATTTTATGCATAAGTAGAGAAAAACTTAAAACAAATCATAATAGAAATATATGTACCTTATATTACACATAAGAAAATGAAAAGTTGAAACAAATCACAACAAAAACCTATGTAGATTAGTCAGATAAAACTACTAAATAATTCAAGATAAAGTTTTAATCAAATAATATCCAAAATAAAGTTAAACACAATACACATTTACTAAGAATGAGTATATCTACCTAACCGACTAAATCAGTCACCCATCCAAGACCGGATAGATTGTAATGCTTCCATTTTTAAATTTAAATGTTTACACCGAAATTCTGGCAGCATCTCCCCATGTCTCTCAAGATATGTTGATCTTGTATTTGATTCTCACATCAAGTATCGACACAAAGTGAGGGTATTTGATAATGGAAATGAATGTAAAAAACATATCCAGAGAGAAAAAAGAGAGACGATGCATAGAAAAGGTAAGTGCATTTAAATTGCTAAAATGAAAGCATTACATTCTATTCGGTCTTGAACTGTCCAAATAGGGATAATTTAAGGATTTCTATGCACCAAAGAGCACACTGTATCTATGCTTGGCCACACAGAAGCCCTCAAATGGGTAACTGATTGTCTTATATTAAATACAATCACATCAAAATTTGTAATATAAATAAATGTAATTCAAAATCTAACCATGTAGAATCAAGGCATTCAACATCGAAGGTCTGCCTCATCAGATGACCAGCTTGGACTGCTTAGAAACTGGTACCCAACAGTGCCATTTCCAAGAAGAATAAGAACAATGTTGCATCATACAATACGTCTACCACCTCATAATAATTATAATTACAATAACAATAAACCGATCCAATGCCTCTAGAGGCATCAAAGATAATAAGCGTCTGCAACGTTTGTCATAGACATAGTACAAGTGGACGAGATCTGGACTGCCCGTCTTTCAGAGTCCACTACCAATTGCCCACTAACTGAAAATTGTTGTGATAGGACAATCCTAACCGTTCAATCAATGAACCTTTTTTCTTAGTGAAACTGAGCCACAATACAACAACAGTAAATCATTCAAATGCAGTGAAAATTTAAAACACTACATTTTCTTAAACTTGGAAATCACATTATAAATTTTGTTAATTCTATGATCTTTTAAAATTTTTCCCATCAAAACAAATAAAACAGTAAAGATTCACATATTCTACTCCAAAACAAGATTGAAAAATCAAAATATTCCATCAAAGAAGATCTAAAGCAAAATTCCAAGCATAAACAGAGAAAAAGTACCCAATTCAAGTATGTAAATAAGATATTTCTGAACACAATCTCCAAACCCGCTCTTTCTCAAACTAGTACCATACATTATCTTTCCAGAAAGAGGAATTCCATTGAGATTTCCCAAACTCTAGTAAAATCCATCAAAATCTCACTATTTGAATCCTCTCAAAACCAAAAAAAAAAGGAAGCACCTGCAGATTCACATATAAGTTCTCAAATCAAAAGAAACTCCTTAAAAAATGAACAAACCAAAAGAAACATTTCACAAAACCCAAATTAGAGAGCAGAAACCCAGATTTAAGAGCTGAAACCCGCAAATTCGATCTCAAAAGTAAAAGAGGAGTTGAAACCTCTCAGAAACCATACTCGAAAGTGGAAATTCGTCAGAAAATGCTCCAAACAGGATCATATCTGCATTTAACGATAGGGTTAGGGTTTCAGCTCCCTCCCTTCTTTGGATCACAAACACACACAGAGAGAAATAGAGAGAAAGGTTAGGGGGTGGAGAGGAATCATCGGTGGGGAGAGAGAGAGAGAGAGGATTAGGGCGTGGGGTCGGGAAGCGCATTGCGTTCTGAGTAACTCAAAACGCTGAGGATTATGGGTAAACTCTGTGGGGCCCACTATAATTCATGTATTTTATTCGCTCCGTTCATACATTTTACCGGATAATTTTATGGCTTTAGCGCCAAAATGAAGCATACCCAAAGCCTGAGTGGACCATGACAGCTTTTGATATATCAAATTCTTATATTCAGTGTATGTCTTTACAAAGAAAACAGCATATTTAACAATGTTACAAGAAGCTATATATGGTTATACAGAGATTGCACCTAAAAAGATTTAACGGAATCTGACACTATGATTACGGGATTTTTATCCCTCTATATTTCAATCAGAACAGCTCATGCCAATCAGAATAGCTCACACCAACACTCCCCCTCAAGTTGGTGCGTATAGGTTTCTGAAGCCCAACTTGTCAAGTGAGTTGTGGAAGTCCTTGCTGCACACTGCTTTTGTTAGTATATCTGCTAGTTGGTCTTCGGACTTAACGAAAGGAAACCGGATTATCTTCGCTTCAAGGTTTTGTTTGATAAAATGTCGATCCACCTCCACATGCTTGGTTCGATCATGCTGGACAGGATTATGAGAGATCTCTATAGCTGCTTTGTTATCACAAAAGAGATTCATCTCACAATCCGGAGCAAAGCCAATCTCTGTCAAAAGCCTTCGAAGCCAAAGAAGCTCACAAAGACCCTTAGCCATTCCACGAAACTCAGCTTCAGCACTTGATAATGCCACTACCTTCTGTTTTTTACTCCTCCAAGTCAAGAGGTTTCCTCCAACAAAGGTGAAGTAACCTAAGGTAGACTTTCTATCTGTGACATTCCCTACCCAATCAGCATCAGTATAGCCTTCGACTCTTAAGTGATTATTCTTAAAAAACATGAGTCCCTTTCCAGGAGAGGACTTTTAAGTATCGAAGGATTTGAACCACTGCCTCCATATGATCTTCACTTGGGCAATGCATGAGCTGACTAACAACACTTACTGCATAAGCAATATCGGGTTGTGTATGAGAGATAAATCAGCTTGCCAACCAATCTCTGATATCTTCCTTTGTCAGTTGGTATTTGATTTGGGTACTCTCCGAGTTTGTGATTTTGGATCATTGGTGTATCTGCAGGTTTACACTCCAACAATCCAACTTCAGATAATAGGTCAAGGACATATTTCCATTGGGATAAGAATATCCCTTGATTGGATCTAGCGACTTCGATTCCCAGAAAGTATTTGAGTCCTCCCAAGCTTTTCATCTTAAATTCTGTTGTCAACTGCCTCTGTAGCTTTAATATTTCTTCTGAATCATCTCCCGTAATAATCATATCATCCACATAGACTATTAAAGTTGTGATCTTTCCCTGTCGATGCTTTAGAAAGAGCGTATGGTCTGAATTGCTCTGATGAAAACCATATTTCTTCATTGCCAAGCTCAACCGTCCAAACCATGCCCGAGGAGATTGCTTTAGTCCGTATAACGTCCGTTGTAATTTGCATACAACTTTGCTCTCAAAGGTCGCTACATATCCTGGAGGAATATCCATGTATATTTCTTCTTCGAGGTCACCATGGAGAAAAGCATTTTTCACGTCGAATTGGTGTAATGGCCAGTCGAGGTTTGATGTTAAGGACAGTAGAACTCTGACAATATTTAACATGGCAACTGGTGAGAATGTCTCTTGATAGTCCACGCCGTACGTCTGTGTATAGCCTTTCACCACTAGTCTCGCCTTGTATCGCTCCACGGATCCATCGGCTTTGTATTTGATGGAGAACACCCACTTGCATCCCACTGTTTTTTGTCCTTCGGTTAGAGGCACAAGAATCCATGTCTCATTCTTCAGTAATGCTTCCATCTCTTCCTTCATGGCTTGAATCCACCTAGGGTCTTACAGAGCTTCATCAACACTAGTGGGAATATGGCATGAGGAAAGTTCATTTGCAAAAATCTTGAGAGTTTCAGATAGTTTCTCTGTAGATACATAGTTGGCAATTGGATACCTCGACCTCCATTCCTTGAATTCTGGAGAGTATCTGTTAGGTGGTTTTCCACGATTATGCCTGAAAGGGAGCTCATAGCCAACTGGAGTATCCACATTGTTAGAAATCTGAGATATGGGTGGAGTGCTTACCTTAGCAATATTCTCAGAAGATGGGTCGTTAGATACAGGAGAGTGGGGGGTTATCATTTCGTCTTCAGTTTTTGAAGATGTCGTTGGCTCAGTATTTGTAGTAGACGATGTCGTTGGCTCAGTATTTGCAGCAGTAAACGATGTCGTTGGCTCAGTATTTGCAGTAGACGATGTCGTTGGCTCACTTGCAATATTTAGTTCCATGAGGGCTGGTTGAGAAGGAATTGAAGATCCTCCAGTAGTGTGATTGAGTAGCCAATTCATTTCTTCACCACTAGTCTCCCCCTGAAGGGAAGAATTGGAGGCGGGGGGAGAAAAAAACATGTCAGATTCCAAAAAAGTGACATCCATCATCACATAGGTACGCCGGGTGGAGGGAGCATAACAACGATACCCTTTTTGATTTACAGCATATCCCAAGAACAGACAACGAATGGCACAGGGATCGAGTTTCGTGCGCTGGTTCTTAGGAAGATGAACAAAGGCAACGCAGCCAAAGACTTTTGGTGGAAGCATCAACACCGTAGGTAAGTGAACGACTGTCGACAAGACCTGTAGAGGGTTCTTGAAAGAGAGAATTTTGGTAGGCATCCAGTTGATGAGATGAACAGTTGTGGTAACCGCATCCGGGCAATGAGCGTTGGGCACATGAGCTCCTAGTAGAAGGGCACGAGCAGTTTCGAGAATATGACGATTTTTTTGCTCAGTGACACCATTCTGCTGAGGGATTTGACGGCAAGATGTCTCGTGAAGCAGACCATGGTGTCAAAAATAATCTTGAAATCAACCGTTCATGTATTTGCCACCATTATCAGACCGCAGAATCCGAATTTTAGCAGAAAATTGAGTTCGAACCATGGAATGGAAAGCTTGGAAAATGTTGAAGACCTCATCTTTATTTTTTAGTAAGTAAAGCCAAGTCATTCTAGTGCAGTCATCAACAAATATCACAAACCACCGTATACCGATATAGAAGGTTTTGGGAAAGGACCCCACATATCAAAGTGAATTAGAGCAAAAAGAATATCACTTTTATTCATACTCAACGGATATGTAACTCGATGACTCTTAGCTAAAATGTAAGTATCACATGTAAAGTCTGAAATTGACAATCTCAAAAATAAATTAGGTAACAAATGCTTCAAATATCCAAATGACGGATGACCTAACCGACTGTGCCAAAGCAAAATCTATTGTACTTTCCGGTCCCTCTGATGGTGTACATGAAATGCTCGGCTGACACTGAAGTCATCCATGTAATAGAGCCCCCCCTCTTAGTACCACGTCCAATGATCTCCTTGGTGAGAATATCCTGAAGAAGACAAAAAGTAGGGTAAATTAGCACCAAACAGTTCAGGTCTTTGGTAACTTGACTTACAGATAGTAATTTGTGAGAAAGGGAGGGCACAAGTAAAGTGTTAGACAAGGATAGAGCTGGTGACAACTTTACAGTGCCAGCCCCTGTAACCGAGGAAATAACCTCATTAGCGTTGGCAATGCTAGTTTGTCGTGGTGGGGAATGTTGGGAAAAATCCTTGGCGTCAAACGTCATGTGATTTGTAGCTTCAGAATCAAGTATCCAGGTGCTCATCACCATAGCTACGGGAACCAAAAAGAACACTACCTGTGGTGGAGCCTGAAGAGTTAATAGGAATAAAAGAGAGTTCCGGTTCTGCTATAACTACCGCAGCCTTCCCTTGACCTCCATCGTTATCACGACGCTTTCGAGCTTGGAGTTCATGCCACCAATCAGGGTACTGGTGAAGTTTGAAACAAGTTTCACGGGTATGCTTGCCATTTCTACAATGACAGCATTTAGCTCCGTCCCCCTTGACCTTTAGCTTAGAGTTTGTCACTTGCTTGTTGCCATTTAAGGAAAGGAAACCAGTGGTAGGCATCCCGACTTGTGTGTTATTTTTTTCAGCCTTTGATGCCAAAAAAAACACCCGAGGACCCACTGGAATCTCCCGCCGTCATCACAGCTTGGCGAACTGCTTTCCTGTGGATGTGAGCGTAGGCCTATTCTACCGTGGGGAACGGTTCCATCTGCAGAACATCACTACGGATGTTATCGAGGTGGTCATCGAGCCCATCCAGAAACACATAAACACGATCTTCCTGAAGCAACGTGTTGTAGTGCTTGATATCCAAGGGGCACTCCATCGGATTGGGGCGGCGAAAGTCTATCTCATTCCAAAGGCCCTGAAGCTCATTGTAAAATTTTTTCAGGGAGCCGCCGCCTTGCTTGAGCCTTGTTACGCGTCGCCGGAGGTCGTAGAGTTGAGAGGCATCACTGCCGTCGAAATACATGGTGGCAATGGCATCCCAAACTAACTTGGCAGTAGGGAAACGAATGAAGTTACCTATGAGGGAGGAATCCATGGAGATAATGAGCCATCCTTTTACAATAGCGTTGTCTGTGCGCCATTGTCGAAAGGTCTGGTCGGTCAGAGAAGGTTGAGGGAGGTCGCCATTGATATATCCCAATTTGTCTTTACTGGAGATGTACATCTCAACGATCTGGGACCAGAGGGCATAGTTGGTACCGTCCAACTTGATGCCGATCGATGCAGCAGCAGCGTCTGTGGTTGTGGTTGAAACGGAGGCTTTGGTCAGAACCTCCATCATCTTCGTAGTCAGCTCGGCTAGTATGGCAGTGGTCGATGATTCTGCGTCGGCCATTGAAGCAGAAGCGATCGGTGGGTCAGATTAGAATGAAAAGCTTTGATACCATGACAGCTTTTGATATATTAAATTCTTATATTCAGTGTATGTCTTTACAAAGAAAACAACATATTTAACAATGTTACGAGAAGCTATATATGGTTATACCAAGATTGCACCTAAAAAGATTTAATGGAATGTGACACTATGATTACGGGATTTTTATCCCTCTATATTTCAATCAGAACAGCTCACGCCAATCAGAACAGCTCACACCAATAGACCACAACACAGGAAACAGTCTCAATTGAACGTCTACAGTTGAAAAATCCTTGAAGACCAATTTTTTTTTTTTGATTAAGCTGATACTTTTTTTTTTTCCTTCATCCATGTCTTTGGGATCTCATGAACACGTTGGATTAAAAATAAACATATCTGTGGGCCCTCAGGAAGGTTTTAACGGTGGAAATCATTATTCTCACTGTTTCCTACTATACGGTCCACTTGAACTTTGGATATGTTTAAATTTCATGCTCAACCATAGGGGCTTGTTTGGGCGGTGGGATTAGAAGGGATTCGGTGGGATGGGATTCATCTGGTCGTGTGCCAATTCCACTCCATGTTTGGGAAGAATGGAAAAGCTTAGAATTAGATTAGGTGGAATTGCATTGGGTCCGTGCCAATTTCACTCGATGTTAGCAAGTTGTGTAGGTCCCACCATGATGTGTGGGCTAATATCCACACCATCCACCCATTTCTCGAGATTATTTTAGAGCATGGGCCAAAAAATCAGGTAAATCTAAAGCTCAAGTGGACCCCACCATAGAAAGCAATGGGGATTGAATACTTACTGTTGAAAACTTCTTTGGGGCCACATAAGTTTTGGATCTACCTCATTTTTAGGCCCATGCCATAAAATGAGGTTACAAAACAAATGAACGGTTTGGATATAGCACACGTGTGTTATTCTCAGTCATTTCAAATGATAGTAGGTATATCCATTCAATGTACCACCATATTACCAACAAAGCAGGGCATTAATCTTATCCCATGGCAACAGGGGACAATCCCTACCATGGGTAATAATTATGTTTTTTGAATCCCATCCCACCTAATCCCTTCTAATCCCACCACTGAAAAACGGCCTAACGGTGTGGATACAACACGTACATCTGGAGGAGCCCAACGAATACAGTAACATCACTTCCGTAGCGAGACTCCTTGTTGGGTTAAGTAGCTAATAGGCTTATTACTTAAGTAACTCTATATCATGGGTGTTATCCTAGCCATGTAGGGCCCACCTTGATGTATTTTTTGTATATGCACACCGTCCATATATTTTTCCATTATATTTTAGGATGTGATTCCAAATCATAAGAAGATCCAAATCTCAGGTGGGTCATACCAATCAAAATAATGATGAATAACCATTAAAACCTTTTAAGGGCCACGTAAGTTTTGGATCAATTTGATCTTTGTAATTTCCCTCATGCAGATCTTCTTAACTTTGTCAACAGGTTGGATTTCAAATAAACATTGTGATGGGCCCTAAGAAGGTTTCAAAGATGAGTGTGACTATTTCACTCTTTTCTATGGTGGGTCCACTTGAACTTTGGATCTGCCCCATCAGTTAGATGCACTATTCCTTGGTGGGTCATGGGCTTAAAAATAAAATCAATCCTTGAATTGGGTAGACCACACCACATACGATAGTTGAGAGCATTTACCCACGCCTTAAACATTCATAATCATGTATTGGGCCAACCTAGATGTGATTCACAGATCCATCGCATTCATTATGTGTGTTCCACTTGGATGAGAGGTCAAACCAAGTTTTAGCAGTATCCAAAACCCATGCCGGCCCCACTAAGTGCTTTTATATCTTTTAGGATGTCTTCACATAGTTTTAGATGTTATGGCACACCTAAGTTTTATATACGGCTGATTTTTGAGATATCCCATAACCTAAAAGGGACACGTCAAATGCACGGTGTTGATGTTCTACACACATCATGATGGGGCCAACACAGCTTGACCTCATAGGAAATTCCCATGAGGTCGACCTTATACTACCATTTCTAGGTAACTCTTTCATGGGTGTTACACTTTCCGTGTAGGGTCTCACCTTGATGTTTATGTTGTATCCACACCGTCCATCCATTTGGAGAGATTGTTTTAGGGCACAAGCCAAAGAATGATACAGATCCAAAACTCAAGTGGACCCCACCACATAAAACAGTGGGGACAATGACACACACCGTTGAAACCTTCCTAGTGCCCAGTATGATGTTTATTTTAGATCTAATTTGTTCATAAGTTAACAAATTCATGGATGAAGGGAAAATACAAATATTAGCTTGATCAAAAACTTCTGCAGCCCATAAGAAAATTTTGATGGAAGGCGTTTAATCCCCACTTGTTTTTTATGTTGGGGTCAACTTGACCTTTGGATCCGCCTCATGCTTTAGCTCATGTCCTCAAATGATCTCTCCAAATGGATGAACGGTGTGGATACAACATATACGTCATGGTCAAAATTTTCAAAAATCATAACTTCATTTTTAAGACTCCTCAATTTTCTTTTTCAAAATGTCAAATTTTTGCCAAAATCAGCCTTTTTTAAATCTCTTTTTTTTTTTTTTTTCAAAATTTGAATTTTTCTCAATCATTATCAATTATTATTTTTTTCAAAATCTATTATTGTTTTTAAACTTCTTAATTTTTATTTTTTTTCAAAACCTTGTTTTCTTTTATGAAACTTCTTTAATTTATTTCAAAATACAAAATCTCAATTTCTATATAAAAGTCTCAAAAAATTTCAAACTTATTAATTTTTTTCAAACTTCGATTTTACTAGTCACTCACCATGATCAGGTTTCGGATGAGAAAGATATTTGGTGGACAAGATTGGTCAACAATATGACGGGCCATATCCTGCAATCTAATGGTTAGATTTGAGTGAAATTTAATTTAAATAACTAAATTTATATTTACTCTTCAATCACTGATTGTCCAAAATCAATCTAAATCTAGACAAACTGATCATGCGTATTTAAAGAGTGTTTTGGATGGATCTGATTTGTTTCAGGTTATATTGAGCCGATTTTTGTTCTCAATCCTAATAAGCCGTTCCAAACATATCTGAGCATTCAAATCAACCTTAGGATGGCATGATCATAGAATTTGATCAATGTCATCATTATAAGTTATTCTTGCAATTATGGGCTATCATTTTTTCACGAGTGAATTTTTATGTGTAAAAATGGTTAAAGGTTCAATTACAGGATGTCCCTAGTAATTTAGTGAAAAATCTTAATTTTTTTCACAGATAAATATCAATTTCCTTCTAAAAATCTCTCTCTGTTTTTTTTTCTTTTTTTTTCTTTTTTCAAAGTGTCCATTTTTTTATTTTTTATTTTCAAAACTTTTAACAAAATTCTAATTTTTCTTATCAAACTTTTCAAAAATTTTTTAGAAATACAAATTCTGAATTTTTATTTTCAAAATCTCAATTTTTTCCCAAAATCTAATTTTTTTTGTCAGACTTAACAATTTATTCAAACTTCTCAAAAATTTCAAGATGCCGATTTTTTTTTTTTCAAAAGCACCATTTTGTTTTCAAGTTTTCAGTTTTATTTTTCAAAATGATAATTTATTGTTAAAATCTTAGTATTTTTCTAAATCACTTTTTTTTTTTTTTCAACATCTCAATTTTTCTTGAACATTTTCAATTTTTTTTTTCAGAATCACAATTTTATTAACTTCTCAATTTTCCTTTGCAAAATGTTAGTTCTTTTATTAGTGTCAATTTTTTAATTTCATTTTATCTTCAAATTTTCAATTCTTTTGAACTTCTCCATTTTCTTTTTAATTTTTTTTTTTCGAACTTGTCAATTCTTACCGAACTTCTCAATTTTTTTCTCAAAATATTTTTTTTTTTCGAAGTTGTCAAAATTTTCATAATGTTTTTGATCATTTCAATTTTCTTTTTCAAGATATCAATTTTTTTTCAAAATTATCAACTTTATTCAATTTTCTTTTTCTTTTTTTTTTTTTCAAAACTAGATTTTTATTAAATCAAGGTTTTTTTTCAAAATCTCAATTTTTTTAAAAAATTGTTAATTATTTTTTTAATTTTCTCAATGATTTTTTTTTAAAAGATCATAATTTAAAAAAAAAAAAAACTTCTCAATTTTCTTTTTCATGTGATATTATAAAGCATTTAAATATTAGTTTTTAAGAAAAAATTATTATTAATTTCTAGGCAATTGATATAAAAACAAAATTAAAAAAACATTGCATTTAATCAATTGATACAACAATAATCTTAGATATAAATAAATACAATTAAACCACTGAAATTCTATTAAAAACAATTGTTAGACTACAATAAGACATAAAATGTCCTAAAATCTTTTTTTTTTTTCACAAAAATTTCAAGATGCGGATTTTTTTCTTCTTCAAAAGCACAATTTTGTTTTCAACTTTTCAATTTCCTTTTTCAAAGTAATATATTTTTTTTCAAAATTTTAGTGTTTTTATAAATCACTTTTTCTTTTAATTTCAATTTTCGAACATTTTCAATTATTTTTCAATATCACAAATTTTTTCAACTTCCTAATTTTCCGTTTCGATGTCGGTTTTTTGTTTAAGTATTGATTGTTTAATATTGTTTTATCTTGAAAATTTCAGTTCTTCTGAACTTCTCCATTTTTTAAAAAAATATATAATTTTTTTTCGAACTAGTCAATTCTTATCGAACTTCTCAATTTTTTTTTTCAAACTATAAACTCTCATTTTCTTTTTCAAAATATTTTCATTTTTCAAAGTTGTCAAAATTTCACATTTTTTTTAATCTTTTTATTTTTATTTTTCAAGATATCATTTTTTTTTTCTCGAAATCAAATTCATTTTTTTAAAATTATTAACTTTATTCAATATTCTTTTTTCCTTCCAAAAAATAGATTTTTATTAAATAACGGTTTTTCTTTTTCAAAATCTCAAATTTTCTCAAACATTGTTAAAATTTTTTAACTTTTCAATATTCTTTTTCATGTGATATTACAAATCATTTAAATATTAGTTTTAAAGAAAAAAAAATTAATAATAATTTTCACTCATTTAATATAAAAACAAAATAAAAAATTCTTTACATTCAATCCATTGATAAAAAATAATCTTAGATACAAATATGTACAATTAAACCACTAAAATTCTATTGAAAAACAATTCTTAGATTACAATAAAACATAAATTTCCACCATATTCTAAAAAAAAAAACAAGAAAAAAACATGTTTAGGGAAAAAGTCATTTTACGACGGATCATTATCCGTCGCAAAAGCCACAAAAATCCGTCGCTAAGTATTTTTTTGTGAGGTAATTTGCGACGGATCAAAATTCGTCGCAAAATCAAAATCTGTGACGGATTAAATTTGCGACGGACCGAAATCTGTTGTAAATCTAATTTTAGCAACGTTTTTTGGTCCGTCACTAAATTCCGCGACTTTCAACCTACGGAATTTTGTGAAAAACGGTGAGTGGCGGATATTTTCCATTAGCGACGGATTAAACCCGTCATTAAACCAAGCATTTTTTGCGACAAATAATCCATTGCAATTTTCCAATTTTGGCATAGTGATGAAGAAGTATAGATAGCAATTTTCCAATTTTGACATAGTGATGAAGAAGTATAGATAGAAATTTTCCAATTTTGGCATAGTGATGAAGAAGTATAGATAAAGGAGGAAGAATCTGTTCAAGGATTTCAAAAACCGATAGAAAACATACAACAAAGCACATAGGGAAGCTTTTTACCAGGTGGTGGGGAGGAAGAATGTTTGGGAGGGATATGTTGACAGCATTGAATAGTGTCATCATAAGAGTTAGAACAACCTATGGTGAAACAGTGAGTTCCCATTACCAATGGGTCTTCATTTGAAGTTGGTCTTAAGCACATACCTCATTATAGATAAATCAACCATTAATCTGGGTATGGCAAATGCTAAGTTGGAGGTTTGGAAGTCTCTAGAGTCTAGAAGCCCAAGAATTAACTGGAATATAATCAAGGTGGATTATTTCGAATGCCACTTTAGTAAGTAGGTGAGACTTTCGTTAATGACCAATAGATTTCTCAAAGGGCTTTATTTCATTGCCTTGGGTGTGTTAATCAAAAGGATGGCTATATTGAGGAGTGTGTTTCTAATAGAAATAAAGTTGGAGGAATGAAGTGGATATGTGCATTCGTAATGTTGTGTTATATCTATATGCCTATGAAACTTAATGGAAAATTTATAAGACAGTTCTCTCTCTCTCTCTCTCTATACACATGCGCACATAGAGAGAGAGAGAGGATTGACTTAAATACGAAGCAATAAAAAAAGAAGATATCCTAATATCTTTTGCCAATATGGTGCTTTGGAAGACTATAGTGCAATATGTAGCTGTAAAGCCCCAGATTTCGAGGGTCGAGCAAAGCTCAACTCCCGAGATCTAGCACATCACTTATACAATATGGATAATGATGTTTAAATGTTGTCCATATTAATGTATTAAATATGAGTGAGATTATACTAAAGTAGCATATCATACTCCAGAGATAACGTAATTGAGCAATCGAAAGTCTGAAATATATATATTGAAATAAGCGATTCACAGCCTCCAGAGTATGATGATGTAACATGGTTTAATATATACAAGGTTAGTTTCAAAATATACTAAATGTCAAAATGCAGGTGTCCAACTACAGAGATAACGTTATTGAGCAAGCGGAAGTCTAAAATATATATATTGAAATAAGTAAGCGATTCGCCACCTCCAAAGTATGATGATGTAATAGGGTTTAATATATATAAGGTTAGTTTCAAAATATACTAAATGTCAAAATGTAGGTGTCCAACTAATCCATGTACCCCTGTAATCCCTTCGAATCAGCATAAAGTCTACATAGACCCACCTGATAGCTGAACATAGGAGAATTCCACCTCATCTATGAAGTCCAACTCAACCGCATAGACTCCATCATTACCTGCATCTACAATAGAGTCTGGTTGGTGTTTTAAAACACCGTGCCAGGGTGGGAGTGAGAGATCAACTCAGTGGTACTATAAGGCAAATGTTAACATGTTATCAAGTCAATTAAGCAGTAATAATAAAGCTGTAGAACAATCATTTCCTAACTATTCTTATTAATGCAGGGATGGAATGCAGTAATGATGCATGCCCTCGCACGAAGCTCCCTCACAAGCGACTCCGTCAACCAAGTTCGCGCATGATAACCTCCCTAAAGTGCAACTTCCTCACCAAAGCACATGCAATGAGGTGCATGGTCGTGTTAGCTAAGTACTTAATTAAGCTTATTCATACAACAGATTTGGGAAGCTAAGGTATCTCCCTTTAAATCATTAACCCAAACGAAGATCTATCTAGGGTCATCAATCCTAGTTAACCACATACGATAGGCAAGTTGTAGGGCATCACTCATAGTGAAAAGTAGTAGATAGGCAAATTCAAAAGTTTATACTCGTGGTCACTACGAGGAGACTCATCACCTCAGCGTAGGCCGACAGCTCGAACACGGTGTCCCATACCAGCATGCCCGGCTCACGAGTTTGGGTTGCTCATTGGTCACTACGGGGAAGCTCGTTACCCCAACGTAGGCCGACAACTCGACCACGGTGTCTTATACCACCATGCCCGACTCATGAGTCTTAACGGATCGTGGTACCATGGTTGAAACGGGCCTTTACATTAGTAAGTGGTACCTTAGATTCAAGCAATGATGTCCATATATGGTAAACACATGATAGGTCAATCGATTTATTTAGCAAGTTCGATTGGTACGATCACACATAGACTTGATCGACATGAAGCGCATAAACACTCCTTGTAGCCTAACCACTGTCGACAATCGTTGTGTGACTCGAATTCGTCGAGTTACCCAATGTGGCGAGACTAATTCAGTCACCTAGACGGGAATTGTTACCAATTTTCTGGGCTAGGTTATAGCCCCAATCTTACTCAGATGTAGTAATTTAGTACATGGGATAATCAATTCAGCATTTAACAAACAATCCAAGTAAAAATTCTCATTTGAGCATTTCATCAAACACATTGAACATGTTACCAAACACCTGCATTTTATCCATAAATTGTGTAGCAGCAAATATGGTTACATGAAAGAAACTATACATATGAACAAGGTAATTAAGAATCCTATCTTAATGCTATTAATAAATACAAATCATCAACATTTTCTCATTCAGACAATTTATCAAATACTTAGGTTACATTTCACCAAATACATAGACTGGTTAGTTACAACGTATATTTTAGCAAAACCTTATACAGAGAGGTTAGCATGCATATTACAACGATGAATCCTAGATTTGTAGACATAGCAAGCATAACTCATATTTTCATGTTCATTCAAACATTTCAACAAACACATGAGATGTATATTTTGTTCAACATGGTTCGCGCATGTATATTGTATCGAAAATGACATAACTAAGATCGTATGGCAGCAATCAAGTCAGGCATAAATCATTGCTGACATTAAAAATATTGAAAACCATAACCTAAACATTTATAGTCCGCACCTTTCGTCGGAATACTCGATTCGGACACGGTTCGAATTCTACGTTCCCAAAAACAGAACGTCAGGTACCTAAACAATAAAATAGGTTAGCTATTTCATCGATTACTCTATTGAGATCTCTAAATCAAGATTAGGGTTAGGATTTCTTACCCAAATCGTAACCGAACAAATCGGTTAGCTAAATGGAAAGGCGATTCAGTGCGTGTAGTTGTGGGAGAGAAACACTGCGACAATCTCCCAACCTTTCACTTCTCTCCTCACTCTTTTCTTTTCTTCTCTCTTCTCTCTCCTAGGGTTTGGAGCAAATTCGTATGGAATAGAAATGGGGTGGTTTAAGGGCTTTATATAGGCCCAAAACTGATGTAAATGGCCCCAGGGCCACTATATACATGGGTTATACCCTTTGGGCAGCTGTTTCTGACAAACAGGGTTCACAGGGAGGCCCACTACTCATATACGTCATAGGGTAAGTTCCTTAACAATGGATCTATGCTAGGATGTGGTTTTGGTGTGATTGGATAGGCCGATCAACCGTGGAGAACCTGTATCAAATCAACGGTCGTACTTACTCGATCGGAGCCACAAGCATACGGATATGCGCAGGGGAATTTTCTTTTCCCATGGGTGAAATTTGGTCAGAAACTGACGGTCCAAAATCTTCAATTTTGCGCGTAAGAGAACGACCCAATTTACTTAAGTTTCAATACGTTTTCTAAAGATACTCGCATTTCTCTCACACTTTACTCAGGGCTCAAGTTATGCGTTTCTGGACACAATCTGGGCTCGATTTCCACAATGGTTGTCAAGCCTAATAAGACAGTCATAACCCCATAGCTTCGCGATCATCAGACTTTCGACATGCGATCCAGGTTCGATACAGAGTTTCGATGTACTCCCGAGAGCGACAGGCTCACAGGATTTCACCTAGGTTCTTAAGTGGTGTTGAGTTAGCGGTATTGATGGTTTTGGGTCTTGCCATTTGTGTAAATGGTGGTCTGAGCTAATTCCACCGATTAATTCAATTTAGTACTTAATTTATTTTCGTCTAAATTTCTACAGAATACGGTCCTTAGGGATTTTTACCTGAGGTGGTACTCGGGTCCTTGCACGGATTTTTCCAAGACGTTACAGTAGCCTTCACTATCAACAACTATTTGATCGACTATACTATTTGGGCAAACTGCTTAACATCGATAGAGATTGAGTAATGTTAAGAAGAATGTGTGGGAAGATCAGAAATGATAAAACTAATAATCAGGTTGCCTTAAGCAACACAACTACCTAGGAGTAGTTCCAATAAGAGATAAAATACGGGAGAGTAGATTGAGATGGTTTAGTCATTTGCAACAAAAACAGGAGACGAATCTAATAAGGAGAACATTGATTAGACTTGAAGATATGGAAAGTGGATGAAAGGAATATCTGAAAGGACTTGGATTCAATTGGCGAGAAGGGTATGAATGCTCATTCATTGATTGAGGTTAGAGCCTTGGACATGATTAGCAAAGCAAGATTTGTAATGTTGACTTTACCTAGTTGGGAGTTGGGACAAGGATATGTTGATCATACGTATGTACATGTGCATGTGCTTATGTTTGTATGCATGTTTATTTATATGTCATGCATGTTTTTGAAAATTGGTTATGATAGGCTATGTTGGTCATGTCACATCCATATTAGCCACCCTTGTTTTACGATTTGGGGGTAAACTGGTCTGATTAAAAAAGGGTCATATTGGCTCCGTATAGGCTGGCTGATATGTGCTGAGTTGGCACTAGTACAGGTAAGGGTGTAACTCAAGTGTCAACCCATGCCCAACCCAATCCAACCCAACCTCAAATGTAGATATCCAAGGCCCGACCCAACCCAACCCAACCCAGCCCTAATCTCAACCCAAGCTACCCAACCCAATCTAAGGTATTGGATGGTCAACCCTATGGAATTTTGGTTGAGTTGGGTTAGATTGGGCTGGTTCGGTGGGCAGATCAGGTTAGGTCGGGTTAACACTTGCAACTAGATAACTAATGCATTAAATGTAACGTCTAACCATTAAATAACATCATTAAAGTAATAGAGAAAACTATCAAAATAAAGTTGATAATACCACTCATAAACAAATAAAATTAAAGAAATCATTAAAAAATTCACTTATGCTTAGAGATAAAGTGAACATAAGGGTTATCACCTAAAGGACAGAGTGGATGTGGACAAAAGAATAGTGTTGAACGGTAAGATAAGTTTTAGTTTAGGATTTGGTTATCCTGAATATTCTTTTGATTATTAATGTTATCATGAAAGTAGTGTAACGTCCCAGAAAAATTCATACAAAGACCCGAATACAACCTCAGGCAAAAAAACCCAAGGACCACGTCCGGTTATATGACCTAAATAGAATTTAGCTAAGTAATTGGTGGATTAAGCTCGGGCCACCATTTTCATATTTAAGAAGGCCTAGAATCAAGATTACCACTAACCTAATGTCATCTTAAAACCTAGGAGAAATTCCAAGAGCATGTCGCTCTCGGAAGTACATAGAAACCCCGTAACGGACCTAGACTGCACGTCGGGAGTCCGATGACTGCGAAACTATAGGATTATGTCCGTCCTGTTGGGCTTGACAACCATCGGAAGAATCATGCCCAAATAGTGTCCAGAAATGCACAACTTGAGCCATGAGTGAAGTGCGTGAGAAACGCGAATATCTATAGAAAATGAACTGAAACTTAAGTGAATTGGGTCGTTCGCTCTCACGCGAAATTGAGAATTTCGGGCCATCAGTTTCTAACCAAAATTCACCCATTGAAAAAGAAAATTTTTTTGCACATATCCATATAATTGTGGCCCCGATTGAGTAAGCATGACCGTTGATCTAATGTAAGCTCTCCACAGTCGATCGGCTTATCTAATCTCACCAAAATCGTGTCCTAGCATGGATCCATTGTCAGGGAACGAACCCTATAACGTAGGTGGGTCTTGGGCCTCCCTATGAGCTCTGTTGTCAAAAACAGCCACCCAAAGGGTATAAACTATGTATATAGTGGCCCTGAGGCCATTTGCATCACTTCTAGGCTTATAAATAGCCCTTATTCCACCCCTCCTCTCTCATATACGAATTTCACAAAAACCCTAAGGGAGAGAGGAGAGAAAAGAAGAGAAAAAAGGAAGGAGAGAAGGAAGAACTTGGGAGATTATTGCAGGAATTCTCTCCCAAGATTCCATGCACCAAATCTCCATCTCGTTACGCTACACAATATTTTTTTGCTACAATTTGGGTAAGAAATCTTAACCCTAATATCGTTATAGAGATCCAGGTTAGTTATTTGTCAACCTACCTAACATGTTTCATCATATAGGTGCCCGACGTTCCATTCTCGAAAATGTAGAGTTTGAACCGAGTCTGAATCGTGTATTCCGACAAAAGGTGCGGACTATAAACACTTAGGTTGTGGTTATCAATGCTTTCATGTCAGCTAATGATTTATGTCTGACTTGATTGTTGCCGTATTGTCTTAGATACTCTCAGGAGTTTCAACTCTTGCTCGGGTGGTAGACTCTCAGGAGTTTCAACTCTCAATCAGGGGTTCGAGTTCCCATAGGTGGTGAATTTCCACTAGCGTGAGTGTGTGGGGGTGTGTGTGCATGTGTAAAAAAAAAGTATTATCTTAGATACGCCGATTTCTGTATGATATACATGTATGAACTGTGATGAGTAAAAGATACATCCCATGTGTTTGTTGAAATGTTTGAATGAACATTTGGACATGATTTAAGCTTGCCATGATTACTGATTTAGGATTCATTATTGTTATATGCATGTTGATCTCTCTGTATAAGGAATTGCTAAATTATAGGTTGTAACTAACTTAGTCTATATAATTGGTGAAGTGTAGTCTAAGTGTTTGATGAATTGTCTGAATGAGAAATGGTTGGTGATTTATATTTATTATAAGTATCAAGATAGGATTTTTTATTGCCTTATGCATATGTATAGTTTATTTTATGTAATCATATTTGCCTCTATGTGATTAATTGATAAAAATGCAAATATTTTGTAACATGATCGATGTGTTTAATGAAATGCTCAAATGAGAAATTCACTTGGATTGTTTGTTAAAATGCTGAGATAATTATCACATGTGTATACTTGTTGCATATGAGTAGGATTGAAGCTATAACGTAGCCCAGGAAATCGGTAACAGTCCCTGTTTGGGTGGCAGAACTAGTCTCACCACATTAGGTATACTCGATGAATTCGGGTCGCACGACGATTGTCGACAGTGGTTAGGCCACGAGGGGTGCTTATGCGCTCCATGTCAATTAAGTCAGCGTGTGCCCGTACCAATCGAGCTTGCCAAATGAACCGATTGACCTGTTGTGTATTTACCATATATGGACACTACTACTTGAATCTAAGGTACCCCTCACTAATGTAAAAGGCCACTTTAACCATGGTACCATGATCTGCTATGACTCATGAGCCGGGCATGGTAGTATAGGATACCGTGTTCGAGCTGTTGGCCTACGCTAGGGTGACGAGCCTCCCCGTAGTGACCAGTGAGCAACTCAAACTTGCGAGTCGGACATGGTGGTATGAGACATTATGTTCATGCTGTCGGCCTACGTTGAGGTGACGAGCCTCCCGTAGTGACTGCGAGTATAACTCTTGAACTTACATATCGACTGCTTTTCATTAGGAGTGATGACCCTACAACTTGCCTATCGTATGTGCTTAACTAGGAGTGATGAACCTAGATAGATCATTCGCTTTGGGTCAATGATATAAAATGAGATACCCTTGTTTTCCAAACTTGTTGTATGAATAGACTTAATTAATTACTTGGCTAACACGACCATGCATTACACTGCATTAGTTAGGATGTGCTTTAAAGGTGATAAAGTTACACCGTTTTGAGGAAGTGATGTCATACGCGAAATAGGTTGTCAGAGTCACTTGTGAGGGAGCTTCGATGCGAGGGCATACATCATTACTTGCACTGCATTTCTGCATTAAAAAGAGTAGTTAGGAAGTGATTGTTAGTTTGTTTTATCATTACTGCTTGATTAACTTGATAACATGTTAACTTTTTCCTTATAAAACCACTAAGTTGATCACTCACTCTCACTCTGGGACGGTGTTTTAAAACACCAATTAGACTCTGATTTAGATGTAGGTATTGACGAAGTCTATGCAATGGAGCAGGACTTTATGGATGAGGAGGAGGAATTCTCTGACTTTCAGTTCTTGCGCGGGTCGATGTAAACCTCGTGCCGATGCGCAGAGACCACAGGGATATTTGACTTAGTTGGACACTTTACATTTTTATATTTTGTTCATTTTAAAACGATACATGTATATATTAAACCTGGCTACGTACTCATACTCTGGAGGTTTGTGAAACACCCACATACTTAAATTAATATGTTTCAGACTTTCGCTTGTTTAATTTAATTATATCCAGAGTATGATATGTTATTTTAGTATAATCTCGCTCATGCTTAATTCATTAATATGGACGAAATCTGAAAATTAACATCCATACTACATAAGTGATGTTCTGAATCTCAGAAGTAGAGCCTTGATCGACCCTCAAAATTCAGGGCGTTACAAGTTGGTATCAGAGCATGATTTGGATTAAACTGGACGTAGGATTATAGGCCAACATGACACACTTTGATGCACTCTAACTTAGAAAGGAGATGATAAAAATTAGAGATGATATTAGGATCCCAAAGTTTTATCGATAGGCGAGACCAAAGACTATAATTTAGTCAACGACCTATAACTGAGGGACTTAGATCATGTGCAGTGACCTAAGTCACCTCTGGGCCGTCAGTCAATGGGTTTCGGTCGTTAGTTGACGAATTTCAAACTTGAAACGGATCCAGGTGACGCGAATGCACACGCGTTGGACCACAAAAAATGGACCCTATGCGCCTAAGGACCCAAACAAAGGGGTTCAGTGGGGCCCAGGGGGTCCCACGGACCAAAAACAGCCACCGGAGGAGGGTGGCTATGCCGGATGGCGGGGGCACCGTCGGACTAGCCAGCGGGCCACAATAGCATCGCTCGGTCGGCAATACATCGCCGGCCTATCCAGTGGGGCATGGCGGCACCACGTGATCGGCGGCACACCACCGCCAGCTAACGCATGTGGGGGTCCCCTTATACGGCCCTACACCCTCATTTTCACTCATTTCCAACCCCTCAAACCCCTCCAAACTCTCTAAAGACCCTGTTTCTCTCTCAAATCTTCGTTTCCATACATCCAAATCCCCTATTTTCTTTACATCCTACACCCCTCCACCACTATTTCTCTAAAACCATCCTTTACATCTCCTAACCTTCCTTATTCTCACTCATTTAGCAAAAAAAACCCTCTTTTTATGTCTTATAACATTCATACCTCCAAATCCACTCCTTACTCAAAGTTTTTCCATCTCAATGGCTTTTTTTGAGATTGTGACCGCCATCTTCTCCATTTCGATGCTCCTTTCCCTCATGGGAAAGAAGCAAGAAACGCAGGACGAGGCCGGGCCAATCCCATCCGAGTGCTCTAAAAAGAAGACAAGTGTCGTAACAAGTTGTGCACCGAGCAAAGGTCAAAGTAGGACCTCGATCATCGATATCCCAGTAGAAAGGTCTCTACCGGTGGGCACCAAACTCGGTAAGTTCCGTAATCGCAAGGTTGTTTTCAAAGCTCACGTGGATGAGAAATTATTTGGGATATATTCACCACCTCCTGGAGAACGGGTGGGGTCCCATATTTTAAGAAAAAATACATGCTAGTGAGGGCACTATGCGGGCCTTCTATGCACACATAAGGGACCCAACTCTTGAGCCTCTCCATTTTATCATCCCATTAGGGAGGACAAAAACCAAGGTCAACATAGATATCATGGCACGTATAATGAGAGTAGAGCGTGGTGTTATGCATGCTAGCGAGACTAATCTTACTAGTGGACTATGAGACCCGTATTCTAGCTTGTACTATTCCATATGATCCCGCGGTCCTTCCGGTCGAATTCTGGCGACCCGCGACGCGTAGATAACATTTACGCATTCTTTTGAATCACACCTTGTAAACCTGAACCGACTCAACTCAAAACCTATGCCATTGCAATCTCGTCGTCGCTGCGGTTCCAACGCCACGTCTTATGCATCAATGCGACTCTTAGATCATGAGATGTAGCTCGCGCATTATAATAACTATGGACCGCACATTTATGGGACCCACATATTACAATGGCACTATTTCTTAGGTTATCATGGGGTGATGTCATCACTCCATGCCAAGTAATAAATGCTTACAAGCAATTATGGAATTTATTTTCCCCATGAGTCAACCCTAGCATTTATGGCCTTACATGAATTAATTACTTTCTCTCTCTCTCTCTCTCTTATCTCTCTCCCTCCCTCTTTCTTTCTTATTTTCCTAGCAAGAGAGAGCTTCCAACGTCCATGAGAGCTCTCCATTTCCAACCCTTTGCAAACTCTCCACCCCCAAATCCAACCCTCCAAAATCAATCTCAACCATTAAATCTTGTTCCCTTGGAGCTCTAGATCACATTGGTGGAAGAAGAAGTCCAAGATCTAAGGTGGGTGCTCCTCTCCCTCTCTCTCTTCCTCTCTTTTCTATTTTTTTGGGTGATGATGCGGCGGTGTGGTCCACCCGGATGTACCCCACCTTGATGTATGTCTTATCCAAACTATCCAAGCCATGTGGGCCCTACCTTATGAATGATGAGAAAACACAAAATATTGGACTTATTAGGTGGGCCATGTTCATGTGGGACCCACCTGAATAAAATGTGGGCCATGTACATGTGGGACCCACCATGATCCATGCCGTCCAACGTTCCTGGACGCTGGATATGAAGCAGGTTGTAGCTAACATGGATTGCGTGTACTGACATGGATGTGTACTAGCAAGCTAACAAAAAAATATAATATATATATATATATATATATATATATATATATATATATATATATATATATATATATATATATATATATATATATATATATATATAATGTCAGTTGGTCTTGGATTTTTGGGTGGACCACTTATATAGGCTCCATCTTGATGCATTAATTTAATCCACGCCATTTATTCCATTCTTTAGAACATTTGAGGCGTTGAGCTGAAAAATGAACCCAATTCGATTTTCTGGCGGGCCCTGGCATGAAAAATAACATTTTTCATCTTGAAAATCCATTAGGACCTGCCTTGATGTCTCTACCTGCCAAAAACACACTACATATTAGACTTGTTTGATCCGTCATGGGCCATAGAATCCAATGGTTGGGTTAGATTTTTCATGTGGACCCCACATGGGAAAAGCCACAAGATTTTTAATTTTAAAAAAAAACAAAATAGCATAGGCAGTAGCGCCTGCTGCTGCCACTGACAATAGAGGACGGCACAGTGCCCTGCAGTCGACGGACGAGCAGGGCCGTGGGTCCCTGCCGTGGGCCCCACCCTGATGTGTGTTGATCAATCAACACCATGTATTTGGTAGGCCCCTTAGGGCAGTGGGCCCCCACCCAAAATCAGCTGTATACACAGCTCAGGTGGCCCACATGGCAGGAAACAGTGTTGATTAAACGTCCACCATTGTGACCCTTTTTGTGGTCCAAAAATTTTGGGCCAACATGAAATTTGTTTTTTTTTTACCTTTTCATCAGGTCAGTGTAACCTTGTTAATGGGTTGGATTGCAAATAAACATGGTGGTGGGCCCCAGGTCCATATGACCATACCAACAGGTTGGGTGGAAAGTAAACATTACAGTGGGTCGGGTCTGTATGACCTTACCCACACGTTGAATGGAAAATAAATGCAATGGTGGGCCACTCCCACGTGTGGACCCACCGTGATTTATGCGTAAGATCAACATCGTCCAGAGCATGCAGGGGCCTAGACGGTGGCTTTTCATAGTTCTTGTACATGTATAATATAATATATTATATGATGTTGTAGTATATTATATTATATTATATGTATATATATATATATATATATATATATATATATATATATATATAATATAGTATATATGAATGAGAGGTGGGTCACACGTGTGGACCCACCACGGTATAAGCATCAGATCTGCACCGTCCAGATCATCGGATTCTCTAGACGGTGGCTTTTCTTTATGTCAGATTATAATATAATATAATATAATATATTATATGATATGATAATATATTATATTATATTATATATGTTAAGGTGGACCACACCATGATATATGTTACATTTGCACCGCAAGTCGTCCATCCATCTTACGGGTGGAGCCCACCGTGATGTGTCCTTGCTGTCCATCCATTTGACTTGCATGCGGCCCCACCATGATGCATGTGCTGTATCCTAACCGTCCATCCAATTTTGAGGGGCCACACGTGATGTATGGGTCTTACCCACACAGTCCATATGGTGGAATGGTGAACCCCCTTTTTGATGTATGTAATCCATATCCAAGCCGCCCATTAGATTGGACATGGGCCCACCATGCCGCATGTGTTTTATCCAAACCGTCTATACAATTGGTGAGCTCATCCTTAGGCTTGAGACTAAAAATAAGACAGATCTAATATCAAGTGGACCATCCTACAGAAACAGTGGTGTTGAACGCCCACCCTTGAAACCCCTTTGGGTTACAGAAGTTTTGATTCAATATAATATTTATTTTCCTTCCCTGTTTAGGTCCTTGTGACCTTATGAACAATATGGAAGGAAAATAAATACTATGGTGGGCCTACCAGAAATATAACGATGGAAATCATTGTCACCATTGTCATTTGTGGCATGGTCCATATGATCCTTTGGATATGATTCATTTTTTTATGCACCATAGTGATCCCTTGTAATGAATGCATGATGTATTCAACTCGGCCCAATTGACTCGACCCATTTGTATTGGCCCATTGACTCGGCCCATTTGTATTGGCCTATTAACTCGGCCCATTTGTATCGGCCCATTTGATTGGCTCAAGTGATTTGGCCTATGTGACTCGACCCATTTGATTCGGCCCATTTGATTGGCTCAAGTGATTTGGCCTATGTGACTCGACCCATTTGATTCGGCCCATTTGATTCGACTCGTTGTGTATTAAGGCCCGATGTGATGTATTTATGGCCCATGTGCAGGGCCCACCTGTTGTGTATTTGAAGACCATATATTCTGACCCTTGAATGAAGCCCAACTTGATGTATTCGTGGCCTATTGTGATATATTTTCAGCCCAATTGGTAAGTCCCATTGTGATGTATTCTCGACCCATATGATGAGGCCCATTGTGATGCGTGCAAGGCCCATGGGCGCGGCCCATCAAGATGTATCTGAGGCCCATGGGCGTGGCGCATTATGATACATTTGAGGCCCTTGTAGGAAGCCCAACGTGATATATGAGAGGCCCATGAATGAGGCCCAATGTGATGTATGTGTGGCCGTTACATTGTGTATGAATTCCTTATGTAGGCCACTCCGTGGGAGCAATGTTGGTTAGATGTCCACATTGATGGACAATGATGGTTGAATATCCACATTGTGACCTTCCATTAGGCCTTGTTAGGCCCATTCTCATTGATTTCGATTGTTGAGGCCGAGTCCGATCGATAAGGCTGATTGCTGATTAGCGATCGAGGCCGATTATCATGACCGATTACCGATTCTAATTAACGTCATCGATTTGTTAATTCTTATTATCGATCGACTCCGATTGTCATGATTGATTACTGATTCTTATTATCGATCGATTTCGATTGCCATGACTGATTATCGATTTCGATTGTTCTGACCGATTCCCAATTCCGATTAACGTGATCGATTTATCATTTCTGATTATCGATCGATCCCGATTGTCGTGGTCGATTGTCGATTCCGATTGACGTGACCGATTTGGTTGAGTCTGATTTTCGATTGATCCCGATTGTCGTGACCAATTTGTCAATTCCTATTGTCGATCGATTCCAATTGTCGAGGCCACATATCAAGGTCGATTCCGATTGTTGAGGCGATTTCGATTGTCGAGGCCCATTGTGATGTATTCGAAGCCCATGGGACGTGGCCCAATGTGATATATTTTCGGCCCATATGATGAGGCTCGACTTGATGTATATTAGGCCCATGGGAGCGGCCCATTGCGATGTATATTAGACCCGTAAGATGTGACCCACTTGATGTATATGTGGCCCATCGGTGAGGCGCATCGTGATGTGTATTAAACTCTTGCGTGAGACCCATGGTGTTGTATATTAGGCCCTTTTTGTGAGGCTATGGGTCCACTATATATTAGGCTCTATGTGGGCCACCCCTTGGGGGCAATGCTGGTTAAATGTCCACATTATTGAGGTCGATTGTCAATGCCTATTATTGAGGCCGGTTATTGATACTGATTATAAGTATATGATAGCATAGCATCATAATACATGCCCATACGCATCATCTGCATGTTTGTTATGAGATGTGATTGACCATTGCATATGCCATAGGACAGGTTGTTCATAGGGCTCCCTGATAGGCGGAGTTGCCCCACATTAGAGCATGGCATGCACAGGATTGATGCATGATTGGACTGTGTGACTCATGCATCTCGCATTTGTGTGACATGACCACCATACGCCCTAGCGACATCAGGGTCGTAGCCTCCACAGGTATTTCGTGGATGGCCAGATGGGACACTGAAAATCTGTTCTACATGGGGTGCTATAGATATCCTTGGGTGAAAGTCCCAGAACCCTCTTGATTCCAGAGGTTACTCAAATGTCTAGACCGAGTGGATGCATGAGCGCATGAGGGCCGTATATCATTAGGCCACTTCTCCCATTGTGTCATGGTCGATTGGAAGGGGGTACGACCTTACCTGCCGGAGAGGAGGGGATAATGCTAGGCTGAGTCTAAACAGCTCGAGAAATGGGTCCGCTATTGACGAGTCGGGCCCGATATTGGTAGGCAGATAATGAGGTCTCTTCCACTCACCTTGTTGCACGCGATGGGGCGACAATATGGTTTGGAGTGTAATAGACCCCGGTGATTTTCCAGAGAAAGGAACCGTACTGATATGTAGACTTATTGAGTAGGAGTTGTATGCTCATTCATTCATTCATTCACTATCCACTCGGGCTGGTGGTGCATAACTAATTGTTGTGTACCTTCGTTATAGTAAGAATTTGGGTTGAGTGCGCGACTAACCTGAGATCAGGAGTCTACTACATTGAGTCTGGCTATCCAAATTTAGGTATGGGACTGGTTTAGATAGAAGCCCCTTGTGATGGACCCCATAGCCTGCGATACTACGTACTATCATCTTGACTTCACTCCAGTTTAGTCATTTCATTCGCATCGCATATTGCATTGCATCATCGGCATCTGATATTTGCTTTACTGTCTCTGCATTGCATAACTGATCTACATTGCTTCATCAGTACATGATATTATTTTTATTATATTGTTGCATCGCATCATTTGGATAAGGCTGATGGTATTTATGGGCCTATCAGCATGTTTTCGCATTTCTCTGATATTGTATGATTTATGGGCTTGTCAGTATTTTCGCTTACTCTGATTACTCCAATATTGCTTACTTGGCACTTACCTTGTACACACACTTTCACCACCCTCTAAGTTTTCTATAAGCTTATGCACGATAGATGCGTGCAGGTGATGTTAGGTTGTAGTAGTGTCAAGCCTAGAGCATGTAGCTGTCTTCTGGAGCTTGATTTTCGATTGATGTATTTTCCTTTCAGCATTGTACTCAAATGATTATATTAGTGGATATGTGATGATGATGTTGCCTTTGTGAATTGAGTAATCTTGTGGTTATGCTTATTACGAGTTAAATGTACATAAAAAAAATTCTCCTTGTAGGATCCAAGAATCGTAATCTGGCATATGGATACTAGGAGCCGAGAATGGGGTACTACGGAGGCTGTCGGCACCAGATTCAGCGATCGGGATTCCTGTGAATCCAATTTTCAGATTTGGGGCATGACATGGATGGGAGAGAGATCGCCGCACTCACTTACTTTGCGGCCATCTTGTTAATTGGAGGTGAGGGAACAACCTTGCATCGACACGTATGATGGAAGATTTTCGCCTGCTCCACCATATATGCACGTACAACGTGTATCCTAGATGGAGCAACCACATAAAATGCACTAGATTTATGGTGGACTTCCTATACTAAGTTGGACAGGGAGAAAAGGTGTGTCTGCCTACTCTTGCCTTAACCCAGATAATCAATACGGCACGGTTTACTCGGGAAGATGCGTCCCTCCCATTTGGCCGACTCATTTGCAAGATCGCCTGCAACTTTGGCTTCAGACTCCACATGGACAACCTCTCCCCTGTCCATTTCATCAACGAGTCTACTCTCAACAACATGAAAATAGGCCCCAGGCAACGCCAAGCCAAAATTGAAGAATTGGGGGATGAGATGGAAGAAGAGACCGAAGAAGAGGAAGGCAGTGAAGGAGAGGAAGACAGTGAAGAAGAGGAAGACAGTGAAGGAGAGGAAAGCAATGAAAGAGAGGAAGACACTGACCACATCCAAGGTACACCTGTATTTCTGTTGGTGGACACTGGGTCCACTGTTTCAATGATTGCATGCTCTACAGTCAAGGGATTAGGGTTGGACACTACCCCTATGATTGGGGTGAGAGTCATCGCCGTAGCAGGAACCTTCTCTGATGTCACTAAGCTTTGTAAGAGTTGGCCGATAGACTTAGGGAGCAGAGTGGTGTGCATTGACCTAATCGTAGCCAAAATTTATCACTACAACGTCATCCTCGGCATGGATTGGCTCACCAAAATGAAGGCAGAGATTGACTATGAGACCAGGTTGGTGAAAGCCCATGAGCCCGAGGGTACGACCTTCACCTTCCCAGTTCAGGTCAGTTATCCCTTCCGAGTCCTTTGTTATGCTTCCCTGTTGGAAAATTATGATAGTCCATCACTTGGAGACACCCCAGTGGTCCAAGATTTCATAGACGTGTTCAGAACGATCCCTAGACTACCTCCTCAGCGCGAGATTGACTTTACCATCGACCTCGTGCTAGGTGCGACACTTATCTCCTTACCAAAGTACCATATGCCTCCATGTGAAATGGAGGAATTGAGGAAACAGATTGATGATTTATCGGGCTCAAGTTTTATATGGCCGAGCGTATCTCCTTGGGGAGCACCTGTGTTGTTTGTAAAAAAGAAGGATGGATCGCTGCGGTTGTGTATAGATTATCGCAGGCGAAATCACATCACAGTAAAGAATAAGTATCCTCTGCCGAGGATAGATGGTCTGTTCGACCAATTGAAGGGTGTTCAGTATTTTTCTAAGATAGACTTACAGTTCGGGTATCATCAATTGCACGTTAAGAATAAAAATGTGCAGAAAATAGCCTTCAGGACCAGCTTTGGGCACTACGAAGTTCTCGTGATGCCGTTTGGTCTTACAAATGCACCGACCCTATTCATGGATCTCATGAACCGGGTTTTTCGGTGATATCTTTACTAATTCGTCATCGTATTCATAAACGACATTTTGATATACTCGCAGAGTTAGAAAGATTACGAAGAACACCTGTGAGCAGTCTTTGATACTCTTAGGCAGAACCAGTTTTTTGCGCAGTACCAAAAATGCAACTTCTGGAAGGAAGAAGTTAAGTTTTTGGGACATGTAATTTCTCATGAAGGAATCTCCTGGACCTTGCCAAGGTGACCGTAGTACAGGACTAGGAGCAGCTAGGCTCAGTCACAGAAGTGAGGAGTTTCCTCAGACTTGTCGGCTATTATCGTCGATTCATCAGAGATTTCTCCAAGATAGCCCGACCATTATCTCAACTTACACGGAAAGATCTTAAGTTTCTTTGGAATAAGAAAACAAAGGTAGCCTTTCAAGAATTAAAGGACAAACTGACGTCTGCACCCGTACTAGTGCTACCAGAGCAAAGAGTTAAATATACTATCTACACCAACGCCACTCATGTCATTTTGGGTTGTGTACTTATGCAGAACGATAGGGTGATCGCGTATGCCTCTCAACAGTTGAGAAAATATGAAGAAAACTACCTCACTCAGGACCTGGAGTTGGCGGCAGTCATTTTGGCATTAAAGCTTTGAAGACATTACCTCTATGATGAGGAGTTCGAGCTCTTTAGTGACCATAAGAGCCTCAAGTACATCTTTACACAGAGGGACCTGAATATGATGCAACGCCGAGTTTGAAGTCTCCTACCATCCTGGCAAGGCCAACCTTGTGGCCGATGCATTGAGCCACAAGAAAATTGTGGAATTTATAGCACCACTAATGATAAGAGAGTGGGATATGGTGGAATTTATGTGAGACTTCGAACAGAGGCTAACAGTGGAGGAGCCATTCGAGAGCGTCGCACACTTCCACGTGCAACCACTTATTGATGACCGAATCATTGTGGCTCAGAAAGAAGATGAGCTATTGGTAAAGATGAGAGAGCATGCAAGTGATAACGAAGAATTCGAATGGAGAATCGGCCTGGATGGAGGCCTACGGTATCGTGGCTTCCTTTGCGTCCTAAACCTTCACGACTTGAAGAGAGAAGTTCTGGAGGCCGCTCATAATTTAAAGTTGGCAATGCATATGGGTAGTACAAAGATGTATCAAGACATGAAGCATTCGTACTGGTGGGACAACATGAAGGCCCAAATAGCAGATTTTGTATCCCGATGCCTCATGTGTCAACAGGTCAAGGACGAGCATTGCCGACCCCCTGGTTTACTTCAGCCCATGCCCATAGCCGAGTGGAAGTGGGATTTCATATCTATAGATTTCATTTCTCGGTTACCAAAGACAAGGAAAGGCCATGACTCCATTTGGGTGATTGTGGATTGGTTGACGAAATCGGCCCATTTCCTCCCGATTCGGGTTTCTAATTCAGCAGATGATCTAGCCAAGTTGTACATTAAGGAAATAGTACGACTGCATGGAGTTCCTCTAGAGATTGTGTCAGACCGAGATACACGATTCACGTTTATTTTCTGGACTCAAATCCAAGAGGCGATGGGGGTGAAACTGAAGTTCAGTACTGCGTTCCACCCTCAGACCGATGGGCAGATGGAGTGGGTGAATCAGATACTTAAGGACATGTTATGAGCATGTGTACTTGACTTTAAGGACAGCTGGGATGACTGTCTCCCTTATGCCGAGTTTACCTATAACAACAGTTTCCAAGTAAGCATTGGCATGGCTCTTTACAAAGCCTTGTATGGACATCTATGTTGAACTCCACATTATTGGGCAGAGTTGACGAGAAGAGCTTGGTTGGCCCAGATCTGGTTCAAGCGACCTCAGAGAATTTCGATATTATCAAGTGTTGACTCTTTACGGCCCAGAGTAGGCAGAAGAGTTACACTAATACAATGTGAAGACAGTTGGAATTCGAAGTTGGGGACCATGTATTCCTTAAAGTTTTTCTAATGAAATGAGTACTTCGTTTTGGCAAGAAAGGGAAACTCACGCCGAGATTTATTGGACCATTCCAGATTTTAGACCGAGTGGGTGTGGTGGCATACTGTTTCGCCTTGCCCACACCACTCACGAGCGTGCATAACGTCTTTCATATATCCATGCTAAAGAAATATATTCCCGACCCTACTCATATTATCAAGTGGGAGCAAGTACAACTAAAGGAAGATGCTACTTATGTGTTGAGGACAACACGTATTTTAGACAGAAGAGAGCAAGTGTTGCGTAGCAAGGTTATCCCACTCGTGAAAGTGTTATGGTCATACCACATAGAGGAGGAAGTTGCTTGGGAAACAAAAGCCGAAGTCGGTAAAAACTACCCACAGATCCTCGAGGAGTATGAAAATGTACTAATTTCAAGGATAAAATTTTTCTTTAAGGCGGGTAGATTGTAACATCCTAGAAAAATCCGTACAAAGACCCGAGTACAACCTCAGGTAGAACAACCCAAGGACCACGTCCGGTTATATGACTTAAATAGAATTCAGCTAAGTAATTGGTGGATTAAGCTCGGGCCACCATTTTCACATTTGAGAAGGCCTAGAATCAAGATTACCACTAACTCAATGTCATCTAGGGAGTACATTGAAACCCCGTAATGGACCTAGACCACACGTCGGGAGTCCGATGACTGCGAAACTATAGGACTATGTCTGTCCTGCTGGGCTTGACAAACATCACGGGAATCAAGCTCAGATAGTGTCCAGAAACGCACAACTTGAGTCATAAGTGAAGTGCGTGAGAAATGCGAATATCTTTAGAAAATGAACTGAAACTTAAGTGAATTGGATCGTTCGCTCTCACGCAAAATTGAGGATTTCAAACCATTAGTTTCTGACTAAACTTCACCCATGAGGAAGGAAATTTTCCTGTATATATCTATATAACTGTGGCCTCGATTGAGTAAGCATGACTGTTGATCTGATGCAAGCTCTCCACGGTCGATCGGCTTATCTAATCACATTGAAATCATGTCCTGGCATGGATCCATTGTCAGGGAACGTACCCTATGACGTAGGTGGGTCGTGGGCCTCCCTATGAGCTCTGTTCGTAAAAAACAACCGCCTAAAGGGTATAAACTATGTATATAGTAGCCCTGAGGCCATTTGCATCACTTCTGAGCTTATAAATAGCCCTTATTCCACCTCTCCTCTCTCATATACGAATTTTACATAAACCCTAAGGGAGAGAGGAGAGAAAAGAAGAGAAAAGAGGAAGGAGAGAAGGAAGAACTTAGGAGATTGTTGCAGGAATCCTCTCCCACCATTCCACGCACCAAATCTTCATCCTGTTATGCTACACAATCTTTTTCAACTATGATTTGGGTAAGAAATCCTAACTCTAATATCGTTGTAGAGATCCAGGTTAGTTATTTGTCAACCTACCTAACTTGTTTTGTCATTTAGGTGCCCGACGTTCCATTCTCGAAAACGTAGAGTTTGAACCGAGTCTAAATCAAGTATTTCGACAAAAGGTGCAGACTATAAACGCTTAGGTTGTGGTTATCAATGCTTTCATATCAGCTAATGATTTATGTTTGACTTGATTACTGCCATATTGTCTTAGATATGCCGATTTCTGTATAATATACATATATGAATTGTGATGAGTAAAAGATACATCCTATGTGTTTGTTGAAATGTTTGAATGAACATTTAAAGATGATTTGTGCTTGTCATGATTACTGATTTAGGATTCATCATTGTTATATGCATTTTGATCTCTCTGTATAAGGAATTGCTAAATTATAGATTGTAACTAACTTAGTCTATATAATTGGTGAAGTGTAGTCTAAGTGTTTGATGAATTGTCTGAATGAGAAATGGTTGGTGATTTATATTTATCATAAGTATTAAATAGGATTTTTTATTGCCTTATACATATGTATAGTTTATTTTATGTAATCATATTTGCCTCTATGTGATTAATTGATAAAAATGCAAGTGTTTGGTAACATGATTGATGTGTTTGATGAAATGCTCAAATGAGGAATTCACTTAGATTGTTTGTTAAAATGCTGAGATAATTATCACATGTATCTACTTGTTGCATATGAGTAGGATTGAAGCTACAAGTAGCCCAGGAAATCAGTTACAGTCCCTGTTCGGGTGGCAAAACTAGTCTCGCCACATTAGGTATACTCGATGAATCTGGTTTGCACGACCATTGTCGACAGTGGTTAGGCCACGAGGGGTGCTTATGCATTCCATGTCGATTAAGTCAGCGTGTGCTCGTACCAATCGAGCTTGTCAAACGAATCATTTGACTTGTTGTGTGTTTATCATGTATGAACACTATTGCTTGAATCTAAGGTACCCCTCACCAATGTAAAAGCCCACTTTAACCATGGTACCACGATACACTAAGACTTATGAACCAGACATAATAGTATGGGACACCATGTTCAAGCTGTCGGCCTACGCTAGGGTGACGAGCCTCCCCGTAGTAACCAATGAGCAACTCACATTCGTGAGCTGGGCATGGTGGTATGAGACACCGTGTTCATGCTATCGGCTTATGCTGAGGTAACGAGCCTCCCGTAGTGACCGCGAGTATAAACTCTTGAACTTACTTATCGACTGTTTTTCATTAATAGTGATGACCCTACAACTTACCTATCGTATGTGCTTAACTAGGAGTGATGAACCTAGATGGATCCTTCGCTTCAGGTCAATGATATAAAAGGAGGTACCATCGCTTCCCAAACTTGCTGTATGAATATACTTAATTAATTACTTGACTAACACGATCATGCATCGCACTGCATTAGTTAGGATGCGCTTTAAAGGCGATGAAGTTGTACCTTTTTGAGGAAGTGATGTCATATGCAAAATAGGTTGTCAGAGTCGCTTGTGAGGGAGCTTCGATGCGAGGGCATACATCATTACTTGTACTCCATTTCTACATTAAAAAGAGTAGTTAGGAAGTGATTATTAGTTTGCTTTATCATTACTGCTTGATTGACTTGATAACATGTTAATTTTTACCTTATAAAACCACCGAGTTCATCACTCACTCTCACTCTGGGACAGTGTTTTAAAAAATCAACCAGACTCTGATTTAGATGTAGGTGCTGACGAAGTCTATGTCATGGAGCAGGACTTTATGGATAAGGAGGAGGAATTCTCCTACTTTCAGCTCTCGGACGGGTCGATGTAGACCTCGTGCCAATGCGCAGGGACCACGGGGATATCTGACTTAGTTGGACACTTTACATTTTCATATTTTGTTCATTTTGAAACAATACATGTATATATTAAATTCGGCTACGTACTCATACTCTGAAGGTTTGTGAAACACCCACATGCTTAAATTAATATGTTTCAGACTTCCACTTGTTTAATTTAATTATATCCAGAGTATGATATGTTGTTTTAGTATAATTTCACTCATGCTTAACTCATTAATATGGACGAAATCTGAACATCAACATCCATACTGCATAAATGATGTTCTGAATCTTGGGAGTAGAGCCTTGCTCGACCCCTCAAAATTCGGGGCGTTACAAGTAGAGAGCTAAACCTTTGGTTATGTTAAGTCTAGATTTCACTATGCACATATGGAACTCAATTTTAGAATTTTTCTAATTAGAGGATTAACGCTTTGAACTTGATTAGGATATTTAATCAGTGCTAGAGTTAGGTGGAAGATGTGTTCTTCATTAATGTACCTTAGATTTTTATAATTTAGATCGCTTTTAGAATTGCTTGAGTTTAGAAGAATCTATTCATTTGATTTCAAAATTCTTTCACATGTTTTGCTTGGGACTAGCAAAATGCTGGTTGGGGGTGTGATAACACTTAAATATTACATAGTTATTCCTTTAATGAAACTAGTTTTGGCTTCATTCAAGCATTAAATTGATCTAATAAGATATGTTTTCTACATGCAATGTGATTTTAAAATTAAAGATGAAATCATGCTTAAATGGATGATTTAAAGCTCAAAAAGAGATCAAGTTCAAATGCAATGAAGAATTGAAGATTAATATTAAAGAATTTAAGTGCCAAAGATCCAAGAAAATCAAGTACAAAGGATATAAAAAAAGACTGAAAAATCATATAGTTTAATAATAGAATTACCACTATTCGGTCCCACCTAAGGTAAGTTTGGTTCGTTCGAAGGCACCAAAAATAGTCCAATAAGAAATAATGATTTTCAAACTTAATTCAACTCAATAGTTATGTTAGACCAAAGTGATATTCGGTGCCACAAAAAGAGGGTTTGGTGCGCCCTAAGGGAGACAGAGACTTTAGACCTGTTTTGAAAAAATCCGGCTGCAACCGAAGTGATGATCGGTGCAACTTAAGGTTATTGTCAGTGCGACAAAAATGTAACAAAAGTGCAGTAATTCAAGTCAATGCAGAATTTTCCTATTTAAAGGGTATTTAAGTTGTTCTAAACACAAATTAAAGCTTAGTAGAGAGAGTTAAAGGCGGTGGAGCTTTTTCAGAACTGTCATTCTAATTTAATCCTTCGGTTCTACTTTATTTTTCAGGGTTTCATTTTATTTTTATTTAAGATGTTAGTCATGCTTGACTAATCTATTAGTTAAGGCTAAGGGATGAACCTTTTACTAGATATTTGATATATAATTCATTTTTCAATGAAAGTTTGAGTTATTCATGTTGAATTGTGATTGAATTCCTAGATTGAAAAATGAATCAATCTATAAAATCGATTAATCTATTATCACCTCTAGTTATATTATATGCTTTTAATTCTCTACAATTGATTATTTAGTTTTTCATGAGAGATCAACTTATATTAATTCTATTTTATGTTAGATGTTGTGATTGATTCTATTGTTTTATCTTCTGACTAGAATGGATTAGAATCCAGTTCTAGTTGAGTTATCAACTTGAGAAGATAAATTAAGTTTTCTATTGAATAGGGATTCTTGGATCCTTAGTCCTTTTTATTAATTGTTATTAATTGTTTAAATCCTTTATACTCTGTTGGATTGAAAACCCAGACCAACTATAGTGCGAGATTAGTTCTTAGTTTATTCTCAACAATTTTCTTGTGGATCGACCTCAGTCTCTTCGAGTTATTACTATATCGCAGCCCTGCACTTGGGGTTATCAACCATTTAGTTCGATCGAGAAAGCACTAAGGAATCCTTTATATAGGCACTTAGAATGGATAGTCACACCCGAAGATGATGCGTCATAATGGTTGAAGTGCCCCATTAATGTCATGAAACGTTCCCCATAAAGAGGGAACAGACAGGTGCACGACTCCTCATGTTTGTGCTATGTCATTAATACATTTATGATATACACGTAGAAAAAAAGAAGATAAGTACTTGAGATAATGTAAGAACAAATAAAAAGAAAATATTTGACCCTGATCGTATTAAAGATAAAGAGAAAGTACAAACTAACAATAAGCAGGTACAAAGCAATTAAAATTCAAAGGATGAAAAAGAGGCAATCACTTTTTCAATCTTTAACCACTTAACTTCTTGTTGATGAAGAGCAGATCTGCTTTTAGCTTCTTAACGTGTTATTTGATTGGTCAGTGGAGTGTGCTCTTAGATATAGGTGCCTAGTTTATTGATTTCAACCTTTTGACCATGTCTGCTCTCAGTTTAAGATTTCTCTTCTTCTTTTAGCACTTTCAATTTAAGACATTGCCGATGTTTGCGCTTTCAAATTGATCAGAGTTGTGTTCAACTCCTTCAGGTTGTTGGATACAACATGTCTCTAGCAGTTGTGATCTCAAACATTTTGAGGGAGACAATTGAATGCTTAAACCGAAATCTATCAATCGCAACAACTATATCTTGATGTTGGTAAATCAAACTAAAAAATTCATAAAGTGTAGGCATTTTGTCCAATAATGACTCATCAAATTGAGTGAGAGTTTGATAACAATGAATGAGAACGTTGAGTATCTTGATCGATCCTGACGAAATAATATTAGTGGTACCGGAGTGAATGAAAAATCATAATTCCTCCTGAAGATGTTGGATCTCTGATGAAAGTACATGGGATTCAGCCACTAGAATATCTTGGGGGGAACGCTTGATCAAAAGAGGATAAGATATTTTCCATGGGAAGTAGCTCCTCAAAAGAAGAAGATAGGGAATGAGAAATATCGGCCGATGGGGCCAGAGAGGCAGAGATGTCAACTGCAGGAATATCTGTAAATCGACTAGGGGAGACTTCAATTGGTCAAGAGGTTTCCTATTCTAATACTTCTGTTTCGTCCAAAGAAAATATCCTGTGTTTGTCAACCAAGGTAATGTCTACTTGATTAGTCGGTTCAGTGGGTGGAGCAGTCTGAATAGAAGATAAGGTTGCTGGCACGATCAATTCAACACTCCCTGATCTTGATCAGGTACGAAAGATGAAGTTATAAAGTGTAAAATGAGACTGAAGGACTCCGCGGGCTGGTATATTATTACCCCATTTTGAGTTTGACATTTTTTCTAATTTCATTCATAGTCTCTTCCAAATTAAAAACTTCGAGTATTTCTGTAGGATACTAAGAAGCATTAACTAAAGTATTCGAAATAGATGTCTCTGCTTGAGGAGGTGTCAGAGAGACTAGATTTTCAGAGGCCGAGAGCTCTTTGGTTACTATGAAAAAGAAGGGAGAAAGTAAGATAGGTGGATTGCAAAATAATTAAAAAGGAAAAGAAAAAATATTAAACAACATCCACTTAAATCTAACCGAACAACAATGGTGGTAAATCGGTTGACCGTTGGTGGAATTTTGGTGAGATTGACGATCAAAGCCAACGCTCGATTGGAACGAGGCAAAAAGGGGAGGATTAAGATGATATGGCTTGAGAAATTGATAAAAAAGAAGATTAGGATCATTTAATCATTCATTTTCACTTTGTCATTTATTAAAAGTCCTCTTGAAGTAAGCATATTTGTGTCTTTTATAAGCCGCTTCCATCTCCCGAGAATATTGTATAGGCGGAATACCCGGTCAAAATTTAGTTTTGTAATATTTTTCAAAGGCCGCGATAGTTTTGGCCAAAGAAGAAATACTTGGAGTAGATCAACCAGAAGTTGCAAGAAATGTATGACAAGGAGTTGAGAGAGGACCGAGCTCAGAAATCTTTAAAATGGTTGGAGGAGCTGTAGGTGTTGGGATTGAAGTAATTGCTAGAACCACTTTAGTTGGACCTGCAATTGTGGTCTTCTGACGCTTCAGTTTAGGTTGAGTTGGCTCAGCTGTTCTTATTAACGTAAAAGAATGTTCGACCGTTTTTATTGGTGTTGGGGATGGGAAAGTCGATGTGACTGAGGTCATCTTCCTTGATCGTGTCTTCCTCTTAACAAAAGACAACAAAATGAGGTATAATCGATTTTTGTACTTTCTTTAGTCATCTTCTTCTTTTCAGTTGTAGGTTTCTCCACTTTAGATGAAGGAAAAAGCCGACCGATGATCAATTCATGAGACTCACTAATCAAAGTCCCATAATAGTTTTTCCACTAGAAGTGAAACGTCTCTAACTGCCAAGGATGGTAAAGAGGGAAAGCATAAAAGAAAAGCTTATGGAATCAAAATCTCTATGAAAAATCTAAAATGTACTGATCAAATCTGCAATTGGTCGATGAGTTGGAAGTTGGTTGGAAGTTCGGTGAATAAATGGAAATTGGATGCCTTGGGCCGAACCAAATTGATGAGCAAGAAGATTAGGGCAATATTGTTCAATTTCAGCTTTGGCATTAACACCTGTATCTACTATGCCGCCATATGGTAGGTCTTTGCATATCAAATAAATTTTCCAAGTCACATCTCTGAGGCTTGTCATCTCGGTATCGGTCAACCCGTAGTCTTCTTTGAACCAGGCCGGGTCGAATTCTTTATCTTTAAATAGACATAAGGAATAATTGGACTTGGTAAGGGTAAAAGAAATGAAGAAACTCATACACTCAGCGAAGGAATGATTGACTTTGGGACAGAGGATATTGCGGTGGCCATAAGAAGTGAACTCTACATCTGTTAGAACAGATTTGACGAATTTTGCTCTAAAATATTCATGGACAAGCCAAATAGGCCCGTCAAAGTGGGAAATGCCCTTTGTGGTTGTGTAACGCCTCGAATTTCGAGGGTCGAGCAAATACTCGACTCTTGAGTTTTCGAGCATCACTTATGCTTTGCGGAAGCCAGTTTCTTGGTTACTTCTACATTAGGCAATTAAGCATATATAAGATTATACTCAACAGTGTAACATACTCCGGAATAAACATGATTAAAGAAGATAAGTAAATTGAAATACAAGTAGTATGATTATCTAGAGTATGGGTCCAACCGGGTCCAATATACAATTCAAAAATCAATAAAAAAAAATGTGAAAATGTGGCATCTATTTAAGCCCGATCGCTCGACTCTCCCTGTCAAGAAGTGTGTAGCTTATATCGGCCCATCTGAAAGCTAGAAGTAAGAGAACTCCTCCTCATCCATGCACGCCTGGTCCAATGCATCGGCCTCGGTGGTCCCTATATCTATATCAATGTCTAGTTAGTGTTTTAAAATATCGTCCCAGAGTGGGAGTGAGTGATTAACTCAATGGTTCCATAAAGCATGAGTTACACATATTATCAAATCTAACAGTATAGGAATGATAAAGCAATGCAAACAATCACTTCCTAATTACTTTTATTAATGCGCATAATGGGGTTTATGAAATGATGCATGCACTTACAATCCAACCCTCCCTCAACACACGACTCCAACCACCTGGTTCACAAATGACAATACTCCCTCAACATGTGACTTCAACTCCTGATTCGCCACATCATATTCTAGTGCGATGCGGTGAATGGTTATGTTAGTCGAGTGATTAATTAGGCCTATTCATCTAGCAATTTGGGGAAGCTAGGGTACCTCCCTTTTTGTGATCGATCTTATCTGGATCACTAGGTGCAAGAGGATCACAACGGTCCTACGCCTGTAATCCTTGATCCATCTGGGTTCGTCGCTCCCAACTGAATACATACGAAAGGCAAGTTATAAGAGTAATGATCATGGTAACTACGGGGAGGCTCGTCACCTCAGTGTAGGCCACCAGCACGGACATGGTGTCCCATGTCACCATGCCCAGCTTATAAGTCTTGAGGATCACGATGCTAATGGTTAATGTAGACCTTCGCAAATGGTAAGGGGGGGTGTCCCAGATTCGAGCAGTTGTGATTATACATGGTGAATATATATAATATTAGTCGGTTCTTTGGGCAATTTCGGTTGATGTGGGCGAACACCGATGTAATCGGCATAGAGTGTGTAAGCACCCCGCGTGGCCTAGCCAGTGTCAGTCGTTAGTGTTCGACCCAAATCAATCGAACTTGCCCAGGGTGGCCATCCTAATTCGGTCAACCCATATTTGAAAATTTACCGACTAACCAGATTACTTTTGTAGTCCTATTTTTCATTATAATCAACTCAGCTAGCATTTACAAATAAAAGGATTCACATTTAATAACTAAATTAAGTAACATACACATTCAAGCATGTCATCGAACACGTAGGTATTGCTATACTACAATTTGCAACTCATCAGCCAGAAATTGAAATACACCTAAGTTATCATGCGAATTCTACATTAATAATCATAAATCATTAAATGAAATAGTAACATTGATAAACCGCAACCTAAGCACTTATGCTCCGCACCTATTACTAGTACATCCAACTCGGACTTGTTCCTAGGGTTACTGTAACACTTGAACTTTTCAATACCTGAGTATTGAAGTTCTCGAGTGTTACCATAAAATTTAACTTATTATGTATATGTGTAAGATACCAATCTATCTATCCTAACCTTACATCTATTCTCTAACATGAATCTGACCGTTGGGAATAATCTTCATTCATGGATCAAGCAATCTGACCGTTGATTTTAAGATAAGATCATCATATATCCAAATATTCTCACTTATCTATCATAACCAACAGCTCAGTTAAATATGTACTGTCTAGATAGAGACATCTAACCATCCACTTTGATTTTGGACTACCCGATCGTAGTAAACTAGCTACTTGATCTCTACATCCGTTCGTACACATTAAGTTGGGATTCTGATCTGTTCATCTTGTTCATCACCTATGAATATGATTAACACACCATCAGAACTACAATCTGAGAAACTTAAACATGTGAATAAGACACTCAAATCTAATGATACACATATTCTATCTAATAATCACTCCAAAAACCCACATTGTATTCTTTTATTTACAAAACTAATCATACATATACCTATATACACTGTTAGAGTACTAACCATTAAGTTTTTCTATTTTTAATATGTCATCTGACCATCCGTTACGTTAGTTGATATATGCACGTTTCCTTAGTTAATTTGGTAAATAATTTTTTATTTATAATGATTTAGATATAAATTATTTTGTGAGAATTACTTTAAAACATGCTTATAACCATGTAGACCCATTAGATCTTCCAAAACTCTCATATCAGCAATAATTACGAAAATGTCATTAACATAGATTCTTGAATTCTAGATCACATGGTTCCCACGATCCGTTTAATATGAATTTTTATACCATGCCTATATACCATAAATTAACCACACATGTCAAATTTAAACTCTTAGATCATTGTAAAAGTGACCCAATTAACAAATCAGCCCCTTAACCGTTGATTTTGAATCCATCGAGTGAAGAAACCTCGTGGGTAGTCGTAGTAGGATATTTCTCTTCATATGAATGACTTAGATTGCTCATCATATAAACTAAGTATGAAATATGAAGACCTCACTTTGGTAGGCTTTTCCTTAGGCATGAAGTTATCTTGTTAAGGCCTACCAACTCCTTATAAATCTAGATCTTCCGATTTAACCACTTTCTTCCGTCCATCACAACTCAAATTTAGACCAAAGTTTTGTCTCATATGACTATGAGGTTATACAAAATTTAGGCCCCGATCTATGATCCTACACCGTTGAAGGTTGAAGCTAATTTCTTTCTTTTAGTATAAAAGGTGAAATTTTAGATTTAAGCTTTTTCTATTATTGATCAACCACCAAATTTTGTCCAACCATTTGTCTATCCTGACTACATAATTTTTTTAAAATTGGACCTTGATTATTAAGTGTGGACCGTTAATTAAGATCAAGTTCGTTTTGGCACCCATTAGGAGAATTTTTTAAGATAGGTCAATCTAAATTTTGGATCACCAAGAAAATTATATACCCCGGCTCTATTCGAGGACCTTGACACAATGAATAAATTAGATTTAAATAAAGATCGTCAAAAAAAGGAAACTTGGAGAAACCCAATCCAAGTGGGATGTGAAATACAACCCTCTCACACGCCCACTCCTTTTAAAAGGGATGTACGTTCCCCTGTCCACTCACATGCCCACCTCTTAAACATCTAAGGAGAAAGAGAGAGAGAGAGAGAGAGAGAGAGAGAGAGAGAGAGAGAGAAAGAAAAAGAAAAAGAAAGAAAGAAAAAGAGAAGACTAGACGCCATATTCCTTCTCCAAATGTATGGTGTCTCCCTCTTACTCAAGCGATGTCACGATTCATGTGGAAGCTTTTCATGTAGAAGCTTTCCCACATGGATATCTACCTAGGGTTTAAATCTAAGGCTAAGGTGAGGGATTCCTTTAATCTTGCATTAAATTAAGTTGATATGAATTATCTTGCCTTTTACATGCTTTCATGATATTATGATTTTTTTCCCTACAGTTGTTAATTTACTAGCAACAATTATTTATCCTTAGAAATTATGGTATAATGTAAATTATGAGTAATCTTCATTATTTTTGTGGGGCGATAGATTCAAGCATTGCCCTTGCCTTTACCAATTTTGTTGAGTTAGCCTTTGCTGCTATTCTCTTTATTAAGTTGTGTAACATCCTGAATTTTCACGGCCACAGTTTATACTCGTGCCTGAAAAAATCAGGTGTTAATAATTGAATGAATTGGATGCTTTAACAATCACACCATATATTTTTAAATCTTTAGATCACATCTAGTTACATTCATAAAGGTAACCATTTACGAGAATAAAATCGACTGTATTTATTATTTCATTAGAGTAAAAGAATTCAACAAATTATCAAATGTCGTCTCAATGGGAGCTTATTACATTATCGGGTTCGCAACAGAATAATAAAACTAAATCATAAAACTTTCTTAATCTTTCAGTATAATCTTCCATAGGGAGATGGTCCTCAAGATTCTCAACCTGTACGTCACTTGCATCATCGGTATGGTTGGAGAGGGTCAACGCCCTACTCATAATGATGGTTATCCTTTAAGATAAACAATAATTCAAGAGATTTATAAAGAAAATGTAAGGTTTCTGATACGTCTCGTACTCCACTACTACAAGGGGTATCAGTATGAGCAAATAACCTATATGAGATGTGTTGAAGTCAAAATTTATATGACTCTCCCCTTAGTCTCTTGAACCTTGGATCATTTCAACATCTTGAACCTGCACACTGAGAACGGGAAAAGGAAACCCTGGCTAAGCCGGGGGACCCTCCGATGCCTAAGTCAGGTCAAGAGAATCTGGGTCAAAAGTTGGAGAGTAGAGGAAGAGTGCCGAAAATTGTGTACCTATAGCAATGGGGCCTCATGGTATTTATACCTAACTGTTAGATGGTCTGAGTCTGTTAATCTCGGCATGATTTATGCAATCAATGGGATTTTCAGATCGTGGAGATCATGCACGAAATCCGTGGATCGTGTAGTATATTGTGTGCATGGTGCGTATCTGTGGGCGAAGCAATCGGCCACTTCTACTTATGAAAGTGTCCGAATCTAGCTGACAGAACACCCGCCTTAACGTCTAGCCTCAGCTCGATGCAGTTCCTCTAAATGACAGGACGCTGACCAGCTTTTGTTGTTAACTCGTTGAACAGGGATGACACTCCTAGTCCGAGCCGAGCTCCAGCCTGAGCTACCGGATCTGGTCTCTCGCTTATCAAGTGCCCCGAAAGCTTCCTTTTTGGAGTCAGTGGTTGAATCATTTGTTTGCTGTCAGACGGTAGTTGGATAGCCTATAATATCCAACCGAAGTGTGACACCTATCTTGCCTCAAGCGGCGTTAAGCCACTCCGATCCGTAGCCTCGGAGTAGAAGCATGATGCGTATCTTATCGATGAATTCTCCAGTGATGAACACATCACGTCAGACGCGCATTGCCTCGGATAGTCGTACACCCGAGTGAATCAATGTTTGTTGATCCTTGGATCTATTAGGGGCTCGGATCTTCCCATAACAAGATGCATGCCTAGAAAAGTGTGTGCGGCTCATCATACGTAGCAATCATCACGATGTGGAATATAATTTATAGAAAACCCAGCTAGCCTCACATTCTCACACTGCGGAGATTCACTGGAATGTCCGACGCTACCGTGGATTTACACAAACACGTCAAGGTGGCACAATACATGAGTCAGATGAATTACGTGACACGATTTGTTCATGGAGCAACTATTTGCGACATTTAATCCTAGAAGTGATGTAATATGCATTACGAATTATTTACATCAATTTGTGCACCACTACCCAAACCCATGGAATTATGCGTCGACTAAGAGGGTCTCTACCCAGAGTGCATTATGTCCATGATTGGATATTGAATTATTAGTTGTGATACCTTCAACACATCACTTACAATAAAGGGAACTTAAACTGAATCATGGGGGTTTTGGAATACCAAGACACATTCCCAAGCTATAAAGGTAGATAGCACAAGGCTAACAAAATAAAGAGGAGAGTAGAAATGACTAACTCAACAAAGAGAAGAGTGGCAATGGCCAACTCAACAAAAAAGAAGATTAACAATTGCTAACTCAACAAAGAGGAGAGTGGCAATGGCCAACTCAATAAAGAGGAGAATGACAATGATCAACTCAACAAATAGAAGAGTAGAAGGGCTAACTCAAGAAAATTGGTAAAGGTAAGGGCAAGACTTGTATCTATCGCCCCACATAAAAATAATGAAGATCACTCGTAATTAACATCATATTATAATCTCAAAAGGTAAATAATTGTTGGTGGTAAATTAAACAATGGCAGAGAGAGATTCATAGTAACATGCATGAGAGCATGTAAAATGGCAAGATCTTATCAACTTAAATCAAAATAAGCTTAAAGTGTTGTTCCTTCTTTGAATGTAGGTATGCATTGGAGGATTAATTCCTTAATCTAGTATTTAACAAGTTGTGGATGGTTAGAGGGAAAGAAAGAAGTATCGGAGGGGAACGGTTGGGGCATGGGTATACTTGATGTCTCAAGTCGATTCTTCCTTCTGCTACGAGTCTTTCTTCCTCTCGCTCTCTATTTCTCTTTCCTTCTTTCTCTTTCCTTTTCTGTGGTGTACTGCTCCCGGTAGAGGGCTTTATATGTTTTCTTTAGAGGCCTGGAATCTTCTTGCATAAGCCGGTTTATTCGGTGGACTTGTGTGATAATACCTTGCGCAAAGGTCTGTCAGTCCCTTTGTCGTTGTCAGATTTGCTTGATCCTCTTGGTGTTTTATCTATGAAGGATATACCTTACCTTGGTGGTCATCAGATCGATGTTTTGATCACTAAGATTATGTTGGGGCGGTGTCCTATAGTCCCACGCCCAGTCAAGGAAGACGGGCCCTGTTTTAATGGCAGATTTAATTCCAGCCGTTATTTGCCCGATCAGTCCCTTTAAATGGTGCAGATTGGTAGTTTTCTACTCCCCGGCTTATGGAGTTAGTGGTCCGGATTGCAATCCGTTGATGAGTTACCATGAATTCTTCTTTGCGCAGAGAGTTTTGATGCGTGAAGTACTCCGGCGTTTCGGTCGATTCTTGATTTCTCCTTTCTTTCCATTGTTGGGAGGATCCTGAAAACTCTCCTTATGAGGTCCAGCTTGCATGGAAACTCCCCACTTTCTCAAGATCAGGAGCGTGAAGTTCTTTGCTAAGGACGGAAGAAGAGACGGTGGGGATCTTGGGTTTTTGTTGGAACAGGGATCACGTTTTTTGGACTTGTTGCCGAAGGTTAGGGGCTGATCTGATGGACGACTCTGATCCACCCATCTTGACCTATTGGTGGGTCCCGTGTTAAATGAATGGATGTTATTTAAAACAGTCCGTAGGCGGGAGGGTGGATGGAGGATATGTATCCTCTTCATTTTCAGAAACAGTCGGGTCAAACTGACTTTGACCAGATTCTTAGTCCTGGTGCATTGCTGTTGGACAGGATTGTTGTACGTGCAAGTCAGTGTGGGGTCCGCTGAGATGTTCGTGATAGATCCACTTCATTGGTTTGGTCATTTGGCATATGAAGAATCGTTGAGCCGAAAATGGAGCTGATCTGAGTTTTCAGTGGGCCACAACACACTTGATGAGGAGCTACCACTTAAGGCTTAACGTATTTGAAACCTCCACGTAACAAGATACATGACTGGCTGTGGTGTAGGTGGGATCTACTTGCTATGTCCTTTGGGAGATCCACTCCGTTCACCGACTTTAGCTCGCTTTGTGGGCCCATGGCCCCAAGTTTGAAGTAGATCTGAGTTATGGGTGGGCCACACGGTTGGAGATCATCTCATATTACATTCGAATGGGAATCACCCTACCTGGGTCATGCTTGATTTTGGGAGAAAGAATATGAGGTAGTTTAGCTTCTATTTTGGATTCGCACGCTGTTCCCAAGGGATTAACGGAATGTAACTGAGTGCTAGGGCAAAGTGGGGTTCATCATTAAATTTATAAGGGATCCACTCCATTCACTAGTTTAAGCTGGTCGTGTTGGGTTACGAGATTAAATATGAAATTGATTCGAGCTTTATATTGGCTTATTTTGAAAAATCTCATAGCAGGTGTTAAAATGGACTTGATCTTAATTAACGGTCCACATATAATGATCAGGGCCCAATTTTGAGAGAAATGTGCAGTCAGGATAGGAAAACAGTTAGAAAAAATTTGGTGGTTGATCGATGGTGGAAAAAGCCTAGATCTGAAATTTCACCTTTTGCGTCAAAAGAAAGGAGTTGGCTTACGCGTTGAACATTGTAGGATCATATATCGGGGTTTAAATTTTGTATATATGAGACCAAATTGTGGTCTAAATTTGAGTTGCGACGGACGGCAGGAAGTTGTTAAATCTAAAGGTCCAGATTTATAAGGAGTTAGTAAGTCTCGAAAGGATAACTTCGCCCATAAGGAAAAGCTCATAAAAGTCGGGTCTTCATATTTCACACTTGGTTCATATTATGGGTAATGCAGGTTGTTCATATGAAGGGAAATATCCTACTACGACTACCCACGAGGTTTCTTCATTCGATGGATACCAAAATCAACGGTTATGGGATGATTTGTCAATTAGGTCACTTTTACAATGACCTAAAGGCTGAAATTCAACTTGTATGGTTAATTTATGATAAATAGGCATGGTATAAAAATTTTCATCAAGCGGATAGCGGGAACCATGTGATCTATAATTCAAGAGTCTAGGTTAATGGAATTTTCATAATTATTGTGAATTTAAGAGTTTTATAAAATTCAATGATTCTACATGGTTATATGTTCATTTCTAAACAACTATTACAAAAGAACTTACATGTAAATCATTATGGATAGAGAGTTATTCACAGATTAGTTAAGGGGAGGTACATATATTAAACCACATGATCAATGGTTGCATTTATGTTAGAGAATAGATGTGGGGTTAGGATAGCTAAATCGGTATTATTCACATGTATATATTAAGTTAAACTTCATCATAACACTCGAGAACTTTTAGTACTCGGGTATTAAAAAGTTCGGAGTGTTACAAATTGGCCATTGTCACTCTCCTCTTTATTGAGTTGGCCATTGCCACTCTCCTCTTTATTGAGTTAGCCATTGCTACTCTCCTCTTTATTGAGTTGGTCATTGTCACTCTCCTCTCTGTTGAGTTAGTCATTGCTACTCTCCTCCGTATTTTATTAGCCGTGTGCTATTTAACTTTATAGCTTGGGTACATGTCTTGGAATTCCAAAACTCCCATAATTTGAATTTTCTCTCTATCAATACAAATGATATTTTAGAGGTATCACAACTAGTGATTCAAATATTTATCGTGGACGTAATGCGTTTAGGGTAGTGGTCCTCTTGGTCAACACATAATTTCGTGGGTTGGTTGGCGTGGTGCACAATCGATGTAAGTAAATAGTCATGCGTGTTTCATTACTTTTCAGGATTGGATGCCGCAAATAGTCGGTCTATGAACACATCGTGTTACATAAATCCCTTAACCACTTTGTTATGTCGCCTTAAGATGTTCGAATAAATCCATGTTAACGTTAGATGCACCGGCGAATCTCCATAGTTATGGGATGCGGGGCGAGTCGAGTTTTCTATTAATTATATTCCACATTGTGATGATAACTATGTATGATGAGACACACACACTTTGTTAGGCATGCATTCATATATATAATGGTTGCATATTCTGATACCGCTCGTAGTGGAGTACGAGACGTATCAGAACCCTTACATTACTTTTATGAATCTCTTGAATTATTGTTAATCTTAATGATAACTATCATTATGCGTAGCACATTAACCCTCTCCAGCCGTACAAATGATGCAAGTAATGTATAGATTGAAGACCTAAAGGATCATCCACCTATGGAAGATTATACTGAATGAATAAGAAGACAATTTTATGATTTAGTTTTATATTTTCACTACGAACTCAATAATGTAATAAGCTCCTATTGAGAAGGCATTTGATAATTTGTTGAGTTCTTTTATTCTAATGAAATAATAAATACAGTCGATTTTATTCTCGTGAATTATTACCTTTATGAATGTAACTGAATGTGATCTAAATGGGAAAAAAATATGGTGCGATTTTTAAAGCATCCAATTTATGTATTATTAATACATGAAATCCTCGGGCACGAGTATGTACTTGGGTCACAAAAATTGCGGGATGATACAATTACGTTTTCAAGGAAGGATCGTCAGCCACCTATATGAGTACACGGGTTCATTAGGGTTGGAGAAAACCCATTTGAAGATCTACATGTACAAGGAAGGTTCGAAGCTTTACCTTAGATTGTCGCTAGAGGAGTTCCGATAGCGGGAATGGTAACAGTTAGGCTCGTGAGTCAACGAGAAGAGGGAAAAGTCTCTTCTAACAACCACACCTTCGATCTCTCTCCTCCCTTTCTCTCCTCCCTTTTCTTTCTCTCAATTTAGGCTTTCTAAATTCGGATGGGGAGAAAGGGGTGCAATTTGGGAGCTATTGATAGCTCTAGATGGATCATAAATGGTCGTAGGGTCACTTCATTTGTCATCTATGCCCTATGGGAGGTCCTTTCTAATTAATGGGGCCCCCAGGAGGGCCCGTGAGCTCATCTACATCATGGGGTAGGTCCCCTACCAATGGATCTATGTTAAGACATAGCCTTGGCATGATCGGACATGCAGATCAGTTGTGAGGAGCCTGTGTCAGATCATCACTCATCGATGCTCAATCAGGGTCACTGTTATACAAATGTGTGCAGGAAATTATCTTTACCCTACATGCAAAGTTTGTTCATAAACTGACGGTCCAAAACTCTCAACTCCACAAAAGAGTAAACAACTTAATTTGCTTAAGTTTCAGGTTCTTCTCTAGGGTATTTGCACTTCTCATGCAACCGTCCTTCGGCTCAAGTTGAGCATTTCTAAACATTATCTAGGTTTGGCTCCCACGATGGACGTTGAGCCTAGTAACATGGAGATTGTTCTATAGTTTCGAGGCTAGCAGACCCTCGATGCACGGTCTAGATCTCTTGAGGTGTTTCGAGGCACTCCCAAGAGGGGTGAGCCATCGGAATTTCTCTCGGGTCTCAATTGGTGTTGGGGCTAGTTGCACTTGCGATCCTAGTCCCTCGTTATTCGTAAAAATGGTCGCCCGACATAAACTACCCTAATATTAAGTACAAACGTACACTTTGTCGTTGCTAGCTTTGTCGGGTATGGCCATCGGGCAGCTCCACCCGTGGTTGAACGCGGGTTTCAATACAAATTTTTTCAAGACATTATAGGTTGCTTTAAACATACCGTGATAAAGGTGATCGAGCACAAAGGGGGCGAGAGCAAGCTGACATCCTTGAGTTAGCACCTCGGCCAGATGGATGCCTTCCTTGGTAATTTAAAGAGTACTCGCACATAGTAGAAATCAACAAATCCACATCAAAATGAAAGCAGTGTATTTTTACTCATCAAATTCATCTTGAAATTTGCATTTTAGAGCCATAAAAGTGGAATACACATTGTTAGTATTGTCCGAAATAATGAAGTGATGTTGATTCTTCTAAGCAAAACTCAGATAAATAGGCTCACCAAAGGGAAAAAGATGGGTGAATGTTGTTTCTAAAAAGTTAAAATTGTTGCGAGGAAAGTATTGACTGGATATTCATACAAGAAAATTTTAATACATTCATATATTATAGCCTGCTTCCATGTTTTACCATGTTGTGCTTCAACACGAGTAAATCATTTAGCCCAACCATTCATCAATTTCAGCCATGATTCCAAAGACTTAAAAGCATTAAAAGGGTTCAAAAAATGATTGGATTGAATAAGCAGAACTTTATCAGGGCACCTTGAAAAACATAATTCGATTTCATAGAACTATTCGTGAATAACCGTATGATGAAATGTTGGACCAAGTGCCAATAATGCCTTATTCGGTTTTATAGAAGTATTGAAGAGAAGGTCATTGACCAATCCTAAAGAAAGAACATCCAGATCTTTGATGAACGATTCTGGGTGGAAGATTAGAATGGAAGAGGAGGAAGATGCATCCATAATAATTGAGAGAAAGAAGACTGGAAAGGAAGTTTTGACACAAGAGAGGAAGCAAATGGTGAAGAAATGTAAACACTGATTTAGAGTTGTGTTTATGTATTGGTCGCGATATGTGTGCTTTAATGAAAGGACAATCATGACTCATTGTACGATACGATTCTATGCAATGTGTCACATGGATAGTCTAGAGGGAAGAGGCAAATAATATTTTTTTATTCAGCCTCGGTCAGGTGAAATCAATAGGAAGACAATACATGTACCAACAACCAGTTGCATTAATTACATCGAACAACGGAACAACATCGCTTTCACATTTTTCCTAAAGGCAAAGCAACATGGAGGCCAATGTTATACCCTAGTCATTCTAGAAAAAGCTAATAGGAGGGCGACATGTGGCATCGCATGAGAAATAGGTGGATGGAAAGATATTCAAGGTATTTTGAGCATTTTTTACGAAATTATAGTTGGCAAAAATTCAATCTTACACGTCATCGGATGGTTAACGGAGTAATGCGGCTAATTTATCCAAAAGTTTAACAAGCAAAGAGAGAAACACAGTCAAGCAGTTCAAGATACAGAAGGTGACCGAGATATATAGGACTTGACCAACAAAAGAGGAACAGTCATAAAAGGGAAATGTAATAAGAGAAGAATATAAAGAGAGGCTCTTTGACTAATGTTACAATTAGAATAATGAAAGAAACATCTAGAAGAATAAGCTGCATAACAGAAATCTATAATTAGGAGAAAAAATTTATCGAGCTAACCCCAACAAACATATACACAAACCTAATACAATCAACAATCAAATCAAATTTATATTTTATCTCTGTTATCCTAGGAGTAACAATTATCAAGTAACGGTATCTCTTAGCTATAGTATTTAGTTGTAATATAAATTTATACTCATACACTGAATTTGTCCTTTTTTAACATCATTCAATTCTTTCATAGACGCATTCTTATTGTCGCTCCTAATAGATGATTGTTAGTTTTTTTTTTGTTTGATTTGCATTGGTATACCAAGAGTCTTTTCTCAGAGAAGGTGAAGCACAACCTGACTTCACGGGAAAAATCCCACCGTCAAACCATCAGTTGATGGTTATAAAATTCTACATTTGGCTGACTCTTGTCGTGCTTCGGTTACATGCATTCATATTAGACTTATCTATTTATTCGGGTGATTGATGTGGAGTTAATTAGTTTGGATCAAGCAGTCTCGTCGTACTTCGATTACATGCATTCATATTAGACTTATCTATTTATTCGGTGAATGATGTGGAGTTAATTAGTTTGGATCAAGCAGTTAATCAGTTCGGGTCCTTGCTCTTACCCGGGTGGTAGACTCCTTGGAGTTTCAACACCGGGTCAAGGGTTCGATTACCCATGGTGGTGAAATCCCACGGTGTGTGTGCGTGTGGCGTGTGGGGGTGTGTGTGCGTGTGTGCAAACAAAATAAAAAAAATTAAAAAAAAGAAAAAAGAAAAAAGAGCAGCTATATCGATTCTAGCGCCCAGCACACATTACACTGCACATTGCAGATTGAAAGCCACAGTCGAAACATCTCTAGCCATTGTGGGGTCCACTTTAAGCATTAGATCTCCATCATTTTTTAGTGTATGCCCTAAAATTTGCTGGAAAAACAGATGGACGGGGTGGATTTCTCGGAACATGAAGGTCGACTGCACGGACGGTCAGGGTCAGGTTCTCACGGTCATCAACCAAACCCAATCAATGTGCGAGTAAGACGGAGAGCGTTGCTCGACCTTAGCGGTACACCATGGAGCTTTTCATAAATCTACTCCATGGGGATTGGACCCCCGCCGGTCAAATATTCGTGGGCCATAGGATACCTATGACAAATCTCCTCCGTCCACCTGTTTTTCCAGCTCATTTGATGGCATGGACCTAAAAATGAGGCTGATAACAAAATCCACTGGGACAAACACAGGAAACAATGGGAACTGAATGCCCACCGTTGAAGCATCATGGGCCTATTATGGCCCATTGAGCTTTGAATAAGCCTCATGTTTTGGCTCATTCCATAAAATGAGCTGAAAAACAGATGAACAGGTTAGATTCCTCACAAACATTCAGGTGTTCTATGTACAGTCGGAGGGCAATGGAAGCAGATTGCGTACCAGTACGCTTAGCTTACAGAGTAAACTCTGCGAGGTTCACCATGATTTATATATTTTATCCACTCTGTCCATCCATTTTAACTGATAATTATAGGACTTGAGCTAAAAAAATTAAGCATATCAAACACCCAAATAAACCACACCACAAGAAAAGAGTATGAATTGAACATCTACTGTTGCAAAATTCTCAGCGGCCACAAAAGTTTTAAATCAAGCTTATTTTAATGTTTTCCTTTCATATAGTCAATTCATGTTAATATGATCTTATGAATAGGTTAGATGACAAATAAACATCATTGTAAGGCCTAGCAAGGTTTAAACGGTGAAAATCATTATTCTCACTGTTTCCTGCGGTATGAATCGCTTGATCTTTGGATATACTTCACTCAACCCCTTAAATTATATGGAAAAATGGATGAACGACATAGATAGACTACATACATTCATGGTGGGACCAATTGAGTTTACTTAGTACAATAAGAGTATACTAAGTTACTCAATATGCAATTTGAATTCGATGTCAATTTAGGAATATACAAAAACACAAAATACTCATTCTTATACGTAACTAACAGCAGCCAGTTGGGTTGTTTGATTTTTCAGCTCAATTTACCACATCTTTTCCCATGCGATGCAACAACTTACTTTTTTATCACTTAAATTAAGAAATTTATAAAATCAATGTAGGGCCCATCGTGTTGTATGTGACTTATCCACACCGCTCATTTGTTATGTCAACTAAATTTAAGGCATGAGACCAAAAATGAGGCAGATCCAATCAAGTGGACCACACCACGGTAATCATCGGGAATCGAAAACCTACCATTAAAACTTCTTAGGGCCCTTAAAACTTTTGGATCAAGCTGATATTTGTGTTTTCCCCTTATCCATGTATATAAACGGGTTAGATGATGAAAAAAACCTCAACGTGAGGCTAGTGAAGGAAATAATTTTCAACGGTGGACGAATTAAGGCCACTAGTTCCTTTCGTGTGGGCCATTTGAGCATTGGATGTGCCTCGTTTTTCGGCTCATGCCCCAAAAGGTTCTAATAAAATAAATGAATGGTGCAGATATATCATACAGTGGGATTTACAAATTTAAGTCAACACTTTTGTATCCATTTTTTAGGTGGAATTATTGTTCCATTTTCTAATGAGGTTAAAAAGTGATAATTACTTATTTACCGTACATGTATCATGGAAAATCAAACGGGCTCTAAATGTATAACAGTGGAAAGTATAGACAGGTTTTGAAAAATAGTTTACAAGTAGGCGGCTACGTGAAAAAAATTCCTATTTTAAAATACCCCACGTTACCTCGTTAACATTACCCTCTGCAAAACCCCACTTGCCAAAATAAAAATAAAATCGCCACATGGCTACCGATACTACCCACGTGCAAATCTTTCCTTCCCGAGAATTTTTATAAAAAAAAACCACATGGATACCAATATTACCCACGTGAAAACCTCAGGTACCCACAGAGGAAAAAAAAAAAGAAGAAAAAAAAAAACCCAGGATTAGGGGAGACCAAGATGGTGGGATCCCTGACTGTAGAGCTTACAATGATGTATATGCCTTAAATCCACACCGTCCAATCATTTTGAAATCTAATTTTAGAGAATTATTCAAAAACTGAAGCTGATTCAAAGATTAGGTAAACCACACCACAGGAAACAGTCCTAATCGAATTCCCACCATTAAAAACATCATGGATTCTACTCGAATGTTCATTTTCCATCCAATCTTTTGATAAGGTTAAAAACCCCTAGGTGAAGAGACCGCACAAATATCATCTTGATCCAAGGCTTGTGTGGCCCATAAGAAGCTTTTAATGGTCAATCACCACTGTTTGCTGTCATATGGTCCGTATGGGATTTGGAACTACCTCATTTTCTAGATCGTGCCCTAAATAGATATTTAAATATGGATGGACGGTGTGGATGTAGTCACATACATCACAGTGGGCCCCACAGTCGAGGATCCCACCCGCCATGGTGGATCTACGGTTTCAACTAATCCGCTCACCCCGGCCAAAAACATTAATATCCCAACTACGCCAAAAATAAATAAAGAAACGGAAGCTGATTGCGCAGTGAGTAACTCACTGCGCTTACCATGACGAGTAAACTCATTGAGGTCCAACATCATTTATGTATTTTATCCACTCCGTTGATCCATTTTCTCATATAATTTTAGAGCTTAAGTCTAAAACTATAAAATATAGAATGTTAAAATGGGATCACGCAAAGAAAACAGTTGACTTGAACTTCTACCGTTGAAAATATCTAAGGGGCCACGGAAGTTTTGGATCAAGCTTAAATTTGTGTTTTTCCATTCATCAATGTATGTATGATCTTATGAATAGGTTGGATGATAAATAAACATCACTGTGGGGCCTAGCAAGGTTTCAAAGGTGGAAATCATTATCCCCACTGTTTCTTGTGGTATGATCCACTTGATCTTTGGATATTCTTCAATTTTAGGCTCAACCCCTTAAATTAGATGGAAAAACTGATGGACGGTGTGGATAGATCACCTATATTTAAGGTGGGCCCAACTGAGTTTACTCACTACTATAAAAGCGTACTGTGTGACTCAGTACGCAATACGATTTTTTTAAAAAAAAAACCATGCGGATAGCGACGCTATCTCGTCAGAACCCCGTCAGCCCAATAAACGAGGCACACCAATTTCCCATGCAAGAGAAACCCGAGACACTCATATTTCCCATGCAAGAGAAAGACGTTCTCTCCGGAGCGGATTAGGTGTCAGCCGGATAACGCCTGCTAGGGTGTTATCCTTACCGTTTGGGGCCTGTCTTTATGAATTTGGTATATATCAATACCATTCATCCGTCTTTTCATCCAATTTTATTTTGTATTTCAAAATTTTAAGTAGATCCACATATCAGGTGTACCACACTACATGAAACATCTTTGATTGAACGCATTCCATTAAAAACCTCCTTGGCCACCATAAGTAAAAATGTAATGTTTATTTTCCATCGAAGCCGTTGATAATGTCAAACAGATATGGATGAAGAGAAAATATAAAGATCATCTTCCAAAACTTCTAAAGCATACAAAAAGCTTTAAATGGTCATTCATCACTTTTTACAGTGATGTGATCCACCCGAGATTTCGATCTTCTTACTTTTTGTAATAATGTCATTGAATGATCGGAAAAACCGGACGGACCACGTGGATATACAAAAATTCATCAAGGTAGGCTCCACACAGTAATAGTAAGGTAACATCTTATCCGCTCCCTGCCATACCGTTCCACGCGTCCTACCCGCCCGTCTCCATCGAAACCGGCAGGGCGTCTGAGGAGCCACCGTGATGTATGGATTTTATCTACACCGACCATCTAATTTTTCTTATCGTTTTACTCCATAAGTCAAAAAATACGGTAGATCAAAGGCTCAAGTGGACCACACTACAGGAAGTTGCTGTGGTAATGACACCTAAAATTGACACCTTTTAGAGCCCACCATGATGTTTATGTGCCGTCCAACCTGTTCATAAGATCAAATAGACCTGGATCAAGGGAAAAAAAATATATCAGCTTGATAAAATTTTCTGAAGTTCCTGAGAAGTTTTCGATGGTAACAGTTTAATCCTCACTGTGTAGTCCACTTTAGCCATGGATCTGTCTCAAATTTTTTAGCTTAGACACTAAAACGATGTGGAAACATTGATGGACGGTGTGGATAAAATCCATATATCACGGTGGACCCTGCCTTTCCGATCTAGAGACGATTAGGGGTAGGACGCGATCAGCGCTCACGCCGCCAACCGTATAGGCGGAGAAATCGGATTGCGTCTGAGTTACTCAGTACCCCTTATCGTACTGAGTAAACTCAATTGGGCCCACCTTAATTGTATGTGATCTATCCACGCCGTCCATCCCTTTTCCGTCTAATTTAAGGGCCTGTTTGGCCGGGCAGATCCCATGGTATTAGGAGGGATGGGATCAATTTTAAGGTAATGATGGTGGTGTCCGTGGATTGTCTTGAGATCCATGGGATTGCTTATATCCCGGGACATGGGTCTGTTTGGCGCGCCCCGTCGTATCCCGGGATTTTACCTTCCAATCCATTCAACCAAGGGATAGGATTAATTTTAAGGTAATGATGGATATGTCAGTGGATTATCTTAAGATCCATGGGATTGCTTAGATCCGGGGACAAGTTCACCGGATCTGTTTGGCTCGCCATGCCTATCCAAGGATATTGCTGATCCCATCCCTCCTAATACTACCGTGGGATCTGCCTGGCCAAACAGGCCCTAAGGGGTTTATCCAAAAATTGAAGGGGTTTATACAAAGCAGAGACGGAGGGTGAGTTGATTGAGTGTAGGTCCAATCTCACCGGACTCCATGATGCCTCACTGTAGGGCCCATCTTGGTGTACCGTATTTTATATCCAAAATCTTCATACGTTTTTACGTATCATTTTACGGTATGCAACAAAAAATGAAGTCAATACAAATCCAAGGCAGACCAAAATACATGAAAACAGTGGTGATTGCCTATTAAAAATATCCCGTGGCCACAAGAAATTTGGATAAGCTGATATTTTTCCCTCTTCCTCCAAGTCGTGACCTTATCAAAATATTTGACGGCATAGATATACAATACATGTATTAAGGTGGCCCCACTGTCAGGGCCACACCTACTATGAGGCAGACGCTGAGCAACTCAGTATGCTCTTATTGTACTCAGTAAACACTGTTGGGCCCACCGTGAATGCATGTAATCTATCCACGCCGTCCATCCATTTTTCCATATCATTTTAGCAGTTGAGTCTAAAATTGAAGTATATCAAAAGTTCAAGTGTACCATACCAAAGGAAACGGTTGAAGTATTGATTTCCACTGTTGAAACCTTTCTAAGGCCTTAATTGATTTTTATTTGTCATCCAACCTATTCATAAGATCACAAAGACATGGATGAAGTGAAACCACAAATACCAGCTTGATCTAAAACTTCGGTGGCCCCGATAACTTTTCAACAATAGACATTCAATTTACACGGTTTCTGGTTGTGTGGCCCACTTGAGATTTGTATATGATTCATTTTTCGGCTAACAACCTAGACGGAGTGAATAAAACGAATTAATGACGGTGGGACCCACAGATTTTATTCAGTACGCGTACTGAGTTACTAAGTATGTACGTAATCTGCTTCCCTGGATGGGGCTACCATGGTGTATGCTAAAACTAAAAGTCCATCCGTGTTTTTCGTATCATCCAATCATCTTAGTCATCTTACTGCATGAATCCAAAAATAAGGCAGATCCTATGCTCAAGTAGGCCATACGGCCCATACCAAAGAAACGAGTAAAGATTGTACTAATATTACTGAAACATTTGTGGGATCACAAAAGCTTTGATTTAGGCTAATATTTTTGTTATGTTGGTTCACCCAAGTACAAATGCCCTAATGAACGGTTGGGCTACTTTATGAGTGGTTTGGATTGCTTATAAATGTTATGGTGGAGCCCCAAAGGCTCATTTCAACTGTTTCCAGCAACGTTTTGTGGCCCAGTTGAATTTTAGATCCACGTGATTATTGGTCTCATGTCTTAACATGAGCTGCCAAAATGGATGGATGTGGTGGATTTCTCACGAACATCATGGCTGGCCCCACCTATGATCGGGTCAGTTGGCTCGCTCAAACAAGCAGGTCCCCACCTCAAGAGACGAGAGTGGATTAGGTGACTCGAGTCACACCCACCACGGTGCTGCCCTGATTGTGGGGCCCACATTGATATACATATTGTACATTCACACCGTCCATCCAATTTTCCATATCATTTTAGGACATGTAATAAAAAAGGAGGCCAATGGATCTCCCAAATAGACCAAAAACAAGAAGCAATGGTAATTGACCATTAAAAACTTCTCATATGCCACAAAAAATTTAGATCAAGCTGGTATTATTTCTCCCTTCATCGAGATTTGTGTGATCTTATCAAAATGTTGGATGGCATGGATATACAATAGATGCATTAAGGTGGGCTCCACTGTCAGGCTGTACGGTGTTGATAAGGCTAAGGTCGCATCTACTAGGCTCCCATCCTTGTGTCAGAAGCCAAGTCAGGCCACCATGGTGTTTGTGAAAAATCTAGGCCATCCATCGTCCATCCATCGATGTTTTCAGATCATGTTAGGCCATAAACCAAAAAATGAGGCAGATCTAATGCTCAAGTGGACCACACCGAGCATATTCATTTTAGGGTCCAATGAGTGTCCATCATTGAAACCTTCCTATGGCCCACTTGTGATTCAGATCTGTCTCATTTTTAAGATCACAGCCTAAAATGAGATGGCAAAATGGATGAACTGGGTCGATCACACACATATAGGTGGGCCCAATTGACTCTTTTTAACCCACAGCACCTTCAGTTCGGTACAATAGTGGGAAAGCTTGGAATTTCGCCTCTAGACATTAATTAGGGTGGTTACTTTAAACGTTTTAATGCAAGCGTATTTCTGTAACTTTTTTTTAAAGACAGGCGGTTTTAAGAAAATGACCATTCTTATAAGTACTCCAACCATCTACACCAAAAAAACATCACATCCTACTTCCATATTTTCAGGTAAAAGTCACTTGAAAATTTATAGGCATAGAAATGACTTACAGGAGCTATGTGGGATTAGGTGGTTTGGAATTGCATTTGGTCCATGCAAATTCCATCTATATTTGTAAATGACATGCAATATTGGATTCCCAATATCATATCATCCTCTTTGAATAGTAGATGCCATGGGAGATTTTGAAATTCGCTGCATCTTTGGGCCCATCTTGATGCATGTGTTTTAATCATCATGCAACGATGGTATTAATTCCATCAAATGTAATTCTATGCCATTTAATCCCAATTTCAAAACAGTCCTTAATTCCTGTACGAGATTTCATACGGTAAAGTTACTTCTTTTGTTCCATCAGATCATTTTAGAATTTACTTTTAATACGGTCTTTTTTATTTCAGCACAGTTTGCTCCGTTTCATCCACCGTCAGAGGCAGAAGATGGCGACCCTTAGAATTTTCAGCAAATCAAACACAGGTTACTCACTTACTGTAAGAGAAGGGATGGTTGTTATGGCGGAGACCGATAAAACTGACCCTCGCCAGGTACGATTCTCATTTCACTTTTTGGCTTTTCACTTTTATCTCTTACATTAAAATGGATTTTGGGCCGTGAGGATTAATTGATTTTATTATTTTTATTATTATTATTTGTTTTTATATATATATATATATATATATATATATATATATATATATATATATATATATATCAAACTAGTTAGAATTAATTAATGCTAATAATTAATGTTAGAGAGATAGGACTTTGTTTCACGCCTTTCAATCAGGTGCTTCAAAATAATCATAAGTTTGGGTGGGCCTTATTGTGGTGCTAATGTAAAATCCACATGACCATTACATGTGTCAATTTATGTTAGATTTAGGGACTAAAAATCAACTTCATTGGGTAGACTGCACAATTGGAAACAGTGTGCTGAAAAATCTCACCCTCCAAAATGGTTCATTTGATGAGGCCCAGTTAAATCACACGTGGATCTTATTTTTGGTTCTCTCACCTAACCTTTTCTGTCGCATCTAATGGTTGGAGTGGATTTCACATAATCATTACTAGATTCCTATAAAAATCAAAGGTGGACATCTCTACTTCAATTGTTCTATCCGTGTGGCTCACCTGAATAACAATATGCCTTATATTTTGGCTCTGGGTTGACAATGAGATTGCACATCTGATGGTAGGAGTGAATCTTACATACATGACAAGGTGGGCCATATCAAAAATCAAGGTTGGCTTTGTCTGCTGCTGTTAAACTTCTTCCAACCCCGATGGAGAATATGCGTGCTTCCCAAAAAGTGAAGTGGAATAGGTGCAACCTGTTTTCACTCGGAACCGTGCATCCCTGACCCTGGGCCTACCTTTACACAAGTATTGTATATCCATGCCATACATCCATATTTTCAGATCATGATAGGACATGATTCGAAAAATGAAGTTGAAAAAATTCTCAGGTGGACCACACCACAAAAACTGTGGTGATTGGCCGTTAAAAACTTTTTGTGGTCCAAAAGTCTTTGATCAAGCTGAAATTTGATTTTTATTTTTATTTTACTTTATCAAGGTCTTTGTGACCGTTTAAATAAGTTGGGTGCCAAGTAAAAAAAATTACAGTGGGCCCAAAGAAATTTTTAATGGTAAGAGTTCAATATCCACTATTTTTTATGGTGTGGATCACTTGAGATTTATAATTGCTTCATTTTCTGATTACTTTTCTAAAATGAGCTGGAAAAACCAATGCACAGTATGGATATATAATACCTACATTAGGTGTATGGCATTATTAGGGATGAACTGTGTTGCATTTGGAAGAGCCTGCACTTAATCCACTCTTTTTCCTTTTTTTTTTCCGATATGGCCGTTTTTTCTTGTAACCGAGCCGAAGAAGCTCAGCGGCATAAGTGAAACTCCTAACCTTATTTTTATTGGTCCATCGTGATGTGCATATGAGAACCACTACGACTGTCAGATGCGTCATGTTATTGTACGGCTTGAGACAAAATATGAGACTGGCTTTTGGTCTCAATAGGCCACACCAATAGAACAATAGAGAAAGAGAGGTCTACCTTTGATTTTTACGGGACCCAAAGTCATTAGTAAGTGAAACTCATTCCAATCATTAGATGCCATATCAAAGGTTATATGTAGAACTCAAAAATCAGAGACAACTTTATTTAAGTTTGCCTCGTCAGATGACTCATTTTGAAAGGTGAGATTTTTTTTCGCTCACTATTTCCAATTGCGCTGTCCACTTGAACAATGGATGGAGTTGATTTTCATTTTGTAGGTCTAACTTGGGGTGAAAAACGTGATGGACAGGATGGAATTTACATTAACACTACAGTGGGGCCCACCCAAGTTGAGATCGTCTTTAAGAGACCTCTTGAAAAGTTAACGTAAAGCAAGCGCCCTCTCCCTTAACATTAATTAGTATTAATTAATCCAAATTAGGTGTGCATCGTATTTAAGAGAATTTTTTTCTAATTAAATGCCAAGCTAGTTGGACCAAAATGCACCGTCCTCTCTCTCTCTCTCTCTCTCTCTATATATATATATATGAGGCATGCTCACACACTCTTTCTCTCTCTCTATATATATATGAGGCATGCTCACCTACGCACCTACACACATGTGCACCTTTGCACACATGTCATGGGTGTCGAATCCAAAGGGTCCATAAGATGCAGAATCCCATGAAACATGAGAGAGTGAATTTTCACCCTGATCTAAGATTCTGGTAGGCCATAATAAAGAGAAATTCAAATCAAGGGAAGAAACTATTTACATTTTTCATAGCCCGCTGAAGTTTTGGATCAAAGTAAAAATTCGTACCATGGGATTTTTTGAGATTCTACTTCATGTGGACCATTCAGATTTTCGAGATTCATCAGATATGATGAGTTCTCAAAAAAGTTCGTATGTATTACTTACGAACTAGTTCGCAGGTGAGCATTTCCGCGCACGTGTGTGTATGTGTGTGTATACTAGTTCACAGGTGAGCATTTCCATGTGTGTATGTGGGTGTGTGTATATATATATACACGAAAACGCTCACCTGCGAACTAGTTCGTACGTACTACGTTCGAACTTTTTTTAGAACCCATCATACGTGATGGGGATCTAAAATCTGAACCATTCATGTGAAGCAGAACCTAGTGAAACCGCTCGGGCCCAAGTTTTACTTTGATCTAAAACTTTGATGGGCCATGAAAAATGAAAATAGTTTCCTCCCTTGATTTGCATTTCTTTTTGTTATGGCCCACCAGAATTTTAAATCGGAATGAAAATTTATCACATAAGGTTTCATGGGATTCCGCATCACATGGACCGTTCAGATTAGACACTCATGGCACGTGTACAAAGGTGCGTACATGCGTAGGTGCGTAGGGGAGCATGACTCTCTCTCTCTCTCTCTCTCTCTCTCTCTCTCTCTATATATATATATATATATATATATATATATATATATATATATATGTTCAATTGCGCACTCGTTCACATGGAACTCGGGTGAAGTTTTTGATGACCCATTATACGTTATGTGAGTCCAAAATCTTAACGGTCCACGTGATGCAGCGCCCCATGGAACCCTAAGGGGCCAACTTTTACTTTGATCCAAACTTTGGTAAGCCATGGAAAAAGATTGAGCACAGTTTCTTCCTTTGACTTACATCTCTCTTTTCTATAATCCACCAGGGTCAAAATTGGTCCCATGGGGTTTTATGGCATGCCGCATCACATGGACCGTTCATATTAGATACCCATGACATGTGTGCAAATGTGCGCATGTGTGCAGTTGAGCATTCCTATATGTGTGATATATATACACGCAATGTTTGTTTTGTTAATATCTTCTCGTATCTTTCCATATTCACCTGGTTTTCCAGTGAGATTTATTTTCTGAAAGGGCTTATTGTTTTTGAGCCAGACTATTAACCAACTACTCTCCGCAGTTTCATTCTGCTTATGCGTTTACATTTTAAAATACTAATGTTATCCTTTTTTTCGTTCATATCTTCTTATATTTCCTTATTCATCGGGTTCAGTAGCTAATTAGCGTCCGAAGAGAGAGAGCTTAAATTAAATTATTATTAATAACAATAATAATCCGTGAAAATCTAAATTAAACATTCATTTATTTGTCAAATGATCTGAACGAGGAAAATCACCGAGAATAGCCTATTTAACTAGTAAGTGGCAACTTAAATAAATAAATAAATAAAAACCTACAAAATTATATGGGGCCACTTTTGTGATACTTGTAGCAAATCTGAGCCGCCCACCATTTTCATCATCTCATTTTAAGGCATGGCCGAAAATTCAGGTGTATCCAATGCACTTGTGAGTTGCACGACAGCACAACTTGCCTATGTTGAAATTATCAATGACCTTTTAAAAAAAAGTTTTTAGACCATCTAAAAACAGTTGAACTGACATTTCCAACCGTTAAAAAGGTCATTCCCAGTGGGCTGAATGCAACCGCCTGTTTTTGCCTTTGATCTAAAATTTCAGTGGCTCCATGATGGCTAGAAGTGCCTAGGTTTAATATGCATTGTCGCCTACTGTGTGGCCCCCTTAATTTCAGATCTGGGTATTTTTTGGCCTAAGCCCTAAAATCATATGAGGAAAATTTTGGACAGCACAGATTTTTAGCAAAGAACAAGGTGAGGCCCACTATCACAGAGACCATCTGACAGGAAAATCTGACGTGTTCATGCATTCCTTAAGGCAGGTGGGTCCAGTGGGCTTGTGGTTACCACTATTAAAACTACCAATGTTCTAGTTTTGATATTTTTAGACCATTCAAACCGTTTATATGGAATTTCCAACTGTTCAGAAAAAAATGAAAAAAAAAAAAATGTTTTTTATATTTCTCGTGTATTTTACTGAGAGCAGTATTGAATTATTCAGGAGGGTCCCTAATGACGGGGGGATAACAATCAATCACAGGCTAATCAAATCTAATTACAATCAAACACCAGCTAATGGGATCTAAAAACAAAAGGAAGAATATACAAGAAATAAAACTTTCCTAATATTTTTCATTTGTATTTTTTCATAATATTTTATTTATTTATTTCTTTGTTGGGTTTGTGTTGCAGCACTGGATAAAGGACGAGACATACAGTACGAGGGTGCAGAAAGCAACAGGCTTACGTGCCTTTTCTCTCATCAATAAAGCCACTAATCTGGCCTTAAAGCATCCCATCAGTGGTAACTTCCCTGTAAGTATATGCTCTTTATTTCAATTTCAGTCCTTTCTACGGGGAAAAAAAAAGGGAAAAAATTAATATAGTTTTTCATTCTTTAGAGTGATGGAAGAATTTGAGTGCAATGTAGTTTCCTCAAATTAATGCTTAATCTAGATGCTAGAGAGCATAAATGGGTCTGGCCACTGCATTTCTCTTTTAAGTATATGGAAGAAGTGAAATATAGAATTTTAGTAGGCAAACATGAGATTTGTCAAGACCATAAAGTAAGCCCTAGGCCACCAACATGGAACTTTTAAGCTCATGTGACAATACGACACATAGCAAATGAAAGCTTCCCATCAAGTGGACCCATTGTTTAGATCTCATGGCCTAAAAATCAAGCATCCCCATTGTTCAAAACAAATGGATGAGTTAGAAAATCTACATTAGTTCACCATTTCCAACCATCTAACCATTCACATGAGCTGAAAAAACAGAACTATCTCAAGGTTCGAACCATTGACATGAGCTCATAAATCCAAACTACCTCAAGGTGCTATTTGTCTCATGAGTTCATAATTTCCAACCATTTCATGGTGCACATGCATGGTTAGAGAGAAAATTCTTTCAACAAGTTTTCAAATGGTACATTTATACATGATTTTCTACTTCAGTAAAGGGCTACAAGATTCACATTATATAAAGGGTCTAATTTGCACACACCATGTCTAATTTGTTGCACCTGTACACTTGAACAATAGTCTAACTTGTACACACATTTGATGTGCACCTCATGGATCTAAATTGCCATACTAATACACTTAAATATTGATTTATCTTGTACGCACATCACATTTGAATAGCAAACTGTTTTAGTCATCACCACACAAGGTTGGGTGGGCTGGTTTGTGCACTACTAACCCATGGCTAAGTGGACCAACATAGGCACCATATATCTATGCTAAAGTGAATCAAGTCAAGTACCATTCGCACATGTTCAAGTGAAAGTCAAGTATGACTCATCTATGCTCAAGTGAACTATTGCAAGCATCATAAACACTTATTCAAGTGAACTGAGTCAGGTATCATTCATATGTGTTCAACTGAACTAATTAATTCAAGCATCATAAATACTTGTTTAAGTGAACTAAGTCAAGTATTATTACATATGTTTAAATGAACCACATCAACTAAGTCAAGCATCATTAACACATTTTCAAGTGAACAGCATCAACTATGTCAAATATCATTTACACATATTCAAGTGAACTACGTCAACTAAGTCAAGTATCATTCACATATGTTCAAGTGAATTAAGTATCAATCACACATGTTCAAGTGAATTAGGTTAAGCATCATAAACACATATTCAAGTGAATTAAGTCAAGCATCATTCACACATGTTCAAGTGAACTAAGTCAAACATCATTCACACTTGTTTAGACGAACTAATTTAAGCATCATAAACACATGTTCAAGTGAACTAAGTCGAGTATCATTTACATATGTTCGAGTGAACTAATTTAACATCATACCACATGTTCAAGTGAACTAAGTCAAGCATCATTCACACTTGTTCAAGTGAACTAATTTAAGCATCATAAAATACATGTCCTAGTGGGTTGATCTTAGCATCATTACCATATATTTAAGGTTGACTGTTTTTTGTCCACCAAGCCATCCTAGGTGTCTTGCCGCCTCTTACCTTAGATTATGTAAAGAGAGGAATAAGAAGAAAAATAGGAAAGTGTGTGTGAGATGTACTCACTTGTTTCTTCTTGTGTAGTATCCCTTAGATGAATGGTTTGGATAACTTGAAGTGTGGCTCTCTCTCTCTCTCTCTCTCTCTCTCTCTCTCTCTCTCTCTCTCTCTCTCTCTTCTTTCCTTTTCTTTTCTCTCTTTTTTCCTTTCTTTTTCATTTTTAAGCTTGGGTGTGTGAAGAGCTGGCAATGGGGGAGTGGGCCTTATATTGGGAGAGATGGATGGGAAGCGAGGTGTAATGAGGTAAGAGAGAGAGAGAGAGGAGGGATCGAGAGAGGGATGGGATGTAATATGTGATGAGATAAGAGTGAGAGGAGGGATAAAGAGAGAATGGGAGAGGGATGGGAGTGGAGAGGAGATAGCATTGAAGAGGAGAGGGAGGCTATGGGGGTAAGTAGGAGTGGTTGAGGGTGTGAGAAGCTTTGGCCTTGCTTGATCAAGGTCAAGGTCAAGGGATGAGATGTAAAGGGGATGATGTAGAGGTATATGTGGCATGTGGGTCCCATGGTCAAAGCCAAGGGTCAACAGTCAACTATCGCTGGTCAACGAAAGTATGTAGATTTAAAGTCTGAGTAGTATTGTGTAATGAGTGTATGTGTGAGTATGTATGTTTGTATGACACATGGGTGAGAGTAGGTGTATGGGTGGGTGGATGCACATGTGTGTGAGCATGTGTGGGTGAATGCTCATGCGTGGAGGTATGTATGCATAATAAAATTAAAGGTTATTACATGGAGCTTTGACTAGAATCTTGAATGGTTAATATATTGAAAAATACTTGTGAGAGAAATAGACAAGGTATTCCATGCAAGACACATTGGGGCTGGTGGCCTCTCCCCGTTAATATCTCTCTCTCTCTCTCTCTCTCTCTCTCTCTCTCTCTCTCTCTCTCTCTCTCTCTCTCTCTCTCTCTCTCTCTCCTACTCCTTAAGTGCTTATGTATTGCAAATGCTCAAGCGCACCTTTGCCTTGGGTCCAACTAGTAGATTACTTACCTGAGCCTCCATCTAGTGGGCTGTACACTCACCCCGTAGTAGACTAAGCACTTGCCCTTTCTATTTTTTACTAAGAGGTAAGAGAAAGAAGAGATGAGACATGTTAGTTGGGGCCGTCCACTAGCATTTGGCTAGGATTGTGTTGTTGGTATACCATCTTCGTCATTGGATCGGAGAGGTAAACTGGCTTGTCTTCCCACATGTGGTTGATTTGAGTGGACTATTGGGATCCATCTTTTGGATCTTCAACTCGGTCTAGTAATTATGTCACTCAGTCCATAATAACAATAATGATAACAATAATAATAAAATATAACATGAAACGTTATCTACTTGCACCCCCACATTCCATAACAATGACGGTGGCTGTTACTGTTGGATTACAGGCTATGACAACCTTATAAAGGCTATTACGGCCTTTTTTTCCTTTTTGAAAAAATCTATTTCGAACCCATTACAAGGTTGCCTTTTTTCTGTAATGCCTATTTAGGCCTTGTAATGCGTAATGATTACTACTTGTTTTGGCATACCATGGAAATATACCATGCATAATTTGTCATTCGACGCATGTTAGATTGGGTAACTTATTGGAGTTTTTTTGGGGTTACAGAGCATTTGAAGATCTCATCAGTCAGGAAAAAACCAAACCAGTAGCATTAGAGTTTATCAATGAGGGAAAGAGTTTTCCTATCTACTTTGCCGTTCTTTTAATCTTCCAAATTGTAGCTTGATCTATATTTGGTGGAAAAAGTTGCAATCCAACATCATTAAAAAAGAAAGAAAAAAATAATAAAAAGAAGCAAATCATGCCAACCTCAAAAGTTTTGGTATGTTTCTTTAGCCCTTTTTTCTCTAGCGAAAAAAACATTTCGAGCTAATACTTCTATTTAGAAGATTAAGTTTTGTGCAAAAGAATGGTTTGCTTTCCCTTCCTATATAGTTATCAAATAATGAGAATAAGTGAGATTGAAACTCATCAAGGAAACGCTTATTAAACCTTTCACGGTGGATGAATTAAGAAATGACAGGATATGGGTTTCTGGTGCAATGTTGGAAGTTGGAGCTTTTTTCATAGTTTCTAAGATTAGATCATTAACATCAGTTCTTGATGCATCCTTTTAAGCATGTGATGAGAGAGGCTGACAGTTCCTCTGCCTCGATGGATCATGTATCTTTTGCTTTCTTAGTAATTTGGCACTTAGACATGCATGAATACATCCATATAATCTTATTATTTCTTGATTTAGATTTTAAACATTAGAAGACTATTTTTAAGAAATTTCATGGATAACACCGTCCTCACCTGTTAAGTTTCTGTTCTTTTTCTTTTTTCTTTTCCAGTTTTATTTTGTGATTCAATAAAGGGTGAGAGAATCTGTTTTTTCTTAATATTTCAATCATTAGAGCTTTAATTGATGCACATCTTAATGATTGATAAACCATTGCAGGTTCAACTCTGCTCGCACAACTCATCTGTTCTTGACGAATCACTTCTGTGGATGAACAACGTGAGCGCAGGTGATGGCTTCACACATATAAGGATGATAAACAATAACAACCAGAACTTAGATGCTTTCCTTGTAACTGGATCAATGGTAGACGGCACCGTTGTTGGGCTTTGGCCGGCGAGCAATGCAGATAACCAGAAGTGGCAAATCGTTCCTTATTGTAAGTTTCCGAATTGCCATACCTCTTTATAGATCTCCTCAAATAAAGATCGAGAAAAGAAATTAAATGAACCCATTGATACTTCCTCTTAGTTTAAGAACTAAGACCATGTATTTTTCAATATTAAGTGTTTCTCTCATTCATCCAATGTATGATAACTTATATTAATAATAAAAAGGTAATAGAATAAGGTTCACTTAGACGCATAAGATATCATGAAATTTTATGATTAATTAATCTAATTTGGTGTTAATTCTTCCAGACAGTTTTATCGTGGATTTATGAAGTTTTTAGTGCTCTGCATCTTTTGCTCAAAATCTAAGAGAGATTATTACCATTTCTAGAGGGCTAAATATTTCATTTGCTCAGAGGGATTTGGGCCCAATCGTCTCTACTAGTCCAACTGTAGCAAGGCTTAAGCGGCCTTCATTGTAATTTAGGAATTCTCTCTCTCTCCTTTTTTAATGAATTTGTACCTGTCCTTCATTTTTTTTGGTACAACCAAACACCATCTATAAGAACCTAAGTTTCTATCAAAGAACCTTTAGTATATATTCCTTGCTTTCTTCCATATCCAAGTTCATTTTAATTTCCAGATGTAACAAAATAAATAAATAAAAGTTGGAATTTTAATGATGGGGGCACCTTGATGGATCCATGTCATTCATTTGGTGGACATTATGTCGTTGGGGAACATGTTAGAAAAATCCATTGTCGAATGATTTTAGACACCTGGTAGAAGCTGAGTGAGCATACTTAAAGAAAACATAAAAAACCTAAGTAGAGTTATTTTGGTTATAGGAAAATGAGATAGACCATTTTTTATAATCTTCTTTTTCTTCCGTGGATGATGTATCTAATATACTCTTTTTCATTTCATTTGCTGAATGCAGGATAATAGTAGCAGTGTGTTGGTGAATGGTCTTATTAAATAAGCTTTTAAAACCGTTTAAAGAGACTATCCTTTGCAGCAGTATGTTGGAAGGTGGTTTTCACTGTTAGTGTTTTCTTTTGGTTGTTTGGATCATTGTATGAAAGACTATTGAGTTTTGTTAGACTGTTTGGACTGCAAATCGCTTCTATCAACTTCTCTATTGCTCTAAAATATGTGGGTTTGAACATTATTATATGAAAATTAGACTATTTGGGCTGATCGTTCTTTTTCTTTTTTCTTTTTCTCCTTTTTTAATTCAACTTGCATTGTTATGAAATATGTGTATGAAGACTTGTGGCATTACCCTCTTCCTTTCCTATTAAGGGAGTCAACGCCTTTTAAACTAGTGGCTAAGGTCGATAGCGAGCTAAGACAAGGTCTTACCACATTTTCTTTCGGTTTCACATTAAGACCGAGAAGTGCTTATGGGCTTTTAAATTCAGGCCTAAATCTTTCCCTTGGCATCTATATGTTGGCTTTGACCCATGCTTAATAGTGAAAGGGCTCGGTTCAGTGGGTTAGATGTGTAGGCCGAACCCATTGAGGTCTATCTATTGCATAATCTTTTGGGAAAATTTTCCACAAAACCTATGGTATATCCTCTGGTGGTGTGGTAATAATCTTACAAGTTGACAGGTGAGGCTCTTTGATGAATGGATTATAAGGGTGTATTTAGATTGATGCAATACACTACAATGTACCAAAATTCATTGTCAAATCATAGTTTTACTATGGTTTCTCGGGAAATTGGCTACAAATGCGTCATAACCGCATAAGAATTTGTGCATAGGTATTGTCTGTATTACGAAATCAAAACTAGGGATTCGATTTCATTACTTCTCGCTGTTTTGAAATAACTAACATGGTAAGGTGTGTTCTGAACCACATAAAAATGGTGCTCCCACTACAAATATTAACATTCTCATCTTCGTTCACGCCATTGACAAGGCTTGACGTTCGATCTCTTCTCACCAAAGGTGTTAGTGCAAATTTCTTCGCTACCTAAGGGTGTTATTTCTAGTCAACTGCATTAGGTATGTTAATTATTGATCTGAAGATTCCCATAAAGCGTTGTTGATCATCTTCCTAAGTCGGCCACACCTTGTGCACTAGGAAGGAATGGAGACAGAATTCGGTAAATTGCCGGTGACCGTAATTTCTGTTTGCCCTTTTTTTTATGGTTGACTTCAATTCTTCCCTGTGAAAACACAATTTCAATTTATATTTTACTTCAAATATTGGTTCTGGTTAGGAAGGCACATACTGGTTAAGGACATCTATGATCATCCACTAATACAATTTGAATGTGATCTGGCTAACTATACAGAGGCTCTTTGGTATGTCGACCAATAGTTGATTTCAACGTCATTCGGTGAATGGCTGAGTTTAAACTACTAAAATCACTAAAGCTTCTTTGTCAGAAAGGGTCATCCACATTCTCCATCTAAACAGGTAAATAACAGACCATATATAATGCATGAGGAAAACAAGAACCTTCTTCCCTTTTTGCTCTTTATAATGGACCCATGAGGCTATAATATGCATGCATGCATTAGAAAGTTGTTGAGTGTGAAATATTGCATATTTACACATTTATTTCTTCGTTTTATGAACATGATAGTGCTTAATCGATATGTTTTCACTTATTTTCTTTTACGAGGTGATTTCGAGAGCTTTACAGAAAAGGATGTTAAAAGCGATGAATTATTGCTCAAAAGATTACCAAAGTAAGGCTTGGAGATATCTAAAGTGAGGCTTGGAGATTTGGAAGTCAAGAATGAAGAATTTAGATGTCAAAGATCCAAAAAACCTAAGTTCAAAAGAGGAAGAAAATATTGAAAAAATTGCAAGGTCAACAGTAGAAAACAGACTGTTCGGCTTAACCTTCGGTCCAACCGAAGGTGCACAAAATAGTACAGTGAGGAAAAATTAATTTCAGAGCTAATTCGGTTCAACCGAATCCCAGTTCGATGCAACTGAAAACATGTTCAGTGCGACCGAAGGTGAACAGAGAGTTTAGGCACGAAAAGAGTTAATTTAGTGCAACCGAAAGATAATTTAGTCCAATAAAAGTTCCAAGTTCGATGCGACCAAAGTCAATCGGTTGCCACCATACTTAAGCTAACTTTGTAAATTTGTGGCGGTTTCAAAGTCGGTCTGAGCAAATCTTATAAATATGAGTCTTTTAAAAGCTTCTAAGGACGAATTAGGGTAGGAAAAGTAAAGCAAGGTGCTAGAGAACTTCAAGGAGTCTTTCATCTTCTTCAATCCATCCATTCTAGTTAGTTTTTCATGTTTTATTTTTAGAGTTTAGTTTCAATAATGTCCTTGGTTGGCTAATCTCTTAACTAGAGTTAAAAGGTGAAGCCTATAGTTTGTTTTAATGTTGTTCTTACTTTGATTCAAGTTGTTTGATCTTCATGTTGGATATTTCATAGTTCATAGTTTAATTAAAGAAGTATTTTTGAATTTGCTTTGATCTATCATCAACTCCGGGCACGGTGGATGCTTGGGAACTTCACGAATGCTCTCTTCCATTATATGATTGTTCGATTTGTAGAATTCTCTAATCTATCCTTGTCACGCCCGAAACTCGAAAACCGGGCTCACAAAATTTTCGATCGCCGAATCCGGCGCTGACAGCCTCCGTAGAATCCCATTCTCGGCTCCTAGCTCCCATTCGCCAGGTTCCGATCCTGGGATGCTACGAGGAGGATTTTCAACATCAGTTTGATTCGTAATAAGCATAACCAAAGGCATAACCCACAAACAACAACCAAGAACTCCATTACATTTCCACTATAATCAAAAACTTTACAAGTACAATGAGCATAAAGGGAAATACAGTGGTGTAGAACAAAAACTCCAAAACACTCTACAACGTGCTCCTGCCTCAACGCTGCTGCGATCCAACGTCACTTGCACGCAACGGTCATGCATAAGCTTACAGAAAGCTTAGAGGGTGGTGAAAGTGTGTGCGCAAGGTAGTAATATGAACATGCAATATCAGAGTAAAGCGAAAAATGCAGATGGAACCATGATATCATGAGCCGTACCAAGGCTATACAATGCCAGACATGAATGTAGAGGCCATCCTAAGGCCATGCGATGTACAATGCAACTCAAGCATACAGGTCCTCATCTATGTCCACACATCAATACAGCTTAAATACAGGATATCACCGGGGTCTAGTACACTCTAAACCAGATTGCCGCCACATCACGCGCAATAAGGTAAGTGGAAGAGACCACACTATACGTCTGCCAATATCGGGCGCGACTCGTCGATAGCGGACCCATTCCTCGAGCTGGTCAAACTCAGCCTAGCATTGCCCCCTACACTCAGGCAGGTAAGGCCGCACCCCCTTCCAACCGACCACGACACAGTGGAGAGCGTAACCGTCTGGTATTCGGCACCTAACGCTCATCTACCCACTCGGTCTAGACGTTGGAGCAACCTCTTGGTACCATAAGGGTTTAGGAACTTTCACCCAGGGATATCTACAGTACCCCATGTAGAATAAGATTTCCGGTATCCAATCCTGCCAACCAAGATCTGTCTGTGGAGGCTACGGCCCCGATGTCGCTAGGACGTACAATAACCATGTCACACAAATGCGGAATGCATGAATCACGCTATCCAGTCATGCAACCCATCCTGCGCATATCGTGCGCTCATGTAGGGCAACACCGCCTAACCGGGAGCCCATAAACAACCTGCCCGAAGGCAAATGCTATGATCAGACAACTCTCACGTCAAGCATACATATGATGCGTATGATCATGAGTCATGGAACTGTACTAACATATTATAATAAAATGAACTATCTTACAATGCAGATGGACCTGGACGGCCTATACACAATAAGTACGGCTCAGTAATGGGCCCCAAGGAGAGTCGTAATGTGGACATCCAACCAGCATTACACTCGCAATGTGGACGTCAAACTAACATTGCTTCTCAGGCACGATCTTTGTAAACAGCGCTAGATAGACTGTATGGGAATTACACATTGCAATGGACCGTAGGTTCATCCCATTGGGCCTTACATATATATATCCAATGGGCCATATCTTATGGGCCTTTTATTCATCAGATGGGCCATATAATGAGCCACACCAATGGGTCTGACGTGCATTACAATGGGTCAAAACCCGTGGGCCTAGGATTGCATCAAATGAGCTTAGTCTCATGGGTCTAATATGTGACCAATGGGTCACACCAATTGGGCCCCCAAATGTATATCAAATTGGCCTTAACCCAGAGGCCTTATATGAGTCGAATGGGCCTAAATCCCTAGGCCTTGCATATACTTCAAATGGGCCTAGTCCCGTGGACTTGCAACATATCAAGTGGGCCTAACCCATAGGCATTAAATATCAAGTGAGCCTAAGCCCATGGGCTTTACATATCAAGTGGGCCCAAGTTCATAGGCCTTAAATGAATCAAACGGCCTAGCTCATAAGCGTTTCATAACTCAAATGGGCCTACCCCATAGGCTTTTACAAATCAAATGGGCCTTTCCCAAAGGCCTTAAAATGATCTAAACAAGTGGATGGATGGTCTGGATGCATTACACGCATCATGGTGGGTCCCACTGTCCAGTGGACAGTGCGGATAAAGCATATACATCACAAGGGCCCCACCGTCCGCTGAACGGTGGAGGCCACACAAACAGAAGGTGGGGCGTCACCGTGGTGGGTGCCACCATCCGTCTGGACGGTGGACTTAATACATACATCATTGTGAGTCCCATATGGGGCCCACTGAAATGCCAATTTGCCATCCAAGCCGTTCACAAGGTCAGGTGGGCCTATGTAGAAGGAAAACAAAAATTTTGTCTTGATCCAAAACTTCTGTGGGCCCAAAAATGGTTTTCAATGGTAGGGATACTGTCCCACTGTTTCATGTGGTGTGGGCCACTTGAGTTTCGGATTTAATTGAATTTTGGATGGGGCCCACCTGAGAAGGGGACCCACCTAATGGACGGCGTAGATATGACAAATACATCGTGTGGGGCCCACGGCAGCAGCCATGGGTGACTGCACGGCCGACCGTGCACGCAACACCTGCTGCTGCCGTGCACGGTCAAAGGCAGAGGCAATGCCTCATGCTTTGATATTTTTTTTTTTGAAAAGCAAGAAAATCTGAGGATTTTCACAGGTAGGGCCCACCATCAGGAAATCCAACCCGTCCATTGGCTTCACCGGCTCGACACCGACAAACAGAGTCCAAACTTGGGCTTGTTTCGGTGCGTAGAAGAAATCTGGTGGAATTTAAACGGTGGAGATCACTATTTTCTAGGGTATGGCCCGCCAGAAAGTCGGATCAGCTTCACATTTTTTTTCAACACCTAAAATGATATGGGTAAGAGGATGGACGGCTTGGATTGAACATATACATCAAGGTGGGGCCTACACTAGGGACCACCCCAAAACTTCTACTTTTCTTTCCTTTTCTCTTTTTTTTTTTGATTTTTGGTACAGGGACGTCCAGCGTCCCAGACGCTGGACGGTGAGCCACCTGTGAAATGTACATGGTGGTGGGCCTTTTTGAAGTGGGCCACCACTAATGGATGATGGGGGTATAACATGCAAGGTGGGCCCCACTTGAAGGACTTGTTGGACAAAATAAATACTTCCAGGTGAGGTCCATTCAAGTGGGCCACACAACCCTTGCATAAAAAAAATAAAAATAAAATAAAATAAAATAAAATAAAATAAAATAAAAGAAATGAAAGAGAGAGAGATATGGAGAGTGGGACACGCCTTGTGATGGAGGGACCCCGACATTATGGGCCCTCCCTTACAATGAATCATACATCAAGTGGGCCTTAAAGCATGAGGGACCACCGAAATTTAAAATCAACGGTGGGGATCCTTTCCCCACCAACATGGACGGTCTAGATGACCTTTGAAGAGGAAATAAACCTCATGATGGGGTCCATGGAGAATGGCCCCATCATGGAATGATCATGATGATCCAAGTGGTCCATCGGCCACATTTTAGGGTCCCAAGTGAGATCCGCACCATTGATCGGTGGGCCTCACTTGGTCCACCATAAAAATAAGAAAATCTACCCTAAAGAGGCACCCACCGTCCGATCTTCTCGCTCCTAGGGGTTCCTTGGCACCTTAGCTTCAACTCCAATGGTTAAGATGAAGAAAGGAGGGTTGAGATGGGAGATTTTGGGGTAGGAAGGTGGGCCACTTCGAGCTTAGGAAAGTTGAGAAATTTCCATACGTATGGGGCTTGAGATTTTTGTTTGGAGATTGAAATGAGAAAGAGAGAAAGAGAGAGAGTTGTAAAGGGAGAGAGAGAGAGTGATGGATGGATGGGTGAGTGATGGTTGTGTAAGAAATCTTTGACTTTGTGGCCTTTTGTGTAAGAAAGGTATGGGTTAGGAAGACTTTTGTGCCCTTTGTGTAAGAAAGGTATGGGTTAGGAAGACTTTTGTGGTTGCTTGGGAAAATGGGTGAGAGTGATGTGTACTTGACATGTGATGGCTTGATGGATGATTGATTGATGGAATTGATGTGATTGATGTGACACATCGTAGAGATTCTCTCGATTTTCACAAATGCGCGGCGTTTTCTCGCACCGAACGTTGGCCCATATCTCTTGACCAGGGTATCGCCTTGGCGCGCGAGTCGCGGTATCGGAACCGTAACGACGGCGCGATCGCTATGGTATTGGTCTCAGGCTGAGTCGACTCGAGTTGTCGGCACATGAATCAGGGTCGCGCGTCGATATCGTTCAAGGGTCGAAAGCTGCCGGAATTCGACCGGTAAGACCGCGAAAGTGTACGGAAAGGTACGGACCAAGATACGGGTCTTACAATCCTTGACTAAGGACATGGTAGATACTTTGAACTCTCTATAATCAATTCAACTAGATGGTTATACATGGAACTGATACTATGAATGTTCATATTTATGATGGTATATTTATGATGTTTTAATTGCTGAATCTTCCAACTGGATAGATTAGGACTTTGATTCTAGTTGAAGTATTAATTGAATCAAGTAAGGATGCATTAAGATGACTACAAGTAGATTCTTAGTGCTCTGGTTCCATTTACCTTGATAGTTTCAACTCACAACAAAATCTCTTTCAATTTACAGAATTAGTTTAGTTTTTTATTCTAATTCTAAAATATATAACTCATAAAATTACACACATTTAGTCCCTATGGGTTTAACCTCGGTTTCACTGAGATTATTACTACTTCGCAACCTTGCACTTAGGGTACAAGCAAACAAAAGCAACCTTGGATTATCTGATGTGTATGTCCCACATAGATCACCCATCGACCACGGATCATTTGTGCATTACTTCCATGCCATTTATCCATTGTGATTGATGACACCCTTGTTCTATTTGAGAAGACACAAATCGTATACTGATGTAGCTAGTAGCAAGGTGGCTACTGGACAGTTCTATTAGGGCCTACCTTAATGTATGTGTTTCATTTGTGCCATCCATATGTTTCCCCGATCATTTTAGGGCATGAGCCCAAAAAAGAAGCAGATCCAAATCTAAATGGGCCCACTCCATAAGAAGACAATGGTTATTGCATGCTCATCATTAAAAACTTCTTAGGGCCCACAGACATTGTTTATTTTCCATCCAACTTGTTGATTATGTGAAATAGACATGGATGATAGGACCACACAATACGGATGGATGGGCGTAATGTAAGGCGCATACATCATGATGGGCAACAAATTCATGGATCCAACCACTTGGTGGATACGGTGACCCATTGTCAATGTTTCACCAAATTTGGTGGTTTCGAGGATGTGTCCATGACATCCATGCATTCCATTTATGATGGGTGCCACAATGATGTATGTGCTTCATTTAAAAAATGGATGCAGATTGCCTATTAATGCTGTAAATAGCAAGGTGGTGAGAGGACGGTGCTATGTGGGTCCAACCATGATATATGTGTTTTATCCACGTCGTCCATCTACTTTTCAAGATCATGTTATCATGTTATGGAAGGAGCCTAAAAATGAGACAGATCCTAATATCGAGTGGGGGTATCCATAAGAAAATAGTGGTGATTAAACACCCACCATTAAGAACTTCTTAAGGCCCACTATAATGCTTACTTGCCATCCAACCTGTTGATTAGGTCAAAAAGACCTGGAAGAGAGGAAGACACAAATATTAGCTTCATTCAAAAGTTTTATGGACACAACGAAATTTTTAACTGTGAGCATTCAATCAATATAATTTCTTATGGTATTCACATGAGATATGTATAAAATGCATACATCATCTGGGGGCTCATAAAGCAATTGAAATTTGGCAACTGGCTACTAACAGAGTCAATAAGCAATCCATGTCCCCACAATATCCATTTGGTTCCAAGATTATTATAGTTGAACCTCAGAAGTGGACCACACCAAAAAATATAGTGGGTGTTCGCATGTGAACAATTAATAACTTCCTGACTCCATAGTGTCATTTAGTTGTCGTCCAAATGGTTTATTAAATCAGAGTATCCTGTCAAACTGTGAAAACACAAATATCAATTTCATCCAATCTTTATTATGTCCATGTTTTGATATATAATGTTTGCTTGATACTACCCCAAGTGTAAGGTTGTGAAGTAGTAATAATCTCGGTGAGACCGAGGTCGAACCCACAGGGACTAAATGTGTGTGATTTTTTAAGTTACTTTAGAATTAGAATAAGAAACTAAACTAAATTTGTAAATTAAAAGAGATGTTGTTGTGAGTTGAAACTAGAGCGCCAAGGATCCAGTTGCAGTCATCTTAATGCATCCTTACTTGATTCAATCAATACTTGAACTAGAATCGAAGTCTAATATATCTAGTTGGAAGATTCAGCAATTAAAACATCATAAATCTGAACATTTATAACATCGGTTTCATGTATAACCGTCTAGTTGAATTGATTATAGAGAGTTCAAAGCATCTATTATGCCCTTAGTCAATGGTAGATCAGACAATCACATAATGGAAGAGAAAGCATTCATATAGTTCCCAAGCATCCACCGTGCCCAGAGTCGATGATAGATTAAAGTAAATTAAAAAACACTTCTTTAATGAAACTATGAACTACGAAGATTAAACAACTTGAATCAAAGTAAGAACAACATTAAAACAAACTATAAGTTTCACCTCTTATCTCTAGCTAAGATATTAGCCAACCAAAGACATGATTGAAACTAAACTCTTAAAACAAAACATGAAAAACTAAGTTGAACGAATGAATTGAAGAAGATGGAAGACTTCTTGAAGTTCTCAAGCATCTTGCCCTACTCCTCTTACCCTAATTCATACCTAGAAAGCCTTAAAATTTCCCTATTTATAAGCTTTGCAAGAACCGACTTCAAAACAGCCTCAATTTGCACAGCTTTACGTAGTTTCGATGGGACTTCGATGGCATCGAAGTCCAGACGTCGAGTTTAATTCGAATTTGGAAACTGTTTCATGCATATTATGTAAATCCTTCGATGAGATTGCCCAACCTTCGATTGCATTGAATGCTTCGATGTCATCAAATAGGTGCTCGATGGGATCAAAAATCAACCCAAACTGTCCCGCGAATTTACTCCAAAATTCTTAATAAATTCGATGTCATCGGGCTAGCTTTGATGACATCGAGCATGTCTTCGATGGGATCAAGAATTGCATGTTTTTTGTCTAGTAACCAAACTTTTTTTAAATTTTTTTTTAATGGGATCAAGTCTCCTTCAATGGCATCGAACACTTATTACTTTGATGGCATTGAAGCTGTGTTCGATGTCATCGAAGCTGTCAAGTTCAACAATTTCAGATTTATGCACTTTGCAATCTTGATTTTCTTCTTGCTTCACTTAGTTTTCTTAGATTTTAAACTCTTGAAATCTTCAATCATGCTCACTAAAGATCCAATCCTCGCGCTAGTAATTCTTAAGCATCAGATGCAAGCTTTTAATATCATTTTCACCTTAAGCTCTCAGAATCACCCCACAAGAGAAAACAAGCGTAAGTTCAATTAAGCACATTGATTCTCGTAAAACCAAGTTACAATAGGGAGAATTTATGTAATATTTCACACTCGACATATAACAGTGGGTATTTAAGTTGAAAGAACAAGTTGTCCACTTTCTTCACATCATTAGGTATAACATGTTCAATCACATTATTGGGCATAGATTTGTCCACTCTAGTGAGATGGTTAGTAAAAGTTTTCATCGTGTATTAGATGCCATTATTTTCTTGTATCTAAAATATGTAAAGTTCCTAGTTTGGACATGCCCATTAAAATCACCTTAAACCCCTAATGGTCAGCACATTTTCATGTATAAAACAATATCAAAGTTAACTCTTCCATATCATTGATATTTATTTATCGTATACTTCATATATAACTTTAGAGATGTCATCACAAAATAGGATTGTATAGTTGTCATAAATGACACTCATGTTCTTGCTTGCATCCTCAAATCCTGAGTTGCAAGCTATAAAAAGATAAAGGTCATCACCTCTCGAAATGTAATGATTGCATATTGGTTGAATATGAGGTTTGTGTACATTCTTGCTGCTAGCAAATGCTATGCGTCTGATGTTTAGGTTTTGCAAAATGCCCTTACCTATAGGCCAGACAATCTACTAATACCACATGGTATAATTGTTGTCCACACGAGCAATCCATTTACTTCACCGTACATTTATATTGGTTCTTCATTAACTTCACTAATGGACAATTGTAGGAAAATACTATATGGTGGACACCGGATGTGCCCATTACCCCCATTTCATGGCATCATATAGATGTGTTAGATATCATTTGCAAGAATTTTCGACTGGTCAAAATCCTTTAAGAAAGGGGCCGTTCAATTATGAGCATGCTCATATGTTTAATGTGATTGAATGTCTCTTTCAAATTGTTCACAAACCCAAGTGTAAGGTCACGATGCAGTAATAATCTCGGTGAGACCGAGGTCGAATCCACGAGGACTAATCTCGTGTGTATTATAAAAGTAACAAGAACTAGAACTAGAAGGAGATGTAAGCTAAATATGGAATAAAGAGGAAGTAATTGTGAAGCATTGAATTTAGAAACTTATGAATTTAAAGGTGGCAACTAAGGTTTCCAAGGATTCACTTGTAGAGATCAAGGAGATCTATGCTTGATTCAAAGACAACTAGAATCGGAGTTCTATCTTATCCAGTTGGAAGATATAGTAATAAAATCAAATCTGAACTTCCTTTTACCTATTTCTCAAAGGATGAAAGTTGTGAGGATTGAAAGTGATTCCATTATTTAGCCATGCTTAGGAGACTATGAAATAACAGGATATACTGATCCAACAATCAACATAAGAGAATCATGAAGATTAGAAGGGATTCAATCACCCAACCATGCCCATGGGATGATGATGAACAATAAGATTTTCTAATTTCACAATCTCAAAATATGAAAAAAAGATACTTCAAGCTATTGTAGATCTACTGTAATTTAAGTCACAATAAACCATTAAAAACTAAAAGTATTTCTTAAAAATCAAAGTAAGTTTAACTTCAACATGAATCAAAGCAATAGAAACATCCCATCAAGCTACAAGCTTCACCTCTTAGCCTTAGTTAAGAGGTTTAGCCAACCATAGACATGATTAGAACTACAACCCTAGAAGAAAGCATGGAAAACTAAGGAAGAAAGAAGGAAAAAACTTGGCGACGGCTCTCCACCCTTGTACTTCACTCCTCCAAACCCTAGATTATGATTAATTAATGCCTATGAATGCCCTAGGGACTCCTATTATAGTTGTCACACCTGCTTTAGTACGTCTTTGGAAAAAATTCGAAAACTGCATCCAATTTACGCAATCCGCATAACTCTATGTAACTCCACGCGATTTGTTCGATGACATTGAACAACCATTGATGGTATCAAAGGTGCCTTTTATCCATACTTTTTTCACACTTTTATAGCTTAATTCGGACTCTGTATCCTTCTATGTCATCGAAGAAGCCTTCGATGTCATCGAACGTGGTTCGAGGAATATATAATGTGTCCAAAATAATCCAGAGAGTTAATGCAATCTCTTCAATAAATTCAATGTCATCGAAGAGGCCTTCAATGTCATCAAGCAAGTCTACGATATCATCGAGGAAGCCTTCGAGTAATCGAACATGGTGTCCAATGTGTCTAGCGAATTTTGTCGAAAATTAATCCACAAAAAAATCGATGTCATGGAGCAAAGCTTCGAGTCATCAAACAAGTCCTCCAATCATCGAACAGTGTCTTCAATTTGTATAGCCACCAACTCGATTTTCTTCCATAAATTCAATGTCACCAATCCATGTTCAATATCATCGAATGGTAGCTTCAATGTCAACGAATGGTGGTCGATGACACAGTCAATGTGAATTCTGCACTTGTTCTTTCGACTTCGTTCTTTTTTCACTTGGTTTTCTTGAATCTTAGGACCTTAAAATTTTCAATCTTTGTCTCCTAAGATCCGTTCTTTACATTGGGATCTTTGAGCAACAAATCCATACTTTTAGCACCTTTTCCAATCCATGCTCTCAAATTCACCTTCCAACACAAACATGAGTAAAACAGGACATTAAGCGGTATCATGTTCATAAAACCAAGATATAAATGGGGTTCAATATGCAATATTTGACCCTCAACACAATCCCCAACCAACATTTTTCTAGTTCCGAGCAAAGTATGCGATAAATCATCTTCCATCTTTCAAGAATTAAAAACCTTTTCAAAAAATAATCTTTTGTGCAATCAAATATGAATGAGTAGAATCAAGACAGGGAAGTAAGCTTTTTAAAAACCTAGAGCCGAATCACCCAACAATCAATCAAATAGGTTCTTTATTAGTTTTAAAATCATGAATATCAACTTACTTCCCGTGAAAATACTAGTGTTTTATAATGTCAGCCATGTTCATCATATCAAAATAAGTCAAAAACTCAAGTACTGAATTCTCAACATTTATCAATGATTCACATACTAACAATTCGAAATTCTAGTATATCCCAAGGAAACAACTTGAACGTGTTCTATGATTTAAATTTAGCATGATATATAAAATTTCCCATAATCATTCAAGAACCTAAGGTGATAATTTACTCGGGTGAATAAATTCCAACAGTTCAAGATACAATCTTCATCTTATTATCCCACTCAAAACATTCTTAATTACACAAATTATTGCTTCCCAACAAGATTCCAACTTAAAACATTAAAAAATTTCAAAAAATTTTGCTCAAAATTAATAAAACTGAGAAAACACTGATTAGTTTACTTAATCCCCCATTCCTAACCGAAAAATCTACATTGTCCTTAATGTAAAAGAAATAAGCATGCAATACAAAAGAGGCAATGAAAAGAAAAGGGAAGTAACAGAAATCTACTATATAAAGAAAAAATTCTGAGGCTTTTTCAATGATCTCAGTGTGAAGATAGGTTAGCACAAGAATTAAATCAACAAAAAAAAAAACTATCCTAAAACAGTGGAAAACAAACTATTCTAAACAATCATATATGAAAGCAATAAACCTAACTATATCTCCGTCAGACTAGGAAGTCAATCCTGGTACACAGGATCAGTAAGAGGTATGGACATGTCCTCTGAATCAAATTTCTCAACAAATGGCTTTAATCGATGTCCATTTACTTTGAATTCATTATCATTATTTGGATTCCGAATCTCGATAGCCCCATGAGGATAAACATTAGTAATATTGAAAGGGTCAGTCCAACATTATCAAAGTTTACCCAGAAAAAAGATGTAACCAAGAATTATATAAAATGACTTTCTGACTAGGTGTGAATGATTTTTGAAGAATATGTTGGTCATGAAACACCTTCATCCTGTCCTTATAAATTCTCGAATTCTCGTATGCATCATCTTGGATCTCCTCAAGTTCATTCAATTGAAGTTTGCACAACGAGCCAGCGTTGTCCAAATTAAAATTTAGATTTTTAATAGCCCAGTGGGCCCTATGTTCCAACTCTATAAGCAAGTGGTAAGCCTTCCCATAGACAAGTCTAAAGGGAGACATTCCAATAGGGTTTTAAATGTAGTACGGTAAGCCCATAAAGCATCGGTCAATCGGATTAACCAATCCTTATAGTCAGGGTTAACCATTTTTTTCAAAATATGTTTAATTTTCCTATTGAAAATCTCGACTTACCCACTTGTTTGTGGGTGGTATGGAGTGCTCACTTTGTAGGAGATGTCATATTTCTTTATTAAATTCACAAATGACCTATTATAAAAATGTGTGCCTCCACTACTAATGATGGCTCGAGGCGTTTTGAACCGGGAGAGGATATTATCTTTTAAGAATTTAATGACCATTTGATGATCATTGTTCCGGCATGGGATCGCTTTGACCCATTTAGTGACATAGTCTACCGCTAGCAAAATATATAAATTTCTAAAAGATTGGGGGAATGGTCCCATGAAATCAATGCCCCAACAATCAAATGCTTCAATGATCAGAATAGGGTTCAAGGGCATCATATTTCGATGGGACAATGCTCTCAATTTCTGACAATGCTTACAAGCTTTGTAAAACTCATGATTGTTCTTGAACATAGTGGGCCAGTAAAAGCTACACTACAGAATTTTGGTCGTGATCTTTTTAACAGAAAAGTGACCACTACGGGCTTGAGAATGATAGAAGGAGATGACACTTTGGTTTCCTTGTCTGACACACATCTCCTTAAAATTTGGTCTGGACAATATTTAAACAAATATGGATCTCCCAGAAGAATTTACGTACCTCGACGAAAAATTTGTTCTTATCTTGCACAGTCCAATGTGTCGGTGTTAAACCTATGACAAGATAATTAGCAATATCCGCAAACCAAGGTGAATGGGAGACTCATCGGGGAACATGTCATTTATATGTGTTGTTTCAAGGGAATCAAAGAAATCAAGGTGGGAAAGATGATCAACCACTACATTCACTATCACGCCCCAAACTCGAAAACCGAGCTCATAGAATTTTCTATCACCGAATCCGGCGCCAACAGCCTCTGTGGTACCTCATTCTCGGCTTTTGGCACCCATATGCCAGATTCAAATCCTGGGATCCTATAAGGAGGGTTTTCACAAAATAACATCACCACATATCCATTATAATAAAAATATTTGAGTACAATGCAAAAATGGAAATACAAGATGATCAAAAGGCTCTAAAATAATTTGACACGTGCTCCTACCTCAGTGCTGCTGCGATCCAACATTACCTGCATACAACGGTCGTACATAAGCTTACAAAACCTTAGAGGGTGGTGAAAGTATGTGCACAAGGTAGAAATGCAAGTATGAAATATCAAAGTAATGAGGAAATGCTGGTAAGTCCATGAATGTCATCATTCGTACCAAGGCTATGCGATGCAAGGCATGAATATTATCAGGCATACCAAGCTATGCGATGCAAGGCATGAATGTTATCGGCCATACCAAGGCTATGCGATGCAAGGCCTACATGGCCAATGTCAAATGCGAGATGTAACTCAAGCATACCAATCCTCATCTAAATCCACATATCGATCCAGCTCATCTCTAGAGCATCACATATTAGTACAATTCTTACTCTGGATAATCACCAGGGTCTAATACACTCTACGCCAGCTTACCACTCTTATCGGAGTGCGTAACTAGGTAAGTTTAAGAGACTTAACTATCTGCCTGCCAATATCGGGCCCGGCTCGTCGATAGAGGACCCATTACTCAAGCTGATCAAACTCAACCTAGACATTGTGTCACGCCCCAAACTCAGAAATAGGATTCATAGGAATCCCGATCGTCGAATCCGGTGCCGACAGCCTCCGTAGTACCCCATTCTCGGCTCCTAGCATTCATATGTTAGATTCCGATCCTGAGATCCTATAAGGAGAATTTTTTTTTTAATTTTTTTTTGGAATGTACATTTAACTAGTAATAAGCATAGCCACAAGATTACCTAATTCACAACGGCAACATCATCATTACATATCCACTAATATAATCTTTTGAATACAATACTGAAAGGGAAATACATAAATAGAGAATCAAGCTCCAAAAGACCACCGCACGCTCCAAGCTCAACACTGCTGCAGCCTAACATCACCTGCACGCATCTATCGAGCATAAGCTTATAGAAAGCTTAGAGGGTGGTGTAAGTGTGTGCACAAGGTAAGTGCCAAGTATTCAATACAATATCATAATCATACAATACCGAAAATACTGGTAATTCATAATTTATACATTATCGAAATAAGCAGAAATACTGAAAAGTCCATAAGTCAATAAATATCAGGATACGCAATATAGAACAGTTATGCAATAAAGAATCATAAAAAGATAAATATCAGATGTCGAGGATGTAATGCAATATACAAATCCTGCTAATCTATTTAGGCCATATAAGTGTAGAAACATAGTAACTCAAAAATGTCATATGCCTGCGGATGTAATGCAATATGCGATGCGAATGAAATGATCATGCTTGGAGTGTGAAGTCGGGATGATAGTACGTAATATCGCAGGCTACGGGGTCCACCATAATGGACTTCTATCCAAACCAATCCCATACCTAAATTTGAATAGTCAGACACAACGTGGTAAACCCCTGATCTTAGGTTGGTCGCGCGCCCAACCGAAATTCTCGCCATAACGAAGGTACACAACAATTAGTTGTGCATCACCAGCCTGAGTGGATAGTGAATGAATGAATGAATGAGCATGCAACTCCTACTCGATAAGTCCACATATCAGTACGGTTCCTCTCTGAAAAATCACCGGGGTCTATTACACTCCAAACCGGATTGCCGCCCCATCGGGCGCAACAAGGTGAGTGGAAGAGACCTCACTATCTGCCTGCCAATATCAGGTCCGGCTCGTCAATAGCAGACTCATTCCTCGAGTTGGTTAGACTCAGCCTAGCATTGCCCTCTCCTCTAGGGCAGGTAAGGCCGTACCCCCTTCCAACCGACCACAACACAGTGGGAGACACGGCCTAACGGTGTATGGCCCTCATGCACTCATACATCCACTCACTCTAGACGTTGGAGCAACCTCTAGAATCAAGAGAGTTTAGGAACTTTCACCCAGGGATATCTATAACACCCCATGTAGAATAGATTTTCAGTGTCCTATCTGGCCATCCACGAAATACCTGTGGAGGCTACGACCCTGATGTCGTTAGAGCGTATGGTGGTCATGTCACACAAATGCGAGATGCACGAGTCACACAATCCAATCATGCATCAATCATGCGCATATTGTGCGCTCATGTGAGACGATCTCCACCTATCAGGGAGTCTCATAACAACCAGCACTATGACATATGCAATGGTCAATCATATCTCATAATAGACATGCAGATAATGCGTATGGGCATGTATCATGATGATATACAGTCACATACTCATAATCGGTATCATTAGCAAGCATTGACAATTGACATCGACAACGTGGACGTTTAACCAACATTGTCCCCTAAGGAACGGCCCACATAAAGCCTAACATATAGTGGACTCATAGCCGCACACAAGGGCCAATTATACAACACCATGGGCCTCACGTAAGAGTTTAATATACATCACGATGGGCCTTTCACATGGGCCTAACATACAATATAATGGGTTCCATCGCCTAGCCCTCAAATGCATCACAGTGGGCCTCATCACATAAGCCTCATATACATCACGTTGGGCCTTAAACACGGACTGGATACACCTCACAACGGGCCTCAAATACGGCTCGCATATATATCACATTAGGCCTCGACAATCAGAATCAGCGATTAGCCACGACAATCGGAATCAACAATCGGGCACGATAATTGGCCTCGATCGATAATCGGCCTCGATAATCAGAATCGGTCAATCGGTCATGACAAGAAGAATCAGCAATCGGCCACGTCAATCGACAATCTGCCACGATAATCGGCCTCGATTGGTAATCGGTCAATCAGCCACGATAAGAAGAATCGGCAATCGGTAATCGGTCATGATAATCGGCCTCGATTGGTAATCGGTCAATCGACCATAATAAACAGAATCGGCAATCGGCCATGCCAATCAACAATCAGTCACGATCGGTAATCGGTCATGATAATCAGCAGACAAACAAAACGGGGTCCATAGATGATTAGCCGATCAACTATAGTATAAAGATCAGCACTCGGCCGTGATTAGATCAAATCCAATAGCACGGAGCCATCCGTCTATGGCGAATGAGGTCTACTTATTTGGGTTAACCCGCTTAGAGAATAGTACGAATGGGCCTAACAAAGCCTATGAGAAGGTCACAATGAGGACATCTAACCATCATTGCACATCAATGTGGACCTTTAACCAACATTGCTCCCAAGGAATGACGCTCATAGGGTCAATCATATAATGGGTCCACAGTTTCATACAAGGGTCTAATACACATCATTATGGGCCTCAGTCAAGGGCCTAATATACATCACTATGGGCCCCATACACGGGCCTCATAAACATCACGTGGGCGCATTAACAGGCATCATGGATGGGCCACAAATACATCTGGGTAGGCCTCATGATATGGACGGCCTAGATGACTCAGATGGCTGGACGGTTTGGATATGAAACGTACCTCAAGGTAGGCCACACGTTCAAGGGGAGGACGACAGAGGTATACAATACATACATCAATGGTAGGCCCCACATGGCACCGTCCTACGGTGGACGTCGCGAGTATAGAATACATATATCAAGGTGAGCCGCATTGCATAAGATGGACGGCATGGATAACAAATACATCACGGCTGACCTCACATGGATGGACAGTGTATACAGCACATTATCAAGGTAGGGTCCACCATAACATTGTCTTCACTCAATCTGATCATAAGGTTATGAATACCTAAATTAAGAGGAAAAACCGTTTCCATATAGATCTAAAACTTCTGTGACGCAAAAAGGGTTTCAACAGTAGACGTTCAATTCACCACTGTTCTAGGCAATGTGGTCCACTTGGTATTGTATCTGTCTTATTTTTCTTCTCAAGCCTAAGGACGAGCTCACCAAATGTATGGACGGTTGATATAACAATGTGGGATCCACGTAGGTGGCTGTCCACCAAATGAACAAACAGTTTGGATGGAAAATATCCATCATGGGTGGGGCGCTGACCATCTAGCAGATGGAGGGTCCAAAATCCACAAAGTGGATGGTCAGTTGGATGGAAAAATACCCATCAAAGTGGGGCACGTGTGGCACCGTCCATATGGATAGTGTAGATGAAACACATACATAATCGGTGGGTCCCACCAAATCCTGCTGACATCAATCCCCACCACAGCCGTTGCTGTGTGGGGTACATCAGCCATTCCACTCATCAGGTGGGTCCCACGCACGTGGGCGACCCCACCCTCCTCTCTCTCATTGTATAGATAATATAATACAATATAAAATAATATAATATAATATATTATAAAATAATATTAACATGAGTAAATGCCCACCGTCCAGACTCTCTGGACGTTCTGGATGGTGGGGATCTAATGCACAAAATATGGTGGGTCCACACATGTGGGCCACCTCATATCATAATAATATATATTATATTAATATATATATATAAAAACATATAACATATATATTATAAAATACCAGTCCAGCGTGTCCAGCGTCCAGACGTTGGATGTTTGGATGGACAGTTTTGATAAAACACTGATGGACGGTGTGGATCAAACCCACACAACACGTGGGGTCCTCAGCACATGCAAAGCTCTGCCAAGGACCGTCCAGACTTTCTGGATGGTGTGGATCAATTACATGCAACACGGTGGGGCCGACAACACATGCATCAGGATGGGGTGCTATGTCCAAATGGACGGTCGACGTTGAGGAGATCCATACATTGAGGAAAGGGCCCCACCGTCCAGATGTTGGACGGTGGAGATGAAGTAAATCAGGTGGGTCCCACATGGGCCACCACACACATACATGTAGTATACATAATATAATATAATATTGTTATTATTTTATTTTATTTTGAAAGCAAACTTCCAGCGTCTAGACATTGGACGCTGGACAGATGGCATGTATAAAACATATGCATCATGCATCCTCAGGGGTCCCACCGTCCTGGGCAAATGGACGGTGAGGATACATGATAGATATATCAAGGTGGGTCCCATGTACCTGTTGACGGATGGTTGAACATAGCACATACCTCAGGATGGGGCCAGCGTCAGCACAGCAGCTGGGTGCTGTTGGAAGGTCAGGATGTTGCAGGCCCCACGTGTGGGTGCCACACACACCAACGGACCCCACCGTCAAGAACAGATGGGCGGCAGGGATAAAATACATAGATCAGGGTAGGGCCCCACTAGGAAAATGGATGAATGGCGTTAATCTGAACACATACATTATGTTTGGTAGGCCCCACCGTTGGACGGTATGGATGAAACACTTTCATCCAGGTGGGGGGCCCACGTCTTGAGCCTAGGACGATAGGGATGAAGAGTATGCCTCATGAGGCCCTCAGCAGCTGCTGGACAAAATGTCCAGTAGCGTCCCTCCTGGTTGGTTTGGATGGCTGGATGAAACGCATGCATGGTGGGTCCTACGTGTGGCCCACCAGCTTTAAATGAAAGCTGATGTTTATGTTTTCTCTCATCCAAGCTGGATGGCTCTAATAAAGCACATCCATCAGGTGGGGTCCACAAAGGAACAAGGTGGACACAACACATATATCATGATGGGTCCCACCACAAGTGGGCCCTTAAATCACAAAATTAAATAATAAAATCACCCACCTTATGATCTTCGTCTTCCTTCTTCCACCAACACGTTCAAGAGCTTCAAGGGATGCGATTTAACGGTTGAGATCGATTTTGGAGGGTAGGATTGGGTGATAGGGAGTGGGCCACACTTAGTTTCTCTCATGGAAGCCATGGACGTCCAAGCTCTCATGGTGCTTGGGAGAAATGAGAGGGAATGAGAGAGAGAGAGAGGTGATGGGAGAGAGGTATGGGTGTGATGGGTGAAAAGTGAGTGATGGGGAGTACTTTGTGTAAGGGAGTGTTGACTTTAAGGGTTGCTTGGGGATGGGGTGATGTGTACTTGACATATAACATGATTGATGGGATTGATTTGAAAGGTTGTAGAGATTCTCTTGGAATTTTACAAATGTGCGACGTTTTCTCGAACTGAACGCGGGCCCACATCTCCTGGCCTAGGTATTGCCTCGGCGCCTGAGATGCGGCATCGGAACCGCGGCTACGGTGTGGTTGTAAAGGTACAAGTCTCGAGTTAAGCTGACTCTGAAATACGGGATATGACTCGGGATCACGCGCAAATGTCAGATAAAGGTCGAAGGTTGCCAAAATTTGACCGGGAGGACCGCGGAAGCATATGGAACAATACGGGCTAAGATACGGGTCCTACACATTATCCCCTCACTTAGGCGGGTAAGGTCATACCCCCTTCCAACCGACCACGACATAGTAAGAGACGCGACTAACTGGTATACGGCCCTCGTGCACTCTTACATCCACTCGGTCTTGATATTGGAGCATCCTCCTAGTACTAAAAAGGTTCTAAGACTTTCACCCAAGGACATCTTGTGTGCCCACAGTGCTAGAACCAAGTATTTCTGGTATCGAATTCGGTCATCCACGATGTGCTTGTAGAGGCCACGGCCTTGATGTCGCTAGGGCATATAGTAATCATATCACACAATGCAAGATGTATTAGTCATATAATCCAGTTATGCATCAATCCTACACGTACCGTGTGCTCATGAGGGGCAACTTCACCTATCAGGGAGTCCCATAAGCAATCTGCCCAATGACATAATGTTATGATCAATCACTCCTCGTAATAAGCATGCAGATAATGTGTATAGCATGTATCATGATGCTGTATTATCACATAGTCATAGTCGGCATCGATAACCGGCCTATAGACAAGGCGGGGTCCATAAAAAGACCGTGGATCTGATCTATAATGTGAAGATCGGTCCTTAAGAGTGGATATATCAAATCTGACATCGCAGATCCTACCATCTACGGTAATGATATAATCTCCCCATATTAAGGTTGGGCCTAAGTTGCCTACCTATATTCCTAAGGATCCGGAACGGGCTTCCTTCTCCATACTATCATATAGCCCGCTAGATTCCCTAGGGGGGCCAAATAAGTCCTAGATGGACTCCAAGACTAAAATAATCCTACTAGGAACCAATGGGGGCTCAACATCTTGGGTTAGCCCAATATAAATAGATGGATCATGTAAATATCAATGGGGCCCAATGGTTTAGGTCAATCCACTTAGAGAATGATGAGAATGAGCCTAACAATGGGCCTAAGGAAAGGTCATAATGTGGACATTTAACCATTGCTGCCCATTCAATATGGACATTCAACCAACATTGCTCCCAAGGAGTGGCCCACATAAAGCCAAATATATAGTGGGGCCCATGGCCTCACACAAGGGCCTCATATACTTCACAGTAGGCCTCACTCAAGGGCCTCATACACATCACATTGGGCCTCACACATGAGTCTCATATTCATCATAATGGGCCTCACCAGATGGGCCACATATACACCACAATGGGCCTCATCAAATGGGCCACAAATAGATCATATTGGGCCACACACATGGGCTCATGGGTTAGGCAGAAGGGATGGGTAGTGTATGTCACATAGTGGGCCTGATGGGGTAACCCATATAGTCCAAAAAATGAGTGAAAAACAAGAACATAGAACATATACAACATTGTGGGCCTGCAAGGTGGGCCCTGGCGGGACAACCTGGATAATATACACATCATGGTGGGCCTACACATGCAGCAGGTGGGCATACACAATCCAAATCAGTCCCACCAAATGAATAGCTTGAGCAAAACACGTACATCCTGGGGGGTCCATGGAGGACAGCTTGGATCAAACACGTATATCACGCGGGGCCTATGTCTCATGTGGACGGTGCCAGTACAACACATGCATCATGGTGGAGTTTGACTGGACAGTGTGGATGTACAATATATTCATTAAAGGTGGGCCCCAAATAGCATTGTCCAGAGATGGACGATGTGAATATACAACACGTCATCAAGGTGGGCCCCACCCTCACGCATACAACACGTGTGGGGGGGTCCACGCCTAGCAAAAACAGATGGACGGCATGGTTGTAAAATACATGCATCCAAGGCGGGTCCCACCGTCCTGCAATGGACAGTGGATATCACATACACATACATCAAGGTGGGACCACACGTGTGGCCCACCAGAGTTTTGAATCAAATAGATATTTGTATTATCCCACATCCAGACCTGCTGGATGGGGAGGATGCAATGTTCATTAGGTGGGTCCCGCAGACGAACAGTGTTGTTAAAACACTTGCATCAAGGTGCCCTAGCACCGTCCTTTGCTGGACGGTGTGGGAGCAACACATACCTCAGGGTGGATCTCATGGAGGGACGGTGTGTATACAACACATCATCAAGGTGGGGCCCCACCGTCTAAGGGTCTGGACAGTGATCTAGATAGGCAACTGGCCCTACTGGACTATCTGGACGGACGACATGAAAGGCACATGCATCAGGTGGGGTCCACACGTGCGTGGCCCACCATCCGATCAAGCTGATATTTGTGTTTTCTCTATGTTCTAGGCCAGCCCAAAACTGACAGCAATGGTGGGCCCCAGACATGACAGCGAGGTGAGCCTCGTTTGAACAGCGGTGCATCCCACGTGGTGGACAGCATGGATAAAAATACATACATCATAGGTGGGCCATCATCAAGGGAAAAGAGAGAGAGAGAGAGAGAGAGAGAGAGAGAGAATCGAGTGGTGAAGGGAGGAGCACTGCCACTATGAGCTCCTCTCAGTTTATAACACATACATCAAAATGGGTCCCACCACAAGTGGGCCCTCAAATAGAAATCAAGAGTGGAAATCCTAATATCACCCACCATTTTCTCTTCTTCTTAGTTCCTTGGAAAGTTAAGCTCCTTGGCTTCTTCTTGATGGTGGAAGATGAGAATTGAAGAGTTGAGATGAGAGATTAGGCGGGTAGGAAGTGGGCCACACCTAGGTTCTTTCTCCTTTTCTCTTTCTTAGACGGTCACCTCCCTTAGTTGCTTGGGAAAAATGGGTAGAGAATGAGAGAGAGAGAGAGAGTGTTGTAAGAGAGAGGTGATGGGTGATGCGTAGAGTAATGGGTGATGGGTGTGAGTGACATGAGAGTTGACTTAGGGTGTAGGTTGCTTGTCTTGGGAAGAAAGAAAGCATGGGCTAGTGATGGGATGTGTAATCGATTGATTGATGTAAAAGGTGGTAGAGATTCTTTCGGGATTTGCAACGCGCAACGTTTTTCTTGAAATAAACACGGGCCCACAACTCCTGGCCTGGGTATCGCATCAGTGCATAAGACACAACGTTGGAATCGCGGTGACGGTGTGGTCGGTAGGGTATAAGTCTCAGGTTAAGTCGACTCAAATATACGGGATGCGACTTAGGGTCAGGTGCAAATGCCGACTACAGGTCACGGGTTGCCAGAATTCGACAGGGAGGATCGCGAGGGTCTAAGGAATAGTACAGACTAGGATACGGGCCTTACATTCAGTACTCCCTTTTTATCTTTTATTTTTAAATTAAATTCTTAGATTATGAGGATCCATCTTATCAAGTGAGACTTCATATCATTCTTAGAAAGAAGATACTTGAGTGTTGTATGATCTGTGTAGATGATGATCTTGGATCCAATCAAGTAGGACCTAAACTTGTCCAAAACGAACACTATGGCGAAGAGCTCATTTTTCGTAGTAGAATAGTTCACTTGGGCAGGATTTAAAGTTCTACTTGCTTAGTGTATAACATATGGCTTCTTTTCTTTTCTCTGGCCTAACACCACACCAAGAGCATAATCAGACGCATCACACATAATTTCAAAAGGAAGGTTCCAGTCGGGTGACTACATAATAGGTGCAGCGGTTAACATGCCCTTAAGCTTAGAGAAAGCCTCCTGGCATTGCACAGTCCACTCGTATGGTGCATCCTTTTGAAGTAGATTGCATAAAGGATGAGAGAAGTGACTAAGTCTTTTATGAATCTCCTATAAAATCTGGCATGTCCTAAGAAGGATTGCACGTCTCGTATGTTCTTAGGTGGAGGTAAGTTGGAGATAAGATTAATCTTAGCCTTATCTACCTCAACTCCTTTGGACGAGATGATATATCCAAAGACAATTTCCTTATGAACCATGAAATGACACTTCTCGCAATTCAGTACCAAATTCTTTTTCTCACATCGTTTCAGCATACATTTAAGATTCTCTAAACAATCATTGAAGGATGGACCAAAGACAGAGAAGTCATCCATGAAGACCTCTAAATATTGCCTCACCATGTTAGAAAAAATGCTCATCATGCATCGTTGAAAAGTGATGGGGGCATTACACAGTCCAAATGGCATCCTTCGGTAGCAAAGGTGCCAAAGGGGCATGTGAATGTGGTCTTTTCCTGATCTTCAAGGGCTATCTCTATCTAGTTGTAGCCCAAATACCCGTCACAAGGAAGCAATAGTATGAGTGACCAGCTAGCTTTTCCAAGATTTGATCAATAAAGGAAAAAGGAAAGTGGCTCTTCCTAATGATGGTATTCAACTTCTTGTAGTCAATGTACATTCTCTAACCAGTAGTAACTCTAGTTGGCACGAGTTCATTGCTGACATTAGCTACTATGGCGAGTCCGAACTTCTTAGGAACCACTTGAATTGGACTCACCCATTGGTTATCCGATATAGGGTATATGATACCCACATCTAATAACTTAAGGACCCCGGCCTTAACACTTCTTTCATGTGTCAATTTAATCTACGTTGTGGTTATCAGGAGGTCTTTGCATTATCCTCTAAATAAATGCGATGAGTACAAATCGAATGGTTAATTCCCTTGAGGTCTGCAATTGATTATCCAAAATCTTCCTAATGCTTAATATGAGTAGATATGAGCATACTCTCCTGTTCTTACTCGAGGTGGGAAGAAATCACCACCGGGTATGTCTCATTTTGACCTAAATAGGAAAATTTCAAATCAAAAGGCAAAGGTTTTACGTCAAGCTTCGGTGCCTTGAGGTTGGACGATGGAGACACTACATCAGTTTGGGATAATTCTTCAAATTATGACCTCCACCGATTGACTTCAAGTACCAGCATGGTATCCAGCATGGTTCCCATCTCCCTAATCATATCATTATCAAAATCATAGGAGTGGGCCAAGCATGTCTCTAGAGTGTCAGAGGATAAGGCCAAAAGTGTTTTATCTTCCACGAAAGAGTCAATCAGGTTAATATCGTCGGAATCGTCATTATCCTTTAACTATTTGCCCGTATTGAAAAAGATATTCAATTCCAATGTCATATTTCCAAAAGACAAACTCATGACTCCATTCCTTTAATTAATAATTGCTTCCTATAATTAATAATTGCATTTGATGTGGTAAGGAATGGGCGACTAAGAATTACGGGAATTTGAGTGCTTATCTCTACGATGAGTTAGTATCTAGGATGATAAAATCTATTGGGTAGTAAAATTTATCAACTTGGACTAATACATCCTCTGTTATCCCTCTCAGTACATGAACTGAGCAATTAGCAAGTTGTAATGGTGGGTTTTAATTCACCTAGACCAAGTTATTCGTAGACCGAGTATGAGATCAGATTTACACTCACTCCTAAGTCAAGAAATGTGTGCTCAATCCGGTAATTCCCAATTACACAAGCAATGGCTGGGCTACAGGGATCTTTATATTTCTGTGGCACACCTTGCTTGAGGATGGCACTCACTTTTTCTGTCAAAAAGATTTTCTTTTGAATATTTTATGTTTTTTGGTAGTGCATAGATCTTTCAGAAACTTGGCATATGAAGGTATTTGTTTGACAACATTTAGTAGAAGAATGTTGACCTTCACTTATTTTAGCACCTTTAGAATATCTTAAGAATTAGAGAGAGGTTTTGGTATAATCAACCATTGAAGGAATGGTGCAATCAGCTTTCTTTGAAGTTCTGGTTTTAATTCTTGTGGAGCAATGCTAGATCCATCATTGTTATCCTCTTCCAGGTCCTTGACTTTTCAACCCTAACCAGAATGATTTTGTTAATAGTCTTCCCACTCCTAAGAGTGGTGATGGATTTAGCTTGCTCCATATAATTTAAAGAGCTCGGGTCACTAACTTCATATTGTGGTTTAGGATTGGGAAAAGGTTGAGCTGGAAGGCTTCTCTTATTCCCAATCGTATTTTTAGTCTCAATTCCTTTTATGGCCTTTGAAAGGTCTTAAATGACTTGTAGCATACCCTGATTGAAAAGCTCTTGATTTTGAAGATGCTTTAGAATAGGATCTTCTTGAGGTTTCCCTTAATTTAGCATCTGATTAAGAAATCCTTGAGGAGTAGTAGTTTGTCCATTCCTCCAACTGAAATTTTGGATGATTTCTCTAACTAGGATTGTATATATTGGAGGTAGGTCCATTGAAAGATCTTTGGTAATTATTTACGGCATTATATTACTCATTCAGTACCTCTTGAAAGGCAGGTATTGTTGGTCAATTCTCAGTTGTGTGAATGTTGCAAGCACAAATACCACAAACAGTTTCCTTAACCTTATCCTTCTTTAAGTCTATGGCCTCGACTTTTCTGGTGAGATTAACCACTTTAGCATTGATATTATCATCCTCTTTTAGGAGATACATTCCACCATTCTCTTTTGATTGAATGGGCTTAAATGTGATGCTTGATTTTGGGGAGACGTCCCATGATTGTGCGTTTTCAGCAAGTCTATCCAAATAATCCCACACATCATCGACGTTTTTGTTCATGAATTCCCCATTGCACATTGTCTCAACCAATTGGCGCATAGAGGATGTTAGTCCATCATAGAAAAAGTGTGTAATGCACCACATTTCAAAACCATGTTGTGTGCATGAACTGACAAGATCCTTAGACTGTTCCTAACATTGGAAGAATGTTTCATCTTCCTTTTGGACGAAGTTCATAATTGGCTTTCTAAGGGTATTCATTTTATGGTGGGAGAAAATTTTCTTTCTAAACTCCCTTGTCATATCATTCCATCTACCAATAGATCAAGGACGTAGTGAATGCAATCACGTCTTAGCTTTCTCTTTCAAAGAAAAGGGAAAGAATTTCAGTTTGACCATGTCCTCAGACACATTTGGCAAGTATAAGGTGGCGATGATCTCATCAAACTCTTTCATGTGTAAATATAGATTTTCATATTCGAGTTCATGAAATTTTGGAAAATTTTGGATCACCCTTGGCTTGATATCCATATGTCCTGTATTTTTTGGAAAAACCATACATAAGGATGTGCTCACCCCTACCGGTTGTAAATAATCTTTTAAAGTATGAGGCGGGGTGCTTAATATACCTCATTCTCATACTGAACTTCCTCAACCCGAGGTTAAGGTTGTCTTCCCGGTTGATTGACAGTCATCACTTCACTTAACTCTGAGGATCTCAAGTAGTGTCTACTCTTATGATGAATAGATAACCCTTCGACCAGTCCTCTACTCAAAAGATGTAGAGTGTTGTCACGAACCCACTTGGGCATGAAACACTCTCAGCCCTTAATTTTAGATTCTAATCTAACCTAAAAGGAGGAAGGAAAATAGAAATCTGAAAATATAAAAAGAGAGAATTAAAAGGAAGTAACCAAATTAGAAGGTTCTATGTTAGGATCCTGCAAAAGAAAAAGGAAAGTGGATTAGTTTCTAAAAAGGAATAAGAAAGCAACCTAGTTTTTTAAAATGAAAAAAAAAAAATTCTAAAAACAGAAATCCTAAAATTGGAAAGTTTCTAAAACAAAATTAGAAAGTTAATTAGTTTTCAAAAACAAAAATAAAAAATTAATTAGTTTTTTAAAAATAGATTAAGAAAGTTTTCAAAAATAAAAAGCTAGTTTATAAAAACAGAAAAAGAAAGTTTCTAAACCTAGAAATTGAAAGCAAAATTAGTTTCTAAAATAATTAAAAAAAAAAAAACCCTAACATAAAAAAAGATAGTAAAAAAAAAAAAAAAACCCTAATATTAACCTAATTCCAAAACTAGTTTATCTCAGAAAAACACAACCGTTTATCCCCGACAATGGCGCCAAAAACTTGTTCACAACCCCAAGTGTAGGGTCGCGATGCAGTAATAATCTCGGTGAGACCATGGTCGAATCCACAGGGACTAATCTCGTGTGTATTCTGAAAGCAACTAGAAGTAGAATTTAAAAAAGATGTAATCTACATCTGGAATAAAGATGAAGTAATTGTGAAGTGTTAAATTTAGAAACTTAAGAATTTGAAGGTGGGAACTAGGGTTTCCAAGGATCCACTTGTAGAGATCAGGGAGATATATGCTTGATTCAAAGACACAACTGGAATCAGAGTTCTATCGTATCCAATTGGAAGATATAGCAATAAAACCAAATCTGAACTTTTCCTTTGACCTAATTCTCAAAGGATGAAAATTCTGAGGATTGGAAGTGATTCCATCATCTAGTCATGCCCAGGAGACTATGACAAACAATAGGATTTACCGATCCAACAACCAACATAGGAGAATTGTAAAGATTAGAAGGGATTCATCACCCAACCATGCCCAAGGGACGATGGTGAACAACATGATTTCTTAATTTCACAATCTCAAAACATAAAAAGAAGATACTTCAAGCTATTACAAATCTATTGTAATTTAAGTCACAATAAATCATTAAAAACTAAAAGTATTCCTTAAATATCAAAGTAGAATCAAAGTAAGTTCAACATAAATCTAAGTAATAGAAATATCTCATCATGCTATAAGCTTCACCTCTTAGCCCTAGTTAAGAGGTTTAGCCAAACATTATTGACATGATTGGAACTAAAACTGTAAAACAAAGCATGAAAAATAAAGGAAGAAAGAAGGAAAACGGTTGGCGACGACTCTCCACCCTTGTGTTTCGCTCCTCCAAACCCTAAATTATGATTAATTGATGCGTAGGAGTGCCCTGGGGACTCCTGTTTATAGTTGTGCAACACCTCCTTTTGCACCTCTTTGAAAAAATCCATACACTGCCTCCAATTTACGCAATTCACGTAACTCGACGCAATTCGTTCGATGATATCAAACAGCCTTCAATGGCATTGAAGGTGCCTTTTATGCGTGCTTTTTCAGCACTTTATAGCTTCATCCAGACTTTGTATCCTTCTATGTCATCGAATCTACCTTCGATGTCATCAAACATTGTTCGAGGAATTGATAACGTGTTCAAAATAGTCCAGAGAGTTAACGCGATTTCTTCAATAAATTCAATGTCATCAAAGAGGCCTTCGATGTCATTGAGCAGGTCTTCGATATCATCGAGGAAGCCTTCGAGTAATCAAACATGGTGTCTAATGTATTCAGTGAGTTTTGCCAAAAATCCACAGAAAATTCAATGTCATTGAAGAGGCCTTCAATGTCATCGAGCAGGTCTTCGATATCATCAAGGAAGCCTTCGAGTAATCAAACATGGTGTCCAATGTGTCTAGCGAGTTTTGCTAAAAATCCATGAAAAATTCGATGTCATCGAACAAGTCCTCGAGTCATCGAAAAGTGTCTTCAATTTGTCTAACAACCAACTTAATTTTCTTCCATAAATTCGATATCATCAACCCGTGTTCGATTTCATTGAATGGTAGCTTCAAAGTCACTGAATGGTGTTCGATGACATAGTCAATGTGAATTCTGCACTTGTTCTTTCAACTTTGTTCCTTCTCCACTTGGTTTTCTTAAATCTTGGGACCTTGAAATCTTCAATCTTTGTCTCCTAAGATCCGTTCTTTGCATTGGTGATCTTTGAGCGACAAATCTATACTTTTAGCACATTTTCCAATCCATACGCTTAAATTCACATTGTAACATAAACATAAGTAAAATAGGACATTAAGTAATATCATGCTCATAAAACCAAGATATAAATGGTGTTCAATATGCAATATTTGACCCTTAACACAAATCGTAAAATGTAAATTTATAATATTGAGAACATCTTTGCAATTTAAGTTTTAAATGTAAGTGAAATTATTCTCACATGCACTATTATAACGTCCAGGATTTTTGCTATTTTGTGAAGTTGCCCTAAGTCGACCTCATAGTACCATTTCCCTATATATATATATATATATATATATATATATATATATATATATATATATCAAGCTTAATATAAGTCCAACCGCTTTGAGCACATTAGAAAAAGGTAAAATGGATGATGTTGTTACCAAGTTATGTGAGCCCCACCAAGATGTATGCGTTGTATCTATACAACTATCTGTTCGGAAAGATCATTTTAGAACATGAGCCCAAAACCTTAAGTAGATCCACAAGTTAAATGAACACCCCAGAGAAAGTAGTGGGGACAATGATGCCACCATGATGTTTATTTTCCAATCAACCTATTCATAATGTCACACAAATCTGTACGAAGGGGCAAAATAAATATCAGCCTGATCCAAAACTTTTGTGCGCCCCAAAAAGTTCTCAATGATAAGCATTCAATCCCCATTGCTTTCTATGTTGCGGTCAACTTTAGATTTGAATATATCTTATTTTATGCCTAATGCCCTAAAACGATCTCGCCAAATGAATGGATGGTGGGGATTTAACACTTACATCATGGTATGGCCCATGGAACTTATTAAGGGTAACACACTACCAAGGTCAGTGGCTTGTGGCACACCAACCATTTTGCTTCCGATGCGGATGGAAGCAGATTACCTCACCCCAGACAGTATGGTCATAATAAGTGAGGCTTGACTTGATTTTTGTATTATATATCCACGTTGTACATCCGTTTTAGAAGATTATTTTAGGACATGAACCCAAAAATGAAGAAGATCTAAAGCTCAGGTGGACCATAATATCTGAAACAGTGGTGATTGAATGATTTACCATTAAAAACTTCCTAGGCCCACAATAATGTTTACATAATTCTTATTTTTCATCTAACCTGTTGATAAGGTCATATACACTTAGATGAAGTGAAAAAATAAATATTGGCTTGATTAAAACTTATGTGAGCCATTAATTGTCAATCACTACAGTTTCTTATGATATGGTCCACTTGAGAATTGGATCTACTTCAGTTTCGGATTCATATCCCAAAATGATATATGAAAATGGATGGACAATGTGTATATAGAATACATACGTCAACGTGGGCCCATGGCAAAGCTACACCGACTTGGGTGGCGCTGCACCGAATCTGCTATCAAGAAGGGTGGAAGCAGATTTCCTGCTAAAGGCTTTGACAGCAATGCGCTAAAAGGAAACGCCTATCGTTAAGACCTTCATCGGCTCCATTTCAATGTTTATAAGATATCCAAACTGTTTGCAAGGTAACCACTGGGATGAACTAAAAACACAAGAAAAATTTGGCGTGATACAAAATTTATGTGACCATAGGAATGTTTAGGGGTGGTTTTTAATCCCCGTTGTTTTCTCTCGTGTGGCCCATTTGAGTCTTGAATCTAGCTTATTTTTGGTCTTATATCCTAAAATGATCTCATAAAACGGATGAACAGTATGGATTTATCATAACATCACGCCGAATCCCACATAAACTCCCAGCACAAAAAAAAACTCACGGTAGAATGAAATCTCGTGCCATCACCAAGTCCTATGGGCCCCACCATGATGTTATTGTTATATCCACACTGTCCACCCATTTAGAGAGATTATTTTGGGGCATTAGCCCAAAATTGAGGCAAATCTAAAGTTCAAGTGGACCATAACATAAAAAGCAGTGGGGATTGAATGCCTACCATTGAGAGTTTCTTGAGGCCGCTAAAGTTTTGGATCAAGCTTATATTTGTTTTGACCTTTCATTCAAGTCTGTGTGACATTATGAATGGGTTAGACAACAAATAAATATCATGGTGGGCATTAGGAAGGTTTCAACGGTGGGCATCATTCTTTGTGATATAGTTCATTTTAGATCGGATATTATTTTTAATTGGGCTTATGAACTAAATGATCTCTCCAAAAGAATAGACGGTGTTGATATAACACATATATCATGGTCGGATCACAAAACTTGATGACGACCACCTATTCAAAGCATGCAATATGCTTGCATCCCCATCCGCATGAGCCTTTGCAGGCAAACTGAATACTTAGTTGATAAATATCAATTATGTAGCCCCAATTTTATCGATTTTGCCTTTTCCTGTATCGCTGGCATATCTACGGTGTAGTTTTCAAATTTGTCATCCAACGGTGGAAGACAAAACAAGTCTCCACCTTATATTAAGGTTGCATGCACTCAACCGCATATAACCATTTCCTATATATATAGGAAATGGTTCTATGCGGTCGACCTCATGGGAGGTCGAGCTGTGTGGGCCCCATCGTGATGTGTGTCGAACATCAACACTATGCATTTGATGGGTCCCCTATAAATTATGGGATATCCCAAAAAACTTAGGTGGTCCATATCATCTAAAATCATGTGAAGACATGCCTAAAACATATAAAAGCACTCAGTGGAGCCCACTTGAAATTTGAATGCATCTGAAACTTGGCCTAACCCCTCATCCGATTAGGACACACATTATTAATGGGCTGGATTTTTGAACCACATCAAGGTAGGCCTAACAAATGATTATGAATGTTTTAATGGGAGGGTAACCCCTCTCAACTTTTGTATGCAATGTGACCCATATGTCACGCCCCAAACTCGAAACGGGCTCACAAAATTCTTAATCGCAGTATCCGGCGCCGACAACCTCCGTAGTATTTCATTCTAGGCTCCCAGCATCTATATGCCAGGTTCCGATCCTGGAATCCTACAAGGAGGATATTCCAACGTACATTTATCTCGTAAGAAGCATAACTGTAAGTTTACCCAAATCACAAAGGTAACATCATCATCACATATCCACTAATATAATCATTTGAATACAGTGCTGAAAGGAAAATATATATGTTTCAAAATTAAATCTCCAAAAGTCCGTTGCACGCTCCAAGTTCAACGCTGCTGCAACCTAACGCTACATGTACGCATCTATCATGCATAAGCTTATAGAAAGCTTAGAGGGGATGAAAGTGTGTGTAAGGTAAGTGCCAAGTATAATAAAACCCATAAATCATACATCGGGGGGATAAGCGGACATACTGACAAAATCATGAATTATACGATATCAGAGTAAGCAGAAATATACTAGTTAGTTCATGAATCATTCAATAACAGAATATGCAATGCGGATCGGCTATGCAAGTGTGGAAGCCAAATATCATATGTCAATGATGTGATGCAATATGCAAATCCTGCTAAGTCCGTCTAAGCCATATAAGTGCAAAAACATAGTAACCCAAAATGCTAAGTACTGCGGATGCAATGTAATATGCGGTGCGAATGAAATGACCATGTCGGAATGTGAAGTCGGGATGATAGTACCTAGTATCGCAGGCTATGGGGTCCACCACAAGGGACTTCTGTCCAAACCAGTCTCATACCTAAATTTGGATAGTCAGACTCAATGTGATAAACTCTTGATCTTAGGTTAATTGTGCACCCAACCGAAATTCTGGCTATACAAAGATACACGTTACAAATAATTACGTACCACCAGCCTGAATGGATAGTGAATGAATGAATGGATATGCAATTCCTGCTCAATAAGTCCACATATTAGTATGGTTGCTCTCTGAAAAAATCACCGGGGTCTATTACACTCCACACTGACTGCCTCCTCCTTAGCTGCACAGCCCTGTGAGTGGAAGAGACCTCACTATCTGCCTAGCCAGCAGTCTGCCAATACCTACTCAGCTCGCCAATAGCGGACCCATTTACAAGCTGGTCATACTCAGCCTAGCTTATAGCCCCCTCACTCGGACGGATAAGGCCATACCCCCTCCCAACCAACCACGACACAGTGGGAGACACAGCTTACTGGTATTCGGCACTCGGACGCTTATGTTCCACTCGGTCTAGACGTTGGGGCACCTCATGGCCTCAGAGATTCTGAGATTTTCACCCAAGGACATCCTAAGGGCCACATTGCTAAAACTAAGTATTTCTGGTATCCCATTTATCTATCCACGATGTGCCTGTGGAGGCCACGGCCCTGATGTCGCTAGGGTGTATAATGATCAAGTCACATACATGCAAGATGCAGGAGTCACACTATCCAGTCATGTAGCAATCCTGCGCGTACGGCGTGATAATGTGGGCACTCTATCTCATAAGGAGTCCCATAAATAGTCTGCCCAATGGCGTATGCTATAATCAAACAATCCTCATATCAGGCATACATATGATGCATTGGGCATGAATCATGGAGTTATACTAAGCATTTTATATGATGATGAACTATCCTCACAACGAAGATGGGCCTTAATGGCTTACACACAACAAGTATGGGCCTATCAATGGGCCCTAGGGAGAGTCATAATGCGGACATTTAACCAATATTATTTTTACAATGTGGACATCAAACCAACATTGCTCCCAAGGCATGGCCCGCCATAAATGTCATTACATAACCCATTGTGGAATCACACAATGTAATAGACCTTGTATGCATCCCATTGGACCTCGACCCATGGGCCTCAAATACATCAAATGGGCCTCAACCCATGGGCCCTAATACATCACGATGGGCCTTAATCCATGGGCTCCAAATACAACACAATGGGCCTCAACCCATGGGCCCTAATACATCACAATGGGCCTCAACTCATGGGCCCTAATACATCACAATGGGCCTTAACCCATGGACTCTAAATATAGCACAATAGGCCTCAACCCACGGACCCTTATACATCACAATGGGTCTCGACCCATGGGCCCTTAAAATACATCAAAATGGGCCTAATCATATGGGCCTCATGTATATCAAATGGGTCTCAATGGATGGCCACAAGTACATCCATATGTATATATAATATATATAAATGAATCATATCAAAAGATCAACTGGACCGCACTCCAAATGATAAAAGGGGGGTAATGAATTCCACTATTAAATTCTCAAGGCCCATCATAACATTTATTTTCTATCCAATCTGGTCATAAGGTCACACAAACCTGGATTAAGAGAAAAATAATTTTCCTGATGATCTAAAACCTATGTGACAACAAGATTTCAATGGCAGACACTCAATCCCCACTGCTTTTGCTGTGTGGTCCACTTGATGCAGGATCTGTCTCATTGTTTTAACTCAAGTTTTAAAATGAGCTTTCAAATGGTTGGATGGCTTGGATGTAATACATGCATCATGGTGGGTCACATACCTCATGGTAGGGTCCACACGTGTGGCCCACCAAATGGAAGGACGGTTGGATATAACACAGACATCAAGGGTTGGGCCTACTGGCCATCCAGCAATTGCTTGGACGACATTGATAAAACACATACATGGTGGGTTCCTCCGTCCACTGCCATGGACAGTGTGGATAGAACACAAAAATCATTGTAGGTCCCATGTGGGGCCCACCGTAACGTTTATTTTCCATCCATCTTGTCCATATGGTCACAAGGACCTAGATGAAGAGGAAAACCAATTTTCATAATGATTCAAAACTTCAGTGACCCAGAAAGGGTTCCAATGGTATACGTTCATCATCACTATTTCCTGTGATGTGGGCCACCTGAGCACCACATAAGGATAATTTTTGGAGTGGGGCCCATTGCCCTAAGGGGCCATCAAATGCATGGTGTTGATGTTCAACACACATCACGTGGGGCCCACGGCTGAGACCCATGGTCCCTGGCCCTACCGTCAAACTCAGCAGTAGCAGGCGTTACCTGTTTATTTTTTTTTAAATCAAGTTTTTTTGAGGTTTTTTGTATGTGGGGCCCGCTTCAGGAGGATCCACCCCGCCCATTGGTTCCCATAGCTCAAGACAAGCTAAACAAATCTAATATTCGATATATTTCGATGTATAGAAATATCAGGGTAGATTTCAACGGTAATAACACTATTTTCAATGCTATGGCCCACCAGATACCCAGATCAACATCATTTTTCGGCTTAACGCCTAAAATGATTTGGGAAATGGGATGGACGGCATGGATGGGATCCATATGCTAAGCGGGGGCTGCATGAGCAACCCTCTCCAAAGCTTGAGAATCAAGCTAATATTTTTGTTTTCTCAGTTCACATCTAAACACTGGACGGTTCAAGGCATAACAAATACATTTAAGGTGGGCCCTGCTTAAGTGGGCCACCATATGCCTGGGTGGTGTGGAACAACACATATACAAAGTGGGCCCCACCTACAAATGACTTGGATCAAATACATGCTTCATGGTGGGGTCCATTCGGGTGGGCCACATGGACATATCATCACATAAAAAGGAAAGAGAGAGAGAGAGAGAGAGAGAGAGAGAGAGAGAGAGAGAGAGAGTGATGAAGGGGCCCTGTTGAGGGTCAAATATTGCATATTAGACCCCAGATATTATCTGGATTTACGAATATAATGCTATCTAATGGCTTGTTTTCTCATTCTTGTGTTGCAAGGTGATTTTATGAGCATGGATGGAAAAAGGACGTTAAAAGTTGAGATTTAACAATTTGATGACGCCAAAGGCAAGGGACACACTCCAGGGGACCAAAATTGACAAATATACACAGTCAGAAATCCGAGAAAAGTTAGAAATTGAAGCTCAAGTGGCCTGAAGGACGTCCAGAATGCAAGGTCACGAGGTTCCCACCATCCGTTCGGCTCGAAACTTCATACGTCGCCTGAGGACCATAAATTAACCGTACATATAAAATTTCAGCCATTAAAGATCTCGGAAAGTGCCCCAACTGACAGATCAGCCCATAAACCGTTGATTCTGGGCCCACCTGATATCTGGAACTGCCTCAAAATTATTATTGACGGTTTAAATGAGATGAGAAATAATTTAGACGGTGAAGATTTCTAAAAATCATCACAGTGGATCCCACATGAATAAAGTGTGCATAGTGCACAAGTGCACTACACGTGCATGAGAAATGGCAGAGACTGTTGACCGTCTCTGACCGAAGAAAAGAAAAACAAAACGGCCGTGTAACGGACGGTCGGCGTCCATTTTGCGGACGGTAGTGGGCCCCACCCATTGCTCGTATGGCCGATCTGATCCGTCCACCGTGTAGAGGGCTTCGAGAACTACAAAACCATTCTGACCTTTTGCACCCATGCGTGCACACGTGTGAGATACAGAGGCCACAAAAGGGCTGCTCGGTAACGTTCAAAAATGATTCTTCTATGATTTCTTCTCTGGACCACGTCAATGGACGTTCAAAACTACCCATTCTTGACTGAAATTTCGTTCTGAATCCAATGGACGGGGTGAATTTTCCAGAAAATGCTTCTGTGGGGGCCACCGACCACAACAGCGAAATGGTGCGAAAGGTTTCACACATCCACGAAAACTGACTTTTCCGGACAGTTTTGGCCCACCATCTTTGATCATATGGCAGATCTGAACCGTCTATCATGTAGAGGACCCAATAAAGTACTAAGGGACGGTGTTTCTTTGGAATTTGAGCGAGGAAAGTGGCGTGTTTCGAGGCACCGAACTTGGCTGCGAAAATTGCACTCTGTGTCCTGCTACGACTCTGTCACTGACTCCAGCCTTCCAGCAACTATAAAATGAGGTTTTGGACGTGAGGAGCATTCATTCAAGGTCTTGGGAGGAAGAACAGAGGGCTCGAGCTTGGGTTTCAACGTGGGCAGAGGAGAGAGAGAGGAGCTTGGTTTTTTCTTTCCCTTTTCTTTTCCTTTTCTTTTTCTCTTTATTTATTTGGATTGAGCCCATCCATGGCAGGCTAAATCCTCCTAGCTAGGGCTAAGAGGTGAAGCTTGTAGTGAGATGGGAGATTTGATTTTATTTAAATTTTAATGCATGAATTGACGTTGATTTTAGTTAATTAATATGGGAATGTTTTAGGCTTTTAATGGTCTGTTGTGACTGAAATTACAATGGGTCTGCAATGGCTTTAAATATTTTCGTTCTCTTTAATGTTTATGATGTCAGGAAGCCCTGTTGTTCACCATAGTCTCCTGGGCATGGTTGGATGTCGGTACCCTTCCTAACTTTCATACATGTGATTGGGTGGTAATTAGTTTAATTCTGTTGTTTGCCATAGTCTTTTGGGCATGGTTTGGTGATGGAATCCATTCTAATTCATCTTCCTTTCATCTCTTTGAAAACTAGATCAACGGCAGTTCAGTTAATTTCATGATTTTTGAAACAGGCATAAGATCTCCCTGATCTCTACAAGTGGATCCTCTGAATCCCTAGTTTCCTTTCCTCTGATTTCTATAAATTTTAGATTAATATTTTCACCATTATTCCTCAAATTACATTCAGTTTAGATTTCATCTTAATCTAGTTCTAGTTCTGGTTAATTTTAGATAACGTACAAGTTTCAGTCCCTTGGGATTCGACCTCGGTCTTACCGAGTTATTACTACATCACAACCCTGCACTTGGGGAGTGAACAAGTTTTTGGCGCTATTGCCGGGGACTGTTGGTTACGTTTTTCTGAAATTAATTAGTTTTAGGATTATTTTAAGATTAGGTTTAGATTTTCTTAATTTTTAGAAATTAACTTGTCTTTCTTGTTTTATAGGCTTCTAAGATAGTTTCTAAATTAGTAAATTCTGTCTTAAATTCTTCCTTTCTATTCTAAATTTAGATTAAGATTTATTTCTTCTTTTTAGTGAGATTTTAATTCTAAATCTTTTTAGGAATCCTAACTTTGTTTCTTATTTTAGAATTTTTCTATAAGTTCTTGTTTAGGAACTAACCCAATTTTTCTGTTTTGTAGGAAACTTCTAATTTAGTAAGCTCTTTCTAATTCTTCTTTCTTTGATTTTTTTTTTTTTCTCTAGAAATTAGTTTATTTTTAATTAGGACTTTCTACTCTTAGAAACTAACTTATTTTGGTTTGTTTTACAGGTTTGTAACTTAGGAACTCCGATTTGGTAACTTCTCTCTAACCCTCCCTTTTTCTAGATTTTTATTTTCTTTTTTAGGTTTAAGTTAGAATTTGAGGGCTGAGTGTGTTTTATGCCACATTGGGCACGCGACAACACTCGACGTCTCGTGACTGAAGGAGGATTAGTTGAGGGGTTGACTGTCCATCGCAGGACTAGACACCACTTGAATTCTCTTGAGTTAGAAGACGTTATGGCTGAAAATCAACCTCAAGTACTACCCCAACCAAGGGTTGAGGAAGTACATGATGAGAATGAGGTGCATCAGGCACCCCCGCCTCGTACTTTACGAGATTATTTATAACCGGCGGGGGTGAGTACGCCCTCATGCATGATTTTTCCTGAGAATACAGGTCATATGGACATCAAGCCAGGGGTTATCCAACTCCTTCCTAAGTTCCATGGGCTTGAGTCTAAAGAACCATACTTGCATCTGAAAGAGTTCGATGAAATTATAGGCACCTTATACTTTCCTAATGTATCTGAGGATACTATTAGGCTGAAAGTCTTTCCATTTTCCTTGAAAGAAAAAGCCAAGACGTGGTTACATTCATTGCGTCCTAGATCCATTGGCACATGGAATGATACGCAGAGGGAATTTATAAAGAAATTTTTCCCACATCATAAGACAATTACCCTCAGAAGAGCAATCATGAACTTTGTCCAAAAGGAAGATGAAACATTCTTCCAATGTTGGAAAAGGTTCAAGGATCTGGTTAATGCATGCCCACAACATGGCTTTGAAATATGGCGCATTACGAATTTTTTCTATGATGGGCTAACATCTTCCATGCGCCAAATGGTCGAGACAATGTGTAACGGAGATTTTATTAATAAAAGGTATGGTATTACCTCGATGGTCTCGCTGAAAAAACACAATCATGGGACTATTACCCAAGGACGAACACTACGTCTAGGCCGACTCATTCAAGGGAAAAAGGAGGAATATATCTCCTGAAAGAGGATAATGATCTTAATGCTAAGGTGGCCAATCTCACCAGAAAATTTGAGGCCATGGAAGGAAGGAAGGAAAAGGTTAATGAAAGTGTTTGCGGCATTTGTGATTGCAACATTCATACTACTGAAAATTGTCCTTCAATACCTGCCTTTCGAGAAGTATTGAATGAACAATCTAATGTCGTAAATAACTATCAAAGACCTTTCAATGGACCACCCTCTAATACTTACAATCCTGGCTGGAAAAAACATCCGAATTTTAGTTAGGGGAACGGACAAACTGCTACCCCTCAAGGTTTCTTCAATCAAAATCCAAATCAAGGGAAACCTCAAGAAAAATCGGTTCAAATTTCCATACAAGAGCTGGCACGGACAATGCAAGGAATTTCAAATTTTATGCAAAAAATAGATTTACGTATGACGGCTATGGAAAAAGGGATGCTCCCTGCACAATCACTCCCTAATCCGAAACCGCAATACGAGACAGGTGATCCCAGCTCTTCAAATCAAATGGGGCACGCTAAATCCATCACCACTCTTAGGAGTGGGAAGGTTATTGATAAAACCCTTCCGGTTAGGCCTGAAAAGCCTCAAGAATCAGAAGAGGACAACAATGATGGATCTAGTGGCCCCACAAAAATTTGAACCGGAACCTCTAGAAAAGTCAGTTGCTTCGTTTCCCCAACGGTTGGTTGAACCAAAATGTCTATCTAACTCTCAGGATATCCTAGAGGTGTTGAAACAAGTGAAAGTCAATATTCCTCTACTTGATGTTGTAAAACAGATACCTTCATATGCTAAATTTTTAAAGGACTTATGCACTACCAAACGACGGAAAAGTGTTCAAAAGAAGATCTCCTTGACTGAGAAAGTGAGTGTCATCCTAAAACAAGATGTGCCGCAAAAATTCAAAGATCCCGGTTGCCCAACCATATCATGTGTAATCGGGAACTATCGAATTGATCACGCACTTCTTGACTTAGGAGCGAGCGTCAATCTGATTCCCTATTCGGTATACCAACAGTTAGGTTTGGGTGAATTAAAACTCACTCGAACCACACTACAACTTGCTGATCGTTCTGTTCGTATACCAAGAGGGATCATCGAGGATGTGTTGGTCCAGGTGGATAGATTCTACTACCCTATTGATTTTATCATCTTGGACACTGAACCCATCAATGACACGAGCACTCAGATTCCCGTCATTCTTGGTCGCCCATTCCTGTCTACTTCAAATGCAATTATCAATTGTAGGAATGATGTCATGACTATGTCCTTTGGAAATTTGACATTGGAATCGAATATCTTTTTCAATAACGGCAGCAACTCAGAGGATGATGACGATTTCCACGATGTTAACATGATTGATTCTTTTGTGGAAGATAGAACACCTCTCACCTTATCCTCTGATCCTCTAGAGACATGCCTGGCCCACTCCCATGATCTTGATGATGATATAATTAGGGAGACGTGTGCCATGCTTGATACTGCACCGGTACTTGAAGTTAACCGGTGGAGGCCACACATTGAAGAATTGCCCCAAACTGATGTAGTGCCTCTACCGTCTAACCTCAAGCCACCGAAGCTTGACCTAAAACCTTTGCCCTCTGATTTAAAATATGTTTATTTAGGTCAAGATGAGACATACCCGGTGGTGATCGCTGCCCACCTGAAGAAAGAACAGGAGAGTATGCTGATATCTACTCTCATTGAGCATAGGGGAGCTCTTGGATGGACGATAGCGAACCTCAAGGGAATTAACCCATCGATTTGTACTCACCGTATATATCTTGAGGACAATGCAAAGGCTGTTCGGCAATCACAACGTAGACTAAATCCAAACATGAAGGAAGTGGTTAAGGCCGAGGTTCTCAAACTATTGGATGTGGGGATCATATACCCCATATCCGATAGTCAATGGGTGAGTCCAACTCAGGTGGTTCCTAAGAAGTCCGGGATCACCATCGTAGCCAATGCCAATAATGAACTCGTGCCGACTAGAGTTACCACTGGTTGGAGAATGTCCATTGACTACAGAAAGCTGAATACCGTCACAAGGAAAGACCACTTTCCTTTGCCCTTCACTGATTAAATCCTAGAAAGGCTAGCTGGTCATTCCTATTATTATTTCCTTGATGGGTATTCAGGTTATAATCAGATTGAAATCGCCCCTGAGGATCAGGAAAAGATCACATTTACATTTCTATATGGCACCTTTGCTTACAGAAGGATGCCATTCGGGCTATGTAATGCCCCTGCCACCTTTCAGCGATGCATGACGAGTATCTTTTCTGACATGGTGGGAAAATATCTAGAGGTCTTCGTGGACGATTTCTCTGTTTTCGGTTCATCTTTCAGCGAGTGCTTAGCAAGTCTTAAATGTGTGCTGAAAAGATGTGAATAAAAAATGTTGGTACTTAACTGGGAGAAGTGCCATTTTATGGTTCAAAAGGGAATTGTCCTTGGGCATATCATCTCGTCCAAAGGAATCGAGGTAGATAAGGCAAAAATTGATCTTATCTCTAACCTACCTCCACCCAAGAATATCAGAGACGTGCGATCCTTCTTAGGACACGCAGGCTTTTACAGACGATTCATAAAGGACTTTAGTCTCCTCTCTCGTCCTTTATGTAATCTTCTTCAAAAGGATACACCATACGAGTGGACTGAGCAGTGCCAAGAAGCTTTCACTAAACTTAAGGGCATGTTAACCACTACACCTATCATGCAGCCACCCGACTGGAGTCTTCCTTTTGAACTTATGTGCGACGCCTCTGATTATGCTCTTGGAACGGTTCTAGGCCAGAGAAAAGATAAGCGGCCTTACGTTATTCACTACGCAAGTAGGACTCTAAATCCTGCCCAAGTGAACTACTCGACTACGGAAAAGGAACTCTTGGCCGTAGTGTTCGCCTTGGACAAATTTAGGTCCTACCTGATCGGATCCAAGATCATCATCTGCACAGATCACGCGGCACTTAAGTATCTTCTTTCTAAGAATGATTCTAAGCCCCGCCTGATACGATGGATCCTTCTGCTTCAAGAATTTGATTTGGAAATCAAAGATAAAAATGGAGTAGAGAACGTAGTGGCCGATCATCTTTCTCGCCTTAATACCTCTGATTCCCTTGAGGCGACCCATATCAATGACATGTTCCCTGATGAACAACTGTTTAGAGTCTCCCATTCACCTTGGTTCGCTGATATTGCTAATCATCTTGCTACAGGTGCCATACTGATACACTGGACGTCACAAGATAAGAAGAAATTCTTTATCAAGGTGCGTAACTTTTTCTGGGACGATCCATATTTGTTTAAATATTACCCAGACCAAATCTTAAGGAGATGTGTACCAGACGATGAGCATCAGAGTGTCATCTCCTTCTGTCACTCACAGGCCTGTGGTGGTCACTTTTCTACTAAAAAGACCACGGCCAAGATTTTACAGTGTAGCTTCTACTAGCCCACTATGTTCAGGGACACTCATGAGTTTTGCAAGGCTTGTGAGCGTTGTCAGAAATTGGGAGCATTGTCCCGTCGAAATATGATGCCCTTGAATCCCATCCTTATTATAGAAGCATTTGATTGTTGGGGCATTGATTTCATGGGACCATTCCCCCAATCATTTAGAAATCTGTATATTTTGCTCGCCGTAGACTATGTCACTAAATGGGTCGAAGCAATTCCGTGCCGCAAAAATGACCATCGCACGGTCATTAAATTTTTGAAAGAAAATATCCTGTCGCGGTTCGGAACGCCTCGAGCCATCATTAGTGACGGGGGCTCACACTTCTGCAATAGACCATTTGAGAGCTTAATGAAGAAATACGGTATCTCACATAAGGTGAGCACCCCATACCATCCACAGACAAGTGGACAAGCTGAGATTTTCAATAGAGAGATCAAATATATCCTATAGAAAACAGTTAACCCTGATCGTAAGGACTGGTCAATTCGATTGATTGATGCCTTATGGGCGTACCGTACTGCTTTTAAAACTCCTATTGGAACATCTCCCTTTAGACTTGTCTATGGGAAAGCCTGTCACTTGCCTGTGGAATTGGAACATAAAGCATACTGGGCGATCAAAAATCTGAATTTCAATCTGGACAACGCTGGCTCGCTACGCAAACTTCAGTTGAATGAACTTGAAGAAATCCGGAACGATGCATATGAGAACTCGAGAATTTACAAGGACAGGATGAAGGCGTTTCATGATCAACATATTCTACGAAAATCATTCACGCCTGGTCAGAAAGTCATCTTGTATGACTCTCGACTACATCTCTTTCCGGGTAAGCTTCGATCTCGTTGGACTGGCCCTTACATTGTTGTTACTGCTTATCCTCATAGGGCCGTCGAGATAAGAGATCCCGACAATGGCAAGGAGTTTAAAGTAAATGGACATCGATTAAAGCCATTTGTTGAGACATTTGATTCAGAGGACATGTCCATGCCTCTGATTGCTCCTGTTTACCAGGACTGATCTCCTAGTCTGATGGAGGTATAGGTAGGTTTATCGCTTTCATAGGTTTAGGATAGTCGCTTTCATAGGTTAGTTAGTTCAATGTTTATGGGTAACATTACTGTAAACCCTCACGAGACTACAACTCGTCCACTAGGGGTAACCTAGGAGTTTAAAGGCTTGTTGCATACGCTAAATGCAATCGAGAGCACCTGCGAAAGTGGTATAGGTAGGCTTTTATTTTTGTTATTTTTGTTCTGCTTTATCTCTTATGCTGACAAGCTTCCATGCCGTGATCTATTGGAAACTCTCTTGATTCGTTATTCAGGTACTATCTTCCCATCACTTCTCATTTACTTTCGTTGTCCCATGTGCATTGCATGCTCATATCTTTTACATTGAGGACAATGTAGATTTTAAGTTGGGGGTGGGAGATTAGGTTTCCTAATCAGTATTTTCTTGGTCTTGAGCAAAAATTGTGAAATTTTTTTAAAAAAATTTTCTGAAAATTTCTACAAATTCAAAGTGATTTTGACGGATATCCCTAATTTAAATTTTCAAGGTACATAATGGTGGATTTATGACTCTTGGATTTAGCTACTTGATAGATTCCACAGTTGAGTTTGAATTATCAATCCATGATTAGAGATTTTAAACATTGATTGAGTCATGACTTCACATGTCACATCTCGCTTTCACATTAAGGTTTCAGTTTGATATTAAATGGTTAATTTGGTAATCACTAAGCACGAAAGGAACCAGTCTGAAATATCTTGCCATCAGGGTATAAAAATTGAACGGGTTGGACAATTAATCTTCACCATGGGTTTGCTCCCTACAGGTGAAGGTTTGATTCCCCAAGGTTAAACATTCAAAAAAAAAAAAAAAATTTATTAAGTAATTGGTCTTTTGCCATAGGTTTGCTCCCTATTGGTAAGGATTTGATTCCTCTTTTTGGCATGACTATTAATGGAAAAATAAAAAGTTGAAAAGATTAAAATATGAAATTTATGAGGCAAGTTTGGTTATCATGAATTCTCTTCCTGGTTACCAATGAGATCCTGAAATAACAAATTCAATCTTAATGTGATTAGTTGAGATTACACTATACATCCATGGATCTCAATGTTTAAAATTTTTCTAATTGATGGATTAATGCTTTACACTTGATTATGAAGTCTACGGTGCGCTTGAGCTCAGGAGAAATCAATTTCTAACATTCATGGATATTAAATTTCTCGTATTTTGTTCAAAATCTCACTCGATTTCATAGAAAGTTCTCCTATAATTCTCAACTTATTTTTCACATATTTTGCTCGGGACTAGCAAAATGCTGGTTGGGGGTTGTGTTGAGGGTCAAATATTGCATATTAGACCCCAGATATTATCTGGATTTACGAATATAATGCTATCTAATGGCTTGTTTTCTCATTCTTGTGTTGCAAGGTGATTTTATGAGCATGGATGGAAAAAGGACGTTAAAAGTTGAGATTTAACGATCTGATGACGCCAAAGGCAAGGGACACACTCCAGGGGACCAAGATTGACAAATATACACGGTCAAAAATTCGAGAAAAGTTAGAAATTGAAGCTCAAGTGGCCTGAAGGACGTCCAGAATGCAAGATCACGAGGTTCCCACCATCCGTTCGGCTCGAAATTTCATACGTCGCCTGAGGACCATAAATTAACCGTACATATAAAATTTCAGCCATTGAAGATCTCGGGAAGTGCCCCAACTGACAGATCAGCCCATAAACCGTTGATTCTGGGCCCACCTGATATCTGGAACTGCCTCAAAATTATTATTGATGGTTTAAATGAGATGTGAAATAATTTAGACGATGAAGATTTCTGAAAATCATCACAGTGGACCCCACATGAATAAAGTGTACATAGTGCACAAGTGCACTACACGTGCATGAGAAATGACAGAGACTGTTGACCGTCTCTGACCGAAGAAAAGAAAAAAAAAAAAAAACGGCTGCGTAATGGACGGTCGGCGTCTGTTTTGCGGACGGTAGTGGGCCCCACCCATTACTCGTATGGCCGATCTGATCCGTCCACCGTGTAGAGGGCTTCGAGAACTACAAAACCATGCTGACCTTTTACACCCATGCGTGCACATGTGTGAGATACAGAGGCCACAAAAGGGCTGCTCGGTAACGTTCAAAACTGATTCTTCTGTGATTTCTTCTCTGGGCCACGTCAATGGACGTTCAAAACCACCCATTCTTGACTAAAATTTCGTTCTGAATCCAATGGATGGGGTGGATTTTCCAGAAAATGCTTCTGTGGGGCCCACCGACCACAACAGCGAAATGGTGCGAAAGGTTTCGCACATCTGCGAAAACCGACTTTTCCGGACAGTTTTGGCCCACCATCTTTGATCATATGGCAGATCTGAACCATCTATCATGTAGAGGACCCAATAAAGTACTAACGGACGGTATTTCTTTGGAATTCGAGCGAGGAAAGTGGCGTGTTTCGAGGCACCGAACTTGGCTGTAAAAATTGCACTCCGTGTCCTGCTACGACTCTGTCACTGACTCCAGCCTTCCAGCAGCTATAAAAGGAGGTTTTGGACGTGGGGAGCATTCATTCAAGGTCTTGGGAGGAAGAACAGAGGGCTCGAGCTTGGGTTTCAACGTGGGCAGAGGAGAGAGAGAGGAGCTTGGTTTTTTCTTTCCCTTTTCTTTTCCTTTTCTTTTTCTCTTTATTTATTTGGATTGAGCCCATCCATGGCAGGCTAAATCCTCCTAGCTAGGGCTAAGAGGTGAAGCTTGTAGTGAGATGGGAGATTTGATTTTATTTAAATTTTAATGCATGAATTGACGTTGATTTTAGTTAATTAATATGGGAATGTTTTAGGTTTTTAATGGTCTGTTGTGACTGAAATTACAATGGGTCTGCAATGGCTTTGAATATTTCCGTTCTCTTTAATGTTTATGATGTCAGGAAGCCCTGTTGTTCACCATAGTCTCCTGGGCATGGTTGGATGTCGGTACTCTTTCTAACTTTCATACATGTGATTGGGTGGTAATTAGTTTAATTCTGTTGTTTGCCATAGTCTTTTGGGCATGGTTTGGTGATGGAATCCATTCTAATTCATATTCCTTTCATCTCTTTGAAAACTAGATCAACGGCAGTTCAGTTAATTTCATGATTTTTGAAACAGGCATAAGATCTCCTTGATCTCTACAAGTGGATCCTCTGAATCCCTAGTTTCCTTTCCTCTGATTTCTATAAATTTTAGATTAATATTTTCACCATTATTCCTCAAATTACATTCAGTTTAGATTTCATCTTAATCTAGTTCTAGTTCTGGTTAATTTTAGATAACGTACAAGTTTCAGTCCCTTGGGATTCGACCTCGGTCTTACTGAGTTATTACTACATCACAACCCTGCACTTGGGGAGTGAACAGGCTCCGGTAGTATGGGCCCTCCCTTTCATGATTTACAACATACGTCAAGTGGGTCCTAATACATGTGGGCCCACCAAATTAAATCAACGGTGGAGATCCCTTCTCCACCAAAATGGAAGGGGTCTAGATGACCTCTAACCATGCAAATGAAATAAACATCATGATGGGGTCCATGGAGAATGGCCCCATCATGGAATGATCATGAGGATCAAGGTGGGCCATCGGCCACATCTAGGGTCCAAAGTGAGATCCATACCATCAATTGGTAGGCCTCACTTGGCCCATCATCAAAACATAAAAAATCTAGCGTATAAAGCACTCACCGTTCGATCTTCTTAGTCCGGTGGAAAGCCGATCTCCTTGTGCTTCACTTTGATGGAGGACGATGAGAAATGAACGGCTAAGATGAAGAATTTTGGGGTGGGAAATGGGCCACACACATCTCACTTGCTCTCACATGGGAGAGCTTGGACGTCTACTCTTTTGCTCTCTTTGTTGCTTGAAAATTGTGAAGAGAATGAGAGAGGGAATAGGTGATTGTAAGAGAGAGGTGATAGATGTGAGATGATAGTGTACTTGACAAGTATGGGTGTGTAAGAGAAAGGGTGAGAAAGAGTTGACTTGGTGGTTGCTTGACTTGGGGAGAAAGAAAGTATGGGTGCTCTTGTACTTGACATGAGGTGATTGATTGATTGATTTGAGTGATTGATTGATGAGACATGTTATACAGATTCTCTTGGGATTGCAAACGCGTGGTGTTTTCTTGAACAGAACATGGGTCCACATCTCTCTGCCAGGGTATCGGATCGGTGCGTAATACGCGGTGTTGGAACCGCGGCGACAGTGCGGTCGCAATGTTACACGTCTCAGATTAAGCCGACTCAAATCTACAAGAAACGACTTGGGTCATGTATAAACGTCGATCATAGGTCGCAGGTTGCTGGAATTCGACGGGAAGGATCGCGGGAGTTGACGAAACAGTACAGGATAGGATACGGGCCTTACACCACACAAGTCATGGATTGACTTGATTTTTAAGCTTGAGGCCCACCATCGAATGGTGCATCTGAGTGATGGGGTAGATGTTTGACACACATCACAGTGGAGCCCACACAACCTGACCTCATGAGAACTTCCCATGAGGTCGACCACATAAAATCATATACACACACCACGGAACGGTCTTAGTCAAAGCATAACTCTCCGGAACCAGGAGCAAATCAGATCCAAGAAGGCGAGTCAAGGGTGAATCCCACAGCTGAGTCATTCTGACTAGCCAGATTGTGTCCGATCGAGACCAAAACAATTTGGACAAGTCACACAGGATTCATCCTAGTCTTAAAACCATGATTTGATGACTCTGACCTTACTTGCATGACCCAGTGGACAAGTGGGCTTGATACGTGACCGTTCCCACTACTAACAGAGCCAAGAAATTATAAATCGGATGTAACTGTGGCACCTAGGAGTATAAGTTTGGTTAATCTGTGATAAGCCAGGCCTTATCCGGGCCGGCTCCAGCCATTGCCACCCTTACAAAATCCACTGACGGTCATCAACTGTACAAGGGATAGGGTATAAATGGAATGTTTCTGAGAAGGCTCAGTTGCTATATTCCACCAAAAAAAAAAAAAAGGCCATTGATGGAACGGCTTGGACCAGCAACTGTGATTGATTTGAGCTATGGGGCTCATATGATGGGTGGTAGGGAGCCTAGGGAGACCACCTAAACATCAGTCCACGTAACTCCTATTTTTGCATTTTATAGGTTTTATTTTGTGATGGGACAGAGCATGCTTGCCCCCATAGATGAGGGAAAGATGTGTTGTGGCTGTCCTGTTGGACATGGCTGGTGGTACCCACTTGTGGACCACCACTGGTGGTTGGGTCCATATGTTTTTTTTTTTTTTCTTCTGTATCCTTCTTTCGCTTATCTCCCATATTTTTAATTGAAATTTTAAGGATAAAAATGGGGGTCAGGAATTATATCCTTATTTCCATCTTATTTATCTTCAGATGATGTAAGCCATTGACATAGTTTGATGGCCAGAAATAGAAGGGTAACATGATCCTCTCTACTCCCAAGTGATTAGGTAGAATTGTGGCTTTATTATAGACCATTCAATGGGTCCATGACGAAAGGATGAGTAGAGTTTCGTTGAACTCTTCATAGAAACTTTTCGAATCCACGAGAAAAGAAAGCAAGAAAAATAGAAATAAATTCTAATAAATTCGTTATTTGATCGATGAATAAAATAAACAATTTCACAACCCTTTAAATAGGGATATCAAGCCATGGGAGAGAAATCAAAAGCAAACTATAACTAAATAGGTTGTGATATCTATACAAGGTTCTTGGACAAAAATAGTATCTTATTTTACTTATAAAGCCTAAAGGATAAAGAATTATAATTAAATTAAAACTTACTATTTATAGTAAAAATAGAATTAAAATAGAAAAATGATAATTGATTGAGGGTATTTTGCAAATCTCGAGTTGAGTGGCTAAAGAAGTTCTTTCAATTTCAAAATCATATACTTTACGCTCGATAATACATTCTGAATTGTGAGATACGCCGAATTAAAGGTACAGATCACTTATGTCATCGGCCGAGCCTTTTTTGATCTATCTTAGCCATACAGCTGCCTGCGACCCTCTCTACATCAGTCCACCCATTCCATGCCTTTCACGTTCATGCACTTGCAAATTGCTGGTGTACATGTAGGATATATGTACCTCAATCTAAACCGTCCACACCATGAACAATACTTTACATGAGAGAGCTTTAACATCACATTGATTGGACCAAAGCAACGACGTCTATTTAATGGACATTTTTTTTAACGGACTAGTTTGATACCCAAATTTACACACTTTTTGGTTCATGGTATATCTAAGCCGTTACACATGATTTTAATGGTTGGTTTGACTTAGTTGCATGGAACTTATGTAATTTCTAAGCGGCTGTGTATCATCCATCACAGTCAGTAAGAGTATCAATTAAAAAATAACCAAAGATCCGTAATGAAAAATGTTGCAGGGTTTTTTGGGACGGTTTCCCTTCGCGACGGACCCTCCTTCACCTGCACAAAAACAATGTCAAGGGAACCCTGGCTAGGGCCGGGGAACCTCCGATGCTTAAGTCAGTAATCTCGTCTCTGGCTCAGGGCTTTTCTCAGTTAGCGTTTGCGTACCTTTTACTGTTTCAAGCTTGGAGATTTATACCAGCCGTCAATCCTTATCTTTGGAGGATTCTTCTCTTGGGATCGCTCAGGATCCCGAGAATCTCGGGATTCGCAATCAACATCCCTGGATTTCCGTAGATCTGCATCTATTCTCGCTCCACCATTCCCTGTCTCGGTTGAATATCGGCCGACACCGGGAGAGTCTCGGCCAAGGCATGACCGACACGGGGGGAGTCTCGGTCGATGCAGGAGGTCGGGTCCTGAGCCGTGCCCGACAGAATTAACTCCCTGAAGGGATCTTTACTCTATCGGTTTAATGGCTTTCACACGGCCGACCTTCAATGGGGTGAGGCAGGCGAAGTTATCATACTGACAGAGCGACTTTACTCGTCTTTGCTTACACCTGACGGCCCGCCATCTGCACCGTCAGCGTTGTCTCGGTTTCTTCACGCAGTGTCGGCAAAGTCGATTCGGGACTTTACCCGAGGCCGACACATTTTTCCCCAACAGTGAGCCCCCCTGCTTCTGGTGCCGTTTATGGCAGCAAGGAGCACAACTCTATCGGTCGGTTGGCGCTAGCATCCGAGACAATCATGAGGCATTTAATGTTCTTTGAGTCGTTCTTAGCGTGCGTCGTTGCGCCTTCCAAAGTCACACGTGCGGCCAGCCGTCAACTCGCTCCGTCCGCGTATAGGAGGCGGACGCGTGGCTACGATTTCAGCGCAATCAATCAACAGTCGCCACGCGTCGGAAGGGGGAGCCGAGGCGACCGTCGTTTCGCTTCCGCCATAATGACCCGCCTACGTGGCACGGCTATAAATAGCCCGGGCGGGAGGACGGTTCGAACTTTGTTTTCGTCCTCCTTCCTCCCGTCCGTATCTAAATTTTCGCTCTCTTCTTCCTCTCCTCCGCTGTCGCGTTTTTCCTCGTCAGCCCTTCCTTGCATTCACCGTCAATCCTTTTGGTGAGTCTTTAGTCTTCCCCTTCTCCTTTAATTAGCTTTAATGGCCGCACAAGGCTCTCAAAGCCCTCGGGAGGAAATGTCAGTGGACGAGGGCGTGTCCCAACACCTCTGGGATATTACGGACCCACCATCTCTGTTGACGGAGTTCGCCGCCGGAGCTGACGCCGCATTTCGGCTTGTCAGAGAAACCGGCAGCCCTTCGGCTGAGCATCCCGCCCAGACAGGTCCATCAAGTGGCGGGACGTCTCTGGTGACTCGTCCAGGGAGACCTAACCCGTGGGCGGACCAGATGGAGGACGAGGAGGGAGAGGGAGAAGAAGATTTGGTCACAGGTGAGGGAATGGTCGTCCCATACCCTGTGACGCGAACTGCGGAGGCTTCTGGATCGTCTTCCAAAGGAGAAGGAGACGAGCCCAGCGGTCTCGTAGCTTCTACCCTCACCGAGTCCGATTTAAACCGAATCAGGGCTGGTTACCATGTGCCTGATTCGGTCATCCTTCATCTGCCTCGTCCGGGTGACCTTCCCGACCATCCCCCCGCAGGGATGGTCGCAATTTTCCAAGTATCGATGCAGTGCGGCCTGCGCCTGCCACTGCAGCCCATCGCCCGTGACTTCCTCTCTCGAGTCAAAATAGCCCCCGGCCAAATCGTCCCAAACGCGTGGAGGAACTTGTTCGGGTGTGCCGTGCTTTGGTCCGAGCTAGAACAACCTTCTCTCACGGTAGACGAGTTCCTCTACTTGTATCAAGTCCGACCGAACCCCAACTTCCCTAGCCTATACTTCCTCAGTGCGTGGAGAGGCAAGGGGGGATCTCTAATAACCGACCCACCTACCTCGAACAAGTTCTGGAAGGAGAGGTGGTTTTGGGCGTGCGGTCGGTGGGAGTCGGCCGACTCGTGGCCGTACGAGCCTAAAGTACCCCGCACGTTCCGTAGAGCAGGTGACTCGGCGCCTCGGCTCGCCTTTTTTCTTATCCTCCTTTTACATATTATCTTCCTCTGATCTGGATTGTTCCGTGTCTTGCAGATATCTTAAAGAGCAGGGGAAAGCTCGAGTCCGGGGCTTTGACTCGGATAAGAGAGTTGAAGAAACTGAGCGCGGCGGAGCGATCGTGGAAGTTGCTCCTGCAACCCGAGCGTCTCCACCTTGCCGGTCTTGACTCGTTCGTTTCAGGTAATTCACTCTTCCTTACGCTTATCTCCTTGGTTTTTGGTTCGCTTGCTTAACTTTTACATTCGTCGTTGCAGATCTCCCCGAAGCTCGCCCAATTTTAAGACCTACCCCAGAGAGCATGGCCGAGCCCCGACCTTCTCTCAAGCCTGTTTCCAAGGTTGTTTCCAAGGTGAAGGCTCCCCCACGATCGACTCTGCTGTCTGGGTCTCGACCCTCAAAGCAGCAGAAGGTCGCGGGCAGGGGGAAGGACACGGTCGCTCCACCTGCTGCCGTGCCCGCCGTTCCCCAGGTGGTCGTCCTCTCTGACCCTGATGAGAGGGCCGAGGAGACGGGGCCTATCCACCAAGTCACCCAGGCGGCACCTGAGTCGGGGCCCGCTGCAGGGGAGGTCTCAGGGCCGAGGGAGGCCCTTCGCGAAGAGTCCCCGAGAAGGGAGATGACTCAGGCCGAGTCCCCCTTTTCGAAGATTATTGCGGGGATGGTGCCTTGGGCGCTTGCCCACGGGAGTGAGAGAGAGTTTGCCAACTACTACAGCGCCCCGACGGCCCAGACCCTCGGGCATGCGGCAAGGCTGCTTTTTGAGGTAAAGCCTTCTTTCTTCTCGTGTTGCTTTCCGTCTGGGTTTTCTGAGGTGACTAACTGTCTCCGTATTGTAGCTGGCGCCTTGCCTCGTTAAGGCAAGCTCGGAGCTGGTCGCCTCCCAGAAACTTGCGTCCGAGGCAGATTCTGCGAAGAGGATCGCGGCCGAGGCTAAGGGCCGCAGGGAGATCGCCGAGGGCCGAATCGGCATCATGACAGGCGATCTTTCTATCGCCCGGAAGATGGCCGCTGACGCCCGCGCGGCTCTCGAAGGCGTGAAGGCCGACAATGCTCGCCTTACTCTGCTCCTTCAAGAGGCCGAGGAGAGGGAGCGGCTTCTTCGCCAAGTTCATAGCGAGTGCGACGGCGCCCTCGCTCGCGCGAAGGCCGAGGCCGGCGAGCTCGTTCGGGAGGCCCAGGGGGAGACGCGTCGAGCCCAGGAGGAGCGAGACCGAGCTGTAGAGACCTTCCTCGAGTCTACCGAATTTGAGGAAGAAAGGGACCACCTTTACCAAGGCGGCTACAAGGCCTGCGTTCTCGAAATGAGGGCGGCCTTCCCTGAGCTCGATCTCTCTGCTTTCGAGGTTGACAGTCCTCCCGCCGAGGCTGCCGAGGGTGACGCCGCTGAAGGAGACGCCGCTGTTGCTGCTGCCGACGAAGTCGGTCCCTCGGGCGCCTCTTGAGATTGTACTTTTTTTTTTTTTTTGTAACCGATACTTTTGTAACTCACTTTCTGTAACTGGCCCGACATTGGGTACTTGAATGAAATAGAGCTTTTATTCAGTCATCTTCTATTGCAGTAAGAGTGATTGTATCTTACAGATAATAAACTTTAAGATTCTCGGCGTTCCAAGGATGAGGCAGCGGCTCCCCGTTCAGGTCTCTCAGTTGGTAGGTTCCAGGTCGGATGATGCCTGAAACGACATAGGGGCCTTCCCAGTTTGGGCCTAACGTACCCGACCCAATTTCCTTAGTGTTTGGGAAGGTCCTTCGGAGGACCATGTCCCCGGTTCGGAATCGTCGGACTTTTACTCGGCGATTGTAAAACCGAGAGACCTGTCTCTGTCGAGCCATTACTTTCAGTCGCGCATTTTCTCTTCTTTCTTCTAGGGAATCTAGTGCAAAAGAGAGGAGTTCACCGTTCTCTCGTTCATCATATAAGTTGACTCGGGCTGAACCGATACCGATCTCGACCGGTGCGACCGCTTCCGCACCATAACATAGAGAGAAGGGGGTTTCTCCCGTCGCGGTTCGTGCCGTGGTTCGATAAGCCCACAGTATATTCGGAAGTTCTTCGGCCCACGCTCCCTTTGCCTCGTCGAGTCTGGTCCGGAGATGCTGCTTTATGATTTTGTTGACCGCCTCGACTTGTCCATTCGTCTGAGGGTGATGAGGTGAGGCGTATACGTTACGAATACCGAGGTTGCCGCACATCTCCCGGAATTGTCTGTTATCGAACTGCCTGCCATTGTCTGTTACTATCGTCCGGGGTATTCCGAACCGACATATGATATTTTTCCATAGGAAACTCGTGACCTTTTGCTCGGTAATTTTCGCCAACGGTTCTGCTTCGGCCCACTTTGTGAAGTAGTCCACCGCCACCACGGCAAACTTAGTTTGGCCCTTCCCCAATGGAAAGGGCCCGATTATGTCTATTCCCCACTGCGCGAAAGGCCAGGGTCCCGACATTGGAGTCAACTCCTCGGGGGGTTGTTTCGGGATCGCTGCGAACCGCTGACACTTGTCACACCTTTGTACGAATCGTTTGGAGTCATGTTGTATGGTCGGCCAATAATATCCCTGCCGCAGCACTTTGTTGGCGAGCGAGCGTCCTCCCGAATGGTTTCCGCATATTCCGTCGTGTATCTCCCGTAAGACATAGTCGGCTTCTTGGGAGTCGACGCACCTTAGTAGAGGAGTATGAAAGCCTTTTTTATACAGAATCCCATTGAGAACAGTGTAGCGCGAGGCTCGGGTTTTTAACCGCCGTGCCTCGGCGCGATCTTCTGGCAGTTCACCATTGTTAAGGTACCGGACGAGCGGGTCGAACCAAGCGGCCGCCGGATCGATTGGAAACAGGACCGAGACGGTCGGCTCGTTCACACTGGGTTCAGGGACATGTTCAATTGGAACTGACCGAGGTATGTCTTTCTCGTCTGCTGAGGCCAGCCTTGCTAATAGGTCGGCTTTGGCGTTGTCGGTTCTGGGTATTCGAACTATTTCACACTTCTGGAATCCGCTGATCAATTCTTTAGCCTTCTCCATGTACGCCTTTAACTGTTCTTTTCGAGTCTGGTAGACGCCGGAAACTTGGTTAACAACCAATTGTGAGTCGCTGAAAACGCTCAAATGGGTCGCGCCCAGGCTCGCGGCTAGTCTGAGGCCTAGTAATAAAGCTTCATATTCTGCTGTGTTGTTGGAGGCTTGAAAGTCGAGTCGCAAGGCATACTGCATACAGGTTTGATCGGGAGTTTCTAACACTACCCCTGCCCCGCTTGCCTTCGAGTTGGACGAGCCGTCGACAAATAGCTTCCAAGGTGTAGGCCTGAGAGAAGAGGGACCCTCGGGTACATTAACTCCCTCTGGTTCGAGCGGACTATTGGGATTAAGAACCACTTCGACAAGGAAATCGGCGACGGCCTGTCCTTTTAAAGCAGCCCTAGGCCGGTATTGTATGTCAAACTCGCTTAGTTCGACTGCCCACTTTTTAAGTCGACCAGAGGCTTCCGGCTTTTGGAGAACCTGGCGGAGTGGTAGGTCGGTCACAACGGCGATGGTGTGGGCCTGAAAATATGGCCGAAGGCGTCGTGACGAAACTACTAGGGTGAAGGCTACTTTCTCAAGCTGAGGATACCTTGTCTCGGCGGGCAACAAGGCTTTGCTAACGTAGTAGACCGGCAGTTGCTTCCCTTGACTCTCGCGTATTAACGCTGAGCTTACCGCAGCTTCAGACACGGCCAAGTATAACAATAACACTTCACCAGGTTCGGGCTTAGATAATAGCGGTGGAGATCCGAGGTAAACCTTCAATTCTCGAAACGCTCTCTCACATTCATCCGTCCACATCATAGTCTGTCGTCCCTTCAATTGCTTGAAGAACGGGAGACACTTGTCTGTGGCTCGGGAAAGGAAGCGATTGAGCGCGGCCACTCTTCCAGTTAACCGTTGAACGTCTTTGATAGTTCTGGGAGACTCCATTTCGAGTAAGGCTTTGATCTTCTCTGGGTTTGCTTCGATTCCCCGCTGACTAACAAGGAAACCGAGGAACTTTCCCGAGCTAACACCGAACGCACATTTGCTAGGGTTTAGCTTCATTTTGTACTTACGCAGAATTGAAAACATTTCTTCCAAATCTTTCTCATGGTCGGATGCCTGTTTACTCTTGACGAGCATATCATCAATATAAACTTCCATCGTTCGGCCAATTTGTTTGGAGAACATTTTGTTCACCAACCGCTGATAAGTTGCGCCGGCATTCTTTAATCCAAATGGCATTACTCGGTAACATTAAAGGCCTTTGTCGGTGACAAAGGCAGTTTTTGATTTGTCATTTTCATGCATTACAATTTGATTATAGCCTGAATAGGCGTCCATAAAACTGAGCAATTCATGACCCGCCGTACTATCAACCAACTGGTCGATACGAGGAAGAGGGAAGCTATCCTTGGGGCAGGCTTTGTTCAGATCCGTATAGTCTATACAGACTCGCCACTTCCCATTAGCTTTCTTCACTAGCACGACATTAGCTACCCATTCCGGATAGTACACCTCTTCGATAAACTTAGCTTTAAGGAGCTTGCCGACCTCCTCTCCTATGATAGTGTATCTCTCCGGGCCGAGAGGTCGACGCTTCTGCCGGATGGGCCTGTAGGTCGGGTCGATGTTAAGCCGGTGCGTCATGACTGAGGAATCAATCCCAGGCATGTCTTCGTGACTCCAAGCGAAGACATCGACGTACCTCCGAAGCAAAGTAATTATTTGTTCCCTAAGAGGCAGGCTCAAGGATGAGCCGATTCGGACTACTTTCGAAACGTCCGTCTCGGTTAACGGCACCGAGATGAGCTCTTCCAGCGGTTCTCCCCGCTCCTGCAATACGATGCGCGGGTCCAGTGATTCGATCATCGAAATTTCTGCCGGGGCTTTTACTGCGGTGGCGTAGCACTTCCTAGACTCTTGCTGGTCTCCTTTCACTACCCCTACTCCCGACTCAGTCGGGAATTTCATGGAGAGGTGGTAGGTAGACACTATGGCCTGAAGGAGGCTGAGAGACGGTCGGCCGAGGATGGCGTTGTACACTGAAGGTTGGTCCACGACCAGGAAGTCGACCATCCCGGTCCTCTGGTGGGGCGCAGTTCCCGCTGTGAGCGGCAACGAGACGATTCCTTCCGGGAGTACCTGCCCGCCCGAGAAACCGATGAGCGGCGTCCGGACAGGCCGTAGTACCGACCGACCTATGTCCATTCTGTCGAACGCTGTGGTGAATAGGACGTCCGCTGATGACCCTGTATCCACCAGTATCCGGAACACCTTTCTGTTTGCGATGGTGAGGGTGACCACTAGCGCATCATCGTGGGGATGGTGGATGCCTCGAGCATCTTCTTCAGTAAACGAGACGCAATACTTTTCTCGTTTTTTCTCTTTGGGAGGCCGAGATAGCAGGAGAACCTCGGACTCGGGGCGGTCGAGGCTTCTGGCGTGGTTTTTTCGGGCGTTATGCGAATCCCCGCCTCCTCGATGACCCCCGACAATCGTTCGAATTTCTTCCTGGGGCCGGTCTACACTCGGTCCCGCGACGGCGTCGGTCCCGGCCGTGTGTTCTCTTAGCCGGCCTTCTTTGATCAGCCGCTCGATCTCGTCCTTCAGATGATAACAGTCACTCGTGTTGTGACCGTGATCGCGATGGTAGTGGCAATACTTGTCCTTGTTCCGACGACCAGGATTTCCTCGCATTTTTCGAGGCCAGTTGACGAAACCCTCGGTTTTGATCTCCATCAGTACTTGTTCAGGAGATTTATTCAGCGGGGTATATGCAGAGAATTTCCTGTCGAGTCTTTTCCCTGACCTGCTGTCGTCTCGGTCCCGGTCGTCTTTTCGCTTCTTCCCTCCGGCCGAGTCGGCTCCCTTTTTGGCCGACTCTTTTGCCGAAGGCTTCGTGGTCTGGTTTTTCTCTCTTAGGAGTCGCGTTTCCTCCGCGTCGGCGTACTTGTCCGACCGAACCATAAACTCGCCCAAGGTATCTGGCGGGTTTTTATCCAGCGATGCCAGAAAAGGCTTGTCTCTGACTCCCTGCATGAGAGCGTTGAGCGCCGTTTCCTCAGAATGTTTTCGAACCTGGAGAGACTCGAAATTGAAGCGTTTAATATAGTCCTTGAGTAATTCTCCTTCCCTCTGAACTATGTTGTTCAGATGCGCGGGAGGTTTCAGTTTCTTCTTTCCGCCAATGAAATTGCTGAGGAAGGCGTCGCTGAGTTCGGCGAACGACTTTATTGACCCGGGTTTCAGTTGCTTAAACCAAAGTCGAGCGACGTCCGTCAAGGTCAGAGAAAACGCTCGGCACATAACAGCATCCGAAGCGTCGTGCAATTCCATGTAAGTCCTGAAGCATTCAAGATGCTCTGTAGGATCGGCCTTCCCAGAAAATGGGGTAATCTGGGGTAAGCGGAACCTTTCCGGCAAGCGGGCCCGCATTACCTCGTCTACGAACGGAGAGGCTTTTTCTTCGTGTTTGGTCGGATCTGAGTTCCGACCATGTTTTATATCTGCCATTTCATTTGCCATCTTCTCTCGGACTTCGTTTTTGAAGTCCTGCATGTCGGCCTTCCAGGGTTCGGCGCTCTCTGTCGTTTCTTCAGCGTCCGCCGGTAGCCGACTACGCCTCCTCTGATCTATTCTATGCCTCAGGTCAGAGGGAGGCAGAACTGCTGTTGCCGAACGAGCGGGTGCCGGGTGACTTGGTTCTCGTGGCTGACTCGGTCGTCTAGGAGACGGTGGCGCGGGCGGCTGCGCTATCGATGCGGGTGGATGAGCTGGTGTCGACTCTTGTCGCTGCATCTGCTGGTTGCACAGTTGTTCCAGCATGTGTTTCATGGTGGCCATCTCGGAACGCATTTCCTGAACCTCACGATCCAGGTATGCGTTCTCGTGGTTGGGCTGGCTTGCAGTCGCAGGCGGCACTGCCGGGGGAGCTCCCTGAGCGACGCTGGCGGTGGCCTCCCTCACTTCATCTGGGTCCGTCCTTCTTGTTCTTGCCATTTGTATGGTTGGAGAAAACGGCTTTTTGTCCGTATCCCACAGACGGCGCCAAACTGTTGCAGGGTTTTTTGGGACGGTTTCCCTTCGCGACGGACCCTCCTTCACCTGCACAAAAACAATGTCAAGGGAACCCTGGCTAGGGTCGGGGAACCTCCGATGCTTAAGTCAGTAATCTCGTCTCTGGCTCAGGGCTTTTCTCAGTTAGCGTTTGCGTACCTTTTACTGTTTCAAGCTTGGAGATTTATACCAGCCGTCAATCCTTATCTTTGGAGGATTCTTCTCCTGGGATCGCTCAGGATCCCGAGAATCTCGGGATTCGCAATCAACATCCCTGGATTTCCGTAGATCTGCATCTATTCTCGCTCCACCATTCCCTGTCTCGGTTGAATATCGGCCGACACCGGGAGAGTCTCGGCCAAGGCATGACCGACACGGGGGGAGTCTCGGTCGATGCAGGAGGTCGGGTCCTGAGCCGTGCCCGACAGAATTAACTCCCTGAAGGGATCTTTACTCTATCGGTTTAATGGCTTTCACACGGCCGACCTTCAATGGGGTGAGGCAGGCGAAGTTATCATACTGACAGAGCGACTTTACTCGTCTTTGCTTACACCTGACGGCCCGCCATCTGCACCGTCAGCGTTGTCTCGGTTTCTTCACGCAGTGTCAGCAAAGTCGATTCGGGACTTTACCCGAGGCCGACACATTTTTCCCCAACAAAAAATATAACAGCCTGATTTTTGTGCCAGAGATTCGACAAAGTGCTCTGCGTATCCGTAAATACTCACAGTTGTTTCTTCTCTCCATTTCATGCGAGCGAATATGCTACATTCTTCTATTAGAAACCCGTCTAAACTGGAAGCGGATCAGGTGAGACCCTGCTCCACCGAGGTGGTTGGGTCCCTGACTGTGGGGTCCACTGTGATGTATGTGACCACATCCACGCTGTTCATCCGTATTGAAAGCTCATTTTGGGCATGATAAAAAAAAAAAAAAATTAAAAATGAAGAAGTTCTAAATCCCAAATGGACCATTGTATAGGAAACCACGGTGGTGATTGATCATTAAAAAGTTCTTGTGGGCCACAAATGCTTTGGATCAAAATGATACTTGTGCAGGCTCTTCATCTAGCTATATATTTTTGACTTTATCAACAGATTGGATGAAAAATATACATTCCCACCGTATTCATGAAGTTTTTAGTGGTAGGTTTTTAATCATGGTTGTTTAATGTGGAGTGGTTCACCTGAAATTTAAGTAAGCTTCATTTATTTTTCTCATGTCTTAAATTGAGCTTTCAAAATGGTCCGACGGTGTGCATTTACGGCCCGACGGTGTGCATTTACGGCAAGTCCGCCACTGTGAGCCCATAGTCAAAGTCCCACACACCTTGGTGGAATCAGGGTTTTGCATAATCACCACTATTTACTGAAATACCGTCCACCTAAGATTTAGATCTTTTTATTTATTTTTGAAATCATTCATTCAAATAATCCGGTAAAAATGATGAACACGTTATAAATAAAATAATCCTGTAACAATGAGGGACAGAGTAGAAATACATAATTGAAGGACTGCACCATCTTGGGCGAGGCCGGTCACACCTAATCCTCCTGGATGGGGAAGAGGAAGCAGACTGCGTACTTAGTAAACACTGTGGGGGCCAACGCATTCATGCATTGTATCAACTCCGTCCATCCATTTTATCATATAAATTTACATCTTTACCCCAAAGATTAAGCATATTCAAAGCTTAAGTGGACCGCACACTGTTACCACCGAAAACAGTGTGAATTGAAGTCTACCATTGAAAAGTTTTTGGGGGATCACAGAAGTTTTAGATCAAGCTGATATTTGTGTTTTCCCTTCATTCATGTCTGTGTGATCTTATGAACCGTTTGTATGATAAATAAGTATCATTGGGGGCTTGGAAAGGTTTCAACGGTGGAAATCAATACCTCCATTGTTTCCTATGGTATGGTCTAATTGAGCTTTTGACATACTTCAATTTTGGGCTCAACCCTTAAAATAATTTGAAAAAAATGGATGGACAGTGTGGGTAATCTACATGAATTCAAAGTGGGCCCAACAGAATTTACTCAGTACGATGAGAGCTAACGGAGTAACTTAGTATGCAATCCGATTTCCGGGGATTGGCTAGTGACCAATTGCAATTGTTGGTGCTATGTGGAGCCGCTATGATTATGTAATTCATCTATTCTGTTCATCCATTTTTTTCATATCATTCTATGGCATGAGCTAAAAAATGATGTAGATCTAAATAATAAGTGGGCTACATCATAAGAAATGTGTTGATTGAATGCCAGCTATGCTATTAAAAACTTATTGGGCCACAAAAGTTTTGGATTTGATATTTGTTTTTTCTCTTCGTCTAGGTCTATAGGACCTAATCAACAGTTTCGATGTCAAATAAACATTACATGGGCCCAAGAGCTATTTAATGGTAAACATTCAATCACTACTATTTTCCTATGGTGTGGTCGACCTGAGATTTAAATCTACTTATTTTTTGGATCAAGCCTTAAAAATAAACTTGAAAAATGGACGGACAGTGTGGATAAAACACATACATCATGGTAGGCAACAAAACACCGACCACTAGGGGTGCACACAGGTCGATTCGGTCCGGTTCTGGGGTAAAAACAGAATCGAACCATTCCTAACAGTTATAGGATATTCGGAACCGGAACTGGACCGTTAGCACCCTAGAATCGAACCGGAACCAAACCGTTAAAATCGGTTCAGTTCCAGATCGGTTCCACAGTTCTGGGCTTTTTATGATCTAGCCCAATTGTATCTTTTATTTTATAATTTAACCCATGTCCATTCGTGTTGTGATTCATTTGATGAATGGTTTAGATATTATATAAGGTATACAAAAATACATTTATGGAAACAATCAAATGGTGCATTGTAAACCATAAATCATGAATTAAATGTGGAATCAATTAAAGGGTTCTTGGTTCGGTTCCAAGTTCGGTTCCGCGGTTCTAATCTGTCACGCCCCAAACTCGAAAAACGGGCTCACAAAATTTTCGATCACCAAATCCGGCGCCGACAGACTCCGTAGTGCCCCATTCTCAGATCCCAGCATTCATATGCTAGATTCTGATTCTAGGATCCTATATGGAGAATTTTCAGTATGATTTTTTTTAATATAATGGAGCATAGCCACAAGTATAACCAAGTCACAAAACAACATCACCACATATCCACTATATTAACACTGTAAGTACAATGTGGAAAGGAAAATACAAGGTGATTAAAAAGCTCCAAAATAATTCGATACGCACTCCTGCCTCAGCGTTGCTGTGATCCAACGACACCTGCACGCAACGGTCGTGCATAAGCTTAGAAAAGCTTAGAGGGTGGTGTATGTGTGTGCGCAAGGTGAGTGCCATATATACAATATCAGAGTAATGCGGAAATATGCGGGTAAGTCCATGAATAAAATCAATCATACCAAGGCTCTGTGATGCAAGGCATAAATACTATCGACCATACCAAGGTCATGCGATGCGAGGCTTATGTAGTCAAATGTCATATACGAGATGCAAAGTAAGCATGTAAGTACTCATCAAGTACACATATCAGTACAGTTTCTCTTTGGGATATCACCGGAGTTTAGTACACTCCACACTTACTGCCGCCTCCCTAGCCGCACAGCCTAACGAGTGAAAGAGACTACACTATCCGCCTAACCAGTAGTCTGTCAATACCTACCCGGCTCATCGATAGCGGACTCATTTGCGAGTTGGTCAAACTCAGCCTAGCTTACAACCCCCTCACTCGGGCGGATAAGGCCACACTCCCTTCCAACCGACCATGACACAGTGGGAGACATGACCCACTGGTATTCGGCACTTGGGTGCTCGTATATCCACTTGGTCTAGACGTTAGAGCATTTTCTCATACCAAAAAGGTTCTGGGACTTTCACTCAAAGACATCCTAATTGCCCACAGTGCTAGAACTAAGTATTTTCGGTATCCGATATGGCCATCCATGATGTACCTGTAGAGCCATGACCTTGATGTCGCTAGGGCATACAATGATCATAACACACAAATACAAGATGCATGAATCACACTGTCCAGTCATGCAACAATCCTGCGCATATTATACGCTCATGTGGGTAACTCCTATCAGTGAGTCCCATAAATAATCTGCCCAATGACATTTGCTATGATCAGTCACTACTCATATCAAGCATACATATAATGCGTATGGACATGAATCATGAAGTTATACTAAACATGTTATAAAGTGATGAATTGTCCTCACAACAAAGATGGGCCTGGACGGCCAACACACAATGAGTACGAACCTATCATTGGACCCTATGAAAAGTTATAATGCGGACATTTAACCAACATTATTCTTACAATGTGGGTGTCAAACCACCATTGCTCCCAAGGTAAAGCCTGTCATCAAGATTATTACATAAACCACGGTGGAATCACATTATAATGAGCCTTATGTACATCCCATCGAGCCTCGACCCATGAGTCTCATATATATCAAGGTGGGTCTCAACGGATGGCTATAAATAAATCAAGATGGGCCTAATCATATATACCAAAAAATAAAATAAAATTATATTGGAGGATCATTTGGACCATACCACAAATAGTAATGGAGATAATAACTTTCCCGGTTAAATAAATCACAGGGCCCACTATAAAGTTTATTTTCCAACTAATCTAATCATAAAGGTCATAAAGACCTGGATTAAGAGGAAAATAAATTCCCCATTAATCTAGAACTTCCGTAAAGACAAAAGGTTTCAATGGCAGACATTCAATCTCCACTGCTTTTTGCTATGTGGTTCACTTGATAGGTAGATCTGCCTCATTTACCTCAAGCCTTAAGGCTAGCTCGCCACTAGATGGACGGTATAGATGTAACCCATACATCATGGTGGGTCCCATAGGGATAGACAGCATGGATAAAGCATATACCTCATGGTGGGGTCCCCTACCATCTAGCAGCCTAGCCAAAATGGCTAGACGGCATAGATAAAACACATCCGTCATAGTGGGTCCCAATGTCTAATGGTGTGGACGGTGTGGGTAAAACATATACACCATAGTGGGTCCCACGTGGAGCTCACCATAACGTTTATCTGCCATCCAATTTGTTAATAAGGTCACATAGACCTTGTTAAAGAGGAAAAATAAATTTCATAATGATCCAAAACTTCTGTGACAACCCAAAAGGGTTTCAATGACAGACGCTTAATCCCACTGTTGCCTACCATGTGGGCCACCTGAGTTTCACATACGGTTGATTTTTGGGGTGGCCCACTGCCCCAAAGGGCCTACCAAATGCACGGTGTTGATGTCCTACACACGTCACGGTTGGGCCCACGGATGGGACCCATGTCCCTAGCTCCCCTTTACGTCCCAGCGTAGTAGTGCAGAACGCTACTGCAAAGTCCTCTGGACGAGCAACAACGCCTGCTGCATGTTGCTTTCCCTTTTTTCCTGAGGTTTTTCCTAGGAAAGGTCTGCATCAGGGGAATCTGACCCAACTGTTAGATTCCAGGGCTCAAGACAGACTCATCAAGCCCAATATTCAATGTATTTCGGTGTGTAGAAACATCATGTGAATTTCAACGGTAGAAGAACACTGTTTTCTGTGCTATGGCCCGCCAGATAGTTGGATTGACTTCATTTTTTAGCTCAACGCCTAAAATGATTTGGAGAATGGGATGGACAGTGTGGATTGAATTTATACATCAAGGTGGGGCTTGCATGAGCGGCCCACTCCAAAGCTTTGAATCAAAATGATATATATATATATATATATATATATATATATATATATATATATATATATATATATATATATATATATATATATATATATATATATATATTGAGTTTTGCGTTAGTACACCACACCGTCAGCTCACACTTCACTTTGTGGCAACATACAGCGTCCCTAGATGCTAGACGGTTTGGTTGTAACACCCTTTTAAGGTGGGGTACATCCGGGTGGGCCACACGACCATATCATCACACAAAAAGAAAATGCAAGAGAGAGGGAAAGAAAGAAAAAGAGAAGGATTGAGTGATGGAGGGACCTCGGCAATATGAGCCCTCCCTTTTCATGCATTCAATCGTATATCAAGTGGGTTCCAATACATGTGGGCCCACCAAATCAAAAATCAATGGTGGAGATTCATTCTCCACTAAAATGGAAGATCTAGATGACCTTATTTATGCAAGGAAGATAAACATCATGATTCCATAGAGAATGACCCCATCATAGATTGATCATGAGAATCAAGGTGAGTATCGACCACACCTACGGTCCAAAGTGAGATCCATACCATCAATCGATAGGCCTCACTTGGCCTATCATTAAAAAAAAATGAAATCTAGGCCTATAGAAACACCTACCGTTTGATCTTCTTGGTCCGATGGAACGCCGAGCTCCTTGTGTCCTTCTTTGATGGAAGATGATGAGAAATGAAGGGCTATGGTGATGGATGTTGGGATGTGAAGTGGGCCACACAACTCACTCTTTTCTCTTTTGGAATAGCTTGGACGTACATTTTTTTGTTGATTGGAATTTGTGTTTGAGAAATGAGAGAGATAGGGGTGGTTATAAGAGAAGTGATGTGAGGTAAGTGATGGATGTAAGGTGAGTGATGGGTAAGGTGAGAGATTTGTTGACTTTTGGAGGTAGATTGCTTGACTTGTGGAGAAAAAAGCATGAGTTGTGTACTTTGATTGATTGATTGATGGGACATGTTGTAGAGATTCTCTTGAAATTATAAACATGCGGTATTTTCTTGAACAAAATGTGAGCCCATATCTCCCTGCCAGGATATTATATCAGTATGCAAGATGAGGCGTTGGAACTGTGGCGATGATACGGTCGTAATAGTATAAGTCTTAGATTAAGCCAACTCAGATCTACAGGATAGGACGTAGAGTCGTGCGCAAACATCGATTACACATCGCAGGTTGCCGAAATTCACCGGGAAGGATCGCAGGAATCGACAGAACAGTAAGGACTAGGATACGAGTCTTACAGGATCCACGGTTCGGTTCTATGGATCGGTTCACTGTTTGGTTCGGTTCTACATACCCCCAAATCGAGAACCGAACCGATGTAATCGGTTCTTTGCTTTTTGGAACCGGAATTGATGCACTCTATCACTGGACCAAACCAAACCGTTTAGTCGGTTTCGGTCTGGTTCCACGATTCTACCAGTTTGATGTACACCCCTATCGACCACTAACCCACCTTACCAGCGGCAACGACAACGTCACTAGCCAAGTCGTGTCCCACATATAGGGTTCATATCAAACACGGATTGGGTACTACCCTTCTCGTCACTAGCTTGACACAACTGTAGCTCTGATGGACCACTGTGATGTATGGGTTTTATGTATACCATCCATCCATTTTTTCATATCATTTCAGGCCATAAGCTTGAAAATGAAGCAGATTCAAAGCTTAAGTGAGCCATACAATGGGAATTGAATGCCTACCGTTTAAAACTTTCTAAGGTTCTCAGAAGTTTTGAATCAAGTTAATATCTATGTTTTCCCTTCAACAAGGGCTATGTGACCTTATGAACATGATAAATGGAAAATAAATATTACGGTTGGCCCTATGGAGGTTTCAACATTGATTGTCATTATCACTTTGCTTTCTGTGGCGTAGTCCACTTGAACCTTAGATCTTTCTAATTTTTGGCCTACTGCTTAAATTGATATTAAAAAAAAGAAGAAAAAAGGATGAATAGTGTTTATAAAACCCATACATCATGGTGGCCCCCAGAGACACACTGTGCCGAGCTCGGGACAGGCGGGGTAGTACCCAATCCGCGTCCATTTTGCACTTCTCAATGTGGTTACCTGTATGCGCGCGCGTGGCGCTGGACCGGGTGCAGGTAGCTGGACGCAATCTCCGTCCGAAGTCGTTCCGTCCGCGTCAGTGAAAGTCGCCCCCCGCCCCCCGGAAGGAAGTACCCCCTCTCTCCCCCGCTCCATCTCTCTCTCTCTCTCTCTGAGGGGATTTCAAAGATTGTCTCTCTCAGGCTGCCATTTCCACCATCTCTCTCTCGACAACATGGTAAAAATCTCGATCATTCTCCTCTCTTTTCGAATTCCACAACAAAATCCCAAAAATCCTCCTCTAATTCTCGTTTTTGAGATGTCAGATCCGATTCATATTGCTTCAGAACCGGCAAGGAAAGACCCGACTCGCTAAGTACTACGTCCCTCTCGAAGAATCTGAGAAGCACAAGGTCGAATACGAGGTCAGATCAATCTCCCTCCCCTTTTTTATTCCTATTCCGACTTTGCCCTTTCCATCCGCAACCGAAGTCTTTCGCGCTTAAATTATTTAGGGTTTGGATCCTGCAGGTTCATCGGTTGGTAGTAAACAGAGATCCCAAGTTCACGAACTTTGTCGAGGTGCGTAATTATCTCATTTTAATTCTCATTTCGATTCGTCAAAACCCATGATTTCTAATTTGGATTCCGTTGCATATCGAAATCACAGCTGTAGAAATATCTTTGCGGTAATCTGTACAATTGGTCTGTTGAGTGCCAAGATGGATGGAGTGTCCCAAAAATCTCCAATATTCAATTGAATGTGGACAGTTGTTGTATTTCTCTTCTTGACTGTCTAACAACAGGTGATGTATGAGAAGTTAATAATTCTGACGCATGGTCCAGACATGGTGCGACACAAGGCCATCTGATGTACCAAACATGGGTCCCACTTGTCAGAATTGAAAACCCATGCATACTGTGCTGAGATTCAGGGCAAGTATCATATGTGAAATCTCTTTTGTCTGTACAAAAGAGGAATGCTAAACGTACTTTCACTCTTTCAGGTAATTTGATCATCAGGTGGGCCAGATGTGTACCAAAGATGTTGTTGATTTGGTCTCCATTTGACGTAGATGCGTCGCCCATTGAATGTTTTGAGATGAGGCATCTAGGTGGCTAGGCCTGCCTATTGGGCAGCTAGGATCTCTCACACATGTGCCACATTGCCACTTGTGAGGGGTGACTTCTAAAAATGGATTTGTTTGAGTTCACTTTAGCATGCCTTTCTACAAAACTGTAGTGGCCGAATTATGGCTGGCTAGGAAGGCAGCCAGGGCGCATTTCGATGTACACCAAATTGCAAATACGTACAATAGTTTAGTGGCCCTTGCTCATATGCATTCAGGATGGCTTGTTTCAGAATTGGATTGCACAGAACCCCATCTTTTCACCTTCAGACAATCACATATCGTGCTAGGATGCATTAAGATGTCCTGACTCCTGATATACTTGATGAAAAGTATAGATATAGGAGGAAGAATCTGATTATGGATTTCAAAAACCATGAGAAAGCATACAACAAAGCGCATTGGGAAGCTTTTTACCAGGTGGTGGGGAGGAAGGGTGTTTGGGAGGGATATGTTGACAGCATTGAACAGTGTCATCACAAGAGTTGGAACAGCCTATGGTGAAACTGTGAGTTCCCATTAGCAATGGGTCTTCATTTGAAGTTGGTCTTAAGCCCATACCTCGTTATAGATAAATCAACCATTAATCTAGGTAAGGTTAATGAGATCAGAGAGGAGGCAAATGCTAAATTGGAGGTTTGGAAGTCTCTAGAGTCTAGAAGCCCAAGAATTAACCGGAATATAATCAAGGTGGAGTATTTTGAAGGGCACTTTAGTAAGTAGGTGAGACTTTAGTTAATGATCAATAGATTTCTCAAAGGGCTATATTTCGTTGCCTTAAGTGTGTTATTCAAAAGGCTGGCTAGATTGAGGAGTGTGTTTCTAATAGAAATAAAGTTGGAGGAATGAAGTGGAGATGTGCCTCCGTAATGTTGTGTTATCTCTATATGCCTATGAAACTTAATGGAAAATTTATAAGACAGTTGTGTGTGCATGCGTCTCTCTCTCTCTCGCCCTGTATATGTGTGTGTGTGTGTGTGTGTGTGTGTGTGTGTGTATAGATTGACTTAAATCCGAAGCAATAAAAAAAAGAAGATATCCTAATATCTTTTGCCAATATGGTGCTTTGAAAGGCCATAGTGCAATATGCAGCCTTCACTATCAACAACTATTTGATCGGCTATACTATTTGGGTAAACTGCTCAACATCGATAGAGATTGGGTAATGTTGAGAAGAATGTGTGGGAAGGAGAGATTGACTTAAATCCGAAGCAATAAAAAAAAGGAGATATCCTAATATCTTTTGCCAATATGGTGCTTTGAAAGACCATAGTGCAATATGCAGCCTTCACTATCAACAACTATTTGATCAGCTATACTATTTGGGTAAACTGCTCAACATTGATAGAGATTGGGTAATGTTGAGAAGAATGTGTGGGAAGATAAGAAAGGATAAAACTAATAATCAGGTTGCCTTAAGCAACATGACTACCTAGGAGTAGTTCCAATAAGAGATAAAATACTGGAGGGTAGATTGAGATGGTTTAGTCATGTGCAACAAAAACAGGAGACGACTCCAATGAGGAGAACATTGATTAGACTTGAAGATATGGAAAGTAGATGAAAGGAAGATCTGAAAGGGATTGGATTGAGTTGGCGAGAAGGGTATGAATGGTCATTCATCGATCGAGTTTAGAGCCTTGAAAATGATTGGCGAAGCAAGATTCGTAATGTTGACTTTACCTAGTTGGGAGTTAGGACAAGGATATGTTGATCATATGTATGTGCATGTACATGTGCTTATGTTTGTATGTATGTTTATTTATATGTCATGCATGTTTTTGAAAATCGGTTATGATAGACTATATTGGTCATGCCACATCCATATTAGCCACCCTTGTTACACGATTTGGGGGTGAACTGGTCTGATTAAAAAGGGTCGTATTGGCTCCGTACAGGCTGGCTGATATGTGCTGTATCGGCACCAATACAGGTAAGGTTGTAACTCGAGTTGGTTGGGTCGAGGGTCAACCCATGCCACCGCACCCCAACCCAACCTCCAGTGTAGATACACAAGGCCCAACCCAACCCTCCTCAAGTGTAGATACCCAAGGCCCAACCCAAGCTACCCAACCCAATCCAAGGCATTGGATGGTCAACCCTATGGAATTTTGGTTGAGTTGGGTAAGATTGGGCTGGTTGGGTGGGCAGATCAGGTTGGGTCGGGTTAACACTTGCAACTAGATGACTAATGCATTAAATGTAACATCTATGATCTAACCATCAAATAACATCATTAAAGTAATAGAGGAAGCTATCAAAATAAAGTCTATAATCACCACTCATAAACAAATAAAATTAAAGAAATCAATAAAAAACCTGCTTATGTTTAGAGATACAGTGAACATAAGGGTTATCTCCTAAAGGACAGAGTGGATGTGTCACATATGCGACATGTTGGGCTCACAGAGCTCAGGTGTTGTATGGGTTACCTTAAACAGATTGTAGATGACTCTGGCCTTTCTGATGGCCATTAATTAGACGTATCAGAATGTATCAGATTTCAAAGTGCATGCGGCCCATCCAGCCAGCCAGGAGCAGAAAAGTGTTCATGCTCACCTTCCTCGATATCTGGAAAACAATGACGCAGTTTTCTCAATGCAAGGCAACAGAGAAATCTCATGCAGTAACTTATATTTTAGGAATTCTTTAGCTGTAAATGTAATGCATCATTTTCATTTACCAGGTGATGATGTTATCATTTACCAAGTGGTTATTGCCTAATAATATCTAACAATTTTGTTGGCATATCTTTTGGTTTATCAATATGATCTTGCGGGCATTTCTTTTAGGCAATTTTCATTGTTGGAACATTTTATTCTTGCAGTTCCGTACACACAAGGTTATTTACAGGCGATATGCTGGATTATTTTTCTCGATGTGTGTTGACATCACAGATAATGAATTGGCTTACCTGGAATGCATCCATTTATTTGTTGAGATATTGGATCATTTCTTCAGCAATGTGTGTGAGCTAGATTTAGTATTTAATTTCCACAAGGTTGGTGCACTTACGATCTTTAGCTCTCAGTTCCTTTGTTAGGAGTTCTCACTAAGTAACTTTTATGCATCATTTTTTTTTTTTTTGGAATGATAATTGATTGTATCTTATCAAATTTCTAGAATACAAATTATTTCAGCAGAATATCTGACTTTGAAAATTTCTGGGTTTTCTAATCTTTATGGTCATTGCATTCACTAATTCCTTGAACACGAACGTTCTATCATTTTTCTTTAGTTATTTCTAGCAAAGAATATATGTTTGATGTGAACCGATAGGTTTTCTAATCTTTATGGTCATTGCATTCACTAATTCCTTGAACACGAACATTCTATCATTTAGCTTTATTTCTAGCAAGGTATATATGTTTGATGCGAACCGATAATAATAGTCTACTCTCCGCGATCTCATCTAGTTTTCCTCTGTCCTTCTAATTCTGTCTTTTTGGACTTATTGATTATATTTCATGAGTATGAGTATGTGTGTCAAGTATGAATAATGATCAGGTATTTTGGATACTTTAAACTCAAAGTTTCTCGTGATATTAGTATGGCAAAGATCGGCTTCATCCCATATGTGTAATTGCATTAAGATATTCTACAAACAATTGATACGGTTCATCTAAATTTTGAGAAACTCATCGTACATGATTTAAGAATCTGGGAAAATTTAGAATGTAAGTCCTGGAAAAGGAGGATCCCTCATCTGCTATCCTTATTTTGACAGCACCCCGATGCATGTCCTTGATGATATTGGGAAAGGGGAACCCTTTCCTCATAAATACCCACAATATAAGCTGTCCTTGATGATTTAAGAATCTGGGAAAATTTAGAATGTAAGTCCTGGAAAAGGAGGATCCCTCATCTGCTATCCTTATTTTGACAGCACCCCGATGCATGTCCTTGATGATATTGGGAAAGGGGAACCCTTTCCTCATAAATACCCACAATATAAGCTCCATAGCTACCTCCATCACTTGCTCTCCAGATATATAAAACTTGTCTAAAGTGATGATACCAGCCGTAATAAGCTACTCACCGGTGAAATTTTCCTTATTCTTGTCTTTCTAAACCTATATATAGCTGTTTCCTTGGAACCTGAATATCAGGTTTTACCTGATGACTGCAGCCCTCTGGCTTCTAGTAACATGGTCTGCAATTGACAACTAGAGTTCTTCTGTTGAGTTCCTAGGTCTTTTTACCCTTAAATGCGGATGCATATGGCACTATTATTGGGTATAAGACTATCAGGGGTGTTTCCAAACAACTCTTTGTTGATTTTTTTTTAAGGATTATAGTGCTGACCTGTCTGTTTTTACCTTTTGCATTTATTGATGATATATTGATGCATTATCGTGTCTCTAAAATTGGTCAAGGAATGCCTTAATACCTCAATGCAAATGGTATTCTTGGCACCTGTGTATAACCATATGGTACAATCATACATCCAAGTGGTTGATTAATTGTATACAGTATTATCGTGTCTCTAAAATTGGTCAAGGAATGCCTTAATACCTCAATGCTAATGGTATTCTTTGCACTTGTGTATAACCATATGGTACAATAATACATCCAAGTGGTTGATTAATTTGGATCTATGGTATACAGTATGTTCATTTTGTGTTGATTAATGTTTTTTTTCCTATCTGGTTGGGACTCTAAATTTAATGATTTATGTTTTTCTCTATGTTGAGCCATATCGAGTTATTTACAAGGTCGTTGACGCTAGCTATAAATCCATCCCAATATGCATGAAAAATATGAAAAAGTTGGGAGCAAAGTTGGTTGATGCAATTGGCCTACAAAATATTCACATTTGATCTCCTTTTTCTTGAATATTTAGCAGTTTATTACAAAAAATAGAAAAATATTACAACCAATATGAAGGGAGTGTGGGATTTTTTCTTCTCCGCAATGCATTTAGCCTGGGCTATGCTGAAGTTGGTAAATGTTCTTCTTTGGGCCTGGCATGGCGGCGGAGTTCGGAAAGCTGGGAAACAGCTTTGCGGCTGCTCATCATGGCTATTTTTTGGGTCATTTGGAAGGAATGGAATGACTGATGTTTCCGGAATAGATGCACCTCAGTCGACGACCTCATCGGGAAGATCATCAATCTTTTATTGGATTGGGTCCCTCATATAGATGCAGCTAGAGCTGCTTTTAATCTTTTCTGTTCTTCTTCGTAGCTTTGTGTTCTTTTTCTGCTCTGCGGGCGTGCTAATAAATTGTTTCCTCTGAAATTTAACAAAAAAAAAAAAGAAAAAAGAAAAAAAGAATGATGATGAAGGGCCATCCCAGCATGCTGCAAACCCATGAAGTTACATGATGCCAACCCAATCACCCATAAGATCATCCCTCTTACATCACACAAAATTATTGATTCCCAAAGCCCAAGAAATGACTCCACCCTTTTCTCTTTGGAACATTGCATCAGTGGACTCTGACCTGTTGTTAAAAGTACAAATGTTATCTTCTTTCCATAAAGACCACAACACTGCCATAAAGGAAAGATTCCAAGGGGCTCTCTTCTTTCTTAAAAATAGAAAGAAACGCTTGCTTAAATAGAAATGTTCAATTGTTTCTCCTTTCATGGTTCAATTGCATGCTTAGATGTTTTCTCTTAATTTTTGGATTGCTTGGTGATTCAGGGAAAAGATTGAGAATTTGATCAGTGGATGTTAATGTGGTCCTTTTGACATCAGAGGATGTGTGGTATTTAATATTTTTTTTTCCTATTCTATCTTGTGGTGTATGTGGGAAGATGATAGTAGGATGTTCGGGCATAAAGTGGAGAATCATCAAAGCCTATCCCCCTTCTTATTCATGGTGGTGATTGAAGGCCCTGACTTTTTTTTTTTTTTTTTTGAAGCAGAAGAACCTCAACTTACTGTTTGCAGTTCTAATTTTTTTTTTCTTTGGGGACCATCTCCGTTGTCCACATTAGACCTCCAATTTGTGGATGGCACCTTGGCAAGTTGCAATGCATATATTCTTACACTGCATATGCTAGGGATACTCTGTGTAGCTTCCTCCACCTCTTCCAGATAGTTTGGGTTTCTTCAGCCTCTGTTTCAAATCTTTTCTCTTGTTGGACTGGTGGCATGTTTTTTAGTAGAGGATGAATTCTTTGGAGCATGTTGCTGCATATTATCCTATGGTGAATTTGGATAGAACACGGCAACATATTGACAGTTCTTCTATTCTCAGTGTCAGGCCTTTTGAAACGATAAAATCTACCTTGATCTCTTGGGGGCTACCAAATGAAGTGTTCAAGGGTGTTTCACATTCAGAGATTTTAAGGAAGTGGACAGTGGTTTTAAATTCTCATTGTAGGGGAGCTAAGGTTAGATAAGTATGGAGTGCGATGCCTAGCAATTGGTGGAAGCTGAATACTGATGGTTGCTTGATTGGGAACCCTGAGCCGTTAGTTATAGGTTTTATTGTTCGGAATGGGAATGGAGAAGGAAAACTGGCTCTCTTATGTGCATTTGGCTTGGGAGACATTATCAATCAGTACTGTGCGTGATGTTGGTGGGATTCAAGTTGGTTAGGGAGCAGTTCTTGAGCCACCTTATGGTGGAAGGGGATCCTTTACGTTGAGTAAGGCTCCTTGGAAAAGAAGCATACCTGTTGTCAATATCAAGTCATCAGCTGCTATTGGTTCCACATCTTTTAATATTGTTCCTAGAGCTGCTAATTATCTATCTGACTGATTGCTTAGCTAAAGATGGTGTTTCTCCACTACCTTAGTGGATAGCTTGTTTTTGCTTTTTCCTAGTTTTTATGAAATTTAGTATTCTATGAAAAAAAAGGAAGGAAAAGAAAAGAAATGGGACCAATAGCTCTGTGTCAGGTTGTGATCAAAATCAAATATGGGGAAAGGAGGTAGCATCCGATTAGTTCCAATATGGACATGATGAACATCCAACTGTTATTTCTTCGTTTTTTAATAAAGTTATGTTACCTATTAAAAATGGGAGTATAATTCACTGGAAATGATTGGGAAGGTAAGTTGGGGCCTGCATGTGCCTGAAGTAAACAAAAATTGGAAGTTGATAGTTGAAGGAAGCCTATGGAGATAGTGGTTGGGGATGAAGCGGAAAAAACTAATGATGAGCCCATGAACCTCAATTTAGATGGGAGCGCATTCGGTATTCCAGGCCAGGCCAAAATAGACGAGTTTTCATAGATGATAAATGTGAAATTATTATTATTATTATTATTATTATTATTTCTGGATATGGGAGTTAAAGACTCATGTGATGTTGAGGCTAGAGCACTTTTGGAAGGACCAGAGATTCATTTCTAATTCATCCGGACATCTACTAGTTGAAGGTGACCTGACCATTACCATATCTTGACCAATTAAAGAGACGTGCTGGCCTGCAAATCAGTTTTCACTGTATGTTGCATGAGGCTTGCAAATATACAGAAGATATCGCCTTATATAGGAATGGTTGGTGAAATGGATTCATTAAGCTGATCAAATAGCTGGCATAAGTCAATGATGTTGACAATGATGATCGCATAACATTAACTAGATAGTCGGTTCTCTTGCTAGAGATGGCCACAAGGCTGTCTATGAGTAACTTTGTTTTAGGCAATCTCTATCCCTTATGAATAAATTCCTTAATATTTTTTTTTAAAGTGAAAGATCTAGGGGCCTGGATCAATGAACTGGCTATGACTCTTAGCAAAATAAGTCTTTATGGAGATTCTGTGCAATGTAGTTGATGATTAGCCAGGAGAGTCAAACAGACTGTCCCAAAAGTTTTGGAATGTATCATGTATTAGGAAATCTCTATCTTATCCCGTTAATAAATTCCTCATTACACAAAAAATGCAAAAATCCCAGGGCATGCATCAACGAACAGACGTTAATCTTACCAAAATGAGTCTTTGTGAAGGTATGCTTGCAATTGAGGGTTGTTGATGAACTCAGAATGCAAAGTTTTGGACAAGAGGAGTCTGGCACACTTGTTTGTATTTTAGAGTTAGTAACGTTTCGGCTTGTTTTTGAAACTAAACTAATTTGTTTTTCAAACAAGGTTGTCTTTCATAGCCTCTTGGTCTAGTTGGAAGTGTTAGGTAGAGCTGTGAAATCAGATTGGTGGATATTTATGAGGATTTGAATAGATGCATGTGGAATCTGCTATGTTGGGATGGAAGCAGGTAAACCCTTCCAAAGGCAAAAATCTTACAGATAGCCATTGCCCTATTCTCAGCTGGTATGTAGAGTTTGCAATTAGAGCTGGTAACCTGGCTCTGCTTGTCAGGTTTTGGGTCCTGTTTCGAAACAGTCCTACACGTGAAACTTCATGGTAGGGCCCCAGGAATTTCACACATGATTAATAAATGGGTCCGCCCCGTGCCCGGTTTTGGCAAAATTTTCGATTGAGGGTCAACTTGGAGCTGGGTACAGGCACATTTACGACCTAAATTAGCATCCCTTGACTCACTCTGAGGGCTCAGTTAAAATTTGTGCTGTTTGCCATCCCTATTTGTAATGTTTGCCTGTGCAGGTTGCTATTGTGGTTATTATATTTGTTTGTAGTTACTTGAAAATACTGGAGTCTTTTACTGCCATGATTGTGCAAATTTCTCCTCCTGCAAAAAGCTTCTTATTGACCAACCGACTTTAGGTAGCTTTAGGGTGTAGTTCTAAATCATGGTTGGCTGGATTCCCTACGACACTTAATATGCTTGGTTTTTGGGCCAACGAGGAAGCTAGAGCCCATGTTAAGTGCCTTAGCATTTCCCAACTTTTTCGGCCCTTAATCACAGATGGGAGAAGAATGGAGAAATGGATGTCATAATTTAGTGATACCACGCCTATTGTCCCTGGAAACTGGGAACATGCAATAGTTGCACAATCCTTCTACCTAGGCATGGCTCCTGCGTTGAAGTTCTTTGTACTGGTATACCTGTCCTGCTTATGCTTCCTAGCTTTTTGTACTTGCTAACATTTTGAAAATGACACTTCCTCCACTTCCACACTTGAATTTGTTGCCGCTTCTTTCTTTCTGCAACTTAGGTACATGCACTTTTTTTCTCCATAAATACTTATAGTTGCACGCTTCTATGTTTTTTTTTTGTTTTTTTGGCCGTGCTGACGCTTGGGGACATTTGGGCACTCTTGGACATGATACGACACTTCAAGATCTGTATGTACAAAGCGTGTCATCGAAAGTGTTGCTTGTTAGACACTTTATGTGAGGTGTCCAAACATATTCTCTGCAAGCCTTTCTATTCATCTTTCTCCCCCTTTTTTGTTATATGAATTTCTTTTGTCAAGCTGAAGATCTATCACAGTCCTAGTCTTAAGCCTCAAGCTTTGCTTGTTGTTTAAGAGGCTACTCATAAGCAATGTTCAAGTTGTTGGTGTCGCTACAAGTTTCGCTGGCCGAAGATAAAGATATAATATCGTTATCGCCGATAACTAGAAATGCAGGGAAAAAGGGGGAAACATGGAGAAAATGGTGGAATTTTTAGTGAAACTTCAGGACATGCCTAAATACACATATTTACATATTCAGGAATGAAAAATTACAAAAAGAATGCATTAAAGTAGAAGATTCCATTTAATGGGGGCTAAAAGGCATGCGTCGTCGTGAGAAATCACTCAAATAGTAACTAAAATGAGTTTATATAATACAAATGCAGCTGGCATACAGTTATTAAGACATGTAAAAGTAAATGAACTCAAAGATACCAAATCAAGGATGGATTAGATTATCCAATCCATGTGGTATTTGATACTCTGGCTGCTTATGACACTTGATACCTAGCATTTGAAAATGGTTCATGTGGCAAATTCTAACATAATCTAAACCGTGTTTTCGCTTCATCAAGATCTGTGTGACCTAATCAAGAGGTTGGATGACCAAAAAAAATAAAAAATATTACAATGGCCCTATGAAGTTTTTAATGGTGGGCATTTAATCACCACTGTTTCCCTTAGTGTGATCCACCTGAGATGCAGTCATGCAGATCTGTCTCATTTTGGACTCATGCCTTAAAATTATCTATCAAAATAAATGGACGACATTGATAAAATATTTATCATTATAATGGCCCCACATAACATCGACCCATCAATCCACGGATACAAACAAGTGACACGTGTGCACCGTATAAATCAGTACGCTTATCGTACTGAGTCAATTGTGTGGGGCCCATTGTGATGTATGTATTTTATGCACCCCATCCATCCAGTTTACAAGATAATTTTAAGGCTTGATCCCAAAGATGAAGCATATCCAATGCTCAAATGGACCACACCACAGGAAACAATGTGAATTGAACATGCCTACCATTGAAAAATCATTCGTGGCCACAAAAGTTTTGGATCCATGTCATTTTTGTATTTTACCTTCATCCATCTCCGTGTGATCTTATGAACAACTTGGATGACAAATAAACACCACTGTGGGCCATAGCGCCTAGGAAGGTTTCAACGGTAGTAATCATTGTCCCCACTGCCTTGATGGTGTGGTCCATCCTAGCTTTGGATTCGCCTCATTTTTGGGTTCACTACCTAAAATGATCTTGTTAATTGGATGGACCATGTGGATATAACACATACATCATGGTGGGGTCCAGAAAACCTGGTGACGTCCACACGCCACTGATGTTCGCACCCGTACACCACGCTAAAAGGAAGCGGATTGCGTACCGAGTAACTCAGTATGCTAAGCGTGTACTGAGTAAACTCTGTGGGGTCCACCGTGATTTATGTATTTTATCCACTCCATCCATCCATTTTAATAGATAATTTTTGGGCTTAAGCCTAAAAATGAAGTATATCCAAACCTCAAGTGGAACACACAATGGGAAACAGTGTGAATTGAACATCTACCATTGAAAATTTCTTGGGGGCCACAAAAGTTTTGGATCAAGCTTGTATTTGTGTTTTCCCTTCATCCATGTCTGTGTGATCTAATGAACAGGTTGGATAAGAAATAAACATCACTGTGGGCCCAAGAAATGTTTCAACGGTGGAAGCTATTATTCCAATTGTTTCCAATGGTATGGTCCACTTGATCTTTGGGTATGCTTAAATTTTGGTCTCAACCCCGAAAATAAGATGGAAAAATGGATGGACGGCGTGGATAGACCAGATACATTCACTGTGGGCCTGACAGAGTTTACTCAGTACGATAAGAGCGTACTGAGTAACTCAGTATGCAATTTGAGTAACGGTATGGATGACATGTAAACATCAGTGTCGACCCCAGGGAGGTTTCAACTGTAGGAATTTCCCTAACCACGTTTTCCTTTAGTACAGACCACTTGAGTCTTAGATCCTGCTCACTTTTGGTCTTATATGGTAAAATGAGCTCATAAAACAGATGGACGGTATGGATTTCTCACAAACATCACGTTGGCCCCCAAATAGGTTTCCAGCGCAGGAAATCCATAGAAAAGGCTTTCGAATCCACGTCTGTTCGGTGCAACTCATTGCACCAAACATACTGAGTAAACTCTGTGGGGTCCACCATGATTTATATATTTTATCCACTCCTTCCATCCATTTTACCATATAATTTTAGGGCTTAAACCCAAAAATAAAGCTTATCCAAAGCTCAAATGGACCACACCACAACAAACAGTGTGAATTGAACATCCACCATTGAAAAATTCCTGAGGGCAACAAAAGTTTTGGATTAAGCTTACATTTGTGTTTTCCCTTCATCCATGTTATTATGGTATTATTAAAAGCTGGATAACAGGTAAACATCACTGTGGGCCCTAGCAAGGTTTCAACAGTGGAAATCATTATTCCCACTGTTTCCTGTGGTATGGTCCACTTGAGCTTTGGATATGCTTCAGTTTTGGGCTCAATCATTTAAACGAGCTGCAAAAATTGATGGACGGTGTGGATAAACCACATACATTCACGATGGGCCCAAAGTCAGGGATCGGATGCCCCATTTAAAGCTACCGGACGGCGTGGATAGACTAGATACGTCACGATGGACCAAAAGGGATCAGATTTCCCTACTACAGAGACCGGCCGAAGTCATTTTCGAAGAAAAGAGGGTTCCGGTCCTTCCGGAACCCCAAATCTCCTTGAAATTTCTCCGTTTCCATTGCCGTTTTTGAAGAAAGAGGGTTCTGGTCCTTCTGGAACTCCAAATCTCCATGATTTTTGTGGATTTCTCGCCGAAAATTGCGTTGAATCTTTATCCATTGGAAGAAAAAGAAAATGGAAAATGCAATTACGGCGCACCGCTGTCGATCAATAGAGTGGCCCACCAAATTCTTGGTCTGCTTATGGAATCTTCTTCTCTACAGGTACTAAAACGCCTTCTCTCACATCAATTCAAAGATTTTTATTTTTCTCTCTCGATTTTTCAGTAGTTACCCGGCATCTTAGGCCCTTTTACCGTCGAAATGTGAATGTATTGACGAAAATCGTGCGATATCCTGCGATATATCGCAGGATACAAAGAATCCTTTAAAAAAGAAAAAAGAAAAAATTTCCAATTGATTTCTGGGGTTTCGTATCACTTGCATGCGATAATGATATTAGTATCGATATTGCGAACACTACCTACAATTATCTTGCAATTTCTGGCTGACAATTGGACTCTTCTCAAAAAATCGATAAAATCACCGAAAAATCATATTAGGAAGAGAAACGAAAAAATGGAGTTTCGGTGTCGGAACTTCAACAATACCGAAATTATCGACGATAATTCGATATTATCACCGATAATTTAAACACTGTTCACAAGTCATAATTAGTGCTTTTAGTATCGGTATCAATGCCTGCATCACACCCTTGGATATAAAAACATATTAGTTGAATTTTTCATTGAAACTTAGGGGATGTCAAAAAAAGACATTATTATACACTCAACAGATCATAAAAAACATGTAAACACGATACGTTTTCTTTGGATAATGACCTGAACTATGCGCTGTTTAATATAAGGAATACAATTATATTCAAAATCAGTTCATATGTAGTTTATAAATCATAAAAGATGTGTACGAAAGTTGAAAAATCGGAGGTAGAAAAAAAGGATTTTCCACAATTTTCTCCAATTTCTGCAAATCCAAAAATTGGAGACCAAAATCCATGATTTTTTTTTTTTGAAAAGTGACAATTTTATTTGGCAAAGCCAAATAGGGAAAAAACCAAAGAGAAAGAAAAGAAAAGCAAAAGCTAAAATACAACAACTAACCCCTTGATAGGAGATAAAATCCCAAAAAACCAAAAGATAAGGAGCCCAATCCCTAAACAACGCCAGGACTCTAGAGGATACCCTAGCTGATGATATACTTAGATTTCTGAAACAACGATTATTCCTTTTAGCCCACACAACCCAAAGCACTGCCAGAAAGAAGATCCTCCATTTACTTTCCCCTAAAGCTCCTTCAGGATCATCATTTATAGAATTAGGCATAGCCCACGAACTCCTGGCTAGGTGAGGAATGCTCCACCAGATATATGCGGAATGGAGGCAATGAATAAAGAGGTGATCCACTGTCTCCTTCGCCTTGAAGCAACGCAAACAAGCATTTGGTAAAGAAATTCCACTTTTCCTTGAATTATCCATTGTTATCACACGCTTCCTAACTGCGGGCCATTTAAATGCTACAACCTTTGAGGGTATTTCATAAGACCACACAAGACCCGTGTGGAGCTGCTAGAGATCTATACAATGATTGGACAGAGAAGAGACCACGGTTCACCAACGACCAATGCATGAAGTCTACCAAATTTGGGGATGGCATATGATCCTGCAAACGAGACAGCAACTGGGAAAACTCATAGATTTCAACTTCGGACAGGTTTCTGCGAAAGGGGGGAAGCCAGACGACTCCACCTCTTTCAACCACTAAACAATCAGCCATAACAATATCAGGGTTAGGACTGATAGCAAAGTGGGCGGGAAAAGATTCAGCCAGGTTTGGGTGGATCGCAACATAAATCCAACCAGAATCTTATTATGGAGTCAATCCTCAAAGAGAAAGATACCCTATCAAAGACGAGGGGAGCCATCTTAACTATACCTTTCCAAAGAAAGAATGCATGGTAAAGAGAGGAGGTTTCTGTCCACCAACCTTGGGGGGTTAAACCATATTTGGCACCAAAGGTTATCATTTTCATAACCAAATCTCCATATCCATTTTCCAAGGAGAGTCGTGTTAACAATCTCAAGATTCTTAATTCCCAATTCCCCTTTATTGTAGGGGGTGCAAACCTCCCTCCTGTTTAAAAGAGGCAATTTCCTAGTTGTGGTCCCTCTTTGCCACAAAAAATCCCAATGAAGTTTGTCAATCTTCTAGATGACAAACTTCGGACGATGGAAGAGGGATAAGAAATAGATTGGAAGATTAGAGAGACGCTTTAATTAATCTTCCACCTAGAAACAAGATTGAACTTCCAGGTGGAAGTTTCCTTTAAATGTTTTCAATAATCTTATCCCAAAGATACCAAGGTGTTCCGTAACAATAACGGTGGCCGCAACGGCCACCACCGTTACCTTTAAGATACGGGGCATAACGGTTGTTACGGCCTCATAACGGCCATTACGGTCTCTCTTTTTTTAATTTTTATTTTTTGAAAAAACCCTCAAAAAACCTATATGCCCCGTAATGTTGATTAAAAAGTATGAAAAACCTAATCCTTTAATAGACCATTATGAGGCTATTATAGCCTTTATAGGAGATGTAACGTACTGTTAACGACAATTACAAGTCATTTTTTTTTTTTTCCATAATGGCTATTATGACCGTTACAACCCCGTAACGTGTAACAGTTGCCACCGTTATCTTTACGTAACGGCCTTTACGACACACCATGAAAGATACAAAGTAGGTTTCCCTGTACATAGAGGTAGACCCAAATAAAGCTTAGGGAGGGAGCCTACCTTACAACCAAAAGATTCTATAAGAGAAAAGTTACCTTCAGTGCAAGATTTATCCCTATGATCTCGCTTTTCGATATATTCACCTTCAAACCCGATACTACCTCAAACTAACAAATGGTCATACTTGAGAAATTTATCATGTTCTCATTAGCCTCACAAAAGAGGAGGGCATTTAATGAGAACATCCGAGCACCTTTTAGAGTTTATTAGAGGAGGAGAGTTGCTCTAGTTTCTTTATGGCTAGGTGATCATTACATGGAGCTCAGTGGGTCCAATTCGAGTTCCTAGCCATGTTGAAGACTTCACATGCATGATTGTGCATCTTTGAAGACCCCACACTGGGAAGATGCATGTGGGTTGCTTAGTTGAGAGTATTGGACCATTGAATTGATTGTATCGGATTGTTGGATTTCCCATCTGACCGTCGGATTGTGCATGATGGGCCATCTTGACCATTGGACCATTTTGATGGTTGGGTCGTCTTAATCGTGGGCGCATATTGGACACTAGTTTTAGGTATTTTCTTTAATTAGTTTGATTATTTTGGTTTATTTTATGGTTTAGTTGATATTATAGGTGTTTTCGACATTTTATAGTATTAATGGCATTTTTTTAAAATATAAAAACACCCTAAATAGAGTATATAAGGCTTGGATGTGTGAAGCCCAGGGCATTATTGGCTATCGAATGAAATTTTCTTCTTGCTTTGTTTTGGAGCAAAAATTGCTCCTATGATTGGAGTTTGGTGTGAAGCCATGGAGTGATTCTCTCTCTCTGTCTCTCTCTCTCTCTAAGATAGTCTTTTCTCTTCTCTTCTTCTTCTTCTTCTCTCTCCATATTCTTTCTTTTTCTTTTGTTTCCTCCCAAATCCCATCCCCACAATCTCCCAAATCCTCTAAACCCAAACCTACCCAATTGTACAACCGTATGAACCCTCTTGTTCATACGACCATACAGACACAATAGTATGACCGTCCGTACGGCTAGCCCCATTCCTCACTTCTTTCCCTCTCTTTGTTCTTTCATCCTTCTCCTTTAAAATCCCACAACCCCAAACCTAAAACCTAAAAATCCTAACCCTAGAACCTAGAATTCCAAACCCTAATCTCCCAAATTCCGTAAACCTTAGATCTCCAAACTCTAATTCTTTCTAATCCAACAAAGCGCAAGTGAATCCTCAGATTTAGATCAAATCCTATCCTAGATGGAAGTTCTACCTTCCATTGGGCTGTTTTTGATCGATAATCTTGAGATCCATTTGCGAGATTGTGATGTGGCCTTGAATTTGAGCATAACTGACTACTTGATTTCTTTAGATTTGTGATAAATTGACAATATTTTATATTTTGATTTACTCTAATAATCCGTTTATTAATTCATTTGCATAATTATAGTTTAGGCTATTCGTCTTGCGTTAGTATCATCAATAAATTAGAGTTGGCAAATTCCTAGAGGGAAATTCTCCGACTGAAAGGCCCCTAAATAGGCTCACTTCTTGACCCTTGGACAACATGCAACTCAAGGCTTCAGTCACCAGCACAAAGAGGATAGGGGACAAGGGGTCACCTTGCTGGAGACCCTTGGAGGCCCTAAAGTAATCAAAATGAGATCCATTGATAAGAACTGAAAATTTTGGAGAGGAAACACACATTCTTATCCAAGTCCTCCATTTAAATACCAAAGCTCATCCTATCCAACATCTAATCAAGCAAGGCCCAGTCAACATGGCATAGGCTTTTTCAAGGTCGAGCTTACAAAGGATTCTGGACCCCTTGCTCTTAAACAAGAATCTAGACATTCGTGAGTAATAAGCTCACAATCAAGAATATGTCTTCCTTCCACAAAAGCAAATTGGAAAGGGGAAACGATCTTAAGGATTAATAGTCTTAACCTTTGACTCAAGATTTTTTCAAAATTTTGTAAGGGCCACCATGGAGGCTAATTGGACGAAAATCTTTTAACGTTTTGAGCCCCTTCCAGTTTTGGGATTAGGGCCAGGAATATGCTTCCCATCTTAGTGGGCAATTAATTGTGCTCAAAGAAATCTGAGATGGAGCAGAAGAGGTTCATCTTCACTAATTCCCAAAACGATTGAAAGAAAGTAATTGGGAAACCATTTGGACCTAGGGCTTTGTCCCTCCCTAATCCTCATATTGCCTCTTCAATGTCTTTCACCTCCATAGGTCTCTCAAGGTTCGCCAAATCTTCATATGGAATAGAGAAGATAGGTAGATCATTAATTCGCGGTTGAGAGACCACATCAGAGGATAGCAACTTAGAATATAAATCAATAATAAAGATGCGGATAGAATTCTTATTAGACACAATAACGTCATCAATATAGAGGGAGGAAATGGAGTTAGTCCATGCCCTAACATTGGCTATACTGTGGAAAAACTTACTATTACGATCACCCTATTTCAACCAGATCTCTCAGGATCAGTGTTGCCACTTTATTTCATCCTCTTTCAATCTAGCACAATAATCATCAGATAACCTAGCTTTGATAGCCAACTCCTCTTCAGTCAACTGGCCCACTTCCTATTTAACATCCAATTCTTGAATTGCAGAGAGTGAGGAAGCCATTTCTGCTTCTCTCCGACTGAAGATCTCCCAATGCTAATCTTTCAACTTATACTTCAACATCTGAAGTTATTATTATTATTGTCGTCGTCGTCGCCACCGCTGCAGCCGCTGTCGTCCAATCAGACACCAAATCTCTAAAACCTTCCATTTCCATCCAAGCAAGTTCAAATCTAAACTGTTTTAGTCCCCAAATAATTTCTTCAGTTTATTGAAAAATGGACAATGGTCAGAAATTGGTTTGAGCAAACCACTCTGGTGGGCAAGAAGGGACATCGCTGGAGAAGATCTACCATTAGACTAGGTATATTTCATGTTCCCCATTGGAAGATCCAACAATCTGTATTTACATACCCAATTAAAAAATTCCCGCATTGAGGAAGTGACCCGAAACCCGTTCAGTTTCTCATGAGAAAACCACACCACATTAAAGCCTCCTCCCACACACCATGGGAGATTCCATTTATCAATAACCGAAGACAACTCATTCCAGAAAGAGGAATGAAGGGACAGTCTGGATGGGCCATAAACCCCAGAGAATCCATCGGAATCCTGATGTGGATTCACAGAATACAACATCAACTGAGAAGAGGCCCATCCAACTATCTTCCATTACTCTATTGGAAGAGTCCCAAAGAACCAAGATACCAAAATCCATGATTGAGCATTCAAAACATGCAAAATCATTGTTTATGAACTTCATTCCACTGATTCCAAGTGATTTAAACAAGAAAAGACTGTTCAAAATAAATAAAAAAACTCGTTGATTTTGTTTCCAGTATTGCACACTCTCAAATCTCAATTTCCGCACCCAAATCTCCTTTTTTTTTTTTTTTTGAAGGATTATGACTAAATTTGATTGAAAACAGCCTAGCAAAACCAGGACAAGGAATACAACAAGCAACTGAATTACACTACCAACATAGAATAGACCATGTTCAGATCTAATTGAAGATGCCCGGTAGCCTATTTGACTATATCCCTTAACACCTTCCTGAGGAACTGATCTTGAGGAGTGCACTTGTTATCAAAACATCGAGCGTTGCGTTCAACCCAAAGATTCCAAAAACCAGCCAAAAGAGAGCCACCACACTGCAACATTTTCTTTTGCAAAAGGACACCGTGCCAAGCCCACAAGAGTTGCAGAACTGATTGAGGCATGGACAAATTGATCTCAAATAACTTGAATATGTGGTTCCAAAGCTGTCTAGTGAATGGGCAGTGGATTAGAAGATGATCTATAGATTCCGCGCTGCTCATACATGGAAGACAAATCTTCGGCAGAATCAGACCCCTCTTTTGAAGATTATCTATCATCAAGATTTGCTTCCTACCTGCCAGCCATGAGAAGGATGAGACCTTGGGTGGAGCCTTGTATAACCAAAAATGAAAAGGAAGAGGAATATTGGTGGGACTTTGAGAAGGCCAGATCAAATTGTAATAAGATTTGGCCGGAAAAGAGCCAGAAGCTGATTCCGACCATACCAAGGAATCGACTGAGGCTGGAGAGGGGGATAAGAACTGAAGACGAAGAAGAAGCCTAGCAAACTCATCGTACTCTGCATCTGAAAGCCCCCTTCTACATGAGGGACACCAGGCTTCGTCTCCCTCAAAAACTCTCTAAATAATACAAAAAGAGTGGTTAAAATCACCTTAGGAAGGCAACCGAAGCATAAAATTTCACAAAAAAAAAGAAGGATTTTTGGGGATTTTGGCGAATTTTCCAATTTTTTTGAAAAAGGGGGATAAAGATGATTCAATAATACATGTTGATGGTATTGACGATTAAAAGGAGTTTATAACTGCAATATTTTTAAAATATCGATATATGGTTGATACATTAATGATATTTTTGGGAACTTGAGCTCAGTTTCACATCACCCGCATGTGATATCAACAGTACAACCAATACTATCAATGCTGCAATAATTGCTTATGAGGACTTCCTCTCACTCTCTAGATTTTAGTCATTGTTAATTTCAAGTACCATGAGTCATAAGGACTTCCCCTCACTCTCTAGATTTTAGTCATTGTTAATTACAAGTACCATGAGTCATAAGGACTTCCTCTCACTCTCTAGATTTTAGTCATTGTTAATTACAAGTACCATGAGTCATAAGGACTTCCTCTCACTAACCCCCAAGCTTGCTTCCATTTTGTTTTTTTGCTCTTTGTTGGGGTTCTCTAACTTTTTAGGTGAGCAAGTGATGTTCACACAAACTACTATTTTTTGAGATGGTTATGTGAGATTTTCTATGTTTTGTTAATCAATTATTTGTTACTTTGGATAACAAGGAATCGGATTTTATTGGAACAATGTGAATGTTCTTTTTTAATTTCGTTTCTTCAATTATTTGTTATGTTAGATTACAAGTAATTGGATTTTATTGGAACTATGTGAACATTTTCCAATTTCCTTTCTTCATCACTTTATTTTATTTTTTCACATCATTGTTAATTTTATTTATTTATTAAATTATTATTTTTTGTGTTTGGAAGTGTCCTTGTGCTTAGATTTTTGGAGTTTCCCATGCCGGACACTTTGACACTTGGCACCTGTGCCACGTGTCCAGGTGACTAGTAGCTGCTATTAAGTAGATTTTTGTCATGTCAGTGGTTTTCATAAGCAGTCATTTAATCATTTTTATTTGCTCCTTTAAGTAGATCTTTTAGTTGAATATTGTCGTTTATGGATTTCTGATTCATCGAACTAATAGAGTGATGAATCTGATAGGTAAGAACTAAAATTCCATGGAAACTGCCATCCATGGATTGAAATATCTGTCTCGTATTGGACCGATATGGCTACATCGTATCTGTATTGGCTCAATATGTTACACGATTGAGGTTGTGGGTCTCATACGGCACCAGTATGGTTCCCGATACGGGTCGATACAACCATAAAGGCAGATTTGAACGTAAATTTCTCTTTCATTTTTCTCCAATTTTTTTCTTTTTTCATTTCAACCACAAAGGGAGCTAAGAAATTCATTTTCAACTAGATTTAAGACTATTTTGGGGATCAAAACAAAAGATTTGAGTGGGATTCAAACTTTCAAAGAATTGAATTGGAATGGACTATTCGGGGAGAAATTAGAAAAAGGGTAAACCATCTCTTTTTTTATATATATATTTTTTTATTTTCATGATTTCATCATCTTTCGTTGTATTTCTATTTAATGGGCCTTAATTCACCAAATTATGCTTGATTTGTGTTCAATTAGGCCCATTTGGTTGATTTTCAGTAGGTCAACCCAACAGGTGACATCCGTGCCAAAGAATGATTGGATACACCGTGGAATACATGTTCAAAACACAAAAAGAGAGATTCTTGAATATCTCCTCTTCTTCTTCTTCTTTTCCTTTTTTTTTTTCCTGATATTTTCTGTCTTGTTTTTTTATTTTTTTAATTTTTTTTATTTTTTTTTATTTTTACCAATATGGTCCAACACAGGGCTGATACCGATACGTGACGCCTGCAGCATATTGTTTTTCTGAAATTTTCTTCTTCTTCTTTTCCTTTTTTTTTCCCCCTGATATTCTGTATATTTGGTATTGAAATTTTTTTTTTTTTTTGACCAATACGGTCCAATATGGGGCTGATACCGATAGGTGATGCCTGCAGCATATTGTTTTCCAGCTGGGCTGTTATGCCTGCTGATACCGATATTCAGAACCATGCTGCTATCACTGGTGCTATTCTATTGTATCGCATGTCTGCAACAAATAGTGCACACGTTACTGAATTTGTAAATGCTATAGGAGCTCACCACTGAAAGGAAGAAATCACTAGTCAAGATGAATTGTTCCCCTTTACTTCGAGAGTATATGGTTTGCAATTGATAAATCCATCTACTGTGACTGGGTGGCAAATTGGCTGGGGTGGGTCAGGCCAGGCCAATGCATATCCAAGTCCAGCCTATAAACTATGGACCTGAGTCCAGGCCCATCCTAGCCCAGGTCAGGCTCAGGTTGGGGCTGCACACAGTCGAAATACTAGATGCACTGCTGTTCAGTAAGTTGTGCTGCTTGAGGTCGATTTGTCAGGATTTTGGGCAGATGCAAGCCTAAGTCTCTAGCCCATATAATTATTAGGCCTAAAAACTCAGGACTGGATCCAAGCCAAGGGCTTCAAGGCTCTGCCCAAACCCAGCCCATCATGCCAGGCCAGGCCAAGCCAGGCCAACCCATTTGCCACCATAAGTGGGACATTGATATCCAGATATTCATGTCAGGTCTTTTTGCTGCAGTTGCAAGCCTCATCTCTTTGATCTCCTTACACATGGCACCACTTTTAGGGCAATCAGATCTGTTCATCTGATGGGGTACCACAGAAGTTAATAACTCAAAAGTCACAGTAATCAAGTATATTAGTCATCATATTAATGGACTGACAATGGATTGTTAAGAAAAAAGATGAGCAAAGGAATGGTAAGTGGTTCACATTTAATGGTGAAAATTGCAATTTCTTCCTCTGTTCATCCAAATGTAAACCCTGCCATCCTACCCCTTGCTAAGGAGGGTTCTAGGCTGTCTTTTCTAGCTTCGGGAAATTTTCTCTTCTTTTCTTATTTAACAAGTGCTGCCCATAAAAAAATTGAATAGTAATGAAATTCAGATCAACATGATTTTTTGGGCCACTGGCCATCCTACATGCTTGCCCACCTGGTCAGCAGTTCTGATTTGTCCTAGATGTATGTGACATCTGCAGTGGAGATGCTGGAAACGGGTGGGCATCCATCTCCCAGGAGGTTCATTTGCCTTCAAGGCAAATGTGCTGCTCTACAGTAGATCAGAACAAGCATGATTTCGGCACCTTGTGCTGGGGTTCCTATTTAGTTGTATATGAAAAAAAGCTCTTAGGTTTTTCAAACAAAGCTTGTGTGCAGCTCAGCGTCTGTCTTCCAAGGTCGTTTTAGCATCTGAGCTAACAGGTACAACAATACATGCATTAAGTGACATTTTTTTAAAAGGGTAGGGCCAAAAGGACGTGGGTGGAAATAGTAAGAAAGGACTCACGGACCCATAGCTGAACTGAGGATATGGTCAGTGATAGAGTGGAATGGCTTTACAAGATTCATGTAGCTGACCTCAGTTGACTTGGGATAAGGGCCATAAGGCTTTGATGATGATGGTGACATTGAGTGGCATTTTATCCAGCTAGTTATATGGACATTGGCAACCCCAAACCTAGCTCTTGGACTAGTATTATGTAAGTTGCCAACTTGCTACATTTTCTGTTTCGATGGTGCATTCTGAATTTTGGGTCATTTGCAATCTGGATCATTATTTTTGTAGATCCGAAATTATGCTTTTGTACTTTTACTGTTGATTAAGTTGTACTGTAAGTTTATATTTTGGATGTAGCTATTTATTCATTGATTTAGGCAATACCATGCATATGATATTGTACTATGCTGTAATAATAATAATAATAATTGTATTTGTCATTTCGTATATAGTTTACAATATCGATTCACATATAAAACTATATTTCATATACTTGGTGCATGCACTGGAGTGACTGAGACAGTCCTACCCTTTGCATGCTACTTATTGGAGGAAATAACATACCAAATACCCAGTCCTGTACCACGTACTGGAGCAACCTGCAATCCAAGTAACCTTTTCTTGAAAATTCTTCTTTCCAGTGGCTTTTGCTCTTGCTTTTAGATTCTTCTTTCCAATCTGATCTTTTAGCTATTAGTTAAAGTGGGTTGCATCCTCAGTGATTATTATCATACATGTTTAGTCTATTGGTCAATATTTTATTACTTCCATTTCCATTAAAGAAATACACATTGTTATTACTGATATGGTTACCGTCATTGCTCACCATGGTTATTTTTTATATGTAAAGGTGTATCTAATACTTGATGAATTCATTCTTGCTGGGGAGCTGCAGGAAACAAGCAAGAAGGTATGCCTTTTTCAAGTTTTCTATTATTTTCAACATTAGTGCATTGTCATGTAGCACATGGTGTGATATTGGTGGCTCATGTGGGGTGCTTGAAGATGGACGGTGGCACATGCAGTGCACGTATACCGACAGATCATAGCCCGTCAATCCACCAACACGGTATGGTGTCTAGGGCAGGGGCACAACTTTTTCCATGTTTTTTGGGACATGCTTCTTTCCCCAATGGTCATATTGTTGGACACATCTCTCTTCAATTTACTTGGTTTATGCCACAAAATGCTAGAGAAACCAAGGACATTTAATATTATAACTGCAAGATTGTGTCCTTGCTACTGAACAGGCCCTTAGGTGTGTTTGGACTTTGGATCTACAATTGACTTAGGTTGCAATAAGTGTGGAAGTTAAAAAATTTGGCTTCTGACTTGAAGTAATCACAATTTGGGACTGGTTATTCACTCTGAGCAAAGCGGGACTAGTCCCAAGATTCTCAACTCTTGACATGTTTACACGCAGACTCACACCCACACACCACATGGGTACTCGAACCCATGACCTCAGTGTTGAAACACACCCTATCTACCACCAAGCCATGAGTAGGGACCTATATAGGCCACATGTATGTCTAATAACGCCATTCCTGATTTTATGTCCATTTTCCTCATACTAGTGTGGCCCACTCGTTATGCAGATTAGCCTGATTTATGGGATATGGTGTGTTAATGGTCAGCCTCACCTATTTATTAACCCAGATCTCGCACACATGTGCCACATTGGCACATCTGCCGTGGTCACTTCTTCAATCTGTTCATGTGTGAATTGTGCTTGCATTCCTCATGGTGATGATGGTCAACTTCTACATGCAAATTCAGCCTTTAGTAGGCCCTCTCATGTTTAATCTCAGGTTGAGAAGTTAGGATTTGGTATGCATATTATAATGTTTAAAAGGAGCTATGAGCTCTACAAATCCTTGATTGGGGTACTTAGGCAATGGATCCAAACCATCCAATTCGTGGATCACTTCTTGGAGGAGCAAAAATGAAAAGTCCCAGCTTTTAAGTTTATAATATCTGATCCATCATTCATTTCTGGCCCAATAGAAAAGTCTAGAGCAATGGTCCAAAAATAAGTCTTTAGATGAAATGGTTAGAAGCAGCGAACCGCTGCAAATTTTGAGCATTGGCCATCCATGAGGTGGACTTTAATTTGGTTCATTTGGATGGATCAAAAGATTCACCATTCTAGTTGTTAGGGTGATGCCATTTACTAAATGGCACTGGGCACAAATTGGACTCAAAGCTCTTGATAGAAGTTTCCAAGTAGTGTACAACATACTGTCTTTGGTAAGAGAACTGGTGCATTTAACAAGTTTTGCTTGTTTTACACCCCAAATCAAATGGAAATTAAGGAAAATGGAGTTCTGACTAGCTAAAATCATCCTTATAAAACTAAGATTTTTTTGCATAATTCTCATTATGTTAGCACAAGTACAGATACTTGGGAAAACACATGTAGAAGACTCGGATAACTGCAAACAGGAGTCTTAAAAGTTTTGAGTTGATGCTTCTGAGTATTGGCCCAGAAAAAAAAGGACCATTGATGGAATGGTTGAAAGACCTGATTGTTGCAACTTTTGAACATTGGCCCATCCATGGGGTGGCCTATCGGTTGGTCTGTCCAGATGAATAGCCACACATTTCCCAGTCTCATGAGTTAAGTTTATATGTGCTATTTTACTACAAGTACCCCTCTTTCAAAAATATCCAGAGAGAGAATGTCCTTGCATTTTATAAAAACAAAAAAGAATCCATGAATGGAAGGCTAACCCTTCTCATTACTGTTTTGCAAATCTGACAGGCAATCATCGAAAGAATGGGTGAGTTGGAAAAGCAAGAGTGAGCACTTGCTGTAGAAGAGAATGTCTGAAAGCTTTTGGTTTGGCATTGTTGTTTCCCTATTCAATTTGGTTTCTCAACAGTTTCCCTTCTGAGGTATGAGGGGGAAAAAAAAAGAGAAGGAAATGTCTTGGGTGCGTGTATTGTTCTTCACTCGCAGGACTCGACTCGCAGGACTCGAGCACGTGAGAGCCAGTGCATACAAACGTAATATGCTAGTTCAATGGGTTTTGAGTGCCTTGTTGTTGCATGTCAATTTACATATTATGAATTTGAGATTGCTAATTCTTTTATCTATGATATTTTGTGACCTGAGTTTCTCCAAGCGGATCTCATGGTTTGGTGGTTCAGATCAATTATCTGATAGAAAGGCCCACCGTGGATGAACGATGCCCCAAAAATCTCATGGCTTGGACATCCCATCCCTAACTTTTTACATCAGTGCCAACATTAGGTGGAAGGTGAAAAAAAGGGCAGCAGCTTGGTAAATGGAAAGAAGGCGTGATATTGGATGAATAGATGTTTTCTTCCGACCTAGAATTGAGTTCGTTAAGATTGTCCTGTGGAGGGGATTTGGGGGCATGGTCCATCCATGTAAGCCTGAATAACTAACATGCAAAAATTGCACTGATCAGATTATCTTATCAAATCCTTGATTTATCGGTATTTTCCATAGCCATCCATTTTTCCAAGCCATGGGACGGTTAGGGTTGCCTAACAAATAGATGGATCAAATATGTTGATCGGACTTTTGTTTTTTTTTTTTTTTGTATAAATGACTTGACTGTCCATATCAAAGGCCATTGATCAAATGGTTAATATTAGTCAGATCGATGTGATGTTCCATGGTAGCCCGTGAAATGTTTGTTTGACTTAATGAACGGTCTAGATCAATGAATTGGACCTATGCAGCTGCAGCTAGCATCACAACCAATCAACCATCTTCTCCTTCCCGTGGCTGGGGCTTTTGATAACTGCCAGTGCCTGCCGCCGCTGCAAATTCTCCAACGTGATAGGGTCCATGATTTTGGGCCGTCTGTTTAGTATGATATTTAGACTTATGATCCATCCGCAATGGGGCCCAGTAAATTGGACAGTCCGGATTTGTGCGCATGTATGTTGTGTAGCACTCAGTGAAGGCCCTGCTTGCTGGATTTCGACTTCATTCTTCAACAAACGACCGCAGGCGATATTTGCTTTTAATAAAATATTTTAAAAGTGGGGTAGATTACATTGATAGTTGGCCACCGTTTGCAAGTTAGTGATGGGTCGTCCATTGTTGATGTGGCATTGCATGTGTGACATCGACTCCTTCCAAAATGCTGGCCTCATTCGTGGATTCGATGTCCTTGGGGGCAAAAATCTCAACCATATCTATAATTCTGGTGGGCCACACCACAGGGAAGAAAGGGTATAGAATACCAACCTCATAGGTTTGTACGTGTGGCTATCATGGCGAAATTCAGTAAATCCGTTAATCAGGCGAAACTCACCGGGATGAAGTCAATATACACAAAAATCAGCGTGGAATGCCATATGACATTTACATTTCTCCAATTGGTGTGGTCCATCTGAGCTTTCCATCGGGCTGATCTTTTGAGTGCACTGTTCAAATGAAGGTTACCACCTGATGGATGGAGTAGATTTAATTATACAACATGGTGGGCCCCACAGTGCATGGATGTTTTCTGCTCTGACCTAAAACAGTTTGTAGACGATTCTGGCCCTGTGGGATATCTCAGATTGGCTGGGGCTCCAATTCAGGAAGATATCTCAGCGCCAAAGCAACTTTTTATCAGCGGTCAGTAAATGGTGGAGCCTGTGGGATTCGAAAGTTTCGACCTTTATTCATTACATATTTACGCATTCGATGCCTACCAATTGAATGGCTAGGATTGTCCACTAGCGTGACTTTCAGCCAATCCAATGAGATATAATATTGTGTTGGTTCTCTGCTAATTATTCCAAACTAACCCTGAAACTTTTATCAACTTTGAAATGGATAAAACTTTAATTAGTAAACACATTTGTAGTCTTCTCTTATCTACAGATAGTAGTTCATCGCCGCCATTGTTTTAACTCTTGTGTTCAGCTTCAGTTGTCGACAAGAAAAATGTAGGTTGCCTCATCCCATCTCGAGCATGTAATTAGTTGATCTACAAGTCAACCAATCTTTAGAATAATCTGCCTCTAGCTTAACCTACTTCAAATGAGGTACCTCGTTCGTTGAGAATTCTATAATCAACTATTCCTTTTAAAATACAACGACTTGCTTCTAACAGAGACTTCTGAGGATTTTACATATATAAATCCACTCATGTTACCAAAAGCTTACAACATCTGACTATGACAAGTTGGATAAATCAAGCTCCCCACTGGCTTTTTTTTAATTGGAAAACTCATCTGCATTCACATAAAAGGCAAATATACACTGCAATAGACATTCGGGCTTCCTCAGGAAAAAAGGACCTTAGCAAAGCCTATCATCAAGAAGCAGACTAAGGGAAACAAGAAAACGAAAATGGAAACCAGCTTTCGAAGGGATGGAAACCGGGGCCTATCTCCCTGAGCACCTGCCCACTAGCTGCCTATTCTTGTTCACAACCAGACTGATGTCTCATCAAAATCAACTCGCATTGTTGCGGAAACCCCATCATACCAGTTGTATTTTGTACCAGTCAATGGTTCCATCCAACCATTGCATCACCTCATACACTTATTTGCATGTTGCGGGTTTAACACTTGGTGAACATAGTGAAAGTTTTCAAGTTCTATTTTGGTTTAGGATAGTGAGCTCCTCATAAATTATATAGATAATATAAATTTACCACTCTTTAATACCTTTTGCAACTTCAAAGGAATAGATTTTTTTTTTTTTTTTTTTTAAATTATTATTTTTATTTATTTAATTTTTTATTTATATTCTTCAAGTCTCCGAAGAATTAGCCTCATTGACTAGGGTGTACACTGCATCCAAGTGCTTAGGATTTAGCCTTCCAACGAGCAATGATCTACACAGATGAGATCTCTTCTATACCATCTTTCAGTTGTGATAGTCACATTTCCTTGTTTGATTACAGATGTGATAAATTTATACTAATTTTCCGGAGTGTTTCATAAACATCTTAGCATATGTTTTATGAATCCACAACACCAAATGAGTGATCATCCACCACTCATAATCTTCTATCATACTTCATCATATCACACAATTGGTCATGTAATACCACATTTCTTATGTCACATCCATGGACTTTGGATTTAGCCTTCGAAGGCAGGGCAGCTATATATATAAATGAGATGAACACTCTTTTATATAACATCTTCCAATTTTGATAGCCGCATCTCTTCTTCTCTTTTTTGCGGCTGTGATGAATTTGCATCCATTTTTCAAAGATCTCGTGAACATCATAACACATTCTGTCAATCTACTAGACTGAATGAATGATCATCCATCATCCTTGATTTTTGTCATACTGCATATTGCACATTTGATTGTATAGAATCCTTAGCCTTCTCAAGTTTACTATTAGAAAGCTCTACCGCTTGTAGCTCTTCCATTTTGAGTCTCTCTTAAAATTGTTCTTCAAGTTTGTTGTGAATCTGAAGGGACTACATCCTTTGCCCGCTATGATGATGCCTTATCAAATATCACATTTCGAGGCTTGCGACATCCTTCCACTTGATGGGTCTAGGCATCTCCGGCCCCTTCTTTGATAATTGCATCCAACAGACTACATCATCCTTCAACCACCAAGATGATGCCTCGTCAAATATTACATTTTTGAGAAATGTGTATATTCCATTTGATGGGTTTAGGCATATCTAGCCCTTTCTTTGATCATTGTATCTCACAAAGATACATCTTATAAATCCTTCCTATCTAGTTTCATACATAGCTATTTTGACAAAATACATAATAGGCATACTTAAAAAACCCCCAAAGTGTCTACCTCCATGTTTCTTCTCTATGTCTACCACCAAGCCATGGAGCTGGACCCGAATATACACATGTTAATTGTCAGCATATGTCACTATTCTTTAGATACAAATCAAATTCCAACCTATACTCTCCCTCATTGTCGGATCGCAAGCAATGAATTTTGCAGCTAGTCTTTGCTTCTACATGCCATGATTCTCTTTAGAATCTTTCAAACAATTTAGATTTCTCTTTCAAAAAGTACACCTATTAGTACATAGGAAAGTAATTAATGAAAGTCATGAGATAGCGGGATTCACTCATCCCTGCATATTTCACTCTTCTGTGCACATATTATCACTATGGAGATCAAGTAGAGAAAGTCTCTTTATAAGTAATGTTGAGGTTATTAATTATAGCCCACATGAGCCAATCTTGCATGCCATAGAGCTGGGGTATTATTATGGCTTATTATGGCGAGTCTTATTATAGCCCACATAAGTTACTCCTGCACCTTTTTAATTTCCATCACAGACGCTTCACTCATATGCATCTGCAAATATATATCCTTGCGCACAAAGAAGACTTACTGTACTGCTGACATTATCTAAGGAACCGATAATGAGTTCTTAGTCATGCTGGGAATTATGTACCACTTGTAAAGATCATAATCCTCACTGAACATAGTAGTGATTTTTGCATCAACCGCATACTTCATACGATGCATAGTGCTATCTACAGTCGATCTCCACCACCCAGTTTCCATCGTACAACCAAAGCTATAAAAGTTTCATTTGTTGCTATATATGTATGCGATAAAAGTTTCATTTGTCGCTATCTATGTGATTTGTAACTATGGAATAAAAGAATTAGATTTGAAAAGAATTTCCATTTTGATAGTTTCTTTTCTGTTAAACACTCTGAATCAACAGTTTAATAGTTGGTGTGGTCTATCTTAGTACCTACACTAGTTAAGCAAAGATCCAATGCCATGTTTGCTTGATCATATGATTTTGTTCTATCCATGAATCGGTATAATCAACAAGATCTAATCACCCCACTTCTTTTGACCTGATCTTAGACCTTTTATAAAGCTCTTGACTCACATGCTTTGATGCGGCTAGCATATCTAGGATAATTTTCTCTTCACCGGTTATACATTTCAGGAAGTTCATTATGAGAGCGCATCATTTAGGAGTTATATGGAGGTGACCTCGGCGATCACTTAGAACGAGACAAGACAATCACCCTTTTAGAGGAATGATATTTCTAGCCATATTTAAAGAAGGAATTCAGGAAAGCAATGTAAATGTGTCATACATGTTAAACATCTAAGGAGCATTGACTGAACACAAGCCTTTACACCCTTCTAATTGTATGCGATGACCCTTCAAAGGATTTATCAATGGACTTCGTGCTAGGTCTTCCGCAGACCCAACGAGTAACGTATTTGGTATTTGTAGCGGTTGACGGGTTCTCTAAGATGGCCCATTTCATCTTGTGTAAGAAAACTCTAGACACAACCCATGTTGCTAATCTATTTTTCAAAGAGATTATGCAACTATATAACGTACTAAAGACTTACCTTAGATCACGATACCAAATTTCTTAGTCAGTTTTAGAAGACTTTATAGGGATGATTTAACACCACCTTACAATTTAGTAGTGCTTATCATCCTCAAATGAATGAGCAGACAGAAGTGGTAGATCATACACTCGAGAACCTCATATGTTGTATCTCTATTGTTAAGCCTAAGCAGTGGGATATTGCTCTTGCTCAGGCGGAGTTCACCTTCAACATGTGGAATTAGTCCACCATCAAGTCCCCATTCAAGGTTGTGTATAATCGAGTTTCCAAGCATATACTCAACCTACTCATGTTGCCTATGTTACCTAGTATTAGTGTTTAAAGGGGTGATAACATGCTAGTTCACCCTTGTAAGGAGAGGTTTCCACCTGAGACATATAATAAGGTATGGAATAAGAAGATATGGCATGTTCCAATACTTAGGAAAATCAATTGTAACACCTATGTTGTTGATCTTCCCAAGGGTCTAAAGATCTAATGAGCTTTCAATGTGACAAATATGTATATATAAGTATCATGAGTTGAGTCTGTTGAAAAACTCAAGGACAAGTTCTTTTCAAGTTGAGGGGATTGATGTAGAACGGATTGCAAATGCATTCTTGGCAAAGTTGGACCAAAAGAAGCCTGAAGGGAAGCAAAACTAGTCAAGGCCCATTCAGGCCCATTCTACGTAGGGCATGATGTAATTGGGCTCTAGGCATGTTTTATCAAAGAAATTCATTTTTGGATAGGGAGAAATTATTGTTCGGAGTTTGGATCATAAATTACTTGTAACGTATGATCCAAGCATCATCATGAAATGCATGATCTATCGATTCTTATGTAGCAAGCCATCCAAGGTTAACCGACCGCATAGCGGGACATGCCTGTTCATTTCAAGAGAAAATGCACCCTTTGTTTAAATTTATTGATTTCAGGAGAATGTTATTATTTTTATCGTATTTCCTATTTCCTTGCAGTTTTAGGATTTATGTCTTTTAGAAGTTGCTTGCAATTTAGTCAAGAATATTCTAGTAAGGTTTATCTAGACTTTTTATTTTTGGCAAATTAGCCTTTAGAAGAGTTTTACTATTTCGGATAACTTTTAAATCAATTAGGATTTGGTTTTTTTTTTTTTTTTTTTTTTTTTTTTGAAATTAGTGGTGTAATCGAAAAATTCTACGCACATTATTCAATAAAATACCCAAATTTTCTCTTTTATTTTCTTGTGGACTCCATAACTCTTCTTCTAGATTCACAGTTTTAATCGCCTGCTTCACCCTCCTTTCTACATTCAGAATATCCCTTCCTTCTTCTATTATTTGTCTAGTGTTTTCTTATCTCCATGATCATTGTGGTTTTTGGTGTCTCCTCATATTCTCATTTTTGCTTATGGTTTTGACCCCATACTTTCCTTTCAAGTTTTTCTTGATCATAAGGCCTCCATCTTGTTGTTGATCTTTAGGAGCATCACATATATATGACTGATCACGAGATTTTTCAGCTTGTATACAGACCATGGTATCATCCACCAGGAAAATGCTACCATGAGAGCCTCATATATGACTGATCACGAGATTTTTCAGCTCGTACGTATACAGACCATGGTATCATCCACCAGGCAAATGCTACCATGAGAGCCTCATGCTCAAGGCATATACCATTTTTTTTAGTGGTACTCTTGTCTTCGCAGCTTGGAGCCTATAACTTTATTCCGAGTGTCCAACTGTGGTAGTTCTCCACATGACTGTTGCGCAGCACGCCAACAACGTAGTGAGCCTATATCCAATCTCAAGCCTCACCCACAAACGATAAACAAGAAGAAATATAGACTACAAATAGATCAAAGCAATTCAAACACAAGATAAGATATACGTGAAAAAATTCCAAACTAGGGTAAAAAATCACGGATGCAAACTTTAACTATGAAGAAGAACAAAGATTACAAGATAAAATACAAACCTCTCCCTTGGAAGAACATTAAAAACCCTTAGCCCACACCTTAGAATAACTTTTATCATGCCTAGAAAATCCCTAGGAACCCCTATTTATAGTTTAGGCAACTCCCCTTCCACACCCTTACAAAAGGTGACACCAAAATCCGCAGTCCGTATCGGATTCGAAAACGAATCTGCGTGACTATGACTGGTCGTGCAGGCTGCACGACCGGTCAAGCTGGTTCCATGACTAGTCGTGAATGGGTCACGACTGGTCGAGCACCTCGGGACCAAAAAATGATGCTCGCTGGACTTTGAGTCGAACCGGTCCACGACCGTTCGAGCGGGCCCCCACGACCGGTCGTGCACAGCCCACGACCGGTCGAAGACGGCCCCAGATGTAGCTCCACATCTCAACAATCTCAAACTTGGAGACACATCACCGTAAGCCTTCGTCTTCTTCATCCAGAGTGCACCAACTTCCTGTCTTCAAGCTTGAAGACCAATCAAAGCTGAATAGAGCTTCAACTTCTCCCTTGTGACCACCTTGGTCAGCATATCCGCAGGATTTTCACTTGTATGAATCTTCTCCAAAATAATCGATCCATCTTCCAGTAACGAACATATGAAGTGATATCTGATGACAATAAACTTGGTCCTTGAATGAAAGGCTGAATTCTTAGCCAAGTGTATTGCACTCTGACTGTCACTGTACAGCTTACACTCTACTTGTTTCTTACCCAACTCTTCCATAAAATCTTGCATCCACACCATCTCTTTGCATGCTTCTGTAGCCGCAACATATTCTGTTTCTGTTGTACTGATAGATACTCTCTTCTGTAACTGAGAGACCCAACTAACTGCAACACTACCCAAAGTAAGCACATAACCTGTAGTGCTCCTTCTGCTGTCGATATCTCCTGCTAAATTTGAATCCACGTAGCCTTGTAGCTTGATTTCTGATCCACTATAGCACAACTCTATATCCTCAGTACTTACCAGGTATCTGAGGATCCACTTCACAGCTTTCCGATGTTCTGTCCCAGGGTTATTCATGAACCTGCTAACAACTCCCACTGCTTGAGTAATGTCTGGCCTCGTGCTCACCATAGCATACATGAGACTCCCAATGGCTGACGTGTATGAGACTTTAGCCATGTAGTCTCGTTCCTCCTGCGTCTTTGCCCCTTGCTTCTTAGATAGCTTGAAGTGGTTGGCTAATAGAGTGCTAACCAGCTTAGCACCTCCCATATTGAATCGATCAAGTACCTTGGTTATGTACTCTGCCTATGATAAAACAAGTTTCTTATTTTTTCTGTCACGCTTTATCGTCGTGCCTAGGATTTGTTTTGCAACTCCTAAATCCTTCATGACAAATTCTATAAACAGTTGTCTTTTGAGATCTGAGATGTCCTTCATGCTTGAATCGGCCACAAGCATATCATCAACGTACAGAAGAAGGATGATGTACGACGTATCAAACTTCTTCAAATAACAGCAATGATCTGCATAACATCTCCTAAAACCGTTTCCCGACATGAAACCATCGAACTTCTTGTACCATTGCCTCGAGGCCTGCTTCAGGCCATATAGAATCTTCTTCATTTTGCACACTTTGTTCTCCTTTCCTGGTGCCATGTATCCTGTCGGCTGATGCATATATATCTCTTTTTCAAGGTCTTCATGAAGAAAGGCTGTCTTAACATCTAACTGCTCTAGATGTAAGTCCTCTGTAGCCACTATACTCAAGATCATACGAACGTAGACATTTTCACCACAGGTGAAAATATTTCAGTGAAATCGATACCTGCCTTTTGTTGAAACCCTTTTACAACCAATCTATCCTTGTATCGTTTCGAACCATCATGCTCCTCCTTCAGTCTGTAAACCCACTTGTTATGAAGAGCGTTCTTACCCTTAGATAAAGTGACTAGCTCCCATGTACGATTAGACTCAAGAGAGTCTATCTCCTCATCCATGGCCTGCTCCCACTTAACCCGTGTATCTGACTGTAACGCCTCTTCAAAATACTCTGGCTCACCATTATCTATTAGTAGTAGATAATGTAAGGAGGGTGAGTATCGAACCGTGGGTCTCCTCTCTCGAGTAGACCTCCTCACAACTGGTGTATGCGGCTCTGCCTCATAATGTTCCTGTGCATGATCATCTTGTGGCATTGTAACACCTGTGTCTGGTAACTCTTCCAACTCTATGAATTCCTTTTCCTCGGCCTTATTTGCTTGCACGCTGTCCTTATGCATCACTTTTTCATTGATGACTACGTCCTCGCTTCTGATGATTTTCTTATTTTCTGCATCCCAAAATCTGTAGCCAAAATCATGCTTTTTGTAGCCTATAAATGTGTACCTCCTGAACTTCGCATCCAGCTTATTACTGTGCTCTGCATCAATGTGAACATATGAAGTGCAACCGAACACTCTGAGATGTGCAAGGTTCACTTCTTTTCCAATCTAAGTTTCTTCTGGTAGCCCACCATTCAATGGTGTTGAGGGACTTTTATTGATAAAATATGTGGCAGTATTTATAGCATCTACCCAAAAGGTCTTGGGCAATCCTGTATGTAATCTCATGCTCCTAACACGCTCAAGGATGGTCCTGTTAATGCGCTCAGCCACACCATTTTGTTGCGGTGTCCCTAGAATCATTTTCTGATGTTTGATTCCACTTATTACACAATACTATTCAAATCTCTTATCACAATACTCTCCCCCATTATCAGATCTGAGACACTTTATTGTTTTATCTGTTTTATTTTTTACCATAACTTTTTACTTCTTAAACGCATCAAATACATCAGATTTATACTTTAAGAAATAAACTCACAGTTTTCTACTAGCATTATTAATAAAAGAAATGAAATAACGTGAGCCACCAAGAGATGATACCTGTACCGATCCCCATACGTCAGTGTGTACAAGCTCCAACAGATGCGTCTTTGGAACGCGTCCTATCTTCTTAAAGCTTACCCTCTTCTGCATGCCATACACGCAGTCATCGTAGAATTCCAAGTCAATAGACTTTAGCCCTGGTAGCTTCCCTTTTGACAATAGTATCTTCATCCCCTTCTCACTCATATGTCCCAACTTCTGATGCCATAACTGCCCATTCACTCCAGTTGATGCGACTGCGAGTGAACTATACGATCTTAAAGTCACGTACAAAGTACTTTCCTTTTTGTCTCGAGATATTACCAATTCATCTTTTGTGATCTTTTAAGAATTAATGGTGAATGTCGTCACATAACCGGTATCGGCCAACTACCCCACTGAGATCAGATTCCTTTTCAAACTCGGTACATATCTGACATCCTTTAATTTCAAAACCGTTTCATCTTTCTAATTGACCTGAACGTCTCCCTTTCTAATGATACTGCACGACTCATCATCACCCAGGTAGACTCTTCCAAAGTCACCTGACACATAATCATGCAGAACTTCCTTACATGAAGTGGCATAAAACGAAGCACCCGAGTCTATAACCCAAGACTCATTCCTCACATCAAAAGACAAGATCAACGCTGTTGTGTTGCTCTTCTCAGACAGATTCACTGAATCTTTCTCGCCTTGAGAGCTTCCATCTTGTTTCTTAAGCGCCCTGCAATCACGTTTCATGTGCCACTTCTTGCCGCAATGCCAACACCCGTCTTTGTCTTTCGGTCCCTTGGACTTCTTCCTTGACTTAGAACGCTTAAGTTATTGTCTCATTTGTTTAGCGATCTTCCTCTTCCTTCAACGTTTAGAGCATTCCCTGAATCCCCTGAAACTCCTGATGCCTTCCTTTTAGATACTTCACTGAGAATTAGATTAGCCACATCATCAAATTTCAGCTTTGTCGACCCTGAAGAATTACTCACAGTAATTACCAAACTATTTCAACTATATGACAGACTGGATAAGATCAACAGTGCCCTGACCTCATCCTAAAAAACGATGCCAACGGATTTCAACTGGCTCATGACTGTATTGAACTCGTTTAGATGTTCAACCACGCTCCCACCATTTGACATATTCATGTTGAATAACTGTTTCATAAGATGAACCTTGTTGGACACTGAAGGTTTTTCATACATGGTGGCTAGGGCTTCCATTAATTCTTTTGTCGTTTTTACCTTGGATATATTGAAGGCGACGCTCTTAGACAAAGAGAGTCGGATCGTTCCTAAAGCCTTCATATCCAGTAAAAATCATTCATCATTTGTCATCTTTTCTGGTTTCTTCTTTTTTCCTCCTAGAGGAATATAAAGGTCCTTCTGATACAGATAATTCTCCATCTGCATCTTCCAGAAGGTAAAGTTTGAATCATCAAACTTCTCAATTCTAGTTTTCTCTTCTTCCGTCATCACTCACAATAGAATTAAACCAATAGCTTTGATACCAGTTGTTGCGCAGCACACCAACAACGCAGTGAGCTTAGATCTAATCTCAAGTCTCACCCACAAACGATAAATAGGAAGAAATATAAACTAGAAATAGATCAAAGCAATCCAAACAAATCACAAGACAAGATATACATGAAAAAATCCCAAACTAGGATAAAAAATCATGGATGCAAACTTTCACTATGAATAAGAACGAAGATTATAAGGCAAAATACTAACCTCTCCCTTGGAAGAATATAGAAAACTCTTAGCCCACACCTTAAAATAACTTTTATCATGTCTAGAAAAGCCCTAGGAACCCCTATTTATAGTTTAAGCAACTTCCCTTTCGCATCCTTGCGAAAGGCGACACCAAAATCCGCAGTCTGCATCGGATTTAAAAATAAATCTGCGTAACTACGACTGGTCGTGCAATCTGCACGACCGGTTGAGCAGGTCCCACGACTGGTCGTGAATAGGTCACAACTGGTCAAGCACCTCGGGACTAAAAAATGATGCTCACTAGACTTTGAGTCGAACCGGTCCATGACCGGTCAAGTGGGCCCCTACGACCGGTCGTGCATAGCCCACGACCGGTCGAAGATGGCCCTAGATGTGGCTGTACATCTCAACAATGACTTATTCATGTAAAGGAAACTCTAAAATAAAGAGTGTCTCATGTTCAAGAGTGCTATTCTCTTTCTGTATGAGCTGCAACCTATGTAGGGTCCAACCATGTCCAACGCTCATTTTGACATCTTTTACATCTAAAATGCCAACAGACATACTATTAGCAACAGAGTGCAAATAGCACTCTTCCTGTTGTCCCACTCCACTTCTGTTTCTGTATAGGATCTACAAGTGGATCTATGTTAAACCCATATTTCATCTCCTATGATTCCTAGGTACCCTTGCAAATGCAACTCCATGGATGACTTCCACAAGTTATAGTTAGACTGTCAATATTCTCTAGAATAGAAAACACCATCTCTTGCCATCCTCTGGTCACTGATCGAATCGATCAATATTTTGAGCAATCGAGCAAGTATATTTATGAACATGATTTGGTCTAAAACACTAAAGAGAGCCTCAGCTAAATCTTTGATCTGATCCAATCCAAGTGATAAAAAATAACGTACTATATTGTTATTGTTGTCGTGAAAACTATGGTTCTAGTCTTAGTTTTAGTGTTCACTTAGCAGAGGGATGAAACATACAATCGTATTTGTGTCATCGTTCATAGATCCCAACATGCACAGAGAACAAATTGCAAATGCAGTGTAGATCTCACACCCATGTACTAACGACCTTACTTTTTTTTTTTTTACACGCGCACACACACCCCACACACTCACGCCATAGTGGGATTTCACCACCTATGGATACTCAAACCCTTGACCGGGTGTTGAAACTCCTGAGAGTCTACCACCCGAGCAATGGTAAGGATCCTAATAAAGACCTTACTTGATGGTTTCATAAGAACTCCAATAGAGTTCCTAACAATTAGCCCAAAAAATCACATATTGTGTTTATAGATGTTCCAAGCAAACAAATGAGTGTTTTGGCAAGGTTTTGTTTTATCCCAGATTGATCAAGGAAGAGAATTTTAATACCTTTTGTAAAAGAACCTCTCGTATAAGGGGCTTTAGCCCCTTCTAGAGATTATGCTTTTAGCTGTATAGTTGTGAGCTACGTCCTGCTGCGCGCGAACATGCTTGCTTGCCCTCTATAATTTTTTGTCTTTTCAAATTTAAATGTTTTAGTGAGTTCCTTTAACATTCAAATGCTTTAATTTGTAACGATTTTTCTCTTACTTCTTTTGTTTGTTTGTAACCATTACAGAGTAAGAGAAAGAGTCCATGCTTTCCATAAGAACCCATAATCTCTGCATCTATCCCTTCTGGAGATTTTGCTTTGAGGTATACAGGTGTGAGCTATACATGTCATTTTCCACATGCGCACATGCACGTCCCAGGAAGGGTGTGGATATATATAGTGTAGTATGTGTGCACCCGAGCACGCTTGCTTGCCCATCCATATATAATTTTTTGTCTTTTCAAATTTAAATGCTTTAGTGAGTTTCTTTGACATTCAAATGCTTTAATTTGCTGCAATTTTTCTCTTAATTCTCGTCTGTTTCTAATCCTCATAGAGAAAAAGAAAGATTCCATACTTCCTACAATCTCTGCCTCTATCCCTCTCTTTTCAAAATTTTTCTTTTTAAAAACTCCCGTACAACCAGATCCCTTGAGCTTTTGAGGTACAATCTGGTAGTGCATCTAGGGTTAAAGTTACATGACTTTTGTTGGTGGATCAAGGATCTTTCTGTTGTCTCAACCACTGCACTTGTGAGTTGGAACTCGTAAAAAAGATAGTGAGATTTATCATGAGGACCCTTCTGTTATCTCAACTACTGCACTTGTGTGAGTTGGAACTAGTAAAAAAGATAGTGAACTGGTCGTGCTTGGCTCTACAATCTTGCAATGTTCTGCAGCTCAATTTCACTCATCATTGAAGTGATAGTAAGCTATTCAGATAATTTCAATTTTTTTTAAATTTTATTATTATTATTATTATTTTTCTTCTTGGCCATCTCTTTAATTAACGTCACAAGCACATGCTTGAATGGCAACCCTAGCAAAACCATGCTTGAATACACAATGTGGAATAAAAAAGAAAATTTTAGGGCACAAGAGAGAAATCAGTCTCTTTATTAATAGAATATCCACCTCGCAAATGCAAATTCTACACTAAGTAAAACCGCAACTTATACAATAGGGTTACATGCTACTTTCGTGTTACTATTCCTTGACGGACTGAAAAGAATAAAACAAAAGAAAATAAAATTAAAAACTAATGGCTAAGCAAAGAGACCCATTGTATACAATGGGATTACAGGTATGAAGTCAATATACAAAAATCAACCTGGAAGGCCAACCCACAGTGCGAGAACTTCTTTACATTGCTTCCATTGGTGTAGCCCATACGAGTTTTCGATCAGGCTGATCTTTTAAATGTACACTTCAAATGAGGGTTACCACCTAATGTACGGAGTAGATTTACATATAAAATATGGTGGGCCCCAGGAGCATGGATGTTTTCCTTGCTGACCTAAAATAGATGTGGTAGACGATTCTGGCTATAACATGATATCCCAATCAAAGCAATTTGATTATCAGCGACCAAAAATGGCGGAGCCGGCCGGATGCATGGTTCGGATCATCACACGTATGTTACTGATGTTCCAATAGTTTGGACCTTTTATCATCATATATTTATACATTCGATGCCCAACAATTGAACGGTCAGGGATTATCCAGTAGCGCGACTTTTGGCCAATATAATAGCGTGATTTGGGCTGTTTGATCCAACTGGAGTGGGCCCTACAACTTGGTTGGTCTAGATTAATCTGTATGTAAGCAACGTGTGCGACAAACAAGGCGCCATCGTTACTCGTAGTGCAAGCTCACAAGGTCAAGCCAAAAAGATTTTCTTCCTATCTCACGGCATTCTTCATAGTTTACCTGACGCGGATTGTATAGCAGTGTGGACCCGACCATGATGTATGTGTTTTATCCACATCGTCCATCCATTTTTTTAAAGCTTATTGCAGGGCATGAGCCCAAAAATGAAGCAGATCCAAATATTAGGTGGACCACACCACAAGAAAACAGTGGTGATTGAACGTCGACCGTAAAAAAAGTTCATAGGGCCACTGTAATGTTTATTTTCCATATAAAGTATTGATTGGGTCACACAGACACGGATGATGAAGAGAAAATACAAATATCAGCTTGATCTAAACTTTTACAGCCCCCAAAATGTCTTTAATGGTCGGTGTTCAATCACCCCTGTTTCTCATGATATGGTCTATCTAAGATTTAGAACTGCCTCATGTTTTTGGATCATGCTTTAAAATGATCTACCAAAATGGATGAACAGTGAGGATAAAACACATACATCATGGTCAGGGCCACAGAGCACTCTCGAGTGGCAGTCGGTCTCCTACTTTTCCGTTACGGTGCCCGGCACTCACCGTGTAGGCTGGGTTAACGTGAAAGTATAAATTACTTCTAGCATAGTTTAGTACCACATCGGATACAAGTAAAATTATTTATACTATTTCAATAGTTGACATTATAAATATTATTGTAGTAACAAATTTTATTATTTGTGTAGTTGTCATTAGATTACGTTCAAGATTTTAAGAACACTAAATCTTGAACACTAACACTCTCTTACCAACTGTAAGAATATTATTAAATTTATTATTTTATTATTTATATGTTTTTTATTTTTTCATTTATTTAAACTATAATGTAACATTCTATTTATAGGTCTCAAGTAATTTCTTATTTTTAACTTATTTAAGCTACAATTTATCCTTTCTTTTAAGGAGTTCATTTCTCCAAAAGTACATGTAAAAATAAACAGGTTTTCTAAATTTATACAACTATTAAAAGTGAAAATAATAGTTTATTTTCCTATCATTTTCAAATCATGCATCATAGATTGAAAATCTACGATAAATTAGTCCTAAGGTTAAAATTCTAATATACGTGGTTAAAATTCTAATATACTTGACTACATTCAATATCACAATTCTCATATATATTATATTTAGAATGGTTTCCTTGTTGCAGCTAGAGAACGATTTGCCACTTAAATATAGGTATGCTAGGTGTGAATGACTTTCACATAAGATATTAACATTCTCTCATTATCTTGAAATAATTAGAAAACATGTAGTCATAAATGTTAGGAGAATTAAGGTTTTTTTTTTTTCTTCTTCTATCACATGCACTCACACACCACACATATGCCGGCCATGCACTCACATTGCAGTGGGTGCTCGAACTTATGACCTCATGTTGAAACTCTTGTGTGTCTATCACTGAGTCATAGGGTCGGTGGTAGGAGAATTGAAGATTTAAAAAGTAGAAAATTTTAATTTTTAATTTATCTTATTTCATGTTGTTTATTAGTGTTTGGTCTAGTTTCGCATTGCAAACGGGTTGGAAAAATTAAGCCTTTATGTTAGAATCATTAATATATTATTTGGATTGGAATCTAAGAGTATGCCATGCACCAACCTCGCACGTGCATGTGCAGGGATTGTGATCATGGCCAAGACGTAGTGTGGCGTGTCTTTGACTCGACTTATTTTATTTATTTTTTACATGAGTGGTGTCATGTGCATGTACATATGGGCGGAGCCCTACCATGCACTGACACAACATGAATGAACAAACATGCATATCATTAATGCGTCACCCACAAGCGCATTAAGCTCCAATGACTACTTCTTGTATATATGTAAAGGCTTCTCTTTTCTCATTCCAAATAAATCAAAGAAATTAATTATCTCATTTTTTTTCCTCTAATTTTTCCTTTGGATTTCTCTCTACAAACTTTCCTTTCAGTAAAGCAATAGGAATGAGCTTTTGTTCATTTGTTGGGATTGTGTATGTGCACCTGATTGAAGTCGTCCATCATGGAGGAGAGTTGCTGTATAGTAAGGGCACAATTGTTGGGACTTAGCGCATTGAAGATCTTCCTTGTGAGGGCAAATTTGTCTTTATGAAAATGACTATAACATGCCTCGACTTTTTGAATAATTATTTTACCATTTCTTGTTAACGATTTTTAGATTTTCTGCTTTATCTTTTTATTAGATCTAATGATTTAAAAATAGTTTTCTATATAAAATCTTGACCTTTATGGTAACTGTTTTTGAGAATCCTAGAATTATTATTATTATTATTATTTTAAAAAAGAATTGTAAGAGATGGTAGCACAAAATGAAGTTTTATCTTATTACTCTCAAGCTGATTTATGTAATTAAATATCCTACCCTATTATTTGAGGTTAATGAGCCAGCGACATCCTTTGAGCAATCCAAATAGAAGAACAATGATTATCTATGCTTATTGGTTAGATAGCTTAATCAATTCATGAAGAGTATTATCAATGGTTTAGATCAATAATAAATTAAGTATGTTGTGATATATAATATTTATATGTATAGGAGTTGTATATGTATAAGTATTGGTAAGCGAGGTTGTTAGATTGTAATTTCAACGGTAGGTGTTGAGACTCAAATATTGCATATTAGACCTCGGTTTGTACCTGATTTTACGAACATGATACTATCTAACGGCCTATTTTAATCATGTTTGTGTTGCAAGGTGTATTTAGGAGCCTGGACTGAAAAAGGGTACTAAAATCATGGATTTAACGCTCATAAATCACCAAGGCAAGGGACAGACCCTAGGAGACCGAGATCGAAGAATTTATATGCTAAAGATATGAGAAAATCAAGTGATTGGGTTTAAATGGGCCTAAAAGTCGGCTAGAATGTAAGATCACAGGGTTCCTACCATCTGTTCGGCTCAAAACTTTATATATGGCCTAAGGACCATAAATCAACCGTATACGTCGAATTTCAGCCATTCAATCCTTGTCGAAGTGGCCCAACGGATAGATCAGACCACAAATATCTGATTTGGGGCTCACCTGATATTTGGATATACTTCAATTTTGGTCTCAACCCCTTAAATAGGGTGACAGAATGAATGGACAAAGCGGATTTTGGATACACATCATAGTGGACCCCACATGTGCATCATGCGTCAGTGCACACGTGCACTGGACGGGCGCTGGACATTCAGTCTGGTCAACAGATGGTTGACCCATTTTCCACCCTGCAAGACACCATCGGGCGGGCGCTAGTCATTTGTTCTTTGCTAGTGGGCCCCACTCATCGCCTGGTTTGATGATCTGGACCGTCTATATGCTCCAAAGTGGGGGGGACATCGAGGTGATTTGATACAGTGGACTGCACCAAAACTAAACCAAAACCACTCATTTCCAACTAGTTTTTGTCAGGAATCCAATGAACAAGGATGAATTTATTAGAAAACATCACTGTGGGGCCCATCGAGCTTCTCAGCGTAAGAAGTTCGCATGTAACGCACTTCCAGGAAAATCAGGACTTCTGGGGCATTGCACGTGCATGATCACGGTCGAATCTTTCATCCAGACCGTCCAAAGGAGATAAAGGGTGGCCATGACCCTAGTCATGATGTTAGAATAGGTTCTTTGATGCTCCTCTTGCCAAAAGTTTCATCCAAACGCAAGAAGTTTGCGGTCTTCTTGCGCACACGGTTGTGCTGCGTAAAGAAAGCTTCTGCACGACTTCCGCACCAACTCTAGCTGCAAACCGACTTAATATTGGCTATAAAGAGAGAGGGAGAAGGCATGTGGAAGGATATCTTGAACATGAGAGAGAGAGAAAGAGAGAAAGTGGCAGCTAACAAGACTTCTTCTTCCTCCTTTTTAATTTTTTCTTTTCTTTAATGTGCTTTTAAGATTGTTAGCCTCACCTTGTCTATGATGGGCTAAACCTCTTAGCTAGGGCTAAGATTTGAAGCTTGCAGTGTGATGGGATTGGTTTTATATCTTTGATTCATGCTTTACTAAACTGAGTTTGATTATGAGGAATATTCGTAGTTTTTAATGGTTTATTGTGACTTAAATTACAATGGATCTGCGATAGCTTCGGGTATATTCTTTGCATTATAGGGATTGTGAACATGAGAGCCCTGTTGTTCGCCATCGTCTCACGGGCATAGTTGGGTGACGGAATCCTTCCTAATGTTCATAAATTCGTTAGATTGGATGTAGATTGGCTAAATTCTATTGTTTGCTTTATCTCATGGGCCTGGTTTTGTGATGGAATCAATTCTAATTCTCATACCTCTCATCTTTTGAAAACTAGATCAAAGAAAATTCAGATTTGATTTTTAAGGTTTTATCAAGTATAGATCTCCCTGATTTCTACAAGTGGATCCTTAGTTCCCACCTTTGAATTTTACAACTTTTAGTTTAAATACATCACAATTCTTCTCTTAAATCTTTCTAATTTAGATCACATCTTACTCTAGTTCTAGTTCGGATTACTTTCGGAATATGTACAAGGTTCAGTCCTTGTGGATTCGACCTAGGTCTTACCGAGATTATTACTACATCGCAACCCTATACTTAGGGTGTGAAAAAGTTTTTGGTGTCGTTGCCGGGGATTGACAGTTACGTTTTTCTGAGATTAACTTATTTTAAAATTAGGTTAAGATTAGGGTTTTCTAACTTAGGTTTAGGTTTTTTTGTTTAATTTTTTTTAGGAATTAACCTAACTTTCTAATTTTGTAGGACTTTGAGATAGACTTTCTAAATTGGTAATCTCTTTCAAATTCTCTATTCTTCTATTTTTAGATTTGGTTTTCTTTTCCATTTTTAGAAATTTTCTATTCTAGGATTTTCCTTATTATTATTTTTTAGAAACTAACTAACTTTTTATTTTAGAACTTTCTAACTTTATTTTAGAAACTTTCTATTTTTAGAATTTTTCCCTTCTTAGAAACTAGTTTACTTTCTATTTTAGGAACTTCCTAACTTTAGACTTCCTATTTTTAGAAACTGACTTGTTTTAGTTTAAATACATCACAATTCTTCTCTTAAATCCTTCTGATTTAGATCACATCTTACTCTAGTTCTAGTTCTAGTTACTTTCGAAATATATACAAGGTTCAGTCCTTGTGGATTCGACCTCAGTCTTATCGAGATTTACTACATCGCAACCCTATACTTGGGGTGTGAAAAAGCTTTTGGCGTTGTTGCCAGGGATTGACGGTTGCATTTTTCTGAGATTAACTCATTTTAGAATTACGTTAAAATTAAGGTTTTCTAACTTAAGTTTAGGTTGTTCTGTTTAATTTTTTTTTTTTTTCAGAAACTAACCTAACTTTCTAATTTTGTAGGACTTTGAGATAGACTTTTTAAATTGGTAATCTCTTTCTAATTCTCTATTCTTCTATTTTTAGATTAGGTTTTCTTTTCCATTTTTAGAAATTTTCTATTCTAGGATTTCCTTTATTATTATTTTTATATAGAAACTAACTTACCTTTTATTTTAGAACTTTCTAACTTTATTTTAGAAACTTTTTATTTCTAGAATTTTTCCGCTCTTAGAAAATAGTTTACTTTCTATTCTAGGAACTTTCTAACTTTAGACTTCCTATTTTTAGAAACTGACTTATTTTGTTTTGTTTTGCAGGTTTTTAACTTAGGAATTTCGAATTTGGTAACTTCTTTCCAACTGTTTTCTCTTTATTTCTAGATTTCTTTTTATTTTCTTATTTTTTAAGGTTTAGGTTTACAATATGAATTGAGGGCTGCGAGTGTTTCATGCCCAAGTGAGTTCGTGACAACACTCAACGTCTCTTGACTGAAGGAGGATTGGTTGAGGGGTTGACTATCTATTGCAAGACTAAATACCACTCGAGATCACCAGAGTTAATTGAAGTAGTGGCTACAAACCAACCTCTTCTACCCCAACCTAGGGTGGAGGGCATCCAGGATGAGAATGAGGTGCCTCAAGCACCCCGCCTCGTACTTTGTGAGATTATTTACAACAGGCGGGGGTGAGCACGCCCTCATGCATGTTTTTTTTAGAAAATACGAGAGATATGAATATCAAGCCAAGGGTGATCCAACTCCTTTCAAAATTTCACGGGCTTGAATCTAAAAATTCATATCTAGACTTGAAAGAGATTGATGAAATTATAGACACTTTATACTTTCCTAAAGTGTCTGAGGACACGGTCAGGATAAAACTCTTTCTCTTTTCTTTGAAAGAGAAAGCTAAGACGTGGTTACATGCATTACATCCCTGATCTATTGGCACATAGAATGACATAACAAGAGAGTTCATAAAGATTTTTTTTTCATATCGAAAAATGAAAACCCTTAGAAAGTCAATCATGAACTTCGCCCAAAAGGAGGATGAAACATTCTTCCAATGTTGGGAGCGGTCCAAGGATCATGTCAGCTCATGCCCACAACATGGATTTGAAATGTGGCACATTACACACTTTTTCTATTATGGGCTGACATCTTCCATGTGCCAATTGGTTGAGACAATGTGCAATGGGAAATTCATGAATAAATATGTCGATGATGTATGAGACTACTTGGATAGACTTGTTGAAAATGCACAATTATGGGACACATACCCAAAATTAAGCACCATGTCTAGGCCGACTCAATCTAAGGAGAGGGGTGGAATGTATCTCTTGCAAGAGGAGGATGATATCAATTCTAAAGTGGCCAATCTCATAAGAAAATTTGAGGTCATGGAATCTAAGAAGGATAAGGGTAAGAAATTTGTTTGCAGTATTTGTGGTTGTAATAGTAATACAACTGAAAATTGTCCAACTATATCTGTCTTTTAAGAGGCACTGACTGAGAAATCCAATGTCATAAATAATTACCAAAGACCTTTCAATGGACCCACCTCTAATACGTACAATCCTACGTACAATCCTAGTTGGAGAAATCATCCAAACTTCAGTTGGAGGAATGGACAAACTGCCAGCCCTCAAGGTTTCTTCAATCAAATCCTAAATCAAGGGAAACCTTAAAAGGATCCAGTTCTAAAACACATTCAAGACTAAGAGCTATTTAATCAGAATACGACATAAGCAATTCAAGAAATCAAATCAGCGATTGAAATGCTTGCGTCGTCTGTCCAATGGATGGAGTCACAATTGGTAATTGGGGGAAAGGGGATGCTTCCTACTCAACCTCTCCCCAATCTTAAACCGTAATATGAGATAAGTGACCCCAACTCTTTAAATCAGATAGATCAAGCTAAGTCTATCACCACTCTTAAGAGTGGGAAGATAATTGACAAAACTATTCCGGTGAGGGCTGAAAAACCTAAGGACCCAGAAAAGGACAATGATGATAGACCTACCATTGCCCCACAAGAATGAAAATTGGAACTTCAGGGCAAGACAATTGCTCTATTTTTCCAATGGTTGGTTGCACCAAAACCTCTCTCTAACTCTCAAGATATTCTAGAGGTATTGAAACAAGTGAAGGTCAATATTCCTCTATTTGATACCGTAAAACAAATACCTTCATATGTCAAATTCCTGAAAGACTTGTGCATAACCAAAAGACGGTGAAATATTTAAAAGAAAATCTTCTTGACTGAGAAAGTGAGTGTCATCCTAAAGTAAGATGTGCTGCAGAAATTCAAAAATCCCAGTAGCCCAACCATATCATGTGTGATCGAGAACTATCAAATTGAGCACGCACTTCTTAACTTATGAGCAAGTGTCAATTTAATTCCCTACTCGGTGTACAAGCAATTAGAATTGGGTGAATTAAAACCCACCTTAACCACATTATAACTTGCTGATCGCTCTGTTCGTGTACCGAGAGAGATAATCGAGGATGTATTAGTCTAAGTTGACAGATTCTACTATCCTGTAGAATTTTTCATCCTGAATACCAAACTCATCAGTAACATGAGCACTTAGATTCCCGTCATTCTTAGTTGTCCATTCCTTGTCACCTCAAATGCAATCATCAATTGCAGGAATAGTGTTATGAGTATGTCTTTTGGGAATATGACATTGGAGTTGAATATCTTTTTCAACACGAGTAGACGGTTAGAAGATGATAACGATTTTCATGACATTAATTTGATTGACTCTTTCGTAGAAGATAGAACGCCTCTGACCTTATCCTTTGACTCTCTAGAGACGTGCCTGGCCCACTCCCATGATTTTGATGATGGCATGATTAGGGAGATGGTTGTCATGCTTGATACTGCGTGGTACTTGAAGTTAACCGGTGGAGGTCATAATTTGAAGAGTTGCTCCAAATTGATGTAGTGCCTCTACCATCTAGCCTTAAGGCACTGAAGCTTGACCTAAAACTATTGCCCTCTGATTTGAAATATGATTACTTAGGTCAATAAGAGACATACCCAGTGGTGATTTCATCCCACCTTGAGAAAAAATAAGAGAGTATGTTCATTTATACTCTTGAAGAAGATAAGGGAGTTATTAGGCATATCATCACAGATCTCGATATAATGAATGAACTCCTTTTAACTGAATATTTTGACTCTTTAGAAGATTTCTCAGTACACTTTGTGGATATAAACAATCTCATGATACAAAACATAGTGCATACTTGGCAAGAGAATACCTTGGTAGTTGTTACTGACCGAGAAAACTCTTATTCTAAAGAATTTCCTCCCTTAGATCCTGAATGTTTACCATTAAAAGATGAGGAGTTGAAAATTGAATCGAAGACTGTAACTTCGAAGTGTGTTGAAACTACACCACCTACTAAAAAAATTTCTGAGTTTCATCTACGCGTAATCTCTGATTCACCATGTTATAATGATATTAAAACTTTTTCTATCATAGGTGAATCGTATATACTTTAGACACCTCAGGAGATTAAGAGGAAACATTATGCTAAGGTCTATAAATTTCTCTAGAGTTTCATGCTCCAGAGTATCCAAGCCTATTGCAAAAAGGGCTTTTGGATGATCTTGTTGAGAAACCTTCTGAGAATTTTATCAAGATATTGGCCGGAGGAAAAACCTTGCGGAATGAATGAGTAGCTCTTCCCTTAATCTCCTAGTCTGATGGAGGTATAGGTAGGTTTACTGCTTTCATAGAACTACAATTGTTTGCTTTGTGCCATTTTAGGTTAGTCGGCTTTACGCCGTTAAGATAGTGTAACATCCCGAAAATCGGGGGGTCGAGCAAAAACTCAACTCCCAAGTTTCAAAATGTTATTTATACAACATAGATATGTATGATTAATGTTGTCTGTGATAATGTATTAAACATGAGTGAGATTAAGCCAGAACAGCATATCATACTCCAGAGACAGTTAAATTTGCAAGCGGAAGACTGTGATAGTATGTATAACATATATAAACTGTTGTATGTCTCCAGAGTGTGAATATTTTACCAGGTTATACACATACATGTATACTTCAAAAGTAAACAAATGAATATACATGAGGGCGCTAAAAATATAAAATGACAAGTGTCAATATATCTAATCAATCTCCCTGTAATCCCGTTAATCAGATCACGCATAAAGGAGAGATCCTCCTCATCATCATCAAATTCAGCTCCGCCTCGCAGGCCGCGCCATCATCTGCAATCACAGTAGGGACTGGTGGGTGTCCGGAAACACCATCCCGTAACGTGGGAGTGAGTGATCAACTCAGTGGGATAAGAGAGCAGAGATTAGCATATTATCAAATCAATCATGCGATAATAGTAAAGCAGTAAATCAAACAATCCTAATACTATTGTTAATGCAATATGACATGACGTGATTTATGCCCTCACCGACGATCTCCCTCATACGGCAACATCTTACGACCGCGGCATGCCACACTCCCTAGAGTGCTCCACATCTTCCAGGAACATGCAATGTTATGGTGATATGATTTCCAAGTTGTTATTAGTCCATTCAAACAGCAGGATTGAGAAACTAAGATACCTCCCTTATATCAATCCCAACACAGATCCTGTCTAGGGTCGTCACTCCTAGTAATCTCATACGATGTATATTTTGTAGGTCGCTGCAAGGGCTGCCAGGGCTGTTGTACGCACTCGTTGCTCCGCTTCCCCATCACCTTATCAATACAGGCCTACTGTACTCTACTGCTACTGAAGGGTCGTCGCCTCCCGTAGACTTAGAATACGCTCGCGGTTACTACAAAGGGCTGTCAAGGCTGTTGCTCGCACTCGTTGCACCGCTCCCCCATCACCTTATCAATGTAGGCCGACAGTAAGAATATAGTGTCCCATACCACCATAATCTTCTCACGAGTCTAGGTGCTCACTGGTCACTACGGGGAGGTTTGTGGCCCCAGCGTAGGCCGACAGCTCGACCACGGTGTCCCATACCACCATGCCCGGCTCATGAGTCTTTATGGATCAAGGTACCATGGTTAACAGGGTTTACAATGGTAAGTTCAGTACCCTAGGTTCAAGCAGTTATGACTCATGCAGGGTGAACATACAACAGCCAGTCGGGTTACTTGACGGGCTCGACTAGCACGATCGCATCGCAAGTCTAACGACATGAAGTGCGTAAGGCACTTCGTGTGGCCTAACCACTGCCGCCAACTCCAGAACACGGCTCGCGTTCATCGACGCTTCGTTCGTGGCAAAGATAAACCAACCACGAAGTCACTTGGTTACCGACTGCATGGACTAGGTATAGTCCCAAACAATCATTCATGAATCCACATCAGCAATTGTGTAAGGGTAATGAAAATGAAATACAACCATGTGAGCATGTTAACACATGTTATAACATACAACTTAAGCAAATCTTCCAAGCACATACATTTCATGCATATTATGAAATCATGCATATAGTCAACATGTAGGAAATCATTCACATCAGCATATTAATTGAGAAATCAATCTCAAACTAATCCATAACACCATTTAATTCAATACATACTAATACAAGCATTTACACAAACACTTACACTACACACTTAAGTCTACATATAGTATGTCGACCCGACATGCGCATTTAGGCGAATCTCTTCGCCAAACTAATTATGCACGCATTCCTAATGTCCTAATGCGACGAGAAGCCATGTCAATCACATCAGCAAAATATGCATGAAAACAGTACTTCCTACAAATGACTAAAATGCCCTAAATCTCATATGCTTCGTTGGTTTACGAAACAGGAAACGGACAGCATGTTGTACATGTTAAACGGCGTTGCCGTCAAGAATCTACTATTAAAAGACATTGAAAGCTTTGGAAACAGTCAATCAAAGCGTCTAAAATCCTCACCTTATCTCTTACGGATGCGTGATTTTGAACGGAGCGTGTACGCTTCGTCTACGGCAGTAGGAGAACCTATTTTACAAGTTACGTTAGCTAACACGCTATGAATCTAAGTAACCCCTAAATCAGCAAGTTCTAGGGTTGTTTCATACCTGATAAAGCCGAAAAATCACCAGCCAGGTGATTGGAAAGAGTTGCTGTAGCACGTGGAAGTAGCGGCACGAAGGCGGGAAAAATCCTCCCACTTCCTCTCTCAAACTCTCTCCTTTTCTCTCTCTCAAATCTAGGTTTTTGCAATTTTCGGATGGAAGAGAGGAATGAGGGTTTCAACCCCTTTTATAAGCTTAAAAATATCGGAAACAGGCTCCGGAACGAAGTTTACTTATTACATATCCATTTCGAGGCTGTTTCGGTCTAAAAGATGCTTTCTGGTGGTCTCCTGGTCGAATGCGATCGGACTTAAGCTCATGCGTACCAGATATAGCACGTATTAAGTTTTCAGTCTGGCAGGGTTCGCAGATCGCACGTGGCGGACCAGTTTCAGTTCAGCGGTCACCGCACATAGATCAGGGCTGAAAGTCTCATGATAAAAAATAGAAATTTTTTCTGATCCAAGGGTGTAATCTGGATGAATTCTGACGGTCAGAACGCTTAATACTGACGCGTCAAGTCGTGTGCCAGATTTAAATTTAAAATTTCAATTCTGTCCCTATTCGCACTCTCTTCAGTCCGGGCTCAATGAAATAGCCTGCGATTGTCGGTTGGACTTGATTTTCGAAATGAGTATCAAGTCCAACAAGGCGGTCCTAACGGTCTAAGATAGGAAGTATCGGACTTTCAACGTGCGGTCTAGATCCAATACAAAAGTTCAAAGCGGTCTAGAGACCAAACCTGCTCAGAGTTTGATCCGAGGTTATAGAGTATTATAGAGTCGTTTGTTCTACTCGATTTGGGTCTTGTAGAACGTATTTAAAGTGATCAGGGACTATTTTCCAGCTACTTTAGCGTCGCGCTAGCTAACTTACACTTATTTTCCAAAGGAATTTATCCTACGTGATTTCTTTGGCTATGGAATTGGGTTCTGAGCGATTTCTCAGGTGTTTTAGTTAACCCATTGCCTAAGGACGTCTAATCCCAGATTAGCCAAAATTCGGGGTGTTACAGATAGTCTGTTTTTAGTGGTTTAACTCTCATGCCGAGTCACCTTCACGCTATGATCTCTTTGAGAAAAAGCCACGTAACTCCAATATGAGGCACTATCTTTCTATCACTTCTCCTTTACTTTCGTTGTCTCATGTGCATTGCATGATTATATCTTTTACATTGAGGACAATGTAGATTTTAGGTTGGGGATGAGAGATTAGGTTATCTAAATAGTATTTTCTCAGTCTTGAGCAAAAATCGTGAAAATTTTTGAAATTTTTTTTTCTGAAAATTCTTGTAAATTTGAAGTGTTTTTAAATGTCATCTTTGATTTAGACGTATAATATACATAATGTTGGTAATTTATGACTCTTGGATGCAATTATCTGTTAAGTTTCACAGTTAAGTCGAATTGTTAATCCATGATTAAAAGTTTTAAACATTGATTGAGTCATGATTTCACATGTCACTCTTAACTTACATATTAAGGCTTCAGTTCAATATTGAATTATTAACCTGGTAATCACTAAGCATGGAAGGAACGAACCTGGGAAATTTGTCCATCATGTTCAAAGAAAAAAATAGTACCTAGCTAAAAAATAGTTGTCTTCGGAAAGGGTTGGATGAATGATCTTCACCATGGGTTTGCTCCCTATAGGTGGGATCATTTCCCCTCCTTGGCTTTACCTTTAAAAGGTTGACATAGTGTGAATGCCATCAATAGAAAAATCAAAAGCTGGAAGAATGAAAAGTTGAACTGTAAGGCAAGTTTTGGTTTAGGCTATGGTTATCCTAAATGCTCTTGTGATTATCAATGTTATCATGAAAATAAAGAATTAAACCTTTGATTGTGATGAGTTTAGGTTTCACTATACACACATGGAACTTAATGTTTAGAATTTTTTTAATCGATGGATTAATACTTTGAACTTGACTTTGAAGTTTACTGTTCGCTTGAGCCTAGGAGAAAGTAATGCCCAGCATTCATGAATCTTAGATTTCAATTGATTGAGATTGTTCTTAAAAAATCACTCGATTATATAGGAATTATCCCGTAATTCTTAAATTATTTTTCGCATACTTTGCTCAGGACTAGCAAAATGCTGGTTGGGGATTGTATTGAGGGTCAAATATTGCATATTAGACCTCAGTTATTACATAATTTTACGAACATGATACTGTCTAACGGCCTATTTTAATCATGTTCATGTTGTAAGATGTATTTAGGAGCCTAGACTGAAAAGGATACATAAATCACCAAGGTAAGGGACGGACCCCAGATGACCGAGATCATAGAATTTACATGATAAAGATCTGAGAAAATCAGGTGAGTGAGTTTAAATGGGCCTGAAAGTCGGCCAGAATGTAAGATCATAGGGTTCCCACCATTCGTTCGGCTTGAAACTTTATATATAGCCTGAGGACCATAAATTAACCATACACATTGAATTTCAGCCATTAGATCCTTGTGAAAGCGGCCCAATGGATAGATCAGATCATAAATATCTGATTTGGGGCCCACTTGATATCTGGATATACTTCAATTTTTGTCTCAACCCCTTAAATAGGGTGATAGAATGAATGGATGGAGTGGATTTCAGATACACATCACAGTGGACCCCACATATGCATCATGCGTACAAAGTGCGCACATGCACTGGACGGGCATTGGACATTCGGTCCGGTCAACAGACGGTTGACCCGTTTTCCACCTAGCAAGACACCAGCGAGTTGGCTCTGGTCATCTGTTCTTTGCTGGCGGGCCCCACTCGTCACCTGGTTTGATGATCTGGACCATCCATATGCTCCAGAGGGGGGGCATGACCCTTGTCACGGTGGCCTTTTGACCCCATACACATGTACACACGTAGATCGCCAGAAAACGCATGATGGATGGTGAGTTGATTTAATACAGTGGACCACACCAAAACTTGACCAAAACCACTCCTTTTTGAATGATTTTTCATTAGGAATCCAATTAACCGGGTGGATTTATCAGAAAATATCACTGTGGGGCCCATCGAGCTTCTTAGCGCAAGAAATTCTCATGTAACGCACGTCCAGGAAAATCGGGACTTCCGGGGCATTGTATGTGCATAATCACGGTTGGATCTCTAATTTAGACCATCTAGAGGAGAGAAAGGGTGGCCACGACCCTAGTCATGACATCAGAATAGGTTCTTTGATGCTCCTCTTGTCAAAAGTTTCATCCAAACACAAGGAGTTTGCTATGTAAAGAAAGCTTCCGCACGACTTCCGCACCGATTCCAGCTACAAACCGACTTAATCTTGGCTATAAAGAGAGAGGGAGAAGGCGTGTGGAAGGATATCTTGAACATGAGAGAGAAAGTGACGGCTAGTAAGACTTTTTCTTCATTTTTAGTTTTTTCTTTTCTTTAATGTATTTTTTAAGATTTTTAGCCTCACCATGTCTATGATGGGCTAAACCTCTTAGCTAGGGCTAAGAGTTGAAGCTTGTAGTGTGATGGGATTGGTTCTATGTCTTTGATTCATACTTTACTGAACTGACTTTGATTATAGTTTGAATATGAGGAATATTCATAGTTTTTAATGGTTTATTGTGACTTAAATTACAATGGATCTGCGATAGCTTCGGGTATGTTCTTTACATTATAGGGATTGTGAACATGGGAGCCCTGTTATTCGCCATCGTCTCACGGGCATGGTTGGGTGATAGAATCTTTCATAATGTTCATAAATTCCTTAGATTGGATGCGGATTGGCCAAATTCTGTTGTTTGTTTTGTCTCATGGGCATGTTTTTTTATAGAATCAATTCTAATTCTCATACCTCTCATCTCTTGAAAACTAGATCAAAGGAAGTCCAGATTTTATTTTTAAGGATTTATTTCCCTGATTTTTACAAGTGAATCTTTGGCACCTTAGTTTCTCACCTTTGAATTTTACAACTTTTATTTTAAATACATCACAATTCTTCTCTTAAATCCTTCTGATTTAGATCACATCTTACTCTAGTTCTTGTTCTGATTACTTTCGAAATATGTATAAGGTTTAGTCCTTATGGATTTGACCTCGGTCTTATCGAGATTATTACAACATCGCAACCCTATACTTGGGGTGTGAACAATAGGTTAGGCTAATACTTGAGTGTTAGATAAGATGGATGGATCAGAATCTTGGACAGAAGTGTGTATGAATGAATATGGTGATCTCGATGTTAGTTTTCTTTGATTAGGTGGTTCAAAACTAAAGTGGATGATTGGATATCTTAATCTGGTGATAAGTAGCTCTTTTAATGGTGGATTTGATAAACTGTTGACAATATATGAGGGCCTGAGCTTATTGTGATGTGTATGTGTGTGTACATATGCGCACATCTACGAGTATTTTCTCTAATTTAAAAAATTGATTTACATTAGAGTTTACACATGGACGGGAACTCTACCTACTCATGCGTGAAATTTTTTGGATGATTACATTCTACCCTCTTAAAAAAGAAATTAGTCCCTGAAATTTAATATATCTTCGACTATGCTTGAATTAGGTTATCCATTTAGGAAAGTGTGGCATGGCATTGAAGCTTCCTCTTGTTACAACTCTCCATTGAGTGTTGGCTTTGCATATTCGAGTGTTAAAGTTTGCTCCTCCTTTGGAAGTGTTATGATGGAAACCCGTTCTTGAGTTGGTTGACATAATAGCTAACCTCCCAGTTTAAGTCGCCATTACTGAGGTTAAGTTTTTGGACCTTGGTTGTCGTGAATGTTTTAGAGATTGTCAGTGCTTTTGTTGATCATGTTGTTGAGGCAATAACCAATATTATCAGGGCGGTCCTTAATATAGGTGCAATGTCTACCAATGTGGTAAAGTTTTCAATGCTGTTATTGTTAAGGTCTTTTATACAGTTATGGAGAAGCATGGTGCTACAGTTAAGACTCCGAATGTTACAACTACCAGTATGAGTGGTCTGTGCTGTCCTATGTTCCTTCACTTGGTCTATTGTGCAACGATTGATGCAATATGGATTGTAATGCCCCAAAAATCGAGGGTCGAGCAAAGCTCAACTCCCGAGTTCCAACCCATCACTTATGCAACATAGATAATGATGTTTAAATGATATCCATATTAGTTCATTAAACATGAGTGGGATTACACTAAAACAACATATCATGCTCCAGTGTTAATGTAATTAAGCAAACGGAAGATTAAGATAGGTATATAAAGTATATGTATGGGTTTCATAACCTTCAGAGTATGATTATGTAGTTGGGCCGAATATATACATATTTTGTTTCAAAATACACAAAATATCAACATGTAAATGTTCAACTAATCCAATATCCCTGTAATCCCATCGAAGTAGCGTGAGTTCAATATAGACCTGCCTGAGAGTTGCACGTAGGAGAATTCCTCCTCGTCAATGAAATCTGGCTCCGTCACGAAAGCTTCATCGTACCCTGCATATAAATAAGTGTCTGGTTGGTGTTTTAAAACACCGTCTCAGAGTGGGAGTGAGTGATCAACTCAGTGGTATTATAAGGCAAAGGTTAACATTTTATCAATTCAGTCAAGCAGTAATGATAAAGTAATATAACAATCATATCCTAAGTACTCTTATTAATGCAGAGATGGTATGCTGTAATGATGCATGCCCTCACCTATACTTCCTCAGCGATTTCATTTAACGATCGTGCATGGCAAACTCCGTAAAAGTGCGCTTCCTCGCCAAAGCACATGTAATGCGGTGCATGGTCGTGTTAGCCAAGTAATTTATTAGGCTTATTCATATAGCAGATTTAGGAAGCTAAGGTACCTCCCTTTTTATCATTTACCCAAGTAAGGATCCATCTAGAGTCGTCAATCCTAGTTAATCACATACGATAGACAAGTTGTAGGGCATCACCCCTGATGAAAAGAGTGGATAGGCAAGTTCAAGAGTTTACACTCGAGGTCATTATGGGAAGGCTCGTCACCTCAGTGTAGGCCTAATTTATACTCAAGGTCACTACGGGATGCTCGTCACCTGAACGTAGGCCGACAGCTCAAATATGGTGTCCCATATATACACAACTATATTCAGCTCACGAGTTTGAGTTATTCACTGGTCACTACGGGGAGGTTCGTCACCTCAGTGTAGGTCAACAGCTCGACCACGGTGTCTCATACACCACCATACCCAGCTCATGAGTCTTAGCGGATCTTAGTACCATGGTTGAACGGGTTTTACATTAGTAAGTGGTACCTTAGATTCAAGCAGTAGCGTCCATACATGGTAAACACACAATAAGCCAATCGGGTTATTTTACAAGTGTGATTGGTACGAACGCACGTTGAATTGATCGATATATAGCGCGTAAGCACTCCGCGTGGCCTAACCACTATTAACAATCACCGTACGGCTTGGATTCATCGAATGTATCTAATGTGACGAAAATAGTTCGGCCACTCAATCGGGAACCATTACCGATTGCTTGGACTGCATGGTAGTCCCAATCATACTCAAATGCACGAGGTAGTCACATAGGTTAATCATAACAACATTTAATGAACAATTCAAATATAATTCTCATTTGAGCATTTTAACAAACACATTAAACAAGTTATTATACATATGCATTTCATCCATAAATCACATAGCAGCAATTTACATTATATGAAGGAAACTATAAATATGAATAAGGTAGTTAATGATCTTATCTTAACACCCTTGTTAAAAGTAATTCATCAACAATTTCTCCTTCAGATATTTTATCAAACACTTAGACTACATAATACTAAGATATAAACTAAATTAGTTATAGCATATATTATAGCAGATCCTTTTATAAAGGAGTTGTCATACATACAAAAAATATGTACTCTAGATTAATAGTCATGACAAGCATAAATCATAATTTCAGTTTCATCTAAACATTTCCACAAACTCCTGAAATGAATTATATAATCACATAGTTCACACACATGTATAGTTTATCGAATACATCGCAACTAAGATCATATGCCAGGAATCAAGTCAGACATAAATTATTACTGACATTAAAAGCCTTGAAAACTATAACCTAAACATTTATAGTCCACACCTTTAATCGGATAATTCGTTTCGAACTCGGTTCGAATCCTACGTCCCCGTATATAAAACAACGGTACCTAAACATTGAAATAGGTTAGCTATTTCGTTGATTCCTCTATTTAGATTCCTAAAACAATATTACGATTAGGATTTCTTACCTAAATCGAAGCTAGAATCAATGGTGTAGTAATGATGGGGTGGCGATTCGATACGTGGTGCAGTGGGAGTGAATCCAAACAACGATCTACTGATCTCTCTCTGATCCTCACTCTTTTCTCCTCTTTTCTCTCTTCTTTCTCCTAGGGTTAGAAAAATTCATATGGGATGAGAGAGGAGTGGTTTAAGGTCTTTAAATAGGCCCAAAAGTGATGTTAATGGCCCCAGGGCCATAGTATACTCAGGGTATAGCCAAAGGGTGCCTATTTTTGACAAACGGGGCCCTTAGGAAGGTCCATTTCTCACCTAAGTTATGGACTAAGTTACCTGACAATGGATCTACACCAGGACTGTGTTTATGGTGCGATCTGACAAACTGATCAGCCGTGAAGGACCTGTATCAGATCAATGGTCGTTGTTACTCAATCAGGGCCACAAGTATACCGAAAAGAGTAGGAAATTTTTCCTAATCCATGGGTGTAGTTGGGTCAAAATCTGACAGTCTAAAGTCTTTAATTTCACCCACAGCAAACAGTCTAATTCACTTAAGTTCTGATTTATTTTATAAAGATATTCGCGTTTCTCACACACTTTTCTCTAGGCTCAAGTTGTGCATTTTCGGATACTATTTAGACTCGATTCCGGCGATGTTTATTAAGCCCAGTAAGGCAGTCATAACCTTATAGTTTTGCGATAATCAGACTATCAACGCGTGGTCCAGGTCCGATACGGAGTTTTAATGTGCTCCCGAGAGCACTTGGGTTTTGAGATTTTTTCGAGGTTTTTAAGTAATGTTGAGTTAGCGATTTTAATGGTTTTTAGGTCTTGCAGTTTGTATAGATAGTTGTTCAAGCTAATCCACTAATGATTTTAGTTTAATACTTAATTAATTTTCATCTAATTTCCACAGTATAACGGTCTTTAGAGATTTTTGTCTAAGGTGGTACTCGGGTCTTTGTATGGATTTTTTTGAGACGTTACATATGGATTCCGACTTTCTTCTTCATCTACTTTTGGTTTCTTCCGAAGTCCTCATAAAACCTATTCTATATTTAAAGCTTTTTTCTACTCATTCCACATATATCGAAAGACCTGAAGTCACTATTCTACTGTAAATGGGTCAATATGTTCTCTCTTAACTTATAAATCCTTAAGGTACTTTTCCTAGAATATTTATGGAGCGGATTAGTTCCAAAGTTTTCTTGATTTAATTCCACCCATCTTTCTGCTTAATGGAATTTGGTGGACCTCTAAAGACATGTGGTCTTAATTGTTAATTGTTGAAAGTTACGAATACGGGTCTCACATTATTCTACACTTGTCTATCCTCGTTGCGACACCATTAGCTAATGAGGAAGGTTTTAACTTTATTTTCTCTAGGTATAACCAGAACCCTAGGCCCTAGTTGGTATTGACCCTAAGCTCTTGTTAGCTCTTACTATAATCTTCACTTACGCTCCATGTAAGGTCTATATTTGATCTCCGGTGTAGCTCATGTCTATTGTCCTTGGTGAAATTTATAACTTGAGATGTCTTTGAATTTTTTTCATCAATATGTCTTCAAGATTGACTAGTAGAGTTCTTTATTCTCAATCGAGATAGCGCAGGGCTTACATATCTTACCTAAGTCTATTAATATTTATTTATGAAATAAGTAATAGTCCTACTAAGTATTATTTTTTTTTAAAAAAAAAAAATTATGTCCCAAGGTAAACACGCTTAATGAAGGATGCAAGTGTAACAATAGTTCATCCATTTACATTTGTGGGAACCTCGATGTCTGACAGTGAGCATTATTTGTTGGTGATGTTAGGTCTAGGTATTGTGGTGTAGCTTCATTGTATGCCTGTGTCGCATCATTATATGGTGGTGTTGAGTCATCGTATTAATGGAGCGTCTTTATAAGGTTGAGTCTCATTGTTTGCAGGTAGTATAATGGTGTAGACGTGTCCTTAAGTTTATGATCGTAGTGCTTAACCTCTTTGCTTCAACTACTGATTCTATTGAGGTCTAAATTATTGTTGGGACTACTGAGGTAGCCTATAGTGTCCTAGGTATAATTCTTGTTATTGTGTTCTTGGATAAGACTGTGATGCTCTTAGTGGGTACGACTAAGGTGGTCTATGGACGGTTGTGGCGCTGAAGAATTATGTATAGATGATGATGATTTTAATGACATGTGGGCCAGATATTAGATAGGTCAGCTGAATGAGTTGCATATCCATGACAATTTTCTCTTCAAGAAAAACTAGCTATGCATTCCATGAAGTTCACTTCGAGAGTGCATAATTCATGAGTTACATGGAGGTGGCCTCAACAATCACTTAGGGTGAGAAAGTAGTGCAAATGTGTCATACATGTCAAACATTTAAGGGGCAGTCATAGAACAAAAGCCTTTATACCTCTTCACATGCACCTGATCACTTTTGAGAGGACTTGTTTATAGACTTTGTGCAAAGTCTTCCTTTGACCTAGTGAGGTATGGATCTGGTATTTGTAGTAGTTGAAAAGTTATATGCAATAGCCCATTTCATTACTTGTAAGGAAAGACTTTAAATATGACTTATGTTGCTAATCTATTTTTCAGAGAGGTCGTGCGACTATATGTTGTATGAAAGACTATTACCTAAGATTGTGATACCAATTAAGTTTCTTAATCACTTTTAGAGAAATGTATGGTGGCAATTTGACATAACCTTATAGTTTAGCAATGTTTATCACCCCCCAGATGGATGGACAGACAAAAGTAATGAATCACACACTTAGGAACCTCATATGTTTTATCTTTAATGATAAACTCGAGTAGTGAGATATTACTCTTGTTTGGGCAGAGTTTATCTTCAATAATATGTAGAATAGGTCCATCAGTAAGTCCCCATTTGAGGTTATGTATAGTCGAGTTCACAAGCATGCACTCGACTAGTCTTATTGCCTAAGTTACTAGGTGTGAGTGTTGGTAATGAAAACATGATAGATCGAATCGCAACAGTGCATGCCGATATCCCAAAAAAAGTTACAAGAGTCTAATGTTAAGTATGAGGACAAGGTTGATAAACACAAATGCCATAAGGTCTTTGAAGTATGTAATAACGTGTTAGTTTACCTATATAATGAGAGGTTTCCGACTGAGACATATAACAAGTTGTGAAATAAGAAGATATTGTTTTGATATTCAGGAAAATCAATTGTAACGCTTATGTCATTGATCTTCCCAAGGGCTTGGAGATCTCATGGACTTTCAATGTGGTAGATCTATATGAGTATCATGAGTTGATGTAACGCCTCGGATTTTTAGGGTTCGAGTAGGAACTCGATTCCCGAATTCTTGGGTGCCACGTATGCCCTAATGGGCTCCAAAATCCAATGTATTTGGGTTTATTTATAAGCAATGATAGGTTTAGCAAATCATACACATGAGAATATCATAAAATGTAAATATGGACCACTAAACATGTAAGATATCCAAAATACAGTACCAAAAAAATATCCCATGATGACTAGGGCCCTGGCTCATGTCCCGCGACCATCCAAACATAAACTAGAAGAAACCGCCGTAGTTTAGGAGTGCATTTGCTCCTCGTCATCATCTGCACCGATATCGTCCAGCGTGTCCTGCTCCAAGGTACCTGCATCTATATCGAATTCTGGTTGGTGTTTTAGAACACTGTCCGAGAGTGAGAGTGAGTAGTTAACTTAGTGGTACCATTAGCAATAAGCATACGAATTATCATGTATAGAATACATTTAATGAACTGTAAACAACATAGAAACCTATATACTGTTGTTAATACAAATGCATAGTTATGACATAATGCATGCTCCTCACCACCAACGCTCTATCAAGCGACAACATCTTACGTTTACAATCATCAACACTCCCTCAATTTGTGACCTCAACTGCATAATCGCCACAATAATAATGCAATGTCATGAAATATGTTAACATGGGTGGTTAATTAGATTCATTCATCCAGCAGATTGGGGAAACCGAAATACCCTTAGTGGAATTACTATCCTAACTCGATCGCATGGCTCAGGGGCCGTGGTCATGTAACTTTCGCGACCCTTGACCCTATATGGGGTCGTCAATCTTGAAAAGAAGTATAATTATAGACGAAATCAATTTGAATTTAAATGTCCTACTCGCGGTCACTGTAGGGAGGTCGTCACCCCATCACAAGCTGACAACACAAGTACAATGTCTCATACCACTGTTCCTGGCTCAAGAGTCTAAATGCTCGATGGACACTACGGGGAGGCTCATCACCCCCAGCGTAGGCCGACAGCATGGGCATAGTGTCACATACCACCATCCTCGGCTCATGAGTCTTGTGGGTCATAGATTACAATTAATAGTGGGCGTAAAAGTCTTAAGGTACTTCGGGTTCATACAAGCGTGATCAAATATCGTTAACATACAAGGATGGCTGACCTAAGAGTCAATATGCCCCCACAAGTTGAAGTATAAACTGAACGGCCTGAGACAGTTTACAGCTTAACTGGTCGGGCCAGATTTATCCGTGGGCTGATCCAACGATGAGATTCCCAAATAATTTCTGGTTATCACCTAATCCATGAGAGGACAAGTTCATAGATAGATAACATAAATTTAAAAAATTCAGGAATTTCACAAATGGCAACAAAATCCAGCATTCTAAGTATATGAATAACAATACACCAATCTTCACCAAACTACGAGGATCATGTCCAATATATTCCAACAATTGTAACAAGATGGACAACAACATGCAAAGCTCAACTCAAATTTATAATTATACATATCATAATCTAGCCTATACATCACATGGGCAGTCATATAACAATACGCCGAATTTTATCTTCCATAGATCAATCATGAAGCACTCAATTCAGCTGTATATCGAATATTAAGGTAAGTAACTCAACTAGTCAGCCAATTTACAACATTTCATGCCTTCACCCAAGCATAATTAATAATAAAATCAGGAAATCAACCACCAATCAGCAATTTATAATATTTTATGCCCTCATTCCAAGCATAATTAATACCTAATCAGGAAATCAACAACCAATCAGCAACATTTTATGCCTTCCCTCTCGGCATTACTATTTCGATCTTATGGCTAGTGGGTTATAAGCAAACCATGCTTTGATTTCATTAACTTCGGGAGGGAAGGAAGGATTGAGAGTTCTAAAATATTTCAGAGGTTTGGAGTCCTAGCAACATAAGAAAGGCTGCGAAAAAGGAATGAGGAAGGTCATCTCCTCAACATGGTATGAACCTTGAATTCATAAGAGAATAAGAAACTCATAACATTTTACTATAATCCACCTCTATTATGAACTTACAGAATATTAAACTGTGAAAATCAATCCTACTCAAGGGTCCTAATTTAAATGCACAGAAACAACTTAAACCACACACACACACACACACACACACACACACACACACATATATATAGTCGAATTAATCACGGGATGATTCTTACTACGATTATAAATAATTCCTAAATAGGCCCCAAATGCTAAACCTTAACATGAAAAAACATGACTAGACTATTGGCAATCTTGAAGTTGTAGAAATTTTTGGCTTCAACCCTTCTATTATTTGTAACATATTTGTCACCTTTAGTTACTATATTATTTTTATAATTTTTATAGTAATTCATTTTTAATTTTACTTTTATTTCATAAAATTTCATTTCATTTGAAATTCCATAAAAATTATAAAAATTTAAGAAGTATTAGTTGTCCAAAATCAACGATTTTCTATATGATTCCATAATGTCTTTATTCCTTGTAACATTTTACATATTTTTATTTAGTGAAATACTTTTAAAATTTTTATGATGATTTATCATTAAGTTTAAAGTCGTCCCATAAAATTTCAGTTCATTTGAAATTGTAGAAAAATTATTAAAATTCTAGGAGTAACAGTTGTTCAAAACTAAAGATTTTTAGACAGTTGTCAAAACATCCTAGATTTAACTATATAAAAATTTTATTTTATTTTTATATGAAACTATACTTATCAAGCTTCAATTTGGATTTTGAATCACCTAAATTAGAATTATATTGAGGGAGATATAACTTTTTGAAATTGGTAAAAAAAAAAAAATAAAATCACAGAAAATCCAACAGACTGGTGCCAATGGCTGTGCGCTGCCGATCTGGTAGTGGTACTACCACTCTCTGGAGCCATCGGTGCCGTGCCGCTGATTTGACGATGCCACCGCGGCCCTCTAGTAGTCCTTATGGTGGTTCTATCACTCGATATTTGAAACAAGTGTATTTCTCAATCCAGAATGAGTTACTCGACATGCCATATATGATTTTGTGGTAGAAGAAGCTGATCTATCCAAATAACCTAGTTGTTTTATGAAATTTTATAAGTTTAATGGTTAAAATTTTACTTTATTTATATTTTTACTATTTATAGTAAATTTTAGTTTAATTATAGTTCTTTATTTTTTGAGCTTTAGGATTTGTGTCTAATATGAAAATGCTTAGAAAAATTTGAAGTATAAAGTAGTGAAAGGTGAGATTTTTGAAAGGAAATGAGTTTGAAGGAGGAGTTGAGACTTAAGGATTGAATTTTGAGAGCTTGGGAAGAGAACGGGGTGATGACTTGAGAGTGAAAAGGGTATATAGGACTAGAAATGGGGTATAAATGAAGTAGAAAGGCCCTAGGTGAAGCCCATAGGGCTTCTATGTGATTTATAAGAGCAAAGAGGGGTCCCTTCTATAGTTGATCCTTAGGCTAAGACTTCAGTGTTCAAATTAGCCAGATGACTTGGTCCTAGGGTCTTTTAACGTCGCTAAGTTCGATCACTCCCTCCTAAGTCGATAAGGAATAGACCCATTGTCCAAGACCCGGCTTAACCCGAACCATGCTCTGATACCATCTGTAACACCCCGGGAATTTGGGAGCCGAGTTCCTACTTGGCCCCTGAAAACCCAGAGCGTTATAGTTGAGTCTATTGAAAAACTCAGAAATGAATTCTTTTCAAGTCGAGGGGACTAATATAGAGTGGGTCGCAGGCGCATGCATGGCACAACTGGACCAAAAGAAGCCTGAATAGAAGTGCAAGTAGTCCATCTAATTCGGGCCCATTCCTACATAAGGCATGAAGTAATTGGGGCCCAGGCATGTCCGGATCAAAGAAATTCATTCCAGATAGGGTGAAATTGTTGTTCAAAGTTTGGATCGTAAATTAGCAGTAACTTTTGATCCGGGCATCGTAATAAAATGCATGACTTATCGATACTTATGTTGCGGGCCATCCGGGGTCAACCAATCCACATGATGGGTCATGTCCATCCGTTCCACAAGAAAATGCACCATTCTGTTTCAAAATTGTAAATTTAATAGAATTTTACTATTTTTTTTTTTTTTTTTTTTTTTTTGTATTTCCTATTTCCTTGCAAATTTTTTTTTCTTAAGTTGCTTTAAATAGGTCGAGAATATTCTGGTAAGGTTTATCTAAACTTTCTATTTTTTTATTTTTATTTTTATTTTTTATAAATTAGGCTTTATAGGAATTTTGCTATTTTAAATAACTTCTAAATGAATTAGGGTTTAGGTTTTCGTTATTAGTGGTGTAATTGAGAAATTATACACACATTATTTAATAAAATACTCAAATTTTCTCTTTTATTTTCTTGTAGACTTAATAACTCTCCTTATAGATTTAAAGTTTCAATCACTCGAGTAAGACAATGATCTTCTTCTCAATGTTTCACTCTCTTTGTGTCACCCTCCTTTCTACATCGAGAATAACCATTCTTTTATTGTTTGTATGGTGTCTTTTTATCTCCATGACCATTTTGCTTCTCCTCACCTTCTCCTTTTTCTTATGAGTGTGCCTTTTAGGGCTATACATTGAGCCGAGTCGAGTCGAGGTGGGCCAAGCTCAACTCGACTCATCCATGCTGTACTCAAGCTCGAGCTCGAGCTCGAGCTCTGTTCACTCCCCAAGTGCAGGGTTGCGATGTAGTAATAACTCGGTAAGACCAAGGTCGAATCCCAAGGGACTGAAACTGTACGTAATCTAAAATTAAGTAGGATTTGAATTAGAATAAAATGAATTCTAAATCAAGTAACAATTGTGAAATAATTGTAGGTTAATTAATCTAAAACTAAGGAGATATCAGAGAAGAGTAACTAGGGATTCAGAGGGTCCACTTGTAGAGATCAGGGAGATCTTATTCCTGTTTCATGAATTATGAAAATTAACTGAACTATCATTGATCTAGTTTTCAAGAGATGAAAGGTATATGAATTAGAATGGATTCCATCACCAAACCATGCCCAACAGACTATGGCAAACAACAGAATTAAACTAATTACCACCCAATCACATGTATGAAAGTTAGGAAGGGTGCCGACATCCAACCATGCCCAGGAGACGATGGTGAACAACAGAGCTTCCTGACGTCATAAACATCAGAAGGAAAAAGGACATGCTCCAAGCCATTGCAGACCCATTGTAATTTCAGTTACAACAGACCATTAAAGACCAAACAGAACATGCCATTAATAATCAACTAAAATCAACGTCAATTCATGAATAAAAATTAAATTAAAAACATCAAATAAAATCTCCCATCTCACTACAAGCTTCACCCCTTAGCCCTAGCTAAGGGGTTTTAGCCTGACATGGATGGACTGATCTCCATGTAAGTCTTGAAAATAAAACAGAAATTAAATCCAAACCCTTTCTTTCTCTTTGCTCCACACGTCCACACCCACGTCTCCAAGCCCAAGTTCAAACTCCTGTCTGTCTCTCTCTCTCGTTGCCGTTCCACGTTCCGTATCTCCTGCTGCTTCCCGTCAAGATAATCCTCTTTAATCCCCACGTTCTCTCTCTCTTTTATACGTTCTGAAGTCGGTGAGAAGCTGCACGCACATGAGGCAGACGTTTTACGCAGCTCCTGCGTAAGGTTTTCACGCAGCGAAGATGGAAAGTTCAACTTTACTCTTCCTTGCCTTCTTTCCAAAATGACAACACCCCTAAGGCATTTTTGAACGCTCTACATCATGGATGGTTCAGATCTTGCATCTGATCCAAGATGGTGGGCCACAACCGCCTGAGATTTTCATTTTTCACGGACGCTAAACAGAGCTTTGTATCTCGTTCGCTGTGGTGTCGGTGGGGCCCACTTCTTTATTATTTTAAGAAATCCACTTCGTTCATTCAACTCGTGGAGAAATTTCAGCTGGAGAGCCGATTTTGGATTGCTGCTGACGTGGCCCACCTGATTGATCATTTTCCAACGGCTGCGAAGGAGTTTCTTGTGATTGCTGTGAACCGCACGTGCGCGTGCATGGATGAAAAAGGTCAGCATGGTTCTGACCATAACCGGCGCCTATAGACGATGGACAGTTCTGATCAGACCATCTCGTCATGACAGTGGCCCACAAGATTGATCCGCAAGCTCTGTTGCGAAACAGAGCTCGCGCGGATCTTGCTATGATAGTGGTGGGACCCACATAATGTTTTTTTTTTGAAATCCACGCCATCCACGAAATTCTGCTCGAAAATCCTACCAAGAAGGCCGAGACTGACCTGATTTCTACGTGGCCCTCAGAATTTTGCATTGACCGTCCGTTCCCTATTGGATAAGATACTTCACGTGTTCGCCTGCATGAGACCAAAAATGCAACATGATTGTGGTCGTGGCTGAATTGTGAGGCGAATGGACAGTCCAGATTACCTGAATAATGGACCGTGGTGGCCCATTACATGATCCAGCAGACGTTCGTCCGCTCGTGCGTGCGAAAGGAGAGAGAGACCCTCTCTGTTTCAGATTCCACGAGTCAACCGGTCAAAAGACTGGTTGGCTGAACCAGTGCATTGCAGTCATGCGTGTGCTGTTGGTGCACACGACTTCTAGGTGGGGTCCACAGTAGTGTAACATAGGATCTATACCGTCCATTCAGTCTGTCACCCCGTTTAAGGGGTTAAGATTAAATTTGAAGCGTATACAGATATTAGGTGGGCCTCAGATAACGTTTTTAGGAGCTGATCTGTCAGTTTAGCCACTTTCACAGGGATCCGGGAGCTAAAATTCGATGTGTACGATTCATTTATGGTCCTTAGGCCACATATAAAGTTTCATGTCAATCTGATGGTGGAAACCTTATGATCTTGTATTCTACACCGATTTCGGGCCATTTGAAGGTCAGTTTCTCGATTTTCTCGGGTTTCTGACGTGTAAATCTGTCGATCCTGCTCCCCTTGAGTCCGTCCCTTGCCTTGGTGATCATTAGAGCGTTAAATCCAAGCTTTTAGCATTTTTTTCAGTCCACACTTGCAAATGTACCTTGCATCACAATCACAATTAAAGTAACCCATTAAGCAGTGTCATGATCGTAAATCCAAGCAATAAATAGGGTCTGATATGCAATATTTGACCCTCAACACAACCCCCAACCAGCATTTTGCTAGTCCCAAGAAAAATATGTGAAAAATAAGTTGAGAATTATAGGACGATTTTTATGAACTTAAATGATTTTTACAAAACTATCCAAGTCCCAGAATTCTAAAATTCATGAATGTTAGATATTGCTTTCTCTTAAACTCAAGCACTCGGAAGATTTCATAATCAAGTTCAAAGTATTACTCCATCAATTAGAATAATTCTAAACATTGAGTTTCATGGGTGTATAGTGTAATATCGGCTTATCGACATTAAAATTCACTTCTCTATTTCAGTATCTCATTGGTAACCAGTAAGAGAATTTATGAAAAAAAAAACTTGCCTCACAGATCTTCTTATCATTCTTTCAACTTTTAATTTTTTCATTAAAAGTACATCAAGAAGGGGAATCAAAGCCTCACCTATAGGGAGCAAACCTATGGCGAAGACTGTACACCCGACTCTTTTTCACGTATCATTCAAGGAGTATTAAATCTACACCTCTAGGGAGCAAACCTATGGTCCATAAAAAAAATACAAAATAAGTCAATATACACCTTTAGAGAGCAAACCTAGGGAGCAAACCTATGGTTGATATACACCCCCAACCAGCATTAAATCTACACCTCTAGGGAGAAAACCTATGGTTGATATCAATAGCACAAAGAAAATACAAAATCCTACACATAAACTATAATATACTAAACCATCACACGACTATAGTCCACAAAAACCTGAACATAAGTCAAAAGAAATAATTAAAGTTAGAACAATAATATTTAAAATTTAATAATATAACCAATGCAAAAAAAAAAAAAAAAAAAAAGAACCACTAGGCCCATGAAAATCGCAACGACTTTCTCACTATTCGATCGAGCAAAATCATCGGTCGATGTCTCCCTCTCCACCACCTCCTGTCTCGTCTAGGTCACTTGATGGGTAGATGAAGTCGTAGCTTGCTGGAGACCGACCTCAGCAGATGCAGTGGCACCAGTTGATGTCGCCCCTTCCACCACCTGCCTCGTTTGGGTCGACTGATGGATTGACGAAGTCGTAGCATGCTGGATCTCAATCTCAGCAGATGCAGTGGCAACTTGAAAACACGAAGACTCTGGCACTGGTTTGGATGGCTCACATGCATGCCTTACGGAAAAAATCGTCCTAGCATGCTACGGCCTCCTTCTAGTTCCAAAACGCGTTGTGCCTGCCGCCACTGTATCCCTTAACTTCTACTCGTGCCTCATCCCAAGTGAGATATATCCTAGGGCGTCGTTCGACAAGGACAACGTAGAACTTTTCTTTATCCATCCGCAATGGCATGCATAGATTATTTTTGTGATATATCAAAATATAAACATCCATAATTCAAATAAGCAATACTACTCCTATTTTCTGAATATCAAAAGTGTATGTACATACCCTTCCTGCATTATATAAACTGACTAAGGTAATCTGCATAATGCAAGCCAACAAATAGATAAATCGAATTACATTCAAAACATATTTAGTCATAAAAACAACAGTCATCATGGTATACATTAGGCATATATACCAGTACAAAAAAATCCAAAATATTAATAAAAAAATCGGAGAGTATACGGAAACAAACGTCACAACAATAAAAGTTACTACATGCCACCAGAATAGAAACCAGCATAACAAACCCCAATAACCATGGCCTTGTCAGACAGAACCATCACCTCTATCACCGAAGTGATCATGGAGTTTTTCCTTTAACCACTCCAATCGACGCTCGGGTCGAAGACTAACAAAGAACGACGCCAACAACTTGTCCTTACTTAGAATCTCACCAACTTTGATAAATTCTTTAGTGGTCAGGCCTTTCACCTCCTCGAGCACATCGAGTACTTTGTTAGTACGGGCAACCTGTTTGTCGAGCTCAAATTTCATCATTGACTCAACAATGGTATTTAATGAGGCCCCGAGTACATCACATCGATGAGTTAGGCGCGATCGTTTCCTTGTTACTATCCCTCCGCGAGTACCATTGGAATCAGGAGTGCGAGTGGGAGTGCCACGGGACCCATGATGTCCAATCGCAGGACCGTCCGATGGTAATGGAATAGTCCCTATGGAGTCTGTTATGTAATCCTCTGATAGATCTATCGTATCATCCATATCGTCATCAATAGAATTTTATGCTTCATTAAGGTCTCGCTGCAGATGAGAAGACGATGCCGATGAGGCCATACTCTTGCTGCCTCGTACGCAGCGATCTGTGGCCTAGTCAGATCCGCATATTACCGCAAGGTCATCCATCCTGTCGATTCGTTTAGCGCGAAGTCTTACAGCATTTGGGTGAGACTACCAGAGGAATAAGACAGATGTAATATTAGATAAATAATACATAGATATGGATGATTGGAAATTCAAAACCAGTAAACATACCCTAAGATATTACTCCCACATTTCATCAGGGGCTGTTATAACCATCCTCTCAGAGTCCCAACCGAAGCCACTCACTGCCAGCATGTCCTTCACTGCAGCATACTCTCGCTTGTAATATCTCAATTGATTGAACACGTTTTGCCATGTGAAAATTACCTCAGTGTGCTTTGTAACTTCGTCGGCCGCAATTTGGTACGCCTCCCGCTTGAAGCCGTTATCAGCCTTATGGTCTAGTGCGACCTGTTCGAAGAATGTGTCGAACAGTATCTGGGCCATAGCACATGTCCATTTGATCTTCGGTACTCTAGATGAAGGCTTAGCGAGAGATTTCATGGTTTTAGCAGTGGTGAACATCGAGTGGCTACCGGTGGTATTTTTGCCGGTGAGTGGGTCGGTGTGGATGTTTTGTTAAAGGAGTCTGTCATTTTACCTGAATATGAAGTATGTATGATTTTTTTATAAATTGCAACTATAATCATTAAAACATCAAATATTAAGATAGACTTATATAACATAAATTCACTAGTCACCCGATTAAGTATCCAAAAACCATCAAGTGTATAACTCGGTGACCATAATTCATAATTTTTTGAAGTTAAATTAACCTTAAATATAGCATCACCAACTAATGTATGAAAATTAAATAGAAAGTATCATCATCTACTCATATTACTCTGTTGAGCATCTGCTCACATTCTGGCTACAATGTCATTGCGCAATCGATTCCAAGCATCTTTTTCACGCTGCGTTACTCGAAATAACTATTGTCGCTCGTCGTTACTTGATAGATCTTATGGCTTTGGGATACCCTTCACATCGGCACCAGATATAGCAGTGAAATCACTGTCCTATGGAGACTCATTTTGACCACATATATAATTGTGTAGGACACAGCAGGTTATCACAATCTGGACTTGTGTTTGAAATTCGTACTGCATAGCCCTCTTCAAGATGGGAAATCTACCTTTCAATAAACCGAAACATCGCTCAATTGCATTACGCAATTGTGCATGTCGGTAATTAAACAGCTCCTTCATGTTCACAGGAGCTCTCCTGGTTCAATATTCTTGTAAGTGATACTGAATGCCCCGGTATGGAGCCATAAATCCAGGGGATTGAGCGCATCTAGCGTCAACAATGTAATATTTTTCTATACATTCGAATCAACGTTATATTAAGTGATAAACTGGATACAGTCATAATTAACAATTAGATTGTCACTTTCATAACAGATATACAGTACCGTTTGACAAAAGCAAGGGATCATCTGATCGGGTCAATGCATTGTGTAGCACTCTCATATCCGAAGTAGAACCCTCCCAACCGGCCAATATATATGTAAATTTCATATCGAAAGAAAACGCTACCACTACATTTTGGGAGAAGACCCCTTTGCGATTGTGGAAGCTCGCATGGTCAACCGCTAACACATGCGTTGGAATCTGTGTACCATTAATTGCACCGACGTAATCCTAAATATGAAAAATCAACAACCATGAAGCCACTGTACATTGAAGGGAAGTAAAAAATACAGACTTAAAAAACACACCTATTACAAATATACCTGAAAGTAAGCAGACCAACTTAGATTTGTATGGATCTCTGATGGTGTTTTTGTGCCAGCCGGTTTAACTAAATCAGGGTACATTGATATAATTGCCTCTAGCACATGGTGAAAGTGCCGACTGACTGTTCATCCGATCGAATAAATTTGTGACTTATGACTCGGTTACGAACATTATGCCCTAACGTGTGAAAGAAAATAACTACTTGTTCTTCAAGACTAACATGACACGTATCACGGAGTCATGTCTTCTCGCGTAGCGGCGATCATAGTTCAAAAAATGATTCTTGATTCATCTTAAGCTGATCTACACAATCTCCGTTGCTAGCCTGAATAATAGAATTGATGAACCTTGCTCGCTCATCATCCCCATGACGCGCCAGTTGCTTAAACATGTATGTATGACAATATTCTCCAACAGCCTGTATGCAAGCTGCCACCGCTTGATACACAATTATACGATCCGACGAGTCCTCATCTGAAGAATCCATCGTGAACTGATAACCTACACTATTGAGTTCCAAAACTTTTCATACACCAAACGCAGATTATGAGGATTGCAGCAGGAAACAGAGAAAATAAATAGAGGAAACGGAGAAAATAAAGAGAGAAATCCAAGAGAAAATTAGAAGAGATAATCAAGGGCCTTTTGGATAGGAATCCTAGTGGATTCTAATTGCAATTGGATGCATTAAAGAGTATTTGCACAAATGTGCCCCACCCCATTAATGATTTCCTATTAGGCCTAAATTTTCTACAAGGAGGCAGCCTTTTTATCTCGGTTATGGCCCATCTAGTGCGGTTCCCAAGGAACTTAGATGAACTTGTGCCACACGTATAGAAATTGAATCGCATGATATATATATATATATATATATATAGAGAGAGAGAGAGAGAGAGAGAGAGAGAGAGATTTTAACCGTAGATTAGCTATTAATGTTCTCTATTTTTTTATTTTTTTTTTACCATTGTTGTTCAAGGTTAGGCGTACATTAAGGCAGGAGCACTCCAAAATCAGTAGGCTAGGAGTACATTAACTCAGGATCACTCCAAAATGGGCAGGACTATTAAATGGTAATGCAATGGTCATACCTGATGTTAACAGACTGTAATCTTTTCCGCTACAAATTCCACAACAGACCTGTCATTATGTCCCAATTAGTGCAGCGTTAAAAAAAGTGGCCACCCGATTATCAAAATAATATTCGAGCCAATTCAAGAAAAAAAGAAAAATGCAGGAAGGCTGAAATATAAATTTAGTTTCCAAATGAAAATTCTATCTAATACAGACATCATACTGCAATATAATATTTGCCTTCTATATGAATGTTGAAGAAAAATTGTATGAAAAGAAAACTGCTCTTCACAGATAGTCTTAGAACCCAAACTTTGGTTAAGAAGAAATTGCACAAGATATAAAAAATCAGATATTCATCAAGAATAGCCCAGGCCAAGTTCAGAGAAAATAATATAGTATAACAGTTGCCACCTTCATGCATATTGAATCGGAACCCATATAACAAAAAGTTCACTCATATTCAATAACCAAACTTGTGGTAAGATGAAATACTAGAGAATATAGAAAACCCGATATTCATGAAGAACAATCCAAGCCAATTTCAAAGACAATCAGAGAACCCAAACATTGCGTAAAATGAGATTGTCAGGGAATCATAAAAATAGAAATTCATACAAGAGTTAAACAGAAATTTTGTGCAGGAGTTACCGACGACCCAATGCTTATGTCTACGTGAGCTTTCTATATATTCACGTCTGGATTTAAACAGCTCAACTCATTGTCCACCAATAAATTGATGGTGGAAAATAACATTGATAGTATCTTCATTTCACAAGTGGCAGATTGGTGGACATTCGATGGATCATTAAAAAAGAAATTAAAAAAATAAATAAAAGTTAATGGCCAGAGTCAATCATAGAAGGTCCATGAATCAGATGTTAAAACGTTAAATGGACATGATTTTGTAGCACGACCTATGTACAACAGGTCTTTGAATTTGGACCTTTTTTGTTTTCAGTTCATGTATGCAATACCTGAGTATATGCATATGAACCACCGCACTCTACCAGAGTATCAAATAACTCCCTTTCCACATTTTCTCGTAGGAATCTCATGTGACCAAACTAAAATTCCACATAAGTTAGAGAGAGAGAGAGAGAGAGAGAGAGAGAGAGAGAGAGAGAGAAAATTGCATGGTCAAGATCTTCTAATTTGGAAGACTTTTTGGGAATGTCCTGTCTAGGGTGAGGTCCACCATATGAACAACCAAGATCTCTACACCACGAGACCCACATAGTACCAACTAAGGGCCTAAGGACACTGCACTTGGCCTTCGGTGTAGGAGGATGTAACTCCTATAGTGAAGTTTGTTAGGCATGGTTTGTGGAACATCAATTTCAACATTAAACACTAGAGTATAAGAGCTAATTCCTTTATGCATATTGAAGCATAAACCATTTTGTCACAGTTATCAAATGACATGATAACAGATATTGAATCAAAACAAATCTTAATATGGGAAAATACTAGAGCATATAATTTTGCCACCTTCATGTATATTGAAGCAGAACACATATAACAAAAGGTTCACTCACATTCAATAACCAAACTTTTGGTAAGATAAAATACTAGATAATATAGAAAACCAGATATTCATGAAGAACAGTCCAAGCCAAAATCAAAGACAGTTAGAGAACCCAAACATTGGGTAAGATGAGATTGCCAGGGCATCCAATAAGCAAAAAATCATGAGCAATCTTTGCACATCAATACAGAACATGCAGTAGAACAGACGTTGAATCAAAACAGAATAACAAAATATATGAAAGATGGCATGAGAGCAGATGTTGAATGAAAACAGATGATCAGAGAAATTACTAGAGTATAACAGCTACCACCGCCATGCATATTGAATTAAAACCCATAAAACAAAAAGTTCATTCATATTCAGTAGCCTAAACTTTGGGAAGATGAAATTTCATAGAATATAAATACCAGATATCCATGAAGTTCAGTTTATGCCAAATTCAAGGATAGTTGGTGAACCCAAGCATCGGGTAAGATGAGATTGCAAATAATAAAAAAAAATAGAAAATCATGAGGAATGTGTGTACCATCAATTTCAGAGAAACCACTAGATCATCAGGAGCTGCGATCTTGATGCATTATGAAGGAAGACAGTATGACAACATATTTAAAGATGGCATGTGAGAACCCAAACTTGAAATATGAAGCTGAAATTGCACAGAATCTAACATACAGAAACCATCTACCCACATCTATTTGAAACAATACAACAAAATGGGTGGGAGTAACCGTACCAGAGATCGGTCTCAACTCCAATAGATGAGATCAGTGTACTTCAAGTCAATAGAACCATGCTGCGATTAACCAATAGATTTCCACAGAAACCTTACAGCATTAGGTTTATAAAGTTAGTAAATTTTGGAGTATGAAGAAGGAATTCAACTGCACATGTCTGGATTGAATCCAAAGGATACACCAAACCACAAATGGACACCAATTATCATAATTGGGAAACAAAAGTAGCTCACATGGGCATCTTTTAGAAAATGAAGATATGTTATTTTCAACAAAGATTAATATACCGAGTTTACCTAACTGGCATCCAAGTGAAACCAGTACTAGTATATCCTAGGGCTGAAAGTCGGGTGGGTTGGGTCGGGTTGGTGCTCAACCCTAACCTAACCCAAGGTTCCTATACCTCAACCCTAACCCAACCCAACCCAATCTCGGGTTGGGAATTCTCAACCAAAGCCCAACCCAAGCGGGCTCAGTCGAGTTGATCGGGTATATACATGCTAATATTTTTGTTATTACATTAGTTTATTATATTTCAATATGGGACTTATTTTTTGTATCTATAATTTTATTAATTATACATGTGATTATTCATTATAAAGAACTTCATTTTTTTTCTAAAGAACAAGCTAAAATATAAGACAACTACACCTTTAAAAGTCATCTAGCATATTATGAAGTCTATTTGGGAGAGAGAAATCTAGCATATCTTCTTAGCTTGAGTCCTTGGAAATGACGTGGACAAATGAGAGTCGACATCAGTAGTGTGCCTTCAACACAAACGATCCATACTCAATTATAATTTATAAGTAACTTATATATTGATCGGGTTCGGGTTGGGTCGGGCAACCCGAGACCTCAACCCGAGCCTAACCCAGGTTTTATCGAGTTGGTGTTTGTATGGCCCAAGCTTAAGATCAAACCTGAAATATCCTGCCCGAGCCCAACCCAATGTCAGGTCGGTCACAGGTTAGTCGAGTTGAACCCGCCCAACTTTCAGCCCTAGTATATCCATCTGAAATCACTGGTAACAAGAAGAGAAGGCAGATTTTGAAGACCCATGGATAGACACATGAGATGTACCAAATAACTTTCCTAGTAAGTAAAGAGAAATACACGAGGAACAATCCATGCAAATTTTACGAAAATTGCTGGATTATATGGCATTTTGAGTAACAGTAAAGAAAAATAAATTGTAGTAACCATACCAGAGATCTGTCTCTAATCTAAGAGATGAGATCAGTGACCTTCAAGGCAATGAAACCATGCTGCAAGTAACCAACAAATTTTCCACAAAAAGGTTATAGCATTAGGCATATAAAGTCAGTATATTTGAAGTATAAAGAAGGAAACCAATTGCACGTATTTATTTGGACTCCAAATTAAAGGATACACGAAACCAACAAATTAGATTAGAGTAACCATACCAGAGATCCATAGAGAACAAATAAGCAACAAATTCCTCTACGAACTTGGATTTTAACGGGTATGCTGCACCAGAATTTCGATACCATGATTCACTAACGAAGCACAATGGACCCTCCTAACTACTAACTGGTATAGGTTGAAGTCATTTTCAACCCAGCAAGTAATTGTTTTGGGTTCAAGTCCAGGCAGGTGGCCATCAAAGAAGCATAAACGGAAAAGACAAAAGAAAAAAGGGAAACAACCTCTCTAGTATCCGCCATTTTTTGTAAATGGTGGATACCTCTTGACAGATACAAATAGTAACTATCATCCAGGCTAACAAACATACAACAAGAAGAAAGAGCAGAACTTGCAGTCCAATGAATCGATATATGCCATGTTTCCGAAATAAGGCCTGACTGAAGTTAACAAAAATCATGAACAACAGTACATATAAAACTAAAATGGCCAAAACCCATAATTTTATTGAGATTATGCAAAACCCCCAATTTTCTGATATGGCATAGAATGCAAGAACAGATTCAGAAAACCCTCAAATATGCGAAACTCTAATGTGAAATATCAGAAAACACAACCGGCCATTGGCCTACAGAAAGATTAAAGCATATGGAGAAGAAAAGGGACAGTATATATGATGTGTGATACAGAGATCCAACATGCACACCTATTTGATTCAAAACTGGAAGCCATGGTATCTTTCCAGATAGCACAGATGCATCTCGGAGGGCTATGGCCTAGTGATAATAGGGGTACATCACAGGCATGAAAAATCCTCACTTGGCCTTGCAGAAACCACAAAAATATAACAATACAGAACATGCAAGACCACTTGACAGGAAGAGCAGGGTGTTTCATGCTCGGGGAAAAGAAGAAGACCTACCTCAGTCGTCGGACCGTCCGTCAGCTCGTGATGGCTCTGACCGGTAGATGAATATGGCCATCGTGATCTGAAGGCACCAAACTTATAGATGGATTTCACGCTAAAACCCTCCTCCCACCATGACTCCCGCCAGCAAGTGATGTCCTCCAATCCCATCCGCAGTCCTTATGCTGGACTGCGAACTATCCGGGGATGGGCTCGAGAAGACATACAAGAAAAATGAGCAAAGGCTACGGCCAAAAACCGTAGCAAAGGCCCTTTTGCTACGGATATAATCTGTAGCACGTCCGTCACTATTGGTGGGGTAGCTAAAGGTCTAGCTACGGATTATATCCGTAGTAATAGCTACTGATAACTTTTTTTGCTAAAACAGATTCTGAGAAAGAAGCCGCTAACAAAGTAGGAATTAGATCAGACTCAAGATGCAGAAAGAAGACAGAAGAAAGAAAATTGAGGATTTCCTATCTGATCTTAGGGGTAACATTTGGCCAACAACCACCATAATTCTAGTCACCCCTAATTGGATGCAAAATCTACTTTGGAACCAACTTCCTAATGAACATCTACTGGTGCAGGAACCAAACTGTAATCAAGAATCCTCTTAGTCAACAAGAGGATGTGCATTCAAAAATGGAGTTTAAGGAGTCCCTTAGAAACAACAGAATTTTCCCAGCATGAATTATAAGGCAAGATGCCTAGCAGGCCAAACTTTCAGTTTCCCACAGCATGGGCTATAGGAAATATAGCCTGGCATTTAGATATTGGTATAAAAGCACATATTTGCTGATGCCGAACTGATACCTATTCAAATTGTAGGAACATAATACATTTGTCCAAGGCCTGGAGGTAAACTTCAAATGTCTGCTGCTAATACTGGTGGAAATTTTCTGTGATCATATGATTTTTCATCCAGCCATTTCAACAAACATATAGCATGCCATTTCAAATTAACTCTCCAATCATGTATATATTACAGAAGATTTAAAATAATAATAATAATAAATAAAATCTCATACACCCATTTCAACAAACATATGACATGCCACTTCAAATTAACTCTCCAATCATGTACATATTACAGAAGATTTAAAAAAAAATAAAAATCTCATACACCCATTTCAACAAACATATAGCATGTCATTTCAAATTAACTCTCCAATCATGTATATATTACAGAAGATTTAAAAAATAAAATAAAATCTCATACACCCACTTTAACAAACATATAGAATGTCATTTCATCAAACAGTTAGCGTATATCAAATCTGAAAGACAGGAAAAGAGATACAAATAGAAGAAGATATCAAACCTATGGAGAGGAGCTTCACGGCGTGTATTTCTTCGGCTAGGAGATTCATGGCTACCGTAATCGAGAGAGAGAAAGAGCGAGAGCAAGAGAGAGAGAAGAGGGCGTTCACAGCCCATGTTTCTTCACGGCTGATGCATTGGAGAGAGAGGGAGGAGAATGAGGGTGATGGAACAAAGGTCGGGAGGGAGAGAGAGGATTAGGGTTGATTGGGGAACAGAGAGAGAGAGAGAGAGGAAGGCATTCACGGCTGATGCATTGGAGAGAGAGAGGGAGGAGGATAAGATAGATGGAGCAAGGATCGGGAGGGAGAGAGGAGATTAGGGAAAGAAGAGTCTCTGATTAGGGAACGGAGAGACAGAGAGAAGGAGAGACTGAGAGACTCGAGAGATGGGCGTTTGGGTGCGGCTCTGTTTGAGCGCGCGCCCAAATTTCATGTTTTATGGATGGACGGACGGACGGAGAGGCTACGATCAGGGGATCTGTGGGGCCCACCATAACGTATTTCGTTAATCCACTTCGCTCCATAATTTTAATAAATTATTTTATTTTATAACAAAAAATTTCAGGTATATTGAAGGCCAAAGTAGACCACACCATAAGAAGAAACAGTAATTTAATATCAATGTTTCCTACCGTGTGGTCCACTTAAGACTTAGATCAAGTTGATTTTTTTTTCATCCTCTAAAGTAATATTTAAAAATATTTAGACAGCTTAGATAGAACATATAGTTTCTCTTAGGCCTCATAGAGCCCCTTACAACATTATTAATTATTAATGTTGTATCAACTTTTTAGCTATGGATTAAAACTGTAGCAATCATACCTAAGGTTAATGTCCGTAGCAAATAAGTAACGTGGTTTGAATCCTTTGTCCCTTTTTTTGGTAGTGAGATATTGCCTGCAGAGAGAAAACCAGTGCTGGATTTGCGAATTCCTCGTCTCGACACCTCAAATCTAGTGTTATACCCTATCCACCAGACTCGCATAGCCGCCCAAATAGGCTATCATACGCCGTTGCTAGATTCGACAGTCCAATCCCATGCAATCCCTCCTAATACGAGCAAATTTGCTCGTCCAAACGGGCCCTTAGAATAATCAGGAGAACAGTGTGGTGAAGCCAAATAGTACACTTACTATTTTTGGCTGAAAACCTTGCGCACTGGTACACATCACGATGGGCTATAACTATTTATAGTAAGCAGGGAATTTTAAAAGTTTTAGTTGTAGTTTGATTCTGAAATTTATTTCAGTGCTTAGTATTCATGTGAACTCATTTATTTCATCCATCAATCAATTTTAAAATTTATAAAATATTATTTCTATATTCATTCTTTTTCCTCGTGGATTCAAAAAGTCTCGCTGGGGAGTTCGGAGAAACTTCATGGATTCGAAGTAGTTATCCTTGGGGAAGACGGTAAACCTGATCACGTTCATCCCTGCACCGGCATGCACCCACGCACTTGGGTGTTTGTCCGTGTGGATGCACGTGCCTCCTTTCGGACGTGCAACGTATAGAATGTAGTGTGCAAGACAAACGAGGGCTTCCAAAGTCATCCATTTGTGGGTGCTCGAGAAGACCAGAGAATTAATATCATGGATTCTTTCATAGGACTTGGTCTCCTGGATTTGTCTTTTTCTTATCCATTCGAACTTTCCAATGCTTCTTCATTGTCTTAACCAGACAGAGACGGATGAACTTCTGAGAGTATTCTTCTCAGCCATCCTGGGATTTCACCTCTTCTTTGGAGAAAAAAGCTCATATAAACCTGCATTCAGTCAATCTTAATACAGGATTTTCGAGGATGGAGTCGCTTCTTTCGTGGATAAGGAATTCTCTTGTGATGGTTTTGTTGGTAACTGCATGCAATTTAGCAGGCAAGTAGAGCATCTTTGATGAAGTGAGTCAGACATGTATTTGGGATGATACAGGCCGTTCATCACTTGGGGGCCACAACGATCAAGAATCAAGAGGGTTGTTTTACCAGGAGGGGCGCATGTGTCTGTTGAGTGAGACATCCACGCCGTGAAAATAGTAGGCCCCACCATGAAGATACATCTACGAAAATGAGGCTGTCCACTCACTAGGTGGGCTACATCTGAATGTTGAGACCAGCTGTTAGTTTCTATTGATTCCAAACGTGTGGCCCATCCGATGAGTGGACCCAACTGATTTTTGTGATTGACGACAGTCATGGTGTGGCCTACTACTTTCATGGTTTGGATGTTTTACACAAGTGGCGTGTTCGTGGGAAAGATTGCCTATAGCTGTGATCAGTTCTCCTGTTGAATATATACGGCATGTCATTCTTTTTCTAGCTGTTCATTTTTCACGTACACATGCGGGCCGCCTGACCAGATCCGACGGGTCTATTTTTTCGGGCCAGAGCATGTTGGTAGTGGCCCCCAACTGATGATTGGACCAGATTTCTCACACGTGCTACGAAGGTACAGCTAAAGATGAGTTGCTTAAATGGATAGTTTTCTCTGGTTGCAGATTGCTATGACCCTTTGGATCCAGACGGAAATATTACCATAACGTTCGATATTTATCAATGGAGAGCCGACGGCTACGAGGTTAGTATCATTTACATCAGACTACATTTTAGATCTGTTTTTTTTCTGGCTAAGATGCCACTTTCAAGTCATTTCCAGCTTTTTGGTGTACTAAATTCTGGCCCACCTGATCAGTGGACCAGCCTGATTTTAGGGTCAAGTGATTTACAAGGTGGAGCCGCCCGATGGATACTCTTGTTCCACACGTGTGCCACGTTGGCGCATGTGAAGGCATGTAATTAGTGTGGGGCACACACATTCGTGGTGGACTAACAAATCCGATGTTTATATGAGCATTGATTGTACTTGAACATGCCTGGTTTTTATATGTGACAAGCATACATACCTGAAAATTTGAAAATCACACGGTTTTGCTTTAATTTTTCATGATTTTATCAGGAATTGTCGTGATTTTAATGAAATAAATATTTAAATGTTCAACTTTATTCATTTTTACCCAGTTTTTAATTTTTAAAATTATTTGTATCATATACTCCCTAGAATTTTATTTTCAATGGGATTTTATTATTCCTTCCTTAGATATTGCATTGTACATCCCATATGGGATTTCTTCCAAATCAATAAAAATAACCTTAAATGAATTATGGACTAGTAGAAAATTAGATCTAAGTAATTTTAGAATATTTGAGTCTAATGCACATGATAAAATTGAAGATCAAAATAGAACTAAATTTGATCATAAAACTATTAAATGCATTTTTATAGGATATTCTTGTTGGTCTAAAGGCTATTAGTTTATAACACATCATCCAAATGAATCCATAAGACTGATTGAAAGTAGATATATCATTTTGATGAAGAAAATTTAGACCCCAATGCCCAAAAGAAAATGTTAGAATTATTTAAAAACTTTAAAGATTTAAAAAAAAAAAGAAGAAAAAAAAAAAAAAAAAAAAAGCAAGAAGACTTAATAATACTGCATCAACTTAAAGAAGATGCTATAACTAGAATATTAAGAGAAATCCATCATAGTATATAAATGATTTTTATGCATTAATAAAGAATCATTAGAATAAGATCTTATAAATTATAAACAAGTAATGAAATCCAATGATGTGATTGAAGAGTCAAAAAGTGATAAATGAAGAGATATAATTATCAATTATTAAAAATAAAGTATGCGAATTAGTAGAAATATCAAAGGATAGACAGATAAGCCATAAGGTCCAAATGGGCATTGAAAAAAATAAATAAATTTAAAAATAGATGGATAATGGGAAAAAGGAAGAAGCTATATTAGTGGTTAAAGGATATATATATATGGGAAAAGGTATATATATCCAAGTAAAAGGAATAGACTACAATATTAAAATATGCTCTCCTATAACCATATAAATTTTATATATATATATATGGGAAAAGGTATATATATCCAAGTAAAAGGAATAGACTACAATATTAAAATATGCTCTCCTATAACCATATAAATTCACATTCATTAGAATCTCAATTAATGGCTATAGTAGCTCATTTAAATATAGAGTTACATCAAATAATGTCAAAACAACCTTCCTAAATAAAGAAGTAAAGGATGACATTTATATAACACAACTTGAAGATTAGATATCAAATGGATACAAAGATCAAGTATGTCGATTAAAAAATTCTTAATGTGATCTAAAACAATCATTTAAACGATGATTTTTAACCTTTTACAATATTGTCACAAAGTATAGCTTTATTCATAATTTATACATTCATTGTATATACTCATTGGTTAGTGAAAATTTCTTTGTTATCTTATGACTATATGTCAATAATATTTATTATTATTATTAATGAGTAATAACTTAAAGTAAAATAGTTGAAATAAAAAAATAGCTTAAAACACAGCTTGAATAAAAAGACATTAAAGAAGTTTCTTATGTTCTGAAAATTCAAATAAGTAGAGATGGAGGGAAAAAAGAAAAAAAAAAAAAACTAAACTTATCTCAAAAAATTAGGAATTATTAACAAAGATTAAAATGAATAACTATAAATCAAGAAATATAAATAAATAAATATATATATATATATATATATATATATATATATATATATATAGAGAGAGAGAGAGAGAGAGAGAGAGAGAGAGAGAGAGATGTTGTCTCCAAATATGACTTACACTAATGACAAAGAAATGAATAAAATAAAAAACAAACCGTATGTACAGGCTATAGGTGATATAATGCATACCACTAGACCTAACTTAAGCTTTGTACCTGACGCAGTTAGTAGATATCAAAGCAATCTAAAGATTGCTCATAAGTTGACGGTTAAACACATTATGTGATATATTCAGGTAACCAAAAATTAAAAATTATATTACTAAGATGATTAGTTTGCAGTAAAAGGTTGTACTAATGATGTTGCATATGTTGTGATATAAATGATTAAAAAAAAAAAATTCACAGCGGAATACTTAATCATCTTACTTGCTTGAATTAAAGGATCAATGAATGCCATAATTGAAACTCTTGAACAACCAATTCATATTTATTGTGACAATCAAGCTACAGGTAAAAATGTTATATAAGGGATGCTGGCCATAATGGTCAAGTGGGGGGATGTTGAGACGTGAGTCCAATGCCCTGATACCAAGTCAAATCACCATTTTCTCTAAAATTTTAAGTTATTAGATAATGGTTTATCAATGTAGATTAAGGGACTTAATAATACCTATTTGAAGAGAAAACCAATCGTTGTTGCTGATCAATACTTAATGGCGACATCATTCTATTCAATTTGTTTCCTCGCTGCACGACACCACTGTTCTTCATTTTGCCATCTCTTCTCTTCCCACATCCTGTGAGGAAATGAGTAACAACCATTAAATAACTATGTAAGGTTTGATGTCTTTTCCTTTGATTCTAGAACACTGCTAAGATGACTTGCCTCAACCCAATCTGACAGTTAAAAGCCAAGGTTCAAAATTTTAGTTGGCCATGGCAAAGAAAATAGTTTCCTTCCTTGATTTGCATCTCTCATTGTCATGGCCCACTAGAGTTTTGAATCAAGGTAAAAATTGATCTTTGGAGTTTCATGGGGTGCCGCATCACATGGACTGTCTTAGATTTTGGTCTCATGACACGTCTGCAAAAAAAGAACATAGGTGAACATGCCCCTTCTCTCTCTCTCTCTCTCTCTCTCTCTCTCTCTCTCTCTCTCTTATATATATATATATATATATATATATATATATATATATATAAGAGTTTCATGGGGTGCAACATCACATACTGTTTAGATTTTGGGCTCACGACATGTGTGCAAAAGTACATAGGTGAACATGCCCCATCTCTCTCTTATTTATATATATATATAAAGAGAGAGAGAGAGAGAGAGAGAGAGAGAGAGAGAGAGAGACCACATGTGTCAATGTGTCACATATGCCACCTTCATCTTCAAGTATTTACCGGTGTCATATATGCCATCATTAATGTTAAAGTGACAAGTGTGCTATTAAAATTTTCAAGCACTCCACATGTTCCACCATCAATGTTAAAATCATTGACCGCTAGATGACCCATTGATTAATATTATATCGGAGAGAAACAATACTGAAAGCATACAAGCCTGTTTAAGAAAGAGGCTTCCAAACTATAATTTTAAAACTTGCTGAGTCGATTCAAAACTCAGCCTTGTCAACTCACTGGGTGAGATTTCGAGTCAAGTGTCTGGAAAACTTAAAACTCCAAAGTAAGGGTAAATCATGAGCCTGGACTCAAGAGACTCATCGATTCAGCTCAATACCTCAGTCGACTCGATGTAACCTGAATCAACTCATGCTGTTTACTCGACTCGGCCCCAAGTCGCTACAAAACTCAGAAATGGATGTGACTCGACCCATACTTGGAGAGAAGCGTCGAGTCAACTCAATACCTGGTCCGACTTAACACAAATCGAACAGAATTACTCGGTTTATGAGAGTTACATAACCAAACGTATTTGCAGGCAATGGTCACAGTTCAAAATTACTATCAGTACCGCCACGTGGAGAAACCTGGTTGGAAGCTAGGATGGACATGGACCCAAAATGAAGTAATATGGACTATGACAGGTGCTCTTGCCCTCCAACAAGGGAACTGCTCAGCCTTTAATGTCCAAACAGCACACTCGTGCAAAAGAGATCCAGTCATCGTTGATCTCATGCCAGAAGCTCTTCCAGAAAACCGTACGGAGAACTGTTGTCGTGGTGGCCTTGTTTCAGCTTGGGGCATCGACCGTCGGAGATCCTTCTCATCTTTTGAGATGCTCATCGGCAACGTAGGTGGGCCCAGAAGCTATATGCCTGAGAATCTCACGTTCTTGGGACCGGGTCCTGGTTACACTTGCGGCCCACTTGCGGACTTCCCACCTACAGTGTTTTCAGCCACTGATGTTAGAAGAGAAATGCAGGTTTTCAGTAAGAGCTCTTTCCCTCGTAATATAACCTTGCTGCATGGAAACACACAGACGTGAATAATGCTACAATTCTCTCAGAGCACTATTAAGTTATAGTGCTCTTAGTTACATTGGTTTATTTGGAAAATCCAATCAATCAATCTGAACTGTCCATTAAGTTCAAAACACATTTTATGGGCTCTCATGAAAAAATCACACTGATCCAATTCATCCTTGATTTGGACTTATTTTTTATAGTTGTCCTTTTTTTCTTTCTCTAAGCAATGGATGGGATGGTCCCTAACAAATAGATGGATTACAGTGTTGCATACACCTTTTTTTGTTGAGATCAACCGTCCATATTTAAGGCCATTGATCAAATGGTTAATATTGTCAGATTACTGTGATCTTTTTTATGGTGGCCCATGAATTGTGTGTTGGTACTAATGAACAGTACAGATCAATCGACTCAACCATCTAAGTGTCCCAGTGCAATTAGGAGCACTATAACTTTTAGTGCTATGAGAGCACTGAAGCATTTCTCATCAAAACATCCCTTAGCAGCGCCCATGAAAATATATTAGGAATGGATTTTTCTAACTTCCCCACCTTCATGTGCACCTTTCCTATGTCCCCAATTATTTTAATGGCATAAGTTGTGAGCTATTGCCGATCCAAACTATTCATTCCCTCATAAAACTAGGAGCAAGCCTGCAAAAATCGTACCAATCAGGTGATCCGGACAATCGGGACAGTTCAACAATCAATCCAGACCGTCCATTAGGTCACCCTTCACGGTCACTATGTTTGATGGTATCACTCACTCATACGAACGTTTTAGGTCTTGCTCTTTGAATTTCCATTAAGTAGGAAGTGTTGAGTGTACCAAACGCAATTTATGAACATTTTGTGATGGCAGGGACATGGAAATCAACGTGTACTTACTCTAATTTCCTGGCGAACAAGGTTCCCATATGCTGTGTTTCGCTTTCCACATTTTACAACTCCGACGTCACGCCATGCCCTACCTGCAGCTGTGGGTGCCGTCCAGCTGACAAAAACACACTCTCTTGCATTAGGTGAGTCCACCGTTAATATCATCCAATCCCCCCTCCTAGACCATTGGATGGGACCAATATATCCAAGAGGTTTGATCCGATGGAATCTTGCAAATCCGACATGGGTAACCCATCGTAGATTCAATTGGCTAAAGTAGCTTCTCCCCTCCCAAAATCATATATGGTACGCCAAAAAATTTCGATCTGTGAGATGCGATTGTTTTAAGGTTCTAATAGTTAAGATCATTTCTGCCTCTCATCGAGCCTTCTCTAAGTCCATCTTTACCATGAAAGTGCATGCGACCCTCCGATCAGGCCTTCTCTAGTCCATCTTTGCCACAAAAGTGTCTTGGATCCGCTATACATCAACAAAAGTGCATCTTCTTTGGATTTTATCGTTCATCATTGATGTTTTTTTTTTTTTCTCTCTCCAATCACAGTAACGAATTCTCAACGTCATTGTCTACCGCGCTGGACCATTTGATGCGGTGCACGGACCACATGTGCCCGGTGCGGGTCCATTGGCACATAAAAAACAATTATAAAGAGTACTGGAGGGTGAAATTAACAGTATCCAATTACAACTTCGGCACCAACTACACTGATTGGAATGTTGTTGTCCAGCATCCTGGGTTTGGTCAGTCTATTGAATATTACAGCTTCAACGGTACAACCCTCGGCACTATAGCAGATACTGGTGAGTATGATCCACTACTAAATTGAATGATCTATGCCGCTCGTAGCACTAATAACATGTAAATTGCAGGGATTGCAATTGGACATGTGGAAAGTCTGATCATATCCTTCAGTGTTTTTTTTTTTTTTTTTTTTTTTTTTTTTTTTTTTTTTTTTTTTTTGAGTTAGCTTATTAGTACACACCTATGTTAGTACACACACTCCATGTTAGCCACCCCCACTAGGGATCGATGCCAAGACCTCAAGTGTTGAAATGAGGTATCTCCACTAAGTCTGCGAGTTGAGCTATGGACATCCTTGGGTTGAGGATTATATAATGACTTTGATTTCTTATCAACTTGATTTGAATCTTTTTATGGTACTGATCAATTCCTTGTTTTGCAACTTTAGATATGAATTAGTGTTTGCTAGACCATCCATCTAGTGGGTCCTATTGTTAGATGGTTTTGTTTAGAGACTGCATACACCACAAAGCTCCGTGGGTTGAATTGGATAATGCCATTGCTTGTATCAAGCTTGACATAGGCAAGATTCGATGATATTTGATTGGAAAGCAAGCCGCTGTCAAAGGTATGTATATTAAGCCGAACAATTTTCAAACACGTTTTATAGGAACCTATATCTGACATCGGTCAGCCATCCAATTAAATCTCGTTACGTGGTGTTTATGCCAAGTAAGGGCAATACCCATTAGGATTCCTTGTGGGTTAAGCTTAACCTACAATGCGATGTGTGGAACGGATCATCGACATGTTTACGTTCTCCTTGGCTCTCAAAAATCAGGCTAATCCAAAACTCAAGTGAGTTGCATTGTAGTAACAGAGACACCCACCATTAAAAACTTCCCAAATTGTATTTGGGGGGGGGGGGGTGCATTCAGATAATGTGCCCTACTGGGATGAATAAGACCCAATTTTTGAATGGGCCTAATTTTTGGGCGCCAATGAGAACTCGAGTGAGTCCACATAATAGGTTGATTGGATGTCATGTTCACATCATGGTGGGCCCCACACATCACGTTATAGGTTAAGCTTAACCTACAAAGCTTTGTGGAGGATCTACCCTCTCTTGTCTAATTAACATTCACAGCCAACAGAAGAACCTAGGCATTTGAACAGGTTGCTTAAAATGGACAGTTAAAGAACTTCCAGGACGAAAATTTTGTGGTTTGTATCATCTGTTTGGTGCCATTTCCATCCATGACCATCCATGCATGGACCCACTAAATGAATACACAGCCCACCAGATGAAAACACCCTTCTCATGATCCATCATGCTAGATGAAGAGTCTGCAAGTGGGCCTCTTTTAATCATTTTAAGTCATGACCTTGTAAATTATTATTGCACTTGTAACGCAGGCGAGCGGTTAGCCGATGAAGTGGCTCTCTTTTGGGGTCTAACTTTCTACAATGATGAGCTTCTACAAGCCGTTGAAGATCAGCCAGGATCAGTGACGACGGAGATACTCTTGCACAAGGATCTGAATACATTTACGCTTGAGAACGGGTGGGCCTTCCCTCGAAGGGTCTATTTCAACGGTGAAAACTGCGAAATGCCGATGCCAGACAATTTTCCGGGCCTACCTAACTCTAGCTCCAATCATGGCTATGGAATTTTACCCCTCATTCTAGTCCTTTTTTTGAGTTTCGAGATACTACTTTGATTGTGATATGGAGTGTAAAAGGCAAGTGTATTTAGGTAATCTTGTAAAGAGTTTTGAGTGATTTTTTATTGCCTTGTTGTTGGAATAACAATTAAATTGAATTTTGAAAATTGGTTCTTATTTATGGGGAATGATCAGCTGTTGTGGGGCCCATCCAACAGGTGAACCCCATACAAATATCAGCTGGATCCAAAACTTCTGTGGCCCCCAAGAAGTTTTTAATGATGGGCATTCGATAACCACTGTTTCATATGGTGTAGTCCATATGAGATTTTTGGATGTCTTATTTTTGGGCTCATGACATAAAATGATGTACAAAAACGGATGGACAGCGTGGATAAGACACATACATCATGGTGGGGCCCATAAAGCAACGAGTAACCAGCTTGGTACTGGAGGGGTCATTACCGAATCCGAGTCGGCGGTCTATCAGACAGTTTGGATATTTTTTGAAAAAATAAAACTGATTTCAGCGTGCATTCCATCATGTGGTTCGATAAATGGACAATCTAAATCATTTATGATAAAGTAGGTTTGATCATACACGTGAATTGTACACAAGGTAGCCCCTCTGGCTCTACATATGCCTCTAGGGAATCACTTTGATTAGATGATGCTAGTCACCCATACATGGCCAATAAAATGGATGCTCCAAATCATTTTGAAAAAAAAAGGAGTTTGATCGTTGATTTAGATAGCTTCTCTCTTGCAGATGGTTCCTATTTCCTCTCAAGAAATTCTTTGATACGATGATTTTCACCATTGAGCAGGGGCCAACAAAGTGGAGGATTGTTTATGACAACATACCATCTAATTATGAATTTGAGGGTCAATCTTATGAGGCCCACCTCTACTATTGTCCATCATGTGGGCCCCCAATCCTTTATTCATTAGTGTACAAAATTACTCTAAAAGATAAAAATCAGTGATGGTGCACATTTGTTTGATTATTGCAAGCAGTACTGTTTTAAATATCAATTATATTAATAAAAAAAATATATCAATTATATTATTAATAATACTGCGGATCTTATCAATACCATTAAGTCAGCAATGGTTTAAAATATTTTTAAATGACAATATTATCGGCTTCAGCAATGTTTTAAAGACAATCCTCTATGAAAGTTTTCTAATATTGGTGATATTATTGATACTATCTCCAATACTAGAGATAATATCTTCAAGTATCTTCAATACATGCAAGGAGAACATTTGTAAATAGACAAAAATTAATAGAAAATTGAAAAATAAAAAATAATAATAATTTTTTAAAATTTTATTTCTTAAGTAATTTTGATTACTCTTGATTTTTATTAAATCAAAGTTTGGATTTAGAAAAAAAAATAATAATTTTTGCTTGTAGTGAAGATAAGTCCGAACTCAAAAGTATAAAAAAATAAATAAATAAATAAAATTAAAAAAGTAAAAAAATGTAATAAATGAAAATAAGTAACTTTAGGCACATAAGTTGCCGTTGCAAACATGTTTACCATACTAAAGTGTGTGAGTTAAGTTTTATATATATATATATATAAACTTAACATAAGTTAAAATGTAACTTATTTGGTGGTATCTAAACAGGGCTTAAATGACTGCACTTAATATTAAAATTAAAATACTGGGATATTAAAAAGAGATATCAAACCCGGCTGGTTGGCTCTTTTTTTTATTATTTTAATTTTTACACACACCCCACTCACGTAGTAGTGGGATTTCACCACCTATGGATACTCGAACCCTTAACCGGGTGTTGAAACTCCTGAGAGTCTGCCACCCGAGCAAGAGTAAGGATCCCTAGTTAGCCTATAAGTTGCAGTCCGCTCAGCATTATTTATTTATTTATTTATTTTGTTAGCTTGTTAGTACACTTTACTATGAGTTCACACTTCACTGTTAGCCACCCTCACCAGGAAATTGATATCAAGACTTTAGTGTTGAAACGACATATCTTTCACTCAGTCTACCACTCTGCATATAATTTCCAACCATTAATATGTGCATCATCCAACCCTTGACATGTGTACAACATCCAAACCATCTATCGGTTGTTTGCTCATAATGATAATAAGCTTATACAAAAAGCATTAACATCCGTTCAGTGGACCACATTTGTTTATTTATTTATTTATTAATAGCTAGAGAGTGTTTTTTATGATGTGATCCACCTGATGAGTAGATGGTGTGGATTTTCACCCAAAGTGATCTCATGGTGGGGCCAACCTATTGGACAGATTGGATGTCTCCTGCACTTGAAAGGTTGGAAGTTATCAGCTGGGTGGACCACAAATTATGGTATACTGATTGAGTACATTGCAGGTGTTTGGATTTCGAACCTCCTTTAATCCATCTTTATTTTCTACACTTTTGGAGTGGAGGTGCTTGGTTTTCGAATTTCCTCCCACCCATCTTGGTACACTTTAAAAGTGGAGGTTCTTTGTTTTCGAATCTACTTTTACCCATCTGTACCTTTTATACTTGAAAAGTTGTTGACTCGGTGAGTTACTTAGGCAGGTGGCATCGAGTCAACTTGGCGAGTCTCTCACAAACTCAGCCGAATCAAGCTCACCAATTGACTTTTGCAGTGAGCTGGCTTAAAAAATCCTGCTGAGTTGAGTCGAGTCGGATGAGTTTTAAGTTGAGTCAGCAAGTTTTATAACTATTATGTCCACATCTTTGGCCTGCCACACCACAGGGACCAATCGAGAGTTCCCACCAACAATAGATTTTTCTGTGGACACACCATTGTGTATGCAGCCCATCCAACCCGTTCATCAAGTGTGCCCTAAAAGGATGAAGGAATGTTACAAATGAAAATGATCAGCTTATGAGAGGTTAAACCTAAACGTTCTCTTATCTGTTTTCAATTGCTTCCAAATGTGCCACATTTGCCAATGTCCTAGATGAGCGATTGTCCATCTGTTGTTATTCCCCACACCCCACGTGCCCTATGTGCTGCCATCCATCTTTTCTTACACCCCACATGTGTTAATGTGTCACATTTGTCACCGTTCATCTTCTCTTATACTCCACAAGTACCACCATTTATCTTCTTTTGCACACGCAAGTGCCTAGCATCCTAATGCACTAATGTATCACATATGATATTGCCTATATTTAATAGTACCAAATATACCACATCCACCGATGGTGCCAATGTGCACTAGTTCTCTGCCATCCAACTCCAAGTGCCCACATGTGTAAATGTTTCCACACATGTATGCCATGTATACCACATGAGCAAAGTCTATCTTCAAGCATTTCACATTTGGTACATACTTGAAATTAAAAAAACAAATAAATAATAATAATAATCAAACAACAAATTTTAAAATAGATATTAAATTTCTAAGGAAAAAAAAATAAAATAAAACTAATGTTTCCTTTCTAATATTCTCCTGAAAAAAGGCTTACATTATTTCCTTTTTTTGGCTTTCCATGAATCCAAACAAGCTACAAGAAGATGAAATCATCTACGTTGAAGAAAAATCATCTGACTTGTGTGGGCCCAACATACTATCTCAAAATTCATGCCATTTAAAAAATAAAAAAAAATTAAAATTAAAATAAAAATTGGAACTCCCAACCCAAAATGTTGGGGGATCCAATGAGTGCATGGGCCGGTTCCAGGTACAGGAACTCAAAAATCGTACCAGAACCCGACCCAAAAGGACGTGGGCCCGAGCAATCTGGGTTGGGAAGAGTGGGACCTGGACCAATACGGATCCTGGTGAGGATGAGTCACCATTTTCAGAAAAGTAATGCTGCCGGGGTGATTTGTCCTAATCCACCGACATGCCTCCTTTGCTCTGTGTACGGAGGCAGCGGCTGCCACATAAATTCCCACTTTATTTCATCATTTTCAACGGATCATTCTAAGACTTGATCTTATAAATCAGGGCCATCCAAATTCAAGTGTAAAATCCTCTTGGGACCCGCCTAAGTCTTGGATGAAGCAGATGTTTGGTTTTTTCATTTATCCTCCTTCATGTAGTCACCTTACAAATGAGTTGTTGGGTTGTGTAAACATTACAGTTGTGCACCTTAATTTACCTATTCCCATGTTTGCCAATAGTATTGTGTAGAGGAATTTCTAACTTTACGACCAATTTATGGCCCATTTTCCGTTTTTAAGCTCACTTATTTTTAGCTCGCAAGAATAAGCCCCAGCTGTACTGCAGCTTTTCTCAGGCCGAAAATGCCCCTGCTTTTTCCTTTCCGGAAGCGGATCGGCTGGAGTTGCACGAACGGTTCAAAAGATATCAAAGTTACATGGCTCCACGGTTACATATTTATTATATCCATAGCCTTCATCCATATTTTGAGTTCATTTGAGAGCATTATCCGAAAAAAAAAATAATAATAATCATATCCAAAGATCAACTGGACCACACCACAAATAGCAGCAGAAAAATTGATTTTCACCATTAATAATTTAGTAAGGCTCACCGTAATATTTATTTTCGAGAAATTTATCGCTATAAACGTTGCCTTTTACCTAGTGATTTTTATGAAGACTACAAACCTTACCTTACTAACTTAGACTTTGCATGTATGCTCACAATAAGAATGAAAATACTCCTAAGTTGCAAAGTATACCTATTATTATGGATTATAACGGTAGTCATAGATACCATAACCCGTAGCCATATAACCTATATACACACACACACACACTCACACCTTTTCAATGATAATTTGGAATAAGATGTAAATGACATATATAACTAGGCCGGATTTTGCAATGACTCGGCCTACATTGCAATTTTCAAGTTGATTTTCTTTGATTAATTTTGACATATGAGCACGTAGCATGGTCTAAATTCATGTTAAAAGGAAAGGGTTCCTCATCATTAATTATTATGTCAAACAGGGTGCATATCTTTATCCAAGCTACTTGTTTTCAATGGACAAGTTAGGTCCTATCTCTTACATGTTTGTAGTGTACTTATCTTGGTGACATTTTAACCACAGTTAATTGGTCTTTTCATAATCCTATGATATTGGTTCATGTTTCGTGATTCATGTGGGGACTCGTGTTCTCTAGCATCCTAGTCTTATGTACAAAGCTGTCAATGATATATAGGCTAACGCATTACATGCACAAAGATAGAAAATGCAACAGTCGTTGGTAAATAGAAAAACTTAATGAAACTATGATCCGGGATCCGGACCTTTAAGTCTTAAAAGATTTGACTATCTTGTTTTAAAATGTTAAATCCAATTATCCATGAAATGCGTGGAATTGACTGTGAAGTGAAGGGAAATTTACCATGAAATGAATGAAAATGACCATGAAGTAAAGGGAATTGACCATGAAATGCATGGAATTGATCGTGAAGTGATGGGAATTGACCATGAAATGCATGGAATTGACTGTGAAGTAAAGGAAATTGACCATGAAATGCATTGAATTGACCATGAAGTGAAGCGAATTGACCATGAAATACATTGAATTGACCGTGAAGTGAAGGAAATTAATCGTGAAATGCATGGAATTGACCGTGAAGGGATTTACCGTGAAATGCACAAAATTGACCGTGAAGTGAAGGGAATTGACCGTGAAATGAATTGAATTGACCGTGAAGTAAAGGGGAATCGCTGGAATTGACTGTAAAATGCATGGAATTGACTGTGAAATGAAGGGAATTGACCGTGAAATGCATGGAAATGACTGTGAAGTGAAGCGAATTGACCGTAAAATGAACTGAATTGACCATGAAGTAAAGAGAATTGACCGTAAATTGCATGGAATTGACTGTGAAGGGAAATCGCCGGAATTGACTGTGAAGGGAAATCGCCGAAATTGACCATGAAATGAATGGAAATAACTGTGAAGTGAAGCGAATTGATCATGAAATGCATTGAATTGACCATGAAGTGAAGGGAATTGACCGTGAAATGCATGGAATTGACCGTGAAATGCACGGAATAGACAGTGAAGTGAAGGGAAGGGAATTGACCGTGAAATGAATTGAATTGACTGTGAAGTGAAGGGAAATTGGCGGAATTGACCGTGAAATGCATGGAATTAACTGTGAAATGAATGGAAATGACTGCTAAGTGAAGCGAATTGACCGTAAAATGCATTGAATTGACCGCAAAGTCAAGGGAATTGACTCTGAAATGCATGAAATTAACCGTGAAGTAAAGTAAAATCGCCGGAATCAACCGTGAAGTGAAGGGAAATCGCCGGAATTGACCGTGAAATGAATGGAAATGACCGTGAAGTGAAGCGAATTAACCGTGAAATGCATTGAATTGACCATGATGTGAAGGGAATTGACTGTGAAATGCATGGAATTGACCATGAAGTGAAGGGAATTGACCAAGAAATGAATTGAATTGACCGTGAAGTGAAGGGGAATCGCCGAAATTAACCGTGAAATGCATAGAATTGCCCATGAAATGAAGAAAATTGACCGTGAAATGCACAGAATTGACTGTGAAGTAAAGGGAATTGACCGTGAAATGAATTGAATTGACCATGAAGTGAAGGAAAATCATCGGAATTGACTGTGAAATGTATAGAATTGACCATGAAATGAAGGAAATTGACCGTGAAATGCACGGAATTGACCTTGAAGTGAAGGGAATTGACCGTGAAATGCATGGAATTGACCATGAAATGAAAGGGAATCGCTGAGATTGACCATGAAATGCATGAAATTGATCGTGAAGTAAATGAAATGAATGAAATTGGCCATAAGCTTATTGAAATTGACCGCAAAGTGAATGAAATGGATTGTCAACCATCGACCTGATGGAATCTTAAAAAATAACCAGGTTGGTTGGCTAAAGTAGCTTCACCTACCCCAAAATCATATAGGGTACGTCAAGTAACTAATTTTGATTTAATAGATATTCTTGTTAAATGAATAAAGAAAGAAATGGAGAGAGAGAGAGAGAGAGAGAGAGAGAATTATATGCTTTTCTATATATATATATATATATATATATATATATATATATATATATATATATATATATATATATATATATATATATATATATATATATATATATATATATATATATGCATTAGAGAAAAATGTAGGTACAATAAAGTTCTCCATGTAGAAAAAAAAAAAGTGCACAAATTGCCATAGCTATGGCAGACCGTTCACTTTTTCAATGGCTACGGTTATAATCCGTAGCCATAGGGAACCCCCAGCTTCCAAAAATCACGTTTTTGAAAAAGCAGGGGTATTTTCGACATGTGAAAAGTTGTACATACAACCGGGGCTTATTCTTGGGAACTAAAAATAAATAGGCTTAAAAAGGAGAATGGGCCATAAATGGGTCGTACAATAGGAAATTTCTCTATTGTCTACTTGAGTTTTAGATCTCTAATCCCACATTTACCTAAGATGTGGTTCACCTAAGTTTTGAATCAACATGATTTCAAACTTAATTACCTTTTAAAATGGTATTGCTCAGGTGGACTGATGATTTCACGTGGACCACTGATCTAGAGCGGGTCACAGATACTTTCACGTCCAAGACGGACCAGAGAAGGCCTGATTGAAGGTAGAAGTCATCAGACTATCAGAACCTTAAAACAAGCATATCTCGCAAATCTGAATGAGTTACTCGACGTACAATATATGATTTTGGGGTAGGACGAATTACTTTAGCCAACCAACCTAGCACACGCCGAATTTGTGAGATTCTATCATATTGACAGTCAAAAATCAATTTAATTTCTGTTTTTATTATTTATAGTAAGTTTTAGTTGATTATAACTATTTATCATTTAAGCTTTAGGAGTTGTGTCCACCATGAAAAGTGTTTAGAAAAATTAAGATAATAATACGGTTTAGACACATAGGAAACTTACTATAAATAGTAAATTTACTATTTATAGTAAGTTATGAATTTTAGGGAGTTTTAGTTGTAGTTTAATTCCAAAACTTCTTCCAAGGCTTGGTAACCGTATGTAAAGGGTGGTATATATACTCGTTTATTTCATGAATTACGAATTTTATAGAATTTATTTTCTGTTTTCTTGTATTTTTCCCATAGATTTGAAAAGTTTATGTAAGGAGTCCAAAGAAGCTCTATGGATTTGAAGTAGTCATCTGTGAGGAAGATTTGAAGTAGTCATTTGTGAGGAAGATGGTGATCAACCTCATCACGTTCATCCCTGTGTAAACCACCGTAGATCACTTGGCTATAAGAATTCTATAAGGTGGGCATTATTGATCAATGGTCCAATGGATCACTTGGCTCTAAGAATTCTATAAGGTAGGCATTATTGATCAATGGTCCAGTGGATCACTTGGTTGTAAGAATTCTATAAGGTGGGCATTATTGATCAACAGTCCCGATTACCCTACGGGTTAGATAGTGTGTCGGCCGGGAGTACCACTCATTAATCACTTTAAGCTGCCTTATATATAGTAAACAAATAGATAGTCAACCCTTGTTCCTAACACCGTGGCTTGATCAGGCTGGGCATCTACTGCATAATGGACGGATCAGATCTCAAATTCGTTAGCTGCTTTGGTACAGGAGGTGGCATGTAGATGGATCTCTTTACCCGTAACAAATATTTGTGCTAACATGTGTAATTTATTTTTAAGTGTTAACAAACTGCAGCCTTTGTGGTTTAGTGGTCAAACCGCAGGTCGCTAAAAAACCATCCGACAGTTGAGACATTGGACCGTAAACATGTGCCATGCATTAACTTAAAGTAAACCAATTGTAACTCAATTCTCTGGCCCAAAATTTAGATTAGTTGACTAAACCTAACTTGTGGTTGGAGGATGCTTCTTCGATGAAATAAGACAAATGGATATTATTCATTTTTAGCCATCCAATAAATGTCCATCGATCCATCAGTCATGAAACCGAATGAGCCCAATGTTCGGTTCATGATGTATTTAAAATGCGTGCATGGTTCCAAGAGTTTGATTCGAATTACTGGTATGCGAGCGAGCTATGAGCTGATGAAGTATTTTCCAAGGCTAAGTCACTTCTCGTGTAGATATGAATCCCAAACTATAGATGTGGAAAAATACCAATAACGAGATGATATATAACTCCACACTGATATGAAAAGGTTGCCACTAATCTAGCGAAGAAAATTTGAGTCATTCCCGGGTCAAGATACATACCTAGTCCTTATTTTTGAGATAATTTGTCTCTTTGTATGTAGAATCTATGCAGAAGATTGTCTAAGTACTCTCTCATAATACACTACCTTATGCCGAAAAGAGAAATGACAAACAAAAAAAAACTAATAAAGATAGCAAATCAAAGAGGGTTTCCTTTAATTTATTCTTGTTCAAAACCTTTACTCAAGCTCTTTTTATAACATTCAATTAATTCATTACAGAAACAATCGTAGCGATTAAACGGCCTGCTGCAAAAACAGTCCTTGCGATTAAACCTATAGTAAAAAATGTTAGAATTAAACATGTTGCAAAAACGGCCCTTGCAATTAAACTAATTAAGAGAACGGTGGATGCCAGTAAACCCACTACAATGAGATGGGCCAACGTCTGTCGAAAATTTGGAGCATTTGGGATGAGATATTACATGTGTACCAGGTTGAATTGTCCCAATACGGGCTGAGTCAAGCCAGAGCCAGCTTGTTGGGGGTGGCCTCTGAAATAGAAGTCCAAGTAGAAACCTAAAGACAGATCCAAGCCGTCGAGTACGTGGGCTCATACAGTAGAAACCTTGAGACAAATCCAAGCCATCGAGTATGTGGGCTCATAACAGTAGAAATCTTGAGACAGATCCAAGCCGTCGAGTACGTGGGCTCATAACAGTAGAAACTTTGAGACAGATCCAAGCAGTCGCCTTTCAGCCTGAGATCCAAAGCCCCCCATGCATTCTAGGTACTCTATAAACGAAGTCCTGCATGTTTTTAAAGATCGGTTAGGTACACCCCTCAGTTTACGGTAGCTTGAAGAAAAAGACAAAAGATGACAATCATTAGCAACTGTTAGAATATTTGCATATTATTTCCAGCCTTATGGAAAGATGATATCTCATACGCATGCTTCGTATTTACACGCATGCTTGCATCTTTATGTGTATAGCTTTACACGTGTCTGGTACTAGCAAAGGGAGCAGGTAAACAGGTGTAAAGTCGTGTGACGGTAGTCGGTGACAACCGTGCCAAAAAAGTTCACAGGAAAAGGACCGAGCCCTCCTCCGGCCTTTTTGGGAAAAACTCAACCTCGTAACAGGTGGGCCCAAAAATTTATATATGTATTATATCCATACCGTCCATTCATTTTTTCAGATCATTTTAACGTATAACTTAGAGGATGAGACGGATACAAAGCCCAAGTAAACCACACCATTTAAAAATAAAATAAAAATAGTGAAGACTGAATGCCTACTATTGAAAACTTACTGTGGGCTACAGAAGTTTTGGATATACCTCAGTTTCAGCCTCATCTTTTAAATTGATGTAACAAAATAAATGCACGGGGTAGATAAAATACATACATTATGGTTGGCACAGAGTTCATGTGAGTCTCTTTATAAAATCCTAATTTATTTACCACTGTTTATACATGCATTTTAAGTAACAAAATGGGTCTGGCGCTACTCAGCCGCCGTGTAGGATGGCACACGTGTGATCTATCTCAGCCATTCATCAGGTAGCGTGAACTGGCAAGGCGTCATGTACCAAAAATCAAGGTATTGTAATCATCAAGTTAGCCACACATGTAAATTGAAATCGGATGGTCATGAGTTATTTCTTTAGTCAACAGCATATTCACAGCCTGAGTTTTGGAATGTCCCTTTATCTTAGTGATTCACGTCAGATGAATTGATTGGATGGTATATAGAAACCACAGTGGACTCCAAAGTCAACTAATGGAAGCCATCCAATCCTAATTCATCCTTAAAGTGGGGCCTACCTAAATTTTAAACTCGTCTAATTTTCTCAATCTAATAAAAACATAAAGCAATGCACCTGATGGACGGAGTGGATCTGATACATATTAGCCCCCACGTGTCACTCAGCTAGTATTAGGCACGCCCATCAATGCAGCCACGTAGCCAGGCTAGCACGCTTCCTGGATCCCACCAGACCACCTTTAAGCTTCTTATGGCTGTTTGGTTTGCATGATTAAATGACATGGAATTGTATATGATAGATTAAAACCATTATTGCATAGTGATTATATATCAGAAAAATCATGGTATTTGGGGCATCCGATACCATGTTTGGGATAAAATTCTTGTAATAAGAAAAATAATATTGCATTTTGATTAATCCCATTTGGTGGACCATTGAAATGTAATTAATGAACCATATTCTTAATTAATGCCAATCACTTGTATATGTATGTAATTAGAATGTCATGTGTAAAGCACATATATGGACGGTTGGTATAGATAAAATACATGCATTAATGTGGGGGCACACGTGTAGTAGATTTCAAAATCTATATAAACTTTGCATGGTACTAAATACAATTGCAACCTACCTAATCTAATCTAATACATGTGCTATAATGCCCTGAAAATTGGGGGTCATGCATACACTCGATCCCAAGTTTTCGGGTATCACTTATATTGATTTTTACTAATTTACGTTTAATTAGGTTTAAATGCGCAACATGGAATTTCTTTGAACATGAAACACAATCACAACTAGTCTACTGAAATGAGAGAGGTCAAATATATACAAGTCCAAAAGAATGTAAATAGATCGTCCAAGGCTTTGTCTAACAAAATCACAAAAGAATGACAAGTCCAAAAGAATAGTGCGCTGAGTCCATCACTCCGTAATCCAACATTTATCTACTAAATCGACAGGAAACCATCCATCAGCTGGAAGTAGGACAGCTCGTCTTCCTCCTCGAGACTCATGCCGCCAGGCTCCTCATACTCTATATCACTTTCATCTACGGGAGAGTCTGGTTGGTGTTTTAAAACACCGTTACAAAGTGAAAGTGAGTGATCAACTTAGTGGGTACTATTAATCTTAAGTTGTAGCAAGTATTAATTATATTATGAACTTAATGAAAGGCAATCATTCATAAACACTTGACTACTCTTATTAATGCACATGCATGATAGATGATATAATGCATGCCCTCGCCACAACACTCCCTCAAGCGACTCTGTCTAACGATCGTGTATGAACAACACTCCCTCATTGCGACCTCAACTGCCGAGTCGCCAACCTAGCTAGTGCGATGCGATGAAAATATTAGCCAAGTTCTTAGTTAATTTTATTCGTCCAGTAGGTTAGGAAAATTGATACACCCCACTATCAATGCACTGAACTGGTTGCGAGGCCAAGGCCCCCCAACGTGTGAGGCCAAGACCCCGCAATCCTTAATCCCGTCGGGTTTCCCATCCCCAACTTCAAGCACATGGGGAGTGCTGAGAAAAGGGATCGCTTGCGGTCACTACAAGGAGGCTCGTCACCCCAGTGTAGGCGACAGCTCAGACACAGTGTCTCATTCCACCATGCCCAGCTCACGAGGCGGTGGATCGGTTTCAATTTGGTTATCGATGTGCTACAACAGTTGAAAGGTGTTTCACGTTCTATATAGGTGTAGGAAAACATGGTTAACAAACATAAATGGTCAGTACATGAACTAGACCTTACAAGTCCAGGCGTGTACAAGACGGACGATATTAGGCACATATGACCTATGTAGTCCAACTACTGTCGCCCATCCGTACTCGCCCAAATTCGTCGGCCTAGCCTCAAGGCAATCCTACCAATGGGTCACCTTCTCTCACCTTAGTTTCCTGACCATCCTAGGGACTTGGGGGTAATCCATAACATGGCAACAAGCAGAATTATCAACTAGCATAAGCAATATCATGCATTTATACTTCTCAACATAAAACTCAGATTTTTCTACCAAGTAAAGCTAATAATGTTGTGAAGTAAATGTGTATATGTGTTGTGTGGGTTAGTGAGGAAGTTAAGCATGTTATATATGTCATAGGAACAAAATGCACAAGGGTTAATGAATTATACATGTTATGAGTTAACATCATATATGAATCAACAAAACATATACATGCAAACATCAAATTTATATCCAATCATGTGAGCAACCATAATCATTCCATAATTATTTCATGTTGATTGAAAGGATTAAGGTAAGGTATTTCCTAGATTCTCTCTAGATGCTCCAAAAACATCATCCAAGCAATCAAAATCATTAGACTCATACTAAAACTGGTGCTAGGCCACCTAAGGATAATAGCTCGCACCTATGGATCGTTGAAAGCTTTTAAAATGACCTATGAGCGTTGAACTCGGTGTCGATCGACTGAAATCCTAAGACAATGATCTTGCATGTTAGAATCTCATGCAAATCCTCTCTCAACATGAGGAGTTTCCAAGAAAATGAGAGATTTACCTACCTAATTGGTGGAGAGGGATTTTTCTGTTGTAGATGAGGAATTTCCTTGAGGGATAGGCTTGCAAGATGGAACTCCTTTAGGCCCCACTTCGATCTACGGCCCTCCTTCACTCTCACCTTCACACGCTTTCTTCTCTCTTTACTCTCTTTGCTCTCTCTTTACTCCCGTAGTGGTTGTAGTAATGGTGGGAGTTATGAGAGAAGGAGCTAGGGCTTTATTTCCTAGACTTAGGCCCTTTGGCCTTAAGTTTTCATAAATTCCCACAATGGCCCTCTAGGACTCCTTATTGGCTTCGGGGCGGCCCTATCACCTCCTTGGCCACCAAATTTGGTGTGTAGGTGTCTCAGGGCCTGATGAGGAGCCATGCAAAGTTTGAAGGCAATCGGATATGAGATTTTATCACACTGTTTTGACCTTTAAATGGCCCTACGGGGTTCATTCTGGTTGTTGGGGCGGTTCTGATGGCCTTATGGCCCTAAAACTTATAAGGTAGGTGCTTCATGGCCCGATATAGGGCCATACAAAATTTGGAAGCGATCGGATGCGAGGTTTCGTCGTACAGGTCAGATGTACAATCAACGGTCACTGTTACACGAAAAATACATTAGACCATTACCATAAATGTAGAAGAGATCCGACGGTTGAAAAGCATGGTATCTCAATTTTATTTACAAGTGTCAGATTTCAATTCCGGCCTTGGGTGAGTTACGTTTAGAAAGTGCCGCTGGGACGACACGGATAATTAATTTCTGGGTGTCCACTGGGTTCGTGGTCCGCGATGGGCCACAAGCCCAGTGAGATCTTCTGTTCCCTAAATTTTTAGATTTTTTTGACCTTCTCTGGGCGCTGCATGGCCCGTACGGGCTGTTGCTAAGTGCAAACGAGCTATCTGGCTTAACGACCCGCACTTGGTCCGGTAATGACCAGACTATTTTACCATAATGGGCTAATCGTAGGTTAATTTACTTGTGGTGCCCCACCATGAGTAGTTTAAACGAACGATCCTGTGGTAAATCCTACGTGGATGCCTCAGGACACTGTTTCGGTTGGACAGAACGTTACATGTGTCAAACGCCCTCTCATTATTTTCAAAGGTATGCAAAATTATTTGCAAAATGATTTGAAGGCTTTACATGCGAAAGTATAAAATCTAAGGCTCGTAGATGTATTTAATGTGGTTTTTTAATTCATTATTTTTAAATGTCCATTTCTTTTATGTTTGTATTGCCCCTAAAATCTTTGGCTGAAAAAAATACATGTAATAAGGCATACTCATTAAAAAAAAAAAAAAAAAAAACACAAACACACACACACACATACACACTCACACCGTAGTGGAATTTCACCACGTATGGGTATGTGAACCCTTGACCAACTGTTAAAACTCTTGAGAGTCTATCACCCAAGCAAGAGTAAGGACATACTTATTAGGTGATTGGATCATTGGAAGATGACCTATATATTCAAAGGCTAAAGTGCCAATGTAGCTTTGTAATAGTTGAAATTTATTTAAGTAAACCTCCTAGACAAAAATTCCTAAAATAGAAAACGATAGTGAACCTCAGGTAATAGGAATAATGGGCATGCTATGGACTAACCGAATGCCACATGGGTGGCAATTTCAGTCCATCATTTAGGAGCTGTTTGACACCATGGATTCGAGGGGTTTGAGGGGGTTTCAAATCCCCTGGTTGTTTGATAATATAAAGTAACTAGGGGTTTCAAATCCAGAGGGTTTCAAATCCACAGTGAGAGTTTGGATTAATTAGACCTAAAATCATTTCAATAGTTGCAGGTGTAACATGTGTGTCACTATACTATCATTCTATTGGGCATATGACCCACTAATGGTGATCAGCATCGTTGAAACATTGTCTATATCAATCAACACCGTCCAGACATGGTCCATGTAAATCAACCATTAAAAGTCGTTGGTTAGTCACTCAGACATGATCTTCTGCTTGTGGCCCATCCAAGACTTGGAATTTCATCATTTTCAGGCAAAGCATATATTTCAGCGGGCTTATCACAACCAATGTCAAAAATTACATATCTCACTAATTAGATATATTAAAGTTGATTTAGAAATTAAATTCAAACCTCTGTAAATATATCATGCGTAGCTACTTTTAGATTAAAGTTAATTTACACTCCAAGGTGCTAAACGCACTAGGAGGATTTCAAATCCAAGGGGTTTCAAATCCTGGGGTTTCCAAATCCACGCTCTCAAACAAGCCCTTAGTCTTTTACCTTGACTCCAAAAAGCAAATTGCCCCAACTTTCAGGTTGGCAACCCAAGGTTTAGAATTTTTTCATTTTCTATAAGGATATATATTTCAATAAATTTACTATAATTATTTTATCAAATATCACACATGTATATTAATTTGGAATATTAAAGTTGATTTAGTTAATCAAACTCAAGTCCTATGAATATATCAAATAATTTCAATACATTCTAAATACAAGCTCCTAATCGAAAGGTTTAGATTCCAGTGCATTCTAATTACAAGCTCTCAAACACAGAGTTTAAATCACTTTAATTCTAGTGTAACTACAATTTGAATTCCAATATGTTCTAAATACAAGCTCTCAAAGTAGCCCTAAGGTGCAATGACCCGTAAGTACTAGGATAGTTTTGGATTTAAAAAAAATACAGTAATTGGATGTAAAGCTCATCGATTGCTGGGATTTATTTATTTTTTTAATTATTTTGCACTACCATTTGAAAAGATAATTGTTTATGTTTGAATACATTAAGAGGTAGGTGGGTTTTTGGATATAGGCTAAAAGGTATGAATTTATATGTCAAAAGCCCTTAAAAATTAAAGAAAAGCAAATGAACAAATAAAAAAATAAAAATAAAATAAAATTTAAAATGATTAAAAAATAGTGAAACCAACTAAGCAGTTATTGGAAACCAACAGTAAGCCATGGCCCAACATGTTGTTTGTATGACATCCACTCCATCCATCAGGTGCACTCGATTCTAGGACGTGGGATAAAAATTTCTATGGATCAACAACGCCGTGGGTTTTCCACATCACATGGAACAATGAAGATAGGATGCCAACGGTAAGCATGTCGTGTGCTTTCATAAATGAATGGTCAATATAAAAATCAGCCACTTTAAAAGTCAGACAAGCCACACCACATGAACTTAAGAGGCAAAGGTACAATCTTACACTTACACCCATTGGTTTTGGAGCAGATTAGGTGTTACTCAGCCCCACTAGTACATCCATGCCCCTCCGTTTTTTCAGCGCATTTAAGAACATTATCCTATAACTTAAGCATATCCAAACTTAAAGTGGACAACACCACAAAAGTGGTCAATATATAATCATTAAATATATATGTATATATATAGCCCACAAAAGTTTTGAATCAAGTTGACCATTGTATTTTCCCTTAATCCAGTTCAAGTTGACCTTATCAAAGGGTTGGATGGAAAATACAAATTAAGGATCTGCTTATGGTGGGCCCTGGGAAGTTTTTAATGGAGGGCATTCAATCACCACTGTTTCCTGTGATATGGTCCAATTGAGATTTGGATCTGCTTAATTTTTGGGATCACACCCTTAAATGGGCTGAAAAACAGATGGATGGTGCGGATATACATAACATCATTAAGGCAGGCCCTACGGTGACGGTAACACCCACTAAGATGTTAGCCGGGTAACCCCGAATCCGTTCCCCATTGGTTTGGCCACGAAAGCAAATCACGGGGCCATCAATTGTATGTAGGGTGAAAATAAGGTTTCAGACTAGCTCGGATTTGGGTACCATCCCTGTCAGTTGTCGTTAAAGATGGACGGTCCTGTCAGGGCTCCCTGGAGTTTACAATGTTATATTTGTTTCATCTAAGCTGTTCAATCATTTTGAGATATCGTTTTAACAAGGAGGCATATTCAAGGCTTGAGTAGACCACACCATAAGAAGCAGTTGTGACAATGAACCCACCATTAAAGCCTTCCATGTTGCTTATTTTCCTTCCAACTTATTCATAAGGTTACATGGAACTAAACAAGTGGAAAAAAAAAATATCAGCTTGACCCAAAAGTATTGTGCCCCTGATGTAGAGAGGGCCGCGGACACTTTCATGTCCAAGATGGATCAAAGAATGCTTGATCAGAGGCAGAAGTCATCAAGACCATCCAAACCTTAAAACAGGCATATTTCATAAACCAGAATGAGTTACTCAACGTACCATATATAATTTTGGAGTAGGACGAGCAACTTTAGCCAACCAACCTGGCACGCCGAATTTGCGAGATTCCATCATATGGGTGGTCGAATTCCATGTTTATTTTTGCTTTTACTATTTTTAGTAGGTTTTAGTTTAATTATAACCCTCCATCCTTTGGGCTTTAGGAGTTGTGTCCAACATGAAAAGTGATTAGAATAAGTAGGAGAATAATGTGGTTAAGTCACATATGACATTTATTATAAAAAGTAAATTTACTATTTATAGTAAGTTACGAATTTCTAAGAGTTTTAGTTTTAATTTGCTTCTGATTTCTCTCTTATTGCTTGGTATCCCTATTTAAGGGTTGTGAACTCGTTTATTTGATTCATTAATCAATTTCGAATTTATTAAAATTTATTTCTATTTTCTTGCTTTCTTTCCTCGTGAATTCGAGAAGTCTCTGTGAGGAATCCAGAAAAGCTCTGTGGATTTGGAATAGTTATCCTTAAGGAAGGTGGTGATCTATCTCATCACGTTCATCCCTGCGTCAATTAATATCAAAGCGACGACTCCCCTTGGGCCAATGACAAACAACGAAGATATAAACTAAAATCTTGTTGATAGTAATTTAGGAATTCGTTATCTTTCGAAAATAATGGAAGCTTTCCACCAAGAGAGTCAGTTGACCATACAGGGGTTGCAAACAACTTTAATCATATTGCAGATGCACTAATTTCGTCATGAGCCCAAGGAGATGCTTAACCGCCTGTGGTCGTTGTACGAAACAACCCTGTTTTCCACAAAGCACCCTATAACACCCTGAAAATTGGGGGTCGTGCATACGCTCGACTCCCAAGTTCCCAGGTATTACTTATAATCAATTTTTATTATTTTATAATTAATTAGGTTTAAATGCGTAGTATAGAAACATGAATCACAATTCACAGCTAGTCTACTATAATGGAAAAGGCTAATTGTTTACAAGTTCGAAAATTATAACTATGGGTCGCACAAGGTGTTGCCCAACAAATGTATAAAAAAAATTTTAAAAAAAGGGCATGCTAAAAGAATGATTCGCCAAGTCCCCTACTTAGCGATCCAAGTCCTCCCGCAAAACTAGGGCGAACCGCCCATCACTGGAAATAAGACAACTCGTCATCCACATCCAAACCCATGTCGTCATGCTCCTCGTACTCTGAGTCACCTGCATCTATTGAAGAGTCTGGTTGGTATTTTAAAACATCATCCCAGAGTAGGAGTGAGTGATCAACTTAATGGGTGCTATTAGTTTTAAGTTACAACATGCATCAATTAAATTATGGATTTAATGAAAGGCAATATATTCATAAAAACTAATAATCTTATTAATGCATATGCATATATAATGATATGATGCATGCCCTCAGACACTTCCTTGAGTGACTCCGTCTAACGATCGCATATGACCAACACTCCCTCATTACGACCTCTACTGTCAAGTCGTCACCCTAACTAGTGCGATGCATGAATAATATTAACCGAGTATTTAGTTAATTCTGTTCATCCAGCAGATTAGGAAAACTAGTACATCCCACATATCAATGCCCTCAACTAATTACAAAGCCTAGGCCCCTCAATGTATGAGGTCAGGGCTCCGCGATCCTTGATTCTGTTGGGTTTCCCATCCCCAACTTCAAGCACATGGAGAGTGCTAAGAAAAGGGATCGCTCATGTCACTACGGGGAGGCTCGTCATCCCAGCATAGGCCGACAGCTCGGCCACAGTGTCTCATTCCACCATATCCGGTTCACGAGTCGGTGGATCGGCTCTAATTGGTTATCAATGGGCTACAACAGTTGTAGGGTGTTCCAGGTTTCATACATAGGTGAGCAAACAAGGTTAACAAACAAGGTTGGTCAGTAAGTAGACTAGGCCACATGAATTCAGGCGAGTACGTGACAGACGACATCGGGTAAGAGCGACCCATGTAGTGGAACTACTGTCGCCCATACACACCCGCCCAAATCCACGGGTTTAGTCTTAGGATATTCCTACCAACGGGACCACCTATACTCTCCTCATGTTTCCTGACCAACCCCAAGGTTTGATGGTAATTCACAACATGTCAACAGTCAGGGTCATCAACTAACATAAGAAATACCATGCAACCATATTTCCTAACATACGATTCAGATTTTTCCTACAAAGCAAGCTAACAATATTATGAAACAAAGGTGCATGTGTGGTGCATGGGTTAGTGAGGAAGCTAAGCATTTCATATATCTCATAGAACCAAATTGCACAAGAGTTAATGAATCATACATGCCATTGGGTCCTTGCTCTTACTCTAGTGGTAGACTCTCAAGAGTTTCAACATGTGGTTGAGGGTTCAAGTACCCATAGGTGGTGAAATCTCACTACAGCATGAGTGTGTGGTAGTGTGTGTGCGTGTGTTAAAAAAAAAAGAAACATATATGCCATAAGGCAACATCATATAGGAACCAAACAAGCCATGAATATGCAATCATCATTTATACCAAATCATGTGAGACACAACAAACATTCCCTAACTATTTTATGTAAATTTAGAGGATCAAGGGTAAGGTCTTTCCTAGGTTTCCTCTAAATTCTCCAAATACATCATCCAAGGAATCAAAATCATTAGATTCGTAATAAAATTAGTGTTAGGCCACCTAAGAATAATAATCCGCACCTATGGATCGTTAAAGACTTGGAAAACGACCTAAGAAAGCTGAACTCGGTGTCGATCGGCCGAAATCCTAAAACAATGTACTTGCATGTTAGAATCTCATGTAAATCCACCCTCAACATGAGGGACTTCTAAGAGATGAGGGTTTTACCTACTCAATCGATGGAGAGGAGCTCTTCCAGTTGTGGGTGAAGGATTTGTTGAGAAAGAGGTGAGGAGTTGCAAGAATCGATCTCCTTTGAGCCCCACTAGAGTCATGGCTTACCTTCCCTCTTCTTCACTCTCCCTTCCTCTCTTCTTCCTCTCTTCTTTCTCCCTTTTCTCTCTTCTCTCTTTCCTTTTTCTAGGGAAAAATCGTATAGGGAGAGGGATGCCTAAAAGAAGCCCCTTTTATAATGTCAGATTTGGTGTAAATGGCCCCAAGTGTTGGGTTTTTACTATACTAGCCCTATGGGAGGATTTTTCTAGCCTCTACGCCCCATTATGGGGTGTACAAGTCAATATACACTACAGGATAGTTAGCCCTAATGATGATTTACGTATGGATACGATCGGCCCGCTATTTAAATATGTCAATCAACGGATATAATTAGAAGTCTATTTAACAGTTACCGATGGTCAATCGGGGTCACGGCTATATGGATATGAGCAGGGAATTATCCTTACTCCACATGTACAGTTTGGTTGCAAACCAATAGTCCGAAACTCTCAACTTTGCATAAGAGTGGACGACCAAATTCACTTAAGTTTCAGCTTCTTCCTTTAGGCTATTTGCACTTCTCATACACTCATCATTTGGCTCAAGTTGAGCGGTTCTGGACCGTTCCCATGTCCGACTCCCGCGATGGATGTCAAGCCCAGTAAGATGGACATTACTCTATAATTTTATAACTAGTGGCCCACTAACAAGCAGTCTAGAGCTTGTTCAAGAAATCAGGGCATTTCTGTAATGAATTAGGTATTGAGATTTCTCGTGGGTGATGATTAGGGTTTGGATTAACTATGTTCATAGTGTGACCTATTTATAACTAGTGAAAGTGAAGATCTAGTCATAATTACTCTAAATCATCGATTTTAAGCTAAAAAAGTAATAGGGTTGATTTAGTATATTAGTTAAAATTCGGACCTTATCTGATTCGACCCCAATTAGATCTTTAATTTAGTCAAGATTGTCTTGATTAGTTAGCGATGGGTTAATTAGATTTGGATCCTATGTGAGTAAATCATGGGTCTACACCTGATGTTCAAGTGATCGGGTGAATTCATTGGCTTCCTGCGGTTGATTAATTTAACTTGTGCGGTTCTTTACTCGTTTCACCCCTGTATATACTAACATTGAGTGTTAATGGTCATTAAGTGATATTATAAGTTAATTACACGAAAAAAAAAAAATTAAGGAATCTTAGAAATCCAAAATAGTGAAAATCCAGGATGTTACACACCCACTGATAATGGTGAATCGCAGGCCACCACCGTGAACATGAGAAAGCCATTATACATGCCAAAGGTAGAGATAAATTTACAACGACATAATATCTTTCGAAAAAGGTGCACTGCATACCAAAAAGTCTGCAATGTGATCATCAATGTCAGGAGCAATGAGAATTTTGCGTCAAAAATAATGATGGAAAAGCTACAACTGAAAACAGAAAGGCACCCATCTCTATACTCCATTGGATGAATCAAGGAAGTCAACGAAACAAAAGTAACCGAACGATGTTGTATATCATTTTTCATTGGTAAATATTATAAGGATGAAGTAATATGTGACGTGGTTGACATGGAAGCTTGTCATATATTTCTTGGTCAACCTTGGAAAAATAATATGAATACTACACATACAGATTGGGATAACATATGTATATTTATTAAAGATGGTACAAAAATTATCCTCACTGCTATGGGAAGGGAAAACCAACTCAAGACCTCTAAAGTGGAGGGACAGTCTCTTATAACTGAACAGGATTTTATTAAACAATCTGAGAAAATAGGATATATATATATATATATATATATATATATATATATATATATATATATATATATATTAGTTAAAAAGAAATAATATATGGATCCTGTGAACATCCTAGGGAATTTTAAGCCACTATTACCGGAGTTCAAAACGGTTATGCTCGATGAACTCCCCAATAAATTGCCTCTTATACGAGATATACAAAACCACATTGATCTTATCATGAAGATAAGTCTACCTAATTGCCCACATTATCTAAAGAAATGTGAGATCTTGAAGGCATAAGTGAAGGAATTGATCCATATTAGCCAGATCGAAGAAAGCATAAGTACATATATTGTGTCAACTCAAGAGCCTAATGCCAAGTACATGAAAATGGATAATAAACATCATCATCAAAAGTTACCTCAGAATCATGAACTAAGTTGAGTAACTCCAGGACGAGTTTTTTTCCAAGCAGATGGGTCTAATGTAGAACGTGTCACAGATACATTCCTAGCATGGTTAAACCAAAAGAAGGCGGACAGTAAATTGATCATAACTTTTGATCCGGGTATCGTTTGGCCCACCAGATCAAATATCATGAACTAAAGCAACATGAGAACTCGATGATGAGTTCTTTTGAAGTAGAGGGGACTAATGTAGAGAGAGTCGTAGACACTTTTATATCCAAGATGGATCAGAGAAGGTTCGATCAGAGGTAGAAGTCATCAAGATCGTCAAAACCTTAAAACATGCATATCTCGTAAACCGGAATGAGTTACTCGACGTACTATATGATTTTGGGGCAAAACGAGCTACTTTAGCCAACTAACTTGGCACGTCGAATTTACGAGATTCCATCATATGGACGATCAAATTCCATATTTATTTTCGTTTTTACTATTTTTAGTAAATTTTAGTTTTATTATAACTCTTCATCCGTTGGACTTTAGGAGTTGTGTCCAACATGAAAAGTGAATAAAATAAGTAGGAGAATAACGTAGTTAAGTCAAATGAGACGCTATAAAAAGTAAATTTACTATTTATAGAAAGTTACAAATTTTTAGGAATTTTAGTTATAGTTTGATTCTGATTTCTCTCTTATTGCTTGGTATCTTTATTTAAAGGGTTGTAAAGTCGTTTATTTAATTTATTAATCAATTTTGAATTTATTAAAATTTATTTTTATTTTTTTATTTTCTTTTCTCATGGATTTATAAAGTCCTTGTGAAGAGTATAAAGAAGCTCAGTAGATTTAGAGTCGTTATCCTTGAGAAAGATAATGATTGTCCTCTCCACGTTCATACCTGCATCAGCCCCTACGAGGTTTCCAGCCATTGGCATATAATACTCATTGTTTCCACTTCAGCTATTAATCTACTCATTTGATTTTTCAAAACAGAAAGACGGACAACAAGAATAAAACACATGTATCATAGTAGCCTCGCATAGACCATCCGTTCCAGATATGGTTGGACTGAGCATTCGAATCCTAACCGGCATAAAACTTATTCATTGTTCTATGATTAAACAGGACTACATCATCTTATATGGCATTTAATGCAGTAGTATTGGCAATGTCAATGATGATGTGTACCATCATAACATCCGTTTAATGCGCTGACAACATCGGGGATGACAACCGATCAAGTTTAGGAAAACACAAAACATGCTTATTACAAACAAAGGATATGGATTCAAACAGGTGTTGTAGGCAATTTGAATTCCATACCAGCTCAGCATGAAGGCAGGGTATGATGGTTACTACAAAGGCCATAATGGATGGTATACGTGGCATTACTGCATGTAGCACCTGGAATTTATCCAAGAGGAAGGTAGCACGTGGGAAACACATTAAATGATTCGGACCATTGGTTAGACCACTTTCAACTATGCCAGACGTACATGGATCCAAACCGGTCAATGGTCTAGACTAGTCTAGACCACCCATGTAAAAGTACACTCATGGTACGTATGGGTCACTGACGATGGACGCGGATTGGATACTCCCCCTACCAGGACTTAGCTTGAGACGGACTATCCTGACAGGGGCTGTGTGGGGTCGACCCTGATGTTTGTGTTTAATCCCTACCATACATTAATTTTGACAGAATTTTTAGACCTGAGACCCAAAAAGATGAATCGCACCATAGGAAGAGTAAGGATTGAATATCCAAATTCGCTTCCACTGACAAAAATACCATGAGGCCTGTAAGCATTGGCTAAAAGAATAATATGGGCAGTCCAAACATTGTTCAGGTAAATTATCATTAAAAAAATTTTGGTTAGTCATTAGGTTGTGATGTTGTGCTTATATCACATCCAAAGCTTGGAATTTCATTATTTTCGACCAAATATACATATTTCAATGGATTTATTACAATTATTATGTCAAACATCACATTCGTACACTAGTCAAGGATATTAAAGTTCATTTAGTATAAGTGCATAGCTACTTTTGAATTACAGAGTTTTTATATCTAAGATGTCAAACCAAGTATTTTGAATCCAGCCCTAAGGCACCGCATTCTTTCTTATTACACACGCACACACCCCCACATACTCACACCATCGTGGGATTTCACCACTTATGGATACTCGAACCCTTGATCCAATGTTGAAACTCCTTAGAGTCTACCACCTGGGCAAGAGTAAGGATCCAAAAATCAAACCATTTGCACATATTATTATTATTATTATAAAAACTAATAATAATAATAATAATAATAATAATAATAATAATAATAATAATAATAATAATAATCTTAAAAAATGCTTTACCTTTACATTTGGATGTGTTGAAATTTTAAAACATTTTTTCCTTCCAATTTTATCATTTAAAATGCAATATCTTACCATTTTAATATATAAAGGCAAAGGCAAACATTTTGCAATAATATCTTAAACATTTTTGCCATGTAAACGAGATACTCTCTCTATTTTACCCCACAATCCAAACAAGCCACAACCTCCAGATTTAGTGATCTAACTGCAAGACCACAGAGTCGGAAGATTGGACCATAGAAAACTACCACCAGACCAGTTGGGAGTTTCTGAAATGACATGGCCCAGATATGTGATCGGTTGGAGTGCAAAATTGAAGTTGATTTTAGCCAGACTAAAAAGTCTCAGCTGTTTCATGTTGATTGGACACTGCTAAAAAAACCATGTAGAGGAAATTCAGAGAGAGGCACTCCCCCAATTCAATTCAATGGATCCTCAAATCATCCAAAGCTCTTGGGGCCCACCTGTCAATCCCACACAGTATAATAAAGATGCTTTCAATCTGGAAGATTTTTCCAACACCCAACAAGAAGAAGAAGAAGCGGATGTAACATTTTCATTTCTCCAAAACTTTCCTTGGCTAAAATCCTACTTCCCACCAAATATCCAAACCTTGTAACAGACCCCATTCCAGACCTCGTCTGACCAATTAAAAAAAAAAAAAGATATGGTAAATACAAGTGCACCGTAGATACAAATACTTCCACACTCACCCACCATCCCTTGCTTTCAGTGCCATGCTAATGTAGGCATGCATACCCTACCTCACCTGATATTTCCAAAACCTGCAACTGCAGGCCAAACCCCCCCAAATTGCCTTTATTCCAAACCCCTTTTGATTCCCACTTCAATCAATCTCTTTCCCTCAGTACCACCATGTCGCATTTTTCCCATGGCGTAGAGCCCGCTATTCAATGACCCATGATAATGAACAATGCAGGTGGGGACAGGATTGTGGATTTTTAAGAGAGAAGATAAGAAGGCTAGCCAGCCAGCCTGCCTGCTCAAGGCATACATAGGAGGGAGCCCCACCAATCCAGTATTCCCACATTGGCACGCATCGGACCCACTGGAAAGAATAAAACAATTTGCCAATTCCCATCCATTCATCCACCCCCCACTGCTTCACATGTGCTGGGCATTGCAGAGTAGCTGCAGGTGCTGCGGCAGGCCATCTGAGCAGAACCCTGCCACACTGCCGCCGCCACCCTCGTCGTAACTGCTGGGATGGTGCTGCTGTGGCTGCCTCTTTGATCTGGATGGAGATGACGATGGGAAGGCAAAGAGCTGCTGTGGGGCAGGCGAGTACTTGGTGGCTCCCAGCAGCTCCAGAGAAGATGGTGATGGGGGGATAGCAGCCTGTGTGCAGGGAACAAGGGAAGGAGAGTCGTGTCTCCCATTTTGCATCTTTGGGGGGAGCGACGAGGGGTAGCCTGGGGGCAGGTATTGAGCCATCTGAGCAACCCACATCTGTTGCTGTTGCTGCTGCTGCTTCACTGAGCCTCCTCCATGGCCCACCTGTGGCCCATAAAATGGATTGCCCATATACTGGGGCAACTGCAGTTGCACCTGAGAACACCAACCAAACAGCAAACATCATGCATCCATAGTTAGCATCACGAGCAAAAAAGCAACAAAAAGTCGATAATACAAGGGGAACGACTCCTCGCACCCACAAAAAGTACATTTCTTCCCCCACACTGGCTCCCCCATTAGCATGTAAGTGGGACCCGTGTGCAATTCATGCAAGCGAATAAAAACAGACGGCCCCGTTGCTCATACCAAACAAGGAACTAGCTCTCAACAGAAACATGTTGGAGACATGGACGGACAAGATCTGTGCTGCTCATTTGACAGGCCCCACATATAACAGCCATGCACTATACGTATTGTTCCTAGCAACAAACAAGCACTCGCAGACAATACCAATAACGCAGACGCATCGACTGCACATAGGTCCAGTATGATGTGTGCACGGCATCCAATACATCCATCATGTGAGCCCTGTTGTCTTCTCCTTGGATGCCAAAATCAGGCCAATCAAAAACTCACACTTGGTGCATTTTAGAATTGCCTGATTTTTGGGTATGCATTCATCTTGGTGGGGCGCATCTTCTGAACGAACCCAGTCAGGCTGGAGGGTTTGGGCATCCCCATCCCAACCGTTCCCTGTTGTGTGACTCTGTTATATATATATATATATATATATATATATATATATATGGGAAAAGGTACTATGCGCTCGACCTCATGATAAGCTCCCGTGAGGTCGAGCTGTGTGGGCCCCACCGTGATGCGTGTCGACCATCAACACCGTGCATTTGATGGGTCCCCCTTTAAATTATGGGATATCCCAAAAATCAGCCGTATACGGAACTCAGGTGGGCCATACCATCTAAAATCATGTGAAGACACTGTTAAAACATATAAAAGCACTTGGTGGGGGCCACCTGAAATTTGCATGCGTCTGAAACTTGGTCTTAACCCTCATCCAAGTTGGACACACATAATGGATGGGCTGGATTTGCAAACCACATCTCAGTGGGCTCAAAAAATGATTATGAATGTTTTAATGGTGCACGGCCCCTCTCCACTTTTGTATGTGGTGTGGCCCACACAAGTCACGGATTGACTTGATTTTTGAGACCTAGACCCACGATGGAATGGTGCATCTGACTGATGGGGTAGATGTTCGAAACGCATCACGGTGGGGCCCACACAGCTCGACCTTATGGGACGGACTCGTGAGGTCGAGGGCATAGTACCTCTTCCATATATATATATATATATATATATATATATATATATATATATATATATATATATATATATATATATATATATATATATATATATATTAGTCTCAAGTCCAACAAGTTCGACCCCAACTTACAGACCACCCAGTGGATAACTTCCAACCTTTAATATACATGCAATTATATGAAATCCACTCGAATCATTGGATGCCAAACCAAAATTTAGTCTTGGGGCTGAAAAATCAGGCCCATTAGTAATTCGGGTGGGCACACCAAGGGAAATAGTTTGAAAGGTGGGCACCACTCTGTACACTGTTTCCAATCATGTGGTCCGCCAGAATAACGGATGGAGCTGGTTTTCAAGCCCTAGGCCTAACAGTCGGTCATGCGCCTGGTGGTTGGAGCAGATTTAGGAAATAAATCACAGAGGAGCCCACCCCATCTGACTGGCCACTCTGCTCGCACCAGAAGCCGTTTACGAGGAGACCAGTTCTCACACGCATACATGTTTAGGCTCGGATGATCATAGTCAAGATTGAGCAGAGAAACAACTAGGTCCAATCATCATTTTGAAACGTCTATTTGATAGATCCCACTCTATATTGCTTATGATTCCAATAAGATGTGCACACACACACACACTTATGATTCCAATAAGATGTGCACACACACACACACACGTGTGTGTGTGTGTGTGTGTGTGTGTGAGAGAGAGAGAGAGAGAGAGAGAGAGAGAGAGAGAGAAATGATTCAGCCCAAACGTTTTTACCATAATTATGGTGAAAACGCTGTGAGCCCCACCGTGACACAGTGATGAAATCCACTCCAACTGTCAGGTGCATCACCCTTGTTTAGACGTTGGCCCTAAAAACACGTCAATTCATGACTCAGGTGGGCCACACGACAGGAACAACAGAAAAGGTGATGCCTAGCAATGATCACCAATGGGACCCACCATAGTTTTAGAATGGCTTGGTCTCCATGGCATCCCTTTATCTAAGGCAAATGCTTTGAATGAATGGTTGGATTGCACTATAGCACAGCAGGCTCTCCACAAAACCAAGGGTGGGCGTCCCTTCTCAACGTTTCCCCTGTAGTTTGGCACACCTAAGCCATGGATAGGCATGATATTTGGGCCCCTGGCCAAATGAGCCATGACACAGATGGTCGGAGTGGATGCCATCAATACATAATGGTGGGGCCCATAGAAAATGTTTTCACTGTGGATTTGAGGAAAACATTTCCATTGAATCATTTCCCTATTTGTGTATGTAGGAAAGTCATTGTGCAGGAATCACACCGATCGAATGATCCTAGCCCTTTGAATGGGGCCAATTTATTACAACCATCTGTTTTTTGAGCCATAGAATGCATGGTTAGAATTAGAATCATCAAACATGAGTGCTACCTTGGAATCCTAAGTAATAGAAAGTGGGATTTATCGGATAGATAGTACATGTTATTGATCTGATTTTTAGGATAATCTGATTGGCGTTATTTTTGCACAATGGCTTCCACCTGGTTGTATGAATGAGTAGACAGTCCAAATCAATGGTTGGTCATCCCATTGTGTCAATTAAAAGCTTTGGGGATGTTACTAACCTCCCCATGAAGGTGGGGAGGATAGCATATGATGCATATACATATGTGAAAAGCTCATCCAACCAGGCGGACAAGCTACTGCTCAACCAGTGGATAAGTTTCAAACTGCCTGTGTATACATGACATCAATTTATCAAGTACATCGGGCTCATTACGAGGATCATCTACTGCAAAAATCAGCCCAATTCACTCATTAGGTGGGCCAGAACATAGTAACTAATGATAGCCAATAATATAATATGAAATGCAAGTGAAGGAGCAGATCAAACTAATTTCTGCGCAAGGTGATCCTCGTGGTGGGCCAGCTAACCTTTTGGATGGGTTGGATGTTGCACACGTATGACAAGATGGAAATTATCTAGTTGTTGGACAGTAGATTAGTTGTCCAACTGGTTGGATGCAAACATGTGTTTTGACATGTCCAGATTGCGAGCCATATCTGACATTTTTCCCATAATCATTATGATGTTGTGACATGTTGAACATGGGATTTCGAGTAGACCAACATGTTTTAGGCAACCCATGAAAACAGAGGAAAGAGAAAAGACCTGTTGTGCTGCTGCTGCTGCGGCCGCTGCTAGCTGTTCGGGATAGGCAGAGGAATAACGAGCATGTGGGAGGGAGAAAGGCATGACCGGATGTTGGACGAGTGGATGCAAGTAAGGAACCTGAAGCTGAGCCGTGGATTCCAGCCCATTGTTATTTGACTCAGGGCCAGCCGACAAGGACAGAAAATCACAACTCTGCCAAGAGACAAAATTCATTAGCACACGAAAGCTGTATCACAGAGAGGAATTCTCTCAGGTCCTTATGATCAGGACATGAATAGTGCCAGCACATGCTCAGTGGTTCAGTGATCCAGACCTTTTCAATCAAGATGGGCCCCACACCGTGCAAGGCATCGCGCAAAAATAAAAATATATCCACTGGATTGAAATATCATAACCCTTTAATTACTCATCCCATCAGATTTAACTGTCTGGATTAACAGACCCCGCATCCTGCCTGCACAAAATAGGTGCTTCACGACATTGTTCAAGTCCAATGCATCGGGGGCCCAATAATTCCATTTTGAAAGAATGCTGATTGTCCATTCAAAATATCATTATTGGAGCACCTATGATCCAGCTCCAAAACTGACACAATGGTACATATCTATTAACAGGCCCTACAACATCCAAGTCAGTGAATTTTGACCTATTTTGTGCTGTGTTAGTGAAAGGTTTAAAAATAAATGAAAATAGAAAGAAAAATGCAGTGTACCAGTAGACCCAAAAACCTATATGGATTCATCAATTTCTATAACCATGAGAAGATTACCTGCTTCTGCTGGGCATAGACCCCGGACGAGGTTGAAGATTGCTGATCTTGCAGGAACCTGTTATCCTGTCGAATCCCAATTCTTGCTTCGTGTGATGAATTTCTCTCAGCCACCAAAGAGTTTGCAGCAGCAGACAGAATGTTATTCAGGCCATTTTTAAGCATGGTAACACCAGACCTTGCTCCTTCCTTTGGTTTTGGATGATTGTCTGGAAGAGCGCACCTGCTCTTCTTCTCTGTGCTTTGGTAGGCACAGATGAGGCGGCTTATGTGCATGTGAGTTGCACATCGTTTCCATGACTGACTCTTTTTAACTGTAACTGGAGGAAGCTGCACAGTGAATGCATCACCAACTCAAAACGGATGAAAACAAGTGGCAAATTTCCAGCAAGCTCAACTCGGTTACTTGTGAAAGATTGAGGGGGGCCCACTTGGATGCACCCTCCAAGGGGGCGTTTGAGGCCTCAATGCTGCTTTGATTCAAACAGCAATTGATGTTGTGCATTTGGATGCACTTTGCAACCCTCATCTCATCTCCTACTCGAAAAAATAGCAGGCTTGAAAACCAATCAAATTGATTTTTTGTCAGGTTGGCCAAAATAGCAGGCTTGAAAAACCCCTTTTTGAGAAACCCCTTTTGAGGAAGTGCATCCAAACAGGCCCTAAGCTAGAAAGTGTAAAAGAACGAGTATAATTGACATGCCATAGTACAGGTGATGGGATGGGTTAAAGTGGCCTAGGGACTGAATGTCTTTTGCAAGATGATTGGTAGGGTACAAAATGTTCCAAATGTGATTTTGGGTCTTTCTTTATGTATGTAGTATAATAGGGGATCAAATCAAATGTTGCATTCTAATGGATGAAATGGTGTCACCCGAGCATTCCCCGCCTGCATCTGTCAGGATTTGATTGAATTTGGGTGAGCCATCAAACAAAGTCGTCATCTAGAGAGTATAGAATAATCAAATGGTGATTGAATTTGGGTGATGATTTTCCTAACAAAAGAACAACATAGTTGTTAATCAAATGGTGATTGAATTTGAGTGATGATTTTCCAAACAAAAGAACAACATACTTGTTAAGCACACCCAGAATACCACATCCAAATATCATGTGCACTCTATAGGGCATGGGGTACATGTGTATTAAATCAACCAACTCATATGATGTTTTGGCTGACCACGGGACGAATGGTCCAGGTGACTTGTACATGTGCAGCATGTCCCAATGGAGTGTGTGCAATATTTGCATGTGATATTAGCATTCCGCTAGGCATAGTAGTTCAGGATAATGAAATGAAATTTCGATGACCCACAAGGTGAGAATGGAGAAGGTTTAAACTCGAGGCTGGCTGTGCAAGTAGAGCAGTGCTTTCCCCACAGGACCTGGTGAATTGGTGACCAGTATACTTTGAGACATCTGCAACTGAGTTTCAGTTCAGAAGACCATTTCTCACAGTCACAATGCAAAAATCATATGCATCTGCACTACATTGTACAAATGTAGAGAGTTGTCTATTTAACCAATAAATCACCATGTGCACAAAATCATCTATTTAATAATAATTATAAAATCATCCATTTGATAAAAGAAAATCTACTAACATTTCCTTAGCATATGGATGTCATAAGCTATCAAATTATTCATTTTTGATAATTTACTCAAGATTGTAGTTTGATTGGCCAGGCTATATATCACAGATAACAATATCCATAAGATGCGTGTCAGAACTGAGGCACAAACACCAAAAGCTGATGTGCAATAATATCTGATGGCGGCCCATAACACAAGCCATTCCTTCCGTCTTCTTTTTTCCTTTCTATTTTCACATTCTTTCCCCTTCGATGAAATAAAACCTGATATAAACACAAACTACAAGAAAAAGTATTATTGTTTTTTAAGCCAATATGCTTTACCTTTACAGCCAAAACATCATTTCCAGTCATAACAGGTACTGTTGCGCCAGTTGCAGAATCTGGCCAAGCTGCAGCTTGCACTGAAGATGACCTGATAGAAGTAAATTTATACAAGTCACGATTCCAAGATCAATGGAATCTGCCACTAGAAGAAAGTAGTGGAAACTTTAAAAAGAAAAGATGAGACAGGAAATTTACCTTGTTAAGTTACGATGACCATTGGACAACCCATTAAGCATACCATGCCGTAAATCTGGAGAACCCACTAATTAGAATGACAAAGCAGACTGTGCTAGATGAAAATTAGCATGTCATGTAATTACCTTCCATGGACGTAAGACGTTCACTGCTTTCAGTGCTTTCCTTAGTGGCTGGTGCTTCCTGTTTAATTGCAACAGATACAGCCTAAAAAAACAAAACAAGTTCACCAATTTTAGATAACAGAAGTTTTTTAACCAAAAAGTTCACCAATATTAAATAAAGAAAAAATTTTAACCGAAATTTACATCTGGAAGTTCAATTGAAACTGAATTGCAATAGCCAATTTTTAATTCGAAAAGAAATGACTGAAATGGGTCTGTCACCATCCTAATTCATAAGGACAACATAATCCTTTAAATGCAATTCCATGCATTTCAAGTTGAATGTGGCAAAATGGAAATTCCAATGTGGTACTAATCTCTCGTTATGGATCAAGTGGGGACATCCCCACTTTGTCCATTTCCACTTTGTTGAATTGAATTATTGCAATTCAACCCCACTTGTCCATTTCCACTCTGTTGAATTGAATTATTGCACTTCAACCCCATTTGTCCATTTCCACTTTGTTGAATTGAATTATTGCAATTCAACCCCACTTTATTCCATTTCCAGTTTGTTGAATTGAATTATTGCAATTCAACCAAATTCAGCATCCAAGCATGGATGCTATGCATTTCAACTTGAAAAGAAAAGATGTGTCAAAATCCAACATAAGCCCATACCGGCAATGTCCCATTCTCCTCTGGTTTTCTCAGTGGAAGAGCTTCAGGTTGAATTGTCTGTAATAATCTGCAGTGAAAGAGCACCAAGAAGAAAAAGAGATTAGCAGACTATTGCTCCCTGCTAAGTAACAGTAAAAAACAGTGATGACAAAGAAAAACAGTATAAAGAAACTACCAAACTACCCACCCATTTCCAAAGCATGATTCAGATGAAATTTGCATTGGGATTGACAAGTTCACAGCACCACTCAAATTCGTCTTTTCCGTATATTCATTCTCAGGCAAGGAACCATTCCTTTGGAGATCAGCTTGAGCAGGGCTATTCAACTCCAGATCTAATTTCTGGATCCCTGCAAATACAGACCCCTCTGGAACAGTGGGTTTAGTCACGGCTTCAGCTTTTACAGTTACTTCAGGAAATTCTTCCTGGCATGAAGAAAGATTGGTAGCAGTTGTGGCGGTAGGGGCATTCGGAACTTCAGTGCTCTCCTCTTTAGGAACTGCAGGAATCAGGTAAGTTATTCAGCTAAAAATGCCAGCAAATAAACAAAAAATGAGGTTTTCAATTCAGTGCAGCAGCACTCTATCATGAGCCCCCACAAAAACTGGACATGACACAACAGTCCATGTGCCAATCAAGCCATTCATTGGGTGACTCTGGCCAGTGTTCATGATAGAAAAAACTCATCAATGGGGTGATAGTAACCATCTGATCACTGGCCTACAAATGGATGGAACAAAAGACATTAGCAAACATCAGATGGGGGTCCACCACATCTGATGAATGGTCCACCCACCAAGATAAATAAGTTCATCCAATATATGTGATTTGCAGATGGGGGTCTATCAATGGTGGGACCAACCTGATGAACAATCTGAATCATGGGTTGTTGCCAAACGTCCGAGTTGTATTTATCCAATAAAAAAATAGAAAGTATGAACAAAAAGGAATGACGAGTATGAATGCATATGTGCCTTCTGAGGGGGGCAGGGAGTTCTCTGCTGTCTCTGGCGAGGGCGAATGTTCTTCTTTGTCTGTCATCCTCTCCACCTTACAGGTAGCTGGTTTGCTGTTAGGGAATACTCCAGCCAAAGCATATAAGGCCTCCGCAACTTCTTCCTCGTCTTTTGTAATTGAGATGGGCTGCTTTGAAGGCCTGTCCAAGCTCCCTTGCTTCTTCAGGAACAACCCCCAAAAGCCATCAGTCATAAGGGGAGACTGAGGGGAGGAAAAGAAAAGATTACAGAAAAGAAAACACCCAAATATAATTTCTTATGAACAAACCATGTTATGCTTGGTTTTTCTCGTGCCATTAACAAGGGGAGCTTCAGTTCCGTTGGAAGCATGATGAAGCTTCTTTGCATCAGGCATAGGCGGAGAGATGGATTCACGGTTGCGCTTGCTCATAGCTGTTAAGAAGAAAACCAAGTTCTCCCATATTAGATATAAGATCAGAGCTTCTTGCAGGAACAATCACAGTACCACAATCCTTGTGTTATTTAGAACAGAGAAACTCACAAAATGAATCCTGTAAGGATATTCAGAGAAGAGAATTCAGATTTCTCCATGTCGTGCCAGATCTGGGCCATTTGTTGGGCAGACCCCACAGTGAACATGCCCTTGCTAAAAAATCCTGAATGGTCTACCCATCAGATGGGGACCACAATGCAGAGTAATGATAGACCCTTAGAATAAATTGACCAACAGACCACACTTAAAATACAATGTGGTCCACCTAATGAGCAGACCAGCTTGGTTTTTTGGCTAAGCATGTTCACTCTAGGAAAAACTCATTAACAGCCCAGATCACTCACATGTGTAAGCACACATGTGCAGCAAATTATCCTTTAATTACAAGGTCAATCCCCATGATTGGATAAACTTCTGCAACAATTCAGCATGATATAGTAGTTACTCCTATGCACGTGTACATGCATAGCCATCCACATGAGCCCACATGTCAACATGGCATGCCCGGAGATCATGTCCAAGTCAGAGAACCTGTGGGGCGCACTATCTAGATGACCTGGCCCAAAAATCCGTCCATTGATCTGGTAGGCCACACAATACATAAACAAGGCAATTAAAGTGACGCTGGCCAATGGTCCACATTCCAAGCAGATGTGACCCACCAGATCACTGGAGCTGCCTGATCTTCAGGCCAAACCATCTAAATGGTGGGGACAATCTATTGCATGGCTTGGATGATCCCTCACACAGACCAGAAGGTTGGCTAAGCATGTTCATAAGCATATGCTTGGTATTAGCGAACCTCATATTTATATAATTAAAGAAATCTACAGTATCTTCGACATATCTCTATTTCACCCAGTAGGAAATAAAAGAACCAGATTCATGATAGAGAGAGAGAGAGAGAGACCAAAGATTCTCAAAAGAAGAACAAAAAAAATCAAAGGAACTAAAAATTCTAAGCATCCGAATCATTCAAAGAAGAATCTTATTAAAGAACTCAAAATTCAAAAAGAAAAGAAAAATGAAGAGAATGGCATCAAAGCCCAAATTCAAGAAGAAAGGAAGAGAATGGGAAATGGGAACATCTTCATTTCCTCATACCTGATCTCAATTTCCGCGGAACAGAAGCAGGATCCACAGTACTGCAATCCTCGAAGGCCTGAAAAATCCACACACATACACACACACACACACACACAAAAATAAAAAAATAAAAATAAAAATAAAATAATTAGCCAGGTAAAAGAGACTAATCTACTCTGCCATCCAATCGCAAGGATGGGAACCTACCTTCCCATTGAGCTTAAATCTACTATCACCGCTAGTACTGGGCAAGCGGAGCTCCTCTTCAGCTTCAGATCCGCCACCACCACCACCCATCTCACTATCTTCGTTGCTGGAGCTCGCTCTACAGCTTACCCTCAAACCTCTGACCCTCTCTTTCTTTGATCTCTCCGAAAATTCCAGGTTGTTACATCCGTTCAATGCTGCGGAAAAAAGTAAAGAAAAGGACACAAACAACAGAAAAGGATAAGGACAGTAGATGCATTATCCAAACTCCCAAACAAACGAAAATAAATAGATACAAACAAAAAGATTGGGCTACTTTCGTTTTTCCTCTCGGTGAATTCGACGAGGATAGAGAGAAGTCTGTCTGGTCATTTTTCTTCAGATCGATTACAGCAAAAGGAAATGGGCTTACATCCAGATGCCTTGAGCCGTCGCTGCTTGGCGGGCGAGAACCGACTCCCTCCACGCTTCAATTCTCGAGCTTTGTCCATTTCCGTGATACTGACATCGACCGAAAATAGCTCCCCCGGCCGAAACTGATCGAACCCAAGTCAGTATAGCTCCGGAATTTCGAAGTCCTTCAAAAATCAAAAGGACCCAAATAATCAGATAGACAGAAAAATATCTTTCTTTTTTCTTTTCTTTTTATTTCCTATCTTCTTGTTTTCCAATGCTGAAATCTACGGAACAGATATCAACTTCCCTCCAAAATCAAAAGGACCCAAATAATCAGAGATGGACAGAAAACGATCACTGTGTCTTTTTTTTTTATCTTTGGCACTGTGATGCTTGTTTTCTATCTAAAGCAGGGGAAATCAGAAGAAAGGAGAGCGAAAGGGCGAGATGGGCGAATGGAATTAAATGAGAAGAATCGTATGAAGGGTATTTTTGGGAGTTTCCGCCGAAAAAACAGCGGAAAAGAAAAAAACGGAGAAAAGGGCTGTTTTTGGGTTTCCCAAAGAGAGAAAAGAAAAATCCATTAAAAACCATTTTCCTCTCTCTCTCTCTCTCTCTCTCTCTCAGTCCAAAGACGTCAAAGGATCGTTTATTCGTTTGGGGACAGAAAAGAGAGCAGAAAAGAGCAAAAGAAGAAGCCAACAAGAAGGGGCAACAAAAGGAAAAGGCGAATTCGTCGGGATTTTCAGAAGAATCAGATTCTTCACGAACTAAAAGCAGGCATAGAGATAGACAGATAGAGAGAGAGAGAGATTGCAGCAGCCAAAAGCCTCACGAGAAGAACATGAAAAAGCTCAAACCCGTGAAAAAAATAATCCATGGAAAATCAACCAGATCTCTCTGAATAAAAAAAAGAAAAAAGAAAACCATTAAATCCTCGAATCTCCAAAACCAAAAACCACATCCCATCTACCTTCATATCTTCAAATCTCTACCAAATTCCATCGAAAGCAATGTCAAACATCAAAAAGAAAAATCACCATCTCCTCCCTTGTTTTAGAGCTTCAACTATCCATCAGCCAAACACGAAAAAAACAAGAACGCATTTCAAAATCAGTAGAATAAAACAGAAAAATCAACACTCAGATGAAAAATAAAATAAAAACTCTCGCGAATCCTCTATATCAACAACCTCAAATCTACAAAAATATAAGGAAAAAAAAAATCTTCAAATCTAAAAACTCATCTTGAAAATCCCAAAAAATCGCTTATCTGCAACCTTTCTTGAATCAAAGCACCCCACGAGATTACGAAAAATAACTGAATTTGCAAATTCATCTTGAAAACAAATAAATCAAACAGTAAATCCAACGCCCAGATGAAAAGGAGAAACTCCCCAACACCATGCAAAAGCTCTGTCTCCGTAACCTTTCCGAAGCAGCTGCGCCACAGAAATCCAGAAAAAAGAGAATCAAAGAGAAAACAAAGATCTCAAATCCAAAAACCAACCCCGAAAACAATGGAATCAAAGAGAAACCAACACCCAGAAAGGAAAAAAATAAAAAAAATAAAAAATCCCTTGAATCATTCAAAGATATTGATGAAACAAAGAAGAAAATGTCCTCAAATCCAAAAACACTAACATAAACCCAAGAATAAACTCCCAGATGAAAATCATCCTTTTCAATATTTCAGGAAAAAAAAAAAAAAGCTCATCACCATTACCTTTGCTGAATTGAAAAACAGTAACAGCAAAAATCTACAAAAGGAGAAGAAAAAAAGACCACGAATCCCCAAAATCAACTTGAAAACAAGAAATTTTTACCCAAAAAAAAAAAAAAAAACCAACATCCAAACGAAGAAAAGACCCGCGAATCCTTGAAAACGCCACCTCTGTAAGCTCTCATGAAAAAGAGAGCCAAGGGGAAACGAACGACCTCAAATCCCAAAACCCACCTCGAAAATCATAAAATATTACCAATAAAATAAAATAAAAAAACCAACACCCAAATGAGAGAGAGAGAGCCGCGAATCCTTCAAAAACACCACCTCTGTAAACTCTCTTGAAATAAAACTCCTAAAAATCTACAGAAATAAGACCTGAAATTCCAAAACGAACCTAAAAAATCACAATACAGAAAACCCAACACCAAAATGAGAAAAAAGACACCCAAATTCTTGAAAAACACCACCACCTCTGCAGACTTTCTTGAAACAGAGCACCCCCAAAAAAGGACCTGCAAGAAAAAAGAGAAGAAAGAGACCTTAAATTCCAAAACCAATCAAGAAGACAGACATTCCGATTGAATTCGAAGCTCTTCCGATCCCACCCTTCGATCCAATCACTCCAAAAGACGGAAAAATCGAAGCTTCGGTCCTGCGAAATCGCCTTTTAAAGCATTACAAAATTGGCCTCCCTCTCTCTCCTCTCTGCTTTCTTCTCTCTTTCGCCGCTTTTATATCTGCACGAAAAGCCCCACTCTCACTTCATCGCAGAACCAACGGTCCAGATGCACTGATTCTTATTATATCAACCGTTCGATCCGCTAACATCCCACCTGTCTGCCACGTTGGACAACCCGCTTTGTTCGGTAGCTGAAGCTGCCAGCGTGGATTCCATCCCACGTCAGCTTCCTCTCTCTCTCTCCATAACCATATTTAAACATGATCCCCGGGCCGAGTATAAGTGTCGAATACTCTGGCCTTGAGTTGGTAGTGCATGGTCCACGTGGCAGTGTGGGACCCATTTAACTGGTGGGTGATCGAGAACGTTGATTTGATGGGGCCCACAGTTTCTGGAACAAGCCCGAAATTGCTTAATGGCCTTCTTTTAAGTTCAGTGGGACAGCTGCTGTATATTTATTTACCGTCTATTTCCAAGCCAGTCGATCCAACGGTTAGGATTTCCCCGTTAGGGAGGATGGTGGGGCATGATACATCCAATGTGGGGCCATCAGATCAACAGCAACCATGTCCCACTCTTTAAAACCAGAGCATCATATTGCTGAGATTAACGGTGTAGATCTTCTGATTTTTCATAGGCCATTGGATGATTGCCGTTTAAAAGATGTCCTTAGTCTCTATACGCTGTAGGCGGTTGGCGGACCTGCCGACTTTCATAAGCGAGTAACTGAACTTGATCAACGGTTGCAAGCCTGAGGCAAGATGAAGGGCGGAGATTTGTACACGTGGTGCGTGCACCGCCTGTTATAGGACAGCAGGTCGTCTGGCCTCGCTTTTACGTTATCCCCTGCAAAGCAATGTCATTGCTCCACATCCCCTTTTCTGTTTCTTTCCTCATTTGAAGGACGGTAACTGACGGAGTACGGATTTAATTGGTCCCTCAGGGGAAACCATGAGATGCCGATTGCGTGTGAGTTACTCAGTGCGCTATAGGATATTCTGTGGGGCCCACTGCGATGTATGTATCTTATCCACACCGTTCATCCATTTTATCAACTCATTTTAGAGGATGAGGCTAAAATCGAAGCATACCCAAAGCTCAAGTGGACCATACCATAGGAAACGGTGGGGATAATGATATCTACGGTTGAAGCCTTTGTAGACCCACAGGCTTACAGTAACGTTTATTTGTATTCCCACCCATTCATAATGTCACGCGGATACGGTTCAAAGGGAAACACAAATACCAACTTGATATAAAGTTTATGTGTTTACGTGGAGTTTTCATCAGTAAATGTTCAATTTCAACTGTTTTCATATAATGTGGTGCAGGCTTTGTATATACATGCTTCAAATTTGGGCTCATGCCTTAAAAATCAGTGGGCACTAGGAGTGGGATGCGGATTGCATGCTAAGAAATTACTTGAATGTGCTTTGTGGGCCCCACAATAATGTATGTATTTTATCCATGCTATTTATTTCATGGCATGAGCCAAAAAATGAGATGGATCCAAATCCCTTGGGACCACACCATAAGAAATGGTTGTGATTGAATGTAATGCCCAAAAATTAAGGGATTGAATAGAACTCGATCTCCTCGATATTCTAGGTACAACATTTTACTCTTTGGAACCATGATTTACTTATATGGTTACCAATTATATCATAAATATGTACAATAGGTAAATTAAACAGTGTATATCACCGTTATCGTAGGTGTAAAAACAAAAAGTCTTAAAAATACATTCATACATTCAAATAAGTCATAGAGCCCACCCAGTTAGAGACTCAATATACAAGTCTAAAATTGTAATGTAATGTGTATCTCTATCCTCAAAAGGAACAAAAGAAAACCCCATTGATCTGATGGTGCCAAGCTACGATTGGTCATCCACGTATTGAAAATATGAGAACTCCTCGATGGAGACCACGTACTCCTTAACAGGTGTATCCTCCTCTGGGGCACTTGTATCGATGAAATCGTCTGTTTAGTGTTTTAAAATACTATCCCAAGTGAGAGTAAGTAATCAACTCAATGCTCCTAGTTATCAAAGTTTCACATGTTATCAAACAGATATGGGCATAGGAAATGATAGCATTTCAAAACAAACAAACCATATCTTTAGTTCCTTAAATGTATGAATGACATGAAATGCATATGCATGACTTGAGATAAACAATACTAATATCGAACCACATCAACACTATCGCTAGTGAGGACGTTAACATATGCGCAATGGTTAGCCAGTGACACAACCCGATAAATATTATGGAATGCATGATATAGTCATGTATTTATTAATATTCAGGTCAAACCACCAATTGGCGAAGCAAAAATACCGCCCATCAAATCATGAGTCTCTATCTGCATTACGTGGTTCATTGCGGCACTAAGCAGCTTCTCGACAATGTCCTTTAATCTACTTTGGGTTTCATTACCCCTAAGTCCATTTAACTTAATTGGATTCGTAGTATAGTTAATCACCTAGGGACAGTCATAACTAGGGCAAAGATCATCACTTGACCCAAGTGTGGAGAAGGCACACCACCCATATCATCATCATCATCATATAGTCATAACATTCATCGGTGCTAGACAATCACTACAGGGAGGTTCATTACCTAATGTTTTACCAATATGGGGGGCTCGTCACCCAATGTCTTGTTGATTTGGTAGGCCCATCGTCTCAGCGTATGCCGACAACTCGGATACGATGTCCCATACCACCATGTCCGCCTCTCGAATCTAGTCGGATCATATCGTATTAATGATTATAAATGAACCCCATTCACTATTAACAATGTATCTCGGATTCCATATTGTGTCATACAATCATACATCATATAGGTGATCGAGCTAAACAAATGATTAATCTGATTGTCCAAGAGGTACCCTAGACAAATCGGTATTAGGTGCAAGCATCCCATGTAGTTCTGACTACTGTCGATTGCCTGAGTTCTGCCTCGATTGGCTACATGAGTCTGAGATGGCCCATTTTGGCACACATCCCTTGTTTCAAGGTTTAGCAAGGCTCGATCTCCATTTACCATAGCCTAATTTATGTAATGTAACTAATCAGGGGTACGTTATCATGCAAACATTAACAAGGATTTCAAATGTAGTGTAAATGAAACGATATAAGTCAAGGCAATCTTAATAACATATCAAAAGTGATCATAGCCAAGTCTACAAAAGATTTCATACATCATACCCAAAACTATAAACATATCAAATGTCATTTGAAATCCTTAATTAACATTAAGAATAAAAATCAAATAATGACAAGATACAACCTTTAAAATGATTATGAATTTGGTCACACATATTAGTTACCAACACTAATCATACAAAATTCTTTAGGGTAAAGCATTTAGGCCATGTTATAAGTAAGGATTTCTACTAAATTCTAGAGGATCGTAGTCTATCACCCTTAAGGGTTGATAAATGAAAACCTAAGTATACTCCACACCTTGTGTGCTTTGCTGGACTTAAATCGCTTCTAGGATTAGGGTTTAGAAAATGACTATAGGAACCTAAACAATTACACAAGCCTTTTGTAAGGTTTGAAAAAAAAAAAAACTTAAGGGGTTCTTTAGCACCATGGATTTGGGAAGATTTGAGGGGATTTCAAATCCGCTGGTTGTTTGCTAGCAGAAAGTAACTAGGGGTTTCAAATCCCCTCAAAGAGGGGGTTTGAAATCAACGGTGAGAGCTTGGATTACACCTAAAATCCTTTCAATAATTGCATATGTAACATGTGTGTCACCATACTATTATTCTATTGGGCACATGGCCCACTAATGATATCCAAAAATAATTAGATTATCAATCACATCACTATAATTACTTTAATACGATGATCAGCACCGTCCAAACATTGTCCATGTAAATCAACGGCTAAAAACTCATTGGTTAGTCACTCGGGCATGATCTTGTGCTTGTGGCCCATCTGAGACTTAGAATTTCATCATTTTCGAGTAAAGCATATATTTCAATGGGCTTATTACAATCATTGTGTCAAACATTACATACGTCACTAAATTAGAGATATTAAAGTTGAATTAATAATTAAATTTAAACCACTGTAAATATACCATACATAGCTAATTTTGGATTAAAGTTGATTCCCAATCCAGGGTGCCAAACACAATGGGAGAATTTCAAATCCAAGGGTTTTCAAATCAAGGCGGTTCCAAATCCATGCTCCCAAATAGGCCCTAAAGATCTATATTGGGTATTGTGGCTCAAGTTTACCTTCAGTCACTGATGACGGAGATCTAACGAAGGATCCGGTCGTGACTAGATCGTCGATCGAAGGGGAGAAAGGAAAACCCTTACAATCGGTCTCTCTCACTCTCTTTCTCTTCTTCTTTCTCCTCTTTCTCTCTCTCAACTCCAAGGCTAAGGTACAAATTCGTATAAAGAGAGGGGGTGTGAAAGGAAATGGTATTTATAGTGCCAGAATGTGCACAAATGCCCCCAATGACCCTTCATTGATTATGTTAATCCTAAGGGAGGTTGTTTCCGCCCAGTGGGATCCATCTGAAAGTGTACGGGTCAATCTAGACCATAGGATAAGTATCCCACTAGGATATCAATATTTGAACACAAACATCTGATGATTGGACGTGACGATCAATGGATAAGGTCCTAATCCAGTTCAACGGTCACCGCTGCTCAATCAAGGCCGCAACTATATGAATATGTGTTGGAAAATGTCCTAAGTCGGTGTTTTAAGTTTGATCATGATCCAACGGTTCAAAAGTCACAACTTCGGTAAGGAGCGTAAGGTAATTAATTCACTTAAGTTTGGGTTATCAACTAAGGCACTCGCACATCCCATGCGCTCGGTTTGTAGGCTAAAGTTGAGCAATCTAAAGTGTCATCTTAGATCAACGTCCACAATGGATATCAAGCCCAACAAGATATACATTAATCTATGGTTTCAAGTTTAGCAAACATATATCACGCAATTTAAATCTAATTTGGTTAATTGGGGCGCTTATGGAATAAGCTAACTCTCGAGACTTCTCATGGGTTTCAACTAGTGTTGGACTTGCCTAGGTTCATGACAATACTCATTCGCGATTAGTAAAAACAGGTATTCGACTCTAATTTTCCTAAATCTGGTGGGCACTTAGTTGGACTAGTATATTCCTTTGACAGTTCCATTAGTGTAAATACTAGGGTTCTTGTATGAAATTTCACATGACATTATATTAAATGTCCACCATTAAAAACTTATTGGGAGCATAAGTTTTGGATAAAGCTAGTATCTATGCTTTCCCTTTATTGATATGTGTTTGGCTTAATTAACAAGTTGGTTGGAAAATAAACATTATAGTAGGTTCTATGAAGAAGGGGCATGACAATATATATATATATATGTATATATATATATATATATATATGTATATATATATATATATATATATATATGTATATATATATATATATATATATGTATATATATATATATATATATATATATATGTATATATATATATATACATATATATATTTTGTGCTCTTGCTATGATTAAACTTCTCGTGGCCCCCAAGAAGCTTTAATGGTGGGCATTCAATCACACTATTTTCCTTGAGTGTGGCCCCCTTGAAATTTGGATCTACCTGTCTTTTTGGCTCATGTCCTAATGGATGAATGATATGGATAAATGAAAGGCCTCATTAGACACCCTGGATTTGGAATATATATACATATATATATATACATATATATATATATACATATATATATATATATATACATATATATATTTTGTGCTCTTGCTATGATTAAACTTCTCGTGGCCCCCAAGAAGCTTTAATGGTGGGCATTCAATCACACTATTTTCCTTGAGTGTGGCCCCCTTGAAATTTGGATCTACCTGTCTTTTTGGCTCATGTCCTAATGGATGAATGATATGGATAAATGAAAGGCCTCATTAGACACCCTGGATTTGGAATATCTAAATTGAAAATCTCCTAAATTTGAAATACCTTGGATTCATAATTCCTCGGCTGTGTCTAACACCCTTGACTCAAAATCCTCCATAACCCAAAAATAACTATGCCACATAAATTATATAGTATATTTATAAAGCTTTGAATTTAATTACTAAATCAACTTTAATATCCCTAATCAATGTAAATATGTGATGTTTGACATAATAATTATAATAAATTTATTTAAATATATACTTTGGTATTTTAAAAAAAAAAAGCCAAAATTTCAAGCCTCAAATGGGCTATAAGCATAGGATCACAATCAAACAACTAACCAACATTTTTAACCATTAATTTACATGACCAATATTTGGATCGCTTGGATCATTCTATTGATGTAATTTTAGCGATGTAATTGATAATCTAATTTTTTTGGTATATCATCAATGGGCCAAATGTATAATAAATTAGTAGCCTAGTGACACATATGTTGCACATGCGACTCTCTTACCTTTAAAAATGAGCAAAAATAATAGATGATTAGTAATCCAAGCAAAAGAGAGGGATTACAAAACTCACTAAAAGTGAGGATTTGAAATCCCCTAGGTTTAGAATACCCTCTAAACTACCTTGCCAAATGACCGATAGATTTGGGATACTCTCAAATCCCTCAAAATTGTGGTGCCAAATGACCCCAAAGATCCAAATGGATAGATGGGGTAAGTAAAACACATACATCATTGTGGGGCCCATAAAGCACCATCCAGTGGCGACATCACTGCCGGCAGTATCAATATGCAATCCGAACCTATGAGGAGCCATGTAATCAAGATGTGGATTGTGCAGATAGGAGCTCACCAAGCTATAGTGTGGTGTAGAAATTTTATAGGGCCCACTATGGATGTATGCATTTTATTCATATTGTCCATTAATTTTTCTAGCTTATTGTAGGGCATCAGCCTAGAATTGAAGCATATATAAAACTCAAGTGTAAAGTTGTTGAAAGCTTAAGAGTGAGAATTGAATGACTATTGTTGAAATTTTTGTAAGGGTTAAATAAAATTTGGATCAAGCTGATATTTATGTTTTTCCTTAGTTATATCCTAAGTAACCTTATGAATAGGTTGGATGACAAATGTCACTATGCATGGACCTTGGGAAGGTTTCAACAATACGCATTATTATGTCCATTGAGTTTTGCGGCAGGTTCCACTTGAGCTTTCCATATGCTTAAATTTTAGGTTCATGATGTTCTAAAATTATTTGAGGCAACAGATGGCTGAATAGACTAAACAAAACATATATACATCACAACATGACCCATATAATAATGTATTGAGCTCCTCAGGCACAATAATCGTCCATGAAACAAAAAACTCCATGGTGGGCTGCCATTATATATATATATATATATATATATATATATATATATATAGAGAGAGAGAGAGAGAGAGAGAGAGAGAGAGAGAGAGAGAGAGGAATGCTCACTTGCACACCTTCTTACGTGATCACCCATGCGCACGTTTGCACACATGTCATGAGCACAAAATCTGAACAGTTCACATGATGTGACACCCGTTAAAACCCTATGGGCCCAACTTTCAGCTTGATACAAAAATCTAGTGGGCCATAGCAAAGAGAAATGCAAATCAAGGGAGAAAATTGTTTCCTTTTGCCATGGCCCACTAGGGTTTTGTATTGGGCTGAAAGTTGGGCCAGTGAGGTTTCAAGGAGTGCCGCATCATGTGGATTGTCGGATTTTGTGCCCATAACACATGTGGAAAGATGACCATTTATATATATAGGGAAATGGTACTACAAGGTCAAGTTGTGTGGGCCCCACCGTGATGTGTGTCAAACATCTACTCCATCAATCATATGCACCATTCCATGGTGGGCCACGAGCTTAAAAATCAAGTTAATCTGTGACTTGGTTGGGCCACACCACACACAATAGTTGAGAAGGGTTACCCTCCCATTAAAACATTCATAATCATTTATTGGGCCCATCGAGATGTGGTTCACAAATCTAGATCATCCATTGTGTGTGTCCCACTTGGATGAGGGGTCAGACTAGGTTTCAACCGCATCCACAACTCAAGTCGTCCCCACCAAGTTCTTTTATATGTTTTAGGCATGTCTTTACATGGTTTTAAATGGTATGACCCACCTGAGTTCCATATACGACTGATTTTTTGACATCCCATAACCTAAAGGGGAACCATCAAATGCACAGTGTTGATGTTTGACACAGATCATGGTAGGGCCCACACAGCTCAACCTCATAAGAAGTTCCCATGATGTCAGCCTCATAATACCATTTCCCATATATATATATATATAGAGAGAGAGTCATGCTCCCCTGCGCACCTATGCACGTGCGCACCTTTGCACACGTGCCATGGGTGTCTAATCTGAACAGTTCATATGATGCAGAATTCCATGAAACCCCATGTGACAAATTTTCACCCTAATCTAAAATTCTGGTGGGCCAGAACAAAGAGAAATGTAAATCAAGGGAGGAAACTGTTTTCATTTTTCATGGCACATCAAGTTTTACATCAAAGTAAAACTTCGGCTTGGGGGGTTTCACGAGGTGTTGTTTCACATGAACGGTTCAGATTTTGGATCCAAATCACGTATGATGGGTTTTCAAAAAAGTTCGTACGTAGTACGTACGAACCGGTTCGCAGGTGAGCGTTCCACATATATATATATATATATATATATATATATATATATATATATATATATATATATATATATTGAGACCCAAATATTGCACATTTTTCCTCATTTATATCTTGGTTTTATGAATATGATACTGCTTAATGTTATGTTTTATGCATATTTGCGTTACAAGGTGAATCTGAGAGTTTAAATTAAAAATAATGCTAAAAGCATGAATTTAGTGCTCAAGAATCACCAAGGCAAAGGAGAGATCCTAAGAGACCAAGAACAGAGAATTCTCATGCCAAAGATCCAAGGAAACCAAGTACAAAGGATAAAGAAAACATTGGCAAAAGCACAATTTAAACAGCAGAAAAATAAGGCATTTCGGTGCCACCTAAGCTAACTTTGATGCTACCTAAAGTACACAAAACAGTTCAGTAAGAAAACAACTTAATTCGGTGCCACCTAAGTTTAATTCGGTGCTACCGAAGTCAGCTTCGGTGCCACCTAAGCCAATTTTGATGTCACCTAAGTACTCTTCACATACAATTTCAGACGTGATAAAATGCATTTTCGATGCCACCGAACTAATTTCAGTGCCACTGAAATCGAGTAGACTGTAACACGGTTTCTACGCAGATTGCGTAAATAGAGTTTGTTTTGCGGAAGTAACTGAGCTAGGCTATAAATAGAGGTTTCCTACGGACTTTTAAAGATACTTAGGGTTTTTTAAAGGATATCTAGGATTTTTAGAGAGCATTCAAGGGCAAGATATAGGGTTTTTAAATATTTATAAGTTCTTTTTATATCTTTATTAATTTATTTTCTTACTTTCTTGTTGCTTTTCTATTTTGTAATTTAATTATGTTTTTCTAATTTTCTCTAGCCCAAGCTAGAAGGAAAATACATTGTTTTAATGATTTTATAAATTATGATGATTGATTGTTTTTAATGATGAGATGAATGGTGTATGCATGTTATCAATTAACTAGGTTTAGGTTTTTTATCTTCATGTGAGATCCATATTAATGGATAGACTTAACCTGGATTATTAGATTTCTTAGATGGGATATGTTCTCGACTTACTACATTTCTTTGATTCATTATCTTATAGATATAGATGCTTAAAATCATTGGCGCTTGAGAATATATGTTAATGATGTTAACTCATGATTCTCTAATCTTTATTATCATTTATTAAAAATATCTAAACTATCTTATTTTTCAATTAAGCTGACCATAGTGTTCAGATCCTAATTGTGTTATGAAAGCCATCATAATTTATTAACCATTAACTTATGTGTGAAAATTTGAAGCTTGGGTATTGTTTTTAATTTAATTGAATTCCATTTAAAAGTCATACCTTCAAAACTTTCAAAATCGTTACATCTATTTAGTCTCCATTACTTAGTTTTACATTTAATTTTCTTATTCTCATAAATCATCTCCATGTGGGATCAATGTTGTATTCACAGGATATTACTTATGAACCTTTGCAGACGTGATTTCTTCTAGCATGAAGTTTTTTGCACTAGTAGCCTAGGTGGGGTTAAGCGTGATGTTATGATAAATTCATCTCGTTCATCTATTTTATGATATCACTTTCGGATATAAGATCGAAAATAAACTACATTCAAGACTTAAATAGGCCACACGAGAGAAAACAATAAGGATTAAACAACCAACCCTAAACATTCCTATGATCATAAAAATTTTGTATCAGGCCAAGTTTTTTGTGTTTTAAGTTCATTCCACTGGTTACCTTGCAAACAGTTATAAACATCAAAATAGAGCCAGCAAAGGTCTCAACGGTAGGCATTTCTTTCCAGTGCATTGGTGTCAAAGCCTTTGGCAGGAAATCCGCTTCCACCTGTGTCATTAGGTGCATCCATACCCAAGTCGGTGTAGATTTACCATGGGCCCACCTTGATATATGCATTCTATATCCACACCGCCCATCCGTTTTCATATATCAATTTAGGATATGAATCCGAAACTAAAGTAGATCCAATTCTCAAGTGGACCATATCATAAGAAACTGTAGTGATTGACAATTAATGGGTCACCTAAGTTTTGATCAAACTGATTAAAAAAAAAATAAAAAATCATAAGAAACTTCGTCTAAGTTTATATGACCTTACTAACATGTTGGATGAAAAATAAGTATTATGTAAACATTATTGTGGCCTAGGAAGTTTTTAATGGTAAAGCATTCAATCACCACTGTTTCCAATAGTATGGTCCACCTAAGCTTTAGATCTTCTTCATTTTTGGGTTCATGTCCTAAAACGATCTTCTAAAACGGATGGAGGGCGTGGATATGAAATACAAAAAATCAAGTTGAGCCTGTCTTGTAACAACCATACTATCTTAGGTGACGTAATCTACTTCCGTTCACATTGGAAGCGGAATGGCTGGTGTGCCACAAGCCACCGACTTTGGTAGTATGTTACCCTTAACAAGTTCCGTGGGTCATACCATAATGTGAGTGTTAAATCCACATCGTCCATTCATTTGGCAAGATCATTTTAGGATATTAACTCCAAAATAAGATAGATTTAAATCTAGAGTTGACCACAATATAAAAAAGTAGTGGAGATTTAATGCTTAGCATTAAGAACTTTTTAGGGCCTACAAAAGTTTTGGATTAGGCTGATATTTGTTTTACCCCTTCGTAATGATCTGTGTGGCATTATGAACTGGTTGGATGGAAAATAAACATCATGGTGGGCCCTAGGAATGTTTCAATGGTGGTATAATTGTCCCCACTACTTTCTCTAGTGTGGTTCATTTAAGCTGTGGATTTTCATAAAGTTTTGGGCTCATTTCTAAAATGATCTTTCCAAACAGATACACGGTATAGATACAAAGAATACATCTGGGTGGGGCTCACAGAACTTTGTAACGGCATCATCCATTTTCCATTTTCCTAAAGTGCTCGAAGAGTTGGAATACAAGACACGTCTCGACATTATATTAAGCTTGCATATGCTCAACCGCATATTGCCATTTCCCATATATATACATATAAGCCACGGATTGGATACTGACAAGGTCAGTAGCCAAATCACTACTGAAGTGACGTCACCAAGCTTTGTGGACCCCACCATGATGCATGTATTTTATCCATACCGTCCAACCATTTTTAGAGATCGTTTTATGGCATTACAAAGAGATTAAGATAGATCTAAAGTTTAAGTAGACCCCACCATGGAAAATAGTGAAGATAGTGACATCCACCGTTCAAAACTTCTTAGGGGCCACAATCGTTTCCGATGAAGCTGATATTTTTGTTTTCACTTCATCTATCTCTATTTTAACTTATGAATTGGATGGATCTTAAAAACACATCACTATGGGTCCACTTGAAATTTAGATCTATCTCATTCTCTTTGTAATACCATAAACAATCTCTAAAAATGGTTGGACGGTATGGATACGACACATGCATCATGGTGAAGTCCACTAAGCTTGGTGACGTCACTTCAGTAGCAATTTGGCTACTGACCTTGTCAGTATCCAATCTGTGCCTCTCTCTCTCTCTCTCTCTCTCTCTCTCTCTCTCTCTATATATATATATATATATATATATATATATATATATATATATATTGGGAAAAGGTTCTATATGGTCGAGCTGTGTGGGCCCCACTAAGGGGACACTGCATGCAATATTCACACTTAATAAGGATTATTTAATGCTAATTAATGTTGTGAGAGAGAGGGCATTTGCTTCCTATTTAGCTTTTTAAGAGGTCTTTCAAAAATGATCCTTAGCTTGGGTGATCCCTACTGTGGTGTTAATGTAAAATCAATCTTGACCATCATGTGTGTCTCATCCCATGTTAGACTTAGGAACTAAAAATCAACTCCATCCATGGCTCAAGTGGACTGCACAATTGGAAATAGTGTGCAAAAAACCTCACGTTCCAAAATGATTTATTTGATGAGGAATACTCAATCAAGTATGGGCCTGATTTTTGAGTTCTATGCCTAACCTTTGGTGTGGCATTTAATAGTTCGAGTGGATTCCACTTACTCATGACTTTGGGTCTTGTAAAAACCAAAGGTAATTGACTCTCCTTCTTCTGTCCTATTGGTATGGCCTACCTGAATAAAAAGTCAATCTTATATTTTGCCTCAAGACGCAGAATGAGATCACACATCTGGTGGTCGAGTGGATCTCACATGCATATCACGAGATCACAATGGGCCCAATATAAATAAGGTTACACGTTCCTCTTCAGCTTCTTAACTTCCTCTGCTTGGTTACAAGAAAAAAAAGGCCCATATTAAAAAAAACGTGGGGGGGGGGGGGGGGGGGGGGGGGGGGGGGGGGATTAAGTGCTGGCCTTCCTCATGCAACGCAGTTCATCCCTAACCATGTGGCTCACTTTGATGTATCTATTATATATCCACACTGTCCATTGGTCTTTCCAACTCATTTTAGAACATTAATCCAAAAATGAAATAGTTATAAATCTCGAGTGGTCCACACAATAGGAAATATTTGATATTGAACTTTTACTATTAAAAATTTCCTAGGCCTATAGTGATCACAAAAAACTTGATAAAGGAAAATAAAAATAAAAAACAAATTTAAGCTTGACACAGAACTTTTGGCCCACAAAAAGTTTTTAATGGCCAATCACCACTGTTTATGTGGTGTGGTCCACCTAAGATCTGTATCTACTTCATTTTTCGAATCATGTCCCTATAATGAGATGAAAATATAGATGCAGGGCACGTATATACCATGCCTTATCAAGGTAGGCCCCAAGGTTTGGGATATACAGTACGGCCCGTAGATAGGTCCCACCTAAGCCCGTCCCTTTTTGGGTTTTGGAATACGCACAATTTCTCTCATTATCGGAAGAAGTTTAACAGCACAAGAGAAAGCCGACCTTGATTTTTAATATGGCTCACCATATCATGTATGTAAGATACACTCCAACCATCACATGTGTAATCTTATAGTTAGTCTAGAGCCAAAATATAAGACAGACTTGTAATTCAAGTGAACCACACCAATGGAACAATTGAGGGAGAGACGTTCACCTTTGATTTTTACAGGACTCAATTATGAGTATGTGAAATCCACTCCAACTATTAGATGGGACATAAAAGGATAGGTGTGGGACCCAAAAATTAGATCCATAAGTGATTCAAGTGGGCCTCATCAAACAAACCATTTTGGACGGTGAGCTTTTTTAGCACACTGTTTCAAATTATGTGGTCCACCTGAATTACCAATGGGGTTTATTTTCAGTCCCTGAGTATAACATGGGGTGACACACCTGATGGTCAAGTGGATTTCACATTAACACCACAATAGGGTCCACCCAAGCCAATGATTATTTTAAAAGATTTGTTTGGCATTAATTAGCATTAATTAATTTGAACTAGTTGGATGGTCCAACTATTTTGTGTGTATCTCTCTCTATGTGTGTATGTACACACACCTATATGTATATATGTATGTATAGGCATACTCACCTGCTTACATACTCATCTTTGCACACATGTCATGGGCGTCTAATTCAAACAGTCCATGTGATGCGGCATCCCATGAAACCTCAATAGACCAAAATTTCGCTTGATCTAAAACCTTAGTGAGCCATATCAAAAAGAGATGCAAATCAAGGGAAGAGACTGTTTTCTTTTTTCACGGCCCCACCAAAGTTTTGGATCAAAGTAAAGGTTGGGGCTTAAGAATTTGATGGGTCCTGCATCACATAACCGTTTGGATTTTAGTCTCACATTACGTGTGATAAGCTCTCAAAAAGTTCTCACGAGTTCCGTGAGAAGTAGTGGGCATCTGAGCATTTGGCCATATATATATATATATATATATATATATATATATATATAAAATCATGTTCCCCTACGCACCTATGCACGTGCGCACCATTGCACACATGTTATGGGTGTCTAATCTGAATGGTCCATGTGATGCAGAATCCCATGAAACCCTATGGGACAAATTTTCACCCCAATTTAAAATTCTGGTGGGCCATAGCAAAGAGAAATGCAAATCAAGGGAGGAAACTGTTTTTATTTTTCATGGCCCATCAAAGTTTTAGATCAAAGTAAAACTTGGGCCCGGGAGGTTTCACGAGGTGCTGCTTCACATGAACGGCTCAGATTTTGGATCCACATCACGTATGATGGGTTCTCAAAAAAGTTCATACGTAGTACGTACGAACTGGTTCTCAGGTGAGCGTTTCCGTGTGTGTTTGTGTGTGTGTGTGTCTATATATATATATATATATATATATATATATATATATATATATATATATGAAAAAGGTATTATGCGCTCGACCTCATGATAAGCTCTTGTGAGGTCGAGCTGTGTGGCCCCCACTGTGAAACATGTCGACCATCAACACCATGCATTTGATGGGTCCCCTTTAAATTATGGGATATCTCAAAAATCAGCCGTATATAGAACTTAGGTGGGTCATATCATCTAAAATCATGTGAAGACACCGTTAAAACATATAAAAGAACTTAGTAGGGCCCACCTGAAATTTTCATGCATATGAAACTTGGTCTAAACCCTCATCCAAGTGGGACACACACAATGGATGGGCTGGATTTGCAAACCACATCTCGGTGGGCCTAAAAAATGATTATGAATGTTTTAATGGTGCACGGCCCCTCTCCACTTCTGTATGTGGTGTGGCCCACACAAGTCACAAATTGACTTGATTTTTGAGACCTAAGCCCACGATGGAATGGTGCATTTGACTGATGGGGTAGATGTTCGAAACGCATCACGGTGGGGCCCACACAGCTCAACCTCATGGGACGGACTCGTGAGGTTGAGCGCGTAGTACCTTTTCCCATATATATATATATAATATATATATATATATATATATATATATGGGAAAAGGTACTATGCGCTCGACCTCACGATAAGCTCTCGTGAGGTCGAGCTATGTGGGCCTCACCGTGAGGCGTGTCGACCATTAACATCGTGCATTTGATGGGTCCCCTTTAAATTATGGGATATCCCAAAAATCATCCGTATATAGAACTCAGGTGGGCCATACCATCTAAAATCATGTGAAGACACCGTTAAAACATATAAAAGCACTTGGTGGGGCCCACCTGAAATTTTCATGCATCTGAAACTTGGTCTAAACCCTCATCCAAGTGGGACACACACAATGGATGGGCTGGATTTGCAAACCACATCTCAGTGGGCCTAAAAAATGATTACGAATGTTTTAATGGTGCATGACCCCTCTCCACTTCTATATGTGGTGTGGCCCACACAAGTCATAGATTGACTTGATTTTTGAGACCTAGGCCCACGATGGAATGGTGCATCTGATTGATAGGGTAGATGTTCGAAACGCATCACGGTGGGGCCCACACAGCTCAACCTCATGGGACGGACTCGTGACGTCGAGCGCATAGTACCTTTTCCCATATATATATATATATATATATATATATATATATATATATATATATATATATATATATATATATGGGAAAAGGTACTATGCGCTCAACCTCACGATAAGCTCCTGTGAGGTCAAGCTGTGTGGACCCCACCGTGAGGCGTGTCGACCATTAACACCGTGCATTTGATGGGTCCCCTGTAAATTATGGGATATCCTAAAAATCATTCGTATACAGAACTCAGGTGGGCCATACCATCTAAAATCATGTGAAGACACCGTTAAAACATATAAAAGCACTTGGTAGGGCCTACCTGAGTTTTTAACGCTGCTGAAACTTGGTATGGCCCCTCATTCTAGTGGGACACACATAATGGATGGGCTGGATTTTCAAACCACATCTCAGTGGGCCCAAAAAATGATTATGAATGTTTTAATGGTGCACGACCCCTCTCCACTTCTGTATGTGGTGTGGCCCACACAAGTCACGGATTGACTTGATTTTTGAGACCTAGGTCCACGATGGAATGGTGCATCTGACTGATGGGGTAGATGTTCGAAACGCATCACGGTGGGGCCCACATAGCTCGACCTCATGGGACGCACTCGTGAGGTCCAGCGCATAGTACCTTTTCCACATATATATATATATATATATATATATATATATATATATATATATAGAGAGAGAGAGAGAGAGAGAGAGAGAGAGAGAGAGAGAGAGAGAGAGAGTACCGGTCTCCTGTGAACCATCCCGCATGGTACTTGGTGCAGTCCGAAAACTCCCGCGCAAAGAGGAAATCGGATTGCATACTGAGCAAACTCTGTTGGGCCCACCGTGAATGAATGTGGTCTATCCACGCCGTCCATCCATTTTTTAAGTGCATTTTAATGGTTGAGACCAAAATTGAATTATTTCCAATGCTCAGGTGGATCATAGAACAAGAAACATTGGGAATAATAATTTCCATCGTTGAAACCTTTCTAGCCTCTACAGTGATGTTTATTTGTCATCCGACATATTCATAAGATCACAAAGATATAGATGAAAGGAAAACACAAATATCAAATTGATCCAAAACTTGTGGACCCCAAGAAAATTTTCAACGGTTCACATTCAATTCACACTGCTTCCTGTGGTGTGTCCTACCTGAGCTTTCGATATACTTCATTTTTGGGCTTATGCCTTCAAATTATCGGTTAAAATGGATGTAATGCTGGCCCACAGAGTTTACTCAGTACACAATCCGCTTCCCCGGAAGAGACCTGGGCGTGGATGGGCTATTGACGTGTTGAGAAGTAACGTAGCATGATATATGTTTTGTATCCACACCGTCAATCCATCTGGAGAGATCATTTTAGGGTAATATCCAAAGAATTAGTCACATCTAAAGCTCAAGTGGACCCCACCACAGAAAATAGTGGGGAGAGTGACGCCACCGTTAAAAACTTCTAAACGCCAAAAAAGTTTTCAATCAAGCTTATATATCTATTTTCCCTTCTTTAATGTCTTTGTTAACTTGAACAAGTTGGATTTCGAAAAAAAAACCATGGTGGGCCTTAGAAAGGTTTCAATGATGGGCATCAATCCTCCTATTGTTTTCTATGATGGGGTCCACTTAAGCATTGTAAATTATTCAATTTTGGTCTCAACTGTTAAAATGCACTTGAGAAATGGATGGACGGCGTGGATAGACCACATCCATTCACAGTGGGCCCAACAGAGTTTGCTCAATACGTGGTCCGATTTTCACTTTGCGGTGGGAATTGGACCGCACTAAGGTGACTTGCGAGATGGTTCGCAGGAGACCAGTACTCATATATATATATATATATATATATATATATATATATATATGAAAATTTGTAGGACCCACCATGATGTACATGTTTTATCTATGCCGTCCAATCATTTTAATAAATTATTTTAGGCCATGACCCCATAAAAGAGACAAATTAATAGGTCAAGTGGACCACACTACATGAAGGATTGGAGATTGAATTCCGGCCTTTGAAAACTTCCTGAGCACCACCATAATAGTTATTTGCCTCCAACCTATTTATAAGGCCATGAAGGGAAAACATAAATATCAACTTGATCCAAAAAACTTCAGATAAGTTTTCAATGGTAAATTTCCAATCCCCACTTATTCTCGCGGTGTGGTCAACTTAAGCATTCAATTTGCCTTTTTTTTTAAAAAAAAAACTTATAGTCTTAAATGATTTGTCAAAATAAATGGTTTGCATGATAAAACATAAATGTCATGGTGGGCCCCACAAATCATAGGACCATCCGACTCTAGCTAGGTCATACCCAATCTGCACCATGTCAAGGTGGGGCCCACGAAGCATAGACCATCCGTCTCTATCCAGGTCGTACCCAATCTTCACCATGTTAGGACGTGACCCCAAACATGACCCCAAAATTCAGGAAGGCTCAAAACTTATGTAGGCCGACTTTAGGCAGAGCGGTGCACTGTGATACAGATGAAGGCTCACGTGATTCCACATTTTGGTAGGCCCGCGGTTTACTAGATTAAAACGTCTTTTAATATTGTAGTTAGGAAATGGTTTATACGCCTAAAACACTGAAATTGTGAAGAATTTCCTATCACGAGGAAAGCCGGACGTTTGTACTTAAAAACGCGCATCTGCAGGCCAAAATAGGAAAGTTCCATATACGTGCCAAAATGGCATAGTTTTACCAGATCTTAGACGTTCAATAATTTTCCAAAAATTAAATATACATAATATAAAAATTTCAACCGTTAATACTATCATAAAGAAGTATTCTTGAAAAATCAGAAATTCCAACCAACAATCAATTTTTAATTTTTGAAAAATAAACAATTTTTAAAAAATATATATATTTTTTGTTTCAAAATCATAATGAACGGTCATGATTATGAAAAAGTTTGTATTATTGTACATGTGAGGATATTTCGTCTGGCGCTTGCATGCGCGCATGTGCAACTAGTGGTTGTCGTCTGCAGAGAAGGGCCTGACGATTATTTTAAGGATCGGCAAAAACACGACGATTATTTTATCGCTTTGGTTGATTTGAGAGGTTTGATTCTCCTGTATCTCCGCGTGGCTTGAGTCATGCTAGCACCATGACTGTTTTCTGTCTCAAGCCCTCCTCAGTGTAATCGAGTGCACATAATTTCCGTACTCTCCTCTCATATTTGAAAAAATGGACACGTTTGATAAAGATCCTATCCGTTAATCTTGGCATAAATACTTTTTAAATTCCATTGAATAAACATTATTCGTATAATATAATATGTGAGACACAATATATAGATTGATAGTTAGAATACTGATCAATGGTCCATACGCCATCTTGAAAAACCAAGATAGGAATTTTCCCTGAATTTTACCTAGGCCGTCTAAGTCATCGGTCCTGCTGAGCGGTTGGGATAATTCATACGTGGGTCCGTTGGGCATGTGTGAGGTCGAGTACATTAAAGTGAACCAGCACATTTCCTACCCCTTTTAGATATTTCATGATGGAGATTGAGGTGGTGGAGATATTCGTGCATACGCTGGCAGAGCGTGGATACATACGAATGCACTCAGCCATAGTACTTATCTCATAAACGTATCTAATATCAACACTGTTTAAACAGTGGGCCTCACTTCAAATGGAAAAATTCAAAAAACATAATTGATTTTAGTTTATTAACCAACAATTAATGAAAGCTTCTTTTTGTTGAATTTAAACCGTTGAATATCTTTCTTTCAATCCATCCAAAAATGGATAATTATGATTAATAATTCAGTTTAATTTTTTTTTATTATATTCAGTGGGACCCACATTTTTTGTGGTTTTGATTGAAATACAGAGACGCGATGTTCAGACTCGCTGCGTGCGTGCGTGCGTACGAGTTATTACACTCAACTGCAGCCTCTAATCAATTCTACTCGGTTTCCGTTGATACAGCGGCGTTTTCTGCAAAGGATATTTATGAGAAATGGTAACTGCAGCCACCTCACACGTGGAAACGCGGTGCGCGTGTGTAATATCTGAGCCTTTTATCAGGCCATCCCCATACGTAGATGCATCTGTCAAAATTCAGGATGATCTAATGAACAGGTGGGCCGCGTGAGTTTCAGATTCTAACGGTGGAAAATGGTCCTGATGCAGATGGGGCACATCTCTAACTCATATTGATTGAGAAATCCTGGCCTTCAATTATTGGACATTCATTAATTGGAGTGGAACTGCTGAAACTTTTTATTTCAAACGTCCATTTTATTCCACCAATCGTAATCTCAGAACCATTCCACGTTGGACCAGGCATTTTGGATGGTTCAGATGGACGGAGATATATGCCACTTTTATGAGCGTGAGTACCGATGATGGTAGTCTGTAAATGTATCAAATAACTCGCTTTCCTTTTTCCGTCGGACAAGCAGAAAGTACGAGCGGTGGGCCATGTTCGTACGCCGATTTCCTGCGAAAGCTTTACCTAGGAGGTTCCTTCACTGGAAACCTAAGGGACTCACCTGTAATGTTTACGAGAAATCCACCCCGTCCATCCGTTTTCTAAGATATTTTTAGGATAGGAGGCCAAATATTATCCGTATCCAATATTCAAGTGGGCTTAAAATGTGAGTATTGAACGTACACAGTTGAAATATTCGTGGGCCACAGAAGTTTTGAATCAGAATAATATTTTTGTTTTCAGTTCATCACAGTAGGAATGACGTTATTAACAGTATAGATGTCATGTAAACATCACGTTCTACCCTAGAGAGTTTTCAACAGTAGTAATTTTTCCACCCACCTTTTCCTGTAGTGCGGCCCACTTGAGTATTGGATCCTTCTCACTTTTGGTATCAGTTCCTAAAATAGGCTCAGAAAACGGATGTACGGGTTAGATTTCTCAAAAACATCTCGTTAAGCCCCACCCAGGTTTCAGCGCAAAAACTTCCTGCGAAACAGGAAATCCGCATCCGCCATGTTCGCTGTTCGGTGGGAAGCGGATTGGCTGGTGTACCACATACAAGCTATATAACTGATGCATAAACGCCAGCAAGTTCTGAGATCTCATTAGGCAGAATGTGTTATATATACATCGCCTATCCATTTGGCAAGCTTGCCTTAAAGCTTGAATAAAAAAATAAGACAAATTTAAAGATCAATTAGACCACACTGCAAAAAGTAGTAGGGGATTGGATATCTACCATTGAAACTCTTATGGAGGTCACAAGAGTTTCAAATCAATATGAAATTTATTTTTCCTCCTCATCCATGTATTTGTGACCTTATTAACAGATTGGATGGAAAATAAACGTTATGGTGGGCCCTACGAATTTTTTAAGGATGAAAATCATTATCCCCGCTGCTATTTTTGGTGTGGTCCATTTAAGATTTTGATATGATTCTTGTTTTGCCTAATGCTCTAAACTGATCTCGAAAATGGATGAACGGTGTGGATATAATAAATACATCATTGTGGGGCCCATGTAACTTTGATCTCCTTTGAACCGTTTGTACAACTCGGAGCTTGAGGAGTGTTGGCACTTGTCTTCGTATGAAATGTATCTAAATCTAGAGGTGGAGTGTTGGCACTTATCTTCGCATGAAATGTATCTAAATCGAGAGGTGTACACGAGTCAATCCGCGTCGAACTATGCTCAACCCAGCCCGGCCCGATCACCAGCCATACTCAGCTCGAACCTGGCCCGACTCGATTATCGGGCCAACATGTCTAGCCCGAACCCGGCCTGGTCAGCAATCGGGCGAGTTCGGGCCAGTTTCGAACTTTAAAGTAAGTTCATAGGAAGGGCCTTGGCAGGTAATCCGCATTCCATTACAAGGCCCTCGATCATTGGTTTAGATAGTTGAAGTATAAACTCTATGAAAAAAATCTAATTAGTTAGGACACTATAATTCATTTTTATATTTGGATGAATTTAGGCCGTTTAAGTTATACGTCTGTGAGGTGGATGGGTCACTATCACTTTAAAAATGGGCGGTGAACTATCTTAGAAGGGTAAAGGGAAAAGGAACGGGTAGGATTTTGAAATACACACACACACACACCACTTCACCGAGTCGGGTCGGGTCGGGCCGAGTTAGGCCAGGTCAAGTCGAGTTTTGGACCGAATTGGGATCTATCCAAACTTAGCTCGAACTTAGTTTCAGGCTGAAGAAAATGGCCTGTCCTGACCCGAACTCAATTATAAGTCGGGTCGAGTCGAGCTTTTTTATGCCAAGTCGAGCAAGCTAATCGGGCTAGCCCGATTCGTGTACAACCTTATCTACATTAGCTATATAGCTGGTGCGTGATACAACGAAAGCCAATTGTCCAAATTTGATAATGGCCATGGATGATTTTTGGTGGTCCACAGTGTGGGCCAGGAGAATCGATGGTCCATATTAATTACAATAGAAAAGGTCCCATCCTTGATATGGACGTTCTACCATGTAAGGCCAACGTTTGCTGGCTCATCCTTGTTACAGAGCAATTTGATCATATCATTTTAACCGATTAATTAATGGCCTGGAGAATGGATGGCCCTTATTGATTCTACTAGAAAAGATCAACCATTGATTTGGACCATCCATCAGGTGCGGCCCGCAATGGATGGCCCATCCATCTCAAATACCACTGCTTTTGGATGATCCTAACTATTTCATTAATAGCTTAGAAAATGGAGTTTAGTATACTAAAAAGATGGTATATTTCATCTAGACCATCTAGTTTGTGAAGCCCACCTTTGATGGCCCACCCTCTAAAAAAAATACTTTGAGGTGATGATCCTGACAATTTGATCAATGCAGGTGTACTATTAATGCCGATTATTTTAGAAAAGGTCCGATAATTGATCTGGACCATTCATCATGTGTGGTCCACCCTTTGGTACCATTCCTTTCTAAAAAGTCACCTGGACAATTAATCCTAACCATTTGAGTAATGCCTAGGAGAATAGAGGGTCCAATTAATTATACTAGAGAATGTTTAAATCATTGACCATGTTCATAGGTCATGTGCAATCTACCTTTGGTGGCCCATCTTTCTTAAAAATTACTTTGAGCGGATGATCCCTAGCCATGTGATCAATGGCTTGGAAAATAGGAGCAGTTTGATTACAATAAAAATGAATTGATCATTAATCTAGACCATCCATCATGAGCAGCCACCTTTATGGCCTATTTTTCTAAAAAATTAATTTGATTTGATGATATAACCATGTGATCAATTACTTGGAGATGGTCAATTTTGATTATACTGTAAAATACCCTATCATTGCTCTAAACTATCCTTCTTGTATGCCCCACTTACTATTTTATAATCTTCTTTAAAAAAAAAAAATGATCAGATGATCCCAAACATTTGATCGATGATTAAGAAAATGGACAATAAACATTGATTACACTAGAAAAGGTCTAAACATTAGTTAAATGATCCTAACCATTTAATAAGCCATGAGTAAGGACCCCAACATTGACTAGATGATCCTAACCATTTGATAAATAGATGGTTCCTATTGATGACATTAAAAAGGTGGGACCATTGATTTAGACCGATCTTCGTGCCGGCCTACCTTTGATAGCCCATCCATATCAAGAATTAATTTTGTTGGGTTATCCTAAATGAACTATGACTTAAAAGAGTGGATGGTCTATATTGACTAATGTCATGAGAGTTCCAAACATTGATTTTGACCGTCCAATATGTAGGCCACCTTTAATGCGGATTTAAAAGGGAGTTTTGGAGAAAACCATTTCCTTTGTCTTTACTTTCCACTAAAAATTGAACTCACAAACAATGAAATTGTCATTTTATTGTATTTCCTATCTAAATATTTTGGGAGTTCTCGAATGGACTTTAAAAGTAATTTATTTTTATATTCATTACACATCAAAAAAATGAGTTTTCCAAATTAATTTCTCTACAAATTAGTGAAACTTGTACATATTCTATGCCTTTTATGTGTGAATATGATGCCATGAAAATCATACCTCAAATCAGCATCATATTCATCAATGGCTCACATAAGCGTTGTGCAATGTTCATGATGCAGGGATGAACATGATGAGGTCGATCACCGTCTTCCTCAAGGATAACTACTCCGAATCCACGGAGCTTCTCTGGACTCCTCACAGAGACTTCTCGAATCCACGAGGAAAGAAAGTAGGAAGATATAAATAAATTCTAATAAATTCGAAATTAATTGATGAATTCTCAAAATCGAGTTCACAACCCTTTAAATAAGGGAACCAAGCAATAAGAAAGAAATCAAACTCAAACTACAACTAAAACTCCTAGAATTCGCAACTTACTATAAATAGTAAACTTACTATTTATAGACGGTCATGATGTCTACTAGTGCGCAAGGTTTTCGGCCAAAAATTGTAAGTGTCCTATTTGGCTTCACCAAACCGTTCTCCTAATTATCCTAAGCACTTTTCATGTTGGACACAACTCCTAAAGCCCAACGGATGAAAAGTTATACTCAAACTAAAACTTACTATTTATAGTAAAAATAAAATTAACACGAGGAAACGACCGTCGATCAGTGGGTTTCTCGCAAATCCGGGCTGCGCAACCCGGGGGTTGGTTGGCTAAAGTAGCTCGTTCTACCCCAAAATCATATATTTTACGTCGGATAACTCATTCCGGATTGTGAGATACGCCCGATCTAAGGTCAGATGGTCCGGATCACTTCTATCGCCGACTGTGCCTTTTCTGATCCATCTTGGCCATGAAATTGTCCGCGACCCGCTCTACATCAGTTCATCAATGACATTGTTTAAGGTTGGGTTTGGTTGTAATAAAATATCATCAAATGTCATCATATTCCATGATTAATCAGTCTAATTGGTACTATTTTATTGCAACCAAATGCAATCTAATTGTAATTATATATTAGAAACCACAAATTTCCATTATCAAAATTATTTTTAATTGCGATGGACTGCCATTATAACCTACGCTCCCTTCTCTCTCAGTAACTTACACTCGTGTAGCACCACTCTTTTCCACTATGTCTCTCCTTTTCTCTCTTCCCTTCTTTCTCTTGCATGCAATATACCTCTTATCGTACAAATTAACTAAAATGAGATGAACACATTTTCAAGTAACATCCAAACATATTCTTAAATATAAGTTAAATTAAATTCAATTCTTTGGATGGATTTAATCAACCCGCACAATATTTAAAACCCACACAATCTTTAGAAACCACAAATTGTTAATGGAACATTCTATGCAGAACTTGTGATAAATAAATAAATTGTGTGACATATTCTAAGTGTTTGTTCCATATGAAGCATTAAAATGTATATGAAGCATTGAAATGTATCTTTCTCATTAAGGCGTGGGGCTGGGCTCCATTGATAATTTATCACCACTTCAACATAGGTAGTCACTTCAACATAGGTAGTCAAATTACCAACACAACCTAGGAAATACACGAGAAAGACGGTGGTCCTTTTATTTTATTTTATTTTATTTTTTGTGTGTTTCACCCTTGTAATATGTACCTTTCACAGTCCTTTTAATGGCTATTAGTTGGATGGTTAGCATTGCTTGATTAATAAGATTTTATGGATATGTTCCATTCCTGGTGTCCTTAAAATTTTAGTGGCCTGGATGACCATGAGTGCGACATTTGAGGAGTATGAGTCACCTCCAATTTTCAAATTGATGATGAAATATCAATAATGCAACACCTAATGGCCACATCCTTTCTCTCAAAGAAGACAAGCTCACAAGGAAACTTTCCATGATTCTCAAATGAGACCCTGGTCCCCATCATCAAAGAGATGCTTTTAAAAAAAGACCTTTGAATCAAGCTTTTGTTATGAGATTAGCTTGAAGACCATTACTACTAACAATGAACCTTGGGTTGAGGCATTAAAGGATAAATACCTTAAAAGAAGAAAATGAAGATACACTATAATTGATGTTCTCTTTAAAGATGTTTTTAGGATTTTTAGAAACTGTCCAGAAAATCATTAATTTATGGTATTGCAAGAATTCTAATAATTTTTTAAAGATTAGAAAGGAATAAAAATTATGAAAAATTACTGAAAATTTTATAAAAATCAATTATTCACTAGGAGTGGCAAATGCATTGTAAGTTATAGATATGTTAAAACTGAAAATTTTTGCAATCATAAAGTAATAACGATGAGTTGGGAATCACTTGACTAGTATGGGAAAAATTACTCACAGCAAAAGAGGAGTTACTCAACTCTTACCTCTACTAGAAATTTATAGGAAATAATATTTTTTAACTAAAAAATGAAGATCTTCTTATTCCATGGTAGGTCCTTATATATACCAAATACACCAACCCTTCGTGATTAAATTTAATAATTTTATACAAATTGGTTACAACAACCCATGAGTCCCCATGTATTATTATTACATATTAAAAAAAAAAAAAAAAAAACAACTTCCAAAATCATGCCAAATGCATTCTCAAGAAATACGTCAATTTCAAACTCTTTTCTTTTTAATTCATGCGACATGGCCCTAAAATCCATGCATCATGAATGTTTTTAGGCCAAAAATAATGGACTGCATTTCCAAGCATTGCCTTGATTGATGGGTTGCCCTTTCACCTTGAATTTGGTTGAACAAGTATATATTAATGAGGTGCACAATAACTAATGTTTTCTCTAAAACCCTAATTCCTTCTTATAAATAAATTATATAGAATAAAAAAAGATTTGATCGTCCCACCTTATACGGACGCTTGGTTGTCAGAATTTTTTAAAAAAAAAAATTGAGAAAGAAAGATAGAGAAACATATCTCTCCTCAACCATATGTCCACACATGTGGAGCCTTGTTTGAGAGTGGCTCTAGGTGCGCATGCCTAGCCTTACCCTAACTTCCTATGCTGGAAGACCATGTCAAGTAACATGCGATCGACAAACCACAAATTTGAAGTAAGTTCTTATCCTTTGATTTATTTCTCCTTTTAGGGTTTAGATTCTATCCAGATGAGGATTATATAGTTTCTAAATTTTGAAAATTGAAAAGTTTCATGTTTTTTTGTAATTTTCAAAAAATCACCAAAATTATAACCAACAAGCTCTATCAATGGGAAGGGAGATGGCCACACTGGTCGCCAATTGTAGGGAGCTCCTTCAAAGCCTGACTACATGGGACATCACTCACACTCACAGGAAAGGTAGTATGGTAAAGAATGCCCTTGCAAGTATAAAGCCAGGGTTTTGTCTCTACTTGGGTTGATAAACCACCTCAAACATTCTCAGGATCTTTTCTATCAGGACGACGGCGATTTAGTGTTTTTTGAAAAAAAAAAGGGTTAAAATTACACTAGGCATGGGCCAATGTAATGTATTTTTGCCATCAAAATTGTTTATTATATGTGTCCATTCAGAAAACTCCTATGACACTAAAATTAACTTGAACCAGAACTAATGTGGGCCACAATAAAGGAAATAATCTGTGAGGGAACACCCATTATAACGTTTTGGATTTTCGCTATTTTGAATTTTAATTTTTTTTATACTTTTATTGTTGTAATTAGCTTATATTATTATTTAATGATCTTTAACACTCGACATTAGCTTATACGTGGGGTGTTAGTAGTAAAGAACACAAATTTGATTAATTAATCATAGGATATTAACAAATTTGCCTAATTAATTAAATCTCGAGTCTAGCCTCGTGATTTATTCATACAAGATCCAAATCTAGCTGACTTATTACTGACTAATTAAGACCATCGAAACTAAATAAAGACCTACCTAAATCCGAGACAACTAGAGTCGGATCTTAATTAACAAATCATATTGACTCAGTTACTCTTTTACGCTAAGAACCAATGGTTTTGGCTAATCAGAATTGAATCACAATTTTCGCTAATTGTGAATAAGTTATACTATAAACTTACATAATTCAAACCCTAATAATCATATACAAGAAATCTCTATATCTAATTCATTCCAAAAATGTCATGATTATCAAAAATAAGCTCTAAACCACTGGTTAGTTGACCACTAAAATCGAGACTATAAAAAGACATTTGTCTTAATGAGCTTAATGTCCATCGTGGGGCGTTGAGTGAATATTGCAACTCGATTGCTCAACTTGGGTTCGTAATCCAAGCACATGAGATGTGCAAATGCCCTCAAAAGTCATCAGAAACTTAAGTTATTTGTCCATATATGATCTTTACCAAAGTTGTGTCTTTATGACCATTAGATTGTGATAAAATTTAGGGCACTAACTTAAATTAATTCTTACGCATATCTGTATAACCGCGACTCCGATCAATGATTGGTTACTGTTGAATTGACTTCTAATAATAATTGTCGATTAACGCATCCAAATGGTTGGCCGAGCATAACCTTGCTATAACGTCTCAAAAAAATCCATACAAAATTCCGAGTACCACTTTAGGTAGAAATCCTTAAGGACCGTATCCTGTAGAAATTAGACGAAAATTTAGTTAAGTACTAAACTAAATAAACGATGGATTTGCCTCGAACCACTATCTATACAATTGGCAAGACCGAAAACCGTTAGAATCACTAACTCAACACTACCTAAAAACCTAATAGAAATCCCATAAGTCAGTTGCTCTTGGGAGCATATTGAAATTTCGTATTAGACCTGAACCACACGTCGAAAGCTCGATGACCGCGAAACTATGGGGTTATGACATCTTTATTGGGCTTGACAGCCATCGCGGGAATCGAGCCCAAATAGTATCCAAAAATGCACAACTTAAGCTCAGAGCGAACTGTGTGAGAAACGCGAATATCTTTAGAAAATGTAATGGAACTTAAGTAAATTGGGTCATTCGCTTACGGACGAAATTGAAGACTTTCAGACCGTCAAATTCTGGCCGAACTTCACCCGTGGATTAGGAAAATTTTCCTGCACATATCTGTATACTTGTGGTCTCGATCGAGTAACAACGACCATTGATTTGATACTGGTCATTCACGGTTGATCCGCTAATCCGATGAACCAAAATCATAACATATCTTAGATCTATGGTCAGAGAACTTGCTATATGACGTAGGTGAGAAATTAAAGGCCCTGTTTGTCAGAAACAGGCACCCTTTGGTTATAACCTAAGTATACCATGGCCCTGGGGCCATTGACATCAGTTTTGGGCCTATTTAAAGTCCTTAAACCACCCCATCTCTCCCTCATACGAATTTTCTAAAAACCCTAAGGGAGAGAGAGAAAAGAAGAGAAAAGAGGAAGGAAGGAAGAGGGATTCAGGGAGATTGTTGCAAGAATCTTTCCATACAACTCTAAGTGCTAGATCGCCACTTCCTTAATCTATCCGACCTATTTTGGTTACGGATGTAGGTAAGAAAACCTAACCCTAATCTTGATTTAGAGCTCTAGATAACGGAATTGACGAACTAGCTAACTTATTTTATGATTTAGGTACCCATTATTCCATTTTCGGGAACGTACAGTTAAACTGAGTTTAAATCGAGTATTCCGATGAAAGATGCGGACTATAAATGTTTAGGTTATTATTTTCAAGGCTTTTAATGTCAGCAATAATTTATGTCTGACTTGATTGCTGTCATATGATCTTAGTTACGACATTTTCGATAAATTATACATGTGTGTGAACTATGTTGAATATAAGATGCATTCCATACGTTTGTTGAAATGTTTGAACGAGTGTGAAATCCTGATTTGTGCTTGACATGATTTTTAATTTAAGATCCATGTATGTTATATGCTTTATAACCAATGTTGTGTAATGAATTGCTATGGTACATGTCGTAACTAATTTAGTATATGTATTTAGTAAGGTGTAGTCTAAGTGTTTGATAAAATGTCTGAATGAGAATTTGTTAATGGATAGTATTTATCAAGGGTATTGAGATAGGATTCTCAATTACCTTATCTATATGTATAGCTTCCGTTATGTAATCATAATTTCAATTATACAATTTATGAATGAAATGTAAATATTGGGTAACATGTTCCATGTGTTTGACAAAATGCTCAAATGAGAATTGTATTTGAATTGTTTGTTAAATATTGTTATGATTATCACATGTGTTCGGCCTATTACACTTGAGTAAGATTGGGGCCATACCCTGGCCCAGGCAATCGATAACAATTTCCGTTTGAGTGACGAAAATTAGTCTCGCCACATTTGATACGTTAGGTGAATCCGAGTCGTACGACGATTGTCGACAGTGGTTAGGCCATATAGAGAGCGTATGCGCTCCATGTCGATTAATTCAACGTGCACTCGAACAAATCGAACTTATCCAACAAAACCGATTTGCCTATTGTGTGTTTACTAGGTATGAACATCCCTACTTGAATCTAAGGTACCACTTACCAATGTAAATGCCTTTTTCAACTATGGTACCTTGATCCGCTAAGACTCATAAGTCGGGTTTGGTAGTATGGGACACCATGGTCAAGCTGTCGGCCTACGCTGGAGTGACGAGCGTCCTGTAGTGACCAGTGAGCAAGCCAAACTCGTGAGTTGAATATGGTGATATGGGACACCGTGTTCGAGCCGTCGGCCTAGGTTGAGGTGACAAGCCTCCCCGTAGTGACCTCGAGTATAAACTCTTGAATTTTTTCATCCACTATTTTCATTAGGGTGATGCCTTACAACTTGCCTATCGTATGTTGTTAACTAGGATTGACGACCCTAGATGGATCCTTTGTTTGGGTAAATGATTTAAAGGGAGGTACCTTAGCTTTTCAAATCTGCTGTATGAATAAGCTTAATTAAGAACCCAGCTAACACGACCATGCACCGCATTGCATGTGCCTTTGTAGATGAAGGGCACGATTAGGGAGTTGGACATCCCCGAGTGACTGATGTTGTCGCTTGTGAGGGAGCTTTGTGCGAGTGTTTGCATCATTACTACACTTCATTCTTGCATTAACTAGAGTATTTAGGAGGTGATTGTTGTATTGCTTTATCATTACTTCTTGATTGAATTGATAACATGTTAACTTTTACCATATAGTACCACTGAGTTGATCACTCACTCCGACTTTGGGACGGTGTTTTAAAACACCAATCAGACTTTGTTATAGATGCAGGCGATGAGGATGTATATGTAATAGAGTTGGACTTCTTAGATGATGAGGAAGAGTTCTCATATGTTCAGCTCTCTGGCAGGTCTATGTAGACCTCATGCTGCTTCGATGGGATTATAAGGATACATGGATTAGTCAGACATTTACATTTTGATATTTTGTATATTTTGAAACAATACTTGTATATATTCAGCCTGGTATATATTCATACTCCGGTTTGTGAAACACTTTCATATGTTAATTTATAAGTCTTCCCTTGCTTAATTTAATTGCACATGGAGTATGATATGTTAATTTAGTATAATCTCTCTCATGTTTAATGCACTAATATGGATAACATTTAAACATCATTATTTATGTTGCATAAGTGATGCGTTCGATCTTGGGAGTTGAGCTTTGCTCGACCCTCGAAATCCGGAGCATTAGAAGTTGGTGGCACCGCGCGGGTGGCAATGCACTGCCGTCCGACCGACCATGTGGGCCCTGTCCCACATGTGGGGCCCTCTATTTCACTCCCCTATCCCCCTTTTACCCCCATTTCATGTTATTCAAACCCTCTAAACCCCTCAAACCCTCATTTCTCTCTCAAATTCTCTTCTATATACATTTTCATCTTCCAAATCTTCTACCTATTACATCTACCCACCACTATTGCTTTGAAACTACCATTTTCATCTCTCTAACTATTTTCCCACATTTGAGTACAAGACCTACATTTTTATGTCTCATCGCTCTCAAACTCCTCAAATCCATTTCACTCTCGAGCTTTTCCAACTCCATGGATCTCTTTGAGCTTGTCACCACCGTGTTTTCGATCTCTACGCTCCTTTCCCATACGAGTGGCCCTGAATTAGGCCAGGCCTAGCCGACCACGTCGTACTACGAAGAAGGCGAGCGCCGAGGCTAGTACAAGTGCCGAGTGAGAGCGAAGGTCCAAACCGGACCTCGATCCTCAAATCTCGTTGGAAAGATCACTACTGGTAAACCTTAATCTCGGTAAGTTCTGCAACCGCAAGGTTGTATTTGAAGCACATGTCGATGAGAGGTTGTTTGGACTGTATCCAGTCATCGACTTTCTCTTGGAGAATGGGTGGGGTCCCATATTTGAGGGTAACACTCATGCGAGTGAAGCCACTGTGTGAGCCTTCTATGCCCACATACGGAACCCACTGTTGGAGCCTCTTCAGTTTACTATCCCTTTGGGAAGGCAGGAGGCCATAGTAGATGTGGATGTGATGGGCTGCATTATAGGAATTGAAAAAGGTGTGGTTCATGCTAGTGAAACTCGTCTCGCTAGTGAGAGAGAGAGAAATCACCGCACACGTTTCCTATGCGGTCAACTGGAGCAGTGGAGGCGAGGAAATAGTCTCGCTTCGACTAAGATAACGAACGACTTCCGCTTACTTCATCACATATGCACATACAACGTGTATCTTAGGTGGAGTAACCACACTGAATGTATAAAGTTCATGGTGGACTTCTTGTATAGAGTTAGACAAGGAGAGAAAGTATGCCTACCTACTCTTACCTTAACTCAAATAATCAGCACTGCACGATCTACTAGGCAAGACTCCTCACTACCTTTCGGCCGACTTATTTGCAAGATTTCCTGTAACTTCAGCTTCAGAATCCATATAGATGATGTCGCCCCAATCTACATTATCAGTGAGAACACACTCAACAACATGGGCATTGGCCCTAGGCAACGCTAAGCCCGACTCGATGAGCATGAGGATGAAATAGAAGAGGAAAGTGAAGAGGAGGATGGAGGTGAAGGTGAGGAAGAAAACAGCGAAGGTGAAGAAGGAAGTGGTGAGGAAGGCAGTGAAGAGGAAGAGCAGGGAGAAGAAGAGACCCAAGACTCAGATAGGGAGCCTCCTACTACTACCCATGATGACTGCTATGATCGGGCCACCATGGAAGCCCGCATGACTAGGATTGAAGAAAACCAAGCCGCCGTGAAGCAGGAGATCAAAGAGAATCAGGCTTATTTGAAACAGAAATTTAAAAAAATGTCTCGCACTTTGAAGACCCTCCTGTGTTGTATGCAGGATAAGGGTGCTCCTCCACCTTCGCCAGAGTCAGAGGACTATACATGTGTTGTAGTTGTCTTCTGTTTTTTTTTTATTTCTTGTTTTTCTATGTAATAGCCTTAGTTGGCTTAGTTTGGTGTTAGGATAGTCAGTGTTAAAACTTTTGTTAAGCTTAGCTCACATACATTCTCGGTAATGATTCATGTAATGCTACATTATATGTATCGTGACAATTTTGGTTAAATGAAATGTGTGAAGCTTCTTTGATTTGAAATGTGTTGAATGTTTGAAAAAGTGAGTAATTATCTTAAATCTTACACATATTGCACCCTATGTTGTTTATAGGAGATGTCTCCTAAAAACACTCGGAATATACCACGTCTCGCACTTGGCGGATCGATTAACGGGGCACCTCCTCTAAACGATAGCCAGACGGACCCTAGCTTGGGCTTGAATTTTAAGACAATGCCGGATTCATAGCCAACCACTGGCCCCACCAATGGGCCAACACCTAGTGCACCATCGATTCCAGAACAGAACTATGTGTCTACATCGACGCCACACATGCCTCAAGCGGCTTCTCCCCCTGATAAGTTGGAGCAGATGATACTCCTAATGCAGCAACAATAGCAAGTCTAGGCCACTGCTGTAGGGGTCATTGCCTAAAATATGAACGTGATCCCGCTTGTACCACCTAGGGCTGAAAGTCGGGCGGGTTGGGTCAGGTTGGTGCTCAACCCTAACCCAACCCAAGGTTCTTGTACCTCAACCCTAATCCATCCCGACCTAACCTCGGGTTGGGAATTCTCAACCCAAGCCCAACCCAAGTGGGTTCGGTCGGGTTGGTCGGGTGGATACATGCTAATATTTTAATGATTACATTAGTTTATTATATTTTAATACATATCTTATTTTTTATATTTATAATTTTATTAATTATATATATTGTTATTTATTGTAAAGAACTTCATTTATTCTAAACTAACAAGCTAAAATATAGGACAACTACTCATTTAAAAGTTGTTGTGTGGCACACAATTTATTTGGGAGAGAAATCCAACATTTCTTGTTAGATCGAGTTATCGAAAATGATGTGGACCAATGAGATCCGACAACACCGGAATTTCCTATGTCTTCGACACATACGATCTACACTTAATTATAATTTATAAGTAATTTATATATTGATCGGGTTCAGGTTGGGTCGGGCAATCCAAGACCTCAACTCGAGCCCGACCCAAGATTTATCGGGTTGGTGTTTGTAAGCTTGAGATTGGACTCGATAGATCTTGCCCATGCCCAACCCAATGTCGGGTCGGTCACGGGTTCAACCTGCCCAACTCTCAGCCTTAGTACCACCAGTGCAGCCCACTGGAACTATGAATACAAGCATTTATTTGAACGCTTTCAGTGCTTTCGTCCTCCTACTTTCGTAGGAACTCACCGACCCGAGGAGGCTGAATATTAGTTAGACTGTATTTCCAAGACGTTGAAGCCATTGTACTGTACTAAGGCAGAGCAAGTAAAACTGGTTACTTATACGTTCGAGAAGGAGGATAGTCTTTGGTGGGACAACATCCTACAGACCATCCCCACAGGATACGTGTTGACGTGAGACGCATTTGAAACTCGTTTCCACAGAAAGTACTTCCCCCTTACCATAATGAAAAGGAGGGTGAATTTCTTCACCTTCGATAAGGAGAATGATGGTGGCTGAATACGAGAACTGATTCACGAAGCTGGTTATATATGCTCCACTGATCCTAGCAGACGAGCCAATGAGAATGTGGTAATTTTCTAAGGGTCTGTGGCCCGATATCTGTACAAAGATGTGTTGCGCTAGCATTTCCAATTATGCTGAGCTAGTGAATATGTCCCTGCGAGCTGAGCAGGATGGAGACAGATTGTCCTAGATACATATGCCCATGGGCCCAAGGCCTCGACTTGATTTGCCAAACCGATCATTTCTCCGCAAGAGGCCACGTGTAGATTTTCCTCCTAGGCTTATGGTTCCAACGACCCAATCGAGACGATCGGATACTTGGTGCACATACTGTAAGAAGATGGGCCATACGGATACTTACTGTTTTACTAAGATAAGGGACAACGACTTTATGCCTCCTCAGAAGATCAATCATCAGCTGCCACGGGCTATTTCAGTCCTACCTTTACGATCAGCACCGCCAGCACAACCATTCTACTGACCTCCCATGCCTCGGAATAGGCCGCCTCAACGACCTATGACAGCGTAACCCAATCGTTCTCAACAAGCGCGTGTTCATGCACTTGCAGCTGAAGCATTTGAGTCAGCAATTGGAGTGCCTTTAGCCTTTGAAGTCATGCCCACATTCACGGTACACCTATATTTCTGTTGGTGGACACTGGGTCCACTATTTCGATGATATCATACTTTGTAGTCAAGCGTTTGGGGTTGAATACTACCCTTATGATTGGAGTGAGGGTTATCACTATAGTAGGAACTTTTACTGACGCTACTAAGTTGTATAAGAATTACTTAATAGACTTAGGAAGCAGGGTGGTGTGCATTGACCTGATTGTCACCACAATATACCATTACGATGTCATCCTCGGCATGGATTGGCTCACTGAAATGAAAGCAAAGATCGATTGTGAAACTAGATTAGTGACAACTCATGGGCCTGAGGGCACAGCCTTCACTTTCCCAGTTTAGGTCAGTTGCCCTTTTCGCGTCCGTTGTTATGCTTCCTTATTGAAAAATGTTGGGGGTTCAATACTTAGGAACATGCCAGTAGTCCAAGACTTCACGGATGTATTCAGAAAGATCCCTGGGCTACCTCCTCAGCCCGAGATCGATTTTACCATCAACCTAGTGCCGGGTGCGACACCTATATCTTTACCGACGTATCGCATACCTGTATGTGAAATGAAGGAGTTAAGAACACAGATTGATGATCTATTAAATTCAGGTTTCATACGACCGAGTGTATCTCTTTAGGGAGCACCTGTGTTATTTGTAAAGAAGAAAGATGGATCGCTGCGATTATGTATCGATTATCGCAAACTGAATCACGTCACCATCAAGAACAAGTATCTTCTGCCCAGGATAGATGACTTGTTTGATCAGTTAAAGGGGGCACAGTATTTCTCCAAAATCAACCTACAGTCCGGGTATCATCAGTTGTGCGTCAGAAATGAAGACGTGCAAAAAATAATATTCAGAACCAGTTTTGGGCCCTACGAGTTTCTTGTGATGCCGTTCGTACTTACAAATGTACCGACCGTGTTCATAGACCTCATGAACCGAGTGTTTCAGCCATATCTGTACCGATTCATCATTGTGTTTATAGATGACATTTTGATATACTCTGAGAGTCGAAAAGATCACGAAGAACACCTACGAGCAGTCTTCGATACTTTCAAGAAGAACCAGTTGTTTGCACAATACCGAAAATGTGATTTCTGGAAAGAGGAAGTCAAATTTATAGGACACGTGGTGTCCAAAGAGGAAATTTTTATGGACCTGGCCAAGGTAACTAGGGTTCAGGACTTGGAACAGTCCGGTTCGGTTACAGAAGTGAGAAGTTTTCTTGGACTTGCTGGATATTATCACCGATTCATTAAAGATTTTTTCAAGATAGTGTAAGCCCCGTATCCTAGACCGTACCGTTCCATAGACTTCCGCGGTCTTACCGGTTGAATTTCGGCAACCTTCGACCCTTAACCAATATTTACGTGCGACCCTGATTCGTATGCCGTCAACCCGTATCGACTCAACCCAAGACCTTTACCATAGCGACCGCACCGTCGCTGCGGTTCCGATGCCGCGACATGCGCGCCGAGGCGATACCCTGGTCAAGAGATGTGGGCCAACATTCGATGCGAAGAAAACGCCACGCGTTGCGAAACTCAAGAGAATCTCTACGAGGTGTCACATCAATCTCATCAATCCATCAATCCATCACATGTCAAGTACATGTCAAGTACACATCACATTTCACCCATTCCCAAGCAACTACAAAAGTCAAGAATCTCTTACAAGCCCATACCTCTCTTACACCAAAAGCCCTCAAAGTTAAAAAGTTCTTACACCACCCATGCTTTTCTTACATAAATGGCCACAAAAGTCAAGATTTTCTTACATCCATCGCTCACCACATCCATCACCCATCTCTCTCCCTTTACAACTCTATCTCTCTCTTTCTCATTTTCAAACTCAAAAAATCTAAGAAGAGAAATTCCATACGTATGAGAATTCTCCAAGCTTCTCCCTCTCTTTCAAAACTTCAAGTATGACCTACTTTTCTATCTCATGATCTCCCATCCTAACCATCCATTCCTCATCTCCTCTATTGGAATCAAAGCTAAGGTGTTAAGGAACTCATAGGAGCAAGAAGATCGAACGGTGGGTGTTCTTCTAGATATAAAAAATCTGATTTCTATAGCCTAGATATTTTCTTTCTTTCATGAGGGAAGTGTAGGACCCACCAATCAATGGTGGAGATCCCACACAATCCCATGGTTGTGGCCTAATGGCCTACCTTATGCATGCATGATCCATGCATGAGGCCTTTCTCTATGGGCCCCATCATGGTAGTTTTATTTCATATCATATTATGTTTGGGTCATCTAGACCTTATAACCATGGTGGAGATGGCATCTTCACCATGTATTTTAATTATAAGCCATGCATGTGCAAGATCCATGTTGTAAATGTAGATCTAGGTATGATGTACGGGTGTGATTGATCTTGGGAGGGCTCAATAGTGGCAGAGCCTCTTTCTTTATGGTCGGATTGTCATTCTATCTCTCTTTTTCCTCATTTTATTTCCTGATGTGTGTGGCCCATTAATGTATTTCCCTTTTTATTTAACTTATATAATAAATTTTATCTAAGTACATGTTGCTGTCCAGAATTTTCTGGACAATTTCTGGTTGTTTTTGGACGAGATTTTGGGACTGTTTGGGGACTATTTATACCTATTAAATGTACTTTTCTAAAAGGTGAGGATCTCATCTCGATGTCCCCCAAATTTCAGCCCCAATTGACCTTCATTGGGGTCCCAAAGGTGTGGTCTAAGTGAGGTAGACAGTTTGGATTTTATGCACTGTTCCAGCAACATTCCACCATGGACAGTTGAATTTTTAAAATTTATTAAAATACCTATGGGTGTTTAAAAATTATAAAAATTTTCAGGGGAGTGTCCTACTTATGGTATGACCCACGTACAAAATTTTGGGGCCAAAGGACTCCTGTACACACCATGGTGATGGCGGGACCGGCCCATTATAATATGGTGTGTAGATCAGTCCGATTTTCAGGACAGATTGATTTATGTAAATGAATTAAAATATTTACAGATGTCTAAAAATTTTAAAATTTTTTAGGATGTGGTCTACTTATGTTAGAACTCATCTACCAAATTTCAGGTCCAATGGATCCCTGTACACACCGTGGTGAGGGCCGGACTGGCCCACCACGTTAGGACGTCCAGGTCTGTCTGATTTTTCTGGACAGTCTGTTTTGTTTAAATTAATTAAAATACTTAGAGATATTTAAAAATTATAAAATTTTTTGGAGGTGTGTCCCACCTATGGAAGTATCACTCTGTGAAATTTCAGCCTCAAGTGACCCCGTTTGGGTATCCAAAAGAATGGGGTAAGATGGTTAGACTCCCAGATTTTTTCTGCTGTGCAGTCCAACAATATGCCTTGATAAAAAACCATAATTCAAAAATATTTCTTCTGATGGTGGGCCACCTTTTTGAGTTTTCTCTCATTGTATATATGATGAGGGACCTTGACCCTCAATTTTCAGAGTTTTAGAGGCTTTGGACCCACTCCAATGGAGTGCCCAAATTTAGGACAGCAACATGTTATAATTATGCTGGCCTTGGGCTGAAATTTTGAGGAGTGGGGCCCACCATATTATAAAGATCTTAGAGGAAATGATTTATACCTTTAGTTCCTTAAATGTTGGGCTTAATGAATGCACTTTTGAGGCCCACCACAGTTGAATTTAATTGGGTCCATGAATGTAGCCAGTTGTTGAACTATTTAAGGCCCATAGAGTGGACCCATTTGATGTGTTCCAAGGCCCATGGGATTAGGCCCATTTGATGTAATTTAAGGCCCATAGAGTGGACCCATTTGATGTGTTCCAAGGTCCGTGGGATTAGACCCATTTAATATATTTTAAAGCCCATGGGGTTAGGCCCATTTGATATGTATAAGGCTCATGGGTCGAGAACCATTTGATGCAATATAAGGCCCACGGGTTATGACCCATTGTAATGCACATAAGGCCCATTGGTGCGGTCCATTGATGTGGTCCATTTGATGAGTAAAAGGCCCATATGACATGGCCCATTTGAGGTATTTAAGGTCCAATAGGGTGTACCTAAGGTCCATTGCAATGTGTGATCCCAACCTGGTTTACGTAATGTTATTCACTACGGGCTACACCTTGGGAGCAATGTTGGTTTGATGTCCACATTACGAGTATAATGTTGGTTAAATGTCCGCATTGCGACTCTCCCTAGGGCCCATTGGTAAGCCCGTACTTGTTGTATGCAAGCCGTCTAGGCCAGCTACGTTGTAAGGATAGGGCATTACTTTATAACATGCTTAGTATAACTCCATGACGCACAACCCATTTGTATCGGTCCATTTGATCGGCCTGCTCGTATCGGCCATTTGATTGATTTAGCCCATATGATTGATTAGGCCCATCTTGATATATTTGTGGCCTGTTGCTAAGGCCATTTATGAGACCCGTTGTTGAGGCTCACCTTGATGTGTATGAGGCCCGTTGTTGAGGCTCACCTTGATGTGTATGAGGCCCGTTGTTGAGGCCCACCTTGATGTGTATGAGGCCTGTTGTTGAGGCCCACCTTAATGTGTATGAGGCCCATTATTGAGGCCCACCTTGATGTGTATGAGGCCCGTTGTTGAGGCCCACCTTGATGTGTATGAGGCCTGTTGTTGAGGCCCACCTTGATGTGTATGAGGCCCGTTGTTGAGGCCCACCTTAAATATATATGAGGCCCATGTTACAAGGCCCATTGTGATGTATGCAAGGCCCATGGGTCATGGCCCATTGTAATGTATGTAAGGCCCAATTGGTACGGCCTATTCGATATATTTATGGGGTCCATGTCATTAGGCCCATCCTATTGTATTGGTGACCCGTCCATTGAGGCTCACCCGTGGTATATATTTGAGGCCCATGTGTAGGGCCCACCTATTGTATATTTAAAGCCCATGGGTTGTGGCCATAGTGATGTATATTAGGCCTATGTGATGTAGCCCATACTGATGTGTATTAGACCCAGGTATGTGACTCACCTGCGAAGTATATTTGAGGCCTATTGTGATATATCTGAGGCCCATGGGTGCGACCCATCCAAATGTATTTGAGGCCTATGGGCAAGGCCCATTGTGATATGTGTTAAGCCCATGACCAGGGCCCACCTGTTTCATATATTTGGCCCTTGTGTGAGGCCATGTGCCCATTATATATTTGATTCTATGTGGGTCATTCCTTGGGGGCAATGTTGGTTAAAAGTCCACATTGTCGACACTGGTTATTGATACCGTTTATGAGTATGTGACATCATAACATCATGATATATGTTCATTCACATCATCTGCATGTTTGTTATGAGATGTGATTGACCATTGCATATGTCATTGGGCAGGATGGTGTGAGACTCCCTGATAGGTAAAGATTATCTCACATGAGCGCATGACATGCGCAGGATTGATGCATGATTGGATTATATGACTCATGCATCTTGCATTATCTTGTGATTACTGTACGCCCTAGTGACATCAGGGTCGTAACCTCCACAGGCATATCATGGATGGCCAGATGGGACACCGAAAATCTGTTCGAGCATCGGGCTGCCATAAATGGCCCTGGGTGAAAATCCCTGAACATCCTCTTGGTTCCATAGGATGCTCCAACGTCTAGACCGAGTGGGTAGATGAGCGTTGAGTGCCGATTACCAGATGGCTGTGCTTTCCACTGTGTCGTGGTTGGTTAGAAGGGGGTGCGGCCTTACCTGCCCGAGGGAGTAGACATGACTAGGCTGAGTTTGACCAGCTCGAGGAATGGGTCCGCTATTGGCAAGCCGGGTAGGTATTGGCAGACTACTAACAGGTGGATAGTGAGGTCTTTTCCACTTATCCAGTTGTGCGCTTGATTGGGGCGGTAGGTGGTGTGAAGTGTAATAGACCCCGGTGATTTCTCCAGAGAGGAACCGTACTGATATGAGGACTGACATGATATTATGACACCCCGTCACTGTTGTGCATGTGGGCGGGCGCACGTGGGTGGACGCTGATGTGGGCGGGTGTGATGTGGGCGGGGCTGAGGCCTGGGCGAGCTACCAGCAGTTGGCAGGCCACTGTGCTGACAGACTACTGAGTAGGAGTTGCATATTCATTTATCCATTCACTATCCACTCGGGCTGGTGGTGCGCAACTAATTGTTGTGTATCTTCGTCATGTAAGGATTTCGGTTGGGCGCGCGACTAACCTGAGATCAAGAGTTTACCACGTTGAGTCAGACTATCCAAATTTAGGTATGAGACTGGTTTGGATAGAGGTTCCTTGTGGTGGACCCCGTAGCTTGCGATACTACGCACTATTATCCCGACATCACACTCCAGCATGGTCATTCCATTAGTACCATATACTGCATATTCCATTACATCTTTGGCATGTGGCATTGTGGGTTGTTATGTTTCTGTATTCCTGTGACTTAGATGAGAGTGATGATATTTGTTAGCTCTTTCGAATTGTGTATTACATTATATCCTTGTCATTCGACATTTGATTATCTATGACTCATCATTTGCATAGCTGTCCTATATTGCGTATTCTGATATTGATTAACTTATGGACTTGTTCATACTTCCGCTTATTCTGTTATCGCATGATTATAATCTTGTCAGTATTTCTGTTTACGCTGATAATTCCTGCTCTTATCAGTATTTCTGCTTATTCAGTCATTGTATGGTTTATAGATTAATAATTTTTCGATATTGTATGATTATGATATTGTATTGAATACTTGACACTTATCTCGTGGACACACTTACACCACCCTCTAAGCTTTCTATAAGCTTATGCACGATAGATGCATGCAGGTGATGTTAGGTTCCAGCAGCATTGAGCTTGGAGCGTGCAACTGTTTTCTGGAGCTTTGATTTTGACATATATATTTCCCTTTCAGCATTGTATTTCCCTTTCAGCATTGTATTCAAATGATTATATTAGTGGATATGTGATGATGATGTTGCCTTTATGATTTGGGTAAACTTGTGGTTATGCTTATTACTAGTTAAATATACAAAAAAAAAATCCTCCTTGTAGGATCCCAGGATCGAAAATCTGGCATATGAATGCTAGGAGCCGAGAATGGGGTACTACGGAGGCTGTCGGCACCGGATTCGGTGATCGGGATTCCTGTAAATTCGATTTTCGGGTTTGGGGCGTGACAGATAGCCAGAGTGTTTTCGCAACTCACTCGAAAGGATCTTAAGTTTCCCTGGAACGAGAAAGCAGAAGCATCCTTTCAGGAATTAAAGGACAGGTTGACGTTCGCACCTGTGTTAGTATTGTTAGAGCAAGGGGTTAGATATACTATATACACTGAAGCATCTCGTGTTGGTTTGGATTGTGTTCTTATGCAAAAGGACAGAGTGATTGCTTATGCATCGCAACAGTTGAGGAAATATGTAAAAAACTACCCCACGCACGACCTGAAATTGGCGGCAATCATCTTCACATTAAAGCTCTGGAGACATTATCTCTACGAAGAGAAGTTTGAGCTCTTTTGTGACCACAAGAGCCTCAAATATATTTTTACGCAGAGGGACCTGAACATGAGACAACGACGATGGATGGAGACCTTGAAAGGCTTCAAGCTTGAGGCCTCTTACCATCCTGACAAGGCCAACCTTGTGGCAGACGCGTTAAGCAGCAAGAGGACAATATAATTTATAACTCCGTTGATAATAGGAGAATATAATATGGTAGAGTTTGTGTGAGATTTTGAACAGAAGCTTACAGTTGAGGAGCCTTTCGAGAGCATCGTACACATCCACATGTAACCACTTATCAATGATCGGATCATTATGGCTCAGAAAGAAGATGAACTGTTTGTGAAAATGAGGGAACATGCAAGTGACAGCGAAGAATTCAAATGAAGGATTGACTTAGATGGGGGTTTACTTTATTGTGGTCGCTTATGCGTCCTAAATTTTCATGACTTGAAAAGGAAAGTCCTAGAAGCCGCTCACAATTCAAGGATGGCGATGCATCCTAACAGTACGAAGATGTATCGAGACATAAAGGCCCACATAGTAGATTATATATCCTGTTGTCTCACATGCCAGCAAGTCAAGGTTGAGCATCGTCGACTTCCTGGTTTACTTCAGCCCATGCCCATAGCTGAATGGAAATGAAATTTCGTATTTATAGATTTCATTTCTAGGTTATCGAAGACGAGAAAGGGACATGACTCCAGTTAGGTGATTGTGAACCGACTGACGAAATCGGCTCATTTCCTCCTGATTAGACTTTCAAACTCAACAGATGATTTAGCCAAGTTGTACATTAAGGAGATTGTACGGCTGCATGGAGTTCCTATGGATATTGTGTTGGATTGGGACACACAATTCACGTCCATTTTCTGGACACGAATTTAAGAAGTAATGGGAGTGCATCTGAATTTCAGTACCGCATTCTACTCACAGACGGATGGGTAGAAGGAACGGGTAAATCAGGTACTTGAAAATATGTTACGAGCGTGTGTGCTTGACTTCAAGGACAGTTGGGATGATTGTCTCCCTTATACTAAGTTTGCTTATAACAATAACTTTCAAGTAAGCATTGGCATGGCTCCTTAAGAAGCCTTGTATGGGCGTCTATGTCGAGTACCACATTGTTGGGCAGAAATTGGCGAGAAGAGTTTGGTTGGCCCAGATTTAGTATAGGTGACCTCAGAGAAGATTGGTATTATTAGGCGTCGACTTCGTGTAGTCCAAAGCAGACAAAAGAGTTACGCTGATACCAAACGACGATAACTAGAATTTAAAGTTGGGAACCACGTATTCTTGAAGGTTTTTCCAATGAAGGGAGTCCTTCGATTTGGCAAGAAAGGAAAACTCACGCCAAGATTCATTGGCCTATTCCAGATTCTAGACCGAGTGGGTGTGGTAGCATACCGTCTCGCCCTGCTCATACCACTCGCAGGCGTACACAACATGTTTCACGTATGGATGCTGAAGAAATACGTTCCTAATCCTACTAGTATTATCAAGTGGGAGCAGGTGCAGCTAAGTGAAGATGCAGCTATGTACTTTGACTGACACGGGTCCTGGATAGGAAGGAACAAGTGCTAACAGTAAAGTTATCCCACTTGTGAAAGTATTATGGACACACTACACTGAAGAAGAGGCGACCTGGGAAATGGAAGCCGATGTCCATAAGAACTACCCTCGGATCCTCGAGGAGTATGAGAATGTACTAATTTCAGGGATGAAATTTTTCTTTAAGGGGAGTAGATTGTAACGTCTCGGAAAAATTCGTACAAAGACCCGAGTACCACCTTAGGCAGAAATCCTTAAGGACCGTACCCTGTAGAAATTGGACGAAAATTTAGTTAAGTACTAAACTAAATAAACGATAAATTTGGCTCGAACCACTATATATACAAATGGTAAGACCCAAAACCGTCAAAATCACTAACTCAACACTACTTAAAAACCTAAGAGAAATCCCATAAGCCAGTTGCTCTTAGGAGCACATTGAAACTCCGTATTGGACCTGGATCACACGTCGAAAGTTTGATGACCATGAAACTATAGGGTTATGACAGCCTTATTAGGCTTGACAACCATCACGGGAATCAAGCCCAAATAGTATCCAGAAACGCACAACTTGAGCCCTGAGCAAAGTGTGTGAGAAATGCGAATATCTTTAGAAAACGTAATGAAACTTAAGTAAATTAGGCCGTTCGCTTACAGATGAAATTGAAGACTTCGGACCATCAGATTCTGGCCGAACTTCACCTGTGGATTAGAAAAATTTTCTTGAACATATCCGTATACTTGTGGCCCCGATCAAGTAACAACAACCATTGATCTGATACTGGTCCTCCACGGTCTATCCGCTAATCCGATCGAATCGAAATCAAAACCTAGCTTAGATCCATGGTCAGGGAACCTATTATATGACGTAGGTGAGAAATGGACCTTCCTAAGGGTCCTGTTTGTCAGAAATAGGCACCCTTTGGTTATAACCTAAGTATACCATGGTCCTGGGGCCATTGACATTAGTTCTGGGCCTATTTAAAGGCCCTAAACCACCCCATCTTTCCCTCGTATAAATTTTCTAAAAACCCTAAGGAAGAGAGAGAGAAAAGAAGAGAAAAGAGGAAGGAAAGAAGAGGGATTCAGGGAGATTGTTGCAGGAATCTTCCCACATGACTCTATGTGCTAGATTGTCACTTCCTTACGCTATCTGACCTGTTTTGGCTACAGATTTGGGTAAGAAAACCTAACCCTAATCTTGATTTAAAGATCCAGATGGCGAAATTGACGAACTAACTAACCTATTTCGTGATTTAGGTACCCATTATTCCATTTTCGGGAACGTATAGTTGAACCGAGTCCAAATCAGGTATTCCGATGAAAGGTGCAGACTATAAAAGTTTAGGTTATGGTTTTCAAGGCTTTCAATGTCAGCAATGATTTATGTCTGACTTGATTGCTACCATATGATCTTAGTTACGACATTTTCGATAAATTATACATGTGTGTGAACTATGTTGAATATAAGATGCATTTCATGTGTTTGTTGAAATGTTTGAATAAGTGTGAAATCCTGATTTTTGCTTGACATGATTTCTAATTTAAGATCCATGTATGTTATATGCTTTATATCTTATGTTGTGTAATGAATTGCTATGGTACATGTCGTAACTAATTTAGTCTATGTATTTAATAAGGTGTAATCTAAGTGTTTGATAAAATGTTTGAATGAGAATTTGTTGATGGATTGTATTTATCAAGGGTATTGAGATAGGATTCTCGATTACCTTATCTATATGTATAGCTTTCGTCATATAATCATAATTTCGATTATGCAATTTATAGATGAAATATAAATATTGGGTAACATATTTCATGTGTTTGATAAAATGCTCAAATGAGAATTGTATTTAAATTATTTGTTAAATATTGTTATGATTATCACAGGTGTTCTGCCTATTGCACTTGAGTAAGATTGGGGTCATACCCTAGCCCAGGCAATCGGTAACAATTTCCATTTGAGTGGCAAAAATTAGTCTCGCCACATTTGATTCGTTCGGTGAATCTGACTCGTATGACGATTCTTGACAGTGGTTAGGCCACATAGAGTACTTATACGCTTCATGTCGATTAAGTCAACGTGCGCTCGTACCAATCGAACTTATCTAACAAAACTGATTAGCCTATTCTGTGTCTACCATGTATGGACATCCCTGCTTGAATCTAAGGTATCACTTACCAATGTAAATGCCCATTTCAACCATGGTACCTTGATTCGCTAAGACTCATGAGCCGGACATGGTGGTATGGGACACCGTGGTCAAGCTGTCAGCCTACGCTGGGGTGACGAGCCTACCTGTAATGACCAATGAGAAATCCAAACTCTGAGTTGAATATGGTGGTATGGGACACCATGGTCGGCCTACGCTGAGGTGACAAGCCTCCCCGTAATGACCTCGAGTATAAACTCTTGAATTTGCTCATCCACTGTTTTCATTAGGGTGATGCCCTACAATTTGCCTATTGTATGTGGTTAACTAGGATTGACGACCCTAGATAGATCCTCTGTTTGGGTAAATGATTTAAAGGGGAGTACCTTAGCTTCTCAAATCTACTGTATGAATAAGCCTAATTAAGAACCCGGCTAACATGACCATGCACTGTATTGCATTTGCCTTTGTAAATGAAGGGCACGATTAGAGAGTTGAACATGCACGAATGGCTGAGGTTGTCATTTGTGAGGGAGCTTTGTGCGAGTGCATGCATCATTACTGCACTTCATTCTTGCATTAACCAGAGTATTTAGGAAGTGATTGTTGTATTGCTTTATCATTACTGCTTAATTGAATTGATAACATGTTAACCTTTGCCTTATAGTACCACTGAATTGATCACTCACTCCTACTCTAGAATGGTGTTTTAAAATACCAATCAGACTCTATTATAGATGCAGGTGATGATGATGTATATGCAGCGAAATTGGACTTCATAAATGAGGAGGAAGAGTTCTCCTATGTTCAGCTCTCTGGCAGGTCTATGTACACCTCGTGCTGGTTCGATGAGATTACAAGGATACATGGATTAGTCAGACATTTACATTTTGACATTTCGTATATTTTGAAACAACACTTGTATATATTCAGGCTAGTACATATTCATACTTCGGTTTGTGAAACACTTTCATGTGTTAATACACATACTAAAGTCTTCCACTTACTTAATTTAATTGCACCTGGAGTATGATATGTTGGTTTAGTATAATCCCTCTCATGTTTAATGCACTAATATGGACAACATTTAAACATCATTATATATGTTGCATAAGTGATGTGTTGGATCTCTCGACCCTCGAAATCCGAGGCGTTACACTTGCATAGATCATCCCTAGAGCCAATTAACTTATGACATTGATCGACCTATATATCTTTTAGTGGGCCCCAACAATGAGAAACAACTCACCATAGGGTTATATTAGCAAAAACCCTATTATTATGGCCATTTGTAACCTTTCTGACACTATATAAACCCATATTTGAGGAGCCCCCTTTCCTCATACGAATTTGTCCTAAAAATTCGGGAGAAAGAGAGAAAGGAAGAGATAAAGGGAGAAAATAAGAGAGAGAGGTGGATGATTGTGATTTATTTGATTGGTCGATCATGTAGGATATAAAAGGATGGGTAAATGGGTGATCACATACCTTGATCACGAGTGTGGTAGATGGTAGGGTAGGGAAAGTGCATGAATGTACGATGGATGGTGGCACATGCATATAAAAAAATTTAAGTTATTACAACGTGCAAGCATTTTTGCTAGGTTCACACTTAAAAACTTAGAATTGGAGTCTCCATAGTCGGGTGTCGATTTTCGGAACGTGACACCCACCCTTGAATACCACAACGACCCCCCTGAATCACAAAACATGTAGAATATTGGCAGGTCTTTCGTATCAATTGGATGAAGGGTCTAATGGCCTTGATTATACATACGCAATAGAATTGGCCCCCATCCTAATTAACAAAGCCATTCCTTGTCAATATGTTGCCTGCATTATAGCTCATGTGAATTTTGGGCTAGATTGATTTTTGGGCTCTGGAGTTTTCTAAAGTGATGCATCTTATGGAGGGGTTGGATTCACGGAAAAATTTTAATTGGACCCTGCACCACCTATTAGTATAAAGTGCACCCCATAATTTAAATGATGGCCTACAAACAAATGGTTAATAGGTTGACTAGTAGTTAAATACAAAATTTAGTTTGGTAGGAATATCTACTGCAAAGGTACATTTGTTGCACTTTTTATTCTTGCCTTTTTAAAAAGATTTATATGATACTATGTTATTATAAATAGTTAATATAAATTTTTTATTTTTTATTTTTTTGAAATCATATAATTTTTTAGGACTTAAAATTCTCCTAAATTTATACTACAAAATTACCCTAAGGGCCAACAACTGTAAGAATTCTATAAGGTGGGCTTAATTGATCAACAATTTGAATCTCCCTAATGAGTTGTACATCATGATTGAGCATACCAGTGGATCTCACTTAAGTTGTGATTAATATATAACCATGTAAGGGGTGGTGCCCTACAATTGTGTTACACGCACATTGTTTTGGTTGAACTAAGCTTACTAAATTCGTGTGGAGGAAAAGTAGTTTTGATGAGCTTCAAAATCCTCACCCACAATAACTATAAAAAAAAGAGCTGGGTCTCTAAACCTACACGCATCAAAAGCATTTTCTTCCCGTCTTGGTGCTTCTCTAAGCATGTAAGGTGCCAACATTCACCTTGTTATTACTACTATGGAGTGGGCCCCTCCACACGCATGAACACAACCACACTCATGTGTGGAATACATTTATCTAATGAAACCGATGAAAACATGGACCCCACTTATTAAGGTAAGTCTTAATTTAAAAATTACACTGAAATGACTATCTTATTAATCCGTTAGTAAGTATCTATCAATGATACAAATATCCAAGCCATCCATTGGTTGGGTGCCACCAAGTAGGAAGACCATACCAAAACAAATGCTGGTATCTTTGGGTACAAGTGGGGCCCATGGTTTCTATATACAGGATATTAATCTAATGGGCCCACTATGGTTAGAAAATAAATATGCAATTGTCCACGTTCAACACAAGAAGCCAAATATTGGATGACTTTGATCTTATAACTTTGAAGCATTTTCAATGCAGCCTGACGTGACTGAGCATTTAATAATTGTGATTGAAAATAATAAAAATGAATAACTCCTCCATTTTCTAATAACTCGCCTTGAGAAGGAGTGACTCAGTTTGAGACAACAAGAGTGGTATCAAGTCAATTGAGTCTGCGAGTCTTCCTGTGTTGGAACTGAGTCACACCTAGGACTGAGTTTCCTATGACTAGGCTTGAAATCCCACCAAGTTCAACTGGGCTGTGTTTACGATGATTAGGCCAGAAATCTCACTGAGTTGAATCAGCTGAGTTTTTTATTAGTGTTTGAAATTTCACCGAGTCGAGTTAACTCGCTTGAGTCTCAAGTTGAGTCAGCTAGTTTTAGAAGCAGGGGCAGTTGAACTACGTGCACTCTCCACACCTCAGGTATCACCAGGACATCTCCCCCTTATATTGGCTGACTCGGTTCCAGTCGGTTTAGTTCTGTAGACACAGACGCTTAGACAATGGTTCTGTAGGGCCCACAATCTGTCTAAAAGACCAAAAAAATAAAATTGCTAAAATGGAACTTAAGTGGGCCACAACATTGAATAATGAATGGAGGCGGATTGCGTGGTGTGCCACACTCCACCAACCTCGGTGGTGTGTTGATGTAATCAACTTCTGTGGGGCCCATTATATTGCATGTGTTATATCCACACTGTCTATCAATTTTTTGAGATCATTTTATGGTATTTCTCCAAAAATGAGGTAGCTCAAGCTCAAGTGGACCACACCACAGAAAGTAGTGGAGACGATGATTTTCACCTTTGAAACTTTCTTAGGGCCCATCCTAATGTTTATTTGCCATCTAACCTATTCATAACGTCATACAGACATGGATAAAGGGAAAAACATAAATATAAGCTTGATTCAATATTTCTTCAGCGCGCTAGATGATTTCAATGGAAGGCGTTCAATCTGTACTGGTTTTTGTACTGTGGTTCACTTGAGCTTTGGACCTCCCAATTTTTTGGTCTATACCTTGAAATGATATCACAAAATGAATAGACGGTGTGGATATAAGACATATATCATGTTAGTGACCATAGAACTTGGTGACGTCAACATACCACTGAGGTCGCATGCCACGCACTCCGCTTCCAGAATGAAGGAAGATGCCTGCAATAGAAAATTATTGTATTGGGTGTGGGCTAACCATGGTTGTGTATGCCATCCAACCGTTCATAAGGTGCGTCCTCAGCAAGATGATTGGACACCCAAAAAGTCAAGCTAATCAAAAACTCTGGTGGGCCACCTAAATTTTGGGCCGGCCAGATTGTTGGCTCTTTTCTTCATGGTGAGGCACACAATGGACGGTTTGGATGCCACACGCACAGCACACGTTGTGCTAGGCCCACAAACAACTAAATAGTACGGTAAATGTACTATAGCATGGACTATGATTAGTAAATCATGGGCTAGCTTGACCCTGCATAAGCTTTGCACCCCTTTGAAAATGGTGGTGACTCATCTTACTCACAAGTGGCACTAATGTACAACAAATCAGACAATCCAAATTGTGGGCCCAACATCCATGCAGCACATCTCTAATTTCATGAAATCTTAACCATTCAATTAATTGCTAGAAAATGGTTGATTAAGAGAAATAATGAAATTTGAAGTAGAAAATCAGATGGTTAATATCAATTTGTTTAGTGAAATTTCTTATCATGCTTCATCCACATTTTATCCTTAATTTGGACAGCCTTATGGTCGTACAAGTATGATAGGTGTATGGTTGAAGATGCATCACCATTTTCTGAATACAAAACCCTTATTTATATGATCTTGAAATTTTAGACTCCATCTTTTATCAAGTGGTGCAGATCATTAATAGGCACATCTCATTAATACGCTGTGCTTGTAGGTTTGTTATCTCACGGTACCAACATAAAATTAGGGTAAAATTGAGCTATAATTGGGAAACTTTCCAATATCCATTGATATATCACATTTTATATCGTGATTCATTAATAATATTTCGGTACATTGCGATATTTTCAAAATATTTTTGTTATAAATTCATCATTATCATCCATATGTATTATATGTACTGTTGATGCCAAAATCCGGTCGGCCCTCCCTCCACGTCGACCACCACGTATAATCCCTGAAACCTGCACCAGGAAAGCAGGCAAAGGTGACCCTAGCTAAGCCGAGGGACGTTTTGATGCCTAAGTCAGGACAAGGGAATCAGGGTCCGAGTAGAAAGTAGAAGAGAGCTCGATTTTACATACCTGTAGATATGACGATGCGTACTATTTATACCCGCTTATGAGTCGGTCTGAGTCCGATAATCTCAGCACGATCAGAGAGATTGTAGGATCATGGAGATATTGCCCGCAATCTACTGATCGCACAGCGTATCTGGTGGATCGTGCGCTCCTGCAAGCGAAGTTACCGGCCACGTCTCGATATGGATGTTTCCATATTGAACGAGTGAGATATGCACGTCGGAGAGTCTGCTCGGCTCGGCTTATCTAAGGATACCACCAGTCCGATCCGCCTAGTCAGCCTAGTTGGTTCCACCATGACTGTCAGGGCTGACTTCAATAAGCGGTGTGGTTAAGGCGTCGGAAGTCATCCGATCGGAGTATGATTCCGAGTCGCGCACTAACCGTATCATCTGCTCGGATGGATCACGTCCCGAAGCAGGTCAGATGGATCATGCCTCGGCTCGGACGAGCGCTTGGGGCAGTGTTGTACCGTGAGCTCGGATTTCCCATAACATGTACCAATGATATCAATGATATTACATTTTCTTTGGTTCCCTTTTGAAAAATTTAAAAATTTTACAGAAGGAAAAAAATTAAAAATTAAAAATAAAAATCTCTTTAATTTTTTGGTCATAACTGCCTACCTAAGGGAACATTGAACAATATTTTTTATTTGTTTGGAGAAAAAAGGGAAATTTCGATATCATGGAAAAAAAAAAAACAACACATTATACCAAAAATTCAATTGGTGGGCTTTTGCTAATTTAAATTGTTTTAAAATTTTTTAAAATATGTGGAATGAAGTAAATAATTTATGGTTTTTCTTATTTTGCATGCTCAAGTATAAATTTTGAGTTTCAATTTTTTAATTTGAGAAAATTAATTTTTTTAAAGGAAAAGTCTTAAATTTTTATAAATTCACCCATTTAACTTGCGCTTGAAGTGTAGAAAAATCATGTGAGAGCGATTGCCTGGAGGTTGTTCTCTAGATAAACCAAAAAAAAATTAAAATTAAATTTTTTATATAAAAATATTGATAAATAAATAAAATTTGATTAAAACTTACATTGTTCTTATGTTATTTATTCCTTATATTTATGTATTTGTGAGCCTATGTTGGTCTTAACATCAACTACAGTTATTCATTTATTTTTAAAAATAAATTTACTTCTTAAAATTTATAAAAGAATAATTAAAAAATATTTTAAATAAATGCCCAATGCATTGTAGGATTGGTGCAGAGAAGGACATGATGAGGTTGATCAGCATCTTCCTTAGGAAATAACTACTCTAAATTCACAGAGCTCTCTAAACTCCTCGTAGAGCTTTCTTGAATTCAATTCATGAAGGATAAAAGAAGAGATAATTCTTAACAAATTCAAAATAATTTAATTGATGATAAAAAAAAAATGAAATTACAACCTTTTAAATAATGAGCTCAAACCTAGGATGGAATTTTAGACTTAAGACTCTTAACTCAGACACTCTAAAAAATGTGATTTACTATTTATAGGCATTTGTTTTTTTTTTTTTTTTTTTGTTAGCTTGTTAGTATTCCCATGGTCACTTTACACTTCACTATTAGCCACCCCACTAGGGAATCGATACCAAGACCTCGGTGTTGAAACAAGGTATCTTCCACTCAATCTACCACTTGAACTATGGATCTAGGTGTTATATAGGCATCCTTTACTCTTACTAGACTTCATAGTTTTTATCCAAAAATAGTAAGTGTCCAATTTGACCCAACCAGTTATTTTAATAACTTTCTAAGCCCTTTTCATGTTGGGTGTGACTTCTACAAGTCCAAGGATTAAAAGTTATACTCCAACTAAAACTTATTATTTATAGTAGAAATGAAAGTAAATAAGCCTTTGGACCGTTAATATGATGGAATCTCATAAATCCGACATGGCAACCTGGCATAGAAAGGTTGGTTGCTTAAGTAGGTTCTCTTATCCCAAAATCATATATAATATGTTGAAAAACTCATCTCGATTTGCGAGATATGATTGATTTAAGCTTCTGACAGTCCGGATCATTTTTGCCTACAATCGGGCCTTCTTTGGTCCATCTTTGCTATGAAAGTGTCTGCAACCCACTCTACATCAAGAATAGATTTGGCTTTTGAACATACTGGTTATATTTTCGTATGCATTTATTATGAATTGAATTTAATGAATTGATTCTAGATATAGTTGCATCACTTATGAAAGATAATATATAGTCTAAGACTCTAAACTTATGTACACTTTCTTTTAAAATCTTTTGAATTCTAGATGTGTATTAATAACTTTTTTAAAACATTTTTTGAAGTTTCATTAAAAAATAGACAAAATTTTCAATGGTTTAAAAAACTAGCGATACATTATCTAATACATTTCTCGTATCCAAGCAATGTGATACATGCATCATTACTGATGTTGAAAATACTATTAATAGGGATAAATAGAATTATCTAGACCGTTGTTCTGTTATGTCCAGTGTGGATGGACCATTTCCAAAAATCACTTCATATTGAGAATAGGTGAGATCCCCAACTATGCTTGTTAAATAAAATAAAACAACATAAATTATTTTATTTTTTTAAAAAAAACCTTGTTCATATTTGTATTGGTAAAGTTGATGTGTATGGATTTTGATGGTAAGCCATATCATCACCAAAATCCATTTTTAACCTTTGCCTACACGGGCCATTTGGTGAACATTTGAGCCATGATTAAGGTGAATCTAACTTTATAGATGACCCTTGACTCATTCAGCATCGAGTTGAGCCAGGACTCACCCAATTTGATGCCCAACTAGTCCAAGTCCAGGTTGTTCCATGGTATCAAACCGAATTGTGTACCACTTGTTAGAGTTGCGATTTGAAAATCTAATATGTGTGTTAATCCACTAGCCATGTGAATGTAATAGAGTCCATCTTAGTCATTGATCATGATGTGCACTTATACATATGGGCAATGTGATACGCCTTAACCAATGTTGTATTGCCTTAATTATATATGTGTGTGTAGGTTTTATGAGGAGTGACTTCTCGATTAGTCCTAGAGAATTTAAGATTGAACCTGATGATCGTTGATTAGGGAGAGTTGTGTTCCATGAATCTTAGTACCCTGTTAAGCCATAACTATCATAGATACTTAGGATATATTTGTACATATCATATTACGAGATGTACAATCATTTGTATGAGGGAACTAACTTCGATCAAGATAAACGTTCTCCATCATAGGGAGTTGACTCAACGTCAATTGTGCCTTTGCTTATATCCTATATAGGATATAAGTATGTCATGGATATAGAATTCTAGTGTTGGATATTTGAAAACTTGCGTTAGAGGACTAAGTTGAAGTCATTAGTTTAAGAGTTCATTAGCCTAGACTATAATTAATTCTATTAAAGTTTGAAGTTGTATGAAAAATGATTAATCCTTATACATGAGAACATGTAAAGGTCATTTTATTAGTTGGATGGCTTTAGCTCAATTTATAAGACTGTTTAGAGGCCATTAAAAGTGGGTAATGTTGATTCTTATAGTAGCCAACATGGGATCCATTGAATTTACTTAGCAACATTATATAGTTACATTTGAATAGAGAAGGAAAATGATTTTTTTTTACTAAGCATGGTATTTGAAGAGGTTTTAAATGAGTTTTTAAGGGTTTTCAACCATTGAAATTTAATTTTAACTACAAAAATTGTTTTGATCACACTTAATGATTTAATAGCTCATATATGATGGGCTACTACTTAATCAACATGAACTCTAGATTTAGTAGTAGATGGCCATGATAGTGAAAGAATTTGATCATGACTACTTGCATCAATAATATTGTTCAATAGACTTCCTTCACAGTAAAGTACACTGAAGTTCGTATAATAGTATAACACCTTACTTGTGTGTACTCCTAGCAAGGTACTATCTGAACGAGGAGCCCTCAAAGAGCCCTCAACATCCCCCCCATAAGAGAGAGAGAGAGAGAGAGAGAGATCCTTCCACATTCTTCTCTTCTCTAGTTTGAATATGCATCCAACAGCTCTCCAACCTCCTTCACTTGAGATAAATCAGAAAGAAACATCTTAGCATAGATGATCAGCATGAGTTAAATCAGAGAAAAATCAAATCATGATTCGATCATGCAATAATACATTTTAATCCATTTATCATAAATTTAAACTTGAAAAAATCTGACATTACCATTGTAGGAAGGTCACAGAGAGTATAGAAATAATTTTTATTTTTATTTTTATATTTTAAAAAATTAAATTCTACTGCATTTCTAGCCTAAAATTCAATTCAACTGAATCAGAGTCAACTAAGACTTGATATGTCCGACTCTTTCAAGTCTTGAAACCACTTCACGAACCACAGCCAAAGATGGCAACCGGTTGGGTACCAACCTAGCACAACATTTATGGGTTGTGCTATTTTTTTTATTTTTTTTTTTTTTAAACCACACACACACAACCACGTAGTGAGATTTCACCACCAATGGGTAACGAACCTAAGACCTCGTGTTGAAACTCCTCGGAGTCTACCACTGGGGTAAGGACCCGAAGCGCATAAATTTCACTGGGACATCTTAAATGGTAGCTCTAGGCCTTTTGGCTACCCTCTAGCTTAGCTACTAATTACTAGGATGGGTTGGGTTACACGCGGTCTCATGTTATCATATCTATCTATCCAAACCGTTGAATGGGATTAGCGCGGGCGGATGGGCTCACCTAGCTGGATGGCCCATTGCCATCCCCAGTTCACATGATCATGGTTAGACCCAATGGGACATCGGACCTGACCTAAAAAGGTCCATGATCTGAATTTGGGTCCATTTGATTAAGCCCTGAACACAGGATCAATAACTAAGGAAGTTGTATGATATAATTGGTCCACATACTTGCATAACGCACACGTTTCCAATCCGGATAAGTGGGACCAAAGTCTAGGAAATCCAGACCGTTCATCTGTTGAGTCCCACCATAGATTGGAAGATCTCAGAAGCTAATAGAACCTTTTGCTGTATAATCCATCAGAAAGGTTAAGATTGTTCTATCGGGGGGAATTTTGTAGTATAATCGATCCACGGAGGGGAACAAGAGACAACCAATGGTCAGTGACAAATCCACTCCGTACATCTGTTTTGAAGGGTAACAATACTACGAGAAAATATAAATCAAGGAGATCCAAAACTCAGGTGAGCCACACCAACGAAATAGTGGAAACAGAAACGTTCACTGTTGAAAGCATCCTGGAGCTGAGTATATTGTTTATATACCATCCAAACCGTTCATAGGGATATTAACACTCAGATAAATTGTAGAAAAAAATATCATCTTGATACAAAACTTCTGTCAACCCAGGCGTTCAGTCCCTACTTGTCGTGTGGTTTGGCCCACATGAGTTTCGATCTACCTCATTTTAGAATCCTGTCCTACTATGGTCTTTGATAACACATGGACGGAGTGGATTTGTCAAGGACATTTCTTTGGGCCCCACACAGCCCCGGGCACACGAATATCTCTGTGCCCGGGGTCATAGGCAATCCGCTCCGAGCGGAAAGATGATACGGTAGATCCCGATGAACCAGAACGTGTTACATCCATCTAAACATGGGACATGTGGAAAGGATATATTTTGATCAGGGCTGTCCATCTGATCTGATATATCATGGATAGCTCATATTTCGAAAATCACACTAAATAAAGAATTATTCTCATCACATTTTTCCAATTTCACTTGATGAATGTTTAACCATTAATTACTTTCATCTCATGGTGTATCTTTGAAAGATACCTTTCAATGTAATGAATAATCGAATATTTTCCACATCTGCGAACACTGTTCATCACAAGTGGAAACGAGATGAACGGACCCGATTGCTTGATCACCCTGTAACTTGCAGCGTGGATTAATGGCTCTACCGTATTCCCGTTGTATCGTTTCTACCGTATCATCTCCCATGTGGAGGTGGGAAAGGGTAATTTTTTACCGTAGACACCACCTTTCACCTTCCTTATCAGCCTCGAGCAACCACAAACATAAATAAACAAAGTAAACCCCTATTTGTATGGATAATTTATTTTGAATGAAATTAACCGTCATTTATCACATACTTCTTACCTGAACCCAAGGAGCCTCTGAGGGATATTTTCATCCATCCATATCCTAAAAAACCTCTTTCATGAGCAAAGTTTCCTGCCATTGGGAAGAATAATTACCCTGTAAGATATCGTCCATGATAGTAATTTCTTCAGTGGGAAAGGATTAGGTGTTAATGCATAATAGTTTAGCGAGGATGCGAATTGCATCCTACCCTGGCCCACCATGATGTAAGTGTTTTATTCACATCATTCATCATTTTTCTTAGATTATTTGAAAGTATGAGCCAAAAAATAAGGCAGATAAATGTATTAAGTAGACCACAAGGTGGGCATTGGACTTCCACCATTAAAAACTTCTTAGGAGTTAGAAAAGCTTCGAATCAAGTTGATATTTGTGTTTTAACTTCACCCATTTCTACATTATCTTATTCATAGTTTGGATCATAAAAAAACATCACAGTGGCCCTTAGAAAGGTTTCAACAATGGGTGTCATTATCACTGCAACTTCTTTTGGTGTGGTCCACTGGAGTTGTAGACTTACTTCATTTTTAGAATCATACCTTAAAATGATATGATAAAAGTGATGAGCAGCGTTGATGAAATACTTGCATCATGATGGGCCCAACAGAGCCCTGCCCAGGTGGGGTAGGATGCAATCCGCGACGGTTTAGTGGGGTGTTACCCTTATCTTGGGGCCCACCTTATGAAGTCTTATATATCCACGGCGTCCATCCGTTTCTTCAGTCCATCTTCAGAAGCGGTCCCAAAACCTATGAAGATCTAGATCTCAGTTGGACCACGACATAGGAAATACTGTTGTTTGAGTGCCTCATTATAAAAAATTTCAGAGGGCCCATGATGTTTATTTGAATTCCAACGTGTTGATAATGTCAAAAAAATCTGGATGAAAGTAAAATACAAAAGTCAAATTTATCCAAAACTTTTGTAGCCCACAAAAAGTTTTTAATAATTATTTGTCACTGTTTTTAGTGGTGTGGTTCAAATGAGATTTGGATTTTCTTAAAGCTTGGAATCATATCTTAAAATGAGATGCAAAAGTAGATGGACAGTGTGGATATACAAAATACAGATCAAGATGGGTCCTACACGCTTAGGGTAACATCCACCGACGTGTTACCTGAGTAACAGTTAGTCCGCTCATAATGGGTGGAACCGCTCCCGACCGACCCGGTCCGCACGGTAGCGGATTACCAGTTACCCGGTAACAGCTCAGTGGGTGTTACTCTTACCGTGGGGCTCACCTTGATGAATTTTCGTATATCCATGCCGTTCATCTGTTTCTTCAGACCATTTTAGGAGGTGATTCCCAAAATTATGTAGATTAAAACCTCGATGATCACACAACACGGAAGTTGTGATTGAGTGCCTCAACATTGAAAATTCCTAAGAGTTCAAAGTAAATTTATTTTTTAAAAAAATATGCTTCAATTTTTGTTTCAACTCCTTGAATGATAACGGATAGACAATATGGATTAACTATGTACATTCAAAGTAGGCCCAACAGAATTTACACAGTACGATAAGAGCATACGAGTAACTCGGTAATTAATATTTCTAGCCGGGTGCAGGCAATCAGCGTCCCGCTGCCGGATTGGGATTTCGGATTCGGTAGTGACACCTCCACTACCAAGGTCCGGAAAAGCTATTCGAACTCTACCTTAATGTATGAATTTTACCCATCCGGTACATTAATATTTCTAGCTAATTTAGGGCCTGATCCCAAAAATAAGTAGATCCAAATTTCAAGTGGACCACACCACAGGAAATAGTGGTGATTGAACACACACCGTTACGAACTTCTCCGGAGCACAAAAGTTTTGGATCAATGTTAACTTTGTATTTCCCTTCATCCAAGTTCATGTAACCTAATCAACAATTTAGATGACAAGTAAACATTACAGCGGTCCCTAGGAAGGTTTTAATGGTGGGTGTTCAATCACAACTCTTTCCTATGGTGTGGTCCACCTGAGATTTAAGTATGACTTATTTTTTACCTCATGACTTAAAATGAGCTGATAAAATGGATAGGTGGAGTGGATAATATGCAAATATCAATTCTAAACCCCACATCATGAACCAGTACTGAGATCTCCATACTGCGTAGGTCACTACTGGGTCCACCATGAATGTATGTGGTTTATATCCACTCCTTCCATCCATTTTTTAAGTATATCATAGGGGTTAAACCCAAAATTAAAGTATCTCCAATACACAAGTGGACCACACCACACGAAACAGTGGTAAGAATGATTTCTATTGTTGAAACCTTCCTAGGTTCCATGGTGGAGAAATTGACCACGGTAAACTCTACCTTTTACCCGGCGTCCTTTGATCACGCTCCCAAACTTTACTTTCCCAGAGTAAATTATTCTGTACGGACACACTATTAGCATACAAAAATACTCTTGTATTCACGGTGGTTATAACCGTGGCCACGGGTGTTTAGCTACCTTGAATACAAGAGTATTTTCGTCTGCAAATAGCATGTTAGTGTAGAATGGTTTACTTTGGAAAAATAAAGTTTGGGAGCCTTTTGAAAAGACGCTGTGTAAAAGGTTGTGTTTACCGTGGTCAATTTCTCATCCATGGTGATGTTTATTTGTCATCTAACGTGTTTGTAAAATCACATAGATATGGATGAAGGTAAAATACAAATATCACATTGATCCAAAACTTCTGTTACCTATCAGAATTTTGTTGCGCAGCACGCCAACAACGCAGTGGGCCGAGATCCAATCTCAGGCCTTACCCACAAACGATAAACGGATGAAAAATATAAACTAGAAACAGATCAAAGCAATCCAAACAAACCACAAGGCAAGATATACGTGGAAAAACTCTAAACTAGGGTAAAAAACCACGGATGCAAACTTTCACTATGAAGAAACAAAGATTACAAGGCAATATATAACCTCTCTCTTGGAAGAACAGAGAAATCCCTTAGCCCACACCTTAGAATTACTTTTCCCTCTTTCTCATCTACCTAGAAAAGCCATAGGAACCCCTATTTATAGTTTAGATAACTTCCCTTTCGCACCCTTGCGAAAGGTGACACCAAAATCCGCAATCCGTATCAGTTTCGGAAACAATCTGCGTAACCTACGACCGGTCCTACCTCTCTTACGACCGGTCCTAGCTCTCTTACGACTGGTCCTAGGCTCCTACGACCGGTCCTATCTCTCCTACGACCGGTCCTAAGCCCCCAAAAAAACAGCATAACTCGCTGGATTTTAAGTCGAACCGATCCACGACCGGTCGAACAGGCCCTACGACCGGTCGTAGCCGTCCTACGACCGGTCGAAGGTAGCCCAATGTGGCTCCATATTCTCAACAAATTTTTCAATAGCAGATGTTTAATTCACACTATTTCCTATGGTTCGCTTGGGCTTTGGGTATGTTTCATTTTTAGTCTCAAACCCTAAAATTATCCGGTAAGATGAATGGAAGGAGTGGATAAAATACATAATTTGTAGTGGGCCCTTCAGAGTTTAGTAAGTCGGAATGCAATCCGCTTGCCACTACGGAGCCAGAGTTCTGTCAACTTCCCTTTTGCCCACTTATATTTAAGGGCTTGGGCGAAATAAGATGAAATCCAAAGCTCAGGTGGACCACACCACAAAAAAGTGAGCATTGAATGCCTATTATTAAAAACTTGAATACCTAGCTATTATTAAAAACTTCATAGACCTCGTGATGTTTTATTTTCCATTCAACCTATTCATAAGGCCACAAAGACCTTGATAAAGGCAAAACAGAAACATAAGCTTCCCCCAAAACTTCCATCGCTCTAAGAAATTTTTGATGGTGGTAGTTCATTCCCCTTTGTTTTATGTGCAGTGGTCCATTTGAGCCTTAGATTTGCTTCATTTTTTAAAAAAATCTCATGCTATAAAATGAACTAAAAAAATGAATAGATAGCATGGATAAAACAAATACACTAGAGTAGGCCCTACAAATAAAGCTGGACATGAATCAAGCTAGCTTAGTTAACCCGACTTGAAAAAGCTTGACCCCACTTGACTCAAAAATGGATTCAAGCTAAGTTGAGCGATTTTTTTGAGCTTGAAAAATTTTCGAGCCGATTCCAAGCTACCGCGAGCTCAACTCGACTTGGCTTGAAGTCCAATCTGAATTGACTTGATTTGATTAAGCTGGACTCGGCTTGAAATATATCTTAATTATATAATAATAATAATAATAATAATAATAATAATTGTTATGGGAAAAGTGGTCCTGCTCAGCTTGGCAAAATCGCGGCAATGTTGGTGTCGCCAAACCTGGACCCTAAAAGAGGTATGAAAAACACTCTCCACCGAGCCAACAAGCACAGCTCGGGGTTGGCCCCATCTAGAATTTGAGCAGGTCATGTAAGGGGTTGGTATAACGTAGATATTGATAGATCAAGTGCCTCGCTGCCAAGTTCTTTTGTAGAGCTTTCACATCAACTTGCAACCTAGAAAAAGTATATATATATATATATATATATATATATATATATATATATATATATATATATATATATATTCCTTTATCTATCTTTAAGTAGCTATAACGTCTTAAATTTTCATTATTTGGATTTTTAAAAGAATTGAATTTTTTTTATTATAATTAGCTTATGTTATCACTTACTAACCCTTAACATTCTATGTTAGTTTATATGTGAAGGTTACCAATAATTTTATATATAAGGGTTACCAATAAAGAATCACACGAATCTGGTTAATTAGCCGTAAAAAGCTAACAAATTCACCTGATCACTTAAACCTCGAGTTTAACCTCATGATTTATTCATTTAGAGCCCTAAATCTATTTGACATATCACTAACTAAACAAAACAGTTGTAACTAAATAAAGACCTACTTAAAATTGAGACACATATGAGTCAAATCTTAATTAACAAACCAAACTAACCCAGTTACTCTTTTATCCTAAAAATCAACGATTTAGGGTGATTAGGATTGGATTGCTAGCTATTTTCACTAGTCGCGAATAGGCCACACCACTTACTTAGATTATTCAAACCCTAATTATCACGTATAAGAAATCTTGCCATCTAATTCATTCCAGAAATATTTTGATTATCCGAACAAACTTTATACCACTCGTTAGGGGGGCTACTAAACCCAAGACTATAGAAATATATTTGTCTTAGTGGGTTTGACGTCCATCACGAGACATCAAGCCGAGATTATGTTTCGAATAACTCAACTTGAACTTGCAAAGTTAGCCCATGAGATGCGTGAATATTCCTTAAATTAATCAAGAACTTAAGTTAATTGTTTATATTTGATCTTTGTCAAAGTTGTGGCTTTCAGACCATTAGATCATGATCAAATTTAAGGCAGCAAACTAACTTAATACCATGCACATATTCATATATCCGCGGCCCCGATCAACTATCGATGACTACCAAACTGACTTCTTATCATACTCATCAATCGACATATCCAAATAACGAGCCAATCATATCCATATATAGAACATCACTAGGGCCAACTATCCTATGATGTATATCGACCCGTACATCTAATAATGGACCCTAAAAGTTAGAAACACTCTTCCATAGGGCTAGTACGATGAAAACCTAGCCCTTAAGGACATTTTACTATTTCTAGTTCCATAAATAGAGCATTTTTTCATGATGGGTTCCCTTCGATCAACCCTGACCTAGACCATTTTCTTCCGTCGAATCCATCCCACTCGCAATTAAGGTAAGAAACGAAAGCTACTTCTGTAATGACCCAAGATTTTGATGTGCGTGTATACATCTGCATGCATGCACACTGCATTTATCTAATCATACATGCATAAATCTATCTATTCATTCATGCATTGATATATATATGCACTTCTGTAAATTTTTACAAGGTGACCATTGATATGCATGGTATATTTGCATACTTTTAGCCATTGATTTTTATAATTAATGAATATATGAATCTGTGCATATATAAATAATATATTTATGTATATGTACACTTTTGCCTATAATACATGCAAAATTGATTGTTCACTAATAAAATCACCAAATTCCAATAGTTAAGCATACCGTAAACTAATTCAATCATCCACCTTCATGTGATCAACATATGTGACTCACTGCTTGTCTATCCATTCTTATACTTACATGTTTAGTCACTTAGTTAATAATCTAAACCGTTCATTTAATAAATATCAGATGAATCCATCTCAACCCACTTCGTATTTATTCATTTGTAAAAATGATTGTTCATTAACCCATTAATATAATTAGGTTTTTAACTGTCTAAGTAGTTTACGTGCATCCAATCATCTAACTATATATAACATTTATATCCTCCAATTAGATCATCTAAATATCGAAGAAAGCCATCAATTTCATTGCTCATAGGGTGAAATTTTAATCCAATAGTTAGTTTTAATAAGAGATGCTTGTGCACGTCACATGGGACCATAGAGAAGAGGAAATCATTAAAATTTATTTCTAATCACCATTGAGGATCATAGATCTAGTTTGTGTTCATTGGATAGAGCACGACAAGCTAAGGTGGGGGCATCAAGTTTCGTCCCAATCAAACAATCCAATATTAAGGTACAATGACTTACATTTTTTTTTGAAAAAAAAAAAAAAAACCAAGAAGAAGAAGGAATTAAGAGACCAGTGGCATTCTCATAATAACCACCTTTTTAGAACTAATAAAACAAAAATAAAAAATACAAATATAACTCCCATACATTTGTTCCGTATCTTACATTCGTCACCCTAAACATCACCACATTGTAATTGATTTACAAAACCCACCGCACACTGATCGCACCACACATCCATGCATACTTGCATCCTTCAATTTATACAAGATGTGACAATTGAAATGGATCGATTTGTTAGTGTAAGCCATTGAATTAAATTGTATTATTTTGGGGGTGTGTGTGTGTGTGTGTACACTCCCTTCACTTGTACACTTAAAACCATCCGTTCATGTATTAACTAGCTCAAATATAACTATAGATCACACACTAAATTCACCCATTCATTCATCGTACAAGGTATGTGATCATCTATTCATCCATCCATTTTTAAATTTTAGTTCAATTTATTAATCAATAATATAGACCATTAACCCAACGATTTATTTATCTGATTAAAAAAAAAAAAAACACTTTGACTAAGGTAGATATGAAAGTAACCAGACATTAACTTATACATCAAATTGGACTCATAACCATTTAATTAAGTACTTATATCTCAACCATCCAACCATACATCGTACTTCTTTTCGCCAACCGAGCCACCCAAACACAAATTAAACCATTCACTTGTAGCTTGTGAAATATATACTTCAAATATAATTGTTAGTTTTCATATGAGTCACACACACTCGTAATGTGAGATCAAGAATGAGTAAGAGCCATTGAAATCTATTTTTGCCACCTTAGGATGATCATATGACAATATTAAGCTTATTGGATAGAGTATGTCGAGTGTAAGTTGGACATCAAGTTTCATTTTGATTCGATGGTCCAATATTGAGATATTTGCGATTTAAATTCATGTACAAGAGGAGCTAAGAGAAACCTAACGTCCCGAGACTTCGTCCACTCAAATAACTTATAACCTTTAAAAGAGAGAGAGAGAGAGAGAGAGAGAGAGAGAGAGAGAGAGAGAGAGAGAGAGATTTTAAAAACAACCAGCTCACTGAGATTCTCTACGGGTGAGAGAATCTCTTCCCACATTCTCCACATTTCTTTCCTTTCCGTGTAGTAGGTCCCAGACTCATCGCATATGGACCACCCATCATCATAGTGGACCCCAGAGTCATTGAATCTTAGCCATCCTCATCTCACTATTATGGGACCCACCAAATTTAGGGTTGCCCACTTGGATGGATCCCAAGGAAGTTTAAATGTAAGTTTTTCCTAACTGTTCTTTAGGATATAGGACCCACTAAAGTTTTTGATCTGCCTCATTTTACAACTTATGTTCCATCAGTATTTGGTAAAACTTATGATCGGAGTGGATTTCTCTTCAACATCTTGGTGGATCCCACCTAGCCATTTTTACAAGAGAGCAAGCAAAAGAATTAAGCAGGTAATCCATGACTCCCACTTCTCCTTATTTTCCTCCTTTAAAATAGGGATAGCCTCATCATTGTAATGATGTGCCATGGGAGATGAATCAACCATCCATCGGATCATGATCAACATTTCAACTACCACCATAAATTTGACATGCATTATGAGTAAATAAAAAATTAAATAATAACAGGAAAAAAAGAAGCAGAAGATAGAGAATTTGTGAGTACAATGGTGAGTTTGAACATGGGTCTAGCATGCAATGACAGGGCTCATCCAACAACCTAAGACCAGGTGGGTAATCTAATCTTAGATGTGAACTTTTTAGATACTTCTTTATATATATATATATATATATATATATATATATATATATATATATATATATATATATATATATATATATATATATATATATATATTTATCCTCTAAAAATTTTAAGAAATTCATATTTATTTCTAAATATACTTTGTTGATGGGCATAAGAAAATGTAATGATCATATCAATTTATTTGAAATAAATGAAAATTCTGAATTATATAATTTAATATATGAGTTTATGAAGTAATGAATTTATTTAAATTAGTAAATTTGAATTAATTCTAAGATACTCTTAATTAATGATTATGTTAATTATTAAATTTAATAGTGTAATTGATCTGAATTATATAAAAAAAAATTAAAAGGTAATCCAAAATTTAAATTCCAACACTTAGAATTAATAATAATTAAAATTTGAATGTTTAAAAATAATAGTATCTAAAGTCCCGATTAATAAGTTGCTTTAACTTAATAAATTTAGATATAAAAATTGGATAAAATTATGAATTTAGAATATTTGTTTTAAAATAATCAGATAAAAATTAATAATTAACTTAATTTAAGATAGTTTAAATTAAATTATTAAATAATAATTTAATTACATTGTTAATTTTATGAATTTATGGAATCAGTGTAATATTTATTATTATTATTTTTTTTTGTAAAGATTAAAATCTAAAATTTTAAATAGTTAATTAATTTAAATATTAAATGAATTTAAGTTTAAGAAATTTTTCAAAATTTTGGAATTGAAACTAAATTGATTAGATTTCTATATTTTAAAATTTTAGTGATTAATATATATATATATATATATATATATATATATATATATATATATATATATATATATATATATAACTTTATTAAATCAAAATTTTAATAAAGTTTAATATTATATTTTAAACTTAAAAATCTTCTCCTTATAGTTTTTTTTTTTAAAATTAAAATTTAAATAAATTTATCGATTAAACCTAAATATATATTTTCAATAAATTATCAAAGAGAAATTAAAATTATTTATAAAATAATCAAGTTATTTCAATATATATAATTAAATTAACTCAAAATTTGAATTTCGTGACTTAATTATAATTTTTAGCAAATCAATGGACTGAATTTTAACAACACTGAACTTCTCCAAATTTTGTATAAAACCTACATTATTGTATGAAAATATAATTTATTGAATCATTTCATTAATGATATGGGTTCATTTATAACATACATGCATTTTTATTTATTATGGAACTGTGGAAAAAAAAGAAGGAAAGATAATAGTAAAAGCAAGTAGGACGATCATGTCCCTTAGGTGAAAGACCTTAAAGCTAGCGAGTAGGGCAATCGTGTCCCTTGAGTAAAAGATACTAGAACCCATTAGATCCTTTAGAGTCTTCTTTGTGTACGGCGTATAAGTAAAATTGTGTGTGCGAACATATGTTAGAGGTACAACTGGAGCAGTAATTTGACCAGCTAAAGTATAAATGGGTCCCTCACCACAAGGTACCAGTACGTGGACGTTAATGCAACGTAGTCATCCACTTGGATACGGTGTTATAAAAGATGATTGTTACTTGATTTCATTATTTATGAAATTCATAGAAAGTATGATATTTAGAGTAATCTTTATAATTTCAACATTACATACATGGTATTCTTAAGATTCATATTTTGATGTGAACTTTAAACAAAGTATTTCATTGTTTATACATATGATTTAATTCTTTAAATTTCAGATTTTAGTTGGATAAGATCTCACAAGCTGTTACACTCATACCCAAAATAACAGTGTTTCAGGGCTCAAAGTTTAATCGAACAAAGCGGAGCGAAGATATAGCAATCGACTTAGTTGTAGTTACCTCTCTATTTGTATTTGAAAAAAAATGTATAGCAAGAACTTAGAAGTGAGTTTAGATTGTAATAGTTAGAAATTATATCTGATGAATATTTGTTTGTTATAATGATTTTTATTTAAATGTGGTTGTGAATGTTTGTTGTAATGGGTCCTTACTCTTGCTCGGGTGGTAGACTCTCAGGAGTTTCAACACCCGTTCAAGGGATCGAGTACCCATAGGTGGTGAAATTCCACTAGCGTGAGTGTGTGGGGTGTGTGTGTGTGTAATATATATATATATATATATATATATATATATATATATATATATATATATATATATATATATATATATATATATATATCTATCTATCATGACCTGAAATTTGGAGTCGGGTCTGGCTAACTCGGGTACCAAATTTCGAGGCGTGACAACTTTTCGACGTAGATTTTTCTAGATTGAATTACATGAATCTCACCTAATCCACTCGAAATTGGTGTAGGAATCATTTTTCCCCAAACCCTAATCCTATAAGCTCAAAAATTGGAAATCCCTTCTTAAGGTGCGGACCATTATTTCTATATTGTTATTTATCGACTACTGAGGGTCTCAGTTAATGATTCTTGATTGCGAATGGTTCAATGCATACTAACATATCTATATTTCGATTGTAATTGCAAATCATGCTGTTACTTACTTATCGATGCTTACAAATTCGATGAAATGCCTGAATGAGTAAATTGCTAGATATATTATTCATACTAAAATTTGTTGTTTTTGTCTGATAGATAGATAGTCTTTAATTGATATTTAGAACTGCTTAGGATGTCGAGTTAGTTGACAAATCATCAAATTCAGGGGTGGCCTGAGTTAGGTTCGCCACCCTAAGCTTGTTCGATTGACTAGGGTCAAACAAGGATGACCGACAGTAGCTAGACTACGTGAGATGCTTGCATCCAATGCTGAATGCACTAGGGTTCTCCTAGGTCAATTAAATTTGTCTAACGACCAACTGATCATGTATGTTTACAATGTATGTGTAACACCCCGCATCTTTGGTACATGGGTGTTACCATTAAAACTTAAGAGATAACTTTTTGACCACTAATACCTGGGCCCAGAAGGATCTGACCCTCAGATCGGTAGGAATTCGTGAATAAGCACTCCAATCACCACACATAGGCCACCCGAACATCGGACCAGCCTAATCCCTAGTCCGATGTCTTAGATGGGACCCCCCTAAAGAGGATGGACGGTGTGGATTTGAGAAATACACCATCATGGACGCCACCATGGGTTGCATGTGTACCACAGTAGGGATGCACCGCGATGCACCAGTCCAAGGAATTGGTCAAGCACGCCTTGACTAGATATGTGAGAGAGAGAGAGAGAGAGAGAGAGAGAAATTCTCCCTCGATTTCCCGCCTGTGAAGAATTCAAACAAGACCATTCGCTGTGACACAGTGGCCCACCATCACACTACCCTACGTAAATTTGAGCTGCCTATTGGATAGAGCTCGGCTGAATGACTAGAACCGTGTCTCTCATCGAAACCATGCTCACTCATGTGCACACGAACTGGGGCTTTACTAGAAGTGTGCAATGGCTCCCTCCCAAAAACGGTAACTTTGGGGGCTGCCACGAGGGCAATCTACGTCGTCCCCTCCTCTCCATCCTAACCATCCTTCCAAGCTATGATCTGCACCTTTCCTTCACTGCCAAGAATGGGCAGACACCCGATGTGGAGCGGAAAGGCATGGGAGACATTTCCACATCAGAAAAGTCTCGTTGGCGTGATTCAAACCTCCCTCCACTCCACGTGGAGTAATCTCTACCATTCCCTGTAGGGCAGCAACGACTCTCTCAATGGAGCCTTCCATCTCCTTAGAAGACCTTGGAGGCAGAATATCTTGTGGGTTATTGCACTTGAATGAGTTGCAAGTTGGAGAGTGGGCCCCAACACTGATCATAAGCCCCATCTAATCCATCCAGATGGATTAGATTACCATTTTAACCAATCAACAAGAAAATGCCATTGCAGGCAGCATCATCTTCCCTGTTAAAATGAAAAACACACCATCATGACATGGACCCCATTTTAAGATCAAAGTTTCTTTTTTGGTAGGCCATGGTGATGGAAATCCATCCCTCATAACAGATCAGACCCAAGCATGCAAGGAAGGAGAGAAGATAACATGAATAGGGCCACACCAATCTCGGTCGTCCATTAAAACGACTAGGGCTGCCCTATGTCTTTAAATAGGGTCATTCGCCTCAGGATTCCCACTGAGTAATCAGGAGAAAAGAAAGGGAGAGAGAGGGGAAATAGGAGAGGAAAAAGGGAGAGTGAACTTGGTGCCACACTGCACCAAGTTGACCCAGTTAGCTCGGATCGAGTTGGGTTAGTGCAGACCAGTATCGCCACTGCAAGAGAGAAAGAGAGAGAAATCCAAGAGAGAGAGAGAGAGGGCGCATAGGCGAGAACTGTAAGATCTGTATCTTGGTCCGTACCTTTTCGTGGACTTTCGCGGTCTTACCAGTCGAATTTCGGCAACCTTCGACCCTTAACCAATATCGACGCGCGACCCTGATTCATATACCGACAACCGAGTCGACTCAATCGAAGACCAATACCATAGCGACCACGCCGTCGTTGCGGTTCCGATGCCGCGACTCACTTTTCGAGGCGATACCCTGGTCAAGAGATGTGGGCCAACGTTCGGTGCGAGAAAACGCCGCGCGTTACGAAATCCAAGGGAATCTCTACAATGTGTCACATCAATCACATCAATCCCATCAATCAATCAATCCATCAAGCCATCACATGTCAAGTACACATCACTTTATTCCATTTTCCCAAGCAACCACAAAAGTCTTCACCACCCATACCTCTCTTACATAAAAAGCCACAAAAGTCTTCACCACCCATACCTCTCTTACACAAAAGCCTCAAAAGTCAAAGATTTCTTACACCCCCATCATTCATCCATCCATCCATCTCTCTCTACATCACTCTCTCTCTTTCTCATTTTCTCATCTCAATCCCAAGCAACAAAGAGCCCATACGTATGAAATTTTACAAGAATTTCTAAACTCCAAGTGGCCCACCTTCTTACCCCATCATCTCCCATCTCAACCTTCCATTCTCCATCTCCTCCATTGAAGTTGAAGCTAAGGTGCCAAGGAACCCCTAGGAGCAAGAAGATCGGACGGTGGGTGCCTCTATAGGATAGTTTTTCTTATTTTTATGATGGGCCAAGTGAGGCCCACCGATCCATGGTGTGGATCTCACTTGGGACCCTAATATGTGGCCGATGGACCACTTGGATCATCATGATCATTCCATGATGGGGCCATTCTCCATGGACCCATCATGATGTTTATTTCATTTAGAAAGGGTCATCTAGACCGTCCATATCGGTGGAGAATGGATCTCCACCGTTGATTTGCATTTTTGATGATCCCATGTTCAAAGGGATCCGTTTATTGTATGATTTCATTTAAGGGAGGGCTCATAGTGGCGGAGCCCTCCATCACAAGGCGTGTCCCACTCTCCATGTCTCTCTCTCTCTTTTATTTATTTTATTTTATTTTATTTTATTTTTATGCAATAGGTATGTGTGGCCCACTTGAATGGATCCCACCTTGGCATTATTTTTCTTCAAGATTTATTCAAGTGGGGCCCACCATATGCATTGTACACCCATCAGTGGTGGCCCACTTCATCAGGGCCCACCACAATCTATTTTTTTAAAGAAAGCAAGCCGTCCAGCATCTGGGACGCTGGACGTTTCAAAGGAAAAAAAGAGAAAAGGGAAAGAAGAATAGAAGCCTTTGGTGGTCCACGTGCTTAGGCCCTACCGTGATACATTTAGGCAATCCAAGCCGTCTACCCTCTTACCTACAGTGGTTTAGCCGTTGGGTAGAAGTTTGGGGATGATTGGAAGACCTGGTGGGCCATAGCATCAAAGAATGCATCACTACCATTCAAGGATCCTTTTCTGTTTTTATTTCATTTTCTAATCCCAAAAAAATTCAAACTCCGGACTCATTTCAACTGTTGCGGGCCACTGAACGCAATGGCCGGAGTGGATTTCATTTTAGCGGGCCCCATGTGCGAAAAACCACAGGAAAACCATTTTTCCTGGTTTTTGGAAAGAGGCAGAGCCTCTGCCTTTCACATCAGCGGGCAGTGCTGCACGCTGATGCGTGCAGCCATGAGGGCGGGCGTCCAGCAGGGGCCCACGGCCCTGCGAGTGGGCCCCACCATAATGTTTATTTGTCATCCGACCTGCTCATGAGGTGGGCCACCCCAGTGGTGGGTCCCCCTCCAAAAATGGGACAGATCCAAAAATCAGGTGGCCCACACCACGTGAAACAGTGTGGATTGAATTCTACCATTAAAAAGTTTTTGGGGCCCACAGAAGTTTTGGATCAAGATGAAATTTGTGTATTCCCTTCATCCAGGTCTGAGTGACCCCGTGAACTGGTTGGATTTCTAATAAACATTTAGGTGGGCCCCACGTGGAGCCCACAATGATGTATGCATTTTATCTCCACCGTCCAGCGGACGGTGGAGCCCTGGTGTTGTGACGGTGGAGCCCATGGGGAGTGCGTGCGTACGTGCGTGTGGGTGTGCATGCGTGTGTGCGTACGGCGTGAGTGTGTGCGCGTGCAGCGTGAGTGCATGCAGCGTGTGTATGTATATATATATATATATATATATATATATATATATATATATATATATATATATATATATATATATATATATATATATATTATACTATATATAACCTTATATGATATTATTTATAATATTGTATTATGTTATATATAATATTGTATATATTATATATATCTATAACAGTTGTAGATTTCATGTTACATGCACGATGATGGGTCTTCATGTGGGCCCCCACCATTGATACAGGTGCTACATCTAATCTGCTCGTCCACTCTAAAGATCATTTTGTGGAATGAGTCAAAGTATGAGCCAGATCCACAGTCCAAGTGGACCCCATCTTATCATGATTTGAGGCTCATCTTAAGGTATTTGTGACATTTATTAGGGCCCACTTTGATGTGGATGTAAGGCCCATGGGATTGGACCATTTGATATATCCCAAGGCCCTTGGGACTAGACCCATTTAAATTGTATAAGGCCTATGAGTTTAGGCCCATTTAAGTTGTATAAAGCCTATGAGTACAGGCCCATCTGATTTGTAGAAGGCCTAGGGGTTTAGGCCCATTTGACTCATATTAGGTCTATGGGTTGAGGCCCACTTGATCTACATGTGGCACCCCAATTGGTGTGGCCCATTGGTCACATATTAGACTCATGAGACTAAGCTCATTTGATGCAATCCAAGGCCCACGGGTTTTGACCCATTGCAATGCACATAAGACCCATTGGTGTGGCCCATTTGTGAGCCATCTGATGAATAGAAGGCCCATAAGATATGGCCCATTTGATATATATGTAAGGTCCAATGGGAAGAACCTACGGTCCATTGCAATGTGTAAATCCATTACAGACTAAGTAGCGATGTTTACAAAGATCGTGCCTTGGGAGCAATGTTGGTTTGACGTCCACATTGCGAGTGTAATAATGGTTGAATGTCCACATTACGACTCTCCTTAGGGCCCATTACTGTGCCGTACTTATTGTGTATAGGCCGTCCAGGTCCATCTGCATTGTAAGATAGTTCATTTTATTATAACATGTTTAGTACAGTTTCAAGACTCATGATCATACGCATTATATGTATGCTTGACGTGAGAATTGTCTGATCATAGCATTTGCCTGCGGGCAGGTTGTTTATGGGCTCCTAGTTAGGCAGTATTGCCCTACATGAGCGCACGATATGCGCATGAATTGTTGCATGACTGGATAACGTGAATCATACATTTCCCATTTGTGTGACATGATTATTGTACGCCCTAGCGACATTAGGGCCGTAGCCTCCATAGACGCATCGTGGATGGTAGGATTGGATATCGAAAATCTTGTTCTACATGGGGTGCTATTGATATCCCTGGATGAAAGTTCCTAAACCCTTATGGTACCAAGAGGTTGCTCCAACATCTAGACCGAGTGGGTAGATGAGGGCTGAGTGCCGAATACCAGTTGGCTGTGCTCTCCACTATGTCGTGGTCGGTTGGAAGGGGGTGCGGCCTTACCCGTCCGAGTGTAGGGGGCAATGCTAAGCTGAGTCTGACCAGCTCGAGGAATGAGTCCGCTATCGACGAGTCACGCCCGATATTGGTAGACGGATAGTGTGGTCTCTTCCACTTACCTAATTACGCGCGATGTGGCGATAATCTGGTTTAGAGTGTACTAGACCCCGGTGATATCCCATATTTAACTGTATTGATGTATGGACATAGATGAGGATCTGTATGCTTAAGTTGCATTGCACATCGCATGGCCTTGGGATGGCCGATACCATTCATGTCTTGCATCGCATAAGCCTTGGTACGGCTCATGATATTATAGATCCATCTGCATATTCCGCTTTACTCAGACATTGCATGTTCATATTATTACCTTACGCACACACTTTTACCACCCTTTAAGCTTTCTGTAAGCTTATGCACGACCGTTGCGTGCAGGTGACGTTGGATCGCAGCAGCGCTGAGGCAGGAGCACGTTGCAGAGTGTTTTGGAGTTTTTGTTCTTTACCATTGTATTTCCCTTTATGCTCATTGTACTTGTAAAGTTTTTGATCATAGTGAAAATGTAATGGAGTTCTTGGTTGTTGTTTGTGGGTTATACCTTTGGTTATGCTTATTACGAATCAAACTGACATTAAAAATCCTCCTCGTAGCATCCCAAGATCGGAACCTGGCGAATGGGAGCTAGGAGCTGAGAATGGGGTTCTACGGAGGCTGTCGACGCCGGATTCGACGATCAGGAATTTTGTGAGCCCGGTCTCCGAGTTTGGGGCGTGACAAGAACTCGGTGCTGCACTACACCAAGTTGACCCGATCAGTTCAGATCGAGTTGGGTCAGTGCAGACCAAAAATGCCATTGTCAGGGAGGAAAGAAGAAGGTGAAGCAAAGGTAGAGAAGAGGGAGAAAGGCAGGACATTTGGGCACCCGTTTATCAAATCTGCATCGATGGATCATCGGACTAAGCTGTTGGACTGTTTGAACCCAGTCTCAGCAAAGCCAAGGGAAGGCGAATAGGAGAAGGAAGGAGAAAGAAAGAAGGAAGGTCTAGATCCCGTTCGATTGTCTGAGTTAACCCCGCCAGGTGACTCAGCTTTCCATTTAGATCCAGTAGTAGGTGCCACTGTTCGCGCCTCCTTCCATCAACAACCTTCAAACGGATGAGTCGGACTTAGTCCAAGCACTCAGAAGGCCTTCCACCAGATCGGAGTTTAGCAACCCACAAGCCAACAATAAGGTTGGTCTGGTCGGACTGAGTTCTGACTCAGTGTGGCTGTACATCTCACCCATTACTTGGACTGGATGATCTGATGACACAGCTTCAGGACGAGCCATCTAGACACAATCGAGTTAAACATGCCATCCAATAACTGAGTCAGTAACTCAGTATTCCTCCCACTTGTGGGTTGGTCGTTGACTGCGTGTGGGCCCAATAAACTCCAGCTACACTAGTCCTAGGCCTTCTTGTTGCTGGATTAAAGGAAAGCTCAAAATAAATCAAGCCTTGAAAGTTATGAGTCCAAGTCCATCGGGTTGGATCCGATGGTCTAAATGAAACAAGCTAAACTAAGCTTGTAAATATACGAGTTGCTGCAATCATCTTTAGAATTCCTGTCAATTGAGTTATCAATTCCAACTCTTAGTTGCATGAATTGAAAATGACCCTAGGTGTTCAATCAAGTGGCATTGAACTATGGATTGTCCCAGTTAATCAAGGGAACTTGGATTACTCTAAAGAATAAATTGTATAAGGGAGCCCGACTCGAGAGGTGATGACTTTTCCCCTTAAGCTTTCCATCTCCAAGTTAGTCCAAGGATAGTTTCCATTAGATTATGATTACTAGCTTAGAATTTTGATCACTTGCACTAAAATACCAAATCATATTAGTTGGCTTACATTGACCCATGATTGATAATTTGCAAACCATGTTCATATGAAATAAACATTAAACTCTTCACGCTAGATTCCCATTTTTGTTGGTAGCTCATAAATTATGTTCACATGCGATGATCGTTAATCCCTACATTTTGAGTTTCACTTTAATTATTAGTTTATGCTTTGATTTCATAATCTTTAGTAATAGTTCAAATTCTATCAACAACACATAACTTGTATGTTGTATTCACACACCTCTACATAGCAATGATTTGTTTGCAAGGCGCTTATAGAATCAAAATCTTTACATTAAATAGGACAATCTCCACTTCTGCATGAGAGTCCATATTTAGGGTGTAATGAGACAAATTACATTAAGAATAGACCCTCGACTTGAAGGCTATTTTGGTGGTGAATTATTAATGGGGTTTACCATCCACAAGATGTTCTCGCCTACGTAGCCTTAGGATGAATTATTTACTACCTTGATTTAACGTTACCCTACCATCTGGATTTAGTATTTATGTCGTATATCATTTTACCGCACTGATTCACTTTTAACCCAAGATTTGGCATTTGCCCTTGCGGATTCGATAGATCATTCTCATTCAACCATGTGATGGTAAATTTTCCCCTTTATCGAATTTGATTGGCCACTTGTTGATAAGTTTTATTAGGTATCCTAAGGTGGTAAAATCATGGGCATACAGATCGGCTCGCCAGGATGTTCATTGATGAGATCGTGAGATTGCATGGTGTTCCTGTCTCGATTGTTTCAGACCGAGATCCGAGGTTCACGTCTCAATTTTGGAGGAGCTTCCAGAGAGCGATGGGCACTGATTTGCAGCTCAGCACCGCGTATCATCCGTAGACCGATGGATAGACCGAGAGGGTCAACCAGATCCTTGAGAATATGCTTCGGGCTTGCGCGATTGATTTCGCGGGTAGTTGGGACGAGCACCTGCGATTGGCTGAGTTCGCGTACAACAACAGCTATCAGGCGACCATTGGCATGACTCCTTTTGAGGCATTATATGGCAGACCGTGCAGATCTCCGAGTTGTTGGACCGAGGTTGGAGAGCGGCGTCTCCTAGGTCCCGAGCTTGTGCTGCAGACGTCAGAGGCTATCGACATCATCAGACAGAGGATGCGCACAGCTCAGAGCCGGCAGAAGAGTTTTGCTGATCGTCGGCGTCGTCCCTTGGAGTTTGTCGTCGGGGACTATGTGTATCTCAAGGTCTCACCCATGAAGGGTGTAGTTCGTTTTGGGACGAAGGACAAGCTTGCCCCGAGATTCATAGGACCTTTCGAGATCACTGGGCGCATTGGCGCTGTGGCTTACCGGCTTGCCTTGCCATCGCAGTTGTCTGGCGTCCACAACGTCTTCCATGTCTCTATGTTGAGGAAGTGTGGGTCAGACGTCGTTCCTGTTATCGATTGGCAGCCGTTGGAGGTTCGTGAGGACGCTTCTTATATTGAGCAGCCAGTTCGTATACTCGATCGAAAGGAGCAGGTCCTCAGAACCAAGGTCATTCCCTTGGTGAAAGTACAGTGGGGCCACCATAGTGTGGATGAGGCGTCTTGGGAGCGCGAGGCAGAGATCTGCGAGCGTTATCCCCATCTTTTCGATGATTGATTGTATGATGTATTATGATGCTTGATTATATATGATGTATGTTCCCTATTTCCTTTTTGAGTTATGATTAATTGCGATGGTAACGTAAATTTCGAGGACAAAATTTTTATTAGGTGGGGAGAGCTGTAAGACCCGTATCCTAATTCGCACTGTTCCGTTGATTTTCGCGACCCTTCTCGTCAAATTCCGGCAATCCGCGACTTATGGTTGACGTTGCGCACGACCGTAAGTCGTATCCTATTCATTTGAGCCGGCTTAATCCGAGACTTGTATCATTGCGACCGCACCGTCGCCGCGGTTCCAACGCCGCAACTCACGCACCGATCCGATACCCAGACGATGAGATACGGACCCACGTTCAGTTCGAACAAAAACACCGCGCGTTGTAAATCCCAAGGAATCTCTACAAAGTGTCCCATCAATCACATCAATCAATCCCATCAATCACCTCTCATGTCAAGTACAAGCACCCATACTTCCTTTCTCCACAAGTCAAGCAACCACCCAAGTCAACTAACACATCACTTCACCCATCACTCACCTCACCCATCACTCACCTCACATCACTCCATCTCTCATTAATCACACATCTCTCTCTCATTTCTCAACACTCCAACTCAAAGCAAGAGAGAGCTCACGTCCAAGCTCTCTTCCATGAGAAAGAAGTGATTTTAGTGGCCCACTTCCCATCTCCAAATCCCATCATCCTAGCCATCCATTTCCCATCTCCACCATCAAAGTGAAGCTCTACGTGACCGGCTATCCAACGGGCCAAGAAGATCAAGAGGTGGGTGCTTCTATAGGGTAGATTTATGTGTTTTTATGGTAGACCAAGTGAGGCCCACCGATCAATGGTGTGGATCTCACTTGGGACCCTTATTTATGGCTGATGGACCACTTGGATCATCATGATCATTCCATGATGGGGCCATTCTCCATGGACCCCATCATGATGTTTATTTCATTTCAAAAAGGTCATCTAGACCGTCCATAACGGTGGAGAATGGATCTCCACCGTTGATTTACATTTTGATGGTCCTTCGTTCAAAGGGGTCCGTTGTTGTATGATTTCATGTAAGGGAGGGCCCATAATGACGGGGACCCTCCATCATAAGCCGTGTCCCACTCTCCATGTCTCTCTCTCTATTTTATTTTTATTTTTATTTTATTTTATTTTATTTATTACAAAAGGATGGGGTTGCCCACTTGAATAGATCCCATCTTGATGTATTTATTTTATCCAAGTGGGGCCCACCTTTCACGCCATTCCCACGCCGCCCATCATGTGGTGGCCCACTTCATCAGGGCCTACCATTTGAGAAAAAAAAAATATAATAAATAAAATTATATAACCGTCCAGCGTCCCAGACGCTGGACGTTGTGAAGGAAAAAAAAAAAAAGGGAAGAAAAGAAGAATGAAAGAAAAGATTTTGGGTGGCCTCCTTGCATAGGCCCCACCCTGATGTTTATATCCGATCCGAGTCGTCCATCCTCTTACCCACGGCATTGTAGCCGTTGGGTAGAAGTTTGGAGCTGATCCAATCACCTGGTGGGCCATAACGTCAAAGGTCGCACCTTTACCATTCAAACATCACTTTCTTAGTTTATTTCACTTCCATGCATCAAAAAAATTCAAACTCTGGACTCATTTGGACGGCCTCGGGCCACTGATCGTAATGGCCGGAGCAGATTTCATTTTAGTGGGCCCCACAGGTGAAAAACTGCAGAAAAACCACTTTCTTCCCAAATCTTTTTTTTTTTTTTAAACAAGCAGCAGAGGCGCTGCTGCCTCTGCCCATGTCAGACGCCCCAGCGGCGGGCGGTCAGCGGGCGCAAAAAAAAAAAAGGGGGGGGGTCCCACGGCTGTTGGTGTGGGCCCCACCTTAATGTTTACTTATCATCCGATCTGCCCATAAGGTGGTCCACCCTCTGAGGTGGGCCCTCTCCAAAAATGAGGCACATCCAAAACTCAGGCGGCCCACACCACAAGAAACAGTGGTGATTAAATTCCACCATTGAAACCTTTTTGGGGTCCACACAAGTTTTGGATCAAGCTGAAATCTGTTTTTCCTATTCATTCAGGTCTGCATGACCTTATCAATGTGTTGGATGGAAAATAAATATTATGGTGGGCCCCACATGGGACCCACAGTGATGTGGTGCTTGCAATCCACCGTCCGTACGGACGGTGGAGCCCACTGTATATATGTGTGGGTGTGTGTGTGCATGTGTATGCATGTGTGAGTGCATATGTGTGTGTGCGTGTGTGTATGCGTGTGTGTGTGCATGTGCAGCTATATATAACAACATATATATATATATGTACATATAATATTATATCACATATAATTTTGTATATAAGTATACATATATTGTTTATAAATTATATATTAAACACAATATGATTGTGATGGTGGGCCTTCATGTGACCCCCGCCATGATGCATATGTTGCATCTAAACCGTCCATTTATTGGTTGTTGTAAAATTATTTCATGGCTTGTGCCAAAATGAACTAGATCTATGGTTCAAATGGGCCACCATGGTATGTGTATAGGGCCGTGTTGACCCATTATTGGCCATTCATTTAGGCCCACCTTGGTGCACATCTAAGACCATGGGATTAATCCCATTTGGCATGTGTAATGTCCATGGGATTAAGCCCATTTGGCATATCTAGAGCCCATGGGTTTCGGCCCATTTGATATATACAATGCCCATGAGAACCGGCCCACTTATTCTATATAAGGCCACGGGATCTAAGCCCATTTGGTACATATAAAGCCATGGGATCAGGCCCATTTGAAATGCATGGGGCGCAAATGGAATGGTCCATTGGACATATTTAAAACTCATGTGTGTAGTCCCACTTTGATGTATTTCATGGCCCATGAGTCATAGACCATTGCAATGTATATAAGGCTCCTTGACGAGGCCCATTAACGTAGCCATTTGAAGAATGTAAGGCCCACGCAATTCGGCTCATTTGATATATCCAAGGCCCAGGGATCGAGGCCCAATGGATGTCCTTAGGGTCCATTGCAATGTACGTCTATCATGGATCGTGAAATGATATTTATGGTAAGTCGTGCCTAGAAAACAATATTGGTTTGACGTCCACATTGTATGTACACTGTTGGTTAAATGTCCGCATTGTAACTTTCTTTAGGGCCCATTGACAGGTCCATAACCGTTGCTATTCATTGCCTCATAACATGCTTAGAATAATCCCATGACTCATGCCCATACGCATCATATGTATGCTTGATATGAGTAATGACTGATCATAGCATACGCCATTGGGCAGACCATCTATGGGGCTCGTTATGTGACTGAGCACCCCACATGATCGCGCAGTACGCGCTGGATTGCTGCATGTTTTGACAGCGTGATTCATGCATCCCGCATACGTATGACTTGATCACTGCACGCCCTAGCGACATCAGGGCCGTGGCTCCACAGGTACATCATGGATGGCCATATTGGATACCGGAAATGCATATTCTAGCACTGTGGGCACTTAGGATGTCCTTGGGTGAGAGTCCCAGAACCTTTTTGGTACCAGGAGATGCTCCAACGTCTAGACCGAGTGGATACACGAGCGCTCGAGTGCCGAATACCAGTAGGCCGCGTCTCCCACTGTGTCGTGGTCGGTTGGAAGGGGGTGTGGCCTTACCCGCCTGAGTGAGAGGGCTATAAGCTAGGCTGAGTTTGACTAGCTCGCAAATGAGTCCGCTATCGACGAGCCGGGTAGGTATTGGCATACTACTGGTCAGGCGGATAGTGAGGTCTTATCCGCTTGCTTGACTGTGCAGCTAGGGAGGTGGCAGTCTCTGCATGTGTATTGGACCCCGGTGATATCCAGAGAGGAACTGTACTGATATACGCATTTGAGGAGTACCGACTTGCTTGGATTGCATTTCGCATATGACATTTGGCTATGTAGGCCTTGCATTGCATCGGTGTGGCCGATGGCATTCATATCTCGCATCATGCCTTGCATTACACAGCCTTGGTATATTCATGGACTTACCGCATACTTGCGCATTGTTCTGATACTGTACACTTGGCGTTTGCCTTATGCACACACTTACACCACCCTCTAAGCTTTTGTAAGCTTATGCACGATAGTTGCGTGCAGGTAGCGTTGGACGGCAGCAGCGCTGAGACAGGAGTGCACATCAGGACCTTTTGGAGCTTTTTGATCACCTTGTATTTCCCTTTCTGCACTGTACTTAAAATTGTTGTTATAGTGGATATGTGGTGATGTTGTTTTGTGACTTGGTTATGTCTGTGGTTATGCTCCTTTACAAAAAAAAATTCATTCTGAAAATCCTCCTTGTAGGATCTCAGGATCGGAATCTGGCATTAGATTATTAGAAGCCGAGAATGGGGCACTACGGAGGCTGTCGACACCGGATTCGACAATCGGGATCCATGTGAATCCAATTTTCGGGTTTGGGGCGTGACAGAAGTTGGTATCAGAGCATAACTTGGGAATACCTGAGTAATACATCACATATCTACTATAAATAGGCTCCGAGTCTGAATGGTTTAACGATTTTTCGACGTAACACTTAATGTATGTGCCTTCGAGGATTCTCAAGACTGATAGGCCATTGTTCCTTCCTGTATGAGACATTATGGCTAGAAGAACGACCCGAGCGAATCCCGCTCCACCACCCGCTACTCCTACTCCACCACCAGATAGTCCTGCCTTTGAGCCTGAGGATGCCACTCATTTTCCTGAGACAGGTGCGGATCCGACCGTACCTGTGAGTGCTACTCAGTTGCAGCAGATGTTGCAGGCGATGACCGCCATTCTTCAGGGGCAGAGCAGGCGTCCCACAGTGTCACCAGCCGAGACTGAGCAGGAGCATGCGAGCGCTCTTCTCAAGGATTTTCGACGGCACGATCCCCCACGTTTTCAGGGTGAGCCGGACCCTACTGCTGCAGAGTTATGGTGCTCCGAGGTGGAGAAGATATTCGACACCATGAGATGTACTACTCAGCAGCGAGTTCCATTGGCTGTATTCCTTCTGCAGGGCGAGGCTCAGTATTGGTGGGCATCTGTGGCCCGATCAGTAGCCATCGATTTTGAGTGGACCTGAGAGGACTTTTTAGACCGGTTTGACCGGAAGTTCTTCCCCAAGCATGTGCGACAGCAGCGCGCACTTGAGTTTGAGACGTTGGTCCAGGGGGACATGTCTGTGTCCCAGTATGAGGCTCGGTTCTTTGCACTATCTAGATTCCCGACGTATCTTGTTGATGATGAGGGGCGGAAGGCCCGCCGTTTTGAGAACGGCTTGCGTCCTGCCCTCCGGAGCCGTGTGATCGGACACATGCTTCCGACATTTAAGGAGATAGTAGAGCGAACCTTGATATATGAGACAGATTGGGCCAGTGTGCAGAGAGCCCGTGATCAGAGGGAAGATCAGAAGAGGAAGGCACCCTCTAGTAGCTCCCATCAGCAGCATCGTTCACAGCAGCGGCGCACGACCCGCCCAGCATTTCGAGCACCAGCAGTACCCCCAGCACCATCTTCGGGATCATTTTCAGGTACTTGCTTTGGGTGCGGTCGTACAGGGCATCGTAGGCACGAGTTTCCCCATCCGCAGCAGCAGCAACAGCCGAGAGCACCGCATCCACCTCCATGACAGCCACCACAGCAGCAGCGACCGCAGTACCAGCCTCCTGTACCTCCTCCACAGCAGCTGAGGCAGCAGACTAGGCCCCCACAGCGACCACAGCAGCAGCAGAGACCTCAGAGGGGACCTGCACCTCCTCAGCAGGCTCAGGGCAGATTTTATACCGCCCAGCAGGACCCTCAGTCATCAGGAGGGGTCGTCGAGGGTACTCTTCCTGTCTCTGCATGCATTGCACGTGTACTATTTGATTCTGGTGCATCGCATTCATTTGTCGCCGATGATTTCTGCCGATCGACCGGTTTGCCGTTGGAGTCTGCCCATGAGGATTTGGTAGTATCGATGCCATTAGGGAAGACCGCAGTGTTGGGCCGATTTTGCGCGTCTTGCCCTATTTTGATTGGGGATATCTTCTTGCTTGCCGACCTATTTATTTTGCCGATGTCCGGTTTTGATGTTATCCTGGGAATGGACTGGCTTGCCGAGTACTACGCCATATTAGACTGCTCTGCGAGGACAGTCACGTTCTGCATACCCGGCGTGCCAGAGTTTCAGTTTGTTGCCGAGCCCAGAGGAGGGCAGCTTTCTTGCTTATTATCGTGTGCCGTTGGGGAGCCAGCTGCTTTGAGTATCGACCAGCTGCCGGTTGTCTGTGGTTTTCCTGATGTGTTTCAGGAGATTCCGGGATTACCACCTCGTCGGCATACCGAGTTTCAGATTGATCTTGTGCCTGGTACTACGCCTATTTCGAAGGCCCCGTATCGTATGGCACCATTGGAGTTACGGGAACTGCAGAAGCAGTTGGACGAGTTGCGCGAGCTAGGCTTTATTCGTTCGAGCAGTTCGCCGTGGGGAGCACCGGTACTCTTCGTAAAGAAGAAGGATGGCTCATTGAGGCTTTGCGTAGACTACCGCGATCTCAACAAGGTCACGATCAAGAACAAGTACCCGCTCCCGAGGATCGATGACTTGTTTGATCAGCTGCAGGAGGCGCAGTTCTTTTCAAAGATAGACTTGCGGTCCGGTTATCATCAGGTTCGGGTTCGAGATGAGGATATCCCGAAGACAGCCTTTAGGACGCGATACGGTCATTTTGAGTTCCAGGTCATGTCCTTCGGACTGACCAATGCGCCCGCAGTATTCATGCAGTTAATGAACGAGGTCTTCCGTCCGTATCTTGATCAGTTTGTCGTGGTGTTTATTGACGACATCCTGATATATTCGAGGACTCATGAGGAGCATGAGCGACATCTTGAGATTACATTGCAGACCCTCCGTGCACACCAGCTTTACGCGAAGCTGGAAAAGTGTGAGTTCTGGCAGGAGGAGGTGAAGTTCCTCGGCCATGTAGTGACGAGGTAGGGTGTCGCTGTAGACCCCTCGAAGATAGATGCCGTGCGTCAGTGGGATCAGCCCACGAATGCATCCGAGATCCGCAGTTTTCTTGGTTTGGTGGGCTACTACCGACGTTTTATTGAGGGATTCTCTCGCATTGCAGCCCCGTTGACCAGATTGACCCGGAAGGGTGCCGAGTTCATTTGGAGCGACGCTTGTGAGCAGGCGTTTATGGAGTTGAAGGACCGCCTCACGTCCGCTCCTGTCCTCACTCTTCCCTCTGGGAGTGATGGATTTGTTGTATTTACTGATGCCTCACGAGTTGGCTTGGGTGCTGTCCTGATGCAGCACGGGAAGCCGGTAGCTTATGCGTCACGACAGCTCAAGGTCCATGAGCTGAACTACCCTACGCACGATCTAGAGCTGGCAGCAGTTGTCTTTGCACTGAAAGTATGGAGACACTATCTTTACGGGGTGAGATTCGAGCTCTTTTCCGATCACAAGAGCTTGAAGTATTTGTTTTCTCAGTCCGAGCTGAACATGAGGCAGAGGCGTTGGATGGAACTCCTGAAGGACTACGATTTTGATCTTCAGTACCACCCGGGCAAGGCGAACGTGGTGGCGGATGCCCTCAGTCGTCAGCCGCGAGGCCTGGTGGATGATTCAGGAGTGGAGGATGCTCGAGGATATAGCAGAGTACGACTTTGAGTTTGGTCTGCAGTCATCTATCATTCAGCTGTCGAGCTTATCGATTCAACCCTCTCTTGTCGTAAGGGTGATCGAGGCTCAGCAGACGGACGAGTCGTTATGGGATTACCGAGCGGAGGTAGCATCTGAGAGTCAGACGGATTGGCAGATTGGTTCTGACGGTGGACTTCGCTTCAGAGGATGATTGTGTGTCCCGGATATTCCTGATTTACGCCGAGAGCTTATGACCGAGGCAGATCGATCGCGTTTCTCTATCCACCCTGGCTCGACGAAGATGTATCGCGATATGAGACGCCAGTATTTTTGGTCAGGGATGAAACGCCAGATAGCCAGTTTTGTAGCCGAGTGTGACACCTGCCAGCGTGTCAAGGCCGACCACCAGAGACCCCCTGGTCTATTGCAGCCGCTGAGCGTCCCGATGTGGAAGTGGGAGCATATATCTACCGATTTTGTCTTGGGTTTGCCGAGGACTCAGCGCTGTCATGACGCCATCTGGGTTGTTGTGGACCGTCTGACGAAGTCGTCACATTTTCTTGCGATTCGTGAGACTTGGCATACAGATCGGCTCGCCAGGATGTTCATTGATGAGATCGTGAGATTGCATGGTGTTCCTGTCTCGATTGTTTCAGACCGAGATCCGAGGTTCACGTCTCAATTTTGGAGGAGCTTCCAGAGAGCGATGGGCACTGATTTGCAGCTCAGCACCGCGTATCATCCGCAGACCGATGGACAGACCGAGAGGGTCAACCAGATCCTTGAGGATATGCTTCGGGCTTGCGCGATTGATTTCGCGGGTAGTTGGGACGAGCACCTGCGATTGGCTGAGTTCGCGTACAACAACAGCTATCAGGCGACCATTGGCATGACTCCTTTTGAGGCATTATATGGCAGACCGTGCAGATCTCCGAGTTGTTGGACCGAGGTTGGAGAGCGGCGTCTCCTAGGTCCCGAGCTTGTGCTGCAGACGTCAGAGGCTATCGACATCATCAGACAGAGGATGCGCACAGCTCAGAGCCGGCAGAAGAGTTTTGCTGATCGTCGGCGTCGTCCCTTGGAGTTTGTCGTCGGGGACTATGTGTATCTCAAGGTCTCACCCATGAAGGGTGTAGTTCGTTTTGGGACGAAGGACAAGCTTGCCCCGAGATTCATAGGACCTTTCGAGATCACTGGGCGCATTGGCGCTGTGGCTTACCGGCTTGCCTTGCCATCGCAGTTGTCTGGCGTCCACAACGTCTTCCATGTCTCTATGTTGAGGAAGTGTGGGTCAGACGTCGTTCCTGTTATCGATTGGCAGCCGTTGGAGGTTCGTGAGGACGCTTCTTATATTGAGCAGCCAGTTCGTATACTCGATCGAAAGGAGCAGGTCCTCAGAACCAAGGTCATTCCCTTGGTGAAAGTACAGTGGGGCCACCATAGTGTGGATGAGGCGTCTTGGGAGCGCGAGGCAGAGATCTGCGAGCGTTATCCCCATCTTTTCGATGATTGATTGTATGATGTATTATGATGCTTGATTATATATGATGTATGTTCCCTATTTCCTTTTTGAGTTATGATTAATTGCGATGGTAACGTAAATTTCGAGGACAAAATTTTTATTAGGTGGGGAGAGCTGTAAGACCCGTATCCTAATTCGCACTGTTCCGTTGATTTTCGCGACCCTTCTCGTCAAATTCCGGCAATCCGCGACTTATGGTTGACGTTGCGCACGACCGTAAGTCGTATCCTATTCATTTGAGCCGGCTTAATCCGAGACTTGTATCATTGCGACCGCACCGTCGCCGCGGTTCCAACGCCGCAACTCACGCACCGATCCGATACCCAGACGATGAGATACGGACCCACGTTCAGTTCGAACAAAAACACCGCGCGTTGTAAATCCCAAGGAATCTCTACAAAGTGTCCCATCAATCACATCAATCAATCCCATCAATCACCTCTCATGTCAAGTACAAGCACCCATACTTCCTTTCTCCACAAGTCAAGCAACCACCCAAGTCAACTAACACATCACTTCACCCATCACTCACCTCACCCATCACTCACCTCACATCACTCCATCTCTCATTAATCACACATCTCTCTCTCATTTCTCAACACTCCAACTCAAAGCAAGAGAGAGCTCACGTCCAAGCTCTCTTCCATGAGAAAGAAGTGATTTTAGTGGCCCACTTCCCATCTCCAAATCCCATCATCCTAGCCATCCATTTCCCATCTCCACCATCAAAGTGAAGCTCTACGTGACCGGCTATCCAACGGGCCAAGAAGATCAAGAGGTGGGTGCTTCTATAGGGTAGATTTATGTGTTTTTATGGTAGACCAAGTGAGGCCCACCGATCAATGGTGTGGATCTCACTTGGGACCCTTATTTATGGCCGATGGACCACTTGGATCATCATGATCGTTCCATGATGGGGCCATTCTCCATGGACCCCATCATGATGTTTATTTCATTTCAAAAAGGTCATCTAGACCGTCCATAACGGTGGAGAATGGATCTCCACCGTTGATTTACATTTTGATGGTCCTTCATTCAAAGGGGTTCGTTATTGTATGATTTCATGTAAGGGAGGGCCCATAATGACGGGGACCCTCCATCATAAGCCGTGTCCCACTCTCCATGTCTCTCTCTCTATTTTATTTTTATTTTTAATTTATTTTATTTTATTTATTACAAAAGGATGGGGTGACCCACTTGAATAGATCCCATCTTGATGTATTTATTTTATCCAAGTGGGGCCCACCTTTCACGCCATTCCCACGCCGCCCATCATGTGGTGGCCCACTTCATCAGGGCCTGCCATTTGAGAAAAAAAAAATATATAATAAATAAAATTATATAACCGTCCAGCGTCCCAGACGCTGGACGTTGTGAAGGAAAAAAAAAAAAGGGAAGAAAAGAAGAATGAAAGAAAAGATTTTGGGTGGCCTCCTTGCATAGGCCCCACCCTGATGTTTATATCCGATCCGAGTCGTCCATCCTCTTACCCACGGCATTCTAGCCGTTGGGTAGAAGTTTGGAGCTGATCCAATCACCTGGTGGGCCATAACGTCAAAGGTCGCACCTTTACCATTCAAACATCACTTTCTTAGTTTATTTCACTTCCATGCATCAAAAAAATTCAAACTCTGGACTCATTTGGACGGCCTCGGGCCACTGATCGTAATGGCCGGAGCAGATTTCATTTTAGTGGGCCCCACAGGTGAAAAACTGCAGAAAAACCACTTTCTTCCCAAATCTTTTTTTTTTTTAAAAACAAGCAGCAGAGGCGCTGCTGCCTCTGCCCATGTCAGACGCCCCAGCGGCGGGCGGTCAGCGGACGCCAAAAAAAAAGAAAAAGGGGGGGGTCCCACGGCTGTTGGTGTGGGCCCCACCTTAATGTTTACTTATCATCCGATCTGCCCATAAGGTGGCCCACCCTCTGAGGTGGGCCCTCTCCAAAAATGAGGCACATCCAAAGCTCAGGCGGCCCACACCACAAGAAACAGTGGTGATTAAATTCCACCATTGAAACCTTTTTGGGGTCCACACAAGTTTTGGATCAAGCTGAAATCTGTTTTTCCTATTCATTCAGGTCTGCATGACCTTATCAATGTGTTGGATGGAAAATAAATATTATGGTGGGCCCCACATGGGACCCACAGTGATGTGGTGCTTGCAATCCACCGTCCGTACGGACGGTGGAGCCCACTGTATATATGTGTGGGTGTGTGTGTGCGTGTGTATGCATGTGTGAGTGCATATGTGTGTGTGCGTGTGTGTATGCGTGTGTGTGTGCATGTGCAGCTATATATAACAACATATATATATATATATATATATATATATATATATATATATATATATGCACATATAATATTATATCACATATAATTTTGTATATAAGTATACATATATTGTTTATAAATTATATATTAAACACAATATGATTGTGATGGTGGGCCTTCATGTGACCCCCACCATGATGCATATGTTGCATCTAAACCGTCCATTTATTGGTTGTTGTAAAATTATTTCATGGCTTGTGCCAAAATGAACTAGATCTATGGTTCAAATGGGCCACCATGGTATGTGTATAGGGCCGTGTTGACCCATTATTGGCCATTCATTTAGGCCCACCTTGGTGCACATCTAAGACCATGGGATTAATCCCATTTGGCATGTGTAATGTCCATGGGATTAAGCCCATTTGGCATATCTAGAGCCCATGGGTTTCGGCCCATTTGATATATACAATGCCCATGAGAACCGGCCCACTTATTCTATATAAGGCCACGGGATCTAAGCCCATTTGGTACATATAAAGCCATGGGATCAGGCCCATTTGAAATGCATGGGGCGCAAATGGAATGGTCCATTGGACATATTTAAAACTCATGTGTGTAGTCCCACTTTGATGTATTTCATGGCCCATGAGTCATAGACCATTGCAATGTATATAAGGCTCCTTGACGAGGCCCATTAACGTAGCCATTTGAAGAATGTAAGGCCCACGCAATTCGGCTCATTTGATATATCCAAGGCCCAGGGATCGAGGCCCAATGGATGTCCTTAGGGTCCATTGCAATGTACGTCTATCATGGATCGTGAAATGATATTTATGGTAAGTCGTGCCTAGAAAATAATGTTGGTTTGACGTCCACATTGTATGTACAATGTTGGTTAAATGTCCGCATTGTAACTTTCTTTAGGGCCCATTGACAGGTCCATAACCGTTGCTATTCATTGCCTCATAACATGCTTAGAATAATCCCATGACTCATGCCCATACGCATCATATGTATGCTTGATATGAGTAATGACTGATCATAGCATACGCCATTGGGCAGACCATCTATGGGGCTCGTTATGTGACTGAGCACCCCACATGATCGCGCAGTACGCGCTGGATTGCTGCATGTTTTGACAGCGTGATTCATGCATCCCGCATACGTATGACTTGATCACTGCACGCCCTAGCGACATCAGGGCCGTGGCTCCACAGGTACATCGTGAATGGCCGTATTGGATACCGAAAATGCATATTCTAGCACTGTGGGCACTTAGGATGTCCTTGGGTGAGAGTCCCAGAACCTTTTTGGTACCAGGAGATGCTCCAACGTCTAGACCGAGTGGATACACGAGCGCCCGAGTGCCGAATACCAGTAGGCCGCGTCTCCCACTGTGTCGTGGTCGGTTGGAAGGGGGTGTGGCCTTACCCGCCTGAGTGAGAGGGCTATAAGCTAGGCTGAGTTTGACTAGCTCGCAAATGAGTCCGCTATCGACGAGCCGGGTAGGTATTGGCATACTACTGGTCAGGCGGATAGTGAGGTCTTATCCGCTTGCTTGACTGTGCAGCTAGGGAGGTGGCAGTCTCTGCATGTGTATTGGACCCCGGTGATATCCAGAGAGGAACTGTACTGATATACGCATTTGAGGAGTACTGACTTGCTTGGATTGCATTTCGCATATGACATTTGGCTATGTAGGCCTTGCATTGCATCGGTGTGGCCGATGGCATTCATATCTCGCATCATGCCTTGCATTACACAGCCTTGGTATATTCATGGACTTGCCGCATACTTGCGCATTGTTCTGATACTGTACACTTGGCGTTTGCCTTATGCACACACTTACACCACCCTCTAAGCTTTTGTAAGCTTATGCACGATAGTTGCGTGCAGGTAGCGTTGGACGGCAGCAGCGCTGAGACAGGAGTGCACATCAGGACCTTTTGGAGCTTTTTGATCACCTTGTATTTCCCTTTCTGCATTGTACTTAAAATTGTTGTTATAGTGGATATGTGGTGATGTTGTTTTGTGACTTGGTTATGTCTGTGGTTATGCTCCTTTACAAAAAAAAATTCATTCTGAAAATCCTCCTTGTAGGATCCCAGGATCGGAATCTGGCATTAGATTATTAGAAGCCGAGAATGGGGCACTACGGAGGCTGTCGACACCGGATTCGGCAATCGGGATTCATGTGAATCCGATTTTCGGGTTTGGGGCGTGACAGTCTGGCTCTGCCTCGTAAGCATCGCCATATCCTGCAGCTAAGTCAGAGTCTAGTTGGTGTTTAAATACCGTCCCAAAATGTGGGAGTGAGTAATCAACTCAGTGGTACTATATAGTAAAAGTTAACATGTTATCAATCCAATCAAGCAGTAATGATAAGGCAGTATAATCACACAAGTCTTAGATACTCTTGTTAATGCAAGGATGATATGAAAAATGATGCATGCCCTCACCACAATCCCCTCTGCGACATCATCTAACGATCGCGACATGACTCACTTCCTCAGTACTCTATCACCAACGCCGTTAGCACATGCAATGTGGTGTTATGAATATGCTTACCAAGTTCTTATTTGTAACGCCCGTGAAAAATCCATACTTGGGCTCGAGTACCAACTCGACCCAAAATTGCGTAGAATTAATTCTTTTAGAAAATATGACTAAGTTAGCTAGCGCAATGCTGGAGTAGCTGGGAAATAGTCCCTGATCACTTTAAATACGTTCTACAAGACCCAATCAAGTAGAGCCAATGACTCTATAATACTCTATAACCTCGGACCAAACTCTAAGCAGGTTTATTCTCTGGACCACTTTGAATCTTTGTATTGGATCTACACCGCGCGTCGAAAGTCCGATACCTCCTATCTTAGACCGTTAGAACCGCCTAGCTGGACTTGACAATCATTTCAAAAATCAAGTCAAACCGATAATCACAAGCTATTTCATTGAGCCCGGACCGAAGAGAGTGCGAATAGGGACAGAATTGAAATTTCAAATTCAAATCTGGCACACGACTTAACGCGTCAGTATTAAGCGTTCTGACCGTCAGAGATCAGCCAGATTACACCCTCGGATCAGGAAAAATTTCTATTCTATATCATGAGACTTTCAGCCCTGATTTAGGTGCGGTGACCGCTGAACTGAAACTGGTCCGCCACGCGCGATCTGCGAACCCTGCCGGACTGAAAACTTAATACGTGCTAGATCTGGTATGCATGAGCTTAAGTCCGATCGCATTCGGCCAGGGGACCACCAGAAAGTATCTTTTGGACCGAAACAGCCCCGAATTGGATATGCACTAAGTGAACTTTGTACCGGAGCCTATTTTCGGCATTTTTGGGCTTATAAAAGGGATTGAAACCCTCACTCCTCTCTCCCATCCGAATTTGAGAGAAACCCTAGATTTGGAGGGAGAAAAGGTGAGAGTTTGAGAGAGAGTGAAGAAGAGATTTTTTCGGCCTTCGTGCCACCTGTTGGTAGTGCCTAAGCAACACCTCCTGATCACCAAGCCGGTGATTCTTTCGCATTTTTAGGTATGAAACAACCCTAGAAGTTGCTGATTTAAGGTTTACTAGGATTCGTAGCATGTTAGCTAATGTAACTCGTAAAACAGGTTCTTTTATCGCCGTAGACGAAGCCTATACGCTCCGTTCAAATTTACGCATCCATAAGAGACTAGGTGCGGATTTTAGACGCTTTGATTGACTGTTTCCAAAGCTTTCAATGACGTTTAATAGTAGATTATCGACGACATCGCCGTTTGACATGTACAACATGCTATCCATTTCCTGTTTCGTAAATCAACGAAGAATATGAGATTTAGGGTATTTTAGTCATTTGTAGGAAGTACTGATTACATTCATATTTTGCTGATGTGATTGACATGGTTTGTTGTCGCATTAGAAAGTTAGGAATACGTGCATAATTAGTTTGGCGAAGAGATTCGCCAAATTACGCACTTCGGGTCGACATACTATATGTAGACTTAAGTGTGTATTGTATGTGTTTGTATAAATGCTTGTATTAGTATGTATTGAATTAAATGATGTTACGAATTAGTTTGAGATGGATTTCTCAATTTATATGTTGACATAAATGATTTCCTACATGTTGACTATGTACATGATTCCATACTATGCATGAAATGTATGTGCTTGAAGATTTGCTTAAGTTGAATGTTATAACATGTGTTAACATGCTCACATGATTGTATTTCAATTCCAATACTCCTACATAAATTGCTGATGTGAATTCATATGTGTTTGGGACTATACTTAGTCCAGGCAGTCGGTAACCGAGCGAATTCGTGGTTGGCTGGTCTTGGCCACGAACGATGCGTCGATGAACGCGAGCCGTGTTCTGGAGTTGGCGGCAGTGGTTAGGCCACGCGAAGTATTTTACGCACTTCATGTCGTTCGACTTGAGATGCGATCGCGCTAGTCGAGCCCGTCAAGTAACCCGACTGACCGATGTATGTTCACCCTGCATGAGTCATAACTGCTTGAACCTAGGGTACTGAACTTACCATTGTAAACCCTGTTAACCATGGTACCTTGATCCACGAAGACTCATGAGCCGGACATGGTGGTATGGGACACCGTGGTCGAGCTGTCGGCCTACGCTGGGGCCACAAACCTCCCCGTAATGACCAGTGAGCACCTAGTCTCGTGAGGAGATTATGGTGGTATGGGACACTATATTCTTGCTGTCGGCCTACACTGATCGGGCAACGAGTCATTTGTAGTGACCGCGAGCGTATTCTGAGTCCACGGGAGGTGACGACCCTTTAGTAGCAGTAGAGTACAGTAGGCCTGTATTGATAAGGTGATGGGGGAGCGGAGCAACGAGTGCGTGCAACAGCCCTGGCAGCCCTTGCAGCGACCTACAAAATATACATCATATGAGATTACTAGGAGTGACGACCCTAGAAAGGATCTGTGTTAGGATTGATATAAGGGAAGTACCTTAGTTTCCCAATCCTGCTGTTTGAATGGACTAATAACAACTCGGAAATCATATCACCATAACATTGCATGTGCCTGGAAGATGTGGAGCACTTGAGGGACGATTGTATGCTGGGGTCGTAAGATGGTGCCGTATGAGGGAGATCGTCGGTGAGGGCATACATCACGTCATGTCATATTGCATTAACAACAGTATTAGGATTGTCTGATTTACTGCTTTACTATTATCGCATGATTGATTTGAGAACATGTAAATCCTTGCTCTATTATTCCACTGAGTTAGCTACTCACTCCCACGTTACGGGATGGTGTTTGCAACACCCACCAGACCCTGTTGTAGATGCAGGTGATGCTGAGATCCAGGAGGCAGAGCCAGACTTCGACGAGGACCAGGACGAGTTCTCGTACATGCAGTATCATGATGGCTTTGCGTAGGCGACCTGGGTTGATGGGACTTCAGTGGGACTATTTTGAACATTTGATTTTGTTCATGTATATGTATATGAGACTCAGAGATGTATTCATACTTTAGAGACAGATGAGATCTACTTTGTTTTTTCCTTACAGTGATATATATATTGTTTAGTCTTCCGCTTGCTTTTATCACTGGATCTAGAGTATGAATTGCAGTTTTGGTATACTTTTACTCATGTAAATGCTTTAAATCAGACAACATTGAATTATAATCATTTTTGTTGCATAAGTGACGGTCTGGAATTCGGGAGTTGAGTTTATACACGACCCCCGATTTTCAGGGTGTTACATTATTAGTCCTTTTCATATAGCAGGATTGGGAAGCTAAGACACCTCCCTTGTATCATTTCCCAACATTGATCCGTTATAGGGTCGTCAATCCTACGATGTCTCATACGATATAATGGTTTTAGGTCGCTGCAAGGGCTATCAGGGCTGTTGCGCGCAATCGTTACACCACTCCCCCATCACCTTATCAATACAGGCCTATTTATATCCTTAAAACTACAACAGGACTCGTCGCCCTTATGCAATGTCAGGATAAACTCAAGGTCACTATAGAGGGCTCGTCACCAATCAGTGTAGGCCGACAGCAAAAATATAGTGTCCCATACCACCATAATCTCCTCAGAGTAGGGTGCTCACTGGTCACTACGGGGAGGTTTGTGGCCCCAGCATAGGCCGACAGCACGACCACGGTGTCCCATACCACCATGCCCGGCTCATGAGTCTTAGGAGATCTTGGTACCATGGTTAACGGAAGTTTCACTGGTAAGCTCAGTGTCTTAGATTCAAACAATAGCGACCAAACATGGTGAACAAGCATTGGTCAATCGGGTTAGTTGATAAACTCAACTAGGCCAAGCGCACGTTGGGTTGAATGACATGGGATGCATAAGCACTCCGTGTGGCCTAACCACTGCCGAATACCCCAAGCACGACTCAGATTCGCTAAACTGATCCTGCGTGGCGAAAACAACCTCGACCACTATTTATGGAACGGTTTCCGATTGCCTGGACTGTAGTACAGCCCCATTCACATACACATACAATAACTAGCATATGATTCATATCCTGCATTCACATGAACAATAATAAAGTATAGCTTGAAATGTAAATAGTACCTGCAGGAATTTATACACACATTTATCATGATTCAACCAAGTACATAATCCATGGAGGAAATCATACACTCATTTAGCATGGATATTCTAAGTCACATGATTCATGAAGAAAATCATTCACACAAACATTATGGTTGAAATCCATATCTCAACTATCTTAGTAAACACATTTTCTAACCATTATCTCATTTAGACATTTTAATAAACACTTAGCTTACACTATTCAACATACATCACGTATGTCGACACCGTTGCAAATTAGGGCAAGTCCTTTCACCAAGGAGTTGTCGCATACATATTAGGCATATCACAACGACGATTTATCATGGCAAGCAAATCAGCAGATTCCATACACATACGTGTATTCTAACATATACATGAAATACGGTCTTTACAATACAAAGTATACGTATGCGGAAGACAAAACAGATAGCATATTTGGCATGTGTAACGGCAAGCACAACATGAATAAATTATTATCTAACATTGAAAGGGTTGAAACCTATAACCTAAGCGTATATAGTCCGCACCTTAAACCAGAAAAGACGTATTCGATATGATTCAGACGATGTGTCTTCGTCAACGGCGGATACGCTACCTATGACATGAAACAGGTTAGTTAGAACTCTACTTCAGCTAGTCTAGGCTTCAAAACAGGTTAGGGTTAGCTTAACTTATCCAAAAACGGAATCAGAATCGCCGGAAGAACGATTCAGAAACGCCGGTTCAATGTATAGACGCACTAGGAAGAATCCTACGGAGTTTCACCTGATTCTCCCACACTTTCTTTCTCTTTTCTTTCTCTTAAATCTCTAGGGTTTGAAAAATTCGTATGGGTTAGAAAGCTAAGGGTTTAAGGCCCTTTTATAAGCCCAAACATAACGAAAACGGATTTTAAGTCAAGGTATACTTAAGTTATAACCAAATCGGGATCTTTCTGATCCAACGGAGCATTTCTGGAGGTCCTTTGATCAAATGCGATCGGACTTAAGCTCACTAGCATTGGATCTTTAGTAAGTTAAGTTTTCAGTCCGATCAAATTTTTAGATCGTCCGTGGTGAACCAGTTTCAATTCTACGGTCACCGAATTTTGATCAAGGCCATAAGTACTTGGACATGTAAGGGCCAACTTTCCTAATCCGAGGGTGAAATTTGGTCGAATTTCAACGGTCAGAACGCTTAAAAATAACGCGCAAGTGAACGGTGCCAGATTTCATAGTAATATAATTAATTTTCTAAAAATCTTCATTTTCTGACTCTCTTTACTCCGGACACAAGAAAATGGTGTCAGGACACCGGTTGGGTTTAATTTTCGAAAGGATGGTCAAGTCCAACTAAGCGGTCATAATGGTCTGAGATTATAAATATCGGACTTTCGACGTGTGGTTTAAATCCAATACAAAGTTACCAAACATTTTCAGGAACAACTAGGTTTAGAGTTGGATCCTAGATTTCAGGGTATTATAGCATTAACGATTCCACAAGTTTTAAGTCTTGCAGAACGTATTTAAAGCGAACAGTACTAATTTCACAGCCAGTCTAACATAGCGCTAGCTAACTTATGGTTAATTTCTAAGAGAATTAATCCTAAGTGATTTCTGATCGAGCTGGTACTCGGGTCTTGGTACGGAATTTTGATGCGGTAGAATATTACAAACTTAATCAGTAGTTGCAGTATTTCTTTCCTAGATTAACTTGATACATTTGAAACTTTGAGTTTTGTACTTAAGGTCCCCAGCTAAGTGCACCTGAATTTTGATATTTGGTTATATGATACTATCTGCATTTGGTTTATGCTATCGCACTCTAATCTTGATATATTGCCCATTTATCTGATTAATTAATTAACACTCAGGTTTTTAGGAAACGAGTTCTATACTCGGGTTTTGAAAATCGGGCCATGATAGTATGATAAGACTAAATGAAATCTAGGATATTTCATTCCTATTGAATGAGTCTACTTATAACTATTAGCGATACGATTTATTAGACTTATGAGCCGGGCATGATAGTATCAGACACTATGTTCAAGTTGTTAGCCTACGATGGGGTGATGAACCTCCTTATAGTGACCAATGAGCAATTATGAATGCTATGATCTTACTATATCATAAATAGAATGGATATCGTGATCACACCACAATTGTGTTTGGGTGACGACTCTGGCATCAATTGTGGTCGTCTTCCACCATGTCGATGAGGTGACTAGCCCTATGTCATCCGAATCCTTTGAGATCGGTCGGGGCTAGTGTTAGTCTCGCATTGGTGATTGTCTGCCTCTAAGTGTAGAGGTTCGTAAGTAATAGCCTCTGAATAGAGGGTCGATCCCACAGAGAGATGATTTATGAGAATGAGAAAATCAAATGCAAAACTAAGTAATGGAAACTAAACAGATTAAATGATTTTGAAAGTTTTAAAGGTATAGAATTCAATTAAATTAAAATAACTTTCAAGCTTCAAAGTTCCACACATATGTTAATAATTAATAAATTATAATGACTTTAATAACATAATTAGGATCCGAGCACTATGGTTAGCCTAATCGAAAAATAAAAAATTTAATTATTTTTAATAAATAATATAAAAGATTAGAGAATCATAGATTAACATCATTAATATATATTCTTAAGCGTTAGTGAATTTAAACATTTAATGTTTATGAGATAATGAATCAAATAATTTAACAGGTAGATAACATCTCCCATTTAAGAAATCTAATTGATTTAGGTTATGCCTATCTATCAATATGGATCTCACATGAGGATCAAAAACCTAAATCTAAATAATTGATAACATACATACACCATTCATCTCATCATTAAAAATAATTAATAATCATAATTTATAAAATCATTAAACCAATGTATTTCCCTTCTAGCTTGGGCTAAAGGGAACTAGAAAAACATAACTAAATAGAAAAATGGAAATGAAACAAGAAAACAGTAAAATAAATTAATACAGATATAAAAAAAACTTATAAAGATCTAAAAACCCTATATCTTACCATTGAATGCTTTGAATGATGCTTAGGAATACCCTCGGAATTCCAATTTATAAGCGGAAAACTCCTTCCTTCAAACCGACTTGAAAAGTTCGGATACTGTCTTAAATTTTTTCACTCTGCGTAAGCTCTGCATAAACCCTTTGATGACATCAAACTGCTTTTAATGTCATCTAAGACTAGCTTTAATGTCATCGAACTAGTTTCGATATCATCAAAGACTGTAATCGACTTGTTAAGCAGCTAAACTTGATTTTCCTGTAATTCTTTGATATCATCGAAGACTGGTCTCGATGTCATCGAACCTAGTTTGATGTTATTAAAGCTTAGATCCTGAGAATTTATGTAGTAATTTTTGCACTTCCTTCATTTTTCACTTGGTTTTTTTGACTCTTGGTGTATTGAAATATTCAATCTTGGTCTCCAAATGTCCATTCTTTTGCCTTGGTGATTCTTGAGCATTAAATCTACACTTTTAACAATGTTTTCACTCTAAGCTCTCAAGTTCACCTTGCAACAAAAATATGAGTAAAACATAACAGTAAATAGTATAATGTTCATAAAATCAAGATATAGATAGGGAGAAATATGAAATATTTGATACTCAACAATTGGCTAGGGAGTTGTTGTTTGGATAATGAACCCAAAAATGGATCAAGGGACATGAGTGATAAGCCGCTACTGCCTCGAGCCTTGTGATCTGATTGAGACCATGATAAAATGGTGGTACCCCAACTTCTCCAATATGCTGAATGAACGAAATTTAATAACTACTTATCTAACATACTCATCAATCACATTACATTAGATATGATCTTGTAATTGGGTGGCGAAGTTCCTTGTGAAGGAGTATTAACATTTACAAAATAGGTGTTGAAGTCGCTTATGAGGGAATGTTGGATTGTAAGAGTATGCATCATGTCAAAATTTCATACGTGCATTTAACAAAAGTATTTAGAAGCAATTGTTTACCTGTTTATCATTACCTGCGTTGATTGTATTGATGACATGTGTAACTTAAAATTAATGGAACCACCGAGTTATCTACTTACTCTCACCTAAGACGGTGTTTTAAAACACCAACCGAGTGATATTGTTGATGCAGGTGCCATCAGGGCCTCCAATAGGTAGGCTTGAATCAGCTTGTACTTTTGTCATGATGTCATGGTGGTATCAGACGAAATTGGAAAACTTTACTTTTATTTAAATTTTGTGCATGTATATGTTAGAGTCTTTGACTGAGCATGCTTTATTATTAATTTTGTTGTATTATCTTTACGGCTTGTATAATTTTCATTTTAGATGATCACTATTATTGAAATTGTACTTTAACTATTGCCCCTATATTTGTGGATATTGATTATCTCTACTTCGCTTTAGACCTGCTAAGTTGAAGTATAATACTCTAATTATTTATGTGTGGAATGAATATGAATCCGAATGATGTCATGTGTGCATTTTTATTTGGTTTACAATCGAAAACTCAGGATCAAAGTCTATGCACTTGAGTTCTAATTTTCGGAGTGTGATAATAGCCTTATCAACAAGTTGGATGGCAAATAGACATTACGGTGGGCCTTAAGAGGTTTTTGATGATAGAAATTCAATTACCACCAGCTTCTTGTGGTCCACCGCATATTTATGTAGCTTCATTTTTGAACTCATACCCTGAAATAATATGTGAAAATGGATGGACAGTATAGATATATAATAAACCCATCAAGCAGGCCCACATTCAACGCCTCACCAAATCCACTCCCATTTATAACTGCGTTAGGTTTGTATGGGTCAGAGATCTCCCTTAGCGGATTCGGTGGACCGGCCAATTAAATACTTATCTTAGTCAGCGTACCTGGGTCCACCTCTTTCACCTAGGAAGTAGGATTGCGCACCGAGTTACTCTGTTCTCTTTTATTATTGCACTGAGTACGCTCTGAGCCCACCGTGAATGGTGGCTTATCCACGCCGTACATCCATTTTTTAATATCATTTATAGGGGATGAGCCGAAAATGAAAGCATGTTCAACGCTGAACCACATCATATGAGACAGTAGGAATAATTTCCACCGTCGAAATCTTTCTGGGCCCACAGTGATGTTTATTTGTGGATCCAAAATTTCTGTGGCACCAAGAAAATTTCAACGGTAAACATTCAATTCACACTGTTTCTATTGTGTGGTTGACTTGACTTTGAATATGCTTCATTTTTTAAACTAAATCCCTAGTAAATTGGACGGACGGAGGGGATAAAAATACATAAATCATTGTGGACCCCCACAGAATTTACTCAGTACGAAATCGGCTTCGAGTAGTACCTGCCTTCAGATGTTCTTACGGGTGTACTGTATGTCCCGGGTGATTAATTCAGGTGCATTTTTGAGGCGTTTGCACCGCATGCGCTTAAAATCCATCGCAATGAGAACAACGGGTGCGCGGATTGGGTACTACCTCCACTGGGACCCTACTTAGAGATGTTCTGCGACGAATGTGTTTTATCCACGCCGTCTATCTATTTTGACATATCATTCTAGTGCACAAACCCAAAAGGTAGATAGATTGAAGGCTTGAGTGGATCACACCACAGCAAGCAACAGTGACAATGAGGCCTACCATCGAAACCTTCTTAGGGCCCACCGTGATGTTTATTTGCCATTGAAACTGTTCGTAAGGTTAGATAGACCTTGATGAAGGGAAAATATAAATATCGGCTTGATTTGAAAGTTCTATGGCCCCCAAGAGGTTTTCAATAGAAGGGGTTCAATTCCCACTATTTCCTTTGGTGTGGTCTACTTGAGCTTTTGGATCTGCCTCCTTTTAGGCCTTAATTCCTAAAATGATACGTCAAGATGGATGGACGGCATGGATAAAACACATACATTAAAGTTGGCTTTATAGAGCCCTGCCAGGACTTTCCGTGGGAGGATAGTACATGATACGTGTCCGACCTACGGTGCCAAAATGAATAGACAAAAGGAGTAATAGAGGAACACTTACATTGTACCCGTGTCAGGAAAAACAGTTGATCGCGACCGTCCACCTAATAGGGTTGCCTCCAATTGTCCACACGGTTCCAGAACCGTTCTTATCCGAAAATCACTTTGCTAGTGACCGTCCATTTCGAGGCCGTTGGATGTGAAGAATCATACGGACCGGCTATCCCTAGAAGGCTCAACTGGTGAACCGTCCCAGTGCTTTTGTTAGAGTACTGTGCCCGGTACCATTAACCATATGGGGCGAGTTACCACCCCCTGAGTGTATCTTAAATTATGATCTGAACCGTTTATGCTTTGGATTCCATGCTACAGGGGCCACTGTCAGAAACATCTGTGAAACAGGTGATTGTTCGTGAAGATAAACATTTAATGGCTCTTATTTAATTTCAAAATTTAAAAGGTCAGGATCATTGAATATGCAATCTGAGATGGAAACCGGGACGCATCAACGGTCGTAAGGTTCTGTTATGGTGAGATTTGATTGGCCCGGCTTAACGTTAAATACATACTCGTCAAATTACCGTGGCCTATTTATGTCACACGTGGCCCAATCCAATCTTACCACATAAGGGCCCTACCAAACTCGGTGTTTTACTGGAGACATGGATTGCATGGATTGCATGGCGAATCTGCGACTATGAGCGTTGGTGGTGGTTACCTAACATGGTGGGATTGAACTTGAAGATGGCATTAGTCAAACATGTATTGATCCAAGTCCCAATTTCACCTGATGTAGATTCCGTACTTAGGCTTATATTTGCTTCAAAGATGATGGGGTGACATAGTGAAATAAAATGGGTGAGTCGTATGTTGCCAGAGATGGTCATCAAACTTTTTAAAATTATCATGAAAGCCTAGACTAAGTGTATCTTTAAAAGCACATGGCCCTCCAATCACTTCTTACTGTGTCACTATATCATTGGTGAGCTGTGATGACACTTTGATTTGTAACCGAATTCGGTTATGAGGTAGGGTGCTCTATACCCTAACAAAATCACCCCATTGGTGCATATTAGGGCAACTTTGATATATGTGTTGTAAATCTATATGATTTATCTGTCTTTTTATCAATATTTTAGTCTTGAGAAGTTGTATAAGCAAATCTTAAGATAAATTAAACAAGTGAAAGATAAACGCAAACAAAAACATGCATAGAAACACATAATTTCACACGAGAAAATACTGATAGTTAAAAATCACAGTATAATGCGATGATCAATTTATCATGAAAAAGAATTACAATAAATAAATAAACTTAGAAATGTGAAAACCCTACTTTCATAATTTTCAAACCCTAGAGATGACTTAGCTCTCATTTTTTGCCCTAATCCTGCATTATACCCTTATATATAATATTACACTCGGAATGAGAAATAAAATTGCACAATTATGCAAAACTATGTGCACTGTTGATTTAACCATCGATCAAGATTGATCGAGCTAATATGTTTGAGCGATCGAACATGGATAAAATTATATGGCAAGCAAACAAGAAAATCTAAAAAAAATTGATTAATCAATTACCCCAGTCAATCCATCCATGACCCGTATTTCAAGATAGATTAAAGGCACCCGATTTCAACATTTAGAACATGGTTAAAAAAATGTAGCAGATCTAAATTTCATCTGGTCTATGCTATAAGAAACACTGGCTATTACACGCGCACCATTAAAGACTTCGTAGGACCCATTGCATTTAATTCCTATTGTGCCGTAAAGTTTAGATTTTACTTTATTTTTGGAATTATATTCTAAAATGAGTCAGGAAAAGTGATGGACGGTATGGATATATAACACATACATCAAGGTGGGCCCCATGCTATGGGAAATACTCACTAGTGTTACCAGGTAACATCCAAGTCACTCCCATCCCATCCTGACTTTCGGGCCACATACAGTAGAGGGAGATAGAGGAGGCTTTATCAAAGAATCTCTCTTGGATATGCAGAATTCCACCAAAACGTGGGCCATAGACTGGTGAAGCAAACTGTTGATAGGATAGGACCCACCCTGGGTGGGGTATACCTAAAAAAATATTAGAAATTGGAAGGTATTAAATGGATAAGCCTTCAATGATAAGAGGTCTATAGGTAGACTGCTAACAAGAAAACATAGTAATATTCAGTCAAAATTAGAGCTGGGCACTGGGCGGCTTAACTCGCTGGCTCAACTCTGGACTTGAACTGAATGAGTGAATCGGTCCGAATTGAGTAGGCTTCATCCAGTCTAAATTCAAATTAAGTCGAGTCTAAATTACCTAATAACTTGATCCGGTTATACTTGACTCGATTTGAAACCTTACTCAGACTCTGGTTCAAGTACACACACCACCACTACCACCCTCCTCCTCCTCCTCCTCCCTTTCTCTCTCCACTCCTTTCCTCCCTCGTCTCTTGATCTAACTGAGTGCTAACTTGACCCAACTTGATACTTCTAATCGAATTGGACTCAGTCCAGATCAGTCTAACCGGACCAGGACTTGGATCGGGTCAGGCATGCTTGACTTGATATTAAGCCGGTTCGAGTCCGGTTTAGGCCTATTTCAAAATAGGATCTAAATAGGTCCGGCTCGACCATCCAATACCAACCGTCCAGTCAGAAACTTTTGATGACAAATGTTTGACATTGTTTATTTTACAGTGCTAGCCTGTAGGCCATCTCCGGAATAATTGGTGGGACCCACCTATCTGATGTTGGCAGCACAAACATGGGACCCACCTGTCTCTAGTCTACCAAACATGGACGAGATATTTTACGGGTCCTGGTCAGAAGTAAACGTCCACTTTGGTGTTATGTAACCTGTCACATCTAATGAATGGCCCAGAATTCTTCATATGTAGACTTACATTATACAAATAATATTTTTGGGAGAGCCGTACACCTACGGCCAGCGGTTGTACCACAATTTATGGTGCACTGCTCTCTTTCCTGCCAATATACCACCTGGAGAAAATCAGGACAGAAAATGATACGCCACACAGTGACCATGGAAAATCAGGCTGATCTTTTCACTGGATGGGGCACACCTATTTGTCAAATCAGGCCGTCGGTTGTCGATCGACTCCGACGGTGTATCCCACCGGTACGTTAAATAAGGCTATCTTTTGTCTTTTCATTTATTCATTCCAACACGTGTCTCACCTGATGAGTGGACCGGGCTGATTTTTGTGCTAGGTGATCTTCAAGCAGGGGCCCATTGTTTTCATGGTTCAGATGGTCTACACGAGTGGCAAGTGGGCAGAAAAGATGGTGCATATCACAAATTGTGATATGTTGCAAACAGGTGAACAGTTGTTTATTTTGGATGGATGGGGAAAGAGGGACGGAAATGGGCCTGACTGGCCCAGCCATTTTCATGGGCCTGACAAGTAATTGAGATGGGCCTTGCTTCAAAATGCAGAGGCCCAATATGTTGGACGTACCATGAGGAAAACCTAGCTTAAAAATTAGCCCCGTCCCACTGAAAACAATGTATAGTCATTGATAAATAGAAAAAAGAAAACAAACGAGTGTGGTACACTCATTGAGTGGATGTGGCTATTTTTTGAAACTGATCCTCATACTGGGGTTAACCTATTGGACGGATTGGATATCTCATACCCATGGAAATTTGTAAGTTTTCCACTGGGTGGATCAGAACTTTTTGTCCAACCAGATGTAGTGGAGACCATCTTTATTATCTTTTACCATCTTTCGTTGTATACAACGCCTTCCAAAATTTGTGAGAGTGAAAGTATTTGTAAGATTTCAGAAATATAAAAGCTTATTAACAGATTGAATTATCCATATAAACAAATGGCTTGGATTTACCCACTTCTCTGCTTTTCATTTATGTGCACAAGTTACTCCTCCCACATTTGAGAAAATGACCACTGTAGACAAAACCTTTTACCCAGCGGTTTTTATCGCGGAATAGAAACTCAAGTTACCAACTTAGATTAGCACGTGCGGACAGCAACGTTGAGGATGAAACTACCCTTCCTGTTTTACTTTTTACTGGCGTTGCTTTTCGACTCCCTTTGACTAAAAACACATGCGCTATTTTTCAACTAAGCTCCATTGCAACGGAAAACCGACGCACGGCCGCTTTTCTTATCATTTTTTTTACTAAAATTCAAACTTTATCATCTCCGTATTATTATTCTACATTTGATTTTGGTGAAGGTTACGTGGAATCCTTCAAAGTGGTTGCATCTTCAATCTTGAAAAGGGTTTAAATTAATCCCTCACTTGAAAGCATCCGTCCTCAACTTGCATTGAGCGAGGCTACAGTCGCTGGAGGTATAAATATTAAAAAAAAACCCTAGTGTGGTTTATAGATACTTTCCTTTATAGTATTGAACAACGATTAACTAAGTACCTGTGTAATTCAGCAAAGGTGCTTGGTCAAACTTAGCCATTACACACTTTAATTTGAAGAAAGAACTCGTCGAAATTGAGACGAGCGGAATTCAACGACAATTGATTGACTACTCGTTGAATTTTATGTGAAGTTTGGTGAATTTCATGTCAGGCTCTTACAATTTCATTTGTTAGGCTTAGTTTATTTTATGCGTTGATTGTTCAAATTCACGTGAAACTTGCTTAATTCCATTTGAAGCTCACTCAATTTCATCTTAGGGCTCACTTAATTTGATTTTAGGGTCACTCAATTTCTTGTTTGTCCAACTCAATTTAATGTTAGGTTTGCTCAATTCATTGTTTGCCCATCTCAATTTCATGGTAGGCTCACTCAATTCAATGTTTGCCCAGCTCAATTTCATGCTAGGCTCACTCAATTCAATGTTCGCCGAACTCAATTTCTAGCCTGTCCTGCTGAACTTTCACTTTTCCCTCTTTGAATATCTAGTTTGCCTCATTCAATTTATAGGTTGCATCGCTGAATTTCTAGTTTGTCTCGTTCAATTTATAGGTTGCGTCGCTAAATTTTCATGTTTGCCTTAATCATTTCCATGTTTGCCGTGCTTAATTTTAGTTGAAGTTTATTCCATTTTTTCCAAAGCTCGCTCAAATTTATCAAGTGCTTGATATTTAGTATTAACGTATATGATGTAATGCTTAAATTCCTATTACTCTAATTCTAATTAACTATGTGTAGAGAATTTAGCCTTGTATCCCCTTATGGTACATTTGTGATTGCCTAAATATAAGTATATTTCTAATAGATATGACATGAACCGTCAAATTACATTTTGTATTGTCTTATAAACCATACAATGTGGAATACTTGTTGAATGTTGAATGAACTTTTAAATATTTCAAATTGCTTTACCATAGTTGAGATTGATATGACATGTTTGTGGGCCGTCATTTGAGCTTAGAGGAATTATAAAAATTCATGTTAAATTCATGTGTTGATGTTTAATATCATGATATGATTATATGTACAATTTAAAGAGCAATCTGGCCAAAATTTAAGGGATGTACGTGGGTATCATGATGTCATGATACATAACATCCACTCATGACATACAAGCTTTACTAGGTGCTCAATGTAAGCCACATGCTGCACCAGTTACTAGAATAACTAATTGAACCTATATAGAATTTCCTTACTAGAAGGAAAATTGCGAACCTATAGACGTAAAAGTTTAGGACCCTTAGGAAATTTCAGATTTAGTTGTTTGAACGTAGTAATGAAACTTAGGTTCCCTTGAAATCATTAGAATACCCATTCAAATTTGGTTGGAATCACATTGGAATTATGACATTTGAGAAGATAGAGACTCAATATTTTAAGTTCTCTAGGAGTTTGCTTGCATAACCATGAAACCTAACGTAGGTCCCCATTAAAAACTTTTAGAATGATCGTCTGAACTTATAACTAAACTTAGGAATTATGGGAGAACAAACAAACTGCTATGATGTATATTAGACTAAACAAGAATGTTCCTTGAACTTGACCTCCAATGAACTTCTTAGCAACTTAGGATTTGAATTTTACCTTAATTTTTCTTAGTTGTAATGACATTGCAAAGACACTCAATAAACAGTAGGTGAAACGAGTTTAGGCATTATAAGCAGTGTAAGACCCGTATCTTGTTCCGTACCTTTCCGTACACTTCCGCGGTCGTACCGGTCGAATTCCGGCAACCTTCGACCCTTAAACGATATCGACGCGTGACCCTGATTCATGTGCCGACAACCCGAGTCGACTCAACCCACGACCAATACCATAGCGACCGCGCCATCGCCGCGGTTCCGACGCCGCGACTCGCGCGCCGAGGCGATACCCTGATCAAGAGTTATGGGCCAACGTTCGGTGTGAGAAAACGCCGCGCGTTGTGAAAATCAAGGGAATCTCTACGATGTGTCATATCAATCACATTAATCCCATCAATCAATCACCCATCAATCCATCACATGTCAAGTACACATCACTCTCACCCATTTTCCCAAGCAACCACAAAAGTCTTCCTAACCTATACCTTTCTTACACAAAAGGGCACAAAAGTCTTCCTATCCCATACCTTTCTTTTACAAAAGGCCACAAAGTCAAAGATTTCTTACACAACCATCACTCACCCATCCATCCATCACTCTCTCTCTCTCTCCCTTTACATCACTCTCTCTCTTTCTCTCTTTCTCATTTGCAAAACCCCAAGCTAAGGAGCTCCATACGTATGGAAATTTGTAAGAGCTCCTAAGCTCCAAGTGGCCCACCTTCCTACCCCAAAATCTCCCATCTCAACCCTCCATTCTTCATCTTAACCATTGAAGTTGAAGCTAAGGTGCCAAGGGACCCCTAGGAGCAAGAAGATCGGACGGTGGGTGCCTCTATAGGGTAGATTTATTTGTTTTTATGGTGGACCAAGTGAGGCCCACCGATCAATGGTATGGATCTCACTTGGGACCCTAATACGTGGCCGATGGACCACTTGGATCATCATGATCGTTCCATGATGGGGCCATTCTCCATGGACCCCATCATGATGTTTATTTTCATTTGAAAAGGTCATCTAGACCATCCATGTTGGTGGGGAAAGGATTCCCACCGTTGATCTTTAGTGTTGATGGTCACATGTGCAAAATGACCCATTTGATGTATGATTTCACATATGGGAGGGCCCATAATGACGGGGTCCCTCCATCACAAGCCGTGTCCCACTCTCCATGTCTCTCTCTCTCTCTTTTATTTTATTTTATTTTATTTTATTATTTTTATTTTATTATTATCTTATTTTATGTGATGAGGTTGTGTGGCCCACTTGAATGGATCCCACCTTAGCATTATATCCTTTTTTTCAAGATTTATTCAAGTGGGGCCCACCATATGCGTTGTACACCCATTAGTGGTGGCCCACTTCATCAGGGCCCACCACCAAATTGTTAAAAAAAAAAAAGGCCAGCTGTCCAGCGTCTGGGACGCTGGACGTTTCAAAGGAAATGAGAAAAAGGGAAAGGAAGAAAAGGGGGTTTTTGGTGGCCCACTTGCATAGGCTCCACACTGATGTATTGCTCGAATCCAAGCCGTCCATTCCTTTCACCATCCCATTTTAGGCGTTGAGCCAGAAGATGAGATTAAACGGAGCACCTGGTGGGCCATAGCGTCAAAGATCGCACCCTCACCATTCAAACATCCTTTTCTTAATTTATTTCACTTCAAAGCATCAAAAAAATTCAAACTCTGGACTCATTTGTACGGCCTTGGGCCACTGATCGTAATGGCCGAGGCGGATTTCACTTTGGCGGGCCCCACGTGCGAAAAACCTCGGGAAACAGTTTTTTTTTCTTTTTTTCTTAAAATCAAATGGCAGAGGCAAGCCTCTGCCTCTTACTGTCAGCAGCAGACGTCGGACGTCCGGCTTGGGACCCACGGCTCCAGCCGTGGGCCCCACTGTAATGTTGGTTTGCCATTCAACCCGTTCATGAGGTGGGTCCCATCCTCGGGTGGGCCCCCTCCAAAAATGAGTAAGATCCAAAACTCAGGTGGCCCACACCACGCGAAACAGTGTGAATTAAATTCTATCGTTAAAAAAATTTCTGAGGCCCACAGAAGTATTAGATCAAGCTGAAATTTATGTGTTTTCCTTCATCCAGGTCCGAGTGACCTTGTGAATGGGTTGGATTGCCAAAAAAATATTACAGTAGGCCCCACATGGGACCCACATTTTTGTATGTGCTTTAATGCACCGTCCACAGCCGTGGACGGTGGACTCCCACCTGATGTTCGTGTGACCTCCACCGTCCAGCGACGGTGGGGCTCTGTGTGATGTATGTGTTATATCCGCACTGTCCACTGGACAGTGGGACCCACCATGATGCATGTGGTGCATCTAGACTGTCCATCCACCTAGTGAGATCATTTTAAAGCATGGGTCGTTAGTTGGGTGGACCAATCCCATATGGGTTAGGCCCATTGGATTTGTAAAAGGCATATGGGCTAGGCCCATTTGATTTATAAGATGCTTATGGGCTGGGCCCATTTGATCCATTTAAGGCCTAAGAATTTGGGCCCACTTGATATGTAAAGCCTATGGGCTTAGGCTCACTTGTTATCTAAGGCCTATGGGCTAGGCCCATTTGAATTTCAAAAAGGGCATGGACTAGGCCCATTTGATGTACTTCAAGGCCCATGTAATTGGGCCCCTTTTTGTTGAAATTTTAAAGCCCATAGAAGTAGGCCATTTGATATATTGTAAGGCCCATGGGACTAAACCCATTTGATTATAAAAGGGTCCATGGGATTAGGCCCACTGGACTTATTTGAGAACCATGAGTTGGGCTCATTTTATTTAATAAAGGCCTAAGGGTTTAGGCCCATTTGACTCATGTTAAGCCTATGGGTTGAGTCCCTTTTTACGTACATGTGGGGGCCCAATTGGTGTGACCCATTGGTCACATATTAAACTCATGAGACTAAGCTCATTTGATGCAATCCTAGGTCCATGGGTTTTGGCCCATTGCAATGCATGTCAGACCCATTAGTGTGGCCCATTATATGGCCCATCTGATGAATAAAAGGCCCATAAGATGTGGCCTATTGGATATATATATGTAAGGCCCAATGGAATGAACCTACGGTCCATTGCAATGTGTAATTCCCATACAGTCTATCTAGCGTTGTTTACAAAGATCGTGCCTGAGAAGCAATGTTGGTTTGACGTCCACATTGCGAGTGTAATGCTGGTTGGATGTCCACATTACGACTCTCCTTGGGGCCCATTACTGAGCCGTACTTATTGTGTATAGGCCGTCCAGGTCCATCTGCATTGTAAGATAGTTCATTTTATTATAATATGTTAGTACAGTTCCATGACTCATGATCATACGCATCATATGTATGCTTGACGTGAGAGTTGTCTGATCATAGCATTTGCCTTCGGGCAGGTTGTTTATGGGCTCCCAGTTAGGCGGTGTTTCCCTACATGAGCGCATGATATGCGCAGGATTAGTTGCATGACTGGATAGCGTGATTCATGCATTCTGCATTTGTGTGATATGGTTATTGTACGCCCTAGCGACATCGGGGCCGTAGCCTCCACAGACAGATCGTGGTTGGCAGGATTGGATACCGAAAATCTTATTCTACATGGGGTACTATAGATATCCCTGGGTGAAAGTTCCTAAACCCTTATAGTACCAAGAGGTTGCTCCAACGTCTAAACCGAGTGGATAGATGAGCGCTGAGTGCCGAATACCAGTTGGCTGCGCTCTCCACTGTGTCGTGGTCAGTTGGAAGGGGGTGCGGCCTTACCCTGCTCGAGAGTAGGGGGCAATGCTAGGCTGAGTTTGACCAGCTCGAGAAATGGGTCCGCTATCGACGAGTCGCGCCCGATATTGGCAGACGGATAGTGAGGTCTCTTCACACTTACCTTATTGCGCGTGATGTGACGGCAATCTGGTTTAGAGTGTACTAGACCCCGGTGATATTTCATATTTTGAGCCGTATTGATGTATGGATATAGATGAGGATCTATATGTTTGAGTTGCATTGCACATTGCATGGCCTTGGGGTGGCCGATACCATTCATGCCTTGCATTGCATAACTTTAGTACGGCTCATGATCTTATGGTTGCATCTGCATATTCCGCATTATTCAGACATTTTCTGATCATATTACTACCTTGCGCACACACTTTCACCACCCTCTAAGCTTTCTGTAAGCTTATGCACGACCGTTGCGTGCAGGTGACGTTGGATCGCAGCAGCGCTGAGGCAGGAGCACGTTGCTGATCATTTTGGAGTTTTTGTACTTTACCATTGTATTTCCCTTTATGCTCATTGTACTTGTAAAGTTTTTGATCATAGTGGAAATGTAATGGAGTGCTTGGTTGTTGTTTGTGGGTTATGCCTTTGGTTATGCTTATTACGAATCAAACTGATGTTGAAAATCCTCCTCGTAGCATCCCAGGATCGGAACCTGGTGAATGGGAGCTAGGAGCCGAGAATGGGGTTCTACGGAGTCTGTCGGCACCGGATTCGGCGATCGAAAATTTTGTGAGCCCGGTTTCCGAGTTTGGGGCGTGACAAGCAGTTCCTTACCCATTACATTGTACATTAGATCAAATTTAAGCACTCCCTACACTTAAAACCCGCACTAAAAGTTAAAAATAGAAATTCACTAAGAAATCTCATTAGTTAAAAATGATATTTCTAGTAATTTTTAGCAATTAACACAAACTAGAAGTGAATGTATAAAGGTTTGAGAAAAAATTTCCTGCTCTAAATGGAGCATATTGAGACTAGGATTTTGTATTTCGAATCCCCAAATACATCTCGTTGATCAGAAACAACATCTCTCGTATGTTCCAACAATTAGAAATAATTAATAGTGAAATTTTAGGTGAAATTTCAACCCTAAACTTTGCTTGTTGAGACTAGCTTTGAAAATCTATGTAAGTTTAACATATTTTAAACCCAAATCCTCATGTAGAAATGTTAGGTTTGTATATATATTTTTTGAAAGTGTACTAGGCCATCATATAATTGTCCCTTGTTAAAATAGAAGACCATATGGATATTCCATGATAGATAGCGTCGCTGAATTTAACAAGCACCACATGAAATCATTCCTATTTCTGAATTTGTAATCTATATAAGCTCTTCTTATTTATTTATTTTTTTAAAAAAAATTTAACGCATTGCTTACATTTTATTTCCTTAAGCTATGTATCATCGTTATCTATTATGGAATGTGAGTACTCGCTCCTTTATTATTTAATCGAGTTTTGTCTTATGGCAAGCTTCCATTGCTTAATGATTCACTAATATAATATCATTGTATTGGTTTTCAGATAATATCTACGAGAATCATCTGCTGTTATGGCGGGGAGATTGAATATGAAAACAAGCGATACTCATACATTGGTGGGGATTCGAAAACTTTTTCACTATTTGTCGAGACTATGTATGAGGAACTTCTATCTAGAATTTACAGGATTATTAAGAGTCAACCAACAGATTGTGATATTAGGATGAAAGTAATGTATCCTTGTATAAATGAATCAATCCCTCCAACTGTAATCGCAGACGAAGATGACGTGCGAGAGTTCCTGGTAACACAGTTGGAGCATTCGGATAAATTCATTCCCTTAGTCATCGAGACAACGCAACACATTAATAGGCCAACACACATAGACAGTTTTTTTGAGGAACATGGCGTAGAATTTCAATACAGGGCATCTCCATTACAAGTGGTAGTGAGCAACGATCAACTGCCCAAGTCGCCTCAAACATTAAACTTTGTGAGTAGCCAAGTCAGCTAGGCACGTGACCTTAACCTCACTGATGAGTACAAGACACCGCCTTTAGCAATAACAGCAAATCTTCCATCATCATCCACCACCCGAGCTATGCGTGTAAGCGACATTCCACTTCCAGACCTTGCTGAAAGTGGAAACTTCATCACTCGTCAAGTTCCCGTGCCATTTGATGATGCTGCATTCACCAATACAGCACTGCTAGAATATACACATTTGTTGGGTGAACCGATCGATATAGCTATTAAACAAACATTTAAGGATAAGAGTCGATGCTAGTATGTTCTAAGCTAATTTGCAATTCGTAATAAATTTCAGTATAGGGTGCTCTACTTAAATTCTAGCAGATTTAGCGTGGTGTGCTTTGAAGATAAATGCGACTGGAGTGTTCATGCAACTCGGGTGAATGATACTGGGATATTTAAGATATGAAAATATACTTCAGAACACACGTGCGACATGTCGTGGATGAAGAGTGATCACCGGCAAGCAAGCAGTAAGTTAGTGTGTGATCTGATTGTTAGCCGCATTGAGCAATGGCTAAGTTTGAGGCCACGTGATATTATCTTCGCTATGCAAGAGAAATATAATGTTCTTATCAGTTATAGGAAGGCATGGAAAGCTAAGGAGCTTGCAATTAATCAGGTGATGAGGTCTTATGAAGACTCTTACAATCAACTCCCCTTGTATTTGCATGAGTTGAGGATGGTCAACCCGGGGACAGTGACTGTCGTGCTTGTTAACCAAGAGACTTTGAGGTTTGAGAGGTGTTTTGTAGCGCTTGGACAATGCGTTCGAAGTTTTCAGAATTCTATGCGGAGGGTATTGGCCATTGACGGGACACACTTAAAGGGTAAATACAAGGGTGTTCTGTTCAACGCTATGGCCTTAGATGGGGACAATCATATATTTTCAATTGCGTTTGGCATCGGGGAATCAGAGAACAACATGAGTTAGAATTGGTTCCTTACCTACTTTAACGATGCGTTAGGGTATTTGGAGGGTCTTGTGATTATTTTCGATCGACATAAAGGTTTAATGAAAGAAGTTCTCCAAGTATTCCCACATGCAATTTATGGATACTGTGCGTACCATATTTATAGAAACTTGGTGGACACCTTTAAAGACAAGTTATTGGAGATATACTACTGGCGGGCAGTGAAGACTTGTAGGAGGGCTGAATTTGAAAAATTAATGCATGATATTGAAATAGCAAACCCCCCAGTACATGCATGACTGACAGAAATCGGCTACGAAAGATGGGCATCTTCACACTTTTCAGGTAAAAGATTCAACTTGGTCACCACAAACATATCCGAGTGTGTTAACGCTCTCTTCAAAGAAGCACGAGAATACCCCATTTCTAAATTGATAGAGGCAGTAAGATGTAAGATACAAGAATTTTTTTACAAGAGAAGAGAATCTGCAGCCTCATTTGTAGGTTCGTTGACACCATGGGCAGAGCAACAGTTAAAGGACCTTATACAGAAGGCGCGAGGTGTTCGCTGTCATCCGATTTCTCGAGATGAGTACTATGTTGTGGGAGATTATAATGATACAGTCAAGCTTAGCTCGCTTTCATGTACATGTCGCGAGTTTAACGTGAAGGGGTACCCTTGTATGCATGTCCTGTCAACATGTATAAACTACAATCTTCATCATTACTCGTACTGCTCCCCATTCTACACAGTGCAAAATTACTTGAGCACATATAACGAATCGGTGTACCCAGTACGTGATAAGAGCGAATGAGAGATTACAGATGGCTTCAAGGAGTATTGTGCGAAAATTAAACCCCTGGGACAGAAGAGGCCATCTGGAAGACCAAAAAAGTTAAGAATTCTCTCGCGTGGAGAAGAATCGAAAACATTAAAGTGTGGTCGATGCAAACAAACCGGCCATAATCGCCAGACGTACAAGTTTCCTATACTTGATGTATAGCATACTTTGTATTTTATTTAGTGTTTTGTATGATATATGTTGTAATATATTTCCTCTCATGCAATAATTTTTTGGTTGTCTCGCTCAATTTCTAAGTTGCCTCACTCATTTTTAGTTTGTTGTACTAAATTTCTTATGCTGCCTCACTTAATTTCTACTTTGCCTCGCTCAATTCCTCTGTTCTCTCGTTCAATTACTAGGTTCCCTTGCTCAATTTCTAGGTTGCCTCGCTCGATTCCTAAGTTCCCTCACTGAATTTCTAGGTTCTCTCGCCTAATTTCTAGGTTGCCTCGCTCAATTCATCAGTTCCCTCACTTAATTCCCAGGTTCCCTAACTGAATTGAGTGGTTCCCTCGTTGAATTCCTAGGTTTCCTCGCTCATTTTCTAGGTTGCATCGCTCAATTACTACATTTCCTTGCTGAATTCTTAGGTTCCCTTGCTTATTTTCGAGGTTCCCTCGCTTAATTTTTAGGTTCCCTCGCTCAATTTCTAGGTTGCCTTGCTCAATTAGTAGGTTCCCTCACTCAAGGTAGTGAGGTAATAGATCAACATGCTCCTCAACAACTGCATGTAGAGCTGCATCTAATAATATTGGCATTGTACTTAATGACTGCACTGCCTGTTACTCATTGACTACAACTCAACACTGTAACCTAGTTGCTGTTAGTACCTCACTAGTTTCAAATGGCTGCTTTCAAGTTAGAAGTAAACCCAGGGCAATTTGACAATGAGTAAGTTATAACTTCCACAATCACAACACAACAGGAATTCTGGATAGGTTAGGTGAGGTTGGTACAATCACATGTACTTCAGTCAGTTGGATTGATGCTATTTGTTTGGATTGCAACAACATGAATTCCCACATTATAACCATTTAGTTCATTCCAGTAGCATTTTTCTATGGCAATCAGTTGCGATTTGAATAGCATTTTTTTAATGCAAGATGAAAACAACATGAATTTGCGAATCTTTTCATTCAAAATCATGCATCATGATGCATTCGTCTTGCATTTGGGCATTAAATACAATGGGGCAAATTTCATTACAAAATCATTCACCTATGAATCTAAACACGTATTGAACAATCATTTCTGTAAAATAACAATCTTAGAGAGGCAAAGAAAAGAAGCAATCAATTTCTTAAATAAGAAAATGAAAAATGATCTAAGGAATTCATATGGATTGACAGTATAGGTAAATTTAGTTTCTTGTATATGGATGTTGGTCTTCGTCTTCTTCATGTGATTGCCAGAAAAAAGTGTGCACAACATTGGACATGTATATCAACCATCTATATTAAGTCCAGGTACCTTCTGCATTGGCTATACTCATCCTTCGTATACGTGGCATAAGCACATGCTGGTTTGAATTTAGATGCTGCTCAACATTGGACTCACTGTGAATGGAACATAGTTTAATCAAACTGATGGATCAAAAGGGGCAAGAACTTCAAAGGATTTAGACTCTGGGATATTGTGATTGTTTAACTTTTGACAGAACCCATATACTAGCCTAGAGTCCTATGCAATCAAGTTTTGGTTTGTTTTTGGATATTCACTCCTACCTTGTTTAGTTTTCAAGTAGGCGGACTGCATTAAAGTGGGCTGATCATCAAGCCTGACCCGGTTGACCGGATGTACCAGGTCGACCTCGACACACTAGACAGTGGACCCGGTCGACCGGATGTACCGAAAAAAGAAGATGTTGCGCACCCTTAAGGAAGTGTTATGTCGTGTTCAAAAGGATGGAGCAGCACCGCATCCGACTGATTCACAGGACCATTAGGTCTCAGGTTAAGCGATGTTTGTGGTGATGTGTTTTCTGTTTACCGGGTTGAAAGAAGTGGATCAGTTCCACCTAGTAGTTTAATAGTTAGTAGTTGGGTTTTTATTTTTTTAAGCCATGTTTTTTGGTATCTATGCAATCAATGTACAATCTCAAATTATAAAACTACTTGTTTCCACTTTGTCGTACCATGTGTAGTACTGTATGGATGTTCTCATTTTACTAGATGTTCCCTACTATATCACTCTTATTCCCTTCATCATGAAACCTATGTTACTAAGAAGAAATACAAAAGCAATTGGAGATACTGGACCTTTATTAGGTTCCATGAATCTTTGTTATTCACAATATGTTAGGATTTTTGTTATCATGCATTTTTCTAGTGTAATAGAGAGAGAGAGAGAGCTCTGAAAGTCAGTAAAAAGCCTCACAGCAGGCTTTTCCAATTCAAGTAGATATGGTCTTCCCACCTTGTGATGATGTGGGCCCATCCATCGTCAATTTTATGTTCCTCTCATCTGAAGCTTCTGCATCATGTTCCTTGTCAAACCTGAGCTCTGACATGTCTTGTTTTGCCATCAAGTTCTTAGACAAGCAGAAATAAACATTAAATAAGATGTCAAGCATTGTCATGAGAGCAAAAGACTAGATTTTAAACTAGGAGTTTTCTGGCCCTTCCACCTATTTCAAATATTGGGTCCATGTGCTGAGTGGACCAGATTTGTTTTTGGGAAAACCTGTAGAAGGTTGGACCAACCTGATGTATGAATTGGATATCATACTTATGTGCCTTGATGGCACATGTGTGGCATGTACATGAGCTTTATTGCATGTGTATGCTAAGCAAAGCTCTTAAAAACCTCATTTGTAAGTTCTCTACAGAGGAAACTCCAGGTGGAAACAATGTGCCAGCCAGCTCCAATCTCAGATAAGGGTTGTTGTGTACCAACACATGTAATGGCCAGTGCAATACACAAAGATAAATGACCCAGTGAGTTGGACTTCTCAAGAATGCACTCCTGTCAATGAAACAATGACATTTAAATAGAACCAGCAATCCACACTCATGTGGCTACCAATACCATCATAATATCATGATAATAGGTGTGTTCTGAAATGAAAGGTCTTTACTGATTCAGAAAAGAATTTACAACAAAAGGCTTAATAGAAATTAAAATATAATGATCAAATATCCCCATCATTAGAGATATTCCTTTAACAACATCTATAGCCAACAGCAACCTCTGTCTCCTCTTGACGGACATGATGAAAGGAACCACGATGAAATAGAATATGTCAAGGCAAATCAAGTTCGTTGGGGTCGATTACTAGCAGAATTATCAACTTAGCTATAGATTGGAGTCTGCAGTGAACAGTTGTTGATTTCATTTTATTTTTTAAAGGAAGGGCCACGCCCGTCACCTGGCAGCAGACTCTGAAATATCCCCACAAAACATGAATAAATGAATACGGAAAAAATGAACAAACAACTACACAAAACAGAGAAAAAGTGGTTCGGGGTCAACCGGCTAAACCCGGTCGACCGGGTATCCTGAACAACGAGTTGGGGTCGACCGGCTAAACCCGGTCAACCATTATATGGAATCTCATATTCACCTCTAACTAGGTGGCATATCAGCTGTGCTGGCTAGGGATGTATTGCTTGGATGGATAGAAGTGTGGGTTAACTTGCTCTCATATGATTCATGGGGTGGTTAGAAATGTGGTCCATTGAAATAAATTGAGCGGGGCTTAGGTTGAACCCTTACTAGATAAATTTTTTTGTTGATTCAAATTCAAGGAAAATTTGTGCATTTATTCTGGGAATATTAATGGTACATAGAAAGATATCCATGTATATTCTTTCAATGAAAGATTTCGTAAAATATTGCCGACCTGTCTCGTTAGGAACACATATAGCTTAACAATGGGTCAGACAGATGACCCGTCCTGACCTGGCCAACCTGTTGAAGGCGACAAGTATAGATACATTCAGAAGATGCATGTATCTATTAATTGTGCAGGGCTGGCATATCTTTAGCCCATATTCCACTCTTAAAACTTTTGTGCAGCCTTGCTTTGTTGGGTCAGGTCTGTTGAGGTCAACTCTATTACAATTAATTGGATTGGGTATGAGCTAATGCCTGATGAATATTAAGTGGGTTCAGTCTGGCCACAGGGTAGAGGTCCATGGGTCCAGTTCAGTACGAAATTCTTGGACTGTTAAATAGTTTTGGTTTGGGCAGACCCTGACCTGACCTGAAGCCAACCCATTGTCACCTTAGTTCCAGCCTAGCCTGGCATTGCCCGATGAATATTTTGATAGTGGGTCCAGTTACCACCTTGTAGCAGCAAATCCTGCCAGAGTTCTTAATCCTTCTTCAACGGTGGGTCCAGTTACCACCTTGTAGCAGCCCGGAGTTCTTCTTCCACTACCTATCCATAGGTGGCCATTCAGGTCCATATTCCCAATCACAGTACACATTTGCCACATGTACTACAAACTACAGTTCATTACGAGTGATACAATACTCCAGCAGCTTATGATACTTGATATGGAAGCACTCAAAAATTGAACACATGGCATACATTAACCAAAACTGAATTGACCAAATTCTGCTAGAGTTTCAAAGTTTTTCTCTTTCATTATATCTTTTCCACGGAAATAAGATCACCTATAATTATATTATAAAAGAAATTGCAGATTCTAAATCAAGCATCACTGGCAAAACTATGACAACCATCTATTGCACAATGACCGTATATGATAAAAAAACATGAACCAAAAACCATGGCAGTCTTATCAAAAGCCTCGTTTTCCAGACCAGAGCTCTGGTTTGTGTGTCCCCCATCAATGAACCCAAGGACTAAAATGTCCTCGAGTACTTTCTGATCTCGTACATTATCGACGATATGGAAACCAGATCCTTGTTCAGCGCATTGCCACCTACAATTCTCTCTATGCAATCCGTCAGCCTGGTGTAATAAAGAAGCAGCTCTATCAGTGTGGCTCTTAAAATCTCCGTGCAGCACAAGAAGTTGCTGAAAGACGTAATGACATCTTTGTGCATTAGCTCTATCGCTGCTTTCCATCGGCTTGCGAAATCTTTGACCAGTAATTCGACATCAGCGACGGTGATGTGCTTCTCTAAGCTAGAACTTGGGTCTTCGGCTGATACAAACATCATGTAAATAAGCTTCTCTCTATGGATTTATTTATTTATTTATTTTAATTGAATGTGCAGGATTTAGCTGTAAGGTTTTGTTTCGATGCTTACAGGCACGGGTCTTTACAAATTTGATAAGAACATCATGTTGGCCAAACCATGTAAATTTAAAATTTTAGGAATGATTTAACACTCTTCCCTGTGGTGAAAAACCCTCTTCCCTATTGTGTGGCTAATGTAAGTCTTGGATTTCCTTATAGTGTGGATCTGATGCATGTTTGTCCTATAATGATTAGTTAGCTGTCACATGTCATCCTTTCCATGTGCCTATGCAATTCAGGCCATTTCAGTCCCAATTTCTCTCTTCCTTTCTCACGCCACATCTTCTAACCTACTTAATAGTTTCAGGCTAAAAACTAAGCACAACATAATATGCATGACCTGAGGCTGAGTACTGGCCATCCCTACATGGGCTGACAGAGTCAAAGAAGATTGTCAGCTCTAATTCAATGGTCTCTTTCAATGTGGGCCATGCAAAATAAAACCTTGTAATAGATTAGGCTTGATAAGCCCAAACAAACCAGTTTAAAATCTAGACCAAATACATCCATTGATGGGTCTACTACTTGAAATTTTGCAAAACCCAACAAAATGGAGACTTGACTCTAAGTCGCTAGAGTTGATTGTCATAACCATCCAGTCATGGATTGGAAAAAGGAGAGGTGCATTGATTACAATTGAGGAGATCCAATCACTGGTTTGGTGTGGGGTCCACTGGGGAGAGGACGAGACAGATGGGAGATGAGAGAAATGTAAGAGAGGGAGAGAATGCATGAAATGACTTAAGCTTACAATTCTAGGTTTCTATAAATTAAGAAAACAAGTCATCAAGCATGTATAATACCTTTAGATTATTATCCTAATGAGTGTTCCAAATGCCTTTTATTAATATAATGTATTATGTTATAATACTTAGTTTTTATTATTTATAATGAACTATATTATGAGCTATCAAAGCGTGCCTTAGAAGTCTCGAGATATGGGAAGTCTAGTCCAGTTTGCTTTGGAAGTTTACACAACTCAATGTTGCACAGCACGCCAACAACACAGTGGGCCGAGATCCAATCTCAGGCCTCACCCAGAAACGATAAACGGATGAAAATATAAACTAGAAACAGATCAAAGCAATCCAAACAAAACACAAGAAAAGATATACGTAGAAAAATCCCAAACTAGGGTAAAAAACCACGGATGCAAACTTTCACTATGAAGAAACAAAGATTATAAGAAAAAATACTAACCTCTCCCTTAAAAGAATATAGAAATCCCTTAGCCCACACCTTAGAATTACTTTTCCTTCTTTCTCATCTCCCTAGAAAAGCCCTAGGATTTACAGTTTAGGTAACTTCCCTTCCGCACCCTTGCGAAAGGCGACACCAAAATCTGCTATCTGTATTAGTTTCGAAAACAATCTACGTAACCTACGACCGGTCCTAACTGTCCTACGACCGGTCCTAGCCCTCCTACGACCAGTCCTAGGGCCCAAAACAGTAAAAACAGCATCGCTGGACTTTGAGTCGAGCCGGTCCACGACCGGTCGTAGCCGTGCTACGACCGGTTGTAGGCGGCCCAATGTGGCTCCATATTCTTAACAATCTCTCACTTGGAGACACATTACTATAAACCTTCGTCTTCTTCATCCGGAGTGTACCACCTCCTCGTCTTCATGCTTGAAGACCAATCAAAGCTGAACAGAGCTTCAGCTCCTCCCTTGTGACCATCTTGGTCAACATATCTGCAGGATTCTCACTTGTATGAATCTTCTCCAGAACAATCGAACCATCTTCCAGTAACGAACGTATGAAGTGATATCTGATGGCAATATGCTTGGTCCTTGAATGAAAGGCTGAATTCTTAGCTAAGTGTATTGCACTCTGACTGTCACTGTACAACTTGCAATCTACTTGCTTCTTACCTAACTCTTCCATAAAACCTTACATCCACACCATCTCCTTACATGCTTCTATAGCTGCAATATATTCTGATTCTGTCGTACTGATAGATACTATCTTCTGTAACTGAGAGACCCAACTGACTGCAGCACTACTCAGAGTAAACACATAACCTGTAGTGCTTCTTCTGCTATTGATATCTCCTGCTAAATCTGAATCCACGTAGCCTTGTAGCTTGATTTCTGATCCACCATAACACAACCCTACATCCTTAGTGCCCACCAGGTATCTAAGGATCCACTTCACAGCTTTCCAATATTCCTTTCCAGGATTGTTCATGAACTTGCTAACAACTCCCACTGCTTGAGCAATGTCTGGCCTTGTGCTCACCATAGCATACATGAGACTCCCAATAGCTGACGCGTATGAGACTTTGGCCATGTAGTCTCGTTCCTCCTACGTCTTTGCACCTTGCTCCTTAGATAGCTTGAAGTGGTTAGCTAATGGAGTGCTAACCGGCTTAGCACCTCTCATATTGAAACGATCAAGTACCTTGGCTATGTACTCTATCTGTGACAAAACTAATTTTTTATTTTCCCTATCACGTTTTATCCTCATGCCTAGGATTTTTTTTTGCAGCTCCTAAATCCTTCATGCAAATTCTCTAGACAATTGTCTTTTGAGATCTGAGATGTTCTTCATGCTTGAACCGGCCACAAGCATATAATCAACGTATAGAAGAAGGATGATGTATGACATATCAAACTTCTTCAAGTAAGAACAGTGGTCTGCATGACATCTCCTAAAATCATTTTTCGACATGAAACTATCGAACTTCTTGTACCACTGCCTCGGGGCCTGTTTCAGGCCATATAGACTTTTCTTTAGTCTTCACACCTTGTTCTCATTACCTGGTGCCACGTATCCTGTCGGCTGATGCATATATATTTCTTCTTCAAGGTCCCCATGAAGAAAGGCTGTCTTAACATCTAGCTGCTCTAGATGTAAGTTCTCCGTAGCCACTATACTCAAGACCATGCGAATCATAGACGTTTTCACTACCAGTGAAAATATTTCAGTGAAATCGATACCTGTCTTCTGTTGAAACCCTTTTACAACCAGTCTCGCCTTGTACCATTTCGAACCATCATGCTCCTCCTTCAGTCTGTAAACTCACTTGTTATGAATAGCTTTCTTACCCTTGGGTAGAGTGACTAGCTCCCATGTACGATTAGACTCAAGAGAGTCCATCTCCTCATCCATGGCTTGCTCCCACTTAACCTGTGTATCTGAATGTAATGCCTCTTCAAAACACTCTGGCTCACCATTATCTGTCAGTAGTAGATAATGTAAGGAGGGTAAGTATCGAACCGTGGGTCTCCTCTCCCGAGTAGACTTCCTCACAACCGGTGTCTGTGGCTTTACCTCATAATGCTCCTGTGCACGATCATCCTGTGGCGCTGTAACACCCATGTCCGGTAACTCTTCAAACTCTACGAATTCTTTTTTCTCGACCTTATTTTCCTGCACACTATCCTTATACATCACTTTTACGTTGAAGACTATGTCCTTACTTTTGATGATTTTCTTGTTTTCTGCATCTCAAAACCTGTAGCCAAAATCATTCTGCCCGTAGCCTATAAACGTGCACCTCATGGACTTCGCATCTAGCTTGTTTCTGTGCTCTGCATCAATGTGAACATATGAAGTGCAGCCGAACACTCTAAGATGTGTAAGGTTCACTTCTTTTCCAGTCCATATTTCTTCTGGTAGCCCACCATCCAATGGTGCTGAGGGACTTCTATTGATAAGATATATGACAGTATTTATAGCATCTGCTGAAAAGGTCTTGGGTAACCCTGCATGTAAACTCATGCTCCTGGCACGCTCAAGGATAGTCCTGTTAATGCGCTCAGCCACACCATTCCGTTGTGGTGTCTCTGGAATCATTTTCTAATGTTTGATTCCACTTGCTGTACAATACTCCTCAAACCTCTTATCACAATACTCTCCCCCATTATCAGATTTGAGACACTTTACTGTTTTACCTGTCTCGTTTTCTACCATAACTTTCCACTTCTTAAACGCATCAAATACATCAGATTTATGCTTTAAGAAATAAACCCACAGTTTTCTACTAGCATCATTAATAAAGAAAATAAAATAATGTGAGCCACCAAGAGATGATACCTGTGCCGGTCCCTACACATCAGTGTGTACAAGCTCCAATAGATGTGTCTTTGGAGCACGTTCTATCTTCTTGAAGCTTACCCTTTTCTGCTTACCATATACGCAGTCCTCACAGAATTCGAAGTCAAGAGACTTCAGCCCTGGTAGCTTCTCTTTTGACAATATCACTTTCATCCCTTTCTCACTCATATGTCCCAACCTCTGATGTCATAACTGCTCATTCACTCCAGTTGATGCGACTGCGAGTGAACTATACGATCCTGAAGTCACGTACAAAGTACATTCCTTTTTGCCTCGAGATATCACCAAGGCACCTTTTGTGATCTTCCAGGAATCACTGGTGAATGTCGTCACATAACCGGTGTTGGCTAACTACCCCATTGAGATTAGATTTCTTCTCAAACTCGGTACATGTCCGACATCCTTCAGTTTTAAAACTGTTCGGTCTTTCTGATTGACCTGAAAGTCCCCCTTTCCAACAATACTGCACGACTCATCATCACTCAGGTAGACTCTCCCAAAGTCCCCTGACACATAATCACGCAGAACTTCCTTACATGAAGTGGCATGAAACGAAGCACCCAAGTCTATAACTCATGACTCATTCCTCGCATCAAGAGACAAGATCAACGCCTCTGTGTCGCTCTCCTCATACAGATTCACTGAATCCTTCCCGCCTTGAGAGCTTCCATCTTGTTTCTTATGCTCCCTGCAATCACATTTCATGTGCCCCTTCTTGCCGCAATGCCAACATTCGTCTTTGTCTTTCGGTCCCTTGGACTTCTTCTTCGACTTAGAACGCCCGTGTTTATTGCCTCCTCTGTTCTGCGATCTTCCTCTTCCTTCAACGTTTAGAGCATTCCCTGAATCCCCTGAAAAGCCTGATGCCTTCCTTCTAGATTCTTCGCTGAGAATTAGACCGGCCACATCATCAAATTTCAGTTTTGTCGACCCTGAAGAATTGCTCACAGCAATCACCAAACCATCCCAACTGTCTGGCAGACTGGATAAGATCAATAGCGCCCTGACCTCATCGTAAAAAATGATGCCAACGGATTCCAACTGCTTATGACTGTATTGAACTCGTTTAGATGTTCAGTCACGCTCCCACCATCTGACATCTTCATGTTGAATAACTGTTTCATAAGATGAACCTTGTTGGATGCTGAGAGTTTTTCATAAATGGTGGCTAGGGCTTCCATCAATTCTTTTATCATTTTCACCTTGGATATGTTGAAGGCGATGCTCTTAGACAAAGAGAGTCGGATTGTTCCTAAAGCCTTCTTATCCAGTAAAACCCATTCATCATCTGTCATCTTTTCTGGTTTCTTCTCTTTTCTTTCTAGAGGAATGTAGAGGTCCTTCTGATACAGATAATCCTCCATTTGCATCTTCCAAAAGGCAAAGTTTGAACCATCAAACTTCTCAATTCTAGTTTTTCCATCTTCCGCCATCGCTCCCAATAGAACTAAACCAATAGCTCTGATACCAGTTGTTGCGCAGCACGCCAACAACGCAGTGGGCCGAGATCCAATCTCAGGCCTCACCCACAAACGATAAATGGATGAAAATATAAACTAGAAACAGATCAAAGCAATCTAAACAAACCACAAGACAAGATATACGTGGAAAAACCCCAAACTAGGGTAAAAAACCACGGATGCAAACTTTCACTCTGAAGAAATAAAGATTACAAGGTAAAATACTAACCTCTCCCTTGGAAGAATATAGAAATCCCTTAGCCCACACCTTAGAATTACTTTCTCCTCTTTCTCATCTCCCTAGAAAAGCCCTAGGAACCCCTATTTATAGTTTAGGTAACTTTCCTTCTACACCCTTGCGAAAGGCAACACCAAAATTCACAATCCGTATCAGTTTCGGAAACAATCTGCGTAACCTACGACCGGTCCTAGCCCTCCTGCGACCGGTCCTAGGGCCCAAAACAGCAAAAACAGCATCGCTGGACTTTGAGTCGAGCCGGTCCACGACCGGTCGAACAGGCCCCTACGACCGGTCGTAGCCGTCCTACGACCGGTCGAAGGCGGCCCAATGTGGCTCCATATTCTCAAGACTTAAGGGAGAAATAAAAGTAGTCTTTACCTCTTTCCATCAATGCTCATCTTATTTCCATTGCATGACTTCACTCGAGCAATTCGAGTACCTCGCGCATAGAAGCAAGCCATACTCATGCCACACTGGAGCAACTCCTCAGGTTGTCCTAATAGATATAACACATACATCATGATGGGACTCACAAAAGCAATATAGCAAAAAAAGAAAATTTCAGTTTGCCCCGTTCAATTTCCAGTTTGCCTCGCTCAATTTCTAGTTTGCCCCACTTAATTTCTAGTTTGCCCCGCTTAATTTTCAGTTTGCCCCGCTCAATTTTCAGTTTGCCTCGCTCATATATGGACGGTTTGGATATAACACATACATCATGATGGGACCCATAAAAGAAAAAAAATTCAGTTTGCCCCGCTCAATTTCCAGTTTGTCTCTCTCAATTTTCAGTTTGCCCCGCTCAATTTCTAGTTTGCCCCGCTCATATATGGACGGTTTGGATATAACACATACATCATGATGAGTGTATAAAAGTAAAAAAAAAATATATTTCAGTTTGCCCCGCTCAATTTCTAGTTTGCCCCGCTCAATTTCCAGTTTGCCCCGCTCAATTTTCAGCGGGGCAAACAGGAAATTGAGCGGAGCAAACTGAAAATTGAGCGGGGCAAACTAGAAATTGAGCGGAGCAAACTGAAATTATTTTTTTGCTTTTGTGGGTCCCATCATGATGTATGTGTTTATATCCAAACCGTCCATATATGAACGGGACAAACTGGAAATTGAGCGGGGCAAACTGATTTTTTTTTTTGCTTTTGTGGGTCCCATCATGATGTATGTGTTATATCCAAACTGTCCATATATGAGTGGGGCAAACTGAAAATTGAGCTGGACAAACTGAAAATTGAGCGAGGCAAACTAGAAATTGAGCGGGGCAAACTGAATTTTTTTTTTTTTACTTTTGTGGATCCCATCATGATATATGTGTTATATCCAAACCATCCATATATGAGCAGGGCAAACTGAAAATTGAGCGCGACAAACTGATTTTATTTTTATTTTACTTTTGTGGGCCCACATTGAATGTATGTAGTATAGAAAACAGATTGGCTACTCCCCCTGACACAGCCCCATGGCTAGTGGTCAGTGCTCTATGGGCCCCACCATGACGTATGCGTTGCTTACTCTTTATTTCCTTAATATCTGTATTATTCTCATCTTTAAGGGAAAGCGAGTTTTCGGTCTTCTATTATTTAATTGATTTTGTCTTATGGCAAGCTTCCATTGTTTAACGATTTATTGATAATTTGTCATTGTATTGATTTCCAAATAATGACTACGAGAATCATATGTTGCTATGGCGGGGAGTTAGAACATGGAAACAAGCAATGGACGTACAATGGTGGAAGTACAAAAACTATGTCGCTAGATGTCGATACTACATATGAGGAACTTCTATCCAGAATGTATGGGATTATTAAGAGTACACCAACAGATTGTGATATTCGGATGAAAGTTTTGTATCCCTGCTCCAATAAATCAATCCCTCCCACCATACTTGAGGACAACGATGACGTCAAAGAGTTCCTGACAACACAGTTGGAGCATTCGAAAAAGTTCATCCCTTTAGTCATCGAGACAATCCATCACATTAATATGACAACACGCGTTGATAGTGTGGCAGAAGAGCATGGCATGGAATTTGAATATAAGTCAAATTCATTACAAGTAGGAGGAACAAATGATCAATTGCTCGAGCCGCCCCAAGCCCCCAAATTTGTGAGTACCCAAGTCATAGATGGTTGTAACCTTGATGTGCACAGAACCAAACATTTCTGAGTGTGTCAATGCCCTCTTCAAAGAAGTACATGAATACCCCATTACGAAATTGATAGAAGGGGTTAGATTGAAGATACAGAAATTATTTTATAAGAGAAAAGAATCCGCGGCATCGTTTGTAGGGCCATTGACACCATGGGCGGAGCAACAGTTAAAGGATCTTGTGCAGAAGGCGCGAGAGCTTCGCTGTCATCCTATTTCTCACGATGAGTACTATGTTGTGGGAGATTATAATGATACAGTCAAGCTCAGTGAGTTTTCGTATTCATGTCGCGAGTTTGGCATGAAGGGGTACCCTTGTATGCATGTCCTGTCAGCATGTATTAACTACAATCTCTCTCATTACTCATACTGCTCCCCATTCTACATGGTGTAAAATTATATAGTCACGTATAGCGAATTGGTGTACCCAGTACATGACAAGAGTGAGTGGGGAGAAATTTCAGTGGGCTTCAAGGAGTATTGTGCGCAAATTTAAACCCCAGGACAAAGGAGGTCAGCTGGAAGACCCAAAAAGCTTAGAATTCCATCACGTGGAGAGAAATCAAAAACCACAAAGTGTGGGCGATGTAAACAAATTGGGCATAATCGTCGAAAGTGCAAGTTTCCCATACCTGAAGAATAGCATACTTTGTAATTTATTAAGTGTTTTGATGTATAGCATACTTTGTAATCTTGGTGGATAATGAGATGAACTTTCTACTTTGTCCCACTATATTTTCAGTCTGTCCTGCTATGCTCGTCGAAAAGGAAAATGCGCATGGAACTCAATGCAAGGAAATTGCGCATATACTAGAATGAGCAAAAGCAAAAACATGCCCGATAGACAAGAACTTCACAGGCATAGAAGTGTTGATTTGTATATGAAGGTGAACATTAAGAGACTCATATTCATATGTATCCAATGTTCAAAGGCCGGGATCATTAATGAAGCATGATAGGTAGATTATGGCTTCTAAATGTTAGGGAACAAGAACGGTTCAGATCATTCAAAGAAGCAATCCTCAAGATAAAGTCCAAAACGGGATTACAAAAAATGAGTTCAGTAAATAATGAAAAACCAATGTGAATTGTCTAGCTGATATAATAGGTAAAACAAGATCCCATGGTTATTAAACCAATCCATTGACACCACCATATCATTACCTTAAAATCCATCCCATTCCTCCTAATCTCATTTCTTGGGTTGACCCTGTTTCCCTGACAACATACACTCGGTCGACCCTGTTTCCTGCTCCACAACCTCTAACCTGCACCTTTCAAGCTCATTCACAACCTCATAAATTTCATGATAGTCTTCATCAAATTAGACCAATTAATCATGAAATGTCATCAAATTTCATCCAAGCAACACTTGCCTATAAACAAAGTTTTCACTAAGTTTTCAAATTGCTTTAAAAAACCAGGAGGGGCTACCATACAGGGCCCTATTCTTTTGTTATTTAATAAAAAAAAGAACCTTAAAACAAATCCTTATCTGTGTTTTTACAAGTTAAAAAGAAGTCCATGTTTCAGTAAACCAAAAAATCTGGCTTCCCTGGTGATGATAAGATTATTATTCACTAGCGTTTACTCTTGCCTTGTTGCTAATTAGCAAATATTAGGATTTTATCTTGATGAGTTTTTCTTTCATAGTCGCGCATGGAAGCAGTGCTGAGCAGACCGAGATCAAGAATGGTTTTCGTACAGATTTTGATGGAAACAATGGCGATCATAAATGTAATGATAGTACACAAGTATGTTGTTGGCTCATCGGATAGGGACTTCTCCCTCCAAGTTGTCTTTCTACTATTCCCTGGCTTCCGAACATACCATATCTTGTCATGTTTGCGAGCCTCCATATTCTTTAGATCATTCCAGGTCTCTTTGTTTTTCATGCTTCTCTGTTTAGAGAAGGAAGTATCATTGCATTATTATGCTTTTCCTTGAAACCAGATTATTCTAGGCACATTTTTTATTTTGTCAGTACTGCTTTTCTAACTATGTCTTGTATGGGATTTTTATTTCAGTGCTTGTTTATTTTTCCTTAATTTTCATTACTATGTTACTGAATACATTGTGAATGCAAATGTATTATTCATCAGACATTGTCACTTATTTTCATTATCACCTTGCAGTCAAGGTTACATGAATTTCTTGATCAGCCTGATTTTATTCAACCCAAAAAATTTTGCACTTGAAAATGTTGTTGCCCAAGTTGTGAACCACCTGATGTGTGGACAGATGATTCTTGGACTAGTAGGCCAGATGCATGGGATGACCGACCTGATTGATAGCTTGGATTTCATACATGTTCCACATTGGAACATGTGAAAACATGTTGAGGGGTCATCTACACCTAGATGGGGTCACAGCAAACCTCCATTTCTCTTATGTGTTATCATCCTTAAGAGTCTCAGTATCCCAATCCAAACAGCAGAAATTTCTTTTCTGTTATATGCTCTAGTTAACAGTCTAATTACCAATGAAATTGCACATTACAAAATATGAAACTTCAAGACTAGGGAAGCTAGATTTTGGGCCTGTAGAATGGGAGATTGGTGCTCCTGGTCGGGCATACACGGAGTGGGCTGCAAAAATGGCTGTCGATCTCGGGACTGGTGTCCCATGGATCATGTGCAAGCAAGATGATGCACCTGATCCTATTGTAAGTGCCTCTTCCCTCTAACCCTTTTACTCTTTCCTCTTTTCCTGCAGCCTTTGTTGGTGTTTCTTTTCACTATGGTTTTAGTAATTGAGGTCCCATTCATATGAATGTGTCTGGTATGGCTATGGAGCCCATGTTTGTTATCTCATTTCACATGTCTGCTGTAAGACCCGTATCTTAGTTCATACTGTTCCATCGGCTTCCGCGATCCTTTCGGTCGAATTTCGGCAATCCTCGACCTGTATTCAACGTTTACGCTCGAATCAAAGCTGAGCCCCGCATATCAGAGACGACTCGACCCGAAACCTATACCTTAGCGACCGCGCCGTGGCCGCGGTTCTAACGCCGTGACTCACGCACCGAACCGATACCCAGGCTGGAAGATGACGGTCTGCGTCCGTTCCGAAGAAACACCGCGCGTTGCTAATTACGAGAGAATCTCTACGAGATGTCTCATCAATCAATGTCAAAGTACAACCATACCTCAAGTACAAGCCCCATCCCTCCTTTTTTCCTCAAGTCAACTCTCTTTCCACCTCACCATCTCACTTTATAAAAATTTCAACCATAACCATCCTTCTTTTACCCATTTTTCAAACCAACTCATACTTCATTAATTACACCCATCACTCCAACTATATCTTTTATTATTCTCTCTCATTTCTCAAAATCTCCCAAGCAAAAAAATTTCCATACGTCCAAGCCTCCCAACTCTCTCCCAAATCACAAGTGTGGCCCAGTCTCTTATCTCTCATTCTCACCATCAAAGGTCCATCATCCACCGTCCAAAGCAAAGGCAAGGAGCTAAGGAGGCTAGGGGAGCAAGAAGGAAGCCAAGAGGTAGGTGATCCACCGTTGAATTCTTTTTAGGAACCACTTGTTGGTGGGACCCATTTTTGATATATGATTTGCATTATGTGGGGTCCATAGTGGCGGGGCCCCACCATCACCGTCTCTTATTCTCTCTCTCTCTCTCTCTCTCTCTCTCTCTCTCTCTCTCTCTCTCTCTTTTCTCTCCTTATCCTTCCCCTAAAATGAAGTGGGCCCCACCGATTCATGATAAATCTACTCCATCCATCAAATGGTGTGTCCCACTACATATTAGACAAAATGATATTTATTTTATATTAATATATATGCCTATATATATGTATATTTCTAGTGGGCCACAATCATGTGGGACCTACCTTGATGTGTGGGCCACGTGAATGTGGGACCCACACAGTGCATGTGTTCGTCCATGACCGTCTAGCGTCTCTGGACGCTGGACATGGGCATGGCTAACATGGGGCGTGTACTTACAGGGGTAAAAAAAAAAAGAAAAAAAAAAGATTCCTTTTAGTGTTTTGGAATGGGCCACTCATGCAGGCCCCAACTTGATGCATATATTCAATCCAAGCCGTCCACCACCTTCCTCAGAATATTTTGGACGTTGAGCCGAAATTTGAGACCAATCCGATTCTCAGGTGGGCCATACCATATAAAATCATGTAGGGACATGCCTGAACATATAAAAGTACTTGGTGGGGCCTACCTGAAATTTGGATGCATCTTAAACTTGGACTAAACGGTCCATCACGTGGGACACACATATTAGACGATTTGGATCATCTTATTGTGGGCCCCATATTTTTAAAAAAAAAAAAAAGAGAAAGAAAAGGGAAAGGAAATGGTGGGCTGCTCCAACATGGCCCCACCTTGATGTATATATTTAATCCAAGCCATCCATTATATTCTCAGGATCATTTTAGGCGTTGAGCCGAAAAATGAGACCGATCCAATTATCTGGCAGGCCGTGGCATTAAGAATACTAGTATTTTCCTTTAAAACTTGGAAAAATGATTGCTGGGGTCCACCAGAAGCCTGGACCCACATGAAACTTGTTTTGGACCCCTATTTGTATGGGACACATGCAATGGACGGGGTAGATCTAGTTAATGTGGGTCCCACTTAGGAAAAAATAAAAATTTTTTTTTTTTTTTGCATGACTTTGTGCCATGACGTCCAGAGACGTCCATGTTAAAAAAAAAGGGTGGCCGCATTGGCCCACTTGTAGACTCCACCATGATGTATGTTTTACATCTATACCGTTCATTTAATAGGTCCCCTTGAACGGTGCATTGACTCCAAAAATTATCCACAAACTGAACTCAGGTGGGCCATACCATCCAAATCATGTGAAGACATGCCTAAATTATATAAAAACACTTGGTGGGGCCTACCTGAATTTTAAATGTGGCTGAAACTTGGTGTGGACCCTTAATTTTGTTGGGCATACATAATGGACATGTTGGATTGTAAATAAACACTTTGGTGGGCCCTACATGGGACCCACTATGGTATGTGTGGCTTACCACACCGTCCACAACAGTGGGTGGTGACACCCACTGTGATGTAAGTATTTCAATCACGCCGTCCGTCTACGGCAGTGGACGGTGGCTCTCACTTAGTGTATGTATTGTGTCCACGCCGTCCATCACTGTGGGCCCTGGCCCACGTGACGTTATTAACAGATTTGGATGGCATTAAAAATTACAATGGCCCATGTTGGGTAAAAAATAAACATTTTGGTGGGCCCCTTGCTACATGGCCTTATCAACAGGTGGGATGTAAAATAAACATTTTGGTGGGCCCCTTGCCATACGGCCTTAACAACAGGTTGGGTGGCAAATAAGAATTTCAGTGCGCCCAGGATTGGATGGAAAATAAATGTTATAGTGGGCCCACATGGGAGTCTACCATGATACATGAGTTTCATCCAAACCGTCCAACCATTTTGAGATCATTTTAAGGCCATTGTTGAGGCCCATCTTAATGTATTTGTGGCCTGCCCATTAAGGCCCACTTTATTATATATGGGCTCATGTGTGTAGGCCCATTTGATGTATTTGTGGCCCATTGTTGAGGCCCACCTTAGTATATATAAGGCCTATGTGATTAAGCCCATTTGATGTACATAAAACTCATGTGATTGGGCTCATTTTAATGAATTCTAAGGCCCATGGGTTATAGCCCATTGCAAAGACCTAAGGCCCATTGGTGAGGCTCATTAAGGTGATCCATTTGATGAATGTAAGGTCCATATGATACGGCCCAATTGATGTACTTAAGGTTCAATTGAGTGCAACTAGGTCCATTGCAATGCGTGATCCCTCCATGGCATATAATGATATTTATAGTAAGTAATGCCTTGGGAACAATGATGGTTAGACGTCCACATTATAGGTACAATGTTGGTTAAATGTCCACATTATAATACTCCCTAAGGCCCACTAATAGGCCCATACTTGTAGTAAGTAGGCCGTCTAGGCCCATCTCAGTTATACACAGAGCCCATCTCTATATACATGTTTAGTATAGATCCATGATTCATTATCATACGCATTATATGTATGACTGATATGAGAAGTGACTGATCATAGTATATGCCTTTGGACGAACTGTTTATGGGTTCCCTGGTAGGCGGAGTTGCCCTAGTGCATGATACACGTAGGACTGTTGCATGACTGGTAGTGTGACTCATGCACTTGCATTTGTATGATTGTGATTATTGTATGCCCTAACGACATCAAGGCCATAGCCTCCACAGATGCATCGTGGGTGGCTGGATTGGATACCAGAAATGTTTGGTTCTAGCATACGGGCGCTATAGATGTCCCTGGGTGAAAATCTCTAAACCCGATGGTACCAGAGGATGACTCCAATGTCGAGACTGAGTGGATACACGAGTGTGCGATGACCGTATACCAGTAAGCTGCATCTCCTATTGTGTCGTGGTCGGTTGAAAAAGGGTGTGACCTTGCCCGCCTGAGTGAGGGGGCAACTTCTAGGCTGAGGTTGACCAGCTTGAGGAATCGGTCCGCTATCGACGAGCCGGGCCCGATATTGGCAGATGGATAGTGAGGTCTCTTCTGCTCTCCCAGTTGTGCATTCGGATAGGGACGACAAGCTGACGTAGAGTGTACTAGACCCCGGTGATTATCAAGAATAAGAACTGTACTGATATATGATGAGGATTGACATGCTTGATTTGTATCTCGCATTACATGGTCTGGATATGACCAATCGCATTCATATCTTACACTGTATAGCCTTGGTACGGCTAATTGCATCCTTGTATTCATCAGCATGATTTCACATTACTCTAATCCTGCATTCTGAGCACGCTTATATTGCGCACACACTTACACCACCCTCTAAGCTTTCTATAAGCTTATGCACGATTGATGCGTGCAGGTGATGTCAGGACGCAGCCGTAGCGTAGTAATAGCAGGAGCGTGCAGTCGAGCTTTTGGAGTTTTGTTATTAGCACTATCTTTTATTTCCCTTTATACACCTTGTACTCAAAGTTTTTGAGCATATTGGATTTTGTGATGGTGTTCTTGTGGTTATTGTTCGTACGTTATGCTTATGGTTATACTCATTACGAATTAAATGGATAGTAGAAATTCTCCTTATAACATCCCAGGATCGGAACCTGGTATATGGGTGCCGGGAGCTGAGAATGGGGTACTATGGAGGCTGTTAGCGCCAGATTCGGCGATCAAAAATTTTGTGAGCCCGGTTTCTGAGTTTGGGGTGTGACAGCTGCCTAGAAAGCCTACCCTGAATATTAAAAATTAAAGGTCCACTAAGCCCATACGTGTACCGCTCTGCCAATCTAAAGGTCATCACGCATGCCAACATGGCACATGTGCAAGATCTGAGCAGTCTGTCAGGTGGGACATGCTTGTAGATGCCCTGGAGTAAAAATTTGGTTGTTCACTTGTCAGTGGATCTTGGTGGATGAAACAAATGGATGGATGGGAAAAAAAAATTTAGCCATCCATCTACTTCATACCCTAGGCCCATAAATGAATTGACCTGCCTGAATTTTAGGGAAAAAGTTCTACACATTGTGCCCACCTAATAGGGCTGCAAAGTCAGGTTCGGGTCAGTTTGGGTCAGGTTGTCAGGGTCTGCAGGTTGGATTCAGGTTGGAAAGCCAAACCGATTTGAATTCAGGTTGGATTCGCTTTGAGCAAAAATGGCCCGGGTTAGGTCAGGTTGGGAATGATCACATGAATTTGTGTTGACTTAGATCGGATCGGGTCGTGTATAGAGGACTTCAGTTGGGCTCCTCACGTTGGAATTCAGGTTAAGTTGGGTTGCAGCAGGTTGGGTCATGTCGAGGATTAACCCAAGCCCAGCCCACCCGAGTTGCATCACTACCACCTAATAGGTTACTCATAACGCAAATGCACATGACATGTTGGCATGAAATGGCATGGCGTACACATGTTTGGACATAGCAAACCTCTTAGAAACCACACACCACAAACCTTTGCAGAGGGCCCCGCATCGGCGAAGGATCCTTTAAATCCTTTCTTCTTCAGCAATCTTGAACCTGAAAGCACAAGACATTGCAGGTGCATACATATTGTTTGGAACATAAATAAAAGCAGTAAGTCTTTGGTAACATATCTTTGTGCATAAGGTGGAAAGTGGGCCATGCCTAGCTTAGCAAATTAAAGGTTTTAATGGGGCCAGCCCTGCAGCCTGATCATTTTGAAGTATGGGACCCAACCAACCCAGAACCAGCCCGTTTAACCCTATTTGTGAACCTAGAGATAATGGAGACAGTGGTCAGTTGCATAATTAATTTCACATAATACAATAGCTTGAATTGTTGAGGATGTGTTTGGATGAAACAGTTGTATTGAATTGCAATAACTAGTTCAATTAAATGGAAATTACCAAATAATAAATTACCTTATGCATTTTTTAACACTAGGGGTTATAGCACATGAAAAAACGTGGAGAGATTAGGGGAGAGGAAAAAGGAGAGAGACACCTTAGATCTAGCTGAAGGAATTGTAGTCTGAGGATGGAAGGAGTAAATCATGTGAATTATCTATGCAAGATACATAGATCGTATGGTGTATGGTATACGAAGACCCTTTTTTTTTCAAAAGAGAAGAATGCATCATTGGGGCTGGCCATAGGTGGGCCAGGATTAGTTCAAGACTGGATTTTTGAACTATTTGGGCAAAAGACTATTCAAAGCATTGATTTTATCTGGCCTTTTCCTAGCCCATCCCTAGGCCTATGAGTGAGTTTAACGAAATGAATCTCTTGATGGAATTATGAAAATTTTAGCGATTGCTCGATTGGCCACAAGCAATATTTAAAAGCCTAATTAAGTAGTTTTTCTATCAATGGCCCAATTACGCACTTGAAAATCATGACAAGAAGAGTCAATTCAACCGAGACCCTGTCGAGTTTATACCATTAACTTGGTATCTTTAAAAACCAAGAAAAACTCATGATGAAGTACTTAGAAAACTCGAATTTTTATGAACTTGAGCTCGTTTGAGCTGATTTTTTTTTTTCCAAAAAGAAAAGAAAAGAAAAAAAACCAAAACCAAAATCTCAGATGGAACTTGGGAGTCTCTTTTTAGTTCCATACGGTATTTTCAAGTTTCTACTGGATGTGGTGGACTGGTTCAACACAAACACCACTCCATTTCCCTTTCCTTCTTATTCAAATAAATAGATAAGAAATTTTAGTGTGATTCCTTATGATTTCAAGGAAGAAGAACAAGAACTCTATTTTAGGATGACCAACCATTAAATGTTTGTTCTTCCCAGCCACTTTGAGTGGTGGAGGGAAGGATCGATTTCTTGAAGACTTTGAAGTAAAACGATCTCATCACAAAGCTACTACAAGATATTGACTTTGTGTGCAGAAATTGGAGGATCCAAATAACATCTTTACCTATTTTTTTTTTCTATAGATATTTCCCCTCTTACATGGGGAAGATTAGAAAGTAAGAATGGCTGGGAAAGGAGATGATATATGGGATGTAAGAAAGTATCAGGATATGTGTGCATAGAGAGGGCAGAATGACATTTCTGTCGGCATTAACTACCTTGAGTTTCTCTTTATAGAAAAATTCATACAGAAAGAATTGCATGAAGTTGTAGATGACCAAATTGGAGATGAACATAGTCTAGCTTTGTTGATTTGTGAAAGAAATCAAAGGGGTGCGAGTTTCAAGTTCCTGTAACACAAAGATCTATGGGCCCACCATGATGTCCTTGTGAAATCCATTCCAGCCGTCAGTTTTGCCAGCTAGGCCACACCATAAGAAATAGTGGGGATTGAACAGCCACCATTGAAACCATACTGGGGCCCATGGAAGTTTTGGTCCAGGCTGTTATTGTGTTTTCCATTCATCCTGGTGGGAATCACCATAGATCTACTTCCTGATGGGTTGGAGGGCATACAAACATCATGGTGAACCCAGGATGGTTCCAATGGTGGGCTTTTTTTCATCTCAACTGCTTCCTGAGGTAACGGCCCAATTAAGTCTTAGAACTACTTTTTATACGCTCTCATCCTGAAATGAGCTGGCAAAACTGATGGATGGATTGGATTTCACATGGACATCGCAGCAAGCCCCACAGAGCTTTGTGTTACAGGAACTTCCTATAAGAAGTGTTACACAAAGTTTGGCATCCCAATCAAAGCATAGATGATGCCAATCTACATTTAAATTCACATGATTTGGACAATACTTTGATATTGGAGAGTGGCAATAAGAGTAGGTGAAAAATCACGCAAGGGAGGGTCAGAACTAAATAGTTAAGGGTTTTAGGTTGAGTTGATGACATATGACAATCTATCATTAAGAACTATTACGGCTGCTGGCGGGCCACCATTGTTAGCCATTAGTGATGATCCAATTAATGGCTATCCTGGAAGAATACTACCAAAAACTAGAAAAAGAAAAATTTATGAGAAAAGGTGATGAAGGCAACCATAATCTATGGTAAGCAGTCATCGTTTGCTGATGCAGGTTTCAACTCAGTGAATCAAGCTGGTCAGTAGTTCTTTTTTATATGAATCTCCATTTCCCAAATTCAGCAAATTCAATTTGTCAGAATTCTCTATTTCTATTGTACATAAACTTGTCAAAATTTGAAAATCTGACCACCCAGAACCCTTGGATCACTGGAACATTTCACACCTAATAGTTGTTAGCTTTCTCTTGCAGGAAATATCAAAGAAACTGAAACTTAACATAGTTGCATGCCATCTCTTGCAAGAAATTTCAAATGAGCAAAAATAGCCGAGTCCAGACATAATTGACACAGCCTAGCAGTACTCACAAGTCAAGAATTACTCACTGTATCATACCATATTTCCCAAATAGCTGATTTTCTTGACAACAACTAATATATTCTTATAGTCTCAGTACCTTCCAGTTGTCTTCCTAAATCTTCGATTCAATGAAAGATTACTAGAACTACATTAATGTGCACAGAACCAAGCAACCAAAATGATGAGTAACTGGTCAATATTACTTGAACAATTTTACGATTAATATCATGACAGGACAGCAAACCAAGATTTAACCACCAATCCAATGATTGAGTTGCATGAACAAATTCAGCACAAATGTATTATAAAATGGAGAAGCAAACAAAACAGCAAGAGATAGGACTAAGGTCAAGTAAATAATGGAGAAATGCAGTGTATAAGCAATAAAGGGAATGCGAAACTACAGATGATACGTACTCAATGGAGAAGTCAAAAGCAACATCCTTACGCATGACTCTTTTCAAACGATTCTTATTTTCAGTATGCTGCATTCTCCTTGCAACGCAATTTTCCGCAGATGGACTCATTCAAATATAGAATAACTCTCCAATCAATAATATCATTCTTGAAGTTAACTTTGCACAAAATGTCTTTCCTGGAAGTGAAAAATATAACGTAATCAAAAGAAGCAAACATATTTTGTTACTGAAGAAGAATAAATTAATGCAACTCTAAATGAAAAATGGACATACTGAAAATAAAATACTATCATATCGATGGTACCTTCATCGATTCCCATGAAGAGTTGTTGCTCTGAGAAGAATCAAGAACTATTTTATATGGCAGGATTTGATACTGCAGTAGCAGCTAATACACCAACCAGGTCACCAGCAAGAGAACTTCCAGTACTATTATCGTCCACCTGTCCATACTTAAATTGAATTATAGAATTGCTGCATAGGTTTCTCACTATCCCATCATAACAGATAACAACATCTCACAGTGTGGCCATTAGATTTTTTAAACAAAGTTCCTGGTTCAGTAAGTCCTCTGGAAGAACGGATCAACACTTCCCTAGATAATATGGAATGGACCCACTCTTCATAAGGGGGTTAGACCTTGAAAAAAGGAGCTCTTAGCTAACCCAAATGCCTCAGAAGGATAGTCAACACCATTAATAGAATACTTATTTTGGAAGTGAAAACTCATATCCTTAACCAAACGCCTTGAATAAAACTTCCCTCGATCATAAAGTTGAAGCCCCAAAAAGCCAAGTTGTTGAACAACCTTACTGATAGCTGAATCATTTTTAGAATCTATCAAATTACCCAAAGCAGATAACTTTAGAATACGAGTCACGATAGGAAGTTTTACAGTTTTTAGGTAGCTTTCCACTCGCAACTCTACAAGTTCATTGTAATTTGATCACAAGTGAATCAGCAAAGGTGATATGTCCTGAATCTTCTTCTTTATATCTTTAGTAACAGCCTTGGGAATGTCAAAATCATTCAAGCCAACACTATATCCTTCTAAAAAGAGAATCTCCATCAGCAACAGCGGCAACATATTAAAGAACACACACTCACACCCATACCACAAGGGAAATCAATCTCATGACCTCCCAATTAAACATCTTAAAATAAGAAATAAATAAACAAACAACTATATTGCAGTTGTGGCTCCTGACAAACAGAATTCTAGATATTAAAATAATCAGCAGCTACTTTAAATGCCAAACAAATCAAACTCACAAGTACATGTCTAGAAAAATCAGAGTCAAGATTTGTTGTTGAAACCCTCACACTACTATTATCGGTATAACACGAAATGTCAAGAAACTACATGTGAATAGTTGGGGAAACTATATCGTTAAACATATATACCTGAAGTATGGTTGTTTTCTGTTGTGCTGATGAGGCTTTACCAGAAGTGAAAATGGCAACTATCACCCGAAACATAACTACATCCATGTATTGTTCCCATACATTCCTAACATTAAGAAAAACATAAAGAACCCAACTACTAACTACTAAACTACTAGGTGGAAATCCCCACTTCTTACAACCCACAAAAAAACAAAACACATGACCACATCCATGGCTTCAACCGAAACCTAATGGTCCTTTGAAACAGTCGGATGTGGCGCGGCTCCATCCTTTTGAACGTAGCATAACACTTCCTTCAAGGTGCATAAGATCTTCTTGTTCCATTGTTCTTGTTCGATCATTTTGGTCTTCATTTCAGCCCTGAAATCAATTAATTCAGACCGAATTGATGTCAACTCCTCTTCCACCCAACTGAAGCGCTCATGTATAAGCGGGGGGCCACAAAATCTTCGTCGATGTCTTCATCATCGTCTTCCTATTCCTCCACTTCTTCTTCCTCCTCTCCTTCTTCTTCCTCATATCCTTCTCCTCTTTCAACCTCTTGTTCCTCAATCAATTTCATCCTTTTAATGGAATGAGTGTCAATGAAATTCTGTGGCTCAAGCCTCTGATTGCGTATGAAACCAAGCCCACATTCCTTCACCATCTTACAAACCAACCGACCGAAGGGTAAGGACAGATTGGAATTGGTGGTGGCCGCCATCAAGATATACCGCATTACAATAGATGGGTAGCAAACCTTCTTGCCCGTACCCACTAAATACAGAACCTCCAACATATATTGTGTTAGTTGTGTATGATTGCCCGATCTAAGATACACATTGTACATGAAAACAAGGTGGAGAAACCTGTAAACTAGAAGCATCTTTGTTACCTTCAAACAGTTATCATCTTGTATCCAAGGCTTATTTTCACCACAAACAAGAACAGTCCTCTCCTCCCTATACCTAGACCTCTTCGAATCCTTATATGGAACAACCACTTTCCCACGTGGCACCCCAGAAATCCTCTCAATGTCAGTAACACTAAAAGTTTTCAAGGATTTACCGATTAAGACATTTAATGTCAATGATTATAGGCAAGGATTTTGAATGGAAGCGTAGAAATGTCGCACAGTATCGACATCGGCATTGTTGTAGGGTGTCAAGATGGGATTCCACCCAATTGAGGCAAACAACTTGCGCTCTTGGGTATTGGCGTACAAGTCCTGATCCACGTACCGCTCAAAGCATATCTTGCGTAGGGTGAATCTTTCAAAATCCATGGCTTAAGCCGCCTCGACTCCCTGCCTGCGAGTCGTTGACGGACCCGCCCTAGATGTGGATGGACCCTTTCGAGGTCCTAAGACCACTCTCTTCTCCCGGGTAGTTGCGACTGTTGAGGTTGACGCTCCAATGTCCTCCTTTTGCTTGGAGCGATGATTGTATTGTTGTCCTTTCACTTCCTTTACACCATGCTTCTTAGTCGTAAGGCTCACCATTAATAGGTGCAATGGCCATAAAGAAACGAGAATATGGAAAGCCCCCATTGGAAAGGTAAATGGGTTTTGTTTGGAATTTTGTAGATTTCAGTGGAATAAGATAGAAAAATGAGGAAAAGGGTAGGAAATGAAAGTGGGTTTTTGGATTTGTATGGGAGTAAAGAAGGTTTTGAGCAAATGGAAGAAATTTGGGAAGGTTTTTTAGATTTATGGAGGATTTGTAGAGAGAAATTTTAGAAAATAGAAGGAATGATTTTTTGTTTGTGGATTATGGAAGGAGAGGAGGTGTGGAATGAAATGAAATTGATGATTTGTTTTTGGATTTGTAGAGAATGGAGTGAAAATGATGATGGGTTTAGGAATGTGGAAGAAGGGGAAGTGTTTTGTTGGAGAGAAGACGTGTGAAAGAAGAGGAAGTGGGTTTTAGGCAATGGGTTTAGGGTGATATAACGTGGGTATCGACCGGGCTTCGGGCCTGTTGCAAGGTGAAGGGACGTGAGAAAATTGTAAAAACTGGCTAAGGCATGACAGAGAGATGGGGTCGACCGGGTCTACCCGGTCGACCGACCCCAACTAACTGACCCAAACTTATCGGGTCCTTGGACCAAGGTACCTATGGTTTCAGATTAGTGGTACCTATGGCTACAGTTATTATCCGTAGCTATAGAAACAGTAAATTCGCAATCCTGAGGAAAAAGTTTGGACAGCGAGTTGGGGTCGACCAGGTCAGAGTAGCCATTCACTACGGATTAGAACCGTAGCCATAACTGTAATGCTATGAACTTTTTTCTCTTGTGATTTTTTATTTTTTACTTGGAGAAAATTTTCCCCCTTACATTTTTTTATAATACATAATTATGTAAATATGTATATATAAGTATATAAAAATATTTTGATATCTTTTAATTCATTTCTCTATCTATTTATTTAACAAGAATATCTTCGGAATACAATAGAATCACAAGGGCCCAATCACATCAATGATTGCATACAATTGAGTCATAAGGGCCCAATCACATCAATGATTGCATACAATTGAATCACAAGGGCCCACTTGTACAAATTGAAATTCAGAGGATATTGCATAATGCACTCATTTCACCCTTCTTCGGAATCTTGAGCCCCTTCATCTTGCTCTAGATCTTGGCAAGGTGCCTGTACTCCTCCAACATCTCTGCCACCTCTTCCTTGGGACGACCTGCACCTTGGGCTATCCGCATAATCCGTGAGTCATTTTTAAGCTTCGGGTTTGAGCTGTCCAACTCTGCAATGTTGTTTAAAGGGAATCAGATGAGATTAATTTCTCTTCCAATGGAAACAAGGATGGAAAACGAATACTAAATAGTAGTAACATGAACAGAAAATTTGTTTAGAGAAGATGAGGACATCATAAACAAATGCATAATGCCCAACTCAACATTGTTCTTAACAATTTCTGAGTGACATTTGTATTTAAAAACCCAAATTAGACTTCAAGCAACTCTTTAAAAAAAGACCTTTCAACGAATCTCACAAACATGTGCATAGCTTACATAAAACGATGCTTTTCATGCAAGTTCAGTATTATAGAAAGAGATCAGAATTAAATCATGTCCAAATTTGAGGATTTGGAATATAATTTCACATATGAACTTTAAAAACATTCTTAGTGTGTGCAATTTGCTTTGGAACATAGAAATGCAATTTCCAGGACAAGAGAACAACAAACAAACATGAATGGGCATAACACAGTTTAATCTAAAAATAATTTTGTCCATAAAAATAGTAGAATCACACTGAACATAGACTGTCTGACACAAATGCAGATATAATCAAGCAAAGGCTTAGAGCAAGAACGTACAGATTTGGACACAAGTCCAACAGATCCAGGCCTATAGAGCTTGTATTGAATTATATTGTCAATCGTCCCTGTTGTGTCACCAATTTTGAATGCTCCAGCTTGAACGCCTCCGACAGTAGTAGGGTCAATAACAACCTGCAATTACCATCATTTATAAAAAAAACATATATTAAGATCTGATATGAGGTGAAATTTGCCAATTCCAAAAAACTTTGGTGATGAACCAACTGCAAAATACCATGTCAACTGGAAATATTATGTAAATTTTCCAGAATTTATTATGTAACATTGCTTTTGATTTAACCTTAAAAAGTGTCCAGAATTTTACATGATTTTACCACCTTACACTTAGCCCATGCATATGCAATCAACTGCTTGGTATCTGCTTCTGGAACACCTTCATAAGCATCAGATGGGAATCATGATGGAAAGCACCCACTAGCACTTTCTAAATCTTTGATCAAACTACCGTCTACTTATAACCTTGCTTTTTCCATAGGTGTAGGCTAAGTGGGCCATGTGATGGGCGACATGAAGATGTGTATCATCTACACCTCATCCCTATTAACTGGCATAATATGCACAAAAACCACAATTCTAACCAGCATTTACCTTCATTTGTTATGGAATCCATGATGGTTATGAAACGCTTGATCCTGCTTAACTTTCCTTCTCACGACCCTTTGGCATCAATTCTTGACCAAAGCCAGGAATCATAGAGAAAACCTACATGGGCCAGAAGTTACAAATACTTTGAGTATTCATGCATATTTGCAAATGAAAATCAATAAGAGGTAGAAGCTAAAATGTACTGGTTGTAAAAATATTATGGCATATAGCTCAACTACAGGTGTGACCAACTCAAAGGGACTACTAGGTGGTACATAATTGCCACAAAATGAGAAGTTAATTCGAAGAAAAGGAGAGATAAAGCCAAAGAAGAGAAAATTCACAACTGCAAGGAAAAGGAGAGATTTTACTCTATAGATAACCACCCAATTCAAGGGCAGTAGTGTATCCAATATTTCGAACCATTCCCATGCACCTAACGGGAGGACCAGAGTCACCAGATTGATTTTTGGTTCTAGGCACATTCATAGGCATGTTCACATAGGCCACACATAAAGAAATAGCGCAGATCTATCAGAAATGTATTCGTTGGTACATTAAAACAGGGCCTGTTCACCATAGGACCCACATAAAGAAATCACATGTGGAAGGCACAAAATACTCTTGAGGTTTACAATTATTTGAATACTACAAAAGTCAAGAGGATTTATCTCTAAAGGTTTAAGATAACAAACCTGGCCAATAGGACCCATTTTGAGTATGCTTTGGAATTGCTCATACATTATCCGTAAAGTAAAGTGGGCATCGGAAAGTTTTTGTAGAAGCTCCGGTAGTTGGTCCATAGGCACAACTTCCTGAATTTTGTCCATAAATCCAGACCAGTCACCCATGACTAATTAAAAAAATGTAAAAAAATAAATGTGAAAAATAAACGAAGCATATGAATAAATCCTTCAAGAGCATTAAAGAAAGGGCCAATTAGCAGATCACCTAAAAGACAGCTGAAAAAGGGCTTAACGTCGAAAACCTCAAACTCATACATGTGTTCTCCAGTACCAATGGAAAAAATTGGACTCTTCGTTGCAGCGAGACTGCAAATATAAGTAAAATTTACTCCTAGTGGACCATTTGTATCAATGAAAGATCTGAATTTTCTTATCTGATTCTAGTCCAAATGTTTTGCAAAGACTCCAAAGTATTAGGTAAATAAAATATAAAAAACATGTGAGAATAAACCCTTCCATAGAAAATACTTGCTGATGTGATTTCAACGAGGCATGAGAGTAAATCCTTCAAAATACTTGCTGATGTTATGTCATGCACACAATGTCCAATAGCAGTATCTACTATTTTGAACCTTTAAAAATAAATAAATAAATGAAAGAAGAAGAGGAAGACGAAAGATGCAACTGAATACAATTTGATCTGCCAGAGTTTCAAAGTTTTTCTCATTCATTATATCTTTTCCACGGAAATAAGGTCATCTATAATTATATTATAAAAGAAATTGCAGATTCTAAATCAGGCATCACTGGTAAAACTATGACAACCATCTATTGCACAATGACCGTATATGATAAAAAAACATGACACAAAAACCATGGTAATCTTTTCAAAAGCCTCGTTTTCTAGACGAGAGCTCTGGTTTGTGGGTCCCCCATCAATGAACCCAAGGACTAAAATGTCCTCGAGTACTTTCTGATCTCATACATTATCGACGATATGGAAACCAGATCCTTGTTCAGCGCATTGCCGCCTACAATTCTCTCTATGCAATCCGTCAGCCTAGTGTAATAAAGAAGCAGCTCCGTCAGTGCGGCTCTTAAAATCCCCATGCCGCACAAGAAGTTGCTGAAAGAAGTAATGACATCTTTGTGCATTAGCTCTATCGCTGCTTTCCATTGGCTTGCGAAATCTTTGACCAGCAGTTCAACATCAGCGACGGTGATATGCTTCTCTAAGCTATAACTTGGGTCTTTGGCTGATACAAACATCATGTAAATAAGCTTCTCTCTATAGTTTTATTTATTTATTTATTCAATTATTTTAATTGAATGTGCAGGATTTAAACTAGGAAGGTTTTGTTTCAATGCTTACAGGCACAGGTCTTTACAAATTTGATAAGATCATTGAAATGCTCCAGTAGCAAATCTTCCTGAAAGGAAAATGCCTCAAAAAGTTATGGACAAGAATTTGAATTGCAGAGGGAAAAAAATTGAAAATCACTTGCACTCACAGAGAACTAGCTGATGAACAACGAGCCAATTAATATGAAAACAATGACACTCAATACAATCTTAGTTTCCTGATTAATGCACTTTTTTTTTCTTTTTCTTTTTTTCTGTTGCATGTGAGTGTTTGAGAATTTTATTTCTCAACCATCAATTTGAGCGCCACCAAGTGGATGGTGAGGAAGAGATGCACACCGTCACAATGGTGAGGCACGCCAAATGGTTCTGATCATGCATCCATGCGTGCCTGTTTATAGACCACCCGAGCAACAAATATTCATCTTAATTTATACAAAATAAAGCCACAAGACTGAAACACAAGTGGGCCCCACATGTACAGTTTATTAGGCCAAGAAAATGCTCCATTGGAAATTGTTAACCTCCTAATATATATCCAGGAAGAAACCGGACGTCATTTGTCTTCAGAAAACGAAGGTCTCGTCTTTCTCACAGTGTCTATTCAATTCGATATGGGATGAACAGGACGCCATTTTCGTTGCGCTTGATGCCTCTAGATCCTTGGGTGGCATCCTTCTCGCGTGGAAAGCTTCCAAATGGGACCATCAGCTTTCCATAACAGGGAATTTCTCTAAATATATTTGTTTCACTTGGCTGGCTTCCAGAAATCGAATCCTCACAATGGATAAATTCATGAAAAAAGGTTTACAACTCCCCAACATTTGTCTCTGCTGTATGAACAGCGCGGAATCAGTTGATCACCTTCTCCTTCACTGCCCTCTTGTTACTGAGATTCGTCAAGATTTTATATATCGGTTCAAATGTCAATGCTTCTCAGCAGAAACAATATACAAAAATACATACCACAAAAATAGCGGTGTTGGTCTTCAACAGATCTTCAAAATACATCTGCGCCTTCCCAGCTTCTGTACCTACTTCCTGGGAACAAAATTTCACTAAAACAATTATTGAAGTGCACAGATGCTAGCAACATACATGACCAAAATTTAAATGAATTCATGAGAGAAAACAATGAGCACTCACAAAACATCTGATTCTCACCTTTAACACAGCAATAGTCATATCGTAATTGTTTATTGTTTATGAGGAACACTGGTTGCAGCTTTGGCTTGGTGAATGTTTTGGCAAGCTTAATAAGCAACTCATCAATAGCCATTCGAAGTCGACCCAGATTCAATTCAAGCTACAAATATCAACCAAGCAAAACTATCTGATTTCAGATGCTAAAGATATCAAGGGATAGAATACCTGCACTTTGATTGATTTTTCCAAGCCTGGTATTTTTTTGTGTCATTGTTTTACAAATGAAAGACTCGCATTATAGATGCATTATAGATTCATGTAATATGCATTTGAACCAAGTAGAGTAATTTAACTCTTCTGAAAGTTTTTAAAAAGTGAAATTTATATATCACCGGTGCAATCAGCTACCAACTATGATGCGAACACTTATTAGATGTGTTCTTGAAAGTTCAATGAAATACACTCGTTCGTCCTCATATCCATGTCGTCACTGCGACTTACATCGGGAATTTGGAGAATGTCATTGGAAATTACTAAAATGCTAATTTCTTTCCAACTAAAGGGCCGCAATCATTGGCAGATGAGATGACGAACAGTGATTTTGAGGGGGAAATGTACTGGGTGTCCAGACATCGAGGGGTTCGTAAGCATTCCATATTAGGTTATTAAGCAGAGAGTCGAAAGAAAAACAAAAATTGCATTGCATCGTTGTGCATAGAATCCATACAATGTGTAATATCGAGACATTGAACTCGATCTACTAAAATTATAGAGTATGCTATACATCGAAACTTGCACTTTGGCGAGTATGCAGAAAATTTTCCAAGTATATGCATTTCAGTCCGAGTTCTTTCTCTAATCACAATAGACTTGAGAGGAATTTGGATCAACCCTCCCACGACTATCATGATTAGAGAAGGAACTCGGACTGAAATGCACATACTTGAAAATTTTCAGCACTCCAAGATTACTGTAAACCTCAAAATAATACATTCTTACAAAATATTTCTCCCATGCACATTGCACAAATATCACCTCTTGACTACAGTCAAGCAATCATATGCTATTGTCCTCCTCCATTCGACGATGAATTTTTGCATGTCTATTCCTTCCAAGGTGAGACCGCTACACAAAATATCAATGAAGTTCATAACGAATATGCCACAATCATAGCCATTGTCCTGCTTCGGCGCAAATTCATCGAATCTAAAGGTCCATTTCTTCCCTTCAAGTGCAGTACTGTCTCCAGTGGCATGGAAGAGAACGGAGAGTGCATCCATCATATTCTTCATCTTATGCTTGAACTTCGGCGTTAGATATGTGTATAGGCTATCCACAACAATGATTTCTCATTCTCTAGGATATATGACAAGAAAAAACCAGTGTGAATTGCCATGATTTATTGGCGTATAGACCTGTCCATGATTCACAAAATAATATATTTGTCAAAACATGAATAAGTATATAACAATAAGAGATGAGGTTATGTGACAAGTGCATTACCCGCTCATAACACCAAATTGCTCTGGCGTATAGTTTATCTCACTGCCTAGCAATTGCGTAGGCAGTGGTTAGCTGGCCTATTAGCGACGACCGTTCTGACGCCGAATTGGAGGCCCGATATGCGATCAAAACTGGCAAACACCCCTTGAGGCCTTGCTGTTACAAACATGATTAAAGTTTAATGCATGTAATAAAAAAAGATTGAGAGATAATTAAGGATTGTTGTCATAAACATTTATCGTAAAATACATAGGACAAAACTTGTAATCCTGAGGATATGCTATTGAGTGGGCGTTATGCCTTTTCTCAAGGAACTCGATGTATGTGTCGATGGCCTAATCAATAGGATAATAGAATTTCGTCATAGATTCATATAACAAAATGAGGACTTGACAATCAATGCATATATAGAATAAATTAATAATGCTTACCACGCTATCAACCCAGACATTCTTCATCCATATCGTACTGAACCATTTCCCCGCTGGCATGTCCTTGTTTGCTTTATACAAGTCCTCTGCTTCTTTCACCTCTTGTGCGGATAATATCCTGAAAGGATCCATCTGATGAGGAAATGGTATCGGAGATGTAGCAAAAGCTGTAACTTGCTCGGGTTTTGAAACCGCTCCAGGGGTTGTATCGAATGCAGATAGGGACAAGTACGAAGAAACTTTGTAAAATGACGGCTTCGGTACCCTTTTGGTTCTCCTTTCATAAACGGGATGAGATATGGATGCATGTCTAAGTTCTTTATCTTCGATATCATTTGCTTCCACTATATTCCTCAACTTCTCATCCTCGACCTCCATCACAGAATGTCCCCTCTGTTTAGGACTACCTTCCTTCTCCATATTAAACTCATTCTTCTCATTCGCTAACTTTCCCTTGTCCTTGAAGAACCATTCCTTGTCCACCCCAGGTGTTGTATCAAATGCAGACAGGGACAAGTAGGGAGAAATCTTGTAATAGGACGGCTTCAGTACCATTTTGACTCTCCTTTCATAAACGGCATGAGAAGTGGATTCATTCGATACATTACCTTTGACATTATTATACGATTGCACATTCATATCCACATGTCCAAGTTCTTTATATTCAATATCATTTACGTCCACTCCCTTCCTCGACTCCTCACCGTCCTCCTCCATTACAAAACGTCCTCTCTGTGTACGACTAGCGACCTTCTCCTTATTAAACTCCTCCCTCTCATTCGCTAACCTTTCCTTGTCCTTGAAGAACTATTCCTTGTCCACAAAGAACAACTCCTTCTCCCTCTTCAGTAACGTTTCCCTGTCATCAAGCCTTGTTTCTTTCCTTCTCATCTCTGCCCTCTCTTTCCTCAATTCACCCCTCTCATTTTTCAATTCCTCTCTCTCCTTCTTCAACTCTTCCCGCTCATTCCGAAACTCCTCCATAAAAACCACATTCGGTATACCCCCCCTCAGTCCTGATCCCTCCATGCCTTTCTTATTGCTATCATCTGAATCGTCATCCTCCTCGTGAGCAATCTCATTACCCTCCTCATCATCTTCTTGGGTCTCAGTAAGCTACAAAATACATAGATGGATATGTAAGAGTAAGGATAACTTTACAATGGCAGACATGAAATTATAGTTCATCTTCCATAACATCTCACCTGGAAACTGTCTTGCACTGAACGAATGACATCTGTTTTCCATTCTAGTAGCGTTAGTTCTAATTTCATTACTACTTGGGTCTGCAAAAGAATAAAGAGTAATGTTAAGGAGTTGAGCATATATGTCAAGTTAAGCAAAGTAAATGATGGGGATATATATATATAAACTTACAACTTTATTCTCAAAAATAGCATGTATGCTGTTATACCTCCAACCCTTCCAGCCTCGATATTGAATGAAGCGTGGAATTTGATGCGGAACATACGAAACAACAGAGTCTTGTAGGGCCGGTAATATCTCTACTGCCCAAGCCTGTCATAATGAATTTGCACCAGGTTAAAGATCCATAATTGACTATAGAGAGAAGACATATACAAAATAAAAGGTGTTCTTACTTGTAAAGGAAAGACGCAACCACATACTGTGTACCAAGGGGAACTTGATACTGCAACAGCAGATTCGATTCCTTATGACATTGTATAGTATCCCAAACTACCCCAGGGATACCTATAGAAATCATCTAGCGACTCCACCAGGTAAATATAATCCATATTGCACATGGTTTTCGATTCGGTTCTCCTAAGAAAGTGCTCCACAACCAGAAGTAGGGCAACCTTCACGACGTCCTCATGATTATCGGTGTCAACTAATCTCTCAAACACCTCCATTAGTTGCTTCTTTAATTCTGGATATTCTTTGAAGTATTTGTCTCTTAATGTACTTGTAGTGTAACGTATCTTTGGTACAGTTAGATCTCCAAACTTAAGTCTGGTAATGAGGGCGAAGTCCATCTCGGTAAAGTGCAATCGCCTACCGCTGATCTCAAATACTAGATCACCTTTGTATTTTACAAAAAGAAGGTGAAATAGAGATCCTAAAAATCTAAAGTATATAACGTGCAATAGAAACGAGAAAGGAGATTGCCTAAACAAATTTAGGCGACTATCATGCTTCTCCACTTCACCTTTCACCTTGTCAAACCACCATGTGAGTGTAGACTTACTTGTTGGGTTGGGGATCTTTACAGAATATTCATCGCCTGTAAAGATGAATTGAAAAACATATCAAACATGAAATTCAGAAGATAAACATTGTGGACAAAATTAGAGTACGTTGAAATTGCAGTAGCATTTCATAAATTTTCCCAAAGCTTCATATGAATTGGAAATAGAACTGGAACGAGAAATACCAAAAATATGAACAGGGCAAATATGAACGGGTTTGGATCAACTGGCCCAACTTCAAATGAGGTCAGGTTGACTCAGGTTGTCACAGTCTTGATCGGGGTAAATATGAAATTGACCTTATCTACCATGATATTAAGCTGGGCAAACATTAAATAAGCCTCGATAATTTGATTGAGGAAAACTTTTAGTGCCTGTATATAACGGTTATTTGGTATCTATGCGAAGATGATGTGAAGAGTTTATCCAAATTACTTGTCTTCCTTTTTTAGCAACCAGCTAAGAAAAATGTACCTGAATAAGACTTTTACTTCACTACTAAACTATGGAGCTGTCTCGAAAGAATATTTTATGGATCTTCCGAGGAATGCTTTGAATGATGCTCGAATTGTTGGTTTCAATACGCATATTGCATTGAGAAGTATGTTTTCTACTTGAGACTTCTTAGATGTGTCGTTCGAAGCGGGATGAAATGCATTTGTTCATCCACTTATTCCAACTGAATAACCTAAAAAACTGTTCTTTGGGCAATTATTTCACTAAAAAATATTTTTGACTCCTTTTGTGTTAAGTTCCACTAATTTCTAGACCTTACAATTGTAGCTGCATTGAATACCTTTGACATGGATGATTTTCTTGCGTTAAGAATGATTGTCTATGAAATTCCTGTTGATGAACCGTATTTGAAAACTAACTTGTCAGTGCTAATGAGAGAAGAATTGAAAAGTCTCAAGGGAGGAAGGCTTCATGCACAAGTCTTTGGAGAATGTTGTTGCAAACATGAAATTGAGCGGGGGAAACATGAAAACAAATCATTATGCCCACTGTTTCCCATGGTATGATTTACGATCTTATTTTGATATGTTGGGGCTCAACTGCTAAAATTAGATGGATGGCGTGGATATACTACATACATTCAATGTGGGCCTATCTAAGTGTAGGTTACAGGTTTAAGTTTAAGTTAGATTATAGGTGAAGGTTTAGGGAATTGAGAATAAGTTAAGGTTTAGGTTTAGAGATTTGAGAATACATTTAGGTTATAGGTTTAGGTTTAGGTTTTGAGCGAGGCCAAACATGAAATTGAGTGGGGGCAAACTAGAAAATCAACGGGTTGAAAATGAAATTGAGCGGGGGAAACAAGAAATTGAGCGGGGCAAACTAAGAAATGAGCGGGGCAGGTATGAAATTGAGCAGGGCCAAACATGAAATTGAGCGGGACAAACTGGAAAGTCAGCGGGGCAAACATGAAATTGAGCGGGGGAAACATGAAATGAGCAGGGCAAACTATTAAATCAGTAAGGCAAACTTGAAATTGAGCGGGGGAAACATGAAATCAGCGGGGCAAGCATGAAATTGAGAGGGGCAAACACGGAAATTAGCGGGGAAAGCATGAAATTGAGCGGGACAAACATAAAATTGAGCGGGACAAACTAGAAAATCAGCGGGGCAAATATGAAATCAGCAGAAAAAACTATAAAATTAGCAGGGCAAACATGAAATTGAGCAGGGAAAACATGAAATCAGCGAGGCAAGCATGAAATTGAGCGGGGCAAACACGGAAATTAGCAGGGTAAGCATGAAATTGAGCGGGGCAAACATAAAATTGAGGGGGAAAAACTAGAAAATCAACGAGGCAAACATGAAATTGAGCGGGGGAAACATGAAATTAGCGGGGCAAGTTAGGAAATCATTATGCCCACTGTTTCCCATGGTATAATTCACTTAATATTATGATAGGCTTCAATTTGGGGCTCGACTGCTAGAATTAGATGGACGGCATGGATATACTACATACATTCAATGTAGGTCCATCTAAGTGTAGGTTATAGGTTTAGGTTTAAGTTAGGTTATAGGTTAAGGTTTAGGTTTAGGAAATCAGGTTCGGTACTGGGTTTAAGTTTGGGTTTTCAAGTTTAGGTTTAGGTTAAGGAGTTGAGATTAGGATTAGGTGTACGTTTAGGTTTAGGGATTTGAGAATACATTTAGGTTATAAGTTTAGGTTCAGGTTATAAGTGTCGATTATGGGTTTTGGTTTAAGTTAGGTTAGAGATTAAGGTTTAGGGAACTGAGAATAGGTTAAGGTTTAGGTTTAGGAAATCGAGTTCGAGACCGGGTTTAGGTTTGGGTTTTCAAGTTAGGGTTTAGGTTTAGGAAATCGGGTTCGGGACCGGGTTTAGGTTTCGGCTTTCAAGTTAAGGTTTAGGTTAAGGAATTGATATTAGGATTAGGTGTGGGTTTAGGTTTAGGGATTTGAGAATACATTTAGGTTTTAGGTTATAAGTGTACGTTATAGGTTTAGGTTTAAGTTAGGTTAATGGTTAAGGTTTAGGGAATTGAGAATAAGTAAGGTTTAGGTTTAGGGATTTGATAATACATTTAGGTTTTAGGTTACAAGTGTACGATATAGGTTTTGGTTTAAGTTAGATTATAAGTTAAGGTTTAGGGAATTGAGAAAAAGTTAGGGTTTAGGTTTAGGGATTTGAGAATACATTTATGTTTTATGTTTAGGTTTAGGTTTTAGGTTTAGATTTAAGTTTTGAGGGGGGGCAAACACAAAATTGAGTGGGGGCAAGCTAGAAAATCAACGGGGTAAATATGAAATTGAGCAAGGAAAACATGAAATTGAGTGGGGCGAACTATAAAATCAGCAGGGTAAACATGAAATTGAGCGGAAAAAACATGAAATTAGCGGGGCAAGCTAGGAAATCATTATGCCCACTGTTTCCCGTGGTATGATTCACTTGATATTATGATAGGCTTCAATTTGGGGCTCGACCGCTAGAATTAAATGGACGGCGTGGATATACTACATACATTCAATGTTGGTCCATCTAAGTGTAGGTTATAGGTTTAGGTTTAAGTTAGGTTATATGTTCACTCCCCAAGTGCAGGGTTGTGATGTAGTAATAAACTCGGTAAGACCGAGGTCGAATCCCAAGGGACTGAAACTTGTACGTTATCTAAAATTATCTAGAACTAGAACTAGGCTAAGATGAAATCTAATATGATTGAATTTGAAGGAATACTGGTGAAATAATTATGTAAACTTGAGAGAAATCAGGAGAAGGGAACTAGGGATTCAGAGGATCACTTGTAGAGATCAGGGAGATCTTTTGCCTGTTTCATGAAAATTAACTGAACTGTCATTGATCTAGTTTTCAAGAGATGAAAGGTATATGAATTAGAATGGATTCCATCACCAAACCATGCCCAAGAGACTATGGCAAACAACAGAATTGAACTAATTACCAACCAATCAACAATGTATGAAGGTTAGGAAGGGTACCGTCATCCGACCATGCCCAGGAGACTATGGTGAACAACGGGGCTTCCTGACGTCATAAACATAAAGGGGAAAAGGACATGCTCCAAGCCATTGCAGACCCATTATAATTTTAGTCACAACAGACCATTAAAGACTAAACAAAACATGCCATTAATAATCAACTAAAATCAACGTCAATTCAAGAATTAAAATTAAATTAAAAACATAAAATAAAATCTCTCATCTCACTGCAAGCTTCACCTCTTAGCCCTAGCTAAGAGGTTTAGCCTAACAACATGATTAAACTAAATCCCTCAAACAAAAATAAACAAAAATAAAACAAAAAATAAAATAAAAGAAACTCTACTCCCTGTCTCTTTCTCACGTTCCAAACTCAGCCAGCTGCACGTCCAAGATGAGATTTTTTTTTCTCTCTATTCTCTCTCATCCTTTTATAACTATCCCAGAGGAAGTCGGTGCTTCTATGCGTTGCTTTTACGCACAGCAGAAAATGCAAAATTCTGCATAGTGCATTACCTTCTTAGGCTGGTTATTTGGTGGGGCCTATTATCGAAGCCAACAGAGAAATCCACTCCGTCCATTGGGTGTAGCCCAAAAAACCAGTTAGGAATGACGAGATTGAATCGATTTCGGCATGGCCCACAAGTTCTTCCCCTTCGTTGTCCATCTTACTTTTGATCGGCAAGAAATCCCTTCTTGTTGTCTTGTTGAAGTTCTGACACCTAGACCATAATCATGTGGCCCTTTAAAGCATGATGGACGGTCCAGATCCGTTGTATGGACCATGATGGTGGCCCACAGAGGTTAGCCGCGACCTCTGTTGCGAAACAGAACTTCCCCCGCGCCTCTGTGATGACTGGTGGCCCACTAATCGACGTCAGGAAGAGAATCCATTCCATACATTGGAATTTACTCGAAAAATAATTCTAGAAGGGGTGTTTTCTTAGTGAAATTAGTGCGGCCTGCTTGATCTTTTATTCCACCGTCCGTCCTGTGTTTGGACAGCTGGATTTCTCTCCTCACGATATTTTGGAATTCTGCCACCTAGGTAGTGTTAAGAAACTCCCTAGGGATTAGATGGACGATCCGGATCGATGATCTGGATGATAGGTGGGGCCCACAAGTAAAACCCAACCAAACAGGAAAAAACGCTGTTGTGTTTTATCAGTTTGAGAAGAAGAGTCGGTCAGCATTTGCTGACCGACTTTTGGATTTTTGGTGCACGCCTGATGCACTAGTGCACCTTGCACATGCACTATATACTCGGGTCCAACAGAGATGTTTGTGAAAAATTCGATCCGTCCATCCCTTTTCAAATCTAATTTAAAGCATTGACAATAAAATTTAAATATATCCAGATATCAGGCGGGTTCCAAATCGAGATTTAAGGGGCTGATCTACTCGTTAGGCTACTTCCACAATGATCCAATGGATGATTTTTGACGTGTACGATTAATTTATAGTCCTTAGGCCACGTATGAAGTTTCGTGTCAATCTGATGGCTAGAACCTTGTGATCTTGTAGTATGGACTCTTTTCAGCCCCCATTAATGCGAATGGCCTGGTTTCCTCAAATTTCTGGCATGTACTTTCCTCGATCTCGGTCCTTTAGAGTTCGTCCCTTGCCTTTAGTGTCATCAGAACATTAATTCCATGCTTTTAATACCTTTTTGCAGTTCATGCTCTCTAATACACCCTGCATCACAAACACGGTTAAAAAAGGGCGTTAAACGGTATTATGCTCGTAAATTCAAGTAATAAGTGGGGTCTAATCTACAATATTTGACCCTCAACACAACCCCCAACCAGCATATTTCTTGTCCCGAGCAAAGTACGCAAAAAATAAGTTGAGAATGAGAAGAGAATTTTTATAAAACCAAGTGATGTTTTAAATAAGATACGAGAAATCTCAGATTCATGAATGTTAGAAATTATGTTCTCCTGGACTCAAGCACACAGTAACTTCATAATCAAGTATCAAAGTATTGATCCATCAATTAGAATAATTCTAAACATTGAGTTCAATGGGTGTATCATGTAATCTCGACTTATCAACATTAAGATTCACTTTGTTATTGCATGAAATCATAGGTAATCAATAGGAGAATTCATGATAACCAAACGTGCCTCATAAATTCCATCTTTTGATCTTTTCAACTTTTTATTTTTTCATTAATAGTCATGCCAAGAAGAGGAATCAAATCCTTACCAATAGGGAGCAAACTTATGGTGAAGACCGTACTCCTAGACCTTTTTCACATATCATTCATGGGGAATTAACTCCACACCTATAGGGAGCAAACCTATGGTGAAGATTAATTACCCAACCTTTTTAATTTTTATACCATGATGACAAGATATTTCAGGCTGGTTCCTTTCATGCTCAGTGATTACCAAGTTAATCCTTCGATATGGAATTGAAATCTAAATGTGTAGGCGAGACGTGACATGTGAAATCATGATTCAATCAATATTCACAACTTCTAATCATAGATTAATAATTCGATCTTAATTGTGAAATCTAATAGATAACTGAATTCAAGAGTCATGCATTACCAACATCACGTATCTTAAAAATCTAAATTAGGGATATCTGTCAAAATCACTTCGAATTCACAAGAATTTTCAGAAAAAATTTAAAAATTTTCACAATTTTCACAATTTTTGCTCAAGACCGAGAAAATACTGATTAAGAAGCCTAATCTCCCACCCCCAACCTAAAATCTACATTGTCCTCAATGTAAAAGATATGAGCATGCAATGCACATGGAACAACGAAAGTAAAGTGATGGGAAGATAGTACCTGGATAACGAATCAAGAGAGAGACTTTTCAAGAGATCGCAGCATGAAAGCTGGTCAGCCAAGAGAGAAAACAAAACAAAAATAACAACGAATAAAATTCTACCTATACCACTTTCGCAGGTGCTCTCGATTGCATTTAGCGAATGCAACAAGCCTTTAAACCCCTAGGTTACCCCTAGTGGACGAGTTGTAGTCTCGTGAGGGTTTGCAATAATGTTACCCACAAATATTGAACTAACTAACTAAAAAAAATGAAATGGAATAAAAAAGTTAGGTTGCCTCCTAGGAGCGCTAAATTTACCGTCTTCAACCAGACAAATAAAGCAACTATCCTAGACCTATGAAAGTGATAAACCTACCTATACCTCCATCAGACTAGGAGATCAGTCCTGGTAAACAGGAGCAATCAGAGGTATGGACATGTCCTCTGAATCAAATGTCTCGACAAATAGCTTTAATCGATGTCTATTTACTTTAAACTCCTTGCCATTGTCGGGATCTCTTATATCGACGGCCCCATGAGGATAAGCAGTGACCACAATGTAAGGGCAGGTTCAACGAGATCGAAGCTTATCCGGAAAGAGATGTATTCGAGAATCATACAAAAGGACTTTCTGACCTAGCGTGAATGATTTTCAGAGAATATGTTGATCACGAAACGCCTTCATCCTATCCTTGTAAATTCTCGAGTTTTCATATGCATCGTTCCGGATTTCTTCAAGTTCATTCAACTGAAGTTTGCGTAACGAGCCAGCGTTGTCCAAATTAAAATTTAGATTTTTGATCGCCTAGTATGCTTTATGTTCCAATTCCACGGGCAAGTGACAAGCTTTTCCATAGACAAGTCTAAAGGGAGATGTTCCAATAGGAGTTTTAAAAGCAGTACGGTACGCCCATAAGGCATCGGTCAATCGGATTGACCAATCCTTACGGTTAGGGTTAACCATTTTTTTTAGGATATGTTTGATCTCTCTATTGAAAATCTCAGCTTGTCCACTTGTCTGTGGATGGTATGGGGTGCTCACCTTATGAGAGATACCGTATTTCTTCATTAAACTCTCAAATGGTCTATTACAAAAGTGGGAGCCCCTGTCACTAATGATGGCTCGAGGCGTTCCGAACCGCGACAGGATATTTTCTTTCAAAAATTTAATGACCGTGCGATGGTCATTTTTACGGCACGAAATTGCTTCGACCCATTTAGTGACATAGTCTACGGCGAGCAAAATATACAGATTTCCAAATGATTGGGGGAATGGTCCCATGAAATCAATACCCCAGCAATCGAATGCTTCAATGATAAGGATGGGATTCAAAGGCATCATATTTCGATGGGACAATGCTCTCAATTTTTGACAACGCTCACAAGCTTTGCAAAACTCATGAGTGTCCCTGAACATAGTGGGCCAGTAAAAGCCACACTGTAGAATCTTGGCTGTGGTCTTTTTAGCAGAAAAGTGACCACCACAAGCCTGTGAGTGACAGAAGGAGATGACACTCTGATGCTCATCGTCTGGCACACATCTCCTTAAGATTTGGTCTGGGCAATATTTAAATAAATATGGATCATCCCAGAAAAAGTTACGCACCTTGGTAAAGAATTTCTTCTTATCTTGTGACGTCCAGTGTGTCGGTATGGCACCTGTAGCAAGATAATTAGCAATATCAGCGAACCAAGGTGAATGGGAGACTCTAAACAGTTGTTCATCAGGGAACATGTCATTGATATGGGTCGCCTCAAGGGAATTAGAGGTATTAAGGCAAGAAAGGTGATCAGTCACTACGTTCTCTACTCCCTTTTTGTCTTTAATTTCTAAATCAAATTCTTGGAGTAGAAGGATCTATCGTATTAGGCGGGGCTTAGAATCATTCTTGGAAAGAAGATACTTAAGTGCTGCATGATCTGTATAAATAATGATCTTGGATCCGATCAGGTAGGACCGAAATTTGTCCAAAGCGAACACTACGGCTAAGAGTTCTTTTTCTGTGGTTAAATAGTTCACTTGGGCAGGATTTAGAGTCCTACTTGCGTAGTGAATGACATAAGGCCGCTTATCTTTTCTTTGGCCTAGAACCGCTCCAAGAGCATAATCAGAGGCGTCGCACATAAGTTCAAAAGGAAGACTCCAGTCGGGTGGCTGCATGATAGGTGCAGTGATTAACATGCCTTTAAGCTTAGTGAAAGTTTCTTGGCATTGTTCAGTCCACTCGTATGGTGCATCCTTTTGAAGAAGATTACATAAAGGACAAGAGAGGAGACTAAAGTCCTTTATGAATTGTCGGTAAAATCCTGTGTGTCCCAAGAAGGATCGCACATCTCTGATGTTCTTGGGTGGAGGTAGGTTAAAGATAAGATCAATTTTTGCCTTATCTACCTCGATTCCTTTGGACGAGATGATATATCCAAGGACAATTCCCTTTTGAACCATAAAATGGCACTTCTCCCAGTTAAGTACCAAATTTTTTTCTTCACATCTTTTCAGCACACATTTAAGACTTGCTAAGCACTCGCTGAAAGATGAACTAAAAACAGAGAAATCGTCCATGAAGACCTCTAAATATTTTCCTACCATGTTAGAAAAGATACTCATCATACATCGCTGAAAGGTGGCAGGGGCATTACATAACCCGAATGGCATCCTTCTGTAAGTAAAGGTGCCATAGGGACATGTAAATGTGGTCCTTTCCTGATCCTCAGGGGCGATTTCAATCTGATTATAACCTGAATACCCGTCAAGAAAATAATAATAGGAATGACCAGCTAGCCTTTCTAGGATTTGATCAATGAAGGGCAAAGGAAAGTGGTCTTTCCTTGTGACGGTATTCAGCTTCCTGTAGTCAATGCACATTCTCCAACCAGTAGTAACTCTGGTTGGCACGAGTTCATTATTGGCATTGGCTACGATGGTGATCCCGGACTTCTTAAGAACTACCTGAGCTGGACTCACCCATTGACTATCGGATATGGGGTATATGATCCCCACTTCCAATAGTTTAAGAACCTCTGCCTTAACCACTTCCTTCATGTTTGGATTCAGTCTACGTTATGGTTGTCGAACAGCCTTTGTATTGTCCTCAAGATATATGTGGTGAGTACAAATCGATGGGTTAATTCCTTTGAGGTCCGCTATCGTCCATCCAAGAGCTCCCTTATGCTCAATAAGAGTAGATATCAACATACTCTCCTATTCTTTCTCCAGGTGGGCAGAGATCACCACCGGATATGTCTCATCTTGACCTAAATAGACATATTTTAAATCAGAAGGCAAAGGTTTTAGGTCAAGCTTTGGTGGCTTGAGGTTAGACGGTAGAGACACCACATCAGTTTGGGGCAACTCTTCAATTTTTTGCCTCCACCGGTTAACTTCAAGTACCGGTGCAGTATCAAGCATGGCACACGTCTCCCTAATTATATCATCATCAAGATCATGGGAGTGGGCCAGACATGTCTCTAGAGGATCAGAGGATAAGGTGAGAGGTGTTCTATCTTCTAAAAAAGAATCAATCATGTTAACATCGTGAAAATCGTCATCATCCTCTGAGTTGCTGCCGTTATTGAAAAAGATATTCGATTTCAATGTTAAATTTCTAAAAGACAGTCACAACACCATTCCTGCAATTGATAATTGCATTTGAAGTGGACAGGAATGGGCGACCAAGGATGACGAGAATCTGAGTGCTCGTGTCATTGATGGGTTCGGTGTCCAAGATGATAAAATCAACAGGGTAGTAGAATCTATCAACCTAGATCAATACATCCTCGATTATCTCTCTTAGTACACGAACAGAACGATCAGCAAGTTGTAGTGTGGTTCGAGTGAGTTTTAATTCACCCAAGCCTAACTGTTGGTATACCGAGTAGGGAATTAGATTGACGCTCGCTCTTAAGTTAAGAAGTGCGTGATCAATTCGATAGTTTCCGATTACACATGATATGGTTGGGCAACAGGGATCTTTAAATTTTTGCGGCACGTCTTGTTTCAGGATGGCACTCACTTTCTCAGTTAAGGAAATTTTCTTTTGAACACTTTTTCGTCGTTTAGTCGTGCATAAGTCTTTTAGGAATTTAGCATATAAAGGTATCTGTTTTACAACATCAAGTAGAGGAATATTCACTTTCACTTGTTTCAACACCTCTAGGATATCCTGAGAGTTAGATAGACATTTTGGTTCAACCAACCGTTGAGGAAACGGAGCAACTGGCTTCTCTAGAGGTTCCGGTTCAAATTTTTGTGGGACGTCACTAGATCCATCATTGTTGTCCTCTTCTGGTTCTTGAGGCTTTTCGGGCCTAACCGAAAGGGTTTTATCAATAACCTTCCCACTCCTAAGAGTGGTGATGGATTTAGCGTGCCCCATTTGATTTGAAGAGCTGAGATCACTAACTCCATAATGCGGTTTAGGATTGGAAAGAGGTTGAGTTGGGAAGCTCCCCTTGTTTCCAATCGTATTTTCAGCCTTAAGTTCATGTATTGCTTTTGTAAGGTCTTGAAAGGCTTGCATCATACCCTGATTGAAAAGCTCTTGCTTTTGAAAATGTTTTAGAACCAAATCCTCTTGAGGTTTCTCTTGAGTTGAATTTTGGTTTAGGAAACCTTGAGGTGTAGCCGTTGGTCCATTCCTCCAACTGAAATTTGGATGATTTTTCCAACCAGGATTGTATGTATTAGAGGGTGGTCCATTGAAAGGTCTTTGATAGTTATTTACGGCATTAGATTGTTCATTCAATACTTCTCGAAAGGCAGGTATTGAAGGACAATTTTCAGTAGTATGAATGTTGCAATCACAGATGCCGCAAACACTTTCATTAACCTTTTCCTTCTTTCCTTCCATGGCCTCAAATTTTCTAGTGAGATTAGCCACCTTAGCGTTAAGATCATCATCCTCTTTCAGGAGATATATTCCTCCTTTTTTCCTTGAATGAGTTGGCCTAGACGTAGCGTTCGTCCTTGGGTAATAGTCTCATGATTGTGTTTTTTCAGTGAGACTATCGAGGTAATCCCATACCTCGTCGACATTTTTATTGATAAAATCTACGTTACACATTGTCTCGACCATTTGGCGCATGAAAGATGTTAGACCATCATAGAAAAAATTCGTAATGCCCCATATTTCAAAGACATGTTGTGGGCATGCATTAACCAGATCCTTGAACCTTTCCCAACATTGGAAGAATGTTTCATCTTCCTTTTGGGCAAAGTTCATGATTGCTCTCCTGAGGGTAATTATCTTATGATGTGGGATTTTTTTTTTTTATAAATTCCCTCTGCATATCATTCCATGTGCCAATAGATCTAGGACGCAGTGAATGTAACCACGTCTTGGCTTTTTCTTTCAAGAAAAATGGAAAGAGTTTCAGCCTAATAGTATCTTCAGATACATTAGGGAAATATAAGGTGCCTATGATTTCGTCGAACTCTTTCAGATGCAAGTATGGTTCTTCAGATTCAAGCCCATGGAACTTGGGAAGGAGTTGGATAAACCCTGGCTTGATGTCCATATGTCCTGTATTCGTAGGAAAAATCATGCATGAGGGCGTACTCACCCCCGCCGGTTGTAAATAATCTCGTAAAGTATGAGGCGGGGGTGCATGATGCACCTCATTCTCATCATGTACTTCCTCAACCCTAGGTTGGGGTAGTGCTTAAGGTTGATTTTCAGCCATAACCTCCTCTGTCTCAGGAGAATTCAAGTGGTGTCTAGTCCTGCGATGAACAGTCAACCCCTCAACTAATCCTCCTTCAGTCACGAGACGTCGAGTGTTGTCGCGTGCCCACTGGGGCATAAAACACACTCAGCCCTCGATTTAAATTCTATCTAGACCTAAGAAAAAAGAAGTAGAAATCTAGAAAATAAAAGGAAAAGATGGAAAGAAGTTACCAAATTTAAAGTCCTAGGTTAAGAATCTGCAAAACAAAACAAAATAAGTTAGTTTCTAAGAATAGAAAGTCCTAATTAAAAGTACATTAATTTTTAGAGAAAAGAAGAAATTTCAAAGAAAGAAGAATTAGAACGAGCTTACTAAATTAGAAGCTTACTACAAAACAGAAAAATTGAGTTAGTTCTAAAAATCAGATAGAAGGAAGAATAACAAGTTTCTAAAGTTAGGAAAAATTTTTAATAAGGAAAATAACTAAGCTTCTAAACCTAGAATTAAAATTTTCTAAAAAGAAAATCTAATCCTAAACTAATCCTAAAACTAATTAATTTCAAAAAAACGTATCCAACAGTCCCCGACAACGGCGCCAAAAACTTGTTCACTCCCCAAGTGCAGGGTTGTGATGTAGTAATAAACTCGGTAAGACCGAGGTCGAATCCCAAGGGACTGAAACTTGTACGTTATCTAAAATTATCTAGAACTAGAACTAGGCTAAGATGAAATCTAATTTGATTGAATTTGAAGGAATATTGGTGAAATAATTATCTAAACTTGAGAGAAATCAGGAGAAGGGAACTAGGGATTCAGAGGATCCACTTGTAGAGATCAGGGAGATCTTTTGCCTGTTTCATGGAAATTAACTGAACTGTCATAGATCTAGTTTTCAAGAGATGAAAGGTATATGAATTAGAATGGATTCCATCACCAAACCATGCCCAAGAGACTATGACAAACAACAGAATTAAACTAATTACCAACCAATCAACAATGTATGAAGGTTAGGAAGGGTACCGTCATCCAACCATGCCCAGGAGACTATGGTGAACAACGGGGCTTCCTGACGTCATAAACATAAAGGGGAAAAGGACATGCTCCAAGCCATTGCAGATCCATTGTAATTTTAGTCACAACAGACCATTAACAACTAAACAAAACATGCCATTAATAATCAACTAAAATCAACGTCAATTCAAGAATTAAAATTAAATTAAAAACATAAAATAAAATCTCCCATCTCACTGCAAGCTTCACCTCTTAGCCCTTACTAGGAGGTTTAGCCTAACAACATGATTAAACTAAATCCCTCAAACAAAAATAAAATAAAAAATAAAATAAAAAATAAAATAAAAGAAACTTTACTCCCTGTCTCTTTCTCACGTTCCAAACTCAGCCAGCTGCACGTCCAAGATGAGATTTTTTTTCTCTCTGTTCTCTCTCCTCCTTTTATAACTATCCCAGAGGAAGTCGGTGCTTTTGTGCGTTGCTTTTACGCACAACAGAAAACGTAAAATTCCGCATAGTGCATTACCTTCTTAGGCTGGTTGTTTGGTGGGGCCTATTATCGAAGCCAACGGAGAAATCCACTCCGTCCATTAGGTGTAGCCCGAAAAATCAGTCAGGAATGACGAGATTAAATCGATTTCGGCGTGGCCCACAAGTTCTTCCCCTTCATCGTCCATCTTACTTTTGATCAGCAAGAAACCCCTTCTTGTTGTCTTGTTGAAGTTTTGACACCTAGACCATAATCATGTGGCCCTTTAAAGCATGATGGACAGTCCAAATCCATTGTATGGACCATGATGGTGGCCCACAGAGGTTAGCCGCGACCTCTGTTGCGAAACAGAGCTTCCACCGCGCCTCTGTGATGAATGGTGGCCCACTAATCGACGTCAGGAAGAGAATCCATTCCATACATTGGAATTTACTCGAAAAATAATTCTAGAATGGGTGTTTTCTTAGTGAAATTAGTGCGACCCGCTTGATCTTTTATTCCACCGTCCGTCCTGTGTTTGGATGGCTGGATTTCTCTCCTCGCGATATTTTGGAATTCTGCCACCTAGGTAGTGTTAAGAAACTCCCTAGGGATTTGATGGATGGTCCGGATCGATGATCTGGATGATAGGTGGGGCCCACACGCAAAACCCAACCAAACAGGGAAAAACGCTGTTGTGTTTTATCAGTTTGAGAAGAAGAGTCGATCAGCGTTTGCTGACCGACTTTTGGATTTTTGGTGCACGCCTGATGCACTAGTGCACCTTGCACATGCACTATATACTCGGGTCCAACAGAGATGTTTGTGAAAAATTCGATCCGTCCATCCCTTTCCAAATCCAATTTAAAGCGTTGACAATAAAATTTAAATATATCCAGATATCAGGCGGGCCCCAAATCGAGATTTAAGGGGCTGATCTACTCGTTAGGCTACTTCCACAATGATCCAATGGATGATTTTTGACGTGTACGATTAATTTATGGTCCTTAGGCCACGTATGAAGTTTCGTGTCAATCTGATGGCTAGAACCTTGTGATCTTGCAGTCTGGACTCTTTTCAGCCCCCATTAATGCGAATGGCCTGGTTTCCTCGGATTTCTGGCATGTACTTTCATCGATCTCGGTCCTTTTGAGTCCGTCCCTTGCCTTTAGTGTCATCAGAACATTAATTCCATGCTTTTAATACCTTTTTGCAGTTCATGCTCTCTAATACACCCTGCATCACAAACACAGTTAAAAACGGCGTTAAACGGTATTATGCTCGTAAATCCAAGTAATAAGTGGGGTCTAATCTACAATATTTGACCCTCAACATTATAGTTTAAGGTTTAGGTTTAGAAAATCAGGTTCGGGACTGGGTTTAAGTTTGGGTTTTCAAGTTTAGGTTTAGGTTAAGGAGTTGAGATTAGGATTTGGTATAGGTTTAGGTTTAGGGATTTGAGAATACATTTAGGTTATAGGTTTAGGTTTAGGTTATAAGTGTCGGTTATGGGTTTTGGTTTAAGTTAGGTTAGAGATTAAGGTTTAGGGAACTGAGAATAGGTTAAGGTTTAGGTTTAAGAAATCGAGTTCAAGAACATTCTTAGGTTTGAGTTTTCAAGTTAGGGTTTAGGTTAATGAGTTGAGATTATGATTAGGTGTAGGTTTAGGTTTAGGGATTTGAGAATACATTTAGGTTTTAGGTTTAGGTTGCAGGTTTAGGTTTATGTTATAAGTGTCGGTTATAGGTTAAGGTTTAGGTTTAGGAAATCGGGTTCGAGACCGGGTTTAGGGTTGGGTTTTCAAGTTAAGGTTTAGGTTAAGGAGTTGAGATTAGGATTAAGTGTAAGTTTAGGTTTAGGGATTTAAGAATACATTTAGGTTATAGGTTTAGGTTTAGGTTATAAGTTTAGGTTTAGAATATAAGTGTCGGTTATAGGTTTATGGAACTGAGAATAGGTTAAGGTTTAAGTTTAGGAAATCGGGTTAGAGACCGGGGCAAACTATAAAATCAACAGGGCAAACATGAAATTGAGCAGGGGAAACACGAAATCAACAGGGCACACTAGAAAATCATTATGCCCACTGTTTCCCATGGTATGATTCACTTAATATTTTGATATGCTTCAATTTGGGGCTAAAATTAGATGGACAGTGTGGATATACTACATACATTCAATGTAGCCCATCTAAGTGTAGGTTATAGGTTTAGGTTATAGGTTTAAGTTATAAGTGTAGGTTATAGGTTTGGATTATAAGTGTCGGTTATAGGTTAAGGTTTAAGGAATTGAGAATAGGTTAATGTTTAGGTTTAGGTTAAGGAGTTGAGATTAGGATTAGGTGTAGGTTTAGGTTTAGGGATTTGAGAATAAATTTAGGTTTTAGGTTTAGGTTGTAGGTTTAGGTTTCGGTTATAACTGTCGGTTATAGGTTAAGGTTTAGGGAACTGAGAATAGGTTAAGTTTTAGGTTTAGGAAATCGGGTTCGGGACCAGGTTTAGGTTTGGGTTTTCAAGTTTAGGTTTAGGTTAAGGAGTTGAGATTAGGATTAGATGTAGGTTTAGGTTTAGGGATTTGAGAATAAATTTAGGTTATAGGTTTAGGTTTAAGTTAGGTTTTAGGTTACGGTTTAGGGAACTGAGAATAGGTTAAGGTTTAGGTTTAGGAAATCGGATTCGGGACTAGGTTTAGGTTTCGGCTTTCAAGTTAAGGTTTAGGTTAAGGAATTGATATTAGGATTAGGTGTGGGTTTAGGTTTAGGGATTTGAGAATACATTTAGGTTTTAGGTTATAAGTGTACATTATAGGTTTAAGTTTAAGTTAGGTTAATGGTTAAGGTTTAGGGAATTGAGAATAAGTAAGGTTTAGGTTTAGGGATTTGATAATACATTTAGGTTTTAGATTATAAGTGTACGATATAGGTTTTGGTTTAAGTTAGATTATAAGTTAAGGTTTAGGGAATTGAGAATAAGTTAGGGTTTAGGTTTAGGGATTTGAGAATACATTTATGTTTTATGTTTAGGTTTAGACTTTAGGTTTATATTTAAGTTTTGAGGGGGGGGGGGGGGGGGGCAAACACGAAATTGAGTAGGGGCAAGCTAGAAAATTAGCGGGACAAACATTAAATTGAGCAAGGGAAACATGAAATTGAGTGGGGTGAACTAGAAATTAAGTGTGGCAAGCATGAAATTGAGCGGGGCAAACTAGGAAATGAGCGGGGTAGGCATGAAATTGAGCAGGACAAACATGATATTGAGTGGGGCAAACTAGGAATTGAGTGGGGCAAGCATGAAATTGAGTGGGGCAAACTAGGAATTGAGTGGGGCAAGCATGAAATTGAGAGGGACAAACAAGGAAATTAGCGGGGCAAGCATGAAATTGAGCGGGGCAAACATAAAATTGAGCGGGGCAAACATGAAATCAGCAGGGCAAACTATAAAATCAGTAGGGCAAACATGAAATTGAGCGGGGAAAACATGAAATCAGCGGGGTAAGCATGAAATTGAGCGGGGAAAATATGAAAATTAGCGGGGCAAACATAAAATTAAGCGGGACAAACTAGAAAATCAGCGGGGCAAACATGAAATTGAGCGGGAGAAACATGAAATCAGCATGACAAACTATAAAATCAGCAGGGCAAACATGAAATTGAGAGGGGAAATATGAAATTGAGCGGGGCGAACACGAAAATTAGTGGGGCAAGCATGAAATTGAGCGGGGCAAACATAAAATTGAGTGGGATAAACTAGAAAATCAGCGGGGCAAACATGAAATTGAGCGGGAAAAACATGAAATCAGCAGGGAAGACTATAAAATCAGCAGGGCAAACATGAAATTGAGCGGAGAAAATATGAAATCAGCGGGGTAAACTAGAAAATCATTATGCCTACTATTTCCCGTGGTATGATTCACTTGATATTTTAATATGCTTCAATTTGGGGCTCGACCCCTCAAATTAAATGAAAAAATGCATGGACGGACGGCATGGATATACTATATGAAACGGATTGGCTACTCCCCCTTCCACCAGCCAATGGCTGGTGTTCAGTGCTCTGTGGGCCCCATAATGATGTATGTGTTTCATGCATGTCGTCCATCTATTTTTATAGATCAACTTATCTTATTATACAAAAATTGAGGTATATCCTAATCTCAATTAGACCACATTAGAGGAAATAGTGTTTAACAAACATCGACCATTAAAAACTTTTTGGGGGCCATAAAAGTATTGGGTCAAGATGATCTTTGTTTTTAGCCTTCATCTGGGTCTTTATCACCTAAAAAAAAAATTGAATTTTAGACAAACAGTACAGTGGGCCTCAGGAGGATTTAAATGATGGATATCCAATCACCATTGTTTTTTTCTAGCGGGCCACCAGCCAAATTTCCATCTAATTTGGGGCTCAACCCCTTAAATTGGTGGAAATTGAGCGGATAAAATGGATGAACTGAATGGATGAAACACATACACCATGGTGGGGCCCACAGAGCACCGATCACCGGCCACCATGGTGGGGCCCACAGAGCACCGACCACCATGGTTGGGCCCATAGAGCACCGACCACCGGCCACCATGTTGGGGCCCACAGAGCACCATGGTGGGGCCCACAAAGGACCGACCATCGGCCACCATGGTTGGGCCCACAGAGCACCGACCACCGGCCACCATAGTGGGGCCCACAGAGCACCATGGTGGGGCCCACAGAGCACCGACCACCGACCACCATAGTGGGGCCCACAGAGCACCAACCAATAGCCACGTACATTCAATGTGGGCCCAAATGAGTTTAAAATATACCTTTGCTGTGTGCTTTCTTTGCCCGACCGACCATTTTCAGAAGAAGACAGATGTTGACAAGGGGCCCACAAAAAGAATATTTTTATCTTTCTAACCGGATGAAGAAAAGGGACAAAAGCCACGGCAGGAAGTAGCAGTGGAAAGGGAAAGGGAAAGAAAATAGCTGAAAGTAAAAAGGAGGGGTAGTTTCATCCTCAAAGTCGCCGTCCGCACGTGCTAGTCTAAGTTGGCAACTTAAGTTTGTATTCCTTGATAAAAACCGCTGGGTAAAAGGTTGTCTATAATGGTCATTTTCTCCCCACATTTGGCATCGAGAATTCATAGGTAGTCCCCCACTACATTCAATAGATCCTGTTTCATTCCTCCACCGGGGATAGTAAGAGTGAGAGAGAGAGAGAGAGCTCAACCTTAGTATGGTCTAGTCTTGCCTAGCCAAACTCCGAGCCTCTTAAGCCACGTAAGTTCAAATATGAGCCTTTCAATCTAGTCTTGCGATACTACCGTTCATTCAACTACTTAAACTTTAATCAATTCCATCAAACTGGAATATTAACATTATGCAACATTCATTCCCTTCTCAACTCCTTTGCTCTTCACATACATTAACATTACATCGCATTTCATCATTTTCTTGCATCTAATTGACATGTTTATACTCTGAAACTTATTGATATAATCGAATCCTGTCCACCAGAAACCTTGGCCAGTTAGTCGTCGTTTTGGCACATAGATTGTATTCCATCGTTTTTCCGCATTTGACCAGTGGATATGTGCTCTGAGACCTATTGATATAATCAAAGCAAGCCCACTAGAACCCTTAGTCGGTTGGTCGTTATTTTGTCATAAGCATTAATACATCATCAAGCATTCCATATATATATATATATATATATATATATATATATATATATATATGGGTCCTTGCTCTTGCTCGGGTGGTAGACTCTCAGGAATTTCAACTCCCAGTCAAGGGTTCGAGCACCCATAGGTGATGAAATTCCACCAGCGTGAGTGTGTGGGGTGTGCGTGCGTGTTATATATATATATATATATATGCACACACACTCACACACACTTTACACTATGCACTCGATTGTTTTGAACGTATGCTCCGTAACTTATTAATATAATCGAATCATACCCATAAAAAGTTCAGATAGATCAATTACCATTGCTAGTGCATTGCATTGCATTTTTTGCACACAAGAACTAATCTCATTTCTCATAAATTAGTCTAATCTTGTGAAGTAAAGACAGTACATATGTATGGGCAAAGTCGGTGTCTAACACCTTTCCTCTCTGTAACTGCAGTCCCTTACTTGGAATCTCTATAACATAAACTCATAAGACATCTTAGGGTTAAGAATTTTCAGGTTATCAATCTTAAGCGGTTTTACGGCCGGGTTTAACCAACTTTAAGATCATAATAATTGATTAGTGGCTACTTTGTTCAAATATAACACCCTTTTACTCCAAACAAAACCCTCGAACGAGGCAACCGGTAGAAAGTGAGAGTCGAGCTCCCATCTCGTCGGGAAATCCACTCTCCGGCATACATGTACATCAGTCTTCCACCTCCTGTACGCTTTCAAATGGAAAGAAAGACAAGCGTCTAAATATATGTATGGAGTTGGGGACCAAATATACCTTGCATAGATACAGTGACTGTGGCACCCATCATAGAGTTCTCCCACTTGCTTATATATCATCAATCTTTTCATTTTAGGAAAAAAAATTTCTTCCAATATAAATCTATTCAAGTATTATTAATGACATTGCATGCTCCACGAAATTGTGCATACTCATTGTAGCATGTGTTTCACTGTGATTGGCATACAATTGATTCGAAGTAATTATTGCATTGCAAGATGGAAATATATATATCTTGTGACGTGATAGGTGGCATTTGATTGAATGATAGGCTTACTCAAGTATGCTTGCTTGTCGCAGTCTAATAACCTAACAACTTTTAAATATGCTTTGTATGGCTCCAACCTATCCAAAATTAGGTAATAAGGCCCAGCAGTGTAGCAACATGGTGAGAAGATAGGTGGTTGTTGTTGGAGATGAACATGGACCCTTTTTTTATGTTTTCAGTAGGCATGAGACATGGAATGAGCCTCAACTTGGAGAGCGAACGGCCCCACCAATTACATCTTGCTATATTTCCACGCACCACATAGGTTGCACCGTACCTTAACAAAACCTGTCCTACCGGGTGTGGGTTAGGTTTTGCCAGGGAAACACGGTAGTGGGTGTTGCCTGCCCACCTTGACATATTTGTTGTAGGTCCACGCGGTCCATCGGTTTTTCTACATTTTTTGACACGGTCTTAAAAATGAAATAGATCAAAATTTCAAGTGGACCACATCACGAAACAGTAGTTATTAAACGCCCACCGTTAGAGACTCCCAAGGCCTATTGTAATGTTTATTTAAGGTCACACAAATTAATATCAACTTGGTCTAAAACTTTTGTGATCCCCAAGAAATTCTTAATGGTTGGGATTCAAATCCCACTGTATGGTGGCGTTTAGATTTAGATCTACTTCATTTTTAAGTGGAAAAAGTGATGGACGGTATGGATATATAACATGGACATCAAGGTGGCCCCGGTCGAGGAAACACTTGCTAACATGTTACTGGGGTAAACGTCACGAGTTCCGATGGCCCCACCATGATGTATGTGTTGTATCCACACCGTTCATTCACTTGGAGAGATCATTTTAGGGTAGAACCAAAGCTCAAGTGGACCCACCATAGAAAAATTTAGGGATTGAATGCTTATCAATAAAAACTTCGTGGGGATTATAGAAGATTTCGATCAAGTTGATATTTATGTTTTTCATACGGCCATATCTGTATTAACTTATTAATAGGCTGGATCTTAAAAAAACATCATGGTGGGCCTTAGGAAGTTTTAAAAGATGGGTGTCACTGTTACTGATATTTTCTGTGGTGGGGTCCATTTGAGCTTTGAATCTGCCTCATTATTTGGCTAATGCCCCAAAATGATTTCTCCAAAATGCATGGACGGTGTGGATGCAAGAGATACATCATAGTGGGGCACCGAACGTGATGTCACTTCGCTTGCGAATCTGGCTACTGATGCTATCCGTAGCTAATCTTCGTGGTCCTCTTTCACGCCACACACACGGTGGAGGGAGATAGAGCCAGGCCCTATCAAATAACTCACTTCAGTGATGCAGAATTCCATTAAAGTGGGCCTTTGGTGATCCAAACCGTTAATATGATAGGACCCACCCTGGGTGAGGTATACCTGTAAATTATTAGAATTTGGAAGATCTTAAATGGCTAAGCCTTCAATGACCAGAGGCCCAAAGATAGACGGTTAACAAGAAAACAGAGCAATGGTCGGTCAAAATGTCCGAAGATCAAAAGATGGAATTTCCCATCTCCATTGACGGTGTGATCTGTCATGCATGGAATCCTGGCCGTCAGAACGGGCTAATAAAAGAAAGCAGCTACATTAAATATCTCGTCCATGTACGGCAGACTAGAGATAGGTGGGTCCCATGCGTCTACTGCCAGCATCTGATAGGTGGGTCTCATGTGTCTACTGCCAACATCTGATAGGTGGGTCCCACTAATTGTTCCAGAGGTGGCCTACAAGATGAGGCTGTAAAATAAACAATGTCGAATATTTGTTATCAATAGCTTCTGATTGGACTACTGAGATTAATAGTCAGGTCATCGGAATTTGTGTCATATGATCTGTCCCATCTAATGAGTGACCCAGAATTCTTCCATGCGTACACTTACATTGTACAAATGATATTTTGGGGATAACCGTACAAGTTTTGCCGACAGTGATACCCTGCCATCTTTCCCTCTAATGTACCACTCGCAGAAAATCAGGACGGTGAGAATGATAGGATATCACACCATGAAAATGGAGCTCGGATTAGATGTGACCCGTACCGTTGGGTTACCGTGGGACCCACCTTTATGTTTGTGTTACGTATCACGGTATCTGTTTTTCGTGTCGTTTTAGGCCCAATTTGGCCGTAGTATTAAGTTGTATTAAATGAGATTATATAAATTAAAAATGATATATTTGGAAAGAGTGAGTGATGGGATTAAAATTAATTTTATAGGCTTCGAAAAATCAACTTTGTTTTAGAAAGTGTGAGATAAGATTTTTAAATTCTTTCAAGTGTAATTTGAAAGAAAATATTAAAATTTACTTTTAATTGCATACATTCAAAACATGCTAATGAAAAACATGGGATACATCGGTCCAGGACAATACTTTACGCATGCATTTAGGGTCTGTTTGATTTACCAATTGTAGTGGTAATTTAAGGTAAATGGATATTAATTATTTACGTTGGTATTTTCAGCTATATTTTTGAGGTGATATTGACAGCAGCCTTCAATTATAGCACTCTCACATTACTTGAAAAAAAAATTATTATATTTGTGGGGTCCACCATGATATGTGTCTTATCTACACTGTTCATCCCTTTAGCCAGATCATTTTAGCACATGATTCGAAAAATGAAGCAGATATAAACCTCATGTGGACCACACAGTAAGAAACAATGTGAATAGAGCTAAGGCCCTAGAAGTTTTGAATCAAGTTAATAATTTTGTTTTCTCTTTATCCATGGCTTTGTGACCTCATGAACATGTTGGATGACAAATAAACCTCAATGTGGGTCCTAGGAAGAAAATAGCTTTCAATTGTTGACGTCTTTACAATCACTATTTCTTAAGTTGTGGTCCACTTGACTTTAGGATTTGCCTAATTTTTGGACTCATACCCTAAAAGATGCTGTTAAAAAAAGTTGAATGGTGTGGATAAGTCACGTACATCATGATAGGGCCCACAAGTTGCAATCGGTTATAATATAGTTTTTATGAACAGTTTTCGAGATGTAGTTCCTCACGTATATCAAACAAACAGGTGAAATTAGTCATTATTACTGTTTACACGTATTTACCTAGTTTTACCACCGTAGTTAGAATATCAACTACCCCCTTATCGTTATTTTTACAATTTCATCCACCTTAATCACACTTAATATAGTTGACCAAACAGGAGATTGGAAGGGATTGGATGATAGATCTTGAGATTGGCCAAGCATGCCAAACAGACACAGGATCTGGATCCCTGTATATAGCAATCCCATAGATCTTAAAACAATCTATTGACATCACCATCATTACCTTTAAATCTCATCCAATCCATCCTAATCCTTTCAAAATTGCTTGGGAAATGTTTGGTTTGAGGGAATAAAAGGAATTGGAAGGTTTAATCTCGATATTGGCTGGGCTTGCCAAACAGACCGGATATAACAATCTCATAGATCTTGCACCAATCTACCGACACAGCTATCATTACCTTGAAATCCGTGCAATTCACTCTAATACCATCCAATCCTATCTAATCTGTCCGACAAAATAGGCCCTTAGTGTATTATTCCAAAAATGAACTAGATCTAATTATTAGGTATACCATACCATAGGAAACAATGGTGACTGATCATTATTGGGCCATAATAATTTTGGATAAAACTGAAATTTATTTATTTTTTCCCATTCATCTAGGCATATGTGACTTTATCAACAGATTGGATGGTAAAAGTTTTTAATGGTAGGACGGTTAATCATCTTAGGTGGTGTACACGAATTGAGTTAGCTTGGTTAGCTCGCTCAACTTGGCTCGAAAAAGCTCGATATGACTCGGTTGAAACTAAGTTCTAGCCGGATCTAGCTGATTTTTTGAGCTCAAAAAAATTTCTAACCAAGTTGTGGCTTGCCTAAGCTCAACTTGGCTTAGATCGAATTAGTTCAGTGACTCAGTTTTTAGATATTAGTGTTGCTCACCAAATGTTCGATGAAATGACTGAACGAAGTGTCGACCGGTGGCAAGGAAGGTATGTATATAAATCAAATATCTTTTTTTTTTTTTATGTTACTTACAAGATGTTTAATGAAATACCTGTAAACTACTGTTGTACATACAATAAGAAATTAAAAATACACTCCACACATTTGTAAAAATGCCGCATAAGCTCGAACTTGGCTGGAACTCAGCTCAATCTACCTCGTGACTAAATTAAGCCGAGTTGAGCCAGCTAGCTAGGCTCACAAATTGAGCCAAGCTGAGTTTGAGCCGGGGTCAGCTAGTGGCCGAGCCAACTTGACCTCTCGGTTCAACTCGTGTACACCTCCAGGTCCACCTGATAATCGGATCTGCTTTGGAAAGATGCATGGACAGCGTGTGTACATAATACGTACATCATGAGGCTACCGTCTTTGGTGACGCCGGGGTCTCACCTAATCCGCTCTCATGAAAATCACGCTCATGGTCCACACCTGTATGTCGAATCAGGCCGTCAGTTGTCTGTTCATCCCAACGGTGTGTCCCACCTGCATGTCAAATCAGGCCGTCAGTTGAATGTTCATTCCAACAGTGTGTCCCACCTGATAAGTGGATGGGACTGATTTTTGTTCGAGGTGATATTCATGGGCCCTACTGTTTTCATGGTTCAGATGGCCTACACGAGTGGCATGTTGGTAGAAAAGACACACCAGCTATATAGCTGCTGTAGGTACGCGCGTCGTCGTGCGAAGACGAGCACTGACGCTCCTCGAGCCCCGAGTTGTACGAACGGTTCAAAGGAAATCAAAGTTTCACGGCCCCACAGTAATGTATTTATTATATCTACACCGTTCATCTAGTTTTAAATGGACGCGGATTTCGTCCTACTATCGTCAGGGATGGCTCGTCCTACCCTCGCCAGAGATGGTAATCTGTGAGGCTTAACGTGATGTAAGTGTCTTATCCATGCCGTTCATAGTTTTTCTTAAATTATTCTAAGATATGATCCAAAAAAATGAGGAAAATGAAAGTCTTGAGTGGACCACAAAGTGGAGATTGAACATCCACCATTAAAAACTTCTTGTAAGCAGGAAAAGTTTCGGATCAAGATGATATTTGTGTTTTCACTTCATCCACGTCTACATGACCTCATGAATAGGTTGGATGGTAAAATAAAACATCATGGTGGCCATTAGAAAGGTTTCAACGGTGGGCGTCATTATCACTACAGCTCCCTTTGGTGTGGTCCACTGGAGCTCTGTACCTGCCTCATTTTTAGGCTCATCCCTTCAAATGATCTTAGATAAGCGATGAATGACGTGGATAAAACAATTACACCGTAATAGGCCCCACGGAGCCCTACCCGGACGGATTACCATCCGGGTGGGGTAGGACGCAAGCCACGTCCGTTGTAGAGATCACCCTAGACCATTATCCAAAAAATGAATTATATCCGAGGACCATCTGACCACACCACAAATAGCAGCAGAGGTAATAATTTTCGCTGTTAAACAATTCGTAGTGCTCACCGTAATATGTATTTTCCATTCAATCTGTTCTTAATGTCAACAAGACTTTAATTAAGAGGAAAATTAAATTTCATATTGAACTAAAACTTCTTTGATCCCAAAAAGGGTTCCAATGGTAGATGTTTAATCCCTCACTGCTTTTTGCAGTGTGGTCCACTTGATTGTTAGATCTACCTTATTTTTCGTCTCAATCCTTTAGATGAGCTCGTAGAATGGATGGACGGTTTGGATATAACACATACCTCATGATCAGGACCACATAACTTGCTGACGCCAATACATCAGCTATATAGCTCGTGTGAGGTACACCAGCCAATCCGCTTCCGAAAAGATGGTACATACCACAAATTGTGGTACATTGCCAAAAGGTTAGCAATTGTCTATTTTGGATGGAAGTGGGCCTGACTGGGCCCGGCTATCTTTATTGAGGGTCCACTGTTTTCATGGTACAGATGGCCTACACGAGTGGCATGTTGTCAGAAAAGATGGTATGTACCACAAATTGTGGTACGTTGCCAACAGGTGAACAGTTCTCTATTTTGGGTGGCTGGGGGAAGGGGTGGAAGTGGTCCTAAGTAGGCCCGGCCACTTTCATGAAAGGCCCACTTGTTTTCATGGTACAGATGGCATGGCCTACACGAGTGGCATGTTGGCAGAAAAGATGGTGCATACCACAAATGGTACAGATGCCAACAGGTGAACAGTTGTCTATTTTGGGTGGTTGGGTGGAGGGCTGGAAGTGGGCCTGACTGGGCCAATCCACTTTCATGGGCCTGATAAACGTGCCAGGGGGACAACCTGTATATAATTAAAAAAACAGCCCCATTCCACGGAAAACAATGTATAGTCATTGATGAATAGAAATATATAAACGTGGTTGTTGCTGATTTTCACATAAGGTGATCCTCATCATGTGGCCAACCTATTGGACGGATTGGATACCAATGAAAAGTTGTGTGTTATCTACTAGATGGATCAAAAATTTGGATACCAATAAAAGCCTTTCAGATTTTATGTGATATTGGAGGAGATTTTCAAGACGAAAGTATTTATGAGATTTTAGAAATATAAATGTTCATAATAGATTTTATGGGATATTAGAGGAGATTTTCAAGATTTATGAGATTTTAGAAATATAAATGTTTATAAACTGGCAAATTGAATATTACTCGTATAAACAAATGAGTTGGATTTCATCTGCCTCTCTTCTCCATCCGGGCACTCTTTCGACATTTTTCTCTCTTCCCTACATTAGATATAGGTTTGTTTTTTTTTTTTTTTTTGACTAATTGGAATGATACGCAGGATGCCCAATCATAGGTTCAAATCATTCATGAAAAGTAAGAGTAATATAGCATACACTAATGTTGCTATTTGAATTTGAAATGTTCATAATAATTTTATGAAAGTATACATGATTACAAATTCTTTCACGTATCTCTTTTAAATATATTTGCATTTGATTAATTGACAAAGCAAATAAAAGCCCAAGCAAGTGCACTCTAGAGCTTTTTGGTTTGATATAATTACACATATTTTCTTTCAAGTCAGCATTATATGCACATTGAACCACATGCGTTTAATCAATTTTAATGAAATGCATGCGCGCGCGCGCACGTATATATAGATTCATGCTCACCCGTGCACCTACGCACGTGTGCACTTTTGCACACGGTCATGAGTGTCTAATCTAAATGGTCCATGTGATGCAGAATCCCATCAAACCCATCTAACAAATTTTCATCAGGATTTAAAATTCTGGTGGGCCACATAACAAAGAGAGGGAGGAAACTGTTTTCATTTTTCATGGCCCATCAAAGTTTTAGATCAAAAGTAAAACTTGGGCCAAGGGGTTTCATGAGGTGCTGCTTCACATGAATGGTTCAGATTTTGGATCCACATCACGTATGATGGGTTCTCAAAAAAGTTTGCACCAGTTCTGTGCGAACTAGTGCGCAGGTGAGCATTTCTTTATGTGTGTGTACTTTTATCCACACCATGTTCTTACATGGTGTGGTTCACTCGAGCTTTGGATCTGTCTCATGTTTCTATATCATTTGGCCAAATGAATAAAAGTGTGGATAGCCTGTTTAGACAGTGGTATTAAGTTGTATTAAGATTGCATTACTAATCTCACTTTCAAATTGGGAACGACATGTTTAGGTGTGTGTGTGTGTACTTTTATCCACACCATGTTCTTACATGGTGTGGTTCACTCGAGCTTTGGATCTGTCTCACGTTTCTATATCATTTGGCCAAATGAATAAAAGTGTGGATAGCCTGTTTAGACAGTGGTATTAAGTTGTATTAAGATTGCATTACTAATCTCACTTTCAAATTGAGAATGACATGTTTAGGAGTGAGATGATTAAAATTAACTTTGGATTTGAAAAATGAACCTTGTGTTGGAAAGTTTGTGATGAGGGAATTACTAATCCGATGATGGGCTTTATCCATACAATTCAAAAATTAGAAAGTAAATTCTATTATTTATTTTTTAATGCATACATTCCAAACATAATAATAGGAAACATGTGATAAAAAATATAATTTTTTGTCACATGTTTTCTAATACTATGTTTGGTATGTATGCATTAAAAAATAAATTCGGAGATTTACTTTCAAATTACATTTGTTCAAAGATTTACGAATCATTCATGGATTAATAATCCCATCTTAAACTTTTCAATACAAGGCTTATTTTTCAAAGCCTACAAAGTTAATTTTAATTTCATATGACACTCTTTCCAAACGTGCCATTCCCAATTTCAAAGATCCCATTTAACACAACTTATTACCACGGTCCAAACAAGCCCTTATCTCATCGTGTGACTCCACATATTCCATCTCATTTTTCACACCTAAAAAGCTGCCGTCAAGCATCCTGCCGTTACAAATTCCTCTGATTTGCAACTCGTTTTCTGTACCTAAAAGCTGCTGTCACGCAGCGTTCCTTCCATCACAAATTCCTCCGTGTTAGAGAATCCCTTCCATCACAAATTCTCCTGTATGTAGCAATTAATGCTAAAAAAGTATAAACTATGAAGTAGACTCAGATATTCAACTAAGTGCAATTAAAAAAAATCTAGACTTAGACCGGATGTGTGAGCTACCTGAACTAAATTGAATCCATGTTTGGGTCTGTCCATTAGGTTAGCCCCACCACGACGATTAAAATGAGAGGCCCATCACACATCATACATATAATGGTGGGGGCATTTTTGTACAGGGCAATCCTCGCCGTAAGGCCCACCTATTGGACGTGGTGGATGTCACGCATAGATGACAGGTTGGAAGTTATATACTCAATTAACGGTAACTAGTGGTCCAATTGGTTGGATGTGAGCAATGTATATTAAAAGCACTGAGTTCTTGGAAAAATTAAACCAATATAAATTTTAGATTTAAGAGCATCTTAATCAATGTATGATGATGATCTACAGTCAGATGATTACGGCCCAGATGCAAAGGGGATGTGCAGAATCGGCTTGTTTGAGAATTAGGATTAAAATTCAAAAAAGATAAAACCGACCGAAACAAAAGGCCCCTAACGCTCAAAAACAGAATTGAAGGTGTCAAGAAAGACAACCTCAGATGTTCAAAAATTTCAGAACTTCAGAGAAATCCCTTCAATCCTCTCCCTTCAGAATATGCAGATTCTACTTGTTTGAGAATTAGAATTAAAATTCAAAAAAGATAAAACCCCCCAAAACAAAATGCCCTAAACGCCCAATAACAGAACTGAAAATGGTGTCAAGAAAGACAACCTCAAATCTTCAAAAATTTCAGAACTTGAGAGAAAATTCCATTCAATCCTCTCCTTCAGGAGAGCGAAGATGCTTCCCTTCTGGCAATGGCATACCCTTCAACCATAAAATGCTCGGCGATACAGATGGACCTACGACCACTTCCTCTCCTTCCATCTCACCATCACCATTGTAGATGAACCGAGTGTGCCGGCCCACAAACTCAGGCAATCCTTTCTTCTCCTTGACGCACATTAATCTCAGCCCTTGGCATAATTCATCGATCGAATCTCCCTCTACTTCTCCTCCTTCTTCGTAATCTTCTTCTCCTTCTCCTTTCAAACTCATACTGGCCTGAACAGACCAGGCAGAAGCGTCTTCGTCTTTATTGAGCGGTTTTTCGGATTTTCCTGGTGAGTCGAACTGTAATGCCAGAGTGATCAGTCTCTCCTGAGATTTGTGACTTTCTTGTTTCAAACCGTCGATCAGATGAACAATCTGAAAAGAAAAATTAAAAGCAGAAATACCCAGATGAGGAAATAGAATTTGAAGGCGAAAGAGCCAGCTGCTCATCATGTGGGGCTTACTGTGGGATGTTCAATGACCCAATAAGAAAGAGGAGGGTGGATGATTCTTACCACTGATTTAAGAGACAAATGGGCTGTTTGATTCAATGCTCATATCAAACTACTAGGATCATCCAATCCATCCGGTTCTGAGATGTGGGCCCTACCGTGGATTCCCCTGGCTCAAAAGTGGGGTGCCCAAGTGATGCTGGACGGTTAAAACAATCTTCTCTGTTCTCAAGCCACCTCCATTTCAGTCGACAGGACATTGACTTGGGACCCACCCTGGATTTTCCCAGGGCCCATCATATAATTCTCAAATCTAACAGCTAAAATAATCTGAACAACCTATTTTTGGGGGCCAATCCATATTCATGATGGGGCCCACATAATGATTGGACTGGATCGACATACCAGTATGGGTTGCGCCAGTATTCATCTTATTTCTCAAGAAAACAGGGAAGAAAGAAGCTGTGTATTGGGTGGAATGCAGACCTCTGTTACATTGGAATTTTCATGGGCTTCCGGCATTGTGACGATCTGCGACACATCATCATCTCCACCATCCAAAAGATTCGGAATGAGCGGCGTGTTGGTTGGTGTTGGAGCGAGAATACCCATGGGCGAATTCAATAGGCCTTCGAAAGGGGGGAACGGGCGTGCATCGAAAGAGAGTTTCGAAATCTCTGCCTCTTCCTCAACCATCTGCAAGAGGGTTTTAACCTGGCCACGTAACAGCACCTCACCCGATCCTGGTGTCTGTTTGGCTTCACAGCTGTTCTTTGCCACTGAATTGGGTGTTTTTAAGCTTCCCATCGCAATCCCTATGATCGGTGAATCATTCGTGATGTCAAAAAGCGCGGACCGGTCGCATTTCCCTTTTCTTGATCTTGAAAAAACCTTCTCAGATTCTTCCTTCTTCCCTGCACAAAAGGAAAAAAGAAACCAAGATGGTGAGATTCAAATCTCTGAGAATTTCAGGAATCCAATCTTTTTGGCGGAAAGAAAAAAACGACTTACTTGAATTGGGTATGTTGCTTGTTGCAGTCAAGGTCTGGGATGTTGTGAGCGGCCTGGTTGAGGAAGGCGTTTCCATCGCAGAAAGAAGATCGGACGGCTGCGAATGGAAGATGGAAGAAGGAAATATGAAAATCGATGGAAAGAGATGGGAGATGAAGGCTTTCGATGGGAGATTTTGATCGGCTGACGGGAGCTGTTTGCCACAGAGAGAGAGAGAGAGAGAGAGAGAGAGAGAGAGAGAGAGAGAGAGAGATTTCCTCCCTTGGGAGCACATGCCGTTGGGTTTTAAAAGGTTTGAATGCGAGTACAACGGTAATATGACCGTTACGTATGCGGGATTCGTGCAGCTCACCTGGGGAGGGATTTGCCCGAGGACATGAAGAGTCGAATCGTCGCACCCCTGCGACCAGCCAATGGCTAATGGTCGGTACTCTGTGGGCCCCACCATGATGTATGTGTTTCATCCATGCTGTCCATCTATTTATATAGATCATTTTATGATATGAGACTAAAAATGAGGTACATCCGAATCTCAAGTGGGCCACATTACAGGAAAGAGCGTTGAATGAACTTTGACCATTAAAAACTTTTTGGGGGGCCATAAAAGTTTTGGATCAAGCTTATCTTTGTTATTTCCCTTTATTTGGGTCTGTATGACCTAATCAACGGATTGGATGTCAAATAAACAGTACAACGGGCCTTAGGAGGATTTTAATGATGGATATCCCATCACTATTATTTTCCTTACCACCTGAGATTTATATTCATCTCATTCGGAATAAATCTATCTATAAAAATGAATGAGCGGAATGGATGAAACACATACATCATGGTGTGATGTAAGTGGGTCGCGAACAATTTCATGGCCAAGTTGGATCAGAAAAGGCACGGTCAACGACAGAAGTGATCCGGACCATCAGACCTTAGATCAGGCGTATCTCGCAATCTGGAATGAGTTATCTGATGTAAAATATATGATTTTGGGGTAGAACGAGTTACTTTAGCCAACCAACCTGCTATGCCGGGTTGCATAGCCCGAATTTGCGAGAAACCCTCTGATCGACGGTCGTTTCCGCGTTTTAATTTCGTTTTTAGTAAGTTTTAGTTTGCTTATAGCTCTTCATTCATTGGGCTTTAGGAGTTGTGTCCAACATGAAAAGTGCTTAGGATAATTAAGAGAACGGTTTGGTGAAGCCAAATAGGACACTTACTATTTTTGGCCAAAAACCTTGCGCACTAGTCGACATCACGACCATCTATAAATAGTGAGTTTACTAATTATAGTAAGTCGCGAATTCTAGGAGTTTCAGTTGTAGTTTGATTCTGATTTCTTTCCTATTGCTGGGTACCCTTATTTAAAGGGTTGTGAACTCATTTTTAGTCATTCACTAATCAATTTTGAATTTTATTAGAAATTATTTTTATTCTCTTGCTTTCTTTCCTCGTGGATTCGAGAAGTCTCTGTGAGGAGTCCAGAGAAGCTCCATGGATTCAGAATAGTTATCCTTGAGGAAGACAGTGATTGACCTCATCACGTTCATCCCTGCGTCAATTTGGTATCAGAGCGAGGTTTTCCCTCGGGCCGATGACAAACAACGAAGGTATGAATCAAAATCCTGTGGACGGTTATCCAGAGATTCGTTATCTTTCGGAAAGAATGAAAGCTTTCCATTAGGAGAGTCAGTTGACCATGCAAGGGCTGCAGGCAACCCTCGACTGTCTTGCGGATGCGCTACTTCCGCCCCGAGCCCTAGGCGGTGCTCCACCACCTATGATCACTTCACCACTCGTGGTTGCTGTACGACGTGACCCCGATTATTGTAGAGCACTACCAGTGGCAAACTGTAGGGCTACACCAGATGATTCAAGTTCTAGCGATGATGACATTAACGAGGGTTTTCCCGACGACCAATCTATGGAGGTGATCATCCTGATCGTGCTGAAAGAGACTATCGAGGTAAGACTGAATTTCCTAGTTTTAACGGTTTATTACCTATATAAGATTTTCTCGATTGACTAGCTGAAGTAGAGAGATATTTCGATTATATGGACATGCCAGATCATAAAAAGGTAAAATTGGTAGCGTTTAAATTAAAATCTAGCGCTTCTGCATGATAAGAACAATTAAAACTCTCACGAGCTTGTTAGAATAAGGCGCCCATCGCATTATGGCCTCGGATGAGACGTTTTCTTCGATCACGATTTCTCCTCAGTGATTATGAGCAGATATTATTCCAGCAGTACAAGAATTACCAACAAGAAAATCGAACTATTACAGATTACACTGAAGAATTCCAGCGGTTGGCTATACGAAACGATCTGTCAGAATTTGAGTCACAGAAGGTGGCACGATTTATAGGTGGGTTGCAACCGACAATTCAAGACCGGGTTCAGATGTACCTAGTTAGGACCGTAGATGAAGCAGTTTAATTAGCGGGGAAGGTAGAAACACAACTTGCAAGATCTCCTGCTCGTCCATATCCTTCAAATCGACCCCCCATGACAGGTCTCACATAGAATCTAGTGCTTACTTGAGAAAAAGATCCGGTAGGAGAATGTCTTCAACCTCCTCCACCCGCAACCCGTGATATGGGGAGCGGATCATTTAGACCTCAACGGGCAGCATCCACGATAGTGGGCCCGAGTAGGATTCCAAATCCTTATGCTAGGCCAAGGCCGAACAATTGTTACCACTAGTGGTGTACAAAATGGGTTCGATCCGACGGATCCGCCCCGATCCACCTCGATCTGCCCCGATTCGAACAGGACCAGTAGGCTGGATCGGTTAGGTTCAGATACAAAGGGGCAGATCCGAATGTAGTTCGGATCGGATTCGGATAAGCATCAAAACCGCCCGACCCAAACCAAAATCCGATCATTTGAAGGGTCTGGTTCTTATATCCCGTGGGTAGGAAGTCAGGAGAGAGAAAGAGAGGGAAGAGAAGGAGATAGAGAGATCTAACCTTTTGCTCTCAGCCTTCATCATTTGAAGGGTCTGGCGCTGGAGACACCATTTCTCCATTTTCTCAACATCAGAGACAGAGGTAGCTTCTATCAAATGGGGTAAGAAATCTCCCTCCCTTCCTCTCTCTTCTTGGGTTTGAAAGATGCCTTTTTTTTTTTTTTTTAATAATGCCCTTTTGAGCCGCTGAAGATTACTGGAAGCATTAGATCTGTTTTTTTATATCATCATGCCTGCATATGTAGGTTTTGATCTTGTTCTGCTGAGGTAGGGTTTGAAGTTGCTTTTTTCTTTTTCTTTTTTTTTTTTTTTTGGAGTAGCCATTTTTGGCCATTATCACTTGGTTGTTTAGAATTATTTTATACATTCACCAATCTCTTGTGAGCTATGATTTCCAGGAAACGGATTTCCAGTGAAAGAATATCTGTCCGTGGTGAGAGGAAAGAGAAGGAGATAGAGACAACACCATTTCTTACACCATTTTAGGAAAACCCCACCAGATTTAATGTACAGTTAGGATCGGATTGGGTCATTCAATGCACAGTTAGGATCGGATTGGGTCAGGTGACTCGGATCCGGTCTCGGATCGGATTCGGATTCGGATCAAGACACTCAAAATTCGGATAGGATCGGATGGATCCTAATTCGATCTGACTCGGACCGATGCCCAACTAGGCCACTTATCAAACACTTGTCCTCAACGTTCCGCAGCACACTTGACTATAAACGAAGGGGACACTGAAAATGAGGCCGCAGAAGGAGATCATGGTTTTGATGTATACGAACAAACCACTGAAGAAATAGCAGGTGGCGATGAATTGACGAGCGAGGATCGTGACGAATCTTTAGTTGTGAGGTGACTACTGTATACCCTACGAACGGAATTACACCACAGCGACACAATATATTTCGTACTTGGTGCATTATCAGTAGAAAGGTATGTGATGTGATCATAGACAATGGTAGTAGCGAGAATATTGTCTCAAGGGTAATGGTGGATAAGTTGCAGCTACCAATGACGAGACATCCTTCCCCGTACTCAATTGGCTGGATAAAAAAGGTGAATGAGACCAAGATAACTGAACAATGCACTATCTTGTTTTCAATTGGTAAACATTATAAGGATCAGATACTTTGTGATATGGTTGATATGGGAGCTTGGTATATGCTACTCGGTCGACCTTGGCAGTCGGACCGTGATGCGACCCATCGGGGACGAGACAACATTTACATATTCGTCAAGGATAGTTAAAAAATAATCCTTGCCCCTATGGCACCAGAGAACTACCCTGAAGCCTCTAAAGTGAAGGAAAGTTCTTTCTTGACCATTCGAAATTTCATGGAGGAATCTAAGGAAACCGGCGAGGTATACGCCGTAGTGGTGAAGGGTGAGGAAAAGGAACCCTCAAACATCCCTCCAAGTTTAAAACTGTCGCTAAACGAATTCAAAGAAGTCTGGTCTGAAGATTTACCTGATGGATTACCCCCCATGAGGGACATCCAACATCACATAAACCTCGTCCTTGGGGCTAGCCTGCCCAACCGCCCTCATTATCGGATGAGTCCGAAGGATTGTGAGATACTTCAGGGGTAAGTGGAGGAATTGATCCATAAGGGTCTATTGAAAGAGATCATGAGCCCATGTGCTGTACCAGCATTATTAACGTAAAAAAAAAGATGGAAGCTGGTGCATGTGTGTCGACAGCCGAGCAATCAACAAAATTACCATCAAATATCGGTTCCTAATACTACAGTTGGACTACATGCTCGATATGCTAGGAGGGGCCAAGGTGTTCTTTAAACTAGATCTAAGGAGCGGGTACCATCAGATTCGTATCCGACCTGATGATGAGTGGAAAACGACATTCAAGACAAAGGAAGGATTGTATGAGTGACTGGTCATGCCATTTGGCCTATCAAACGACCAAGTACTTTTATACATTTGATGAATCAAGTTTTAAAATCGTTCACTGGCTGATTTGTGGTAGTATATTTTGATGACATATTGATATATAGTCAGGATGAGGCGGAGCACAAGAACCATCTCAGGCAGGTGCTGCAGGTCCTACAAGATAACAAGTTGTACCTCAACTTGAAAAAGTGTAGTTTTTTAACTGATAGCCTCTTGTTTCTAGGATTTGTTGTAACGTCCACAGGCATTCGGGTGGACGATGAAAAGGTGAGAGCTATTAGGGAATGATCGATCCCGACAAACATTCATAAGGTGAGAAGTTTTCACGGGTTGACAACTTTTTATCATTGATTTGTACGAGATTTTAGCATCATAGTCACGCCTATAACAGATTGCATGAAAAAGGGACCGTTATAGTGGACCGATAAAGCTGACAAGAGCTTTCACGAGATCAAGCATCATTTGTCTACAACATCGGTCTTGGTGCTTTCTAATTTTCATAAATTATTTGAGGTTAAGTGTGATGCTTCATATGTCGGAATCAGAGGAGTATTATCACAGGAAGGCAGGCCGATAGCCTTTTACAGCAAGAAGCTCAGTGAAGCCCGAAAGAAGTGGTTGACTTATGAGCTTGAGTTGTACGCAATTGTTCAGGCGCTGCGACATTGGCGGCATTATCTGATTCAAAGAGAGTTTGTTCTGTACACTGACTATCAAGCATTAAAGTTTATTAATAGTCAGACTAACGTGAATCGTGTGCATGATAGATGGGTTACGTTTTTACAGAAATTTACGTTCATTTTAAAGCACAAGTCAGGACAACCAAATAAGGTGGTTGATGCACTTAGCCGTCGTACATCACTACTTGTTACGATGAGCAACGAGGTTGTCGGCTTCGACTGTCTCAAGGAGCTGTATGTCGAGCATGAGGATTTTAAGGATTCTTGGATAAAGTGCCAAGAAGGTCACCCCAGTGACTTTCATATACAGGATGATTTTCTCTTCAAAGGGAATTGATTGTGCATCTCCCAAAGTTCTCTGAGAGAGAAGATTATTCAGGAACTGCATGGAGGTGGCCTCGGTGGACACTTTGGGCGAGACAAGATGTGAGCTCTTGTGGAAGGGTGGTATTACTGGCCGCAATTAGTACGTGATGTGGAAAGAGCCGTACAACATTGTCATATTTGTCAGACCTCCAAGGAAAAATCTCAGAATACGGGCTTCTACACTCCGTTACCTATGCCTGATGACCCTTGGGAGGATTTATCAATGGACTTCATGCTTGGTCTTCCACGAACACAATGCTGCATGGATTCGATGTTTGTGGTGGTTGATCGTTTCTCCAAGATGACGCACTTTGTCTCATACAAGAAGACCCTCGATGCAACACATGTGGTGAATCTATTCTTCAGGGAGGTCGTACGACTACACGGGGTCCTCAAGACCATTACTTCTGATCGTGACACGAAGTTCATTAGCCACTTTTGACGGACTTTGTGGACTCGATTCGATACACAACTTCAATTCAGCAGTGCTTACCACCCACAGACTGATGGACAGATCGAAGTTGTGAATCGCACGTTGGGAAACCTCCTTCGCAGTATTGCAGGAGAAAAGTCGAAGCAGTGAGACTTAGTCTTGTCTCAAGCAGAGTTTACATTCAACAACATGGTGAACCGTTCGACAGGAAAATCGCCGTTTCAGATTATCTACGGATGAGTGCCTCGCTACACACTTGACTTGGTCCCTTTGCCTAAGCACCTAGGCACGAGCATTGCAGCAAAACATATGGCAGATAAAATCATGGGCATCCATGCGGAAGTACAAGCCAAGCTACATGCTTCAAACGAGAAGTACAAGGAACAAGCGGACAAGCACCGGCGACAAAAGGTGTTCGAGGTGGGCGACCGCATTATGGTCCATTTGCGTAAAGAGAGATTTTCGATCGGGACATATAACAAGTTGAAAAATAAGAAAATTGGATCAGTACCGATCATCTGAAAGATCAATGACAACGCTTATGTTGTTGATCTTCCAGATGACATGGCAATTTCACGGACTTTCAACGTCGCGGACTTGACCGAGTATCATGAACCAGCGCAGGAGGAGAACTCGAGGACGAGTTCTTTTCAAGTGGAGGGGACTGATGTAGAGCAGGTCGCGGACAATTTCATGGCTAAGATCGATCAGAAAAGGCATGGTCGATGACAGAAGTGATCCGAACCATCAGACCTTAGATCGAGTGTATCTCGCAATTCGGAATGAGTTATCTGACGTAAAATATATGATTTTGGGGTAGAACGAGCTACTTTAGCCAACCAACCCAGCTACTGGGTTGCGCAGCCCGGATTTGTGAGAAACCCCCTAATCGATGGTCGTTTTTCCGTTTTAATTTCGTTTTTACTATAAATAGTAAGTTTTAGTTTGCTTATAGCTCTTCATTTGTTGGGCTTTAGGAGTTATGTCCAACATGAAAAGTGCTTAGGATAATTAGGAGAACGGTTTGGTGAAGCCAAATAGGACACTTACAAGGCCAAAAACCTTGCGCACTAGTAGACATCACGACCGTCTATAAATAGTAAGTTTACTATTCATAATAAGTTGCGGATTCTAGGAGTTTTAGTTGTAGTTTGATTTTGATTTCTTTCCTATTGCTTGGTACCCTTATTTAAAAGATTGTGAACTCATTTTTAGTCATTCATTAATCAATTTCAAATTTTATTAGAATTTGTTTCTATTTTCTTGCTTTCTTTCTTTATAGATTCGAGAAGTCTCTGTGAGGAGTCCAGAGAAGCTCCGTAGATTTAGAGTAGTTATCTTTGAGGAAGACGGTGATAGACCTCATCATGTTCATCCCTGCGTCATGGTGGGGCCTACAGAGCACTGACCACTAGCCACCGGGCCGGTGGCAGGGGGAGTAGCCAATCCGTTTCCATCGCACATGTGCCAACACAGATCACACGTGTGAGAACCAGATCAGTCATCGGTTGGATATGGTCCTGATCATACTGTGTCCCAAACATCAGGCTGATACACTAATAAAGTGGGCCATGATCATGTTATGAAAGCGCCCCGTTATAAATAGAATCAACGGTCCATATTCATTGCGACGTTTAGGCCGAACCGCGGAGTGGATCAGCTTCTATTATGGGCAGGTATGACTATGAACATGTTGACCACACCTGATACGGACGCAGATTAGCTGCGACCCAGGATCCATCCAGGTGGGTGCAACGCTGACTGTGGGGCTCACCTCAATGTATGTGTTGGATATCCACACCGTTCATCCTTTTTGTAGTATATTTTAGGGCACGGTATTAATGATGAAGCACATAAAAGTCTCGGGTGGACCGCACCATAGGAATCAATGATCATTGAACGGCCACCATTAAAAACTTCTCAGGTCCACCATCCACCGTAATGTTTATTTGCCATCCAACTTGTTGATATGGTCACACGGACCGGATGAAGGGAAAACACAAATAGCAGGTTGATCCGAAACTTCTGTGACCCAAAAAACTTTTAGCGGTGGAAATTCAATCCTGCTGTGTGGTCCACTGAGATTTGTATCTGCATCCCTTATGGGAGCATGCCCTAAAGTAGGCTGGATGGACAGGGCGGATATACAATGCATACGTTGAGGTGGGTCCAACCGTTAGGCTCGCATCCACATGGATGGATCCAGCTAATCCGCGGACCCCTGATACACGGCTCAGATCTCGAATAAAAGTGTCCGCCCATTCACCTTCATGATCTATCCTCGCCCATGCCGCTTTGGCATTTCTAAGGATTTTTGCACGGGCTGCAACGCCAATGCGCGATTCGGACCGGAGACGTCTACAACCCCGGTTTCACCCAGCGTTGTACACCACCCAACTACTGTGGGGCCGACCATGTTGTATATATGACATCCAATCCGTCCATCATCTGATTAACCTTACTTTCACTGTACTTACAATATATTAACCGGTAACATATAGGATACACCACTGGGAAAATATAAAATTGCGCCTAAGAGCACTAAGTTCGTGTGGCCCACCTGAATTTTTAATTAGGCTGATTTTTTACATTTTACGTTAAATCCTGTGATTCACACGTAGTGAACGGGTTTGATGAAATATATACACCACGGTGGCTCCACATGTAGACATATAGTATGCGTCTGTTCTCCCTGTGGTGGCGCACAGGAGCCATGATGAGTCAAAAGATAGAGTGGAAGTGCCGGTGTACATGAGTGGAGCAGCTAGCATGACTCAACTCGGAAAAGCCCGACTCGCAAGTTTGCAAAAAAAATTTCAAAGCCGAGTTCAAGCGTGCGACTAGAGATCAAACCTCACCTTGAATCAACTTGGATCAAATCGTATCAACTCGGTTATTTTAATATTGATATTATTTATGAGTGTTTGATGAAATGACTCAATGAAGTATTGTCTTGGATGAATACATTCTATGTAAGAAAGGGTGGTGGTGAGGAAGGAATCAATACGAAACAAATTATAAAAAAAAAATAAAATCTTTACGTTATAAAGCTATTGTCATTTCTTGATTTTGATATTGTCCACTGAGTATTTGATAACATGCCGGTAGATTGTTATCACTGTTTTACATTATGTGAGAACGTAAAGATGTATTTTGCGTTTGGGAAAATGTAGTACATGCTCAAAATTAACTTGAATTGACTGAGCTGTTGATTGAACCGAGCTAAGCCAGACAGTCAAGCCTGAGAATTGAGGTGAGCCGAGCCAAGCCAAGCTGAGCCGACTCAAGTTATGTACAGCTCTAATGATTCCAAACTCGGGGTGTCAAGGATGCAGTTTGGCTAGTGACGCCACTAGTAGTTGATGCTTTGTGAGCTCATCATGATATATGCATTTTATTCAGGAAAACGGTAGTGATTGAATGTCCACCATTAAAAACGTCTTAAGCCCACTGTAATATTTATTTGACATCCCATATGTTGATTAGGCCATATAGACCTTATATAAAGGGAAAAAACAACATAAGCTTCATCCAAAACTTTTTTAACAGTGATCGTTTAATCAACCTTGTTTCCTATAATATGGTCCACTTGAGATTTCGAACTACCTTATTTTTGGGTTCATGCTATAAAATGAAACGGATATATGGATGAATAGCAAGGATGAAACACATACATTATGGTGGGGCCCACAGAGCACTAACTACCAATTATTGGCAGGTTTACTAGCCAATCCACGTCTGGTTGTCAATGGGTCGGGTTGGTGCACGGGCTTCAGGGTTAGCCCGCCATGGCTAGGCTTGGGCTTGAATTGCAGCCCGTTTATAAATCAGGCTGGGTTTGACTACGATGTAAGGAAGCCCCTCCGCCCACCTGGTCTGGCTACTGGAGTTTTAAAATTCAATTTGGCTTAAGGGTTGTGGGTTAGGGTGGACTCCACCATGATGTTTTTTTGTGAAATCCATCTCACCACCAGGTGCATCACCTTATATTAGGGCCAGGGTCCAAAAATCAGCCCGGCCCATTCATGTTTTATATGGACCACGTACACTGTTTCAAACAATAAACACAACAGCACTTACCCTCAAAACTATTTCCCTACATGGCCCACTTGAATAATTTATGGGCTCGAGGCCTAAGTTTCAGTGTGATATCTAATGGTTGGAGTGAATTTTATATAATCATTATGATAGGCCCCGTAAATATTGAGGCGAACGTCTCTCTCCCCACTGTTTTCCTAGTGTGGTCCACTTGAACCACGGGTCATCCAAGTTTTCTTTTTTTTTTTTGGGTTACACATTCAATGGCCAGAGTGGATCTCACGTACACATCATGGCGGGTCCTCTAAAAGATAAATGATATGCCTCACGGGAGAGTTACTGGCACACACAGTGCAGACAGACGGTGTGGTCTTGCCATATATTTTCATATATTTTTGGGAAAGCGAATAATGGCTTGGGGTAGCTCTACCACGGTGTTGATATAAAATCCAACCTGACAATAAGGTGTGCCACACCATGTTAGGCTCATGGCCCAAAATTCAGCCCCATCAGTAGTTCAATTGTACTACACAATTTGAAACAATATATAGGATCATCACCCTCTAAACTATTTCCCTTAGTATGGCCCACCTAAGTCAACTGGCCGTGACTTTTGTTCCTTATGACTAAAGGCTTGTGTTTCACATAATGGTATGATTTTATATAATCATCGTGGTTGTCCATGTAAGAATCAAGGGAGACATTTCTCTTGCAACTGTTTGCTTTGGCGTTGCCCACCTGAATCACACATTAGTATGATTTTTTTCATCTTTGGCATAACAAGGGATTGCACATCAAATGGTCCGAGTAGATCTTACATATATATCATGGTGGATCTGACGCTGGGATGAATGTGATGAGGTCGATCACCGTCTTCCTCAAGGATAACTACTCCGAATCTACCTTCTCTGGACTCCTTACAAAGACTTCTCGAATCCACGAGGAAAGAAAGTAGAAAAATAAAAATAAATTCTAATAAATTTGAAATTAATTGATGAATGAATAAAAATAAGTTTACACCCCTTTAAATAAAGGAACCAAGCAATAGGAAAGAAATCAGACTCAAACTACAACTAAAACTCCTAGAATCCACGACTTACTATAAATAGTAAACTTACTATTTATAGATAGTCGTGATGTTTACTAGTGCGCAAGGTTTTTGGCCAAAAATAGTAAGTGTCCTATTTGGCTTCACCAAACCGTTCTTCTAATTATTCTAAGCACTTTCATGTTGGACACAACTCCTAAAGCCCAACGGATGAAGAGTTATAAACAAACTAAAACTTATTATTTATAGTAAAAACGAAATTAAAACGAGGAAATGACCGTCGATCAGGGGATTTCTCGTAAATCCGGGCTATGCAACCCGCATAGCGGGTTAGTTGGCTAAAGTAGCTCGTTCTACCCCAAAATCATATATTTTACGTCAGATAACTCATTCCGGATTGCAAGATATACTTACACTGCTCTCTAAGCTTTCTATAAGTTTATGCACGATTGATGCGTGCAGGTGACGCCAGGACGCAGCCTTAGTCTCACCACGGTTGGAGCGTGCAGCCGAGCTTCTAGAGTTTTTATTATTGTCACTATTTTGTATTTCCCTTTCCTACGCATTGTACTTAAAGTTTTTTATCATAATAGATTTTATGGTGGTGTTCTTGTGGTTATTGTTCGTGGGTTATGCTTATGTTATGCTCATTATAAATCAAATAGATATTAGAAATCCTCCTTATAGCATCCCAGGATCGGAACCTGGTATATGGGTGCCGGGAGCGAAGAATGGGGTACTACGGAGGCTGTCGGCGCCGGATTCGGCGGTCAGAAATTTTGTGAGCCCGATTTCCGAGTTTGGGGCGTGACATAGACTCTTGGGAGAAACCCTAAAACCAAGGTAATCTAAACCCTAGGTTAAGACCTTGACCAAGAATAAAGTTTGAATCTAACGGTATAACTTTACAATTCATGGTAGGATTTCATTCTAAGAAAACATGTATTCTCTAGCAACACGGGTAGGCGGTTCAAAATATAAAGTGATGATTATTCCCCTTGAGCTTTTCATCTTCTCATTAGCTTAAGTTATGGTTTTTATTAAAATTTATAAATGATATCTCCATTCTGTAATCATATATGTTAATTGTTGAAATTGAATTTCTATATTACATGCTTAATGTTCATCCTGTATATTTAGTTATGCTTGTAAATTATTTGTGTATTACTTATGAACTTTAAACTGGTACATTAGTGGGAAGCCCCCACTTATAAATGTACACCCATACTTGGGATGTAACTCGATTGACGGTAACTGCAATGGACCTTTGATCTAGTAGTTATTGAGTGGTGGTTTAGATGGATCATTGATGTAGGCCTACCATCCAGGGTTGTTGTGTCCAATGGTTTTAAGGATGGTCTTTATCGTATATATGGTTTTAATATTTACCTTATGTGGCATATTTTGATACTCGCCCTACGTGGTTTTGTTTTTACATTTTTCCTATATAGGTTCGATGTTTTTATCGTGCAACCATGCAATGGTAAGCCCCATGTACCGTAATATGATTGACCACTAGTCGATGAATTTCTATTAAACATCCTAAGATGGTAGCCTCATGGGCCAGGGATAGTGGTAATGGGACACTATGCCCGAGTCGTTGGCATACGCTGGGCTATATGCTCCCCGTAGTGACCTTAATTTGAGCTTATCTAAATTGGTTGGTTGTAAATGGACTAATAATAACTTGGCTAATCAAGCATACATGGCATATTTATGATGACTTGGATCATTATGCCCATGCGATTACGCTGAGTGTTGCGCTAATGACCAGTCATTCAATTTATGATGATGACTTGGATCTTCATACCCATGTGATTATGCTAAGTGTTGCGCTGATGACCAGTCACATTCATGCCTGTCTGGATGTTTTACCCAGGGTACAGACCATCTGGATGTTTTACCCGGGTCGATGATTGCATGGGTGATGAGCCCAAGTCCGACTGGATGTGCATTCACGCATCCATGCATTTAAAAAGATGGCATCATGTGTTGTTTTGATTGCCTTGTTGTTTTTATAACTATGCTTACCTAATATGGCGGTGTGTAATCTTGAGGGAAATTCACACTGAGCTGGCCACTCATCCATAAAAAATATAACCGTATAGGTATAACACATGTGGTTTAAGTGATATGCAGGTTCAGACTGATGAGGAGCCATCTTGGTGGTCATGCGGCTTATATTTATATTATTTCTGTTATTTCTTATGTATGCAAGTCTTGTAATCGTTAATATTGGGACATTGGTTTGTATAAGTCATTATGGGCTGCTTGTATATTTGAAAGATAATGAAACTTTCCTTATGTTGATTTGTTCACTCTATGCTCATCTACCTACTCTGATAAAAGAAAAAAAAATACTCGATTTGACCATCCTTTAAGGTTAGCACTCGGGTTTTTGGGAAACGAGTCATATACTCGGGTCTTGAAAACACGGGGCGTTACAACTTGATCCTTATAATTTATACCAATTGAAAACGAGGCAGTACATTATTCAGTTACTTATATTTTGTTGACCTCGGATCTATCCAATCTTGTATAGAGATGGATCCTTTGTTTTTCAGTTGCAGTTTTTTCACCATTATTTTTGACACGAGATTCTCACTACTCCTAACATCGATGATCACATTACAGACTTTTTGGCTTACAATGTACCTTGTTCGAAAGATGTTGTCTTGTTATAATTCTATTTCTACCTTTGGCATATATAACTGCTTTCTCATAATCAAAGTGGTGGCTTGCGATTTATCATCATTTAATGGTGCTCTGTAGAAATTGGGGTTATGTCGTATAGTAACCATGGGCAGTTAAGCATCACTTTGAGATCGGGGTGGAATTAACGCATCCGCAATACTGTTGAGAGTTACCTGCAGCCCTTGTATGGTCAACTGACTCTCCCGGTGGAAAGTTTTCATTCTTTCTAAAAGATAACGAATTCTATTCTTTCTGAAAGATAACTAATCCTTAGATCACCATCTACAGAATTTTGGCTCATACCTTTGTTATTTGTCATCGGCCCAAGGGGAATCCTCATTTTGATACCAATTGATATGGGGAAGGACGTGAGGTTGAGCATCATCTTCCTCAAGAGGATAACTGCTCTGAATCCATAGAGCTTCTCTGGACTCCTCACAGAGACTACTCGAATCCACAAGGAAAGAAAACAAGAAAATATAAATAAATTCTAATAAATTTAATTTTTAATTGATCAATTGAAATAAATGAGTTCACAACCCTTTAAATAGGGATACTAAGCAATATGAGAGAAATCAGAAGCAAACTATAACTAAAACTCCCTAAAATTCATAATTTACTATAAATAGTAAATTTACTTTTATAGTAAGTGTCTTATGTGGCTTAACCACATTATTCTCCTAATTATTCTAAGAACTTTTTATGTTGGACACAACTCCTAAAGCCCAACGGATGAAGAGTTATAATCAAACTAAAACTTACTATTTATAATAAAAATGGAACTAAATATGAAATTTGGCTGTCGATATGATAGAATTTTGCAAATTCAGTAGCTATGCCAGATCAGTTGGCTAAAATAGCTCGTCCTACCCCAAAATCATATATGGTACGTTGAGTAACTCATTCTGGGTTGCGAGATATGCTTGTTTTAAGGTTCTGACGGTCTTGATGACTTCTGCCTCTGATCGGGCTTTCTCTGATCCATCTTGGACATGAAAGTGTCCATGACCCACTCTCCATCAGTCCCCTCCACATTGAAAGAACTCGCCCTCGATTTCTCGTGCTACTTCGGTTCATGATACTCGATACCCAGATAAAAAGTTATATATGATCAATTTACGGTCCACCTTCTTTTTGTCCAACCATGCTAGGAATATATCTGTGACACGTTCTACATTAGATCCCTCCACTTGGAAAAAAATCATCCTCGAGTTACTTAAGGAACTTGGTTCATGATTCTGAGATAACTTTTAATGTCGATATTTATTAGCCTTTTTCTTGTACTTGACATTTAGCTGTTGAGTTGATACAATACATGTAGTCATACTTTCCTTGACTTGGTTAAACTGAATTAGTTCCTTCACTTCTGCCTTCAAGATTTCAAATTCTTTCTAATAATGTGAGCAATTAACAGACTTATCCCTATAACAAGATCAATGTGGTTTTACCTATCTCGTATGGGAGGCAATTTATTAGAGAGTTCATCGAGCACAATTGCTTTGAACTCGTGTAACACTGGTTTCAAATTTCTTGGGGTGATCACAGGCTCCATATATTCTTTATTTTTAATTAATACATATATATCTCTTGTTTTCTCATATTGTTTAATAAAAGTCTGTTCAGTTGTAAGAGACCGTTCCTCAACTTTAGAAGTCTCGGGTTGGTTCTCCATTCTCATAGAGACAAGGCCAATTATATTTCTACCATCTTTAGTAAATTTAAATATGTTATCCTAACCTCTATGCATAGCAATAACATCAATATTATTTTGTCATAGTCGACTAAGTAACATATGACAAACACAAGAAGAATGTTTGTGGTGAATTTTTCTGCCCTCATCTGAGAGCTCTCCTGTCTATAATATAGATCTTCTACCTTCTTTACAGCAATCTAGATCCCCAATTTAAGGGTCAGTTACATCAATCTAGATCCCCAATTTAAGGGTCAGTTACATATATACCTTATTAACAGCGATCTAGATCCCTAAGTTAGGGGTAAGTTACAGCAATCTAGATCCCTAAGTTAGGGGTCAGTTACAGCAATCTAAATCCCAAGTTAGGGGTCATATCGTTGACAGCTCTCTCTCTCTCTCTCTCTTTCTCTCTCTCTCTCTGCCTCTCCCTCTCCCTCTCCCTCTCTGATCTCTCTCCCTCTCTCTCCCTCTCTCTGCTTCTCTCTCTCTCTCTCCGCTTGCTCTCCCTCTTACTCTCCCTCTACCTCTCCCTCTCTCACTCAACACCCTAGTCTTCTTTATCTCTATCTCCTCGGCCTTCTGCTGGTCGTAAATCTTGGATTCTCAAGTATGATGTTTTTTTTTTTTTCCCTTAACTTCACAATCCGCAGAGAAATGTTAGGTATCTATTGCCATTTTTGAAAATATGATTGCTAGATGGGAATTTATTTTCTAGAGTCAGCAACCCATTTTTAAAATGGGGATTTCCCATTTTAATAATAATAATAATAATAATAAGAGGTAGGAGTAAGTTTTAGAATTGGATTTCCCACCCTTTCTTGGGAACTACACAAATTTAGCCTCTAATCAATGAAATCCATTTCATAGGGGCTGGATTCCCACGAGCCAAACAACTATTGTGTTGGAACACTATTTCGTGAAGATACAGCGGCTTGGTGTTCCTCTAGCAGTGGATATCCCTCATACTTGGGTGGGAAACAAATGACACTTGGAGATATCTTTTCCTACACGTTGTTTCATTATAAAATTAGCTGAGTGGTTTTTTTAGCATGTAGTTTCATTCTACGTTAGTGGAAATTCTGTGTGCCAATTTGGGGTGAGTTGATACAAGTTGAAGGCTCTAAAAGAGCCAGAGGAAGGCCCGAAAGGATTGGCTGGAGCTAGTTAGAAAAGACTTGATGGCTTGTGGTATAAGTAAAGCTATGACTCTATGGAGTGGAATGGCAGAATAGGATTCATGTTCGCCGACCCAAGTATTGCGGTTAAGGCTTAGATGATGATGATATGGACTGGGTCATCTTAAGAAAAGACCAGAAAATTGATAGGCATGGTTTTAAGACTCTAACAAGTCCCATGATACTTGTTTGAGTCATCTGGGACTCATTCGGACCAAATCCAATTCAATGCAACGAGTCACATCCAACTTGTATGAATCAGGCCATCACCCTAGTGTGACTCAACCCAAGACTGGGCAAGTCGGTCCAAGTTGCCGAGTCTCAAATCCATGCTGACAGGGGATAGAATCGTAATTATCTTCTCAAAGATCACAAGGTGCTGAATTGATAGCAGAGGGGAAAGAAAAGGTGAACCTGCACCACTAGTCACCTGCCTCCAAATCACATCTTAGAGATTGGCCTACCTCTCCCAAGACACAGCTGATCTGTTTATTTGTCTGAACAAAAGCTTTGGATATGACCCATCGGAGTTGAGCTATACTGTCCTTCATCTCGATTCTGATTTTGAATGGTTGAATATGTTGCAGGAGTTGGTTTGCTTGCGATTGGAGATGGTGCAGTCGGGTTTTGATTGTTGAATTGGTTGGAAAAGCTTAATCTCGCGATCAGTTTGATTTTGGTTTGCATGGTTGGATTTGTTGTGGTGTTGGACCCATTTGCATTTAGATGGGTGGGAGCTGTGTTTTTTTTAATCTTTCTTAAGCATATATTGGATCTTTCGATTGCTTATTTTTGTAGTGAATTTAATCTCAGAATCAAAATGAGGTTTCGTTGATTGCAAAACTTCGACACATGAATCTTGTTAGGATTATCAAATTGGCAGTTATCTGCCAATTGTTTTCTTTAGTGTAGGCCACATGATGAGTGGACGAAACTAATTTTTATGTTGAGCATTCTTCGTGGTGGGGGCCAAACCTTTTGGATGAGTGGGATGTTGTACACATGACACTTTGGAAATTATGCTCTAGGTGGACGGTAAATTATTTTCTAACTAGTCATGTGTGATGTTGGCTCTTTAAATTATTATATTTTAAATGTTAAATATTACGAAAAGTTTAGCATTCAAGACTCAGACCTTTTGTCATTGTAGATTCTTTTCAAGTATTCTCCTAGGAAGAGCTTTGCCATTTGGTTGATATTATCGAGATTGACTTTAAATTTTGTGGTTGAGAAATGTCTAAGTGAAAAGCCTAAGTATTATCTTATAAAATATATATTTTTCTTAACAAATCAAACATGAGAAGTGATTTATGTATTAAAAAAAAAAGAAAAAAAAGATGGACATGTAAATATAAATTCCCTTTGTATAGATGGACGAAGTGATTTTTGTAGTCTCTGAGAATTTGGATACTTATATTTATGTGAATTTGATTGAATTCAGATGGGCTGCCATAGCTTCTTATCTCCCTCAAAGAACAGACAATGATATCAAGAACTACTGGAATACCTACTTGAAGAAAAACTTAAGAAGCTCCAAACATGGGTGGATGGCCATATGAGTAATCAATGGGACCTCAGGCCCACAGCCTATCTTCAAAGTTCAATGGGAGAGAAGACTCCAAACTGGCATTCACAAGGCTAAGCAAGCTCTATTGAGGCCTTGTCCATTGAGAAATCAGACATTCTTTTGGACCCAAAGGTTACCCATGGCTCCCAATCCCACACCAGGCCACTTTACATATGCATGGAGCACAGATATTGTGTCCCGATTGCTTGAAGGATTTTTTATTTAACGTGGGGTCTGGCCTTGATGAAGTTGTCATTTTTTAATTTTATTTAACCTGTTCTTGTAAGTGATTTAACCCATGAAATGAAGTGGGTTGATGGGCATGCATTATGCCACATGAACGGCCATGGAATGGAATAAGGCCATTTCTCAGTAGTGGTCCAATATGGCCCCGGCTGGCCTAGTTATTTCTTGGGCCTGATCAAGTGATTAGATCTAGACTAGCCCACTCACAAAACTGATGAAATGCATTTGGTATTATGCTATTTCAGAGTGCATCTTACACAGTGTTCTGTTTTCAGGGATACGTTGGGATCACTATAAATGAATCACCCTTTGATATTTGGCCTCTCTCTCTTGAGTTTTCACCACTAATGTATTTTTCTTCCGTGTGTTCTTGAGCCGTAACATAAGATGGTTCAGATTTTTGAATATTGGATATCCACCATCCCTAGTGAAGGCCATTATTTCAACACTTTGGATCATCAGACCTTGGGCCTACATTCACACAATCTGAATCTTGATTATCAGACCATCTTGATTATCAAACCTTGGGCCCCACATTCACATAATCCAATTCTTAATTGAGAGACCATATCTGCTACAAGGTTTTTGAGATTAAGTTTAACCTACAACCCTATTTGTGGGGCCCACTGTGATGTATGCATGACATCCAAATTACTGGTATAATATATATATATATATATATATATATATATATATATATATATATATATATATATATATATATATATATATATATATATATATGTTTCAATCAAATATAAACATTCGCCCTCAAATATATTAGCATATACCGGCATTTCAGTAGACATTTACTGGCGCTTATCGGAGATTTCCTGGGCCTTTGAGAAAATGCCGCTAAAAGTGTATAAACCGCAAGCAAATGTTACATTAGGCAGCGGGCAACACAACTGCCGGTAAAAGACACAGACCGTCGGCAAAACCTTTACAGATGAAGCTTTTGCCAACACTTTTCTGACTACCAGTAAAAGCTTTACTGGCGGTTTTCTCAGTCTTTACCGATGGTTTTAACTGTCGACAAAAGATGGTTTTCTTATAGTGTGTCACTATGTGGTCACATGTGGGTGGACACACATGTGGGTGGGCCCTAAGGTGGCTAACAAGCTACTATACACAAAGTGAAGGTGAAACTTTTTCCCACATCGGAAGCATCGTTCGAAGTTGTGGTGGCTATAAGTTAGATTCTTTAATTAACAAGCATGACACGTTTTTTGTAAGAATTTTTAAACGAATACAGAAGTCCTCAGGTTTGAGCGAAACCCTAACAAGCAGATGCCCGATAGCGTCGGAGCTGGCAGCTCCGGCCAAGGTTTCGAATAGCGGATTGTGCGTAGGGGGGTTAAATCTACTGCTCAAACCGGTTTCCCTCCCCCAGGTCGAAACCCCTCCTCCAATGTCTCCACGATGTTCTCCCCTCACCAAAAGGGTCAGTCACTCATTGTCAGGGAGTTCAGCCTCTTTATCCGTAGTATCACATTCGACACTTGCAGCGAAGATCTCTTCTGGATTTTCAACAAACACGAGAAGGTGCTTGATGCATATATCCCCCTTTTCCCTAATTCCTTGAAACCTAGGGGTTATGGATTCGTCCGATTTCAGTATGAGCAGGAGGAAAAATATGCCAGGGATGTTTTGAATGGAAGAAAGATTGACGGCCGAACAGTGGAGGTGCGCTGGGCGAGAAAAAAGAACCTCTCCAACAGGGATACTCAAACCCGCCACACCTCTGATCCAGGGTGATTTCACCCTCCAATCTTTCCTGAAAGGGAGAAACGGTACCATCCCCAGTCCCTCAACCCCCCCTACTCGGATGCTCTGCATAGGGTGGATGCAAATCACCCTAAGAGGAAGCCCATGGAGAGTGACGATGCAACGGTTGTGGATCACAAAGCAGTCCTAACCAGACATAAATTGTTGGAATTAGGCGCAGTCATTTCCATCTCCAGCCCCAACATATCCATTTTGAGAATCTGAAAAGGGTTGCAGCTGTCATGCTATGGTCCTTCAGTTTTGGAGCTCATGAGAATTTTTCCCATCAAGTTTCTTACTGTCTGGCGATCGACCCAAGCTTGCAACAAGTTCCTTAATGATCTTGAGTTACATAAATCCTCCAATATTACATTGGCGGTTAAATGGACTCCAGAGCTGGTTTCTGGCACAAATGGTAGGTGGGTGAGGCTGTTTGGAATCCCTGCTCACGCCTGGATGGAGTCCGTTTTATTGAACCTAGGCAATCAGCTGGGCAGAGTTTTGCAAATCGATCCAATCAGCGAATTTGGAATCTTCCAATCTTTCGCTCAACTCAAAGTTGTTATTAGCCCGGGAGTGAACCTGTTAAAGGTCCTCAAACTCCGGGACCTTTCCAAGTGCTATCCAATATGGGTTGAGGTGGAATCGCCCCTGGTTCACTCCCCTCTGGAGCGGGCCTCCAAAGAGAGCACGAAAGATTTGGTGCTCAAGACTTTCAGGACCTCTTGGCCACACTCCCCTACACGCCCGCCGCCTATTTTTGAAATTGCCGCAGTCACAAGCAACACTATTGATTTACATTCTTCAACCGGGACTTGTGTACCACATGTTGAGGATCCATCCCCAATCGCTGGAAATGGTCCATATGATATTGTGATTTCCTGTGGAACAAGGAACACGGATGATGCAAATCGAGAAATTCTCGTGACCCAACAGGCTGCCCCATCACTTGCCATTGGTCCAGGATAACACCTCCTTCTCCCGAGAGGGACGGATCGACTCCAGAAATAGGTAATGCACCTACTTTGTGCCCCAACCCATCTATTGTACAGATTCAAACCTCTACCCCTGCATCGCAATTAATTCCCATATCCAGCAGAATCCCCTTGGAGGCGATAGATTCAGCCCTGTTTCCCGTGGTCAATGGTTGTATCCATGCGAAGGGAATAGGGATTTCAGGACCAGGCGATCCCGTCATAGCTATTGAGGCTTACAACCTAGGCTCAAATTCTAGTTTTACCACCCTTTCACCAGTGTCACGCAGAGAAGAGGTAGTTACAGTTGGAACCAACACAGGGGAACGGGACAGCTTACTGATGCCAGGCCATTCCTAGATGGTGAGAATCCAACACCATCCACCTGCACCTCAGGAATGCCCTCCCCTCACCTCTAGGATGAAGGAAGTCCCCCAACAACAATTCAGCATATCTCCCTGCAGCGATAAGCATCTAGCACCATTCCATTTATGTTCCCTCTCGGTGGAATTGGGGGAGCACTTTAGGCAGAAAGACAGGATTCCAGAACTGAACCACAGGACTCCTAAAGGTCGCTCCCGATCCAGATCTCTTGGGGATGGCACTTCATTTTAAGACACAACAAGCTCTACATGTGCCTCTAGCCCAAGCACATCCTCTCATGCCTCTGAGGGGGACTCCTCCCCTGCTATGATTGGTCGATGGTGGACAAGTGCAACAGATTTACCTCCTTGCAAAGATGGATTGGTGGTAGATCTTTCCCCTTTTTTCTCTCATATTCAAGATGATTTGGTAGAGAATAGCTCTGGCCAGGAATTGGAGATATCCGTTAGCCACGCTCCTGACCACCAATGCGAGGGGGGGGGGGGGGGGGGGAGATGAAAGGCCCCGATTAGCCCCAGGACACTCCAGAGGAACAGGCTACGATCAGGAAAAGAGCTGCGGTCGGCTTGAAAACCCTCCCTAGGAAGAAGGGGACTAGAAGAACTCTCAAAAATCTTGCAGGGGAGGCCTCCAGGGACGAATGACTATCCATACTTCGGCGAGCATAGAGAAGGGCAGGGACGAACAATGGGTCCCATGACAGATAAAATTCTTGTGTGGAATGCTCGTGGGGTGGGAAATCGACCCACCATTAGAACCCTGAAGCGGCTTATCAAGGATCACAACACTTGGATTGTGGCCATTTTAGAACCTATGCTTAGTGATTCCAAGCGAGTTCAGATTGGCCTTCGAATTGGATTCCACACTTCTTTCTCTAACCAGGACATAAGTGGAAAGATCTGGATCTTTTGTAAGCACCATCGATTTGTTTAAGGACTCTCGAAATCAAACCATATGATATCCATATCCATTACCACGCAGCTGCATTCCCTTCCTGCACTATAGTCAGTGGTCTATGCAAGCTGCTCGCGAGTGACGCGGTGGGTGTTGTGGGAGGAAATGGCATTGCTGTTAGTGCTGTTTAGGGACCATGGGCTCTGTGTGGAGATTTCAACGTGATCAGAGAAGCGAATGAGCATTGCAGCAAGGATAGTTTTACAAGCAGTAGTACGAGAGAATTTTCAGAAGCTATCAATAAGGCGGGTCTGATCGATGCGGGATTCCGTGGGAGTAGGTTTACGTGGTCCAACAACCACTCAGGCTCGATGCGTGCATGGGCTCGACTAGACTGGGTGCTGATTAATGCAGCATGGAGCAATGCGTTTCCTTCGTTCCAGGTACACCACCTTACCCGTCACAATTCTGACCACGCTCCCTTCTTGTTTGATTTTCCTAGACAGCAGTATATAGGTACGAAGCCTTTCAGATTCCAACACATGTGGGCCCACCATGATGCGTTTCTTCCACTGGTGAAAGATGTTTGGTCCTCAGCTTCTGACAGCAACCCATTTCAAATCTATTGGTTAAAATGAAAGTTGTTAAGGGTAGACTGAGAATCTGGAACAAGGCAGTATTCGGCAACATCTTCAACGCTGTCCAGCAGGCGGCCAAGTCTCTTTTCGATCTGGAACAGCAGATCCAACAAGGAGACATCACAGAGACAGAAGAAAATTCATTACACAGAAACCTTCTGGAAAGCCAGGGCATCGCTCTCTAAACTGGAACTCCTCGAAGAAGTTTTCTGAAAATAGAAAACCAGGAACAACTAGTTTCAGGAGGGGGACAGGAACACAAGATTCTTCCATGCGTTGGTAGCGGAACGAGCCAAAAAATCTCTCATCTCATCCATCCATCTCGATTCTGGGTAGACGGTGGAGACGCAGATAGAGATCAAAGCGAAAGCAGTTAGATATTTTCACTCTCTCTTTTCTGCTGGGGCAGTTGATCTAGGAGGAGATATCTGGGACGTCATTCAACCCTCAATTTCGGAGGAGGATAGTAACTGTCTGATGGGTAAACCGTCCACCAATGAGGTGCAGCAGGTAGTTCAGTCCATCCCTGGGGACAGCGCTGCTGGACCGGACGGGTTCACTGCCCTGTTCTTCTCCATCTGCTGGGACATTGTTAGTCACGATCTCCTCTGTGCAGTCATCACTTTCTTTAAAGGTGCCTCGCTACCTAGAGCCTTTACATCTTCTCTACTTGCTCTCATTCTAAAGAAGAAAGCTCCAAGGTGCTTCGCAGACTACCGCCCCATCAGCTTATGTAATGTGGTATACAAAATCTTTGCCAAAATCATAGCCAACCGTCTGAGAAATTTTCTGCCTTCCATAATTTTCCTTGAACAGGGAGCTTTTGTCCAAGGTCGTTCCATCTCAGAAAACATCGCCCTTACACAGGAAATGTTTAGAGAAATCAACAGAAAAATGAGAGGTGAGAACATTTTTATCAAGTTGGACATGAAAAAAGCTTACGACAGAGTGGAGTGGTCCTACTTCAAGAAAGTTCTGTCTCAATTTGGCTTTTCTGCTCCATGGATTAGGCTCTTAGAGCAGTGCTGGAGCAACTGTTGGTTCTCCTTCCTCGTAAATGGGGAGACGAGTGGTTTCTTTAAATCTACTCAGGGGCTTCGACAAGGTGACTCTCTGCCTCCAAGCCTGTTTATCCTGCCTTCTGAGATTCTGGGGAGAGGTTTCCAAGATCTAATTAATCAGAGATATTGTCTCCCTTTCAAAGGTCAAAAACAAAGTACTCGGGTCTCCCACCTCCTTTTTGCTGACGACACGCTCCTTTTCCTTAATGGAGGGATCCACTCAGTCCGAGCGGCCAAGCACTTCCTTGACAGGTATTAGCAGATCTCAGGTCAGAAGGTTAATTTTCACAAGAGTGTGTTTGTGCATCCTGAAAACATGACGTCCTCCAGAATTGTTAGTATTCAAAGGGAGCTGGGATTGATCACCCCAATGAAGAGCATGATCTACCTTGGGGTCCCAATTTCAGTCGGCAGACGGAAACATGACTCTTTCCAGAGACTGATCGACAGGGTAAATGGGTGCATTGGTGGCTGGAAAGCGAGGTTCCTCTCCCTAGCAGGTAGGACAGTTTTTGTCACCCACATTCTAGCCAGCGTCCCTATCCACACGCTTGCTGCTACCCATGTTCCGGCTGGTGTCCTTAAAATCTTGGAAAGTAGCTTTGCTAATTTTCTTCGAGGATGGGCATAGGGTAGAAAAAAACTCCATTGGAGGAGTTGGCATCACATTGCGCTACCCAAGAACGAAGGGGGATTGGAGATTAGAAGGCTTCAGGATGTTATGAATGTATTTCGTATCAAGATAGCCTGGACATGTATTAACACGTCGAATTCTAGCATGTGGGCAGATTTCATGCATTCGACTTATGCTCAGGATCTAGAGGCGGATGGTCAACCTCCCCTAATGAAGGCGGCGTCCCCCTTATGGAAACAAATTAGAGCTTTTCTCCCATCTGTCAAAGCTACTATTCAGTGGCAGATTGGTGACGAAATCTGCATCTTTGGAGAGATAACTGGACCGGAATGGGCCCTTTGCAAGACAGGTTGATAGTCATAATTCCTCCTACTCTCCAATCGCTCCAAGTGAAGGATTTTTTGGGTCAGATGGGCCCCCTTCCTCCTTCTGTTGTTTTCTCAATGATTTCGCAGGAGCAAATTGATGCTATCTTTAAAGGGGGTTTTTGTGTTTCTGGCGGCGCAGACTCCCCCTGCTAGCCGCACCACCCTTCTGGAACTTTTTCACTTTCTTCAGCGTGGGAAACTTGTAGAGCGCGAAGCCCACTAACGGCTTGGGGCTGAAAAATCTGAAACGTTCGCATTCCCTCGAAGTTGTCAACCTTCCTATGGAGAATCCTGAGAGGAGCGGTTGCGGTGGACTCTGCTATTCAATAGCGTGGGGTACAGGTGGCCTCAAGATGTAGCTGTTGCTATGATCAATCCAGCAGGCAACGACCCACAGTGAAAATAGCCGATCATGTCTTCCTTCACAATGATAGGGCGAGCGTCGTATGGTCCCATTTCGCCCGAATTTATGGTGTCCCCATGCTTCGTTGCCTAACGATCGGCGAGTGGCTAGCCCACTGGTGGGGCTTGCGTTTAACGCTTGGCCTTGCAGGTTCATTTAAGACTGAGGTGTCGTGTTTTATCCTGTGGGAGCTATGGAAGTTCCGCAATTCCTCCAGATTCGAGGGGATCGTGTTGCGTAGCGAACTTCTTATCTCTCGCATCTCGGGCTGGTTAAGGTATATTGCCAACAGTCGTTCTTCGCCAACATCCCATATGGTTACTCAAAGCAGGATTCCCTCTTCTCTTAGGATTATTTCTCTGCCCATCCATGAGGTTTCCCACATCGTTTGTTGAAAGAAACTCCCTATTGGGTGGATTAAACTAAATGTCAAGGGATCGTCTCGAGACAACCCGGGAGTGGCGGCGGGCAGAGGGGTTTGTAGGAATGCGGATGGAAATTTCCTGTTTGGCTTCTATGCTGGGTATGGCCTCGCCTCCAACACCAGAGCTGAACTGTGGGCAGTCCATGATGGCCTCCTTCTTTGCCTCCACCGTGGGCTGTCCAACATCATTGTGGAATCTGACTCTGCTATAGTTATTCGCTTACTGTCGGGTGGGGCTAACCTGGGTTGGAAATGGAAATATTGGATAGCCAGGATTCACATTCTCACCTCCTTAGGTAATGTTCAGTTCCATCACATTTGCAGATAAGGGAATAGGCCGGTGGATGGAATGGCAAACTTCGGATGTGGGGAGCAATAATCCGCCATTTTATCCAACTTTACGGCCCTTCCTCAGGCGGTAAGAGGGCTTCTATTCCTCGATAAAGTGGGTTTAGGTAACGTCAGAAAGAAATTCAGGAGGAAGTGAAGATGGAGTAGGTTGTGGTTTCAATTTCTCTCAACGGCTCCCTTCCCCAGTTTTGTGTGGTTTCTCCGTCGGCCCTATTCTGGAGCCTTTTCTTTTCCTGTGTAGTTTTTCTTTACGATAGGCGGCATGTGTAGCTTTTGTTGTGGCTGCCCGAATGTGGGTTAGTGGTGTGGCCCGGTATTTTGAGGCGCCCGCCCTTCTACCCTGTATAGCTCTTTTTGTCAATGGATGGATCTTTTCGTTTTAAATATAAAAAAATAAAAAAGCATGACACGCTTTAAATCTGTGAGCTTCAACAAAGCAGACAATATCATGTGTTGGGGGGATGTGCCTTACAGAAGCCGAGTTGAGCTAAACTATCGATTGTTCAAGCTGAGGCCGAGCTAAGCTAATCCAAATGATGACCAGGTTGACTCCTGTGATCAGCTCAGGGAAAGCTTCTACAATGACCGTTACCGATCAGCCTTTTGCGCACCTTGACCCATCTGTCCCAAACTTACGGATCAGGCCCATCTGCTCGGCAATACTGTCTTGATAAACTGGTTGGGGTTTGGCCAATTGACCAACCACTACAATAATAACAACCTAGAGCGACAGATACTAGCAGTGAATGTTATATCTGCCCTTATAGAGGATATATGGTGGCGAATACAATATGCCTACCGTTGTACACATTACCCCGCCGTGGCCACCATTCCCACCACCAATATAGCTGCATAAATTATAATCCGTCACACGATATAGCAATTAGTAATGGCTAATCAAAATATCTGCCATTGTATCTCTTGTTCCCGCCATTTATATTTAGATGTATTTGACACATATAGCGGCAAATAATATAATTCGCCGCTATATGTAACAGCAGCGGATACGCCCACAATTGTTGTACCCTATTTTCTCACCACCGTCACTATTTCCACTATTTATTTTTGGTAGAACTAGATCCATATAGCGGCCGATTATGTTATCCCTTACATTGCCCTAACAACACCTACCCTTCTCTTTTTACTCATTTTGGACAGTTTAAATTAGGCCTCCTAGATTGTTGGTTGGTCTAGATTAGGCATGGAAAGAGATGGGGATAAGGATGTCCAATAAGCAATGGCCCACTATAGTATATCTGAAATGAGTACGATTGACTCGTGTCTTTATAGGCTATGGAAAGCACTTAGTTGTGGGTTGGAACTGCATATTTTTTATTTTCACATGTGGAGTAGTATTTCATTTCACTCCATTATCATTTAGTACCACAAACTCACGGTACTTCCTGTCATCATGTCACTTGTGTAAGACATCTGTACCATTAAAGTAGTAGACCCCAGCATGAAGATCACATGGCACAAAAATCAGTTGGGTCTGATCATCATTGGGGCCACAATATTAGAATCAACAGAAAACCGATGGTGTGACTCAATATACAGTTTGGTCCACCTAGAGGTGGATCATCCTGATTTTTTAAGAAAGGCTAGATTCATGGTGGGGCCTATCATTTCTCATGGTAATGATTTACTAAAAACGTGCCATCTTGGCGGGAAAGATGAGACTTGGTGATTTCCTTTCGTGTATACATCTTTTCATTCTTTCCCAAATTGAATAGGATGGGCATTGGCGCTCGACTTGATCGGAATCCAATTTCAAGCCATGGGCAAGTCGAGCTTTTCCAAGTCGAATCGAGAGAGCTAACTCGACGCGTGTACAGCTCCAGATGGATTTTTTACCAAAATCATAGTGAGCATCACCACTGTTCGGATGACTTGTTTCAAGCACGTGGCCAGCTTCAAGAGCGGAGAGTCGATTAGGTGCCGCCAGTCTCACCCAGTACAGTGCTGCCATGACTGTTGGGCCCACTTTGACATATTTATTATATATCCACACTGGCCGTCCAGTTTTCCATATCCATATCATTTTAGAGCACGTACCCAAAAATAAAGCCATATCAAATCTTAGATATACCAAAACACAGGAAATAATGCTGATTGACCATTAAAAACGTCCTGTGTGACACAAAAAATTTATGTTGGGCTGTTTTTTTTTCCCTTATGAAGGTCTGCGTGACCTCATCAAAACGTTGGACAGTGTGGATATACAATACATGCATTGAGGTGGGCCCCACTGTCAGCGACACACCATGTTGTGTGAGGCCAGCGTTGCATCTACCACTAGGTTTCCCTCCTTGGGTTAGAAGGTACCAGGGCCATCATAGTGTTAGTGAAAAATCTACACCGTCCATCCATTTTTTTTCAAATCATTTTAAGGTATAAATCAAAAAAGGATGCATATACAATGCCCAAGTGGACCACACCAAGCAGACTCCTTTGATGGTCCAAAGCTTTTTCACCATTGAAACATTCTTGTGGCCCACCTGTGATTCAGACCTGCATCCTCATAATTGGGCTCATGTCCTAAAATGAGATGGCAAAATGGATACAGTACTGTATCCATCACATACATACATAAAATAGGCCAAATTTACTATTATGAACGCCCACCACCTTTAGGAGACAAAAAATTCCCTTATTATCCAGAAACATTAGCGCGTTTACTTTAAATATTTTGAAAGCGAGCGTGTTTCTCTAAATCTCTATAAAGCCAGACGGTTTTAGGAAAATAACCATTCTTATATTTATCCCCGCAACTGCATGCATGAGCGCCAAAAACATATCACGTAGAAATCCACCATCACAGAAGCAAGCTAGGCTCACAGGGCAAAGATGGCAACTGTTAGAGTTTCCTGCAAGGGCAAGAAAGATTACTCAGTGTGTGAGATGGGATGGCTGTTCTTGCGAAGGCCGATCCAACTGACGAACTCCAGGCATGGATTCTGATTTTGCTTTTTGGCTTTTTATTTTTATTTCTCAAATTAATCTGGGTTTTGGGTCGTGAAAATTTTTGGTTTTTATTATTTTTTTATTATTTTTTTCTTACATCTGAAGATTTGAAAATCTGAGTTTTTTTTTTTTTTGGACATTGGATATTTCGAATGCAATGTTTGTTTTGTTCATATCTTCTTTAATTTCATTGTTTAACAGGGTTTTTGAAGGGATTTTTTAACTTAAAACACGCCTACTTTTGTGATGTATACTTTTAACCGCCTACTTTCTACAAGCTCATCATGCTCGCAACGGACCTTTACTTGTTTGTGTGAAATTCACCTTTTCTTGTTTTAACAGACCACCAGTATTTAAGGCATATGCCAGAGAATGAAGCAGATCCAAAGTTCAGACTTTTACGTGTTTTATGGCCTACTAGAGCTTTGAATAGTCCTCATTTTAAAACAGATGGATGGAGTGGATTTCTAAATAACATCCTATTGCCCTGTGAAAGTTTCAACGGTGGGAGTCAAATCCTCTATTTCCTGTTCGTTTGGCCTACATGAGCTTTGGATCAGCCTCAATTTGAGGCTTATTCCTCCAAAATGAGATAGCAAAACAGATGAACCGGGAGGATTTCTCTGCAGTGACATCTACTAATTAGCCCCTGAATGTTTCAAGAGGGGTTTTAAATCTTTACTATTTCCTGTTCATTTGTCCCGCCTGGGCTTTGTATCAGCTTCATTTCCTAGCGCATGCCCTAAAAGAAGATGGAAAATTAGATGAATAAGGTGGATTTCTTAGTAACATCTTGTGGCTATAGGAATGCTCCAACAGTGGGCATTCAATCCCCACTCTTCATGCGACTGTGGCCCACTTAAGCTTCTTATCTAACTCATTTAGGGCGTGTTTGGGCAGGCGACTTATACGGGATGGGATCAATTTTAAAGTTTCAGATGGACCGTCAGTATTTGTCCGTTGATCCCATGGGTTTACAATAGCCCATGGGATATACGGCATCATCGTGTTTGGATGGTCACTAGGTTTGGCTACGGTGACCATCAACACTTGGTGACGTGTTTGGCAGCTGTGGGATTGCCGTATAGAGCTCCTACACTTGGCGTTTTCGGCAGGATCTTCGTCTGACTGTAGAAAACCAGTACATGGATTTCCTGCGAAAGCCTTCCGTAGGAAGTTCTAAATGCGAGGATGTCGGGTGGGGCCCAACTCGATGTTTTTGAGAAAACCACCCCGTCCATGATAATTTAGAGATCAATTTAGGATTTATGACCAAAAATTAAGTGTATCCAACACTCAAATGGACCACACTAGAGGAAACAGTGGACATTCAATAAGAATAGTTGAAAGCAGTATATTGGCCATAAAACTTACGTATCAGGCTATATTTTTTGTGTTTTCACTTTCCCATTAGGAATGACTTTATAAACGGTTTGGATAGCATATAAACACCAAGGTGGAGCCTAGAAAGGTCTCAACAATAGGAATTTCTTTCCCTAATTTTTCCTCTTGTCGCCCTAAAATGGGCTGGCCAAATGGATGGACCGTGTGGATGTCACAATTACAGAGAAGTGGACCCCTCTGCTGGATGAGGGGATGAAAATGGACGTCATTGGCTAATCTTGGCCTAGGTATTTTAGGGGACCCATCAAATACATGGTGTTTATGTTGAACATACATCATGGTAGGGCCCACAAAGCTCGACCTCATGGGGAGTTCCCATGAGCTCGACTGTATAGTTCTATACTATATGGTCGAGCTCATGGGAACTCCCCATAAGGTCGAGTTGTGTGGGCCCCAACATGATGTATGTCGAACATCTACCCCATCAGTCAGATGCACCATTCCATAATGGGCCTATGGATTAAAAATCAAGTCATTCCGTGACTTTTGTGGGCCACACCACATACAAAAGTTGAACGGGGTTACCCTCCATTAAAACATTCATAATTATTTTTTGAGCTCACTGAGATGTGGTTCACAAATCCAGCCCATCCATTATGTGTGTGCCACTTGGATGAGGGGTCAGACTAAGTTTCAGACGCATCCAAATTTCAGGTAGACCCCACCAAGTGCTTTTATCTGTTTTAGGCATGTCTTCACATGAGTTTAGATGGTATGGGCCACCTGAGTTCCGCATACGGCTGATTTTTAGGATATCCCATGATCTAAAGGGGACCTATCAAATGCACGGTGTTGATGTTCAACATACATGGGGAGTTCCCATGAGCTCAACCATATAGAACATTTTTCCTTATGTGTGTGTGTGTGTGTGTGTGTGTGGAAATGGTACTATGAGGTCGAGCTGTGTGGCCCCACCATGACATGTGTCCAACATTAACACTTGCATTTGATGGTCCCCTTTAGGTTATGGGATATCCTAAAAACCAGCTATATAAGGAACTCAGGTGGGCCATACCATGTAAAATCATGTGAAGACATGCCTAAAACATATAAAAGAACTTGGTGGGACCTACTGGGACACATACAATGGATGTGCTGGATTTGTAAACCACATCTAGGTGGGCCTAATAAATGATTATGAATGTTTTAATTGGATGGTAACCCCCATCAGCTGTTGCATGTAGTGTGGCTCACCCAAGTCATGGATTGACTTGAATTTTAAACTAGTGGCCCACCTTCGAATGGTGCATGCATCTGAAGGATGGGGTAGATGTTTGACACACATCACGGTGGGGCCCACATAGCTCGACCTCATGGAAGTTCCCATGAGGTGGACTTCAAGGTACCATTTCCTATATATATATATATATATATATATATATATATATAGAGAGAGAGAGAGAGAGAGAGAGAGAGAGAGAGAGAGAGAGGCATGCTCTCTTACGCACCTATGAATGTGCACAGCTTTCCACACGTGTCATGGGTGTCGAATTTGAACGGTCCATAAGATGTTGAATCCCATGAAATCATAGGGGGTGAATTTTTACCTTGATCTAAGATTCTGGTGGGCCATAGTAAAGAGAAATTCAAATCAAGGGAAGAAACTGTTTGCATTTTTATGGCCCACCAAAGTTTTGGTTCAAAGTAAAAATTGGTACCAGGGGTTTCATGAGGTTCTCCTTCATGTGGACCGTTTAGATTTTTGAGAATCATCAGATATGATGAGTTCTCAAAAAAGCTTGCAAGTAGTCCATGTGAACTAGTTCGTAGTAGGGGTGCACACGGGTCGGTTTGGTCCGGTTCTAGCGTGAAACCAGAACCGAACCGTTCCTAACGGTTCTAGGATATTTGGAACCGGACCGTTGGCACCTTAGAACCAAACCGGAACCGAACCATTAAAACCGGTTCGGTTCTAAATTAGTTCCACGGTTCTGGGCTTTTTATAATCTAACCTAATTGCATGTTTAATTTTATTATCTAGCCCATGTCCATCCATGTTGGGGTCCATTTGATGAATGGTTTAAATAGTGTATAAGGTGTGCAAAAATATATTTATGAAAACAATTAATGGTGCATTATAAATCATGAGTCAAATATGAAAACAATTAAAGGGTTCTTGGTTCGGTTCCCGATTCAGTTCCACGGATCGGATCCACGGTTTAGTTCTACGAATCGGTTTACGGTTCGGTTCGGTTCGGTTCTACATACCCCCAAACCGAGAACCGAACCGATGTAACCGGTTCCTTGATTTTTAGAACCGGAACCAAAACTAGTGCACTCTAGAACCAGACCAAACCGGACCGTTTGGTCGGTTCCGGTCTGGTTCCACGGTTCTACCAGTTCAATGTGCACCCCTAGGTCGCAGGTGAGCATTCCGCTATATATATATATATATATATATATATATATATATATATATATATATATATATATATATATATATATATCTCGATTGATCTGAAGTGTCTATTTAATTTGTATTTTGTTGAGAGTGGTGTTGAATTTATTCAGGAAGAATCACAGTTAAGGGAGATTACAATCAATCACGGGCTAATCAAATCTAATTAAAATCATAATATTTTATTTATTTATTGGGTTTGTGTTGCAGCATTGGATAAAGGACGTGAAATACAGCACGAGGTTAAGGATGCATCGGGCTTACCTAGCTTTTCTCTCATCAATATAGCTACTGGTCTAGCCTTATAAAGCACTCCATCGGGCCGGGATACCCTCCCTGTAAGTTTTATGCCCTTTATTTCAATTTCAATCCTTTCTACATTTTGGAGTATTGAGGAGGGCTTTGGCTACATGGAGAAAAGCCATCCCAATCATACTCTTCCCTCATTTTCCATTTCAGAATTCATGCAAGATTAGGGTTTTTCATCAAGTGGGAGGCACTGTCTATGTTGGGTAGCCTCAAAATCAGGCTACTCCAGTCATCAGGTGGGTACCATGTGCATCTTAGATGTGAACCTCTGGTCATTTTTTAAAGTTTTCTTAATGACTGGATGGCCCTATTTAGAGCCATGACATATACATGGTGGGATCCATACCAGATGAACGAACCTCGTACTCTCTCTACATAGCATGTCCAGGGAATAAGGATTCAGATGGCCACTGAATTTCTCTTTGAGTATATAGAACGTACAATTACGGGCTATAACAGCCTTATAATGGTGGGATCCACTACCATTACTGTTAGATTAGGGGCCATAACAACCTTATAATAGCAGTTACGGCCTTTAAAACAAATCAGTTTCGGACCCATTATAGGGCCATTACAGGCCCTTTTTGTGTAACGTCCGTTTAAGCCCTTTAACACATAGCATAACATGGAAATAGACCATGCACGATTTGCCATTTGATCCATATCAGATCAAGTAACTCTTTGGAGTTTTTTCTAGGTTATGGGGCATTTGAAGATCTCATCAATCAGTGATGGAAAGAGTTTTCGGTTCTACTTTGTCATCCTTTTAATCTTTTTCAAATCACAGGTTGATTTATATTTAGGAAGAAAAAGCTGCAATCTAGTACCATTCGAAAAGAAAAGAAAAAGAAAAAAAGCAAATAGCAAACTACGCCAACCTTAAAAGTTTTGATCCGTTTCTTTTGCCCTTTTTTCCTACTTGCAAAAGAACATTTTGAGCTAATACTTCTATTTGAAAGACAGAAACTTCAGCACAAAAGAATGGTTTTTTTTTCCATCTTATATAATTATCGAATAATGTGAATCAATATCTTGAAGGGTTAGTTTGAAACTTGTCAAGGAAACTCTTTCCGAACCATTCATGATGGGTGAATCAAGAAATGAAAGGATATTGTGGGCTTCCAGTGTAGTGTTGGAAATTGGAGATTCTTTCATAGTTTCTAAGATTAAATCATTTAGCATCATCTCTTGATGTATCCTTTTAAGCATGTGATGAGAGAGGCTGGTAGTTCCTCTGCCTCAATGGATCATGTATCCTTTGCTTTCTTAGTAATTTGGCACATATACATGATGACTACATGCATATAATATTATTATTTCTTAAAATTATATTTATATTTAGATTCCAGTCATCAGAAAACTATTTCCAAGAAATTTTATGGAAAACACCATCCTTATTCGTTAAGTTTTTTTTTTTTTTTTTTCCTTTTCCCATTTTGTTTTGTGGTTCAATAGAGGTGAGAATATCTGCTTCTTTCTTGATATTTCAATTAGCACATCTTAAGCTTCTGTTTTTTTTTTCCTTTCCTGCCCGTGATTGAGAAACCATTGCAGGCTCAGCTCAGCGCACAGAACCCATATGTTCTTGACAAATCAATCTTGTGGACGGAGGACGGGGCAGGCAACGGTTTCAATGCTATAAGGATGGTTAACTACATCTCCCTGGACTTGGATGCTTTCAATGAAGTGAGTGGACCATCACATGACAGCACCATAGTTGGGATTTGGAAGTGGGATGGAGGAGATAACCAGAAGTGGAAGATTGATCCTTACTGTAAGTGTTTGAATTACCATAGCTCTTTTTAGATATCCTCAAATAAAGATAAAGAAAATAAACTAAATGAACCCATTGCCACTATCCTTAGTTCAAGAACTCAGATCATGTATTTTCCAATATTTACTGTTTCTTTCATTCATCTAATACATGATAACTGAGATTAATAATAATAAAAAAGCAAGAAATTAAGGTTCACTTAGATACATTAAATATCATGAAATTTCATGATTAATCAGTCTAATTTGATGCAAAATTTTCAAAGGGTTTTATCATGAATTACTGATGTTTTTAGCGTTGCGATAGCTTTTGCTCACAATATAAGAAAAATTAGTGCCATTTCTAGAGGGCCAAACATTTCATTTGCTCCAAGGGATTACGGGCCCACCTGTCTCTGCGGGTCCTCTAGTTGTAGCAGGGCTTGAGCGGCCTTCATTGTATTTTGGGAATCTCTCCCTCTCCTTTTTTAATGAATTTGTACAAGTCCTCTTTTTTTCTTTTTCTTTTTTTTTCTTTTTTTGTGCAACCAAAAACCAACCTAAAAGAACCCAAGTTTCTATCAAAGAACCTTGAGTCTACGTTCTTTGCTTTCTTCCATATCCAGGGTTATTTTAATTTCCATATGTAACAAAATAAATAAATAAAAGTTAGAATTTCAACGATGGGGGCACTTTGAAGGATCCATGTCATTCGTTTAGTGGGCCTGATGTCGTTCGGCAATGTGTTAGAAAAAGCCATTGTTGAATGATTTTAGACACCTGGTAGAAGCTGAGTAAGCATACTTTAATGAAACATATAAAACCTAAGTTCTTTTGGTTACAGGAAACTGAGATGGACCATTTTCTGTAATCTTCTTTTTTCTTCCATGGATGGTGTTTCTAAGATGCTCTTTTATATTTCCTATCCAGAATGCAGGATATCTGTAGCAGTGTGTTGGCGAGTGGCCTAAATAAGCTTTTATAGCTGCTTAAAGGGACTATTCTTTGCAATAGTGTGTTGGCAAGTCGTCTACACTATGTTGGTGTTTTCTTTTGCTTGTTTGGATCATTGAATGAAAGGCTATTGAGTTTTATTGGAGTCCTATTTGTACTGCTATCTGTATATCAACTTGTGTTTTGCTATGAAATAAATGGGTTTGAAATAATGATATGAAAATTGGAAGGCTTGGGCTGATCATTCGATTTTACTTTTTATTTTTCTTTTTCTTTTTAAAATCAACTTGTATTGTTATGAAATATGTGTTTGGAGATAGTGGCATTACCCTCTACCTTTTTGTTCTAAGGCCAATAGTAGGCTAAGACAAAGTCACACCTTGTTATCTTTCGACGTCACATTAAGACCTGAGTGATGCTATATATGCTAACATCAACCTGAGCCTGATAGTAAAAGCTGTGAAGCCTACATACTAGTTGAATCCATACTGAACATGGGATTGCGCTCAGTTTAGTGGGTCAGATGTGCAATTTGAGCCCATCAAGGTCCATCTATTGGATAATGTTTTGAGAAATTTTCCACAAACGTTATGGTATATCCTCTGGTGATGAGGTAACAATCTTACAAGTTGACAGATGGGGCCCTCTGATGAGTGAACTATAAGACTTCTATTATGTGGGCCTCAAGTGATCAATGGTTCAAATAATTTGACCTTTGGATATCTGGATTAAGCATAGTGGTAGGCCCCACAGTAGTTGTGATCGGTTCAAATACGTAAAGGAGGTGTTCTTGGACTCTTTTGTATATCTAAAGTGCTTAAAAAAGATATTCTATTTTGGTATGGAGATTTTTAAAGGAGGAATAGTTGTGATGGGTTGAACTACTTCGAGCTTAAAGGAAAAATAATTGTGATGAGTTGAATTGTACCAAGTTTCTCATCTAAAAATACCAGTCTTGCTCTCTTCACATACATGTAAATAAGGTGCGGACAATTAACTTCATCACTTCTCGTTCAAACAATTTACCACCATTTAAGCACCCATTGGATCCTTACTCATGCCTCAATGGTAAACTCACAAGAGCTTCAACACAAGGTCATGAGTTCCAATACCTTTTGTGGTGAAAAACGACTGCGGTGTGAGTATGTAGGAGTGTGTGAGGTGTGAGTGCGTATGTGATGTAAAAAAAAAAAAAGTACCCATTTACATCTAAGACTTTTTGCGACTTCCTAATTGATGCATAGACGATTCTATATTCTGTAAGTCAATCATACCACATCTCCTGGGGAGATTCCTCATTCAGGACATTATACATGACCTCATCCTACTAACATAAATGGATTATGCTTATGACTTTCTCCCTAAGATCACTCATGTCATCATCTGACATTTTCTCTGGTTTAGTCTCCAACAGTGCCTTTACCATTGTAATATTAAAGTGTCATTGACCTTTCACTGACACAAATTAAAATTATTTTTCCCATCTACATTCTAGATATCAAATTTTAATCCTGAAATCTTCATTGAATTCTTGAACGTCTGTAAACTTAATCCTCTTATACAACATTGTTGGGATTTCGACCCCTCAACAAATCTAGATCAATCATAAGTATTAGAAATTTAGATCTAACACTACTGTCAATCTGAGCCCTTTACAGAAGCACCTACAATAAAGATAAAACAATTACAATAAACCATAATAACCAATAAAGCAATCACACATAGAATACAATGAATATATTGTATTCATGGCACAAAGCAACTGAGAATTTTCACTATAATCAAAACCTTAGAGTTTTACAGACCCATTTTCTTCGATTACAGATGTACCCAATCTCCCCTTGTGATGTGCAACCCTTGAAAAATATTTTCCAAGCACTTACAAGGGTTGGAAACCCCTCTTACCTCGCAAAAACCCTCGCACTTTAAGAAAACACCCATAATTGTCATAATACAAGCCCTAATCACTTATTAAGCCCGATTTACACAACTTTGTGTGCTAGATCCGATCGAACCGAACATATCATTCAGTCAAACCAATTCAAACCGACTGAATTTTATATTAAACTGAAAATGATCAAAACATTACAACAAGCAACCAGACTAGAATTCTCTAATTTTCGATCGAACTGAAAATGACTTCGGTGGAACCACACTTGAACTTATTTGCATAGCATATTGGCATAATCCAAGGCATCTACACAACAAAAACAATAAATGGAATAAACGTTTCATTTTCACTGGTTTATACAAATAGCATTTCCAAAAAGAAACATTATTATTCTTAAATTTTTTTTCTCATATCCAGCCAAGAATGAAATTTCCCATAGTTTCTCGAAGAGAGAAATTATCTAAATTCCTTTAACTATTTTTCTTTAAAACATGGTAAAATTGAGAATTGTGAGGGCCCACGTGATATATGTGCCATCAAGCCCATCCAAAATATGCACCCCACTATAGATGGAAAATTTGACTGATCAAATCATCAGTGCCCGTGACTTTGGATATTTGTGGCTAGACCATTTGTTTTACTAGCCATTTATCAAATTCTTAAGATCATCCAATCAAAGGTGGACTGCACATCATGGATCGTCCAAATCAATGGTTAAACCTTCTCTATTGATAATCAATGTAGATCATCATTTTTCCATACATTGCACAAATGGTTACAATTAATCAAAGTGATCTCTGGGATGAATCTACCATAAGAGGTGGGCCCAGATGTAATGTTCCCAATCAATTATTGGAACTTCTCCATTATAATTAGTATGAACCATCCATTTTCTTAATATTGATCCTATGATTCGAGTCATCATACTGGAGTGTTTTTTTAGGCTTGCAAATCAAAGGTGGGATGCATAATTCGGTCTAGATCTATGATCAGACCTTCCTTCATTATAATCAACATGTACTGTCATTTTCCTAACATTTTTCCGATGATCCCGTCAAGAAGATTTTTTAGTAGGGATTTTAAATAAAATAAAATAAAATAAAATAAAAATAAAGATAGGCCTCACATGATGGACAATTTAGATCAATGATCAATGCCCCTATTATAATCAATTTGACCATTCATTTCCCTGACATTTGAACGGATGGTTAGGATCACGTGATAAAAGTGACTTTTAGGAAGGATGGGTAATTAGATGGAACCAACATAAGGAAATTGTAAATCAATTGATGGAAAAGAAGTAATTCCTTGTAAGATACACCACCTAAGAAAATGCAACTTGTGGTCACTTGTAGCCTATGATAGTATAATGCATGTGCACTTGCACGTCTCTATCCCTCCACTAAGCTACACACCTACATTGGATATGGACGGTCGATCACTTTCTCTAAAATCATGCAAGAGAGAGTATTGAACTCATTCTCTCTCCAGCCACTCTCCCCAATACCTGTACACTCGTGCAGGCTATTTGGACCATTCAAATCATGGGTCTCAATGCGGATAGTGCATGGTTTGAGTTGGTCTCAACCAACTCGTTAGACAAGCGGGTTGTTAAACCCTAATGAGATGACAGACAAATGCCCTCGTAAACCAACAGCTTGCCAAATGAGTAAAACCTAAAAATATGAGACCGGATCCCATGCAACGTTTTATGTCATGAGCTTATTTTGCAACTCTTGTATGTGGGCGGGGCCCACAGTGATGTTTTCAAGGCATCCAATTCACCCCACCATGAAATTGAAATGCCCAACATCAGGCCAATCCAACTATCACGTCGTAGGCCACCCCGGTTCTTGGATTGTTGTCCAATGTTTTCTATTGTGTGGCCCGCTAATCAGTTCATCAGGTGAGCCAACATGATGAAGGAATTTTCTTTTCAAAACAGGGCCAATACAATTATCAAAGTGCCAAACCATAGAAACATATCAGCAAACCACTTAAGAGACATCTAAATTCGGGTGGTAGTTAACATGATGGTTAGATTAGTCTACCTTTCAGTCACCCTGTTTTTATGGTTTGTAGATCTATCTAAATGAGTTCAATGCCACAAATACACCATGTTGGCCCACCTTCAACGTTTGTAGTAGAGGATCATGCCTCCAATGTGATTCTTGCATCGTTTAAACTTAGCAAATCTCTTATTTTAGAGAAAAACTTTGCTCATAATGGATGATATACACACGGCACTTGTAGATTACTTAAAATTAATTACATACATTGAAAAAATATATATATTTAAATTAAACTGTCCAAATTATGGGCCCCGCTTTAAATGTACCATGAATTAAAATTAGGATTGTTTACTTAGCTCTTTAATTGTTCGACATTTAGGGGTCGTTTGGATGCCCATAAAGTTATTAAGTATTAAACCAATTATAGGTAATCAATTATAATTGTAAAGTATTTACAATATGTCTTGTTTGGCTTTAAGCTATAATATTATTACAGTTATACAGTTGTCTATGTTGGATAACTTGTAACCTATTTACAGCTTATATCAAAGTATTGATGCATGACAGAGCTTGGAGTAATAAATCCTTTAAAAAGAATGAAATGGCGGATAAAGTTTTCATTTAAGATGGATCATTATCATAAGCTCAACTCAAAAAAGCTTGTGGTCAATCCTTACCATAAACAAATCATTTGGTGGGCCACAGAAATGAGCCCGCTATTTCAAATTCTTTTTTATGATGAAAAACTATTGAATATAATATAAACAATTAACTATAAACCAATGTAAGCATGAATAATCATCAACACTTCTCTCTCTCTCTCTCTCTCTCTCTCTCTCTCTCTCTCTCTCTCTCTCTCTCTCTCTCTCTCTCTCTCTCTCTCTCTCTCTCTCTCTCTCTCTCTCTCTCACACACACACACACACACACACACACACACACATTAGAATTTCATCATGCTTCAAGTACCTACATCAACTTTTGTCCTATCCACAAATCTATAGAGGCTCATAAATATAATAAAAAGACCATGTTTGAAGTACCTATGCCCCCCCCCCCCCCCCCCCCCCCCCCCCCCCGAAAATTCTATCAAAGCAATCACCTACATCAACTTTGTCCTATCCACAAATCTATAGAGGCTCATAAATATAATACAAAGACCTTACTCTACCATGATATAGTACAAAAACCTTTCTACTCTACCACCTCTTCCCATAGCCAAATTCCAATCGCCCCAACTTCCCAAGGGCCATCCAAAACTCTCTTACTGTTTACACAAATGCAAACACCCAACAATCGATGGTTTATGTTTTATGTTGTTGCACGCTGGTTGAACAAAACTGCATTAGTTATGGAAAGGTGTCAAATTACACATGCAACCAACCTAGGACTTTATTAGGCCCTTAGTGTTTAAAGAACATACATGTTAAAAAAAACCAATAAATTAGTAGAAGGATAAAATTAGCACGTCACGTGTTAGGCCCCACAGGACTTTGTGTTTGCAGCAGGTTTTATAAGCCTTGGGGCTACCACAGTAACTACCTCATGAGGGTTATTCTCCACCCTAGATGCCATTGCACTGCTATTTTATAGTTTAAAAACATCAAATGAATGAGAGGTTTCAACCCTAAAGAGAGAGAGAACCTCAATCTAAGGTATACCTTCTTATTCTTCTTCTTCTTCTTCAAGTCTTTTTTTTTCCGTTTTGGGTCCTTGTATAGCCGTTGGAAGATGATTCGCAACTAGGGGTGTACAAGAACTAAGCTAGCTCAGTTAGCTCACTCGACTTGACTCGAAAAAGCTCGATTCGACTCAGTTCGAAGCTGAGTTCGAATCGAGTCAAGCTGATTTTTTGAGCTCGAAAATGAGTTCAAGCCAAGTTCGAGTAGGCCCCAGCTCGACTCAACTCGGATCGAATCCAGCTCGAATTGAAATCGGATCGAACCAGTTTGATTCAGATGTTAGAAGCTTGCTAGTTTGGGAAAGCTATTTTTCCTGTGGTTGATATTCCAAATAGCTGCTACCTCAACTTGCACCTTTATGTTTGCCAACCTGGAAAGTGTGCAAAACCAACTTACATGATGCTTGAACACAAAAGAAGCTTGCCGAATTAGAATGTGTGTTGCATGTGGAGAGGTGCATAGGGCTAGCAAACCTATAATATGCGAGGATTTGAAGAGTTTTCATCCAATTTCTGGAGATAATTAATGAGCTAATCTTTGTTCTTCCTAAAAATTGCACATACAGAGGAATTTTTAAGGTGCAGTCAAGGTGTTTGTGGAAATGCCTCAATGGCGAACTCAGCTCGATCTTGGCTTGAACTCGGCCGAGCTGGCCTGAGCTATTGACCGAATCGAGCCTAGCTGGCCAGTCAGGCTTGAGGATTAAGCCGAGCCAAGTTCGAGCTGAGGTCAACCAGTGGCCGAGCCGAGTGAAGCTAAGGCCAGCTCGACTCGGTTCAACTCAATGTACACTCTTATTGCAACTCTCCTTGCATAACATTTTTCAAAAATTAGAGTCATTACCTGAAATCCCATTACCTATAATATGAAACATGACATTTTCTCATGTTTCAAATTATAGCTAAAAGTCATAATCATATTACAACCTGCAATCTAATTACAAGCAATATATACCCATCCGAATGCACCCTACAATCTTATTACTTGTAATCAAATTCCTACTTAGAAACTTTATAGGCATCCAAACGACCCCTTAGAAAAATGAGAATTTCGAATGACCCTATTTCAATAAAAATATACACAAATTAGAGGTTATGAGTTTTCAACCAATCTGATTTTGGGACATGATTTAAAAAAAAAAAAAAAAAAAAAAAAAAAAAAAAAAAAAAGAAAAAAACAAGCATCACAGTTTTGTCTATTTAACTTACAATTTTTTTGAGTGTGCATTGTCAAATAACTCCCCTTAGGGGTTAAAAAATAAAATAAAATAAAAACTTTGATTTAGAATGGGCTGGTTTTTTGCAAGTCAATGTAGAATAAAATTATTTTACAAAGTGCCTAGTGTTGGGTCAAAATTCTTGTACATGGCATCAAACTTGTCCATCATAGTCACCCTACCACGAAAGAGTGATTCAACCATCAACTTGAATTCAAAGGCTTTTTGGTTGTTTTCCATTATTTTCTATTATGTGGCCCATTGTGTTATTTTAATACAATACAACTAACTCATTAAAAAATAAAAATAATATACAACTACTTAAAAACCTTCAAATTCGCTTGGATTGGTCTAGTTCTTTGACATCTTATTTTCAATATGGTTGGTGTGATATCCAACTATCATGGGCTACCATGTGAATTTAGAGGCTTTTAATTGTTGTCCATTATTTTACATCATATGACCTATTGAGTTATTTTTATGTGATCCAACTAACTCATCAAAGGGTCCTTATACCTTTGAGGTTGACTCACGAGAGTTTCAACACAAGGAAGGTCATGGGTTCAAGCACCCATTGTGGTGAAAAACCATTGTGGTGTTAGTGTGTGTGTTAAAAAAAATAACTCATCAAAAAAATAAGAATGCACAACCATCCAAAAACCTCAGGTTTCCCTTGGTTGGATTAATCTGATTTTTGAACTCAATCTGATTTCTGCATGTGTGAACCATAGGCGTAGACCCAAAAATGAAACAAAACCAAATCTTATATGGACCACACCAAAAGAAACAGTGGTGAAAGACAATTAAAGACTTTGAGGGTCACAAAAGTTTTGGATTGAGCTGATATTTGTGTTTTCCCTTCTTCCAAGTTTGCGTGACCTTACCAACAAGTTGGATGGCAAATAAACATGACCCTAAGAAATTTTTAATGGAGGGTTTTCAATGACCAATATTTCATGTGGTGTGGTCCACTTGGGATTTGTATTTGCTTCATTTTTGGGCCTACATCAAGGTGGGCATGGGTCCAGGTCCCACCCACATCACTAGACTCTGAGTTGCAACTAAGTCGCGTCCCTTTAAAGCTTGCCCTACATGAGTTGCATTTGGCTCAAAATCCTATGTAGTAGTGTTGACCTACCTGTCATGATTGTAAACTAGTGTTGAGACCTGCCCGTCTTGATTGAATCCACAAGGATGCTAGCTTCATAAAAGATTCATGGAAAAATTATAAACAAAAATTTTCTAAAGCAAGGATAAAATTGATAAAGACTAGAATGATTCTATCCTTGATAAATTGATCGGCTTCTTTTAGACAAAAGCTCTTTGGTTGTCCATGCACCTCTACAATTTTATCAATGAGTGCTTATTTTCAGGCCTTAACGGTGATCTAAGTTGATTTCCTCTCGATGATAATGAAGTTTATCCCTCATTATATCATTGACCCAACCTTAACCTCTGTTATTTTGGGGTCATATCTAGTATTCAAAGTTTTTTCCTCGAGATAATTAATAGAATCTCGTGAAGCTATTTTATAAGTTCATTGATATCTTCTTTTTATAAAGCAATCAACTTTGAATCTTGAATAATCAATATCTTTCACATTTTATCCATCCTCTTCCACCAAAATGATTGACTCCACATTTTTTAGCATTAACGATGATCTAAGCTGCTTCCCTCCCCCCCCCCCAACCTGACATTGACCCTTATTATTTCGGCGTTGTTGCTAAAAACAAATGTCTTAAATCTATCTGGTAGTACTTCTCAACTAGTCGAGGGACCACTTAGCTCGGCTCGAAGTCTAACAACAATGTATTTGGACTTTCAAGGTGCTCGACCAATCGAGGGACTGGCTCAACTAATCGAATGTCCCTTCAACTAGTCGAAGCCTTCCTTCAACTAGTCGAAGCCCTCCTTTAACTAGTCAAGGGTTACGCAAACGATGCGCGGTGTATGCACGAACTGCGTAAATTTGAAGCAGTTTCCAGGAAGGTGCGTAAATGGGGTTTCCCCATCTATAAATATAAGTTCCTATTAAAGCCTTTTTAAAGAATTCTAAGGCTTCTTAAAGGTATTTCAAGAATTTCTAAAAGGGTTCTAAGGTTATCAAAGGGTGTAGCAAGGGTGAGATTCGAGGTTGTTTAAATCGAGTTAGTCATCTCTCTTTGTAATTTCTATTTTCATACTGAAGATATGTCGCTTTGTGTCATGATTTTTTCTTAAAAAGATTTTTCTCATAAAATCTTTGTGTTCTCTTGTGATTGCTTAGTGCTCTTAGATTGTTATCCTAGATCCAAATCTGTGTGATTTCACAACACAAATCCCAACAAAGGTCATATATATAGTATTCAAAGTTTGTCTCAAGATAATTAATTGAATCTTGTGAAGCTATTTTATAGGTTTATTAACATCTTCTTTTTCTAAAGCAAATCGACTTTGAATCTTGAATAATCAGCATCTTCCTCATTTTCTTCCTCTTCCACCAAAATGGATTCCTCCTCTTCATTTTCAGGCATTAGCTGATTCCCTCTCGATGACGAAGTTTATCCCCCATTGCATTATTGACCCAACCTTGACCCTTATTATTTTGGGGTCATATCTAGTATTCAAAGTTTGCCTCAAGATAATTAATTGAACCTTGTGAAGCTATTTTATAAGTTAACCTAACCCTTAATATTTCGAGGTCATATCTAGTATTCAAAGTTTGCCTCGATAACTGAATCTTGTGACTATTTTATAGGTTAATCCATATTTTCTTTTTATAAAGCAAAATCAACTTCGAATCTTGAATAATCAACATCTTTCTTATTTCTTTCTTTTTTTTCCCTCCTCTTCCACCAAATGGTCAGTCAATTTGTATGACCATAAAGCAAAATCAACTTCGAATCTTGAATAATCAACATCTTATTATTTTCTTTCTTCCTCCTCTTCCACCAAATGGTCAGTCAATTTGTCCATGTAGAGAACTTTGTTCAGGATTTCTTATATCTTTTTAACTACGTCAGATAGAAATTTCAAACATAGGATTTCTTATATCTTTTTAACTGAGTCGGATAGAAATTTCAAACATAGGGAAAAAGCTCTTTAACTTGTAAAAAAGCTAACTTGGATAAACTCAAACCAGGCCTGCTTCTTATTTCTCTTCATCTTTTTTGAGAAAAGCACTTGGATAATTCTGCATCAGGGTAGCTTATCCAATTCGAACCCTTCCCAAATAATATTATGGATATTTTGTGAACAAAAATTGATGTGATGCAACGTCCACAAAGGCCCATCAGTCTTAATTAAGATATTCACCATTTTCACCTTAGCTTTCTTTTTAGGTAACCCACCAATCAAACGAATGGGATCTTCCAAACAAAGGGTGTGAGTGAAATTTGATCAGTTAGCCCAGATGGGAACCAAATAAAAAGGATGTGCATGACTGATTTGTATTCCCAATTTACTTTAACTGAGTTGAGAATTGAAACAGTTTTTGAAGGAATTGAAATTCAAACAATATCTCATTTGTTTCCATGATAATTTAATTTAAAAGAAAAAACAAAATAAAATCCCCCAAATGCCCATAAAACAGAACTGACAATGCATGAAAATGGTGTCAAGACAGACACAATCACAGATGTTCAAAACATATCCAAACCATCAGAGAAAATTCCCTTCAATCTTCTTCTTCTTATTCTTCTTCTTCTTCAGGAAAGCGAAGATGCTTCCCTTCCGGAGTCGGCATACCCTTCAACCGTAGAACGCCTGGTGACGCAGACGGACTCACGACCACCTCCTCTCCTTCTATCTCACCATCGCTGTTGTAGATGAACCGAGTATGCCGGCCCACAAACTCAAGCAATCCTGTCTTCTCCTCAACACACATTAATCTCAGCCCGTGGCATAACTCGGCAATCAATTCTCCCTCTTCTTCTGCTCGTTCGTCGTAATCATCTTCTCCTTCATCTCCTTTTGAACTCGCATTGGCCTGAACAGACCAGACAGAAGCATCGTCGTCTTCATCAAGCAGTTTTTGTCGATGACAGCTCCCTTCGTATGTCAGAGCCGATGAGATTGTAGATGAAACAGAGGTTTCAGATTTTCCAGGGGAGTCGAACTGTAATGCCCGAGTAACCAGACTATCCTCAGATTCACTAGTTTCTTGTTTTAAACAGTTGATCGGATGACTGATCTGAAAAAAGAAAATCAGAAATACCCAGGTGAGGAAAGAGTACCAGATGAAAATAAAATGAGGCCGATGTGGGCCCCATTTGATGATGGACAGTTAAAAATCTTCTTATTGTTCCCAAACCACCTGAATTACAGAGGGACAGTGTGTCAAAGGCCCACATCCAATGCTTGAATTAAACCAACCTAGTTTTTGGGCCAACATTCATTCATGGTGGGGGACCCACATGATGAGCGGACTGGATCTCTGCTTGAGAAGTGTCATCCCAATTTTACTCTTATTTCTCAAGAAAACAGGGGAAGAAAAAGGCTGGAAATTGCCTAGAATCAGACCTCGATTATCTTGGAAACTTCATGGGCCTCCGGCATTGTAACGATCGGCAACGCAATGACATCTCCACCGTCCAAAGGATTCAAAATGAGTGGTGTGTTGGCCGGCGTCGGAGCTAGAATCCCTGCAGGCGAATCCAGAAGGCCTTGAAAATGAGGGAAAGGACGCACATCGAAAGAGAGTTTCGAAACCTCCGCCTCTTCTTCAACCTTCTGCAAGAGAGTTTTAACCTGCCCACGCAACAGCACCTCGCCCGATCCTGGTGTTCGTTTGGCTTGATCGCTGTTCTTGGCTACGGAATTGGGCGTTTTTAAGCTTCCCATCGCAAGCCCAACAATCGGCGAATCATTCGTGATATCAAAAAGAGCCGATCGATCGCATTTCCCTTTTCTCGATCTCGAAATAACCTTATCAGATTCTTCCTTCTTCCCTGCGTAGAAGGAAAGAGAAAGCAAGATGGTGAAAATTGAAATCTATTGCAGGAATCATCCGATGTTTTCGGCGGAAAGGAAAAAAATACTCACTCGAATTGGGTATGTTGTTCGATCCAGTCATGGTCTGGGATCTTGTGACCCGTCTTGTGGAAGATGGCGTTTCCATCGATCCTAAGAAGAGAGACGATCGGTCGTTTGTGATTGGAAGATGGAACAAAAAAAGATGGAAATCGATGAAAAGAGATGGGGAGATTGAGAAGGCTTGTAATGGGAGCTGTTGGCCTCGGAGAGAGATGTTCTTTCTTGCGAGCGGAGGCGTTTGCTTTTTAAAAGATTTGAATTGGATTGAAGATACAACGGTAATAAGACCGTTTGAGCATGCGGGATTTCGTGGGCCTTTGGTTTGCAAGGATTTTGAAGGGTTACTACGAGCGATTTGCGCGAGTAAATATTAGAATAGGTGAATCGCGGAACATGTGCCAACAAGGACCACATGTGTTTGATCAGAACCAATAATTACTTGATTTTGATCCTGATTATACCATGCTTAAAATATTAAAGTGATCCACTAACTGAGAAAGCCATAATCATACGATGATAATATATAGTTATAAGGAAAATCTTCAACAGTCTACATTCAATTAGAAGTGTGGACCCAAATGATGACTGGATCAGATTATATTATGGACATGATATGTTCACCTTGTTCTCACCTAGTATATGGACCATGTCTCGCACAAAACTGTGTCGCTCTAGTGTTGTGCCGCGCACTCGGCTTTACAATCTACTTGCGAATGTCAGTCGAACATTTCCCATCAATGCTCCGAGGAAGTACGTGTCGTGCGAAGACGAGCGCTGCCGCTCCTCGAGCTCCGAGTTGTACGAACGGTTCAAAGGACATCAAAGTTACATGGCCCCAAAATGATGTATTTATTATATCCAAACCGTTCATATATTTATCAAGATCATTTTAGATAATTAATATAAAAATTAATCATATCCAAAGTTCAACTGGACCACACCACAAATAACAGTAGGGATATTGATTTTCACCGTTAAAACATTTGGAGGTCCCACTATAACGTTTATTTTCAATCCAATCTATTCATATGGTCAAAAAGACGTGGAAGAAGAGGAAAAACAAATATAATATTGATCCAAAACTTCTTTTGGATTTCAATGGTAGATGTTCAATCCTCCACTGCTTTTTTCAGTGTGGTCCATTTGATCTTTATATCTATATAATTTATTGGCTTGAGACTTAAGAAGAGCTCTCCAAATGAATGGACCGTTTTGATATAATACATACCTCATGATGGGACCCGCAGGACTTGCTGACGTCAACACAGCAGCTATATCGCTTCGATTGAGGGATAGAAGTCGGAAACGGATTGGCTCCTCCCCTGCCACAGCCTGGTGGCTGATGTTCGGCGTTCTGTGGGACCCTCAATGATGTATTTGTTTCATCCATTCCGTTCATACATTTTTACAGATCATAATAGGTTTTGTTACCAAAAATGAGAGGGAAATAAATCTCATGTCGACCACACCACAGGAAAACAATAGCGATTGGATATCCACCATTAAAATTCTCCTAAGGCCCACTGTATTTTTTATTTGACATCCAATCTGTTGATTAGGTCATATAGTCCCAAATGAAGGGAAAAAACAAAGATCAGCTTGATCCAAAACTTTTATAGTCCCAAAAAGTTTTTAATGGTCCATGCACATTCAATTTTTTTTTCCTTCCTGTAATGTGGTCTACATGAGATTGGGATGTACCTTATTTTTTTTTCTAATTCTATAAAATGATCTGGAAAAATATATGTACAGCATGGATGAAACATATACATCATGGTGGGTCCCAAAGAGCACCGACCATCAGCCATTGGCTGGTGGCGGCGGGAGTAGCCAATCTGTTTCCTATAAAGTCGGGTCTATCTGGGCTGAGCCAGGTTACATCAGGCTAAAGTGGTTTGAGGCTTTGACCCCTGGCTCGATCGAAAAAATTGTTCGAGCCATAAATGGTAGGGGTTAAGCTAATAGGTTTAAGCCCACCCAAAGCTGGGTCGGGTTCACCTGGTCCAGCGGCTACTCGGCTTGAACAAGGTTGGGCTGGCCCAGGCCAGCTAGACTTCAAATGCACGGCCATTACAGTTCTCTATTGAGCAAGCAATGGATCAAGCAATTGTAACCATCCAAATGTTGAGTATGAAATCTATGGTTAAAATAAAACATTCGTGCGGGTCCTAATTCAGTGGCCAAAATTGGAAGATTTCCATCATGTTCTCGATGGAGCTTTCACCACCGTCCAATTAAATTAGTAGATGCATGCTCTGTAAATAGTCTCGTCCCCAATTATAAATTTAAGATTTACCAGTGCAATTTCTTTAATAGGCCCACATGGGGACTTCATTAGGTGCGAGGACCGGGTATTAACCCCACCAGGACTTAGCCAGAGATGGACGGTCCTGTCAGTGGCTATGTGAGGCCCACATAATGTATATATTTAAAACATCATTTTAATTTTTAAGTATTGAGCTCGGTTCGAATACTTAAACGGACCACACCACATGAAACACTAGGGATTGAATGCATAATGGTGAAAACCTCTCTAGGTTTCACGAGTTTTCAGTCAAGCTAATATTTATGCTTTCCCTTTCATTTAGGTTTATGTGACCTTGTGAACAGGTTGGATGTAAAATAAACATCACAGAAAGCCCTATGAATGTTTCAATGGTGGATGATGGTCCACTCAACCTCATGTGTCAAAATGATTTTCCAAAATGAATGGACGACTTAAATAAAACAAATATAAAACAATGAGGACTTAGCTAAGTTAGACAGAATTATACGAAGGGAAACATAAATATAAGCTGATGGGATTTTCCTCCTCTGATCAGAGGAGAGATGGAGCAACGGGTGAAAAATTGGATTATTTCATCGCGTTGTCCGACCGGTCGTGGGGGAACCACGACCGGTCGTGGGAGGCGCTCGACCGGTCGTGGGTTCGAGCCCTAGCACGACTCAAAGTCCATCGAGTTGTTGCTAATTTTCTCCTCCGTCTACGACCAGTCCTGGGTGAGATACGACCAGTCGTAGGCGGCTAGGACCAGTCCTAGGTTACGCAGTTTTTGTGAAAAATTACAGATTTGAGTCCTTTCGCAACAGGGATGCGGAAAGGAGTTTCCTAAAACTATAAAAAGGGATTCATAGGATTTTCTAAGGTTTTTATATGTATGAGAAAAACACAAGAGGGTTTTCTAAAGGCTTTGCAAGGGTTTTGCTAAAGAGCTTAGTGTGTGAGAGAGTGAGAGAAAAGAGAGAGAGGAAGCTTGTGAAAGGGAGCCGTCGTCTCAGCGCTTCTACGTCCTCGTGATCGGTGAGATATCTCAGTTTTCTTTTTATTCTCTTATTGTTTATCCGCTCCTGCGTGAGCGAAGAAGATTTGATCCAAGCGGTGTGTGCTTGTGATCGGTTGTAACGTTCTACTTTCATAGTAGATTGTTGATCTGGACGAGGTCCCGTGGTTTTTACCTCTTTGAGGGTTTTCCACGTAAAAATCTCTTGTGTGGTGTGTGATTGTACTTTGATTGATTTTCATTGCATTATTATCCCATAATTCTGGTTTGTTCGGGCGGCTAGATCCTAAGGTTTTGTGCAAGGCCCCCAACAAAGTGGTATCAGAGCGTAAGTTCATTGAACGGGAAGGATCAGTTTGGAATTATGGAAGGTGGCTCATTAAGGATGATCAGCCTCAATGGTTCTAACTGGACCATATGGAAGGTTAAGATGGAGGACTTGCTTTATTGCAAGGATCTATATTCTCCAATTTTAGGCATATCAGCAAAATCTAAGGATATGTCTGATGAAGATTGGAAGAAGTTGGACCGAAAGGCGGTGGGATTTATTAGACAATGGCTGGATGACTCTGTGTTCTACCATGTGTCTACGGAAACCTCAGCCGCAAGCCTATGGCAGAAATTACAAGGGCTGTATGAGAGGAAGACAGCCAGTAATAAAATTTTCTTGATAAGGCGACTTGTGAATCTCAAGTTCAAGGATGGTGGTTCTGTGGCCGAGCACATGAATGAGGTCAGTAATATAGTGAATCAGCTCTCCTCTATGAAGATGGTCCTGGATGATGAATTGCAGGCTTTACTATTACTTAGTTCATTTCCTGATAGTTGAGAGACATTGGTGGTGTCTCTAAGTAACTCCGCGCCAGATGGAAAGATATTCATGAAATAGGTTACTAGCTGTCTCTTCAACGAAGAGACAAGGAGGAAGTCTCAGGGGTCTACTCATCAAGGGCACTTGTGACATGGGCACGGGGGAGAGGAAAGAACAGGAAGGGCGGGAAGGCTCGAGATAAATTGTAACACCCCGAATTTTTGTCAACCTGGGATTAGACGTCCTTAGGCAATGGGTCAACCATAACACCTTGGTAACCTCTCAGAACCCAATTCCAAAGTAAAGAAATCATTTAGAACCTAATTCTTTAGAATTTAACGTGAATTAGCCAACGCTACACTAGATTACCTGTAAAATTAGCACCAACCACTTTAAATACGATATGTAAGACCCAAAGTCTCTAGAATCGTTGACGCTACATTACCCTAAAATCTAGGATCAAACTCTAAACTCGTTCACCCTCAGGAACCCTTTGAAACTTTGTATTGGATCTAGACCGCGCGTCGAGAGTCTGATATCTACAATCTTAGACCATTACGATCGCCTTTGTAACACCCTGAAAATCGTGAGTCGTGTATAAACTCAACTCCCGAGTTCCAGACCGTCACTTATGCAACAAAAATGGTTATGATTCAATGTTGTCTGATTTAAAGCATTCACATGAGTAAAAGTATACCAAAACTGCAATTCATACTTCAGATCCAGTGATAAAAGCAAGCGGAAGACTAAACAATGTATATATCACTGTATGGAAAAACAAAGTAATCTCATCTGTCTCCAAAGTATGACTACATCTCTGAGTCTCATATACATATACATAACAAAAGAATAATGTTTAAAAAGAAAGTCCCACTGATGTCCCCTCGATCCAGGTCGCCTACGGAAAGCCGTCGTGATACTGCATATACGAGAACTCATCCTGGTCCTCGTCGATCTCTGGCTCCACCTCCTGGATCTCGGCCTCACCTGCATCTACAACAGGGTCTAGTGGGTGTTGCAAACACCATCCCGTAACGTGGGAATGAGTGATCAACTTAGTGGAATCATAGAGCAAAGATTAGCATGTTCACAATTCAATCACGCGATAATAGTAAAGCAGTAAATCAGACAATCCTAATACTGTTGTTAATGCAAGATGATATGACGTGATGTATGCCCTCACCGACGATCACCCTCATGCGGCAACATCTTACGACCGCGGCATGCCACACTCCCTAGAGTGCTCCACATCTTCCAGGCACATGCAATGCTATGGTGATATGATTTCCAAGTTGTTATTAGTCCATTCAAACAGCAGGATTGGGAAACTAAGGTACTTTCCTTGTATCAATCCCAACACAGATCCTGTCTAGGGTCGTCACTCCTAGTAATCTCATACGATGTATATTTCGTAGGTCACTGCAAGCGCTGCCAGGGCTGTTGCTCGCACTCGTTGCACCGCTCCCCCATCACCTTATCAATACAGGCCTACCGTACTCTACTGCAACGGAAGGGTCGTCGCCTCCCGTGGACTCAGAATACACTCGCGGTCACTACAAAGGGCTCGTCGCCTGATCAGTGTAGGCCGACAGCTAGAATATAGTGTCTCATACCACCATAATCTGCTCACGAGTCTAGGTGCTCACTGGTCACTACGGGGAGGTTTGTGACCCCAGCGTAGGCCGACAGCTCGACCACGGTGTCCCATACCACCATGCCCGGCTCATGAGTCTTCGTGGATCAAGGTACCATGGTTAACAGGGTTTTCAGTGGTAAGTTCAGTACCCTAGATTCAAGCAGTTATGACTCATACAAGGTGAACATACATCGGCCAGTCGGGTTACTTGACGGGCTCGACTAGCGCGATCGCATCTCAAGTCGAACGACATGAAGTGCGTAAAACACTTCGCGTGGCCTAACCACTGCTGCCAACTCTAAACACGAATCACGTTCATCGACGCGTCGTTCGTGGCTATGACCAGTCAGCCACGAATTCGCTCGGTTACCGACTGCCTGGACTAAGTCTAGTCCCACACATCTATGGAATCACATTAGCATTACATGTAAAAGTATTGGAATCTAAATACAATCATGTGAGCATGTTAACACATGTTATAACATTCGACTTAAGCAATTCTTTAAGGCATACTTTCTATGCATGTAATGCAATCATGCATAAGGTCAACATGTAGGAAATCATTTAGGTCTTCATATTAATCAAGAAATCAATCTCAAATTACTACATAACATCATTTAATTCAATACATACTAATATAAGCATTTATACAAACACATACACTACACACTTAAGTCTACATATAGTATGTCGACCCAAAGTGTGCAACTAGGCGAATCTCTTCGCCAAACTGATTATGCAAGCATTCCTAACTCCCTAATGCTGCAACAATTCATGTCAATCACGTCAGCAAAATATGCATGTAGACCATACTTCCTACAAATGACTAAAATGCCCTAAATCTCATATTCTTCATTAATTTACGAAACAGGAAACGGAGAGCATGTTGTACATGTCAAACGGCGATGCCGTCGATAATCTACTATTAAACGACATTGAAAGCGTTGTAAACCGTCAATCAAAGCGTCTAAAATCCTCACCTAGTCTCTTACGGTTGCGGGATTTTGAACGGAGCGTGTACGCTTCGTTTACGGCAGTAGGAGAACCTGATTTATGGAATACGTTAGCTAACATGCTATGAATCTAAGTAAACCCTAAATCAGCAAGTTTTAGGGTTATTTTATACCTGAAAAAGGGGAGAAATCACCAGCCAGGTGATTGGGAAGAAGTGCTGAAGCACTAGCAGTCGGCGGCTCGGAAGCGGAAAAATTCCCTTCCAATCTCTCTCTCCAACTCTCTCTCCTTTTCTCCTAGGGTTTGCTATTTTCGGATGGGAGAGGGAAATGAGGGTTTCAACCCCTTTTATAAGCTTAAAAACGCGGGAAATAGGCTCCGGAACGAAGTTTACTTAGTGCCTATCCATTTCGGGGCTGTTTCGGTCCAAAAACTGCTTTCTGGTGGTCCCCTGGTCGATTGCGATCAGACTTAAGCTCATGTGTACCAGATGTAGCTCGTATTAAGTTTTCAGTCTGGCAGAGTTCGCAGATCGCACGTGGCGGACCAGTTTAAGTTCGTCGGTCACTGCACATAGATCAGGGCTGAAAGTCTCATGATAATAAATAGAAATTTTTCCTGATCCGAGGGTGTAATCTGGATGAATTCTGACGGTCAGAACGCTTAATACTGACGCGTCAAGTCGTGTGTCAGATTTGAATTTGAAATTCCAAATCCGTCCCTATTCGCGGTCGCTTCAGTCCGGGTTCAACGAAATAGTCTGTGATTATCGGTTTGACTTGATTTTCGAGATGATTGTCAAGTCCAGCTGGGCAGTTCTAACGGTCTAAGATAGGAGGTATCGGACCTTCGACGTGCGGTCTAAATTCAATACAAAATTTCAATGTGGTCCAGAGAACAAACCCGCTTAGAGTTTGATCCGAGGTTATAGAGTATTGTAGAGTTGTTTGTTCTACTCGATTTGGGTCTTGCAGAACGTATTTAAAGTGATCAGGGACTATTTCCCAGCTACTCTAGCGTTGCGCTAGCTAACTTACGCTTAATTTCCATGGAAATTATTTCTACGCGATTTCGGGTCGAGTTGGTACTCGAGCCCAAGTACGAATTTTTCACGGGCGTTACAGCCTTCTTGGACTTGACAATTGTTTCGAAAATCAAGTCCAACCGATGTTCTGACGCTAATTTATTGAGCCTGGAGCAAGGAGTGTGAGAAAGAGTGAAATTCATTAAAAATTAAATGTCATTTAAATAAATCTGACACGTTTCGCTTGCGGGTTAAGTATAAGCATTCAGACCGTCGGAATCTGACCCAAATACACCTTCGGATCAGGGAACATTTCTCACCCAAGTCAGTGTACTTGGAATCCTCGATCGAGTCTCCGTGACCGCTGAACTAAAACTGGTCCGCCACATGCGATCTGGGAACTCTACCGGACTGAAAACTTGGTGTGAGCAGGATCTAATATCCATGAGCTTAAGTCCGACCGCATTCGTCCAGGAGACCTCCCAAAATGCTCTTTTGGATCGAAAAAGACCCGATTTGGCTAAAACCCAAGTATACCTTGACTTGGAGTCTGTTTTGGTTATGTTTGGGCTTATAAAAGGGGCTTAAACCCTTAGCTTTCTAACCCATATGAATTTGAAGAAAACCCTAGGAGAGAGGAGAGAAAGAGATAGAAAGTGAGGGAGAAGCTGGTAATTCTTCCGGGGAGTCTTCCCTGCTGCTCCACGTGCCAAAGCCACCCACCTGCATCGTTCTTCCGGCAATTCTGATTTCGTTTTAGGTAAGAAAACCCTAACTCTAACCTGATTTGAAGCTTAGACTATCTGTAGAAGAGTTCTAACTAACCTGTTTCTTGTCATAGGTGGCGTATCTGTCGTTAGCGAAGACACATCGTCTGAATCTTAACGAATATGCATTTCTGATTTAAGGTACGGATCTTAGACGCTTAGATTATCTGTTTTCAAAGCTTTCAATGCCGTTTAATGGTAGATTACTGATCAAAATGTTGTTTGACATGTAGAACGTGCTGTTCGTTTTTCAATTCGAATACATACGAAGAATATGAGATTTAGGGTATTTTGGGTATTTATAGGAAATACTGTATACGTACGTATTTTGCCGATATGATTGCCATGGGTATTTGCCGTGTATTTATACTAGTTATGGATGTATGATCTGTTTGGCGAAGAGATTCGCCCTAATGCACATATTGGCCGACATATGCTATGTAGACTAATGTGTGTAGACTAAGTGTTTGTTGAAATGCCTAAATCAATATGATTTATACCTGTCATATGTTTTGAATGTAAGAACATGATTGTGTGTACTAGACAACTCCTTGATATAAGGATCTGTCATATTATATGTTGAAATCAACATACGTCAAGTACGTTGGAATTGTGTAGACTAAGTGTTTGTATAAATGTCTGTATTAGTAAGTATTGAGTAAGTGGTGTTGTAGATTAGCGTTGAGAATGAATTCTCAACTAATTTGATGATGTACATGAATTCCTCCATGTTTGTTGTATTAAATTGATTACCTTATGTGTGAAATACTCATGTATGGTTAACTGCTTCTGATGTATGTTATAATATGCTGATAACATGCTTGGATTACTTGTTATTTCAATTTTGTTTATCTCATATGATTACTGGTTCACATCTTTATGCTTGGGGCTATACTCTAGTCCAGGAAGTCGGTAACATTTTAGAATTTATGTTTGGATTCTATTTGCGACGAAGGATGTGTATGACAAATTCGAGTCATACTAGAGTCGTCGGCAGTGGTTAGGCCACACGAAGTGCTTGTGCACTTCATGTCGGTCGATTCAACGTGCGATCGTGCTAGTCGCACTCATCAAGTAACCCGACTAACCATTGTATGTTCACCTTGTATTCGTCATAACTACTTGAACCTAGGGTACTAAACTTACGATTGGAAAGCCCCTCTAACCTTGGTACCTCGATCCCCTGAGACTCATGAGCCGGGCATGGTGGTATGGGACACTGTGGTCAAGCTGTCGGCCTACGCTGGGGCCATAAACCTCCCCGTAGTGACCAATGAGCACCTTACTCTGAGCAGATTATGGTGGTATGGGACACTATATTCTTACTGTCGGCCTACATTGATAAGGTGATGGGGGAGTGGAGCAACGAGTGCGAGCAACAGCCCTGGCAGTCCTTTGTAGTAACCTTGAGTTTATCTTGACACCGCATGGGGGCGACGAGTCATGATGCAGTCTTAAGGATATAAACTAGACCTGTATTGATAAGGTGATAGGGGAGAGGTGCAACGAATGCGTGCAACAGCCCTTGCAGCGACCTAAAAATATATCATCGTATGAGATTACTAGGAGTGACGACCCTAGACAGGATCATTGTTTGGGTATTGATATAAGGGAGGTACCTTAGTTTTCCAATCCTGCTGTATGAAATGGACTAATAACAACTCGGTAATCATATCCACATCGCACTGCATGTGCCTGGAAGATGTGGAGCACTGTGGGAAGAAAGCATGCCGCGGACGCAGATGGTGCCGCATGAGGGAGTATGTCGGTGAGGGCATCCATCATGTCATTTTATCCATGCATTAATCACAGTATTTAGGAATGTTTGTTTTGTTTTCTTTATCATTATCGCATGATGGATTTGATAACATGTTAATCTTTGTTTTATGATTCCACTGAGTTAACTACTCACTCTCACGTTACAGGATGGTGTTCCGGACACCCATCAGTCCGTATTTTAATTTCAGATGATGGCACTGCTTGTGGAGCGGAGCTGGACTTGTAGATGCTGAGGAGTTCTCCTCCGTATTTTGATCGACGGGATTACAGGGAGGTTGATTAGATGCCATGACACTTGTTATTTTATATTTTTGGAGCACTCATGTATATTCTTTTCTTTCTATTTTGGAGTATACATGTATTTAGTTAACCTGGTAACATGTTCACACTCTGGAGACTTACAATCATTTATATATTTTATATATCTATCACATTCTTCCGCTTGCTAATTTAATTGTCTCTGGAGTATGATATGTTGTTTTGGCTTAGTCTCAATCTTGTTTAATGTCATTCTACAGACAGCATGCATTTATCATTATCTATGCTACATAAGTGATGTTCTGGAACTCAGGAGTTGGGTTTCTACCCGACCCCCAATTTTCGGGGCGTTACATAAATCAAGAGGCAAGTCGAGTAACAGAAAAGAAGTTAAATGCTAGAATTGTGGCAAGAAGGGCCACTATAAGCATGAATGTCGTAAGGCTAAAAACGACAAGAAAGGAGAAGGAAGATGAATCTGATTCCACTGCGGTCACCTCAGATGGCAACGTTGTTATTATTCTTTCCACAGATCACGATATATGTCTCACGGCTACGGGTTAGGACACCGACTGGGTGATAGACTTAGGAGCCTCTTTTCATGCGACTTCATGCAGAGATTTCTTCACAAGCTATAATTCAGGTGACTATGGGACCGTGAAGATGGAAAATTCTGGCGTATCGAAGATCGTAGGGGTCGGTGATATTTGTGTGAAGACCGACGTGGGCTACACATTGGTTCTCAGGGATGTGAGGCATATCCTATACCTTCGCCTCAACTTGATGTCGACGGGAAGGTTGGATGATGATGGCTATGAAAGTCAGTTTGCTGGTAGGCGCTGGAAGCTCATCAAGGGTTCGTTGATCGCAGCTAGAGGAAAGAAGTGTTGCACCCTGTACAAGACAAGTGTCAGTGTATGTAAGGGTGGGTTGAACGCAGCGGAAGATTCAGCTATAGACATGTGGCACAGGCGTCTAGGCTACATGAGTGAAAAGGGGCTTCAGTTATTAGCAAGAAAGCGGCTCCTTCCAGACGTGACAGGTATATCTCTCAAAACCTGCCTTGATTGTTTATCAAGAAAACAGCATAGAGTTTCATTCGTTAAAACTGTTTCTCATGTTAATAAAGTGCATGCATTAGATTTGGTTTATTCTGATGTGTGTGGTCCTATGAGGACAAAAACCTTAGGTGGGGCATTGTATTTTGTTACTGTTATAGATGATGCATCTAGGAGGGTTTGGGCTTATGCTTTGAAATCCAAGGACGAGGTCTTTGGTGTGTTTAAATTGTTTCATACTATAGTCGAGAGAGACAGGTAGATCATTGAAGTGCATCCGCACTAATAATGGTGGTGAATACATCGGCAACTTTCATGAGTACTGCAAGTCCCTGGGTATACGGCATGAACAGACGGTTCCCAAGACCCCCCAGCATAATGGTGTAACTGAGCGAATGAATCGCACCATTGTTGAGAGAATCAGATGCATGTTATCTCATGCAAAGTTGCCCAAGACGTTCTGGGGAGAAGCAATGCACACGGTGGTGTATCTGATAAATAGGTCTCCATCAGCCCCATTGAATGGAGAAGTACCTGAGAAGGTATGGACTGGACATGATCCATCGTACAGTCATCTTAGGGTGTTTAGATGCAGGGCATCCGTTCACATACCGAAGGACGAGAGGTCCAAGCTCGATATGAAGATCAGGCAATGTGTGTTCCTAGGGTACGATGATGAAAAGTTTGGTTACAGATTGTGGGATCCGACCGAGAAGAAGCTCGTCAGGAGTAGAGATGTGGTTTTCTTTGAAGATCAGTATATTGAAGACATTGGTAAACCAGATAAGAACCAGCCTAGTTCATGTGAGCTAGAGGACATGGATCTGGTTATTCCTCCCGTGGTGACTGATAACAGAGGAGTACAGTGAGGTACAGAGGACGAGGGGGTTCCTACAGAAGATGGACCGGGGGAGCAGCCCCCACTTGATTCACCTGTTAAGCCACAGGTGAGGAGGTCATCTAGAGACAGGCAGCCATCTAAGAGGTACTCGCCGCATGAGTACATTATGCTGATTGATGGGGGAGAGCCAGAAGATTATTTTGAGGCCCTGGCCGATAAGCATAAGGAGGAGTGGTTGAAAGCTATGCAAGAGGAGATGGAATCCTTACATAAGAACCACACCTATGACATGGTGAAACTGCCTAAGGGCAAGAAAGCTCTGAGCAACAAGTGGGTGTTCAGAAAGAAGGTTGAGCAGAAGAATTCACAGACGAGGTTCAAGGCCAGACTTGTGGTAAAAGGGTTCGGTCAGAGAAAAGACATGACTTCGAGGAGATATTCTCACCAGTGATGAAGATGACATCCATACGGGTGTTGTTTGAGTTGGCAGCTAACATGGATCTGGAGATAAAGCAGTTAGACGTTAAAACTTCTTTTCTCCACGGTGACCTGGAAGAAGAGATATACATGCACCAACCAGAGGGGTTCGAAGTCAAGGGCAAGGAATATATGGTGTGTAGGCTAAGGAAGAGCTTATATGGGCTGAAACAAGCTCCACGGCAATGGTACAAGAAGTTCGATTCGTTTATGTTATAGCATGGGTATGACAGAACGGAGTCGGACCACTGTGTGTTCACGCGCAAGTTTTCAGATGGTGATTTCTTAGTTCTTCTCTTATACGTTGATGACATGCTCATCATGGGAAAAGACATCAAGAAGATCGACAGGCTAAAACAGGAGTTGGGCAAGTCTTTTACGATGAAAGACTTTGGCCCGGCTAAACAGATCCTAGGAATGGAGATAACCCGTGATAGAAGCAGCAGGAAGTTTTGACTGTCACAAGAGCGGTATATTGAGAAAGTCTTAGAGCGGTTCAATATGAATGCAGCGAAGCCGGTCAGTACTCCACTGGATGGTCACTTCAGATTGAGCGACAGGCAGTGTCCCAAGACGAAGGCAGAGGTGGAAGAGATGCAGAAGATACCCTACGCGTCAGCTGTAGGAAGTTTGATGTATGTTATGGTGTGTACACGCCCAGACATAGCATATGTGGTTGGAGTTGTCAGCCGGTATCTTGTCAATCCTGGCAAAGAACATTGGGCAGTAGTGAAGTGGATACTACGGTATCTAAGAGGCTCATCCAGGTTGAGCCTATGCTATGGTGACGATAAACCTTTGCAAGAGGGCTACACAGATGCAGATATAGCAAGCGACATAGACTCTAGGAAGTCTATATTGGGGTTCATGTTTACATTTGCAGGGGAAGCGATTTCTTGGCAGAGCAAGCTATAGAGGGTCGTAGCATTGTTGACGACAGATGCCGAGTACATTGCAGTCACAGAGGCATGTAAAGAGATGCTTTAGATAAAGAGGTTCCTAAAGGAACTTAGCCTGAAGCAGGAGAAGCAGGTGGTCTATTGCGATAGTCAGAGTGCTACACACTTGAGCAAGAATCCAAGTCAGCATTCCAAGTCGAAACACATAGAGATTCGGTATCACTGGATCAGGGATACTTTAGAACAGAAAGTGTTACAGCTTGAGAAAGTCCACACGGACGATAATGGGTCAAACATGATGACCAACGCTTTGCTCAAGGGTAAGTTTGAGGTTTGTAAAAACCTGACTGGCTTGAAGAAGGTGAATTCCTCCTGAGTCGGAAAGGAAAAGATTTGATGGGATTTTCCTCCTCAGATCAGAGGAGAGATGGAGCAACGGGTGAAAAATTAGAGTATTTCATCGCTCTGCTCGACTGGTCGTGGGGGAGTCATGACCGGTCGTGGGAGGCGCTCGACCGGTCGTGGGTTCGAGCCCTAGCACGACTCAAAGTCCAGCGAGTTGTTGCTAATTTTCTCCTCCATCTACGACCAGTCTTGGATGAGCTATGACCAGTCGTAGGCGGCTAGGACCAGTCATGGAATTTTCAGGACCAGTCCTAGGTTACGCAGTTTTTACGAAAAATTACGGATTTGAGTCCTTTCGTAACAGGGATGCAGAAAGGAGTTTTTTAAAACTATAAAAAGGGGTTCCTAGGATTTTTTAGGATTTTTCTATGTATGAGAAAAACACAAGAGGGTTTCCTAAAGGCTTTGCAAGGGTTTTGCTAAAGGGCTTAGGGTGTGAGAGAGTGAGAGAAAAGAGAGAGAGGAAGCTTGTGGAAGGGGGTCGTCGTCTCACCGCTTCTACGTCCTCGTGATCGGTGAGATCTCTCAGTTTTTTTTTTATTCTCTTATTATTTATCCGCTCCTGCGTGAGCGAAGAAGGTTTGATCCAAGCGGTGTGTGCTTGTGATCGGTTGTAACATTCTACTTTCATAGTGTATTGTTGATCTGGACGAGGTCCCGTGGTTTTTACCTCTTTGAGGGTTTTCCACGTAAAAATCTCTTGTGTGGTGTCTGATTGTGCTTTGATTGATTTTCATTACATTATTATCCCATAATTCTGGTTTGTTCGGGCGGCTAGATCCTAAGGTTTTGTACAAGGCCCCCAACATTAGCTTCATCCAAAAGCTTGCTCCGTGGACCCGTGTTCCATCTTATTATTTTTTGTGATTTGGTCAACTTGAGCATTAGATCTGCCTCCTCTTGAGCTGATGCCCTAAAATTATATGTCAAAATGGATGGATGGCATGGACAAAACACATACATTAAGGTGGTGGGCCTCACACTGCCAGGGCCGTCCGTGTCTAGGTTTGTCCTGGTGGCGTGCGGATTAGTTGAAACCCTGGATCCACCAAGGTGGGTGAGAACCCTTACTGTGGGGCTCACAGTGATGTATGTTCCCTAAATCTAGACTGTCCAACCATTTTAAAAATTAACTTTACAAAATGATTTCAAAATGAAGCTGATTCAAATCTTAAGTGGACCACACCATAGTAAATAGAGTGATTGAATCCTTTCCATTAAAAACTTTATGGATTCCACCGGAATGTTTATTTACCATCCAACCTGATTATAAGGTTACAAACACCTAGATGAAGAGACCTCACAAATACTATCTTTTGATCCAAATCTTTTGTGGCTGAAGTTTTTAATGATCAATCACCATATTTCATGTACTATAGTTCTTCTGTGTTTTGCAACCGCTTCATTTTTTGGACATGCCCTTAAATGAGCTTTCAATACGGATGGACAGTGTGGATGTAGTCACAAACGTCACGGTGGGCCCCACGGTCAGAGTCCCACCCACCTTGGTCACCTTGGTGGATCCAGGGTCTAACCTAAAATCCTCCTGTCCTGGTGGGGGGTAGTACCCCATCCGCTTACTCAACGCCACTTTACCTTCCTGAGCTGCTTATTCTCCGAGGAAAATTTTTCTGTGTACTCTAGCGACGTTTGGCCATCCATACACACGCATGGACCCCATCTGCTGTGTAAGTGGTATCACTTCAAACCTGCCGTGGCCTGAAAATTGCAGTGAAGCCGCTTGGTGGCCAACAAATGGAAGGTTATAAACAGAGCTTCAAATTCAACCAAAAAAAAAAAATCCACTGATAAGAGATTAGGACCGTCCAATCAAGCCAACTAGGGGATCATGACACATCTATGTTAGGCCCATCAGTCTGGACTGAACGGATAGTCGCATGAGTATGCCACGTCTCCAGCGCCGAGGTCGCTTAGATGACACACATCTGCGAGCATGCCAAGTTAGTACTGTATCCAATCCATTCATCAGATGCGACTAAGCAGATGAAATCTGTCGCTCGTCATAGGGGCACCAGTTAACATAACAAATGAACAGCTGAGAAAAAGTCGGCTGAAGTTTTCTTACCCGTCCAAATTTCTCTAACATTGTGGTCCACCTTCCGAATGGATCATAATTATTGCTAAGAAAACATCTAAAATGTAAGACCTACTTGATGGACGGCTTGGATTCTGCACCTTGGCTAACCTGGTAAGTGGTACCTGGGATGGCGTGTATACATTGCTCCGTGGGAGAGGTTGTACTACATTCCAGTTTTCATTTTGCAGATGTGGGTCCATGGTTCAGTGATCCAAGCCGATCATGCGATTGGCCTCGTCATTAGTAAGATTATTTACCAAAAGAAAAAAACCATCGGATTGGTTAATCCTATGTACTTTTCTTCTTGATTAATGTCGACCGCCTGATGCATTTTCTATCTTAACCGTCTATTTACAGGTTGCCAGCCCAAGAATCAGAATTTCCAGCCTGGAAAATTCTCGATGCACGGGCCAGGTCTTCTAAAACAATATTTGGAATAGGCCTACAGGCCCATAAAGTAAGGCCAATCATACCAACCCTTTATATTACTGAGAAATGGACCACATACGTACACATTTAAAACATTAATGCAATGGACAAAAATCATTAGAGTAGGCACACAAACCCATAAACAAAGGCAATCCACTTATTAGGTGGGCCACACACGCATGACAATAATGGATGGTAGGAAATGGACGCTTGATTGCCTCAGTAGCATATAAGAACAAAGGAAGGAGTTCGGAAGGGCGACGCAAGGACGATTCCAGAGATGGATACAGTTGTCCAGCACCGAATCTCGAGCGTCCTTTTACCCTACAGCTGGCCATCGCTTTTGCCGCCTCAGCGATTCCCCCTCTACAGGCTTCCACCAAATTCGTGTGGGACCTCCAACTACATAAGAACTCGTGTGGGGCCCGCCTCCCAACTAAAGCAGCAACACGACGACCATGTTTGGTGCACGTGTGGGCCCATTACGGCTCGGCTTGGATCCGATCATACGGATAAGCCCAGCCGACTTCCGTTTATAGCATGCTCAGCAGATTTTCGCGGAGGGCTGGCAAGGGCCATATTGATCTGTATTCACGGGACGGGCCCCACCTGATGAACGGTTCTGATTTGAACAACCTGTAGCTCTGGCACGTGCTGCGAGTCACCTCTTCTGCCTTTGAGAAATGTGGCGATGTGAGTAGGTGCTACTTACATGTGCAGCGCTGCCACGTGTGCCTGATAAGATTCAACTCGATCTTTCCATTTCCACGAGCGATGTGCACACTGAGAGTCTGACTCGCGGTAACTGACCGTTGCTTGGGACAAACATACATGAGATCCACCTCGTCTATCAGCTGGTTAGTCACATTTTTCCCATGGATTCTAAAATTCATTCAAATCGAAGAATTATATGGACCACACGAAAGTGAAAGGTGTTAAATGATGCCTAAAACTCTAAACTCACGTGGTGTGGTGTATTGTCAATCAATAATTCACGTGGCGTGGTGTGATGTCAATCAATAATTACGCTTATTTAATTATCAGACTATGGGATTGTTGATTCTTTATTGGACGGTTAAAAATGAAATATATATTCCACGGTCGTATTTCAGGAAACGAGTCTCCAAGAAGGAGAGGTTCAGATTGACCCGCGATTTAATAGTTTAATTGAGTTAATACAAGCAGGTGTACAACTTTTAAGCGCCAGATTATCAAGCGCTAGCGGAGGGAAACGGATTGACTACTCCCCCTGGTACCATCCTCGTGGCTGCTGGTCGGTGCTCCGTGGGCCCTACCATGATGTATGTGTTTCATCCATTCCGTTCATTCATTTTTAAAGATTATTTTATGTCTTGATACCAAAAATTAGAGGAATATAAAACTCAGAAACGGATTGGCTACTCCCCCTGCCACCAGCCCGGTGGCTGATGGTCGGTGCTATGTGGGCCCCACCATGATGTATATGTTTCATTGATTTCGTTCATCCAATTTTACAGATCATTTCAGGGCTTTATCGCAAAAATTAGATAGATATAGATCAGATGCACCACACCACAGAAAAATAATAGTGATTGGATATCCACCATTAAAATCCTCCTAAGGCCCATTGTACTGTTTATTTGACATCCAATCTGTTGATTAGGTCATACAGACCTAGATGAATGAAAAAAAAAAATACCAAAGATCAGCTAGTTCCAAAACTTTTAACGCCCCCAAAAAGATTTTAATGATCGACGTTCATTAAACACTTTTTCCTGTGATGTGGTCCACTTGAGAATGGGATATATATAATTTTTTTTTTCATAACGTAAAAGGATCTAGAAAAATAGATGTACGGCATGGATGAAACACATACATCATGATCGGGCCCACAGAGCACCCACCATCAGCCATTGGCTGGTGGCAGGTGGAGTAGCCAATCCGTTTCCACCAAATATGCAACACGTGTCAACTCATGCTACATGACTGCATGACTTTGTGCCAAGTGTCACAAAATGTTTCAGGACGTCAATAGTGTCCTCATGAGGCCCATGATTCGGATCGCACCGTTTATGGTGGGACCCACCGTCGACCTTTATAACATGTACCGTTGTTGTTTCACTTTCCGAGGCTTCTAGTCGTAGCCCGCTGATGAAGGGTCAAGATCTTTTAAGTCACCGAAATGAATGACGAGATGATGCGAAACACTGTTCATATCCAATGCATCAGGACCCTGCAACTCCCCACCTTATAATTGGTGGTGGCCGGGCAGGTGAGGTGGGACATGAGCGTGGCCCACTACGTCTACCTGCAACGTCCTGCGCCCGCCTGACAGAATCGGTCCAGGCAGGGGCTCTCTGAGTCCCACTGTAATGTATGCATTTTATCCAAGCCATTCATCCATTTTTTCCATATTATTTTAGGCTATAAGCTTAAAAATAAGAAGATCTAAGATCAGGTGGACCACAAAGTTGTGATTGAACACCCACCGTTAAAAAATTCTCGAGGGTCACAGAAGTTTTTGATCAAGATAACATTTTTGTTTTCCATTCATTTAGGTTTATGTGATCTTATGAACAGATTAGATGGAAAATAAACATCACGGTGGGCCTGGGAAGGTTTCCACGGTAGGCATCATTACCACTGCTGCTTCCTATGGTATGGTCCACTTGAGACTTGTATTTTCTTTATATTTTGTCTTATAGGGTAAATTGATCTGAAAACATGGATGAACGGTGTGGATAAAACCCATACATCACGGCGGGCCCCACAGAACCACCGCTTGGACCGATTCCTATACAGGCGGGGGAAGGACGCAATGCGCTTCCCTGCAAATAGAGAGACGTTGTTATCAGTCAACTTAAAAAAGATAGTGCAGGCAAGCATGACTCTCGCCGTACATTCAAGCTTAGCCGCATGCGTCTGTGCTTGTCTTCTTTGCATGGCACGGAACAACGAATGCAATCCGAGGAGAAGTGTAGCAAACTTGGGATTTCAGTTTGTCCGTTAAAGGCCCACCGTTAATGGATCCAGACCGTTGGATCTCATCAAAGATGGACCATTCCAAAAATTTCCTTGATTAAATACTCCTACCCTTTGTTAATGGTCTGCAGGTACCTGAAGACAGTCCACCGAGCTGAAAAACTTGTGGATGACAGTTTCACAGTAGGTCCCATCGTATCAACGGTCTGGATCACTAAATGATGTGCCCTGCGGGCACGGATGGAAAACCCCAGCATAATATGAATATCCTCGGTCGAGGATAAATAGTTCCGCTTTTAATTCCCTACGTAACCACAAGTGTTGCGTGTATATACTTAGAAAGTTAGAATTAGGGCAACGCTCCTGTGATAGTTCATCACCATTTTGAAAATGATGGCGACTCATCCTCTTTACATGTGGAACACATGTGCATCTATCCAGACCATCCAAAATGTGGGACACGTTGTGGATAGAGCCTATATCTCCAAAATACCTATATCAAGCAATAGTAATATCCAATTAATTGCTTTTAACTGGCTAAAAGGGAAAAAAAGATGAGTGGTCCAAATTCGAAAAAATCAGATGGTTGGGATCATCTTATCAGTCTAGATTTTGGGTTATGGTCCATCCAGAATAATCTGGGTCAGTGAATTGGACAGTCTGAATACAGCGCATCTGTACCATGCTAAGGCCAAAGAGTCACCACTATCTTTTAAATCATTCTAAACAATGGACGCGGTCACGTGGATTGTCGATCGAGCCGCCACAATACACCGTATCGTTATGACTCCTGTGGGGTCCACGGTAATGTATATGTTTTATCCACGCCGTCCATCCGTTTTTCAGCTCATTTTAGAGCATGAGTCCGAAATTTAAGCATATCCAAAGCTCAAGTGGACAACACGGAAGAAAACAGTGGATAATGACGTCCACCGTTGAAACCTTCTTATAGCCCACAGTGATGTTTCTTTGTCATCCAAACTGGTCGTAAGGTCAAAAAGATGTGGATGAAGGGAAAATACAAATATTAGCTTTATCAAAATCTTCTGTGGCGGCCCACAAGAAGTTTTTAACGGTAAGCCGTCAATTCCCACTTTTTCCTGTGGTTTGGTCCCCTTAAGCTTCGAATATATTTAAATTTTTGTCTCATGTGTTAAAATGATCTGGAAAAACCAATAGACGGCGTGGATTAAACAAGTACATCACGGTGGGCCTTACAGTCTTCAAACCATGGTAAAGGGTGGTGAACGCCTCATTACAAAATCCGCGTCCCTAAACTATCATAGATGCTTCGCCCACTGACTTCTCTGAAAGCGGATGCGTGGGACCTGGCTCCAGCTCTAAAATGAGCTGGCAAAAACAGATGGACGGCGTAGATATAGATACAACACCATACATCGAGGTGGGCCCCACGGTCAGGGGCGCACCCACCCGGCTGGATCTAGGGTCGCACGTATTCTGCGTCCCTCCTATAAATGAAGAACGCCCTCTCCTTGTTTTCTTTGCAAGAAAGACCTGTTTGAGACATTTCTGCCCTTCTTCGCACGTGTCTTCGCTTCTCTTTCATGGCTTTCCCGAGAGCTGTCGTGGCTTTCCTTCTGCTGACTCTCTTTTCTCTGAGTCTTGTAGAAACGCGTCATGGGTTCGAATTCCACTCGGTACAGATCCAACCTATGTTAGAATTTCTTTTCTTTCTTTCTTTCTTTAATTCTTTTATTGTTTCATGACATTAAATCTCGTCCGTTGAATATATTGTTTTGCAGCTAATGGCTAGTGCGGCAGAGCGGAACCTCCTCCAGCGCATAGGTATATGTGCCTTGCAAGCATATGTTTCTTTATGGCGATTAATCACAGACGTCCATGAGATTTGCGCCATTCATTGGTTGCGGGCCATCTCATGGATGAACTTGCGCAAAAAATCAGGCTGGTCTATAAATGGACGCAACTGGATTATATTCTAACTTACATGCATGGGGTCCTTGCTCTTGCTCGGGTGGTAGACTCTCGGGAGTTTCAACTCCCGGTCAAGGGTTCGAGTACCCATGGGAGGTGAAATTCCACCAGCGTGAGTGTGTGGGGTGTGTTAAAAAAAAAAAATTTAAAAAAAAAAACTTACATGCATGGCCCACCTGACGAGTGAGCAGTCTCGATTTATTTTTTTTTACCATCGGAAGTGGTCCCCATCTGATGAGTGGCCCAGATCCAGATCGCATGTGATATGTTAACACGTGTGGCGTTAATTCTGGAAGTGGATTGCGTCCTGCCCCCACCCGTCCGGGCAGGGGTGTATGGGTTGTATATATCCACGCCGTCCATCCACTTATTAAGTAGTTCTTGCTCTTGCATGAGTTACGTACCGTACAAAATGACTATTTTAAACTCTTTAAGTTTCAAGACAACTGAGGGATATGCTCCCCTACATGTGTCCCAGCCCACGTGTGCAGGATACGTGCATAAGTTGTCTCCGCCACGTGGAGCCAAAAACATGCCCGCCCACTCATCAGTGGGCCACACAAAGCCATTGAATCAGACAACCAGCATGTCCGATTTAAACCGTCCAATGTTTTCATACTCGGTGACCCATCTAATGAGTGGAACGGCCTAATTTCGCGGCAACTGATCTTTATCGTGTGGCCCGCACTGTCTAACAGACCGCACAGCACTTAATATTTCGTAGGCTGGCATAACGTTTTCCGTTCAAAACTGCTTTAAATTGATTAGAGGAAAACTTTCGTACTCTTCCAGAGCATGGTCATCCGTACGCATGCACTTACAGATTCCTAGAGACGTGGCATGTGTGCAATTTTCAGAAGCCATCCGTCTGATGGGTCCTGTTCGTGGTCAATGGCCTATAAAAATTACTCTCTATCGGACATTGAATTGATGAAACTGATGGCTAGGATTATCCAATTTGGTGTGGTCCTCCTCTGATATTCAGAGGAGTGACAACAGAATCCGTCTTTTTAGTGACTTGGATTGGTTACGGCTTATACTCATACGGCACTTAATACATGTAGAAATTTAATTCGATGGCGGGCTGTTGTTATAATATATTTCAAAAAAAAAAAAAAAAGAAGACCAGATTCAAACATTTGTGACCAATCATTAAAAACTTTCTTATGGACCATGAACGTTTTAGATCAATTTAATAATTATATGGTCCCAATTTATCCAAGTCTTTGTAACCTTATCAATAGATATGATGGCAAATAAACATTTCTGTAGGCCTCGTGAAATTTTTAACTATAGGTCTATCACAAGTAGTGTTGTTTATCGATCCGAACACCCTTGCAATGAATTTGATAAATGGTCGAGCCGGTTAAGGATCACAAGTCACCCTCAGACTCCGGCGAGCTGGGTGTATTAACCATTGATTGGGGAGAGTTGTCGTGGCGGGTTTGAGTCAGATGAATGGGATGAGGAAGGGGTGATTAGAGAGTGAGAAGGATGAGTGATCATGTCTACATTTTATGCAGATTGTGGGACAGCATGTGGTGTGAGGTGCAGTTTGTCATCGAGGCCGAGGCTTTGCAAGAGGGCATGTGGGACATGCTGTGCTAGGTGCAACTGTGTGCCACCCGGCACGTCGGGCAACCAGGAAAAGTGTCCCTGCTATTATAACCTCACCACTCACGGCAACAAACGCAAGTGTCCTTGAAATCCTTAGTCTCTTTGTACAAGGCCTTCTTGAGTTTGTGTAAAAGATTGTGTAAAAGAAAGGAAAATGATGTGGACGTTTGAACTATCATGTTGATGGAAATAATGGGGCGTGAATAAGAGACTTGAGAGTCTGTGAAAAATAGAGCATGTCTTAAATGTAAGCTAAGTTCCTTTATTACTTTTGTAGAGCCTTTGTTATTTTTGTGTTAAAACTAAGCTCCTTTGTTACTTTGTTACTTTCTCTCTCTCTCTCTCTCTCTCTCTCTCTCTCTCTCTCTCTGTAGAGAAAGAGAGAGAGTCGCCTAGGGCTCTCTCTCTTTCTCTGTATGTGTGTGGGTGGGTGTTAATGGGTCTGCCTATTATCTGCATGGGGCTCTTCTCTCTCTCTCTATGTGTGTGTGTGTGTGGAGAAGTGGCTGTGTAGCAATGGTTTTGCCTAGTGTCAGCCCTAGTCCCCTAAGCTCAGGTGGCCTAAACAGGCTACAAAGGCCTTGTGGTCCTCGACCAGCCCCTAGACCTGATCTAGGGCTAGGCCAGGGCCAACCCTTTTAAGGAATATATAATTAAAAGTCTGAAATAAATTAAATCTAAAAAAATAAGTACTATTCCCTCCATTCTTGACGATTCCCATCATATAAACGTCTTTGATGATATAAGATGGCCATCAATTCTAAAAATTCCATTAATACAATAATAATAATAAAAAAAAAAAAAAAAAAAAAATTGAATAGAACCTTAAATGGTTGGACCTAGGCAACAGGCTTATCTAAGCCATACATCATTAGCCTTAGCCCAGCTTAGCTCAAACTCTGGGTGGCCCAGCCTGTTGCCACCCCTAACGATGAGTAGGGGCAGCAATGGGCCACCCCTAGTGATGAGTAAGGAGCATCCATGAGTTGGGTTAGGCGTAGGATGTCCAACACTTCCTATTCAACGGGTCAAGAATTCTTGCCCGAGCCAGGCCCATAGCGTGACCTGATCTACTAAACGAGAGGAAGAACAGTAGCCCAAACCCAACCTTAGTTTAAGATTGGAATATGAGGCTAAAAATACGTGCTAATGGGTCCAATTAGCACACTTACGTACTTAAGTCTATAGTACAACAGCTTATACAATAATTTATGGTCTACTCATCAAATAACTTCCACCTAGATCTTCATGCTACATCCAATTCTTCCAATAGATTTTTGTATACAAAAGTCAAACCCTTCCATACATCACGTCGGGCGTATCTTTAAAACTAATATCTAACTATTGATAAATATATAATAAAATACAGGTTTGCTTTACTTGGGACGTGGTTTGGCTGGTGGCAGGTGGCCAGTGGTCGGTGCTCCGTGAGCTCCACCATGATGTATGTGTTTTATCCACGCCGTCCATTCAGTTCTAAAGATCATTTTAGGGCTTGATACTAAAAAAGGAGTCACATCTAAAACTCATGCCGAGTACACCACCAGAAAGCAGTAGTGATTGAATGTCCACCATTAAAAACCTCCTAGAGCCCACTGTAATGTTTAATTGACATCCAACCTGTTGATTAGGTCGTATGGACCTAGATGAAGGTAAAAAAGAAACATCAGCTTGATCCAAAATTTTTGTGACCCATAAGAAGTTTTTAATGGTGAGCGTTCAATCAACAATGTCTGGTCCACTTGAGATTTGGATGGACCTTATTATTGGACTCATATCATAAAATGATCTAAAAAAATGGACAGATGGCATGGGTGAAATACATTCATCATGGTGGGCCCATGTAGCACCGACCATTAGCCATTGGCTAGTTGCAGGGTCACTAGTTAATCTGTTTGTTATAAAATAATATGTTAGATACACCGGAAATAGAAAAAATAAAATAAAGTATGAAATTTGTTTCACTAGGCTGAATATCGTAAAATGATACGCTGTTCTTAAAGTGTGATTCGCCCTCTTATCAATTGTTGATGGGTTACAGGGGATTTGCTTCCAGGATAAGACAAGCCTGTCTGGATCCGGCGTGCAACAATCACGATGAGTCCACTATGGAACAGTTTAACCCAATAGATCTGTTCTGACAGAATCAAAAAGTGAAAATGTTCACAGTATTCTAAAAAGGAGATCTGAAGTATCTAATGGGAGAGATGGTGTTGAGATGATTGATTTTAGACCGAAATGGTCCAATTTATATAGGCACCAGGTAGTGGACCGTTATTGGGTGGCTATTAATGGTTCAGAACGTTTCTGACCATTGACCATTAATTTCAACCGTTTCTAATCATCAGATCACAAAATCTGACCGTTGGATCATCATGGTCCATCAGTTTTCAAGCCGTTGTGACTTTCAAGGCAACTAGCTGTTTTCAGAAACTGCATGCGAAATGCAAAGTGCGCCATTATAGCCACACTGCCCACACCCACGCCCGTGCCCGAGCCAAAGCACGAGCACGCGCATGCATGTGTTCCAGTAGCACTAGAACACGTAACCCGAGCATCTTTATCTCCAAAACATCTAAGTAAGAATACTACCCACGCATCCACATATAAACCCTAAAAACTTTTCTACCATTTTCGATGTGAGACTAAAAGCACACACCACAGTTTTTAATTTGAAATTCCAAAAAACTGTTTTGGCGGTAAAATCCAAAAAATTTGAAATTTTGAATATTTTCAAAAAACCACAAATTTCAACACCATTTCTGAGTAGATGTGAATGACTTTCAAACAGTACTCGGAAAAGCTTTTAGATCAGTTAAAGCCTTAATGAAAGCTAGGAAGTTATCTGAACAGCAGAGGTAACTTATGGTCCATATACGTGTGTGTGTGTGTGTGTGTGTGTGTTAGGGGGGGAGATGGTACTAGGAGGTAGACCTCATGGGAACTTCCAATAAGGTCGAGCTATGTGGGCCCATCGTGATGTGTGTTGAACATCAACACTGTTAACCAAATGCACCATTCCATGGTGGGCCACGGGCTTAAAAATCAAGTCAATCCATGACTCGGGTGGGGCCACACCATATATAACAGTTGAGGGGGGTTACCCTCCCATTAAAACATTCATAATTATTTATTGGGCCCACTGAAATGTGGTTCATAAATTCAGCCCATCCATTGTATTTATCACACTTGGATGATGGGTCAGACCAAATTTCAACCGCATCCAAAACTCAAGTGGGACCCACCAAGTGCTTTTATATGTTTTAGGCATGTCTTCACATATTTTTAGATGATATGGCCCACCTGAATTCCAAATATGGCTGATTTTTTTGGAAATCCCACAACACCGGTTTTGGTTCTTCCCAGTTTAGACAAGTCGTTTGAGGTTGAGTATAATGCATCTTATATCGAAATTGGAGGAGTCGTATCACAGGAATGCAAGCCAGTAGCCTTTTACAATGAGAAGCTCAGCGAAGCCCGAAATAAGTGATCAATATATGAGCTTGAGTTATATGCAGTTGTTCAAGCATTGCAACATTGGCAGCATTATCTGATTCAGAGAAAATTTGTTCTCTACACTGACCATCAAGCCTTAAGGTTTATTAATAGTCAAGCTAACGTGAATAATGTGCCCGATAGATGGGTTGCATTTTTATATGAATTCATGTTCGTTCTGAAGCACAAGTCAGTGTAACAGAACAATATAGTTAATGCACTTCGCGCATCACTACTTGTAACAATGAGCAATGAGGTGGTAAGTTTCAACTGTCTCAGGGAGCTATATGTTGAGGACGAGGAATTTAAAGATGAAATGGATGAGGTATCAAGTGGATCATCCTAGTGACCTACATATGCAAGACAGTTTCCTCTTCAAAGGGAATCAACTGTGCACCCTTCGAAGTTGTCTGAGGGAGCACGTTATTCAAGAGTTACATGAAGGTAGCCTTGATAGACACCTTAGGTGAGACAAGAAGTAGACTCTTGTTGAGGAGCGATATTACTGATCGCAATTGGTACATGACGTGGGTAAAGCAGTGCGGCGCTGTCATGTTTGTCAAACCTCTAAGGAGCAATCTCAAAATGTGAGCCTCTACACCCTGTTACCTGTTCTTGACGATCCTTGAGAGGACTTATCTATGAACTTCGTTCTTGGTCTCCCACGAACATAGCATGACATGAATTTAGTGTTTGTAGTGGTAGATCATTTTTTTAAAAATGGCGCACTTTATCTCATGTAAGAAGATCATCAATGCAACACGTGTAACGAATCTATTATTTAGAATGGTCGTGCGGCTACATGGGGTTCCCATGACCATTACTTCTGACTATGACATAAAGTTCATCAGCCACTTCTGGCGGACTTTATGGAATTAGTTCGATACACGACTTCATTTCAGTAGTGCCTACCACCCACAAACTGATGGGTGGACTGAAGTTGTAAATTGCATGTTGAGAAACCTCCTTCGATATATTTCAAGTGATAAACTAAGGCAATAGAATTTGACATTGTCTCAAGTGGAGTTTGGATTTAACAACATAATGAATTACTCGACAGGAAAGTCTCCATTATAGATTGTTTATGGTCAAGTGCCCCGTCACACACTTGACTTGGTCCCTTTTTCCATGCTCCCGGGCATGAGCGTTGCAGTAGAACATATGGCGGGCTGAATTATGGGCATTCAGACAGATGTGAAAGCCAAGTTGCATGCCTCAAACAACAAGTACAAGGAGCAATCCCACAAGCATCGGTGAAAAAAGGTGTTCAAAGTGGGCGACCATGTTATGGTCCATCTATGCAATGAGAGATTTTCGACCGGGACCTATAACAAGTTCATGAACAAGAAGATAGACCAGTACCAATCCTCTGAAAGATCAACGACAACGATTATATGGTTGATCTTTCAAATGACATGGATATCTCTCATACTTTCACCATCACAGACTTGACCGAGTACCATGAACCGAAGCGAGATGAGAACTCGAGGATGAGTTCTTTTGAAGTGGAGGAGGCTGATGTAGAGCCGATCGCGAAAACTTTCATGGCCAAGATGGACCAGAGAAGGCCCAATCAAAGGCGAAGGTGATTAGGACCGTTAGAACCTTAAAACAAACATATCTCACAAATCGAAATGAGATTTTTCGACATATCATATATGATTTTGGGTTAGGATAAGCTACTTTAGCCAACCAACCCAACTAGGTCGGGTTGCCCATGCTGGATTTGCAAGATTCCATCATATCGACAGTCTAAAGTGTATTTTATTTCCATTTTTACAATAAATAGTAAGTTTTAATTTTATCATAACTTTTGATCCTTTGAGTTTTAGGAGTCATGCTATAACACCCCAAAATTCGACATCCGAGTACATAAATTCTAATCCTGAATTCTCGAGTGTTAACCAAATGAAAAAGCCAATGCAACCGCGTTCAGATTCACATTCATTTCACACACAAGCAATCAAAGTAGCACAATTCAAATTAGTGGATTAAAAGCTAGGTAGAGATGAAAAAATTAATAAATATATGCTAACAGTCAAAGTATAATTAAAAAGTAGTGTCTGCCCAAATGTAAATTATAAAAGTCACAATATACATACCCAAGAATATTAGAGTGTAAAGTTTTCAATTTTTACCCAATCCTTCAAAACATAACAGCGATGGCATAAGTCGATCTAAGCCTACCCGTCTGAGGTCTCGTTAGTACTTGTATCAATAATATTGTATGATTGGTGTTTTAAAACACCGTCCAAAGTGAGAATGAGTAGCTAACTTAATAGTTCCATTAATTCTAAGTTACACATGTTATCAAGCCAATTAGCACAGTTAATGATAAATAAAATATCAAGCATTTCCTAAATACTCTTTTTAAATGCACTGTGAGATTATGAAATGATGCATGCACCTTATAATCCAACACTCCCTCATAAACGACTCCAACGCCTATTTCATAAATGCCCACACTCCCCCACAAGTGACTTCAATGCCAAATTTTAACATATCATAGGGTATGCATGATTAGTCAAGTGATTAATAATACTAATTCATACAGCAGATTGACGAAACTAGGATACCGACGTTATATCACGAGTCTGCATCTGGATCACATGATTCGTCGCGGCACGTAAAGGCCATCACTAGTATCCCTTCATCTAAATTTAGGTATCTCTCGTTTATCTCACAAATTAACGATTCCAAAGGTACGACATGATACCCAAATGTATAAAAATTAACTCGGTATGAGCTGTCACCTGAACATCGAGTATGATCACTTAGTTAAAAAGTGCGGCTTTGTCACGTAAAATCAAATCACTATAAAGAAAAGGGCTCGTCACCCAATTCCATTCACGCCCGGATCGGCTTGGTAATTTAACGGGGGTCATTTGAACAATGATCTATCACCTCCATTAGTGCTCACTGGTCAATACGGAGAAGCTTGTTACCTCAATATACGTTGATAGCTCGAACACGGTGTCCCATACCACCATATCCAGCTCATGAGTCTTAGTGGGATCGTATTGCACTAACGGTTATGAATGGACTTATTCATTGGGAACGAGGTATCTTGTGAACGTAAATGATCAGTCAACTAGTGGACTAATTTGATTAACCTATGAGAAACTCAGTACAACCGGCATTAGGTGCAAACATCCTGTGTAGTCCATCTACTGTCAGTTGACCTTATTCAACTAGGGTCGATGGAACATACAAAGGGTGGGCAACCAAACTCAGGCCACCCCTTGGTTTGGGTGATTTACCGACTGGCCCAACATCATAAGCAATTATAAACGTCACTAAGAGCTAACAATTCGTTAGGCAATCAGGATAAGATTTCATATGAAGCCTAAATTTAACAACAAAATTACTCAAGTATTTCATAGAACATGTGAGCATCAATGACACAACACAATCGCATAGGTGAGCATCAATAACACAATATAATCATATAGTCATTTCATTGAATATGTAAGCATAAATGGAATAACACATTCAATCATTTAGGCATTTTATTAAACATATGAGCATCTATAAACAGGTAATAACATACATTGCTATCAAATCGAAATGTGAACATGCTAGCATACACCGGCCTATCTATAAACAATAAAATCATTAACCAGGACCCTCAAGGGTCGATAAATGAAAACTTATGAATAATGGTTTGTACCTTGTGACGATCCGCCCGACTCACGACGCTCATAGATTTAGAGTGTTAGGGAAAGGTCATCAAGAACCTAAGTCTGAAAGCTTGTAAGATTTGGAAGGAATTAGCTACAAGACATATACATACAAATATGAATCAATACTTACTTTCAATCATCGTCGAATCGATATTGATGAGTGAAAATGTTATTATAAAGGGGATGAGAGGGTGAAGGTATACAAATCCCCATACTTCCAAGCTCTCTCTCTCTCTCTTTTCTCTTTCTCCTCTTTCTCTTATCTCTTTAAAGCTAGAGCTCATAATTCATATAGGGAGAGGGAGTATAACACCCCGAGTTTTCAGGGGCCGTGTAGGAACTCAGCTCCTGAATTCCCATGTGCCATGAGTGTCCTAATAGGCTTCAGATTTTAATTACATTTGGATGATCTCATAAACAATGGAGAGTTTAGTAAGGCATGAAGCACAAATAAATCATAAAGTAGTATCAAGTGCCACTAAATATAAAAATATCAAACCTATAAATTCAAAATCATCTAAATAGGGAACAAGGTCTCACCCACACATGACCCGAAGTGACTAGAGCGCTGGCCCATACCCCGCAGTAGCCCGAACTCAGACTAAAAGGATCAACCGAAAGTCTGGAAGTAGAGAAGCTCCTCTTCTTTATCCATGATCACCCTATTTGGCTAGTCAAGCTCCGCTCACCTGCATCTAGTAAAAGGTCTGGTTGGTGTTTTAAAACACTGTCCCAGAGTGAGAGTGAGTAGCTAACTCAGTGGGTTTAGCCATAAGTTACATCAAATAACAATTTCATGATGAATTTAATGAAAAGCATAAATTCATAAATCACTAACTAGTCATTATTAATGCATATGCATGAGTTATGTATGATGCATGACCTCACCCACAACAATCCCTCGAGCGATTTAGTCTCACGGTCGCATATGACCAATACTCCCTCATTGCGACCTCAACTGCCGAGTCACCAAATCTAGCTAATGCGATGCATGAATAATGTTAACTGAATATTTAGTTATTTTTGTTTATCCAGTAGGTTGGAGAAACTAATACACCATGACGATATCAATGCCCTTATCCATTTGCGAGCCCAGGACTCCTCAACGTGCGAGGCTAAAATCCCGCGATCCTTGATCCAATCGGAGTCCCCACCCTCGATTGTAAACACGTGAGGAGTTCTGGGAAGTGAAATCACTCGCAGTCACTACGAGGAGGCTCTTCACCCCAGCGTAAGCCAACAGCTCAAACATAGTGTTCCATTCCACCATGCCCAGCTCACGAGACTGGATCAGTTTCTAGTTATTGTTAGTGGGCGTCTGTGGGAGAGGGGTGTTCCAAGTTCTAGACAGGCGTCAGTAAACATGGTTAACAAGTATGGTTCGTCAGTCGGTGGACTAGACTGTTCAAGTTCAGGCGAGCACATAACGTACGACATCGGGTGCAAGCAACCAATGTAATCCCACTACTGTCGCCCATTCGTGTCTGCCCAAATCAATTAGTCTAGTCACAGGACGGTCCAACCAACGGGTCCACCCTCACAATTCTCAGTTCCTAACCAACCCAGAGAATGGGTTGTATTCAATATCACTTCAACAATTAAGAGTTCATCTTCTAGCACAAGTAAAATCATGCGCACAATACATTAAGCATGAAGTTTCAGGTTATTAATATAAATGCAATTACTCTTAATAGCATGAGTTAGACGTGTGTGCGTGTGGTGTTGGATTACCAAAGAGAACAAAGACAACACACCACTCATAGTACAAGAATACAGCAAGAAATAGTACAATTATACATGTTATAGGGAAAATTATGCAAGAATTAAATATGAGATGATCATGCAATACCAATTTCATGCTCAAACATGTTGAAAACCAAACAAATAGAAATTTATCGTTGTATGGATGTTGGTGGACCTAATATGTAAGTTTTTATCTAGGTTTTTCCCAAATTACTCATGCACATCACTCTAACATCCACAATCATTAAATTTATCATAAATTTGATACTTGGCCACTTAGGGATAATGGTCAGTACCTTATGATGAACCGCACGATTCACGGTGCTCGTAGGGTTAGGGTATTAGGAAATCATCGTTGAAATGCCTAAATAGGCATATAAGCTTTTAAGAATTGAAAGGAATTAAACATAAGACCTAAACCTACAAACATAACTCAATACTTACCTTCAATCATCGTCGAATCGACACCAATGAAGGAGAATGTTGCTATAGAGGAGATGAGAGGGTGAAGATGCATAAACCCTCATGCTTCCAAGCTCTCCCTCTCTCTTTCTCCTCTTTTCTCCTCTTTCTCTTCTCTCTCTCTTTTTTTCTTGTTGAAATTCGTATGGGAGGAGGGGGTGTCCAAAAGAAGCCCTTATATAGTGTCAGATTTGGTGTAAATGGCCCCAAGGGCTAGGTTTTTATTATAATAGCCCTATGAGAGGGTCTTTCTAACATCTAGGGCCCACTATGGGGCATACATATTGATATATACCATAGGATAGTTAGCCCTAATGATAATCTACGTATGGACATGATCGGCCCACCATTTGAATGCACTACGCCAAAATAGCGAAAAAAGGACGGTCAAAAACCGTCTCAAAGGGCCATAAAGGACGGTCTTGGACCGTCGCAAGGGCCGTCATATTTTAGGGCGTCATATTACTTAAAGGACGGCCATAAACCGTCTCTAAAGAAAGACGGTCTATAACCGTCTATAAGGGTAAACACTAAATGTCTGTATTGAAGCTAAAAAGGACGGTCCTAGACAGTCTGTAAAAAGGACGGTCCATGACCGTCAACAAAAAAGACTACTATAAACAGTCTCTGATGAACCATTAAAGGACGGACATGAACCGTCCCTACAAAGGACGGTTATAAGCCGTCTCTGATGAACCTAAAAAAGACGGTCTTAGACCGTCCTTAAAAATGACTGTTTTGGACCGTCCTTTTTAAGGACTGTTTTGCGTCGTCTCTGATGAACCTAAATAGGATGGTCTTAGACCGTCCCTGATGTTGAAAGACTTGGTAATAAAAAATATGATATATTCAATTGAAACCTGTATTTTTTGATATTTTAAACATTAAAAAATGTTACAATACAATTAAAACTAAATATTAAACAAAATTTATATTACTTCACAATAAAAAAATATATAATATTTACAACAATAAATTGAAAATGGTCTTGAATAAAAATAAATAAATAAAAAATAAATCCTCTATGGTCTACTCCTAGCACGAGTGGCGTCAAAAGGCTGAAGTGCTTGTAGGCCTAAATTTAGGCACGATTAATTAAAATCCTGCACAAGAAAAAAAAAAAAGAGTCAAAATGTAGCATTCAACAAGGATTAAAAAAAAACTGAATTAAAAAATATGTCATTAATTACAGGGTTGAAAGATTTTACCAACAATGACTTATGCAAAGAACTAGAATATGCTTTTAGGGGAATCAATTGACCAAAATACCTTTTTTTCCCTTTTAATTTTTCCCTAGAAAGTGTCAAGGTAAAGCATTTTTAGGCTCTCATGGTATGTTCATCACATTCAACCCATACAACAGGTTCATTCCACCATGATGATCATGTGAGGCCAAAAAATTAAGTCCAATAATCAGGTGGGCTACATATGAATTTGAAGGTCTTTGGGTAGTTTAGGCCAATCTTTTATTCCATTCCAATACAATAAACATTGGATTTAGCAGACGATGTAGAATTGAGAATAGGTTAACGTTTAAGTTTAGGAAATCGGGTTCGAGTTCGGGATTGGGTTTAGGTTTGGATTTTTAAGTTTAGGTTTAGGTTTAGGTTAGGGAGTTGAGATTAGGATTAGGTGTAAGTTTAGGTTTAAGGATTTGATAATACATTTTGGTTTTAGATTTAGGTTGTCATACCCCAAACTTGAAAATCAGATTCACAGGAATCCCGATCACCGAATCCGGTGCCGACAGCCTCCGTAGTACCCCATTCTCGACTCCTAACATTCACATGCCAGATTTCGATCATGGGATCCTACAAGGAGAATTTTTTTTTTGTACGTTTAACTAGTAATAAGCATAACCACAAGTTTATCCGAATCAAAACGGCAACATCATCATCATATATCCACTAATATAATCATTTGAATACAATGCTGAAAGGGAAACACATATGTCAAAATTAAAGCTCTAGAAAACAGCTGCACGCTCCAAGCTCAATGCTGCTACAACCTAACATCACCTGCACGCATCTATCGTGCATTAGCTTATAGAAAGCTTAGAGGGTGGTGTAAGATTTAACACAATACCATAATCATACAATACCGAAAAACTAAAAACCATAAACCATACAATGTCTGAATAAGCCGACACTAACAAGAGCAGGAATTATCAGAGTAAGCAGAAATACTGACAAGATTATAATCATGCGATAACAGAATAAGCGGAAGTATGAACAAGTCTATAAGTCAATCAATATCAGAATACACAATATACGACAGCTATGCAAATGATGAGTCATAGATAATCAAATGTCGAATGATAAGGATATAATGCAATACACAATTCGAAAGAGCTAACAAATATCATCACTCTCATCTAAGTCACATGAATACAGAAACATAACAACCCACAATGCCACACGCCGATGATGTAAATGAAATATGCAATATATGGTGCTAATGGAATGACCATGCTGGAGTGTGATGTCGGGATGATAGTACGTAGTATCGCAGGCTACGGGGTCCACCACAAGGAACTTCTATCAAAAAAAGTCCCATACCTAAATTTGGATAGTCTGACTCAACGTGGTAAACTCCTGATCTCAGGTTAGTCGGGCGCCCAACAGAAATCCTTGCCATAACGAAGATACAAAATAATTAGTTGCGCACCACCAGCCCGAATGGATAGTGAATGGATGAATGAATGAGTATGCAACTCCTACTCAGTAGCCTGTCAGCAAAGTAACCTGCCAAGTGCTGGTAGCTCACCCAGTGTGGTAACTCACCCAGGCTTCAGGCCCGCCCACATCAGCGTCCGTCCACGTGCGCCCGCCCACATGCACAATAGTGACGGGGTGTCATAATATCATGTCAGTCCTCATATCAGTACGGTTCCTCTCTAAAAAATCACCGGGGTCTATTACACTTCACACCACCTACCGCCCCAATCAAGTACACAACTGGGTAAGTGGAAAAGACCTCACTATCCACCTATCAGTAGTCTGCCAATACCTACCCGGCTCACCGATAGCGGACCCATTCCTCGAGCTGGTCAAACTCATCCTAGTCATGCCTACTCCCTCAGGCGGGTAAGGCCGCACCCCCTTCTAACCAACCACGACACAGTGGAGAGCACAGTCATCTGGTAATCGGCACTCAACGCTCATCTACCCACTCGGTCTAGACATTGGAGCATCCTCTGAAACTAAGAGGGTGTTTAGAGATTTTCACCCAGAGCCATCTATGGCGGCCCAATTCTGGAACAGATTTTCAGTGTCCCATCTGCCCATCCACAATATGCCTGTGGAGGCTACGACCCTGATGTCACTAGGGCGTACAGTAATCACAACACAATGCAAGATGCATGAGTCATACAATCCAATCATGCATCAATCCTGTGCATGTCATGCTCTCATGTGAGATAACCTCCACCTATCAGGGAGTCTCACATCATCTTGCCCAATAACATATGCAATGGTCAATCAAATCTCATAACAAACATGCAGATGATGCGAATGGGCATGTATCATGATGTTATGATGTCACATACTCATAAACGGTATTAATAACTGGTGTCGACAATGTAGACTTTTAACCAACATTGTCCCCAAGGAATGGCCCACGTAGAATCAAATATATAATGGGCACATGGCCTCACACAAGGGCCAAATATATGAAGCAGGTGGGCCCTGGTCATGGGCAAAACACATATCACAATGGGCCTTGCCCATAGGCCTCAAATACATCTGGATGGGTCGCACCCATGGGCCTTAGATATATCACAATGGGCCTCAAATATACTTCGAAGGTGAGTCACATACCTGGGTCTAATACACATCAGTATGGACTACATCACATAGGCCTAATATACAACACTATGGCCACAACCCATGGGCTTTAAATACACAATAGATGGGCCCTACACATGGGCCTCAAATGTATACCACGGGTGAGCCTCAATGGACAGGTCACCAATACAAAAGGATGGCCTAATGTGTAATACCCCAGATTTTGGTCAATCTGGGATCTGACGTCCTTAGGCAGTGGGTCAAGTAAAACACCTGAAAAATCGCTCAGAACCCAATTCCATAGCCAAAGAAACCACTTAGGATTAATTCCTTTAGAAACTAAACATAAGTTAGCTAGCGCAACGTTGGAGTAGCTGGGAAACATTCCCTGATCACTTTAAATACGTTCTACAAGACCCAAATCGAGTAGAACGTATGACTCTATAATACTCTATAACCTTGGATCAAACTCTAAGCCGGTTTATTTTCTAGACCACTTTGAAATTTTATATTGGATCTAGACCGCGCGTCGAAAGTCCAATGCCTACTATCTTAGGCCGTTAGGACCGCCTAGCTGGACTTGACTATCATTTCGAAAATTAAGTCCAACCGATAATCACAGGCTATTTCATTGAGCCCGAACCGAAGATAGTGCGAATAGGGACAGAATTGGAATTTCAAATTCAAATCTGGCACACGACTTGACCTGTCAGTATTAAGCATTCTGACCGTCAGAATTCAGCCAAATTACACCCTCGGATCAGAAAAAATTTCTATTTCATATCATGAGATTTGCAGGCCTGATCTACGTGCGGTGACCGCTGAACTGAAACTGGACCGCCACGTGCGATCTGCGAACCCTGCCGGACTGAAAACTTGATGTATGCTAGATCCAGTATGCATGAGCTTAAGTCCGACCGCATTTAGCAAAGGGACCTCCAGAAATGTCCTTTTGGACCGAAACAGCCCCGATTTAGTTACCCCTCAAGTGAACCTTGTTCCCGAGCCTATTTCGGGCAAGTTTGGGCTTATAAAAGGGGTTGAAACCCTCACTCCTCTCTCCCATCTGAAATTACAAAAATCTCTAGATTGGGAGAGAGAAAAGGTGAGAGTTTATGAGAGAAGGTGGGAGAGAATTCCCTGCTGCTTGTGCCACGTGCTGCAAGTGGTTAAGCCACGTGCTCTAATCACCTGGCCGGTGATTTTTCCTCATTTTCAGATAAGAAATAACCCTAATAAGTTGCTGATTTGGTATTCGTTCCGTTCCATAGCATGTAAACTGATATAACTCGTAGATTAGGTTCTCTATTCGCCGTAGACGAAGCGTATACGCTCCGTTCGAATCGTTTCACCTATAAGGGAAAAGGTGCGTATTTTAGACGCTTTGATTGACTGTTTCCAAAGCTTTCAATGTCGTTTAATAGTAGATTATCGACGGCAACACCATTTGACATGTACAACATGCTGTCCGTTTCTTGTTTCGTAAATCAATGAAGAATATGAGATTTAGGGCATTTTACTCATTTGTAGGAAGTACTGATTTCATTCATATTTTTCTGATGTGATCGACATGATTTTTTGTCGCATTAGAATGTTAGGAATGCTTGCATAATTAGTTTGGCGAAGAGATTCGCCTAAATGCGCACTTCGGGTCGACATACTATATGTAGACTTAAGTGTTTAGTGTAAGTGTTTGTATAAATGCTTGTATTAGTATGTATTGAATTAAATGGTGTTATGAATTAATTTGAGATTGATTTCTCAATTAATATGCTGGTGTAAATGGTTTCCTACAAGTTAGCCATATGCATGATTTCATTATATGAATGAAATGCATGTGCTTGACGATTCACTTAAGCTGTATGTTATAACATGTGCTCGATGATTTCATTATGATTTAGTTCAAGATTGAATTCTCAATTAATATGCTGATGGAAATGATTTTCTATATGTTGGTGATATGCATAATTTCATTATATGTATGAAAGGCATGTGTCAGATGATTTACTTAAGTTGTACGATATAACATGTGTTAACATGCTCACATGGTTGTGTTTCATTTCCAATACTCTCATATGAATGCTGATGTGATTCCATAATTGTTTGGGACTATACTTAGTCCAGGCAGTCGGTAACCGAGCGAATTCGTAGTTGGCTTATCTTTGCCACGAACGACGCGTTGATGAACGCGAGTCGTGTTTTGGAGTTGGCGGCAGTGGTTAGGCCACACGAAGTATTTTACGCACTTCATATCGTTCAACTTGAGATGCGATCGTGCTAGTCGAGCCCGTCAAGTAACCCGACTGGCCGTTGTATGTTCACCCTACATGAGTCATAACTGCTTGAACCTAGGGTACTGAACTTACCATTGTAAACCCTGTTAACCATGGTACCTTGATCCACGAAGACTCATGAGCCGGGCATGGTGGTATGGGACACCGTAGTTGAGCTGTCGGCCTACGCTGGGGCCACAAACCTCCCCGTAGTGACCAGTGAGCACCTATGACTCGTGAACAGATTATGGTGATATGGGACACTATATTCTTACTGTCGGCCTACATTGATAAGGTGATGAGGGAGCGGTGCAACGAGTGCGAGCAACAGCCCTGGCAGCCCTTTGTAGTGACCGCGAGCATATTCTGAGTCTACGGGAGGCGACGACCCTTCCGTAGCAGTAGAGTACAGTAGGCCTGTATTGATAAGGTGATGGGGGAGCGGTGCAACGAGTGCGAGCAACAGCCCTGACAGCCCTTGCAGCGACTTACAAAATATACATCGTATGAGATTACTAGGAGTGACGACCCTAGACAAGATCTGTGTTGGAATTGATATAAGGGAGGTACCTTAGTTTCCCAATCCTGCTGTTTGAATGGACTAATAACAACTTGGAAATCATATCACCATAACATTGCATGTGCCTGGAAGATGTGGAGCACTTGAGGGTCGATTGCATGTCGCGGTCGTAAGATGGTGCCGTATGAGGGAGATCGTCGGTGAGGGCATACATCACGTCATGTCATATTGCATTAACAACAGTATTAGGATTGTTTGATTTACTGCTTTACTATTATCGCATAATTGATTTGAGAACATGCTAATCCTTGCTCTATTATTCCACTGAGTTAGCTACTCACTCCCACGTTACGGGATGGTGTTTCCGGACACCCACTAGTCCCTATTATGATTGCAGATGATGGCGTAGCCTACGAGGCGGAGCTGGATTTGATGATAATGAGGAGGATTCCTCCTATATGCCTGTTCTGATTGACGGGATTATAGGGAGGTTGATTAGATACTTTGACACTTGTCATTTTATATTTTTAGCGCACTCATGTATATTCGTTTTGTCTACTTTTGGAGTATACATGTATGCATATAACCTGGCAACATGTTCACACTCTGGAGACATACAACAGATTATATATGTTATACATACTATCACAGTCTTCCGCTTGTTAATTTAACTGTCTCTGGAGTATGATATGCTGTTCTAGCTTAATCTCACTCATGTTTAATACGTTATCACAGACAACATTCAATCATACATATCTATGTTGCGTAAATAACATTTTGGAACTCGGGAGTTGGGTTTTTTCTTGACCCTCGATTTTCGGAATGTTACATAATGACATGGACCCCAGAAACATATCGAATAGGCCGCACCAATTGGGCCTTACATACATTGCAATGGGCCATGACCCATGGGCCTTGCATACATCACAATGGGCCTTGCAACATGGGCTTCATATATATTTAAGCTGGGCCTCAATAACGGGCCTCATACACATCAAGGTGGGCCTCAACAACGGGCCTCATACACATCAAGGTGGCCTCAACAATGGGCCTCTCACACATCAAGGTGTGCCTCAACAACGGGCCTCATATATATCAAAGTGGGCCTCAATAACGGGCCTCATATACATCAAGGTGGGCCTCAACAATGGGCCTCATACACATCAAGGTGAGCCTCAACAACGGGCCTCATACACATCAAGGTGGGCCTCAACAACGGGCCTCATACACATCAAGGTGGGCCTCAACAACGGGCCTCATATATGGCCTTAGCAACAGGCCACAAATATATCAAGATGGGCCTAATCAATCATATGGGCTAAATTAATCAAATGGCCGATACGAGCAGGCCGATCAAATGGACCGATACAAATGGGTTGTGCATCATGGAGTTATACTAAGCATGTTATAAAGTAATGCTCTATCCTTACAATGCAACTGGCCTAGACGGCTTGCATACCACAAGTACGGGCCTACCAATGGGCCCTAGGAAGAGTCGCAATGCGAACATTTAACCAACATTATACTCACAATGTAGACGTCAAACCAACATTGCTCCCAAGGTGTAGCCCGTAGTGAATAACATTACGTAAATCAGGTTGGGATCACACATTACAATGGACCTTAAGTACACCCCATTGGGCCTTAAATACATCAAATGGGCCATGTCATATGGGCATTTTACTCATCAAATGGGCCACATCAATGGGCCGCACCAATGGGCCTTGTGTGCATTGCAATGGGTCATAACCCTTGGGCCTTAGATTGCATCAAATGGTTCTCGACCCATGAGCCTTATACATATCAAATGGGCCTAATCCCATGGGCTTTAAAATACATCAAATGGGTCCAATCCCATGGACCTTGGAACACATCAAATGGGTCCACTTTATGGGCCTTATATATAGCAAATAGGCCACACTACTTGGTCTAACAAAACCATCAAATGGGGGCCGAACCGACCCGACCCGACCTAACTAAACAACACCATCAGGTGGGCCAAGCCGAGCTGACTCAGTAATAACGTCGGGTGGGCTGATCCGAGTCGACCTGACTTAGCAATAACATCAGGTGAGTTGATCCGAGCCGACCTGACTTAGCAATAACATCAGGTGGGTTGATCCGAGCCGACCTGACTGAACAGCAACATCAGGTGGGCTGATCCGAGTTGACCTGACTTAGCAATAACATCAGGTGGGCTGATCCGAGCCGACCTCTTCTCTTTAGTTGGACCATGCTTACCCATAACATGAATCCTCATATACTATAGATACATGGGGCTCATGAGACATCAAGGCAGACTAACACTGCTCAGACATTGTCCTCCTAACCCTGCACCTATCAAACTTGCCCAGATACACCAGTACTACCCAAAGTGGATGGAAGACAAGGGTGGGTTCCATAGTCTCCATGCCAATTACACTTTACTGCTACCACTGCTACCAGGAATGGATGCCAAGACCAGTGTTGAAATGAGATAAAATCCGCCCAGCCTACCCGTTGAGTTATGAATCTGTGTGTAAACACACATTAAGGAGGGTCTGCACGGACGTGGCCCCACCGTCCTGGGGTAGTGGACGGTTTGGACAGGGCCCATGCGCTATGATGTGGGCCATCTGGACGGATGAAGGGAGCAAATGGGTCTCATAGACCCCATGGTCAGTCCACTCCCACGTCAGTCCACTCAAGTCCGTACACACTCCATGTTAATCACCACCACAGGGAACGTTATCGAGATTACAAGTGTTGGTACAGGACATCATCCACTCTGCCTACTACCAGAACCAAGGATCTGGGTGAGTCCGTCCAGAGTTGAGACAATGTATCTTTTCACTTAGTTTACTAGTTAAGAAATGGGTCTGGGTGTACGATAGCACCCTGGCTAGGGATAGAAACCAAGGCCTCAAGTATTGCAGCGAGGTATCTCCACCCCGCCTACCAGTTGAGCTGTAGAGCTGGGTATCCATGATAGCCACCCCCACTAGGGATGGATGTCAAGACCACAGTGTTGAAATGAGGCATCTCTCACTCCGTCTACCAGTTGAGCTGCGAAGCTGAGTGGCCATGATAGCCGCCCCCACTAAGAATGGATGTCAAGACCTTAGTGTTGAAATGAGGCATCTCTCACTCCGTCTACCAGTTGAGCTACGGAGCTGAGTGAGTCCAGCGTTGAAACAATGTATCTTTCACTCCGTCTGCTACTGTAGCTGTGAAGCTGAGCCCACGTCAGATCACACTTCACTGGTAGAATGGCCCATCAGATGCTCCAATCAACCCCAATTCTGGCTCAACGCCTAAAATGAGTCGGTGGGTAGAATGGGCGGTGTGGATTTAACACATACTCCAAGGTATGGTGTGTATGAGTGGGTCACCCCACAAGCTTATAACCAAGCAGACATCTAGGCTCTCACAGAGACGTCCAACGTCCTCGGACGCTGGACGATCCTCACAGTGAAGGTGAGCCATATTCAAGTGGGCCACCACAAGATGAATGGTATGGGTAAAACGCACATAAGGTGGACCCCACTCATAGACGGCTTGGGTAAAAGTACTTCATGACGAGTTCCATCCAAGTAGGCCACACGGCCAAAGCATCACACAAAAATATATGAAAAGAAATGAAGAAAGAGAGAGAGAAGCACCCACCTTTGATCATCTTGGATTCCCTCTTCCATCAATGCAACCTAGAGTTTCAAAGGGTGCGATTCAACGGTCGAGATGAGCTTAGGATGGTGGGATCGGGTGGTAGAGGTGGGCCACACTACTTTCCCATGGAGCTTGGACGGGAGTTGCTCCCATGGAGCTTGGGAGAAATGAGAGAGAGAGAGAGAGGGGTTAGGTGAGAGATGAGAGTGATGGATAGGTGTACTTATGTGTAAGAAAATGTTAACTTTTGGTGTTGGGAAGAGTGTGAGTTGATGTGTACTTTGATTGATGGAATGTGATGGGATTGATGGATGGGACATTGGGTAGAGATTCCCTTGGGTTTCGCAACGCGCGGCATTTTTCTCAAACTGAACACGGGCCCACAGCTCCTGACCAGGGTATCACCTGGGCACGCAAGTCGCGGCATCGGAACCGCAGCGACGGCACGGTCGCTATGGTAAAGGTCTTGGGTTGAGTCGATACGGATTGACGGCATACGAATCAGGGTCGCGTGCAAATATCGGTTAAGGGTCAAAAATTGTCGAAATTCGACCGAGAAGACTGCAAAAGTCTATGGAACGGTACGGTCTAAGATATGGGTCTTACATAGGTTTAGGTTATAGGTTTAGGTTTAGGTTTAGGTTATAAGCTATAGGTTTAGGGAATTGAGAATAGGTTAAGGTTTAGGTTTTGGAAATCGAGTTTGGGTTCAGGATCGGGTTGAGGTTTGGGTTTTCAAGTTTAGGTTTATGTTTAGGTTAGGGAGTTGACATTATGATTAGGTGTAGGTTTAGGTTTAGGGATTTGAGAATACATTTAGGTTTTAAGTTTAGGTTATAGGTTATAGGTTTAGGTTTACGTTTAGGTTAAGGTTTAGGTTTAGGTTATAAGCTATAGGTTTAGGGAATTGAGAATAGGTTAAGGTTTAGATTTAGGAAATCGAGTTCGGGTTCGGGATTAGGTTTAGGTTTGGGTTTCAAGTTTAGGTTTAGGTTTAGGTTAGGGAGTTGAGATTAGGATTAGGTGTAGGTTTAGGTTTAGAGATTTGATAATACATTTAGGTTTTACGCTTAGGCTTAGGCTTAGGTTTAAGTTTTAGGTTATAGGTTAAGGTTTAGGTTTTAGGTTTAGGTTAAGGTTAGGTTATAGGTTACAAGTTTAGGTTATAGGTTATAGGTTAAGGTTTTAGGTCATAGGTTTTGGTTTAGGTTAAGATTATAGGTTTAGGTTAAGGTTTAGATTTAGGTTATAAGCTATAGGTTTAGGAAATCGGGTTCGGGTTCGGGATCGGGTTTAGGTTTGGGTTTTTAAGTTTAGGTTTAGGTTTAGGTTAAGGAGTTGAGATTAGGATTAGGTGTAGGTTTAGGTTTAGGGATTTGAGAATACATTTAGGTTTAGGTTTTAGGTTATAAGTTAAGGTTTAAGTTTTAGATTTAGGTTTAGGTTAAGGTTAGGTTATAGGTTATAAGTTTAGGATATAGGTTATAGGTTAAGGTTTTAGGTCATTGGTTTTGGTTTAGGTTAAGGTTATAGGTTTAGTTTAGGTTAAGGTTTAAGTTTAGGTTATAAGCTATAGGTTTAGGGAATTGAGAATAGGTTAGAGTTTAGGTTTAGGAAATCGGGTTCGGGTTCGGGATCGGGTCTAGGTTTGGGTTTCAAGTTTAGGTTTAGGTTTAGGTTAGGGAGTTGAGATTAGTATTAGGTGTAAGTTTAGGTTTAGAGATTTGATAATACATTTAAGTTTTAGGCTTAGGCTTAGGCTTTGGTTTAGGTTTTAGGTTAGAGGTTAAGGTTTAGGTTTTAGGTTTAGGTTAAGGTTAGGTTATAGGTTACAAGTTTAGGTTATAAGTTATAGGTTATAGGTTAAGGTTTTAGGTCATAGGTTTTGGTTTAGGTTAAGGTTTAGATTTAGGTTATAAGCTATAGGTTTAGAAAATTGAAAATTAGTTAACGTTTAGGTTTAGGAAATCAGGTTCAGGTTCGGGATCGGGTTTAGGTTTGGGTTTTCAAGTTTAGGTTTAGGTTTAGGTTAAGGAGTTGAGATTATGATTAGGTGTGGGTTTAGATTTAGGAATTTGAGAATATATTTAGGTTTAGGTTTTAAGTTATAGGTTAAGGTTAGGTTATAGGTTATAAGTTTAGGATACAGATTTTAGGTCATAGGTTTTGGTTTAGGTTAAGGTTATAGGTTTAGTTTAGGTTAAGGTTTAGGTTTAGGTTATAAGCTATAGGTTTAGGGAATTGAGAATAGGTTAAGGTTTAGGTTTAGAAAATCAGGTTTGGGTTCGGGATCGGGTTTAGGTTTGGGTTTTCAAGTTTAGGTTTAGGTTTAGGTTAGGGAGTTGAGATTAGGATTAGGTGTAGGTTTAGGTTTAGGAATTTGAGAATACATTTAGGTTTTGGGTTTAGGTTTAGGTTTTAGGTTATAGGTTAAGGTTTAGGTTAGGTTATAGGTTATAAGTTTAGGTTATAGGTTATAGGTTAAGGTTTTAGGTCATAGGTTTTGGTTTAGATTAAGGTTATAGGTTTAGGTTAAGGTTTAGGTTATAAGCTATAGGTTTAGGGAATTGAGAATAGGTTAAGGTTTAGGTTTAAGAAATCGGGTTCGGGTTCGGAATCGGGTTTAGGTTTGGGTTTTCAAGTTTAGGTTTAGGTTTAGGGTAGGGAGTTGAGATTAGGATTAAGTGTAGGTTTAGGTTTAGAAATTTGAGAATACATTTAGATTTTAGGTTTAGGTTTTAGGTTATAGGTTAAGGTTTAGGTTTAGGTTTTATATTTAGGTTAAGGTTAGGTTATAGGTTATAAGTTTAGGTTATAAGTCATAGGTTAAGGTTTTAGGTAATAGGTTTTGGTTTAGGTTAAGGTTATAGGTTTAGGTTTAAGTTTAGGTTTAGATTAAGGTTAAGGTTTAGGTTAAAGTTATAAGCTATAGGTTTAGGGAATTGAGAATAGGTTAAGGTTTAGGTTTAGGGTGTGGTTTAGGTTTAGGGATTTGAGAATGCATTTAGGTTTTAGGTTTAGGTTTAGGGAATTGAGAATAGGTTAAGGTTTAGGTTTAGGAAATCGGGTTCGGGTTCGGGATTGGGTTTAGGTTTAAATTTTCAAGTTTAGGTTTCAGTTTAGGTTAGGGAGTTGAGATTAGGATTAGGTATAGGTTTCAGTTTAGGGATTTGAGAATACATTTAAGTTTTAGGTTTAGGTTTAGGGAATTGAGAATAGGTTAAGGTTTAGGTTTAGGAAATCGAATTCGGGTTCGGGATCGATTTTAGGTTTGGGTTTTCAAGTTTAGGTTTAGGTTTAGGTTAAGGAGTTGAGATTAGGATTAGGTGTAGGTTTAGGTTTAGGGATTTGAGAATACATTTAGGTTTTAGGTTTAGGTTTAGGTTTTAGGTTATAGGTTAAGGTATAGGTTAGGTTATAGGTTATAAGTTTAGGTCATAGGTTTTGGTTTAGATTAAGGTTATAGGTTTAGGTTAAGGTTTAAATTTATGTTATAAGCTATAGGTTTAGGGAATTGAGAATAGGTTACGGTTTAGGTTTAGGAAATCGGGTTCGGGTTCGGAATCGGGTTTAGGTTTGGGTTTTCAAGTTTAGGTTTAGGTTTAGGGTAGGGAGTTGAGATTAGGATTACGTGAGGGTTAGGTTTAGGGATTTGAGAATACATTTAAGTTTTAGGTTTAGGTTTAGATTTTAGGTTATAGGTTAAGGTTTAGGTTTTAGGTTTAGGTTAAGGTTAGGTTATAGGTTATAAGTTTAGGTTATAAGTCATAGGTTAAGGTTTTAGGTCATAGGTTTTGGTTTAGGTTAAGGTTATAGGTTTAGGTTTAGGTTTAGATTAAGGTTAAAGTTATAAGCTATAGGTTTAGGGAATTGAGAATAGGTTAAGGTTTAGGTTTAAGGTGTGGTTTAGGTTTAGGGATTTGAGAATACATTTAGGTTTTAGGTTTAGGTTTAGGGAATTGAGAATAGGTTAAGGTTTAGGTTTAGAAATCGGGTTCGGGTTCGGGATTGGGTTTAGGTTATAAGTTTAGGTTATAGGTTTGGGTTTTCAAGTGTAGGTTTAGGTTTAGGTTAGGGAGTTGAGATTAGGATTAGGTGTAAGTTTAGGTTTAGGGATTTGAGAATACATTTAGGTTTTAGGTCATAGGTTTAGGTTTAGGTTTAGAAAATCGGGTTTGGGTTCGGGATCGGGTTTAGGTTTGAGTTTTCAAGTTAGGCTTAGGTTTAGGCTAGGGAGTTGAGATTAGGATTAGGTGTAGGTTTAGGTTTAGGGATTTGAGAATAGGTTAAGGTTTAGGTTTAGGTTTAAGTTATAGGCTTAGGTTATAAGTTATAGGTTATATGTTTAGGTTAAGGTTTAGGAATTCGGGTTCGGGTTCGGGTTAAGGTTATAGGTTATAGGTTAAGGTTTAAGTTTAGGTTATAGGTTTTGGGATTTGAGAATAGATTTAGGTTAAGGTCATAAGTTTAGGTTTAGGAAATCGGGATCGGGTTCAGGTTCGGGTTTAGTTTTTGGTTTTCAAGTTTTGGTTTAGGTTTAGGTTAAGGAGTTTTGATTAGGATTAGGTGTAGGTTTAGGTTTAGGGATTCTCTAATATTATCTACTATTGAACCTAGTATTATCTACTACATACTAGTAACATACAACCAATATGGGGCACCATACCATAAGCTACAAGAATTTCATGTCCCCCTACACAAGGTATCCTCCATTGATAACATATATATATATATATTATAAGTTTTTTATTTTCATTTACATTCCCAAATACATTCATCATTGTGTTTCGGATGGGCAAATTGAGTTTAACCAAATTTAAAGCATCAAAGCTAGGTGAATTCAATTATCCATTGTGAAAATTAAAAATGAATGTAACTTTGGTGAAGACAGGTTGTGAAATTGCAATCAAATGGAAGAAAAGAAACTATAGAGATACTATATAAGGTTTTTAAGGAGAAAAATCAATTAACCATGGTAGATCTTTTACTTGCCATTGATGATTTGGTGTTCAATGTATTTGATGAAACCACTGCAAAAAAAAATTGAGGGACAAATTACATAACTTGTACGAACGGAAATGATTGTCAAATAAGATTTTTAATTTAATGATATCCATACAACTTAAAGATGAAGAAAGTGTCTTCTTTCAAGAACACTTAAATTTATTCAATATTATAATTTACAGATTGATGACAATTTGTGTGAAGATTGGCGATGAAGAAAATATTGCACTCTTAATGAAGCCACGATCAATGAAGTTATCAATGACATTGACAAAAAGATCACGTAAGTGAATCATTTTACTGTAAAGAGGAATCATATGATCCTCACCCTGACAATACACATATGTGCTCAAGTTTCAGTTTGAACAAGTGGGGTTAATGTTTCAGTGACCCAAAACATTTTTTTGGTGGAACCATCTTAGATGGACCACAACCCAAAAATCTTCCAGATTGAAAGATTCACCAGCCTTCCAATTTTTGCTCCCCTTGTTGAATGTCCATCATTGCTGTATTTCATTTCCTTACTAACTTTCCATTTGCAGGCCACAAAAAAAAGTTGGGATTGTTGCCTTGCAGTTGTATGTGGACTGTCCACAACGGGTCCCATCAGATCAATGGATAGGGTCAGTGAACCATGAGCCTTACTTGTACATAGAATCTGTGGATACCATCCATCACGTTCTGGAAAAAGGGATCATATAATCTCTTGAAAACTCTTTTTTTCATCTCACCATATAATCCCCTGAGATTTCTTCTACTTAATATCATGTAAACCATATCTAAGTTTGCTAACTCCCAACTGTACATGGTATTGTAAAAATGCCAACCATTTGATCAACAACTACATGTCAACCATAAACATTAAGCTTTTTCAGGTCCATCATTGTGATCTTGCATAGCTCCTGTAAGATGTACTAAAATCAGTCTTGTGAATTATTGTATTGGATTTGCAGGCAAGTGGTTTCTCTGTGTACTGGGCTATTGGTTGTAACACTAGAAATGTTTTCAGCAAGTGTAAATTTGTATTGGAAATAGATACATAGGATCCACCCAAACTGTAACTTTGATTTGCTTACAACCATTTTTCATATTGGGAATTGAAATAGTGCAATTTTCTAACATTTCAATTCCATCAATGAATCGAGAAGAGGTATTTGGGCAATAGGGACAGCCATTATCAACTCCATCCTCCATTTGCAGCCATTGGTATGGTCGCGAGGATAATGCCACTTGACATGATTTTGGGCTATTGCTCACCCTCACAGTGACGCTACATTAACGATACGGAACATTTTCCGTGTCACATGGAATGTTAGAGACAGAAAGAAATGGCAAAGGGTTCCCTTCTACTGTCATTTCACTACAATATTTGTAATGGAGAATTTGGGAAATGATACCATGCATGCAATGTGGATTATGTAAGAGATGTCATGCAGTGTAGACATGATTCAAAGGTTGATGCCATCATGAAGATCAGCTGTGACCCATGCATCAAGTGGCAGCCACACTGTAACTGTATAAACTCAATGGAAAGCAAAATCATCTCCCTCAATGTACAGGTATGGCCCACCTAATGAGTTTTAAGGACAGGACCCACCTTTTACAAGACTCCAATGTGCGACAGATGACTAGTTGGCAATAAGATGGGTTAACTAGATGTCTGGCAATGTGCATTAGGTGGCAAAACAGAGATGGGCTGGCAAAACAGAGATGGCATGGATATACAACACATACATGAAGGTGGACCGCATGAAACAGTCGAGATAGAAATGCCTACCTAAATCCCCAAATCCCCAAATCCCTAAATTTCCAAATCCCCAAATCCGTAAATCCCCAAATGTTTCAATCAGTATTGAGATTGACAGAGATTAAGAGAGAGAGAGAGAGAGAGAGAGAGAGAGGGCGTGCATGGGTGGGGCCCTCAAAGAGATGGAATATCAATAGGCAAGTTGCTGCTACTACCAAAAAACAAAACAAAAAAGGGAGGCAAGGCAGCAGATGGAGAATGCCACAGTTGAAGGGCACGTTTGGATGAACCTCCAAATCAGTATTGGATCAACATCATTAGTGAAACCCATCCACTTTATGCTTGAGGTGACACAGAAAATGGAAACCGCATTAAGCAGGTTCCCATTTTCATGCTTTTTCAACCCCAAATCCGTAGTAAGACAACAGCAGGTAATACTTGTTCTTATCTCATTATCATTTTAATGTGCTTGCCTATAAATAGAACTAAAGAAATGAAAGAATTAATATTTAATAAAGATGAAGTACTAGTTCCAGTGAAGCAAAAACATGCCAATAAACTGTTCAGATACCGGCAAATCATAACTAGATTCTCACAGGAAAAGAAAAAGAGCAAACAAGCCGTTGCAAAAATTTGTAGTGCAGAGGCACCATAATTTACCCCACAGAAAGAGACATTACCAAAATCGCAAGAGAGAAAAATGCAGAAAAGTCTTCTCAAGAGAACATACAAAAATAGGGTAGATTAATCTTTAAAAAGTTGTATGAATGTTCCGTCATTTTTCATTACTTGTCATAATATTACAATAACAAAGGTTTTCCATGAAACTTTTAAAAAAAAAAAAAGAAAAATTTTTTGGGACAGTTCACTGAATGGGACCTTTTATGCATTTACACTATCATTTTTACACCTTTTATGAATGGTATAATGTTTGCACTGAATTGACTTTTTTTGGTTGGGACAGTTCACTGAATGGGACTGTTAAAAACACAAGCCTGTTACCTGATATAAAACAATAATAACCGGGAATGGAACATACCTTATGAATATTTCCTATGTTTGCTCCACCTTTACCCATCACTTTACCCACTGCATGGGCCACGATGACAATCTCTTGGGTTGAAGGCAGTCTGTACAAATGAAAATATACAAAGAGCAGGCTTTGATAAAAATTAAAATAATCAAATAACCAGCCTAAAGCAGAGGCAAAACTCTAAGATATGAAATACAAACCCTCCATACGGCTTTGAAGAATATGAAGGAATAGATCCATAGCCGTTCTCCCCAACCTTCATTTAAAGAAAAAATAAAAGGAGATGAGTTACCTAAGAAGGGAAAGATGTTGCATTATTGCAAATAAGTTCTAGCAACTAACATCAACCAGTGGCTCGGACAAAAACTATCAAGGTTAATCATGGCCAAGAAACTGAAAAACAACTAAAGAGATGCATCATGCTATATAATGCCCTACTGTTTGGTTGCTAGGGAATTCATTCCATGGTTTATGTTTCAGGGAGAATGTTAGAGTTGGTATAGTATTTCTCCAGGAATGAATTTTTTTTTTAGTTGATACAGTCTTTTCTGAGGAAACTGGCAAAAGTCAAGAGTTTTATTTCAATTTCCTAGGTTTTTTACATTCAGGGAAAAAGGTGTACAAGCTACACTTTCGAGTGGGCTCCACGAACAACATCGGGCTCACCTATCATATCGGAAGATAGAAGATTGAAATGGGGAATGAAAAAAATCAGAGCATGCCAAGCAACCACTCAAAATGCAGAAAACTTCAGCTTCTACGCCTCCTTGCGAACCAGTAGTAAGGAGACAATTCCTACTCACCCACTTCTCGGGCCCCATGCTCACCCTCTGCCAGCTACTATCCTTCACCCTGCATTATCCAGATACCCTAAACAAACAAACAAACAAAAAACCTGCAGCCTAAGTCTCTACAACAGATAGACCAGATCTGTCCAGCTCTCCCATACAAAGTCTTTGAACGTAGCCCATCTGCTACTGAGAAAATCATTTCCTTTGGCAATTGCATCTAATGACTGAGCAACAATGCAGACAACTAGAAAAATTTACAGACAATGTATATGATCATCTCTCCTCTCTGTCAGCAGCATTCACTAATTTGCAACTGCAGGCTCTGCTTAAACCCTCATGGGGAAATGGCGTGAGATCCTGGTCTTTCACTAGGTGGGCCATCATGGGTATGTTCCCTACTATAATAAAATAAAATAAAATTTGGATGGTTAGTTCATCAGGTAGTCTAGTTGAATGTGGACATATGCACATTCACCAATTGACCACCTACAAAATAAATGGCTGAGATCTTTCACATGTGTGTGGAACTAGTATTAGGCACAGGACCAATTGCAATTCCATCCCACCTAATCCCTTCTAATCCCACTGCCCAAACACGCCCTAAATCCCCAAATCCCCAAATCCCTAAATCGATATTGAGATTGAGAGAGATTGAGAGAGAGAGAGAGAGACCTCACTGTCGTAAATGACCTTCAACCGAGCTTCAGAGAGAGAGAAAGGGCGTGCGTGGGTAGGGTGTTTGGCAATGGACCGCAAGAGACGGAGAGGGAGGGACGGATTGGGGAATAGAGACACACAGAGAGAGAGAGAGAGAGAGAGAGATTGGGGAACGAATAGAGGGAGGGAGGAAGATGAGAGCTGGAGCAAGATCGGGAGAGAGATAGGGTTAGTGAATGGGGGGAGAGAGAGAGAGAGAGAGAGAGATGAAAAAAAAATGGGCGCGGCTCTGTTTTGAGCGCGCGCCCAACGTTGGGAAACAGTGGTCGATGCTGCGTGGGACCCACCATGATGTATGTGTTGCATCCATGCCGTCCATCTCTTTTTACAGATCATTTTATTACATGAGACGAAAAATGGGGTATATCCTAATCTCAAGTGGACCACATTACAGGAAACAGTGTTGAATAAGCGTCGACCATTAAAAATATTTTGGGGGCCATAAAAGTTTTGGATCAAGATGATTTTTGTTTTTTCCCTTCATCTGGGCCTATATGACCTAATCAACATGTTGGATGTCAAATAAACAGTACAATGGGCCTTAGGAGGATTTTAACAGTGGATATCCAATCACTATTGTTTTCATATGGTGCGGTCCACCTGAGATTTATATCCCTCTTATTTTAGGATCAAGCGATAAAATGATCTTTAAAAATGGATAAATAGAATGGATGAAACACATACATCATGGTGGGGCCCACAGAGCACTAACCACCAGCCACAGGGATGGTGGCTGTTGGATGTCAAATAAACAATACAATGGGCCACAGAGCGTCGACCATTAAAAACATTTTGGGGGCCATAGAAGTTTTAAATCAATTTGTTCTCTATGCTGGGGTCCACTGGAACTTTGGATTTAACTCGTTCTTTAGACATTGCCCTAAAATGATCTCTCCAAATGGATGGAAGGTGTGGATACAAAACATACATCATGGTGGGGCCCAAGAATGAGAGGTATATAAATCTCAGGTGGACCACACCACATGAAAACAATAGTGATTGGATATCCATCATTAAAAATAAGATAGATTTAGCTATCAAGTGGACCACACTGTAAAAGGCAGTGGAGGATCGAACGTCTACCATTGAAACCCTTTTAGGGGTCATGGAAGTTTTGGATCATTACGAAATTTATTTTTCCTCTTCATCCAGGTCTTTGTGACCTTATGAATAGATTGGATGGAAAATAAATGTTACGGTGGGCCCAACAAAAGTTTTAACGGTGAAAATCAATTTTCTGTTGCTCTTTGTGGTGTGGTCCAGTGATCTTTGGATATGATTTTTTTTTTTGGATAACGGTCCGAAATGATCTTGAAATATGGATGAACGTTGTGGATATAATAAATACGTAACCGTGGGGCCCATGTAACTTTGATATCTTTTGAACCATTCGTACAACACGAAGTTCGAGGAGTGTCAGCGCTCGTCTTCGAGCAGCGGCCGATCCGCTTGAAGGAAAAAGTAGGGGCATTTTCGACCTTTGGCAAGGCGTCCGTACAGCTGGGGCGTATTCTGGCACGGGAAAATGAGGTGGGCGTAGTCTTGTAAATGGGCCATAAATGGGTCGTACAGTCGTAAATTTCTCTATTAGAGGAGTCGCGCTGGGTAACTCGCGCCAGGCACGTTGGGGTTACTTTCGCAAACTTAGTGCCACGTGGGAGGAAATTTAACTAGATCCACCCCAGCCATCAGAAATGATGCCTTATGTTAATCATTTACTATAGAAATCATGATCATCCAAAACTTTAGGGACCCAAGAAGGGTGTCATAGATCTGATGGACGGTGTGGATTTCATACAATACCCCAAGCTAGTGAAAATAACCTACATTTTGGGGGCCATAGAAGTTTTAAATCAATTTTTTCTTTGTGTTGGGGTCCACTGGAACTTTGGATTTAATTCGTTCTTTAGACATTGCCCTAAAATGATCTCTCCAAATGGATGGAAGGTGTGGATACAAAACATACATCATGGTGGGGCCCAAGAATGAGAGGTATATAAATCGCAGGTGGACCACACCACATGAAAACAATAGTGATTGGATATCCATCATTAAAATCCTCCTAAGGCCCACTTTACTATTTATTTGACATCCAATCCGTTTATTAGGTCATATAGGCCCCAACAGAGCTCTTTGTTGCCCAGCTCCTTTGGCCTAACCTCAACCAACCTGATGCCAAACTTAACCTTGGGTCTACTTTGGTTTATATATTGTATATCCATATGGTCCATTTGTTTTGCCAACTCATTATAGGATATGAGTCCAAAAATGAATCATTTTCAAATCTTAAGTAGACTACAACATAAAAAACAATGGTAATTAAACACCCACCATTAAAAACTTTATATGGGCCCACGTTAGTACCCACTGTATAAAAATTAATATCTCAGGTGCACCACACCACATGAAAACAATAATGATTGCATATCCATCATTAAAATCATCCTAAGGTCCACTGTACTGTTTATTTGACATCCAATATGTTGATTAGGTCATACATGGCCAATTGAAGGGGAAAAACACAAATCAATTTGATCCCAAACTTTTATGGCCCCAAAATATTTTTTTATGGTTGACGCTCATTCAACACTGTTTCCTGGAATGTGGTCCACTTACGATTTGGATATATCTCATTTTTGGTCTCATACCGTAAGATGATCTTTAAAAATAGATAGACGACATAGATTAAACACATACACCATGGTAGAGCTCACAAAGCACCAACCACCAACCATTAGATGGTGTCAGGGGGAGTAGTCAATCCGTTCCCCTTATTTGTGGTGTGGTCCATTTAATCTTTGGATATGATTCATTTTTTGGATAATTCTCTAAAATTATCTCGAAAAATGGATGACTGGTGTGGGTTGATCCCAAATTTTCATTAAATCCAAAACTCAAGTGTACCATGCCACGCCAAACGGTGTGGAATAATGATTTCTACTGTTGATACCTTCCTTAGGCCCACAGTAATGTTTATTTGACATCCAACATGTTCACAATATCAAAAAGATATAAATGAAGTGATATCTCATAACCTAAAGGGGACACATCAAATCCACGGTATTGATGTTCAACACACATCATGATGGGGCCCACAAAACTTACTAACATCAATTCTTAGGTTCTCACAAGGTCAATAAATTGGGTCACAATTTTGACCAGAATATTTGGCCCATTTTACATGTCTGATCCATTCACTCTATTTTACTGATCATTACCCTCAATTTGACTAATTACTCGCCCCGATCATGCTACACATGGAAAGATATTGGGCAAATAAGATTGATGAACAATTCGAGTGAATTTTGATTTAAACATCTGAAGTTATTTACTCTTCAATTTGGACAGATCAGATTGTCCAAAAACGGTTAAAGGTTGTTCATAATATCAAAAATATATGAATGAATAGAAAACACAAACATTAGCTTGATCCAAAATTTCTATGACCTCCAAGAAATTTTAAATGGTAGAGGTTCAATCACACTATTTTCCTGTGGTGTGGTCCACTTGAGCTTTGGATATGCTTCCTTCTTTTTTTCTTTAGACCTCAAATTATCTGTTAACATGGATAAATTGAGTGGATAAAATAAATAAATAATGGTGGACCCCACAGAGTTTACTCTGGTAAGGGTAACGAGTAACTCACCTAAACATAGTGGAGAAGGGTTTCCTTCAAACATTCATAATCATATATTGAGCCTGCCTAAATGTGATTCACATATCCAACCCACTCATTATGTGTGTCCAACTTGGATGAGGGGCCTGCCTAAAAATTTCTTTGGTCGCTAAAAGTGACTTTTAGCGACAAAAATAAGTTTCGTCACTAAAAACCCTCTTTCTCGTAGAGACATCATCAAAATCTCACTTTTGTTATCTAACTTTTCAATCTTTCTTGTCAAAATACAAAATTTAGTTTTCTTTTTTAAAATATATATTTTTTTACAATTTGTCAATTTTTTTACAATTTTGTTTAATTTTTAAAATTTTCATTTTCAAAATATCATTTTTTTAAACTCACTTTTGTTATATAACTTTTTAATTTTTCTTGTCAAAATACAATATTTAGTTTTCTTTTTTAAAAAATATATTTTTTTTACAGTTTGTCAATTTTTTCACAATTTCGTTTAATTTTTTATATTTTGTTTTTCAAAATATCATTTTTTTTATTGAAATATTTTTTTTCAAAGTTATCAACATTATTCAAAGTTCTTAATTTTTTTTTTCAAAATGTAGATTTTTATAAAATCACAAATGACCACACCGTTTCTAATACGGACGTCCAGTAACCGTCTCAAATGACCACACATAAGAGGGTCAAAGACCGTCTCTAATGCGAACAGTCTTTGACCATCTCTGATGAGGTATATAAGACGGTTAAAGACCGTCTTAAATCATTTGTGAACGCAGAACATTTAAAGACAATATTAGGGACGGTCAGGAGCCGTCCCTAATTTTAAAGACGATTTACGGCCGTCTCTAAAGCGTCTTTAAACCAAGAAATTTTAGAGACGGTCCAGAACCGTCTCTAAATCTGTCATTTTTTTTCATTTTTCACGTAGTGATGCACTAATAGATAGATATGATTAGAAGTCTGTTCAACGGTCACTAATGGTCGATCGGGGCTACGACTACATGGATATGAGTAGGTAAATATCCTTACTTCATTTGTGAAGTTTGGTCGTAAACCGACGGTTTGAAATCCTCGACTTTGCATAAGAGTGGATGACCTAATTCACTTAAGTTTCAGCTTCTTCATTTAGGGTATTTACACTTCTCGTACACTCTTCCTTTGGCTTAAGTTGAGCGGTTCTGGATAGTACCCAAGTCTGACTCCCACAATAGATGCCGAGCCCAGTAAGACGGACATTATTCTATAATTTTTGAACTAGTGGCCCACCAACGAGCAGTTTAGAGCTTATTCTAAAAATCAGGGCATTTCTGAAATAAATTAGGTATTGAGATTTATCGTGGGTAATGATTAGGGTTTGGATTAACTATGTTCATAGTGTGGCCTATTTATGGCTAGTGAAAGTGGAGATTTGGTCATGATTACTCTAAACCGTTAGTTTTAGGTTAAAAGAGTAACGGAGTAAATTTGGTCTATTAGTCAAGATCGGAGCCTTATCCAACTCGGATTCGGTTAGATCTTTAATTTAGTTATGATTGTCTTGATTAGTTAGTGATGGGTGGATTAGATTTGGGTCTTATGTGAGTAAATTATGGGACTAAACTTGATGTTCAAGTGATCGGGTGGATTCGTTGGCTTCCTACAGTTGATTAATCGAACTTGTTTGGTTCTTTATTAGTACTACCCGTGTATAAACAAACATTGAGTATTAATGGTCAGTAAGTGATATTATAAGTTAATTACGTACAAAAAAAAAATTAAGAATTTTTAGAAATCCAAAACAGTGAAAATTCAGGACGTTACAAGGGGTGCCCAAATTAAGGCCTTATATAATTTCAAAAGTAGTGCAAATGGCTCTAAGGGCTAGCTTCTCATTATACTATCCCTAAGGGAGGGTATTTCTAACCTCTAGGGCCCACTATGGGATATACAAGTTGATATACACCTAATGATAATTGGCCCTAGTAGTGATATATGTATGGATACGATCGACTTAACATTTGGATGCGTCGATCAACGGGTATGATCAGAAGTCAATTCAATGGTTATCGATGGTCAATTAGGGCTACAGTTATATAGATATGTGCAAGGTATTAACTAAGTTGTTTTCCTAAATTTGGTCATGATTTAACGGTCCAAAAGTCATAACTTGGGCAAAGATCAAATGTAAATAATTAACCTAAGTTCTTGATTAAATTTAGAAATATTCGCACATCTCATGCACTGACCTTGCTAGTCCAAGTTGAGTGATTCTATACATTATCCCAACTCACCACCCACGATGGACATCTAGCTCGCCAAGATAAACATTATTCTATAGTTTCGAGACTAGTAGCCCACTAACGAGTAGTTTGGAGCTTATTTGGATAATCATGACATTTCTTGAATGAATTAGGTATAGAAATTTCTTATGCGCAATTATTAGGGTTTGGATTAGCGAGTTTCATGGTGTGGCCTATTCGCAATTAACAAAAATAGCTATTCGTTGATAATCACTTTAAATCGTTAGTTCTTAAGCTAAAAGGATAATTGGGTCACTTTGGTTTGTTAATTAAAATCTGACCTCTAGTTCTCTCGACATTGAGTAAATCTTTATTTAGTTGTAGTTGTCTTGATTTGGGCCTTATGTGAATAAATCATGAGGCTAAACTCAATATTTAAGTTATCGAACAGATTCGTTGGCTTCCTACGGTTGACTAATTAGATTTGTGCAGTTCTTTAATAGTACAATCCACATATAGGCTCACCTCGAGCGTCAAAGGTCAGTAAGTGACAAAATAGGTTAGTTATATCGAAAAAAATTTAAAAATTTTTAAAAATCTGAAATAGCAAAAATTCAAAACATTACACATGTTCAACATGAAAAGGGCTTCAAAAAATTAGGAGAACAACGTGGTTAGGCCAAATTAGACACTTACTATATTTGGCCAAAAACCATGAAGTCTAATAGGAATCATGACCGTTTATAAATAGTAAGTTTACTATTTATAGTAAGTCATGTTTTTAGGGAATCTAAGTTGGAAAATCCATCCTAAGTTTGAGTTCACTATTAAAGGATTGTAATTTCATTCTTTATCATCGATCAATTTATTTTGAATTATTAAAAATTATTTCTATTTTCATCCCTCGTGAATTTGAGGAATCTCTGTGAGGAGTCCAAAAAAGCTCCATGGATTCGGAGTAATTATCCCCGAGGAAGACAATGATCGACCTCATCACATCCTTCTCTACGTCATGAGGCAACGTGCCCACTATGTCTATAAGAGACCCGTCGAGAGAACATATCTTATCACAAATATGGCGATGATCTTCCCGGTGAGGTCGTCTCTCATATTCCTTTTAAATGGGAGATTTTCCCAGAGATGTTCGAAAAGGTTGTAGCATTCTAGAAGATTTCGAAGATCCAAAGATCAAACCGATGTCCAAGCGAACTTAGTTACAATTTGGACCCAAATCAGGAGAAATGGGTACATCATTCAAGTTAGGTCTGTAACCATGCCCCAATTACAATGAAAAGAACGGGCAACAGATTTAAAGAAGGATAGGATCTAGTCAATAACTGATTAGTGTCGAACAAGTTTCGACCACTCATCAAGAAGATTGGAAGAGTTAGAGAGACAACCTAGAGGCCATAGTGGGTGATCTGATCCGACAATCATGGTCCCATCATAGCTAAAAGAATGAAAGATCTTAACCCAACGGATCTGGTCCATTGTCGGTAACAAATCAATAATAGGTGTCGATTACCACTCTAACGGTTAGGAATTGAGTGATCTAGACCTGGTTGCGTAGATGGATGGTTATGATGGGTCTTAAAGAAGAATGTTCCTTTGGGTAGTGTGAGTCATATAGGGGAGCATTTACATTTAGGAGTGGATATTGGAGATCTGACTCTCGTAGACTTTTCGAAGATCTTCTTGATTAAGACTTTCCAAATCTTCCTAAGAGACTTTCTTAGCTAGAAAGCCAGTGACTTGAGTGCAAAGGATCTATAAGAAACAAGGAAACCTTAGCAAGGGTTTCACCACCTCGGTAATTTATCAAATGAGCAATCCAATAAGAGCTCGAGGCCTCATGCCAAACACATCAACTTTTTCTTCTTTTCTTTTCTTAGTATAGCTTAGCTTAGTTCACAACTAGTGTCTATCGGGTCCCACTACAATACCTTAGGAGTAGAAATAATCTTTCTCCAATCTTAAGTTGTAGATCATAATCATCTAAGTTCCAATTTGGTTTATCACACCCGTCTTTTGTAACATCCTGAATTTTTACTGTTTTGAATTTTTAAAAATCCATTAATTTTTTTATTTAATTAACTTATAATATCACTTAATGACCTTTATCACTCAATGTTAGTTTATTCAGGGGTGGTGCCAGTAAAGAACTGTACTAGTCCGATTAATCAACTGTAGGAAGTCAACGAATCCGCCCGATCACTTGAACATTAGGCATAGCCCCATAATTTACTCACATAGGATCTAAATCTAACTGAGTCATGGTTAACTAATCAAGACAATCATGAATAAATTAAAGATCTAACCGGGGCCGAGTCAAATAAGGCCCGAATCTTGACTAATAGATCAAATCAACTCCGTTACTCTTTTAGCCTAAAAGCGACGCTCTAGAGTAATCATGACCAAATCTCCACTTTCACTAATTATAAATGGGTCATCCTATAAACATAGTTAATCTAAACCCTAATCACCGCCTATGAGAAATCTCAATACCTAATACTGTAACACCCCAAATTTTGGCTAATCTGGGATTAGACGTCCTTAGGCAATGGGTTAACTAAAACACCTGAGAAATCGCTCAGAACCCAATTCCATAGCCAAAGAAATCACGTAGGATAAATTCCTTTGGAAAATAAGTGTAAGTTAGCTAGCGCGACGCTAAAGTAGCTGGAAAATAGTCCCTGATCACTTTAAATACGTTCTACAAGACCCAAATCGAGTAGAACCAATGACTCTATAATACTCTATAACCTGGGATCAAACTCTAAACCGGTTTGTTCTCTGGACCGCTTTGAATCTTTGTATTGGATCTAGACCGTGCGTCGAAAGTCCGATACCTCCTATCTTAGACCGTTAGAACCGCCTAGCTAGACTTGACACTCATTTCAAAAATCAAGTCAAACCGATAATCACAGGCCATTTCATTGAGCCCGGACCGAAGAGAGTGCGAATAGGGACAGAATTGGAATTTCAAATTCAAATCTGGCACACGACTTGACGCGTCAGTATTGAGCGTTCTGGCCATCAGAATTCAGCTAGATTACACCCTCGGATCAGGAGAAATTTCTATTTTATATCATGAGACTTTCAGCCCTGATCTATGTGCGGTGACCACTGAACTGAAACTGGTCCGCCACGTGCGATCTATGGACCCAGCCGGACTGAAAACTTAATACGTGCTAGATCTGGTACGCGTGAGCTTAAGTCTGATCGCATTCGGCCAGGAGACCACCAGAAAGCATCTTTTGGACCGAAACAGCCCCGAATTGGATATACACTAAGTAAACTTTATTCCCGAGCCTATTTCGGGCGTTTTTAAGCTTATAAAAGGGGTTGAAACCCTTACTCCTCTCTCCCATCCGAAATTGCAAAAAGCCCTAGATTGGGAGAGAAAAAAGGTGAGAGTTTGTGAGAGAGAGTGGGAATGATTTTCCTGCCACCTGCTGCTACTGCTGCACATGCTTAGGCGACGCACTCCGATCACTTTTTCGGCGATTCCAACACACTTCTAGGTAAGAAAAACCCTAACTACTTGCTGATTTGGGAATTTCTTTGATTCAAATAGAATAGTAGCTGATGTACATGTGTATCAGGTTGTCTGATCGCCGTAGACGAAGCGTATACGCTCCGTTCGAATCACTTCACCTATAAGAAAAAAGGTGCGGATTTTAGACGCTTTGATTAACTATTTTCAAAGCTTTCAATGTCGTTTAATAGTAGATTCTTGACGGCAACGCCGTTTGACATGTACAACATGCTGTTCGTTTCCTGTTTCGTAAACCAACGAAGAATATGAGATTTAGGGCATTTTAGTCATTTGTAGGAAGTACTGTTTTCATCCATAATTTGCTGATGTGATTGACATGGCTTCTTGCCGCATTAAGATATTAGGAATACGTGCATAATTAGTTTGGCGAAGAGATTCGCCAAATTACGCACTTCGGGTCGACATGCTATATGTAGACTTAAGTGTGTAGTGTATGTGTTTGTATAAATGCTTGTATTCGTATGTATTGGATTAAATGATGTTATGAATTAGTTTGAGATTGATTTCTCAATTAATATGCTGACATAAATGATTTCCCACATGTTGACTATATGCATGATTCCATTATATGCATGAAATGTATGTGTTTGAAGATTTGCTTAAGTTGTATGTAATAACATGTGTTAACATGCTCACATGGTTGTATTTCATTTTCATTACCCTTACACAACTGTTGATGTGATTCTATGATTGTTTGGGACTATGCCTAGTCCAGGCAGTCGGTAACTGAACGAATTCGTGGTTAGCTTATCTTCGCCACGAACGACGCATCGATGAACGCGAGCCGTGTTCTGGAATTGGCGGCAGTGGTTAGGCCACACGAAGTATTTTACGCACTTCATGTTGTTCGACTTGAGATGCGATCGTGTTAGTCGAGCCCGTCAAGTAACCCGACTGGCCGTTGTATGTTCACCCTGCATGAGTCATAACTACTTGAACCTAGGGTACTGAACTTACCATTGTAAACCCTGTTAACCATGGTACCTTGATCCACGAAGACTCATGAGCCGGACATGGTGGTATGGGACACCGTGGTCGAGCTGTCGGCCTACGCTGGGGCCACAAACCTCCCCGTAGTGACCAGTGAGCACCTAGACTCGTGAGCAGATTATGGTGGTATGGGACACTATATTCTTGCTGTCGGCCTACATTGATAAGGTGATGGGGGAGCGGAGCAACGAGTGCATGCAACAGCCCTGGCAGCCCTTTGTAGTGACCGCGAGCGTATTCTGAGTCTACGGGAGGTGACGACCCTTCAGTAGCAGTAGAGTACAGTAGGCCTGTATTGATAAGGTGATGGGGGAGCGATGCAACGAGTGCGAGCAACAGCCCTGGCAGCCCTTGCAGCGACCTACAAAAATATACATCGTATGAGATTACTAGGAGTGACGACCCTAGACAGGATCTGTGTTGGGATTGATACAAGGAAAGTACCTTAGTTTCTCAATCCTGTTGTTTGAATGGACTAATAACAATTCGAAAATCATATCACCATAACATTGCATGTGCCTGGAAGATGTGGAGCACTCTAGGGAGTGTGGCATGCTGCGGTCGTAAGATGTTGCCGTATGAGGGAGATCGTCGGTGAGGGCATACATCACGTCATGTCATATTGCATTAACAACAGTATTAGGATTGTTTGATTTACTGCTTTACTATTATCGCATGATTGATTTGATAACATGCTAATCTCTGCTCTCTTATCCCACTGAGTTGATCACTCACTCCCACGTTACGGGATGGTGTTTCCGGACACCCACCAGTCCCTATTGTGATTGCAGATGATGGCGCGGCCTGCGAGGCGGAGCTGGACTTGATGATGATGAGGAGGATTCCTCCTTTATGCGTGATCTGATTGACGGGATTACAGGGATGTTGATTAGATACCTTGACACTTGTCATTTTATATTTTTAGAGCACTCATGTATATTCCTTTTTATTCACTTTTGGAGCATACATGTATGTATATAACCTGGTAATATGTTCACACTTTGGAGACATACAACAGTTTACATATGTTATACCTACTATCACAGTCTTCCGCTTGCAAATTTAATAGTCTCTGGAGTATGATATGCTGTTCTGGCTTAATCTCACTCATGTTTAATACATTATCACAGACAACATTCAATCATACATATCTATGTTGCATAAATAATATTTTGGAACTCGGGAGTGGTGTTTTTACTCGACCCCCCGATTTTCGGGATGTTACAAATACATTCCAAAAATTCTCTGAATTTTCAAACAAGCTCTAGACTGCTTATTAGTGGACCACTAGTTCCAAAACTATAGAATAATGTTTGTCTTACTGGGCTTGATGTCCATCGCAAGACATCCAGTTGAGGTCTTGACTCGAATCGCTCAACTTGGACTTACAAGGTCAGTGTATGAGTTATGTGAATACTCTTGAAACTAACTAAGAACTTAAGTCACTTATCTGCGTTCAGTCTTTTCCCAAGTTGAGGATTTCAGACTGTCAGTTTACAACCAAACTTTACCCATAGAGTAAGGATATTTTCATGCTCATATCCATATAGCCGTGACCCCGATCGACCATCGGTGACCGTTAAATAGATTTTTAATTATATTTATCGATCGGCGTATCTAAATGGCGGGCCGATCATGTCCATACGTAGATCATCATTAGGTCTAACTATCCTATGATGTATATTAACATATACACCCCATAGTGTGTCCTAGAGGCTAGAAAAATCCTCCCATAGGGATAATATAGTAAAAACCCAACACTTGGGGCCATTTGCACCAAATCTGGCATTATAAAAGGGGTTTCTTTTGGGCACCTCTCTCCCCATACGATTTTTTCCTAGAAAAGGGAAAGAGAGAAGAGAGAAAATGGAGAAAGGAGAAAGGAAGAAAAGAGGAAGGGAGAGTGAAGAAGAGGGAAGGTAGGCCATAACTCTAGTGAGGCCCAAAAGAGATCGATTCTTGTAACTCCTCACATCTTCCTCAACAAATCCTTCACTCACAACCGGAAGAGTCCCTCTCCACTGATTAAGTAGGTAAAACCCTCATCTCTTAGAAATCCCTCATGTTGAGGGTGGATTCATATGGGATTCTAACATGCAAATACATTGTCTTAGGATTCCGGTCGATTAACACCAAGTTCGGCGTTCTTAGGTGGTTTTCTAAGTCTTCAATGATCCATAGGTGCGGACTATTAACCTTAGGTGGCCTTGCACTAATTGTAGTATGAATGTAATGATTTTGTTTGGTTTGGGTGATGCATTTGGAGAATGTAGGGAAAATCTAGAAATTGTTGGTTTGTTTGAAATTGTATAAAATTGTATGTCACGTTGATTCTCTAATATGATGTTTTTCTTGCCTCTCACATGATTTGGTACAAATTGATGATCTCATGTTTATGTCTTGTCTGGTTTAGTTCATATGTTTTTGCCCTATATCATGTATGCCTTATTAATCCCTATGCAAATTGATTCTATGAGATATATGGGATGTTTAGCATCCTCACTAACCCACACATCACATATGCACCTTTGTTTCATAATATTGTTAGCTTGCTTGTAGAAATTATAAATTGTAAGTGAGAAATATGGATGCACGATATCGCCTATGCTAGTTGATAACGCTGATATTTAGCATGTTATGGATGATTATCAACCCTTTGGTTGGTCAGAAAAATGAGGAGAGTGAGGGTAGTCTCGTTGGTAGGACTACCCTGGGTTAAACCCATGGGTTTGGAAGAGTGTGAAAGGACGGCAGTAGTTAGACTACATGGGTCATTCTTACCCAATGTCGTCTGTCACATGTTTTTCTAAACTTGTATGGTATAGCCTGTTACTGACCAATCTTGCTTAATAACCTTGGTTGCTCACATATGTATGGAACCTGGAATACCCTACTACCGTTATAGCCCATTGATAACCGAATTAAAATCGGTACACCACCTCGTGAGCTGGGCATGGTGGAATGAGACACTGTGTCTGAGCTGTTTGTAAGACCCGTATCTTAGTCCGTACCATTCCGTAGACTTTCGCGGTCTTACCGGTCGAACTCCAGCAACCTTCGACCCTTAACCAATATTTACGTGCAACCCTGATTTGTATACCATCAACCTGTATCGACTCAACCCAAGACCTTCATCATAGCGACCGCGCCGTTGCTGCAGTTCCGATGCAGCGACTTGCGCACCGATGCGATACCCTTGTCAAGAGATGTGGCCTAACGTTCGGTGCGAGAAAAACGCCGCGCGTTGCGAAACCCAAGAAAATCTCTACGAGGTGTCACATCAATCCCATCAATCAATCAATCCCATCACATCACATGTCAAATACATGTCAAGCACACATCACTTTTTCACCCTTCCCAAGCAAGCCTCAAAAGTTAAGAAATTCTTACAAAGTCATGCCTTTCTTACACAAAAGGCCACCAAAGTCAAAAGGTGTCTTACATACCCATCACCACCACATTCATCACCCATCACTCTCTCTCCCTTTACAACTCTTTCTCTCTTTCTCATTTTAAAAAAAAAATCCAAGCAAGACTCCATACGTATGAGCTCTCCAAGTATTCCCAAGCAACAAAGGTGGCCCACTTTCCTACCCCATCATCTCCCATCCTAGCATCCATTCCTCATCTCATCCATTGAAATCAAAGCTAAGGTGCTAAGGAACCCATTGGAGCAAGAAGATCGAACGGTGGGTGCATGATAAGAGTAGTTTTTCATATTTTTTTTAGATGGTCCAAGTGAGGCCAACCGATCAATGGTTTGGATCTCACTTGGCACCCTAAGATGTGGCCGATGGTCCACTAGGATTATCATGATCATTCCATGATGGGGCCATTCTCCATGGCCCCCATCATGATATTTATTTTCTTGTATACTTAGGGTCATCTAGACTGTCTATTTTAGTGGAGAAGGGATCTCCACCGTTGGATTTTAATTTAATGAGCCCATGTATAATGGGACCCACTTGATGTATGTTTCAAATCATGCAAGGGAGGGCCCATAGTGGCGGGGTCCCTCCATCACTCAATCTCTCTCTCTTTCTCCCTCTTTCTCTCTTTCCCTATTTTGTAGCTCACTTAATGAGTTGTGAGATGTCTAAACCGTTCATCAAAGGGGCCTTACCTTGATGTGGGCCTCATGCCCACCATCCAATCATTTGGTGGCCCACCCTGGAAGCATGTATGAGGGTGGGGCCCACCTTAAATATATGTGTTATATACAACTGTCCAGCGTCCAGGGACACTGGACGTTGCCAACAAATGAAGTGTGAGCTGACCGTGGGTGTACTGACGGCAGTAAGACAAAACAAAATTTGAGTTTTGGGAAGGGCTGTACATGTAGGCCCCACCTCAATGTATGTTGTTAATCCAAGCCGTCCATTCCCTTCCCTGGCTCATTTTAGGCGTTAAGCCGAAAAATAAAGCTAACCTGTTCAGCGGGTGGGCCATACATTTCAAAATAGTGATTCTCACCATTTAACTTTATTTTAAATTTTTCTACGGGCCGAAACGTACCCAATATTGAACTCATTGGGCTTGTCTTAAGCCAGGGGAGCCAATGGACGGAGTGGATCTACTTGATGTGGGCCCCACCTATGAAAAACCACAGAGATCAGTATTTTTAGAAAATATATATATATATCAACAGCAGCCTGCTGCTGCTGTTGTCAGCGGCGCAGCAGGCCGTGCCAGAGGCGTTGGCGGGATGACGGGTAGCAGCCCCATGGCCCAGCCGTGGGCCCCACCTTGTCATATGTTTTGTATATCCAAACCATCCATTTTGTGGGTCCCTGGGGCCGTAAGATGCCCTCCAAAGATCGGCCTAATCTAAGACTCAGGTGGCCCACATGATAGGAAATAGTGGGATTGAATGTCTACCCTTGAAACCCTTTTTGGGGTCCACAGAAGTTTTGGATCAAGATGAAATTTGTTTTCCTCTTTCATCCAGGGTTGTGTGACCTTATCAACAGGTTGGATTGCAAATAAATACTATGGTGGGCCCCACGTGGAACCCACCTAAATGTATGTGTTTTACTTCCACCGTCCAGCGGACAGTGGAACCCACCTAGATGTATGTGTTTTTCACACCGTCCCCACTGGACGGTGGGACCTGCCCCCACGTGTGGGACGGTGCATGTGTGTGCGTGTGTGGGCAGTGTGTGTGTGTGAGCAGCATGGGTGTGTGTGTGTGTGTATATATATATTATACTATATATAATATTGTATTATATTATATATATTATGGTACATATTATATATATTAGATATAGTTTGTATTTCATATTATATAAAATATACATGATAGTGGGCCTTCATGTGGGCCCCCACCATGATGTATGGGTTGCATCCAATCCACTCATCCATTTGAAAAACCCATTTTTTATGGCATGGGCATAAAGAATGAGTCAGATCCATAGTCCAAGTGGACCCCACCTTGGCATGTTTTGAGGTCCATTTTAATGTATTCGTGGTAGTTCATTGGGGCCCACTTTGATGTGGATGTAAGGCCCATGTCATGGGGCCATTCGATGTAATTGTAGCCCATGGTTGAGGCCCACTTTGATATATATGTAAGGCCCACGAGATTGAGCCCATTTGATGTTTTAGGGGCCCATGGGTTAAGTCCCATTTGATGTACAATATGGGGCCCAATTGGTATGACCCATTGCAATGCATATAAGGCCCATTGATGCGGCCCATTGATGTGGACCACTTAATGAATATAAGGCCCATATGACATGGCTCATTTGATGTATTTAAGGCCCAATGGGATGTACCTAAGGTCCATTGCAATATGTGATCCCAACACGGATTATGTGATGATGTTTACGACGATCGTGCCTTGGGAGCAATGTTGGTTTGACGTCCACATTGCGAGTATAATGTTGGTTGGATGTCCACATTACGACTCTCCATAGGGCCCATTGGTAGGCTCATACTTATTGATAGATCATTACTTTATAACATGCTTGGTATAACTCCATGACGCACAGCCCGTTTGTATCGGTCCATTTGATCAGCCTGCTTATATCGGCCATTTGATTGATTTAGCCCATATGATTGATTAGGCCCATCTTGTTATATTTGTGGCCTATTGCTGAGGCCATATATGAGGCTCATGTTATGAGGCCCACTCTAATATACTTACAGATGGGTATGTTATGAGAAGACTCACTTGCTGCTTGTGCAGGGCCCACCTGTCGTGTATATGAGACCCATTAATGCGGCCTACTATGATGTATAATGAGGTCCATGGGTCGTAGTCCATTATGATGTATATTGAGATCCATGAGTCATAACCCATTATGATGTAGCTGAGGACCATGGGTCGTGGCCCATGATGATGTATATTAGGCCCATGTATTCGGCCCATTGCGATGTATATTCAACCCTTATATGAAGTCGTGGGCCCACGGTATGTTCGGCCCTATGTGGGACACTCTTTAGAGTAATATTGGTTGATTTTCCACATTGATGGGCAATGATGGTTAAATATCTACCTCGTGACCTTCCCTTAGGGCTTGTTAGGCTGATTATCGTGATCGATTGCAGATTTTAATTGTACGGGCCGATTCTGATTGTCGAGGTTGCGTATCGAGGTCGATTCTGATTGTCGATGCCGCGTATCGAGGTCGATTCCAATTGTCGAGGCCGAGGTCGATTGTCGAAACCTATAGGATGTATGCGCAATCCGTAGTTAGACCCCATTGTGATGTATTCGTGGCCTATGGGCAAGGCCCATTGTGATATGCCCATGATGCATGACCCATTTGATGTATTCAAGACCCATGTGTAGGGCCCCCATGTCATGTATTTAAGGCCCATGAGCAAGGCCCACCTGTTGTGGCCCACTGTGTTGCATATTAGACCTTTGTGTGAGGCCGTGGGCCCATTATATGTTAGGCTCTATGTGGACCGTGCCTTGAGGGCAATGTTGGTTAGATGTCCACATTGTCGAAGCCGATTGTGGATACCGATTATGAGTATGTGACAGCATAGCATCATGATACATGCCCATACGCATCATCTGCATGTTTGTTATGATGTGTGGTTGACCATTGCATATGTCATTGGGCAGATTGTTATGAGATTCCCTGATAGGCGTAGGTTATCTCACATGAGTGCACGGTATGCACAGGATTGATGCATGATTGGATTGTATGGCCCATACATCTTGCATTGTGAATCATGATCACTGTACGCCCTAGCGACATCAGGGCCGTAGCCTCCACGGGCATATCATGGATGGCCAGATGGGACACCAGAAATCTGTTAGAGCATCGGGCTGCTATAGATGGCCCTGGGTGAAAATTCCTAAACACCCTCTTGGATCAAAGGATGCTCCAACGTCTAGACCGAGTGGGTAGATGAGCGTTGAGTGTCGATTTTCAGATGTTTGCGCTCTCCACTGTGTCGTGGTCTGTTGGGAGGGGGTGCGACCTTACCCGCCCGAGCGCAGGGGCAAAGCTAGGCTGAGTTTGACCATCTCGTGGAATGGGTCCGCTATCGATGTGCTGGATAGGCATTGGCAAACTATTGGCCAGAAGGATAGTGAGGTTTCTATCCTCATTTGGACTGTGCGGCTAGGGAGAGCGGCAGTTCCATTTGGAGTGTAATAGACCCCGGTGATTTTTTAGAGAGTAACCGTACTGATATGTGGACTTATTGAGCAGGAATTGTATACTCATTCATTCATTCATTCACTATCCACTCGGGCTGGTTGTGCGCAACTATTTGTTATGTATACCTTCGCATGGCCAGGATTTCAGTTGGGCGCGCGACTAACCTGAGATCAGGAGTTTATTACGTTGAGTCTGACTATCCAAATTTAGGTATGGGACTGGTTTGGATAGAAGTCCCTCGTGATGGACCCCGTAGCCTGCGATATTACGTACTATCATCCCGACTTCACACTTCAGCTTGGTCATTTCATTCACATCATATATTGCATTACATCCGCACGCATATAACATTTTGGGTTACTATGTTTCTGTATTTTTACAGCCTAGATACGACTAGCGATATTTGTGGACTCATCAGGACTTGTATATTACATTGCATCATCGGCATCTGATAGTTAGCTTGTTGTCTTCGTATTACATATTCGATCTACATTGCTTCATCAGTATATGATATTGTTTTTATTATATTTTTACGTCGCAGAGTCTGGATGAGACTGATGGTATTTATGGGTCTATCAGCATGTTTTCATATTACTCTGAATTCGTATGATTGTGGGTTTACCAGTATTTTCGCTTACTCTGATTACTCTGATATTGCTTACTTGGCACTCACCTCGTGCACACACTTTCACCACCCACTAAGCTTTCTATAAGCTTATGCACGATAGATGCGTGCAGGTGGTTGTAGCAGCGTTGAGCTTGGAGCATGTAGCGGACCTCTGGAGCTTTGATTTTATATATATACAGAGATGTATTTCCCTTTTAGCATTGTATTCAAACGATTATATTAGTGGATATATGATAATGATGTTGCCTTTATGAATTGGGTAATCTTGTGGTTATGCTCATTACGAGATAAATGTACACTGGAAAAATTCTCCTTGTAGGATCCCAGGATCGGAATATGGCATATGTACGTCAGGAGCCGAGAATAGGGTACTACGGAGGCTGTCAGCATCGGATTCGAAGATCGGGATTCCTGCGAATCCAATTTCTGAGTTTGGGGCGTGACACTGTTGGCCTACGTTGGGGTGACACGCCTCCCCGTAGTGATAGCGAGCGATCCATTTCTTCTCAACACTCCCCATGTGCTCGAAGTCGGGGATGGGGAACCCGATGGGATCAGGGACCTCAGGGTCTCGGCCTCATACGTTGGGGGGCCTTGGCCTCGCAACTAATTTAGGGCATTGATACGTAAGGTGTATCAGATTTCCTAACCTGCTGGATGAATGGACTTAACTAAGAACTCGGATAACATATCACATGGCATCCACTAGTTAGGGTGAGGACTCGGCAGTCGAGGTCGCTCTGAGGGAGTGTTGATCATACGCGATCGTTAGATGGAGTCACTCGAGGGAGTTATGGTGAGGGCATGCATCATATCATCCGTCATGCATGCGCATTAATAAGATTAGTTAGGTGTTTATGAATATTACTTTTCATTAAGTTCATAGTATAATTGATGCCTATTATAACTTAAGACTAATAGCCCCCACTGAGTTGATCACTCACTCCCACTCTGGGATGGTGTTTTAAAATACCAACCAGACTCTCCCGTAGTTGCAGGTGACGCAGAGTACGAGGAGCCAGACGGCGTGAGTCTTGATAAGGAGGACGAGCTGTCCTACTTCCAGCTGATGGGCGGTTCTCCATCGGCCTAAGAGAAGAATTTTGGATCGTTAGGTGTTAGACTCAGCTCGTCATTCTTTTTTGACATATTTTTTATAATTTTGTTGGGCAACAACGCCTTGTGCAACCCATAGTTATAATTTTAGACTTGTAAACATTGAGCCTTTTCCATTACAATAGACTAGTTGTGAATTGTGATTCATGTTTCAAGTAATTTCAAGCTGCGCATTTAAACCTGATTAATCATAAAACCAAAAAAAAATGATTATAAGTGATACCCGGGAATTTGGAAGTTGAGTCTATGCGCGATCAACAATTTCTAGGGCGTTACACCTTTTTCGTCTATTCTAATAGGCATATCAAGTATTTATCCATTTTCTTTCATTTATTCATTTGGGTGATAGGGACATCACGCGCACACATGCACACACGCCGCCCCTACGTAAGTACGTACAAAGAAGGAGGGCCCCACCGTCGATCTGGCTCAATGGAGACATCCAGGGAGGGTCTCCTACTTAGGAAACGAAGTTTTGATTAACAAGAGTGGGCCCAATAGTCATGAAAAGCCCGTCATGGGATCTCATGATCATGGCCCACTATTTAGATTAAGTTCATACTTTAGGTTTTGCTTATTTATATTATTTAGAACATCATGAATGCTTTAGATTTCTTTAATTGGTTTTTATTTTAGTTTACTTTACTGCCAAGTAATAGGTTGCGCACATGGTACAAGTTTTGGGGTATATGATTTTTCCTCTAAATAGGTACCCCTTGTAGTTCTTTGGATTCATTGAAGTTCAATAAAAATTCTTACAAGTTTTTTCTACTCTCTGAGTTTTTGAGTTGTGAAAAAATTAAAGTAAGTGCAAAGCCCTCCTTTTTTGAAGGGCTGAGATTAAAGTGGGTGTGAAGCCCTCCCTTTTCGAAGGGTTAACTACCGTGGTGTGAAGCCACGTTTATCTCAATCCACCCCTACATCTTATTTCATCCTTCCCATAATCATCTTCGTGCCCACTCCATTTGTTTTACAGTTGTTCAACCCTCCACAACCAGTTTTCAGAATCTGGCCTACAGGAGGGCAGAAACTTCGATGGAACACCACGCCCAAACCATAGTCCGAATCGACATGAGATTTGGAGGTTTTGCAGCCAATTGTCTCCCGGTTCAGGTTTTCTCTTATTTTTTTCTTTTCATATCTATTTTCATAAACCTTAATCCTAGATTGCATTACCCTTAATTTATTTATCATTTTTTCACCATGGGGTTCTTTGAGTTGAAATTAGTGAATCTCTTGGATTAGGGACTGATTATTGTGCATGTGTGAATAATTATTTCTTATCTTTGAGTATCGTTTGGTTCATAATTTTTATTAATCCAACCCTAACATGTGTAGGCCTGGACCTGCATAGATTCCCCTTAATTGAATGTTTGGACTTTCATGTGAGACATGAAATTTATGTAATTATTTCTGAACTAATGTAATCTTAAGCCTAAAATCTCGCACATCATATTTGAATTTCATGTCCTACATCAAATTTGGTATTAGAGCTTAGGGTTCTTATACGAGAATACATTACATGTTTAAGGTTAGTATGTTTGAGTTCTTCATGCATCCAGTTCATCACATATGGCTGTTAGAAGTCCATTGTCCCTAATATTAGCTGTTGTAACTTTCTGTTATTCTCTTATTTCGATAACTATGTTGATGGATTTTAGTAAAGCACTGTGTAGTTTCCCTCATATAGAGTCTTATATGATCATTTAGTCTTATTTAGTTACATATAGTTGTCATAGAAAGTCTTAGGTGGAGTTAGCAGTCATATGACCCCACATAAGGGTCGTTGTTGGTTTGCAGCCTACACTAAACAGGGAACAATTGCAAGAGTCCCTAAACAAACTATTCCGACAAATCGAGTTTGTGGATAAACACTTGAAACAACATATATACCAATGCTTTGATCAATTTGATGTACGCATTACCCAACTAAAGGCCTACGCCGGGAAAACTCCCCATTGGGGTAGATGTTCAATCTCAAGCAGGTAGCCAGGAGGATAGACCAATGAATGGAGTTGGCCAAAGAATCAGTTATGGGCATGCACCCGTGCACCCACCCCATGATGGACATCAAGACCATTATTTTGAGGAGTACAACATGTGTGGCCTTGTGACTAGAGAGAGTGCACCAGAGGCTAGCGTAGAGTTACCCATTGAGGTCATTTAGGTGGTGAATAAGTTTCGTGATGTCTATCCTGATGAATTACCGGATGAGTCTTCCCCTAGGAGCGATATAGAGCACACCAAAACATGAGACATTGTTATACCTACAACTGAGTTTGCGTTTAATAATTATGTCGATAGGTCCACAGGTCTCAGTCCTTATGAAGTCTTTACTGTTATAAACTTAGAAAATCTATTAATCTTGTCCCTATGTCACTGTCCCATAGGCCGTCAGAGCCCGCGAAGTCTTTTGCGTATCACATTCATTCATGACATCAAGAAATCAGGCAGAAGATCACTGCTGGTAATAAACATTACAAATTTTCTGCAAACCAGCATGAACGTTTCAAAGAATTCAATATTGGAGACTCTGTGATAGTCCGCATCAGGCCCGAGCGGTATCCTCTGGAAACAGTTCGGAAGTTACACGCGTGTAGCGCTGGATACTTCAAAATTATAAAACAAAACGATCTCAATGCGTATGAGGTAAATCTTCCACCTTTCATGCGAATTAGTTTCACATTCAATGTGGAGGATCTAATTACTTTTTAAGGGACAACTGATACTTTGTCCGGTCATTCGTCCACCCATCCTGATTCTCCAGATTTATCCCTTTATCATTGGCCCCCTCTCGACCCATCTTTCCAGCCTCTAACTTTCATACCTACCCTTCTCAACACATTTTCTCAACCTCTATGTCCCATACTTAACCATCTCAACCCATTTTCATAACCTCAACCTCTCATACCTACCCTTCACGACCCATTTTCCCAACCTTTACGTCTCATACCTACCCGTTTAAACCCATTTTCTCAGCCTCTATCTCCCATACACCAACTCTTTCTAACCTTTCTTCTCAGCCTCTACCTCACATACCTAGCCCTCAAATGCCCAGAGAAGAAATAGAGGATATCATGGACCAACAGGTAGTTTCAACGTCGAATAGCAGCATTTAGAAGTACTTGGTTAAATGGAAGTCATGCCCAACTTCAGACAACACGTGGCTCACTGAGGAAGAGTTTCAAAGACTTGATCCTAACATCCTGGAGTGGTTCAAGAGTTTTATTTCGCTAGCAGCGAAATTTACGCATCCGGGGAGAATCGATGGGAAAATTAAACGTGCACGCGCATACACGCAGCCAGTATGCACGTACATACGAGGAGGGCCCCACCATCGATCTGGCTCGATGACGACGTCTAAGGATGGCCTTTTAGATAGAAGACGAAGTTTTAATTCACAAGAGTGGGCCCGATAGCCACGAAAAGTCCATCATGGAATCTCATGATCGTGGCTCACTAGTTAGATTAAGTTCATACTTTAAGTTTTGCTTATTTATATTATTTCGAACATCATGAACTCTCTAGATTTTTTTGATTAGTTTTTATTTTAGTTTACTTCATCGCCAAGTAATAGGTTATGCATATGGCGCAAGATTTAGGGTATAGGGTTTTCCTTATAAATAGGTACCCCTTGTAGTTCTTTGGATTCATTAAAGTTTAATAAAAATTCTTGCAAGTTTTTTTCTACTCTTTGAGTTTATGAGTTGTGAAAAATTCAAGTGGGTGCAAAGCACTCCCTTTTCGAAGGGCTAACTACTGTGGTGCAAAGCTACATCTATCCTCATCCACCCTTACCCTCTTCCATCCATATATCTCACCTTCTATAGCGATCATCTCCTCAAATCCATCAGTTTTGCAGTGGATGTTCTCCCTACAGTCAGTTTTCAAAATCTGACCCTGCAGGAGGGCTGAAACTTCGACGGAGCACTACGCACAGCCCGTAGCTTAGATCACCCTGAAACTTTAGGGGTTTAGAACCCACCCCTGGCCGACCAGGGCCAAGGAATCGATTTTCAGGTGTGGGACCCACTCGCACGTGCGCTAGGCCCTGGCCCGCTGTCCGCTGGCGGGAATTGTGTCCTAGTTCAGGTTTTCTCTTATTTTTCCCTTTTCATACCTATTTTCATAAACTCTGACCCTAGATTGCATTACCTTTAATTTATTTGCCATTTTTTTCACCCTAGGGTTCCTTGAGTTGAAATTAGTGAATTCCTTGGAATAGGGACTGATTATTATGCATGTGTGAATGATTATTTTTTATCTTTGAGTATCGTTTGGTTCATAATTTTTATTGATCTAGCCCTAACATGTGTATGCCTGGACCTGCATAGATTCTCCTTAATTGAATGTTTGGACTTTCATGTGGGATATGAAATTTGTGTAATTGTTTCTGAACTAACATGATCTTAAGCCTGAAATCTACACCGCGCGTCGAAAGTCCGATATCTACAATCTCAGGCCATTATGACCGCTTAGTTGGACTTGACAATCGTTTCGAAAATCAAGCCCAACTGATGTTCTGAGGTTATTTTATTGCCTGGAGAAAGGAGTGTAAGAAAGAGTGAAATTCATAAAAATTTAAATATCATTTTAATGAATCTGGCACGTTTCGCTTGCGGGTTCAGTATAAGCATTCAAACCATCAGAATCTGACCCAAGATATGCGTGAACGATCTGTTTGGCGAAGAAATTCGCCCTAATGCACATATTGGCCGACATATGCTATGTAGACTAATGTGTGTAGACTAAGTGTTTGTTGAAATGCCTAAATCAATATGATTTATGCCTGCCATATGTTTGGAATGTAAAAACATGATTGTTGTGTATTAGACAACTCCTTGCTATAAGGATCTGTCATATTATTTGTTGGCATCGACATATGTCAAGTACGTTGGAGTTGAATAGTCTAAGTGCTGAGTAAATGGTGTTGTAGAATAGCGTTGAGACTGGATTCTCAACTTCTATGATGATGCACATGATTTCCTCCATGTTTGTTTTATTTGAATTGCCTACCTTAGGTATGAAATATTCGTGTATGGTTAACTGCTTATGATGTATGTTATATTATGCTGATAAAATGTTAGAATTTCTTGTATTTCAATTCTGTCTTTCTCATATGATTATTGATGTAGATTATATGTATTTGGGGCTATACTCTAGTCCAGGCAGTCGGTAACGGTTTAGAATTCGTGGTTGGATTCTATTCGCCACGAAAGATGTGTATGACGAACCCGAGTCGTACTAGAGTCGTCGGCAGTGGTTAGGCCACACGAAGTGCTTGTGCACTTCATGTCGGTCGATTCAACGTGCGCTCGTGCTAGTCGGACTCATCAAGTAACCCGACTGACCATTGTATGTTCACCTTATATATGTCATAACTACTTGAACCTAGGGTACTAAACTTACCATTGGAAAGCTCCTCTAACCTTGCTACCTCGATCCCCTAAGACTCATGAGCCGGGCATGGTGGTATGGGACACCGTGGTCGAGCTGTCAGCCTACACTGGGGCCACAAACCTTCCCGTAGTGACCAGTGAGCACCCTACTCTGAGCAGATTATGGTGGTATGGGACACTATATTCTTGTTGTCGGCTTACATTGATAAGGTGATGGGGGAGTGGAGCAACGAGTGCGAGCAACAGCCCTGACAGCCCTTTGTAGTAACCTTGAGTTTATCCTGACACTGCATGGGGGCGACGAGTTCTGATGCAGTCTTAAGGCTATAAACTAGGCCTGTATTGATAAGGTGATGGGGGAGCGGAGCAACGAGTGCGTGCAACAGCCCTGGTAGCCCTTACAGCGACCTAGAAATATATCATCGTATGAGATTACTAGGAGTGACGACCCTAGACAGGATCATTGTTTGGGTATTGATATGACGGAGGTACCCTAGTTTCCCAATCCTGCTGTATGAAAAGGACTAATAACAACTCGGTAATCATATTCATATCGCACTGCATGTGCCTGGAAGATGTAGAGTACTGAGGAAAGAAAGCATGCCGCGGACGTAAGATGGTGTCGCATGAGAGAGTATGTCGGTGAGGGCATCCATCATGTCATTTTATGCTTGCATCAATCACAGTATCTAGGAATGTCTGATTGTTTGCTTTATTATTATCGCGTGATTGATTTGATAACATGTTAACCCTTGCTATATGATTCCACTGAGTTAGCTACTCACTCACATGTTACGGGACGGTGTTGTACACACCAACCAGTTCCTATTTCAGTTTCAGATAATGGCGATGCTTGCGAAACAGAGCCGGACTTGGTGATGCTGAGGAGGATCCCTCCTGTGTCCAGGTTCTGATCGACGGGTTTGCAGGGTTATTAATTAGATGCAATACACTTGGTATTTTACCTTTTATTTAAACACTCATGTATATTCTTTTCTTTCTATTATAGAGTATACATGTATTTAGTTAACCTGGTAACAAGTTCACACTCTGGAGACCTACAACAGTTCATATATTCTATATATCTATCATATTCTTCCACTTGCTAATTTAACTGTCTCTGGAGTATGATATGCTGTTTTGGCTTAATCCACCTCATGTTTTATGTACTACTGCTGCCGACATTTATCCATCATTGAAAATGTTGCATAAGTGATGTTTTGAAACTCGGAAGTGGAGTTTATGCTCGACTCTCGATTTTCGGGATGTTACAGAAAGAGAGGAGCAAAGAACCTGGAACCAACTAGCATGCGTAGATAGCAATGGGGGGACTTGACGCACGTGCACTGATGGTTGGCCGCACGTGCATGAGGCACGCGAACCCAAAAAGGGCTCTCTTGTATTTGGTCAGCCAAACCTGGGCTTCAAAACCACAAAATCTCACGTCGATCCGACGAACGGCCTGGGTGTGGTGCTCTGTCGAAGTTTTGGCCCTCCTGCAGGGCTAGATTCTGGAGACTAGTTGTAGGGAGAAAATCTGCTACAAAAACTAATGAATTTGAAGCAAGGATGGTTGTACAAGGTGAGAGATATAGATGGAAAAGAGTAGGGGCGGATGGGGATAAATGTGGCTTCGCACCACAATAGTTAGCCCTTTAAAAAGGGAGGGCTTTGCACCCACTTGAATTTTTTCACAACTCAGAAACTCTAAGAGTATAAAGAAACTTATAGAAATTTTTATTAAACTTCAATGAATCTAAAGAACTACAAGGGGTACCTATTTATAGGGAAAATCGTATACTCCAAAACTCACGCCATGTACGCAACCTATTATTTGGTGATGAAGTAAACTAAAATAAAAATTAATTAAAGAAATCTAGAGCGTTCATGATGTTCTAAATAATATAAATAAGTAAAACATAAAGTATGAACTTAATCTAACTAGTGGGCCATGATCATTAGATCTCATGATGGGCTTTTCATGACTACTTGCCCCACTCTTATGAATCAAAACTTCGTCTTCTAACTAAGAGGCCCTCCCTAGACATCATCATTGAGCCGGATCGATAGTGAGGCCCTGCTTCTTCATATGTACGTGCGTAGGGGGCGGCGTGCGTGCGCATGCGGCGTGATGTCCCCATCAATTCTCCTCAGCTGCAAAGATTTCACCACTAGCGAAATAAAACTCTTGAACCGCTCCAGGATATTATGATTAAGTCTCTGAAGCTCCTCCTTAGTAAGTCATGTGTTGTTTGATGCTAGGCGTGACTTCCATTTAATCAGGTACTTTTGAATCCTGTCGTCCGACGTTAAAACTATCTGTTGGTCATTGATATCCTCTATTTCCTCTCTTAGTGTGTAAATGTTAGATATAGAAGGTAGAGGCTGGGAAAATGGGTTGGGATTGGTAGGTATGGTACGTAGAGGCTGAAAAAATGGGTCGAGAAGGGTAGTTATGGGAGGTAGAGACTGAGAAAATGGGTTGGGACGGGTAGGTATGGGACGTAGAGGCTAGGAAAATGGATTGAGAATGGTAGGTATGGGATGTAAAGGCTAAAAAAATAGATCGGGAGGGGGCCATGGATCAGACGATAAATCCAGAGAATCAGGATGGGTGAGAGAAAGTCCGGACAAAGTATCAGTGGTCCCCCTAAAAAGTAACTAAATCATCCACATTGAATGTGGAACTAATTCTCATGGAAGGTGGAAGATCTACCTCATGCGCCTTGAGACTGTTTCGTTTTATAATTTTAAAGGGTCCAGCGCTACGCGCGTGTAACTTACAAACAACCCCCAGAGGATACCGCTTGGGCCTGATGCAGACCATCATAGAGTCCCCAATATTGAATTCTTTGAAACGTTTATGCTAGTTTATAAAAAATTTATAATGTTCATCATTAGTAGTGATCTTTCACCTGATTTCTTAATGCAATGAATGAATGTGAAATGCAAAAGGCTCTGCAAACTCGGATGGCCTATGGGACGATGACATAGGGACAAGATCAATAGGTTTCTTAGGTTTATAACCAGTAATAACTTCATAAGGACTGAGACCTGTGGACCTATCGATAGAATTATTAAAACCAAACTCAGCTGTAAGTATTATGATGTCCCATATTTTAGTGTGCTCTATATCCCTCTTAGGGAAAGACTCATCTGGTAGATCATAAGGAAAGACATCATGTAACTCATCCACTACCGAAATGGCCTCAGTGGGTAACTTTACACTAGCCTCTAGTACACTCTCTCCAGTCATAGGGCCGCACATGTTGTACCCTTCAAAATAATAGTCTTGATATCCCTCATGGGTTGGGTGCACGGGTGCACGCCCATAACTGATTCTTTGGTCAACTTCATTAATTGATTTATCCTCCTGGCCACCTACCTGAGATTGGACATCTACCCCAATGGTGGGGTTTGTCTCAGTGGAGGCCTTTAGTTGGGCAATGCACACAACAAATTGATTAAAGCGTTGGTTTATATGTTGTTCTCAGTGCTTACCCAAAGACTTGATCTACTGGGATAGTTTGTTTAATGACTCTAGCAGTTGTTTCATATTTAGTGTAGGGTACAAGTCAAAACCATGACCCATACGTGTGGGCATACACTTTCTAACTCCACCTAAGGACTTTCCATGACGACTATATACAACTAAATAAGACTAGATGATCCTATGAGACTCTATATGATGGAAACTACATAGTGCTACTAAAATCCAGTAACATAGTTGTTAAAATAAGGGAATAATAAAAAGTTACAGTATGTGAATTGCTAACTTTCTGCTAACAGAAATTTCAACAACTAATATCAAGGGCTACGGTCTTCTAACAACTATGTGTGATGAACTGGATGCATGAAGGACTTAAACAAACTAGCCCTAAACATGTAATGTATTCCCCTATAAAAACCCTAAGCTCTGATACCAAATTTGATGCAGGACATGAAATTCAGATAAAATATGCAAGATTTCAGATTTAAGATCATATAGTTCATAAACGATTACATAAATTCCACATGCCACACAAAAGTTCAAATATTCAATTAAGGGGAATCTATGTGGTTCCATGCCTATACACATTAGGGCTGGATCAATGAAAATTATGAACCAAACAATACTCAAAGGGAAATAGAAATCATCCACACATGCATGACAATCAATCCCTAATCCAAGGAATTCACCAATTTCAAATCAAGGAACCCTAGGATGGGAAAAGAGATAGAAATTGAGGATTTAGGGCAATCTAGGGTTAAGGTTTATAAAATTAGGGATGAAAAGGAAAAAACAAGAAAAAAACCTGACTCAGAAATACCTCCCACGTGCAGACGGTGCCTTAGGGCTGACGCACATGCGCATATAGGTTGGCCGCACGTGCGATGAAGACCAGCCTTCTCAAATTGGCTTCTTGGCCCTGCTCGGCAAAGCTAGGGCTGCAAAACCTCCAAATCTCACGTTGATCCGAGATGTGGCTTGGGCGTGGTGGTCTGTTGAAATTTCAGCCCTCCTATAGGGCCAAATTTTAAAAATTGGTTGTGGAAGGATAAACAGCTGCAAAACAAATGGATTGGGTGCAAAGATAGTTGTGGGAAAGGTGAAATAAGATAGAGTTCTGCACGCGGGAGCTATTTCTGGGTCAGATTTTTCTCTTATTTTCCTCTTTTCATCCTTAATTTTATAAACTCTAACCCCTGATTTGTCCCTTGATCCATGGCCTCTTCCCGACCTTTCTTCACAACCACTACCTCTCATACCTAGCATTCACCCACCTAAAGAGGAAATAGAGGATATCCTGGACCATGAGATAGTTTCCACGTCAGATTACAGTTTTTAAAAGTACCTGGTTAAATGGAAGTCACGCCCAGCTATAAACAGCACGTGGCTCACTGAGGAGGAGCTTCAGAGATTTGATCCTAACATCCTAGAGCGGTTCTGGAGTTTTATTTTGCTAGTAGCAAAATCTTCACAGCCGGGGAGAATTGATGAGAACATTAAGCGCGCACGTGCAGGGACGTCACCCCCCTACGCACATACGTACGAAGGAAGGCCTCATCGTCGATCTGACTCGATAACGACGTCCAAGGAGGGCCTCCTATTTAAAATGAAGTTTGACCCAAAAGAACCGGCACGATAGTCAAGAAAAGTCCATCAAGGGATCTCATGATCGTAGTCCACTAGTCAGATTGATTTCATATTTTAAGTTTTGTTTATTATATTATTTAGAACATCATGAATGCTTTAGATTTTTTTTGTTTAGTTTTTATTTTAGTTTACTTCATTGTCAAGTAATAGGTTGCGCACATAGCATGAGTTTAAAGGTATAGTGTTTTCCCTATAAATAGGCATCCCTTGTAGTTCTTTTGGATTGATTGAAGTTGAATAAAAATTCTTACATATTTTTTCTGCTCTCTGAGTTTCTGAGTTGTGAAAAAATTAAAGTGGGTGTGAAGTCCTCCCTTTTCGAATGGTTGAGATTAAAGTGGGTACGAATCCCTCCCTTTCGAAGGGTTAACTACCATGGTGCGAAGCCACGTTTATCCCAATCAGCCCCTACATCTTATTTCATCAATCCCACAACCATCTTCACATCAAATCCTTTTGTTTTGCAACTGTTCATCCCTCTACAGCCAGTTTTCAAAATCTGATCATGCAAGAGGGCTGAAACTTTGACGGAGCACCATACCCAGACCATAGCTTGGATCGAAGTGAGATTTGGAGATTTTACAGCCTAAGTCTGGCCAACTAAGGCCAATGAGTCCTTTTCTGGATTCGTTCCCCCACCACACATGTAACCAGCCTCAAGCGCACATGCATCCGCACCTGGCCCCCTGTCCACATGCAGGGGCTGTCTCAGGTTCAAGTTTCTTCATATTTTCCTCTTTTTATATCTAATTTCATAAACCCTAACCCTAGATTTATTATCCCTAATTGATTTATCCATTTTCTCACCTTAAGGTTCCTTGAATTGAAATTGAAAAATCCTTTGGATTATGGACTGATTCTTATACATGTGTGATTGATTTTTATTTCTCTTTGAGTATTGTTTGGTTTATAATTTTTACTGATCCAATCCTAGCCTGTGTAGGTTTATAATTTTTACTGATTTTTATTTCTCTTTGCTTAAATGTTTGGACTTTTGTGCGGGATGTGGAATTTTTATGTTATTGTTTTTGAATTAGCATAATATAACCTTGAAATCTTGCATGTCATATTTCAATTTCATTTCCTGCGTCAAATTTGATATCAAAGGCTAGGGTTCTTGTAGAGGAATTCATCACATATTTAGGGTTTAGTTTGTTTAGGTCCTTAATGCATCCAGTTCATCACATATAGCTGTTTAAAAGACCGTAGTCTCTGATATTAGTTGTTGAAATTTCTAGGTCAGATTTTTATCTTATTTTTCTCTTTTCATCCATAATTTTATAAACCGTCTCTTCTACTCCTCTCTCATCTGATTTCAGCAACTAATATCAAGAAAAATAACAACTAAATTTCATGTTCGGCATCTAATTAGTGTGATCTAAGCATAATGTGAATCTCACGAGTTGTCAATTGTAATAAACATCATTTTCCATTATCTAATGAAATACAATATATTAACGTATTTAATTTGGTTGGATATCTTTATTCAGTTGATAATTGTTTTGAGCTTCGTAGTGTCGGTGAAAAAACAAGTCGTTAGATACGTAGACTCACACCAGGGAGATGTTAAGATTGTTCCGCAATTTAATAGTGGCTTAAGTGCATGACGCGTGTATGACTGTTGAGCAATCAAAAGCTTGCATAGTGTCAAATATCTTCATATCCAGTGTATGCCTGACCAGATATCCGACGCGTGGCAACTCCCGCTACATAGACTGCATAGGTGGTGCCACGTGCCATAAAATGTATCAGGACGTCAATAGTGTCCTCATGAGGCCCGTGATTCGGATCTCACCGTTCGTGGTGGGGTCCACCGTCGACCTTATAACCTGTACCGTTGCTGTCTCACTATCCGAGCCTTCTAATAGTAGCCCACTGATGAAGGGTCAAGATCTTTCACTCAAGGGTGGCCCATCAGATCACCGAAATGAACGACTGGTTGTGGGGCCCACTCAAAAGAAACAGTGCATTGGGATGCGAATCACTATACACATCCAGTGCATCAGGACCCTCAAACTACCAACTTATAATTGGTGGTGGCCGAGCAGGTGAGGTGGGACATGAGCGTGGCCCACTACGTCTACCTGCAAACAGAAAAACGTTGTTTTCACGTACGATGCGAGTCTGTGGAACCACGGACCCGACCCGAGGAGAAGTGTGGCATACATGGATTTCCAATCTGTCTTTGAAAGGCCCACCATTAATGGATCCAGACCGCTGGATCTCATTAAGGATGGACCATTCCGAAAAATCTCCTCCATAAAATACTCCTAACCCTTTGTTAATGGTCTGCAGGCACCTGAAGAAAGTCCACAGAGCTGGAAGACTTTTGGGTGATGGTTTCATAGTGGGTCCCATCGAATCAATGGTCTGGATCACCAAATGACGTGCCCTGCGGGCACAGACTGAAAACCCGAGCATAATGTGGATATCCTCGGTCGAGGACAAAATAGTTTTATTTTAATTTCTAACGTACCTACAAGTGGTGCGTGATAGGACTTACACTCCTGTGCTAGTTCATCACCATTTAAAAAATAATGGTGACTCATCCACGTCACATGTGGAACCCATATACATCTATCCAGACCATCCAAAATGTAGGACACGTTGTAGATGGAGTCTGTAACTCCAAAATCAGCTATTTCAAGTAATGGTAACCATCCAATTAATCGCTATTAAATAGATGGTTAAAAGGAATAGGATGAGTGGTCCAAATTCGACAAAATCAGATGGCTGGGATCATCTTATCAGTCTAACTTTAGTGTTATCTCCGTCCACCCAGAGCTGGGCCAGTGAATTGGACAGTGAAAACAACGCAACTATACAATAGTAAGGCTAAAGAGTCACCGCCATCTATTAAATGGTTCAAAACTCGGACGCGGATTGCCCAATGACGCTCTCGCCGCCCTTTGCCGGGAACGGATTGGCTATTCCCCTCACAGCAGCCAGTGTTTGGTGGTCGGTGCTCTGTGGGGCCCACCATGATGTATATGTTTCATCCATGCCGTCCATATATTTTTAAAGATGATTTTAGAGTATGAGACCAAAAGTGAGATATATCTAAATCGCAAGTAGACCACATTAGAGGAAACAGTTTTGAATGAGCGTCGACCATTAAAAACATTTTGGTGGCCATAAAAGTTTTGGATCAAGCTGCTTTTGTTTTTTCCCTTCATCTGGGCCTTTATGACCAAATCAACAGATTGGATGTCAAATAAACAGTACAGTGAGCCTTAAGAGGATTTTAATGGCGGATATCCAATCACTATTGTTTTCATGTGGTGTGGACCATTGATATTTATATCCCTCTAATTTTTGGGATAGAGCTATAAAATGATCTTTAAAAATGGATTAACGGAATGGATGAAACAAATACATCATGGTAGGGCCCACATAGCACCGACCATCAGCCATAGGGCTGGCGGCAGGGGGAGTAGCCAATCCGTTTCCCCCTTTGCCGTGGCGTGAAGGCTCTGAGGGGTCTACTATGATGATGTATTTGTTTTATCTAAGCAGTCTATCCGCTTTTCAGCTCATTATACGGCATGGATTCACCATTGAAGTATATCGAAAGCGCATGTCGGCGACACCGTGGAAAACAGGGAAGCCGATTGGCCGGGGTACCTCACACCAGCTACGATGCTGCTGTATTAACGTTAGCAAGTCCTGTGGGTTATGATAAGGTATTTCTTATATCCAACCGTCCATCCATTTGGCGAGCTCGTTTTAAGGCTTGAGATTAAAAATAAGACAGATCTAACTATCAAGTAAACCACGCTGTAAAAAGCAGCGGAGGATTGAATGTCTACCATTGAAACCCTTTTTGGGTCACAGAAGTATTGGATGAATATGAAATATTTTTTTTTCTCTTCATTCATGTCTTTGTGACCTTATAAACAGATTGGATGAAAAATAAACGTTACGGTGGGCCCTATGAGTTATTTAAGAGTGGATATCATTATCTCCGCTGCTATTTGCATATCTCTGGTTATGATCTATTTTCTGTATAACGTTCTAAAAGGATATTTAAAAATAGATTACGTGTAACTTTGATGTCTTTCAAACCGTTCGTACAACCCGGAGCTCGAGGAGCGTCGGTGCTTATTTTCGACAATACGGACATACAACAGCTAAACAGCTGGTGTGTGGTACAGCAGCCAATCTGCTGCCGGGATGATGACGTCCATTGTCAAACCTTTTCAGGGGCCAGAGTCATGGTTTTTGTTTTTTACACACACCCCACACAAGGGTCATGTTTTTACCTACGATATATATATATATATATATATAGTCATGTTTTTACCTACGATATATATATATATATATATAAAAAGAGTATTGTATGATCAACTGATACACAGGGTTTAAATTCAAAGTCAATCAAAATTTAGTGAGTTTCATAGTCAAGACCCTATTCGAACTACATAAAGGGGTTGGGAAGAGGATGGTAATAATTTTGAATGCTTGGTTCATACAGCCATAAAAGCATATATTGGAAGTATATTCAAATTCAGTGGCACGCATGGGAAAGACCTCTATACTTGAATCTCATAAAGGGTTGAAAAGAGGAAGTTAATTATTATATTTATACCATTCGTAATACCTCATTCAATCTATTTGTGTCCATTTATTAATTAGAGTCACCTCTAGCCCAAATGATGGCTCTAGAATCTACTATTAACTATAATTCATGAAATTACCCTAAGATCAAGAAAGCCGAAGAATTCCCAACTTGGATTACTCTTAGATCGGCATGTGTCGTGGATTCTAGTTAAGAATTGCAGTTACGAAAAATGAAGAGGTTGGGCATCCTTTTATTGCCTGTGTCAAACACGGTTTCTACTTTATCAGATTATATGCTTTCAAATGAGATTCGAAGAACTTTTAGTAAAATATTAAACTTTAGATATCTATATGATAAACTGAAAACAAAACCAAAACGGTATAAAATCAATTTTCTAATAGAAATACCAAAAAAAAAAAAAAAAAGAAGAAGAAGAAGAAGAAGAAGGAGGAGAAGGAGAAGGAGAAGAAGAAGAAAAAAAAAAAAAAAAAGCACAGTTTTTATTATTACTCTTTTAGATCATGTTTTCTAATACAGAATGTTCTCAAAAGAGAGAACTCTAAAGCATATTTTACGTGATGTCATAGCATGGCCTGTTACCTTAAGTGTTCAGTGCAGAGGGTTGGAATGTACTGACTGGAGAAGGATAGATCAAAAATATGGCCTTAGCTTTGAAGTTGAAATAGACTAGAAGAGACTGAAGGAATGGAAGAGACCCAGAGAACAAAGTCTCTATACAGTTGGCTCTCTCTCTCTCTCTCTCTCTCTGTCTCTACGTACGTGTGTGTGTCTGTTTGTCTCCCCCTTCACTCTCTTGACCCCTCCCTCTGGTCTGAAGGCGAGAACATTTTTTTATAGGTGTTTCAGGGGAGTGTTTGAACCTCACGATCATCAAGCTTGGATATGTGGTTAGGTTCGTACAATCCATGTCGTTCCATGAGTCATGGATGGGCATGTATGATGGTGCAGATCATGGTATGAATGATGGCAATAATCATGGTATGGATGATGACATGGATGACAGCATGGATCATGGCATGAACGATGGTGCAAATGATGGCATGGGTGAGGCCCGTGCGAGCTGAGCTGATGTATCAGCGAGCGAGCGATTGTCAAAACCCTAAAGAAATGCCAAATTTTGATTTTTCGTGCAACACAATGATGGCAATGGTGCTGCCGTGTTTGGGCAAAACCCGACACTCAGTACGATATTGGGTTAACCCTAACTCAATCCGGACCATTAGTTAACCTTTTGTAACGATTTTTACCATTTTAAATCGAGGGCTCACCAAAATTACAAAGTCAAATAATCATGTTTTGATTATGGGGTGTCTACAGTATTATACTTTTAAATGAGCTTGAAACATGGATTGAAGGTATGGATAAAATACATACATCACAGTTAGAGCTGCATACGAACTGAGTTAGCTCGGTTAACTCGCTTGACTCGACTCGAAAAAGATCAATTTGACTTGGTTCAAAACTGAGTTCGAACCGAGTCGAGCTGATTTTTAGAGCTCGAAAAAATTTCAAGCCAAGTTTGAGCTTGTTCGAGCTTGGATCGAACCTCGACTCAAATCGAACTTAGATTAAATCAGTTCGGTGACTCAATTATTTTGATATTGTCATTGCTCACCAAATGTTTGATGAAATGACTCAACGAAGTAGTGTTTCAAGTACATACATTCTCTATGGGATCGACTGGTGGTGAGGAAGTTATGATACAAAATAAATTACTATAAAAAAAAAAAAACTTTACACAATAAAACTACTCTTATATTTTGATATTGATGTTGCGTATTGAGTGTTTAATGAAATGCCTACAAAATACTGCTGTTATTTTACATACTTTGAGAAATTGAAGGTTCATTACATGTGTTTGAGAAAATGTCTAAGATGCTCGTACTCACCCAAGCTACCGACCCAACCGAGTCGAGTTGGCCAGTCATGTTAGAGACAGAGCCAAGTCGAGTTGGAGCTAGGGTTAGACTCTGTACAGCTCTAAATTCGCGGTCGCCCGAACAGAATCTTCACACTACAGTAAAGGGCGGTGAGCGCCTCACTACCGGAACGGCATCCCTAAAATATCAGCGAGCGGATTGACTGTTACCCGGGGCACGGATATTCCTCTGCCTGAGGATGTGTGCAGCCCACAGAGATGTCCGTCACAAATCCACTCCGCTCATCTGTTTTGCAACACTAAAATAGGACAGAAAGATAAAAATAAGACAGATCCAAAACACATGTGGGCCATACTACACGAAACAGTAGAGATTGAGTGCCTGGTGGCGACAGAAGTTTCAATGACGATGATATTTCTTCATACAGTTTATCTGAGTGTTTATAACCCTACGAATGGTTTGGATGGCATATAAATATCATGGTCAACTCCAGAAAGGTTTCAATGGTGTACGTTTCCGTTCCCAATGTTTCGTTTGGTGTGGACCACCTGAGTTTTAGAACTGCCTGATTTATATGTTTCTGTCTTATCGTGGTGTTTCAAAACAGATGGACGGAGTGAATCTGTCACAGACATCTCTTTGGGCCCCATAAAGCCCACAGGCAATCCGTTTCCAAAATATCACGGATGCTTAGTCTCTTAACTTCTCTGAAAAGAGGGCAGGTGGGAGCTGGATCCAGCTAAAATGAGCTGGCAAAATAGATGGACGGCGTGGATATAGATACAACACCATACATCGAGGTGGGCCCTACAGTCAGGGGCGCACTCACCCAGCTGGATCCGGGGTCGCACGTATTACGCGTCCCTCCTACAAATGAAGCACGCCCTCTCCTTGTTTTCTTTGCAAGAAAGAGCTGTTTGAGACGTTTCTGTCCTTCTTCACACGTGTCTTTTGCTTCTCTTTCATGGCTTTCTCGAGAGCTGTTGTGGCTTTCCTTCTGCTAACTCTCTTTTCTCTGAGACTTGGACAAGCACGTCATCGGTTCGAATCCCACTCGGTACAGATCCAACCTATCTTAGAATTTCTTTTTCTTTCTTTCTTTTATTGTTTTATAAAATTAAATCGTGTCCGTTGGATGTATTGCTTTGCAGTCGATGGCTAGTGGGGCAGAAGAGAGGAACCTCCTCCAGAGCATAGGTATATGTGCCTTGCAAGCTTATGTTTCTTTATGGCGATTAATCACAGACGTCCATGATATTTGCGCCATTCATTGGTTGCAGGCCACCTCACGGATGAGCTTGCCCAAAAAATCAGGCTGGTCTTTAAATGGACGCACATGTGATTGTTGTCACGTGTGGAGCGGATCGCGTAGTCATCTCACCTGGGACAACATGTGTGGAGCGGATCGCGTAGTCATCTCACCTGGGACATTAAATAGTCATTTTGTATATATGTTTATTGAGTAGTTTCTCTTGCATGGGTTACGTAGCGTACAAAATGACTATTTTACCCCGCTTTTATGAAACTGAGGGATTTGCTCACTACATGTGTACCAGCTGACGTGCTATGTGTGGAGGACGTGAGGCGCGACTTGGCTGGTACCCCGAAATCTGTGGGTGGTACCTGACCGTGGGGCCCACCTTGATTATGAATTATATATCTACGCCGTCCACAAGTTTTTCCAACTCATTTTATGGTATGAGCCAAAAAATGAAGCAAATATAAATCTCAAATGGACCACACGATATAAAACAGTGTCATCGAACGCCTACTATTTAAAACTTCCGAAGCCATTGTATTGTTTATTTGCCATACATCCCGTTGATAAGGTCCTAGATGAAGGGAAAACAAAGATATCACTTCCATAAAATGGGCTGGCGAAACGGATGGACGGCTTAGATATATAACGCATACTTCGAGGTGGCCCCAAGGTAAGGGTACCACTCACATCGCTGCTTCAGCGGTACCGGCCTAGTCGCGCCCAGAAAGGTGAAATACCCGCCGCGGGAAGCGGATTGGCTGGTATAGTACAAACCACCTATATGGCTGGTGTAGGTACGTGCAAAGACGGGAAACGGATTGGCTACTCCCCCGGCCATCCGCTCCGTGGCTGATGGTCGGTCCTCTGTGGGCCCCAAAATGATGTATATGTTTCATCCATTCCGTTCATCCATTTTTAAAGATTATTTTATGTATTAATACTAAAAATTTATATGGATATAAATCTCAAGTGGACCACACCACATGAAAACAATAGTGATTGGATATCTGTCATTACTATCATCCTAAGTCCCACTATACTGTTTATTTGATATCCAATATGTTTATTAGGTCATACAGGGGCAGATGAAGGGAAAAAACAAAGATCAGCATGATCCAAAACTTTAATGGCCTCCAAAATATTTTTAATGGTCGAACCTCATTCAACACTGTTTCCTGTAATGTGGTCCACTTGGGATATGAACATACCTCATTTTTGGATTCATTCTGTAGAATTACCTATAAAAATAGATAGACAGCATGGATGAAACACATACATCATGGTGGGACTCACATAGCACCGACCATCAGCCATTGGCTGGTGTCAGGGGGAGTAGCCAATCCGTTTCCCAGGGCGTGGATTAGATACTGACATGGTAAGTAGCCAAATTGCCACTGAAGTGACGTCACCAAGCTCTGTTAACCCTACCATGATGCGTGTATTATATCCATACCGGCCATCCACTTGGAGAGATCGTTTTATGGCATGAGAAAAAGAACTAGATAAATATAAAGTTCAAATGGACCCCACCATAGATAACAGCGGGGACAGTGACATCCACCGTTCCAAACTTCTCAAGGGCCACAGAAGTTTCCGATCAAGCTCATAATTTTGTTTTCACTTCATATATCTCTATTTTAACTTATTAATATGTTGGATCCAAAAAATACATCATGGTGGGCCCTGTAAATGTTTCAACGGTGGGTGTGAGATCCCCACAATTTTCTGTGGTGGGTCCCCTTGAACCTTAGATCTATCTCATTCTTTTTATCATGCCATAAAAAGATCTCTACAAATGGTTGGACGGTATGGATACAACACATGCATCATGTTGGGGTCCACAAAGCTTGGTGACGTCACTTCAGTAGTGATTTGGATACTCACCCTGTAAGTATCTAATCCGCGCCCACAAAGACGAGCGCTGACGCTCCTCGAGCTCCGAGTTGTACGAACGGTTCAGTGGAGATCAAAGTTACATGGCCCTATTTATTATATCCACACCGTTCATCCATTTTTCGATATCATTTGAGAATACCATTCAAAAAATTAATCATATCTAAATATCAAATGGACCACATCACAAATAGCAGCCAAGATCATGATTTTCACCGTTAAAATTTTCGTAGGGCCCACCATAATGTTTATTTTCCATCCAATCTGTTTATAACCTCACGAAGACGTGGATGAAGAGGAAAAAAAAAATCATATTGATCCAAAACTTCCGTGAAATGGCAGACGTTCAATCCCTACTGTATTTTTCAGTGTGGTCCACTTGATCGTTGGATCTATTTTATTTTCCTCAAGCCTCACGACAAGCAGCTCGCAAAATAGATAGACAGTTTGGATATAACACATACATCGTGATGGGACCAACAGAACTTGCTGACGTGAATACACTATCTATATAGCTGATGTGCGGTACACCAGCCAAACCGCTTCCCCCGCCGCTCATCAGTGGGTCCCACAAAAGTCATTGAATCAGACCACCGACATGTCTAATTTTCACCGTCCGCTGTCTTCATACTAGGAAACCCACCTAATGAGTGCAACGGTCTCATTTCGCTGCCAACACTACTGATCTTTATCGGAAACAGTATTCAATGAGCGTTGACCATTAAAAATATTTTTGAGGCTATACAGGCTTTCGATCAAGGTGGTTTTTGTTTTTTGGGCCTGTTTCACCTAATCAACATATTGGATATCAAATAAACAGTAGTATGCCTCATAAGGATTTTAATGGTAGATATCTAATTACTATTGTTTTCATATGGTGTGGACCACCTGAGATTTATATACATCTAGTTTTTTCTTTGATCAAGCACTAAAATGATCTTTAAAAATGGATGAAACACATGCATCGTGGTAGGTCTCACAGAGCACCGACCACCAGCCACGGGGCTGCGGCTGGGTGAGTAGCCAATCCGTTTCCATAGTAAACCGCGCGGCCGTTGTAATGTTTTCAAGGCTAGCATAACGTCTTCCCCACGAAACTGCCGTTATAATGTTTAGAGAAAAACTTTCCTACTCTTGTAGAGGGTGATCGTCCGTGCGCATGCACTTACAAAATTCTTAGAGCATGGCATGCGTGCAATTTTCAGAAGCCATCCGTCTGATGGGTCCCGTTCGTGGTCATTGGTGAATAAAAATTACACTCTTATCGGCCATTGAATTGATGAAACTGATGGCTAGGATTATCCAATATGGTGTGGTCCTGTCCCGATATTTAGAGGAGTGGTAATTAGAGGCTGTTTTTTTAGTGGATTTTGAATAGTTACGACCCATATGACTATACGGCATAGGAACACACGTGAAATTTTGATTTGTCGGCACGCTGTTATTGGAACATGATTTTTTTAAAAAAAAAAAAAAAAAAGATTCAAATTTTAGGTGAACCATACAATAGAAAATAACAGTGATTTACCATTAAAAATTTATTATAAGAAACAAAGTTTTAGATCAATTTAATAATTATGTAGTCCCTTCATCTAAGTCTCTGTGACCTTATCAATAGATAAGATGGCAAATAAACATTCACGTGAGGCCCATGAAAATTTTAATGATAGGTATCCAATCATCATAGGTGTTCCTATGATATAATGAAGCCCAATTTCCTACAAGTAGTGTTGTTTATCGATCCGAACACCCTTTCAAGGAATTTGATAAATGGTCGAGCCGGTTCAGCACCACAAGTCACCCTCAGACTCCGGCGAGCAGGGTCTATTAACTATTGATTGGGGCGAGTTGTCGTGGCGGCTTTGAGTCAGATGAATGGAATGAGGAAGGGGTGATTAGAGAGTGAGAAGGATGAGTGATCATGTCTACATTTTATGCAGATTGTGGGACAGCATGTGGTGTGAGGTGCAGTTTGTCATCGAGGCTGAGGCTTTGCAAGAGGGCATGTGGGACATGCTGTGCTAGGTGCCGCTGTGTGCCACCAGGCACGTCGGGCAACCAGGAAAAGTGTCCCTGCTACGCCAACCTCACCACTCGTGGCAACAAACGCAAATGTCCTTGAAATCGTATTATCTTTGTACAAGGACTTGTCGAGTTTTGTGTGTATAAAAAAAGTTGGGTGGACGTTTGAACTATCATCATGTTGATGGAAATAATGGGATGTTAATAAGAGACTTTTTACTTAAAAGAGTCTCTCAAAAATAGAGTTGCATGTCTTAAATGTAAGCAAAGTCCTTTTCTTACTTTTGTAGAGCCATTGTTACTTATGTGGTAAGCTAAGCCTCTCACTCTCTCTCTCTCTCTAGGGCTGGACTAGGGCCAACCCTTTTGAGGATTATATAATTAAAAGTTTGAAATAAATTAAATTAAGAAAAAAAAAAATCAGTATCCCCTCCATTGTTGACACTTTTCCATCATATGATATGAACTCCGTGCCTTTCTAGATAATTAAATTTTACATTGTAATTTGTCGAATAAGATTATTCATCAACCAAGCATATATCTATGAAATTATCCAGCATATGTATGAATTTAAATAAGTGCATAATTGACCATTAAAGTGCGGTTCACACTTTAAATAGTCTACGAGTGCTTGTGTATCATCCATCACACTTTATCGGAGTATTAAAGTTCTTCATATTAGTATGTACACTCGTATATGGACTCTATAATCTATGTTACAAATATCCACGCACCATATAAAATACACCATGGAAGCAAGCCAGGTATATATCATAAGCCTGAGCCCAGCCCAACCCAAACACCGGGCTAGATTTCAAGCCCTAGCAGGCACATGTTTAGTGATCCAAGCCCTTCAGATCACCCTATATGATGGAGTAGATATTCAAAATGCATCACGATGGGGCCCACACAGCTCAATCGCATGGGACAGACCCGTGAGGTCGAGCGCATAGTACCTTTTCCCATATATATATATATATATATATATATATATATATATATATATATATATATATATATATATATATATATATACACACACTATGCGCTCGACCTCACGGTCCGTCCCATGAGGTCGAGCTATGTGGGCCCCACCGTGATGCGTTTCGAACATCTACACCATTAGTCAGATGCACCATTCCATCGTGGGGCTAGGTCTCAAAAATCAAGTCAATCCGTGACTTGTGTGGGCCACACCACATACAGAAGTGGAGAGGGGTCGTGCACCATTAAAACATTCATAATCATTTTTTGGGTCCCACCGAGATGTGGTTTGCAAATCCAACCCAACCATTATGTGTGTCCCACTAGGATTAGGGGTCATACCAAGTTTCAGCAAAATTCAAAACTCAAGTGGACCCCAGCAAGTGCTTTTATATGTTTTAACAGTGTCTTCACATGATTTTAGATGGTGTAGCCCACCTGAGTTCCATATACGAGTGATTTTTGATATATCCCATAATTTAAAGGGGACCCATCAAATGCACGGTGTTGATGGTCGACATGCATCACGGTGGCACCTACACTGCTCGGCCTCACGATAAGCATCCAGCGCATAGTACCTTTTCCCTATATATATATATATATATATATATATATATATATATATATATATATAGGGAAAAGGTACTATGCACTCGGCCTCATGATAAGCTCCCATGAGGTCGAGCTGTGTTGGCCCCACTGTGATGCGTGTCGACCATCAACACCGTGCATTTGATGGGTACCCTTTAAATTATGGGATATCCCAAAAATCAGCTGTATAGGGAACTCAAGTAGGCCATACCATCTAAAATCATGTGAAACACTGTTAAAACATATAAAAGCACTTGGTGGGGCCCACCTGAGTTTTGAATGCTGCTGAAACTTGGTCTGAACCTTCATACAAGTGGGACACACATAATGGATGTGTTGGATTTGCAAACCACATCTTTTGTAGGCCCCAAAAATGATTATGAATGTTTTAATGGTGCACGGCCCCTCTCCACTTCTGTAAGTGATGTGGCCCACATAAGTCACGGATTAACTTGATTTTTGAGACATCTGACTGATTGGGTAGATGTTCAAAAGGCATCACGGTGGGGCCCACACAGCTCGACTACATGGGACGGAGCCGTGAGCTCGAGCGCATTGTACCTTTTCCCATATATATATATATATATATATATATGGCTCTATACTGACGTTCCCGTTACAAGCTAGCTCGGTTTGTGTCCAGCTCACTAGTTCACACCACGCACTTTAGATGGGTTATCATTCAACATTCAGATTAATTTAATGATCCTAACCTCTGACTAGTTTTCATGTCCGTTGAATTTTGATGATTGACTATTTTAATTTTGACTGTCCATGTCAATAAACATTCTCTAATCTAGTGGTTGGAAATTATTTAAGAGCCATCTAGATTACAGCCAACAACTTTAACCCTTTCGTTTGGTTAATCACATTGCAGGAGCACAATCTTTTTAAGTAGAAACTCTCTTACTATACTATTTCACTATAATTACCTATATGCTCTTCCTTTTACTTTAAAACTCTTATCATATCTTTAATTATAAACTCTTATCACCTCTCCTAATTAACTAACAGCCCTTTTTACAGGTTTTTTTTTTTTTAAAAGGCAAATCCTAGACAATAGACCTCAATCAGCATGCTTCTCAGATGTCCACCACAAGTCGAAGGTCATGTTTGAGTGCAAGCAAGAGGAGCAAATACAGCATCGCATAGAGTAATACCTGCCACTAATCTGTTGGGACTGGGACCCCACACCCAAAAGTCAGGCCAGTATTATGAAATTTTATGATATTTTAAACCAAATTAGACTGATTAATCATGAAAGATTGTGAAATTTCAAGATATTTGGTGTAACCAAACACAGCATTGCATAATTCCAATGATTTTGCTCTGTCAATCTGCTTCTTGCTTCTTTTTTCCGCAACGGTCAATATTTTAGATGCATTTGATACAGACAGCATTTTGTTGCTAACCATTTGAGGAAGGGTTGTTGGTGAGAATTTCGTGCGACTGGTTGCATGTGGGGTTCACTGCGGTGCATGTGTGTAGCATCTAAATCATCTGGCGAGCTCACCCCCACAATGAAATGGGACACCCCAAATAAATTATTAAAAAAAAAATTTTTTTTTTTTTAAAGGCCTATCCGCTCATTAAATGGGCGTAATGGACAACAACCGAAATGGCTTCAAATCTACTTGTTGGCCCACCTGATCATTGGATCAGCCTGAATTTTGGGGCATTTTCACCGTGGAGCGACCCTTCTGGGCTGATGGGGTCCTATAAACATGCCATGGTGGGTCCCAAATGCACCTAGTTGTACACCTCATTACAGAGGAACCAGATATGGAGCACATTTTCACATCGTAGCGGTGGCAGTGGGCCAGACCAGTTATGGGACCCTGTAGAGCCCGGGTGGACCAAGGACCAGCCTGAGCAAATGACAAATGGTCCAGCCTGTTGGTCCAGTTCAATCATCAAGTGACCCACCATTGTACAAAAGGAATGGACATTCTAAAGACGCTTGCCTGCTAATCCCATTCACCATACCTGTGTATTATAAAGACACTTCTTCGATACAGGTCATCTTTCCATGATCTATACCGTTCATATGATAGAATTGGCTGTGGATGGAGAATAACCAGGAAAAATAAAAATAAAAATAAAAATTGAACAATTTCAAGCTTCTGATCATTTATATCTTTTCCAAGAAATGCTACAGCAATTCGCGCCAATTGCCTGTTAAGGGTTGCACTCCAATCGAGCCACATGCACGATGGCTCACTTCTCGGCAACAAGCCATGAATTTCATCTGGATGGGAGAGTTTAGTAAGAACCATGCAACAACGACTTGTGTTGCCGTTGTCACATCTTGTAAAATCCACTCCGTCCATCCGTTGCCCCAAATCATTTTTGGTCTTGAGTGCAAACCAAGCAAATACAGAATCAAGTGAGCCCATTGGAGTTTTTATCAGGATGACATTTGCTTCTTTTTCCCTTCATCAACTCATCTTAGGAACAAGTTGGATCGAATATAAATATCACAGTGGGTCCCACGAAAAGGTTTCAGTAGTGAGAATCCCTGTTCCCACTGTTTCCTTTACTGTGGCCCACTTGAGTTTTGGATGTACTTGATTTTTAGGCTCACATCCTAACATGATCTGGCAAAAATGATGGACAGAGATACACAACCGTGGGCCCATAAAGCTTTCTTGTTGCACTAGCACCCTTCTGGATACAGATTGCATGCGGCAGGGCACTGCACACACCCCGTATAGAAATGATGTGTCACCCAATAAATGGCACATGGCAGACATGAGACCGGGCAAAATCGTTATTTCGCGCAGGAGAATCTTTACTTCTCACGACCCCATCTTCCATACGCACACAGCGGTTTTCATTAGAGACATGTCATTGCCACACAGGATGCTTACAGCATTGCTGCATGCCATCCACCTCCAGCCTGACCTTGTAGAGCCAGGGTAGTGCCTTTTCAGCATTAGGCAGGGCATAGGAGACTAGAGCTGGGCTAGGGCCAACCATGGCTCAGCCTTAGCACAAGACCATTCGCACCCCTAGACATGGTTTACTAAACCGTGGCAACTCACTATGGTATACTTCCACGTACACACAAACCATCTAAATTTTGTGGCACATACATGCACACCAATCAAGAACATCCAATATGTGGACCCCTTTATGGATGGGGTAGATATCACATATGGATGTCATGCCAAACGGATTCAAATCTGATTCTATTTTTGTAACAAAACATTTATTACCTTTTGCAGTTATTATTGTAAAAACAAGAGACTGCACTCACCTTTAAATCTTGGGCTTAGGGCTTGGCAATCAAAGACCATCACGGGCTTGAGCTCCTGGCCGGCCCAGCTCATCGACACCTGAAAAGGGAATTGTCACAAAAAGAAAAAGAAAGAAAGAAATAACGTAGAGTGAGTTTGATTGCACTAAATATTGGGGCTGCAACTTGGGTTTGGGTCAATTTGAACCCGGCTGACCCAACCTGAGTTCAAGTCAGGTTGGGTTGGGTTGTTAGGGTCCTCGGGTTGGAAAACTCTTCAGTTGATTAGGTTGGGTTGGGAGTAATCACATGTATTTGTGTTGGGTTGGATCGGGTCAGTTTAGAGTCAAGTAGGTTGGGTTGGGAGTAGTCACATGTATTTGTGTTGGGTTGGATCAGGTCAGTTTAGGGTTAAGTACACAAGAACCTGGGTTGGGTTAGGGTTGGAAATCGGGCGAGGTTGGGTTGCAAGTTGGGTCTTCTTGGGGGCAGGTCAGGTTAAGGTCAACCCTCAACTTGACTCAACCTGCCCAAGTTGCACCCATATCCAATATCATAAAACTAAATGATATTTCATTATTAATCGGACTAATTTGGTAGAAATTTTCATGAAATTTGGTGGAACCAAACACACCTGAAAGAAAGAAAGAAAGAATAAAATAATAAATAAAATGAAGAAAATGAAAAAAGAATTCTTACTAGGAAACCGACTATTGGGACAAAGGGAAACTTGGGTCATTTGGGACGTGGATTGTATCCAGCAGTCATTGGATGCACCTCGTCCAACAACACCAATGAAAAAGTGCCAAGTGCGCACGTAAGGCATGGAACCCATGGTGAAAAAGTAAAGATTCCCTGCAAAAAAGGATGATTTTGTCCTTTTCACTGTGGGTCCTATGCCCGACATGCACATATGGCACTTTTTCATTCGCATTAGACTAAGTACAACCAATGCCCTGCTGCACAATATGAATCCGCTCATTTGGCCCAATGGAAACCATGTCTTATGGAATCTGTTTCCTATTAGGCTGTTTTTCACTTTTGGATTCATAGAAACCGATGGAAACACCTTCTCCATAAAAGGAATTTCCTCCAAAAAGACAATAGGCTCCTTTTTTTTCTTTTTCATAGAGCTGGTTTGTCGTTTCAATGGCAAGTGTAATGGCTATTTTCTTTGAAATTATAGAAGATCCCAATCACTAATTGTCTTTCCTCTACAATTAAAATGTAAACTCTTGATTATGTAGAGTTACAATCCCATCATCCAAACATGATAAAGAGAATCCCTTTCCAGCTATTCAGAAGGCATTCTTTTCATTACTTAAACCATGTTCAAAGGAAAAATGGGCAAAAGAATATCTTTAAAAATCATTTCTGGGTCCCTCTATTTTTAATTAATTACTGAATGATTACTAAATTGTTCATGGAATAATTCGTTCTTAAATTCAGGCAAATTTTATAACTATGATGCAACAAAATTTGAACATGCCTTCTTTAAAAAAATTTCAACAAAATTTGAACATGCCTTCTTTATAAAATTTTCGACAAAAAATTCCCATTGAGTAGCAAATAGAAGAAGCAAAATAAAACATCCAGACAGTAGTTCACAGGAAAAGGGAGGGGGGGGAGGTGTTAAAGGAATAGAAGAAGAAAAGAAAAGAAAAGAACTACCAATACATGGACGCATGTTTTGGGACCCCAATGGAGCATGTGGGCTTGACTTTGGCTGTCTCCTCAGTATTTACCTCATGAAACAAGAAGGTTCACTAATCCCATGTGCATGTATAGCCAGAGACCCCTACGTGCAACTCCACATGTGCTAAACACAGTAAACATGTGGAACATACATGCTGTCCATCAGGTGGGCCCACCAAGTAGATGCCCTGGCCTAAAAATCTAACCGATCCACTAATTGGGCAGGCCACAGAACAAATGGACACTTTTCCTGGTGAGTTGACTGACCTGACTTTTCCGGCAAGAGCATCCACACAGCGCAGCCAACTGATGGACAGCTCGAATATTCCACACATACACCACATTGGAACATGAGCAAGTGTTCGCGGAGGATATCACGTGTTTGGGATTAGCAAACATCTAGAAACATTCAAAAAATCCTAGCTCTTGAAACATTGGTACGCCCCATGGTCTCATGATCAGACAGAACACAAACAAGAAGTAAGACATCCACACGGTGTGCAAAATAGCATCATGGCTTTGTCTTACCCAATAGATTTGAAATCCTGGATGTATCAGCATGTCCACGATGCCGATCTCTTCATGAGTGGCTTCATCTGTTTGTCCTCCTCAAGCGATATCATTCCCAAATGAGATGGATCTTCAAGCATCATCTTTGCGACCAAGTAGCCTGCAATGGACCATGTTTGGAACTTCCGGGCCTGCTTCCCAACGAACCGCCCAAGCTTTCCATCATAGTATTCTGGCCAGCTATCTTTCAACAACCGGGTTTCAGCGAGTTCAATGGCACGCCTTGCAATTTGTGGGCGTCCCGTCTTGATGCACGCAGCAGTAAGAAGCCAAAGGAGCACTAAATACACAACAATCACGTAAGAAATTAAGTGACTTGCTCAAAAGTAATGGAAAATTTCAATTTTCAATAGTAAAATGCATGCAGTTGAAGGCTTATCCATCAATGGAAGATGAAAACTTTTTACAGCCCATTGAAAACATAAATTTATCAGCCCTGATTTTCCAAGAAGGGTCATTTTCATGGTGAAGCCTACCATTTTAATGGTGTTGATGTCCTAGACAAGTAGCATGCTGGTGGGAAAAGATGGCACCGTTGCCTGTCTATGATCAGTTCTCAAATTTGCATACCGGGACAGTCCATACTCATTATCATAATTTGGAAACCCAGTCACTTAATGTTGGAATGCATATCCTTCTAGTCTTTCTTCGTTAATGCTTCTTTTATTGCTCATTGTTATTATGTATGCATGGAATGGATATGTTTGGGACGGATTTGTTGGGATACTTCATTGAGGTCTTTGTCTCCCTAGAGAATGAAGTAAGACAAGTTCGATGTGAAATACATTGTAAGGCCTAACTAGTTTGGTTCTTCATAGACCTATAATGTTGTCATGGCTAGCAAATAAGTTAGGATAGTATAATCCATAGGCCATTGTACATGGTGCGACTGTTGTGCATATAGTGAACATTGTCCTCACACATGTAGGTGTGCACATGTGTACACATTGACTAAATCTAGAAAGTGAAGATGTATCTATCTATCTAGTATTAGCTTGCACTTCCTATCCCTGTTACACTTAAGACTTGAGAGAACCTACGCTCTTTGTGGGAATTTGATCAATTGCTTTGATTCACCAATATGTGAGCCTCTTATATGGATCTCGCCAAGTTCGATGGTCAATCATGTTCTCATGGGGATTAGGATCCTCACAAAATAATCTACAACCCTTATGGGTTTAGCCTTATATTAGGAATCAGAATGATTGATAAACTTGGCCTGCCATCGTTTTGATTAAACAATTGATTCAAAATCACCAAATGCATTGTTTTCTAAAATCAACAGTTCATATTTGTTTTTAGATGATCAATCATGGTTGTGAGAAAGGACCAGCCTAAGATACTAGTGCTTAAGATAGTATGAAAACATCCAAACTTGGATAGGTTTGACTCAGCCAAAGTTTTTATGTGGTTAGGCAAGTATACTATGGTTGTTGCTTGCAGTTATGTAACCTACAAGAATTGCCCTAGAGAGACCCATGATAAGGAAAGCTCGGTGGTAAAGGCTTAGAAATCTATAGATACATGAGAGTATCCTAGGGAGCCAGACAGTCCCACACCCTAGGAAAGCTTCCTTGGCATAGAGAGCAAAACCCTAGATGGTCGGTTCAAGAGAAGGAGAGAGGAGCAAGAACCGATCGTCTTCCATTCTCTATAAAAGGTATGCTTTTAGATCGCGTTAATTCATGCATGCCTAGAAGTTGATCTGATATGATTTATTTGATTTGTTTCACTTCTACCATACGTAAATGCTTTCACCTGACTCTACACGATGTTGAAGAAGATCGAAGCACAGACTCGATTCTATATTTATGGAGCATATAAGAATTATATAGATATGAAATTCATGAAATAACATGTGACAAATTGGAAAAGGGGTGCACTCCAATGGTACCAGGACCACCATAAGCTTACAGTGGCACCAGGCATATGTGGGCCCACGTGATGCATTGACACCATCCAACATGTCTATCAGATGCATTACATGAGAAAACCCTACAACCCAAAACTCAACCCTATCCAAACTAAGTTGGGCCAAAATAAAGGGAACAAGTTAGGAGGGAACGCCCACCCTTGAATTTAACAAAGGCCCATCAAAACAGGCTTGATTATATATAAACAACACAATGAACGCACCATGTTAATCAAAGATAAGCATACCCTCTCAATATGTCCTTTGTGTTGTGGCCCGTCTAAGTTTTGGATGGACCGAGTTTTGGGCTCCAGGGGTTTTCTGAGGTGACGCGTCTTGTGGATGGGTTGGATTCTGGAAAATATCACTGGGCCCCACATCTGCTTGGTACCACAGTAAGCTTATAATGGTTTCGTTACCATTGAAGCACGCCCCATTGGAGAACTAGTAGCGCATAGTACATTAAGAGACTCGATAACAAAAGATGCCCCTCTATTTGAAAACAGTGTCCAAAATATACCTTATTTCCAATTTACACTGGTTAAACTAAAGTCTACAAAGCATGGAATGATGATTTGTACGGTCAGATGTGACTCATACGTGTTAACTCAAACTCAGTCAAGTCCAATCCAATTTGGCACCATGAGTTAAAATTGAAAATAGGGTGTGACTACCTGACTCAGCTGAGTCACCCAACTTGACTTAAGACACGTGTCAAGCTAAGTCTCCAAGTCGTAAAACCTTGCTTGCTAGTGACCCAACTCGAAGTTCAAGGGGGTGGGTAGATTCGGTATGTTTGGTGTCAGGTTGATGAGTTTTCCAATGCTGCACAAATCTTACGCACATGTTGTGTTTCCTCGTGCAGGTTGTGTTCCAATAGTATTTCTTCTTCTTGTTGTTGTTAAAGGTTTCTCTTAAGTACTACCATTCTAACAAATGATGTTTCTGTAGTAAGTATTTTCTTTTTGCTCTCCAAATTGCTTCTTCAGTCCAATCAACCAACAAGAAAAGATTCCTAAGGTAAAAAATAAAAAACTAGGAAACTAGGAATATAAGAAGCAATCTTTTACAAAATTTCCAATCTTGGGTCACATTTCAACGACCACCAAATCTTCAAACAGCATTCAGAACAAAATCTTTCAAAGGGGCAGAATGCTTCACAATCATTCCAATAGGTATGTCCATCATCTTAGTGCCCCACTGGAACCTCAGCAAGAATTGACAAGATCATGGGATTCATGAAAGGAACCTTCTACCAGAGCAATTTGAGAGCCATCACTATGTGTCTCTCACTCATTCTTCGTGCCACTAAGGGCAGGACCATGCTCATGGGGAGGATGAGTATATAGGCTTGTGGAGAACAAGCAAACTTGATGAATGTACTAAATCGAAGATGACCTTAAGCTTGTCATAAAAAGTAACCACTGCTACGATTTGGTACTAAACTTCCTACTAAAGGTGAGAATGGTATCAATATGAACCAGAGTTATACGAGGAATTTTGGAAACCTTGAGAAATTGCTCGGATTTCCTCCAAATCAATCCAACACATTCTGTTCTTTTGAGCATCAAGCGCACATTTCAATATTGTCCATTTAGGAGAAAGGTAAAGAATCATGGGCAATGTAAACGAAGAGCACAAGGACACATTTGTTTAGGTAACTCAGATTCTGTTACTAGTTCAGTAACATCTACAATGACAAAGGAGAGAGTTCTAAAGGATTTTTTTCATGTTTCAAGACTGCCACCCATGGTCCCACAACTGCCCCATATGAGGAATTTTATTGGCATAAAATGCCCCCATTAGGACTAGCGCACAATAACATGTTACTCATAATAACATATTGCTCACAAAGATAGAGATTCAAGCATACATACACAAACATAAACGGGCACAATAACACATGCAAGCACTCATGTCGCATAAGCATATATACATGCATACATACATGATACATACATACATACATACATACATACATATATATATATATATATATATATATATATGAGAGAGAGAGAAGGGGTAGGGGGATCATTGATCTTTACCGGGCCAAGATCCGCCATTGTGGTAGCTCCACCTAGTATTTTTTGGGTCACAGCCAGTTTCAATCTGCCACTCATGACCTTCTATGGCTGGATAACAAACCTTTAGAGGCATTTCGCCAACCAACTCTTGCCAACGTGCTTCAATAAGATCCATAATGGCTGCAGATTGCTCAGGGGTCGCCATAGATGATAAAATAGCAATACAATTACCCAAGCAGAACCAACGGACATCCATCCTTGCAGGACTAACATTTCCGATAAAGTAACCACCACGAGTCGGCATAAAATCAAATACCCAATAGGGAAGAGAATCGGGAATCACATTGAATTTGTTGACGGCAGTATGAGAGTATTCCTCTGTCTTATACCTATAAATATCATTAAGCTGCTGAAAATCAAGCCAAAAATAATTTCGCATGTGATAGCTCAAGGCGTGGAGCCGTTTAGTTATGCGCTCTACAAACTCCTTCCCCTCGTCATCCTGCTTTAGCAAAAGCAATGCGCATCTTAGAGCCATGAAAAAAAGTGCTTGTATTTCAATAGGATACCCATAAACGCCCTGCAAAAGTGAATAAACCGTACAATTAGGTCATGTGTGGATATGTGGAATCCAAGGCAAAAGAAAGGAAGCAACCATAATTATCCAATAACGATTTCTATGAGAACTATTGAAACATGGATTCCAATTTTGAGTTCCTGTTTAGGTAGCAAGTGGATTCCAATTTGAATCCACTTTTGAGTATTCCTCTTCCTCTCTCTCTCTCTCTCTCTCTCTCTCTCTCTCTCTCTCTCTCTCTCTCTCTCTCTCTCTCTCTCTCACACACACACACACACACACACACACGGAAAACTCTGAAGAGACGTCAGAAGAACAACCCACACCAATGGGGACTAAAACTTAAGGCAAAAGGTGATAGAGAGTTGAGTCTTGCCATTGATCTACATCCAGCATGCATTATGTTTTTTATACTTGTTAAAATGCAGAGAAAACAGCCCACCTCCGAGAGATTTCATATTTAAGACAGTCAAATACAGTTTGATCAAAAAGCACCAGCAGGTAATTCTAGAGCCCAAAACTCTTTCTTGTAAGATTTTCCCATAACCATAGCTTTCCGTGGTTTCAAATTCCCTAGTTGCCCCCCCCCCCCCAGCCAGTGTTCTAGTCTGTGATTGGATGCAGCACCGACTTGAACAACAATGACTACATCCATCAATCAAATGCAAAATGGCAAAATCATGGTCACCTTCAAGTCCAACTTGCAATTGGATTCCTTTCGAGTCCAACTTGATAGGAATGTAATTGAGAGTTGAAGCCTAGTCTTGCAACGTGAATGCTAAAAAAGGTATCTGCAATCTTGTCCTTTCAATGTAATCAACTAATTGTTGTAATTCAGTTCAATAGTGAATCCAAACATTGCCTATGTGTACAAGAGCAAACCTTATTCAGTAAACCCTAAGAAAGTTCATGTTGGACCCTTTGCTATTGGTGCAACCTAGTTATCGATTCAATGAGATGGTGATACCTGAATGACAAAAATAGATAAGTACACCCACAGGCAGTGTTCAAAATATCGGTATCGCGTTACATATCGTATCATTGGGATATAAATACATATCAGTTATTGCACGAGATATAGCATCTGTATCAGGCAATTTATTGCACTTTTTGCGAAACATTGGGGAAATGGTTGAATTTTCATTGAAACTTCAGGAATTGTTAAAAAATACCTTAATACACTTTTAAATCATAACATCTCAAAAAAAAAAGGTGCACATAATAGGTTTCCTCTGTATAGGAGCTATGTGCTATCTGACCGAACTAATGCAACTATATTCAAATTGAATGCATAAAATTTAGAGTGTATGAGATGATCATTTCATCAAAATCTTCCAAATACTTCGAAATTAGTCTCAATTGACAGCTAGTTTAAGGGAATTCTGATATATATATATATAAAACTAACAAATGATTTTTATTTTTAAAATTTTGGTAATGACTTAACAAATCAGTAAATCAGCCCTCATACATGCTTGACTTCATGTTCGGAGTGCAACATTTGTAAGCAATTTGGGAGAAAATGGGGAAATTTTGAATTTTTCCCAATTTTCCTCAAATTGGACCACCTACACTCAAATTTCAAAATTAGAGTGTATGTGATGATCATTTCATCAAATACTCTTAAATACTTTGAAATTAGTCTCAATTGAGAGTTGGTTGAAGGAAAATTTTGAAAAAAACATGGAGAACATGAAGAACCAATGGATATTGAAATCAAAGCTCCAACTCCATGATTTTTCATGCAAAACATGAAGAACCAAAGGATTTGTAAGCATTTAACACTGATTTAACATAATTTAAACAAAAAGGGGGGGGGATTGGAAATTGAAAATGCTCACCAGATTGAACATGTGGCGATATATCGGCACTACATTTGCGTTTCATATCGCACAAGTGGGATACAAGATATATCATGAGATATATTGGCCGATATCATCGATATTTGAAACATTGGTCTCAAGAATGTTTGAGTTGAGAGAAAGAAGCAACTTGATTGAAATTGAAATTCCTCCTTACATTCACGTACTTAGAAATGTGGAATGCCTAACCTTGAAGATAATTCCTATGAATTTTTAATGAAAATTGGAAATCCCCAACTATTAGATTGATTTTAAATCAATCTATAATTTATTTAATATAACAAAAATCCCATCAAAAAAGATTTTGCATAAAAAATCAAAAACAACTTTATCAAACCCTAAAAATCTTCAATCAGTTCTTCTAAATCAGCCTCCCTATCTTCCACAAGTGTTAAATGTGATCTCTAACATTTAAGACCCCAAATTTTACAACAAACAACTCAAAATCAGCACACATTAAGCCCTACAGTGAGCCGTGGGCCTACATTGTACCCCCGGGGTTGGAAAGAGCTCGACTCCAAGTTGGACACTTTATACAAGTAGTAGAGAAATGGATCTAATCTTTTCAAGTCGTCCCCCATGAATCATGTGCATTTCTGATAGCACTTGTTCTTCCATTCCACCAAGTATTGCTTTTATTGACCCCGTTGAGTGTCAATAGTCTTCATGTATAACACTTGTTCATCTTTTTTCTTCTTTTTCTACAAGAGTTGTTTAACCATATTGACAATGACTTCATCTTGCACATCAAACACCCCACCCTGGTACTCGAACAAATCCAGCACACTGAAAACTGGCGAGATATCTAAGTCATCCGGCAACTTGATCTCATAGGTTTTGTCACCCAACTCCCTCTTGACTCAGCATGGATCAATTTTCTTAGACTTGAGCTTGTTGTAATTTCCCTTCAAAAACCTTTCTTTGTGGAGATAAATAATAACCAAGTCACCTTCTTTATATATCTTCTCTGTCAATGTTCATTCGCGGTTTCTCGGTACTTTCCAAAAAGTCTTAGATGTGCTTGGTGAAAGCATCAGCACTTCGCTCACTTAATCTTGTACTAAGGTAAGCACATGATGTGGACTTCTCCCATTTGCGATCTCAAATGGGGATTTCCCAATGGTTCAATTTACTTTGTTGTTGTAGGTAAACTTAGCTTGGGAGAACCACTAAGATACATTGTTAGCTACGATACTTAAGAGGTTACTAAGGTTCTTGTTGACTATGTCGGTTTGGCCATCCGTTTGAGGATTAATGCACTAGTGAACTGAAGTTTAGTCCCCAACCACTTCCATAAATTGCGCCCGAAGTATCTGAGAAACTTCATACCATGGTCCAAAGTTATCAATTTCAGTACCCTACGAAGTTGCAAAATCTCCATGAAGAATATGTTAGCAATGCATAGCATCCATCGTCCATCGTCATTGAATGGAGTAGGCTATCTTCGAAAAAACAGTCCACCACAACAAAAAATCGAATCTACTCCATCACAAGACTAAAGAAGACCTAAAATGAAGTCCATAAAAATGTCCCCCCATGGTCTGACTGGAATAGAAAGTGGCATATAAAGGCCATTGTTCTATACATGACCTTTGGAGACTTGGCATCGACAACATCGAGTTATGAACCATTCAACATCACAGTGCATACAAGGCTACTAGTGTTTTTCCTCTGCAATGACCAATGTTTTATCTCTTCTAAACTGTCCACTAGTTCTCCATATAGCTCAAATAGAATCTTCTTTCACAACAATCCTTTAGAAATGCATAAGCGGGAACCCTTAAATTAACATCCATCATGTGAGATGAATTCACGTTTTGGATCTTGGATATCCACACATATGTCGAGCACATTGCCAAATATAGGGTCCTTGCATTGTTCTTATAGTGCCTAAAATCCCATGCCACTTTATTTTGACTTCCAACTTTAAGACACAAAAAGAAAGCATATTCTTGTAAAAAAAGCCATCCACTTCGCATGACGAGTACTCAACTTCGTCTGGGAGTTGAGATATCTCTATGCCTCATTATCCAAGTATAGAATGAATTCCTGATGAATCGGGTAATGCCTCCAATGTCATATTGCCTGGAGCATTGCATAGAACTTGAGATCATATGTGGAGTAGTTCTTCCCTGCATCATTAAGTTTCTCGCTAAAGAAAGTGATCGGCTTTCCTTCTTGACTTGGCACTACACCAATGCCAACATTTGAAGCATCACTTTCCACTTCAAAGACTTTATTGAAGTCTAGAAGTGGAAGAATTGGAGTTTCTATCATTTTCCTTTTTTAATGGTACGGAAGCTTTGGTTCACCACTTTAATCCATCAAACTTACCTCCGCACATGCAATCGTGGTAGGTACAATAATTATACCGAAATTTTGAATATCTCTAGTAAAATGTTGCCAAGGTGTGGAAAGAATTGGCCTCCAAAAGGGTTCGTCAAGTGGGCCACCCCATAATGGCCTTGAATTTCTTATGCTAAACCTTGATCCCGTCTAGAACTAACCAAAAACTCAACACTATTGACAAAGAATAAACACTTTATCAAGCTAAGATATAGTCTCTTCCTCGGTAGTACATTAAATATTGTCCATAAGTGGTCAATGTGAACATATGAATTAGGACTAAAAATAAGAACATCATCAAAATAAACAACTAAGAACGTCCCCATGAAGGGGTGGAGTACCTCTATCATCAGCCTCATAAAAAATATTTCATATTTTGTGTCATCTTCAGCTTTCATACGATCGGGAGTGCCTTCAACATATTCTCCTTCATCGACACATTCACTTTAACTAAGGATTGACGTTCAGGACATTAAAAAGAGTGATGTCCCGACTACCCACCCTTAAAGCATGAGAAAGGAGTGTTTTTTTACCCCATCTTGGGTGCACTAACCCCTTATCCATAAGCACCTTCCCTAGGTTGAGGTTTAACTTCATTGCTAGATATTGGCCCATTATTCCTCGACCCATAGGAGATCCTATGGTCACTTTACATGAGAAGTTAGCATGTTGCCCCATCGTCGATGACAATGCTTGCGAATCAGCAAATCGTCTCCCAAGTCTCCAATTAGTTATCTCCTTGGCTTTTAATGCAAGTCTGTATGTATTGAACATCTTAAATACATCTTTGAAAGCCAATTCATCTCTTATGTCCAGATTAAGACCGTTAAGATATCTTGAATTTATTTTTTCTTCATGCTCACGAAACCTTGCTAGTAATGTTAATGTATTGAACTCCTTGGTGTATTCATTTACTAATTTGTTCTTCTTACATAAACTGCGATGTCTTTGATAGAGGTCAAGGGCATAAGTCGCGGGTAGGAACTTCCTTTTTAACACCCTTTTCATCTTTTTTACTTTCTCCTTAATGGATTCATTTTGCTTGGAGATCGTCCCACCGTGCTAACGCATGAGCGAAAAACTTCATAGCTATTTCACGTTAACAAGCCGGGGCCGACGGTTATTGGTTAGGACCTTGGTAGGAACTTTCCTCTACTTGTCCTTTGATCTCCCAATTCCCTCTATGCCAGAGCTCTCCCACTTGATTAGTGAGATTGTCTACCATTTGCATCAGTTGAACTACTTGCTCTATGAGTACACAAATCAATAAGGTTACTTGCACAAATTCTTCATGTATCACCCCCTTGAAGCCATTATTAGGAGATGATGTAGAGTTGAAAATCCCCAATGGTGACTTGCTCCGATGCCTAAATGATGAAACTAATTATTGATTCAATGAGATGTTGATACCCGAATCGCAAGAATGGACAAGAGTACAATCACAAGAATGCTTGAGTAGAGAGGAATGAGCAACTTTATTAAAATTGAAATTTCTTCTTACAACGACTTAAACAAAAACTAATAAACTTAGAAATATGGAATGCCTACCTCCTCCACCAACACCCCTTTTATAGACCCTAAAGATAATCCCTATGAATCTTTAATAAAAATCCCCAACTATTTTATTAATTTCAAATTAATCTTAATTGATTTCAAATCAATCTATAATTTATTTATGATGATAAAAATATCATCAAAAAAAAAAAAATTGGCCTAAAATAACAAAAACAAATCTACTAAAATACCCCAAAATCTTCAATCGTATCTTCCACATCAGCAATCTTATCTTCCACAAATGGAAAATGTGATCTCTAACATCTAGGGCCCAATTTTTGCATCAGGAAACCCAAAATCAGCACATGTTGGGCCCTATGGTGGGTTGTGGGCCTATAACAATTATAAAAAGAACACCTTCACCTCTTTAACATTCCTTATGTGTTCAATAGAAGCCTTTCCTAAAAGACCAGAGGAATTCATCTCTTCTACCTTTTACAACCCAAGAATTAGTGGCGGTGGCACAAACACCATTTCTAACTAGAGCACCTGGTTGCCTCCAAAATTTTTCCCAAACCCCTCAACTGATTTAGAAAGGGAAAAAAAAAAAAAAAACAACTTTGCTAATAAAGTTGAACATTTAGTAAACTGAGGGTGTTTGCAATACAGGATTAACTAGAAAGATTCTGCCTGCAGAAATAACAACTTTTTTAAAAGGTGCCAAACATGTGCAGTCTTTTCACAAATTGGGTTCTATTGCAACTTCTAACTCCTAGATAACCATAGGAATTCAATGTAATTGCAACCCAAAACAAAGTCAGACAGAAGTTTTGTACTTTTTTTCATTTTGATAATCAACAATTCTTTAATAAGAAGAACAAACAAACTACGATCACATGACAAGCTTACATGAGGATAAAACCGATATAGATATCCCGTACTTGAGAAACTTACATGAGGAGGATAAAACCGATATAGATAGCCCTTGAGGAACTAGCAACATCATTGGCCCGGCCTCATCACGAATATCCATGTTTGGATACTAGAGATTTCGTGCCAGACAATGGAAAAGGAAAAGGGTTTTCCTTTGATCTGACCATTTTTGCTGTTTGGATAGCAAAGGATGGATTCTACAAAGCAATCATCACATTTTTTCCATAATTTGAATTCTTGGCACAAGAAACCAGGTGAATTGTGAGAGAAATATGATATTTCCACTTGCTATCCAAACAAGAACTCTAAAATTGGAATCCATGATCCAATAGTGCTCATAGAAATTATCATTAGATATTTATTACTTTTTTTGTTCTTTTCCTTGAATTTCGCATATCCAAACATGCCCTAAAAGAAAAGACGGTTGTTTTGTACAAATCCTCAATCTCAATAAAGTATGAGTTAATTTTCATGATCCCAAGCTTCTTTTATCCTCAAATACTGACATTGGTGAATCGCCTTCAAATAAAGGATATGATTAGAGTCACAATATCACCAAATAATGACCAAAAGAGCTCACAACTCTAGTTCATTAGAGAATCTTGACTAAAGAGGGTCCTGATAAGTAAGGAGGAGTTTTCCAAAGTCCTATAATTACATTGTTTGCAAGAAGCAAAGTAAATACATCAGAGGGGAATAGATCGCCCAATGTAAATGGAAAGTCAACAAATGCCTTCCTTTGCAAGAGCATCCACCATCTCTTTACACTCACGAGGAACAAAATCAAAAAGAAGAATCAAAGTTTCTACTAAGCTCCCAAATGTCCTCAATGATATTTTCCAACCTCCAAGACATTATCTTTGATGCCCATGACAACGCCTTACAGGAATCACCTTCCACAATATCTTACCTAAGAGAATATGTAAATGTAAACATTTTAATATCAGCAACAAGAGCTTTAATTTAGGCTTCATTTGAATCCTTTACACCAATAGGCCTGAAAAAACCCAACTATATGTGATCTCTAATGTCTTGAATAACAATAATAGCTCCTGCCTGAATTCATCCATTGAACTGATTTTAAGCACTCCTGCCAAAGGTATACTCCATTTGATCACCAGTACCGGCAATCTAATTCTATTTTCCATTAAAAGTCTCCAACTGTTATAAACATCTCAAACAGAAACATCCCCCAAACTAATTTCTCAGTGTCTTGTGACATGATTGCGATTTTGGTCATTCCTGAATCCTGACAAATTTGAAAAGAGATCACCCATCAAAAAGAAAAAAGAAAATCCTTAGGGCCTCTTTGGGGGTCACCTAAAATCAATTGAATGCAATTTTGATAATCTGACTTCGTTTTTTTATTGAAGGTCCGCTGCTCAAATACCTCTTTCGATGAATTGAGTTAGGTCTTTCATGCAGAACACTCAGGCTCTTGTGTTCAAGTTTTTTTGGAAGTTGAGCTAGTTTCCATTTGGCATCTTGTTAGGAGCTCACCAACACCACAATAATAGTGTCAGCACCTATCAGTAGTTCTTCAACTGGCCCTTGTCGGTCAGAAGTGGACTATTGTCTTTGGCGCACCTAAAGTCTATACAGTGCAGATTTATTAATCAGGACCACATTGTCCCACAAATATCTTTACAATGGACGGCTCAGATCACTCACACATGCCACACGTTAACACCTCCAACACAAAATCAAACTCCGGATCTTAGTTAGGCAGATCCTCACCATTCCTCCAATACCAATTGAACCAGAATTGCCAAACAAGCTCCTAATGAAATTGAGTGTTCCATGATATTGATACAACCTGCTGTCTGATTGGACCAGTTTATCTTCTTGCCATTCACATCTGTTGTGTATCATGATACTCATAGCCTTGTCCCATCTCCCAACTATTTGGGATCAGCAAAACTTATGATGGGTCAATTCACGTTGCATGTGAACACCACAACTTCAAAAGGATAAACATACATTATCATTGGCTCTACCTTCATAGTTAAATAACAAGAATCCGACAACTATCATCAGCATTTCAAACGACCACAATGACTTGGTGAGATTTCAAACCAAGATGCTGGGAAACTCGGTCCTCAGCCTGACTCGACCACAACTTGGGACAACTTGTCGAGTCGACTTTACACAACTCACAATGACTTGAGCCAAGTCACTCAGTGAATCAGGTCTGAACATTAATCAAACTGTAAATGGGAGAGGGAGGGAATCAATCCCACAACCTTTGACATGGGAAGAAATGAACCTAACTACTGCATCATTCAATGTTTGGTTGTTAGTTTTCGTATCTTGTATAACTTGTACTTACTTTAGACACGTTTAAAACCTATCCCTGTTCTTATTTTTAATATATAATTATTAAATATCAAGTCGAATCAGGTCGAATCTTTGAGTCAAAGACAACCTGACCAGGCTGAACATTGAATTGAGTTGAATTTCAGGTTTGCAAACTACAGTTTATACAAGTTCATTACAGAGGCTGCATATTCATGTACATGGCATCATAGGGAATGATTATTTCCTCATTTTCCAACAATCATAAAAATGAAAGAAAAAAAAATGCGCAATGAGGAAAAAAAAAAACGTCATGAGAATATAACCAACGATCTCATCCTTTCTCTTTTTATTCTTGCTTTTTAAATTAGATTCATTCATCTTTATTGGATTAGTATGTCATATGTGCCTTAAAAATGCCAAAAATAGTTACACGAAAAACTAAATTAATGAGCATATGGCAAACCAAGTACGAGCGCATGATAAACCAAGGTATAAAACTATACATGCATCAAAACTAAAATAACATCAAAATACAGATAAATGAAGACAGACACTAAAGGCTAATAATTCAAATTCATGCCCAAAAGCAAGATGGGTGGAAGAAATATAAAAAGAAGAAAGAAAAACAGGAACTCACCATTCTTCGGTCAATCATAGAGCACCCATCCGCACAAAGCAAGGTGGGGAATGTATCAAACCCTTCTGACAGACATAATGTCAATATAAGGCGCATACCCTTTTGGCATTCAGGCATTTCTGCTAAGGAAGAGTCTCCTGTAGATTTCGTATATGCACGAAGCAAGATAATCCACCAAAACCCAGAATCAACAGGAGCAACTCTTCCTATCGCAGTCTCTCCGAAATCCGCAATTAAAGTTTCATAATTCCGAATAGGATCATGGAAGACTTTAAAACTAGCAGGCATGACTCCTTCTCCTAGTTTGAAGCGATCGATCTTTTTCTCCCCTGATTGAAGGCGAAGGGTTTTCAGAAGAAAATTCTTAACTATTTCTGGCTCTCCATTCATCAAAAATGCCAAGGCACTCGGGACGAAGTCTCGTACAAACACCTACCGAAATCAAAGAAAGAACCATCAAATATACTATTTCTAAAACTCTCCATCAATTGCAGCTCCTTAAGAAAGAATCATTCTTATGCATGGACTATGAAGAGAGAAATAACATTAAAAAAAAAAAAAAAAAAAAAGCATCAAGTGCATGCAAAACAGCACCAGCAATACATTGTATAAATATAATCCATGGCCCATTTAAGGGATGTAGAACTTGAAATACAAGAGAAACTAATATGGGTCCCTCATTATCACTGGTTTAACCATGTAGCAGAGACATGAAGTGTGCCATTTCATGGCTGTTCTTCACTAACACAACCGAACCCATAACATATTTTCTATATGGAGCGCTTCATAGTTCCAGTGATTGAAATCATTGATCTGGTGGACCACCACATGAATGAATATAGGCAAATTTTTCATATTCATTGAAATCAAGTGATTGAAATCATTGATCTAGTAATTGAAATAAAGAGAAATGCTATATGGAACACTCCATATGAGTTCTAGTGATTGAATCATTGATCTGGTGGGCCACCACATGAGGGTATATAGGCAAAAAATTCGTAATGATTGGATAATTCTTGCCATCAAATTTCTTGAGTTTTGTCCATTGGATGTCAACCAAGGCTTCTTGTTTGAGTGAACAGTTCCTTTCTCATGCCATTGGTTGGATGACTACTACAGTCCAATGACTTACTGCAGCATTTCGCATCCATGTGATGGCCCACATAGTCAATGGTCCTGATAACCACACAGTGACATGTACACCAGAGATAATTTGGTGCACACCTCCAGGAACTCCATTAAGCAGGCACACCACAGCATCAGCATTCCATGTTTGTCTAATATACATAGGGAAGAAAATAAATATACCTGATTATAGTTAAGGGCTTCTTCAGAATGGTCCAGTGCAGCAATCGTTCCAACTGGCTGGCCACGGAAGTACACCAATGAATGCCTGATAGCTTCCCATGCTTCAGCAACCATGGGATGAGGTTCAAAGCAATGTTGAGAAATAGGTGTGCTCACATTTGACCTTCTACCAGGAGAAAATACGTTTTCAAGAGGGTCTGTAATGCGGTAGTGCTCAGCATTCCTAGAAGAATGGCGAGGCGATAAAGGAATGGACAGCTCACTGAGGGACCCATCGAATGATCTTTGCCGTTCTATGGTCAGAATCCTGGGCTTATCCGCCAGCCTCGAGAAGTCGCATTCTTCAATCTCAGCTATACATAGTGGATCAAGAGGCCTCATAAATGTACCCGGAGATGCATCCATCGAAGCAGTAGGCATACCCGAAATTCTCCAAGAACAATTTTGTTACGTTCCGAAGCTTCAAATCTGCATCTAACCGAGGACAATTAGAAACATAAAAGAACAAAACATGGGAGTCCCTATGTAACTAGGACACTCCATTTTCTTAAAACAGACCGTGACCACACACCCCATGTTGGACAATCGTGCTGGACACATGTCGACGGTGCTATTCGGGGGGGAAAGGAGCGTTAGTCTATCTCTTACTATTGCATTTAGAGATATCCATTATACTATTTGTCCTTCTAATGACTTTCTGATTAGTTGTGCATTCATGAAGAAATGTTTATATACTAGAATATTTCAATATCACCATATTTCTATATCGTATTCCCTCCTGTCAGAGACCACATCGGCAAATCCCCGCATCAAACACCGACACATTTCTACGTGCAAAGTTACAAAGATGATTAAAAACACAAAACTAGAAGTAACTTAGAAAAGCCATTCACAACCCAAGCAGGTCACAGAAGCCTTGGAGTTTCAACACTGGGTCAAGGGTTCGAGTACCCATGGTGGTGAAATCCCACAGTGTGCGTGTGTGGGGTGTGTGTGCGTGTGTTAAAAAAAAAAAAAAACTCAAAAAAAAAAAAAAGGTCATAGAAGCCTTGGGCTTTTTTACATTTGTTAGGATACTAACTCTCTCATGCTCTCTAAATTAAAAGATTTTAAGGATACCCATATCAACACAAATACTAGTACTACATATTGTATCAATGCTACTGCATTCTGCTTATGATTTTCTGAGCTTGTATTGACGATGCGGGTGTGATTCCCAAACACTTGCATCTATGTCTTGGCTTCTGAGAGATGGAACATCAAATTCCCCTTACATGTACCCAAATCCATTTACTCTCACCCGTATCTAGGAATAAAAGCTACAACAATTATAAATATCACTTTGAAGGTTCTCTTTCCACATGTTTTCACAACATTTACTAAAGAGGAATTACAATACGCCGGCCTGAATTGACGGCATTTTCATTGAGGCCAGAATCATTTTCAAGTGTCGCTTTTCATAGATCTAGATTGCTCATTTGGGGGCCAATGGACCAAAAGCCATCTTTATGGAATAATCCCATTCATTAGATCTACGGACTTCTTCTGCCACCAATGGATGATAAGATATTTTTTATTTTTAACAATCCATTCTCATGCTAAAATTCAGCTAACAGGGTAGTGTTTTTTTTTGGGTTCAGTATTGTCTATTTATTTAGGGCCCACCAGAAGAACAATCTGGATCACTAACAGATGGGGCCCATATGAAATGACAGCATGGACAAAAATGCCAGCAACCCTGTCCTAGTCAGTCATAAACATGATTCCATGACGGCTAACCTAATTAAATTGCAGTGCACCAATTCCTTGAATGGTGACCTGCACTCAAACCGGACCCATACCACAATGGTCCAAGATTCAAACCATTCGTCAGCACCGTGGATAAACCAACTTCCGCAAACCAAATGGATTAGACAATCCTATCCATCCAAGCAGCGGACCCCAGCATTCCAATCTAACACCCCCAATCATGGATTACCGATTCATCCGAGTAGACTCGGACTCAGCACTATGCCAGAAGTCAACCTCCCCCCCCCCCATAATACCCCCCTAGTCGACTCAAGACCTAACGAGTCCCGTCCAAGATGAAGGCAGAAAACCATGAACCCAATCAGTCAGTTTTCTCTACTGCAGACGATCCCTGGTGGGGCCCACTCGCCGAATGTTACAGATCATGAACCGCTGTGCCACAAGGCCCATTTGTTCAAATACATCAAATCCATAAACCCATTATCTAATATAAGTAACAAAACACTACCGAATTACAGAATCAAAATCAATCCAAATTCTCTGAAAATTCAAACAAGAAAACATGAAGACATTCAAGAACTCAAACTGATACACTAACACCATTCCGCCTCTAATTCGACATCCAAAATCGAAAAGAAAAAAAATGCATATTTCAATCACAATTCACATAAAACAACAAACCAAACACACCTAAAAAAAAACGATCGAAAAATGCGAAATTTGCAAAGCTAAGTTCTACAAATGTAAGACTGTATAAACTATATATAGCTCTTCAGAATTCTGATATTGGGTGGGTGGGTGAGTGGGGGTGTACAAAGCACTCACCTAGAAAGCTGGGGTGCGCACGTTAGTTATCCTGCGCCCCTTTCGAGCAATGCAGATGGAAACATGTTCTACTGGCGACAGGCGTTATGTGTGAAGCTGTTTTCATCTAATCATCGATGAGGAGGCAGCTGGGTGGTAACCGGTTACTACCGGTTTCTGAACGGGGTGACCGGCTGTGACCGGTGGGCATGGGTCTGTTTTCTACGAGAGAATCGAGGAGATTTGGAATATCCTCCACAAGCCTGTCGCCTCACCTTCAAATTTTAGAAAAAAATAAAAAAATGTAGGGTCCTGATGCAACGGTTGGTACAAGTGGTACCCACTTTTAGGTGATGCAGAACGTTGAATTGGTGGGCCCCACTTGAATGCGGATGCGTCAGAAAACATCTAGATTGGAGTATCCTGGACATCTGAGCTCCGGCATTGTATCTTTTTTCGACCGTTTCTTTGTAGGCCACAGATCAAAGCGTCGTAATCATCCGAGCTATGAGAATTTTATGGATACCTCATCTACGTTAGTTTAAATCATTTCAACGGTCTGGATCACCTAACCGTAGCCCCATTTTCAATTTTCCAAACTAAAATGATCTCTGCAAGAGCACTATCATGTATAGACATGCACACAAACTTCTGTACACATGGGATGCGTGTACATCAATCCAAACCGTCCAAATCGTGGGATCCTATGCAGATGGAATACTCTATTTAAATTAGGTCGGTTGGATCCAAACCGCCCATTGAGTTTCCCATATTTAACTTCAATTTTATAGCCAAAAATTCGTTCAAATTAGGTTTTGATTGTGATGGATTGATAATGGGCCCCACCACCTGAATGCTTATGCCATGCGGAATTAGCTGTCTACCTTAATATGGATGGCCATACCTTGTTACGCCCATCCACACGCAAACACACAAGTTAATGGTACACGTGTGCCATATCCCAGCTACCCTCTTGGTCGGGACTGAAGCCGATTAAGTGTTACTCGGGCAATCAACCGTAATGGATGATTCCCTGTCCGTATGGCCCACCTTGATGTATGTGTTGTATATCCACGCCGTCCATCAGTTTTTACACCTCATTTTATGGAAGGGTACCAAAAATGAAGCAGATCCAAATCTCAAGTGGGCCCCAATCACACCGTTTCCTACTGTGTGGTCTGATACACACGTGTGCTTGCGTGTGCATGGATGGACGGCTGTGCTTGAGATATAATGACCACTTATTTAAATGTTGGCGACTCATCCGATACAAACATGGGATGAGTTAAAGGCCTCTATAATACTGGCACGTGTGCTTGCTTGTGCATGTGTGGCGCTCCAAACTACCGTAGAAAAAATTTGATACGCTGAAAGAATGTGATGGATGATACACAGCCACTTAAAGAAATCGAAGTCATGCGTACCATTTTATATTTATTAGACTAAAAATTAATAATTATATGAATATCAGATATCTCACAGGTGTCCAAAATCAGATATTAGGCCTGTCCATACAATCACAATTTTTGGATTGTAATATAAAAAAAGGGTTTTTTCCATAATTAGAAGGTTTAATTAGGGTTAATATGTGCCACGTGTACAATCTCTAAGTGCCTGCGTATCAACCGTCATACGCCGCCAAAGTATCAAAACTCACCAAACCAAAGACGGGTGCGGTTGTCGGTTGACGTTTGCTTTTTGTATCGTGCTGGGATGTGAAGGTGCAACTCTACAGTGTTAGTTCACCAACATTTTAAAATGCTGGTGACTCATCTAATGTACACGTGGGATAAGTTCTTGGCCGTCTATACAATTCATGAGGATATCATGGATGATCCACGGAACTGAAAGTACACTGATCAAACAATATTAACCAACTTAGAGGACGGCCCGGCAATCCAAACTGAATGGTAGATCAGATGGTTAAGATCATCGGAAGAGTTTTTTTTTATTTTTTGTCTATGTCCCTATCCGTAGTGGGGCCAGTGGATTTGACGGTGTGGATTGGCATATATGTGTTCCAGTTGTGAGTGCAGAGTGGCTACTATTTAATGAAATGTGGGTGAACTATCACCACAGTCCACTCTAAAATCGAGGGGACACTTCCCAGTCGGCCACGTGGATCACGTGATCGCGGACGCGGATTAGATATCGACTGGTTGAGTAGCGAGTATCGCTACTGAAGTGACGTCACCAAGTTCTGTGGGACCCACCATGATGTATGTATTGTATCCACACCATCCATCCATTTGAAAAGATCATTTCATGGCATGAGACAAAGAACGAGTTATATTCAAATCTGGATGGACCCCATCAAAGAAAACAGTGGGAAGAGTGACGCCCACCGTTGAAACCTTCCTAAGGTCCACTATAATGTTTATCTGAAATCCAACGTGTTTATTAGTTAAGACAGACATGAAAGAAGGGAAAACACAAATTTAAGCTTGATCGAAAACTTTCATGGCCCTTAGAAATTTTAAATGGTGGCCGTCACTCTGTCCACTCTTTTCTATGGTGGGGTCCATTCGAGCTTTGGATCTGACTCATCCTATGGATCATGCACTAAATCGATATTTCCAAATGGATGGACGGTGTGGATGTAACACATACATCATGGTGGGTCCCACAGAACTTGGTGACGTCACTTCAGTAGCGAGTCTCGCTACTCAACCTATCAGTAGTTAATCCGCATCCCGTGATCTTTAGCGGCCATGCAAACGTCCAAGTCCAGCCAGGTCGTAATACGTACAGTACAGTTCTACAGGATGTACGGCCTTTAGATCTATGCAAGTGGGGCCCACTGTTTATTACTGATCCAAGCCGTTGGGACTTACCATGGATGGTACATCCATCAAAAAAGCCAAAATGTGGGGCCCACTTGCACTTCCTGTGTGAATTGTTTCTCAGCCGTGAAACTTTTTTTAAGAGGTTCAATTTTTTTCGTTTTGCGAAAAAATAGAAAACAAATATAATTTTGAATTTGAAAAATAGCCCACATTGAAGAGTCCGGCAAGGCTTTCTCATTGCTTTTTCATATAAGACTTCGATAATAAATGACAAAAGCACTTGAGTCTTATTTGGTTTCTGATTTTATTTTTTTATTTTTTTATTTTTGGAAATAAGATTTTCGGGTGTTCTCATGAAAATGCGTTTGGTCATGTCCTTTTCCTTGTTTTTTTTTTTTTTTTTTTTTTTTTTTTTTTTCCCGAAGGGCCTATTTTCTCAGCCGTTCATGGAAATTATTTCCTCGAAAGGTGAGAAACGATTCATGAAGACTTGAAGCTGTGTGGAGCCCACAGAGATGCTCGTGACAAATCCACTCCATCCATCAGTTTTGCAAGACCACGATAGGATGTGAATTACAAAATCAGGCATATCCAAAAATCCTTTGGGCCACACCACATGAAAGAGTAGGAACGGATACATCCACCGTTGAAACCTTCCTGCAGCCGACCATGATGTCTATATGCTATCTAAACCATTCATGGGGTTATTATGCAGAGTAAAACTGTAGGAACAATCATCATCTTGATACAAAACTTCTGTGGCCCCGCAAAGTTTCCATTGGTGGGAGTTCAATCCCCACTGTGGTGTGGCCCACAGAAGCTTTGAATCTTCTTGATTCTTATATTTTTGTCCTGCTGTGGTCTTTTAAAACTGATGGACGGAGTGGATTTGTTAAGAACATCTCTGTGAGACCCACACAGCTTCTGACTACTAGAAGTTCACAGGCAATCCACGTTTACGAGAGCCCATCCTTCTCTCTGCGCCCCTCCATTGCAATTGACTTCTCTACCCTCCTCTAATCTCAAAGGTGGATCCCACATGATAGACGGCCTAAATCACTAATTATACCTTTTTCCTATATCATAACATTACAAAGGATAGTTTGGATTTTTTGGGCGAGTAGGACAATCAAAGGTGAGCTTCACGTGATGTACAGTGATTAGTCCTTTTCATTGTATTTGATATGGATCGCCCATTTCCTAGTAATGGGTCCAAAGGTTAGGATGATGTGATCAAAGTGACTTTTTATGGCCCACGGGCAATCAAAGGTGACCTTGCCTTTCTCATCCATTGACAAAACGGTTAACATCATCATAGCAGAGTAATTATTGGGAAAGATTGGTAATCATAGATAATGAAGTCTTTTCTATCATATTAAAATTTAAAAAAAAAAAAAAAAAAATGTATTAGTCCATTTTTGTAATCATGGCAGGGTAGCTAAGATGATGTAGTTAAAGTGACTTTAGGATGAATGAGCAATAAAAGTGGGCCCCACAAGATGTATTGTAAAGATCAATGATCAAAACTTACGGAACATTTTATTTGCATAGCCACAAGTTAGCTGGTTGGTTAGGATCATCAAGTTATAGTCACTTTTGAAAAACATATCCAATCAAGGGTGGGCCACACATTTGGATCCTTACTCTTGCTCTGGTGGTAGACTCTCTGGAGTTTCAACACAGGTCAAGGGTTTGAGTATCCATTGGTGGTGAAATCCCACTATGGCGTGAGTGTGCAGGGATATGTGTGCGTGTGTTAAAAATAATAATAATAATAAACAAACAAACAAACAAAGGTGGGTCACACATTATACGAGATATAGATTTTCGCCAGAGGTGGGCATCGAGTCGAGTCGGACCGAATTAAGTATAAGTCAACTTGATCTGGTTTTTGCAAGTACCTAGAACTGAACTTGATCCGATTTGTGACTAAGTCCAGTCGGGCTAACTCGATCCAAACCGATTCCTTGCTAACTCGATCCGAATCGATTCTTTACTAGCCTAATGTGAACCGAGTTCGACTCCGTCAGGAAAATCGAGTCGGATCGAGTTAAGTTTGTCTGGTCGATTCGAATTACGCTGAGTCAAGCCAAGCCGAAAACTTTGGTGCTAGGAAGAAAACATGAGGAAAATCAGAGAGAGAAAGGAAGAGAGAAAGAAAGAGATAAGGGAAATTGAGAGAGAGAGAAGGAGAGAAAGGAGGGAATGAGAGGAAGTCGGCTCAGTTAAGGTTAGTATTCGGGTAGAAGAAGAGTAAAGGTTTTTTTTTTTTTTTTTAAATGACTTTATACTACCCGATTCGAGTCCAATCCGGACCAAATCCAACCGTATCGAATCGAATCGAGTTGCTACATGATCCAAACTCGACTCAGTTTAGCATCAGATCCGAGTGGGTCTACTCGATCCGACCTGACCCTAGCTTTCGGATCCAACCAGTTCGGTCGAGTCGAGTAGGATCCTACCTACTTCAAATTTTCAGCTTTTCTAATATAAATAAATTCATGTTTTCTTAAAAATTGATCCAATGGTTTAGAATCATCCAATCAAAGTGCTTTTAGAGAGAAGGGAATCTAATTCAATACACATGATGGATGGCTTAGATTAATGACCAAAACATTTTTCCACTGACTAATCAGGACTAACCTTGTGTTTATCCGTGCTTACATTTGTGTAGATCATAATTTAGGCCAGTCCATGCATCATGTGGCCCACTTAATGAATTAATTGCCAAGCCTCAGCCAGCTCTTTGACCATCCAAATTAGGCCCACCGAGTTTCCAATTGACTAGGCTCAAAATCCAGTCGACTCGTCTGAGTTTCAAGTCGACTAACCATGTTTAAAACATTTTTTTTTTTTTTGTTAGCTTGTCAGTACACCCACTACCAGTTCACACTTCACTGTTAGCCACCCCCACTAGGGAATAGATACGAAGACGTCGGTGTTGAAACGAGGTATCTTTTGCTCAGTCTACCACTTGAGCTATGGATCTGGATGTAACCATGTTTAAAACTATATGCACAGAAACATTCTACAAGTGGGGCCCATTGTTCTTTCCAATTTGGACCATCAAAGTTAGGCCCATAATATCAATGTTATGAATTGCCAACTCCTGGCTTCCTTGAGGTCTATAAATGTAATTGCCAAGAAATTACAGGATTTGCTGAGGTTTTCTTTCCCATGCATGCAGAAGATACTGGATGCCTTGGAAAACTAACCAGACTAGCTTTAAATATTTAAATATTTATTAGTTCGCTAAATACTTTAAATTTAATCATAAAACTAACTTGGGTTTTTTAATTATGGTCAGGATGGTCCATCTGCGATCTGTGGACATATATGACACATATCAACAACAATAACAACAACAATAACAATAATAATAACAACAACAATAGCAATAACAATAACAACAACAGCAACAATAATAATGATAAACCATAGCCAACAATGTGTAATCTATGGTCAGGAAGAGCAAACCATGGGCCCACATTACGGAAGTGGACGCACGTCGAAGTGGTATGATCCAGTGATTCCTCATCAATCAAAAATTTTATGAAATAATTAAAAGCAAATAAACACAAGTTCTGTTGTACAAAATAATACATGACTTGAAATTGCCTGGAATCCCTAGCTCTCTTCAGTCAAAAATGGAAAAGACATATCTGAAACCCCATTTAAACTAGAGCAGCATCTCCGCAATCTGTATCGCATTAAGGGCAGCTCCCTTGCGAATCTGATCACCACAAACGAATATGTCCAACCTGTTCAGGAATTGCCACTTCTTTTAGTACAAATGCCTGGAGATTGCTGATATAATAATTGGACGGTTGTTACGAATCTTACCCAAGATTTCCATCTTGGGATGCATCACGACGTATCCTACCCACTGCAACATCATCTTTGTTCGATACCTGTAATCAACACAGCAAACATTTTAAAACAACTCACATGCACAAAGATTACTTTCCATAATGGATAGAGCAATCTAACAATGACGAAGATGATGATGAAGAAAAATCAAAGGAATGGGACAGCGAATTCAGGAATTATCCTTGGGCAAGGAAAAAAGGCCTCAGAAGAAGGGACGGATGAGGCCAAGGACAGCAAGGGCCAGAGGGACGGACATGGGACAGACAGCAAGGAGGAGTGGGCGCCAGAGAATTCTTTTACCCATGTGAACCCACTGCCAAGGTTGCAAGAGATCATGAATTTTCCATGGCATCACCCATTTCATCTCAAATAGGCTTATGAATCTCCACCAAATTCCATGAGCCTATCTGCAATGGATGAACCATTGATCCACCATTTCCTCACCACAAAGAGGATACAAACATTGGGAATTATCTTTTTTGAATGAAAGGGAGTGATCAAATTTCTACTAAAATGATAATCGAAAGAACTTTATCCCTTCCCACAATCCAAGCGATGGCTACCACCCCAGCAGGATGGTTTTAAATAGAGGTTTTGATACATAGCAACCTCGCTTTTGGCTCAAAGACAAATAACACCCTCCCTCGTGCATTTTTCCAAATAACGCCTTCCATTTTTCATATCAGTCAAAAACAACCCTGTGGTTAACATCCATTGGCAAAACATGACAGGACCATGTGAAAGCTGTTATAGCAAAACATGACAGAACCATGCGAAAGCCATTACAGTTGACTGCTGACCATGGAAAAAGAACTGTTTACGCTTGGTTTGGGGATGGTAGGATTTGGGTTAGGATCTGGGAGGAAAGAGGAGAGGTTAGGATTGGGATTTTGGGATTTTTGAGGGGGGTAATATTGTCATTTTTAAAAACATTTTGCTAACCTCAGCATGGTTAGTTTTTTTCCATCCAAAAATTTAACAGCAGGGTGGCTTTTGACCATATTTGGGGGGGAAAAAAGGGTATGATTTGGAAAAAATGCAAGGGTGGTTACGTCTTTGGGCCAAAGGGGACGGGTGTTATGTGTCAAAACCTCTTTTAAATGTCATCCAATACGACTTGGTATCACCCAAGCCGTATTGGTTTCAATGGGTACTAGGAAAAGGTATGGCCTGGTCCATTACGACATGTATTGATTTCGCTCAAGCATGGTTTTAAATAAGGAATCAAGCACATGTCAGGCTTGATGTATGGCCTGGATGCATTCCGGATGCATCATTTCTCTACGGCTTCAAAAAGAACACGTCCTCAAGTAAGAGCCTGTATTGATCACTTGCCAAATTCCACCTTGTTATCATGTGCAAGACGTCCATCTCAATTTCAACGCAGCCCTCATTAGAATTCACCAATCCAACCATTGAACTGTATGCAACTCGTTCAACTGTCCCAACTGTCCATCATCGGTAGATGTATCAGATGATCCATTAGTCCCTTCTAATGGCGCAGTGGTTAACCGTTCTTCAGTTTGAATAGATCCTTTATTTGATCCACTCATTGAACCATCAACAAATCAATATGTGGTTTCATTGAGCAATCTGATGGTGGATTCCTCTCGGATTGCCACGCTTTTTGCAAACACGTCATTCTTGGGATCTCCAAACACAAGGAATTGAGATCCTTTCTGTCACAGTGCCTTCAAGTACTCCATGCATATTTTGAACTTCTCTACAGCTTCTTTGAAACTTCTTCTCAAAAATTTCCTCCTTGAGTGATATCCTATCATTCTTGATTTTTCTACTATCCTTCCAAGTCCTCTCTATTGATTCTCTTGCTATATTATGCCTCATTATCTTGTCTTCCTTGGCTTCAGCAGCAGTTAATGGTGAAGGTCCCATCAGATCAGCTCGATCATCCTCTGACTCCAGATTATCGTGCGTTATTCTTTTGCCTCCTTTCAAACCATGCTCATTGTTGAGTCTTGCATTTAGCTGAGAATCTTTGCTGTGGCTAAACCGGTCCTCATTGAGATCTGATTGACACGTATCCAACCTCTGAATTGTCTGCAACTCCTTAAACTATCCCAACAGTCCATCCATCGGTAGAGGTATGATGTATCAGATGATCCATTAGTCCCTCCTAATGGTGCATCTGTTAACCGTTCTTCACTTTGAATTGAGCCTTCATCTGATCCACACATTGACCATCAACAAATCAATCTGTGGTTCCATCAAGCAATCCAATGGTGGATTCCTCTGAGATTGCTAATGCCTTTTGCAAACACATCTTTCTTGGGAACTCCAAATACAAGAGATTGAGATCCCTTGTGTTGCAGTTCCTTCAAGTATTCCATGCAAATTCTTGATTTCTCTATCATCCTCAATTGTCTTCTCAACCCTATTTTCTTTTACCGATATTTCTTTAGAAAATAGTGTTTCTAAACAACCAGTATATAAATTATTGCTCACTTTCGTGACACCAAAAGAGGTATTAATATGGAACATAATGAAGCTCATAGGAAGAGAGGTAACAATCGTGACGATTGGAAGCTCAATGGTAATGATCAGGGTTACTCTTATGGGAGTTGTATGAAGTGTAGTGATGGGAATTCAGGTCAGAATAGACATACAAATAGCACACCTCAACAACATCCTAGCGATAAAGAAAGGACTGGTTCATGATAGGTTAAAGGTTGAAACTTGGGATTTTCTGAAATTTTGGAAATTTTCGGAATACGGAGTTTTAGAAGATTTTTTGTGATCTTTGGAATTCTGAAATTTCTGGAAATTTTTGGAGTCTAGAATTCCAGAATTCTAGAATTCTGGAAAATTTTGGTTCTGAAATTCCTGAGGATTCTGGAATTACAATCTAGAGTTCCTGAAGAATCTGGAACCTGGAATTTTGGAGTACTTCCCTGGAGATTGGGAAATATAAATTTGGAGAAATCAAAGGAATTGGATACTTTTGGATTAGAATTTGGAGAAATTGGGAAATTAGGGTTTAGCAATTTGGGAACTTAGGACCTGTTTGGATTTGGAAGAAAATAGAAGAAAAGAAAGGAAAATGAAAAAACTTTTCCCAGGAGTGGACGTTTTTTTCTTCTTTTTTTTTTACATACACCCACACCACATGGGCACTCAAACCCATGGCCTCAGCGTTGAAACGCAGTCTGTCTACCACTGAGCCATGGAATCATTATACTTTCCTTTTGCTTTCCTTTGTTTTCCCTCAATCCAAACATGTCCATTGGGAATTTGAAAACAATAATAATACAGGCTTCGCTTCCTAATGGGGAGAAGTTGAAGAAACTAGGATGTTGAGAAGGATAAAACCGGGGAAAAAAGAAATAAAAGAACTAAGAAACAAAAAGGAATGGAAATTTTCTTTGATACCAAATTTGATTCATCCAAATTGTATCTACATACCATTGACAAAGATTGCACTTGATAATGAAACCCAGTAAATCGATCACACAACGCATGTAATGAGATCACCCAAGCAACTAATGCTATAGATGGAGCAACACATGCTCAAAGAAGAAAAACATGCCTTTTAACTCATTGAAAAGAAGAGTTCTATTCCCATCATAATTTATTCAATCCATACATGTGGCTCTAACTCTATAGCCATGAGTACATATTTGCTAATTAAATGCAAATACAGTAACTAGAAACCCTATTGGTTATGAATTGAATAAAGAAAGCACGAAAATAACTTTTTTCAGAGGTAACACGAATGAAAATAACTCTATTGGCTAAAATCTTCCTAGAATATCTCTAAAACAACTGATGGAGAGTCCAACTTTCCTAAAATTCATCTCTAAGACATCTAGCTAAGGTCTCTTTTCCTTCTATATATCTCTTGACAGCTTATGGATATGGACTGCTTATAGACCACCGTATATGCATAGTAGGTTGTGCGATTGCCTAAAAGACACCTTTCTAGCCTTGTAGCTTGTATTAGTAGGTTGTGCAATTGCCTAAAAGACACCTTTCTAGCCTCGTAGCTTGTATAGAGTCTGTATGTAATCAGATTTCCTTCTATATCATCCTTAATGTCTTGTACACCAAACATATAACTATGCAACACTCTACGGTTGCTTTACAAAACTAAACACAGCAAACAACTGATATCTAGTACTATCTAATGCTGTTTTAGATATTTCAATGCCAACTAAAACTCCAATTCCAATTGGACTTCCATCTACATCAGTCACATAGACTGTGATACACAACCATATGGGTTTTCTTCTGAAAGATGATGGCTTTTATTTAAAACCATATGGGTATTCCCTGCTGTATTATACAACTGAATAAATATACAGTTGCACATACCAGACTCAGAACTGAAAACTAACGGATATATACAACAATAAATACTTTCCAAGTGCACTTGTGGGGCCCACAGTCCAATTGGTCCCACTTACTAAGGAATCTAACACACATGAGGCCTGACGTGTGGCCTGGATGCATGACATTACTTTCAAGTGAACCATAGAGCCACTAGAAGCAAAGATTTCTTTCTCCTCTTGACATCCATGGGACCACCTTTCCTTGCTTCCAAAGCAAGGATATCAAGGCCGGCATTAACCACACCACATATCAAATGTTTTTAGATGTGTTCTACTTCTCATCTTCAACAAGGACCAAAATCAAATACTTTTATGTGTGTTCTACTTCTCACCCTCAAAAGAGACTTATGTTGTCATCAAGAGGGGGGATATCAAAGCCAGCATTGACAACACTCCATATGTCAACATATCAAATGCTCTTTTATCTTCTACTTCCCATTTTCAACGAAGACCTAAATCATGTGCTTTAATGTGTGTTGTACTTCTCAACCTCAACAAATTAAGTTGTTGTCAAGAGGGGATAAGCCTAGAAATCTAGAAACCATGGGGGGAAAAAGTATCACTTCTATCAATGTTTAGGCTACCTCAATATTATATAACAGTTATAAAATTCATATCAAATGCTTTTACATGCCTTCAGCCGATCATCCTCATCAAGGACCTTAAGTTGTCACCCAAGGCTGGCAATGGATGAACTCAGCTGAATATGCCCAAAACCTGCCATTCCAAATCAGACCTTGAGACCTTTCAAAGCCAGACAGTTGTCAGCCCCAAATAACCCTAGAAATGTAACGATCTACATAAACGGAACTGCAATCAGACCTTATTGTAATCAATTACCTCATTCACTTTATGTTTATTACCTTACATGGAACTCTCCAACTCTTCATCATAATGGATAAAAAAGAACCTTCAGCACTAAGCAACCAATGCCATAAACAATTGATCCTCTCCTTGGATGTACATATGCAATGTCATAGCTTTAGTTTGCAGGAGAGGTATTCAACTTCCATTTAGTCTTTACCTCCACCTGACATATCTGTCTCTTGCATTCTCCTTTACTTTTCATCTATAATTAAATTCAGGGTCAACTATATGCATATATGAGATCACCCACTTCCCCATGTGTGCAGGAGAAATAGCAGGGACAAGGCTACAATCACGATGACAATGATGGTACATATGAGAAATGATAGCAGATACCTACATGCATACATACATACATAGATGGAGGGAGAGAGACTAGAGAGAGAGTGAACCTCCAGAGGAGTCGGGAAGTGATTGGAAGCCCGATCATCAATAACAACCACACCAGCAGAACTCTTGAGAATTTGTCTCGCAGTATCCTGATAAAATCAACAAAGAAAATGAATAGGAAAAAAGAATTAAGAATGACAGAAGGCCATCAGATAAGAAATTTGTGTTATAAAATTTAAGAACAAAATAATTAACAGAGTAAAATTCTCTCTATTGGATCTTTTTCTATTGATATTTTTATTCGATCTTTAGTTGACAAGTGATGACTAGAATCCAAATTAAATTTCCTGAAGAATTCATTTTCAATTCAAGTAAAACTCACTAAAGAAGTTTTTCCATTTCCATGAACTTTTCATTAGCATCTTCATTTAGATATTAATGGTCTATGTGAACATCTATGAACTATTTTAAGGTTTCCAATTCCAACCGACTTCCTTTACTAGCATTTAAATTTAAATACAGTTTTTCACACTCAATCTATCTATTGCAATAGTGATGATAATGCCTAATTTCCTTTTTATAAAGCTTACTAGTCCAAAAATAAGATAGTTTGAAATGCAGTCTGCTGTCAAATATACCATTCCAAGCCTTTGGGGCCTGTTTGGCCGGGCAGATTGGAAGGGATTGGAAGATAGATCCCGGGATTGGCCAGGCGTGCCAAACAGACAGGGGATCCTGATCCCGGGATATAGCAATCCCATGGATCTTAAGACAATCCACTGACATCACCATCATTACCTTTAAATCCCATCCAATCCACCCTAATCCCTTCAAAATTACCTGGGACGTGTTTGGTTTGAGGGATTGAAAGGGATTGGAAGGTTTAATCCCGGGATTGGCCGGGTATGCCAAACAGACCGGATATAGAAATCCCATAGATCTTCCACCAATCTACTGAAGCAGCTATCATTACCTTGAAATCCGTGCAATCCACTCTAATACCGTGCAATCCCATCCAATCTTCCCGGCCAAACAGGCCCTTGTAGAGGTTTTGATGCGGACACAAGCGCATTCAATGTGTACCAACGAAGAAAGCGTCAACCACAAGTGTCGTCCTTGTGGATAAGCGATTATTGAGGAGCTGAAGACCTTTAACATGTGATTGGACATATAAAAGACCCCACTTAGGGAAGACACATGTGAAGGAAGATTAGAGAAAGAAGACCAGGTGCCCGAACTTTCTCGTACTTATGTTATTTGCACGTTTTTGCTTAGTTTAGAGTATTTTAGTAATTATGTCTTTATTTGCTTATTCTAGGGGTATTTTAGTAATTTTATGTCTTTATTTGCTTATTTAAGTGGGCTAAAGCCCTAAACTCGAATTTTAACTATTGATTAATGAAAAGCAAACCCTTTAGTTGCCTCCTTCCTCTCTTCTCTCTAACCGTGCTTCCTGTCTTCCCTTGATCTTCTTCTTCTAATTTCTTCTTATGCCCCTCCAACTTCTTCAAGGTAATTATTTTCTTCTTTCTATTTTTCAGTTTTGGCTAATACTTCTTCGATCAAAATCTTGAAAACCGATCTAAACCCTAAACCCCCAAAGTCTCAAATCCTTAATCCGATAAACTTCCTGGTTCTTCGGACTAGTGATCTTCATTGATCGATTGGGTGTGACCATGTAAGATCGGGAGGTCTCATCCCTCGCCGGATCTAACCTAAGTATTAATTGAATCCCGTATTCCACGGTTGTGATGATGGCCCGCTCCATTGCATGTTTCCTTTATGATTTTCTCAGTTATGATGATTATTACTAGAATTTTAGATCATTTATTCATTTTATTTCCGCTGTTTAATTATGTTCATGAGCATGCATCATAATTAGGGTTGTCCTGCGTCAAATTTGGTATCAGAGCCTAGGCTTGCATGGTTTTTGTCTAGATCGAGTTATCAAATTAGGGTTTTGATTTTTAGGTTTAATTTGGGAAAGTTCCAGATTTAGAAAGTTTTCAATTTTAGAAACTTCCTAATCTGGAAAATTTTGAGATTTTAGTTGTTTCCTGTTTCAACTTAATTGTGACAGTTCATAGTAGTTTTGCATTCATCACATTCATCTTGAAAGTCATAACACCTAGTAGTCTAGTTGGGTAGAGTTTGGTTCAAGTCTTCATTGTATGCCCACGAGAAGTGGTAGAGGTTTCGGACTTCAACCTACTATGAATAACGAGCAATTATCTGAGCAACTTGCTCAATTGATACAAAAGATTAAAAAAGCCCTCGCTGTAGGGGATGATGCGTACTCCCAAGTGGGAGGAATCATTGAAGAACGTGCTGCTACACATGGTGGTCGTGAGAATAGAGATCGTGGTAACGGTCGTGGTGTGGTGCGAGAGGCACGAGCCACATGTGATCATCAAGACCGGTATGATCCAGATGAGCATGCGATGAAGAGTGTGAGAGTTGAGGCCCCGAGTTTTGATGGGCGCTTAGCTCCCAAGGCATTCCTTGACTGGGTTGCTGACATGGACCACTACTTTGAGTGGTATGACATGTCGAAAAACCGTCAAATGCGGTTTGCTAAGATGAAGCTTGTGGCCAAGTTCTTCTGGACCAACACCGAGCGTAGGATAGAGAGATTTGGTAGGGCCCCTATCATACATTGGTATGAGATGAAAGAGAAGTTGAAGGAGAAGTACCTTCCTCTCTCATACCGTCAGAAGCTCCTTGACCAATGGCAATCCTTACGACAAGGGTCGATGTCTGTCACTGACTACATCGCTAAATTTGAAGAATATGTGATGCGATGTGATATCCAAGAAGACCCTCTAGTAACGCTCTCGCGTTTCAAGACGGGCCTTCGTGCGGATCTTCAGCGCAAGCTTATGACTCGGCCCTTAACGGACTTGGATGAAGCATATCAAGTCGTGCACGAGTTAGAGCAATATCTGAAGGTTCCTGTCGTTCATCGTTTTGAGTCCCGAGACTCCAGTGCTAGATCTAGTTTCCAAGAAATTATACCTAATGTCGGTAGTCAACCTAGGGCACAGGCGACCATTCCGCCTAGGCCTAGGGAGGACAAGGGCAAAGGGGTTCTTGGTGCCGGTCCTAGTAACATGAGTCAAGTGAGGTGCTATGAGTGTGGCAATCTTGGCCACATGTCTAATCAGTGTCCTACGAAGAACCGTGGGAGAGCCTTAGTTATAGGCGAGTCCACGAGGGTGGAGATGACCAGGGTGATTATGAAGTTGAAGAGTATCACCCTGAAGGAGGACTTACTGATGAAGAAGAAGTGGATGGAGAAGCAACGCTTGCAGTAGTCAGACGTGTGTTAGCTCAGTCTAGAAGTAGTGCTGACTGGCGTCGAAGCACTATCTTCTACACTATTGCCAAGTGTGGTGAAAAGAATTGTAAGGTGATAGTGGACAGTGGAAGTTGTCAGAATGTGATTTCCACTAGCACCTTAGATCGCTTAAAACTGAAATCAACACATCATCCAGACCCGTATAAAGTTTCTTGGGTTGACAAGACATCCCTACCTGTCACCCAGCAATGTCTAGTCCCCATCGAGTTTAGGTCATACAAAGAGTCCCTGTGGTGTGATGTTTTACCTATGGATGTGAGGCATGTTATCCTAGGTAGACCGTGGCTATTCGATAATGATGTCACGATCTTTAGCCGTTCGAATGCATGTACTTTTATGTATAACGGTAAAAAGATCAAACTTAATCTCATGCCACCTGAGAATACACTAGGGAAGAAGAAGGATGAGAAGGCAAGTGAGCCTAGAGAAGTGGGGAAATCCAAACCTAAGTCTTTACATATAATCAGCGCAAGAGAGTTTGAAAAAGAGGCTAAGGAAGATTCTATGGTGTATGCCCTTGTGGCTAGAGAGATTACACCTGAGGTTCCATCAGAGTTGCCCCGTGAGGTGACCTCAGTCCTGAAGGAATACAGTGATGTATTTCCTGAAGAATTACCGAATGAGTTACCACCTATGAGGGACACAACATGCCAATGATCTTGTCCCAGCGTCTACTCTACCGAACCTTCCTCACTACAGGATGAACCCTGCGAAGCATGCAGAGTTGAAGAAGCAAGTTGATGAGCTTCTGCAAAAGGGTTTCATCCAAGAGAGTATGAGCCCGTGTGCCATGCCTGCATTGTTGACGCCAAAGAAAGATGGCACATGGCGCATGTGTGTGGACAGCCGTGCTATAAACAAAATCACTGTCAAGTATAGGTTCCTTACACCTAGACTTGATGATATGCTTGACATGATGGCCAGGTCCACTATATTCTCTAAGATAGACCTCAAGAGTGGATATCACCAAGTCCATATACGCTCAGGAGATGAGTGGAAGACGGCGTTTAAGACGAAATATGGGTTGTATGAGTGGTTGGTCATGCCCTTCGGCTTGACTAACACACCCAGTACTTTCATGCGGGTGATGACACAAGCTTTGAGGTCGTTCATGAAAAAAATTCCTAGTGGTGTACTTTGACGATATTCTTATTTATAGTACCACTAAGGAATCACACCTTGAACATTTAAAGAAGGTCTGTAGTGTCCTTAGGGAGGAAAAGTTGTACGCTAATCTTAAGAAATGTGCATTCATGTCTAGCCAAGTTGTGTTCTTAGGATTTATAGTGTCATCTGACGGGATGCGTGCAGACCCTGAAAAGGTCAAGGCCATAGTTGAGTGGCCAGAACCAAAGAACATTCATGAGGTGCAAAGCTTTCACGGCCTAGCTACTTTTTATCGTCGGTTCATTAGGGATTTTAGCACCATCATGGCTCCCATTACCGAGTGCATGAAAAAGGGAGAGTTCGTGTGGTCTAAAGCCGCAATCAAGGCTTTTAAAGAAATTAAGGGCAAGATGGTGGAAGCTCCTGTCATGCGTTTACCTGACTTTTCTAAAGTCTTTGAAGTAGCGTGTGATGCGTCTGGTGTCAGGATAGGTGGAGTGTTGAGTCAAGAAGGACACCCAGTGGCCTATTTCAGTGAGAAACTGAATGAGGCAAAACAAAAATACTCCACTTACGGCAAAGAATTTTATGCGGTAGTGCAATCCCTGAGACATTGACGACACTATCTCCTACCGCAAGAATTAGTTTTGTTTTCTGACCATGAGGCTTTGAGATATTTGCATTCTCAGAAGAAACTCAACCCAAGGCATGCCAAGTGGGTAGCGTTTCTTCAAGAATATTCGTTTGTTTTGAAACACAAGGCTGGGATTGAAAACAAACCAGCGGATGCCCTTAGTAGGAGAGTGGCATTGCTCAACTCCTTGAGTGTAGAGGTAGTCGGATTTGAGCAACTGAAAGATGAATACCCCATATGTCCTGATTTTGGAGGTACTTACGCGTCGCTCTCTAATGACCAGCATATTATGGGTGAATATGTTCTTAAAGACGGCTTCCTTTTCAAGGGAAACGGACTTTGTATTCCCCGTATGTCCCTTCGTGAATTCCTCATCTGGGAGCTTCATTCAGGAGGGATAGCTGGCCATTTTGGTCATGATAAGACCATTTCCCTCATGGAAGATCGTTTCTATTGGCCAAGTCTCAAGCGAGACGTAGCTAAAGTTTTAGGGCAGTGTAGAACATGTCAGCTGGCAAAGCAAAGAAAACAAAATACCGGGTTATACACGCCATTACCAGTGCCACATGCTCCGTGGCAGGACATTAGTATAGACTTCGTGCTTGGGCTTCCCAAGACTATAAAAAAGCACGATTCCATTTTTGTCGTTGTGGACCGTTTTTCTAAAATGGCGCATTTCCTCCCATGTTCGAAGACGTCGAATGCATCTCATGTTGCTCGTCTCTTTTTTGATGGTGTCGTGCGTCTTCATGGGTTACCTAAAACCATAGTGTCTGATCGTGATGTTCGATTTACTAGCTATTTTTGGAAGACACTGTGGCACATTATGGGAACTCGTTTGCAATTTTCTACTGCTTACCACCCACAAACAGATGGTCAAACTGAAGTGGTAAACCGTAGCCTTGGAAATCTTCTACGTTGTCTAGTGGGTAAACATGTTAAGACTTGGGACCTAATTTTACCAACTGCTGAACTTGCTTATAATGGATCAGTTAATAGATCTACAGGGTTGAGTCCTTTTGAAATTATAAGTGGTTATAAGCCTAGAATGCCCATAGATCTCTTACCTATGGCTGTTACCCAAAGGTCTTCTGAGTCAGCTGATGCATTTGCACGCCATATTCATAATTTGCATACACATATTAGACAGCGGTTAAATAAGAGCAATGATGATTATAAAGTTTCAGCTGATTCTCATCGTAGAGTACAAGAATTTCAAGAAGGAGACTGTAATGGTGCGAATAAGGCCAGAGCGATTCTCTCAAGGATCTGCTAAAAAATTACAAGGGCGTAGTGCTGGACCATTCAGGATATTACAAAAGGTTGGGTCCAACGCGTATCGGATTGACCTTCCACCTGCAATGAGCATTAATCCAACTTTTAATGTGGAAGATCTAGTCCGTGCCCATACTCCCATTGTTGATACATCGTCCCTTTCATGGCCTTTTTCTAAGTTTGCTACCCAACCCCTTCCACCCCCTCCTCCACCCATTACCCATACAGAAGAAATTGAGAAAATCTTGGATGATGAGATAGTATCCACGAGAGATGGAGGTTTCCAAAGGTATCTTGTCAAGTGGAAGAACAAACCATCGTCTGAATCTACGTGGCTGTCGAGCGACGCATTGCAGGGTATTGATCCAGATCTACTAGAGCGCTACAAAAGTTTCAACTCGTCGGAGTCGAGTTTTTCTCACCCGAGAGGAATTGATGCGGACACAAGCGCATTCAAGGTGTACCAACGAAGAAAGCGTCAACCACAAGTGTCGTCCTTGTGGATAGGCGACTATTGAGGAGCTGAAGACCTTTCACATGTGATTGGACATATAGAAGACCCCACTTAGGGAAGACACATGTGAAGGAAGATTGGAGAAAGAATACCAGGCGCCCGAACTTTCTCGTACTTATGTTATTTGCGCGTTTTTGCTTAGTTTAGGGTATTTTAGTAATTATGTCTTTATTTGCTTATTCTAGGGGTATTTTAATAATTTTATGTCTTTATTTACTTATTTAAGTGGGCTAAAGCCCTAAACTCGAATTTTAACTATTGATTAATGAAAAGCAAACCCTTTAGTTGCCTCCTTCCTCTCTTCTCTCTAACGGTGCTTCCTGTCTTCCCTTGATCTTCTTCTTCTAATTTCTTCTTATGCCCCTCCAACTTCTTCAAGGTAATTATTTTCTTCTTTCTATTTTTCAGTTTTGGCTAATACTTCTTCGATCAAAATCTTGAGAACCGATCTAAACCCTAAACCCCCAAATTCTCAAATCCCTAATCCGATAAACTTCCTGGTTCTTCGGACTAGTGATCTTCATTGATCGATTGGGTGTGACCATGCAAGATCGGGAGGTCTCATCCCTCGCCGGATCCAACCTAAGTATTAATTGAATCCCGTATTCCACGGTTGTGATGATGGCCCGCTCCATTGCATGTTTCCTTTATGATTTTCTCAGTTATGATGATTATTGCTAGAATTTTAGATCATTTATTCATTTTATTTCCGCTGTTTAATTATGTTCATGAGCATGCATCATAATTAGGGTTGTCCTGCGTCGGGTTTACAAATCCCACACTATGTAAGGCAGCCCATGTAAAAGTAACCACATGTGCCAACCTGGCACAACTGTGTGAGATTTAATATAATCCATCCACTGAGTGGGTCATTGTAGTGCCCTATCTAAAAGTTAGGCTGGTCCGCTCATCAGGCTGACACAAATTTTCAAAACAAATAGACGGCCAAAGAAAACATGGCCAACTTTTTAAAAGCTCTTTGTTTGTTCAAGCCTACCTAATGAGTGGATGGGCCTGATTTTGGGACAGGGCATCTACACGACAAGACCTGCCTAATTGGCGGCTTAGATGTATCAGTTGCACATATCTTCCAGGTTGGCACATGTGATGGCATTTAGATGGGTTGCCATACACAAGTGTACGGAGTTAGCAAAGTTCCTTTTTATAAGCCATCTTGGTATTCTTAATGGAACTCTATTTACTAAAAGAAAGACAACTTTCATCAACAGAAAAGGGACAAACGGATAGTAATATGCATGTGCATTGGACTTAATTGTTTGATGTCCACTCAAAATTAAAAAAAGAATGCACACAAAAAATAACGGTGAATGCGAAAAAGCCTAGGAATAATCAACAAATCAAATAGAGAACAATCACTTACAATCGGTTTGTATGGTACAAACCATTTCTTATGCCTTGTGAATTTTATTTTCCACTTTTTTCCTTGAAAATATAGGATATTTTTCCAGAGAAAAATACTTGGAAAAATGGGTCATCGAATAAGCTAACATATGACCAGCTGTAGATGATCGGTTCTCATTTCTCAATCAAATACAAGAGGGGGAAAAATGTGAACTAAAACTACATACAACAGGAAAACAATTCAGAAACTAGATCAGAATAAAAAGATAGAGATTGGATCCCTATTACATGCATATCTAACATTGGAACCTTTTTTTTAAAGGGTCATTTGAACCTTTTTTACAAAGGTGAATCTTCAACTACTGCCTGTTTGGATTGGGGATTACCATGGTAATTCAACGGAAAGTGCCATTATTGTGATTTTACCACCGCGAAACCAAAGACAGTAATTGTGAGTCAATTGCATATAAAAGGAATTTGTAATCATTGCGCTTTTCAACTGTATAAGCATGAAAATCTTGAATCCAAACAAGCCCAAAGTGTTTGGATTTGATAATTTCAAAGTAATAATATTGAAAAGTGCCATCATTACCATTTTATGCCGATATACCAAACACAACAATTGTCAGTCAAATACAGATGTATGAAGGAGACAGGTAAAAGAATTGTACTCATTGCACTTTTCTAATACATTACGATGGTAATCCTCAATCCAAACAGACCCTTAATGTTTTTTGTCACCAGAGTTTTCTATAAAATGGTGCATTTCAACTACTACACATTCTAGTGAGAGTGAGTCGATAGTACTTAAGCAAGAATATTTATGAAAAATGTTCCCAACTAAGACTGCAACTAGTCTAGGTGGCCCGAGCTGAACCCAATTCAAGCACCCTTTCACGGATGCACAGAACCCGGGATGAGCTTTCAGGTTCACTAAATAAATGGGCTGGGCCTACCTTGAGTCTGCCTTTAGGCCAATAATTCAGCCTGGGCAAGACTTACTTATTTAACAGTAATAGGCTGAGCATTTTCCTAGTGTGCCCAGGCCATCCTGATGAATTCCTCAGATTATCAGCACACTGGGCTTGGATCAGGTCTTTAGCTCATGGGATGGACATGGACACAATCTGCCAGGCTTAGCACAGCCCAAATGCAACATACCGGCAACAGCAACAAGCAGCTATCTTCAAAAGGAATTACGTCATCTAGGAGCAACTCCATAATCCACACTATACTTCCTTTCTCAAAATGACCATTGACTGTTTCCTTGAGATGAGAAAGGTATAAAAGAATCTAAGGGAGGCAACAAAGATCTAACAGGAAGTGACCCTCCTGTCGCTCCACCTTTACTAAAGAGCCTGCTACCTTCTTTTTTCCTTTTTTAGTTAGCCTCTCTTGTTTAACACTTCACTACATTACCTCATCAAGTGGCTTCTCAAATTGGAGATTCACGGACTCAGCATGTGCACGCATCACAGGTACTCGTATGCATGTGGCAGTCACCTTGACATTCTCGTCATTCTACAAAACATATTAAAAAGCAGATTTATATATGGCTTCTCACAATCAAGAGAACTTGAAATGAAAAATAGAAAATAAAATATTAAACAGTTCAGATTCAAAGAAAAACATTCATCAAAAGTTACCCAGATTTTCCGCGTCTCTTTCACTAATTTCATCTCCTCTTCATTATAGCCATTTGAGAGGACTGGTGCATTGTGAGAGAACAGATTAAATGCATACTGCATCAATTGCACATATTATAACATGAATCTTGATGTACCAAATTAGGTATAATACAAAATAAAGCAAAGGCAGGCACCATTTTTTTTAGTTCGCCCAAGCAATGGTATAAATGGGTGCCGCCTACAGTAACTAAGCCATTGAACTGGTGGGTGGCCCCACCACTGCATTGGAATGTGATAATAAATGTCATCCTATCATAGCCTCCCAATGAAAATGGACAATTACAACCAATGGTCCACATTTAACAAGCACCTAATTGGATGTGTAAGATCACAACATGGCGGAGATTTTGCCATATTCTCCATCTGCCATGGAGTGTACCATATGAGTGTTATGGACACCAAAAGATGTGCCCACATGTACAGTTATATTTTGGAAGCTAGATCAAGCATTATATATTTCCTCAGATAAAGTATAGCTTCACATGGATTCAGTCATCCAGATAACAACCACTTTGAAACTAGCAGATGCACCTGTTGCTTGAATATTTTACACGTTGGCTGCTTGCCCTCTAAAACCTACAACAAAGAAATATAATTTCCATAAGGATACTATTTATATGGATGGGCCTTAATATATCAGGTATAATGAATTTTTTTTTGAAAGATAACAATTTCATAATATCAGGTATAATGAATGGCAAGATGGAAAATATGAAAACATAAGAAAACCTCGCGAGTCTGCAGTTCAAGCTCTTCCATTGCTGCAGCACCAGCACCACTAGCTGCCTGATATGTGCTGACAACCATTCGCACTACCTGACACATGCAACATATCAATAGCCTCGGTGGCATTAGATTCTAAACATTCTGGACGCATAAATCATGCAACCACACAATTATAGAGTCATCCACTTGACGAAAGTTTGCGAAAACCAACTGCAAACCAGACAGTATAAAGACTGCAAGCATTTAAGTTCACCCACAATCATAGACAGGAAACCATACCTGCACATGCATGCATGTGAACTTCGGGAGGAAAATGCCTAATTGAACATGACTTTTGCCCACATGCTACAAGAACACATCGCAAACATATACGAAACCTGGACCACTCAATCGACTGAGCCACACCATATATGGGCCATGCTCCAAAATCAGGCTGGCTGGGCAATCCTAACAATTTTAGAAAAGAAGTCTGGCCACGACCCATCTTTTGCCAAGTTCCGGTCAAGTGGGTAGAATTGTCGACTGGGCATGTTTTTTTCTTCAGGAAACAGTCCATAGATGATGGGGGCCAATGGACGACTGATCCATATGTTGAATATGTAACAGTTCACCATGTTTGAGAGAACTTGAGTGGAATAACATGTGCAGAAGCATTCCTCAAATTTCAGATGGATTGAGAGAAACCAAAAGCAATTGTATACCTTGGCATGACGGTGGAGAGGGGTGGCAGCCATCAAGCATATGATAGTAGAGCAATTGGGATTGGCAATGAGAGCCCCCTTACCAGAGCCAAGCCTAATGTCAGAAATAGCTTGAGGATTGACCTCTGGGATGACAAGCGGCACACCTGGTTCCATCCGGAAGGCTGAGCTGTTATCAACAACGACACAACCACGGGAAACCGCAATGGGCCCAAACTCCTTGCTTATGGATCCACCGGCGCTGAATAGGGCAATGTCAATGTCATCAAAGCTGTCATTGTTGAGCTCTTCAATGACATACTCCTTTTCCTCGAAGGAGAGGCGTTTGCCGGCAGATCGTTTGCTTGCTAGCATACGGATGCTTCGATAGGGGAAATCACGATCAGATAGGACGCTAAGGAACTCCTGGCCAACGGCACCAGTAACGCCTACGACAGCCAGAGAAGGACCAGCTTCATTGAGACCCATCCGTACAACAAAACTCCGATTGCGGCCATTGCTGCTGCTTCTTCTTCCCCAAGAAATAGTGCTGCTGGTGATAGGGTGCAGATAAGCAGCAGCCCGCATTTTTCTATTTCACACTTATTGGGGTTGGGGAGCACCTCGCTTTATAGCTGACCTGCAGAGAAAGAGGAAAAATGTCACTGATTAGTAAAGAGAAAAAGCCACATCAATACATTGGAAAAAGGCTTCTCAAAAAATTTATTTCGGGAAAAGTTGTAAGGATAAGTATGGGGTTTTTATGAAATGCCATCCATTTTTACGCATAATACCACCCAAAAAATATTGCTTTAGATGTCAGCACCCAAAATTTGATGGGTCCCTCTATGTAACCACTTCCCATCAAATCCAAGTCATGTCCATTAGTTTATTTCTGAAAGTGACGAAAATACCCCTAAGAAGTGGTCATATCTTTGCATATATTGATGGAAGGATCAATCCATATCATTGTCCATCAAGGTATTTAATAATGATAACGGTGACCGTAACGCCCAATGTCGTTACCATTATGGTGCAGACCATAACGGCCATTACAGCCTTCTTTTTTTCCAAAAAAAAAAAACCTGTTTTGGGCCCGTTATGGACTGTTTACAAGCCATTTTTCCATTATGGCCCCATAATGCGCAACAGTTACCGCCACTACCGTTACTAACCGTTTTTTATTACCTTGTTGTCCACCTACTCTTGAATGGCCTAGATTGTTGTCCACCATCTTGGAAAGGTCTAAATCGTTGTCCACGTACTTTTGAACGGTCAATATAGCTATCCAACTACATTTGAACAGTCCAAATTGCTAGCCACCTGTGCTGAATGGTCTATATCGCTGCTTGCTATCTTGGAACAGTACAAATCATTGTGCACACCGGTCCAAATCATGTCCAAGGCTACCACTTCTTAGAGGCATTTTCTTCATTCTTAAAGATAAGCTAACGACCGTTACCTAGATTTGACAAAACGAGGTAAAATAAAGAGACCTCTAAAAATGTGGGTGGTTACATCTAAAAAAATTATTTTTGGTGGTTCTATCTAATTAGTAAAAAAATAGGTGCCATTTCATAGAAATCCCGGAAGTTAATTTGAGTAGCAATTAGGATACGTTATTTTCAGTTTCTCGTTTGGTTGGACTCTTTAGCAAAAGAATCTATATATTGTATGTGTGTTTTTTTTAAGACGAAGCAATATTGTTAGCGCCAAATAGCCAAAGAATAAGAAACAAAACATAGAAAGAAAGAGAAAACAAAAACAACGGGCAAGAAAGGAAAATAAGAAACCAAAAACTTCAACAAAAATGGATCACTCGACACCCAATTTAAAACCCCACCCGCCGACCCACTCTGGTTATGGAAGCAATGATTATTTCTTTCCGACCAGATTAACCATAACATGGCAAGTAAGACCAATCTCCATCTAGATCTACCAAGTTCCCCTAAAGAGGTCTAAAAATTGAGATTCGGAGAATGCCGGATCACAATACTCTCGCAAAAAAACAGTGAATAAAGAGGCCATCCACAGACTCCTCGGCACACAAGCATAGAAGGCAAGCATTGGGAAGAACCGTCAACCTCTTCCACAAGTTATTAGTTGTAATAATCATGTTTCTCCTGGCAAGCCAAGCAAAGACGTACATTTTTGGAGGAGCCCCGTAGGACCACACAAAGTACGATGACAATCTCCCTCATTCTCGAACCGAGATAAACACTTGTAGAGGAAGCGGACTGAGAATTTGCCTAAAATCCCGAAATGCCAAAGGAGCAAATCATCAATTCTCAGATACATCAAGATCCCCTACAATCAAGAAAGAAGGTTGAGCAAGTCATGGGGTTAAAAATCATTTAAGGCCCTACTGGAAGGGGGAACCCAAACGCCTCTAGAGAAACCCCCAAAAAAGCAACTACAGAAATACTTGCCACAGGGTAGAGGCCAGCCAAGGCAAGGAAAGACAATCTAGGTTAGGAATCCCTACACCAGATATCATCAATTCTCAGATACATCAAGATCCCCTACAATCAAGAAAGAAGGTTGAGCAAGTCATGGGGTTAAAAATCATTTAAGGCCCTACTGGAAGGGGGAACCCAAACGCCTCTAGAGAAATCCCCACAAAAGCAACTACAGAAATACTTGCCATAGGGTAGAGGCCAGCCAAGGCAAGGAAAGACAATCTAGGTTAGGAATCCCTACACCAGATATCATCCCAAAGCCTCACCTTAAAGCCCTCCCCCAAGGCAAAGCTACAGCCAACCTGCACCTCAGGGGACATCCTCGTAACCAACTTCAAAAGGAAGCACGATATAAGGATGAGCCTCTGATCCATCACCCATGGGGGAGGAGCCATATTTGGCCTCTACGACTGTCCTCCACAAACTAGAGACTTTCACCCCAAAATGTCAAAACCCACTTACCTAGCAAAATTGAATTAACAAGCTCCAAGCAAATAATCCCAGCCTTGAGCCATATCCCCCCCTCCCCCCGACTGCACACCTCTTTCTAATTCAACAAATAGAACATAACTTTAGAGGAACCTCATTGCCAAAGGAAATCCCTTCTCAATTTATCAATAAGCTCAATAATCGCTTTAGGGCACCAAAACAAGGACATGAAATAGAGAGGGAGATTTGAAAAGGAAGACGTAATCAATGTCACCCTCTCTCCAAGGGAGAGCAATTTGCTCTTCCAAGGACTTAGCTTTCTTTCCAAACTCCCGACCACCTTGTCCCATTGGTGAGACATGGGCTTTCCAAGACACAAAGGGAGGCCAAGATAGGAGGGGCAGGACCCCACACAACACCTAAATAACTTAGCAAGATGAGAACCCTCTAGGATATGAATGCCATGAAATTCACTTTTAGAAAGATTGATATCAACACCCGAAACAACCTCAAATCCTGTGATCGCAAGCCTCATATTTGACACCATCAATTCCTCCGACTCGCAAAAAAGAATGATACCATCCGCAAACTAAGATGACTAATTGACAGAGGAAAATTTTAAACCTTAAAATTCCTCATCCTGCCCTCTAGAAAGCATCTTGCTAAGGGGTTCAAATACAATTAAAAAAAGGAAAGGGGAGGGTCCCCTGCTTAACGCAATGGGAAGCTTTAAAAAAAATAATAAATAAAAATAAAAACGAAAGGAGACCCATTAATTAGAATTAAGAATGTAGTTGAAGACATGCAACATCGGATCCAACATCTCCACTTCTCCCTAAAGCCCATCTGCCTCATCAAATAATCCAAAAAAGACCAATTAACATGATCGTATGCCTTTTCCAATTTCAGCTTACAAACCACACCCTAATTACCCAACCTATGGCACAAGTCCAAAAATTCATGGGCAATCAAAGTGGAATTAATGATATATCTACCAGTTATGAAAGCGCTTTGATAAGGCGAAATGACCTTGGGAAGAATTGCCCTAATTCTCTAGCTAAAGATTTTAACGATAATTTTATACAGGCTCCCCAAGAGACTAATAGGTCTAAAATTCCTTAGACATTCAGCTACATCAAGCTTGGAGATGACGGCCATAAAAGTGTAACCTAGCTCTTTCGGAAGGTAGGCTGAGGAAAAGAAATCCTCCGCAAAAGCTAGAAGGTCCAAATGAATCAAATCCTTAAAAAAAAAAACTGGAAAAATGCCAATGGGAAGTCTTCAGGCTTGAGGGCTCTATCCCTTCTTAAGTCCCAAACAGCCATTTAATCTCCTCGAGATAAATAGGCATCTCCATATAAAGAGCATCCTCCAAAGACAGACAATCAAAATCCAAATTATCAAGATTGGGTCTATCTTGGCCCTCATCCGAAAACAAATCAGAATAGAACTTAATAACAGCACCACGGATAGGGCATTTCTCAACTATCTTAACACCATTAACCTTGAGAGCAAAGATACAATTGGCCCGAGCACGGATATTGGTCATCCCATAGAAGAATTTGGTATTCCTATCTCCTCCTTTAAACCAAACAGCCCGTAACCACTGATGCCACTTTATCGCTTTCTCTAATAACTTAGAACGATAAACAGAATATAACTTATCTTTAAAAAAATTATCCTCTTCAGAGAGCAAGCCATATGTGTTGATGATTATAACATTAAAGAACCTCGCGATGAGAGCCATGCACTCTCATTCTCTCATTGCTGGTCCACAACCCAAATAAAGGAGGGTCATGTCAGCTCGGTAGTCAGCGTGAAACCTTGGCCACAACTTCTATTCATGAATCCTGACAATCCAAATTCTAACATTTCAAGTAAGTGGAATGGAGGTTTTAGGATTCACATAGCTGAACCCATTTAGTAGGGGATGAGGCTTAGATGATGATAACAATGACTGCAATGATAAAGATATCTCTCCCCCATGTTTTATAGAGAACTGAAATGCTCCCTCTTCCTCTTAATTTACAAGGTATCAGAGCCTACAAGTTGTGAAGTCAAAGATCTCTCTTTTCTTCTAGTACTTGTCTCTCCATTCTTGTTTACATATGCTAATACTATTTTTCAAAATCAGAAGAGATCCCATCAGCAATTTGCATGATGTTTATAGGATTTGCGTAGCTGACCCCATTTAGCTGGGAATGAGGTTTAGATGATGGTAACAATGACTGCAATGATAAAGATATCTCTCTCCCATGTTTTATTGAGAACTGAAATGCTCCCTCTTCCTCTTAATTTACAAGGTATCGGAGCCTACAAGTTGTGAAGTCAAAGATCTCTCTTTTCTTCTAGTACTTGTCTCTCCATTATTGTTTACATATGCTAATACTATTTTTTCAAAATCAGAAGGGAGGGGAGATCCCATCAGCAATTTGTGTGGTGTTTAGCACCTTGCACCTGATTTTCTACACTCTGCTTTCAGTGATTAGAGCTATGGCATTCAACATTCTGAGTCTGTTATTTAGTGCCTTGTACTGTGCACTCTATGTTCTACATTTACCACTTTGCGTTGCTCTGGTGTTCAAAGCTCCACACTCTGCATCCAGTGTTTATTGCTCTGCACTCTGCTTCTGGTGCTTGGAGCACTGTTTAAATGTGCTTTGTTTCACATATGGAACCCCATTTAGTGTTTAGTGCTTCAACTATTGGAATTAGATGTGCTGTATTCCATGATTGGTGACTTGGCATTTGGTTCTTTGAAAGTGGTAGATAAAAGTTTGCCGATTCATGCCAGTGTTTCAGTGTTTTAGACAATAAGTGTTTGGCACTTCCATGTTTGGTGCTTAGCATATCCATCCCTAGTGTTTCGGTGTAAGTTTTGATGTTTGGTGGTCATGATTAGAAGTATTAAACCCCATCAATGAACCCTATCTGGCAGTTGGTTGTCCGGCATTTGGTTTTGATTAGGAATGGGGGACCCCATTTGGTATCTGGTTTTTGGCTTCTGCTAATGGGTGGTGGACCTAATCTAGTACACGATTTCTGTTTAAGGGTTGTCAACCTTCTTTATGGTTCTTTTTAGGGGCAGCAGGTCTCATCTGGATCTGGTGTCTATTTATGAGCTGCCTGATATCGAATGTTCATTTAAGGATTGTGGAACCCATCTGGTGTCTAGTTTCTGTTTTGGTTCATTTGATGTCTGATCCATGATTAGGGGTGTGAATCCCAACTATCAGAGTTCCATGCAATCAGCCCCGAATCCCATCTCGAAGTTCCACACAACCTTCTACCTCTAACCAATTTGCCTATGGAAAAGCCCATTTCAGAGAGCATGATCTGTCCCGAAAAGATCTGTTGCTTCCCTCGAACCAAACCAACCAGAGACCAGCTAGAAGAACAAGCCACCAAAAAATTCTCATTTTCCTGTCTCCCGCAAGGTGCCACAAAAAAAAAAAAAAAATTAATAATAATAATAATAATAATAAGCAACACCAAAGAGACAAAAGAACTTCGACCAAATCTTCCACTTTGTGGTGCGTGAATAAGTAATCTGCTAATGCCACATCCCAGAGACACAATGCACCTGCTCGGGATTATCGAGTTCTCCATTCCTTAAATGACTAATTGTGAGTGCCTCGTCTTTCTAACTAACCACACAAAAGCCAAAATAAGCAGCCGAATATTTCCATATATAACAGATGGGGTCTAACACATTAGAAGAGAAGGTCACATGAATAGACGAATAAAAGGGTTTGACAGAGAGATGCCCCGATTTATCAAAGTCCAATGCCCATCTATTGATGCAGGACGGATGGCCTAGCCTAGAATGATGCAATGAGATCATCAACGGATTAACTACAAAAATTTAAAGCACAAAATAATGCTAATCTGTTATGAGAGGAATTTTCAGGTGATATTTCCTTTCTTTAGAGTCATTAGAAGATCTGGATTGAATAAGTCTTTTGTAACGTTGCTGAACGTTGTTGTAATTGTTGCTTGTTTATTCCCTTTTTTTAGATCTTTTTGTTAAAGATTTCTCTGTATAAAAAAATATCTGGAGGAAAGTGATAGATCTGCATCTTCTTCATCGGCCTATGGCTGTATGAACTAAAATAATGGATGAAATAAAGGTTCTCTTCGAGGGGAACCGTCCCTCCAGACACCTCTGTAAAGAGTTGATAGCAAAAGTCCTCACATTCCACTTCCTCCATATATCTTTTTTTACATGGAAATCTTTAACAAAAAGAGCTTTTATATTAAATTTTTTTTAAAAAAAAGGGGGGGGATAAACAAGCAACAGTTATCGCAACATTACAAAAGACTTATTCAATCCAGATCTTCTAACGACTCCAAAGAATGGAAATATCTCCCAAAATTTCCTCTCATAACAATCCTTCCCCCTTAAAAGTAATATTGTCCTTAAGGTTAAAAGTGGGGAATTGTTCCTTGACAGAAGTGAAGATTTCCCAGGTCGCTTCTTCAGGTGGACAATTTCGTCATTAGATCAATAGTTCAATAACGGCTTTGTTATTCCTTTTTACCATGCGACTATTTAAAACTCATTCTGGTTCCTTAGTTAAAAAGTCTTCAAGCAGCAAAGTAGGTGGGGTCGTATGTAAAGGAACAATCGGTCTTATTCTTCGTTTGAGCTGAGACACATGAAATATTAGGTGAACCTTATACCCTTCATTCACGTCTAGTTTATAAGCAACTACATCAATCCGATGCGGAACTTGATAAGGGCCATAGTACCTTGACAATAGCTTCATAGAACGACGTTGAGCGACCGTGCTTTGACGATAGGGCTGTAGCTTAAGATAAACTCAGTCTCTTTCCTTGAACTCATAATCGATTCGACGAGCATCAGCAAATTTCTTCATACGATCCTGAGCCTTAATGAGGTTATCTTTGAGAAGTTGAAGAATGGCATCCCTTTGTTATAACTCAGTATCCACAGATTGCACTTTTGTAGTACCCAATACATAGCTCAAGAGCGAGGGAGGAGGAACCCCATAAGTGGCCTCAAAAGGAGTAATCTTGGTTGCCGAATGGATCGTCGTATTATAAGACGATTCAGCCCAAGGGAGCCAGCGAGTTCATTCCTTGGGTTTGTGACAACAGAAACAACGTAAGTACCCCTCCAAGCATTGGTTCAGAACTTCCGATTGACCATTGGTCTGAGGGTGGTATGTCGAGTTCATGCGTAGCTAGCTTCCTTGCAAACGAAACAACTCCCACCAAAATGCACTAGTGAAAACTGAGTCACGATCACTGACTAACGATTGTGGCATCCCGCGGAGCTTAAATATGTTGTCCACGAAAGCTTGTGCAACTGACTTAGCCGTGTAAGGATGACTAAGAGCTATGAAGTGGGAGTATTACAAAAGTGCAAGCTGTGGATACTGAGTTACAGCAAAAAGATGTCATTCTTCAGCTTCTCAAAAAAAACCTCATTAAGGCTCGGGATCGTATGAAGAAATTTGTCGATGCTCGTCGAACCAATCATGAGTTCAAGGAAGGAGACTGGGTTTATCTTAAGCTACAACCATATCGTCAAAGCACGATCGCTCAACGTCATTCTATGAAGCTATCGTCAAGGTACTATGGCTTTTATCAAGTTCTGCAACGGATTGGTATAGTTGCATACAAACTCGACTTGCCTGAAGGGTCTAAAGTTCACCCAGTATTTCATGTGTCTCAGCTCAAACGAAAAATAGGACCGGTTGTTCCTTTACAGACGACCTCACCTACATTGCTGCTTGAAGACTTCTTAATCAAGGAACCGGAATGGGTTTTAAATCGTCGCATGGTAAAAAGGAATAACAAAAGTTGTTACTAAACTGTTGATCCAATGGCGAAATTGTCCTGGGAAACCTTCACTTCTGTCAAGGAACGATTCCCCACTTTTAACCTTGAGGACAAGGTTACTTATAAGGGGGAAGGATTGTTATGAGAGGAATTTTCAGGAGATATTTCCATTCTTTAGAGTTGTTAGAAGATCTGGATTGAATAAGTCTTTTGTAACATTGTTGAACGTTGTTGTAATTGTTGCTTGTTTATTCCCTTTTTAAGCGAACTGGCAATCTCCTCATAGTGGCCATCAAGAAGAGCCGTTGCATGATATCTGAGAGCGCCTGTTGAACATTGATGTTTTCTGGGGCTTCAGAAGCTCGTGAATCAGTCATTTCATCTGGCTCTGATACCAAAGTGATAGACCTGGATCTTCTTCGTTGGCCTATGGCTGTATAAACTAAACTAATGGACAAAATAAAGGTTCCCTTCGAGTGGAACCGTCCTTCCAAACACCTCTGTAAAGAGTTGATAGCAAAAGTCCTCCCATTGTATTATAAGAGGAATTTTCAGGAAATATCTCCCGAAAATTCCTCTCATAACATAATGAATCACAAGCTTAATGAATTCAAGTATTTAACTATGCTCAAATTCAAAACTAAATCACAACCGAAGGAGTTTGATTGGGAGCCCATACAAAATTCTGGCCAAAATTCTATCCTCCCGTCTGTCGAAAGTCATAGGCAATCTCATTTCGCCAAATCAAAATGCTTTCATTAAAGGTCGTCAGATATCGAATGGTGCGCTAATCGCTAATGAAATTCTCCACTCCTGCCACAAGAATCATTCCGAAGGAGTTTTCTGTAAGCTAGATATTGCAAAGGCTTACGATCGCGTCGACTGGGGTTTTCTTCTTTACATGCTTACCCGTATGGGCTTCGGGCTAAGTGGAGAAAATGGATCGCAGCGTGTATTGGCTCTGCTCATTTCTCGGTAATCATCAACGGATCTCCCAAAGGATTCTTTAAAAGCTCTAGAGGTCTTCGCCAAGGGGACCCCCTGTCTCCTCTCCTCTTTCTAATAGTTGGGGAGGCCCTTTCTAAGATGCTGATCAATGGGCAGGACCATGGCATGCTTCGTGGCATAGCGATGCCTGGGATGATGCATCCTATCACGCATATTCAGTTCGTTGACGACACATTAATCTTCTCTGAGGCCTTAGCCCATTATATTGAAAATCTTCACACAGCGGTGCGATGTTTTGAAGCCGTATCAAGCCTTGGGATCAATATTGGAAAATCCAAGTTGCTTGGGATCAATGTCTCCCCTGAAACGCTGCAGTCTTTTGTCAATATTCTTGGTTGTCACATCCAATCATTCCCTTCGTTGTTCGTCGGCCTTCTCTCTCAGTGAGCGCCCCTCCTAAATTTATGTGGGACAGGGTCATCAGTAAGTTTCATAAATCTTTGGCCATTTGGAAATGCCGTTATCTAACTCTGGGCAGTCGGTTAACTCTGATCAAAGCAGCTCTCATGAATCTGCCATTGTATTTCACGTCTCTATTTGAATGTTCAACCGAGGTTTTAAAGTCCATCAACAAGATCAGAAGAGGTTTTTTATGGTACGAAAAGGATAATCAAAAGAAATTCCATCTGCTAGATTGGAACGATGTCTGTAAAGGGTTTAAGGAAGGTGCGCCAACATCAAAAATCTCAAATTCATGAACAAGGCCCTGTTAGGGAAATGGTCTTGGAGGCCAGGAGTAGAAAAAAAAAATGCCCTGTGGTCTTTAATTATTAAAGGGAAATATGGAGCCTCCCCAGGGGACTGGTGGTCTAAGGATTCCTCGTTTTATAAGGCGTCTCATATCTGGAAAGGGATTTTACGGGCTAAATCTTCTGTTTGTCAGAACTGTTGTTTCGACTTGGGCAACGGAGAGTCTATTCACTTTTGGGAAGATTTATGGGTGGGAGAAGAGGTCCTCAAGATCTGGTCCCCCAACAAGAATGTTTTTATCAACAGATGTTTCTCTATCTCGTCTGCTCAAGTAGTCTGCGATATTAGATGCAACAGGAATCTAAATGACAGCGAGGCATCGGAGTATATGTCTCTTCATGATTGCCTGTCCAAAACCATGTCCATCCTCAATCAGCCTGACAAACTTGTTTGGAGGCTTGAAAATCAGGAACCTTCTCGATCAGGTTCCTCTACTCATTCATATATGCTACATTGATTTCAACCCATGACGCCTTCCCTTTTATTTGGAAATATCAGGCGCCTCCAAAGTTCATATGCTTTGCCTGGCTGGTGGGTCATACTAGAATCTTAACCATAGATAACATTTCCAAGAGAGGTATGCAGATAGTTAATGTGTGCCTCTGTTGCATGCGGGAGGCTGAATCTGTGAATCATCTATTGGTTCACTGCTCGTTCATATCCCATATCTGGGTGGAGTTCCGTCAGCCTTTCTCCATTAGTTGGTGCGTTCTTGAGTAAGCTTCTAACCTCCTATCCTCCTAGCATGGTCTCAGATTGGATAAGAAGAGATCTCTCATATGGCGCATGGTCATTCTAGCTATCTGGTGATCCGTCTGGGAAGAGAGGAATGAAAAATGCTTTAATGACACTTCTTCTACAGCTAGGACAATGGGTTCCAGGGCTAAGAAAATGTTGATCGAATGGGCCAGTAATGTTATCGAGTTGCACTCTTATGATTTTTCGTTTCTAGGTTTTTAGAGGCCTTTTTCTACTATCTCAACAGTCTGGGTTCTCTTTCCTTATTGTTTTATTGTTTTCTGTTTTGTCCCTTTTGCTCTTTCTTTAATGAAATCGTTGTTTTTACAAAAAAACAAAAACAAAAACAAAAAACAAAAAACAAAAAAAAAACAACTAAATCACAACCCATCAATTAGATCTTATAAAACATTATTAGATAGGACCTATGGAGAGTAGGACTTCCATCTAGTATAGGAATTGGTCTAATTCTAAGGGGAATCTATTCATTGGTTAAAGGATTTAAGAACTAGGGTTTTGAAATTTGGGGGTTTTGGAAAATTTTGGGTTTTGAGAAATTAGGGGATTTTGGGGAAATTAGGGTTTGAAGTTTTAAGGATTTAGGGTTAGGTTGAGGGTGAAAGGATTGGAGAAGGGAAAATAAACAACGGAAGTAGGGTTTGTTTGTTGATGGAGAAAGAAGAAAAGAAAACTAAAAGAGAGAGAGAGAGAGAGAGAGAGAGAGAGAGAGAGAGAAATACCTTTTGATTTAAGAGAATGAGAAAAAATGATAACTTGGATTCACTCCATGGCATCACACCAATTACTCCAACCACGGGAGATTTGCTTCATCTCAAAGCAAAGAGAAAGAACTTTTTCCATATGTTCAATAATGGGCTAGGGTGTGGACGTACAAGCCTTTATAGTCTCAGAAAAGATTTTTACAAAAAAAAAAAAAAAAAAAAAACGATCTCAGATAAAAAGTTTCACATAAAGACGCTCAATAAAATAAAATTTGTTCCAAACTCTCTAAACTTAGCAAAAATATAAGCTAAATCAAAAATAACAAACATATAAACAACTAAATAAACTAAACTATTTCGCGGCCCACGATCAAGATGTCCAATAACGATGATCCAACCGTCAGAATTGTCCAACTAAGTAGCCTACATGAATCTTCCCAGTGTGGGGCATCCAAAGATGCATAATCATGCACATGGGGTCTTCAATGAGCTAGGCACTCAAATTGGGCCTACAAGGCCCCATCTATGCATCACCTAGCCATAAAGAAACGGGAACTCTCATCCTCCTTTGGTATATTCTGACTGGCGCTCGGATGTCCTCATCAATCACTCTCATTCATAGCATGTGGTTTTGAATTTTTTATTTTAAATTTAATAAAAAAATTTATTAAAAAAAAAAAAAACCAATGGTGTTGTTATTTGTTGTTGAAATCCTATTTGACTAGCTGATACTTTCCGTGGGTTTTTTAAAAATTATTTTTGTGGTTTTAAGTTGGCAAACCCCTTTAATCACTTGCATCAATTTTGGTATCACAACAAGTACCTTCTTCGCAAAGTAAAACTGGGTTTGATCCTACAAATGGATCTACGGTTAATCAGCCTAGCATTTGATTATATAGTCACAATGGTGAGTGAAGGTAGGTCTGCCGATTAAACAAAATCTAGCCATCAGCATAAACAAGATCAGGGGACCGTAATATGGAGTGTGAGTGAGAAGTTCAATCAAATTACACAATACATGATGCAGCAAGAAGTGGATTAGGTGAGAGAAGGTTGAAGTAGAGTGACAAATCTGGCTAAATCCAACAAGGACGAAAGCATTTGTAGATCTAGCAAATTTTCAAAGAAACAATTGAAGGTACAATTCATGATCTTGATTGTGATCAGCTTTTTCTAAAGAGGAAATTGCAATCAGTTGTAAAGGCCTTTCTTCTTGAACTAAATGTTCTATGCATCCAGAGATGTCCGTGGACTTGCTAGCAGCATAGAGCAGTTTTTTTCAATGTAACGCCCAGATCATAAGCAAGTAAAGCTTGTACCAATGAGGTCAAGGGGACACACAATCCTAAGGTGGATCCAACTTCATCCAGCAAGAGAAACAAAGTGAAATATAAGATTTAAATTCGCAGAGCATAAAAGAACTGCTCAACCAGAAGTTTTTGCCGCACACACACAATCTTCTTTTGAAGATTCAGACTTTCGCCCAAGGGAGCCGAAATGTGCAGAGTTATATGGAGGAATTCTACGAGAGGGGATGAGGTGTATTATATAGATGAAACATGCCATTATGTCATAATGATCAAGGAGATAATGGAGAGAAAAAATCGTTTGACATCAAGATCCTAGGAATCTGCAGAAACTCAGTAAGAACATTTCTTTATCGAATGAGCTCAAGAAGGACATTCTAAATAGATTAAACCGATTCCTAGCCAAAAAGAAGGACATTGAGGAAAAGGATTTGATATCGAAACTTCTTATAGCAAAAGGAAATTGCGCTGTAACATGTGCTCACAATTTAATCATGATTTGCATGCGTCCATTCAGGAGGATAATTGCGGGTGTTAACGTAGAGAAGGTAATTAGAAAGGTGAAGAGTAGATATAAGAAGGCACCTTAGATCTTCTTGAAAAGTGAGTCTCTCATAATTAGTCAAAGCTTAATTATTATTATGTTTTGATTAGTCAAAGCTTAATTATCACCGGACACGATCGACAAGAAAATCCTTTTCGCGCATGATGCCTATTTCAAGGGAAGACACGTAGCATGACCATGGATAATGCAAGTTGGGACAATTTTGCATCGAAGGAGTTGTGGAGAAGCTCAATTGAAGTGTTATTAGGTGAACATGGCTAAATGCATGGTTTGAAGGGAGAGAATGGATTGAACAACAGACCACTTTTGTAATTTATAGTGTCTGTGGATCTGTGGATGATCATCTTTAACTATCTGATCGTTGGCATATCAAATGGACAGTAAATGATAAGATGGTCAATGGTATCGGTCTAATTAGCAAAATTAGATGGTTAATGTCAATCAACCAAGGTAAGCTCTAGGATACATTGCTGCACGATTTAGAGTGTTAAGATGCCAAACGTATGCTGGATGAGACAGAAATATCTAGAAATAAAGTAAAATAGTCATGGTCCAAATTTTGAGCACAAAACCAGATTATTGCCATCTTCTTCTTTATGTACATTTTTTTGGCTAGCTCCATACAACTCTACCATGTGTCCGGTTGAAGAGTCAAGACCAATTCTAAAATGGTACACTCTTATGAGAGTCTAGCAACCAATCACTAACGGCTGGTTTTTTTGCTAACTTAGCACACAACCTCATTTTTTTTTCCTGAATGCAGATTGCCTGGTGACCAACTCTATGGGGCCCACCATGATGCATGTGTTTCATCCAGGCCATCTATCTGTTTTGACAGCTCATTCTAGTGCATGAGGCAAATCCAAAGCTCAAGTGGACCACACCACAGGAATTAGTAGAAATTGAACACCTATCGCTGAAAACTTCTTGGGGGCCACATAAGTTTTAAATCAAGCTGATATTTGTGTTTTCCCTTCATCCAAGTTTATGTAACCTCACGAACAAGTTGGATGGAAAATAAACATCATGGTAGGCCCTAGGAAGGTTTCAATGGTGGGCATCATTATCCCCACTAATTCTTGTAGTACGGTCCACTTGAGCTTTGGATCTACCTCTTGTTTGGGCTCATGCCCTAAAATGAGCTGGCAAAATGGATGGATGGTGTGGATAAAACACATGCATCACGATAAGCCCCAAAGAGTCAGGTCACCAGGCAATCCGCGTCCATTTTTCCTACGATCATATCACATTTAGCGTACAACTAACCGGTAAAAAGGTTGGCCCACCATTGAAAATTGTTGCATTAACAAGTCCACTGAATTATAGAGCAAATTGAAAAATGAACGAAATAAGCCTACGCTAATGAACAAAGAAATTTGAATAGCATCAAACTATGAATTACAAATCCAAACTCGAATTGGTTGAGCTACAGTTTGGGCAACTATGTGTCGGCTGGACAGGGATAGGGTACTACCCCTGCCTGTCACGAGCTCGGAATAAGCAGGGCTCTAAGGGGCACACCATGATGTATGGTTTTATCCACACCGTCCATCCATTTTACCATATTATTTTAGGTTATAATCCCAAAAATAAGGCAGACCCAATGCTTAAGTGGACCACACAGTGGGGATTTAACGCCCACTAATAAAAGTTTCTTAGGAGCCGCAGAAGTCTTGATCAACAGTGGTATTTGTGTTTTCCCTTCATCCAGGTCTATGTGACCTTATGAACAGGTTGGATGGCAAATAAACATAACAGTGGGCCCTAGAAAGGTTTCAACGGGTGAGCGTCATTATCACCATTACTTCCTGTAGTGTGGTCCACTTGAGTCTTGGATCTGCCTCATTTTTTATCTTTTACATAAAATGATATGTCAAAATGGATAGACGCTGTGGATAAAACCCATACATCACGATGGGCCCCTCAGAGCCCTGCCTGTTCCAAGCTCGGGACAGACAGGGATAGTAACCAATCCTTTAATTTGAGTTAACTTGTGCCACGTATACAGCCTCTGCGTGCCTGAGTATCATCCACAGAGCATCAAATAACTCCCCTTTCGGCAATTTGCTTGAGGAAATGCCTTTCACATTTATCTTTTTCTGGACGCAAAATGCAGACCACGGGGAGAGAGAGAGAGAGATACCTGAGAGAGAGAGAGAGATACCTGATAATGATGGGAAGACCTCGGAAGAGTCAAGCGTCAGGGTCGAACCGGCGCCTGAGAGAGGGAGAGAGCGTCGTGAGATGAGAGCGTCGTGAGATGAGAGCGTCAAGACGGGTGGGGTTTAGGGTTTTATTATGAAAACGCTTACGACCCTGCGCTTGAGAAACGGATTGGCTGGTGTAACACACCATCTATACAGCTGGGGACGCGGATTGCGTCCTACCCCTGATCCCAACGTGATGTTCATCGCCTTTCTCGTATCATTTTAAAGTGTTAAGCAGGTCACACCTCCAGTGGACCACATCAAAGGAAGCTGCAGTGATAAGGACACCTACTATTGAAATCTTTCTAAGGGCTACCGTGATGGTTTTTTACCATCCAACTTATTCATGAGGTCATGCGGACGTGGATGAAGGGAAAAAACAAATATCATCTTGATCCGAAACTTTTCTGGCTCCCAAGAATTTTTTAACGGTGGACATTCAATCCCCACTTTGTGGTCTACTTAATCACTATACTGCCTCATTTTTTGGATGGTTCCTTAAAGTCATATTATAAAATTTATGAACAGCGTAGATAAAACATTTACATCGCGATGGGCCCCACGGAGCCCTGCCTGGGATGGGGGTAGGACGCAATCCGCGTATCGCGGTAAGACGAGCGCCGACGCTCCTCGAGCTACGGGTTGTACGAAAGGTTATCAAATTTACGTGTCCCTTGATGGTGTATTTATTATATTCACACCATTAAATCATTCTAGAGTATTAGATAAAAATAAAAAAAAATAAAAAAAATCAATTATATCTAAACCTCGAATGAACCACCTAGTATAGTGATTTTTACAGTTAAAAGATTCATAGGCCCACCATCGCGTTTATTTTCCATCTAATCCGTTTATAAGGCCACAAATACATGTACGAAGAGGAAAACAAATTTCATATTGATCCAAAACCTCTATAACCCTAAAATGATTTCAATGATAGATGTTAAATTCCTCACTGCTTTTTTGCAGTGTGGTCCAATTGATATTTAGATCTGTCTTAATTTTCATCTCAAGCCTTAATACGAGCTCACCAAATGAATGGATGATTAGGATATAACACATAACTCATGATATAGCCCATAAAACTTGCTATCGTCAATGCATCAGTTATACAACTGTTATGTGGTACATCAGCCAATTCGCTTCTCTGCACGCACCCATGGGATCGCTTTGAATTAAGGATTTTTTGGATACACATATCCATTGCTCAAGTGGTAGATCGAGTGAAAGATACCCCGTTTCAAGGTCTTGGCATCGATTCCTATTGGGGGTGGCTAACAATGAAATGTGATCTAACAATGGGTGTACTGACACGATAACAAAAATAAATAAATAAATAAATGACTTTTTGGTGTTTTAATTGTCAAAATATAAAAACGTACACTATAACCCCCTTTTAACTGGAAGCTACATGCGGCCACCGTGGCGTTTTTTGATAAATCTATCTGTACATCCATTTTTTCAGGACATGGGCTTAAAATTGAGTCAAAACTAAAACTTAGGAAAATACCCAACATTGAAGCCTTTCTAAGGTTGACCTTTGTTTTTATTTGACATTAAAATGTACTAATTATTATATGCTGAGCCTAAAAAAAAAGATAGATTAAATGTAACACTCCATACTTTTCAGTACTTAGACAATATCAAGATAACTTAATTTAATACAAATGCAAACTCCATTATTCTAAACATTCACCCTCACTCTACCTAGATTCAACCATTAAGGATAATCTTCGCCCGTAGATCAAGTCATCCGTCCAGTATCTTTCAAGATGGACCATCACACCAATCACACCACAATAGTGGTCTATTTTAGGGCTTCAATCACCTTGATAGACAGATCAAACCATCTATTGTCAATATCGAACGTTGGATCATCAAAACCCACTGTTCATTCAACCAACCACCTTTTGTAAGACAACTTGGATACTTAGTAAATAATATAGTTGTCGGACTTTGGAGGTATCAGTGTAAGTGTATATAGATTAGCCTGGGAATGTTTCACGATGTTGAAGATCAAGTATGGACATGATCTGACTATTGAATCGGCAAGTATCACTAGATGGAACGCCGAATCATCAGATGAGGCCCGCTCGGGTTATGGATCTGCCTCATAGTCAGATTGGTAGCCCATCCTAAGTTGTTAGTGCCGATGGACGGATTGGATTTCATGTAAACAAAATTGTGGACCCCGCATGAGAGTGCATGTACACGTGGAATGCATGCACTCGTGGTGCATTGGACCAGAAAACCCGGTCAAACAGCTTTGAACTGACTTCCATTCGAAAAAGACAGATTTCTCTCTTCTTTTTCTCCCGCCCGTAACAAACGAATGGACGACGCCCGTTTGGGTTAGGCTGTGGCCCACGATGATCACCTGATTGAACGATCCAAACCACCCATCATGTTCAGGGAGAGGGCTCAACCAAACCCCATTCAGTTTTACACATCGTCACATGTGTTCAAGCACATAATATCTGCTATAAATAAGGTTATGTCAGAACTGTGTTGCTGAAAACAGAACCTGTGACAACGCTAAGCTGGCAATCCGCGTGCGATGGCTCATGCAACATCTCATCCCTCCGTTCATACTAGGGTTTTTCACAGTTGCAACTTAGGTTTCTCTCCTACCACCACCGCGCATTGAAAACCAAAATCGTTAATAGGGTATTAATGATCGTTCATTTTGTGGCCCCCACAATGATCATGAGACCTATCCACACCATCCATAAGCCTCGGATTACGAGATCACCCATCAAATCCAAATCCGCTATTAATGGGGAGGCCATCTTCCTCATTTAGCCAAAAGACTCAACATCCTCTAGTGGGCCTCATTCTCATATTAGAACCATCCATTTGGTGGCTTCTAACACCAAATAACCCTCTATATTAATAGATTCTATCCATACATTCAAAATAGCCCTTGATTAGCCGATCCTTTCCAACTGAGTTTAGAATGAATTTAATAAATAACTTGACTAACTCCTTGATTAGTTGTTTCAGGCTCTCTAAAATAGGATTAACATGGCTTATATAAGTTCCCTTTTTAGGGCAGTCACTGTCCAAAGAAGGAGAGCCACAAAGAGAGAGAGAGAGAGAGAGAGAGAGAGAGAGCAAAGAGCGTCGCTGTCTTCCTGCCTCACCACATTGGGTTGGACTGAGTCCCAACTCAGTCTGTACCCTTCCAAGGGAAGGAAGGGGAGGAAAGAAGAGAGAAAGGAGAGGAAGGCAGGGAGAGAAAGAAAGATAATAAAGAGAGAGAGAGAGAGGAGAGGAGAGTGGCAGAGAAAAAGAAGGTGAAGAGAATGAGAGCAGGAGACGGGAAGAGAAATGAGAGAGTGGAATAAGGGAAATAGATAGACAGAAAGAAAGGACATTGTCCTCTTTCTTCTTATCGTCCGTTGCCGTGTCAGGCCGCTACCTGAGCCTGGGCTGAGTCCAGGGCCCTTTGGTCCTGTTAGCGGAAGGAGGAAAATAAAAGAGAGGAGGGAGTTTCAGGTTGCTGCTACACCAAGTGAAGCAACTCGGGCTGAGTTGTCGCTCAACAAGGTTGGCTCAAATGCCACTTGAGTCCAGACATTGCTGGACATTCCAAAAATAATAATATTAAAAAAAGAAAAGCAAATGAAAAGAAAGAAAGAAAGAAAGGAAAAGAGAGGCGGGGGGGGGGGGGGGGGGGGGGGGGAGGGAGAGAGAGAGAGAGAGAGAGAGCTTAGAGAAATTGTGCTGGATGGGTCGCAATGTATCTAAGTGCGGAATATGGCAAAGGTATAGAATGTAAACTAAGTTCTAGAAGGGGGGTGATCAGGACCAATTAAAATTTATGCCAATTTAAAATCCTGATTACCTAACTTAAACTAATTTGTAATTAAACTAAGCAGGGCAATCTAAATTTAAAGGCTTCCAAGCCAATAAAGGGTCCAATCACATAAGCTACATTAGATATGTAAGTTAAGCAACTGGCCTATATAAGATAGTATATATAAATGTGTGGGATGTGATTTCTATCAATCATAAACATTCATCTAATCATGTATCATATTTAAATATTCAAGATACATGAGCATAATTGAATAAATTCACGAATAACAATCTCAAATATGATCATATATAATGGTTCGGGTACATGCCTACTCCACTCCAGGGGGACGCATTCAATCCACGAGTGTACCGAATTTCACTATCAGAGGTTTTAAATCAGGTTAACCTCTAGCCTTTACAGCCCTACACAAGGACTCCAAAGTTTATGCCCTATACAAGAGCAAGGGTCACATACAAGCACCCAAGTTTATGTCCTACACAAGGACAATAGTCCTAATCCCGAACCCAACAATTCATGCCACAGGTCAATGTCTTAATCCGAAACCTGGATTTAGGCCACACAGGTCAAGGTCCTAATCCGAACATGGGTAAGTTTGGGACACAAACTCTTGCACTCCAACCTACACAAGGAATGAATATAAACCAGACTCTTACACTTGACACTCACTCGTCGAATTAAGTCCCTTTTGATGCTCCTTTTCAGTCACTTGATCTCTGCTTTCCCGTGCTTCAATCAACTTTCCGATGCTCCCCCGATCATGTTGTCAATGCTTCGCTAAGGCCTCAGCTCCACGATCAATCGCCTTTCATATGATGTTCTTTAAGATTACTAAGGTGATAGAAGTGGGTTGAATCTCCGACAACTAATGTAAGTTGTTTATCCTAGGGGATTTAACTAAATGTGTAACACCCTAGTTCTCGAAACCTAAGCACACTACTCATTTTCTGAAAACTCGAGTGTTAACCTTTAACGGTATCTCAACTTTCACGTACCTTTTTTTTTCTTTTATCAGAGTTAGTAATTTAGCGAAATAAAAACAAATTAAGTATAAGAGGGAGTTGAAATATACATAACCCAAATTTCAAGTGGTAGCCCAAAAGCTTATACAACTAAGTATCTTAAGTCTTTAAGATACATGAAAGTATAAACTAAATATAAAGAAAACCTGGAATGGAGAGCCGCAAGATCATTTAAGTTCTCATACTCCCTATAAGCACTCGTACACACATCATCTGCATCTCCTGCACACTATATACGGTTTGATAGCGTCAATGGCTATCCTAGTGAGGTATAACCCCCAAAATTTATCAAGACATCAAGATAACTAAGCATAGTTTATCAGGAATAGTCTATAACGAACATTTCACAATAATCATCATAATAATAAGATAGAGTTTATCGGATACGCATATATTGAATAAATTCCACCGAGACATTCTTGTTTAGATGCATGAATGCATGCACATGCTTACAGACCTAGGGATGTATATCCAGCTGGCAAAAGGTCACCCAAGGAGAACTAGCCACCCGAAAAAGATCATGCAAAGAAGACACCCGAGGTAGCCTAACTTCGTGGAAGAGTACTCCATGTACGTCTAAGGAAAACTAGACACCCAGATAAGTCCCTGCAAAAAGGACAACCCATGGTAGTTGAATGCACACAACGAAAATTCAGGATCACCAGGTAAAATACTCTATGGTACAGCCAGTAGTGATCAAAGAAAGCCCCGCGTCCTGTATTGACCACCCGGTAAAGTCCGCATGCCATGAGATGCATGATTAGCCCAACCATTATTATTCTAGTTACAACCAACCAATATACGAAAGCTTAAATGTCGCTATGAGGGTTCGTCACCCAGGATAAGGAATCTACAAATATGATGTTTTAAAGGAGATCTCTTCAACTAGTGCCCAAATATATTTCAAGAGTGGAACATACCATCATAGGGTTATACTTAAATACTTCATTAAAGCCACATAGGCCCAAATGGTCAACAAGATTGTAAATCCACAACAAGGACTCAATTTAGTCTATTAGACAAAGTGGCCACTAGTTCGAGGACCTCCAAGCAATCCATCAAGTAATTACATATAACAAATTAAATTACGTGTAACATTGATATTGCACATGCATATCTAAAGCGTTCATCTTAAATCATAATAGAGGTATTTAAATTGAATCACATGTTCAAATAATTGAATTTAAATCCAATCCATCAATCATTTATAAAGGACTCAGATCAATAAGAGTAATTCACCATATTAAGAAATCAATGAGATAAATGAACAAAAAATGAATAAACAAAGCTAATTATCAAGATGTGGAAAAGCTTGAAGGGTGATCCTCACCTTTTGTGTGGGCACGCCTCTCACTTCTTGTTGAACACTTGCCCTCAAGTATGAGAAACCACGAATCTAATCCAACTTAAGTTAGTTTTTAATCCACTTCATACAAACATAAATATACCTGCAGGATTTAGATTCACATTAATTTAGATTCCATAGTTAATTATGAATTTAAGGATTAACCAACTAGACTTAACATTGCGTAATGAATCAAAGTTAACTTACCTAACCCAACTGAGCTAACTCGGTATTAAACAATTGGAAACTGGCTTTGACATACCTTGATTTGTCGTAATAGGGCTTGAATCCGGTCATGAATCCGAGCTTTTAAACCATCAACTGGGACACCATAACGGTTTTGCTGCATCCAGATTAGCCCCAGCCCCCAGACTCGGTAAACTCAACCGAGTTAACTCGGTAAAGATGAAGAAAACTGTAATCTTCTTCTTCTTCCTCTTTCCTTCAATTTATTCACTTCCTTTTATTTTATTTTTTTAATTTTCTCTTTCTTTTTCCTCCCAATTAGTCACGTCTAGAGGTGGGTGTTTAGGCTACAGAATCAGGCCGAGTCAGCCCGACTCGGTTGAGTCGACTCGGAATGAAATGCCCGAACTCACTCTCTCTTTTTTATTCTTCTTCCTTTATTTTTCTTATTTCCTTCTCTCTCTCTCTCTCTCTCTCTCTCTCTCTCTCTCTCTCTTTATTTCCTTTCAACACGTATTCAACAAAACTCAACTCGATCTCAGTGAGTTAACTCTACTTGACAATGAGTTGAGTTCTAACACTCAACTTCTTCTCTGATTCTTCTTCTTCTTTCTTTCTTTCTACTGGGGGGCCTAAGACACAAGACTCAACATGGCCTAGACACGCTGGACTCAGACCAACTCACAATTCAAACCAGCTGAAATGAGTCCGACTCGGTGCAACAGAACCGAGTTTGGCTCTTTCTTTCTTTCCTTTCCTTTCCTTTCTGATCTTCTTCTTTCTTTTCCCCATTTCCTTCTACTTTCTTCTTCCTTCTCTAGAGCTCTAGAACGAGTCTGGGTCACCAATGACCAACACCATGGTCTGGCCGAACACAGGTTGAGTCGTTGGCTTGGCATTGACCCAGTGTTCACCACCCCAAGTATAGGGTTGCGATGTAGTAATAATCTCGGTAAGACCAAGGTTGAATCCACAGGGACTGAACCTTGTACGTAATTTGAAAGTAACTACAAATAGAACTAGAAGAAGATGTAATCTAATCCAGGAAAAATTAAGAGAATAATGGTGAATAACTTTAACTAAAACTTGTAAAATTTAAAGATGGAAAATTAGGGTTTCCAAGGATCCACTTGTAGAGATCAAGGATATTTATGCTTGATTCATAAACACAACTAGATTCAGAGTCCCATCTTTATCCAAATGGAAGATATTTCATTAAAAATCAAATCTGAACTTCCTTTGATCTCGTTTTTAATAGAAGATAGGAATGAGAATTATAATTGATTCCAACACAAAACCATGCCAATAAGATAAAGAAAAAAACAGAATTTAACCAATCCATATCTAATAGGAGAGAGTTATGAACATTAGGAAGGATTTCGTCATCCAACCATGTTCAGGAGACGATGGTGAACAACAAGGTTTCCTAAGTTCACAATCATAGTAATGAAATGAACATATTCAAAGCTATCACAGATTCATTGTAATTTAAGTCAGAACCAATCATTAAAAACTGAAAGCATATCTTATAATCAAACTAGAATCAATGAGGGTTCATCAACATGAATCAAAGCCCTAGAAAATAAACCATCCCACTATAAGCTTCACCTCTTAGCCCTAGCTAAGAGGTTTAGCCGATCATAGTAATGATCAAACTAAAATCTCTTAAAAAAAACATCAAAGAAAAAAAAACCGAAAAGGAAGGAAGAAGGAAGCCTGCCTGTCTCCACGTCTCTCTCTCTCTCTCTCTCTCTCTCTCTCTCTCTCTCTCTCTCTCTCTCTCTCTCCCTTCCTCCACTTCCCCGAGATGATTTTCGATCTCCCTTCCATGCTCTCTCTTTATAGGAGTCCAGAGGTCGGTGGCTGGGAGTCGGTGGAGTACGTTTACGCAGCAACAACGATGCACTCCTTGCACAGCGAGAGTCGGCAACTTCTTGGACAGCCTGCCGTATTTTCCTCCCAAATCTAACACCATGGTTGCATTTGATTTGGGCATGGGCTCCATCAGGATGGTTCAGATCATGCGTCCGGACGTGATCTTGATCACGTTATTGGTCCACAGCATTCTGGCGTTGCTCGGACGCACGGCTTGCGTAAAAACTTGCGTTGTGCTGATGGTGGGGCCCATGATTGGTGTCGTTAGGGAAATTCAACCTATCTATTAGTTTCCCCTCGAAAAACCAACCGGGAATGGATGGTTTTTTATTGGTTTCGGTGTGGCCCACAAACTCTTTTACTCTGTCGTCCGACCTGCGTTTGAATCCCCATATAAATGCAATGTCCGAGAAAATCAGACCGTCGATCAAGGTATGGTTGGTTTGACCCTTGGTTTCAATGAACAATGTGGATCATAGTATCAGATGATGATGGTGGCCCACCTGCACCCGTTCGTAAGCTCAGATCTCTGTTACGCGGGCAACAATTTGAATTTGAGCTGGATTCGAAGAGAGGTCGGGTCGGCGACCTTTGACCGAGCGTGCTAGTCCGGTGCATAGCAGGCATACGCCTGTTGTGTGCACTGGCCACTTGAAGTGGGACCCTCCTTGATGTTTTGACATAATCCACACTGTCCATCCGACTTCCTATCTAATTATAATGTTTCAAAAAATTCCGTACAAAGACCCGAGTACCACCTCAGGCTGAAATCACTAACGACCAAATCCTTTAGAAATTAAGCGAGAATTAATTAGTGTTAAACTAGATTCCCTGTGAAATTAGCACTAATCACTTTAAATACGATCTACAAGACCCAAAACTTGTGAAATCGTTGATGCTACACTATCCTAAAACCTAGGATCAATCTCTAAACTCAGTTGCTCTCGGGAGAACAGTAAAACTTCGTATCGGACCTGGACCGCATGTCGAAAGTCCGATAGCGACGAAACTATACGATTATGACCACCTAGTTGGACTTGACAATCATCTCAGAAATTAAGTCCAGAAGGTATCCCAGAACTATTTACTTAAGCCTGGAGCGAAGTGTGTGAGAAACGTGAATTTCTTTAGAAATAAAATCTGAATTTAAGTAATCTGAGTCGCGTCGCTTACGGGCCAAATATAAGGATTCAGACCGTTAGAATCTGACCCAATTATACCATCGAATTAGGAGAAATTTCTTATACATGGCAGTGCACTTGTGGCCCTAATCGAATGTCGGTGATCGTCGAACTGAAACTGGTCCACCACAAGCGATCTGTAAATTCGATCGGACTAAAAACTTAACTTAACCTGGATCCAATGTTAGAGAGTTTAAGTCCGACCGCATTCAACAAAGGGGCCTCCAGAAGTGCTTCGTTGGATCGGAACAGACCCGATTTGGCAAAAACCTAAGTATACCATGGACCTGGGACCATTCCCATCAGTTCTGGGCCTATATAAGGGTCTCAAACCCTCTCTCTCTCTCTTGCCATACAATTTTACTAAAACCCTAGGAGAGAGAAGAGAAGAAAGAGAAGAAAAGAGAGAGAAAGTGTGCGAGAGAGTTGGAGTATTTTTGGGATTCTTCTCTGCTGCTCTACATGCCAAATCCGACCATTTGTACCGCTATACGGGCGATTCCGATTTCATATTTGGGTAAGAAAACCTAACCCTAATATTTTTTAGGGTTTCAGATAGCGTAAGTGATGATATAGCTAACCAAATTCGTGTTATAGGTTGCCATTCTGCCGTTGACAAAGGCTAGGTGTCTAAAACGAATCTGTTACGCGTTACAGGCGTAAGGTGCGGATTATATACGTTTAGGTTATGGTTTTCAAGGCTTTCAATGTCGGTTAATGATTTATTATTGACGTGGGTGTCATTTCACATGCCAAACGTGACATTTGTTTTGCTTTACGAATACGTATGAATTATGTTAAGTATAATATATTCTGTATTTGTTGAAATAATTAAATACGTATGGATTTTGAATTTATGGTTGACATGATTATCTATCGTGCATATAAGCTTGTGGCATTGGCGACAATTTCTTGCCGAAAGGAGTTGCCCTAATACGTAATATAACCAACATACGTCATGTATGTTAGAATGTGTAGTCTAAGTATTTTTAAAAATGTCAGAATAAGTAGTAGTTAGTAAATTGTGATTTATAGGGGAGTTGAGATATGATTCCCAACTACCTTAACTATGTGTATGATTTCCTCCATCTACTGTATATTATAGTGTCTGTTTAGTCATGTTTAACTGTGTGTATGATTTCCTTCATGTACTGTATATTCATGTTTCCATAGTATGCTCAAATGATTGTAGGATGGACTTATTTATTCATTACTACTTTGACAATCTCATATGTTCACTTGTTGTAATTGCATGTGGTTGGGACTATATTATAGTCTAGGCAATCGGTGAAAGGTCCTGATTTGGTGGTTGAGGTTATTTTCGCCACACAGGATGTGTCCAATGAATCCGAACCGTACTTAAGATGTCAACAGTGGTCAGGCCACACGGAGTGCTTACGCACTTCATGTCGATCAACTCAACGTGTGCTCATGCTAGTCGAGCTTGTCAAGTAACTCGATTGGCCCGATGTTTATTTACCATGTTTGGACGTTACTGCTTGAATCTAAGGTACCAAACTCACCAGTGAAAATCCTTTAACCTTGGTACCTAGATCCGCTAAGACTCATGAGCCGGACATAGTGGTATGGGACACTGTGGTCGAGCTGTCGGCCTACGTCGGGGTGACGAGCCCACCCGTAGTGACCAGTGAGCAACCCAGACTCGTGAGCCGAATATGGTGGTATGAGACACTGTATTCGAGCTGTCAGCCTACACTGATCAGGTGACGAGCCCTTTATAATGACCTCGAGCATACCCTGAGACTGTGTTGAGGTAATGAGCCTTTCCGTAGCAACTAGGGTATAAACTAGGCATGCATTGACGAGCCCTTTGCAGCGACCTAGAACCGCGATCATTGTTTGGGAATTGATATAAGGGATGTACCTTAGCTTTCCAATCCTATTGTATGAATAAGCCTAAGTAAAAAACTAGCTAATCATGTGCATGCATCGCATTGCATGTGCTTTGGCGAGGAAGAGCACTTTCGGGAGGATGTCATGAGCGCTGTGACATGAAGATGCTGAGGGAGTGTAGGCGAGGGAATACATCATCATCGCATATCATTATTGCATTAATAAGAGTACTTAGGATCTTATTGTTGTACTGCTTTATCATTACTGCTTGACTGAATTGATAACATGTTAACCTTTGCTATATAGTTTCACTGAGTTGATCACTCACTCCCATGTTCTGGGACAGTATTTTAAACATTAACCAGACTCTGTCTTAGTTGCAGATGATGATGCGACCCACAAGGTAGAGCCGAATTTCGAGGACGATGAGGAGGCATTCTCCTATATGCAGCTTTCAGGCGGGTTTCTATAGACTGTTCTAATCGACAGGGCTTCAGGGTTATACTTGTAGTGGACTATTACGTTTTTTACATTCTGTATTTTGAAAACAATACTTGTAAATATTGACCTGTCAATGCATACATACTTTGGGGACCCATAATAGTTTATACAGTTATACATATTCATTTCAGTCTTCTGCTTGCGTATTACAACTGTCCCTGACTTATGTTATGCTGATTTGGCTTAATCTCATTCATGTTTTATTAGGGTCCTCAGGCCAGATATAAAGTTTCGAGCCAAACGGATGGTGGACCGCTGTGATTTTGCATTCAGGATGGCTTTCAGGCCTCTTTTACTTCAATCAGTGAGTTTTCTCGGATCTTTGGCGTGTGAATTTTTTGATCTCGGTCCCCTAAGATCCATTCCTTGCCTTAGTGATTCTTGAGCATCAAATTTATATTTTTAACACATTTTCGGTCGAAACTCTTAAATTCACCTTGCAACAAAAACATGTTAAAATAGAAAGTTAAACATTATCATGTACATAAAACCAGGTAATAATTGGGTCTAATATGCAATATTTGACCCTCAATATAATCCCCAACCAGCATTTTGCTAGTCCCGAGCAAAGTATGCAAAAAATATTTTAAGAATTACGGGACATTCTATAAACTTGAGTGATTTTTGAAAAACAATCCAGATACTAGAATTATAAGATTCATGAATATTGGGTATTACTTTCTCCTGGACTCAAGCGCACGATAAACTTCATAGTCAAGTTGAAAGTATTAATCCATCGATTAGAACAATTCTAAACATTGAGTTCCATGGGTATATAGTGTAATCTCGGCTTATCATCATTAAGAGTCCAATCGTCAATTTTTATGATAACATTAATAATCAAACAGAGCATTCTTGGATAACCTAACATAAACCGAAACTTGTCTTACAGTTCAGCCTTTTTACTCTTCTAACTTTTGATTTTTTCATTGATGGCTTCACTCTGTGTCAACCTTTTTAAAGATTTTTAACAGGAAGTCATTTTCGAACACAACCATTTTTTAGCTGGGTATTCCTTTTTTTGTTCAATGAACATGATGGACAAATTCTCTAGGTTGGTTCCTTCCATGCTTAGTGATTACCAGGTTAATAATTCATATATTGAACTGAAACCTTCATGTGTAAGATAGGCGTGACATGTGAGATCATGACTTAATCAATGTTTAAAACCTCTAATCATGGATTATTAATTCGAACTTAACTGTAAAATCTAACAGATAACTAAATCTAATAGTCATAAATAACCAACATTAAGTATCTTATATTTCTAAATCAAAGATAACCATCAAAATCACTTCGAATTCATAAGAATTTTCATAAAAAATTTTTAAAAAATTCACAATTTTCGCTCAAGACCAAGAAAACACTTATTAGGTAACCTAATCTCTCATCCCCAACCATAAATCTACATTGTCTTCAATGTAAAAGATATGAGTATGCAACGCACATGAGACAACAAAAGTAAAGGACAAGCGATGGAAAGAGAGTACCTGATGAAGGAGTTAGATGGCTTTTTCCAAGGAGAGCTTAGCGTGAGAGTGGGTTAGCACAAGAGTTAAACCAACAAAAATCAAACTATCCTAAAACAACTAAAAAGCAAACCATCTTAACAACATAAAGTTGACTATTCTAAAACAATATAAAGAAAACTACATTAGTCCTATGAAAGCAGTGAACCTACATATACCTCCATCAGATTAGGAGATCAATCATGTTAACAGGATCATTCAAAGGCATGGATATGTCCTCTGAATCAAATTTCTCAACAAATGGCTTTAGTCGATGTCCATTTACTTTAAATTCATTGTCATTGTCTGGATTTCGAATCTCGATAACCCCATGAGGATAAACATTGATAAAGGTGAAAGGGCCGGTCGAATAAGATCGGAGCTTATCCGAAAAGAGATGTAACCGAGAATTATACAAAAGAACTTTTTGACCTGGCGTGAATGATTTTTGAAGAATATGTTGGTTATGAAACACTTTCATCTTGTCCTTGTAAATTCTCAAGTTCTGGTGTGCATCGTTCCGGATTTCTTCAAGTTCATTTAACTGAAGTTTGCATAGTGAGTTAGCGTTGTTCAGATTAAAATTCAGATTTTGGATTGCCCAGTAGGCTCTATGTTCCAACTCCACAAGCAAGTGACAAGCCTTCTCATAGACAAGTCTAAAGGGAGACATTCCAATAAGGGTCTTAAATGCGGTACGGTAAACCCATAAGGTATCGGTCAATCGAATTGACCAATCCTTGCGGTCAGGGTTAACTATCTTTTCCAATATATGTTTGATCTCCTTATTAGAAATCTCAGCTTTTCCACTTGTTTGTGGGTGGTATGAAGTGCTCACATTATGAGATATATTATATTTCTTCATTAAATTCTTGAATGGTCTATTACAAAAATGTGAGCTCCCATCACTAATGATGACTCAAGGCGTTCCGAACCGGAAAAGGATGTTCTCTTTTAAAAACTTAATGACCGTTCGATTGTCATTGTTCCAGCACGGAATCGCTTCGACTCATCTAGTGACATAGCTTATGGCGAACAAAATATATAAATTTTCAAAGGATTGGGGGAATGGTCCCATGAAATCATGCTTTAACAATCAAATGCTTATATGATAAGAATGGGGTTCAAGGACATCATATTTCGACAATACTCTCAATTTCTGACAACGCTCACAAGCTTTGCAAAACTCGTGAGTGTCCCTGAACATAGTGAGCCAGTAAAAGCCACACTGTAGAATCTTGACAGTGATTTTTTAAGCAGAAAAGTGACTACCATATGCCTGAGTATAATGCCCCATGTTTCAGGACCCGAGCATATTACCCGTTTCCCAAAAACCTGAGTGTTAACTTATAGAGTCTCAAATTTCATACATAATTTTTTCTTTCATTAGAGTTAGCAATTTAGCGTAGCATGAACAAATCATACATAATGAAAAATTTACATTTACATTTAAAGTGTGCAAAAGATTGCCCATAATGACTTATATAAACCAATATTCTCATTCTTACAATTATAAAATGAAACAATATCATATGTGAAGCAAGGTAAATTACAATAGTTTTGAGCCGTGAAATCCTGTAATAACCCTTAGCAAATATAATCATGTACCCTTGTCAATTATAGCCTTCTCTTCATCAATATGAATGTGAATATCATCTGGCCACCTGTGCTACCTGTACGGTTATATATTTTATACTTGAGTGACCAACTCATTGTGAATTTCCCTCGAGATTACACACCGCCACATTAGGTAAGCATAGTTATGAAAACATAATAAAATAATATATGATGTAGTCTTATTACATGCATGGATGCGTGAATGCAGTCATCGCCCTGGGATGCTCATCTGTGTATACAGTGGGCTTGTCACCCATGCAATCATTGACCTGGGAATGATCATCCAGTCGGACAAAATACGTACATCACGTATGATAGCGATGGATACTGGTATGTGCCATGCATGCATGATTAGCCAAGCCATTATTAGTCCAGTTATAATTGACCAACTTAAATAAGCTCAAGGTCACTACGGGCGTTCGTTACTAGCGTAGGCCGATAGTTCGAGCATAGGTCCCATACTACCATCCCCAGCTCATGAGACTACCACCTTAGGATGTTTAATGAAACCTCGTTGACTAGTGGCTAATCATATTACAATATATGAAGCTTACCATCGCATGGTTGCATAGTATAAAACATCGACCTTATATAGGAAAAAATACTAAAACAAAGTTGTGAGACCCGTATCTTGGTCCGTACCTTTCCGTACACTTCCGCGGTCGTACCGGTCGAATTCCGGCAACTTTCGACCCTTAAACAATATCGACGCGCGACCTGGATTCTTGTACCGACAACCCGAGTCGACTCAACCCGAGACCAATACCATAGCGACCGCACCGTCGCCGCGGTTCCGATACCGCGACTCACGCGCCGAGGCGATACCCAGATCAAGAGATATGAGCCAACGTTCGGTGCAAGAAAACGCCGCGCGTTGCGAAAACCAAGGGAATCTCAACGATGTGTCACATCAATCACATCAATCCCATCAATCAATCACCCATCAAGCCATCACATGTCAAGTACACATCACTTCCATCCCTTTTCCCAAGCAACCACCAAAGTCTTCTCAACCCATACCTTTCTTACACAAAAAGCCACAAAAGTCTTCCTAACCCATACCTTTCTTACACAACCATCACTCACCCATCCATCCATCACTCTCTCTCTCTCCCTTTACATCACTCTCTCTTTCTCTCTTTCTCATTTCAAGATTTTCAAGCAACTCCAAGAGCCCATACGTATGGAATTTTCCAAGCCCCTCTAAACTTCAAGTGGCCCACCTTCCTACCCCAAAATCTCTCATCTCAACCCTCCATTCTTCATCTTAGCCATTGAAGTTGAAGTCAAGGTGCCAAGGAACCCCTAGGAGCGAGAAGATCGGACGGTGGGTGCTTCTATAGGGTAGATTTTCTTGAATTTATGGTGGACCAAGTGAGGCCCACCGATCAATGGTGTGGATCTCACTTGGGATCCTAATATGTGGCCGATGGACCACTTGGATCATCATGATCGGTCCATGATGGGGCCATTCTCCATGGACCCCATCATGATGTTTATTTGCATTTAGAAAGGTCATCTAGACCGTCCATATCGGTGGAGAATGGATCTCCACCGTTGATTTACATTTTTAACGGTCCCATGTGCAAGGGACCCATTTCTTGTATGTTTCATTGCAAGGGAGGGCCCATAATGACGGGGTCCCTCCATCACAAGCCGTGTCCCACTCTCCATGTCTCTCTCTCTCTCTCTCTCTTTTATTTTATTGTATTTTATTGTATTTTATTTTATTTTATTTTATTTTATTGTAATAGGATGGTGTGGCCCACTTGAATGGATCCCAACTTGATGTATTTATTTTATTCAAGTGGGGCCCACCTTAGATGTTATTTCTGTGCCGCCCATTATGTGGTGGCCCACTTCATCAGGCCCACCACAACTATTCGTGTATGAACGTCAGCCGTCCAGCGGACGCTGGACGTTTCTAAGAAAATGAAAACAAGAAGAAAAAGGAAAGGAAAAAGGAAGAAAAAGAAGGGAATGGGGTGTTCCCTTTGCACAGGCCCCACCCTGATGTCTATGCCCTATCCAAGCCGTCCATCCTCTTACACACGGCGTTTTAACCGTTGGGTAGAAGTTTGGAGCTGATCCAATCACCTGGTGGGCCATAGCGCATAATATTGCGCCATTACCATTCAAACATCCTTTTCTTAATTTATTTCACATCCAAGCATCAAAAAAATTCAAACTCCGGACTCATTTGGACGGCGTCGAGCCACTGATCGCCATGGTCGGGTCAGATTTTGGCGAAGCGGACCCCACGCATGAAAAACGTCAAGAAATTGTTTTTTTCCCGGATTTGAGAAGAGGCAGAGCCTCTTTTCTTTGGTGTCAGGCGGGTGGCAGCGGCTGCACGCTCTGCGTGCAGCGGTCCACGGGCAGGTGGCGTCCGGTCAGGGACCCACGGCTCCAGCCGTGGGCCCCACAAAATGTTTATTTTGTCATCCAACGTGTTCATTTGGTGGGCCACCCCAGTGGTGGGCCCCCTCAAAAAAAAAGGAGTCAGATCCAGAGCTCCAATGGCCCACATCACATGAAACAGTGTACCCCTATCCCTGGGAACAATTTTTTTTTGGGGCCCACAGAAGGGTTGGATCATGCTGAAAATTTTACTGACCCTTCATACAGGTCTGAGTGACCTTATGAACGGGTTGGATTTCAAATAAACATTAAGGTGGGCCACATTTGTGGGACCCACGTGGATGTATGCCAAGTCCACCGTCCAAACGGACGGTGGCACTCACCGTGATGGCGCCCCCCCCCCCCCCCGTGCTTGCGTGCCTCCACCGTCCAGCGGACGGTGGGGCCCTGGAAAATGTATGTGTTATTATCCGCACTGTCCATTGGACAGTGGGACCCACCATGATGCATGTAATGTATCTAAACTGTCCATCCACTTAGTGAGACCATTTTTAATGCATGAATTATTAGGTGGGTGGGCCATTCATTTGGGTTGGCCCATTTAAATTGTAATAGGCCTATGGGCTAGGCCCAATTGAATTTTAAAAAGCCTATGGAAGTAGGCCATTTGATATATTGTAAGGCCCATGGGACTAAACCCATTTGATTATAAAAGGGTCTCTGGGATTAGGCCCACTTTGATACGCATACAAACTCATGGATTAGGCCCATTAGAATTGTTTAAGGCCTAAGGAGTTAGGCCCATTCGACTCATGTAAGGCCTCTTGGTTGAGGCCCATTTGATATACATTTGGGGGCCTATTCGGTGTGGCCCATTTGGTACATATTAGACTCATATGACTAGGTCCAATTGGTGCAATCCAAGCCCATGGGTTTGACCCATTGCAATGCACTCAAGGCCCATTGGTTTGGCCCATTTGTGTGGCCCATCTGATGAATGAGAGCCCATAGGATATGGCCCATTTGATACATATATAAGGTCCAATGGGGACAACCTACGGTCCATTGCAATGTGTAAATCCATTACAGACTGAGTGTTGATGTTTACAAAGATCGTGCCTTGGGAGCAATGTTGGTTTGACGTCCACATTGCGAGTGTAATGTTGGTTGGATGTCCACATTACGACTCTCCTTAGGGCCCATTACCGGCCGTACTTGCCGTGTATAGGCCATCCAGGTCCGTCTGCATTGTAAAATAGTTCATTTCATTATAACATGTTTAGTATAGTTTCATGACTCATGATCATATGCATCATGTGTATGCTTGATATGAGGACTGACTGATCATAGCATATGCCTTCGGGCAGGTTGTTATGGGCTCCTGGTTAGGCAGTGTTGCCCTACATGAGCGCACGATATGCGCATGGATTGTTGCATGACTGGACAGCGTGAATCGTGCATTTCGCACTTGTGGGACATGGGTATTGTACGCCCTAGCAACACCAGGGCCGTAGCCTCCACAAACGCATCGTGGTTGGCAGGATTGGATCCCGAAAATCTTGTTCTACATGGGGTACTATAGATATCCCTGGGTGAAAGTCCCTAAACCCTTATGGTACCAAGAGGTTGCTCCAACGTCTAGACCGAGTGGGTAGATGAGTACGGAGTGCCGAATACCAGTTGGCTGTGCTCTCCACTGTGTCGTGGTCGGTTGGAAGGGGGTGCGGCCTTACCCGCCCGAGTGTAGGGGGCAATGCTAGGCTGAGTTTGACCAGCTCGAGGAATGGGTCCGCTATCGACGAGTCGCGCCCGATATTGGCAGACGGATAGTGAGGTCTCTTCCACTTACCTTATTGCGCGCGATGTGGCGGCAATCTGGTTTAGAGTGTACTAGACCCCGGTGATATTCCATACTTTGAGCTGTACTGATATGTGGACATTGATGAGGATCTGCATGCTTGAGTTGCATTGCACATTGCATGGCCTTGGGATGGCCGATACCATTCATGTCTTGCATTGCATAGCCTTGGTACGGCTCATGACGTTTTGGTTCCATCTGCATATTCCGCATTACTCTGACATTGCATTCATATTACTACCTTGCGCACACACTTTCACCACCCTCTAAGCTTTCTGTAAGCTTATGCACGACCGTTGCGTGCAGGTGACGTTGGACTGCAGCAGCGTTGAGGCAGGAGCGCGTCGCTGATCATTTTGGAGTTTTTGTTATTTGCCATTGTATTTCCCTTTATGCTCATTGTACTTGTAAAGTTTTTGATCATAGTGGAAATGTAATGGATTTCTTGGTTGTTGTTTGTGGGTTATGCCTTTGGTTATGCTTATTACGTATCAGACTGGTATTTGAAATCCTCCTCGTAGTATCCCAGGATCGGAACCTGGCGAATGGGAGCTAGGAGCCGAGAATGGGGTTCTACGGAGGCTGTCGGCGCCGGATTCGGCGATCGGGAATTTTGTGAGCCCGGTTCCCGGGTTTGGGGCGTGACAAAAGTCACATAGAACGATATCGAAACAAGCCACTAAAGACCAATACCAAAATAAGCCACATAGGGCGAGTATCAAAACTATGCGATGAAAGACTATTCTTGAAAACTACTTAGACACAACAGCCCTTGGATGGTAGGCCCACACCAACATTTAATTTAAACCACCATTCAATAACCACTAAGTTGAAGGTTCATTACAATCACATTCAATCAAGTTACATCCCAAGTATGGGTGTACATTTATAAGTGAGAGTTTCTCACTGATGTACCAGTTTAAATTCCAGAAGCACTCCACAAATAATCTACAAACATAAGAAAGTATGCAGGATAATTATTAAGCATGTTATCTTGCATATCAATTTCAATAACTAACACATGTACTCAAAAGGCAAGATATCAATTAACAATTCAAGGTTGAAATAAAACTATCACTTAAGCTAATGAGAATGATGGAAAGCTCAAGGAGAAGAATCATCACCTAATGTATAGGATCACTCACTAGTGTTGTTGGGAGGTACGTGCGCCCTTTGAGTCAAGTCCTATCACGAATTATGAAATTGTATAGTTAGGTTAAGTTCTACATGCTATTTCTAGTTAAGATTACCATTTAGGGCTTGGATTACTTTATTTTTAGGGTTTCACCCTAGAGTCTAGGTCTAGGCTTAGATCTTGGGGTTTGAGCCCTAGTTGGTGTGCAATTAATTTTAGTGTTAATTTAGTAATATTTATTAACGTTAGTGTTATATTTAATATTAGTTAATAATTATTATGGTGATAATTAATATTATGATCTGCTATTTATGATACAACGATATATTAATATTTAGTAATGATATTATTTTAATTTCTTGTATATAATAACTATTATTAAAATACATAATTTACTTTTAGCCATGCATTCTTGATATTTACAAATCCTAATGATGATGGAAATAGTAACAAGTTAATTTAATAATTATGAAGTAATTGTTAACATTAAGAGTAGCTACCATAGTAATAATAATAGTTATGATGACGATAATCACTAGGACCTACTACTATTAAGGGTAATATTCGAGAGAAATAATTTAAACTACTACTATTTACTAATTACAATTTTGTTTATCCTAACTGACCTGAGCACAAGTAACCTACCAATGACCAATCATGGTTAAGGTCTTAACATAAGGTTTGGATTACCTCGGTTTAGGGTTTTAGAGTTTAAGATCTAACCCGTACAATTAATTTGTAACAATATTTGAAATGAAGTAATGATAAGTGATAATTATCAATCAATACTATCAACTCTAATCTTATCATAAATAGTCTATTAATGACAACATAGGAATAATATTAATAATAACAAATGCTAATATCTACCATGAACAACTGAGTATTAGAATTATTAACGTCCATTAATAGCTCCTAAAAACAGTAAGGTATTGGTAATTTGATTTTTAACAATTTCAATGTATAAAGATGGGAAGTTGGTATACCCCAGTTATCTAACAACTCGAGTTGGTGTGCTTTAATGTGGCTTGGACACAAACCTCGCCTCTTGACTCGGTTCGAGAGCTGACTTGGTTCAACATAACCATCACCCCTACATTCTCTCTCTCCTACTCCTTCTCATTCCCTTTGTTTTCACATGCTGAAAATCTAGCAAAGCTTCGACCAGGTCCCACCCTGACTCAACTGAGTCAAACTCAGTTTCAGTTGAGTCGACTCGGCAACCACCAAACCCTTCTTCTTCCCTTTCTCTTTTATTTTTTTTCCTTCTCCTCTCTATCATATCTTCCCCTTCTTTCTTCTGGGAAGCCCGGAAGTGGCTGGACTCGGCTCGAGGATGGCCCAACTCAGTGGACTTAACTAAGTTAGCGGGTCGACTCGACTCAGTACAACATTCCTCCCTCGATCTTCTCATCACTCAAGCCAGTTGCAGCCAGCAGCTATCAAGGCCCAACCGACCCTAAGAATCAGTGTGTCGGGATCTACCCGACTCGACAAAGACTCGACCCGCAACCCATCTCTTTTCTCTCTCCATTTCTCTTCCTCTCTCTCTTCTTCTTTCTTTCTCTTTTCTGAAGATATCCATCAATGGACACCAAGTCTGGCCTAACTCGGCCCAGACTCGTCTTAGTTCGAGCCGAGTCTTGTGCGGTGCAACAACTGCACACCACCATTCTCCATTTTCTTCTTCTTTCTTTTCTCATTTTCTCTTTTCTGCTTCTCTGCCTCACTTTCTCTTTCTTCCAGCTTCTTTCTTCTAGCTGGAAACGTCCATCCATGGACATCCGGTTTAGATAGACTCGGTCCGAACGTGACCCAAATCCACTGCAGCAGCAGCGAGTGCTACAACAACTGCACCGCTCTCTCTTTTTTCTAGCTCTTCTGCCTTCCTCTCCCTCTCTCCCAAGCCTAAATTCACGTCTAAACGTGGCCTGGATGATCCCAAACTCGGGCAGACTCGGTTTGGTGCAGCTGGAACGAGGAAGCAGGTCGTGGTCGGTAATGGCGGATTCGGATGTGGAGTTTCTTCCTCCAATCCAGACCTTAGGGACGGTCCGTTTGGACCCTTGAAAGCTTGTAAACAAGCATCATTGAAGCTTGGTGGAGGATAGGCCGGTGGGTTTGCCGGCGGAAGGAAAACGGCCAACACCACTCTCGTTCCGTTTATGAAAAGAAAAACCTAGCCTAAAGGGCTAGGATTCGCCTGATACGGAATGCTGGGATTAAAGAGTGGAGAGAGCACGTGGATTTCCCTCGTGGCAAGGAGGACACCATTTTTGAAAACATGGTTTTTGTAGGGTCTGTTTTCAGCGAGTATTGTGTGCATGTACACGTGTGGAATAGCGTGAACTTATGAGGTTTTGGTTACACGTATGTCCTCTGTCTGATGGACGGTTTGGATTGTCCAGATGGACCGTTCAGGTGGGCCATTATCAAAACTTCGGACGCTCGTCCGTCCACTGCCACAAATGAAGAGAGGGAGAATTTTCTTTTTGGGCAGGCACGGGTCAGCTCCTGCTGACCGGTCTGGCACATCAGCTGTGTACATGCACTTCATTGAATGGGGTCCATTATGATGTTTACGACCGATCCACTCCATCCATTCCCCTTAGTGGGCCTTGTCTTAGCCTTTGGTCAAATATGAGGCAGATCCAAGGTCCAGGTGGGCCATACAAGCTGATTCTAACGGTGGATTCCTGTTGATATGAGGGTCGGATCATCCCAAGATTGAACGTCAACAGTTAAAAGGGTCCAAGGGACCATTTAAGCTCGAAACCAATAGCTAGATTATAGATTATATGACCTATTATGTTCTTACAACATTAAATATCATGTTACAATGCTTCTAGCAGTGTTACTATTTGTTGTTATTATCATTATCATTATCATTATTTTTAAAAAATTAAAGTTGTAGGGCCCACGATGATGATCTTGACAATCCCATCCATTCATTCATCTCCAAGAGCTCACTTAGGACCTTTGGCTAAAGATCAGTTAGATCCAACTAGACTACAACAAAGAATTTCCTCATACATAATGATCCTTGTTGATCTAATGGTTGGATTGGTCCCAATGGGGGTATCCATGGCCAATAGACTCTAGGATCATTTATATGTTCGGGCCCACCCATTCCATTTGTTGACAATACTATTATTGCTATTAAAAATCCCTTTAATGATATTATTCATATTATTATACCATTACCGCTTATTTATTTGTATATCATTGTAATATGTGTATTCCTAAATATTTATTTGTTTTATTTATCTACTTAATTTTTCTTTTGTAGGACCTTTAATCAAAGTCATCAATGATTTGAATGATTCCATACCGAGCCATGTGCCCAAATTCTAGGTACACATGCTACCTAAAAGATTTATGGTCTATTTTATAAACCGATGTTGATTTAGGAAGTTAGATCGATCACAAAATCCACTATTTCTCTAGGGAGTCCTATTAGTGTGATCAAGCGACGTGTTAAGGGACAAGATGTCGTGGCTTCATTGATTCAGGCTTTACAACATAAGATGCATGGTTAGGTTTAGCCTAGGTTTATGTTACTAAGTTAGACCTCCACGATGACACCCGAGTACTGCAAAGTACGAGGTGTTACACTGAGAGTGACAGAAGAAGATGACACTTTGATGCTCATCGGCTGGCACACATCTTCTTAAGATTTGGTCTGGGCAATATTTAAACAAATACGGATCATCTCAAAAGAATTTGCGTACCTCGGTGAAAATTTTCTTTATATCTTACGCAGTCCAATGTGTCGACGTGAAACCTGTGACAAGATAATTAGCAATCTCAGCAAACCAAGGTTAATAAGAGACTTTGAACAATTGTTCATCAGGGAACATGTCATTGATATGTGTTGTCTCAGGAGAATTAGGGAGATCAAGGCGAGAAAGATAGTCAGTCACTACGTTCTCTACTCCCTTTTTATCTTCTTTTTTCTCTAAATCAAATTATTGGAGTAGGAGGATCGATCTTATTAGGCGGAGCTTAACATCGTTCTTAAAAAGAAGATAATTGAGCGTCGCATGATCTGTGTAAATGATGATCTTGAATCCAATCAAGTAAGACCTAAATTTGTTCAAAGCGAACAAATTTAAAGTTCATTTTCTATAGTCGAGTAGTTCACTTGGGCAGAATTTAGAGTTATACTTGCATAATGAATAACATAAGGCTTCTTTTCTTTTCTCCGGCCTAAAATCACCTCAAAAGCATAGTCAGACGCGTCGCACATAAGTTCAAAAGGAAGGCCCTAGTCGGGTGGCTCCATGATAGGTGCAGTGGTTAACATACCCTTAAGCTTAGTAAAAGCTTCCTGGTATTGCTCAGTCCACTCGTATGGTGCATCCTTTTGAAGTAGATTATATAAAGGATGATATAGGAGACTAAAGTCCTTTATAAATCTTCTGTAAAAATCTGGCGTGCCCTAAGAAGGATCGAACGTCTCGTATGTTCTTAGGGGGAGGTAGGTTAGAGATAAGATCGATTTTTACATTATCTACCTCGATTCCTTTAGACGAGATGATATGTCCAAGGACAATTTCCTTACGAACCATGAAATGAAAATTCTCCTAATTGAATACTAAATTCTTTTCTTCACATCTTTTCAACACATATTTAAAATTCTTTAAGCAATCGCTGAAAGATGGACCAATGACAGAAAAGTCGTCCATGAAGACCTCTAGATATTGCCCCTCCATATCAAAAAAATATTCATCATTCATCGCTAAAAAGTGGCGTGAGCATTACATAGTCCAAATGACATCTTTCGGTAAGCAAAGGCGCCAAAAGGATATGTGAACGTGGTCTTTTCCTGATATTCAGGGGCTATCTCTATCTGATTGTAGCCTGAATACCCGTCAAGGAAACAGTAATACGAATGACCTGCTAAACTTTCTAAAATTTGATCAATGAAGGGTAAAGGAAAGTGATCCTTCCTCATGACGGTATTCAATTTCTTGTAATCAATACACATTCTTCAACCAGTAGTAACTCTAGTTGGCACGAGTTCATTGCTGGTATTGGCTACGATGGTGATTTCAGACTTCCTGGAAACCACCTGAGTTGGACTCACCCATTGACTATTGAATATAGGGTATATGATACCCACATCCAATAGTTTAAGAACCTCGGCCTTAACCACTTCCTTTATGTTTGAATTTAGTCTACGTTGTGATTGTCGAGATGTCTTCGCATTATCCTCAAGATAAATGTTGTAAGTACAAACTAAAGGGTCAATTCCCTTGAGGTCTGCAATTGCCCATCCAAGGGCTCCCTTATGCTCAATAAGAGTATATATGATCATACTCTCTTGTTTTTACTCAAGGTGGGCAGAAATCACCACCAGATATGTCTCGTCTTGACCTAAGTAGAAATATTTCAAATTAAAGGGCAAAGATTTTAGGTTAAGCTTCGGTGCCTTGAGGTTAGACGGTAGAGGTACTTCATCAGTTTGGGACAACTCCTCAAATTGTGGCATCCACCGATTAACTTCAAGTACCGACATAGTGTTAAGCATGATACACATCTCCATAATCATATCATCATCAAAATCATGAAAGTGGGTCAGACACATCTTTAGAGGATCATAGGATAAGGTTAAAGGTGTTATATCTTCCACGAAAGAGTCAATCATGTTAATGACGTGGAAATTGTCATAATCCTCTAACCGTTTGCTTGTATTGAAAAAAATATTTAGCTCGAATGTCATATTCTCGAAAGACATACTCATGACTCCATTCCTGCAATTGATAATTGCGTTTGAAGTGGCAAGAAATGGGCGATTAAGAATGACAGGAATCTGAGTGCTCATGTTACTGATGGGTTCAGTATCCAGGACGATAAAATCTACAGGGTAGTGGAATTATCAACCTGACCAACACATCCTTAATTATCCCTATCGGTACATGAATAGAGCGATTAATGAGTAGTAATGTGGTTAATGTGGGTTTTAATTCACCCAAACCTAACTGTTTATAGACTGAGTAAGGAATAAGATTTAAGCTCGCTCCTAAATTAAGAAATGCGTGCTCAATACGGTAATTCCCAATTACACAAGAAATGGTTAGGCTACTAGGATCTTTGAATTTTTGTGGCACATTTTTCTTTAGGATGACACTCACTTTCTCAATTAAGAAGACTTTCTTTTGAATATTTTACCGTCTTTTGGTCGTACACAAGTCTTTCAAAAATTTGGCATATAAAGGTCTATTTGTTTAACCGCATTCAGTAAAGGAATATTGACATTCACTTGTTTCAACACATATAAAATGTCCTAAGAGTTAGAGAACGATTTTGGTGCAACCAACCATTGGAGAAATGGAGCAACTGGCTTACATTGAAGTTTTGATTCTAGTTCTTGTGGGGCATGACTAGATCTATCATTGTTGTCCTCTCTCGGGTCCTTAGGCTTTTCAGCCCTAACCGGAATGGTCTTCCCACTCTTAAGAGTGATGATAGATTTATCTGACTCCATCTGATTTGAAGAGTTTGGGTCGCTAACTTCATATTAGGGTTTTGAATTGGGAAGAGGTTGAGCTGAAAGGCTCCCGTTATTCACAATCGCACTTTTAGTATCAAGTCCTTGTATGGCCTTTGTGAGGTCTTGAAAGGCTTGTATCATACCTTGATTGAAAAACTCTTGCTTTTGAAGATGTTTTAGAACCAGGTCCTCTTGAGGTTTTGATACTGTTTAATGGCCCATTTTATCATTCTTTTGATGCAGGGTGTATTTACGAGCTTAGATCGAAATACGGTGCTAAAAGCATGGATTTAATGCTCAGACGACACTAAAGACAAGGGACGGACCCCAGGAGACTAAGATCATTGGATTTACATGCCAGGAATCCGAAAAAATCAAGAAACTGAAGCTCAAGTGGCCCGAAAGACGTCCAGAATGCAAGATCACAGGGTTCCTGCTATCCGTTCAGTTTAAAACTTCACACATGGCCTGAGGACCATAAATTAACCATACGCGTCGAATTTCATCCATTGGATCCCTCTATAAGTGGCCCAATGGTCAGATCATCCTATACATTGTCAAATCGGGGCCCACCTGCCACCTAGATATGCTTCATTTTTGGTCCTATCGCCTAAAATAATATTACAAAGTGGATGGTCAGTAAGAATTTCTCATAAACATCACAGTGGACCCCACGTGAGTGGTGAGTGCACCGTGCACAAGTGCACGCGCCGTGCACTGCAAACCAAAGTCGGTTTGACCGACTTTGACCCGATCCGGTTTCTGTTTACATAGCGTCCGCAAGGTGTGGACGCTGAGCTGCGTTGTGGGCCCCACACAGTCTCCGGATCGATGATCTGAACCGTTCAATGGTCTCAGGAGGTGGGTATTACCCTCACCTAGGCATCAGTTCTACTCCATGCAGGCGATTGAGAGATCCTATCCGTTAAAAGGAAGATGGACGGCGGAATGAAGATTCTCGTAGGCCACGCCGAAACTACTCCAAAAATTATCCATTCCTAATGGTTTTTCGAGAGAAAAACATTGGACGGGGTGGATTTCGCAAAGGACAACTATAATGGTCCTCACCATGCTTCAGCGTTAGACGTTTACGCAGCAGACTGCGCATCCAAAGAGGACCAACCGTTTTGGTCTATTCGATGATCTTGGCTAGGATCGGACCGTCGATCCCAGCTGTCCAAATTACTCCCATAGGACTTTCGACCAAGCCCAAGGAGCCTGACCGGATTGGATCTCGCATCAGATCCCTGTCTTTACTGCGAAAGGAAGAGCTTCCATGTGTGTTTTTCTGCTACGCACGGTTGTTGCGTAAACAGCAGCAACATCGGTTCTCCCAATCGACCTCTACAGCCGACCTCCAGCAACCTATAAAGATAAGACGAAAGAGAGAAGAGAGGGGAATTCAAGGACGGCTTGGGCCAAAACTAAGGGAGAACGTGAGGAGGATCCACGACTAGAGCTTGGAGGAAGACGCGAAGAGAGAGAGAGAGAGAGACAGGGAGTAGAGTTGTATTTTTTCCTTTTTGTTTCTGCTTTATTTTTCTAAGAGATTTGAGTCCACCATGTCTATGAGTGGCTAAACCCCTTAGCTAGGGCTAAGAGGTGAAGCTTGTAGTGAGATGAGAGATTCTATGCTTTTAAATTAATTTTAATATATGAATTGAAGTTAATTTAGTTTGATTAGTAAGGGAATACTTTCAGTCTTTAATGGTTTGTTGTGACAACAATTACAATAGATCTGCGATGGCTTTGAGTATTTCTTTCTCTTGTTTATGTTTATGACGTCAGGAAGCCTTGTTGTTCACCATCGTCTCCTAGGCATGGTCGGATGACGGTACCCTTCCTAACTTTCATAACATGTTGATTGGTTGGTAATTAGTTTAATTTTGTTGTTTGCCATAGTCTCTTGGACATGGTTTGGTGATGGAATCCATTCTAATTCATATACCTTTCATCTCTTAAAAACTAGATCAATGGTAGTTCAGTTAGTTTCCATGATCCTTGAAGCAGGCATAAGATCTCCCTGATCTCTATTTGATTTAGGTTTCATCTTATCCTAGTTCTAGTTCTACTTAGTTTCAGTTAACGTACAAGTTTCAATCCCTTAGGATTTGAGTTATTACTACATCACAACCCTGCACTTGGGGAGTAAACAAGTTTCTCTTAATGTGGAATTTGATTGAAGAAACCTTGAGGGGTAGTAATTTGCCCATTCCTCCAACTGAAGTTTGGATGATTTCTCCAACTAGGATTGAATGTATTAGAGGTAGGTTCATTGAAAGGTCTTTGGTAATTGTTCATGGCATTGGATTGCACATTCAACACCTCTTGAAAGGCAAGTATTGTTGGACAATTTTCAGTTGTGTGAATGTTACAAGCACGAATATCGCAAACAGTTTCCTTAACCTTATCCTTCTTTAATTTCACGGCCTCAAGTTTTTTGCTGAGATTAGCCACTTTAGCACTGATATCATCGTCCTCTTTCAGGAGATACATTCTACCCATTTTCTTGGATTGAGTTGGCCTAGACATAGTACTTGGTTTTGGAGAGATGTCTCACGATTGTGTGTTTTCAGCAAACTTATCAAAGTAGTCACATACCTCATCGACACCTTTATTCATGAATTCTCCATTACACATTGTCTTGACTAATTGGTGCATGGGAAATGTCAGTCCATCATAGAAAAAATTTGTGATGCGCCACGTTTGAAAACCATGTTGTGGGCATGAACTGATAAGATCTTTGAACCGCTCCCAACATTGGAAGAATGTTTCATCTTCCCTTTGGGCGAAGTTCATGATCAACTTTCTAAAGGTGTTCGTTTTATAGCATGGAAAAATTTTCTTTATGAACTTCCTTGTCATGTCATTCCATCTACCAATAGATCGAGGACGTAGTGACTGTAACCACGTATTAGCTTTCTCTTTCAAAGAAAATGGAAAGAGTTTCAGCCTGACCGTGTCATCAAACACGTTAGGAAAGTATAGAGTGGCTATGATATCATTAAAATCTTTCAGATGTAAATATGGATTTTCTGACTCAAGCCTATGAAATTTTCGAAGAAGTTGGATCATCCCTAGCTTGATATCCATGTGTCCCGTATTCTCTAGAAAAACTATGCATGAGGGTGTGCTCACCCCCGCCGGTTGTAAATAATCTCATAAAGTACGAGGCGGGGGTGCTTGATGCATCTCATTCTCACCCTGAATTTCCCTAACCCTAGGTTGAGGTAGTCCTTCAGGTTGATTGGCCAGTTGATTTGCGGCCATAACCTTAATTAACTTTGTGGATCGGTGTCTAATCCTATGATGGATAGTCAACCCTCCAACTAATCCTCTTTCAGTCAAGAGACGTCGAGTGTTGTCACGGACCCACTTGGGCATGAAACACTCGCAGCCCTCAATCTCAAATTCTAACCTAAACCTTAAAAAAAAAAAAGGAAATAAAAATCTAGAAATAGAAAGAAAAGAGTTGGAAAGAAGTTACCAAATTAGAAATTCCTAAGTTAAAAACCTGCAAAACAAAACAAGTCAATTTCTAAAAATATAAAGTCTAAAATTAGAAAGTTCCTAAAAAATAAAAAGTAAACTAATTTCTTAAAAAGGAAAGTGTCTAAAAATATAAAGTTTCTAAAAAAATAACTTAGGAAAGTTCCAAACTTAAAATAGAAAGAAAGTTAGTTTTTAAAATTAAAAGAAATCCTAGAATTAGACAGTTTCTAAAAATAAAAAATAAAACTTAATTTAAAAATAGAAAAACAGAAAAACTAGAAAGAGATTAGCAATTTAGAAAGTCTATGTCAAGATCTTACAAAATAAGAAAGTTAGGTTAGTTTATAAAAATCAAACAGAAAAACTTAGACCTAAAATTAGAAAACTAGAAAAACTCTAATCTTAACCTAATTCTAAAACTAGTTAATCTCAGAAAAACGTTGCCGTCAGTCCCCGGCAACGGCACCAAAAACTTATTCACCACCCCAAGTATAGGGTTGTGATGTAGTAATAATCTCGGTAAGACCGAGGTCGAATCCACAAGGACTAAACTTATACATAATTTAAAAGTAACCAGAACTAGAACTAGAAGAAGATGTAATATAAACTACGATAATTTAAGAGAATAATGGTGAATAGCTTTAACTAAAACTTATAAAATTCAAAGATGGGAAACTAGGGTTTTCAAGGATTCATTTATAAAGATTAAGGAGATATATACTTGATTCATAAATATAACTGGATTCAGAGTCCCATCTTCATCCAGTTGGAAGATATTTTATTAAAATCAAATTTGAACTTCCTTTGATCTAGTTTTCAATAGAAGATAGGAATGAGAGTTAGAATAAGGAAGAAGGAAGCCTGACCGTCTCCATGTCTCTCTCTCTCTCTCTCTCTCTCTCTCTCTCTCGCCTTTCTCTCTCTTCCTCCATGTCCCTGAGATGATTTTTGATCTCCCTTCCATGCTCGCTCTTTATATGAGTCTGGAGGTTAGTGGCTGGGAGTCGGTGGAGTGCGTTTACGCAGCAACATCGGTGCACTCCTTGCGCAGCGAGATCAACAACTTCTTGGATAGCTTGCCATTTTTTCCTCCAAAATCTAACACCATGGTTCCGTTCGGTTTGGGTCTGGGATCCATCTGGACTATCTGAATCATGCGTCTGGACGTGATCATGATCACGTTATTGGCCCACAGCGTCCGGGTGCTGCTCGGATGCACGACATACGCAAAAACTTGCGTTGTGCTGATGGTGGGGCCCATGATTGGTGTCGTTAGCGAAATCCACCCCGTCCATTAGTTTCCCCTCGAAAAATCGGTTAGGAATGGATGGTTTTTTTTATTAGTTTCGATGTGGCCCACAGACTCTTTTATGCTGATGTTCAACCTATGTTTGAATCCCCATATACATGCAATGTCCGAGAAAATCAGACCGCCGATTAGGGTACGGTCGGTTTAACCCCCTGGTTTCAATGAACGGTGCGGATCATCGGATCAGATGATGATGGTGGCCCACCTGCACTCGTCCGCAAACTCAGATCCTTTACTACGCGGGCGGGAGTTTGAATTCGAGCTGGATTCAAAGAGAGGTTGGGTCATCGACCTTTGACTGGGAGTGCTGGTCCGATGCACAGTGGGCAAATGCCTATTTTGTGCACTGACCACTTGAAGTGAGACCCACCTTGATGTTTTAAAATAATCCACGGTATCCATCCAACTTTTCATCTAATTTAAGGGGTTAAAACCAAAATTGAAGCATATCCAGATATCATGTGGGCCCCAAATCAGTGATTTATTGGTTGATCTGTCCGTTGGACCACTTTTACAATGATCTAAGGGCTGAAATTCGTCATGTACAGTTAATTTAGGGTCCTTAAGCTAGATATAAAGTTTCGAGCCAAACGGATAGTGGAAACCCTGTGATCCTGCATTCGGGACGATTTTGAGGCCCTTTTACTTCAATCATTGAGTTTTCTCGGATCTTTGGCATGTGAATTCTTCGATCTCGATCTCCTAAGATCGAATTCTTAAGCATCAAATTCATGCTTTTAACACCCTTTTCAGTCCAAGCTCTTAAATTCACATTACAACAAAAACATTATTAAAATGGAACGTTAAACATTATCATGTACGTAAAATCAAGTAATAACTGGAATCTAATATACAATATTTGACCCACACAGTAACACACGATCTCCCCTCTCATTTTTTGTTTTCTTTCTTCTTCTTTGTTTCTTCTCTTCCTAGACAACCATGAAGTCTATACTAACCCACATTCTCCTATAAACTGACTTTGGAACTTGGTCCTAGCCCGTAACTCGGTCCAGACACGAGACTCGTTCCGAGCCACCCAAAGTAGTAAGAAAACAGCACCCGCACCCATCATTCTTTTGTATTTTTCAATTTTTGGGATGGGTTGCCCTAAAAGAAGAGTTATTTATAGTACCTTTAAACCTACTTCTAGAACCGTCGAACACGACTAATCTGGAGATTACTTACGGGTTTGTAATCCACACTAATCGGCAACTCTTTTTAACTATAACCATTGATTTCACCTTCATTAACTTGCATAGCCTTAATCCACTTCCATTTATGACTTCTTGAGATGCTGGCCCACATAAGGATCAATTTTGATCAGGTTTTAAGGGGCCAAAGCAGATGCGCAGTTTTCCTAATTTATCGAGGAAGATGACCCATCATCCATGGAAGATTTTGGATGAGGGGTTTATCCCGTGATCTGAGGCATATGGGCGGTATGGATGAGTCTACTGGGCATTGTGGGTCCATATTTAGGACGAACAATCACGATTTCTTGATGGTGCAAAAACTCTTCTAGTTCTGCGCCGATATCTCGTGCCGACGAGATTCTAGCACAAGAACTCATAGCCAAATTGACGGGGGCTCCTAAACCCTTGTATTCGACGCTTGTGATGGATTGGAAAACTTCTGGAAGCTCTTGAATGGCTGAGATGGAGCCATGCTTAACGAGGAAAGATTCCTTCCGCCTTTTTGCTAGTTGTAAGGAAATTCTAAAACAGTGTGGAAAAGAAGGGGTGAGATGACTTGGAACAGAAGGTTTAGATGAGTAGAGCCAAGCTAACTCAGATCGCCAGGTTGACAGAAAAATGGATGTGATTTCTGTTTTCGGTAAAACTCCCAGCATAGCTCTGTTTGCACCCCACGTTGTGCACACACATGAATGTATTTACATGTGGGATAGCAATGGTTTGGTCAGCCTCGAGTGCTCTGTCAGATGGACGATTTGGATTGGGCGAGTCGATCACGAAGGTGGGCCACGGATCACGTCAGTAATGAAAAGTTTCCGTTTTCGAAAACCATTCTCGTGCATGCTCATATTTCACACGGTACTGAGTGTATTTACATGCACGGAAATGTATGAAAATCCTAGGGTTTGGTCAGATTCATGCACCCAATGAGATGGACAGTTTGGATCATCCAAACATGACCGGATAGTGGGTCCTGATTCAACCCAAAACGGAATAGTTCGTTTAAGTAAAAAATCAAGAAAAGAGAGAGAATTCTCTCCTTTTCTAGTAAAATGTGGGTCAACCTCCGTTTGACCAGTGTTGAGGTCCTGTAGGCCGTAGGTGTATCCTCTTTCAATGTACACTCAAAATGAATGTGGGGACCACGGTGATATTGTATTGAATTCACACCGCCAATCCCATACTGCACTCTTCATAGGTCATCAAACCAATTTTCCAGTAGATCCATCTGTCAGATGGGCCATCAAATTAGGTTTTAGCCCTTTAATTGTAGATTTTCATTGATCCGATGGTTTGATCATTTCGAAATTGGACATCAACGGTAAAAAAAAAAAAAAGAGTTTAAGGAACCACTTAACTAAGGTTCCATGGCTAGATTATAGATCAGATGGCCTATTACGTATGCGTAATATTAAATATCATTTTTACATTATTTCTAATATCATTGTTATTATATTTTTAATCATCAGTTATTTATATTTTATCTAATGGTTTTCTCTTTTGGCCATGTTTTATAGGTTTATCAAAAATAAATTACTCATTTATATTGAGATATATAGAATTATTATCATTATTAATATTAGTCTTTACATTATTTACATGGGTCACACTCCTATCAATGCCATCTATTCATTGGGCTTTAATTTGAAGGATTAAATCATTTTAAATTTGTAAGTAGCCCACAATACATGGGTCTTAACGTTCAGTTATTGATTTATTTAAATTAACAGTTATATATGAAATTTTTGTTATTCTAACTATTAAAGTTTAGTGGTGGGTTAAGATTTATCAAATGATGGTGAATAAAGTAGGTTATTTGTATCTTCACACAAATGTACTAATAAAGTTTATAATAGTAACACCCGAGCACTGGAAAGTACGAGGTGTTACAAGATGGGTCTCCTGTAAGAGTTGGACAATGATTTACCAATAATGCTTAAGTCCAATATCTAGGAAATGGAGGAGTTCAAGCACATGTTAATGTTGAGGTTGAAATCCTCATTAGAGTTGTAATCTCAAAGGAGATGGCTTAGAACTCAATAAAATAGTGGCTTTGGATGAGGGATTTACATATGGAATCACCCTACCTTCTATTTCTCCATGTTAAGAAAAGTTTTAAATCTGAAGTTTTTGAGGTCGTTCGACCGGTTGTGGGACCGCTTCGATTGGTCGTGGGAGGTGCTCGACCTGTCGTAGGTTCGAGCCTTGGCACGACTCAAAGTCCAGTGAGTTTTTGTTATTTTTCTCCGAGGTCTTCTACTAGTCGTAGGTGAGCTTCGACCAATCGTAGGTGGGCTTTGACCGGTCATAGGTGAGCTTCGACCAGTCGAAGGAGGCTAAGACCAGTCCTGAAATTTTCAGGACTAGTCGTAGGTTATACAGTTTGTTTCGCGATTTTACGCGAAATTGCGGATTTGAGTGTAACACCCTGAAAATCGGGGGTCGAGCATAAACTCTACTCCCGAGTTCCAGGACATCATTTATACAACAATTTCAATGATGGATGAATGTCGGCTATATTAGTGCATAAAACATGAAGTGGATTAAGCTAAAACAACAAAACATAATCCAGGGACAGTTGTAATACGTTAGCGGAAGACTGAAATGAATATATAAACTAGTATAAGTCCCCAAAATATGTCTACAATGTCAGGCCAATAATTACAAGTGTTGTGTCAAAAATATAAAATGTCAAAAGAATGTAATAGTCCTCTACATGCATAAACCCTGAAGCCCCGTTGATCCGGACTCGACTCATGCGAATCCACCTGAAAACTGCATGAAAGAGAATGCCTCCTCGTCATTCTCGCAGTTCGGCTCCACTTCGTAAGCATCGCCATCATCTAAAACTAAAACAGGGACTGGTTGGTGTTGTAAACACCGTCCCATAACGTGGGAGTGAGTGATCAACTCAGTGGAACTATACAGCAAAGGTTAGCATGTTATCAAATCAATCAATCAGTAACGATAAAGTAGTACAATCAAACATTCCTAGATACTCTTGTTAATGCAAGGATGAGATGTTTTCATGAATGCATGCCCTCACTTACAGTCCCTCGTGCGACACCATCTTACGTTAGCGGCATGCTTTCTTTCCTCTGTGCACTTCGTTGTTGGCACATGCAGTGCGATGATATGAACATGATTACCGAGTTCTTATTAATCCTTTTCATACAGCAGGGTTGAGAAGCTAAGGTACCTCCCTTATATCATTACCCAAACAATGATCCATTCTCAGGTCATCAGTCCGAGACAATCTCATACGATAGTATAGTTCTAGATCACTGTAAAGGGCTCGTCACCAATCAATACAGGTCTAGTTATATCTTATAGACTACAACAAGGCTCGTCGCCCCAATGCAGTTTCAAGATATTCCCGAGGTCACTACAAAGGGTTCATCACCAATCAGAGTAGGCCGACAACTCGAATATAGTGTCTCATACTACCATAATCGGCTCATGAGTATAGGTACTCACTGGTTACTACAAAGGGCTCGTTACCAATCAGAGTAGGCCGACAGCTCGAATATAGTGTCCCATATCACCATAATCGGCTCATGAGTCTTAGCGGATCGAGGTACCAAGGTTAGAGGGGCTTTCCAATGGTGATTTTGGTATCTTAGGTTCAAACACTAGAGTCCAAATATGGTGAGCATACATCAGTCAATCGGATTAGTTGATAAGCTCAACTAGGCCAAGCGCACGTCGAAATGATTAACATGGAATGCATAAGCACTCCGTATGACCTAACCACTGCCAAACATCCCAAGTACGACTCGGGTTGGTCGAACACATCCTGCGTGGTGAAAACAACCTCAACCACCAGTTTAAAGACTGTTACCGATTACCTGAACTATACAATAGCCCCAATCACATTCATTTATGACATGTAATCCGATGATATAGTCAAAGAAATAAATGGATCTATTTCAAATTATACAATCAAAGGTCCGACATTGTCCACTTTAGAGATGTCAGGGTTGTTGCACGGAATCGTTACACCACTCCCCCATCACCCTTCACGACATTATTTCTGCATGTTATGGAAAACAACTTAAACATGAATCCACACATATATAATATAAAATACATGGAGGAAATCATACACATCATTGATGTAGTTGAGAATCATATCTCAACCCACATACAGGTACATCTTACTAACTACTAACTCATTCAGACACTTTTGCATACACTTAGTCTACACATTACTTCATACATATTATGTATTCATTAGCATACGTGTCAAGAAAAATCCTTTCGTCAAAGGGTTATCGCCTATACAACTATCATATATCCATGACAGTTAGCCATGGCGAGCACAAAAGCGAATTCTATACTCATTGAGTCATTTTCACAAACACTTAGACTACACAATATAACATACGCAACGTATGTTGATAAAACATGTATTAGGCTAATCCGTTCACCCAGAAGTTGATACACATGCATCTAGCATACATAGACAACAATTAATCATGGTAAGCACAAATCCAAATTTCATACGTATACGGTATTTTCTACAAATACGAGGAATACAGTATATTCAACATAGTTAACGTATAACTGAAAAATGAAATGGACAACACTTTATACATGTGAAATAACATCCATGTCAGTAATATATCATTAACCGACATTAAAAGTCTTGAAAACAATAACCTAAACGTATATAGTCTACACCTTAAACCGAAAAATGCATAACGAATATGATTAATATGCTAAGTCTTCGTCAACGGCGGATTGACAACCTAAAGCATAAAATAGGTTAGCTACAACAACACTTAGACTTCTCTAAGCTCCAAACTAGGTTAGGGTTTGATTAACTTACCCAAGAACAAAATTAGAATCACCGGATTAACGATTCAAAGACGATGAATTTGATGCATAGAAGAACTGGGAAGAATCCCACGAAGAAATACCAGGTTCTTTCTTACTTTCTCTCTCTTTTCTCTCTCTTGAATTGGCTAGGGTTTAGAATTCGTATGAGATTTGAGAATGAGGGTTTAAGGCCTTTTTATAAGCCTAAAATCAACGGAAATAGTCCTAAGGCCAAGGTATACTTAGGTTATAACCAAATCGGCCTCTTTCTAATCCAACAGAATACTTCTGGAGGTCCTCTTATCAAATACGATCGGACTTAAGCTCACTAGTATTGGATCTTAAGTAAGTTAATTTTTCAGTCCGATCAGGTTCCCAGATCGTCCATGGCGGACCAGTTTCAGTTCAACGGTCACTGAAACAGGGTCATAAGTACTTTGACATGTATGGGCTACCTTCCCTGATTCGAGAGTGTATTTGGGTCAGATTCTGACAGTCTGAATGCTTATAAATGGCGCGCAAGCGACACGTCTTAGATTACTTAAATTCATATTTAATTTCTTAAAATTATTCACTTTCTCACTCTCTTCACTCCAGACTCAAGGAAACAGTCTCAGGACATCGTTTGGACATGATTTTTGAGGTAATTTTCAAGTCCAACTAGGCGGTCATAACCGTCTAAGTTCATCGCTATCGAACTTTCAACGTGCGGTCCAGGTCCGTTACGAAGTTTCTGAATGCTCCCGAGAGCAACTGATTTTAGAGTTGGATCCTAAATTTCTAAGTAATGTAGCATTAGTGGTCCTACCCATTTTGGGTCTTATATTTCGTATTTAAAGTAGTTCAAGCTAATTCTACTAAGTATTCAGTTTAGTACTTAACCAAATTCTACCATAATTATGGCAGAATACGGTCCTAGGGTCATTCTATGCCCCGCTTTGGGCACTTCTGGTTATTATATTATTATAATTATTTTTTTAGTGGTTCATCATCAAGTTTAACCCGTTTTCACCAAATTTCATGAGATTTCGTGTTGTAGAAAAATTTTAAAAATTCTCGAAGCAGCAGCTGTCTAACAAGTGATTTTTAGACAATTGTCACAATGACCTATTTTAAACTATATTAAATATTTTATTATATTTTTCACATATTTTTATATAAAACTAAACTCATTTATCTTCAATATAGTTTTTCAATCACCTAAATCGAAGTTATAACGAAGGATATATAATTTTTCAAAGTTTAATAAAATGCGCAGAAAAAATGCAGAAACCGGGCTACCTGACCGCTGTACGGACGAGGCCTTGCCAAACCGGCGAGCCCCTCACCGGTCACTGGACTTTTTGGCGAGGGCTCACCCTAGGGATAAGGTCCTCCCCCCCCCCCCCCCCCTCCCCCCTTCCAAGGATGCCGAAAACATGCGGGACCCACCTCAGGTTCCCCCAAATTGAGCCATTTGGGCCCACGAGTCCGTTGAGGCATTTATCAAGTCTCATTTGCAAACCGGAATGAGTTATGTGACGTACAATATATGATTTTGGGATAGAAGAAGCTAATCCATCCAAATAACCTATCTAAATCATGAAATTCTAAAAATTTAATAGTCAAAATTCCATTTTATTCATATATGTACCATTTATAGTAATTTTTAGTTTAAGTATAGTTCTTCACCATTTAAACTTTAGGATTTGTGCCTAATATGAAAGTACTAAGAGAAATTTGAAGAATGAGGTGGTGAAAGGTGAGATTTTGGAGTAAATGGGTTGAAAAGCGATTTCTTTGGCTTTGGAATTGAGTTATGAGAAGTTACCAAGGTTTTATGGTTGACCCATTGCCTAAAGACGTCTAATTTTAGGTTGACAAAAATCTGAGGTGTTACATTGAGTCCTTTCGCAACTGGGATGTGAAAGGAAAGTTGTCTAAACTATAAATAGGTGTTCCTAGGGCTTTTCTAGGGCATGAGAAAGCTTTCTAAAGGGGCTCCAGGGAAATTAAAGGGTGTAGCAAGGGTGAGATTCGAGATTGTTCGAATCGGGTAAGTCCTCTCTCTTTGTAATTTCTATTTTTCGTAGTGGAGATCTGTCACTTTGTGCCATGGTTTTTTCCTGCAAGGATTTTTCATGTTAAATCTGGGTGTTCTCTGTGTTTTCTTGTATGCTTGGTGCCATTGAATTGTTATCCTAGATTTAGATCTGTGTGATTCCGCACGTCAAAATCCCCAACACTCAAAAAACCCATAAAAATGCCCAAGAATTGACTGCCTTTTATAAAAAGTTCAAGCTCCAACGGTAAAAAAAACTGGTAGAAAATGGGTAGAAAATGACACATTTAATGACATCGAACACGTTAGATATCAGCAAAGATCAATCTTTCGATATCATGGAAGGGGTTCGATGTCATCAAGAAAATCCAGATAATATGATGTTTTCTTATTGGACATGGCCTGTTCGATGTCATCGAACGTGTTAGATGTCATCGAAGATCAATCTTTCGATGTCATCGAGAAAATCCAAACAATACGATGTTTTCTTGTTGGACATATCTGGACCATTTTTCGATGTCATTGAACATCATGGCTTTGATGTCATTGAAGTCTTATCGAAAACTGTTGTTTTTGGCTATCTTTTGCACAACAATTTCACACCGCTTATAGCCTTCTTTATCATGTTGTTCTTGTTCTCCTAAGGTTAAGGGATAATCAAATTAATATACCTAATTGGGTTAAGATCATCTAAAGGTTATATGGTTGTTTTGGGTTAAGAGTTAGGGTCATCAAGGCATCTCTTTTACTGGTATATGCTCCTTGATACTTTTGCTCCACTCGTGTCTTCGATCTTCACTTTCTAAAGGCTCAACCAACTACATGACACAACAGCTCACGTGATTGACAACCCAAGGTGCAAAAATGAGTGCACTAACACTTGAATTTTTTATGGTTGCCGAGTCGACTCGGCTGAAACTGAGTCCATCCGGGTCGAGCTAGGCCCAGTCTAGCTGGAGTTCCAACAGGAAGAGAAAGAAGGAGAGGAAGAGGGTAAGAGAGAGGAAGAAGGAAGAATAAAGGGAGCTTGGGTGTGGTTATTGTCGAGTCGAGTTTGAGTTAACTCGCTGATTGACTCAACTACTCGAGTCGACTTAGTAAGGTTGCATTGAGCTTCCATCATCGTTGGAGTGTTGGTGGTGGTCAGCTTGTCTAGCAAGATATTTGTTAGGTTGGGCCAATTTGAGTCCACAACCGGTTGTGTCAATTAGATTGATCCAATTGTGTAATTTCAACTCAGTTATTAAATTAGAAATTTGTTGGTTATTTTTAATCATATGTATTTGGAAAATTTTATGATATAGGGTCGAACCTAATTCGAGCTGCTTCACACCCTCAAACCCTATGGCGTTGTAAACTCACATCCTAAGGTGAGGACTTACCCTTTGAGCTTCCCAATTAAATTTGTCAATTTAGACATAGATGATGCTTTAATTTCTTTTATTTAGTATCTCTTAAGTTACCTGATTGAGTTACTTATCTTACTATGTGAATATGTTAATCTGTTGCGCAATTGATTCATGTGTTAGATAATAGACACGTCTCTTTAATTTTAGCAAGCATAAATGATTTGATGTTCACATGCTATTTTCAGTTGTACAATTTGCTAATTAATTAGATGTTTACTACTTGTGATTATTTGATGGATTGAATGGAACTAGTTGCGGATTTACAATCTTGCGGTCTATATTTGACCCACGCGGCTTTGATTGCATATTTGCCTTATATGACTTGGATCGCATATTTGACCTACACAGCCTTGATCACATATTTTCCTTACATGGCTTGGGTCGCATATTTGACATACGCGGCTTGGATCGCATATTTGCCCTTCGCACTTTGATGGAATATTGGCATCGTCTGTGGCTTTGTTGGTTGTATTAGCATAACTTGTTGATTTTCAGATCATTATGCGGAGTTCATTATGATTTTTAGATGGAGTTAAAGTTCATAAATCGATTTTCTAACCATCTTGCGGAGTTTGGTCGTATTGTGATTTTCGACTGTAGCTGAAGTTCGCTTATCAATTTTCTAATCATCTTGCGGCGTTCACATATGATATGATTTTTGGGCGGTTTAGAGATTTGAATGTTGATTTTCTATTCATCTTGCGGAGTTAAATCGTATCGTGAATTTTGAGTGGAGTTGAAATTCACTTATCGATCTTTTATCCATCTTGTGGTGTTCACATATGATATGATTCTCGAATGAAGTAGATGTTTTAATTTTCGTTTTCTATTCATCTTGCAGAGTTTATACAATTTCTGAATGATGCCGAAGTTCCTATGCTGATTCCGTCTTCATCTCGCTATGTCTAGTTGTATTGTGATTTCCAGGTGGAGTTGAAGTTCGCTTATCGATTATATAATCATTTTGCAATGTTCAAATATGATATGATTTTATATCTATCTTGCGGAGTTTAGTCATATTGTGATTTTCAGGTGGAGCTGAAGTTCGCATATCAATTTTACAGCAATTTTGCAGTGTTCACATACGATATGATTTTCAGGTGGTTTAAAAATTTGAATGTTAATTTTCTATTCATAATGCGGAGTTCAATCGTATTGTGATTTTCGGGAGGAGTTGAAGTTCGCTTATCAAATTTATAGCCATCATGCGGTGTTCACGTGCAATATGATTTTCGGGTAAAATAAAAGATCATATGCTGATTATTTGACTATTTGGACATATTCACTTATATTGCGATTGCTGTTACATTTTTCTAATAATGATATTATGTTTATTGGCTTCATTTATGAGTATATGATCATGATTTTGAATTACGCCATTTAATCTATATTTTCTCATGTCTTGTGATCTATACTGGATTATGAATAATGAGTGTGTAATCTTAGATGGTACTCCCCACTGCGATATCCATTGACGCTATCAAAACATATCAGTTGATACTGGTGTAAAGGGAGTTGATATTGTTCACTAGGTTGCTGGAGCAAATCGGGTAACTGAGGGGCTAGATAGGGTCCTCATGGCCCATATTGAGTTCCGTCATTGGATGGTAGATTTTTATTTTTGTTTCATAAACTTTTGTCATTTCGCTTGTATAAGTTTTGTATGTGCACTACATTTGGATCTTTGGTTATGAATGAAAAGTTTTTATTCAATGCATAGTTTACTTCGCGTATAATTGCTAATAATTCAGATTGATGATAAGATTGTTTAAATTTACACAGAAAATTTGAAGGATAACAATCGGGTTTCAAAAATCGAGGTGTTACATCAAATAATCAAGTGGTCCACACCCTCTAACTTCCATTTAATAGTCCATAATTTACCCACTACCAAGACTTTTTACAACACACCTACCACTAAGATCCACCTTTTTTTGTCCAATGATATAAAAGGAGATGGGAAAACTGATGGACAATATCGACCAATGAAGTTAATGCAGGTGGACACCATTTCGACCTTCTAAAGGTCCTGCTAAATTTAGGGTTAAAGTTGTAATAAAAGAACTAAGGGTAGCAGGGTTAATTTAGAGATTGATTGAGACTCCAAAGAACCCATTGTGTGAGTATGTTTCCATCCTCTCTCTCTCTCTTATTTTTTTAATTAATTTTTTAACCTCTCTGTGACTCCTTTGTGAAAAGACCATGGTAACTTCAACATACTTTTAGCTTATCCTATGGAGTTGTGTAGTAGATTTGGCATCGTGTGTTTTATCCCGACTCGGGATTGCGTAGTGTGGCATACAACACCAACTGATGTAAGTTCTGCGAGCTACTAGAAAATTTACGTGGCCCTACCATGATGTATGTGTTGTATGTGCACCGTTCATCTATTGTCCCTGCTCATTTTAGGGTTTCAAAAAGCGAGACATCCAAATCTCACGTGGATGACGCCATAAGAATAGTGATGATTGAACACCCACCATTAAAAACCTCCAAAGGCTCACTATAATGTTTATCGGCCATCCAACCTGTTATTAGGTCACACAGACCATGGTGAAGTTAAATAAAAATATCAGCTAGATCCAAAACTTCTATAGCCCATCAAGTACTTTTTAATGTTGGGCGTTCAATCACCATTTGTCTCCCATGGACTAGTTCACCTTGTAATTGGATTTGCTTTATTTTTTGACTCATGCCTTAAAATGAGCTGACAAAATTGATGAACAACATGGATAAACACATACATCATGGTAGGGCTCACAAAACTTTTACGCCCCGAGTCATTCCACTGACATAGCACGGCGTGCCATTGTCAAATGTGGGCCTATAGTGAGAGGCAAATCCTCCCATGGAAAATAAAGGTATTTTTTTCTTTCTTTTTTTACAAATGCACTCACACTCCACACACGTCCATGCATTAACACCACAGTGGGATTTCACCACAATGACCTTGTGTTGAAACTCTCATGAGTCTACCACGACGGCATGAATAAGGATGTCAGGGTGCACATGGTGCAAAAATAAAGTTTTCGTCCTTTCAATATGGGGCCATGTGTGATAGGGCACATGGTGCCATTTCATCGATAACAATAACTTCCAAAAACAACTTCTCACCATTGTGCATGTTCGTGTGGGGTATTTGGATGCCTATAACTTTCTAAAGTGATAAACAACTTTATAATTGAAAGTGACATATAGTTGTAACTTGTTTTCGTATCGTATATCCCTTTGTGAAAATGTCTTTTGAATTCAGAACATAGAAAAAAGTTCAATATAAGATATGTCATTGAGTTGGGCTTATTTAGATAAATTTTTGAACTGATTTTTAGTCTAAACAAATTATCAAGTGAGCTATAAAAATGAGCATACATGTTCAAATGACCAACAACTACTTAATATAAGGAACAAATAAATATATATTATAGCACTAATAGTGACGGGGCATTTTAACTTCACATTATTAATTTCCAGCAACGGATAGCTCTGTATGTCGGAGATATGTAAAGATATTTTAAATGAAGTCTGGAATATTTTAAAATTTTGAAGATACGAATGCTTACCCTATAATTAAGATTTCATTCACAAATGTCACTGGGGTCACTGGGTGATTTATGTGCATGTAAAGCCTAAAACCTTAATGTTGGCACTTTTTATTTCCTTAAAGCCCAAAGTATCCACTAGCGATGGCTAGGTTCCCACCGGGACTACTTTCACAAATAGAAATCAAGTAGAATTTTCATGAGATCCATCGAATCTATGGAATAGTTTGTCCCATTCTAACAATTGAACCCAAAATTCGTGGGTTGCACTAAAGGAAGATGTTTTTGACAAAGTCTTTAGCAGGTGGTTAATGCATTGAAAACTATATAGGGCTCACCATCATGTTTTTGAGAAATCCATCCCATCCATCCATTTTGTGAGATCATTCTAATATTGGAGAGAAAATTTAAACATGACCCAAGATTCAATTGGGCCGCATTAAAGGAAGATGTGGGTAGGGAAATTCCTACTGTTGAAACCTCCCTGGGTTTGATAGTGATGTTTACACGCCATCCATACCGCTCATAATGACATTCGTACTAGGATGAATTGGGAACACAAATATTAGCCTGATTTAAAACTCTGTTGCACCATGATTATTTAAATGGTTGTAACTACATATGCATTGTTTCATCTCATACGGACCACTTCGGTTTTGGATACACTTCCTTTTTTATCGCACGTCCTAGAATGACCTCTCAAAATGGATGAATAGTGTGAATTTATCACTAATATCTTGGTGGGACCCACCTCACATCCCAGTGGAAGAACTACTTGTAAAAGCCTTCCGCCGCGCCATTAAAAGAGAGAGAATATGTAGAAGAGGCATGTTGGAGATAGAAACTCGTTCTCTCAAACTCGTGCATAAGAGCGCCTTCATCCAAACCATCTGCCTTATTTGAATATTGATAGCAAGGTTAGCACGTAATGACATGTAAACTGATGCACAGTTGAGCATCTTTCTCTCTATATATAAAATATAACTTTGCTATTAAATACCCGAGGACGTCACATTGACTGTCCTAGACCCAAGTAGCCCTGATTTCTAACAGTAGTCCAAGATGTGAAATCCCAAAATGACCCAATTTCTTAACAAGTCAAGTAAATGACACTTGGACCCATTAAAATAAGGTTGAATCAATCAAATACCCACTGGTCTAAGTACCCATCGACGATTCTATTGGATAGAACCCTTGTGAATGGGCTCAATGGTACGCACGAGGTGCCTACACGTTCCTAATTTAAAACCTATCCTACAGACATTGCAAAGCATTCCAATGCAAAATTGCACGCAACCCTATCGTAGGTGGGGCCTACCATGATGCTTGTGAGAAAACCTCCCATTCCAGACAGCCAAAACTTAAGTGGGCCACATGACAAGAAAGGTGAGGAGGGAAATGCTACCGTTAAAACCTTTCCAAGGTCCACCGTAATGTTTAATCCAAATCATTCACAAGGTCATCGCCACTTGAATGAACTAAAAACAAACAAATTTTAGCCTAATTCAAAACATCTACGGCCCGAGGAATGTTTCAACAGTTGGTGTTCAACCACCATTTTTTCTTATTGCAGGCTCACTTGAGTTTTGTATCTACCTTATCTCTGGACTCATGTCCTCACATGTGCTGGACAAAATGGACGAATAGGGTGCATTTCTCACAAAATATCCTGGTCGCCTCATCTATTAACTAAAACATGGTGCTTGGACTCAATTGAACCCAACACAATAGGACCCAAGAGCCTGAATTATCTGAAGATAGACCCCAGACCCAACCCATTGATAACCCTTTTTTTTACACGTGCATTCACACCCCACACACACACATGCACTCACACCACTCGGATTTTACCACAATGGGTACTTAAACCAATGACCTCGTGTTGAAACTCTCGGCATGAGTAGGGACCTGATTAACAACCCAACTTGATAAGTTCAAATTTGAATATGAAAATCCAATTCAAGTTGGCATCGATGTCACCCATATGAATCATCTAATGGATTCAATGCAGTCTACTTGTGCTTTTATGCAAGTATGAGATGTGGCAAATTGCATGATGCGGAAGAGCATGCATGGTTCTCTTGACTAGCCCTATTATACCACTCCCATACTTTGTAGAGTCCAATATAGTGTGGGTAGGAAAGTACCCACACAAATATAAAACCCACAATGTCAATCGTGTTCATGGCTGAAAAAAACAAAATCTCTTTCCTAAACTTAAGCTGTTGAGGTTGGCTACAATACATGATCAATGTAAAATAAAGTTAAAAGCTTTTTCCAAATGCACTTAGCCCACTTCAAATTTAGTTTGGTTTCTTACCATCACTTCATCGACACTTGATGAATGGGTTGTGTGGAAGATGGGCACTACACGAGCTTCTATCTCTGCCTTGCCGCCTCTCATCTTACACCATGGTGGTCCTGCACACCTAATAAGCTATTGGTTCCTTTGTCACTTTCGATTTGGAGGTAAATTGGTGTAATTCAAATCTAAGTAGCTAATTTTTGTGCTTGGCGGTCCCAATAAAATTGGAGGTATTTCAAATACATTCTTTATTATTATTATTATTATATTATTATTATTATTATTATTTATGGGAATTTTCTCCTCAGATCAGAGGAGAGATGGAGCAACGGGTGAAAAATCGAAATAACTCATCGCGTTGCTCGACTGGTCGTAGGAGGTCTTCGACAGGTCGTGGGAGGCGCTCGACCGGTCGTAAGTTCGAGCCTTGGCACGACTCAAAATCCAGCGAGTCTGTGCTATTTTTTTTTTTTGTTGTTTTTTCTCCGAGGTTTACGACTGGTCGAAGGAGAGCTACGACTAGTCGTAGGTGGTCTAAGACCAGTCGTAGGAGAGCTACGGCTAGTTGAAGCTACGCAGATTCGTTCCGTGATTTTGCACGGATTTCGTGTCGCAAGTCCTTTCGCAACTGGGATGTGGAAAAAAGTTTTCTAAAACTATAAATAGGGGTCTTTAGAGTTTTTCTAGGGCATGAGAAAAACACAATAGGGCTATCAAGGGTGAGAGAGAGCGACAGAGAGAAAACTTGTAGAAGGGAGCAGTCGTCTCAGTACTTCTACGTCCTCATGATCGGTGAGATCCCTCTGTTTTACTTTTATTCTCTTATTGTTCATCCACTCCTGCGTGAGTAACGAAGGTTGAAATGTTCTACTTCATAGTGGATTGTTAATCTGGAGGAGGTCCCGTGGTTTTTACCTCTTTGAGGGTTTTTCACGTAAAAATCTCTTGTATGGTGTGTGGTTGTTGCTTTGATTTATGTCATTGTATTATTATTCCATAATTCTGGTTTGTTCAGGAGGCTAGATCCTAAGGTTTCGTGCAAGGCCCCCAACAATTTTTTATGTTTTGAACTATCAACAAGATACTTTGATCATGATGAAATTCAAATGAAATGCCTTTTTATTTTTGCTCATTTTTAAATGCAAGAGAATTGCATGCATAATAAAAGCATCATTGAGCTATTATTCCAAAGCACATGCGGTATACTGATGATACCTCAAGGTAATTCAATTATTGACTGCAACACTAAAATTATACTAATAAAAATCCAAACCATCTAAATGTTCGTTATATAATGGACAATGAACTGCTTATTTGTGATCCTTGCATTTATACATGGCCTTTCCAAGGCTTTAAATTATTATTTTTTTTTTGGGGCCAAAGTATATATTTCAACGAGCTTATTACAATTATTCTATCAAATATCTCACACACACACACACACGAAATTTTAGAATATGAAAACTAATTTAGTTGATCAAGTTTAAGTTCTATACTAATTTCAATGCATTCTAAATACAAGCTCTTAAATCAAAGATTTGTATTCCAGTGCATTTCAACTAAACACAATTGATGATTTTAAATCACCTTGATTTCAATGTAATTATGATTTGGATTTCAATGCATTCTATAGCTAAGCTCCTAAACAGGACATATAGTGTTTTAGAAGGTCGCAACGTATTTTTGCTTGATGCAAGCGAATTTAAATGGGAGGAGTTAGGATAGGAATTGGCTTTGATAATGCAGAGAGTGAGATGCTAGTCATTTTACCTTGTTGGCATGTGAGACAAATAATAGAGAAGAGTATGGAGAAAAATAGAAAAGAATTCCATCCAAAGTAGAGACAAAAAGATGAAAGAAGAAATAATTGAAGGTATTTTTTGGAAAAAAAAATAAAACAATAAATTTAGAAAGGAGCTAGACGCCTTCATTTAATGATCTTGCAATATTTATAGTTCTTGGGCTCGGTGGGGCAAAAATGACCCGAGCCTAAATCCAACGAAGACTTGATTGGGCTCCTAATGCTGAGTGGGCCTCCCGGTGCTCACATTAGGATGGATGTGGATTAGGTACTGCCCCCACTAGAGTGGACAAAATTTCTTGTGAAAGACTTTTTGCAGGAAGTTTCTGCACAAGGATGCTGGGTGGGGCACACTGAGACGTATGTTTGTGAAAAATTCATTATGTTCATCTGTTTTGAGAGTTCATTTTAGGACATGCGACAAAAAATGATGTGTATTTAAAACTTCCACAAAACATTTTTGTAGTTATAAATTTTTGGTGTATGGAATTTTATATACTTTTGGTAATTTTCACTTCATCCTAGTGGTAATGAGCTTATAAACGGTTGAGATGGCATATAAACATTAAGGTGGAGCACAAGAAGGTTTTAATGGTAAGAATTTCTCTCCCTAATTTTTTTATCTCGTGTGACTTACTTTAGTTTTGGATCCACCTCATTTTTAAAATGAGCTATCAAAATGGATGAATGCGGTGGATATCTCACAAACATGTTTGTGGGCCCCACACAAGCATCCTTGGCAGGAACTTACTGCCAAGGCTTTTGCAGGAAATTCTGCGTCCCACCTAGGGGTGTACACGAATTGAGCTAGCTTGGTTAGCTTGCTCGACTTGAATTGAAAAAGCTTGATTTGACTCAGTTCGAAGCTGAGTTTGAGTCGAGTGGAGCTGAATTTTTGAGCTTGAAAATGAGTTCGAGCATGCCCCAACTCGACTTGCCTCGGATCGAATCCAGCTCAAATTGAACTCAGATCGAACCAGTTTGGTGACTCAGTTACTTTGTCATTGATGTTGCTCACCAACTATTTGATAAAATGACTCAGCGAAATGTGGCTAGTGGCAAGGAAGGTATGTACATGAAATAAATACTCTCTCTTTATTTTTCTTGGTTTTTATGTTGCTTAGAAGGTGTATGATAAAATACTTGTAAAACCACTGCCTTTGTTTGTAAAATAGTGAGATTTTGAAGTTGCAGTTTAGGTGTTTGTGGAAATGCCTCAATGGCGAACTCGGCTCGATCTTGGCTCGAACTTGGCCTGAGTTGGCCCGAGTTGCTAACCGAACTGAGCCGATCTAAGGTCAGCCAATGTCTGAGCCGAGGCCAACTCGACTCGGTTCAACTCGATGTACACCCCTTGTCCCACCAAAGCATAGCAAGAGGCTGTGTTGGCTACTCCCCTGCCACATGCCAATGGCCAGTGGTCGGTGCTATGTAGGCTCCATCATGATGTATGTGTTTCGTCCATTGTGTCCACCCATTATTTCATATTATTTTATGGTATGAGTCAAAAATGAGGTTGATCCAAATCTCAAGTTGACCGCACAATGTTAAAAACTTCTTGGGGCCCACAAAAAATTTGGATTAAACTGATCATCAAGTCTCTATTACCTAATCAATAGGTTAGATGTCAAATAACCATTACAGTGGGCCCTTGGAGGTTTGTAACAGTAGACATTCAATCGCTACTGTTTTCCCATGGTGTGGTCCACCTGAGATTTAGATCTACCTCATTTTTGGGATCAATGCTAAAATTATTTTTCAAAATGGACGGACAGTGTGGATAAAATACATGCATCATGGTAGGGTCCACATATTACCTTCTACTAGCCACCTGGCTGGTGGCGGCCAAACTAGCCAAACCGCGTCCTAGGCAGGGGTTATGTGGGGACCACCATGATGTATGTGTTTTATCTACGCTGTCCATCCATTTAGAAGGATCATTTTAAGGCATCGGCGGATCAAAGGCTCAAGTAGACTCTACTGTAGAAAATTGTTCCATTTAAAACCTCTTGGGAGCAACTGAGCTCTATAGTAGTTGAAAATAGTTCCATTTAAAACTTCTTGGGTGCAACAGAAGTTGTGAATGAGGCAGATGTTTATGTTTAACCTTCATCCAAGTCTCTCTGGCCCATCAACAACAGGTTAGATGGCAAATAAATATCACGTTAGGCCTCAGGGATGTTTCAACGGTGGGTTTCATCGTCACCACTGCGTCCAGCGGTGCGGTCCATTGAAGCCTTCTATCTGCCTCCATTTTGGACTTACCCTAAAATGACCTTCCAAAATGGATGGACGGAGTGTATAGAACAAATACATTAGAGTGGGTCCCACATATCACCTGCCAGGACCGTCTTCCTCTGGCTAGGTCCCCACGGCCATTACTGAAATCTTCGTTGGGCTACTGAAGTTTGGTTCCAGAAGATGTTTATGCCTTCGGTTCATCCTGGTACGGGCAATCTTATGAACGGTTGGGATGGCACACTAACATCACGATGCCCCACGTGGGCGTTTAATCCCCACCGTTCCCTATTACTTGTCCGATTTGAGATTTGGATCTGTCTCATTATTGTTCACATGTCGAAAAAATGGCCGTCGAAACTGATGGACGGAGAGCATGTCACACGGACACCACAGTGGGCCCCACAGAACTTCTGGCAACAGCGACTCCCTTGCCCCTGAGTCCCTGACCATTCAGTCCCTCCACTCATGCCACTGATGACTGAACGAGCGGATGAGGCAACAGTACTCTTGGCACGTGAGCGCACGCGAGAAAGATCTAGGCCACTGATAATTTAAGGCAAGGCCGCTGGTAAGAGGGAAGGGTCAGAAACAAACGACGAATATATGGAGTGGACCAGCCTGATTTTCCGGGGGGACGCGGATTAGCTACTGATCAAGTGACGTCGCCAAGTTTTGTGGGCCCCACCATGATGTATTTTTTGTATCCACGCCGTCCATCCATTTGGAGAGATCATTTTAGGGAAAGAGACAGAATGATTCAAATCCACACCTCCAGTGGAGCCACCACAGAAAACAGTGAGAGAGTGACGCTCACCATTAAAAACTTCTAAATGGCACACACGTTTTCGATCAAGCTGATATTTGTGTTTTGCCTTCTTTCATGTATTTCTTTAATTGTGAATTGGATGGATTTCAAGTAAAAATCATGGTGGGCTTTAAGAAGGTTTTAACGGTGGGCATCAATCTTCTCACTGTTTTCTGTGGTGGGTCCACTAAAGCTGTGTCTGCCTCGTTCTTTGCTTACGTGATCCTCAAATGGATAGATGGTGTAGATACAGTATATATACATCATAGTGGCCAAGTCTCGCTGTTAGTGGCAATCGGCTTTCCCCGGAGAGGCAATTTCCATCGCGGGCCCCACCTGAGCTGTTTGGATACCTCACGCCGCAGCTTACTCGCACGTGTCCTGATCGCGCTCCAATTTCTCCAACTCTGAAACGAATCAAGCGAGTAGTAAACGGATTGGCTACTCCCCCTGACACCAGCACCGGGTCCGGTGGTCGGTGCTCTGTGGGCCCCAACATGATGTATGTGTTTCATCCATTCCGTTCATCCATTTTTAAAGATAATTTTATTGTCTGATACAAAAAACTAGAAGGTTGTAGATCTCAAGTGGACCACACCATATGAAAACAATAGTGATTGGATATTAACCATTAAAATATTCCTAAGGCCCAATATACTGTTTATTTGACATCCAATCTGTTAATTAGGTCATACAGGACAAGATGAAGAGAAAAAAAAATTATCAGCTTGATCTAAAACTTTTATGGCCCCCAAAATGTTTTTAATGGTTGACCCACATTCAACACTGTTTCCTGTAATGTGGTCCACTTGAGATTTGGATATGCCTATTTTTTATGGTAAGTTATAAAATTATCTGTAAAAACAGATGGATGGAATGGATGAAACACATACATCATGGTGGGGCCCACATAGCACCGACCACCCGCCATTGGCTGGTGTAGGGGGAGTAGCCAATCCGTTCCCAAGCGAGTAGGGTGTCAATGGGCCAGGTCGGGCCTGAAGCCCGAATTTAAAATTAACCAGGCCCGACAACCTGCCCGAAACAGTTCAAAATCCGGGCCTAGACCGGACCAGGCCCGGCCTGTTGACACCCTTACTAGCGAGGGAAGAAAATCAAGCAAAACCCTACAAAAGCCCTCCTTTTTCTTGGCACTCCCATTTCCCATCTCTCCACAGAAGGAAGATGCAGAATCTCGAAACAACAACAGCAGAAAAGCTTCCCACAAAGAAGAGAAAACGAAGAAACAGCAACCACAACAAAAACAACAACGACGAAGACGACGGCCACAACAACAGTAACAACCATAACGACATACCCACAACGACGCATCATGCTACTCTTTCTCCAAAAAAAGCTGCAGCAGCAGCTGCAGAAAAAGAAGAGGGAGGACGCCCAGAGAAAATCCTCACAACACGACCCGGCGTAGACTGGAAGAATCTCGACTTCATCCTCTCTCTTCAGAGCAAAGAAATCAATCTCCAGAGGTCTTTATCTATCTATCTATCTCTGTTGCATTTCCCCGAACGCCTTTTCTGCAAGAGAGAAGCAATCGATACAACTGTTATATAAACCAGACCGGACTGGAAGTTCGCACCTGAACTGGCCATCAGGACATCCCTGCTCGGTGGTTATTATACACCCGGGCTAGTCAGGTGGTCAGCTGTTTTTTGAAGAAGGGAAAAAAAAAACCAAGTTCCGCATTAAAACTGGAACCTGTGATGTCTGTTTGAGAGCCACACACGTCAATCACGGCACTGGTAGCAAATTACTTGCTAATTCGTTCTACTATTATAATGTTAGGATAGATTCAGACAGAAAAGCAAGAACGGATTTTACTGGTGGTTGGACCAGACTACCCACAAAAGATGGTTTGGGTCTGGTTTGGTCCGAGTTTTGAAATGTTGATTGATACTCGATGTGGTGTATTATGATCTTGAAAGGAAGGATACGATACATAATTTTGATTGTTGGGTTTTCAATTCTGACAAGTGGGACCGCATGCTTTTGTACTCATGACCATTGTTCTGTGGTGCCTCACTGCTGTTGGACCATGCCCCGAAAATCTCCTGTATTGGTAGGTCTTAGCCACCGATATTTGGACTTATTTTTCACAGTTGAATGTGGCCCTGTTGCTATATTTCTCTTCTCAATCATTTATTTTGTAGGCCATAAATTGAAAAGTTACGGCCATACTATTTTTGTATATGGTCCATCCATGGTGGGATATAACAGAACAATGGCTGGATTACTGAAGCATGAGCCTACTTGTCAGAATTGGAAGCCCACATATTTCACAAAGCTTTTGCTTGCAGATCTTATAATTTCTCTGTGTTCCAAATGCATGCTACCATGCTCACGCGATGCAATCACAACTCCCCATGTGAAATACAACAAGAACCAAAGAGTTAACACAAACAAGATATGTAAAATACTAACTTACCGGTGTTGGTTTCATGTCTCAACAGGCTCTGCCTACAAGGTTCACACATCAGAAAACCAAGCTAAGAACTCTTTAATCTGCAAAGAACTACATAGAATGCCCGGTGAAGGTAGTTAGAACATATTTTGTCCTGCTACGGGCAAGGAGAGGGATTTGGTCAACTCTACTTTCTTTCTAGTGAGTGTTACAACTTACAACTACATATTTATAGCTGGAAAACTAAAATGTAGACACTTTAAACAATGAACCTAGACACCTTATTTTAACTAATGAACCTAGGCACTCTATCTTAAACAATGAATGTAGACACTTTTATTTAAACAATGAATCTAGAGACTTTAAATGAACCTAGATAGTTTATTTTAAACAATGAATCTATACACTTTACAATGAACCTAGACATTAAAACATTAATTACACAACAAGAAACCTAACACATTTGTAAAATATCTTCACTGTTAATGATCCGATCATGGGTAGGCTTGTGGGTCCCCCATGTAGATCATCCACCAATTCAGCCATCAATCTCAGATTTCACTCTTTTGAGTCTTCTTGTCGCTCTTAAAATGATCCAAGTACTCTTATTTATTTATTTATTATTTTTTTTTCACACGCACACACACCCCACACATGCACGCCCTAGTGGAATTTCACCACCTACGGGTACTTGAACCCTTGACCCGGTGTTGAAACTCCTGAGAGTCTACCACCCGAGTCAGAGTAAGGACCCAAGAACTCCATCACTATTGCCGTCCCTTGATCTATCTCGTCATTAGTTTCCCTTCTTAAGAAGAACTCGATCTCGAGTTTGCTTTGTCCTTCTCTTCTAGTACTTCAACAATCTGTTGCTCTCTCCTGTAGGGCATAAGGATCTTCTATGTTGAAAACATCATAAGTCTTCATGTGATCAAATAGCTTCACCTTGTAGGCATTGTCATTAATCTTCTTTAGAATACGATAATGCCCAATTTTCTCTGCTTTAAGCTTGTTAAAATTGCCCACGGGAAACCTCTCTTGTCAAAGAAAGACCTAAGCCCAGCCTCCCTCATAAAAAATCAACAACTCAAAACTTCCTTATTCTTGGCATTGTTAGCTTGTAGTCATGTTCGCATCTTGTTATGCATTGCTTGAATGTTTTGAGCCATCTCTTTGGCATCCTCATTCACCTTTCCAAGATTATGGATTGGTACAAGGTCCTAAATATTAGTTAAACTGACTTAATACACCAATCTCAAAAGGGCTCATTTTGCGTGGACCTGTTGCCTGAGTTGTTGTTGTAGGTGAATTATGCACGAGGCAACATGAGGTCCCATTGTCTTGAATGATGGTCCACCAAACTACGAAGCAAGTTACTAAAGCTTCTGGTAACAACTTTGCTCTGTTCATCTGTACGTGGGTGATAGGCAATGTTGAAGTGCAGATCTATTCCTAATCTCTGCTACAAAGTGTCTACAAAGTGTGCCAAAAGTGGCTCATGAATCTAGTGTCTCTGTCGGAAGTAATGGTCTTTGGTAGACCATGCTATCAAATCACCTCTTGGAAATGAAAGTTGGGCACATATGAAGCATTGGAAGTCTTCTTACAAGGAGAAGTATGCCATTTTAAAGAACCTCTCAACAACCACAAAAGCATTGATCTAGCATGAAATCCAAGCTGACATCTTCTCATAGTGCCTCGAGAACAATGAGTGGAGTATAAAGGCCGCTATTATGTGCATGACCTTTGGTCATCAGGGAAATATGACAATGTCGTACAAATTGGAGTCACATCCCGACAAAATCCGGGCAAAAATAATCCCTTTCCACTAAAGCCATTGTCTTATTGCAACCAAAGTGGCCTGACAAAGCACCTGCATGTAGTTCCATAACAAGAACCATGCTTTCAGAGAAGTAGCGGTCCGAATCTTATCTGAACTGCGAGAATAACTTTGCTTGCAGAGGGAGCAATTTGGGATGCATAGTTGCGCATCCCTATATAGAAACCCATCTTGTATGAGAGACTCTCCCAGCTGTCCTTGCTGCACATCTAACCAAATCTGCCAGAAGTCTAAATCCTCTCGATACATTTAGGAAAATATATCAAACCCAACTACAAGCACTAGTAAAGTAGCCAATAATGCCACTCTCCAACGTAATGCATCAACCACCTTTTTGTGTCTATCGGACTTTTGCTTCAAAGAGAACATGAATTATTGCAAATAAGAAATCCACTTGCTGTGCTTGTGGTTCATTTTATGTTGTCCATTATATATTTCAACGCCTCATAATTGGAGTATAAGATAAACTCCCTCTGAATCAGATAATGTCGCCAATGTTGTAGGGTATAGATGATGGTGTAAAACTCGATATCCTAAGTGGAACTGAGTCCTAGCTTTATTGAGCTTCTTGCTGAAATATGCAATAGGCCTTCCATCTTGGCTTAATATTGCATCTATGTCGACGTCCGATGCATTTGTGTCGCGCGCCCCAAAATCCATCACCTGAGTATAGTAACCCTGGTGTCAAGTTCGAGGGGGTGAGATAGATATAGTATGAATATTAAACATTCACGTACCACATTCACATTCATTCACCACATACTATGACAAAATAAAACTATAATTACATCATCATCCACGATTAAAATATTCAAGTTTAATAAATCAATCATTACTCTCGAAACTACTTACTCCTCAACCAACTGATTAAATAATCAATCTACTATGGTTTGATTACAATGATTCTGAACTTTGGAGAAAAAAAAACTATAAAAGGTAACAAGTCTAACATCCTTCCTCCTCCGGAATGCTCTCCTCTAACTCCGAACCTGATATGGAATATTTCGAAAGGGTGAGCTACAAATCCCTGTGAGATAGTCTCATCCAGTTTATCACATATAACAATAATTTTGAAATCACATAAAACAAATATTTTCAAAAGGAGTTTTCAAGATTCAAATAAAAGACCTTATTACTCATGCTTTTAGATATATGCATGCTATGCAGGATATGGCAGAATACAATCATCGTCACCATACGGTTAACTAATAGAATCACCGGAATTATTTTAATTAGGTTGGCCAACACTTTTCAATGCAACACCTAGCTTTGCAATGGTAATATTTTGCATATATACTCACCCATCTAAAGTGAACTTTTGGCCTGACAATGAGAACCTTCTATATGATGCTCACTCATCCAAAGGGCTCATTGGTGAGGAACCATTAAACATGATCGGGCAAAAATATCTCTTTATCGAACCTAGCAGCGGGAACCTTTTGCATTCCTGACATGCTCACCCGCTCAAAGGGTCCATGATAGAGATCCAAGAGACTCAATATTCCATTAAGATTTCCTGAAACCGTATACTTTCTAATATGCATCATGTTTACCAAACTCAGCATAGTTTCCAACATCATCACATGTAATTTTCCAAAGAACAAAATTGGGTATCTAACACAATGACATTGAATTTTTAGCAATAAATCCAACGTTTAAAAATAAAACCAATGAATCTGAACTTTAGGAAAATTACACAAAAAGCCCCAAAAAAAAAATGATTTTTGACTCATAATGTGGAATTTTGAGTATCACACATTATAAGATAGGATTTCATGTGATCAGGTATACGAAGGTGCTTGATCTGATTAGGATTATAAAATTAATATATATTTTTTATAGAAGCAACGGGAAAATATCTATATTAGAAAATATATATTATAAAATTAATATTTTGATTCTTTGTTTCAAGAAATTTCACGAAAGACCGCTCAGGTTGCATAGTTACACAATCTGGGCACCGAATCTCCAATTTTCGGGCATACAAAATGTCAATCTCCAATATATTCATCTAAAAGTTCTAGCAAACTTGGGGTTTTTATGGAATTCCCTAATCCAAACGTAGTTTAACCAAAATTTCGGAGTTAAAACAAAATAAAAAATTCTTAATTCTAAAACAAAATTAAAAGGCAACAATGTATAGGTTTGATTATTGCACAAGTTTTTGCAAAATAAATTATAAACTAACAAAATATACAACAATTAATTTAACACGTGAGAAAAAGCACGAGACCACTCAATGATCTAAATTGCTGAATCAACTTCAAACTCAGACCCAACTTGATGTACATGACTTTTGTGAACAACGTGTACGCGAGGCTGCTCTACTCTCACGCTCGCTAGACTGCCCTCTCTCATGAATGCTAGACTGGTTGCTGAACTTCTCCCGAACGCTCTACACTCATGACCCTAATCCACTTATAACGCTACCACTGACTCCAATTCCCTGGCTCTAAATTTCTTGTTACAAGATGACCCTTCGAACTCTTGTTGGATGGTTCTAGCAACGTGAATTTTTCACGTGCCGCCTCTTTTGGTTTGGGTGATTTAGATATGTGTGGTTTATTTTGGGTTTGGAAGCCGTTCATCATACGTACTGATGGTCCACACAATGGATGGTTTGGATTCTAAGATAAACGGTCTTGATGGTTGTTTTAAATTCAAGAGTTTGGGCGGTTTGGTTCATTGCTGGATGTGTTTGATTGGTCGGGCTTGGGAAATTTATTAGCGATTGCACTTGCTGGATGGTTTGGATTGATGAGTAGATGAAGATCAGAATGCGGTTTGGATGGTCCAGATTGGTGGGTCACTGACCCCCACTACGACATGTCTCTTTCCTGCTGTAACTGTCAAAGGAGGAGAAGAAGTCAGAGATGATGTAACGACGTGTGTCTGGAGAAGACACTTAGTATGGGTTCTCGTGATGGCGTGTATTGTTATGATACCTTACTAGACAAACGACTGTAGATGCTTAAGTTCACATGAATAACGTTCTGAGCTTGGAAAGACATCCATTTGTCATACATTTTGATGGTTCAAATGATGGACGATTTTGATCTTGGTTGGTTGACCTTGAGTGTTTCCTTTAAAATCAATGATCTGGATGATTTGATTCATTATTGGATAGTTCTGATGATTAGGCAATCTCATTGGAAGGTTGATCATGGGTCAAGCTTTTGGAATGGTTGATTCTTGGGGCATCGATGAAAGTTGATGGCCGAGGTTTCCTGGTTCGACTGTCTAGATGCTGAGCTATGGATGTCTCTTAATGGTCTTATTGAAAAAATAATAATTTCTACAATGGCATGTGCTATTGCACCAACTCATGCCTCTCTACTACTAAACGGTACCAATTGTTTCCTTGGTCTTCGTTTGCACGTGTAAATGGCCTGAATTGGAGATTGCACACTGCCCCTAGGATCATATATAAGGCTAGTCCTAATGGATGGTTTAGATTGACGAAAGAATGGTTCATAGCAAGTATTTTTGATTGGATGGTTATAAGAGGTTGATTTTGAAACGTACGGTAGAGAGATTTTGGGAATGGGCAACAACCAGTCCACAGGGTCCATTGATGTGTAATGACTTCAATGTCATTGTTCGTGGTATTCCTGATTTTATCGAAATATCCCCAATATTATCCTTATCTCTAGCTCAATGATATCGACAACATTGGTAGTCATACCCATGACATTGGTAGTCTTAGAAATTCTAGGTATCGGAGATGTATCACTAAGTTTTGCCAATATTTTTGAATGTGTAACTTCCAGGTGTTGTTTGTATCGCCCATAGTTTCTACTTGTTAATTCCAGGTGTCGTTTGTATCGTTAGTGTATCGATGATATTTCAGTAATATTGCCGATGTATTGACATCTTAAAAAACTATTTATTAAAAAACATACCATTTTATTTATTGTTTTTTTTTTTTTTTTAAATTTTTCATGGACACATGGTTATATGCGGTGTTCAAATTGTCAATGATAACATCAATCATATCACAATATTATCGCCATCACAGCATGGGCGATATCGAGACCACAGTCTTTCATTTCCTTCCGGCTATCGCTGATTTCTCAATGAAATATCATGTGGTCGCTATTTTGAAATATCAATAGATATTTGGATGGAAGGTTGGATGAATAGATGGGATGCTTGGACTGGTTTCTTATGACAACAAATGCTTTTAGGCCCCCATTAAATGAAAACTTATTATGTATGCATTCTTTTTGCAACTTTTTTTTTTTGTCATTCTCAAATATGTGTATTTTAACATCTCCTGTAGTTTCACCGAAAAAATCCACCATTTTCCCCATATTTCCTCACATTTCCGGTTATCGACGATATCAATATTGTTTTCATATCCCCGGCCAACTAAACTTGTAGCAATACCAATACTTTGAACACTGGTTAACTTATGGTTTTGTAGATCGATTGCCACATTGTAATCTACAGGGTGACAGATATAGAGTGGAGGGTATGAATGCATGTATGGAAAAGTTTTTTCAGTTTTAGAAAATTGTGGAACCGAAAAATTCTTCCTGGAAAGTTTGTGGACTCTGGAAATAGGTCGAAACTTGGACAGATGCAAAAAGTAATATGGTAGATTCGTTGGGGAAAATACGAGGATCGTAACGATGGTTTCCGTTTAATGTTTGAGTGGGCCATCTAACCGATTTAGTGAAAAGTTTCAATGGATGGTCATATAGCTTAATCTAGTAATGAAGAGTTTTTCCAACGACTAATTTAATGAATGATCGAGAATACTAAGTTGTACAGGTGCATGATGTTATGTGTGTATACGAGTGCTCCTTTGTGTATTATTACCTCTAAGCACAGAAAAATCATTTAGTCTTTACAAAAAATTTATTCACTAAAAATGTACAGGTTATTAAAATTCATATATACATGAAATACCTTTTCGAAATCTGGTAGTACTAAAACCGGAGCTTCCGAAAATTTCATCATAATTAAAGCTATCAACCGCTTCTTTTGTTCAAGTGAACAGACCTTACGCAGTTCGTTATTGGTGCCATGATAGTGCTGGAACTTTTTTATTTAAAATTTATTATTATTTATGAATTGGTGATAGAAAGATGCCAACCCATGGAAACTTTGCACCCCTTGCATGCTGGAAGGGGTAGGCCATTCCTGGACAGCCATCACTTTTTATCAATTGTAATTCCTACCGCCGACACCATATAACCAAAGAATGTTACTCGATCGGTCACACAATTGCACTTCTTGGCATTGGCATACATTTTCTCACTCCTTAGAATCCCGTATACTTCTCGAAGGTGTTGCATATGAATATGCTCGTTCGAGCTGTATAGTAATATATCATCAAAGAAAACTATGACAAACTTGTCAATGAATGGTCTTAACATCTAGTTCATCGCCCACATGAAAGTGCTTGGTGCATTTGACAAACCAAATGGCATGACAAGCCACTCATAAAGCCCTTTGCGTGTCTTAAACGATGTTTTCCGTTCATCTTTTGGGCAGATTCTATTCTAGTGGTAACTACTTCTCAGATTTATTTTAGAGAATCCTTTGAATCAATCAACATACCAAGCATGTTGTCCAACCATGGAATGAGGAAACTGCATTAAGTTGTTTATTAAGCATGATCTTATTGATGACCCTACTATCCATGCACATCCTTCGCCGTCTGTCCTTCTTAGTTGTTAAGAGGGCCGAAGCAGCACAGGGACTCATGCCCTCTCCTATGTAACCACGATCCAACAACTCTCTAACTTGCCAATTGAGCTCCTCATGCTCTTTTGGGCTTATTTTATAGGCTAGTTTATTGGGCAAACTAGCCTTGGGACAAGATCAATTTGGCGCTGTATGTCCTGTATATGTGGCAATCCAATGTGCAAGTCTTAGTAAAAACATTTGCAAATTCCCTCATCATAAGCTTCATTACATCTGTCACTTCTATACCGCTCACTGTATCCGTCGTAATGATTCCAAATACTATCCCACTCTCTTCCATCTCTGATGTAAACCGTGGAAATTTACGTCTCTTAATAAATTGGGTTCTGCAGATTCATTCTCTCTAGTAGGACCTAGTATGGCTTTCAGATCATCTTTTCGAAAGGTGAAAGTATTCTTCTGGCCTTAATGTACAACAACACTCCAGTCAAACTATCGTGGTCTACCCACCAAGTTGTGACACACGTTCATTGGTGCAACGTTGCACAGAGCATTATCATAATACTTTCTGGAAAAAAATGAAACAAGTGCACGGGCAGAAATTGTTATCTCATTCGTTTCAAAATAAAAAAAGAGAAACTGTTATCTCATTACCTTTGTTAGACCAAGAAAGGTCGATGACTCAATCTAGCGTATAACGCTTCTCTGTAGGGATACGAAGCTTGTCGATCATCTCTTGGGCCACGACATTTTCACAGCTGCTTTTGTCAATGATCATGCGGTGACAACATCTGTTAACCATGCATACACAACCAATCCTCATCCTTCAGAGCCTCAGGTGTTAATAGACTCTTTCGGACCACCAATGACTGACCCGAATCAGCATAAGTAATGTCTTCTGCATCTTGCTCCCACTTTGTTATCATAAAAAAGATCATCCAAGTCATTACCATGTGCTGCCCCATCACTATCGTCGCTTGTGTGCAAAGTTCTTGCAATGTGCACCTCCCTCTTTCTACATTCATACGAAATATGCCCTTCTCTGTATTCAAAGCAGTGGACAATAGCCTTTCTTTTCTCCTTATCATCAATCTTGGCACCACGTTGTCCACCCGGAGTCATGCAGTTGGTATTGGGTTGAGCTCATTTGAGCCTAGTGCGCTGCATTGCATTTTTGGTACAACTGTCCTTACCAACCAACCCCTTGTCAGTTTGGTAACTCAACTATCCAACCCTTCCAAAGGTCCTCTTTTGGAAAATTTTGACGGCCAATGCACTTTGGTCAGCCTTGATAACTATCCACAATGGACAACCAAAGCCTCTTGCATAGTCGGCTTTAACTTGCGAAGATAACATGCAACCAATTGCCCTTCGTCTTCGTTCATGTTATTCCTTGCAGCCAAGTAGTGAAATTCTTCTATGCAATTATCAACATTTTGATATCCTTGATGTAGAGATGGAAGTTGTTGATATAGGGCTTGCACATATTCGGTGGAAGAAAATATCCCTTCATTTGACGTTTCATCCCCTCCCATGAAGTGATTAGATTTTCACCCATCCAAGGTCTTGATATTTTAAGTTGTTCCCATCGAGCACTGTACAGCTGTATGACCTTCCAACTTAATGGCGACCAGCTTCACATGTTTATGATTGCCCAATTCTTGGTATTAAAAAAACCTTCTCCTTAACATTCAACCAATCCAAAAACTCTTTCCATTTCATAACACCGCTATACTCCGGGATGTTTATTTTAACATCCAATTCTCTTCTCTCTTCTCTAATATACATCCGCTCTACAATCCGAGGTCCTCTAACTGGTTATCTATCACAAAACTCTTTATAAAAGTCTCCTCTATCTGATTCATCATTAAAATTATCATAATGAACCAATAGTCCCATGGGCGTTGGGCTAAGATCTTCACTTGTCTCCTTAACCCTTATATTTCCACAGCATGGGGGTCGAGCAGATTGGGATTGGCTCCTCATTCATCATGTTTAACTTTACCCCCTGCTCTGCGAGGAGGCATAATGACGAAAGTCTGGATCCAAAACATCATTGGATCAAGATCGGGAGGCTTGAATACCAATTGATGTAGTTACAACTCCCCAATGTGAAATATAACAAGAAGAGTTAACACAAGCAAGGTATATAGAATGTTGTCTTACCGATGTTGATTTCATGTCTCAACAGGCTCTACCAACAAGTTTCACATACCAGAAAACCAAGCTAAGAACTCTTTAATATGCAAAGAACCACGCGATTCCATTCTACTTTCTTTCTAGCAAGGGTTACATATTTATAACTGGAAAACTAGAATTATTATTATTATTATTTTGTATAACACAAACGGAAAACTAGAATCTAGATAACTTTAAATAATGAACCTAGACACTTTATTTTAAATAATGAATACAAACACTTCATTTTAAACAATGGATCTAGACACTTTATCTTAAACAATGAATCAAGACAGCTTATTTTATTGGCTTGGCACATGGCAGGTTTTAATATTAAAAATGGGGGTCAATGGCACATCTCTCTTCCAGCGGTGTGGTGGGTGACATGGGCGGAGAGGAATAGACGTTGCTTCCAAAACACGTCCCTTGCTTTAGAGACAGTGAAGGCCAAAGTCTTGGCTCTTGTCTCTGAGTGGAGCACGCTTATCAATCCCATGGGATGATTCTTGCTGCTGTTTTCTTTCCCTTTTCCTTTTCTTTGTATTCTTTTCTCGCCAGCTGTTGCTGGTGAACCTTTAATAAAATTTTTGCTAATCTTCAAAAAAAAAAAAAAGACAGTTTATTTTAAACGATGAATCTAGATACTTTACAATGAACTTAGACACTTATAACATTAATTACATAATAATATACCTGCCACAAATTCCTAAAATATCTTCTTTGAGTAATGATCCAATTATGGGGTGGTCTTCTGGGTCCCCCAAATAGATCATCCACCAATCCAGCTGTCCAATCTTAGATCACTGTTTTGAACCTTGTTTTTGCTCTTATAATGATCCAAAAACTCCTTTGCTAATGGCATCAGTCAATTTATTTTATTATCATAATAGGAGAAAAGCATTGATTTTTTTTTTTTTTTTTTTTGGGACAGATGCATTGATATTTTTGGCAGAGTATTGGTAGAGTATGATCATTTGATGATTTGTACACATGCATTGTACATGTGGCATGCATGTACATCATCATCGTCAAAGCATTGTCTTGGCTTATTTGGTGTTGGGTTTTTGAATCTTGTTTCACCATGCAACACATCTACCTCAATCTAAACAACCCAAATCACGGGCTCCATTGCAGGTGTTTAACTTTGTTAAACGAGATTGTTTGGCTGATCCCAACTTCCAAGCAATGGATGCCTTTAATAAAAAAAAACGTAATGGACATTTGTTGCTGGATTTGCTCAGCTAAACCCTTTTTATATTTATATTTTAACTGCCCCTTTTAATACAGTCAACTGCGTGGTCAATATCATCAATTAGGGGTGCGTTTTTTGGACTCCGAATGATCTACAATGGTCCCCATGATTTATATGGTTTAGATTGAGGGACACGTGTGCCACATACAAAGGCAGTTTGCATTCACATGAGTCATTCATTCTGCCCTTGTATCCAACATCTTCTCAAACAGCCTTTTAACATGTGGCATACATGTGCCTCAGATCAATCTGTCCTACCTTGGCCTCACTTTAGATGGACATAGCCTCAAGCTCGGATCAATTGGGCAATCCTAACCTCCCACTAGTGGATTTTGGCTTGTTGTAGTTCAACTGTTGACCATCTTTCATTTCACCATTCATGAAGGCTGCAAATGGGACAGTTTGGTTCATCTGTTCAGTGGGGTCCTTACTCATGGTTTAGTGGTAGGCTCACAAGAGTTTCAACACTAAGGTCATGGGTTCGAGTACCCATTGTGGTGTGTGTGGGTGTGTGCGTAAAAAAGAAAAGAAAAGAAAAAGGTTCGTCTGTTCAATGCTATTTTAGTACTATGCGCCATCCATAACCTGTACCATGATTTCAATGGCCTGGGTCAAGTACATTTATTTATAGTCATCTCTGACAGTATCTTATAACTCCTCTTCCCATAGTTCATGCATTTCTCCACTTACTCAGTTTTTTTTTTTTTGTTTATTATTGTAGGAAAGTTGAACTTGCTTTCGATTTTGTCAACTCTGATGCTCACAATAGAACCTGCAACAATTACAATCCCCAGTGTGAATCTGTGCAGTTGTCGCGCTTAATTCCCTTTCTCAATGATTGGATACAGTCGCTATTAATTTCTCCCGACAAGAAAATTCCCATCAAAGGGAAAGATATAGATCCTTGTTTGGATTCTCGATGCTGGGTTGTTTTCAAATTCTGCTTAGAGCAATCGTCTTCAGCTCTGAGCTTTTCGCCAAACCTTCTTCGTGCAGTTTCTCGCGTAATAAAAGATGCGTTATCAATTGAAGAGCAGCAGTTGTTTGGTCTGGTTTCCGATTGCTTTTTCCTTTTATTCTCATCACATGGCCTATCGTTTAAGGCCAATGTCGATGTTTGGGCTTCTGCTTCTGCTGCAGCTCTTGATCTTGTGCACAAGATTTTCACTGAAAGTTCCAATCTGTCTGGTTGTGATGTGGGTGTCCTTCTTCGCCTTTCGTATTCAGTGCTCGAGCCTTTTGCTAATTATTTGCGGGTCCACCCGAGTCCTAAAAATGTGTTTCCTGTCGTTGTAGATAGACTTCTTGAGCCATTGTTGACAATGCTGGTTTTGTTGGACCATTTGAGCAATGGAAGCAAAGGCGACTCAGCGGGGAGTTTCTTGAGAGTTGGGGAAGACATTTTGTTGAATGGGTTATTCCACTCGGCACATATTGATGGGTTCTTATGCATACGAAGTTCGGAGAAGTATGTCAAGTCGGAAGTGCTTATAAAGGGGGCTAAAGAATCGAAAGCGGTTGTTAAAAGCTATCATAAGCATTTATTTCATAAATTAGAACAGTTTGTGGCCGAGAAAAAGATGCTGGTGTTGGGTGGATTAGGACAGTTGCTGCTTTTGTTTGTTAGCAGAGTAAAAAAGCAGAAAGGAACTATGTCTTCTGTTGGTACGGAGGCAACGAGCAAGGCAGGGGTTTTGGGGCGATCAGAAATTGTGGATAAGCATTCTACTTCTGAAATATCTGTCAGGAAGCAGAGTTTGGTCTTAGAAGAAGCTCTTTCTTCTAGTAGAATGGATGAGGCAACAAGTAACTCGGTCTTTGATGTCTTTGTGCGGTTTATGGAGCCTCTGGTGTTTGATGTTAAAAGGTCTTCTGGAAGATGGTCCAAAGTGGGAGATTGTTCTGAATCGGTATTATTCGGCGCTCAATGCACTCTTAAATCTGTCAACAAGATACTCTCCAGTTTTATGCATGAAAAATTATACATCAGGACGGAGGATACATCTGAAGGAGCGCATCATAATTTCTTGAAGGAGGTCTATGACACAGTCATTGCATTTTCCACCGAAATGCATGTACACTGGTTATCGGCATTAAAGAAAGATGATGGGAGGTGTACTGAGATGCTACTATGGATAGCTAAGGAGGTTATTGTTGCTGTTGGGTATTTCTTAGAGATTGAATATGAGGTCATTGGGAATGATTTGGTTGGCTTGTGGCATATGATGCTTTCATACCTGGCTATTGATCTGTCTCTAGTGGACGCACAACATGTCATTCAGGAGGTTCTCCACCTTGGATGCCAGTTGGTTAATGTCTACAGTGAGCTTCGCCAGGTGCGTAGAGTATTTTCCTGCTAATTGATGATTTACATGTTTGATATCATAACATTAAGGCTGTGCTTGATTGCACATAAGAATTGAATTACAAATAATCAGTTCAATGCAGAGGAAATGACCATATCATAGCTGCATTTGCTAGTGTTCGTAATGAGGAAGTTGCGCTGAAATAGCAGTGCATTCTCTTCCAAGTCCAATTTGATATTGACGTGATTGCAACTTGGAGGCAAGGCCGCTATGGATGGAAGGAACGTTTTACAATTTGGTCATTTCCACTTTATTGAGCTCATTGTTGCAAATCAATTCAATAGTGCAACAAAATGGAGTTCGAAGTAGCTGCCATGTGAAAAGAGATTGATTGAAGAACTTTAGTGCGCATTTTGTGGTTAATAGAAATGAGTTACCTCATTCTAGAATTTTCTTGTTCTTTTAGCTCAGTACAAGTACTATTTTTTCCAAATATTGAAGTTAGTCCAATGAGCTTTACTGCCTTGTTATTACATGCCGGTGGGTACTCATGAATTGTGGGTGCTATTTTTGCAATGCATGTGGTCCTCGTCACAGTCAAGTGACTATCTATATTCTTGGTTGATTAATTTTAATGGCTGGCCGTATGCCCGTTACGGCCTTGTAACGGTCATGATTTTTTTTTTAAAGGGAGAAACTATATCGGCACCATATCAGACCATTATGGCTGTTACAGGCCTGTTAAGGGCCATTTTTTCAGAAAGGTTTACAGCCAGTATCGTATAACAGGTCCCACCATTAGCATCATGTAACTTTTTTTGAATACCACGTGTACAACAGATGCATCTTAAAAAAAACTGTACAACAGATGTGTTTATCATAAATAAAACACATGATGTAATGACATTCAGCCAGCTTTTCCCAATCACTTACACAGATGTAAGCTTTTGTGCATGGTCAAATTACAGCATATGAACATGTATCAAGCTGTTAGTTTTGGACAGAGATTGAATGACTGACAATGAATGGAAGGTTGGTGAAATTTTGCCACCCAATACTTCTCCTGGATACTGCTATGATGCCTTTTTTCACTGTGCTTTGGACACTCTGTGAGCTCTTTGTATTCATCCTATCGATTGAGGGCAAATGTCAAATATTATTCATTGGTTTAAGCAAGAATACCCTTGGCATACCATGGTGGATTTTGTGGACCATTTCAAGATGCTGGAGCTGGTTGGTTGTTAGCCAATCTCCTGTTTTCATTAGGAATGTAGTGATATAGCTGGCTAATTGGCTAACCTAGTACATGGGCCATGGCTGATGGCTTCTAGTCTTCTCTAACCATTCATCATCTTAAGAGGGATTATGCGATCTTCCCTTGGGTCTTCAAGGCCACATGGTTCAGTTACCCAGACCAATCGATCCAATGTGCTCAGCAGTGAATGGCAGGTGTCCAAGAAGTATCCTTGATGGGGCAATCCAAGCCCTTCTGATGGTGGTTTTCAGATAGATGGTCAAGAAAATAACCACAGCAATTCAATGACAAAGCCAAAGATTGGATGACTATTATCCTCCAAATTGGGAGATTTTTGTGCCATTTTCCATCCATGGTGGGTACCATCAAAGAAAAGTCTGGATCACCAAACCATGGGCCTACTCTCTCTCTCTCTCTCTCTATATATATATATATATATATATATATATATATATATATATATATCCTCTAGTAGAGGATCATCTAATACTCTTTGATTTGATGGCTTGTTCATTTGTGGGTGCCATGGGTGTTTGAGGAATGAGGTTTGCATCAAGTGCAATGTTTGCAATATCGATAATATCGGCCGATATTATCGGTATCGCAGGTCAACGATACAAAATCCATAGGGAATATCACTGGCTAGGGCAGATTCTTGCGTATCGATGATAATATTGCAATATATTTTTATGTATTGCAACGTATCGACGATATCTCGCGGCATTGCGAGTTATCAACATTTTTTTTTTCTTCTAATGGGTTGTACCATGTATCGATGATATTTGTCGATATCGACAAATATCATTGACACTTTCCAGGAACTAATGTTTAAAATATCGAAGATATCGGCCAATATATCCCACGATATATCCTGTATCCCACCCGTGCGATACAAAACGCATAGGTTATGCCAATATATTCCACACGTTTGATTTGATGAGCAATTTCAATTTCCGATCCTTTTTTTTGGTTGAAATCATGTTAAATAAATGTCAAGTTGTTACATATCCATTGGTTCTTCATCTTTTGCATGAAAAATCATGGAGTTGGAGATTTGATTTCGATATCCATTGGTTCTTCATGTTCTCCATTTTTTTTCTCTAAATTTTCCTTGAACCAGTTGTCAATTGAGACTAATTTCTAAGTATTTAGGAGTATTCGATGAAACGATCATTACATACACTATAATTTCAAAATTTGAGTGTACGTGGTCCGATTTGGGGAACATTGAAGAAAATTCGAAATTTCCCCAATTTCTCCCAAATTGCTTACAATGTTGCACTCCAAACATGAAATCAAGCATGTATGAGGGTTGATCTACTGATTCGTTCACTCCTCAATTTTTCAAAAATAAAAATCATTTTTTAATAAAAATTTATTAACATATTATTATTATTTTCCAAAATTTCCCTTAAACCAGCTGTCAACCGAGACATATTTTGAACTATTTCAGAGTGTTTGATGAAATGATCATCACATACACTCTAAATGTTATGCTTTCAATTTGAATATAATTGCATTAGTTCAGTCAGACAACACATAGCTTAGGACCCTATAAAAGGAAACCTATCATGTGGACTTCTTTTTTAAGATGTTATGATTTAAAAGTGTGTATTAAGGTCTTTTTTAACAATCATTAAAGTTTCATTGAAAAATTCAACCATTTTCCCAATGTTTTCCCCATGTTTCCCAAAAAGTGCGATAAATTACCTGATACAAGCGATATATCTCGTGCGATAATTGATACGTTTCTGTATCTCAAGGATGTGATACATAATGTGATACTGATATTTCAAACACTGCCAGGAACCACAAATGGACCTTTAAAAAACCTTCGAAATCCAATTTTTTCTCCAATTTTCTCTAGTGTTCTCTCGTCTAAGCTGTTTGTGGGTGGATTTTGTTCCACCTCTTGCTTGGATTTTGGAGAAAAAACCCACATTTGAAATCAAAATTAAGAATTTCTTGCATATGAGGCCGTTTCTCATTCGATGAGTTATTTTGTATTTTGATCCTTTTTTTTTTTTTTGTTTAAATCATATAAAATCAGGTGAAATCATAAGAAATTCTTCATTATTCATGTTTTGAATAGAAAATCAAGGATTTCAATATTCAATTTTGAGAATTGAGTGTAGGTGGCCCGATTTGGGGGAAATTGGAAAAGATTCAAAATTTCTCCAATTTCTCCCAAATTGCTTGTAATCTTACACTTTAAACATGAAATCAAAAATGTATGAGGCCCGATCTACTTATTTGTTAAGTTCTTGTCAAATTTCAGAAAAAAATTATTTTTAATTAAAAATAATAAAAAATTTCACTTCTAGCAGTGGCCAATTGAGTTCAATTTCAAAATTTCACTTCTAGCAGCGGCTTGATCTAATTTTTTTTTATTTTTTCAAAATTTCACTTCCAGCAGTGGTTGATCTACATTCATTTATTTTTTTCAAAATTTCACTTTAAACAGCAGCCAATTGAGTCCAATTTCAAAATATTTTGGAGTATTGATGAATTAATCATCAGATACATGCTCTAATTTCGAGATTTGAGTATAGGTGGCCCAATTTGTGAGAAATTGGGAAAAATTCAAAATTTCCCTAATTTCTCCCAAATTGGTTGCAATTTTGCACTCCAAACATGAAATCAAACTTGTATGAGGCCTGATCTATTGATTTGTTAAGTTTTGTCAAATTTTGAATTAAAAATTATTGAAATATATATATTTTCAAAATTTCACTTGTAGCAGCGGTTAATTGAGTCTATTTTCAAGGTATTTGAGTGTAGGTGGCCCGATTTGAGTGTAGGTGTCTTTGATGAATTGATCATCACATACACTCTAATTTCTAGATTTGAGTGTAGGTGGCCCGATTTGGGGGAAAATGGGGAAAATTTGAAATATCCCCAATTTCTCCCAAATTGCTTGCAATCTTGCTTTTGAATGAATTGGTTGTGTTTTCATACATGTCTTATTACGTTTATAAATGTTATGAATTCGATTTGAATATAGTTGGATTAGTTTAGTCAGACAATGCATAACTTAGAGTCCTATACAAAGGAAATCTATTTATGTGCACTTTTTTTGAAATGTTATGATTTCAAAGTGTGTATGAAGGTCTTTTTGAATAATCCCTGAAGTTTCATTGAAACTTTCAACCAATTTCCTAATGTTTCCCCATGTTTTCCAAAAAGTGCAATACATTACCCGATACAAACAATATATCCTATGCGATAACCGATACGCATCTATATCCCAAGGGTGCGATACGTAACGTGATACTGATACTGTGAACATTGATCAAGTGTGCTACTCTCACGTTGGGATTGAGTTCTAGGTGGAAGTTTTCTTCAGTCACAATCATATAAAAAGTTAAAAACCAAGCAATATAGATAGAAAACATTCATTGTGAAACAGTTATATGCTGAAAAGAGGTAACTGGACTACACTGTTGAACTCCTTAAACCAGATATTGTAGCAAACTTGAAAATCGAGGCGCCAGCAACTCCTCAGAAATTTGCCTTTCAGCCAGTTTTCTGCCCCAGTTTTGTTTTAATGATCTTCTTTGTTTTTTGGTTGCCCATATTTTCTTTCATTTTTTTTGTTTTGTTTAAGAGACGTTCCATTTGGTTTGACTTGATGCATTGCTCTCATATGTATGCTAATGATGTAGGTTAACAACCCCATTTTTGCACTGTGTAAAGCCGCAAGGTTTTTGATATACCCGACTGATGATGGTGAAATGGATCATTCAAGATTTGCACCCTCTACACCTTGTTTATCCCCTGAAACACGTGTAAAAGCAGTTGCAACGTTGTTGTGCTCACAAGAGTTCAGACTTTCCATTTCCACTGCAATCAAATCTATACCAGAAGGGCAAGCAAGTGGATGCATACGGCAATTAAAAATGGACATCACCGAATCTTTGGAATGGATGAAAATTAGTTGCTCGATCACTGTTGGAAAAGAACCGGCAGAAACAAATAGAAGTAGCAGCGGTGTGCTGGATTTAAGCTTGCGAGCTGAACTTTTAGGAAAAGGTTTATCTGAACTGTACACACTTATACTAGATTCTTCAACTGTCACAACTGGCAACAGCATTCTTGTTGGAAAATCAATAAAGGACGTGATGGCCACAATACAGGTGAGCTTGAGTAGTCTGGTGCAAAACCAATCAGACAATCTCAATGAGTTTGTTTTTGCCATTACAGGCAGGAGACTTTCCACTCATAAGATGCCTGAGCATGAAACCCATTCGATGATGGCAGAATGTCACATGTCCTTTGTTTTTGTGTTTTTCTTTCGCATTTACATGTCCTGCAGAAGCTTATACCGGCAGTCAATTAGCCTCATGCCACCAGATTTGTCAAAAAGGGCATCTGCAGCAATGGGGGATTTATTTACAGCATATTCTGGAAAGGATTGGATGGAGAGGACTGACTGGGTTGATGGAGGATATTTTTCATGGATAATCAAGCCGTCCACTTCTCTTATTGCCATTATACAGTCTATTTCAGACATTTTTCTTCAGGACAATTTTTCAGGCTATGGACCCTTGGTTTATACACTTCATGCTATGGCCTGCCAGAGGCTTGTTGATTTGAATAGGCAGATAAAAGCTTTCGAGTTCTTACAGGAGAGACATGCACGGTTTGCCCAAATACAGTTGCTGGATGATGCTGGCTTATGTGTGTCACGCAAAGGAATAAAAAAGTGGGGAAAACATATCTTAAACTCAAAGCAAGAGGCAGCAGATCTTACAAGTTTCATAACAGGCTATCTACCATTAATGTTTACAAAGAAACAGTCTACATCTGTTAATGGTGATTCCATTGGCATGGGTGAAGCGACACTGGGTACCTGTGAAGATGATGCGTGGGATTTTGGTGTTTCATCTGTGAATGAGAAGTCACTGCCTACTGCAATTTGGTGGTTGCTGTGCCAAAACACTGATGTTTGGTGTCCTCATGCAACTAAAAAGAATTTGAAGAAGTTCCTTTCACTTCTGTTCTATCATTGCTTGTCCTCTGTGAGTAGTTTTGGTAGTTGTGGAGAGCCGAATAAAGAAGAACCTGGCTGCCTGAGGAAAGTTACACCGCACTATATTTCAATAGAACTTCTTGGCGACACTGCACTTTATGAAGAAACAGTAAGAAACTAAGAATGTATTATGAATTTTTTGTTTCTTTCTCTTCCTCTCATTCTTGCGATCATCTGATTCTCAGATCTCTGCCAAGTGCGCACACACACACACCCCCCGATTCACCTGCAACTTTACACATGGTCACAGGTTCCAGCCTGCCACGTGTGGGAGATCCGAGATGTACGTGAGGTGGGCTGCACTGTACAGATGACCTGGCAAAGTAAGGCATGTCCAGTTGTCCACTCATCCAGCAGTTCACAAATGTATGTTGAATGTGGCCATTGACAATTTTTTAGAACTTTCTATTGTTTTCATAGACGTGTTGCTTGAATGAAGTGGAAATGGACTGATATTTGGGCCATTCCGTTTACGCGATAGGGCTCACCTGATGCATGTCTCAGATGTTCCACACATGTGCATGTTGGCACGTGCAGGTGTTGGCCTAGCAAAGCTCTAATTCTGGATTCTCTCTGCTTTCTGCTTCTTCCACAGTTGCAGATGTCTCCTGTGTGGCTGATATTTGCCAAATTTTTAATGCGTCATGTGATGTTTATATCATCTCCTTCCCTAGTTTCTTTGCAGGAATTTGACATCAAGGTTTTGCCGCATTCTGAAGAAATCGTTCTCACCTCTCTTTTTCCTTTCCTCTTCAAGCGATGTTGATTTTAATTCCTTGCCTGATTGGCCTGAGGTCTTAAGTATGCTTGAGAAAGCATCAGCAGTTGGTAGTACAAATGATACCCAACCCCATTCTGATGGTTGTTTAATGATGGAACTGGACCCCCTTCCACTGAATCTGCTTACTCTGGAAATCACAGCTTGTCAAAGTTTGCTTAATATCTTATGTTGGATGCCGCAAGGATATACAAATTCTCAATCTCATGTGGTTTATGCAACTTATGTTCTCAATATTGAAAGGTGAGTTTGGTTCTTCTCTTGAACTTTTTATTTCTTAGTACATGTTGTCTTGTACATTCCCCAAGAAGCTAATGTTTAGGCTGACACACTTGCTGAAGAAGGGTTTCTCAATCTTGTCTGTACAGGGTCTTGTGTATTTCTTTTAGTAAAGCTTTTTGTCAGCTATTAAAAAAGTGGCAGCTAGACTTTTTCATTAAAGAAAAAAAGAGCCGAGGAGCTCTACAATACAAAAGCAGATAATCAGAAATCATCCAACAAAGAGGGTAGAATCAGACCCCCATGACGAGGCAAAAGAAGTCCTTACAACTGTGGATAACTTTTAAAGCCTGCTCCCAAGAAATAGCCAGTTTGTGGCTCTCTCGAAGACCTGCCAAGGTCTGGAAGCATTGTGGAAGACTGTTATTCCACTCTTTCCAAGCATGCCAAAAGACAAACCCACCATGGAGTTCTCCTTTTTTCCTTTGCAATTTCCCTTCTAGGCTGAGAGGTAGCTAGAAATGGTCTTTGCCATCACCCATTGGATCTCACAGAGCCGAGTAAACTGCCACCAAATACCCTCCACAAAATCACAATGAACGAAAAGATGATTGACTGATTCACCATCTTTAAGGCAACAGATACATCCATTAGGGTACCCAATTCCTGCTCCTCAATAGATTGACAGTAAGCACACAGATGCATTCATTAGGGTACCCAATTCCCGCTGCTCAAGAGATTGACGGTAAGCACTGTATCTCTCCCAACAAGCCAGCCAAAGCAGTTACCACTGGAGGGGCAGGGATGCTCTAAATGAATGCTGACAGAGTTTGCATCACCATGTTTTGAACGGTGATAAGGTTCACATACAGAGATTTGACAAAAAAAGTGCTGTTGTTTGTTGTAGTCCATCTCCATGTGTCTCTCACACCCTCTCTAGGTGTCAAACCAAACAAGAAACTCGGCGTAATTGTGAAGTCCGCAATTTCCTCATTGGAGAGATCCCTACGAATCAAGGAGGCCAAATCCCTTGGCCCCCTGTTCTGCAGAAAACCTGTGACGGCGGGTATCCCTTTCAGCAATTATTGAATGAAGGCAAGGAAACCTTTTGACTGAATGACCTTGACGCATTCCAGGCATCCTCCCAAAACCTTAATTGCACACCATTACCCAAAATGCCTTCCACTGACACAGCAAAATCAGCTTTGATTTCCTTGACACCTTTCCATATATTAGGAAGCCCTACAAAGAGGAGATTCTAGGATACAGCTGCCCTTCTCCCTTCCATGCTTGCACCGAATCATCCTCCCCCGTAATCCTTCCTTTTCCATTCCAAAACACCAAAGCCATATTCATCAGTTTTGCACTGCATTCTGATATTGTGTTTGCATCGGTCTATTATTATTATAATTTATTTTTGAGATTTTTACATATAAATATGTAGAATACACTATTTTTTTGATTAGTGGTGAAACTTTTATTGATAAGCAGCAAAGAAATACAACAGAAAAAAACCATAAAAAGCACAGGTAGTCAATGACTCTGCAAGATGAATAAAAATAAAATCAAATCGACCGCATGGGAAGCCTCTTAAGAATCACTGACAACCTCTGTAGGCCCTGAGACCCATAACTCATTGCAATTTACCCCTTCCTTGACAAGCCTGTCTGCCTAGTCATTCGCTGATCGATGCGTATGATGCATTAATGACGCCAGGGGAGCAGCAATATCTCTAGCCTTGTCCAAGTACCCTGCAACCCTCCAAGGTTAATTCCCAGATATCAGCCTTCTACTGATACAAAATGAATCCCCTTCCACCATCAAGGGCCTCCACCTATTCATTGCTGCCAATTTCAGCCCTTGGAGTAACGCTGCTGCTTCAGCAGAATCGGAATCATTGAAACCAGATGGTCCAGAGAACACGACCAGAGCTTCCTCGATGCTATTTCTGATGGCACCTCCAGTGCCAGTAGGGCCTCGGTTCCCGATTGAGCAGCTGTCGAAATTAAGCTTAAAGTGGCTTTCTGGAGGGTGCTGCCATCTTATCAACAACTTGGCTGACCTCTTATTGCTACCCATAGCTTCATCCCACTTTGTGTACAGGAGAGAAATTGGGATGGTTTTTAACTGCTTCACTTGTTTACCCCAAATCATGTGAGGGAGGAGATCTTATTGAATAACACAGAATTTCTAGCATCATGGAAAATCCTTGTATTTTGTTCCAGCCACAAACACCAAATCAGAGCCTTCATTTTGAGCTTCCACATAATTCGGTGTATGCTGCTCCATGCCTTCTTCCAGCTTGCTTGCAAACAGGTCTGGTTGACTCAGGCATTACCAACTCTATTCCGAATTTGGCCTTAACTGCTGACCAGATTTTGCGGCCTTAAGTACAATATACTATTAAAAACAATATTTCATTACTTTAAATATATGTGAAGATGTCTCGGTGATTATGGCTTTTAGAAGTCACAATTCTGAGTCTTTTGACAACCTGTATCTTTATCCAGTGTTGAGATGTATCCTTGTCCAAGGTACACAACTCTACAGATAAATAAACATGGCAAGTTCATGATTGGTTGAAAAAAAAAAAAGGATGTTTGCACACCTTGTGTGCACCCTTCTCCACTCTCAGAACACATGCCAATCTGACTAGTGTGGTACATCTGACAGGGGCATGATGTGGCCTGCACCATGAAGATGACCATAGACTGAAATCAGGCCATCTGGTCATCGTGCAGGCCACATATTTAAACAATGTAGTCTCATACTCGTTAAATGAGCTGGTAGAGACAGTATAGTGTGTGAGTGATCCAGGGTTCAATCTCTGGTAATGTTACCTTTAAAAAAGAAAAAAAAAGTAGGCTATTGGTAAGTCTTTTTAAGCTGTCCTCTTCTTGTATTGGGCTGGCCCATCTGATGAGTGGACTAGCCTGATTTTTGTGCATGGGGGCTACAATATGCACTGATCAGGTCATGCACCAGTAAGATTCCCACATGCTTGCAAAGTAGGCAGTTCTGGGGCTAGCAAACCTAAAGAATAAAAATCACACACACACACACATTGAAAGATGATGATTTTATTAGATTAAAGGCTGAAACCTAAAGAATACAAATCTATTTTTAATGAAAGATCTAGATATTACAAATCAGACCAAAACAGGAAAGGAGCTACTTTCACCTAATACATTTGATGCTGTCACCCATCCCATTACATTTAACTTGGCCCTAATGAACACATCCAAAATCCTCCCACTCCAATTCTTGAAACATCGACTGTTCCTTTTTGACCAAAGGAACCAGATTCTGGTCAGCATGGAAAGCCTCTAGATTGCCTTCCCAACCTTAACCCGATCTCCCCCATGCCAAGCCAAAAGAAAATGCTCTCTGATGAAATCATTTATTGTTGGCAGAAGAAACAAATATAAAAATCAACTCTTGGATCTATTGGTAAATTTGGACCCGGAAACATATCCTCTGTCTTTCAAGTAATTTAAAGCATGTATCCATCTTAAAGGGCAGAACAACTTCTCCATAACATTCACCACCAATTTTCTTTTCCAGATCCTTCTTTCGTTCTTTTATATTTCTTCATGCTAATGGAGAAAGAAATCTCAGAAAATGATGAATGGGTTGGTTGCCTTTGAGAATGAAAGCTTTTCACTGATGCAGCACCAATGACTGATGATGTGGTCTACTAGCAGCTATTTACTGTTTGACAACGAGTCAGTGATTTGTCTTGCCAAATCAACTTGCTTCCATTCTTAACTCTACTAATTTTGTTGTTCTTGACATTTTTATATGTGTTTTTTGCCTGTTTGCCGAAGCTCTGTTGAAGCATAATCTGGATTATTTTTATGTAGTTCTATGTCATGTGTACTTTCCTTTTTTTTTGAGAGATGAAATAACTTTATTAGGGTTGAAGCCAAAGAAGCAACAAGAATCAAAGAAAAGAAAAACTATACAAACCCACCCAGCTATACCCACAGCAAACTACAAAAAAACCACACAGAGAAGGCCTAAGAAAACTCCACCCTGAAAAATCTCCCCTATGCAGGCCTTAAAGAGACCCATTCCGAAATACAAACTAATACCCAACTAACAAATAAAATAAAAACTATACAAACCCCACCCAGCAGCCTACCCACAGCTGACTACAAAAAACAATCACACAGAGAAGGCAAAAGAAAACCCTGCCCCTGAAAAATCTCCCCTATGCAGGCCTCAAAGAGACCCACTCCGAAATACAAACTAGGACCCAACTAAGGACTCCCCAAGCTAAATGATTCTTGTTTTTAAAAGTGCGGCACTTTCTTTTGAACCAAATCAACCAAAGAAACAGCAGAAGCGTCAATCTCCACTGCGAGCCCCTAAGGAGCCCCCATCACTCCCATACCAAGCTCCGAACAAGGATTCAGTCAACCCTGACATCACCCTGGAAATGTTTGCCTCTCTAAGAATTCCAGACCAAACAGCCCTGGTGAACGCACAGTGAATGAACTGATTAATCAAGATTGTGATTATTGATGACATCTAAGGGTGTGTTTGGTTACACAAAATACCATGAAGTTTTCATGATACCTTGCACCAAATTAGACTGGTTAATCATGTAATTTCATGATATTTGGTGCAGCCAAACACACCCTAAATCATTAATATCTTCAGTAAATTGTTTTTGTTGTCAACTTCTGTCCTTTCTTGATTCGTGGCTTCACTCAATCAGTTACAATATTTATTTCCAACTGGTCATAATGTGCACTTTAATTTATGCTAGACGGTACGTTAGGTAGTTTACTCTACCCAATAATTTTCTTGAAGTGCGAAGTCGTGCTTGTATTAGTATTACCTTATACTCATGACCCATGCACTGTCTCCTTATCCAGGTTACTTAGAACATCTAACCTCTGATTTGTTCTCTAGGTAAATAAAGAGAGAATATAAAAAAGGAAATATCAAAGTAGCTATTTAGATCCCCAAATTTCATCTGTAATGTTGGATCTTGTGCAGCTGTAGGAGCAGACATCTTGGCCCTGAAAGCCTCGTCAAACTAGTGCCAGTTCTCAAAATCTCCCTCAAAAGCTTTAAATATTTAGGGGAAATAAGATTCCTGCAGCTAGTGAGAGCCACAAAACAAAGTTTGTGGGCCCCACACCAAATTTGCTTGGGTTCACCCAATTACTTGAGTATTTGAAGAGAACATAGGTTAGGGTTTAGGCCTGTTGTTTGGGGTTGGGTTGGCTTAGATTTTGGGTTGATTTAGGTTGGTACTTGCAAATTCCCACAACAACAATGGTAAATGAGACCCCCTTTTCAACGATTAATCGAGGCAATGGTCAGGGTTTCACAGGAGGTGGTGTGTCTACATGCACAAAGCCGTGTTAGGTTTCCTTCGTCCCGAGCTTCGATCAATGAGGCTATCTCACCTGACATCAATCATCACCCATGCAACCTTGAGGAACTCTAAGAAACTGATGCAAGACATGAAAATTAAATATGATACGCAAGATTTCGGGCTTTAGATCATACTAATTTAGAAACAATCACAAAAATTCCATATCCCACATAAAGTCAAGCATTTAAAAAGGGGAATCTACGAGAGTCTATGCTTACACATGTTATGGTTGGATCAATTAAAAATTATAGACCAAATAATGCTCAAAGGAGACTAGATTCATCCACACATGCAAAAGATTATTCCCCAATCCAAGGGATTCACATTTAATTCAGGAAAACATAGGGTTGCAAAAGTGGAATAGAACTTGGGATTTATGATTATCTAGGTTTAGGGTTAGAGAAATAAGGCGAGAGAGGAGTGAAATAGAGGAGAGAGACGAACCCGAGATGTTCCACACGTGTGGACAGCGGTTGGGTCCAGATGCACGTGCGTGGGATCTTGCCTGCACATGTGTGGGGCACACGAACCTAAAAAGGAAAAGCTTGGGTCTCGTTGGCCAGGGGTGGGCCACCCATACACCAAATCTCAGGCTGATCGGACGTCCGGTTTGTGTATGGTGCTCCGCCGAAGTTTCAACCCTCCTGTAGGGCCTGATTCTGCAAATCTGTTGTAGAGGAAGGATTGGTTGCAAAATGGGGTGGATTTGGAGAGTTGATGGCTGTGGGAGATGATGAATATAGAGGGTAGGAGGTGGGGCGATTTGGGATGGGTGTGGCTTCACACCCTTCGAAGAAGAGAGGGTTTCGCACCCAATTAGATTTCTACAACTTAGAGAATTAGAGAAGTAGAAAAACGTAGAATTTTATTCATAATCTTCAATGAGAAAAAACCTACAACGGGTTCCCTATTTATAAGAAAACCCTATACCCCAAAAGCCGCGCCATGTGCGCACACTATTACTTAGAGACGAAGTAACAAAAATAACTAATCAATGCAATCTAAATTGTTCATGATGTTCCTTATAACAATAATAGCCAAAATCCAAAGTCCTAGATTATCTAGGGTAGTGGGTCACGATCATGAGATCCAATGGTGGGATCCACATGATGATCGGGTCCACTCCAAGGAACCATAGCACAGCCCTCTAAATAGGAGGCCCTCCATGGATGTCGTCATCGATCCAGATCGATGGTGGGGCCCTCCTCCTCCTTGCATACGTGCGCAAGGGTGCATGCGTGTGCGCATGATGTCCCCATCAGAGACCCACCAAATGTTCATTGCAAAAGGATGGTGGTGTATAAGCAAATGGTTGACGGTTTCCTCATTCCTCATGCATAAGCATCAGCCATTTGTACTAAACATCCCTATATTTTTCAAGTGTTCAATGGTAAGAACACCATCTTTGCCAACTAACGGCCCAAACATTGTTTCTAGTGGTATTTCTATTATTAGGTCTTGAAATAGTTGTTTGTGTGGATAGCTTTCTAGTGATATGGGAACTATGGTTCTATCAGTCCATATACTTTCCTTGGGAAATATGCAAGTCAAAATTTTGTTACCGTAAATGGTAGTTTATTGGTGTCTCTACATGAAATCATTGTAGATGAAAATTTCTCATGCATCACAATCCAAGGTGTGCCCATCAAATGGGCTGTTCAGACTAGTGATAGAACATAAATGATGCACCATAATATCGTGCGAGTTGCATTGTATACCTAGCCAACTTCATGCTGATTCTTGATTTGAGGATCTTCATTGTCATCTTTATTATCACATATGTTTCTTATTCTACACATATGCTAGGGACATCTGTGAGAATGAATATCATAAAAGAAAAACCACAAAAATACATGCGTAAACAGGCAAGAGATCCACTTCAGTTTGATGTGCGATAATTTGACCATCTCCGTATTTTGTCAATGCTAATGGGTCTTGAAAGTACATGGTGTTTGAAAGTCTTTCTTTCTAATTTTTCTTTTTAAATCCTTTCATTGTAAGAATTCAATACTCTTTGTTTCCAGGCTTGTGGTTACCAGTTTGTTAAGTTGCCAAGGTGAATTATTTGCTGGCAGTCATTATGAGTTCTTCAAATTATTTGTGTCTTGTCGGCGGGCCTTGAGATATCTAGCAATGGATTCAGATGAGGGGAAGCTGGAGGACAGGCAATCCTCACTTATAGAGATACTGTTTGGGAGTACGTTTTCTGCTTTATGGCTTTTGAAATCAGTCTCTGAGGTGGTTGGATTGTTGCATTCATTTTCTGGAGAGGAGCATTGTAGGCAGGTGAAAGATATGATCTTCTCATTGATGGATCATACCTCGAATATATTTTTAACATTGAATGAAGGCCAAATGAGGGTCGCAATCCAGTCCCAAGAATACAAACAAAGCCTTAGTGAAGAATTACCGATTCAGAACCAGGGGAATGAGCAGGATAATGTAATTGCAGCTGATCTGGATTCCAATTCTTCTGAACATTTTAATGCCTGGAAATGCTTGGAACTTGTTGCTGAAACTTTGAAAGAGCAAGCAAGAAGCCTACTTGATACTAAATTCATAGGTGGCATAAATGCAAGTAATTGGAACAAACTATCTTCCTTGATCTCTTGTTTCCAAGGTTTCTTATGGGGCATTGCTTCTGCCTTAATTGAAGTAGATGAGGCAAAAGGACACTCGCCCAAATGGAGCCTTGGCAATGTTTCTGAATTTATTCTCTGTATAAATGTGTTTGAGGATTTCGTAAATGTTTGCTTGAACACGTTGCTTGTAGATGAAAGTTCAGCATCCGAGAGTTTATGTGCTTCTTGTAGACCCCCTGATATTGATTGCATGAACAAAGCCTTGAGCTTGCAGGTGACTTCAAGGACCACAGTCAAAAGTTCTGGTGGTGAATATGAGATTTCTCCTGGAAAACAGCCAGACATGGGCATGGCAGATGGAATGGATGACCACTCCGCATCTGATGCAGAGAATGAAAATGCCACAAATTCAGGAATTAAATTTACTAGAACTTTTAGCTCAAAGAAACAAAGGTTGAAGTCAGTGCTCACAAAGTGTGCTGTAAATGTTCTGAGTGAGGCTCACAAGATTGATTTATTTGAGTTACAACATTTGAACAGGCCTTTTTTGCAAATATTGTTGAAAGGTGAACATCCTGAAGTAGCGTTTTCACTCGGGCAGCTCTTCACCACATCTTCAGCTATTCTTAGGCTGAAGCATCTAATATCCTCCCCAAAGGTATTGAAACTGCAGATTGACTACAACAAATGTGTGTCAACCTCAATGGTTATTCTTATTGGAACTTCGCATTTTGTTCTATCGGAGTTTGCAGAAATGGTTGGGAGGCCACACCCATTCTCTTTGGTTTGGTTAGGTGGCATCATAAAATATCTGGAGGTTTTAGGTAGTTACTTTCCTTTAACCAATCCTGTCTTAACTAGAAATGTGTATTCCAAGCTGATAGATGTTCATTTAAGGGCTATAGGGAGATGTATTTCGTTACAAGGCAAATCAGCGACTCTAACATCACATGAGATAGAATCAAGCACCAAGACACTTCAAGCTCAAGAAGGATCATCTGACAATTGTGCACCCTCTCTTGGTCACAGGCACTACGGCATCAATGAATTTAAAGCTAGGCTTAGGTTGTCGTTTAAAATGTTCATCAGAAAACCCTTGGAGTTGCATCTTTTATCAGCAGTACAAGCTTTAGAAAGAGCCTTGGTCGGGGCGCAGGAAGGCTGCAATATGATGTATGGAATACATACTGGTGGTATAGATGGTGGAGAGGTTTCTTCTACGGTTGCGGCTGGAATCGACTGCTTGGATTTGGTTCTGGAATCTGTCTCAGGTACTTTAGATTATTAAAACTTGAGATTTGCTGAAGCAATTCACATGGGGAGAGAATGAAGAGGTGAATCAAGGCAAGGTGCCAACTCGTCACATGTGTGAGTGATCCGTGAGCATGCCTGGTCCAAAATCCTGGCTGGTCCTATCTGCTGGGCCATTCACATCTAATATAGGGGGTTGGTGATTTTCTTTCTGACCATCCATTTTTCTCATACGACTGTGGCCCACCTGCTGAGTGGATTGGCCTGATTTTGGGCCAGGGCATGTCTTGGCCCTCCCAATGATTGGCCGGATCTCTCACATGAGTGCGATGTTGGCAGTGGCATGCATGCTACAATTTGCCTCTTCATTTTCTCCATGCTAATTGTTGTACCATTTTTATTAGGCGTTTTTCCATATTTCTATGTCAATAATTGGGAATTTGCTATCTCAGCAGCCTCCTCCCCTGTTGTTTTTTTTCTTCTTTCTATTTAATATAATCTCGTTATCTTTTTTAAAAAATTAAAAAATAATTGGGAATTTTCTTTGTTACCTTTCAAGTAAAAAAGAAGGGGGGAATTTGCAAAAACTGCCAAAAAAAATCGAGCCCTTGTTAAAACAGAAGGTAATTTGTAGATACCCATATTGAAGCTGACGCCAGTTTATAACTTGAAAGGTTATTTATTTATTTATTTAAAATTTTAAATGAAATGACAAAAATCCCTCTCCCCCTAAGGGCATGTTTGATTTCGGATGAAATGGTAAATACCGTGTAAAAAAATAATGATTATTTCCCTGTGCATTTATATCATTCCTGATATGACTGCTTACTTTTTGACACAAAAATCAAGAATATTGCGAAATATCCGTGGGTCCTACTATGATGCATTTTGCTTATCCATACCATTCATCCATTATTCCAGTTGAATTTATAAGCATGACTAGAAAAATGAGGCATATCCAAAACTCAAGTGGACCATGTCATATGAAAAAGGAAATTGAATACTGACCGTTAAAAACTTTGTGGGGACACTATTTCTTTTGGCGTGGGCCACTTGGGTATTGGATCTACTTTATTTTTTGTCTCATGCTTCAAAATATTGTAGGAAAACAGATGGACGGAATGGATATATCATATGCATTATCACGGAATGGATATATCATATGCATTATCATGTAGTTCAAAAATTAAAATTACTTCTTTTGAACCAATTTCAAAGACACGATTTCCTATGAATTTTCAAACAAGTGAAACAGGGGTAATTACTGTTTACCGTGCATTTACCATTTCTTTGAAAAAACAAACAGGCCCTAAACTCCTCCGTCTCTGCAAGCCCAAAAATGCTCTCTTGTTTCACCAGAAGAAGAAGAAGAAGAAGAAACAGGTGGTTATTTGCAAATACCCTATTATTGAGGTGGGAATCTGTAAAAAGAAGAAATTAATGATCGTACCTTTCAAATGAAATGAAAAAAATGCCCCTCCCCCCAAATTCCTCTGTCTCTGCAAGCCCAAAGACGCTCTCTTGTTTTCCCAGAAGAAGAAGAAGAAGAAACAGGTCGTTATTTGCAAATACCCCATTATTGAGGTGGAAATCTGTAAAAAGAAGAAGATATGAACAATCATACCTTTCAAAAAAAAGAAGAAAAAGAAAAGAAAAATAAATATTAACAATCGCAGTAAATAGGCTATTCAGTGTGGCAAGGATTGGGTACGAAAGATCCTACATATCTAAACTCTCAGGATACAAAGAAGAAGAGGAAGTTAACAGTGTGGTTGTTTGCAAGAATTAACGATGTGGGTACTGATTTTATGCAAAATTATAAATTGCTAATATGAAAATACCCTATTATTGATATGGAAATCTGTAAAAAGAAGAAGAAATTAACTATCGTAATAACTGGGCTATTCAGTATTGCAAGGATCAGGTACGAAAGATCCTACAAATCTAAACTCTTAGGATATGGACAGGCAAGGATCATTGCTACTCATATGCAAATATCCTATTATTGAAGTGGAAATATGTAAAAATCATTTTTTCTTACAACTCTTGACCTCATTCAGAGCAGGGATGGTATTTACTTTCTTTACAAAATAAATGTTGTTACTCTGAGACTATGCTACCAATAAATATTGTTACTCTGGAACTATGATACCTTGGTATTGATACAGCTATTCAGTATGGATGATCGGGTATGAAAGATTCTATAAATCTGAACTCTCAGGATACGGATAGGCAAAGGATCATTGCTACTAATAAGTATGTTAATTTGACAAGTTGGATCTGTAGTGTATGGTTGACTATAATCCTTCATAATTGATAGGTCTAGAGTTCTCAGCCCAAGTAGAGCTGGAGTTCAAGTCACACTGAAGGGGGATCTCTTATCCTGAGTCTCCAAGTATCTGACCTGGATGCTCCTGTTTTTTGAAGGATCTGACTATTATAGCTCCGAAATAGTGATCAACTAACGAGTCCATGTCCAGTACTTTCTGAAAAGAAAAGTTTCATACCACTTTCTAAAGCTAAAAGGAGTTTTCGATATCAGTCATGTGGAGGAGACTTATCGGCATCTTGTGACTCAACTAGTGTGGTTGTACGCGTGGAGTGTTTACATTGTGGATCATATAGTTCTGGTTTCCTTGTATATATGTCTATTTCGGCTTCAGCCTTTGTTAATAAAATACATCCCATGTTTAAAAAAAATAAGATTTTAAGTGACCATTTCATCATATACAATGTGATTGAAGAGTTGCAATTTGTGTATCATTTACAATTTTCTGTTACTTGAACCATATTGGAAATTGGTTTTTCTGATTCTAGTAATACTTCCCAGGACACAGGCGTCTGAATATTGTTAAAAGACACATCCAAAGCTTGATTTCTGCTTTATTCAACATAGTTTTGCATCTCCAGAGTCCTCTTATCTTCTCTCAAGGGGAGTTGAACCATAATAAGAGTGAAACAAATCCTGATTCGGGGTCAGTTGTTCTTATGTGTGTTGAGGTACTAACTAAAGTTGCTGGAAGAAATTCTCTGTTTCAAATGGCACCATACCATGTGGGTCAGGCCTTGCATCTACCCACAACTCTTTTCAGACATTTCTGCCAGCTCACAGCTTCTCCAGATAGATCTCATTCTATGGTGTTCAACGCCAAAGAAGAAGTGCGACATGTGACGGGCATGCATCTGAATATTGTAGATCGTCAGTTTTCCATAGGTCTATATGCTGCATGCTGCAAATTATTGTATACAATTCTGAGGCATCAGAAAAGGTACTTATTATTTTTCCTCCTTTTCTTTCTTATTTTTTTGTAAAGAAGATATAGGATGCACATACACCTTATGTTTAGTACATGATTTTAAGCTAATACTTGTGGTGGAAATTTCTATTCATGGGAATCTCGAGAAACTATTTTTTTGTTCTATATACACAGGTAGTTCAATTGTTGAAAATTGCCGTTTGGGACACATAAATTGTATTGGCATCTTCTAGTTGATTATGGAAAAAGTTCAAAAACACCTCTTTCAATGTGATTCGCTCATGTTCTATTTACATTTTCAGACTTTTTGTGTATTGTGTTAAGACTTAAGATACAAGTTTTGATACAATTACAGTATGTGTATATGTGCATTTACACATTGAATTTTCCATAAGTACCAGGTCCAGGAACATTGCGCCAATTTTGTTTGTTACTGTGGTTGGGTGCTCACTTGTGGTTTATAATTTTTTTTAGGTGCCTAGAGAATCTAAGTCAGTGGGTTCAGTTCACAGTTAGTTCAGTCACTTTACAGAAATTGTCTGATTTGCTGATAACTTCTATTCCTTCCAGGCTTTACTTTATGAGGAATGATTTGAATTTCTGTTGTATTCTGACATTCAAAGTACCTCACTCACATTCAGTGGAATGTTAGATCTGGATGATTTTGGATATCATAGCTTACTGTCAATGGTCAATGCTTACAAAAACAGTTAGTGGTAATGGCCTGCACTTTGATGTGTGTTTGCAAATACTTCTCAGTACCAATGTTTTCTATATCATCATCGCGTAATGTATCACACCATTGGGATACTGATACATACCATTTATCGCATGGGATATATCGGTTGTATCTAGTAATGTATCGCTGTTGTTGGGAAACATGGGGAAATTGGTTGAATTTTTCAATGAAACTTTAGGGATCGTTTAAAAAGATATCAATACACTTAGAAATCAAAACATCACAAAAAATAAGTTAACATAATTGGTTTCCTTTGTATGGGGTCTTAATCTAGTGCTAACCGATGCAAGCATATTCAAAGTATATTCATATAATTTATAAATGCAAGAAGACATATATGGAAACACAAGCAATACATTCAATAGCAAAAGAAGAAGTAGAAAACTAGAAATATACCTATGAATTATGTGTGTGGCTATGGCTTAGACCCATATAGATCCACACAGAGGCTCAAAATCATCATCTCCATTTGGAAGAGTTTGGGCATAGTATTGCTGCTCCACAAACCAACAATATTATGTCCAGGACATGGTAGAATGATACTAGTGAAGATACTCTTTAACACAACGCTGGTACTCATTCTCTTCGATTTGAGAAAAATTGGGAAAATTTTGATTTTATCCAATTTTCCGCAAATCGGCACATCTTTCCCTAAATCCCAAAATTAGAGTATATGTAATGATGATTTCATCAAACACTTGCCACTGGTTGAAGTGGAATTTTGAAAAAAAATATTTTAAAACATTTTTAATTATTTTTTATTAAACCTTTTTTTCTAAAAAAATCCCAAATTACCAAGAATCACTAGATCGAGTTACATACATGTTTGATTTTGTGTTTGGACATATTTGCGAGAAATTGGAAAATTTCGATTTTCCCAATTTTCCGTAACTTGGCCCATCTCCCCCAAATCTTGAAATCGAAGTTCAAATCCATGATTTTCATGCAAAACATGAGAAACTTGGATATGTGACCATTTGACACTAATTTAATGGATTGAAAATTTAAAAGGCTTATTGGATCGAACATGTGGGATATGTAATGCGGGGGCATTTTCACACCGGGCTCGAGTGGGGTGGCTTGTGAGATGCGGGGGCACACTCGGGGTGGGCGGCCTGTGTGAGGCAGGTGGCTCGTGTGATGCGGGCCCCACCCGTGTGACTCGGGTGGCTCGTGTGAGGCGGTACCCATGTGATTTGGGGCCCACGAGGGGGGTTCGACCGAGGGCCTAACCCCTGAGATGTGAGGCCTGGGCAATAAGATAAAGGGATTAATTCGCCATACTCTAACAGTTCGAGCTTTTCGAGCAAGTGGTTAATTGTCCTACATCAATATGCGACACTACTCGTGCATTTCATATTGCATAGGTGAGATACAAGATATATTGTGGGATATATCGACCGATATCGCTGATACTGAAAGCATTGTTTAGTACTCATCATGGTAAATGCGACATGCACGCATTCCAAGGCAGACTTTCAAAATCAAGGTTCCCATTTTGTTTTTAATGGATCATGACCTAACAATCACATTGATTAGATGATCATTACCACCTTATTTCACCTGTTGAATTTGGACCATACTATATTTTCGTTTGACCATTTGGTGGCCTCTAGATATTTAAGGTCTTGTGATCAATGCCATAGTCATCCCATGCTATATCACAATGGTTGCACAATTTTGATGTCTCCATTCCTTTACATGCATGTGTACCATGGGTGCTTTACCACAAGATGATACTCTGGCAAAAGCACATTGGAGTCTAGCTCAGTAGTAATAATAATCTGAGGTAGACTTGGATTTCGAATAGGCCATGTGTTGGAAAGTGAGAAGTGCCAACAAACCCCTCGTGCAAATTTCAAACATCATATTGTAGAATTAGAACACATCCTAGCTTCAAGTTATTACCTACACTAACATTGAATTTCTCATCACCAGGTAGACTAAGATGGTGTAGAGTCAGAGAAGAATTGTTTTTACCTTGGAGTTATAAAGTGTGCTAGCTACTACTTGCTATGTGTAATAGGTTGATAACCAAAGATGTTTGCTTCTTAATGCAAGAGCATTTTCACATCGGGCTTGAGTGGGGTGACCTGTGGGATGCAGGGGCACACTCGGGATGGGCAGCCCATGAGAGGTGGGTGGCTCGTGTGAGGCGGAACCCATGTGATGTGGGGCCCACGAGGGGGGTTTGATTGAGGACCTAACCCATGGAATGTGAGGCTTGGGCTATGAGATAAAGGGATTGATTCGCCATACTCTACTAGTTCAAGCTTTTAGAGCAAGTGGTTAGTTGTCCTGAATCAAAGGCTACCAGAGCGAGAGATCTAGTGTTCGAGACTCCTCACTGCGGCTCGTGTGAGGTGTGCCCCACCTGTATGAGGTAGAATGATGCAGGACAATTAATCACTTGCTCTAAAAGCTCGAACTGATAGAGCATGGCGAATCAATTCCTTTATCTCATAGCCCACGCCTCAAATCCATGGGTTAGGTCCTCGGCCGAACCCTCCTTGTGGGCCTCAAATCCATGGGTTCCGTCCCCTCGTGGGCCCCAAATCCATGGGCTTCGCCTCACACGAGTCACCCGCCTCACATGGGCCCCAAATCCATGGGTTATGAGGGCCACCCACCTTGAGCGTGCCCTTGTATCTCACATGCCACCACACTCGAGCTCGGTATGAAAATGGCCCCGCATTACGGAACCTATGTGATGTGGGGCCCATGAGGGGAGGTTTTGGCCGAGGACATAGCCCATGGGATATGGGGCTTGGGTTATGAGATAAAGGGATTGAATCACTACACTCTATCAGTTCGAGCTTTTGGAGCGAATGGTTAGTTGTCCTGTATTAAAGATTAATGCAGGGCCACACCGGGCTCGATTTGGGTGGCTTGTAGGATGCAGGGGCACACTCGGGGTGCGCAGCCCGTGTAAGGCGGGTGGCTCATGTGAGGCGGAACCCATGTGATGTCGGTCCCACGAGGGGGGTTCGGCCGAGGACCTAACCCATGGGATGTGGGGCCTAGGCTATGAGATAACGGGATTGATTCGCTACGCTCTATCGGTTCTAGCTTTTAGAACAAGTGGTTAGTTGCACTGTTTGAATTATTTTCAATATTATCGAAATATCTCTGATATTATCATTATCTCTATTTTGGTGATACCAATAACACCGGTAGCGATACCGATAACACTAGTAGTATTAGAAATTCCAGACATTAGCAATGTATCGCTAAGTATCGCCAACGTATCGATGTTGCTAATATTTTCAATTGTGTAAATTCCAGGCATCGCTTGTACTGCCAATGTATCGATATCACCAATGTATCGCCAATATTTTCGACAATGTAATGACGCTTGTATTACAAGTGTATCAGTGATATTTTAATAATATCACCAATGTAGAGATCACAAAAAGTTTGTTTATTAAAAAAAATATTTATTTCAAACTTTTTTTTGAGCATATTGTTGTATGCACTTTTCAATTCGTCGTTGCTAATATTGATAATATCTCAATATTATCGTTATTACAACATGCTCGATATTAAGACCACGATCTTTCGTTTTCTTTCCAGTTGTTGGTGATTTCTTGGCAAAATATTGTGAGTTATTGATATTCTGCAATATCGGTGGAAGTTTGGATGGTTAGATGGGATCGATGGGATGGTTAGACTGTTTCTTATGACGACACATACTTTTAAGCCCCCATTAAATGGAAACTCATTGTGTATATATTCTTTTTGCAAATTTTTTATTTCTAAATATGCAAATATGTGTATTTTAACATCTTTTGAAGTTTCATTGAAAATTCTACCATTATCCCATGTTTTTGCGCATTTCTAGTTATCAGCGATATTATTGATGATATCAATATTGTTTCCGTGTCCCTGACAAATGAAACTTGTAGTGATACCAATACTTAGAACACTGGTTAGTTGTCTTGCATGAAAGTGGTATCAGAGCGGGGGGTATCGTGTTTGAGACTCCTCACCGGGGTTGATTAATGCAGGGGCATTTTCACATCGGGCTTGAGAGGGGTGGCATGTGGGATGCAGGGGCACACTCGGGGTGGCGGCCCGTGAGAGGTGGGTGACTCATGTGAGGCGGAACCCATGTGATGTGGGGCCCATAAGGGGGGTTCGACCGAGGACCTAACCCATGAGATAAATGGATTGATTCGCCACGCTCTATTAGTTTCAGCTTTTAGAGTAAGTAGTTGGTTGTCCCGCATTTCTCCATCATGGAATGCCATGTTTTGGATCACACATTGAAACTTGTCTTTAGTTTGATACTCTACAGATTTGAGCTGATTCTAATTGGGTGTTATTTTTTCCTAGCCCACTTTCTATCTACATATTGAATCAATGGTCAAGTCTGACTTTGATCACCTCTCCCTGACCCGGCATTTCAATCAGCATTTGAATGCTTTGTCTTATCTGTCCTTCCATGGTTTTAGAATAGTAAATTTTTAAAACTTTAATTGAAAATCTGAAACTATAATTTCTCTTTAAAAACAAAAAAAAAAAGAAAAAAGAAACTAAAACCATAATGCATTTTGATGGTATTGCATGGCATTTTGATCCATTGTATGGAAGTTAATTTTCATTTGGTTCATATGTTCCACAGTTTTAAGCGGTTTCAACCAGACATCATTCAGTTCAAAAATAAATGTACTCTCTGTTTCTGCATTCCAGTCAAATGTAAAAGTGTTTAGTCTTGAGACATGTTTTGTTATTTTTAGTGATTCTGTCATTTTCTTATTGCGATTTATCAGTGCACTGTTGTTTTTCTTCATTATTTACCTTCGCACTTTGATCGCATGTGAATTAGATTTTGCTTCTTTTCTATTCTATAGAATTAGGTGATTATTTTCCAGCATTTCCATTTTCTGTAAAACTGAGTACTAAGCTCTGTTTTCCAAATTTGATTTGTACAATATAGCGAGTCGGAACGATGCATTGCTCTGCTTGAAGATTCAGTGCGCATTCTCCTTTATTGTTTGGAGGCGGTGGATGCCGGTTTTGTTAGCAAAAAGGGTTATTTTGTTTTGCAACTACAAGAAGGAATAAAGTGTGCTAGCTTTCTTAGGAGGATTTACGAAGAGGTTTGTTATGCTAGAAACATTCCACATCAAGTGAAATGCTTCTTCCTTGTTTACAAATCTTTAACATGAATCCCTTTTCTTGGTGTTGTTAAAGAATACTATTAATTTAGGTTTGGTGGGTTATGCCTGTATTTTACATTTTGCTTAACATTGGATTAACTTTATTACCCCTATTCCAATTTACGATGCTTGTCCTTTACATATCTTGAAGTCCTTGTTTCTCAATCATGTCATGATAATGATTCTAATGCTTTTAATGCTCTGTGTGTGCGCGTGCGTGTGCACCTGCGTGCAAGAATGAATCAATGAAATATTCATAGGTCAATCCTTGCATGTGCACCTGCGTGCAAGAATGAATCAATGAAATATTCATAGGTCAATCCTTGCATGAATATTTAAGTATCCAATTAGTACAACATTGATTCCTTCATATGTGTCAATTGGGCAAATACGTCCATGGCAAGGTATTCTTTAACAGTAAAGGTGGCTGTAACGGCCACCACCACTACCTTTACGATACGGGCTGTAATGGCCGTTGCAATCTCTCTCTCTCTCTCTCTCTCTCTCTCTCTGATATAGGCTGAAAAACCTATATCAGCCTCGTAATGGACCGTTATGAGCCATTACGGCCTTTACGGGGGACGTAACGGCTGTTGTAGGTCTCTCTCTCTCTTTTTTTTTTCCTGTAACGGCCGTTAAGGCTATTACGACCCCATAATGTGTAACGGTTGACACCATAACCTTAATGTAATTGCCTTTACGGCCATAACGGCACCCCATGGTCCATAGTGGCTAGGATGGATAGCTTGTATCCAAAAACTAGCATTTCACGCTACCAATCCTTCAGGACCCAAATTACTCAATTTTCGCCTATGTACGATTTGTGTCAATGGATTAATTCTATCCAAAACCAGAGATAAAGGGTCGTGCGTGGGTGGGTGTGGGTGGTGGAGCAGGCTGATTTTGTTCCTTTATTGACGAGTTCTCACTTCATCGCCTTAATCTAAGATGATTCCTTACATCAAAGATGTCAAGGTCTTTGGTGCAATCTTGGATTCTAAAGCATGAAAATCTCCTGTTCTTCTTTCTTTATCTGGCAGTGGGTGGATGGGTGTGGGTGTGTTCCCCTCACTGCCTTCTCAGTAATTCTTGTTGGTGGAACAGGCAGATTTATTACTTTATTGTCGAGTTCTCACTTCATCATCTTCATCTAAGATGATTCCTCATGATCAAAGATGTCAAAGTCTTTGTGCAATCTTGGATTCCGAAGCATGAAAATCTCGTTCTTACTTCCTCCTTCAGTTGGTGGGTGGGTGGCTATGTGTGGGTGTGTTCCTCTCACTGCCTTCTCAGTAGTTCTTGTTGGTGGAGCAGGCAGATTTGTTCCTTTATTGATGAGTTCTCACTTAATCTTTATCTAAGATGATTCCTCATGATCAAAGATGTCAAGTTCTTTATGCAATCTTGGATTCTCAAGCATGACAATGTCTTGTTCCTACTTCCTTGAGCTGGTGCTATGTAAATTCTGTTTTCAGAATCACCACTTGTCTTGCAGCTTACGGTCATTGCCAAAAGCGTTTGCCGTTGCATGTAGGCCTATACGGGATATTTTCTTGCCAAAGATGTATTTGCATCTCCTTCTGGGATCAACTGTACCAATTCTTGATGACTGATTCTCATATTTGCTTTGCTGGATTTATACTTAAGAAGTGCTTCATGTTGCAGGTCTTGCTTTGAGCTTCTGTCATTCTCTACCACAGTCATTTTGGTTGACACTGGAATTAGAGTAACAAAGTTTAATAAGCTTTCTTGTTTATCATTGATTTCACCAGAAGCTTTTGCTTCTTTCATTTTTCCAATTGTCAAGCTTTCTTGCTTGCTTATTGCTAAGTTTGTTATATTCATAAGAAAAAAAATGGTTGTTAGTTGAAAGATACTTTTGCATTATTTCTTTCTTCAGAACAAATGATTACATGCAGCCTCGTCTTTCTGCCAACATGTCGTGTAGGAAATCAGATTTGCACAATTGGTGTCCCCCACAGAAGATTATTGGGCACAAAAACCAGTCTGGCCCAATAATTAGGTGTGCAACATGTGTAAGCATTAGCTGTCAATTAATTTGATGGTTCGACCCTCTTGATAAGTGGGTAGCTTGATTTTGTGCGAGGTGGTTTTCATAGTATGGCCCATCTATGGCTATGATATTCTATACATGCGGTAAGTGGTAGGAAAGGCAGTGACACGGGAATGATTGAATTTGATTTTATCAGGCTAGTATAAGGTAGCATGAGAAGTTTCTTTTCGGCTCCTTGTGGTCGGTAAACAACTTCGAACTCCTGTGGGAGATCACCGCAGTCTCGAGGGGGGACCTCAAAGGGGAATCAACAGTGGGAGCAAGATACACAACATCAACATAGGGAGCTATCATGATCTCATTTGAGGCTACATGTTCGTGCTAAGTCCAGAAGGGGGAGATCGAGGAGGAGAACCAAAGGTCCATCGGGTGGGTGGCCAATTGGGAAGATTGGTGGTGCGAGAGAAAGTCTTCATACCAGTGGAGAAAGGGGTGTCAATTAGAATCGATGGAAGGAGAGGGTTGATGCTCTGTGCATTGTTGATCATTTGTCGAAGGGGCGGAGTGCTAGAAATAGCAAATCTAGAGGAGAAACCAAAAATATGATCGGGGGAGGTAAAAGGGTTTTCACGACGGGAATGGGTAGGAAAGGGGAAGAGAATGGTCGAAGTGGCACATCAATGGCCTGGTAAAGGGAATCAAGGCCTGGGGTTTATGGAGAAGCGGGCTCTGGAGGTTGTGAAGGGACTGGGGAGGATGCGCCAGGGCCTGGGATTGGGCTAGGGGAGAAAGCTCTAGTGCATGCGAAGGGTGTGCAACAATTAGGTCCTATTCCAGTTCTCCCCACTCTTTTCATTGAAAATTATCTGATGGGGTGGATGTAGCTCAACTTCCAGCGGGTTTTGGTAGGCTTGCAGTTGTCTCGGAGGTGGTTATGCCATGAAGGAAATGACAGAGATTGAACTGTTTGGAATTATGGCTTCATAACCAGATTTGAGGCGTATTGCATATATATACACTTTGGATATTGTAGGTTACAAGAGATTTGAATTTACAAACAAAGAAGGAAATAACAATCCTAAAAAACATTTGATTTGAAATTTAAAATACAAAAGAGTGACTGTAGATCAGGTTTGTTAAGGTTGTTGGAGAAGATCAAGGGATTTGACTGTCTTTATCAGTGATCTCAGTCAAAGTTACGGATGTTTTCTGCTTAACAAGAAAGATGCATGGGAGCTTCGAGGTTTTGCCTTTGTTAGGTTGGAAAAAGGCAGAGGAGGTGCTTGGTGTGATCAAATCGCTAAATGGCCATAAATATGATGGGATGAAACTTTAAGTCCAACGGGCGAAGCATGGCCCAAACTCTGTCAATCATTAGATTCCTAGGAAGGAGGAGAGAGAAGGGAAAGTAAGGGGTTGCTCTGATTGGTAACTCCTCTGGTGTTGGGGAGGAGGATAGTGAGAGAAGGGACCCCTTTCAGGGACACTGTCTTGCAGAAGCAGGGGGAGGTAGGTGCTGAGAAATTTGGGAAGTTTGAGTAGGAGAATTAGGGGAAGACACCAAATGAAGGAAATTCAAAAGATGTCGAAAGGGAAGTGGGGGGAGAGGTTAGATGGATTTGGAAGGAGGAAGTGGGGAAAAAGCTATTGGTGAGGTTTCATCCAGCTATAGTAGCAAATCACTCACTTTTCAGTTTTAAAGGCGGGATCTCTTCCTTCTTATTTGGGACTTCCTCTATGTGTTGGGAAGCCGGCTACTCATTTATGGGACAAGGCGATTGAACGGATTGAAGGCATTCTATCAAAGTGGAGAAGTCGCCACCTCTCCCTTGGAGGTAGATTATCTCTCATCAAATCGATGTTCTCTAGCATGCCACTATACTTTGAATCTCTGTTCAAATGGCCATCTCAAGTTTGGAAGAGACTAGACAAGCTTAGGAGAGATTTCCTTTGGAAAGGTGCTGAAGAAGGTAACAAATTTCATCTTTTGAGGTGGGAAGAAGTTTACAAATCTATTGAATGAGGGATGGGCTGGTTTGAAAGATATCTTAAGCATGAATAAGGCTCTCCTTGGGAAATGGCTTTGGCGCCTTGGCACAGAGGAAGGGCAACTATAGAGAGAAGTGATCGCTTCCAAATACAGGTCCAAGTGGTGTGATGGGAAACTAAGGAATCCACCCTTAGGGCATCTAACACTTGGAGGTCAATCATGGCCCTCAAGCTGGAGTTCAAAAAGGGGATATCCTTTTCTATCGGTGATGGGACATGAGTTAGTATTTGGAATGGTGTGTGGTGCGGCGACATTCCACTAGCTCTTATTTTTCCCAATTTGGCCTGTGTCGCTTCTTGTCCAAACATTATTGTGGCAGACTGTTTTATCCACGAATGGGTCTAACATCGTTTGGTGCCGAAAGGGAGTTGTTAGATCATGAGTTGGAAGAGCTTATTTGCCTATTTGACATGCTCCGTCCTATCTTGCCTTCATGGGATAAGGATGAGATGATTTGGAACGCTAATGACTTGGGGCGATTCATGGTGAAATCATTCTATAACATGATTCGGTCTCTAAATAGGAGGAGGGGATGCCGGGCATGCCTTTCATTTTTGGTACTATCCCATTCCCCCTAAAGCTGCGGCTTTTATAGGGCTTATGGGAAGGAAGAAGGTCCTCACAATCGACAATCTTCAAAAGAGGGCAATGGTAATTCCAAGTAGATGCTATCTTTGCAAATAAGATGAGGAGACTATCGATCATCTTGTTATATCTTGCCTGAGATGTTGGGTAGAATTGGGTGTAGTCTGAGATGAAGAACCTGGATATAGTGTGAGTTTGGCTAGGTTTTTCGGTGTTGGTCAACGACTCCCCTAAAGCTTTTTATTTTTGTTTTTGTTTTTTTTTTTAATTTTTTATAAATGCTCTAAGGGGTTGTGCCAAGGGGACCTGCTCTCTCCTCTCCTCGTTGTGGTGGTTGCCAAAGCTCTTGGGAGAATGCTGGAAAGGGGGTAGCAAAATGACTTGTTTCGGGGATTTAGTGTGGGAAGATGATCCACTCTGATCTCTCGTCTGTAGTACGCGGATGCTACACTTCTTGTTTGCGATGCTGATGGAGAAAAGATGGGTAACTTGTGGGCAATTATCTGCTTGTTTGAGGTCATTTAGGGTTTAAAGGTCAACATTACGAAAAAGCATCATGTTGGGCATTCATCTTTCTAGGGAGGAGGTTTCAAGGCTTTCAAGTGTGTTTGGATGTGAGGTGGGCTCTTTCCCTTCTTCCTATCTTGGTTTGCCATTGTGTATTGTCAAACCGATGAAGCATCTTTGGGATGTAGTTATTGAAAGATTTGAAAGAAAATTATCAAGGCGGAAATGCCGTTACCTTTCTCTTGGGGTGCATATTACTATAATTAAAGCGACCCTCTCAAATTTGCCAGTTTACTTGATGTCTCTATTCTAGTGTCCTAAGTCCATGCTAGCTAAGTTGGATAGGTTGCGGTGCAAGTTTCTTTGGCAAGGGGTGGAAGGTGGTTCAAAATTCCATTCGTTAAAATGGGTAGAAGTTTGTAAATCTTTTGAAGAAGGGCAGTGCTGGTATTAAAAATTTTGAGGTGATGAATATAGCTTTATTAGGTAAATGGCTATGGAGGTTTGGGTTGGAAGAGATTTTCATTATGGAGACCTATGATTGCTTTTAAATATGGTCGCGAGCTTGGGGGTTGGGGCACCAAAAAATCTTCCATTTATAGATTTCAAATCAAGCAACTTGCAATGTAGAGAGGTATTTTAGCCGTCAAATCAAGCTTTCAAATTGGGGTTGGTTTTTGCCTTGGGAATGGGGAGAGAATTCGTTTTTGGGAAGATATTTGGGTGGGTAATGTACCGTTGAAAATCTTGTTCTGTAACTTAGCTCACTTATCACTGGATCATAATATTCTCGTGGCACATCATGCTTCAACTTGTGGGTCTTCGGTCATTCGGGCTCCTTACCACCTCTCGTTTGGATGAATAAACAATGGAGTTAGTCTTGCTTCTTGCTCTCATTCAATTACATAACCCGATCAGTGGGGAAGTGACGATATGATGTGGAAAAAGGAGCCGTCAGGGCAATTTTTAGTTAGATCTTTTTATGCTTTGCTCAGTAAGTCTGATGCGGACGAGGAAGCTAAGAACATCAAGTTTGTTTGATCCTATGTGGCCCCTCCTAAAGTTGCAACCTTTTGTTGGCTTGCCGGGAGTGGAAGAGTATTAAGGGTAGATAATCTTCAAAAAAGAAGGATGTGTCTTCCCAATGTGTGTTTGTTATGCATGGCTGACTCTGAATCGATCAATCACCTAATTTTCCATTGCCCATTTACACACAAAATGCGGGCTGACGCCCTATCCAAATTCAAGGTCTAGCGGGTTATGCTGCGATCCTTGGGGTGTGTTTGGGCAGTGGGATTAGAAGGTATTAGGTGGGATGGGATTCATCTGGTCTTGTGCCAATTCCACTTCATGTTTGGGAAGAATGGAAAAGCTTGGAATTAGATCAGATGGAATTGCATTGGGTCTCGTGCCAATTTCACTTGATTTTAGCAAGTTGTGTGGGTCCCACCATGATGTGTGGGCTATATCCACACCGTCCACCTATTTTTCAAGATTATTTTAGAGCATGGGCCAAAAAATCAGGTAAATCTAAAGCTCAAGTGGACCCTACCATAGAAAGCAACGGGGATTGAATACTCAACATTGAAAACTTTTTGGGGCCACATGAGTTTTGGATCTACCTCATTTTTAGGCCCATGCCATAAAATGAGGTTACAAAATAAATGAACGGTTTAGATATAACACGTGTGTTATTCTCAATAATTTCAAATGATGGTGGGTATATCCATTCAATGTACCACCGTATTACCAACAAAGTATGGCATTAATCTTATCCCGTGGCAACAGGGGACAATCCCTACCATGGGTAATAATTATGTTTTTTGAATCCCATCCCACCTAATCCCTTCTAATCCCACCGCCCAAACCCGCCCTTAGGTGATATGTTAATGGCTTGGCACGGTGTTTCCATCGAAAAGGAGTTATAGGGCTTGTGGCGGTTGTGCTTGGTGGCCGTTCTGTGTGCGATTTGGGTGGAGAGAAATGGAAGATGCTTCTGGAATATCAGTCATAGTGTTGATTGGGTTGTTGGAAGATCATGGGGCTTTCTCCCGGAGTGGGGTTTAACGTTTTGTGGGTTATAGGGGCTTTTTGTTTTTCTATTTTTCATGATTGGTGGGCTGTTTTTGTTTCTTATATTATGTGTTACCTTTTGGTGCCTTTCTAATAAAATTTCATTGACTTCTCCAAAAAAAAGAAGAAGAAAAAAGGTCTCATGTAGAAACTGTAATTGCAGTAAGTACTAGCAGAAACATGCATACAAATTGCTGACTCCAGTCAGTGATTTTGACCTAAACTGATAAGAAAAGATGGAAGGATGGAGAATAGAAGGATGGAAGGATAGGTGGTTTGAGAGTGATTCAAGGGCTCTCTCTTCTCATCCTTGAATCAGCATTTTAGAGGAGAGCATCAATTATGGTGTTCCTTAATCCTATAGACTTTGGCATACTGTACATCATTGAAAAGCCTGTAGACCTGCCTTATCTATTCACCCAAATTGACCAAATACCTCTACTAACCAGTGGCATCCACTCTTGACCAAAATCCCATGCTAGTCTAAGAGGTGGATCACAAGATCTCAACTATTAGATATTCATCATGTGCAATAAAACAATTTAACAGTTAAAAGCAAAAGATCAATGGTTAAAACCTTCGGTTAGACCTTTAAAACCTTTAAAGCACCAAGTTTAGCAAGAATCCCACATGATGGATGGTCCGATCACTAAGATCTAACCCACAAATAAGTTCCATGAGGTAAGCCGTGGATCCCATGTTGGAACATTGTGGGCTCCTTATACTGAATCCTAATGCATGCACCCAACCACACCCAAACGTCAGTCATTTATGTAACCTCTCAGGGTGAGCTAAGCACATAACACTCTGACCACGGAGTCCCAACATGACTTCAGATTTAAGGACTAGTGATAGGTAGTGCATAATCAAGTCGATCCGATCTGGGCATGATGGCTCTCCTGGCCCAACGACTTTATGCGATCCTCCAATGCAAGTGCTTACCTAGGTCCAACCACAAGAACCTGCATACCATGAACACTTACACTCCTATGTGGGGTAGAGCCTTGGCACCAACTCATTGAGCCCGATGGTGGAGACATTCCATCTGAACTCGTTGTCGGTTCCCTCACATAGGATACCTTGATTGCTCAATCCTGCTACTTTGGTCATGGAATTTAGTGTAATGAGATCTATGAAACACAACTCTCCCTTGGCCAGTGACTGTTGTCTCCAAACTCATATTCCCCTGGGACAACAGTGGAACCCCTCCCTTATCCCATACATTACAGATAGTTCAGGCTCACACATTTAATTATGCATCCATGACCAAGACAAGCACACAGGGTCATCAACATAAATGATTATTGCAAATCATCATTGGGTTTCCAGCGTCTTCTATAACAGTTGACTGATTGTATCAATGTCGAAACACTTGTAAAGCTATTGAAATGATTTTCAACTTGCTCTGATCCCAAAGTTGATGCAAGGACAGATTTAGAATTTATTTGAGAGATTTTCTTAAACATCTCATGAATAAACTATTATTTGTATAAGTACTAGCAGAAACATGCAGAGCAGTAACAGATCCCTCATCTATATTTCTGACATGAACTAATAAGAAAAGATGAATGATGGGTGGGTGGGAAGGATTGGTGGTTTGCAGTTTGAAATCTCTTCAAATTTCCGAATCGATAGCTTGTATGGAGTCTCACCACAGGTTTGATGGAATCTCTCCCCCACCAAAACTCGAATGATCTCTCTCCGAGAAAATTTCAGCCATCTGAATAAGCTTGGAACAGAACTTCAAGGATAAACTTCTCATAGAGAAAGCCACACATGCTTTTGTTTTTGATAGATAGAAAATCATTAACGTGATTACATAGATACAGATTTTGTCATAAACCTTCTAATACTAGGAAAGCTATAACCGTGCAACAATCCGACACAAATAGAAACTAATGAAATTAGGCCTTCTGAGAAAATGCTAACTACAACAAGAGTTCTTTAGCACTCCTAATAGTACTGTATTGTATGAGATAACTAAACGGAATGGTACGGTAACTTTTCTGTTTATGAACATGATTTTGGTGCCCTGAATTACTTTTTTAAATTGCTAGTAATTCTCTACTCTTATTATTTATTCTCTACTCGTCTTATTTATTGCAGATAAGACAGCAGAAGGACATCCTTGGGAGGTATTCTTTTCATTTTCTCTCGAATTACATATCTATTTATTCAGGATATGGCCCTCTTAAAACAGGAATCAGAAGGTTGGTCTCTCTTTGCTATTTAATTTCATTATGACTATCTCAAGAGCTTGAATCTTATTACTTTTATCAGAAGCTTTCTTCACTTGGGTAAAACGTTTCCAAATAGTGCTGACATCTGAATTTCATGATGGCAGAGAAATAGATGAAGCTCTGAGACCGGGTCTGTATGCTTTAATCGATTCATGTTCAGCAGATGATCTTCAACAACTTCATGTTGTATTGGGAGGTAAGCAACTTTAAACTGATGTGGATAAGAGGAAAACATATGATGCTTTATCGAGGTTTGCTCAGCCCGACAAACTAAACAGTCAGTGCCCACCTAGTGATACAAATCTTTTGTACGGTGGGCTACATGGTGGATGAAAAAACCTTCCAAGTCCAATGATCTTATCTTCTCTGACTGGGCCCTATTAAATGTGGACCATTGGATGTAACTACACTTTCATCGGTTGGCTAGGATCATCTGATAGATCTCATGATGGGGCCCACCTTTTAAATTACTGAAAGGCAGACATATATCTATACCATTGTTTGGATGAACAAGAAAACATCAATTTTTTTAATCGGGCATTGTATAGTACCTATAAAAATTGTGGCAGGATAGATTTGGAATAATATATTCTTGCTGGAGCTTATTGCTTCTTTTTGTTTTGTAGAGGGTCCTTGCAGAAGCACTCTTGCAACTTTACAGCACGATTACAAATTGAATTTCCAATACCAAGGAAAAGTCTGATAGAGTTCTTTTCATTACTATTCAAGTTTGAAATCAAGATGGTCCTTTTTGGCCAGTGTCATGGCCTAACACAATGGAAGGACCTCAGATTGTCGAAGTTCACTTTGGATGGCATGCTCCAGCCTCAGATATGGGGCGGGCCATTTTTTACACCCAAAGCAAAAAAAGGTTAGGCTGCCCATACCATTCCTTTTCGACTTCATTTGCACTTGTGTCTGTCTTATCCAAGCACGCATCGTCCCATGGGCCCCACATGTAGAGATGGTTAGATGATTGGAATTATCCAACTGGGTGCTAATGTGGATGGGCCATGGTCCAAAAAATACTCCAAGTGGATGATTTTGACCATAGAATGGAGTTGAATGTGGAGAGTTATAATATACAATCAAATGGGCAAATCAATGTCCAGGAACAGCTATGGAGGCATGATTTTTGAACCACGGTCTATCTGCATTTAGCACCCACTAGGTGGACGACCCATTGGCAATGCATGCTGGACAAGAATGAGCAGTGGCTCTGCACATAACAGACTTGGAATGATTTTGACAAACAGAGTCTTTTGGAGATCAAATCGGTCTGGTTGTTTGCTACAAAGATCAAGTTAATTGAAGAGATGGACCATTAATGAGGAAAGTATAGCATGGAGGGGTTCTATCTGTTACAGTAAAAGCTTAGAACCGGTTAATCCTCGCAATTTTGTATCTGTACAATAAACATAAATATCTTTGCTTATGAATGCTGTTAAATATGCACACACCCTTCATCTCTTCCAAATTAAAATCAATCTTGTTGGCATTGTAAACGTGTTTTTGATTGTTACGGCATACCACATGAATTGTTTGGACAATAGGAAGAGTCAATTGCAATTGAGACGCAGGTGAAAGATGAAGTTTGGAGATATGCTAGCTAAAAGATTGGTCTGGTTCGCTCGTTGGATGGGTCACCCAACAATGAAAAAAAGAAAGGATGGCTAATAAATGACGACTGTTTATATCCCGTGACCTAGCCGTCAAGGGGGTTAAGCTGGACTTCTGGCTTGGGCACATTCACAGTTTGCGCTAGCTGATCTCTGACCAGAGGTTGGTTCGCTCGTCCCCAAGCCGGGCGAATGCATTTCCATTCTGTGGGCCACGCATGCCCAGTAATTACGCTGAAAGAATGATCCTGACCTTTTACATATAGAATTGAATGCCTTTCATTTGGAGTTTTCTTTTCAGAGGTCCATATTTAAATATATATGTTGGTGGGAAGATTTATCTGTGTATAGTTGCTCCCAGTTGATGGATGGTTCGAATCATTGGACCATCTCTAATGTGGACCACGTTGGGGCCACTTGCTGGTGGGCCTGACTGGCTGCATAGGCATATGGATGTGCCCAAGGAGTGTAGGTTTGGGCTGATAACCATTTCATTCCCAACACTAACGACTCATTACCTAGATTATGAAGGGTTTGGTTTTTTTTTTTGTTTTTTTTTTTTTTTTGTTGTTGTTGTTTTGGTTCGATTACGCTCACCTGCGAACCAGTTCGTACGTGCTACGTATGAACTTTTTTGAGAACCCATCATATGTGAGGTGGATCCAAAATCTGAACCGTTCATGTGAAGCAGCACCTCGTGAAACCCCCCGGGCCCAAGTTTTACTTAGATCTAGAACTTTGACGGGCCATGAAAAATGAAAACAGTTTTCTCCCTTGATTTGCATCTCTCTTTGTTATGGCCCACCAGAATTTTAGATTAGGGTGAAAATTTGTCACATGAGGTTTCATGGGATTCCGCATCACATGAACCGTTCAGATTAGAGACCTATGGCACGTGTGCAAAGGTACGTCGTGCCTAGGGGAGCATGACACTCTCTCTCTCTCTCTCTCTCTCTCTCTCTCTCTCTCTCTCTCTCTCTCTCTCTCTCTCTCTATATATATATATATATATATATATATATATATATATATATATATATATATATATATATATATATATATATATTCCATGGATTGATTGGAATCCGCTCATGCTGAGAGGATTATTCTGACCATTGAGATTTATAGTCAGACTAGAACCATTCAAAGAAAACGGTTCACAGTCAACTACACAAATCAATGGTTGGAATTATCGTTTCAGCATTGTATTGTACATGTGGCCAATCTGTGATGATGCCAAGGAGATGGATGGTCCAAATTGTCGAACCAGCTATGCTTGTGGATGAGCCTACTTGAAGACTTCATTTCTATCAATTTAATTGAAGGGTGTACATGAATGGGATGTTAGAAGCTTGGGGCCCATTTTGTGGCCCACATGAAAAGAATCAAATCATGATTTCATCGGCAGTAAGTAGTGAAAACAACATTCCAACGGATATGATCTTGGGAGGCCTATCCAAATCCTTGATTTCTTCAGATTCCACCGCTGCCTTCGCATCTGATCATCTGATCAACGAAAACGATCGCTTGAGCAAGTTGTTGAGTGGCTGTTTCTCATGGGCCCTACACAACACGTCCTTCACCGTGTACCTCATCTGTTCAAATCAACCAATGATAACAAAGCTTCTTCTTTCATGAAAACCATGGGAGGATCTGGGCCACTCATTAGGAGGGCCCCACCATGAACATGTCTGGCCCCAAAATGAAGATGGCCCATTCATGAACCGCCTAACAAACGGAATACATGGGTGGATTGGGCCACGGCATGTTATGGTGGCCATCGTAACTGATGAGTGACCTGTATCTCACACACGTATGCCACATTGGCACGTGTGTTTGGAAGAAGATTAAGAAGAAACAATACCTTTCCTAAATGGGCTTTAGAGTAAGGAAGAGGTTTTTGATGCTGAGGAGAAGAGGGAGGAGATTTTCTATTCATTTCTTCCACAGATAATCTCCTCCTTGTCAGACTTCTGGTGGTCATGCCCATGGACCCCACACCTTCACCACCCAATAACTGTGGTAGGCTCGATTCCTGATCGTCCATCACACAACAATGCAATGAATCTTTACACGAAATATCTCTCTTAAGCATGCTGATGATCGTTTTCATCCGTTTGAAACTCATGCCCATCAGCACGTGTTAATGGAAGTGGCCCAGATGAAGTCGCAGATGGATGGTTAGAAATGTCCATTTTCTGGTGCTAACATGAATATTTTGATCATCAGTTAGTTGCATTTAGATGGACGGTTGAAATTGATAATCAGATTTATTCTTTTCACATGATTGCCTTATAACCAATCCATGATAGCACCCAGCAAATGGACGGTTCCAATGCATGAAGAGGATGAGTGGCAACACAAATCAGTCATTTCACTTAAATTGGACCGTTGATCATCTTGAAAGAAATCCAACTTACCAAGAACAATATGGTGGCACAATGCTTGACGACTTCGAGGTTCATCCGAACATCGTCGAGGCTCCTGTTGAGGCCCACTTAAAAAAGATTGAATAAGGAACGGTGGATCGAAAAATGGATATGCTTCAATGGACGGCTGAGTTTAGCTCTTACCTGTGCTTCTGTTGCCCAAGCTCGAAGTAGGCGGCCAAGGTCGACATCTAAGAGAAAGTTGAGAGGAAATGCTTGCTCAGAATGTGTGAAACATGAAAATTTCAATGCAATCTTAAATGGGTTTGATTAGGACCCACATAATAATCAATCCAGACCATCAATTGATTGGCCACTTCATGTGTGGGGCCAGTGTCCAGATATTGCACTGATCGAATGGTTTGAAATTTGAACCACCCCAAACACTTTGATTGGCTAAATTGTCAACCCTTGTAGAATAAGACCCAACAGACTGACATGTGGGCCCCATTCTATTTGGACCAATCAAAGTGCTTGTGGGCCCTTCTTTTTAATTTACAGTTGTTCTTAACTTTGGAACATAACGACATGATGGTGAATCAAATGGTTATGAAACTTCCATCAATGCGATTTCTGATTTATGATTCATCCAAGAGGTGGCCCACTTGGACAATCTCTTTCGACAATCTGACCGTTCAAAGGGACTAAACCATTCAGCAAAGAGTATTCTACATATAATCAGCTCCCAAAACCAGGTTTCGTGGGACAAACCATGCTCTTAAGTGCCAAAAGAGAGAGAGAGAGAGAGAGAGAGAGAGAGAGAGAGAGAGAGAGAGAGAGAGAGCTACCAAATTACCTTAAGATTTCCAGCTCTCCTACCAAACTTGTGAGAGAGAACATCCAATGAATCAATCATGCCGATAGGCTTTGGAGACGGCCGCCCAACGTCGGCAAATGCCTCCCGAATCCGAGCAGAATCAAACCTCAGAATGTTATGTCCAGCCCATATTCTCCCTGAAAAGAAAAAAAGAAAAAGAATTGGCCCACAAAATCCTACTAAAATCAATCTCACTCATTGAATCATTTAACCATGATTGAATTGTACATGAAAATTTTGGTTCACTATACCATTTAACATGTCGAATATCCGGTCTGCCACATCTTCAAATGTTGGAGCAGCTGCAACGACACTACGCGTGATCCCGTCCAATCGCCCCGACCTGGGTGGGACACATGACAAGTCCCTGGGCCTTATGAGGGTGCAATAGCTCTCAAGCTCGACGAGCTTCTGTGGGCACACTAGTATTGCACCAAACTCCAACATCCAACGTCGCTGACCAGTTCGGAGGGGCATTGTTGTTTCGACATCGAAGAAAACAATCTCATTGCGGCTGTCGCTACAGCTGGGACCAACCGTTTTCATATCTAAACTGAAATTGAAGAAAACTTAAACCGAAACTGGTGTTGTGGTGTGTGTGTTTGTGCATTGGTGCAATATATAGGTAGAAGTTATAAATGGAGGTGGAAGGAAGAAGAATCCATGCAGGAGTTGGATTGTCTTGTAATTCAAGTCAGATGGGGTTAGGGAGAAAGGGAGGCTTTGGCTTGTGGGTGTGGTTGTATGGGAGAGTAGGCTAGCTCATGTCCAAGACTACAAGAAAACACTTGTAGTAAGACAGGAATAATCACAAAACCATCATCAGATGCAACCCTTTGGATTGTTTTTTTGGGTTACTTTGTAGTCTATCCTTCCTTTCTAGGAAGGAGCTCTATGCTTTTAGAGTCTAGAAATCCACTACAAAAGCTTTGTAGGTTTAGTTCTTAACCTATAACGCAGTGTGCCCACCATGATGTGTGTATGAAATCCAATCCGTCCATCTTGTGAACTCCTTCATTTTCTTCCCACCACCTAAAAATCAGGGCGATCCAATACTCGGGTGGGCCACAGAACGGAAGATCATGCCTCACACTTCTAAAGTCAGGTCGGTTGGCCCACCCGAGTTCTGGAATGCCCTGATCTGAGCTTTTTTGGGGTGAGCATTCATCCTGGTGGGGTCATCTTGTTAATTGAACAGTGGGCTCCACACGTAATCTGTAGGGTTTTTAACGGTGGACGTCCCTATCCCACTGCTTCTTTTGGTGGGGCCCACTCCGAGTTTTGGAGCAGCCAGCTTTTTACTGGATCCAGATCCTCCATTGGATGGGGAAACTATCCATGGCAGACTAAAAAAAAGTACACACGTGTAACAATCGTAGCTGGCTGACTTTCTCCATCGAAGGTCTGTTTGGTTGCATGGAAGGAAAGGAATATACAGGGGTTTGCTCAAATACATACTAACCTGATGCAACACGGTACATCGGGGACTCTAGCCATTGAATGTGGATCATCTACCAATGATCCAAGCCGTTTATATCACGAGTCCCAATTTGTATGGTGGAAAGACTACAAAAAAAAAAGGCTCTCAATTGGATTCCAACCCTTTGATAAGTTGGCATCTCTGCTTTCAACCTGAGAGGTCACCAACCTCCTTGTAATCATATTCAATCAGAGAGTTCTTTCGGTCATCCCGTAGATATCTACGGGGAGCCCCCTTAAGGGATTTTTAACGTACTGGCACCGTTGCATGGTAAAATTCTTGAAAGAAATTTGACAATCTAATTATTCCTGAGTAGTCTTTTGACACTTCGGTATCATGATGGAGGGAGAAAAGGGAAGTTGATTGAAGTATGCGAAAATATCATGATTGAGGGAGAAAAGGGAAGTTGATTGAAGTTTTTTAGAGTAAATTGCCATTGTTTTTGGCTCAATATTTGTAATGTTTTTGGGTAAATAAGAAGTTACTTATTATTTAATGTGAGAAAGTGACGTGGACAGATGCCTTTTTGGGCATGGACAAGGCCTAACTCATGGAGCCCACATTGATGTATGTGTATAATCCATACTGCCCATCCATTTTGCCGTGTCATTTTAGGGCTAGGGCCCAAATATCAGCATGATGCAGGGCTCATGTGGGCCACATGATGAAAAAAATGGTGACAATGACACCCACCGTTGAAACTTTCCAGGCTCATTGTGATGTTTGTTAGAAGTGAATACTACTCAAGTCAGAACTTTTTGGGCACACGACAAGCTGGCCGACAAGGTGGATGGAACGGATTACTCCATTGTGGGCCTCGACTCATATTATTTAAAAATAATCAAGTTATTAATTACATCAACCTCACAATCACGACCCTTACCACATTACAACCATGACCCTTACCATGTTATATGGGTATGGGTCATGGTTGTCATATTATATGGGTCGTGGTTGTAATCTGGTAAGGGTCGTGGTCATCATGTTATATGGGACGAGGTTGTCATGTTATATGGATATGGGTCGTGATTGTCATGTTATATGGGTTGTGGTTGTAATGTGGTAAGGGTCAATATTGCTATGTTATATGGGTCGTAGTTGTTATGTTATATGGGTCTAGGTTGTTATATTATATGGGTCGTAGTTGTCATGTTATATGGGTCGAGGTTGTCACGTGAAGTGTGGAGGTTGTGCTTATACGCTATGGTTTGTACTAGATAAAATATTTCACATGCAGTAAGTGTTGTGAGCAAATACATGTCAAACCCCGATAAATAATACTGAGAGACAGTTAATGGCTACTTCGTTATATATGAGGTACGATTGACTACGTCTTGTCATTTAGAAAGTCTAAAGAGAAACTAGTAAGCTATGTGGACGCCGATTATAATGGTAACATGGATAATAGAAGATTGACTTTTGATTACTCGTTTATACAAGCGGGTAGAGTGATCAATTAGATGTCAAAGCTTAAGTAAGTGATTGCTCTTTCCACAATCGAAGTTGAGTATATGATGGTGACAAAAGCATTCAAGGAAGTGATTTGGTAGGTATAATGAATGAGTTAGGGCTTCAATAGGAAGTCGTGCCTGTGCATTGTGACAACGAAAGTGTGATCAATTCAATTAAAAAAATTTAGTTAATCACTCACGCACTAAACACATTAATATGCGTCATCACTTTATCCGACAAATGTTAGAGGAAGACGTTACCGTTCTTGAAAGATTCACACCAGTGAAAATCTAGCAAATATGCTTACGAAAGTAGTTCCTCTAGAGAAGTTTAGAATTTGCTCGACTTAGTTGGGCTTGGCGAATGATGAATGAAGATGGAATGCACACATGAAGTAATGACGAAATTATAATGAAGATTGGAGATTATGATAACAACTTCGATCAGTAGAGACTGTTAGATTAAAGCCATGGGGGAAATTGTTGATCAATATGAAGAAATTCAAGGTCTTCAATTGATCGACAACCTAGTCGACTGATTAAGAAAATCCTGAATAAATCAATTTAGTCTTTGAACAATTTTAGACATGTTTGATCTATAAAAAAATCAAAACTTTATTGGAAATTTGTGCTGCGCAGTTACACAAATCTAGATCTAGGATAACAATCCAATAATGCCAAGCAATCATAAGAGAACACAAAGATTTAATGTGAAAAACCCTTACGAAAAAAAACCATGGCATAAAGCAACAGAAATCCACTATGAAAATAACAATTACAAAGAGAGAGGACTTACCCGATTCGAACAACCTCAAATCTCACCATTGCTACACCCTTTGTTAACTCTAGAACACTTTTAGAAACCCTTAGAAAACCTTTAGGAAGCCTTAAAATACTTTAAAATAACCCTAGGGACCCCTACTAATAGTTTAGGAAACTCCACTTATGCACTTACTTTGAAAAAATTCAAAGACCACCTCAAATTTACACAGTCCGCGCATATATCTGCGTAACCTTTGACTGGTTAAAGGACCCTCTCGATTAGTCGAGCCTGACCCTTGATTGGCCGAGCATCCCGGACCTCCAAAAAACATGCTCGCTGGACTTCGAGGCGATTGGGCCTCGACTGGTCGAGTGGACCCTCAACTCGTTGAGCAACCCAAAAGATGAAGACATCAATTTTTGACAACGATCTCCACCATGTCTTCAATCTTCAATCATGTAGCTTCTTGTCATCTTCTCTTATCTCTATATCAAAACATAGCTTCAATCAACGCTTCTCGTGCACACTTTGTCCTTCTTTTATGCTATTACTAAGCCAAAAGAAGTTGCACAGAACTTGAACTTTTCTGTAGGAACGACCTTGGTGAGCATGTCTGTTGGATTCACGCTGGTGTGAATCTTTTTCAGTATTACGCCTCCTTCCTCAAGCACTCATCGGATAAAGTGGTGACAAACATTAATGTGTTTAGTACGTGAGTGATGAACAAAATTTTTAGCCAAATTGATAGTGCTCTCGCTATCATAGTTAACCGGCATGACCTCCTGCTGAAGTTCCAACTGATTTATTATGCCTCTAAGCCAAACACGTTCTTTAAACGCTTCCGTCACTACTATATATTCGGCTTTGGTCATAAAAAGAGCCACTGCGGACTGAAGTTTCGACATCCAACTGATTGCTCCACCTGCTAATGCAAACAAGTATCTTGAAGTAGACTTTCTGGAATCCACATTGCTTGCGTAGTCGAAATCCACATACCCTATTAACTTTGTCTCTGTCTTCTCAAAAGTTAAGACGTAGTCTTTCGTATCTCGAATGTATCGAAGTAGCCATTTCACCACTTCCCAATGTTGCTTCCTGGGATTTGACATGCATTTGCTCACAATACTGACTGCCTGTGAAATATTTGGTCCCTTACAGACAATGATATATATTAAACTATCAATAACAATAAAATAAAGTACATGAGACATAACTTACTATTTCTCATTTGATTAAGACATTGTTCTGAGGAAAGCTTGAAGTGAGCCGCGTGGGGAATGCTCATTGGCTTTGCCTATTCCATCTCATACTTGATCAATACCTTTTCAAGGTATTTTACCTGTGATAACCAAAGCTTGTTCTTCTTCTTATCTTCATGAATATCTATGCCGAAAATCCTCTTTGCAGCCCCAAAATATTTCATCTCGAATGTCCCTGATAACTGAGTCTTTAGTACGTTGATTTCAGACATATAATGATTGGCGATCAGCATATTATCAACATACAATACTAAGATGATGAATCTGCCATCACTTAATGTCGTGTAATAGACACAATGATCGTATTCAGTCTGAGTAAATTTCTAACTCAACATGAAAGAATTAAATTTTTTATACCACTGCTTAGGCGATTGTTTCAGGTCGTATAATGACCCCATTAACTTGTAAACTTTTTTCTCTACCGCTTTAACTTTGTAGCCCTCTGGTTGCTTCATGTAGATTTACTCTTTTAACTCTTCGTGCAAGAATGCAATCTTGACATCCATTTGTTCCAGCTCGAGATCGTATTGGACAACCAGCACCAACACAAATCTGATAAACACCTGCTTAACTATCGGCGCGAATATATTTATGAAGTTGATTCCTTCTCTCTGAGCATAACCTTTCACTACCAACCTTACTTTGTATCTATTTTATTTCCTTTTGAATAACCACTTGCATCCGATCATTTTTTGGCCCACTGGAAGCTCCATCAGCTCTCATGTGTGATTTTTATGTAACGAGTCCATCGCATCGTCTGTAGGCGCCTTCCACTTTTTTCATCAGGCTCGTTAAGAGCCTCCTGAATAGTAGATGGGTCCCCTTCATCTGTGATGAGGGTGTGAACGCTGAAAATCAGCACCCACACTGATTTGACGATCTTTTGAAGTGGTTTTGGTACTTTGGGGGTGTGTAAGGAGGGGTATGCGATGTCAGTTTGGAGTCGCCACTAGCCACTTAATATTAGAATCCTGCAGTTGGCTGGAACCCATAGAATACTCAAGGTTAGAGAAATCTAAAGATTCTTCTACCTTAAATTGACTCTTGGTCTTTGGTTCGGGATTCTAAGTAAGGGACGTCGGTTACAAAGAGGGAAGGTGTTAGATACCCTCTCTGCCCGTACAAATGTACGGTCTCTACTTGATGTGGTAAAGAAATATCAAGGGTTGAATGATGTAGTCGAAATATGACTAGGTATATGTGAATTTCTAATGCGACAAGATTCGAGATTTCGGCAAGTCATAAAGCATACGTCCAACAATATGTCTAAAAGGCGGATGTGATGATGCTTATGAAAAGAGGCAAAGAAAAATGGACTAGATCACTAGAAATTTCTGATGTAACAGGATTGGATGTAAAAAAGTCATAGCGTACGTTCGCAAGCGATCTATAAAAGCAAGGGGGTTGAGAAGGGAATATATATTATGATGAATGCTTATATGTAAAGAATATGAAAAGATCTTTGGCTTGATTTTGAGTAGGCTAAGATATAGGTTACACCACGATCAATCCGAGCTATACTTAGAGGTTGAGAAGGTTGGGAAGAGGCTAAGGGGTGACTCAAAAATCTGAACTTGAAAGCTTGAGAGCTCCTTCTCACTCTCACTCTCTTCATCTCTCTCTCTCTCTCCCTCTCCCTCACTTAGATCTTGGATTTCTCTTGGTTGTGTTGTGTGAAATGTGAAGAGGAGAGGACTATTTATAGCCTTTTGTGATGACAAGGTGGTAATTGTTGGGATTATGAAGGGTAAAAGCTGACATGATGCTTGAGATTGGTTGAGGAGAGATGAATGCCATATGACGTACTCTCATTGGCTCTTGGGGGTTGGTAAAATGGTAAATAAGGTATGCTTAGGGGGGAGGTGGTAAATCCATATGAAAGTTGACTTTGAGACGAGAGACAACTGTCCGTTTTTAGGGCGGTAGTGGGATTATCACCGGCGATAATCTGACTACCGCCTGGGCTCGGTTTGGGCTGGGCTTTGGTCAGTGGGCTTTGTTTGATGCTCTGGCTTGTTCAGAATTCTTCTTTCGGGCTTTTAGGTTTAAATGGTTGTGTTTTTGTACTGATTTATACACTTCAATTTTGACAATAGTTTTGGGATTCGGGTTTAAGTTAGGGTTAGGCTGGGTTTAGGGTTTAGGCTGAGATTAGGGTTTGGTTCGGATTAGAGTTTGGTTGATATTAAGGTTTGGTTTGGATTAGGGTTTGGTTTGGATCAGGATATGAACTGGGATTAGGATATGATTATGGTTTCGGATTATCTTAGCTTTCTCAAAATACTAGCCTGGGTGGGGTGTCTATAAATGTCCCTCTTTAGCCGAAGTTGCGAGTAATTAAGCAATAAAGCGAGTGGACACCCCACGTTTTTGGTCAAAAAAGGCAGTGATTCGAATGTATTGCCTGTCATTAAATCATTGTCATTCGATTGTCTGGAAAAGAGATTAATCGCACATGTCATGAGGGTTCAGGAAAACATTGTGATTGTCCTTGCATGTCGATGCAGTATTACGGTTCACCAATCACAACCCTTTCACATCAGATTATTAATAACATTAGAGGGTAAGTCTGAAAAGGAGGCCCTCTGCGCGTCAATGCGGCTTTATGAGGATTCCCGTACTATTTAGATCTATCATTTCCTTTATTATGTAATCACCCTAGGAGTATTTGTTCCGTTTGACTGTCAAAGTGGTTAGTTGTCCTGCGCGTGGGTGCGGCCTTACGGGGAACTCATTATGCTAACTTGGACTCGATTAAACTTTCCGAACATCTCGGATTAGGTATGTGTGGGTAATCTTTTGCCATGCAGTTTACCAATTTTGATATTTTGGTTACAATGGATTGTCGTCACTTTGAGTTTGATTATTCTTTTCAGAGATAGATTAAATCACTTTTACTCGCATTCATCTCGTACGACTGTCCAGATATGGAGATCGGGCCAACCGTACTTGTATCATACATGGATTCGACTGTCCCTTGGGAAAATTGGAAGGGATTGAATCTTATTTTGCTGTTTGCATTGACTGTAACTGGATAATATGGAAGATTCCTCAGTGTACTGTGTGCTGCGTATTTTTTTTTTTTTAATTTTTTGTTTAAAAACTATCCTCCTAGGAACTAGACTCCTTGAAAATTTTATTTAAAAATATTTTTAGATTTTTTTGAAAAATATCCATTTGATTTCGTGGGTGGGCGTCGTGGTTTAGTTTTTATTTGCGTAAGTTAAGTAAACAGTCGCATTGCCTCTGCTGATGAGTTGGCGAGGCTCACAGTTTTTATTTGAAATATATTTTTTGAGATTTTTTGAAACATTTGTCCGATCTCGTAAGAGGGCATCGACGTCTGATTTTTATTATACAAGTAAATAGTCATGTTGCATCTACTAATGAGTTAATGGGGATCACAGTTTTTATTTGAAATATATTTTTTGAGATTTTTTGAAACATCCGTCCGATCTCGAGGGAGGGCGTTGTCGTCCGGTTTTTATTATATGGTCTGAATTGTATAGTCAGATGGCCTCCACTAATGAGTTAATGGGGGCATTATTAATGATTTTTGCATTTTTGTGTAATTTTCTTTTTCTCACTTTTTTTTATTTTTATTTTTTATTTTTTTTTGAAGAGGGAGATTCAGATCATGAAATGGTGAGCCCGAATGGATGATTTGAGGTCCACTTGGATCTTCCAATAGCATGGATCATGATGATGGGCCATCATTTGTCGAGTGGATCTCACTCTTTTGCTTGATTTTTAGCTCCTTGTATGGATTGAATTTTTCAAGTGGGCCATGGATCATGGACTTAGAAACATGGGCCTTTGTTCTGGATATGTGGGCCTTGGACAGTGGGCCTTGAAATGTGGACTTTGGACTTGGAGACGTGGGCCTTGAAATATAGACTTTTGGGCTTAGGGACATGGGCCTTGAAATATGGATTTTGAAGTGGGCCTCTGGTTTGTGGGCTTTTGGGCTCTTGAGATGTAGGCCTTGAAATGTGGGCCTTAGGATGTGGGCTTTTAGAATTTTGAAATGTGGGCCTCTAGGGCTTTAAACTGTGGGCCTTGTGGGCTTCTGGCATGGGCTTGGACTTTTGAGATGTAGGCCTTGAAATGTGGGCCTTTAGTAACCAATTCACGATGTGTACCCCTCTTCTATAATGTTTTAAGTTATTTTATGAAAGTGAGAGGGATACTTACCTGTGAATGTTTGGCCATGCAGCATGCCTTGCCACGGTAGGAATGAGGCTGATAGGGACATCCTCGGGGATTCTGCTTCATCTTCTTCAAGGGTTGAAGCGTTCGAGGAGAGACCATTTGTTGACCCGTCGTTTTTGTTAGCCACTCGTGGACATCTTTTCAAGCTTTCGATATTTCATCCTGCCTGCAAGGATATGGCCTGTCGTCTAGTTGTGGGGCGATGATATGATGAGAGCATGATCGCATAGCCCCGCTTGGAGTGAGAAGAGGTCTTCTACCTACACATGGAGGTAGAGGCTGTTGATATAGGAGGGATAGGGTAGAGGCTTACCTTGTGATCCCCGACTTCATTGGTTGCTTGTCCTATATATGCATGTATGTTTTTATTTTTGTTCTTTGTAAAAGAAAGAAAATAATGTACTTGTACAAAGGATGTTTAAAAGGAATGAAAATTTTTGTTTATGCCAAATTTGTCAGTATTTACTTGTGTTTAGATTTGTGCTTTGGATGATTGGGATCAAAATATTGGGCTCAGCCCACGTTGTGTTTAGTAGTCTGGGTTGTGTTATAGAGATCTTGGTTCCTTGAGAGTGTACATTCGGGACCGTGCCCTTTGGATTTGGATAGAGTCTGAAAGAATTCTGATCTAGGATTGGTCCTTTCCTTGCATTTCTTCGTTTCGCTCATTGCCTCGGATTCTTCTGTACTTGCATTTTTATTATATTTTTTATTTTATTTCTTGCCCGTAGTACCCTTTTAGGTTTTCACTACGACTGACTTTCCAGTCATTTTTGCCTATAGCGTCTTTTTGAATTTTCACTACATTCTGAGTCTTTGTTCTTGCCTGCCCCTCGGGAGCTTGTGTTTTTTTAATCCTTGACGCTCTTTCAGGTTTTCACCAAGTCCGTTACATGTCCGCTGTTTTCACTTGAGCAACCCTTTCGGGTTTTCAACTCGCCCTTTTTACTTAGGCATATATTTTTTTTAAATTTTTGAAGTGCCGGGAGAGACGGAGAGACTTCCTTCATAGCCGACTGATTGGTTACCCTCTTGTCTTTGTCTTTGATTACAATCACAAGTTGTTTTATGTCGGTCAGATTATTTGGGGGATATAGGATGACCTTATTTTCTTCTCCCTCTGTCTTCTTTTTAAGGTTTCTATCTTTTTTTATTTTTATTTTTATTTTTATTTTCTCTCTTTTTTCCTTTTTTTTTGCATTCTTTTTGTGGGAGAAATGATGGGTGAACTTTCTCCTTTTTTTTTTTGGTTATTTTTGGTTTCAGTTTTGATGATTGTAACCATTGACAAAGTTAGGTATGGTTATCCATGATAGATTTTCACGTTGTCGGCGTTGATGGGCTCGGGAAGGTCCTCTCCTCTCAGACTGGTGAGCCGGATGGTGCCTCCTGGGAGTACCTCCCAAATGATCAGCGGTCCATCCCACGAGGGTTTGAACTTTCCTCTGGGATTTGGTAGATATGGTGGTAAGGTGCATTTCATGACCATGTCGCTGACTTCGAAGCTTCTTTTTTGGACCCTTTTGTTGTAGGCCCGTGCAATCCTTCTTTGGTAGCATTGCGAGTGGCTTAGCGCATGCATGAACTTTTTGTCTACTAGGTGTAGTTGGTCATATCTTTCTTGTTGCCACTTGCCTTCCTCGACTTTGCTTTCTAGTAATACTCGCAGTGATGGGATTTCAATTTCGACCAGCAATACTTCTTCAATTTCATATGCGAGTTCATAAGGAGTTACGCTTGTAGTGGACCGTAGAGACGTCCGATAAGCCCAAAGTGCATATGAGAGCATTTTCGACTAGTCACGATATGTCTTGACATTTTCTCCAATATGCGAATGATAGTTTTGTTTACAGCTTCAATCCCACCATTCATTTGAGGACAGTAGGGGCTTTACCGATAACATTGGATCTTGAACTTGTCGAGGAAATCGCTCATTCTTTTATTGATGAACAGAGTCCCATTGTCTATAATGATGGCCTGAGGAATCCTGTATCGGCTGATGATATTGTTCTTTATGAACTTGTAGAGGATGTCCTAACAGACGAAAGAAGCAGGTGTGGGCTCTTAGTGCATGAATCTGGTTCACATGCTCCTGACACTTTAAGCATTTCCTAACGTGTTTGCAACAATCCGTCTCCATCGTTTGCCAACAATAGTCGAGTTGTAGGATCTTCTTTGTCATCATATGTTCGTTTATGTGTGAACTGCATAGTAATTCGTGAATTTCTAACATGATTTGAACTGCTTCTGTTTCATCTACACAGAAGAGAAGGACGTGATTGAATGATCTCTTGTAGAGGATACCCTCGGTGATCGTAAACTGGGCCACTAGCCGTTGGATAGTGCGATGATCGGTTGATGTCGATCCTTCCGGATATTTCTGATACTCGAGATATTTCTTAATGTTTGTGTACCATGGCTGATCATTCAAAGAGGTTTTGACTTCGTCGATCTGCAGGTTGAACGCGGGTTCCTCTTGGAGTTCGATGGTGAGCTCCCATTTAGTAACTCCTCTCGGGATCTCTAGCATTGAAATGAGGGTAGCCAGAGCATCCATAAATTGGTTCTTGGCTTGGGACATATAAGAGAATGTGATCTCTTCAAATTCCTCGGTCAGATTCTCCAGATAGACGTGATAAGAGATCAACTTTTCATCCTTGGTCTTTCAGTTGCCATTTGTCTGATTGATGATGAGTTGTGAGTCTCCGAAGACTCGTAACCTCTTCACGTTGAGGATGATGGTTTTCCTTAGACCAGAGATGCATGCTTCATATTCGGCCAAGTTGTTGGTGTAGTGGAATGCTAACTTTCTGGAGATGGGGATTGGGATGTCATCGAGAGAGTAGAGTATTACTCCTACCCCACTCCCTTTTAAGTTCGCGGCTTCATCGAAGAAGAATGTTCACTCTCCTCCAGTTCTTTCTTCTTCTTCCTTGATTAGGAGGATGTGCTAATCTGGGAAGAAGGTCTTCAGTGGTTGATAATCATGCAGAGAGTGTGCTACTAAATGGTCAGCTAGTGCTTGCCCCTTGATTGCTTTTTGAATGACATAGGTGATGTCAAACTTGGAAAACAACAGTTGCCATTTTGCGATCCTACCCATTAGTGCTGGTTTCTCGAGCAAGTACTTCAACAGATCTATGCGAGCGACCAGTAGGATTGGGTGAACGATCATGTATAGTCGTAGCCGTTGTGTCGTCCAGACCAAGGCGAGACATGTTTTCTCTAATATGAAATATTTGTCTTTGTAGCTTGTGAACCGTCGGCTTAGATAGTAGATCGCTTGCTCCTTTCTTCCTGTATCGTGATATTGGCCGAGGACATAGCTAATTGCTTCTACTGTGACAGAAATGTACAATAGTAGTAACCTACCTGGTGTAGGCGGCATGAGCACTAGAGGGTTTAACAAATACTTCTTGATCCTGTCGAAAGTCGCCTCACAGTCGTCGTTCCATTCCTTTGGCAAGTTCTTCCTTAAAAGCTTGAATATGGGCTCGCAAATAGGCGTGAGCTGTACTATGAATCGACTGATGTATCGGATCCTTCCAAGGAAACTCCAAATCTCTTTTTCAGTTCTGGGAGGTGAAATATCAATGATTGCTTTGGTCTTGGTCTTGTCCACCCGGATGCCATCTTCGCTGACAATGAAGCCTAGTAGTTTGCCTCCGGTTATGCCGAAGACGTACTTTTGGGCATTGAGGCGGAGCTTGAATTTTTTTAGCTTGTCGAAGAGCTTCTTGAGGTTTTCAAAATGTCCTTCGATCGTGCGAGATTTGACGATCATGTCATTCACTTAGACTTCCATTTCATTGTTTATCATGTCCTGGAATAAGGCAGTCATGACTCACTGATATGTAGCTTTCGTGTTCTTCAGCATGAAGAGCCTGACCCGATAGCAGAAAATTCTCCATGATGTGATGACATATGTCTTCTCATGATCTTCGATGACCATCTTGATCTGATTATAGCCGGAGAAGCCGTTCATGAATGAGAAGATCTTGTATCCAGCAGTATTATTTACCAGTGTATCAATGTGAGGTAGAGGAAAATCATTTTTAAGACTTGCTTTGTTAAGGTCCTTAAAGTCAATGCACATCCTAATTTTACCGTCCTTCTTTGAAACTGGTACGATATTTGTGAGCCATTCCAGGTAATTGGAGACTATCAGGAACCCCACATTGTATTGCTTGATGATTTCATCACGGATCTTTAGAACCCATTCTGGCTTCATTCCCCGGAGCTTTTGCTTGACAGGCTTCATGTCGGGCTTTGTTGGCAAGTGGTGTACCACCAATTCTTCATCGAGCCCTGACATGTTTTTGTAAGAGAAAATAAAGTTGGATAACCTTAGCTTCAGGAATTCCATCATCCTCTGCTTGTATTCCGGAGACAGTGATCTACCGATGCGCACTTCTCTAAGGAGTTTCGACGATCCCAAGTTTATAACTTCAAAATAGTCTGCCACAACATTGGCCTTTGTTTCGAACCTTTAGAGGAAATCCTTAAGTTCGAGATTTATATCATCATTTCCCTCATCCTAGGCTTCATTTAAACCCATGAGCTCGAAATCTAACTCTAGATAGAAATTATACAAGTTGACCTTGAACTCTGGTACTGTGTGTGGTATGTTTGACGCATTTAAGTTTTCTATTATTTTTTATTTTGAAAGTTTTTTTGATGTTTTGTGATTTTGAGAAGTATTTGATGTTTTTGTGATTTTTGGAATATCTGTTGTTTTTGTGTTTTGTGGGCTTTTTGATTTTTTTTTTCTTTTATGTTACCAAGGGATCCTAAACAGGATGGTGTTGCAAACCATGATTGATCCTGTCCTAATTCGAGATACCAACTGCTATTTACATTAGTGTTTTTTTTTTTTAAAGACCGGTATCCGTGGATGGCTTACCGGCCAATTCGGTCATTAGGGGGATGGTTGACCAACTCGGTTCTTTCCCCCTTTCGTTCCTGTTGCCCTAATCTGTTTGTACCTGTGGGTCATTTGTCCCGATGACCATGATGTCCGCTGGACTCAGTTCAAAGTATATGTTTGACTCGATCTCTTTGCTTAGAAGTTTGAGCTCTTCAGGCTCCTCAGGTCCGTACTGTGGTGGGATCTTGATGTCTGTCCAGTTAAGGGAAGGCCACTTTCCTTTCTCGATCCAATGTAGGGGCTACTTTTTCCCCTTACGCTACTAAGTTGTTGGTGGGGATGGGTGCCTCCCCGCTCTTGTTTATGTGCCTTGTAATAGGTCCCTCTAGTCCTGGGTCCTTCGTAGGTGGCCCTGCTTCCGTGCCCCTGACTTTGTTTAATGGGTTCGGGGGTTTTGCCCCTGGCATGGGATGTGCTTCTGAAGCTCTGAGAATTTTGTCCCACCATATTGGTAGCCAAGTGGACTCTTTGCTGGAGTGTTCTGTTAGTTTAAGCCACTGGAGGTGATCCTCAAGGGAGGTCACCATGTCACCACAAATTGTCCTAAATTTTACAAATTCAATGGGCGTACACTTGATTGGTTGCCTGTTTCTAGGCCTTACGACCTGATCTTTTATTGTCGGTTGATATCCCAGTCTTTGTCTTTGCTCGTTGGCATAAGCTTGTTTCACTACCATACCTTTCTCACGGAATTCGGTACGATAGTTTAGAATTAGCCGTTCAGCCAGGGGGATGACATATTTGACGACAAGTGGGTGGGGGTTGGTGATGGAATTCACAATTTTGAATTCAAAACTGTGGTATGGTATGTCACCCTCCGTGTGCTAGATGTCTATTACTGGGATGTTGACCGTTATCGGTACAATGATCTCCAGTTTGGCCAGCAATTCGATTTCCTGAAGGGAATTTAACCCTTTAATGGAGGGTAGATGGGATGGTTCTAATAGCATGAAACCATGGTCGCCCCAACAAAAGGTTAAACGAGGTAGGGATGTCAACGATCTGAAATGTGACCAGAGTCACGTATGGTCCGATTTGTATTTTAATGTCTATCTTTGCCTCTACTTCCCTTCAGGAGTTATCAAAGGGCCTAACGCTCATGGTACAAGGCCTGAAAGAAGATGGTTCGATCCCCAAATGCTCGACAGTCCTTAGAGGTTAAATGTTTAAGCTTGATCCGTTGTCGATAAGTATGAGTGAGACCTTGAGGTCCTTGTAGTAGACAACTATGTTGAGTGAGCACCCATGTTTGCGGCCCGCATGTGGCAACTCATCATCAGAGAAAGTGATGGTTTGCAGTGCGAGAAGTTGTCCGATCATGTTTGCCACCATTTCGGGTGGTACGTCAAGAGAGATGTATGCAACGTTTAGAGTTTTCACAAAGATTTCTCGATTTGATCTTGATGTGCACAAGAATTTCCAAATAAAAATTTATGTAGGAATGGTCTTAGGCTGAGTTGCTATGTCGTAGGCAGCATTAGGTTTGTGGGTTATTTCGGACAGAGTTCTCCATGTTTCTTTTGAATTCTGATTATCTCTCTTGAAATACCTACCATTGTTGCCCACTTTGGCACACTTCGGGTAACGCCAAGGGATTGCCTTTATGTTATAGGAGGGAACCATCCTCCCTTCCAGGTATATCACCGGTTCTTGAGGCTGTGGAGTTATTATCGATACTATTTGTGGTGGACTTGAGGATTTTTCTTGAAGTATGACTAAATCCTCACGGGATTTTACGGTAGGATTTTCCTCCTTCTTTTGATGTATAATTTGTGAAGGAGGGATCCTTTGGGCATGTGCCAATTGGTGAGGTAAGAGGAAGCTTGGAGATTGGACCAAGGGCGCCCCTTGCAAGGTTATAGGGGCTGGATCGGGAGGCCCACTGGTAGAATGAGAAGTTTAGAGCTTGACCTATTTGGATATGCGAGAGATGATGTTGGATGTGCCCCTTGGAGAATGAGAGGCTGAGAGTTTGACCTACTAGATGTTGGTGGTGCCCTTGGAGAATGAGAGGTTGAGAATTTGGTCTGTTGGATGCTAGTGGTGTCCCTTGGAGGATAAGAGGTTGTACTATCAATGCTACTTTGAGGAATACCTGTTGTTCAGGCGAAGGCGCCTGTTGGTATCCCCATGTTTGATTTACTGTATCGGGCATGATTGCTTGTATGAAGTGATGTGAAAAGGAGTACGTAGGACGTCGTTCCTCAATGTTGTTAACAGTAGAGGTGTCGGATGTGCTAGGCCCTGCTTGGTGGAACGACAGGGGATTATGGAGAATGTTGGCCTGTGTCGTAGTCTTAGCCTATGGGGTGATCGTAATTTTCTAGCTTTCGATCAAATCTTGGACTGCATGTTTCAAGGCGAAACAACGATCGGTTGGATGGCCTCGAGATTGGTGATATGCGCAATACTCGTTCTCATTATAGCTTATAGGCAGGGGATTTGGTGAAGGTCGAGGTTGCAGTGGTGTCAGAAGTTGCTTTTATACTAACATTGTCATGATCTGACTATATGTTTGTGCCAAAGGAGTGAACTTTCTGCTCAACATTACTTGTACGGGTTTTTTTACATTTTTCCTAGTTTGTTGTTGCTGTTGTTGATGCGGCTATGCCTGATATCCCTATTGGGCTTGTTGTAGTTGGTACTGTCTGTTTTAACGTACCTCTGGTTGCAGAGCATACTGATTTCCTTGAGTGTTGGCGATGATGTTGGTAACTTCTATAGTACGTTATGCGAGAGTAGTGCTGTTTTCATTCCCATATCTGATGGGCTTCCCCTTGACTTTGCTTGTCTTGATTGAGGAGGCTTGATGCGGCCATGAGGAGATGGTTCCGGCTCTTATCCCAGCTTCTACTTGTTCCTTAGCTCGGATGAGTTTGGAGAAGTTCACATACGGATAGAAAATCAGATATCCGAAGATGTTCGGGTTTGCCAAATAGATGATCATGGATATCTGTTCCTCGTCGTCGATGGGGTTTCTCATTCGGGCAACAAGGGCCCACCATCGTCCTACGTATGTCGATAATGATTTGTCAACTTTCTGCCTCAAGGCAGCCAGATCTGCTCTTCTCGGAGCCATGTTAATATTATAGGAGAATCTATTAATGAATGCATGAGAGAGTCTCTCTCAGGTCCTAATCTAATGACTGTCCAATGATGTATACCAGTCTAAGGCTTCGCCCTTGAGGGATTTCTGGAAAAAGCCGTATCAAGGCCCCATCATTCCTTATTATCGCATTGAGTTCCTCACAAAAGGTTTTCAGATGTGCTGTGGGGCACCTGCTACCGTCATATCTTTTGAACTTTGGGTACCTTAAAGTTTTGAGGCACCCAAGCATCTGGAAAGGGACATAAGTCCCTGAATTTAGTGGATGGGTGATCCACTCCTTGCTACCTTTGGAGCTGATTTTGTACCATTTGTAGCTGTTCCCGCAACTCCTCGATTTCTAATTTGTTGTGCTGCGGGTATCTTGCCCCTTACTGAGCCTCCTCCTCATAAGGGTCAATTTCTTCGACCCTTTGATTTCTGAGAATGGGGGGTTGTTGGAAAGAAGAAGGACTCCTGGTGGTAGGGGTAATTGGAATTAAACTCCACTCCCTTTTGGAGGAGGGTGTGATGTACAAAAATGGCTCCCGCACGGGGTATTTGCCAAATCTGAAATATGACTCCCATTAGGGGGAGTGAGTTGGACTCGAAATTGGCCCCCTTCATGGGCATCCGTCAATTCTTGTCTGTGACTCCTGTTAGGGGGAGCCTGTGTTGTGATCTAATTGTTGTTCCCGTTTTCAGGGAGATGTGCTGAGTATTGTATTGGAGGATGTGTGGGAGGGTTGCTCCCGTTTGTCTATTGCTGTTGATCGTGTGCTGATTATGTTGAGAAAGGGAGAACAATATTTGTTGAAGGAATAAGGGAGAAAGCAAAAGGAGTTTATGGGATTGAAATATTTTGAACACTAGGTTGTGTTGCCTGCATGCTCGATGTGGTGCCTGATACCAAGCGAAGTAGCAGCTCCTGTAATGCCTTGAAAATTTGAGCTATCTCATTCAAGGCTGCAGTAGCTGGCGAATTAGTTGGAGTTGCCGGAGGTGTCGGTGTCTGTGCTGATACCGATACCGGTGCTGATGCTGATGTTTTGGGAGCTGGCTGAGCTGCCGGCTCTTCTTCATGAGTAGTTATAGCTGCACGGGATCGAGTAGTTATAGCTCAGATTTAAGGGTGTACATTGAGTCGAATTGAGTTGAGTTGGCCTCAGCTTGACTCGGCTCGAACACTGGCTGACCTCAGATCGAACTCAGCTTGGTTCGGTCCTCGAGCCTGACTGGCCAGCTCGGCTTGGTTCGGTTAGTAGCTCGGGCTTAGTTCGAGCCAAGATTGAGTTGAGTTTGCCATTGAGACATTTCCACAAACACATGAATGCAACTTCAAAATCCCACCGTTCAATCTTACAACAAATCCCCCAAACTCGAATTCGAGCTACCCCTAAACAAAAACGACTCACAAGACATGGTCCTTAACCAAGTCCCAAACGAGTCCATATCCCTAAACCACACCAACCGAGCCGCACCACCCAAAGGTAGGATCCGATCCCAGCTAGGTGTCGAACCAAGACAAGGTGTTGGCAAGAAACACTACCGAGGAGTCAGACACTATCCATGGGGGAAGTTTGCGGCTGAGATCCGTGACTTATCACAGAACGGAGCACGCGTGTGGCTTGTCACGTTCAACACCATCGAGGAGGCGGCCATGGCCTATGATTAGGCTGCATTCCGGATGCGTGGTGTAAAGGCACTGCTCAATTTTCTGCAGGTCGTTGTAGACGGTTCAATTCCTCCATCGATTTCTAGTGCATCATCATCTTTAGAAGTTTCATTGGGGGTAGATCAAATGGGACCTGGTGATTCGACGGTTGAAGTTGGATCTTGAATTTGAGCTGGATTCGATCCGAGTCGAGTCAAGCCGAGGCCTGCTCGAACTCGGCTTGAACTCATTTTCGAGTTCAAAAAATTAGCTTGACTTAGCTCGAACTCAGTTTCGAACTAAGTCGAATCAAGCTTATTCGAGTTGAGTCGAGCGAGCTAACCGAGCCAGCTCGGTTTGTGTACACCCCTACTCGGATTGATATCTCAATAAGTGTAAGCCAAAGATTGATTTTTATTTTTATTTTTTGTATACAATGTATGAGAAATGTTCCTTGAGATTAGAGTACCACACTCTTTTGAGTTGGGTCTTGGCTAGTGCACTCTAGCATGTCCCAGTGAAGTTGCCATTCTGTGAACGTTGGGAATCGGCGCCCACGTTGATTTGACGATCTTTTGAAGTAGTTTTGGTCCTTTGGGAGTATGTGTAAGGGGGGTGTGTGTTGTCAGTTTGGAGTCATTACTGGTCACTTAATCGTAGAATCCCATAGTCGGCTAGAACTTGTGGAATACTCAAGGTTGGAGAAATCTAAAGATTCTCCTACTTTAGATTGACTCCTAGTTTACAGTTCAGAATTTCAAGTAAGGGACTTCAGTTATAAAGATAGAAGGTGTTAGGCAACCTCTCTGCCCATACAAATGTACAGTCTCTACTTGGTGTGGTAAGAAAATCTTTAGGGTTGAATGATATAGTCGAAATAGGACTAGGCACACGTGAATTTCTGATGTAGTAAAATCTAAGATTTCAGCAAGCCACAGAGTATATGTCCAACAATATGTCTAGAAGGTAAATGTGATGATGCTTATGCAAAGAGGCAAAGAAAAATGGACTAGATTACTAGGAATTTTTGATGTGACATAATCTGATATATAGCAAGTCACAGAGCATACATTCACAAGTGATTTAGAAAAGAAAGGGAGTTGAGAATAGAATAAATGTTATGATGAATGCTTATATGTAAAGAATATGAAAATATATTTGACTTGATCTTGAGTAGGCTAAGACATGGGTTGCACCATATCAATCTGGGCTAGACTTGGAGGTTGAGAAGGTTGGGAGGAGGCTAAGGAGTGGCTGAAAAATCTGAACTTGGAGGCTTGAGAACTCCTTCTCACCCTCACTCTCTTCCTCTCTCTCTCTCTCTTCCCCTCTCCCTCACTTGAATCTTGGATTTCTCTTGGTTGTGTTGTGTGAAATGTGAAGAGGAGAGGGCTATTTATAACCTTTTGTGATGACAATGTGGTAATTGTTGGGCTTATGAAGGGTAAGAACTGACATGACATCTTGGGATTGGTTGAGGAGAGAGGAATGCCATGCAGAGTGCTCTCATTAGCTCTTGGGGGTTGGTAAAATGGTAAATAAGGTAGGCTGAGATGGGATAAATCTATATGAAAGTTGACTTTGGGACGAGGGACAGCTATTGCTCGAAGGAGACAATTGTCCATTTCTGAGGCGGCAGTCCGACTACCGCCTGGGCTCGTTCTGGGCCGGGCTTTGGTCAGTGGGCTTTGTTTGATGCTCTAGCTCGTCCGGAAGTCTTCTTTCAGGCTTTTGAGCTCAAATGAGTGTGTTTTGTATTGATTTGTACGCTTCAGTTTTGACGATAGTCTTGGGATTCGGGTTTAGTTTGGATTAAGGTTTGGTTGAGATTAAGGTTTGGTTTGTATTAAGGTTTAGTTTAGATCATGATATGAGCTGGGATTAGGATATGATCATGTTCTGGATTGTCTTAGCTTTCTCAAGATACTAGCTTAGGTGGGGTGTCTATAGAGGGCATATGTAATATTAGAGTCATGCCTATATCTTGCCGGTAATCTGCGATCACGCGGTGGGTTCCTTCTCACATGTGGATGCTCCGCCTGATCCTGTACCTCTGTCAGTGCATCCGTCTCTGCCTAAGTGTCATTTATCTTAATCTAAACATCTACAATAAACCTTTTTGGTTCCTCTTGCTCCTCTTGATCATTCTTGCGGAATAGAGAGCTTTCATCGAATCTGACGTCAGGGCTAGTGATGACCTTGTCGAATAACCTGTAACTTTTTACACCAATGCCATAGCCAACAAAAATATACTTTTTGGCTATATGGTCTAGCTTATATGAGTAGTCATTCTTTTGACCACTCATATAAGCTGGACCATAGAGCCAAAAAGTTACAGGTCATGAGAGTAAGCCTCACAACCAAATATACTTTTTGGCTCTATGGTCTAGTTTATATGAGTAGTCATTCGTCTCTCTCAATTGACGGTACATGAGAGTAAGCTTCACAACCAAATATACGCAAATATGAATAGTCATTCTTATGACCACTCCATACTTTCTCTAGAATTTTATATTCAATTGTCGTTGAAAGAGACCTATTCACTAAATAGTAAGCTGTGTTAGCGGCCTCAGTCCACAAGTCCTTGCTCAACGCAATACTTAACATGCATGTAGCTCTCTCTAGGAGGGTCCGATTCATTCGCTCAGCCACACCATTTTGCTTATGTGTGTGATGTAATGTGTTATGCCTGATGATCCCTTTATCCTTACAATAATCATTAAACTTAGCGGAAGTAAATTTTTCACCATTGTCAGTCCTTAAAACCTTTATTTTTCATCATGACTATTTTTTCACTATTGCCTTTCATTATTTGAATATAGTGAAAACTTTGAATTTACATTTCATGAAGTAAACTCAAACTTTCCTGGAATAGTATCAATGAATGAAATAAACCATGATGACCCCCCATGAAAACTTCTGACGATGACTCCCATACATCAAAGTGCACATAATCAAGTACTCTCTTACATATATATTTTTCAGATTTAAAAGACAATCTAGATTGTTTACCATATATATAATGCTTACATATATCTAAATCAGAATTTTTAAAAGCTGGAATCAAACATCGATCGGAAAGTACTTTCATACCTCACTCACTCATGTGGTCCAGACGAGCATGCTACATACGTAGAGACGTGGAGTCTGCAATAGCTATTGCTGCTCCACCTGCGTAAGTGCTCCCAATCAACCTATAAAGGTTTTCGTACCTTTGTACTCTTATAATCACGATTATCCCTTTTGAAACTTTAAGGACACCATTAATACCAGTGAACTTACACCTTATAGCCTCGAGTGCACTGAGAGAAATCAAACTTTTCTTTATATCAGGAACGCGCCTGACATTAGTCAAGGTACGCTCCATCCTATCAAACATCTTGATCTTCACTATACTAATAGCTAGAACATTACAGGCATTGTCATTGTACATAAAAACCTGTCCACCATCACATTCCTTGTAATTAACAAACCAACTTCGATGAGGAGTCATGTGATATGATACTCTTGTGTCAAGTATCAACTCGTATTTCTGATTATCGTGTAAGTGACCAATCATGGAAATAGATAGAACATCACAACCACTTGTTTCTTCATCAGATGTGACAACATTAGTCTCGTGGGAAGAAGCTGCTGAATTTTCGTTCTTCGCTTTAGGATTTCTACAATCCTTCTTCATGTGTCTAGACATCCTACAGTACCAACACTTTAATTTTTCTTTGCCCTTGTCCTTGAATTTTGATATAGGTCTTGAAGATCTTGTACCTTGCTCAGAATCCCTGCCCCTCGTAATCAGTACATCAAAAGATGCCCCCATGTCTTCGTTTAGCTTTTTCTTAGCCTTCCCTTGAAGGGCTGAGATAACCGTGTCGACACTTATGGTTTCATTTACGGTGCACATTATGTCATCGAATGACTCATACGATGCAAGAAGAGAATTCAACAATATACATGCCTGTTCTTCATCTTTGACTACTTCCTCCATATCCAGCAATTTACACATCAATTTATTAAAGTTGCTGATGTGGGCTTTTAGATCTCCACCCTCTGCCATCTTGAAGGTATAATATTGTAGCTTCAAGTGTAGGTGATTTTCAGAGGACTTCTTAGCATAGATGTTCTCTAACTTCGCTCATAAACTAGCTGCAGTTTTCTTCCTTAAAACATTATAGAGAACCTTATCCGTGAGACATAAACGGATAGAGGTTAAAGCATTACTATTAAGGTTTTTTCATTCTTCATCTTTCATGATAGATTTTCGCTTCTCAAGAGCCTTAATCTTGCATTGCTTGGTTAATAGGCTAATCATCTTAAACTTCCATAACTCAAAATTATTTTTGCCTTAGTATTTCTCAATATTAAACCTGTCATTTCCCATTATTACTAATTCTGCAGATTCAAATCTGTGCCCTAACAATTGCTCTGATAACACTTGTTGGGGATTTGTGCTGCGGAATCACAGAGATCTAAATCTAGGATAACAATCCAATAATGCCAAGTAATCACAAGAGAACACAAAGATTTAACATGAAAAACTCTTAAGGAAAAAAATCACGGCACAAAGCGACAGAAATTTACTATGAAAATAGTAATTATAAAAAGAGAGGACTTACCCAATTCGAACAACCTTAAATCTCACTCTTGTTACACCCTTTAATAACTTTAGAATCCTTTTAGAAACCCTTAAAAAACCTTCAAGAAGTCTTAGAATACTTTAAAATAGTCCTAGGGATTCTTATTTATAGTTTAGTAAACTCCACTTACGTACCTACTTTGAAAAAGTTCAGAAATTGCTTCAAATTTACGCGGTCTGCGCGTAAACTGCGTAACTTTTGACTAGTTGAGCCAAGGCTTCGATTGGTCGAAGGACCCCCTTGACCAGTCGAGCCTGACCCTTGACTAGTCGAGCGTCCTGAACTTTCAAAAAACATGCTCGCTGGACTTGAAATTGAGCGGGCCTCAATCGGTCGAGTGGACTCTCGACTGGTCGAGCAGCCCATAAGATAAGAAGATAAAGACATAAAATACTGACAACAAATTCGATCAAACAAAATATTTTAAAAAAAGGAGAAGATATTATTTCTAACAAAAAACTCGATGGATCTAAATATTTTTTAAAAAAGAGAAGATATCATGTAAGAGAACTTTGATAACTAAAGAGCATAGGTCTCATCTTTTGTTTTTGAAAAAAGGAGAAGACATCATGCAGGGAAAACACAAATAATAGGCTAACTCTGAGAGACCGTGGCACTCGTTTTTTTTTATTTTACTCCGGTGCGAGTGTGAGAGGGATCCGAATTCCTTGATCTTCCAGCGGGTCCTTTTGTTTGGGTCATCTCATTGCCACTGGTCACTTTATACATGTATATTGTGGGTAATCATCCTCCCACTGTACGTATTGGTACTTCCCGCCAGCTGGGCGTTAATTTGGCAGTAAAAGCTTTGACTGGTCTCAGCCGTTACATTTCCATACTTTGGACCAAGACCATTTTCCTTTTTTTAAAAATTATGTAGCCCCGAAATCAATGGTTATAATGAAAAATAGCCATGGCTACCATGTCAAAAGACAAATGTCCATCCTTTTAGATATTAGGATTGTCCAATCTAACTTTACGCTATGCCCCGTATAAATGTGACCTACCATTTGGACAGCTATTGATGTGACGTACATCTATGCTTCTATACAATGCATGCATTTTAGTATATTTGTAATCGTATACTACCTTGGTAGGACGCGGATTTCCCGCGAAAGCCTTTAGCATGGAGTTCTTTTGCAAGAATGTTGGGTGGGATTCATTGCTATGTTTGTTAGAAATCCATAGTCAATTTATTTTTTGGGTTCATTTCATGACATGCGATTGAAAATAAAGAGAATTTAGAGCTTAAGTGAGCCAGACAACAAGAAAAATTAAGGAAAAACATTCCTATCATTGGAACCTTTTTGGATCCAACTTCTTGTTTATATATCATCCAAAACTGCTTATAAGGTTATTTTCACTTGGATGAAGTGAAAACACTACAAGTTTAGGCTGATACAAAACTTTTAAAGTCAGTATAATGTTTCAACGGTGGTAATTGAAAACCCAATGCTTCCTATCGTGCAACCCACATGAGTTTTTGAATCCTCCTGTATATTGAATGCATGCCACTAAATGAGCTCGCAAAATGGATGGACAGAGTGGATTTCTCACAAACATAATAGTGGTCCCACCTAACATCCTTTCGCAAAAACTTACCGCAGAAAGGCTTTCCCATCAAAATCCACGTGTCACACGTGTAACTGCCTGCGTAAGACACATGCATTGTGTCTGCGCTCCATCTGGGACGCGGATTACCTACTGATAGGTTGAGTGGAGAGAATTCTTATTGAAGTGACGTCACTAGGTCCTGTGGTCCTCACCGCGATGGCCCACAATGGTGTATGTTTGTTATCAATACCGTTCATTCATTTGTAGAAATCATTTTAGGACATGAGCTAAAAAATGAGTTTGATCCCAAGCAGACCCACCACAGAAAAAAGTGAAGAGTGATGCCTACCACTGAAAAATTCAAAGGGCCACAACAGTTTTGAAACAGGCTGATGCTTGTGTTTTCCCTTCTTCGATGCATGTGTTAACTTATGAACATATTAGATCTTAAATACACATTACAGTGGACCTTAAAGAAGGTTTTGACAGCGGCCACCAGTACTCTCCTTGCCGTTTTCTGTCATGGGTCTGCTCCCACTTTGGATCAGCCTCACTCTTTAGCTCATACCTTCAAATGATCTCTCCAGATTATATGTCATGGTGGGACCCACAAAACTGGTGACGACACTTTGTATGCAAGTCTCGCTACTCAACAGGTCCGTGGCTAATCCGGATTAGCTACCGACGTTAGCTACCGACATGTTGAGCAGCGTGTCATGCATATGAAGTGACGTTACAAAGTTTTGTGGGTCTCGCCATAGTATGTTTTGTATTCACACCATTTATCCATTTGGAGAGACAGTTTTAAGACATGATCGAAAAAATGAGGCATATCCAAATCTGCAGTGGATCCACCGTAGAAGACAGTAGAGATAGTAACACACCGTTGAAACCTTTATAAGGTCTACCATAATGTTTATTTGAGATCCAACCTATTCATAATTTAACGAACCTATTCATAATTTAACACCGGCATTATAGAAGGGAAAACACAAATATCAAATTGATCGGAAACTTTTATGGCGTTTAGAAGTTTTTAATGTTTATCGTCACTCTCTCTATTGTTTTGTGTAGTGGGTTCACTTGAGCTTTGTGTCTGACTGATTCTTTGGTCTTTTCAAATAGATAGGTGGTGTGGATACAAAACATATATCATAGTGGGACCCACGTATCTTCATTAGCGAGTGTCGCTGCTCAACGCGTTAGTTTCTAGTCCGCGTGAGTTTCTAATCCGCGTCCCACCGTTTGCGTATTTGCGAAATGCATTGAATCTAAGTCCTTTCATTCCTAGGCGGTGGAACTTGAACGGAAGGGGAGAAAACCGACCCTTCTCTTTCATGGTTTGAAAGTCAAAGAAGAATGCTCCATGTTATTAGAGCACTATGGATTATAGTGCTCCCGGTTGTATTAGGAAACTTAGACAATTCGATCCATTGATCTAGACCATTGGTTAGGTCTAGTGCACATTTCATGTGCTACTGTACAAATATCACCATGATTTGAGAAATATTAACCATTAGATCAATGAAATTTAATATAAACAGTCCAGATTGTTCAAGAATATCTCTAATTGACAAATTGATCCATCTAATTCTTAGGGGCTATCATGGATTGGTTATGAACCTAAAAAATCACTTTCGTTAGACAACTGTAACAATTCCATCAATGGCTTGGAAAAGGATGGCCGTAAAAAATAAGGCCAAATCACGAACAGTTGGATCATCAGACCAGAGAGATATTTGCATGCTAGCCTATGAGATGTGTTCTGGAGTTAATGGACAGTTCAGATCAATCGACCGGAGTATCTATGGGTTCCAATGCAATTAGAATTTCTCAAAATGTGAGAAATGCTTGGCCGTTCTTTGCTCCTTGTTGCATGGATTAACTTGGACCGTCCAATCAATTAATCTGAACTATCCATTAGGTTAAGAACACATTTCATGGACTCTGATGCAAAGGTGGCACTGGGCCATCCAAACGATCCTTGATTTGAAATATTTTCCCGAGCCATCCTTTATTATACTACGTACAAAAAAAATAAAGCATTTCAAAAGTATTTCTCTAAAATTAATATGTTATACTATGGAGCAACGGTCTCGTGCACAAGTGTGCTGTAAATGAGCCTTACCATGATGTGTTCCTGTGATCCACTCTGACAATTCAGTCCATGATATCAATTGAACCGTAGGGTGTAAAAATTATGATTGATTTGTGATTTAGTGGGTCACAAAACAGAAAATAGTGAAAGAGGAAAGGCCTACCTTTGAATATTTTACCAGGCCCACCATATTTTTTACAATAAATCTATTCCATCTATTAATTGCCTTGTAGAGGTTAATGCATAGAGACCAAACATTAGACCCATACTTGATGTATGTGAATCACACCAAGTGAAGTGATTTTGATAGTGGATGTTCCATACTTAATTTTTACTCATGTGGCCCACTAGAATTATAGATGTAGCTAATGTTAGAGCAATACCTAGAATTATAAATGTGGCTAATGTTGGAGCAATACGCATAAATTATCATCCTAACCCATTATGGTTGTAGTAGATTTTACCTGCATGTCAATGTTGGCCCACCTCTAATTGAGTCACAATTGGCTGGGACGTTGTCCTAGGCTGTGCATTACATGATGTGATGTCCATCAGCTACCTAACATTTGGTTAATGCTCGTGGGCCAACAAATTGGCTGGGACGTTGTCCTAGGATGTGGATTACATGATGTGACGTCCATCAACTACCTAGCATCCGGTTAATGCTCGTGGGCCAACAATGATGCGTATGTTTAATTCAAGTCACCTATCTATTTTGCCAGCTAAATGTATGACATGATTATTAAAATGAGTCAAATTCAAATATCAAGTGGACTATGGCACGAGAAAAATGGCTGAAAAGTCCACTATTAAAAAATTCTTTGGGACAACTAAGATTTGGGTCTTGCTGATATTTCTGTTTTCCTTTTGTTCAAGTCCGTTTGGCTTAATTAATAGGTTGGACGGCATATACCGTACGATAAATCACTACTATTTTCATGTAGTGTGGTCTACTTTAAATTTAAATCTTTTACATTTTTGAAAGTATGCCATAAATTAAATTATAAAAATGGATGGATAACTTAGATTAAGTATATACATCATCGTTGCGCCCACTACCACCAAGTAGCAAGGTTGTTGGTTAGCGAGGGAGTTTCAACACTGAGGTCTTGATAAGGAATCCCCAGTGGGGGATAAGGAATCCCCAGTCGAGGTGGCTAACTGGCAAAATGGGGTGTACTAACAAGCTAGTCACTGAAAGAGTCGGCAACACATCCGAGGCATCCCAACCACTAAGGCATCCCAACCACTGCTGAGTCAGCTAGGGTCGGCCGACCTTGATGTTTATTTGAAATCAGCTCTGTTTATAAGATGTGTGACAATAATTTAGCCATAGGAATGAAAGGTCAGCCACATTTATAATGTTAGTGGACCACGCGAGCTAAAATAGTGTAGGAGATGCTCAATATCCGAACAATTTCACTTGGTGTGACCTATATGAATCACAAATATACCTACTTTTTAAGAGATACTACTAAATTCATATTACAGACCTAATGATCGGACTGGATTTTATAAATGCATCATGGTGGGGTTTAATCCCAGCCCACCCTTTTTTTACTTGTGTAATTGTATTGGTCGGTGTGCAAAATATCTCTTAAGCAACTGTGCGTAGACAGTGGAACTCTCTATCATAGAGAATTAAAGATGTTAATGTGACAGCCGACTACTGCTCCTAGTTAAATTGGGCCACGTGGACTCCCCATCGATTAATCCGGGCTGTCCATTAGGTCCAACACATACTACCATGAGCTACGGTGCATAAATCACAACATCTAGAAAATTCTTGGCATCCAATCAGTGTTTAGAATATAAAATGGACGGTCAGTATTATTTATATTAAAATAAGTTTAATCAACAATTTGAGCCGTCCATTTTTTGGGGACCCTAATTGATTACTCATATTGTTCTGAAGCATCTCTTGCAATCCTAATCATCCAATCTACCGATTATAAAACGAACGGCTACGAAAAAGAAGAACAACTTCAGAGTGTTTTGAACCATCTGGTTGGTGTATTTTTTAATCGTTTCCAATGGGAAATGTGAGATAGACCTAAAGAACGGTTAGGATTGATCGATTCGGCCGTTCAGATGTCCCTACACAACTGAGAGCGCAATTAACTAACGGTACTCCTAGAGTACTGGATTGTTATTATTATTTTGTTGATTTGGGAAAGAAAAGCACTCAGGAGAATTTTTGCCAAGTCGAACCTCATCCTCGAACAGAAATGACAGTGGGAGTACTAACAAGCTTTTTTTTTTTTTTTAAAAAAAACCCTCGTCATCGGAGTGACAAACCGCCCAGCCACTTTTTTAGAGTGTTGCTAACTCCCCACGCGTGTAGAGTCCTGACAAACCACATGCAAGCACACGTGCTGATATTATACTTATGCAAGATCGGATCTTTCAATATGGTTGGAAATGATACTTATTTCAAAAATGAACTAAAAGCAGTCACGATCTAAAACATTTGTTAAAATTATTCTTAGCCGTCCATTTAATTTCGGTCTACTGGGGACCAAATGGGGTATTAAATAGCCTTAATTTAGGTCATATGAGCTAAAAAGTGTATCCCACCTAATGAAAATCTCCCATCAATTACATCTGTTTCATATTGGCTCGTGTGGATAGGCAGAATTGTCACACGCGCGTAGAATTAGCAAACTCAAACTTTCAGATAAAAAAATCTGCCAATGCTACTCGCGAGAGCAGGATTTTGGAATCGTACTTGCTGCACACGTGCTAACTCTCTGCGAGTATGAATGATCCAAGACATTCATCACGTCGAGGACGCAACGTATATGTAGTGGAGATAAACTAAGGCCGCCCAATAAGTGGGCCATGCTAATACAAGAAAGACCATCAGAAAGTTCTTTTAACGAAAGATCCACGTCCAACGCCCCACGTGAGGCCTACATGATGATCTCACGAGCCCGATTGCAAGGCACATCACCTCTCACACTCGGTACATTTTCAGTTTCTACATTCCCACGTGTGTACAATAAAAAGACCCCAAAGCCTACTCTCGCAGGTAGTTTTTGTCAATCCCCGGCCCTTACTATAAAATCCAAGCGCTTGTTAACGGGACCTGTAAAAGAAATCGCGAACATGGGGTTGTTCTTCCCTGAAGAAGAAGGGTGGACAGGCCAGAACCTACTCGCAATCCTAGCCGTCGTTGTCCTCTTCTTTTCCATCTCCCATCACATGGGGTGGCTCTTCCCTGAAAGAAGAGGCCCACAGTGGAAACAAGGGTGGACAGGCCAGACCCTACTCGCAATCCTAGCCATTGTTTTCCTCTTCTTATCCATCTCCTATTACATGCAGCGCATGCACCAGACCATGATCAACTTCCAGCCTCTATTCTATCTCATCCCCGTCCTTCTGATCTTCATCGTACGGTCCATGTCAGAGAATGGACGGTTCGGGTTAAGTATCCCGCTGCCTGAACACGACTCGTTCCACCGGGCTGGAAGCTCGCCTTGGGGTGTGGCAGCGGCGGTAGTGGTGGTGCTGGTGATGATCTCCTACCAGTCTTCCTTTAACTCGCAGTGGTTTCGACCACTTTGGAGGTCGAATTAACGGCCTTGATTTGATTATCATGTTGATTAGGAGTTTTTAGCATGGTTGGGGTGTATGTATATATTGTGATATTATCTCTAATACGTATGCTTGTGTCACACGTTGGGTACGTGCTAGTATGGCACGGTTATGAGATCTTGGCCGTTGATCTTGCCGGCCCCATATTATGTTTGCGCCTCAGCCCGACAAATAAGAGCCCACTCTTTAGGTGAGCCGTGCAAGTGTTGGACGGTAGATAAAGGATATGTAGTCGCAGGCATTTCAATACACATACTTTACGCGTTTGATGAATTGGACTGCCGGATGTGTATGCTAGGAAAATTTGGTGTGGAGCTAGTGTGATTATCGGCCTGGATTTCATATGCATGGAAATTGACACGTGTGGGGATTTTATGTGCGTAAACTGGGGATGGGCGTTTGCAACTATCGTTCCTCGTACGTGTGAGGATTGCTCTTTGTTATTTATGTACTAGAGGTTTTATCAATTTTATCAATTTTCGGGGTGGGCTCAGCACCAGCCATTTTTGGGCTCGAGTCATGATGGAGATGGTTAATCGTCTTTAATTTAGTGTGGAGAAGCGATGTTTCAATTCTACCTATGTCCATTTGATTTGACCGAATTAGGAGTGGATTCTCCAATTGCACGATCTCCACTTTTGTATTTTTTCGGTTAGACTAGGGGTTTGTGAATCGGTTCGTTTCATTCCGATCGACGATGTGTGTTGAAGTGTAGATTTTATTTTCTAATTTTATACAAGTGTATAAATATCATGGTAAGTGTAATTAGAGTTAGTATGTTAAACTAAATCGAGGGTTTTGGAGCCTAACACGAATACTCGAGGGTTTCGACGGAAAGGTAGGGTTTCTACTGCAAGTTATTTTCTCTTATAACCTTTTTCTTATTATAGTGAATTGATCATCGCTGTGTCGTGATTTTTTTCCCGTAAGAATTTTTCATGTAAAATCTCATGTTTCCTATGTGCTTGAATCTCTCTATTACTTGTTGGATTTGATTTGAGGTTACTTCGACATTCAACATCTATGTTAGGCAATGGGCCCAGTTTCCACCGTGCAAGTCTCGACCCAACAACACAATCATCGCATTGCTAGCACACCTACTATGCTAAAATCGCGAATTTGTGATGGACCAACGTCATAAAACTAAATAAATGACGAATTTTTGGTCTGTCGTGGTTTACTGGGTCGTTTTTTGTGACATTAAACTCGTCATTAATCTACGACAGGTAAGGTCTGTTGCATATTAGCGATAGATAAAATCCATTGTAAAAAATAAAAAATCCATCACTAAAATTTGAAAAAACCCACGTGCATTAAAAATATTAGCGACGGATAAGGTCCGTCACTAATTCAAGTAGAGCGGTCATTAGTTGTGAACTTTTTCAGAAATTAGCGACGGATTTTGTCCGTCGCTAAAATATCTGTAAAAAAAATAAATATGGTCGAATTATTCATTTATTTTTTGAATATTACACCTGATGGTCATTCAAAAAATAATTCACATGATTGTTTAATAAGAATTCCATTTACAAAATTGGTAACGACTCAATTTAATAAAGAGGAAATGGCCCAAGTGGGGCTAACCCAAACAGCAATTCCCATAGTCAAGTTGGACGTGAAACATGGAATTGCAAAGAGAGTTTGGTTGTTGCTGTCTCACCTCCAATATGGTCAACACAAATGGTTGACGGAACATAGTACATGCCTCAAAAAGTTGGATACTAAAGCAGATGGCATGACTTCAGAAAATAAATACTAACATTACGATAATTAGAAATTTGGGAGATGCTTAGTAATAAACTTTAGCTCATTCGGGAGCTAGTACTCGGTGAATCCTCAAATTAAACCTACATAAATTATAGAAATAATCAAAGACTATAAAGTTCTTCCATACCTCAAATGTCATATCAGGGGAAGAAGGTGCCCATTCTTTAGCAATGCATTTCTCCAAAGATTCTTCATCAGCAATCGGAGGGACCCGGATATCAAAACCTGCCTCTGCTTCAGATGGCTGCAGATTCATGACAAAACCCTGCTAAAAAAAAATAGTCATTAGTGAGAACAGGGAAAACATTAGAAAATACCACGTAATAACTTACAATCTACTTCCTCGATGCATTATATAAGAAAGTTCTATTATTGCACAGGGTCTGCATGTTTTGAAAGTAGCAGAACCTGCTCATGCCTACAGCTAGATTACAATATTAATAAAAGCCACAAATCGAAGTTCCTATGTATAGAGGATGAACCTAATGCCAAGCCTATGAAGGATTCAAAAATAAATCATAACCCCACATGAGAACATGAAAACAACAAGAGGAATGAATAGTAAATCGTAAGGGGTGATTCTTCAAATCAACATCCATTAAACATATGTTAGTAGAGCAGAAAGGAACTGTGAACCTTATTTCAAGGAATACCGAAAGTAATTCACAGTCATTTATAAGTTGTAGCTCCCTATTTCGTGCAAAAACATAAAGAAACGTAAGAAAAACAGGATAAATCTTTAGGGTCAACGACAAACCTACTATACTTGAACAACCTGCATTCCTGTGATGTTGAGAAATTCAAAGGCTACAAAAGTTCATGCTGGACTGAAAAAGTGTCGCGCCTAACCCTTAAGAAACCTTTAATGTCATATGCAAGATCACAACCTGGCTATATGCCTATACGCCTATACGCCCCACATATTTTTTTCCCCTTTTATTTTAGGCATTCCTCCAACCTCTTTGGTTCAGTCTTTCTTGTTTTTTGTTTTCAGAGTTACGAGCTGTGGTTTAGTTGCAAGCCGGTGCTGTGGCTAGCCTTTTTTTTTTTTTTTCCTTTTGCCAGTTGTTGTTCGCTTCTTTCTCTGAATAAATTTTGACTTTTTCCTTCTTTTTTTATTCAAGTAACATGACAAGTAGAAAGTGCGTATTGATTTACTATCACCAGATACTTCTTTTTCTTGTAACATGTTGAGGGTCAAATATTGCATATTAGACCCCAGATATTGTCTGGATTTACGAATATAATGCTGTCTAATGACTCGTTTTCTCATTCTTGTGTTGCAAGGTGATTTTATGAACATGGATGGAAAAAGGACGTTAAAGCATGAATTTAACATTCTGATGACACCAGAAGTAAGGGATACACCCCTGCGGACTAAGATCAACGCCTGAGATCCACAAAAATCGAAGAACTGAAGCTTAAGTGGCCTGAAGGACATCCAGAATGCAAGATCACGAGGTTCCCACCATCCATTCGGCTCGAAACTTCATACGTGGCCTGAGGACCATAAATTAACCGTACACGTCAAAAATCATCCATTGGATCATTGCGGAAGTGGCCTAACGGGCAGATCAGCCCATCAATCTTCAATTTGGGGCCCACCTGCTATCTGGATACGCTTCAAATTTGGTCCCTACGGTTAAAAGGAGATGGTGAAGAGGATGGACGGAATGGATTTCACATAAACATCACAGTGGACCTCACGTGCAACGTGCGTGTATACAGCACGTCCGCACGCGAGCTGCACCGGACCAGGAAGCAAGTTTAAAGTCGGCTTGCCCGACCAGCAACAGCGGACGCACCGGTCTCACATAGTGGGGCCCATTACGCACTCGAATGCATGATCTAGACCGTTCATTCGTCCCGTGGGGCAATCAACATCCACACCTAGGTGTCTCTTCTCCACCATGCAAGCGAACGCATGAGTATCGCGACCAAACAGATAATAGACGGTGATATAAAAATTTCTTTGGGCCACACCGAGAATGCTCCAAAAACACCCCTTCCTGGACGGTTTTTCATCCTAAAGCCAATGGACGGTGTGGAATTTTCAGATTAAAGCTAAGTGGACCCCACCGATCATCACAGCGGAAGAAGATTCCGCTTTCGCGTCCGCGTAATGCATGGCCGCTGGCCGTTTTTGCGATCAGCTGTGGGCCCCACACGTGCCCCATAAGCTCAATCCAAACCGTCCACCGTGTAGACAGCCGCGAGCACTACAAAACCATGTTGTCACTTTTCACCTATGCGTGCACACGTGTGAGATACAGAGGCCACAAAAGGGCTGCCCTGCAACGTTCAAAACTGATTCTTTTGTGATTTCTTCTCTGGGCCACATCAATGGATGTTCAAAACCACCCATTCTTGACTGAAATTTCGTTCTGAATCCAATGGACGAGGTGGATTTTCCAGAAAATACTTCTGTGGGGCCCACCGATCACAACAACGAAATGGTACGAAAGGTTTCGCACATCCGTGAAAACTGACTTTTTTAGGCGGTTTTGGCCCACCATCTTTGATCATAGGGCAGATCTGAACCGTCTATCATGTAGAGAACCCCAGAAAGTACTAAGGAACGATGTTTCTTTGAAATTTGAGCGAGGAAAGTGGCGTGTTTCGAGGCACCGAACTTGGCTGTGAAAATTACACTCCGTGTCCTGCTACAACTCTGTCACAGACTCCAACCTTCCAGCAGCTATAAAAGGAGGTTTTGGATGTGGGGAGCATTCATTCAGGTCTAAAAAGGAAGAAAAAGAGAGACGTGGAAGCTTGGGCAGGGACGTGAAGCAGAAGAAAAAAAAGAGTATTTTCTTTTTATTTTTTTAGTTTATTTCAATTGTGGAGATTTAGCCATTCATGTCTGGCTAAACTTCTTAGTTAGGGCTAAGAGGTGAAGCTTGTAGTGAGATGGGAGATTTGATTTTATTTAAATTTTAATGCATGAATTGATGTTGATTTTAGTTAATTATTATGGGAATGTTTTAGGTTTTTAATGGTCTGTTGTGACTGAAATTACAATGGGTCTGCAATGGCTTTGAATATTTTCGTTCTCTTTATGTTTATGATGTCAGGAAGCCCTGTTGTTCACCATAGTCTCCTGGGCATGGTTGAATGTCGGTACCCTTTCTAACTTGCATACATGTGATTGGGTGGTAATTAGTTTGATTCTGTTATTTGCCAGTCTTTAGGCATGGTTTGGTGATGGAATCCATTCTAATTCATCTTCCTTTCATCTCTTTGAAAACTAGATCAACGGCAGTTCAGTAATTTTCATAATTTTTGATGCAAGCATAAGTTCTCCCTGATCTCTACAAGTGGATCCTCTGAATCCCTAGTTTCCTTACCTCTGATTTCTCCTATAAGTTTTAGATTAATAGTTTACAATTATTCCTCAATTTATAATTCAATTCAGATTTCATCTCATTCTAGTTCTATTTCCAGTTAATTTTAGATAACGTACAAGTTTCAGTCCCTTGGGATTCGGCTTCGGTCTTACCGAGTTATTACTACATCACAACCTTGCACTTGGGGAGTGAACAAGTTTTTGGAGCCGTTGCCGGGAACTGTTGACTACATTTTTGTGAAATTAATTAGTTTTAGGATTAGTTTAGGATTAGATTTTCTTTTTAGAAAATTTTAATTCTAGGTTTAGAAGCTTAGTTATTTTCCTTATTAGAAATTTTTCCTAACTTTAGAAACTTTCTATTCTTCCTTCTATCTGATTTTTAGAACTAACTCAATTTTTCTGTTTTGTAGGAAGCTTCCAATTTAGTAAGCTCTTTCTAATTCTTTTTTCTTTGGAATTTCTTCTTTTCCCTAGAAATTAATTAACTTTTAATTAGGACTTCCTATTCTTAGAAACTAACTTATTTTGTTTTGTTTTGCAGATTCTTAACCTAGGCCTCCAAATTTGGTAACTTCTTTCCATCTTTCCCTTTTATTTTCTAGATTTCTTCTTCCTTTCTCTTAGGTTTAAGTTAGAATTTGAAGGCTGAGTATATTTTATGCCCCAGTAGGCACGCGACAACACTCGACGTCTCGTGACTGAAGGAGGATTAGTTGAGGGGTTGACTGTCCATCGCAGGACTAGACACCACTTAAATTCTCCTGAGTTAGAGAACGTTATGGCTGAAAATCAACCTCAAGCACTATCCCAACCAAGGGTTGAGAAAGTACATGATGAGAATGAGATGCATCAGGCACCCCCGCCTCGTACTTTAGAGATTATTTACAACCGGCGGGGGTGAGTACGCCCTCATGCATGATTTTTCCTGAGAATACAGGACATATGGACATCAAGCCAGGGGTTATCTAACTCCTTCTTAAGTTCCATGGGCTTGAGTCTGAAGAACCATACTTGCATCTGAAAGAGTTCGATGAAATCATAGGCACCTTATACTTTCCTAATGTATCTGAGGATACTATTAGACTGAAACTCTTTCCATTTTCCTTGAAAGAAAGAGCCAAGACGTGGTTACATTCACTACGGCCTAGGTCCATTGGCACATGGAATGATTTGCAGAGGGAATTTATAAAGAAAATTTTCCCACATCATAAGACAATTACCCTCAGGAGAGCAATCATGAACTTTGCCCAAAAGGAAGATGAAACATTCTTCCAATGTTAGGAAAGGTTCAAAGATCTGGTTAATGCATGCCCACAACATGGCTTTGAAATATGGCGCATTATGAATTTTTTCTATGATGGGCTAACATCTTCCATGTGCCAAATGGTCGAGACAATGTGTAACGGAGAATTCATCAATAAAAATGTCGACGAGGTATGAGATTACCTCGATAGTCTCGCTGAAAAAACACAATCATGAGACTATTACCCAAGGACGAACACTACGTCTACGCCGACTCATTCAAGGGAAAAAGGAGGAATATATCTCCTGAAAGAGGACAATGATTTTAACGCTAAGGTGGCCAATCTCACCAGAAAATTTGAAGCCATGGAAGGAAGAAAGGAAGGAAAAGGTTAATGAAAGTGTTTGTGGCATCTGTGATTGCAACATTCATACTACTGAAAATTGTCCTTCAATACCTGCCTTTCGAGAAGTATTGAATGAACAATCTAATGCCGTAAATAACTATCAAAGACCTTTCAATGGACCACCCTCTAATACGTACAATCCTGGCTGGAAAAATCATCCGAATTTTAGTTGGAGGAACGGACAAACTGCTACCCCTCAAGGTTTCTTCAATCAAAATCCAAATCAGGGGAAACCTCAAGAAGAATCGGTTCAAATTTCCATACAAGAGCTGACTCGGATAATGCAAGGAATTTCAGATTTTATGCAAAAAATAGATTCACGTATGACGGCTATAGAAAAAGGGATGCTCCCTGCACAATCACTCCCTAATCCGAAACCGCAATACAAGACAGGTGATCCCAGCTCTTCGAATCAAATAGGGCACGCTAAATCCATCATCACTCTTAGGAGTGAGAAGGTTATTGACAAAACCCTTCCGGTTAGGCCCGAAAAGCCTCAAGAACCAGAAGAGGACAACAATGATGGATCTAGTGGCGCCCCACAAAAATTTGAACCTAAACCTCTAGAAAAGTCAGTTGCTCCGTTTCCCCAACGGTTGGTTGAACCAAAACGTCTATCTAACTCTCAGGATATCCTAGAGGTGTTGAAACAAGTGAAAGTCAATATTCCTCTGCTTGATGTTGTAAAACAGATACCTTCATATGCTAAATTTCTAAAGGACTTATGCACTACCAAACGACGGAAAAGTGTTCAAAAGAAGATCTCCTTAACTGAGAAAGTGAGTGCCATCCTGAAACAAGATGTGCCGCAAAAATTCAAAGATTCCGGTTGCCCAACCATATCATGTGTAATCGAAAACTATCGAATTGACCACGCACTTCTTGACTTAGGAGCAAGTGTCAATCTGATTCCCTATTTGGTATACCAACAGTTAGGTTTGGGTGAATTAAAACCCACCCGAACCACACTACAACTTGCTGATTATTCTGTTTGTGTACCAAGAGGGATCATCGAGGATGTGTTGGTCCAGATTGATAGATTTTACTACCCTGTTGATTTTATCATCTTGGACACCGAACCCATCAACGACACGAGCACTCAGATTCCCGTCATTCTTGGTCGCCCATTCCTGTCCACTTCAAATGCAATTATCAATTGCAGGAATGGTGTCATGACTATGTCCTTTGGAAATTTGATATTGGAATCGAATATCTTTTTCAATAACGGCAGTAACGATTTCCACGATGTTAACATGATTGATTCTTTTGTGGAAGATAGAACGCATCTCACCTTATCCTCTGATCCTCTAGAGACGTGCCTGGCCCACTCCCGTGATCTTGATGATGATATAGTTAGGGAGACGTGTGCCATGCTTGATACTGCACCGGTACTTGAAGTTAACCGGTGGAGGCCACACATTGAAGAATTGCCCCAAACTGATGTAGTGCCTCTATCGTCTAACCTCAAGCTACCGAAGCTTGACTTAAAACCTTTGCCCTCTGATTTAAAATATGTCTATTTAGGTCAAGATAAGACATACCCGGTGGTGATCTCTGCCCACCTGAAGAAAGAACAGGAGAGTATGCTGATATCTACTCTCATTGAGCATAAGGGAGCTCTTGGATGGACGATAGCGGACCTCAAGGGAATTAACCCATCGATTTGTACTCACCGTATATATCTTGAGGACAATGCAAAGGCTGTTCGGCAATCACAACGTATACTAAATCCAAATATGAAGGAAGTGGTTAAGGCCGAGGTTCTCAAACTATTGGAAGTGGGGATCATTTACCCCATATCCGATAGTCAATGGGTGAGTCCAACTCAGGTGGTTCCTAAGAAGTCCGGGATCACCATCGTAGCCAATGCCAATAATGAACTCGTGCCGACCAGAGTTACTACTGGTTGGAGAATGTGCATTGACTACAGAAGCTGAATACCGTCACAAGGAAAGACCACTTTCCTTTGCCCTTCATTGATCAAATCCTGGAAAGGCTAGCTGGTCATTCCTATTATTGTTTCCTTGACGGGTATTCAGGTTATAATCAGATTGAAATCGCCCCTGAGGATCAGGAAAATACCACATTTACATGTCCCTATGACACCTTTGCTTACAGAAGGATGCCATTCGGGTTATGTAATGCCCCTGCCACCTTTTAGCGATGCATGACGAGTATCTTTTCTGACATGGTGGGGAAATATCTAGAGATCTTCATGGACGATTTTTCTGTTTTTGGTTCATCTTTCAGCGAATGCTTAGCAAATCTTAAATGTGTGCTGAAAAGATGTGAAGAAAAAAACTTGGTACTTAACTGGGAGAAGTGCCATTTTATGGTTCAAAAGGGAATTGTCCTTGGGCATATCATCTCGTCCAAAGGAATCGAGGTAGATATGGTAAAAATTGATCTTATTTCTAACCTACCTCCACCCAAGAATATCAGAGACGTGCGATCCTTCTTAGGACACGCAGGCTTTTACAGACGATTTATAAAGGACTTTAGTCTCCTCTCTCGTCCTTTATATAATCTTCTTCAAAAGAATACACCATACGAGTGGACTGAGCAGTGCTAAGAAGCTTTCACTAAGCTTAAGGGCATGTTAACCACTATACCTATCATGCAGTCACCCGACTGGAGTCTTTCTTTTGAACTTATGTGTGACGCCTCTGATTATGCTCTTGGGGCGGTTCTAGGCCAGAGAAAAGATAAGCGGCCTTACGTTATTCACTACGCAAGTAGGACTCTAAATCCTGCCCAAGTGAACTACTCGACTACGGAAAAGGAACTCTTAGTCGTAGTGTTCGCTTTAGACAAATTTAGATCATACCTGATCGGATCCAAGATCATTATTTATACAGATCATGCGGCACTTAAGTATCTTCTTTTCAAGAATGATTCTAAGCTGTAAGACCCGTATCTTGGTCCGTACCTTTCCGTACACTTCCGCGGTCGTACCGGTCGAATTCCGGCAACTTTCGACCCTTAAACAATATCGACGCGCGACCTGGATTCTTGTACCGACAACCCGAGTCGACTCAACCCGAGACCAATACCATAGCGACCGCACCGTCGCCGCGGTTCCGATACCGCGACTCACGCGCCGAGGCGATACCCTGATCAAGAGATATGGGCCAACGTTCGGTGCAAGAAAACGCCGCGTGTTGCGAAAACCAAGGGAATCTCAACGATGTGTCACATCAATCACATCAATCCCATCAATCAATCACCCATCAACCCATCACATGTCAAGTACACATCACTCTCACCCATTTTCCCAAGCAACCACAAAAGTCTCCCAAACCCATACCTCTCTTACACAAAAGCCAACAAAGTCTTCTCAACCCATACCTTTCTTACACAAAAAGCCACAAAAGTCTTCCTAACCCATACTTTTCTTACACAACCATCACTCACCCATCCATCCATCACTCTCTCTCTCTCCCTTTACATCACTCTCTCTTTCTCTCTTTCTCATTTCAAAGAACAAGCTCCAAGCAAACATCCCACGTATGGAATTTTGCAAAAATCCCTAAGCTTCAAGTGGCCCACCTTCCTATCCCAAAAATCTCCCATCTCAACCCTTCATCCTTCATCTTAGCCATTGAAGTTGAAGACAAGGTGCCAAGGAACCCCTAGGAGCGAGAAGATCGAACGGTGGGTGCTTCTATAGGGTAGATTTTTCTTATTTTTATGGTGGACCAAGTGAGGCCCACCGATCAATGGTGTGGATCTCACTTGGGACCCTAATATGTGGTCGATGGACCACTTGGATCATCATGATCGTCCATGATGGGGCCATTCTCCATGGACCCCATCATGATGTTTATTTTCATTTAGAAGGGTCATCTAGACCGTCCATATCGGTGGAGAATGGATCTCCACCGTTGATTTACATTTTAACGGTCCCACGTGTAAGGGATCCATTTATTGTATGTTTCATTGCAAGGGAGGGCCCATAATGACGGGGTCCCTCCATCACAAGCCGTGTCCCACTCTCCATCTCTCTCTCTCTCTCTTTTATTTTATTTTATTTTATTATATGTTATTGCAATGGGAGGGTGTGGCCCACTTGAATGGATCCCCCTTGATATATTTTATTTTATTCAAGTGGGGCCCACCTTGGCTGTTACTCCCATGCCACCCATCAGTGGAGCCCACTTCATCAGGGCCCTACACTTTCAAAAAAAAAATATATAATAAATAACCTTAAAACCGTCCAGACGCTGGACGTCTTACGGAAGGAAGAAAAGGGAAAGAAAAGGAAGGGTTTGGGTGGTCCCTTAGTGTAGGCCCCACCTTGATGTATATGTTTGATCCGAGCCGTCCATTCCCTTACTCACTTCGATTCAACCGTCAAGACAAAGAATGGGACTGATCCGAGTATCTTGTGGGCCACAGCATGGGAAACATGGACGGTTTCCATTGAAAATTTTTCTGGTGTGTCTAGGCCTCAAAAAAATTCGAACTCCGGACTCTTTCTGTCTGTTGCGAGCTGTAGAACACTAAGGATGGGATGGATTTTCAAGAAGCGGGCCCCACACATGACGTTTGGCAGAAAAACGAAATTTTAAAGGAAGGGAGAGAGGGTGGTACGTTTGCCACTGACAGCCGCTGCACGCTGCACGCGGCAGCGTGCAGCGCCCGGGCGAGCGGGCGTGCAGCAGGGACCCACGGCTCCAGCCGTGGGCCCCACCTTGATATTTGTATGTTATCCAAGCCGTCCATTGGGTGGGTCCCCATCTCAGGTGGGCCCCCTTCGAATTTCAGGACGATCCAAGGCTCTGGCAGCCCACACCATAGAAAACAGTGGACCTGAATGCCTACCATTAGAAACCTCTTTGGGGCCCACAGAAGTGTTGGATCAAGCTGAAATTTTACGTTTTCCCTTCATCCAGGTTGAGTGACCTTATGATTGGGTTGGATGGCAGATGAACATTACAGAGTGGGCCCCACATGGGACCCACGATTGATGCATGTATCTTTAAGTTCACCGTCCAGTGGACGGTGGCACCCACTGTTGGGTATATGCACTCCCACCGTCCAGCGGATGGTGGGGCCCTTAGATTGTATGTGTGATATCCGCACTGTCCACTGGACAGTGGGACCCACCTTGTTCATGTGATGAATCCAAACCGTCCATCCACTTGGTAAAGGCGTCGTAGGCATGAGTGTAGATTGGGTGGGCCACGTACCTATGGGTTAGGCCCATTTGATGTGTAACAGGCCTATGAGTTAGGCCCACTTGATGTATGAAAAGCTTACGGGCTAGGCCCATTCGATTCATTTAAGGCCTAGGGGTTTAGGCCCACTTTGTTAGGCATGCAAGGTCTATGGGTTAGGCCCATTTGGACTATTTAAAGCCTATGGACTAGGCCCATTCGCTTTGAAAAAGGTCTATGGGTTTAGGCCCACTTTTTATGTCTCAAGTCCATGGGACTAGGGCCATTTGTTGCACTTTCAGGCCCAGGTAACTAGACCCATTGTTGCATTCTTGAAGCCCCTGTAAGTGAACCCATTTGGTATATTGCAAGACCCATGGGATTAAACCCATTTGATTACAAAAAGGGCCCATGGGATTAGGCCTACTGGATTTATTTGAGACCCATGAGATTGGGCTCATTTTGTTTAATTAAGGCCTAGGGATTTAGGCCCATTCGACTCATATAAGACCTCTGGGTTGAGGCCCAGTTGATATACATTTGGGGTCCAATTGTTGTGGCCCATTTGATACATATTAGACTCATGTGACTAGGTCCAATTGGTGCAATCCAAGGCCCACGGGTTTAACCCATTGTAATGCACTTAAGGCCCATTGGTTTGGCCCATTTCTGTGGCCCATCTGATGAATAAGAGCCCATAAGCTATGGCCCATTTGATATATATGTAAGGCCCAGTGGGAGGAACATAAGGTCCATTGCAATGTGTAAGCCCAATACCGATTATGTAGCGGTGTTTTAAGAAGATTGTGCCTGGGAAGTAATGCTGGTTTGATGTCCACATTGCGAGTGTAATGTTGGTTGGATGTCCACATTACGACTCTCCTTAGGGCCCATTACTGGACCATGTTTATCGTATTTAGGCCGTTCAGGCTCATCTGCATTGTAAGATAATGCATTTTATTATAACATGTTTAGTATAGTTTCATGACCTATGATCATACGCATCATATGCATGCTTGATATGAGGATTGACTGATCATGGCATATGCCTTCGGGCAGGTTGTTTATGGGCTCCCGGTTAGGCGGTGTTGCCCTACATGAGCGCACGGTATGCGCAGGATTGGTTGCATGACTGGATAGCGTGATTCATGCATTCCGCATTTGTGTGATATGGTTGTTGTACGCCCTAGCGACATCAGGGCCGTAGCCTCCACAGACGCATCGTGGTTGGTAGGGTTGGATACCGGAAATCTTGTTCTACATGGGGTACTATAGATATCCCTGGGTGAAAGTCCCTAAACCCTTATGGTACCAAGAGGTTGCTCCAACGTCTAGACCGAGTGGGTAGATGAGTACTGAGTGCCGAATACCAGTTGGCTGTGCTCTCCACTGTGTCGTGGTCGGTTGGAAGGGGGTGCGGCCTTACCCGCCCGAGTGTAGGGGGCAATGCTAGGCTGAGTTTGACCAGCTCGAGGAATGGGTCCGCTATCGACGAGTCGCGCCCGATATTGGCAGACGGATAGTGAGGTCTCTTCCACTTACCTTATTGCGCGCGATGTGACGGCAATCTGGTTTAGAGTGTACTAGACCCCGGTGATATTCCATACTTTGAGCTGTATTGATGTGTGGACATTGATGAGTATCTGTATGCTTGAGTTGCATTGTACATTGCATGGCCTTGGGATGGCCGATACCATTCATGTCTTGCATTGCATAGCCTTGGTACGGCTCATGGCGTTTTGGTTCCATCTGCATATTCCGCATTACTCTGACATTACATTCATATTACTACCTTGCGCACACACTTTCACCACCCTCTAAGCTTTCTGTAAGCTTATGCACGACCGTTGCGTGCAGGTGACGTTGGACTGCAGCAGCGTTGAGGCAGGAGCGCGTCGCTGATCATTTTGGAGTTTTCTGTTATTTACCATTGTATTTCCCTTTATGCTCATTGTACTTGTAAAAATTTTTGATCATAGTGGAAATGTAATGGAGTGCTTGGTTGTTGTTTGTGGGTTATGCCTTTGGTTATGCTTATTACGAATCAAACTGATATTTAAAATCCTCCTCGTAGCATCCCAGGATCGAAACCTGGCGAATGGGAGCTAGGAGCCGAGAATGGGGTTCTACGGAGGCTGTCGGTGCTGGATTCGGCGATCGGGAATTTTGTGAGCCCGGTTTCTGAGTTTGGGGCGTGACATAAGCTCCGCTTAATACGATGGATCCTTCTACTCCAAGAATTTGATTTAAAAATTAAAGACAAAAAGGGAGTAGAGAACGTAGTAGCTGATCACCTTTCTCGCCTTAATACCTCTGATTCCCTTGAGGCGACCCATATCAATGACATGTTCCCTGATGAACAACTGTTTAGAGTCTCCCATTCACCTTGGTTCGCTGATATTGTTAATTATCTTGCTACAGGTGCCATACCGACACACTGGACGTCACAAGATAAGAAGAAATTCTTTACCAAGGTGCGTAACTTTTTCTGTGACGATCCATATTTGTTTAAATATTGCTCAGACCAAATCTTAAGGAGATGCGTACCAGACAATGAGCATCAGAGTGTCATCTCCTTCTGTCACTCACAGGCCTGTGGTGGTCACTTTTCTGCTAAAAAGTCCACGGCCAAGATTTTACAGTGTGGCTTCTATTGACCCACTATGTTCAGGGATACTCAGGAGTTTTGCAAGGCTTGTGATCGTTGCCAGAAATTGGGAGCATTGTCCCGTCGAAATATGATGCCCTTGAATCCCATCCTTATTATAGAAGCATTTGATTGTTGGGGCATCGATTTCATGGGACCATTCCCCCAATCATTTGGAAATATGTATATTTTTCTCGCCGTAGACTATGTCACTAAATGGGTCGAAGCAATTCCGTGCCGCAAAAATGACCATCGCACGGTCATTAAATTTTTGAAAGAAAATATCCTGTCGCGGTTCGGAACGCCTAGAGCCATCATTAGTGACGGGGGCTCACACTTCTGCAATAGACCATTCGAGAGTTTAATGAAGAAATACGGTATCTCACATAAGGTGAGCACCCCATACCATCCACAGACAAGTGGACAAGCTGAAATTTTTAATAGGGAGATCAAACATATCCTAGAGAAAACGGTTAACCCTGATCGTAAGGACTGGTCAATCCGATTGACCGATGCCTTATGGGCGTACCGTACTGCTTTTAAAACTTCTATTGGAACATCTCCCTTTAGACTTATCTATGGAAAGGCTTGTCACTTGCCGGTGGAATTGGAACATAAAGCATACTGGGCGATCAAAAATCTAAATTTCAATCTGGACAACGCTGGTTCGCTACGCAAACTTCAATTAAATGAACTGGAAGAAATCCGGAACGATGCATATGAAAACTCGAGAATTTACAAGGACAAGATGAAGGCGTTTCATGATCAACATATTTTACGAAAATCATTCACGCAAGGTCAGAAAGTCTTTTTGTACGATTCTCGACTCCACCTCTTTCCGGATAAGCTTCGATCTCGTTGGACCGGCCCTTACATTGTTGTCACTGCTTATCCTCATGGGGCCGTCGAGATAAAAGATCCCAAAAATGACAAGGAGTTTAAAGTCAATGGACATCGATTAAAGCCATTTGTCGAGGCATTTGATTCAGAGGACATGTCCATGCCTCTGATTGCTCCTGTTTACTAGGACTGATCTCCTAGTCTGATGGAGGTATAGGTAGGTTTATCGCTTTCATAGGACTAGGGTAGTTGTTTTATTTGTCTGACTGAAGACGAAAAATTTAACGCTCCTGGGAGGGAACCCAGCTTTTTTTTATTCTTTTTCATTCTTTAGTAGATGATTCAATGTTTGTGGGTAACATTACTGCAAACCCTCACGAGACTACAACTCGTCCTCTAGGGGTAACCTAGGGGTTTAAAGGCTTGTTGTATACACTAAATGCAATCGAGAGCACCTGCGAAAGTGGTATAGGTAGGATTTTATTTTCGTTATTTTTGTTCTGCTTTCTCTCTCATGCTGACAAGCTTCCATGCCGTGATCTATTGAATAATCTCTCTCGATTCGTTATCCAGATACTATCTTCCCATCACTTTACTTTCGTTGTTCCATGTGCACTGCATGCCCATATCTTTTACATTGAGGACAATGTAGATTTTAGGTTGGGGGTGGGAGATTAGGCTTCCTAATCAGTATTTTCTTGGTCTTGAGCAAAAATTGTGCAAATTTTTAAAATTTTTCTGAAAATTCCTACAAATTCGAAGTGATTTTGACAGATATCCCTAATTTAGATTTTCAAGATACATAATGTTAGATTTATGACTCTTGGATTCCGTATCGATTAGATTTCACAGTTAAGATCGAAGTATCAATCCATGATTAGAGATTTTAAACATTGATTGAATCATGATTTCAGGACACGTCTTGCTTACACATTAAGATTTCAGTTCCATATCGAAGGATTAACGTGGTGATCACTAAGCACGAAAGGAACCAGCCTGAAATATCTTGCCATCATGGTATAAAAATTGAAAAGGTTGGATAATTAATCTTCACCATAGGTTTGCTCCCTATAGGTGTAGAGTTAATTCCTCATGAATGATATGTGAAAAAGAGTCAGGTGTACGATCTTCACCATAGGTTTGCTCCCTATAGGTGAGGATTTGATTCCCCTTCCTTGGCATTACTTTGAATAGAAAAATCACAAGTTAATAGGCTAATCTATGAGGCAAGTTTTGGGTTAGGTTTTGGTTGTCATGAATTTTCTTGTTGGTTACCAATGATATCATGAAATTGACGATTGGATCTCTTAATGATGATAAGCTGAGATTAGACTATACATCCATGGATCTCCATGTTTAAAATTTTTCTAATTGATGGATTAATGCTTTACACTTGATTATGAAGTCTACCATGCGCTTGAGCTCAGGAGAAAACAATTTCTAACATTCATGGATATTAAATTTCTCGTATTTTGTTCAAAATCTCACTTGATTTCATAAAAAGTTCTCCTATAATTCTCAACTTATTTTTCGCATACTTTGCTCAGGACTAGAAAAATGCTGGTTGGGGATTGTGTTGAGGGTCAAATATTGCATATTAGACCCCAGATATTGTCTGGATTTACGAATATAATGCTGTCTAATGGCTCGTTTTCTCATTCTTGTGTTGCAAGGTGATGTTATGAACATGGATGGAAAAATGACGTTAAAGCATGAATTTAACATTGATGACACCAGAAGTAAGGGATACACCCCTGGGGACCAAGATCAACGCCTGAGATCCACAAAAATCGAAGAACTGAAGCTCAAGTGGCCTGAAGGACGTCCAGAATGCAAGATCACGAGGTTCCCATCATCCATTCGGCTCGAAACTTCATACGTGGCCTGAGGACCATAAATTAACCGTACACGTCAAAAATCATCCATTGGATCATTGCGGAAGTGGCCTAACGGGCAGATCAGCCCATCAATCTTCAATTTGTGGCCCACCTGCTATCTGGATACGCTTCAAATTTGGTCCCTACGGTTAAAAGGAGATGGTGAAGAGGATGGACGGAATGAATTTCACATAAACATCACAGTGGACCTCACGTGCAACGTGCGTGTATATAGCACGTCCGCACGCGAGCTGCACCGGACCAGGAAGCAAGTTTAAAGTCGGCTTGCCCGACCAGCAACAGCGGATGCACCGGTCTCTCATAGTGGGGCCCATTACGCACTCGAATGCATGATCTAGACCGTTCATTCGTCCCGTGGGGCAATCAACATCCACACCTAGGTGTCTCTTCTCCACCATGCAAGCGAACGCATGAGTATCGCGACCAAACAGATAATAGACGGTGATATAAAAATTTCTTTGGGCCACACCGAGAATGCTCCAAAAACACCCCTTCCTGGACGGTTTTTCATCCTAAAGCCAATGGACGGTGTGGAATTTTCAGATTAAAGCTAAGTGGACCCCACCGATCATCACAGCGGAAGAAGATTCCGCTTTCGCGTCCGCGTAATGCATGGCCGCTGGCCGTTTTTGCGATCAGCTGTGGGCCCCACACGTGCCCCATAAGCTCAATCCAAACCGTCCACCGTGTAGACAGCCGCGAGCACTACAAAACCATGTTGTCACTTTTCACCTATGCGTGCACACGTGTGAGATACAGAGGCCACAAAAGGGCTGCCCTGCAACGTTCAAAACTGATTCTTTTGTGATTTCTTCTCTGGGCCACATCAATGGATGTTCAAAACCACCCATTCTTGACTGAAATTTCGTTCTGAATCCAATGGACGGGGTGGATTTTCCAGAAAATGCTTCTGTGGGGCCCACCGATCACAACAACGAAATGGTACGAAAGGTTTCGCACATCCGTGAAAACTGACTTTTTTAGGCGGTTTTGGCCCACCATCTTTGATCATAGGGCAGATCTGAACCGTCTATCATGTAGAGAACCCAAGAAAGTACTAAGGCACGGTGTTTCTTTGGAATTTGAGAGAGGAAAGTGGCGTGTTTCGAGGCACCGAACTTGGCTGCGAAAATTGCACTACGTGTCCTGCTACAACTCTGTCACAGACTCCAGCCTTACAGCAGCTATAAAAGGAGGTTTTGGACCATGGGAGCATTCATTTAGGTCTAGGAAGGAAGAAAAAGAGAGACGTGGAGGCTCGGGCAGGGACGTGAAGCAGAAGAAAAAAAAGAATATTTTCTTTTTATTTTTTTAGTTTATTTCAATTGTGGAGATTTAGCCATCCATGTCTGGCTAAACCTCTTAGATAGGGATAAGAGGTGAAGCTTGTAGTGAGATGGGAGATTTGATTTTATTTAAATTTTAATGTATGAATTGACGTTGATTTTAGTTAATTATTATGGGAATATTTTAGGTTTTTAATAGTCTGTTGTGACTGAAATTACAATGGGTCTGCAATGGCTTTGAATATTTCCGTTCTCTTTAATGTTTATGATGTCAGGAAGCCCTGTTGTTCACCATAGTCTCCTGGGCATGGTTGAATGTCGGTACCCTTCCTAACTTGCATACATGTGATTGGGTGGTAATTAGTTTGATTCTGTTGTTTGCCATAGTCTTTAGGCATGGTTTGGTGATGGAATCCATTCTAATTCATCTTCCTTTCATCTCTTTGAAAACTAGATCAACGGCAGTTCAGTAATTTTCATAATTTTTGATGCAAGCATAAGTTCTCCCTGATCTCTACAAGTGGATCCTCTGAATCCCTAGTTTCCTTACCTCTGATTTCTCCTATAAGTTTTAGATTAATAGTTTACAATTATTCCTCAATTTATAATTCAATTCAGATTTCATCTCATTCTAATTTTATTTCCAGTTAATTTTAGATAACGTACAAGTTTCAGTCCCTTGGAATTCGACCTCGGTCTTATCGAGTTATTACTACATCACAACCCTGCACTTGGGGAGTGAACATAACATGACATGTAGAAAGTGAGTAATGGTTTCCTATCACCAGATACTAGCTAAGCTTAACACCATGAATGTTAGGCTCCCAGACCATTCCGTTTCGTAGGCTTCCACAGTCCCCCTGATCGAATTCCAGCAACCTGTGATTTGTAATCGGCTTTTGCACGTGACCTTAAGTCGCATCCTTTCGATCTGAGTCGGCTCGACTCGAGACTTGTACCAGTGCGATTGTGCCGTTGTCGTCGTTCCGACGTCATGTCTCGCGCGCCGAGGCGATACCCATGCCAGGAGATGTGGACCCATGTTCAGTTCGAGAAAAATACCGCGTGTTAGAATCCTAAGAGAAATGTCCCATTAATCAAATCAATCAATCAAGTACCATATCACATCATGTCAAGTACCAACACCCATCCCTCTCTCACCTAAAGTCAACTCACCCTTAGAACCAAGTACACATCCATCACCCATCACCCATCTCTCACCAATCACACCCCATTCCCCTCTCTCTCTCTCTCTCTCTCTACATCACCTCTCTCTTCTCATTCTCCCAAGCAACCTAAGCAACTCCAACGTCCATAGCTTCCATGGAGAAGCTTGGTGTGGTCCACCTTCCTATCTCCCATCCCCATCCTCCAAAGTCCATCTCAACCGTTAAAATTCACCCCTTGGAGTTCTAAATCATGTTGGCCGCGGAAGAAGAGAAGAGGATAACGACGGTGGGTGATTTTATATTTTGATTTTTTGTGATTTAAGGGCCCACTTATGGTGGGACCCATCTTGATGTATGTGATTGTAAGCTAGAGGGCCCATAGTGGCGAGGTCCCTCCTATTTCCACCTATCTTTCTCTTTATCTCTCTTTCTTCCTATTTTGTGGACCCCACTATGATACACGTATTTGATCCCCACCGTCCATCCATTTTTCTGTCCAAGTGGTGGGATACACCATGACGTATGTGTTGTATCAACGCAGTCGTCCATCACCGTGGAGCCCACTATGATGTGTTTCATCTATCCGTAACGGTGGAGCCTGGATGAAGGAAATCATAAATATCAGCTTTACCTGGAGCCGGTGAGTCCCACACGTGTGGACCCACCTCAATGTATGGATTTTTTAGCTGCTGACCGTACATCTGCTGCTGTTGACGTCAGCAGGGTATGGTCTCGAGGTATGTGTTATATCCATACCAGCCATCCATTTTTTTGTCTGGTGCGTGGGACCCACCTACACGTGTTGCACGTGTGGGGTGGGGCCCACCTTGGATGCACATATTCTATATCAATGCCGTCCGTCCAGTTCAGCCTCTGGACGTAGGACCACCGCGATGCGGAGACTTTTTTTAAAAATATATATAATAATATTATATAATATATTATGTAATATACATTCATCATATATATTTATATATATATTAATATCCATGATATGGTGGGCCACACGTGGGACCCACCTGCTTGGAAGGATTGGCTGGTGTACACTGTATAGCTGACCTGTTGAGGACAACAAGTTTTGTGGCCCCACACGCGGGACCCACCTTGATGTACGTACCCTACATCCCCACCATCCATTGGGCTGGGACGGTGGATTGATCATGAGGTTGGGTTATATCTAAATCGTCCATCCGTTTGGAGTTATGGACCCCACCACTTAGTGCATGTGTTTTATACACACCGTCCAACCATCTGCAGCCGTGTGGGCCGAGCCACCCCACACGTGCTGCATGTGTGGAATGGTACCCACCTTGATGTATATGTTTTATATCTACAGCGTTCATATGGATGGCTGGTGTGGGGCGTACCATGATGTATGTGATGATCCTACCGTCCAGATGGCTGGACGGTGGGCCATGTCATGATGTATATGTTTTATATCCGCACCATCCATATGAAGGACTGTGGAACCCTACCTGTGATGTATATGATCAATCCACACCATCCACATAACTGGATGATGGGCCACACCATGATGTATATGTTATATACAACCATTTATCAGGTGGACCACACCGTAAAAACTACCGAAGGATTGATCGTCCACCATTGAAATCCTTTTAAGAGCACAGAAGTTTTGATCAATATGATATTTGTTTTTCCACAGGTCTTTGTGACCGTATGAACATATTGGATGGAAAATAAACATAATGGTGGGCCCCGCAGGATTTTAACTGTCACGCCCCAAACTCAGAAAAACGGCTCAAAAAATTTCTGATTGCCGAATCTGACGCCGACAGCCTCTATAGTGCCTCATTCTTGGATCTCGGCACTCATATGCCAGATTCCGATCCTGAGATCTTATAAGGAGGATTTTTAGTATGATTTTTTTTCTTGTAATGGAGCATAACCATAAATATAACCAAGTTACAAAACAACAATACCACATATCCACTATATTAAAAACTTTTAAGTACAATGCGGAAAAGGAAATACATGGTGATCAAAAACTCCAAAATAATCTGATGTGTGCTCTCGCCTCAGCGCTACTATGATCCAATGCCACCTGCACGCAACGGTCGTGCATAAGCTTATAAAAGCTTAGGGGATAATGTAAGTGTGTGCGCAAGGCAAACACCAAGTGTACAATATCAGAGTAATGCGGAAATATGCGATAAGTCCATGAATGCTATCAGCTGTACCAAACCTATGTGATGTAAGGCATGAATGCTATCGGCCATACCAAGGCCATGCAATGCGAGACCTATGTAGCCAAATGTCATATGCAAGATGCAAAACAAGCATGCTAGTCTTCATCAAGTATATATATCAGTATAGTTTCTCTCTGTATATCATCGGGGTCTAATACACTTCACATTGACTACCTCCTCCCTAGCTGCACAACTAAGCAAGTGGAAGAGACCACACTATCCGCCTAATCAGTAGTCTGTCAATACCTACCCGGCTCGTCGATAGCAGACTCATTTGTGAGCTGGTCAAACTCAGCCTAGCTTATAGCCCCCTCACTCGAGCGGATAAGGCCACACCCCCTTTCAACCAACCATGACACAGTAGGAGACGCAGCCTACTGGTATTTAGCACTTGGGCGCTTGTGTTTTCACTCGGTCTAGACGTTGGAGCATCCCCTGGTACCAAAAGGGTTCTAAGATTTTCACCCAAGGACATCCTAAGTTCCCACAATGCTAGAGTTAATATTTCTGGTATCCGATACGACTATCTACTATGTGCTTATGGAGGCCACGACCTTGATGTTGTTAGGGCGTGCAGTGATCAAGTCACAGATATGCGAGATGCATGAGTCACACTGTACAATCATGTAGTAATCTCGCACGTACCACACGATCATCTGGGGCACTCCATCTCATAAGGAGTCCCGTAAATGTTTCATCCCAACGACTTATGCTATGGTCAAACATTCCTCATATCAAAAGCATACATATGATGCATATGGGCATGAATCATGGAATTATACTAAGCATGTTATAAAGTAATGAACTATCCTCACAACGAAGATGGGCCTAGATGGCCTACACGTAACAAGTATAGGCCTATCGATGGGTCTTAGGGAGAGTCGTAATGTGGACATTTAACTAACATTATACTTACAATGTGGACGTCAAACCATCAATGTTCCCAAGGCACGGCCCGCCATAAATATCATTACATTAACCCTGGTGGAATCACACATTGCAATGGACCTTAGGTACATCCCGTTGGGCCTTAAATACATCAAATGAGCAATATCACATGGGCCTTATATTCATCAAGTAGGCCACATCAATGGGCCGCACCAATGGGCTTTATGTACATTGCGATGGGCTAAAACCCACGGGCCTTTGAATATGTCACAATGGGCTCTCATAACATGGGCCTTACATTCATATCAAGGTGGCCTCAACAACGGCCTCATACACATCAAGGTGGGCCTCAACAACGGGCTATAAATATGGGCCACATCCAAATATAAGTGGTAATAATGGTTTCTACCATTAAAATTCCCAAGGCCCACCATAATATATATTTCCCATCCAATCTGATCATAAGGTCACACTGACCTGAATTAAGAGGAAAACAAATTTCCTACTGACCCAAAACTTCTGCAATCCCAAGGGATTTTAGTGGTATACGTTCAATCCTCACTAAGCAATGTAGTCCACTTGATAAATGGATCTGCCTTATTTTTAGACTCAAGCCTTGAAATGAGCTTTTAAAATGGTTGGACGGCTTGGATGCAACACATGCATCATGGTGGGTCCCATAGGGATGGACGGTGTGGAGAGATCACATACACCATGATGGGTTCCATCGTCCCACGCTGTGGACGGTGGAATAAAACACATATATCACAGTGGGTTCCACCGTCTGTCTGGACAGTGTGAATAAAACTCACACCTCACTGTGGGTCCCACGTGGGGCCCACCATAAGGTTTATATGCCATCCAATCCGTTGGATAAGGTCACACGGACCTAGATGAAAGGAAAAAACAAATTTCATATTAATCTAAAACTTCACTGACCCAAAAGGGTTTCAATGGCAGACAGTTCAACCCCACTGTTTCCTGTGATGTGGGCCACCTGAGTTCCAGATAGGGCTGATTTTTGGAGGGGATCCACTTTAAGAAGAGGCCTATAGGATGCACGATGTAGATGTTCTACACCCATTATGGTGGGGCCCACGGCTGGGACCGTGGGTCCCCGCTAACCGTCCACCTCGTCAGCAGCAACGTTCTGTTGCTGCGTCAGCAGCAGCAGGCGCTGCCTGTATATAATTTTTTTTTGAAATTAAGTATTTTCACGGTTTTTCACGTGTGGGGCCCGCATTGGAAGAATTCACCACACCCAATAGATTTTATAGTCCATAACCAATCCATCAAGCCCAATAAGGGCATGTTTCGGCGTGTAGAAAAATTTAAGTGAATTTAAACGGTGAAAATCACTATTTGCTAAGGTATAGTCCACCAGAAAGTTGAATCAGCTTCATTTTTCGGCTCAACGCCTAAAATGAGTTGGTAAATAGGATGGACGGCGTGGATTGAATCCATACATCCATGTGGGACCTATACAAGTGGCTCACCCAAATAGCCTTGAGCCAAGGCTACTATTTGTGTTTTCCATTCAACGTCCAGTGTCCAGGGACACTGGACGGTTGTGCCTTTCAAGTGGGCTGTCCATGTGGGCCACCAAATGATGAATGAGGTGGACACAATACTTATAAAGTGAGCCCCACCTATAGATGACTTGGATAAAATACATGCCTTAGGTTGGGGTCCATCCGGGTGGGCCACACAGCCACATCAATCACATATAACAAAAAAATGAAAGAGAGGGGGAGAGAGAGAGAGAGAGAGAGAGAGAGAGAGAGAGAGAGAGAGAGACGCGTGTGATGGAGGGACCCCGACACTATGGGCCCTCCTTTGAAATCAATCATACATCAAGTGGGTTCCATTACACGTGGGCCCACCAAATCAAAGATCAACGGTGGAGGTTCCTTTCTCCACCCAAATGGACGGTCTAGATGACCTCTATCCATGCAAAGAAAATAAACATCATGATGGGATCCATGGAGAATGGCCCCACCATGGGATGATCACGAGAATCAAGGTGGGCCATCGGCCACACATAGGGTCCAAAGCGAAATCCATACCATTAATCGGTAGGCTTCACTTTGCCCTTCATTAAAAAAAGAAAATCTAGGCCTAATAGAGCACCCACAGTTCGATCTTCTCGGTCCGTTAGAACGTCGGTCTCCTTGTGCTTCACTTTGATGGAGGGTGATGAGGGATGAAAGGCTAGGATGAAGGATTGGGGATGGGAAAGTGGGCTATACACAACTCTTTCTCACCTTGGAAGAGCTTGAACATGTGTTTTTCTTGCTTTCTTGGGAAATGTGGTGAGAAATGAGAGAGAGAGAGAGGGTTGTAAGGAGAGAGAGTGATGGGTGATGGAGTGATGGATGTGGTGAGTGATGGGTGTGTAAGAGCTTTTTGACTTTAGGGGTAGATTGTGTAAGAAAGGTATAGGGTGTGTAAGAACTTTTTGACTTATGGGGTTGCTTGGGGATGGGTGTGAGGTGGTGTGTACTTAACATGTACTTGACCCTTGATGGGATTGATTGATTGATGGATGTGACATTCGGTAAAAATTCTCTTGAGTTTTACAATGCGCAGTGTTTTTTTGAAATAAACGCTGGCCTACATCTTCCAGCTTGGGTATCGGATTGGTATGCGAGTCTCAACGTTGGAACGCAGCGATGGTACGGTCGTAACGGTATAAGTCTCGGATTAAGCTGACTCAAATCTACAAGATATGACTTAGGGTCGTGCACAAACATCGATTATAGGTCGCGAATTGTCGGACTTCGACGGGAAGGATTGTGGGAGTAGACGGAACAATACGGGCTAGGATACGGGCCTTAAATTAATAGTGAAAATTAGTATCACCACTATTGTTTGTGGTATGGTCTGGATAATCTTTTGATATGATTCATTTGTTCGGATAATGCTCTCTATAGATGGATGAATGGTATAGTTGTTGTGGCCCATTTTATACGGTCCATTGGATGTATTTAGGGCCCATTTGATGAGGCCTGATGTGACGAATTTGGGCCCCATTTGGAAGGGCCCGATGTAATGTATATGAGGCCCTCGTATGAGGCCCAATACGATGTATTTGTGGCCCATTCGTTAAGGCCCAATATGACATATTTGGGGCGCATGGGTTGAGGCCCATTGCGATATATTTAAGGCCCATGGGTTGTGGCCCATTGTGATGAATTCGGGGCCCATGAGACATGGCCCATCTGATGTATATAGGCCCATCTAATGTATATAGGCCCATTGTGATGTACATGAGGCCCATGGGTGAGGCCGGTTGTGATGTATTTGAGGCCCATGGGCAAGGCTTGATATGATGAATTTATGGCCCATGTGTCGAGGCCCATTGTGATGTATTTTCGGCCCATTGAGATGTATTTTCGACCCATGTGATGTGGCCCACTTGATGTATGAGGCTGTGTAAGGCCATGGGTCCACTATATGTTTGACTCCGTGAGGGCCACTCTTTGGGAGCAATGTTGGTTAAATGTCCACATTGATAGGCAATGATGGTTAAATGTCCTCATTGTGACCTTCCTTTAGGCCCATTGTTGGGTCGATTGTCGAGGCCGATTGTATAAGTCAATTCCGATTGTCGAGGTCAAGTATTAAGGCCGATTCCGATTTATCGAGGCCGAGTATCAAGGCCGATTCTAATTTGTCGAGGCTGATTGTATAGGTCAATTTCAATTGTCGAGGCCGAGTATCGAGGCCGATTCCAATTTGTCGAGGCCGATTGTATAGGCCGATTCCGATTGTCGAGGCCGAGTATCAAGGCCGATTCCGATTTGTCGAGGCCGAGTATCAAGGCCAATTCCAAATTGTCGAGGCCGATTTCGATTGTCGAGGCCGAGTATTCTGATTTGTCGAGGCTGAGTATCAAGGCCAATTCCGATTTGTCGAGGCCGATTATATACGCCGATTCCGATTGTCGAGGCCGAGTATCAAGGCCGATTTCGATTTGTCGAGGCCAAGTATCAAGGCCGATTCCAATTTGTCGAGGCCGAGTATCAAAGCCGATTCTGATTTGTCGAGGCCGATTGTATAGGCCGATTCCGATTTGTCGAGACCAATTGTATAGGCCGATTCTGATTGTCGAGGCCGAGTATTAAGGCCGATTCCGATTTGTTGAGGACGAGTATTAAGGATGATTCCGATTTGTCGAGAACGATTGTATAGGCTGATTCCGATTGTCAATGCCAAGTATCAAGGCCGATTCCGATTTGTCGAGGCCGAGTATCAAGGTCGATTCTGATTTTGTCGAGGCTGATCATATAGGCCGATTCTGATTGTTGAGGCCAAGTATCAATGCTGATTCCTATTTTTCGAGGCCGAGTATCAAGGCTGATTCTGATTTGTCGAGGCCAATTGTGATTGCTGACACTGATTATCTATACCTGTATGATGTACATGCGACCCGTAGAGAGGCCCATTGTGATGTGTGTTCGGCTTGTGTGATGTATATGCGGCCTATGTTTGAGGCCTAATGTGATGTATATGCGGCCTATATTTGAGGCTCATTGTGATGTGTATTCAGCCCATGTTTAAGGCCTAATGTGATGAATATGAGGTATATGTGATGAGGCCCATGGTGATGCATTTGAGGGCCAGGCGATGGAGTCCATTGTGATGTATATTAGGCCCATGTAAGAGGACCATCATAATATGTATTAAACTCTTGAGTGAGTCCCATGGTGATGTATATTTGGCCCTTGTGTGAGGCCATGGGTCCACTATTTGTTAGACTCTATGTGGGCCATTCCTTGGGGGCAATGTTGGTTAAATGTCCACATTGTCGACGTCGATTGTTGATGTTGATTATTAATACCGATTATGAGTATGTGATGGCATAGCATCATGATACATACCCATTCACATCACCTGCATATTTGTTATGAGATGTAGTTGACCATTGCATATGTCATTGAGCAGGTTGTTATGAGACTCCCTGATAGGCGGAGGTTATCTCACATGAGCGCACGGTATGCGCAGGAATGATACATGATTGGATTGTACGACTCATGCATCTTGTATTATGCGTAGTGATTACTGTACGTCCTAGTGACATCATGGTCGTAGCCTCCTCAGGCATATCATGGATGGCCAGATGGGACACTGAAAATATTTAATTTGAGGATCGGGCTGCTATAGATGGCCCTAGGTGAAAATTCTTGAACCCTCTTGGTACCAGAGGACGCCTCAACGTCGAGATCGAGTGGATATATATGAGCGCATGAGGGCCGTATATCAGTAGGCTGCGTCTCTCACTGTGTCGTGGTTGGTTGGGAGGGGTGTGGCCTTACCCGCCTGAGGGAGTGGGCATAGCTAGGCTGAATTTAAGCAGCTCGTGAATGAGTCCGCTATCGACGTGCCGGGTAGATATTGACTGACTACTGGCCAGGCAGATAGTGAGTTCTCTTCCACTTACCCAGTTGTGCGCTTGATGGGGCGAAAGGCTAGTGTAGAGTGTACTAGACCCCGGTGATGATCCCAGAGAGGAACCATAATGATATGTGGATTTATTGAGCAGGAATTGCATACTCATTCATTCATTCATTCACTATCCACTTGGGGTGATGGTGCGCAACTATTTGTTACATATACCTTTGCATGGCCAGAATTTTGGTTAGGCGTGCGACTAACTTGAGATCAGGAGTTTACCACATTGAGTCTGAATATCCAAACTAGGTATGAGACTAATTTAGATAGAAGTCTCTTTTGATGGACCTCATAGTCTACGATACCACATACTATCATCCCGACTTCATACTCCAGCTTGGTCATTTCATTCGCATTGCATATTGCATTACATTCGCGGCATATAACATTTTAGATTACTGTGTTTCTGCATTTATATAGTCTAGGTACGACTGATGCCATACGTGAACTCATTAGGAGTTGTATATTGCATTGCATCATCAACATCTGATATTTAGCTCTTTATGACTAGTCATTTGCATAGTTGATCTATATTATGTATTCTGATATTGATTGACTTATGGACTTGTCAGTATTTTCGCTTACTCTGATATCGTATGATTCATGATATTATTAGTATTTTCGATATTATATGATTATGACATTGTATCGAATACGTGGCACTTATCTTGCGCACACACTTTCACCACCCTCTAAGCTTTCTATAAGCTTATGCACGATAGATGCGTACAGGTGATGTTAGGTTGTAGCAGCGTGGAGCTTGGAGCATGTAGCTGACTTCTGGAGTTTTAATTTTAACATATGTATTTTTCTTTCAGCATTGTATTCAAATGTTTATATTAGTGGATATGTGATGATAATGTTGCCTTTGTGATTTAGGTAAACTTGTGGTTATGCATGCACGTTGAAAAATCATCCCCGTAGGATCCCAGGATTGGAACCTGGCATATGGGCGCTACGAACTGGGAATGGGGTACAACAAAGGCTGTCGGTACCAGATTCAGCAATCGGAATTCCCGTGAATCCGATTTCTGGGTTTGGGGCGTGACAATGAATATGTCAAGTGTGTAGGACATTTAATCCATGCATGAGGTGGGCCCACCATGAATATCATCAGATAAAAAATCACATTGGCCTACTCATAAGATTGGATACTGTGTATAAAAGCAATGGACAGCAAAACTGCCCACAAGCAACTGTGTGGCCTGCCTGGTGCATGAGAATGAACTTCCTGTGACAACATGGCACCATGTCAAAAGAATAGCAACACACTAAAACCCTCATCCTATAATTTGAAAACAAAATCCAAATAGGAAGTGAGAAGAGAAACCACAAAGGAAATGGACTCCCATGCCACCATCTGCACATCCATCTCCCATTTACATGTGTGTCATCAAGGCTTAAGAAAATTCCAGGTATTATCCAATAGGAAGCAGATCAACCAAGACAAGTCAAAATCACACCGAAAACGATAATAGAGAGGGAAGAAGAGACTACAAAACTCCTTGGAAGGATGACCAATCTTACAAGGTATCAAAAATGGATGTGGCTGCTGCAGTTTGGACAAACGTTAGCTTCAAACGGCCAAGCAATTCACCGTCCTTTGCCTAAGATGTAGCATCAGCATACCGAGCTTAAAAATCCATCAGCAGTGCACAATGTATCAATGTAAAGAAAATGGCAGCTCTAGAAACATCCATAGAACAATGTATCAATTATGTTGAGGCCCATCACATAAAACATTTTGGGTCATTGAAAAGGACCTGATTTGGTGGCTTGACTCCCAACATATCCTGTTAGAATACATCACTTGATGAGTAGTTCTTATCTGGTGCCGGCATGCCTGAAAATTCAAAATGGTCCAGTTCCTATCTGGTGCCGACAATCGTTCCTATCTTTACTATTCTCAATGCCGGCCCGCTGCATGCATTTACAACAAATTCAATTCATATGAAAATTAACAATTACACAAAAACAAAAATCAGTGAAAGGAGACTTGCCTACATATGGTCAAGCCATAAAATAAGGCCAAAAAGAGTTGCACCAGCAGACTTCCTAAAATCAACTCCCCAGTCCTTGTCTACTATCCTGCATCATGGAAAAGATCACAAGGTGTCCATAAGACAAGCCAATGTGCATTTAATACTACCAAAGGCTTTGATTTCCACCATGCTTCTTGAATAACAGATGTATGGGTCTTTATATATTAAGCCTATTCAAAGGATTTGCTATGGTTGAAATACAACCTCTAAAAGAGGACTCGGTTGATATAAATTATTTAGAGAATTTGTTGAAGTACCATCTACTTATAACTATATGGTGCTGTAGAGTTGTACAGCTGTGAAAATATCCAAAAGAAAAACTATGGTTATATATTTCCATTTTAACAGATCCAATTGAACCAGGGGGCGTGAGGTCCACCCTTGAACCTCCATAGTACAGATATCCAGAAGGACAACTTGTTTGGCAAGCAATGCATCAATGGAATTCTTTCATCAATGAACCTCTGGAAAAAAAAAAAAATCAAATAGAAAAATGGAATAAAGTAAAAAAGAAGTTTGACATGATGTTTGGAAAAAAAAAAAGAATTTGATAATGATAATGATTTTGGTGTAGTGCACTCTTCGGCTTCAAACTGATTCCACCCAATTCAACACTTGGGTTCTTGGTTCCAGTCAATACACAAAAATCATCATTTAGGAATGGTTTTAAACCGTTCCTAAAGCATAAACCGTTCCTAAATGCTTTAGGAACGGTTTTAAACCATTCCTAAATGAGGCGTCGCAAAAAAAGAAACGGTTCAAGAGCTGTTTTGGCTACTGAAATTTTAGATAACGGAATTTTAGGAACTGTTTTAAACCGTTCTTAATGTTGCCAACGGTCAAATTTATGATGGAATTTTAAAAACAATTTCAAACCCTGATACAGGGAAATAAATTAACAGAAGTTTATTGCATTCCATCAAAATAGAAATTAATCCAAAGAAAAACATAAGCACAGATGTATGCTCATCTTAAGACTGCAACTAAGTTCATTTATCTAAAAATATCTACAATGTTGAGTAACAAAGCATCAATGTACACGGGGTAGAACATGCGCACCTAGAACCGTAAGATTTTCATTCTCATCCAAAAAGCCTCAATGATTTTCAGATATTCAACAACATTTTGGACTTGTAAGATAAATGCCTTCCAGTAATTGTTACAACATGAGCCATGTAGACAGACACTGGGGGGCAAACAGAAGAGGGGAAGTCAAGGAAATGCTACCAAATTCCTCAAAAAAAATAAAATAAAAATGTTGAGGTTACACCGTAGTTGCCATGCAGGTGATTCAATGAAAATATGCAAGCAGAAAGAAAAGCAAATCACAATCTACATATACCGACAATAGTTCAGGCGATTGTAAGGCCCTAGATAAGAACTCTGAAATGCTTCCAAGCTGCAGACTCTTAATTTGCAAGCAAAGAGATTGTAGAGGTGTCCTTGGAAGTTCCGGCAACTGGTAATCTGCAAATGCATCATATACAAATATGGGATAGAGATGGTAACACTCGCCAGGTTGAACACAACCAGCTCTTCCTCTTCTCCAAATCATAGCTGTTTAGGCCACTTTCTGATCATTCATCGGTCTAAATTATTAGTTATTCATATGTTATTCCCTGCTGGCCATTCATCTGTAAGATCAACAATCAACCAACAATAGGCCCCACAATAAGGACGGTATAGATGTGCAACCTCTTCTGCAACATGTACAAGGGATGTGTTACTGTCACTACCTAATGGGTATCAAACTCACTTGAAATCCTTTCATACATAAGATCTATTGAAACCCTATTACGTAGTAAACCAGGAAGTTAAGGAAATATAGTTTTACTATCTGAATTTCCCTTTTCTCACATTCCGATCTAAGATAACAACTCCAAACATCATCTAAACCAACCACTGGTAAGCAAAGCAAATCTAGTAAAAATCATCAAAAAATGCCATGAAAGGAATTCTAGTATCCCCATATCTGAAATTGTACCTTTGTACTCATCCTTCTCCGATACGATCCATTTCCCCCCAAATGATTCAGCGAACAACTCATAAAAGAGCTGAGGAAACATTCCATTTTTAGAATCATGAGGGAAAAACCATAACCAAATCGCTAACATGAAATAATTTTTTTTAAAAAAAAACACGCTCATCATCCCAATTTGGAGCGGGATCCATTTCCATTCCATCATTCAGATCGACGGTCGAATGAGAAGCGATTGTTGATCGGGAGGTATTCTTCTGTTGCTGCCAAGTCCATGCAAATGGAAAACCCCAAATCAATGCTTTGCAATTAAAAGTACAAGGTCTCTAACAGGAAACAACAGAAGTCATTTCTTAGTCGTTATGATCAATTTTTCAATGTGATCAACAGATTTTTTTTTTTTTTAAAAATTGTTATTTCAATGTCATCCTAACTTGTTGTATTTACGTTTTTTTAAAACTCATTTCTTAGTTGATGGTTACCACTAATATTACATGCAAGCCAATCAGGCTAGTATAGTGTCAAAACTCTATTTTCACTGTGTTTAAAAGACGAGGAAAGGTTTCTAAGCCCACACTCACATGTAAGGATAGCGGCATCCACACTACACCAAGGGCCGACATAAGCCCCTGTCCAGTGTCTAACTCAAGCCCAAAGGAGCAGATGCATAAAATTGGTTTGTGTCCATTTCAATTTTGGCCATCGAAAGGACCAGAGAACAACAAATAGCCTTTTTAAAGATGACTAGTCTTCAAGCACACTACACAAAATATGTCCCAGTAGTGCTAAACCAAAATGGCACATGTTTGCTGAGACATTCATGGGGCATCCAATTGTCAATATTCCTGCATGCCCATACATCTGATCATCTTGGAGTCGCATATATGGAAAAAATGGTAACTATTTGGTCCACACTCCACATCATGAAGATGTTCTAAATTGCAAATTGACTAGCCCAACTCAGTCATTTCCTCTTCCGCCTCCTTGAATCAAACTATTGGAAATCAATTCGATTGAGCATCCAAATGCAACCTAGAAATTTGATTTATATTTTTATTTTTCCTAGACTGAAACAGTAGAGGTTTTCCTTGTAGTTGAACTGTACAAGAACTATTTGAAAAAGACCAAACCTACAGCCTTGCGCGAGAGCACAAAGCTCAGCTAGGTCACATAATTATCAATCAGGCTGCCCGGTTGGTCCACCTCTGCAAGTAGCTTCATTTCCTGATACAATGCAACCGTGTTAATGTAAGTATCAAATGACTCGAGAATTGGTTGGCTAAGCAACTGCTTCCTACTCTTTACTAAACTGGGCTTTCCTAATTTAGTTTGACAAACCCCATCAACAAGATTACTTTCCAACACTAGATGGTTGGTGTAGTTCCTAGACTGGAGAGATTTGTGCCAATAAAGGAAAATTCAGCAGATGGAAAGTAATGCTTCATACACGAACTACTAATGCTGTTGTGCTATCATGTACCAGTTTCCGAAGAAGTAAGAAACCATGTCTTGGAGTCATTTAACATAAACATTCTAGATAAGAAAAACACCACGATCAAATATAGTTTGTATACTAATGCAATCTGCAAAACAGTTCAGTTAGTAAAAACAACACTTTAGTGAGGAGCGTTGCTCATGGAAATCATAAAAGTATTCCAGCCACAAAAGTAGATCCATTGGAAAGCAATCATTCTGCGAGCAATGAGGATGGAAGGAAAATCAATCGTAATCAATAATATATGTTAGAATCCACAAGTCATGCATCATTAGTAATTGAGAAACATATGGTGATCTTGAATTAAAAAGGTAGCAGAGAGCCGATGTATGACACACTTACTTCATGCACAATCTCCATCATCTCTTCAATTTCTTTTCTATGAGCTGAAATGAGATCCTCTTCTTCCTACACAAGTGAAGCAAGAACACAATTCCAAACTCAAAAAATCAGTCAACTCCATAATGTGTATGAGTTTTAGGTATGTGAAAACCATGTCAACTACTCAAGAAAAAGTAACATGCAAATAAGCCCAGGAAGAACATATACTCCACATGAAAACATCTACCATGAGCCCAGGATAATGCTGGACTCTCCCAACGAAACATTGTTCTCGCCCCTGTTTTGTTGGCGACCTCCACTTCATCGAGCTTATCCTGGACGTCGGTTCTAGCCAAGTACAAGGCTGACCCCATCTGTTCTGGGATCATCCTAAAACTGTGCAAGAGTGGAGATATGCCCTGTTTTCAGGATTGGTGGTGTGCTGTTGCCCTTCTTCAAATGATGATCTTGAAAAATTACTAAAGGCTTTAGAGGTGGAAGAAAACAATAAGAATGACTAATATAAGACAGGCAATGTTCTACCAGAATGTAAGATTAACCTTGACACAAAAGGATCATAGTTTTTTTCATTGAAAGCTATATTCAAAGCATACTTGGGATGTTGCTTGCAACAAAAACTAATAAAATCAAATAATCACAATTTTGTGGTAGGCCAGAGTTTCAGCAGATTATATTTAATGAAGGCATTCCGCTCTGCATCTTTCTTCTTACGTCGTTCAACCTCTGCAGTACATATTACTCATAATAATCCAGTTTTTGTGACAAGGCATGTTTTGTTCCACAGCACTATAATGCAGATGCATAAGAGATAAGGCTATCTGGCAAGTAATGCAAATGCATAAGAGATTAGGTTATCTAATAAGGCATGTTTTGTTCCACAACACTCTAATGCAAATGCTACCTTGATGCCTAGTGGAGATGCTGAAAGTAATGAAAACCAATAGAAAAAGGTTAACATTTCTAAGAAATGAGCTTTTCTCGAGATATAACCATGAGAACATTGTATTAAGTTACTATTGTAAAGCACAGTTTGTGAAGCAGAGCCCTCTCAAAAGGAAATTGAAGTTTTCAGTTTTAAAAAGAGATAAATACATCTTGGTTTTTGGTTGGCATGGACGAATGGAAAATCAAGTATACTCATGATGAAAGGATTCAATTCATTGTCTGGAACTTAGTTCTAGAAACTGTTGCAAATTTCATTCACTGAAATGTCCTGTTCACAACCATTTACTTTCCTTGTCATTCAGTTAAATACCTATGCCAATAAAATCTATCAAGTTCTACCATGCATCACAATATTATGCGAATCCACCGCATCCAACTTATGTGAATCAGTTGGATCATGCCACAGGCAGAAGAAAATAGATTTGATAAACACGTGACTGTTAATGAAGGGAAAGTACCATGACTCAAGTCAACAAGTCCTACCAGTTATATAATTGGATTAGAGAAGGCCAATGCATCTCCCATGAATGGAGATGCCATACAATAATAAAGGCCATGGACATGATGATATGCAGTTCTAAGACATATAGGAAGAATATTCCTGCAAATAAAAAGGGTCTAAGTTTGATTGACTCGTAATGAACAAATTCACTTGATCAAGTCAATTCAAATTAAGTCAGTCAATACTTACAACAAGCTAGCTTGGGTTTCTCTAAACCTAAAGAACCTAGTCAAAAGTACTTTGACATTTTGATCAATAGCTCAAAAATTCAAAAGAGTACTCAAAGACTAGATTAGATAGCAGGGTAAAACAACAATCTATAGCCATTTGAAAACTAGCCAATCTTAAAAGTTAAAAGGGAATAGTACAAACACTATTTAAAAAAAGAAAAAGAAAAAAGAAAGGGAACTTGTTCACCTGCACCATGGGTTGTTGGTCCAATTCTATTGACAATTCATTTGTTTTACATACACAGTCCACCTATTATAAAATAAAAAAAGATGAGAGATTTTGATTTTAAAAAAAAAAAACAAAACAAAACAAAATTCAAATTCCAGCCTCCATGTTGTATTGGATATGTATTTGACTGATACTGGCGACGTACCCAATACATGCCCCTGTTTTTTTTTTTTTTTTTGTGGGGGGGGGGGGGGGGGGGGGATGGACTCATATGGACCTGACTGAAAGAGCACTCCTCCAAATGCCTTGAACAATGGGGCAGTCGTACAGTTTGTCCTGCAACCATTGATACCACCATATGCCAACTACAAATAGCAAAGTTTGTATGAGAGAATGAGTGTGATGGATTAGCCCCGATATATACGTCCGCCAAAAAAAAAAAAAAAAGAATGTGACCAAGATGGAAAGGGGTTAAAGTAGCCCAAAGATTTCAAAATAGATGATAATGCTAACACAAACTCAATGCAAATGGGGATCAAAGATATAGAGAATTCATTACAACCATCCAACAGCTTTGAGTTTGAACATTCGGTTGCAGAGTGTTTAAGCTTTGGTTTACAGAATGAATTTGGTTAACTTAACTTAATATGCAAGGAACTTGGCAGCATCAATACCCGTCTTCAGAACATTTGTAATCCCAAAAGTCCACTCAGTAGCTACGATGTACTGACTAGCATATTTGGGCCATGTGTCATCCGTGACAATGCCTAGAAGATGAACAGTACATGCATGCCAAGTGAATGGAAATGCAATGCACGATAACTTAGATAAACAAGTCCAAAATTGGATCATTTTCCATGCAAAGTAGCTAATTGCTCCAGTACCTTATCACGTCATCTTCCACTAATTATTGCCGTTGGGAGATAGTTTGCAACATCCCGCACGACTTCACACATCTGTCAACAAGTTGCAACAAATTATGATGTGAAGAAAGCCTTTTAGCCCAACTTCAGCATAGAAAACTACCAAATGCAGGCTTTCTGAATATGGCAGTCACAAATGTGTTAAAAGAAGAACAATAGAAAAATGTAGTTGGAGCATCCAAGTGTGGAATTCTCTAGACAAAAAGGTGGAAATGGTCCAAAAACTCATATGAATGGAATACCTTCTCATTTCTAGAACTATAGTGCATTTATGTCAGGTGACTGAACATTTGTAGAAGGAAGCCTTCTGCATGATACAAATAAAATAAACACAATTAAATCCTTGTAGCATGTTTGTATACATATAACATATCTATATAACATGAACAAATCACCAAAAAAAAAAACAAAAATGAGATGATGATGCATGTCAGAGGATACATATTTCAACAAAAAAAAAAATGGAAAACAAATTTACTAGGTTGAACTTCAATAAAAATCTCATATGAAATTGTAAATGTAAATATGCATGTTTTAAGTACACCTTAGAATCAGGCACCTTCACATATTCTACAGAAACAAGAAGAATATTTTTCGGCTTCAGATCTGTGTGAATAAGTCGCAAGTCATGCATAACCGTGAGAAGTAAAGAATACAAATAACATAAGAAATTATCTGACCAAGGCCTGCAGCATTTTAAATAGTACTCCGTACTGCTATACTTGTCCACAAAAAGTAAATTGTTGCGGAACTCCAAGTAACTAACTACTAAGAGAGAAGCATGTGGAAACGATAGAATACGGAAAGCAATGAACCATTCATAGAGTCGACAAAGTAATCATAGAAGACCGAAACTAACCCAAAAAAAGAAGAAGAACAAGAAGAGGATAGAATGATTCCTCTACAATTGACACTAGATAAACACGTTTCACATTCCAATGATGCCTGCCCAATTTCTCAAAAAAAACCAAAAAAACAAAAAAAAACAAACAAACAAACACAACTCAATGCAACTCATATCAAGCAAAACATCAAAATCCCAACAACATAATCAAATAAAGGAGGAAAAAATACCACAACACATACTAGAAATTCATTAAAGAAAGGAAAAAAAAAAAAAGCCATCACCATCATAGGCTAGGCCACTTGAATCAAACAACTCTTTTGCTACATTCTGTTCCTTTACAGGCATTGACTCTATATTAAGCACATCCATCTGTTTTAAGAGGTAATCAGAGAGTTGCTTAGCCCCTGCTAATTGTGAATTCATTGTGTTATATAGATTATGCAAAGACTGAATTTGTCAATATATAAAGGGTACGACCAATCCATTTTGCATCTGCTCCTTTTCTTCCATTCGTTGATCGAACTTCCGGAGCAAAGAAACGCATTTTCATGCTCATGTGGTGGTTACAATTCCAATATCATAGCCCCTTGTCCAACAATGCAACCTGCAGCATACAAAAGAAAAAAGAAAAAATAAAAAAGAAAAAAAGAAGACCACCTGATTGCATAAAAATATGAAAATTGCAGGCAATGCTAACAGACAGTGATTGAGAAGCTTTTGACCAATCAGGTATTTGATTACTTTAAACATGAGGAATTTATTTTCACAAAAATATTGTTGCTTTGTGATTTTATAAGTTGTGAATCAAATCTTTCTTAGTACAAGAGTACTTCTTTAATACAATGGAATATCGGAGAAGTGAAAAGAAGGATGAAGAAAATGTAAACTTCTTTGTCCTTTTGCATATGCCACTTCAGTGTCCTTCCTGCTTCTATATTTCCTTTTCGAATAACACAAAACAGGCAGAAACATAGAGCATAAATCAGAGTAATGAAGGGAAGAAAATATAAGGAAAAAAAAAACTTTCAGAATGAATTTTAAGTTTTACTTGTACTCAAATGCCCTGTCATCTAATCAGTGGCACACATGAATCTATTAGTGATGTCTGGTGGGCAGAGCTGTTTGTAGAATTCTTGCCAATCTAATTAGTGGCACACATGAAATCGCAACTTAACATTTATTTTGACTGCACAAAATGGGAGAGCTAATCACTCAAAGTAAATCCATGTGGTAGTAGGAATCTGCTTGTCATGGATAAAACACATACATCATGATGAGGCCCACAGCTTTTCCAATAGTGCACAGTACTGACATTGGTGCTGTGTGCCACACTACGCAATCCAAGTCCAAGGAGCACATGCAAAAGAAACATTCAGTTCATACGCAGAACAAGTCCACAATTAAATCATATATCATGAGCTTACATTTATTTTGACCATGCAAAATGGGGGAGCTGATAGCTCAAAGTAGATCCATGTAGTTTTATGAATCTGCTTGTCATGGTAAGCTGATTAATGAGAGAAATAGATGGCAGAAAACAAACCTTTTTTCGAATGGAAAAACTCTTTTGTTTTTAGCTCCCCTCTATAAATAATGATGAATTCTGTGCATAGAATCAATTAGATCCTCTAGAAAAACCCAAAAGACCTCCTAACACACTCAATAGATGGCATACAGATAATGACAGAAGATCTGATTTTTGCAACACATCACAGGATTCCTTCACAACGCATCACAATCTACTTCAAACGATGTATCACAAGCGGATTGTTGCAAACAACATATGGGATATCACAAGACAACAACAGATGGTGTCCAGCTAATTCTTCAAACACAAGATAAAACCAGTTCCTATAAATCACAAGCTGATTTTCCAAACCAAATATCGCAGGATGACAGCAGATGGTGTACATAGAAACACAGATTAATTTAAAAAAAATTAAAAAAAAATAAAAACAATGACTAACAGCAATGCTCAACAAGAGAGGGACCTAATTTCAGAAAATATCACTTATGAATTTTCCACAGCTTTCAAAAAAATTTGTAGTCATCCAACCATACAACCATGTGAGCCGACTCATGGGTAGAGACAAAAAATGGAACTCAAATGCGATCCACACAAAACATTCCTTGTTGAGATATTTCATCAAACAGTTAGCATACATGACATACAAGAGATTATATACAATGGATTTTTCAGTTTTTACAAGTGAGGCCATTGTTCAGTGACCTAAATTCTGATATTATATATGATCCATGCACCAAAAATCTAAAAAAAGGGGCCCAACTTGTATAAAATGAAAAGAAAAAATTTAATAATAACTGGTAATTTACTAACAAATTGGAGATTGGTAAGGAACATAATCATTTATGTTTTTCATGTGAAAGTATACTCAGATGATTGAATGACTGAATATCTCACTTTGTTAGAGTGCGACACAAAGCACCCTATGGACGAGTGAGACAGAACCTTTAACTGAGAACACCACAGCACCACCATAGCTTCTTTCCTCTCCTCCGCTACACTCACTTTCTCCCAGAACTCATTCTCATCATCTGTTCTAGACCCGTTTTTAGTGGGCCTGTTACATAGAGAGAGGGAGGGAGAGAGAGGGAGATCGAGAAAGAGGGTTGAGATCGGGAGAGGGAGATCGAGAGAGAGGGTTGAGATCAGGAGAGGGAGATCGAAAGAGAAGGAGGAAGAGTGAGAGGGAGATCAATAGAGAGGGTTGAGATCGGAAGATCGAAAGAGGGAGATTGAGAGAGGGAGAGGGAGAGGGAGATTGAGAGATGAAGATGGAGACGGAGACGACGATGGAGATGCGAAATGAGGAATGTAGGGCGTTTGGCGCAAGAAAAGGGTTAAAACCCTTCGGTAGCATGCGGCAAATATAGAGCAACATGCCTCTTGGGCCTTGTGGGGTCCAAATCCATTCCGTCCATCCGTTTCAAAATAAAATAATAAAACAAGATATGAAGAAATAAGAAGATCCAACACTTAATTGGGACACACCAACAAAACAATGGAAAGAACCATGTATAACACAATGATTGCTTACCGTTTCAAATTAGGAACAGCTTAAAGTCATTTCTGAACCAAATTTTGAACTGTACCTGTTCGACAATTTTGGTGTAGTGAGTAGACAGAAGGAAGAGCACAAGCACTTCCACTGCTCTTACATTTTCAGGAAATGGAATGTTATGGAAAGATCCGAACCCCTAATAGATCCAAGGGTAAGTATCAGACAGATTCAATCAAGCACATGAATGTCCAAGGCAACGCGCGTCCAACGTGATGTGTGCGTCACCAAAGAAGTCATAAGTTATGAGGGTGCTCCTACTTCGAGGCTACGGATCGGAGTGACTTGATGCCGTCTGAGGAAAAGACAGGAGTCACACTCCAATTGGATATGCTAGGTTGTCCATCTACCATTTGACAAAAAACGAGCATTCCAACTGCTAACATCAATTGCAGGAAACCCGACTCAATAAGACAGATCCGACGCCCCGCTTCGAACCTCAAAAAGAATGCTTTCGGAGCGCTTGATAAGCGAGAGGCTGGGTCCGTTAGCTTATGCCGGAGCTTGGCTCGAACTAAGAAAGCATTCATGTTCAAGTTTATGGCAAAGGTTGGTCGGCATCTTGTCAACCAAAGGAACCGAGCCGAGGCTAGATATTAAGGCGAGCGCTCCGTCTGTAGGATTTGGAAACTACCATAAACAAACATGGCCGATTACTTAGTTCCCAGATACACATTATCAGCCTAATGCGCTACACGATCCATGGATTGAGTACAATATCTCCACGATCTTGGTATCCTGCTGATTGAGTAATTCGTGCCAACAATGACGGACCCGGACCGTCTGACAGGCGAGTATAAATGCAATGAGACCTCATTGCTACAGGTACGCAAGATCTTGCACTCTCCTCCACTCTCTACTTAGACCTGAATTCCCTTGACCTGACTTAGGCATCGGAGGGTCCCCCGGCTTAGCCAGGGTCACCTTTGCCTGTTCTCATTGTGCATGATCAAGTCGTAGAAGTGATCCAAGGTTCGAGAGATTGATGGGAGAGCTGTCTAGATTTTGACCTCAACATGGAACTTTAACAAGCTTCCAAAGCAAGGTCACTTGAACAATGAAATGGACAACTTGGTAATTACACAAAAACAAAAATCATAATGTACATCCTTACAATGTTAATAATGTTGGGATTGACTCCTCAGTCTTAATGGGTTAAGACAGCGTGTAAATGATAATGACAGATATCAAACAAGAAGTATCACCTTTCTTCTGTCTGTTTTAGGCAAGCGATTCTGGCTAACTACTTTCCAAAGTTCTAACTCAAAACTTGTTGTTGGCAAGTTTTTTAGGCTTTCAAGATCATCTATAGACAACACATCTTTTAACTCCTTCCTGCATGTGTGTAGGCACACACAAACAAATGGAGCTAGATTATCTTTTACCTAAATATATGTATAGAAAAGGAGGAAAGCTGAACCTCAATTTCAGACAAATAGGTTTCCCTTTCCTCATGTTTAGATTTCAGAACATCAAACAACATACCTATATCCCTGAAATATGAATAAAGGTTGGACATATGTGATTCTTGCTCAAAATTATTTGTGCCAAATAGCTACAGTTTCAAGGAAAATATAATCTTAAAGACCCAAAGAACCAATGTCATTATACAACAGATTGATTTGAACCAGCATGTAGCTCACCAAGAGGCAAAAACCAACACAATCAGATTGTCAAAGCTGTCTAATCATAATGATTTTTGGCCGACCACCTAACGACAATGTGGCTCAACATATCAACAATCTGATCACCATGCATGTTTGCCATTTATAAGGTAGGCGATAAATTTTGAAGGATTTTGACATAGTTTACAACATTTCAAACTAACTAAAGCTATGGATAGCAACAGAGCTCTTCATTATCTTATAATGTTAAATGAAACACAAAGCATGAACACAAAAATGAGACGGATCCAAAATTCAACCTGAATTTCAGTCTGTAAAAAGCTAGAAACAGCTTAGCAATTTCCAAGGACTCAACTGAGTTTCTAAAACAAAAATCAACTAAATGGAAATAAAATCTGCAAATTCAACTGGAAATCGTACTGACTGAAAAACAATTCAGGGGAGTGAAGATAAATTGACATAGATTAAAAAAAAATAAAAAAACCCCTAGTGCACAGTGATTACGACCATCAGTTTGGTGCTACACCATGTGGATGGGCCACACATACAAACAATCAAAGTCATTGGACTGGTAAGTACCATCCTATCAATAGCTTGAAAAAGAGATGGCTCATTCAAAACAGAGCAATCATCCACATTTCAATAAGTAAAATTCACAACAATGGCATGGTGAGAGTCGTTCAATCAATGCCATGTTTAGCTTTGTGGGGTCGTTCACATGGTGACCACAAAGTCCACAGTCCTGCACACATGCACGAGCAAAGGGAATTCCGTCATTCCGTTGAATGCAGAGCTTATCACTCGGGCACTTACTTTTCGATGGTACTATTTAAGTGAAATAAGAGATGACATTCTCAAATAAGAAAAATGATTTAATTACTTTAAAAGAATTGAACAAGTAACTGTGTGGGATAAAAATCTCATGTTCAATTTTGTAAGTGACAATAAGAATAACCTCTCTTTTTTTCTAAGGTATGGATTTTATCAATCAGGAATAATAATAATACCATCATTTAGATCATGTTTGCTTTGTTCTTCTTTTTTGGACAAATTTGATGTGGCACTAGCTAAAACCTTGTTCAAAGATGTTTTTACTAGTATTGACCCTAATTTGGATGCTCATTTGGAATTTTGGGTATTCAAAAAAACTTGGAGATCTAACTACAAGGCAGCAAGTGACTATGACTGCATTTTTAATTTAATTCCGAAGACATTTTAAAAGTATGATAAAATATGAGTAAAAGTAGGTCCTTCCTCTAGAAATAGGGAAAAGGAGAATATATGTTTCCTCTTCCTCCAGAATCCTTTACTTATGATCCCTTTATTAAAAAAGATAAATCTTTGTTTACAAAGAGATAATTACCAGAACAAATCAAATAACCAAAATATATCTAAAAGATACTAAGAGATGCACATCAATATAATCTTCAGCTGGAACACACAAGACTGTCTACTCCATTGGTATGGTGCTCTGTAAATACAAACAGAGTTGTGTACTCTTAACACTTCCAATACGGATTCTCTTATCTGCAAGCTAATTTTGATTAGGTACTATTTTTTTCACCATATTTTGTCCCTTCTTCTTTACCTCATTTGGTTTAATAATGATATCTGGAGGCCATCTTGACATGTTCTGAATTTATTATTTGAGTCAGTTCGTCAGTCGATAACTCTGGCATTTTGATTTAAAGCTTGATTTGTTATTGTCCTTTTGTTGACTTTGATATGTATCTGTTGTCCCAACATCTATACTAATAATAACATGGATGCTATCTTTCAAATTAGAAGTTTGATACTAATGCATTTTTCCGTGCTTATTGTAGCCAGAGCAATTGAATAAAATTTTTGAGCTGTGTGGAGCTCCAGATGAGGTTAACCGGACTGGGGTTTCCAAGATTCCCTGGTACAACAATTTCAAGCCAACAAGGCCAATGAAGAGACGTTTCAGGGAGGTTTACAAATAGTAAGTAATCCTATATCTGAGTGTTCTACCCTTGTGTCATGGACCTGTCTGTCATCTTCATTCTTGCATTGTTTTAATAAACATCACTATAACTGCTATAATGGAAAGGCCACTCTATATCACGTGATATAATGAAAAGTCTTGCTAAATGGCAATTATTATTTGCAAGTAGTCGTTGTTATTTCTCAATAGCAGCCGCTATAAATTGGAAGTTGGAGCAAGGTCTGTGGTTTTCCCTTTTGCAATGCTTTTATGCATCGTAGTTATATATAATTCCACTTGTCATGCTTTAAAGATGACATGTGAAGGAAGTTATCTGCCCCTTTTTTGTTTGATTTGTGAGATATAACTATTCTTTTGTTGAACAGCTTTGACCGTCATGCTTTGGAGTTACTGGAGAGGATGCTAACTCTTGATCCATCCCAGGTATCACTTGTACTTAGTTTCAGTGATTAGGTTTGTCTGATTAATCTAAACTTTTAGATATCTACTGGAGGTTCAAATTTCATACTGTGTTTGCTCTGATGCCTACTGAGCATGAACTAGCTTCTCCTGATATAGCATGGTTACATGAATTTTCAATGTTCCGGAATGCATATGCTAATCATCGCTTAAATTTCTTTAGTTAATGTTCAGGAATGCATATGCTAATCTCTTTAGTTAAGAGGCCTAATGTACTGTTTATTTGACATTCAATCTGTTGATTAGGTCATATAGACCTAGATGAATGGAAAAAATAAAGATCAGCTTGATCCAAAACTTTTATGGCCCCCAAAAAGTTTTTAATGGTCCACGTTCATTCAACACTGTTTTCCTATAATGTGGTCCACTTGAGATTGGGATATACCTCATTTTTGGTCTCATACCGTAATATGATCTAGAAACATAGATGGATGGCATGGATGAAACACATACATCATGGTGAGTCCCACATAGCACCAACCATCAGCCATTGGCCGGTGGCAGGGGAGTAGCCAATCTGTTTTTGCGGATGCAATCCTGACACGCTAAGTAGCAAGACTCACTTACTGAAGTTCAGTCACCAAGTTATGTGGGCCCCATCATGATCTATTTTCTGTGTCCACGCCATCCATCCATTTAGAAATATAATTTTAGGTGAAGATCCACAGAGTGAGTCAAATCCAAAGCTCCAATGGACCTCACCATAGAAAACAGTGAGGAGAGTGACACCCACCATTAAAAACTTAAATAGGCCACAAAAGTTTTTGATCAAGCTAATATTTGTTTTTTCCCTTCTTTCATGTCTATGTTAACTTGTGAACAGGTTGGATTTCAAATAAAAATCACGCTAAGCCTTAGGAAGGTTTCAACAGTAGGCATCAATCTCACCGTTGTTTTTTATGGTGGGGTCAACTACATATTTAGATCTGCCTCATCCTTTAACTCATGCTCTAAAATTAAATCTCCAAATAGATGGTTGGTATAGATAAAGCACATACATCATAGTGAGCCCACATATATCATAGTAGGCCCATAAAACATTTCCAAACGAGAAATAGGGGCAAATGTGTCAGTTTGTTTCAGATTCAGCACTTAATTTTTAGACTTCAGCCATAATTATCAAACAAATTTTTTTACTTTAGATTTTAGATTCAGGCTTTAGATTTCAGATTCAGTCTTTAGACTTCAGATTTAACAAACAGGGCCTAACACATTAAAATCCTCTTTCGTAGCTAGTGAAGCTACGACTCGTGGTCAGTGATCTGTGGGCCCCACCATGATGGATGTGTAATTTATCCGCACCATCTATTTATTTTTAGATATTATTTTGGCTCTTGATCTTACAAATGCGGCAAATCTAAATTTCAAGTGGACCACATGGGAGAATATGTAGTATTAAATGTCCACCATTAAACCTCTCAGGGCCACTACAATGTTTATTTAGGGACGCGGTGTAACACCCTGAATTTTGAGGGTCGAGTAAAACTCAACTCCCGAGATCCATCACATCACTTACGCAATATGGATAATAATGTTTAGATGTTGTCCATATCAATGTATTAATCATGAGTAAGATTATACTAAAACAACATATTATACTCCAGATATAATTAAATTTAACAAGTGGAAGACTGAAACACTTATATAACTAAATGGCTAAATAATTTACAACCTCCAGAGTATGATCATGTAGCCGAGCTGAATAAGTACATGTATTGTTTCACAATAGGCAAAATATCAAAATGTAAGTGTCCAACTAATCCATGTACCCCTGTATCCTGTCGAATCAGCACAAGGTCTACATAGACCCGCCTAATAGCTGAACATAGGAGAATTCCTCCTCCTCATCTATGAAGTCCAACTTAGTCGTATAGACTTTGTCATCACCTGCATTTATAATAAAGTCTGGTTGATATTTTAAAACACAGTCCCAGGGTGGGAGTAAGTGATCAACTCAATGGTACTATAACATATTATCAATTCAATCAGGCAGTAATAATAAAACAATATAACAATCATTCCCTAACTACTCTTATTAATACAGGGATGAAATGCAGTAATGATGCATGCCCTCAAACGAAGCTCCTGCACAAATGACTCCGACAACCAAGTTCGTGCATGACAACCTCCATAAAGTGTACTTTTCTCGTCCAAGCATATGCAATGCGGTGCATGGTGATGTTAACCGAGTACTTAATTAAGCTCATTCATACAACATGTTTGGGAAGCTAAGGTACCTCCCTTTATATCATTGACCCAACCGAAGGATTCATCTAGGGTCGTCAATCCTAATCATTCACATATGATAGACAAGTTATAAGGAATCACCCTTAACGAAAAGCAGTGGATAAGCAAATTCAAGATTTTATACTCGCGGTCACTACGGGGATGCTCGTCATCTCAGTATAGGCCAACAGCTTGAACATGGTGTCCCATACCACCATGCCCGGCTCACGAGTTTGGATTGCTCACTGGTTACTACGGGGAGGCTCGTTACCCCAGCGTAGGCTGACAACTTGACCACGGTGTCTCATACCACCATGCCCGACCCATGAGTCTTAGCAGATCGTGGTATCATGATTAAAATGGGTCTTTACATTGGTAAGTGGTATCTTAAATTCAAGCAATGATATTCATACATAGTAAACACACAATAGGCCAATCGATTTATTAAACAAGTTCAATTGATACGAGCGCACGCTACCTTAATCGACATGGAGCGCATAAGCACTCCATATAGCCTAACCACTGTCGACAATCGTTATATGACCCGGATTCATTGGACATATCAAATGTCGCGAGACTAATTCGGCCACTCGAACGAGAACTGTTACCGATTGCCTGGACTACATTCTAGTCCTAATCTTACACAGATTTAGCATGTAAATACATGTGATAATCATATCAGCATTTGACAAATAATTCAAGTGAATTTCTCATTTAAGCATTTCGCCAAACACATTGAGCATGTTACCGAATATTTGTATTTGATCCATAAATCAGGTAGTCGAAATTAAGATTACATGAATGAAACCATACATATGGATAAGGTAACTGAGGATCATATCCCAATACCCTTATTAAATATAATTCATCAACAATTTCTCATTTAGACATTTAATCAAATACTTAGACTACACATTTTAAAATTAAGTCACAGATTGACTTGATTTTTAAGCCCCAGGCCCACCATAGAATGGTGCATCTGACTGATGGGATAGATGTTCGACACGCATCATGGTGGGGCCCACACAAATCGACCTCATGAGAAGTTCCCATGAGCTACACTACGCGCGCGCGCGCGCACACACACACACACACATATATATATATATATATATATATATATATATATATATATATATATATATATATATATATACACACACACACAGTGTGTCTGTGTGAGATATGTAATTTGCTCGTCCATTTATCCTGGCTGTTAGATTTCATATCTCAAAAGCAGTCGGGCTGGTATGGTGGTCAGCTAAGCCACACCTCCACTAAAATAATCAATGGTTATGAGGAATTGACCAACGTTCCAATTTGATGCCTGTTTGTTTGTGGCCTAAGTACTAATGGTCGGATTGACGCCCACAACACTCAATGCAGGCACCGAAAGTATTGATAGGACTACGGTTCCACCCGCTTTTTAAGATTGAACACACGTACTGATATTACTGTCTTATGAAAGTTCCAAATCCTGCACCATGTCCACGTTGGCACGATTGATGCATTTGAGATTGGACTCTTGAACCATGCTGTTTACATTCGATCCCCAACCGACGCAACACACTTCCAGCGTGCATGCGGCAGCAGTTATATCACAAACCCAGCATGGTAGCCTCGTAAAGCCCACCACTATAAAGGACGTGCATATGTGCCATGTAGCTCCCACGATACGCTTAAAATGGCACACGTGCGTGAAGTCATAGTTCTAGCCACACTGCTGTTGTCATGGATGTGGACCGTTGATTTGGTGAAGGGCATGGATGACTCTCAATGTGGATTAGAATGCCAGGATAAATGGTTGGACTGTCTGCGTCATCAACGTAAAAGTGTTCGTGATTGTGGTATGGATTGGTGGGCATGCGTGGGCAACTGTCCCCCTGACTCAGCAGGGGGACGTCCGTAGGTATATTGAAATGCACGATGCATTTTCCTACTACCATGTACTTAAAACTACTGTGAGAAGATCAGCCATGGAAGCTGTTATATTAAATAAATAAAGTTACCACCTTTTTAAGTATTTATTGTGGCAACAATATAATTTGTTTTGTTCGTGGGGCCTATGTGTTGACCCACTTGAAAGAAAGGTGGATATTGGTTAGTAGGGTCCACTGTAAACTTCATGCGAAATAGCAAAGAATCGTGCTATGCATGAGTATGAAGATCAGATGAACTAAATAACATAGTTTGTTGAGACGTCATCGCTGGGCTCCTTAGTATTCCGCACCTTACTTAGCCTCTTTCGAATTGACGCTAAAGTCCTTTTCTTTTCTTGTAATCCCTTAACTCATGTCTTGTATATCCACACCATCCATCCATTTTTACAAGCTCATTTTGGGACATGAGCCCAAAACTGAAGCAAATCCAAATCTTAAGTGGACCACACCACGAGAAACAGTGGAAATAATGATGTCCACCGTTGAAACCTTCCTAGGGCCCACCGGTGATGTTTATTTTCCATCGAACCTGTTGATAAGGACAAACAGACCTAATGAAGGGAAGATACAAAAAATCAGCTTAATCCAAACTTTTGTGGCCAACAAGAGGTTTTTAATGGTCAATCACTGCTGCTTCTCGTGGTGTGGTCCACCTGAGATTTGTATCTGTTTCAAATTTCGGTAATCTTCCTAAAATGACCTCTAAAAAACGGATGGACGGCGTGGATATACAACAAACTACATCAAGGTGGTCCCATGGTCCTGACCTGACTGAATCCGCGCCCATTCCGTTACAGCAGCATTGGGTGATTCCAGGGACCCCATCTTCAGGAGCCAATTCCAAATGCACCAGTCGTGCCAACGTGGACACGTACACAGGATTTGGCACGTTCATAAGGTCGCCTCATCGGACCACTCATCATGTGAGCCAGTAGTTCACGTCAAATGTGAACCGTCAGTCCAATATTTTATCTCACGTTGAGGTACTTCTTGCTTCCAGCATCGGATGACACACATGTTGGAGGTCTGAGCCATTCATCAAGGTATACAGTGAACAAGCTATATACCAAAAATCAGGGGAGGGAACTAGTGAAGTGAGCCAGACATATATGTTTGATATGGACCATGGACTGCGGACTTTGTTTCTAACCGTGGATTTTTCTACATTACCTGATGAATGGCTTGGATCTTCGACACATGTGACCCGATCCAAGAGAAGCCTGCCAGCGTAGCCCATGTACAGACCAGAGCTAACCAATGGATTAGGTTAGCCGGTATGGCTCACATTCGTCCACGGGATCATGGGACTTGGAAGGTTGAAATTAAGTTCCCTGACACATGATCACAAGCTGTCAAATGACCGCAAGCTTAAGCCCTGAAGAAGGCCCACCACATGGGATGATTGGATTGCCAAAACACAAAAATGATTGTTATACACCTGACCTCGTTGGGACTTTGGAAATGGTTCTTCCATGCATAGAGGTGGAACCATGGCATGCTGAATAGGTTGTGTCTCTGGCGGTTAACTACCTAGAAAAGTATAAATGTTTTTCATTGTATCTGTTTTTGCAGCAACAAACCATGTTTCTACCGCATATGCGAATTTCCTCTCTCCGGATCACACTGACTTATGGACGACCCCTTCAATAATTTTTCGTCTTTTTTATGAGTTATTTCTTGGTATTTTAGTTATTTTAATATTTTTGTTCATTAGTCCTTAATATTAGAAAATGATTTTGATTAGTAGAGAGTATGTGGTCTCCCTTCTATTTTCAAAAGAGGAGAAGAAATTATGTAGGAAAAGAACTTTGCTGATTGTTAATTATACAAATCAAGGATGATGTGATGTTTCATCGTCGATTCGAAAACCCTTATTGAGGTGTCAATGATCATGATTAAGGTGTAAGAATTCTATAAGGTGGGCCTTATTGATCAACGGTCTAGATTGTCCTAAAGGTTGAATAGTGTAATCAGGTGTACCAGTAAATGTCACCAAGTTGTGAAAATTTTAAAATCATGTAAGGACTGGTGGAGCCTTAAGGAGAGGAGTTTCGATGAATTTCAAACTCCTCAACCATCTAAAGCTATATAAACAAGATTAGGTCCCCAATCCTACATACAACCAAAGTTTCATTCCCATCCCAGTGCTTAAGGTTAAAAATTGAGCCTAAAGCCTTTAGTATTAGTTTTGTCCCAGTTATCCAGATCAAAGGTGTAACCCTATGGTTAAAAAGTTTAGAAGACGTGAGTTTTAAGATTCATAAGAAGTTCAAAGGCGTGTACTTGAGAAACCTGCTTGAGTTATCAATTAGGGCCACTAAATGCGAGTAAATCCTTTGGGAGGATTAATAGCGGAAGAACATGCCCAAGGGCACATTTTATCTTGACCTGAACTATGAATTGGCCATTGCAGACTAAGCGAAGATTATAATGCCTGTGGTGGGCCATTATGGTGGGCTACTTTGGATCATCGATTATGGTGGGCCAATTTAGATATTGGCCGTCCATAATGCAAGACCTTAGATGTGGCCCGTCCATCACATAAGGTTGCACTTTAATGTGGGTCATACATCATGTGAGGCCTACTCTATCCAATACGTGGGCTCACCTTTGATGTCAACCATCCTTCAAGTGGCCCAATCTTTAATATCCACCACCCATCATGTGTTTCCCACCTTTGAAATGGATTATTCATCAGGTGGAGGCCACTTGATATGGATAGTCCATCATGCAGGACCACACTTTGATGTGGACCATCATGTGGAGCCGCCTTTGATGTGAACCGTGCATTAATTATGTGGGCTTACTTTAATGTGGACCATTCATCATATCAGCTTCACCTTCAATAAGTTTCATTCATCGTGTGTGCACACCATTTATGTCAACTTTCTATTATGTGGCCTGCCTTCAATATCCACCTTTCATCATGTGGTGTCACTTTTGATGTGAATCATCTATTAGGTGAGTCACTTGATCTGGACCATCCATCATGTGGAGCCATACTCTAATGTTGAACATTCATCATATGAGACCCACCTTTGATGTTTACTGTCCATTATGTGGGCCCACCTTAATGTGGATCACTCATCATGTGGGGCCCCGCCTTCAGTATGGGTTGTTCATCTTGTGGGCTACCTGTGAGAGGGAAGGAGGGGAGAAGCTCAAAGGAGAGAGAGAGAGATTGCAAAGAGACATCACAGGATTTTTATTATTTTAAAAACTAATAAAAGCCTCAACTTCTGCATAATTGGACATTTACCAAACCCAAAAAGTTCTAAAATTAAGAAAAAGTGAATCCTCCCCCAGTTTTGGAATTAGAGCCTATTTACTACTTTCTATATAAATAAACTACATAATTGGGTATTTACCAAACAACCTTAAAGTTTATAAAAGCCTCAACTTCTGCGCGTTTAAACCCAAAAGGTTCTAAAATTAAGAAAAAGTGAATCCTCCCCCAGTTTTGGAATTAGAGCCTATTTATTATTTTGAATATAAGGATGTTCACCAAACAATCTAAAATTTTATTTTTAAAACAAAATTAATAAATCTTAATTGTAGAAATGCCAAATAGCCCATAAAAATATTATTTTACTTTATATTTGTGTTTAAGATACATTTGAATCAAATACCGATTATAAAACGAACGGCTACAAAAAGAAGGACAACCTCAGAGTGTTTTGAACCGTCTGGTTGGTGTATCCTTTTTTATCGTTTCCAATAGGAAATGTGAGATAGACCTAAAGAACGGTTAGGATTGATCGATTTGGCCATTCAGATGTCCCTATACAACTGAGAGAACAATTAACTTACGGTGCTCTCAGAGTACTGGATTATTATTATTATTTCATTGATTTGGGAAAGAAAGCACTCAAGAAATAGAATCTATTCTAAGAGAATTTATACCAAGTCGAACCTCATCCTCGAAGAGAAGAACCGACCAGCCACTTTAGAGTGTTTCTAACTCCCCATGCGTGTAGAGTCCTGACAAACCACATGCAGGCACACGTGCTGATATGAAACTTATACAAGATCGGATCTTTCAGTATAGTTGTAAATGATACTTATATCTAATTACTTAAATATAAGAAATCAATTTTAAATGCAGGTCATGATCTAAAACAGTTGTTAAAATTATTCTTAGCCGTCCATTTATTTTCAGTCTACTGGGGACCAAATGGGTATTAAATAGCCTTAATTTAGGTTATATGAGCTAAAAAGTGTATCCCACCTAATGAAAATCTCCCATCAATTACATCTGTTCCATATTGGCTCGTGTGGATAGGCAGAACTGCCACACGCGCGTAGAATTAGCAAACTTCACGTTTCAGATTAAAAAAATTTGCGAATGCTACTCGCGAGAGCAGGATTTTGGAATCGTACTCGCTACACACGTGCCAACTCTCCGCGACTATGAATGATCCAAGACATTCATCACGTCGAGGACGCAACGTATATGTAGTGGAGAGAAAATAAGCCCGCCCATTAAGTGGGCCATGCTAGTACAAGAAAGACCATTAGAAAGTTCTTTTAACGAAAGATCCACGTCCAACGCCCCACATGAGGCCTACATGATGATCCCACTAGCCCGATTGCAAGGCATATCACCTCTCACACGCGATACATTTCCAGTTTCTACATTCCCACGTGTGTACAATAATAAGTCTCCAAATCCAACTCTCGCAAGTAGCTTTTGGCAATCCACTGCCCTTACTATAAAATCCAACCGCTTGTTAAAGGAACCGGGAAAAGAAATCACAAACATGGGGTGGTTCTTCCCTGAAAGAAGAGGCCCAGCGTGGAAACAAGGGTGGACAGGCCAGACCCTATCTTCCCTGGCTCCACCTCCAGGTCCCCTACTCGCAATCCTAGCCATTGTTCTTCTCTTCTTATCCATCTCCCATTACATGCATCTCAAGGAAGACATGCACCATACCATGATCAACTTCCAGCTTCTACTCTACCTCATCCCCGTCCTTCTGATCTTCATCGTACGGTCCATGTCAGTGAATGGACGGATCGTGTTCAGTATCCCGCGGCCCGATCACGACTCGATCCACCGAGCCGGGAGCTCGCCGTGGGGTGTGGCAGCGGTGGTGGTGGTGCTGCTGGTGATGATCTCCTACCAGTCTTTCTTTCACTCGCAGTGGTTTCGACCACTTTGGAGGTCATATTAACGGCCTCGATTTGATTATCATGTTGATTAGGAGTTTTTAGCTTGGTTGGGGTGTATGTATATATTGTGATATTATCTCTAATACGTATGCTTGTGTCACACGTTGGGCACGTGCTAGTATGGCACGCTTGTGAGATCTTGGCCGTTGATTTTGCCGGCTCCATATTATGTGTGCGCCTCAGCCCGACGAATAAGAGCTCACTCTTTAGGTGGGCTGTGCAAGTGTTGGACGGTTGTTAAGGGATATGGACTCGCCAGCATTTCAATACACATGCTTTATGTATTCGATGAATTGGGCCAGCCGGATATGTATGCTAGGAAAATTTGGTGTGGAGGCAGTGTGATTATTGGCCTGGATTTCATATGCATGGAAATTGACACGTGTGGGGCTTTTCTGTGCGTAAACTGGGGATGGGCATTTTCAATTATCGTTCCTCGTACGTGTGAAGATTGCTCTTTGTTATTTATGTACGGGAGGTTTTATAAATTTTATCAATTTTCGGGTGGGCCGAGGACCGACCATTTTTGGGCTCAGGCTCGGGCAAGCTGTGCTAGCAATGGGGTGCTTGTGTTGCCAAGTCTAGACTCGCTGGGTTTGCCCATTGCCCATGACATAGATGTTGGGTGTCCAAGTAACATCAGATCAAATCAAACAAGCAATAAAGAAATTAAAAATAAAAATAAAAATTAAGTACATAAAAAAATAATAATTTAACATGAAAAATTTTTACAGAAAAAAAATCTTGGTACAAAGTAATAATCAATCCACTATAATTAGAAAAAGATTATAAGAGATGAAAATAACTTATAACATAAACCTTACCTTTCCCTTAGAACCCCAGAGTGTTCGTGTTAGGCTCTAAAACCTTCGATTGGTTTTAACGTTCTAACCATAATTGCACTTAACAAAATATTTATACTATTGTATAAGATTAGGAAATAAAACCCTCACGCATATCTTCGATCGAAATGAAATGAACCGACTCACGAACCCTCGGTAGAACCAAAAACATACAAAAGCAGACAATGTGCAACTTGAGAATCCACTCCTAATTCGGTCAATTCAAATGGATATCGATCGAACTGAAACATGGCTTCTCTATACTAGATTAATGGCACTCGATCAATAATATCCACCATGACTTTAATCCTCCAGCTCTACTACTCCAAGATGCTACCACCATCTCTAATCATCTTCATGGTAACAATATCATTCACTACCAAAAAAAAACAAAAACCTTTAGCCTTAATTATTTAAACTGAGGCTGGAACCTTAGTGGCTAAAGGCTTCAGCTTTGATTTTAGCAATTGTGGCAAAAACGACTTTTATAGCCTCAATTCTTTAAGTGAAGTTAAAAGAACATTTTTAGCTTCAATTGTCTCGAAATGAGACTAATTCAAAATTTTAGCTTCTATTATTTCCAACTGAGACTAAATTCAAATTTTAGCCTCAATTGCCTCCAATTGAAACTAAATTTATTTTTAACCTCGGTTCTCAACAACTGATGCTAAAACCTTTAGCCACAGGAGTTGTATTCTTAGTTTAGATAACTGAGAAAAAATTGAGACTAAATATGGATTTAGCTTTTGTTGGCATCAATTGATCAGGTTAAATTCACTTTTCGACATCAGTTCTCAATAACTAAGGTTAAATCATTTATTTTAACCCATTCATAAACCTATGCATAGTCATTCATTCAATCAAATGCAAGCATTCATTTTAATCCATTTATAAAAATACGAAACTAACAAAAAAGTTATTGGGAACTACTTTGATCAGATAAATCCAGCCATTTTGATCAGTGGTCATTGATTAAATGGCTTGCATTTTTGCTGTCAATTATGTGGGTGGAGAAAAACATGAGAATCACAACCACCTTTCAAATAGAAATTTTAATTTCTATTTGGAATAGAAATATGAAAAAAAAAAAAAAAAACCATTTGAAGGGCCCATTCAAACATGGTATTAGCTCTTTCCCTTATTGATAGCTCCATATCAAAAGCCAAATCCACACCTTGTATCCAATCCATAGCAACCCCAATCAGCTCCTACTTGTTGTTTCCCTTATTGATAGCTCCATATCATCTGGCATGAACATCATACTAATCCAGAAATCAAAATTTATTTTAAAGAAAAAAGTGTTAACAGCCCGTATCAACCCATTACGGGGCTAATCGGTCCGCCACGGTTCTGTATTAGCCTTTTCTTTTCTTTTCTTTTTTCAAAATGGGTTTTATGGCCCTGTATCATATAACTATATTTTAATACATTAGTTTCCAAGCATAAATCTTATATCTTGTGAACCGAGCCAAGTTCAAGCTGAGGTCAGCTAATAGCCGAGCTGAGTCAAGTAGAGGCCAGCTCGACTCGGTTCGACTAGATGTACACTCCTATTCACAGTATCAATTTGTTGCCTTCCTCACTCAAAGCAGCTCAAAAGTGTTTATCAAGTAACTGCGTAGATAAAAATTAAGCTAAATAGATTGGAAAAAAAAAATATTTTCTAAGGCACATAAAAAAGTTTTCTAAGGCACATATTTTGGATAGGAAGAATCCAAAATGTGGATATGGCAAACCTACATTGAAAACTAGAAACATGGAAAAGAATCCAACCTGGTAGTGGGTTAGGATACATCCAACGTGGGTCCAACCTTATGGATGACGAAGATCTCTCAAATGTAAGCCATATCGGCAGACAAGATGAATTTATGGTTGACATTTGTCGCATCATATATTAGCCATTTTCTGCATGAACCCAAAGTCAGATATCACTGCAAACCACATTCATACTCAGATACACTTGGCAACATGATCATGGTTTTAAATCATAAATGAACAATAATTAGTGATTCTCGCATTAAGATCATTAATTTCAACTCAAGAAAATTCAAATCTTCTATATAATTGAGATATATGGAGAGAGAGAGAGAGAGAGAGAGAGAGAGAGAGAGAGAGAGAGAAGGGCCTCACGTACTATGAGATCAATTTATCAAACGCTTCAGCCTAGTGCATTTAAAAATGGAGGTAGAAGTATCAGTTTTATAATCCAAACCCAATGCCATAAAGTCTAAATGGAGTCTTACATTTTCATCAACAAGATCAGGTTGGTAATATGTATTTTATTTTATTATTATTTTTTTTTTTAAGAAGAAACGAAGAAGGAAATCAGACCTAAATTAAGGGTTTCATCTTAAGCAATTTGAACAACATATGTGATGGAGCAACCAATTTCCATGAGGACAAGTCGCGTGAAAATCGAACTGTGGATATAAAGGATGTAGGAAATAAAAATTCCAACAAAATTCATAATCTTCCATCAAAATTGTGTTAATTAGGACTGCATTTGGAAGCACTACCTAAATCAAATTGCAATAGTTACGTAGAAAAGAATTGAGAAATTTGTAACTAATTTATTGGAACTCTTTTGTGAGGAAGTAGCCTTCAAATTGCAGTTGCATTCCTTCCAATACACAAGCCGCATGATTGCACTATGGAAGCTACTCCAATAATTTTGAATGATTGCACTTGAAATGTACATGCGGAGATCGTCCGTGATTTGGAGCATTAGTGGAGTCCCAATGTGGAATGGACCATGCTTAAGTGGGAACATCCTACCCATCCAATTTTTGGGACTTTTCCTATTGGATGTAGACTGCTACGTATTTTCTACTAACCTATTGGGTGAAAGTTTGAAGTGTTTGGATCTTCCAACAAGAAGCTTTTTAGGGCATCCATTCATGCAAGCCCATTGGACCAATGGTCCAATTCACAGATCATGGATCCTAGATGAATCGTGTGCTTGGCAAGCCACGCGTACTCATTCCGAGGCGCTGTACTCCGCAATTCCTCGACATGAGGGAGCACAAAGTGAAATTAAACATGGTTGGCAGCTTAATATATATGTTCGTATAGGTTTTATATGTTACAAAAATATTGATTTTAAAATATATTTTAATAATAAATAATATTATATATATATATATATATATATATATATATATATATATATATATATATAAAGTATTTGAAAAATCAGCTTTTTGTGGGGTTTTGGGAATAATCTCACATGGGAAAGGGAAGAGAAAAATTTGTAGTTTATATAAAAGATGTGGAGTATTATAATATTTGCTTACCTAGTCTGTGGACCATCGGTCTCGGGCTCGGTCTCGGTCTCGGTCAGTCACAGTCACAGTCACAATCACGGGCTTGGTGCGAGGGCGTGGGCATGTGAGACAGTGTGTCTGTAAAAGCGCTATTGGCGCATTTTGCACTTCACACGTGCGCATCGTGTCGCAGAGGGTCGCTCCTTTCGCGAACCGGAGCGAGACGTGTGCGAGTCGCGGTGCGAGACTAGAGGACTGAATGAGAATCCTCCATAATATATAGAGGGCTGAAAAAAAAGTTGTTACAGAAAATCTGTAACAGCTGTGTAATAAGTGCAGGGTCCAGCTGAAACTGCTGCATGGCTAACCCAACAGCTAGAAAATGGCTAACTGCTGTCTCACAACAGTCAGCATGCAGCAGCTTAATGGCCCATGCACAACAGTCAGAAAACGGCTAGTTTTCTCCAACAGCCAGAAAACGGTCATGGGATTTATTTCCCTGGACCATAAACCCCAGGCACCATAACTTATAAAATGAGGCCCTGGATAGGTTTCCAAATCATCTCACAACCCAATCCAGCACTTCCATACGAAACTGAGACAGCCCACTAATCCTCTATCTATACTCCAGTAATTCCAGCAAGATAGTAATGGTTAAACCATTGCAAGAAGAATAGACCAACGGTGTGGTCTAGAACGGTTCAACTGAACCAGTGGCTGAAGACTTGACCAGTGCAGTGGTCTATAACAATTTTTCTTCCTTTTCTTTATTCTGGCATTTTTCCTTTTTTATGTATTTCTATCAGACTATATAATAGAGTTCCATTAGTGGGCCTTCATGTTTGCTGAACGCAGACCCACATCAGGCTCGTCGTATTCTAGAAGTGGTTTGCCTGTAACCTATCAGCATACTCAAATCACTTGAGTAGGGGCAAATAACGCTTTAAGGACAGCGTTTCAGACGTGCTTCAACCTGTCCTTAGATTAGATAATTTTTTATTTTTTTGGTTTTCACATTATACAGAAATTATATTAATTTGTATAAATTCTTAATAATCTTAAAGCGTTATTTCGATGGAAGCCTATGGTGTTTCGTCCATCAAGTTGATGAATCAGGACTTGATACAACTTGATCGGTTCGATGGAACCAATTTTACAAGATGGCAAGACAAGCTGAAATTTCTCTTGATGGCGTTAAAGATCTACTACATACCAGATCCAAATTTATAAGCGCTACCTGAAGCAACAGACAAAGACACACCTGAACAGGTGTCTACATGCGCCAAACGAGCCGAAGACGAACTCTTGTGTCGAGGACACATCATGAATGCGCTCTCCGACTGTCTGTACGATCTCATCAGCAAAGGAGATCTGGGCCGCTCTAGAGTTCAAGTACAAAGCTGAAGAAGAAGGAACCAACATATTTTTCATCGCTAGGTATTTTGAGTTCAGCATGGTAGATAATAAACCGCTGCTATCCCAAATTCAAGAACTGCAGCTAATAGTAAACGAAATCAAAACGATAAAAATTAATCTTCTTGAATCATTTCAAGTCAGGGCTATAATCGCTAAATTGCCACCGATGTGAAAAGACTATAGAAAGAAGTTGCTGCATAAAACCGAGGACTACACACTGGAACAAATCTAGAAATACCTTAGGATTGAGGAAGAATCCCGTAACCGTGACAAAAAGCATGATAACAGGAATGCCTCGTCTAAGGTACATGCAGTAGAGAACACCAATAACAAGAATCCCGAGAAGGGCGATTCCCTAAAACTCGATAAAGAAAAATTCAAAAAAAATGCTAAAAAGAAGAACGAAAAGTTCAAAAGCCCATGCCATGTCTGTGGAAAAGCCGAACACTATGCTCGAGTATGCCAATATCGCAAATCTAAAAAAGAGGCAAGTGCAGTAGAAGAAGGTGATATCGTGGCTATGATCACTGAGGTGAATACCATCCAAGGTAAAGTTTCATGCTGGTGATATAATACTCCCGCTACAGTACATGTGTCCTACGACAAATCTGCCTTCAAAATCTATGAGGAATTGACTGATGGTCAAGAAGTCCAAATGGGTAATGATGTCCGATCGAAAGTCGTCGACAAAGGAACTGTCGAACTGATATTCACATCTGGAAAGAAAGTGATTCTGACTAATGTACTGCACATCCCAGACATGAGGTGAAACTTAGTTTCTAGGGATCTTCTGGGAAAATCAGGTATAAGGGTGGTGTACGAGTTAGGAAAACTGATTCTATCTAAGAATGAGAATTTTGTCAGAAAGGGATATGCTTGTAAGGGGATGGTTAAGTTTTCTCTGAATGTAAGTAGCACTTCTGCGTACATGGTTGAATCCACTGGATTGTGGCATGATAGACTAGCCTATATAGGGTATAGTACCTTGAAGTTCATGGCTAAGAATGGTTTAATTTCATACACAGATAGTGAAACCGATAAATGTGAAGTGTGCATACAATCCAAAATGACGAAGAAACATTTTTCAAGTGTTGAAAGATCGTCTCAAATATTGGATCTTGTGCACAGTGATATCTGTGAGTTAAACGACATTCTTACTCGTGGAGGTAAACGGTACTTCATAACCTTTATAGATGATTGCTCTAGATATGTGTATGTTTATCTGTTAAAGAGTAAAGATGAAGCATTGAATATGTTTAAAACATATAAAGCAGAAGTAGAGAATCAACTAAATAAGATAAAAATTCTCCGTAGCGATAGAGGAGGAGAATACTTCTCGAATGAATTCGATAACTTCTGTGAAGAACATGGACTGGTACATCAATGTACAGCTCCATACACATCTCAACAAAGCGGAATAGCTGAAAGAAAGAATAGAACATTAGTAGAGATGGTTAACTCAATGCTGATAAGAGCAAAGTTGCCACTAAATCTATAGGGTGAGGCACTGCTTATAGCATGTCATATAATAAAAAGAATTCCGTTTAAAAAATATAAAATATCTCCATATGAAACATGGAGAGGTAGAAAACCTAACCTAAGATATCTTAAAGTATGGGAGTGTCATGTATACTGCAGAACCCCTGATCCAAAAAGAACTAAGTTAGGACCAAGAGCTATTAAGTGAGCCTTCGTAGGGTATGCACAGAATAGTAAAGCTTATAGACTTCTAGACATGGAGTCTAATACAATTATAGAATCAAGAGACGTTGAATTCTTTGAGAACTCACTATCCTTGGAGTCAAAGGATAATGAAATCCAAACTCTTAATAGAGAACCAGATAGCACAGCTCCACAAATACTGAAAGCTCATATTGAACCCCATAGAAGTCAAAGAACAAGAATAGAAAAGATTCTAGGAGATGACTACACAGATTCACAACGCGTCATTTTCCATCTGGTAGAAGCAGATAGAGAAAATGTTATGAGACAAATACTTATGGTAATGACTATAGAAGATGATCCTAAAACATATAAAGAAGTTGTATCATCTATAGACTCAGCTTTCTGGAAAGAAGCTATAAATGATGAAATAGAATCCATAATGTCAAATCAACATGAGAACTAGTAAACTTACCTCCAGGTTCTAGACCCATAGATTGTAAGTGGGTATTTACGAATAAATATCACACTGATGGGACTATCCAAACCTTTAAAGCTCGACTAGTAGCTAAGAGTTTTAGACAAAAAGAAGGGATATATTACTTTGACACATACTCACATATAGCTAGGATAACATCCATTAGGATATTATTTGCGCTAGCTTCCATACATCATTTTCACATCCACCAAATGGATGTAAAGACTGCATTCCTGAATGGTGACCTCAATGAGGAGGTATACATGGAACAACCTGAAGGTTTTGTTCTACCAGGAAATGAAAATAAAGTATATAGATTAGTCAAATCATTATATGGATTAAAACAAGTACCAAAACAGTGGCATGAGAAGTTTGATTCCAAAATACTATCTCATGATTTCATGCATAATGTAGCTGACAAATGCATATATTTTAAAGTAGATGGTAATTATATTGTTATTATCTGTCTGTATGTTGATGATATGTTAATAATAAATAATAAAATGGAAAGTGTGACTGAAACAAAGAAATTTCTTTCTTCCGTATTTAAAATAAAGGATCTTGGACAAGTTGATACCATCCTGGGTATCAAAGTTAAAAAATATTGTGGGGGTTATGCTTTGTGTTAATCTCATTATATTGAGAATATACTAAATAAGTTTAACCATCTAAATATAAATGAAGCAAAAACCTCATTTAATCCAAGTATCAAGCTAAAAGAAAATACTGAAAGAACAGTTACACAATTAGAATATGCAAGTGCTATAGGAAATCTTATGTATGCTATACGATGTACTATACCTGATATCGCATATACTATGAGTAAACTTAGTAGGTTTACTAGTAACTCCAGTACTGAACACTGAAATGCAATCAGTAGAGTCATTAGTTACTTAAAAGCAACCAAAGACTTAGGACTATTTTATTCAGAGTTTCCTGCCGTATTGGAAGGCTATACCTATGCGAGCTGGATATCGAGTGCAGGGGATGACAAGTCTACTATAGGGTGGGTATTCACCCTAGGAGGTGCAGTTGTATCTTGGAGATCCAAGAAACAGACTTACATAACGCACTCGACTATGGAGTCTGAATTCATAGCCTTGGCTACAATAGGCAAAGAGGCTGAGTGGTTAAGAGATCTTCTATTAGAAATTTCTTTTTGTGTAAAGCATATATCGACTTTGCCACTACATTGTGATAGTGAAGCCACATTAGCTAGAGCCTATATCGGCACTTATAATGGTAAATCTAGACATATCAGTCTTCGACATGATTATGTCAGATAGTTGATTAAAGATGGAATCATTACTATTTCCTATGTGAAATCAAGTAATAACCTAACAGATCCTTTCACTAAATCTCTATCGAGAGAGGTAGTAAAGGCTACATTTAGAGGGATGGGGTTAAAACTCTTCAACCAAAGTTCCACCAGTGATGGTAACCCAACCTAAAGTCAGAAAACCTCTAATCTTGAATTTAATGGGTAAGAACAAGTCACTGATATGTGAAAAGTTTTCAGCACTAAATTATATAACCTCATCCATAATAGATAAGTGTTGAGCGTTACGAAAGAGAGTTGAGTCTTAGAACTCTTAATGAAATTCAGTCTTTAGGACAAGTGTCTTATAGTAACGGAGACACTGGAAGGATTTCACCTATATGAACGTAGAGATGGTGCCGTCTCTCATGAGAGTTAGGAGTTTTCTCTTAGGATCATTCACGAATTAGGATAACCACATGGCCATTAATTGTGCTGAGCAAGATTGTGGGAACTCTAACAACACATAGCAAATATGTGTGTGGTTTCTCCAACTTTATTATATAGGAATAACTTGTTCAAAGCTGCGGCTACCAGTCATTTTGACAGAGTTTTGAGATACTTACACTAAGAAAAGATTAAAATCGAAAGATATCTTTCTTTATGCATATAAGCTGATTATTATGGCAGAAATGTTTAACCAATAAAATGTATTTTTATAAAATCAAGTGGGGGATTGTTACAAAAATATTGATTTTAAAATATATTTTAATAATAAATAATATATATATATATATATATATAAAGTATTTAAAAAATTAGCTTTTTGTGGGGTTTTGGGAATAGTCCCATATGGGAAAGGGAAGAGAAAAATCTGTAGTTTATATGAAGGATGTGGAGTATTATAATATTTGCTTACCTAGTCCGTGGACCATGGAACTTGCGTGTTCACACTGGAACACCGTGCTCGTGCTCACGCTCAGACTCAGGCATAGGCACGGGCTCGGACTCAGTCTCGATCTCGATCACGGTCACGGTCATGGGCTCGGTGCGAGGGTGTGGGCATGTAAGGCAATGTGGCTATAGAGGCGCTAGTGGCACACTTTGCACTTCACGAACCGGAGCGAGACGTATGCGAGTCACGGTGCAACTAAGTGGCTAAGGCAGATGGCTGGGTGATGGAAAGACTAGAGGACTAAATGAGAACCTCCAGAATATATAGAGGGCTGAAAAAATAGCTGTTGCAGAAAATCTATAACAGTTGTGCAATAAGTGCATGGTCCAGCTGAAACTGCTGCATGGCTAGCCCAACAGCTAGAAAACGGCTACCTACTGTCTCACAACAGTCAGCATATAGCAGCTTAATGGCTCATGCACAACAGTCAGAAAATGGCTAGTTTTCTCCAACAGCCAGAAAATGGTCATGGAATTTATTTTCTTGAACCATAACCCCCAGCCACCATAGCCTATAAAAGGATGCCCTGGATAGGTTTGCAAACCATCTCACAACCCAATCCAGCACTTCCATATGAAACTGAGACAGCCCACTAATCCTCTCTCTATACTACAGTAATTCCAGCAAGATAGCAACGGTTAAACCATTGCAAGAAGAACAGACCAACGGTGTGGTCTAGAATGGTTCAACTGAACCAGTGGCTAAAGACTTGACCAGTGCAGTGGTATAAAACAATTTTTCTTCCTTTTCTTTATTCTGGGATTTTTCTTTTTTATGTATTTCTGCCAGACTGTGTAATAGAGTTCCATTAGTGGGCCTTCGTGTTTACTGAACACAGACCCACATAAGGCTCGTCGTATTGTAGAAGTGGTTTGCCTGTAACCTATCAACATACTCAATTCACTTGAGTAGGGGCAAATAACGCTTTAAGGACAGCGTTTTAGACGTGCTTCAGCTTGTCCTTAGATCAGATAATTTTTTATTTTTTCGGTTTTCACATTATACAGAAATTATATTAATCTGTATAAATTCTCAACATTATATATCTTGGACATTAAAATCCAAAGACATAAAAACACTCTTAGATTAGGTCATCCATAGCCTTATACTCTCATATTTGCTTTCTTGCACTACTTGTCTTCTTGAGAACATTTTTTATGGGCTTTTCAGTGTCAATATTTAGAGATTCGTTCAACACTTTGAAGTACAAATCTTCAAGTTGAAGTATGGATCTATAAGTTATTGTATCTTAAAAAAAACTTACCATCTTCCTTCCTTTATAGTTGCCGTAATATCAAGAAAGGGAAAGCAAATTTAAACTTATCTTGAAATATTGACTATTCAAAACCTAAACTACCGACGTTTTCATCTCAAATTTCTTCATCTCCTCCATCACCTAGTACATACATTTTCCAATATATACATACGTAGAAATGATGAATATATATATATATATATATATATATATATATATATATATATATATATATATATATATGCAAAAGGTTCTATGCGGTTGAGCTCATGGGAACTTCACATGAGGTTGAGTTGTGTGGGCCCCACTGTGATGCGTGTCTAACATTAACACTGTTCATTTAATGGGTCCCCTTTAAATTATGGGACATGCAAAAAATCAGCTGTATACTGAACTCAGGTGGGCCATACCATCTAAAATCATGTGAAGACATGCCTAAAACATATAAAAGCATTTGGTGGGGCCCACCTGAAATTTGGATGCATCTAAAACTTGGTCTGACCCCTCATCCAAGTGGGGCACACATAATGGATGGGCTGAATTTTTGAACCACATCTCTATGGGCCCAACAAGTGACTATGAATTGTTTAATGGAGGGTAACCCCTCTCAACTTTTGGTGTGGCCCACACAAGTCACGTATTTACTTGATTTTTAAGTCCCATGCCCACCATGGAATGGTGCATCTGACTGATGGGGTAGATGTTTGACACACATTACGGTGGGGCCCACACAACTCGACCTCATGGGAAGTTCTCATGAGCTCGTGTGTGTGTATATATATATATATACACTATGCGCTCGAGCTCTAGATAAGCTTATCATGAGGTTGAGCTGTGTGGACCCCACCATGATGCATATCGACCATCAACACCGTGCATTTGATGGTTCTCCTTTAAATAAGGGGATATCCCAAAAATCATCCGTATACAGAACTCAGGTGGGCCATACCATCTAAAATCTTCTGAAGACACCGTTAAAACATATAAGAGCACTTGGTGGGGCCCACCTGAGTTTTGAATGCTGCTGAAACTTGGTCTGAACCCTCATACAAGTGGGAGACATAATGGATGGGCTGGATTTGTAAACCACATCTTTTGTGGGCCCCAAAAATGATTTTGAATGTTTTAATGGTTGCACGGCCCCTCTCCACTTCTGTATGTGGTGTGGCCCACACAAGTCACGGATTGACTTGTTTTTTAAGACCTAAGTCCATGGTGGAATAGCGCATCTGACTGATGGGGTAGATGTTCGAAAGGCATCACGATGGGGCCACACAGCTCGACCGCATGGGATGGAGCCGTGTGCTGGAGCGCATTATTAATTTTTATATATATATATATATATATATATATATATATATATATATATATATATATATATATGTGCGTGTGTGTTTGTGTGTGAGATATGTAATTTGCTCATCCATCTATCCTCGCTGTTAGATTTCATATCTCAAAAGCAGTCGGGCTGGTATGGTCGTCAGCTAAGCCACACCTCCACTAAAATAATCAATGGTTAAGAGGAGTATTTGACCAACGTTCCAATTTGATGCATGTTTGTGGCCTAAGTACTAATGGTCGGATTGACGCCCACAACACTCGTGCAGGCACGGAAAGTCTTGATAGGACTATGGTTCCACCCGATTTTTAAGATTGAACACACGTACTTGTATCACTATCTTATGAACGTTCCAGATCCTGCACGCATGTCCACCTTGGCACGATTGATGCATTTATGATTTGGACTCTTGAACCATGCTGTTTGCATGCGATCTCCAACGGACGCAACACACTTCCAGCGTGCATGCGACAGCAGTTATATCACAAACCCTGCATGGTAGCTTCATGAAGCCCACCACTATAAAAGACGTGCATATGTGCCAAGTAGCTCCCACGACACGCTTAAAATGGCACACGTGCGTGAAGTCATAGTTCTATCCGCACTGCTGTTGTCATCGATGTGGACCGTTGATTTGGTGAAGGGCATGGATGACTCCCAATGTGGATTAGAATGCCAGGATAAATGGTTGGACTGTCTGCGTCATCAACGTAAAAGTGTTCATGATTGTGGTATGGATTGGTGGGCGTGCGTGAGCAACTGTCCCCCTGACTCAGCAGGGGGACTTCCGTAGGTACATTGAAATGCATGATGCATTTTCCTACTACCATGTACTTAAAACTACTGTGAGAAGATCAGCCATGGAAGCTGTTATATTAAATAAATAAAGTTACCACCTTTTTAAGTATTTATTGTGGCAAAAATATAATTTGTTTTGTTTGTGGGGCCTATGTGTTGACCCACCTGAAAGGTGGATATTGGTTAGTAGGGTCCACTATTGAGGGTCCCTTATATAAACTCTATGTGAAATAGTAAAGTATTGTGTTATGCATCAAGTATAAAGATAAGATAAACTAGATAGCATACCTTGTTGAGACGCTATCGCGGTAGGTTTGATGCTGTAGTATTCCGCACCTTATACTCTTAGAGAAGCAATGTGATTGGAATGAAGCTTAATTGTATGTAGGATTGAGGATCCTAAACTCCTCTCCTTTAGTCTCCACACAAATTTAGAGCCCGTTTGGCCACCTATATTAGGTGGGATTAAACAAAATGGAATTGAAAAAGTAGCATTAAATGCATGTGTAAGGTACTGTCTTTGCATTGGGTGTATCCCATGCTTTTTAATGACATATTTCGAAGATATGGGAGTAACTTTTATCCCACGGGATTGAAGCAAAATCATGTAAAAGATAGGATTGCAAAACTCATGTGTGCAATTTTCAAGTTCCAAGTGCCTGCATATCGTCCATCCCACTTTGCCATAGTATCTTTCCTGCATGTAATGTATTGTACTTTGTTGTCCTATCTACCGAATGAACGGAGACACAACTTTCCTCATGTTTGCCTTTAGGTTTGGGGTCACTGTTCATTGATCTACACCACTGCATGGTGGATCGACAATGATTCTGAAACTTATTTGGTGGGCCTGCCAATGGACAATTGAGAAATAAAGCAACATTTTATGTCCAATTTAAAAGGTTCCAAAGAATAGACGAATTGGATCTTCCAATTTAAGAGATTTTTTTTTCTTTCTATTTTTGGCCAAGGCCCATGATATCACTGGTCTGGATCATGGAAATATGAATTCCAACAGTATAAAGTGACCATCCAAACCCTCCAAACAGCCGATGAAGGTACAAACTGCTGTTTTTGGGCATGCACACTAGGAGGGAATAGAGGAAAGGTGAATTTCCTAAATACACTTTGATTATTTCATTCCAGTAGTGGGCCTATAGCTTTTGACTGACATGTGAGACCCCGATCATCAACCAGGACTGTTCACGTCAAAGTTCGTTCCATATTCAACCATCAAACAAAATCGTTCTGAATCTCCTTCGGATATGGATGCAGATTTCCCGCGAACCACTTTCACAGGAAATTCATGCGATGTGAGGTTAAGTGGAACCCACATTGATGAATATAGAAAATCCACGACACCCAATAGGTTTATAATATCATTTTAGGTGATGGTCCCAAAAATGATCTAAATCCAAAACTCATGTGCACCATGCATAAGATAAACGTGTGCAGGTAAATTCCTGCCGTTGAAACCTTCCTGGGTCCACCGTATTTTTTTTAATACCGTCTATACCATTCACAAAGTAAATTCTATACACATATTGGTGAAAAGTTATAAGTTACCATGTTTCAAATCTTGTGTGGCCCCACGTATGTCTCAATGGTGGACATTGAATCATCGGTTGTGTGGCCCCTATGAGAATTGGATTTTCGTAATTTCTCATTCCATGTCATAACATATTATTCAAAAACTGATGAACGTGATGGATTTCTCATAAACATCATAGTGGGCCCCTGCTAGTATCCTTTGCATGTAGATCCTGCGAAAGGCGTTCACAGGTACCCACATGAAATCGAATTACTTACTGAGTTATTCAATACCCACGTATCCTACTGAGTACACTTAGTTGATCCCACCGTCAGTGTATTGTCTTATCCACTCCATCCATCTTTTTTTCCATATCATTTTAGTGGTTAAGACCAAAAATGAGGTATATATAAATCTCAAGTGGACCATACCATAGGGAATAATGATTTCCACCGTTGAAAAATTTTTATGGCCTATAGTTATGTTTTTTTTTTTTTTCATCAAACCTGTTTATAATATCACAAAGACATGGATTAAGTGAAAACACAAATATCAGATTGATACAAAACTCCTGTGGTCCCCGAGAAATTTTCAATGGTAGATGTTCATTCACATTGTTTCTGATGGTGTGGTCCATTTGAGCTTTGGAAATGTTTCAGTTTTAGGCTAACGATCTAAACTTATCTTCTGAAATGTATGGACGGAGTAGGTGTAATCACATATAGCACAAGGGGCCCACAGTGAAGCGTCATACCCAAATCGCTTGATTTATGTGGATGTCACTCAAACACACAGAAGTGGAAGTGGTTTACCCGGTAGGGAATTCGAAGAGGGTCACAGCAAACTCAAGATGGGATTGCCAAATCCTTCCCCTTGACACAAGGTATCAGCGGGAGACCTAAAGTTCATTATCCTGAGTTGAAAAATCGTCTCCAAACATGACTATATGGTGGATATGCCAGCCGACGAATGCAATCCCAGCTACTCCAACTCAATGCAGGTGGCCAAACGGGCCCTCAGCATAATTTCGGTCCTTACATGATTTTAGATGTATCACAACTTAGTGGCGTTCACTGGTATGCCCGATTACACTATCGAACCCTTAGGACAATCTAGACCATTGATCAATAAGGCTCACCTTATAGAATTCATACACCTCAATCATGATCATTGACACCCCAATTTAAGGGTTTTAGATAAATGGACGGTGAAGCCTCACATCATCCTTGATTGTGATCATCCTATCAGGACGATTTAGGGGCCACATTGGATCCACAGTAGACACTCCTGTCGTAGGGCCTTCATTGATCATTGGCGGGCCCACCCTAAGTCACCAAGGAATTTGCACCGGATTATATTAAGGAAAATTTTAGTGTAACAAAATTACAAGCGTCGTCTAGCGTTTCTCCTTATTACCTTGCAACTGTTTCATGTGGAGATCAACCCATCGAGTTTGTGAATATGTGATTGTGGAGGGCGGACCTGATCTTCATCGATGGGAGATGTCCGCCATGGATTGAACATTGCACCAATATCACCTTGATGGAAATGGTCGTGAAAATTGGAATAAGAGTAGTGTCCATGGATGGATAAGTTTTACTCACACCGTTCATATTGCATGCCCTTATTTAAGATTATCTAATCAGATTTATTTTTGGGTCATGATCAATGTTTGGAGGATGCCTCCATCGTTCATAGGTGGGCCATCTTGGGTCGCATACACTTATTTGCATTCTAATGAGGTAGGAGGAATAGGTACTACTCGATAATAGCTTGATAATAAACTCAACAGCTTGGTCGAAGAAAGGTTCAAATAGTTCAAAAACTCAAAAAATTAACTTGATATTTAATAATTAAATTAATATTATATATATATATATATATATATATATATATATATATATATATATACACACACACACACATGGGGAAACGCTCACCTGCGAACCAGTTCGTACGTGAACTTTTTTGAGAACCCATCATATGTGATGTGGATCCAAGATCTGAACTGTTCATGTGAAGCAGCATCTCGCGAAACCCCGTGTCCAAGTTTTACTTTAATCTAAAACTTTGATGCTCCATGAAAAATGAAAACAGTTTCCTCCCTTGATTTGCATTTCTCTTTGCTATGGCCCACTAGAATTTTAGATCGGAGTGTAAATTTGTGTTAGGGGGTTTCATGGGATTCCGCATCACATGGACCGTTCAGATTAGACACCCATGGCACGTGTGCAAAGGTGCACATGTGCGTAGGTGCGCAGGGGAGCATGACTCTCTCTCTCTCTCTATATATATAGACATATATAGATAAAATATAAAAATATTGAAAGAAGATACAAGCTTGGTTGTTGGCATGTTGGCAAGAGATGTTACTCCCATCTCCAGGAGGTCTCAGGTCAAGCGACTTGCTTTGAATCACGTTGAGTTGAGTTGAGACCTAGCTAGTTATGTCTGCAATTGAGTTTTACAGGGACTTGGCTCAAAATTCTTCCGTGCAGTTTGAGAGTGCCTGTATCATATCGTTGAGAAATGAACTAAAACATCAATGCAAAATACAATGTAGATTTTTAAAAATATTTCATTTTACTAATGAGAATGTGTACTTATTTGAGCCAATAGTGGTTGTAAAACAATTGGATGAGTTGGGCTCCACGGAAATAAGGAATTTTTCGTGAAGGTTCTCATTGGAGGACCATCTTCGTGATAAGATGGCAATACTGCCACACTAAAATTTTAGCTATTTACTATATATTTTGTTTGTTTGCTATTCAGGCCAACTGAGCTTCCAAACACACCCAAAATGGTATCTAGTCCAGTTTCTTATTCATGCCAATCTTTTGAATTTTGTGAATGAGGTTCTTATTAGAGAACCTTGTGATTTTTTTTTATAGATGATATTAAGTGCAATAGATTCAAAAAACAACAAATATATATAATGCTATTGTTTTATTTGCAGATTTTAACAACGGACCAAATTCTTCGCTAATTTCTAACAGGTAAAAAATCAATGACAGATTTGAAGTCCGTCGTTTTTCCTAATAACAGTAACGGACTGTATCCATCGCCAAAGTTTTTAGAAGGTTGTTGCAGTTTAGGGACGGACTTTTTATTTTTTGTGACGAGCAAACCGTCACAATTTCACGATGGATCCTACTAGTCATTTAATTTTTGCAACGCAGTAAATGTGATCGACTAAGTCCGTCATTAATTGCGATTTACAAATTCTCAATTTTGACACAATTAGGACTTTTTTAAAAACTTTGGAATACTATAGTGCTTGATACACAGCTAGGGGTGTACATCGAGTCGAACCGATCCGAGCTGGCCTTAGCTCGAACACTGGCTGACCTCAACTCAAACTCAGCTTGGCTCAGTCCTCGAGCCTGACTGGCCAGCTTGGTTCGGTTCGTTCAGCAGCTAAGGCCGAGCTCGAGCTAAGATCAAGCCAAGTTTGCCATTGAGGCATTTCCACAAACACCTGAACTGTAACTTCAAAACCCCACTGTTTTACAAATAGAGACAACGGTTTTACAAGTATTTTCTCAAACACCTTCTAAGTAACATAAAAAACAAAAAAAAAATAAAAATAACACAAAAAAAAAAAATAAAAAAAACACAAAAAAAAAAAAACAAAAAAAAATAAAACAAAGAGAAAAAGGTATTAGTTTCATGTACAAACCTTCCTTGCCACCAGCCACATTTCGTTGAGTCATTTTATCAAACAGTTGGTGAGCAACATCAATGGCAAAGTAACTGAGTCACCGAACTAGTTCGATCCGAGTTCAATTCGAGCTGGATTCGATCCGAGTTGAGTCGAGTTGAAATCAGCTCGATTCAGCTCGAACTCAGCTTCGAACAGAGTTGAATCGAGCTTTTTCGAGTCAAGTCGAGCGAGCTAACCATGCTAGCTCAGTTCGTGTACACCCCTATACACAGCCACTAAGATGTTGTAAGTCTTGCAAACACCAACTTGAATTAAATGGACTAAATTGTGAAACTCATTCAAGCATCACAAAATATGATTGGTTCAAAAATACTAAAATCAGATTGATTGATGATTTTTGTAATAGGACCATTGAATATTTTTTATTTAACCATCCAACAATTTAAGATACTTCATCTACTAGAGTCAAATCATTTGGTGGACATTACCTACATATGGATTAACCAAAATCAAACAATACAAACAGGGATTAAATCAAACTTGACAATGGATATTGTTTTGAATAAATCAAGATTTAATTTTCTAAATTTAAAAGAATAAAAGACTTTTAAGCCTCAGTTGCTTCTTAATCGAGGCGAAAAGATAACTTTTATCCTTGGTAACCATGGTGAAAAGCTGACTTTTAGTCTTGATACTATGGCAACCATAATAAAAAAGTGGACTTTTAGCCACAGTTCCTTCCTAATCAAGGCGAAAAGCTAACTTTTATCCTTGATTCTTTGGCAACCAGGGCGAAAAGCTGATTTTTAGCCTCGATTCCTGTGCAATCATGGCCAAAAAGTGAACTTTTAGCTTTAGATCCTAAGCAACCAATGCATTTTAAAAAAATAATAAAATAAAATTGAAATTTTAGCATCAATTCCTAAGCAACTTTTAGCCTCGGTTGTTTAGCAACTTAAGCGAAAAGTGGACTTTTAGCCTCTGTTCCTTTGTAATTGAGAGAGAGAGAGAGAAAGAGAGAGAGACTTTTAGCCTCATTTGTCAATTCCTTAACAAATGAGGCAAAAAGAAAAATTTTAGCCTCAGTTTCTTTAAGCGAGGTGAAAAAGCAAAATTTTATCCACAATTCCTTAGCAACCGAGCAGGAAAGTGAAGCTTTAGCTTCAGTTCCTTTACAACTGAGGTTAAAAGTAAACTTTTAGCCTTAGTTCCTTAACAATCATCGGCTAAAAAGCATATTTAGTCTTGGGTCGTTTGGCACCATGGATTTGGAAGAATTTTCTAGTGGTTTTAAATCCCTTGGTTATTTGGTAACGTAACCGAGGGTTTCAAATCCCCTCGAAGAGGGGATTTGAAATCAACGGTGAGAGCTTGGATTACACCTAAAATCATTTCAATAGTTGCATGTGTAACAAGTGTGTCACCATATTATCATTTTATTGGGCACATGGCTAATTAATTATATCCAAAAATAATTAGATTATCAATGACATCATCATTAATTACTTTAATATGATGATTAGCACCGTCCAAACATTGTCCATGTAAATCAACGGTTAAAATAGTTCGTCAGTCACTTGGACATGATCTTGTACTTGTGGCCTATTCGAGACTTGGAATTTCATCCTCTTCGGACAAAGCATATATTTCAGCGGGCTTATTACAACCATTGTGTCAAACACTACATATGTCACTAATTAGAGCTATTAAAGTTGCTTTAGTAATTAAATTCAAACCCCCAAAAAAATATACTATGCATAGCTACTTTTGGATAAAAGTTGATTACCAGTGCCACACACGATAAGAGGATTTCAAATCTATGAGATTCAGAATCCAGGGGTTCCAAATCCACACTTCCAAACAGGCTTTGTAAACCCAGGTTAACAAAGCCATAGCTAAACGGTTGCTTTCTTGTATTCAGGTGAGCCCACGGCCATGACCTGGCTAAGCCGATTCAAAACACACCATCTCCATTGGCCCACATTGATGTACATGAAACATCCACTCCGTTCACCGGGTTTTACGCCGATTCCAGGCGTTGATAGAGAGAAAATAAGCCAGATCCTAAACTTACGTGGCCAAATCACATGGAACGATGGGAATAGGCCAGGCATTCGGTTTGTGTGTCGGATCACCACAGTTTTTATCTTTCATCAAACCCGTTAATCAAGTTTACATCACAATGATGAAATGAAGATGCAAAAGTGGGCCTGATCCAAATTTCAGGCTCGCCACACCTTATGAAATTAAAGGTTTTACAAGTGATTTTAAAATTTTCCCAGTGGATTGGGCCATAGGACTTTTCTATCTGGATGATCTTCTACATGTACGGTTCAAATAAGTTCTCAAACCTTATGGACGGATTAGATTTACATATACAACATGGTGGCACACAAACACTGCCTAAAACTAGTGTTCCACACTATTCCTGTAGCGTGCTGTTTTCGTGCAATCCGCAACGGACGCCGCACATTTCGGGTGTGCATGCATTGGCGGTTACATCGCCACGTCGGCATGTCAGCCTCTTAAGGCCCACCACTATAAAACGTGCGGATATGTCCAGTAGCTCGCTCAACAAGCTTAACAAGCACCAATGACACACTTGCGTGAAGCCATCTTGCTAGCCACACTGCTGGTGTTATCGATTTGGACCGTTGGTTCGGTGAGGAAAGCGCGGGCCGATTCTGAAACTTTTTTTGAATGTCAGGAAGCTTGCCAAAGGAAACATGACAATTGCATGAAATACCACCGCAGATCTCCTGTTAGATGTGACGATGAGTGGTGGAGATGCATGGAGAAGTGTGCCCCTTTGCCACATTGAAATGCACGAGGCATTTTCTTTTAGAGAAAATTATAACTGTAGACCCCACCTTTTATCCGGCATCTTTTACAAAGGATCCAAACCTTAACTTTCCAACTTAGACTTTACACTGACAGAGTCACCCAGGAGCAACTTCGGTAGGGCTGTACATTGAGTTGATATGAGTCGAGTCGAGTTGGGCCAAGCTCAGCTTGACTTGTCCATGCTATACTCGAGTTTGAGCTCACCCTCGAGCTCAACATTGAAGCTCAGCTTGTTTACCAAAGCTTACAAGTCGAGTCGAGTTTATCTCGGTAGGCTAAGGGAAAGAAAAAGATGAAATGGGGACAGGCAAGGTCAGGTAGAATTTTTTAGTAAAAACTTTTAAGTTTTAACTTCTTTTTTTTAAAACTTAAATATATATATATATATATATATATATATATATATATATATATATATATATATATATATATATTTAATATTAATATAATATATAATATATATTATTAAAATATATTACTCGAGCCGAGTCTAGTCGAGTCGAGTTGAAATACACCATGGTCGAACTTGGCTTGAACTCAACTGGAGCTTTAATAAATAAGCCTGACTCACCTTGAGTCGGCCTTTCAAGCCGAGTCAATCCGAGCTGAGTCGATCGAGCTTTTCGAGCTAGCTAGACTCGTGTACAGCCCTATTCGGTGGTGCCTCTGCTCTGCCAAGGACACCTCAAAACTGAAAAGCTTGGGGGCCAACCGTCAACCACACCTCTCATCCATAATGGCTACGAGAGGTAAAGGCGCTTGCAGAGCCAGCTCCGACCTCACCTTTCCCAATGGACATTCCTTATGTTGCACAAGGCCTAAACACTAATCAGCCCCATAGATACCCCAAAATCTTTCAGGACTACAATGGCCGCTCGGCCAGGACAATATTATAGGGCTCATTTAGGAGTATGAAGTGCAACCGAACCGCCAATGAGTTGCTCAACCTATCTATAAAAAAACTATACCCTAAGTGGGTCGACCGAAATTATGAGTTCACCAAAGGTTTCAAGTTCTCCAAGTTTACCATGTTATTGGGAGACAATGAGACCTCCACCATTGAACATATTACCTAATTCACCATGCAATGTGGTAAGATGTCCCATAATGACTTCTTAAAGCTTAGATTATTCGAGAATTCTTTAATAGGGACTACTTTCACGTTGTAAATAAACCTACCAACCAACACTATGCAAACCTAGACTAAGATGGAAGAGAAATTTCATATGTAGTTCCATCATACAGAGCCTAAAGTATCTATGGCCAACCTTTCCAGGGTAATTAGCATAAGGTCACACTTTAATGTGGGCCATACATCAAGGCCCACTCCATCCATCATGTGGACCCACCTTAATGTGGACCATTCATCATGTGGGCCCACCTTTGATGTCAATTGTCCATCCGGTGGACCAAATCTTTAATATCCACCACCCATCATGTGGTTCCCCACCTTTGAAATTGATTGTTCATTAGGTAGGGCCCACTTGATATGGATAGCCCATCATGTGGGACCACTTTAATGTGGACCACCCATCATGTGGGGCCACCTTTGATGCGAACTGTGCATTATGTAGGCTTACTTTAATGTGGATCCTTCGTCATATCAGCTCCACCTTCAATATGAATTGTTCATCATGTGTGCACACCTTTTATGTCAACTTTCTATTATGGGGCCCCCCTTCAATATCCACCATCCATCATGTGGTCTCACTTTTGATGGGGATTGTTCATTAGGTGAGGTCACTTGGTTTATACTATCTATCATGTAGAGCCATACTCTGATGTCAACCATCCACCATATGGGACCCACTTTTGATGTTTACCATCCATTATGTGGGCCCACCTTGATGTGGATTATTCATCATGTTGAGCCCTACCTTCAATATGGGTTGTTCATCTTGTAGGCCGCTTGTGAGAGGGAATGAGAGGATGCCGTAAACGGGAGTGAAAGAGAGGGAGATTGCAAAGAGATATCACAAGATTTTTATTATTTTAAAAAATTAATAAAAGCCTCAAATTCTATCCGATTAAATTCAAAAAGTTCTCAAATTAAGAAAAAGTGAACTCTCCCAAGATTTTGGAATTAGAGCCTATTTACTACTTTTTAAATAAATAAGCTATATAATTAAACATTCATTACACTAAAATCATCCTTTAGGAACGGTTTTAAACCGTTCCTAAATGCTTCAGGAATGGTTCACAGAAAATCAGGAACGGTTCAGAACCGTTTTGGGTACCGTTTGAAAATGGAATTTTAGGAACGGTTTTAAACCGTTCTGGTGCAAACAATCATATTTGAGAACGGCATTTTTTCTTATATCAGAACGATTTTAAACAAAAAAACCTGCTGTATAAAATAAAATATATTTTAGCCATATTCATTTAAGATTCAAAAGATAGTAAAAACAACCATGATGTAATTTGAAACATTATTTATGTGACTTGCAAACCTAACAGTAAAAACTAAAATCTACAATGGAAGACCTCAAAATAAAGAGACAATTCAATGGAAGTCCGTCAAGTAGATGAAGAGCTCCACAATGTGATGGCCTTTTATGTACCTAACTACAAGCAACAAGTAAAAAATACGAACAAAAACATGTGAATAGATTGAAAGAACAATCAACTATCAAAACAGTGTGAAAAAAATTGTGACAATTGAACATACATATGGGGGACTGTTGTTAGTTGACTCACTTGGTTTTTAGATATGCTCGATGCACTCCTGACCCGAGGAGAGCTCATTCTAGACCAAGCAGAGCTACGAAGGGTAAGGGAGACATAACCAGCTCGTTCTAAACCAAGCGGGGCTACAATGTTTAGAAATGAGTTACACAGTTACATAGACAGCAGACCTTCTGGTGATCCAAACCGTTTAGAAACAGGAAACTATTTTGAAATAATTAACAGCTAAAATAGGGAGGACAATTCAGTTCCCACTTGTAAGGGAATTAGTTACCAGTGAAGAATATTGGGAAAGAAGAATATTCTTATTTGAAATAATGTCTTCCTGGAAAGTCTAAAGTGAAATTTTTGAAAGATGAGATAAGGACATGAAAAGCACAATAGAAGTAAATAATATATAATGGAAGAAAAAAGAGAATAGAACTTGCAACAATGAGCTTTCCAGCCTTTTCTGGCCTCTTTGCAATCTTAATTACAGTAGCAGCTGCTGCTCCAGATGATATCTTGACCTGTATGTTCACTCTCAATCATTATAGGGAGGTAAAAGAGAAAAACTGAATATTTTGAGTTTCATAATAAATATTTGTAGATTACAGCTATTTCTGGGACTACATGAAGATAACTGTTTGCCAGACGCAAGAACAAATCGAAGTTCTAAAGAGTCATTCGGCCTCACCTTTGAAACCTAAGGTAGAGCCTCACATGGATGGACCTTAAAAACCCATTTGGGCTACCCATCCAGTTGCATCCCCACCTATACTCATAGCCAAGGTTTAAAAAAATCATGACTTCGACCTTTTTCTTCTTTTTTTTTTACTGATTTACTGAACTAGGACTTACACCTTAATTTCTCAATCAAGCACTATCTAATAGTCTATTGATGTAGGTTGATTACAATCAACAAGTTAGATATATAAATAATACATAATATCAAAATTAAGACAATCAAATTCTAAAGTAAAGAAATTAAGTGCAAATGTTTTGTTTATTTCATCAAAACTACTAGTGAGCAACAACATGGTATAACACATAAGCAACAAGGTGAACTTAGAAAAAATTTTAGATACTTATATCTGCTACCCGTTCACTTATACTTAAAAATAGAAATTGCCACTAGATTAACCTATATGGTGAGTCCTATAAATGCAACATCAACAACTGCTCCAAATTAAAGCTCAAAACTCGTAGGCATCGCTCACAACTGACCAAATCAACTAGGATCAGGAGACCAAAAGAAAACTCTGAAAGAGCTCATCAACAACTAGTATCACTCATATTGACTCATAAGTAACAGGTTGGCAGTGACTTTTCTGAGAAAACTGAACCTAAACCAGGCATCTCTTGAAATTTTAGCTTCTTTCAATTTTTCCAGAAGGCATAGCTGATAACATTAGTTAACTTGCGGAAAATAAGAGTCATATCAAACATATCTAACACATTTAAAACTTTTATAGAATGAAAAAAAAAAAAAAAATCATTTACAACTATAACCTAATACCCACCTAGAATGTAGAGCACCACACATCTTTTCGGGAACTTTTGGACTGTAGAAGCTATATGAGTAATGATCTCTATAACCTGTTGTTGAACCTGCATTCATTCACTAGAATTTGACTGCACTGCTATACATAAAATATTAAAAATAAAGGACAAAATGAAAGTATGAAGTACCTGAACATTTTTCTTGCCCCATCCAGGAACAACACAGAAAATGGATCAAGATTTCTGCAGACTGGTCAAGGTTGTCAAGACCTTCTACTGCCTATTTTAACGAGATAATTGCTGCCAACAGAATAGAGCTTACTAAGTACATCTTCTTCTTTTTTGAGAGAGAGAGATGACAAGAATTAATATTTTTATTAAACCATCGCCAAGAGATCAAGGCATGCAACAAAAGAATACAAGGCAGCCGCAACTATGAAAAACAGGCAAAAAGGGAGGCAGATCTCACCTCCAGGCAATCTCTAACTAATTCAAGCCAAATCAAAGAATCAAGTCAAAGTGCCAAACTCAGAGAATTCATATATAAGCCGGAGCCCATCATGAGAAAATCATGTCCCCAAGAACACTCCCTATGATTTGCAGTAATATTACAAGTGATCAATTAAACATGGGACTCTTTGTCATAGCCCGTACTTCTACTAGAGCATTACAAAACAAAATAAGGAGGTACCTGTAAACCAATTAAGTCATCTGACGGACAGTAAGGCAACTAGTTCAGAAAGAACAAAAAACTCTCGTATAACTCCAGACCTTGCTTTCCACAAAATAAATCAAGAAATGGAAGAAACAAAAAAAAAATAGCAGAATGGAAACCAGTAGTGCAGCTCGAACCAAAAAAATTTTTAAAAAAATCTCACAATTTTACCGATGTGTTAAAAGGTGTGAGTATGGCATCTGAGAGTCAAGGCTTTCCCATCATTGACACACCCAGGCATGCATGAATTAAAAGTATAATCACTGAAGATCACCAACAACCTAGTCAAGTCTTAAGAGACTGAATGCACAACAACAGCAGCAGCAAAAAAAAAAAGTTCACGTACCCTGGGAGTATCCAATTCAGGCCCTTCTAAGGTATCATAGTAGCGATCTACTGGTGACATTTTTCTTATAATTAATTTAATTTGACTTATTTCTAGAAAACTTGAGGCATTGCAAACATATATCTCTCATGGAACTCATACTTTCCTGTCACTCTTTTTCTATATGCAGCATTTCCTACTGATACAAAACCACCAACTTGTCGACATTGGCCCTCAAATAAGAAAATAAGGCCATCATTCAATGCATGACATTAGAAAAGCTTACTAGATCAGGCAAATGTGAACCAATCGAAACAAGAAGACCTGTCATTGCCCTTTGCCAATCAGCATTGAGTTCCTACAAAAGAGAATATTTAGAAGATGTAAGAGGTCCAGATTGCGTCCATTTACCATGTATTACAAATAGCTCCAGTGCAAGTGAATTAACCACAAATTCAGATATATTCTTGTGAGAAAGACTCAAAAAACAAGTAAACATATTCAGTTACAAAATCCAAAACTGACATTAGTGTGAGTCCATTCAAGCTGCCCAACTCTCATGGGCGCCATTGAATATGGCTATGACGGAGACTACGTTATCTATCTAATTTTGTCATTGGTCATGGACAGCTGGTCATTTTATTTCAAATGGAAACGAATTGCATGGTTTGGAATATGTTACAAGTGGGGAATTCCTGGATTGATGTGCAGCCATACCATGTGTACATTCCATGATTCACCACCATTTAAGAAAATGTGAGGTAGTGTACCCCCACCAACAAAAATAGGAAAGGACCAAAGTCTCTCATCAACATCTTGGGGAAGTACATTTAAATTACATAAACCAGAAACACTGGTGTGCATGGAAACTTGACATCCATACATGAGTTAAAAGGATGTGAAAAAAAAAAACCATGACTTTTTCCCTCCATATATAGAAACCCATCTACATGATAGAACAAGCATTTGGGTTCTCATCGCTGAACATGGCGGTGTACTGATCTTCCTGTTTAGTCCCAGGATTAGAAAGAGCAAGGGCCTCAACATTTGGCTCTCACTTCATCCTCTTCTTCCTCTTCCATTAAGTTTGGCTCTAAATTTGGGGAGAGGATTCTGCTTAGGGGCCAGAAATTGCTCCTGGTTGTATTTCAAAAAAATAAAATAATAATAATATTATTAAAATTTTTGAAGAGCAATAATATAAAAGGTACTAGAAACATTGAAGCAAGGAGGTCAGTGGATATAACACATACATTATGGTGGCTCTCACAAAATTTGGTGATGTCAACACACCAAGGAGGTCAGTGGTGTGTGGCACACCACACGTACATATCTTGTCCGTAGAATCAGTATTATCCGGTGTAGGTGGGCCTGGGAAGCAGATTGGCTAGTGTACCTCACACCAGCTATATAGATGTTGTATGTGCGTGTCGTGCAAAGACAAGCACTGACACTCCTCGAGCTCCAAGTTGTACGAACGGTTCAAAGGAGATCAAAGTTACATGGGCCCCACAATGATGTATTTATTATATCTAAACTATTCATCCATTTTTAGAGTTCATTTTAGAGCATTATCCAAAAAATAATCATATCCAAAGATCATCTGGACCACACCATAAATAGCAGCGGAGATAATGATTTTCACCGTTAAAAAATTTGTAGGGCTCACCATAACGTTTATTTTACATCCAATCTGTTCATAAGGTCACAAATACCTGAATGAAGAGGAAAAACAAATTTCATATTCATCCAAAACTTTTGTGACCTCAAAAAGGGATTCAATGGTAGACGTTCAATCCCCCACTGGTTTTTGCAGTGTGGTCCACTGGTTTTTTTGTTGGGTCTGTTTTCAATCTGTCTTTACTTTTTTTAAAAAAAAAAAAAATTAAATTAAATTCTTTTATGTATTATGAGAAATTGGTTTCTAGTGTAGAATTTGCTTGGCTAGTGTGGAGAGTTTAAAAAAAAAAAAAAAAACATAGTTAATTGCATAAGCATACATTTATACACATGGCTGTAAATATATATATATATATATATATATATATATATATATATATATAAAAACCTACCAATTCTATATGGCTCATCATGATTTGAAATTAATTCCATGAATTTTCAATCAAAATCATACTTACATATATTTCAGTGAGAGGAGGCTTGATAGCCGGAGACCCAATTGTTACCTTGCAGCAGAGTGCATATTAAATAATAAGTTCAAAATACAACTTGAATAGTAATAAAAATAACCAATTCAAGTCCAAGCATTGAATCGTTGTTGATCCAATAACATATTAGGTGTTTTAACCGAAATGAAGCTTCCACAAACATGATCGTGAACAAAATAATGACCCAAGATATATGATGCAAGATAAATAGCTTGGTCTAATTAAAATACCATCATCCTAAAAAGTTTGGTCTAATTAAAATACGATGCAACATGTATGTATCTTGGAGCTGAGCAATCTACGAACATAGACGTTGAATAGTTTGAAAATGAAAAGAAAATGTATGAAAACCATCATCCTGAATAAAACCATAGTGAAGGTAAAGGACAAATTCTGTTAGCAATATAAAGATGGAAATGGGCATGGAGCTTCAAAACATTTTGTTGATTCTCCCTTGCTAATGGAAAATCAGTAACCTGCATTGCCAGAAAAACATGAAAGAACAACACCAAGAAATCCCTTGAGAAAGAAGAAGAAAACATACGCACGCATGCAACTAGCTCAGGCAAATAGTTAGTATATGGCAAACCATTCCTTCCATCTACAACATAAGTTGGCCACCCCATTGTTGCTTCAGCTTAGTTATAAAGCTTTGTTCATGGTCAACATTTGTGCTCCTGTCAAACAACAAAAGAAAGACCTTGAAGAAATACCTAATACATACATACAAAAAAATCAATGTACAAATAAGTCCAATTCAAATTAATGAAAGCAAAAAAAAAAAAAGTCAACAAACTGTCAACCAGAAACGTATTCAAACAACCATGGGTCAACCTTGATGGGAATAAGGCCCAACCTATTGGCTAGGACTTCATCTTGGACCACGATGTGTTGTCTACACCAACCATTCAATGCAACAAAAAACAACTGAGCCAACCATCTCAAAAGATGGTTACAATTTATTGGGCAGACTGAATTTGTGTATGTGACTCAGATTGAGGCTGAGGAACTGCAAGTTTCTGTTTGTACAATTTAAAATACATTTCCAATCCATTCATCAGGAAAAAAAGTTCCATCAAAAAAGAATAAGAAAAAAAAAAGAATAAGGAAACCCATGAGCTAAAAAACATCAAAATAGAAACCCAAAGTACAAATATATTACACAAGAGAAGGACAAAAACATCATAAAGAATTGGGGCTCTTAGCGATTCAACACACCATGATGAACATGAAATTAGCTTCAAAAACAAACCCATGAGCTAAGAACATAAAAATATAATAAATAAATAAATAAACATAAGAATAAAATGCATCAAGAAAACATCATCTAAATGCATGAAATAGGAGAGTCTAGTAGCTCAATTGACAACTTTGAACATGAAGTCAGGACTAGAAACCAATCGGCAAGCTAAAAAACATCACAAATGCATTAATTCTATAAAAATTAAAAATAATAATAATAAAAAAAATCATTAGGATGCATAAAACTAGGGAACTTCAGTGATTTGACGAACAACCATGACCATGAAATTCACTTCAAAACAAACTCGTCAGGTAAAGAACATAAAATGAAAAACCCAAATCATACGGTACATCAATATAATTAAAAAAAAAAAAAAAAAACATCAAATTGCATAGAATTAGGGATTTATAGCAATCCAAAATATGACTGAGAACATGAAATTACCATTGAGAACAGACCGTGAGCTAAAAAACCAAGTACAAAATGCATTAATAGAGGAAAAAACCATCAAGATGCATATAGTTAGGGATTTAAGTCAGTCCAACAGACAACCGTGAGTAAGAATATTAGCTTCGAAAACAAAACAATGAGCTAAAAACTATTTAAAATTTTTTTTTTTTTTTTAAAAAAAACAAAACAAAACACCAAATCAGAAAATGCATCAATAGTAAAAAGGTTGTATGGTGAAAATTAACGGAAGTGAAATTCACATGAATCTATCAAAATAATGGAAAAAAATCTATTTTTTTCTAAATGAAACGAGATGGATCGAAGCAAAACAAGCAGATGGTAATAGCAGATCTGGAAAATCAAATACAAAGCAGAATTATTTTTAAAAAAAAAAAAAAGAACTTAACTATTATGCCAAGGTTGAATGGCTAGAACCTTTGAGCACCACAGCTACAGCAACATCATTGGACCCTCTCCTAGCAAGAGTAAATGGAATGTTTAATCTAGAAGCTAGAATTCTGATCTAGACACTAGAGGCCAAAAAATTAGATCCGACAATTATTGTAGCCACATGAATGAAAATAACAGATTGCCCTAAAAAGACTGTGGAAATTTGATAGTTAAACAGGTTTAGACAGCCCATCATGCTTCTACATGTGTGCCCTACCTGATTGTTAGACATGGCCTGAGTTTTTGGTCAGATACCGCTTGATACATGGATCAGATGCCTTATACACATCCCGAGTTGCAGCATATGGCTGTGCATGGAGGTGTAGAGGGACAGCTTTGGAGCTATAGCAAAACTCTTCCATAACACCTATTCATACCCATTAAAAATAAAAGAAACAAGTGAAGAAATTCTTGTCTGCAAGGGATGTGCTAGCTGTTCCTAAGCCCAGATCAAGGAGTAGGATTCATGTCAGAGGGGCAGCCAGTCCTAGCACTGTGCCAAACTTCTTGTTTCAGATATGACTGGCAGAACAGGAATATCATAAAACCAACCCCAAGTAGTTGGGCCAAAGCCTATCATGAAGATGATGAGAGGTGGTGGCTTCTCCAACCATATAAACATAAAAGGGTATAGAAAAAACTTCAGCAACTACATATTAAAAAAAAAAAAAAAAAAACCTATAGAAGATAAATTAAAAGTGATATCGATAAGAAAAACCTTCCCTCTGACGCCTAACCTTTCAAAAAGAAAACAAAAAACAACCAAATCAAAAGTTTCATAGCACCACCCAAAGTGAACCTCAGAGTTACAGTAACCACAAAGCTTATAAAGTTCCTTAACCTTCTCCTCTATTCCACTCTTGAAACAATCCAAATCACATGATACAAAAATGACTAAAAATTCAAATCAGCTTACGGTCTTCCCACTTTAACCATTGCAGTAATCCAGTTACCGATTCAATTCCAAATATGAGCCACCAAGCCATAACAGTAGCAGGTTATATGCTGCAGTCGCATTTCTGTCTGATGTGATTGGGCCATGAATTGAGTGAAAAAAGATATTTTTGTGTAAATTTGTTGATTTTGTATAGTCCCAAGCAGCATTAGGAGTGTAAATGGGCTGGCTAGGCAGTTTCTAAGGCTTGTGCAAACTTGGCCTGGGGCAAAATACAAGGGTCCAGGCCTGGCCAGCCCACCAGATAAGCAACTAGGTCCCCACCCAACCCACTTGCCAAGTATCCATTCCAATGGTGTTAAACAAGTCGGACCAGACGAGGTTGTCATGTCAGGCCTTACACATATCTAAAAGCAGGCCTCACCTGATAGTTATCAGGCATCCAAACTAACAGCCGTCATCCAGTCCCAGCGCAGCTCACAGCGAACAGGACATGGGCCCATGCTGGGTCAGCTGGCCCGCTTTCAAATTTCACCCCTAAATGGCATCTTGATCATCTACATGAGACTTGGAATCTAATCTAACTGATGGCGTATTACAAACACTGATCATTTCCTGCAACAAGACTATTTGAGAACCCACAGAATAAAAATTCGCATTCCTTGGATACACTAAGATTCTCGCTAGCGATGCTCAAGTAAATTAAAGTAAATATAATACCTGAAAATTATGAGCAGCCTTGGGATCTCCATGATTTTTATCAGGGTGTACCAACCTTGCCTACAAAACCAACACAAATATAGCTTAATAACTGAAATGATCTCATGGCATACTTATGGTTTTGGGAAAACAAATGCAATGATAATTAATAAACAGTTTGCTAAAGGGTGCAAAAGGCATTTGCGGCCACTTTCAATTGAAAAGGGTGCTTCGTTTGGAAAGTCTAGAAACCCCATTCTGCATTGAGCATGATAGAGAGCACCGATCAAACCAGGTCAAGATTGAAAGTGGTCTCATTTCTTCAAATAGAAGAAATAAGACAATGGCCAATGGACCAATGGCCATTTCACTCAATGCTGATGTAGTAATTTCAAATACAGCCTAAGATTTTATTGCAAATATGTTTAGCAAAACGGACTACTGAATCTGATTGAAAGGTTGAGATTGGGATAGGGAGATCGAAAGAGACGGTTGAGATCGGGAGAGGGAGATCGAGAGAGAGGGTTGAGATCAGGAGAGGGAGATCGAGAGAGAGGGAGATTGAGGGAGAGGGGGATCAAGAGAGAGGGAGGGAGTGTGAGAGGGAGATCGAGAGAGAGGGTTGAGATTGGAAGAACGAAAGAGAGGGAGATTGAGAGAGGGAGACGGAGATGGAGATGAATGGAGGGATTTTAGGGCTTATGGCGCAAGAAAAAGGTTAAAACCCATCGGTAGTTTGCGGCAGATATAGAGCAATGTGCATCTTGGGCTTGTGAGGTCCACTCAGAGGTTTTTAATCGAATCCATTCCGTCCATCTGTTTCAAAATAAAACAATAAAATATAATAAGAAGAAATACGAAGATCCAACACTTAATTGGGACACACCAACAAAACTGTGGAAAGAACAACGTATAATACCATGACTTGAGTACGGTTCACTACCGTTTCAAATCAGAAACGGCTTAAAGCAATTTCTGAACCAAAATTTCAACTGTACTAGATCGGCGATTTTGGTGTAGTGATTTACCAAACAATTTAAAATTTTATTTTTAAAAATAGATTAATAAATTTTTAATTGGCGAGATGCCAAAGGACCCTTTAAAATTTTATTTTACTTGTATATCTGTGTTTAAGATATATGAATTAAATACCCAAATTTGTACAGTTTATGCGGTGTTCATGGTATTTCAGTTAAAAGAACTTTAAAGTGTCATATATCAACCACTCCAAGTTCAAAGACACTTGATAATGTCCTAATTACTTCTTGTTTGGTATAAAACCTTCATATGATGGTAAAGAGAAGTTAAAATTCGAATTCACGATTGACCAAATCCATTGCATGATCCGTCGTCGCTATTAGCTGCGCCGCACAAATTAAACGACGAATGGGATCCGCCGCAAATCTGTAACGGTTTAGGTCCGTCGCTAAAATTAAAAATCCTTCAACGTTGTAAACCTGCCTGAATTATTCCTCATTATAAAATTTGACAACAAATACGGTCCATTGCTAAAATGTCTGCAAATAAAAATAAAACAATGTGATTTGTTGTTTTTTGAACCTGTTGCACTTGATAGTCATACAAAAAAAAAAAAAATCACAAGATTCTTTTATAGACAAAGGACTCACAGCACCAATATAATGCAGTGGAACATGACATCAGAAAATTCCTCAAATTAAGAAAACATTTATGACTTGAAATTCTTCCCTTATTCATTTGGAAATGGAAAAATGTGAGCATCTTTTCTTTAACCCCATTTGGCTCATAGCCGAAACATTTTCTCCACAACCACCCAGCGCATGAAGCTCAACCATGGCCCGAGTTCTTATGCATGGCCAAATAAGCAAAAGAGTATTTTGTTAAACTAAAAAAACACTTGTTTCCATGAATCAGGACAAGTCTTGTTCAACCAATATGAGTTTTCAAGTGTAATTCTTAGAGAGAGAGAGAGAGAGAGAGAGAGAGAGAGAGAGGGAGAGAGAGATGGCCACTTGAGAGGGTAAATTTGTATCTTATATGAACAGGGGTTGACATGTTTGCCAGCCGACATGTCAGTAGAAATCATGGCTTCACAATTCTGCAACAAGAAAGAAAAAGACTGCACATGTCAATCAAATAAAGAAAATTTTGTTTTAAGTATGTTTTCCAAAAACTGTAGAACCACATATTTGTTATCCATCAATATGGCTTTTTGAAGCTGCATCTCCAACTAGATTTCTAAGGTGTTTGATATGTTGGTTGAATGTCATAACTACGGCTCCATATCTGTAAAAGGTAACTAGCCAGATTAAGAAGAGAGGCTATGGATATAAGGTTAGACAGAATACATATAAAGAAAAATATAAGCCAACACACTTAAAAATGAGGGCAAGGCAGCTACATAACTCGCACTCGAGCCATTCCTCTTGTAATTGATGTGTGCTCTGAAGGAGAGTGCCAGTGGCACTGTTGTAGTAAATATTGAATTCCATTAACATGAATTGATCCCGCCCCATTCCTACTCAACCTCTTGCCCTTTCTTTGAAGAATTTATTTTATTGTCCTTTGATCTCTGTATTAATTTCAGATGACGCATTGCCATAAGAGCAACAGTTATAAAGGTCTCATCACCAATGTCACTAACCAAGACCATTGACAAGCTTGTAAAGAAAGCATCGAAAATCCCAAGACCAACTTGTTCTGAATTTCCACCAAAAACTGTTTTTTTTTTTAAAAAAAAAAAAAAAAAAAAAATCAAACTGAATCCTTTAGAAAGAAAAGATTATGCTACACCTGATGATTAAGAAGCCTAAATTTTATCTTAGGTAATCTTCACGGTGGGACCCACCATTTTCACAGGACTACTACACAAGAGGCATGTTGGTGGGAAAGACGAAACAACACCACTAGTTAATCTGGCATGTTGATGGGAAAGATGAAATGACATCACAAGTTAATATTCTTGGTTTGTAAGTGATCATTTCTCCATCCTAAAAATATACATATTTTCAACTATAATAACAGATTTTACCTTGACATACTCTGCACAAGGAAAAGCCATTGATCAAACAATTAAAGTTGTCAAATACATATAAATGTATACAATGGTCCACCTAAGAAGACTCAACTTGATGGACTATACAGTGGTTTCATCCAACCATGCAACGACTTGCAAGTGTCAAACTGGAGGACAGGTAGCATGGTTTCATCCATAAAGGGTCTTGGTTAAAGCATTTCTTCAAACAATTATCATGCAGATTTCTATCTAAAAAAGAATTAAACACTTTCGTCTTCCTTACAATGTATGGATACAATCTGGCTGAAAAAAAAATAAAAAAATGTCAGACTGAGACTATAAAACATGGGCCGTTTAAGCAAATGGGCCTGGCTTGGTTTAACCTCAGCCTAACCCAACCTGCCGAGATATACACGTAAATAAGTACCGCTCATCAATCCTGGGCTTGCTTTTGTTGTTGAAAATCTGTGAAATATTGGGTTGTAAATCATAACGACTCTATCTTTTTCAAATGGGTGTGGGGCCAGGCATCAGGTGACGCTTCAAGCTCGGGTCTGGATTTTGGGCCCAATCAGTAAATGTGTCAAGCCCACCTAGATTACCAGTGAAGGTGGCCAAGGGTTGAAAGAAATGGACAGCGGTCCAACAACAATAACAATCCGATGATAGGTCATACACATGTTTAAAGACTTGGACAGATATAATGTAAGAGGTCCAAACTGACTCAGACTTGTTAAGACTCGGTCCAGTTCAATACCATGAGTCACCGCTGATTTTGGTGAATCTCCACTCGACTCGGAACGGAACAAGTCAATCCGAATAACAGTCTTTTAACTTCGGTCCCACAATTTGAGTGGAGACCTTTAACGACGAATGCATGCCACATGCAAAGTGGTTGGGCGAACATGGTTTGAACGGTGGTGATTGACATAAAATGTAATGAGGAAGTGCATATGTATAGTTCATGCTAGGGTTATCATATAACTAGAGCTAGGCATGGAAGGACTTGACTTGGCAAACTCGACTCAAACCTGACTCAATCCAAACCGAGTGGCTGAGTTGATCCGAACCGAGTAGACTTCATCCAATCTGAATTCAAACCGAGTTGAGTTCAGGTCACCCGATAACTTGACTCAACCTGAAATCCAACTTCGTACTAACTTGGCGTGATTCGAAACTCGACTCGTGCATGCGCGGGCATGTGTGTGTTTATACGCACTTAAATTGACGGTTCAGATTTGAGGTGCTGCGTAGTTGATAGAGAGGTCGCAATTCTGAAAAGTGCACCTAGGTATTGAGTTGTGATTTCAACCCTTGGATACCCATTGCACCCGACCTAACTCAGTGCAGACTCGACTTGACTTAGTACTTGTGATTAGGTTGGACTCGGTCTGGATTAGTCTAGGCCAAACCCAGACCCAAACTCGGATAGGGTTGGGCATGCTGGACTCAGTACTGAGTTAGGTCGAATTCGGGTTAGGTCTATTTCAAAACCAGATCAAGTTAAGTCAACTCTAACCCGGTCTAACTCAACTCGATGCGCAACTCTACATACAACACTATGGTGGAAATGAGCCGGGTTAGCTTGTCAAACGTTCAAGCCTGACTTACATTGAGCCAGATACTAGGCCAAATAGCAGGGGGCACACCTGAAGTTCAAGCCCGCTTATTTATTGGACTGAGATAGGATTGTATCTAAGAGCCCGTCAGCCCAGCCCAGCCCATTTAAGATTTCAAAGGCATATTTGTTAATATAATGCATGACTAGGCATACTGCATACGTAATGAACAACTAAGGTCTGAAGCAAAGATGGTGGCCAAGAGCCGAACTCATCATGGGCTGGGCTTGGGCCTATTTACTTTGTCACATCACAAGCCTAGGTTTTACTTGGCGGGCCGGTCTTGGACACACCTCAGCTGCCAGAAGTCCTGTATAGTGTGCTCTGATGGATGGTCCCGATGGAGAAATGACTCTATCATCATCTTTACGAATTCTTCCCAACTTGTGTGAATTACCATGAAAGACCAAGTGGACCAATGGAGTCGATGGGTCCACCGAAGATTAACAGTCCACTTGCAGGCCCTTATTTCAATGGGTGTGCTTATCTGGTCAGGGTGGTTTATCTGGTCAGGGTGGTTAGTGGCCACATGCAGCCCATATTGAGGTCCTACCATCCAATTGCCTGCATTTACCATAGGTGGGTCATTGACTAAACGTCAGAGAAGGACGTCTTGGCCATCCAATTTGGAGAAAAATAAAAAATACTTGACGAGTAGAAGTGGAAAGTTGAATTTTTTTTAAGCGGAAAAACATTTTAGAAAATACGTCAGGAATCAGCCTCAATGTAGAGGGGTCATTACCTAAATATCATGGCTAGGACAATCTTAGCCATCCAATTTGATTAAAACATAATTAAAAAAATACCTCAATCTCAAATATCATCGATAGGACAATCTTAGCCATCCAATTTGGTTAAAACATTAAATTAAAGTAATTAAAAAAAAAAAAAAAAAAAAACCTCAATCTCAAATGTCATTGGAGTTTAGGATCACCCACTTATCTAATTTTAGGGCTGTGATCATGGGACGCACAAATTGGACGGTTTAACAGACCATTCATCTGATGGGGTTCCCCATTGGAGGAGGATACCAAAAGAACTTTCAGATTGAATATTTCAACACTTTAATTATACAGAGGTTAGATGACCGTCCATATTCACAAGTGTACTTCTTTTTTTTTTAACTCATCACATGGCAATAAAGCACACGTGTGCAAGATCACAGCCATCAATCAGCTGACATATCTGCTTTTAAAACTTGTGTGAAAAATCAAGCCCATCTGTTTATAAGTTGTTGTCCAAAAAGGATGCATGGTTAAGATGAATCAAGCAATGGTACATATTCCATGTACATTTATGGATCAGTCTAATTATTAATACAATGCTTCCACGCAGTGAGGATCACCTGATGAAAGGATCCGATCTTTCACACGTTTTACTATTTACCACGTGCGATGCTAGTGCATGGAAAAATTTACTTGCTATGGTGCACCGAGCGTGCCGTACTCTTTGGATATTGAAAGTTGCAACTACGACCAGACGAGAAATATGACCACAGTAGAAAAATCCAAAGTATAATCTTCGAGTGCACTTTGAAAGTATTATAAGTTGCAGATCGGATCCACTCACCATGGAATTCCCACCGTTCAGAAGTCATGTCTAAAAACTCATGCCGATATGACTATTAATTAAGCCACATGTAGAATTAGAATTTGGACTGTTAGTCAATTGAACTAACTTTTCATGTGGTTTGTATATGTAGGCCCGCTTGGTCAAGCGTTCTGTCCTGACTTTTGATTCTTGGAATCTACCCAGTGGGATGGCCTGATGAGTGCCTTCAGTTGCTCACACGTGTGCTTCACCTCCACATGACGATAATATGCATGGATGAAGAATGTGATGTTTCACGTGTTTCTTCGGAAGCGGATTGCGTACTGAGTAAACTCTGTGGGGCCCACCGTAATTCATGCAGTGTATCAATTCCGTCCATCCGTTTTATCATATAACTTTAGTGCTTTAAACCAAAAACTAATCATATTCAAAGATAAAATGGATCACACCACCTGAAAAAGTGTGAATTGAAGTCTACTGTTGAAAAGTTATCGGGGCCACAGAAGTTTTAGATCAAAATGATATTTATTTTTTCCTCCATCCATGTCTTTTTGATCTTATGAACAGTTTGGATGACAAATAAACATCACTGGGGGCTTTCGAAATGTTTCAATGGTGGAAATCAATACTTCCACTGTTTCCTTTGGTATGGTCTACTTGAGCTTTTGATATACTATACTTTTGGATTCAACCCCTAAAGAAAAACGGATGAACGGCGTGGATAAATCACATAAATTCATTATGAACCCAACAGAGTTTACTCACTACGATAAGAGCCTGCTGAGTAACTCCACGAGATAATTATCATCCCACATCCTTTTTGTAATAGTTAATTGCTAGCAAATGGGTCGGTGGCTCAGGTGGGCCCCACCGATATCTATGTAAAATATAATTCAATCACGTGAAGCTATGGTTCAAAAATCAGCTCCATTTATTATTCAAGTTGACCACTTGATTTTGCCCTCCAGAGTATTTCTTACCACATGGGCACCGAATAATGGATGAGTATGATTTTTAGGCCACAAGATTAACTTTTTACGTGGAATATAATTTTGAAGTGGATTTCATATGATTATAACGATGGGCCTTGTAAAAATTAAGAGTGAGCATTACTCTTAACTATTTCTTTTGATGTACCCCACCAAAATCACATTTCAAAGTTATATTTTGCCTATAGACCTAATATGAGACTTAATATCTGTGGTCCCATCAAAGTCAAAAGGGAAGCCCAATATTGTTCCTCTTTTTTCTATAAATAAATTTTGTTAAGTTGGATAACAACGTTGGACTTTATTTTTAGCAGGGCCCACCATGATGTGTATGCCAAATCTACTCCAATCATTAGGGGCATGATCTCGATTTAGCATTGGAGCAAAAAAAGATAAAATACACTAACTTAAGAGCCAATCATTAGATGTCACATCAAAATTTAGGCCTCAAGCCCAAACGTACGCGTAAGGTTTATCTTTGATTCAGGTGGGCCACACCAATGCAAACAGCTTGGAGGGTGATCATGCATGTTTTCAATTATGTGTTGGACATAAATACAGATAAGTCAATTTTGGGTGATTTTATGTAAATATCATGGTGGCCCTCTCAGCAAAGCCATTTTCTAGCACACTACTCAACCAGTATATCTCTGAAAAATATTTCAAAAAAGTCACATGAATATAACTTTCATATTAATTAGATAGTTCTTACAAAAAATTTTAAAATAAAAATAAAGAAAGGAAATAGGAGTGCTAATTCCATACGCCCCATCTTCATGCGCCAAACATAAAAGCACTCCACGCACTAACGTGGCACATTCGTGTCAGATCTAGAACGTTCAGGCAAAATATTAGTAATAAAAAAATATCCACTTGGTTCATCTATCACGATGTATGTGTTATATTGTACAGTGAGCAAATACGCTTTCACATGATAGACGGAGTGGATTTTACATATACAACATGGTTGGCCTTTGGAGTGGATTTTTCATAGAGAACATGGTGGGCCCATAGAGATTGAGTGTTTTATATTCAAAATTTGTTGGAGTATGTGTTTTGGAAAACTAATATGAATCCTAGTTCACTAGCCAATAAGATAGGTCTAACCTCAATCGTAAATCAGGATAACTATGGTTTTACATGAACAATTTAATATACCTTAATGATTACTGTCACCTTCAATGTAAATCATGATAACTATAGGTTCCACATGAACAATTTAATACACCTTAAAGATTACTGTCACCTTCAATTTATATGGACATGAGTTGATTCATGAGTGATTCCTCTAATAGATCTTGGAAACTTGATATTAGATATGGTAGTCAGTGATTAAGGAGAATTGTTATCTATAAATCTCAATTTGAAACATGATCCTCATAGGTACCTGGGACACCTATAGACATTTTATGATAAGATGTCGGTCATCCCATACGAGGGGATTTACTTAGGTCAACATGGATAATCTCCTTCCTTAGGGAGTTCATCTGGCATCAGTACATGCGTTCGCCCTTAACTCATTGGAGTGTGATTCTGCCATACATACAGAATTTATGCTAGAACACTGGGACATTTATGTCAATTAAATTAAGACCTAGTCACGAGTATAGAGGCTCATTGGTCGAGATCAGATGATCATAATGATTGAAACATGATGTTGCGTGAAAGATTATTAATCTTTAAACCCCATATGTGTAAGGGTCGTAATCTTAACTAGACAACTTTGGCTCGTCCTTTAATACTCCCGTGTGGGCATTAAAAGTAGACATGTATAGACATTTCCATTAAGACTCATTTATTCTTGCATGCGCCAGCAAGGGATTCATTGGGTTTTACTTAGAGACTTGTATATGGTTAAATTTAATTAGATCATATACTCATCAAGTAAATTTTTTTTAAGCCCAACACTTAAGATGTTTTGATCAACGTTTTAAAGATTTTCAAATATTGAAGTTTTGTTTTAACCATTATAACTACTTTTATCACACTTGATGATCTAATAGCCCAAATCTGATAGTCCATTATTTGATCAACATGAAATTTAAATCTCTAGTAGATTAGCATAATGTAGTGACAACACCAAGTGTAAGGTTGCGAAGTAGTATATACTTGGTAAGACCAAGTTCGATCCGTAAGGACTGAATTGGTTAGAAACACTACTAAAAATAATTTAAATCTATAATTAGTATTTCAATTGGATTAAAAAGATTAAAATAATAGTAAATGTCAACTAATGATCCAGGGATCCCCAATTAGTAAACCATTAATGTTAATTCATAAATTCAACTTGATCACTCAATTAGAATTGAATAAGGATTCATTCTAATCAGAATATAGAGTAATTAATTCAATGTAATATATATAACAAACATATACGAATCTTAATTAATTGATCTCTCATAAAGATTTAAGTAATTAACCACAGGGAATACAAAGTATCTATTATACCTGAAGTTAACGATAGATCAAGAAATTTTACAAGTCAAAACTTTTATCAATAATAGGAACTCAATTAAAGCAATCTCAATTAACTATAAAAACCAATAGTATTTAAATAAAAATGAATTAATATTAAGAATCTATTAAAAGGTTTACCTCTTAGCCTTTGTTAATAGATTAGCTAAGCATAGCTAACATTTTAAAATGAAAAACAGAAAAAACTAAAGACCAAACTGTAACGCCCTAAAAATCAGAGGTCGAGCAGAAGCTCAGCTCCCAAGTTCCAACGCATACTTGTGCAACATAGATAATGATGATTGAATGTTGTTCATATTAGTGCATTAAACATATGTGGGATTAGACCAAAACAGCATATCATACTCCAGAGACAGTTAAATTTCACAAGCAGAATACTGTAATAGATATATAAAATATATAAACTGTCGTAAGTCTCCAGAGTGTGAACATGTTACCAGGTTAAATATATACATATATACTCCAAAAATGTACAAAATGAATATACATGGGTGTTCCAAAAGTGTAAAATAACAAGTGGAATAGCATCTAATCAGCATCCCTATAACCCCGTCGATCAGAACATGGTCTACATAGACCCGCCTGATAGCTGCATACAGGAGAAACCCTCCTCATCATCATAAAAGTCTGGCTCCGCCTCATACGCATTACCATCATCTGAAACTAAAACAGGGTCTGATGGGTGTTTAAAATATCGTCCCATAACGTGAGAGTGAGTGATCAACTCAGTGGAACAATAAAGAAAAGGTTAACATATTATCAATTCAGTCAAGCAATAATGATAACGCAATACAACAATCAGATCCTAAGTATTTTTGTTAATGCAAGAATGATATGAAATAATGATGCATGCCCTCTCCTGCGCTCCCTTAGCGACTTCATCTCACGATCGCGACATGAAACACTTCCTCGGTGCTTGACCTGATACGCCAAAGGCACACGTAATGTGGTGTATGCACGTGATTAGCCAGGTTGCTTACTTAGGTTTATTCATATAGAAGAATTGGAAAGTTAAAGTACCTCCCTTATATTAATTCTCAAACAATGATCCATTCTAGAGTCGTCAGTCCTAACAAATCTCGTACAATGTTGTGGTTCTAAGTCACTACCAAGGGCTCATCACCTAATCAGGGTATGCCTAGTTTACACTCTAGTTGCTACGGAAAGGCTCGTCGCCTCAACGCAGCCTTAGAGTATGCTTAAGGTTACTACAAAGGACTCGTCACCTGATCAGTGTAGGCCGACAGCTCGAATACAGTTTTTCATAACACCATATTCGGTTCACGAGTCTAAGTTGCTCACTGGTCACTACGGGGAGGCTCGTCACCCCAGCGTAGGCTGACAGCTCGACCACGGTGTCTCATACCACCATGTCCGGCTCATGAGTCTTAGCGGATCGAGGTACCAAGGTTAAACAGGTTTTCACTAGTGAGTTTAGTACCTTAGATTCAAGCAGTAGCGTCCATACATGGTGAACCTACATCGGGTCAATCGGGTTACTTGATGAGCTCGATTGGTACGGGCGCACATCGAGATAATCGACATGAAGTGCATAAACACTTCGTGTGGCCTAACCACTGTCGTCATCTAAAGTACGGCTCAAATTCATCGAACACGTCCTGTGTGGCGAAACAACCTCAGCCACTAACGCAGAAATCATTACCGATCAGCTGGACTACGTCGTAACCCCAAACACATTCCAAACAACAATATACGCATGTAATAGCCAAAGATAGCATGTGAGAAGTAAAATCAATCATAAATCCTACTTCAAGAAATTCGACAAAACACATACTACGCACGTTACCACACATAGGCATTTCATCCCTAACTCGCATAGTAGTAAGATAGATTATATCAAAGATATCATACTATAGTTAAAGGAGTTGAGAATCCTATCTCAACACCCTCCTTACATGCATTTAAATAAGCACTTCCACATTCAGGCATTTTATCAAACACTTAGGCTACACTCATCATATATACGTAATAAAGTAGTTATAACATGTATTATAGCAGATCCCTTTTATAAGAGGTGCACCATACGTTCAACACTCATGTATTGTTAATCAATAAGCATGACAAGCATAAATCATAATTCCATAATCATTTACACATTTCAACATACACATGAAATACATTTAAAATCAACATAGTTTATATATATGTGTGTGTGTGTGTAATAGACAGGAAAACACCAAAACTAGGCATGTGTGGCAGCAATCAAGTCAGTCATAAATCATTACTGATATTGAAAGCCTTGAAAACCATAACCTAAACGTCTACAGTTCGCACCTTACGCTGGTAGACTCGTAACGAGCTCAACTTGAACGCGATGTCTTTGTCTACGGCAAAAAGGACAACCTACAGAATAAAATAGGTTAACTATTTCATCCTTTACTCTACTCAAATCCCTAAAACCAATTAGGGTTAGGATTTCTTACCCAAGTACGGAATCAGAGTCGCTGAAATAGCGAGATGGTAGTTGTGGTTAAGCACGTGGAGTGATAGGGAAAAATCCCACGAACAAACGCCAACTCTCTCTCTCTCACTTTCTCTCTCTTTCCTTTTCTTTCTTCCCTTCTCTCTTCTAAGGTTTCAGAAAATTCGTATGACAAGGGAGAGAGGGGGTTTAAGGCCTTTATATAGGCTCAGAACTGATGGGAATGGCCCCAGGGCCATGGTATACTTAGGTTATAGCCAAATATGTGTCGTTTCGGTCCAACGGAGCTGTTTTGGAGGCTCCTTTTCTATATGCAGTCGGACTTAAGCTCCCTGACATCAGATCTAGGTCAGGCTAAGTTTTTGATCCGATCGGGTTCGCAGATCGACCGTGGCGGATCAATTTCAGTTCAACGGTCACCGGTACTCGATCAGGGTCACAAGTACACTGGCATGTGTTGAAAATTTTCTCCGATCCGAGGTTATAATTGGGTCAGATTCCAACAGTCAGAATCCTTAGATTCGGCCTCCAAGCGAACCGACTCAATTTACTTAAGTTTCAGTTCATTACCTCTCACACACTTCGTTCCGGGCTCAAGTTGTGCATTTCTGGGTGCTATTAGGACTTGATTTCTAAGGTGGTTGTCAAGTCCAGCAAGGCAGTCATAACTGTATAGTTTCGGGGTAATCAGACTTTCGACATGTGGTCCAGGTCCGATACGGAGTTTCGTGATGCTTCCAAGAGCAACTGAGTTTTGAGACGGATTGTAAAACCCGTTTTCTAGCCCGTACCGTTCCATATGTCTCCACAGTCCTCCCGGTCGAATTCCGATGACCCACGATCTGTTATCGGCATTCGCACGAAATCCTGAGATGTGTCCCGTATTCCAGAGTCGGCTCGACCCGAGACTTGTACCAGTGCAACCGCGCCGTCGCTACGGTTCCGATGCCGCGTCTTGCACGCTGATGTGATACCCGGGCTAGGAGATGTGGGCCAGCATTCAGTTCGATAAAAAACATCACGCGTTGTAATTCTGAGAGAATCTCCATGAAACATCACATCAATCAATCAAATTAAGTCAAGTACAAGCAACCATCCCCAAGTACAACCACCCCTCTCCAAAGTCAACTTTCTCTTACATCAAGTATACCCATCACCTTTCAACCATCCCTCTTCCATCACTTCTCTCTCATTCCCTCTCTCTCTCTCATTCTCCATGCAAGAATCATCCAAGCCTTCATGAGAGGCCTTGTGTGGCCCACTTCTTAACTCCCTTCTCCACCATCCATGATCCATCTCGACCGTTGAATCTCAACCATTGGAGCTTTAAAAGGCGTTCATGGAAGAAGAAATCTAATAAGATCAAGGTGGGTGCTTCTTTCTCTCTCTCCCCCCTCTCTCTTTCAATATTATGGTGTGAGGATGTGGCTGCGTGGTCCACCCAGATGAACCCCACCTTGATGAATGTCCTGTCCAAACCATCCCGGCCATGTGGGCCTTACCCTCTGGATGGATGATAGGAAAACATATATATAAGATTGATTCAGATCAAGTGGACCACATCCACATGGGACCCACCAGCCATGTTCCCCACACATGGGACCCACCATGATGTCTGTGAGCATCCACGCCGTCCAACATCTCTGGACGCTGGGTGCTGCAAGTAGCTAGCGTGAAGTGTGAACTGACATGGATGTACTAACAAGCTACCCATAATGGGTTTGGGAATGGGAGTTCAAGTAGGCCCTATCTTGATGTTTATGCATGATCCAAGCCGTTCATCCCAACCCTTGCATCATTTTAGGCGTTGAGCCAAAAAATGAGACCGATCCAATTATCTGGCGGGCCATGGCATTGAGAATGCTAGTATTTTCTGTTAAAACTTAGGAAAATGATTGTTGGGGTCTACAAGAAGCTTGGACCCACCTGAAACTTGGTTTGGACCTCTAATTTTGTGGGACACATACAATGGATGGGGTAGATCTGGTTAATTTGGGTCCTACCTAGGATAAAATATATATATATATATATATTTATAGCATGCATTTGCTGCCTTGACGTCGAGAGGAGTCTTAACGTCCAACGTTAAAAAGGGTGGGCCCCATTGGCCCCAGTTGTGGACCCTACCATGATATATGTTCTACATCCATATCGTTCATTTAATAGGTCCCCTTTAATGATACGTTGGCTGAAAAAATTAGCCATAAACAGTTCTCGGATGGCCCACACCATCACCATTCATGCGATGGTATGCCAAACCACATGGAATCAAATGTTGGGGTCCACCTGCAGCTTGGATCCACCTGAAACTCGGTTTGGACCCTTAAATTGGTGGGACACACACAATGAATGGGTTGGATTTGTGAACTACATCACGGTGGACCCCAGGACCACGTAACCGTACCAAAAGTTTGGTTGGCAAATAAATATTGCAGTGGCTCTGTCCACGTGACCTTTCAACGGGGTGGATGGAAAATGAATGTTACAGTGGGCCCTTACTCACGTGACCTTATCACTGGTTGGATAGCAAACAAACATCACCGTGGGCCCTTGGTCCACGTGACCTTATGAATAGTTTGGGTGGTAAACAAACATCACCGTGGGCCCCTGACAGATTGGATGCAAATAAACATTACAGGGGGCCCAGGTTGGGTGGAAAATAAACACTACTGTGGGCCCCAGGTCCACGTGACCCTATCAACCGGCTGGGTGGAAAATAAACATCATAGTGGGCCCAGGTCTGTGTGACCTTATACCCACTGGTTGGGTGGAAAATAAACATTACAGTGGGCCGGGTGGAAAATAAACGTTATGGTGGGCCCCACATGGGACCCACTGATGTATGTTTTGTGACGCACACCTTCCATTAATGTGGGCCTCACCATGAGGTATGTACCTCATATATGCCATCCATTCTTCCCATCCCTATGGGACCCACCATAATGCATGTGTTGCATCCAGGCTGTCCATCCATTTTGAAAGCTCATTTCATGGCGTGAGCTAAAGAATGAGTCAGATCCATAACTCATGTGGACCCCGCCCTTGATGCATGTGTTGCATCCAAACCGTCCAACCATTTGGCAAGCTTGTCTTAACAGGCTTGAGACTAAAAATAAGTCAGATCTAGAGTTCAAATGGACCCCACCATTTAAGGTAGTGGACAATGACGTCCACCGTTCAAAATTTTTAAGGGCCATGGGAGTTCCTATTAAGCTGATATTTGTTCCACTTCATCTATCATTACGTTAATTTATGAATATGTTGGATGGGAAACATATGTTATGGTTGGCCTTAGGAACTTAAATAGTGAATATCATTATCACCATTTTTATTCAGGTGTGGCCCATTTGATATGCATGGGGCCCATTCGTGTGGCTCATTTGATGTACGTATGACCCATGTTATGGGGCCCACTTTGATATATTTTGTGGTCCATTCGAGGTGCCCACCTTGATGCATGTATTTTGTATTCACATCGTCCAGTAGCTACTGGACGGTGGGGCCCTTCTTATTATATGATATTATATGTGTTGAATAAGCATACCGTCCATATGCAATGTGGGCCAGCATGATGTATTTATCCACACCGCCCAATCTCTGGCCGTGGGATGTAGAACCCGTGTGACATATGTATTTCATTCCATGCTATCCATCTGTGTGAGGCCCACACCTTGATGCATCCATTGTACACATGGATCCCACATTATATATATATATATATATATATATATATATATATATATATATATATATATATATATATATATATATATATATATATATATATGTGTGTGTGTGTGTGTTTTCATATCCATACTATCCAACTATTTGGATAGGGATGCACCATGATGTATTTTTATCCACGCCATCCAGGGCATGCACCCCATTATGATATATATATCAGGGCCCATTGAGATGTATTCAAAACCCATGGGTTATGGCCCATTGTAATGTATTTGGGACCCATGAGCAGAGCCCACCTCATATGTTTCATCCTAACCGTCCAGGGTATATAGGGCCAGCCTCGACGTATGTTTTATTCACACTGTCCATGGGACGCATGACCCACTAGATGTATGCATTCTATACCCACATTAACCATCTGGTGGGGCCCATCTGCTGCATGTGCAGGGCCTACCTATTGTGCAATTGTGCGGCCCATTGATGCAAGTCACTTGATGTGTATGAGCCCCATTAGTGCAGCCCATTGATGCAAGGTCCGTTATGATATGTTAGAGGCCCATGGTTGAGGCCCATTTGGTAAGGCCCACTGAGATGTATTTTCAACCCATGGGTCGAGGCCCATTGTGACGTATTTTTAGCCCGTATGTTGTGGCCCATTGTGATATGTTTTCAGCCTAATTATTGAGGCCCAACTTGATGTGTATAAGACCCATTAGTGCGGCTTATTGATGCGGCCCACTTGTTGGATATGAGGCCCATTGGTGCGACCTAATGATGCGACCCATTGTGATATGTATATTAGGCCAATGGTGTGGCCCAATGTATCAATCCACCGTAATGTGTAGGCCCACGTGCTACATGTGTAAGGCCCACCTGTGATGACTATTTAAGGCCACTTGTTGGATAATTGGGCCCACCTTATGTTTGACTCTATGTGGACCACTGCTTAGAGTAGTGTTGGTTGAATATTAACATTTTTGGGTAATGATGGTTAAACGCTTGCATGGTGACCTTCCCTTAGGCCTAGTTAGGCTCATTCTCATCGATACCGATTGTATAGGCCAATTCCTCGAGGCCGATTCTGATTGCCGAGGCCGAGTATCGAGGCCGGTTCGGAGTGTCGAATTCGATTGTTAAGGCCAATTTCAATTGGCAAGGCCTATTGTTGAGACCTATATGATGTATATGCGACCTGTAGTTGAGGCCCATTGAGATGTGCATTTGGCCTGTGTAATGTATGTGCAGCCTGTGTTTAAGACCTAATGTGATGAGTAGGAGGTCCATGTGATGAGGCCCATTGTGATGTACTTGAGGTCCATGTGCAAGGCCCATTGTGATGTAATCATGGCCTATTGGCAAGGCCCATTGTGATATGTAATAGGCCCATGAGGCATGACCCGTTTGATGTATTCGAGGCCCATGAGCAGGGCTCACCTATTGTGTATATGTGGCCCTTGAGTAATGCCCAATGTGTCGTATATTAGGCCTTTGTGTGAGGTCGTGGGCCTATTGTATGTTTGATTCTATGCAGGTCATTCCTTGGTGGCAATGTTGGTTAAATGTCCACATTGTCGAGGCTGATTGTTGATACCGATTATGAGTATGTGATAGCATAGCATCATGATACATGTCCATACACATCATCTGCATGTTTATTATGAGATATGATTGACCATTGCATATGTCATTAAGCATGTTGTTATGAGACTCCCTGATAGGAGGAGGTTATCTCACATGAGCGCGGTATGCCCAGGATTGATGCATGACTGGATTGTATGACTCATGCATCTTGCGTTATGATTACTATACGCCCTAGCGACATCAGGGCCGTATCCTCTACAAGCATATCGTGGATGGCCAGATGGGACACCGAAATGTTTAGTTCTAGCATACGGGCGCCATAGATGTCCCTGGGTGAAAATTTTTAAACCTCCGTGATCAGGAGACACCCCAACGTCGAGACCGAGTGGATATATGAGCGCATGAGGGCCGTATACCAGTAGGCCACGTCTCCCACTGTGTCGTGGTCGATTAGGAAGGGGTGTGACCTTACCCGCCTGAGTGAGGGGGCAATATCTAGGTTGAGTTTGACCAGCTTGAGGAATGGGTCCGCTATCGACGAGCCGTGCCCGATATTGGCAGGCGAATAGTGAGATCTCTTCCACTTACCCAGTTGTACGCTTGGATAAGGGCGGCAAGCCGGCTTAGAGTGTAATAGACCACGGTGATGATCCCAAAAGAGAAACTGTACTGATATGTGGACTTATTGAGCAGGATTTGCATACTCATTCATTCATTCATTCACTATCCACTCGGGCTAGTGGTGCGCAACTAATTGTTACGTATACCTTCGTAATGGCCAGGATTTCGGTTGGGGTGCGCGACTAACCTGAGACCAGGAGTTTATCACATTGAGTCTGACTATCCAAATTTAGGTATGGGACTGGTTTGGATAGAAGTCCCTTGTGATGGACCTCATAGCCTACGATACTATGTACTATCATCCCGACTTCACACTCCGGCATGATCATTCTATTCGCACTGCATGTTGCATTACATTCACGACATATAGTACGACTAACGCTATTTGTGTTACTCATTAGGAATGTATATTGCATTGCATCCTCTGCATCTAATATTTGGCTCTCGATGACTCCTCATTTGCATAGTTGATTTCAATTAAGTATTCTAATATTGTATGACTCATGCACTTGTCAGTATTTTCGCTTACTCTGATAATTCATGATCTTATCGTGTGATTTATGACTTTGTCAGTATTTCTATTTACTCTGATAATTCATGATCTTATCAGTATTTCTGCTTATTCAGACAATGTATGATTTGTGGATTACCAGTATTTTCGGTATTGTACGATTATGTCATTGTATTGAATTCTTGGCACTTACCTTGTGCACACACTTACACCACACTTTAAGCTTTCTATAAGCTTATGCACGATAGATGCGTGCAGGTGATGTTAGGTTGCAGCAGTGTTGAGCTTGCAGCGTTCAGTGGTCTTCTGGAGCTTTAATTTTGATTTATGTATTTCTCTTTCAGCATTGTACTTAAATGATTATATTAGTGGATATGTGATGATGATTGCCTTTGTGAATTAGGTAATCTTGTGGTTATGCATTACGAGATAAATGTACAAAAAAAAATCCTCCTTGTAGGATCTCAGGATCAGAATCTGGCATATGGATGCTAGGAGCCGAGAATGGGGTACTACGGAGGCTGTCGGTACTTGATTCGGCGATCGGGATTCCTGTGAATCTGATTTTTGGGTTTGGGGCGTGAAAGAAGTTGGTATCAAAGCGTAACTTGAAAATACCTGAGGATAACATCACATATTTGTTAATAATTACTCTTCACTTTATGATTGTTGAGAACCTAAAATGATTAGGTCCCCGAGTTCGAATAACTTAGAGATTTTCTAGCATAGTCCCCTATTGTTGACATTGCGAGACTGCATAGTTCGAGGTTCAGTTGGATCGACGTAGTGTTGATGATGCGTCTTGGGAGGGAGAGGTTGAGATTAGAAAACGCTATCTTCATCCTTTATAGATTAATTATGTCTTGTCACATATACTTGATGATGTTTCCTCTTCCCTTCTCTGTTCTGTAAATTTTGAGGACGAAATTTTTTTATTTGGAAGGGAGAGTTGTAAGACCCGTATCCTAGCTCGTATCATTCCATATGCCTCCGCAGTCCACCCGGTCGAATTTCGGGGACCCGCGATCTGTTATCGACATTTGCTCGAAATCCTGAAACGTGTCCCGTATTCCAGAGTCGTCTCGACCCAAGACTTGTACCAGTGCAACCGCGCCATCGTCACGGTTCCGATGCCGGGTCTTGCACGCCGATGCGGTACTCGGGCTAGGAGATGTGGGCCCACGTTCAGTTCGAGAAAAACGCCGCGCGTTGAAATTTTGAGAGAATCTCTACGAAACGTCACATCAATCAATCAAATTAAGTCAAGTACAAGCAACCATCCCCAAGTACAACCACCCCTCTCCAAAGTCAACTTTCCCTTACATCAAGTACACCCATCACCTTTCAACCATCCCTCTCCCATCACTTCTCTCTCATTCCCTCTCTCTCTCTCATTCTCCATGAAAGAATCGTCCAAGCCTCCATGAGAGGCCTTGTGTGGCCCACTTCCTAACTCCCTTCTCCACCATCCATGATCCATCTCAACCGTTGAATCTCAACCATTGGAGCTTTAAAAGGCGTTCATGGAAGAAGAAATCTAAGAAGATCAAGGTGGGTGCTTCTTTCTCTCTCTCCCCCCTCTCTCTTTCAATATTATGGTGTGAGGATGTGGCTATGTGGTCCACCCAGATGAACCCCACCTTGATGAATGTCCTGTCCAAACCATCCCGGCCATGTGGGCCTTACCCTCTGGATGGATGATGGGAAAACATATATATAAGATTGATTCAAATCAAGTGGACCACGTCCACATGGGACCCACCAGCCATGTTCCCCACACGTGGGACCCACCATGATGTCTGTGAGCATCCACGCCGTCCAACGTCTCTGGACGCTGGGCACTGCAAGTAGCTAACGTGAAGTGTGAACTGACATGGATGTACTAACAAGCTACCCATAATGGGTTTGGGAATGGGAGTTCAAGTAGGCCCTACCTTGATGTTTATGCATGATCCAAGCCGTCCATCCCAACCCTTGCATCATTTAGGCGTTGAGCCGAAAAATGAGACCGATCCAATTATCTGGCGGGCCGTGGCATTGAGAATGCTAGTATTTTCTGTTAAAACTTAGGAAAATAATTGTTAGGGTCCACAAGAAGCTTGGACCCACCTGAAACTTGGTTTGGACCCCTAATTTTGTGGGACACATACAATGGACGGGGTAGATCTGGTTAATGTGGGTCCTACCTAGGATAAAAAATATATATATTTATAGCATGCATTTGCTGCCTTGACGTCCAGAGGAGTCTTAACGTCCACCGTTAAAAAGGGTGGCCCCATTGGCCCCAGTTGTGGACCCTACCATGATATATGTTCTACATCCATGTCGTTCATTTAATAGGTCCCCTTTAATGATGCGTTGGCTCCAAAAATCAACCATAAACAGTTCTCGGATGGCCACACCATCACCATTCATGCGATGGTATGCCAAACCACATGGAATCAAATGCTGGGGTCCACCTGCAGCTTGGATCTACCTGAAACTCGGTTTGGACCCTTAAATTGGTGGGACACACACAATGAATGGGTTGGATTTGTGAACTACATCACGGTGGAGCCCCTGACCACGTAACCGTACCAAAAGTTTGGTTGGCAAATAAACATTACAGTGGCTCTGTCCACATGACCTTTCAAGGGGGTGGATGGAAAATGAATGTTACAGTGGGCCCTTGCTCACGTGACCTTATCACCGGTTGGATGGCAAACAAACATCACCGTGGGCCCTTGGTCCACGTGACCTTATGAATAGCAAGCTTTTTGAAAATTCTAAATTTTCTCAATCGATCGACTTCAATCGAAGGTCGCTCGATCAAATCAAACATACTATCCATTGCATCGAAAATTGTTGATTTTTTTCACTTGAGTTCAATGCACTTGATCTTCAACCTTCCATCGAAGTACTTATTTCCTTTTGATCTTCAATTGCTCAATTCTTCATCATGCTTCATCTTCATCTTCTTCTAGGCTTTAAATCTTTGTTTTTGTTCAAATTCATAGTAGACTTCCAAATTTTCCTGCACATTAAAAATCAATCCAATTAGTCCATTTTAACATTCTTATGCAAGGAAAAATGATGCAAAATAGAGAATAAATATGTAATATTTAGCACTTAATACATAACAATAGTAGGATTAGATCTTGCAATATGGGAAAGCACACTCTTTTTGTCATCCATTTAAATCCCGGAAGGCTTTTTAGCATTAAATGCATGGATGAGACGGATTGACAAACTTTATTCATAATAGGTTACACTTAAATTCATGGGATATTAGAGTACCATATTGGATGCACCCATGAAACCCTAATCTCGCCTTATATATATGACCCCATCCTGCAAATATGGTAGAGAGCCAAGGATGTCCCTTCCCTTAGATGTCATTAAGATGAGGAGAGAGAGGGGGGGGGGGGGGGGGGGGGGGGGGGGGGAGAGAGTAGATAGTTGTAGGAGAACATCTCCATCTCCATCCTTCCATCTTCTTTCTTCTAAACGTGTGATCGTGTGGTCCACCTTAGTGAACAATGTGAATGGACTTTAACTCCTACAAGGGGATCTAATGAGGACTTTCTCAACTTTTTGTACTAGGATAAATTCAAAAGAGACCTCCTAGATTAAAGGAGCGGCATCGACTTAAACATCTCTATGTCACAACCATTTGTAAATAGGTAAGGTCTAACCATTCTTCATTTAGATTTCTTGAAAAATATAATATGATCATATACAGGTGATCTTTGAGGATATTATGGATTTTAATTAATGGAGAAAAAGTTTGACTCCACTGCATACTCTATTAAAACCCTCGTAATCCTTTACAACGCCCATTTTATGCATATCATGAAACAAAGATTCTTAGTACCACTATATATAAAATCCACTCCATCCATCGGATTTAATACTTAATTAGTAATATCGGCAACTCATGTGAGCCACACCAAGGAGAATAATCATAATAGGATGCCAACCATAGGTTTGTATGTGGAGTCACCATTATGTGTGTCTTTCATCAAACCCATTAATCAAGTTTAATGAGGATGAAGTGAAAAAAAAAAAAAATCTGATCGAAAACTCATGCGAACTATACCGCATGAACTTCGAGGTTTTAAGAGAAATTTTACATTGTCTCCATTAGTATGGCCCATTAAAGTATTTGTATTATTCTAATTGTTTGCATGTACCATGAAAATAAGGTTCCCCATTGAATAAACAGAGAGAATTTACACATACAGTATGGTTTATCTACAGATTAAGTGCTTTATCTAGCAAACCCCAAGTATTTTACACCAAAATCCTCTAAGATGGAGGAGAGACACAAGAGTTGAATGGAATGCTTTATATTATAATAAGAACTCAAAATAGTATACTTTCTCATAATGAGAGGCCGGGCCCCTCCTCTTTATATACACTTAAGAACTTTCTAGTTAATTGATACTAGACATGTGTACCCTAAAAAGCTAATCTGGTCTTGTTTATTAGAAGTAAGTCATTAATGACCCATTGTACCAAATAGAGTGAAGTCATTGACGACTTAGTTTAATTATTAATTGTGAATGGAAACTTAGACAAATATACGTTGAGGAGGTTGTAGTATATTAATCTATCTCTCTAGTAGGCTTTCAAGAAAGAATAAAATGAATAGGGTGCGCTTCACAAATAAGGAAGAGTTGTGGTACACAATCTTGAGTACCCTTTCTTTTCACACATGCACTCACACCATATTTTTCACCACAATGGGTATTCGAATCCATGACCCCGTGTTAAAACTCTTGTGAATCTACCACTGAGGAGTAAGGACCCCGCAATCCTGAGTACACTAAATTCCATAACCACTCCATTAGATTTAGGCTATGTAGGATTAGTTTGTGGTTATCCCATGTGTAGAGAATTGACCATGGGTTGGGATGGCTCGATCTCCACTATTGGGTATCTATGTTGTAAGTGCTATGGTTTCCTGCTCCTTTGGTTGTCAAATTTTGGGGTGCCAAAAACACAATCTGTCTTGTGTAACATGTTGATTTTTATAATCAAGACACTGCATCATAATGCTTCAAGCTAAGAATGGTGATATACTTCAAGACATGCAAGGTCAAGTATGTTGTTTACCCCTGTAAGCTTCAATGTTCAGAGTCAGTCAAGAGCTACATCAAAAGACAAGTTCTTGCTCAAGACTCAAGTACAGTTCAAGACTCAAGAAAGTGTACAACTCAAGATGAAGTTTCCAAGCTTTAGAAGATCTCAAGTTCAAGCTACATCATGGAGAGATCTCAAGCTACATAAACTTCAAAGGTCAACCATCATCTGAAGAAATGAAATTTCAATGTTCATACTTCATGTCCTAGGTATGAAAGACCTTAGATTGACCTTAGGGTAGGTCATTTTGTATACATAAGTCATATTGAATCACCTTGGACTGTTCTAAGACTAGTCTTTATTCTTATTCGACTAGTCCTAGCACTGGCTCAACCAGTCCTAGAAATTTCAGGACCAGTTACAAATTTTCAGAATTTTTTGTTCATCTACGACTAGTTCTGGAGACTGCTCAATTGGTCGTGTGAACAGTGCACGACTCGTCCAAGACCGGTCCTGAATTTACGACTCAAAGTACAGCAGCTAAATCTGCTGCCTCACGACCAGTTGTAAGGTGCTTATGACTAGTCATGGAGGGAGCACGACTGGTCTTAGACTGCCTTTGACCAGTCGTGGAACGGTCTGATTTGATCGCACTTAAAATTTCAAAAATTCATTTCTTCTATGACCAGTCGTAGTGTCCACACGACTAGTCGTAGACGAGTTTCTACAACTATAAATAGACGAAAAATTTTAGAGTTTAATAACCTAATTCAAGAAAATCAAGGCATCACTCTGAGAGATAAGTTAGTGCTCTTTTTAAGCTCCATTGTGCTTATTTAATATTCTTTTTTATTAGCTTTATTTATTTGATTTTGTTTCTATATTCCAATCTGATTTGAAAAGAGAAATTGTTGTATTCCTTCTTCTTGGAATCAAAATCAAATATACCTAGCCCAACTGGTTTAATTTAAAATCAATTTGAACCTAGAACCATTTTAAAGTGAGTATTGGACATTGAACTTCTGTATTCGAACTTCTACTCCGATTAGTTCTTCTGGACTGCTACAAAAGGAGAAATCCAGGTATTTTACATTTGTGTAAATTTTCTTTATTTTGGTTTCTTTTGAGATTAACTTAGAAAAATCTCAATCTGTTGGTTACCTGAGGAGAGCCAAAAAAACTCAAAAATGGAATTTTTTAAATTGTGTAAGCCCACTAAAAGACACAATTGTGAGGATTTTAGGTAAACCTGAGAAAATCTATTTTCATAGTGAACGCTAATATACAGTGTGAGGACATTAAGAGTTGAGTAGCAAGTTATGTGGCTATTGTTTAACAGTTGGTGAACACACAGGCGAACCACTATAACTTTTTATGTTTTGTGGATGTGTGATTTATTTTTTCTATCTTTTATCATTCAGAATTGTGGGATGTATGTGTGGATGTATGTGTAGATGTGAATGTTGTAAATTTATATTTCAAGCATTGTGGAGAATGTTGTAATAATTTAGATTTAAATTCTTGCAATTTATTTATTTTTTATTTTCCTCTTCAGTTTGAGATTTTGATATTCATCGTTCTAGTAAGGTTGTCCTACCATAAACCCTTAGTTTTTATAGTGAAAGGTTGTCCTTAAAACATCATTTGTATCAACCTCTCAAGACTTGAATTTTGAGGCTGCTTTACTTTCCTGCACTGTGAATTATTTTTCTTTATTTGGCTATCATATTCTTTTATTTCGCTATTAAAGTTTTAAATTTGACATAGTCCTATTCACACCCTCCCTCCCTCTAAAGAGTGTGGTTTGCATCTGCATGGGCCAGTTCGCATTAGATCATCCACCGAGAGGTCCTTCAAGCATAGTTCAAAAGCGAAAGCTTGACTCAATCCAATGTCTAGCTAGGTCAGGTCAACTTAAAGACTTAACTTGATATTTAGTAATTAAATATTTAATAAGAACATTTAAGCAATAATACCTATTTAATAATCAACAAGTATAAGAATTGCAAAAATTATCGTAGAAGAAGTACTAGCTTGTTGGTGAAATTGTTTGACCCTCTTAAACTTTTATTTTATTTTATTATGGAAAGCAATCATTCAGCTAGTGACTCAAGTTGAGTCATGCTCAACCACATCAAGTTGACTGCATCAGCAAGCCAACTAGACGTGCCGGGCTGAGTCTCAACTGAATCCCATGTGTCACCGGACTTATATTTTTTACACACTGTGGAGGCCGCCTACAATATATTCTATCTTATTTCTTATTTGGATCAGCAGTAAAATAGGGAAAGCATTTAACTTACGTTACTAAGATATTTGAACAATGGCAAAGGGTTTTGCATTTTTCTTTCTTACCTTAAATAAAAGAGTAAAAACTATTATTTAAAACATAAAGTGATGGGGGGAAAGCTCTAAATGACAAAATTGGAGGATTCCATTTGTAAAACACATTCCTAAACACTTTCAAATGCAAATGTAGGGTATTTTTCAGGACTTTTTTCTAGCAAAACTAACAAGTATAAATGATTTGTTTTCCCTTTGAATACCTCCAAATAAGTTACTTTTCCTACTTATAACAGTAGATAAATAAGTTTAATTTAACATTAATTATAAGTAACACTTTACCTAAAAGTACTTCACTTCAACATGGTCCATATCTCAAGTGGTAGACTAAGTGAAAGATATCTCGTTTCAACATTGAGGTCTTGGTATGGATTTCCCTATGAGGGTGGCTAACAGTGAAGTGTGAAGTAACTGTATGTGTACTAACAAGCTAACAGAAAATAAATAAATAAATTTTAAAAAAAAAAAAAAAAAACTTAATAAGAAAATTGAGATAAGCTACTTGAGGCATAAGTAGCTTATTTTAAGTAACTTAAGATCCAAACATCCCCTTAATAATAGCTACATGCATGGATGGCCTCCCGTGAAAAATTATATTAAGGAGTCATATTTGTTGCTTCCGAAATTTAAATAGTAGACATTGTGGTCTATTATCAATTTATCACGTGAAACAATTAATTTCTCTAAAAGCTCCAGAATTTAGAAAATGGTGTATTAATGTATATGAATGGACTTTAACATCCATCAACATTCCAACCATTGCTTTATAAATTATAGCTCATCCCACCACTCTCCATGGCCCAATTTGTCTAACGGTCATACAATCTTGGCCATTCAATTGGCTCTCTATCTGCTTCTCATATATACATGTTAATTTTTAGGAGCTGATCCAATGCATCACCAGATCTAGGATGTGCATTCATCACATCCAATAATAAATAGATCCACAATCAAAATACCCAAATTGCTTGGATATTCCTAATTACAACTGAACTGGTAATATAAACAAAGACTAAAAGACAAAAAAGTGAGCAATGGCTGACATTTAATGACAGAGATTTCTCAGATTAAATGGTTAGGAGTAAGGTCCAATCAAGGTGACGTTTGGAAAGTAGCCAATCAATGGTGGAGGCCAAACGATGAACAGTATGGATCTCAGCCACGTGTTTCACACGTGGGATAAACAATGAAATCTAGTGTCCCGCAACAGCAATCGGCAAGCGAGTTTATTTTTCCATTTTAGTATTATTAAATTCGGTCAACGTATTAGGTGGTTCGCTGTTACCATCAATGGATAGAAATCTAATTATCCGCAAAACTGCTCAAGCCAATGACATGTCTTATCTTTGGATTTTGAGTTCGGGCGCGGATTGGGTACTACCCCACCAGGACCTAGCTAGTTACAGATAGATAGTCCTGTCAGGGGCTCTGTGGTGTGGATAAAACACAAGTAGGGAAAGAAGGAAAATTGGGGAAAGAAACTCTCATCGTTGAAACCTTCCGAGGCTCCTCCTCCATATTTGCATGCTTGATGAAGTGAAATCACCAAAATTATAGCGATACAAAACTTTTATGGCCATAAGAATGCTTCAACGGTGCGCACTGAATTTCCACTGTTTCCTCTTGTTTAGCCCACGTGAGTGGTGGATATATCTCATTTTTAGTCGCACGTCCTAAAATAATCTTGTAAAATGATCTCGTAGAACGGATGGATGGGATGGATTTCTCAAAAACATCTCTGTGGACCCCACCCAGTGTCGTTGCACAGGAACTTCCGCCTCCGGTCCCAGTGCGGGTAGTAGCCAATCCGCACCCTCTGTGTTCATACAACTGGGGCCCATTGCTATTCGATCGGAACATTTGATCTGGTGAACTTGAGGACTGGAACATCCTACTGATCCAATTTCTGGCAATTTCTCTAAATGTGGAGTGGCAGCATTTTTTTCTTAAGCATCTATTTTCAGGCTAGTGATCAAAGGGTTAGCATTGTCCCATTGTGATTTGGGGCATGTCCATTCATGGTGGGCCCACTGAATAAAAGGTCTAGATCACCATACATGAGCCCATTTATATACACTTCAAATCTAGATGCAGTGCACACCGAGGTTCATATACTTCATTTATGTTCCTCATCTAATCCAACCTTCTCCATCAATGGTCACATGGAACATCATCTATCTTCTTTTTCTAGATGTTTTTATATCATTGTTCTTGAGGTGAGAAGGGACCACCGTTCATTTATTTTTCGGCTAGTAGAGAAGTGCACACACACACAGTTTCGAACATTCTCCAAATTTTGAAAATTCACGATTTTTCAGGAAAAATTAATTAAATGACAATATCAAGGGATTTGTAAAATTTTCGGCACGTTTTAAATCTTATTTAATTCATTATATAATTATATATTTAGATTTTAAAATTATTTATTATAAATAATTTTTATTTTTCATGAGATTTTCCTATGATATCTAGAGAAAAAGGCTTAAATTTTGAAAAGCTCCCGAGAATGATATTGTCACTATGCATGCATGTAGAGCTGCACATGAGTCGAGTTAGCTTGGTCAACTCACTCGACTTGACTGGGAAGAGCTTGACTCGTCTCGGCTCAAAATTGAATTCGGATGAAGTCGAGCTAGTTTTAGAAGCTCACCAAGTTTAAGCTTGCCTGAGCTTGAATCAACTCGGATTGAATCGGCTTGGTGACTCAGTTATTTTGATATTGAGATTATTCACCGTGTGCTTGATGAAACAATTCAATGAAGTATTATTTCGAGTGCGCACATTCTCCGTGAGATCGATTAGTGGCGAGGAAGGAATGGATACGAAAATAATCTCAAACAAACAAACAAAAACTTGATATTATAAGACTGCCCTCATATATTGATTTTAATGTTTCTCGCCAAGTGTTTGATGAAATATATATAAAGTGTTGTAACTGTTTTGTTTTATGTGAGAAATTAAAGATGCATTATACATGTTTGAGAAAATGTCACATAGGCTCGAACTAGCGCAAGTTGCTGACCTAACCAAGCCGAACTGGCCAGTCAAGCTCAAGGACTGAGCCAAGCCAAGTTCAAGCTGGGGTTAGATACTAGCCTGGTCGAATTGTACCAAGCTTGACTCGGTTCAACTCATGTACAGCTCTACATGCATGCAATAATAATGTGCAGGTTAGGTAAGATGTAAGTCATTAACTAGGCCGCCGTCTCTACCACGTATGTGTCTTGGACCAAATTTAAATAGTCTAATGTTGCCTACATTGTGTAAGTACTGCTATATTTATTTTTCTTTAAGACGCCCTCATTTGGATCAGCTAAAGGACTTATTTTATAGGTGTCACCAATACGTATAGCAGTTTTGTTAGGTTTATCATATGAAAGCTTAAGTCTTTATGAGAGGATTATTCACGTGATAAGGCCTCTTCTCTCATCTTTCTATTTTTCTCTTTCTTTTTTCTTTTTCTTTTTGCTATTTTTCTTTCTATAATTCAATAATTGCCTAGTCTTCTCCCTTTTAATTAAAGCTGTGGAATAATCTACTTTGATGTATATAAAATATATATTTTTTATTAACTGAAGTATTCAAACAAAAATATCCACATGTACTAGCAACAAGGTTAAGTAACTCTTACAGATTTTATGATAAGATGTACAGATTTTATGATAAGATGCCTGCACTCTTTAGTGTCGCTTGGTGACAGGCAGGATATTGAACGAAATGATCCTGTAAGAGTCCCGATAAATTCTGCAATTTCTTCCAGAAGTAGAAGATTATTCGTCTACTTCTCTTGTTCTATGAATAGCTAGGATATTGAGGAATCTCTGGAAAGGCATTTCAAGAATTAATTTGATTCTATCTCTGTTCGTTCCGTTTGAAGAAAAGAAAGATTCCAAAGAATTGCTCTTTTTTAACAGTTGAATCTCCGTATAAACTTGCACCTTTGCACTTCCTAACATCATGCGATCCCTACAAGTAACGAGGAGGGCTATTATTAAATTTAAAAACTTAGCATGTATGTATGTATGTGTGTATATGTGTGTGTGTGTGTGTCTGTGTGTGTGATGTAGGGCAGGTCACGGACAGTTTCATGGCCAAGATGGATCAAAAAAGGCTCGGTCGATGATAGAAGTGATCTAGACCGTCGGACCTTAGATCGAGCATATCTCACAATCTGAAATGAGTTATCGGGCGTAAAATATATGATTTTAAGGTAGAACGAGCTAATTTAGCCAACCAACCATGCTATGCCGAGTTGTGCAAGCCGGAATTCTGAAATACCCCTGGATCGACAGTAGTTTCCTTATTTTAATTCCGTTTTTACTATAAATAGTAAGCTTTAGTTTGATTATAACTCTTCATCCGTTGGGCTTTAGGATTTGTGCCTGACGTGGAAAGAGCTTAGAAAAATTAGGAGAACAGCTTGGTAAAGCCAAATAGGACACTTACTATTTTTGGCTGAAAACCTTACACACTAGTAGACATCACGATCGTCTATAAATAGTAAGTTTACTATTTATAATAAGTCGCAAATTCTAAGAGTTTTAATTGTAGTTTGCTTCTGATTTCTCTCTCATTGCTTGGTATCCCTATTCAAAGGGTTGTGAACTCATTTATTTCATTGATTAATCAATTTCGAATTTTATAAAATTTATTTTCTATTTTACTTGCTTTATTTCTCATGGATTCGAGAATCCTCTATGAGGAGTCCAAAGAAGTTATGCGAATTCGAAATAATTATCCTTGAGGAAGACGGTGTTCGACCTCATCACGTTCATCCCTTCATGAATATGTGTGTGAAATAACAAAGGAGAGGGCAACTAAATCACAATCCATCTTGAAAGGACTTTAGCTTTCATATTTACTTCCACAAGGGGTGAACTATCTAACCGTAGGCTCGAAGATGCGCACAATATGCTTGGGTTTGTGGTTTATACCATAGTTAGCAATAATTCATTTCAAACTTTGTATTATTGAAAAAAAAAAATTGTATAATTAGCTAAACATTCAAAACTTTTTATCTTACATAGGAATATCAATTTCGTTTTAGGGCAAACCAAATTAAACATGGTTTACATGTTTGATTCAAAAATCTTTTGAAAGAGATTTAACAAGATAAAGAAAAGAAAGGTTAGTGGTTGCTAGCCATGGATAGATCGGGTAGAAGATGAAAAAATTTTAACGAGAATAAGCATAATATCTTGAAAATTTGTGTGCTCATGTAGATCTATGAATGTGTATGCTAGTATACATCTCAAATTGAAAATTGAGCTTTATAGGAGAAGGGCACTTGAACTTGCACACATCTATTCACACTGAGACCATACACCAAGTAAATCTTTAAGACCCAATATATCATTACCTATTTGATTAGTTAACTAACCAACTGCTGAAATAGTCACTCATCACCGGATCATGACACCCGATCATTCACTTCAATTTTTGGCTACCCAATCATAGTAAACTAATTTTTAGATAATCCCATTTGCATTTGCTAGTATGTATATTCATCCTTGATTCTAATCCATTCATCTTACCTACCACACTATTATACGAATCTATTTAACAACTCCGTTTGTACACACATGCTCATACACTCCTTTTACACATTTCCAAGCCTTTTTATTATCTCACACTTGATCTATCATTGATCATAACCGTTGAAAACACTCATCATGGATCTATTTAGCTATCAAATCGTTCAATTTAAATATGGACCATTCCATCATCATCAAATTATTAAAGATTCAATTTGAGTCATCTATATCCGATCATCTCAATTCTAGTCGTTCATTCATCAAACCCATTATCCAGATCATTTATAAATGGTTGGTGACCCTTTCACACTATTGTCTAACATATGACACACCTAAGCTTTTGGATCTACCTCATTTTTTAGCCCATTCCCTTATATGATATAACAAAACTAATGATTGGAGTGGATCTAATGCAAACATCACAAGTGGAGCCTAAAAAAAAAAAAAATCAAAACCCACAACATGCGTTGCAATTGTGAAAAGAGAACGGGATCCCTCTCCCGTGAAATCTCATTGATGGGATTTTTCTCCTCATATCAGAGGAGAGATGGAGCAACGGGTGAAAAATCGGAGTAATTCACCACGTTGCTCGACCGGTCGTAGGTTCGAGCCCTGTCACGACTCGAAATCCAGCGAGTTGTGCTGTTTTTTTTCGAGGTCCAGGATTAGTCGTAAGAGAGCTACGACTAGTCGTGGGTGGTCTACGACCAGTCGTAGGAGACCTACGACTACGACTGGTCGTACGTTACGCAGTTTTTACGCGAAACTGTGGATTTGAGTCCTTTCGCAACAGGGATGCGGAAAGGAGTTTCCAAAAACTATAAATTGAGTTTTCTAGGATTTTTCATAATGAGAAAAATCACAAGAAGGTTTCCTAAAGGCTTTACAAGAGTTTGCTAAAGAGTTTAGGGTGTGAGAGAGAGAGAAAAGAGAGAGAGAAAGCTTGTGAAAGGGAGCCATCGTCTCAGCGCTTTTACGTCCTCGTAATCGGTGAGATCTCTCCGTTTTCTTTATTTCTCTTACTATTTATCCACTCCTGCGTAAGTGATGAATGTTTGATCATAGTAAGGTGTGCGTGTGATTGGTTGTAACGTTCTGCTTTCATAGTGGATTGTTGATCTGGACAAGGTCCCGTGGTTTTTACCTCTTTGAGGGTTTTTCACGTAAAAATCTCTTGTGTGGTGTGTGATTGTGCTTTGATTGTTTTCATTGCTATTATTATCCCATAATTCTGGTTTGTTCAGGAGGTTAGATCCTAAGGTTTTGTGCAAGGCCCCCAACAAAGTGGTATCAGAGCTTAAGTTCATTGAATAGGTAGGATCGGTTTGGAATTATGGATGGTGGCTCATCAAGGATGATCAGCCTCAATGGTTCTAACTTGACCATATGGAAGGCTAAGATGGAGGACTTGTTTTATTGTAAGGATCTATATTCTCCAATTTTAGGCATATCAGCAAAATCTAAGGATATGTCTGATGATGATTGGAAGAAGTTAGACCGGAAGGCGGTGGGGTTTATTAGACAATGGCTGGATGATTCTGTATTCCACCACATGTATACGGAAACCTCAACTGCTAGCCTATGGCCAAAACTACAAGGGCTATATGAGAGGAAGACAGCCGGTAATAAAAAAATTTTGATAAGGCGACTTGTGAATCTCAAGTTCAAGGATGGTGGTTCTGTGGCCGAGCGCATGAATGAGGTCAGCAATATAGTGAACCAACTCTCTTCTATGAAGATGGTCCTGGATGATGAATTGCAGGCTTTACTATTACTTAGTTCGTTGCCTGACAGTTGGGAGACATTGATGGTGTCTCTAAGTAACTCCGCGCCAGACAGAAAGATATCCATAGAATAGGTTACTAGCTGTCTCTTCATTGAAGAGACAAGGAAGAAGTCTTAGGGGTCTACTCAGCAAGAGGCCCTTGTGACACACGAACAGGGGAGAGGAAAGAACAGGAAGGGCGGAAAGGCCCGAGATAAATTAAGAGGCAAGTCGAGTAACAGAAAAGATGTTGAATGCTGAAATTGTGGCAAGAAAGGTCACTATAAGCATGAATGTCGTAAAACTAAAAACGACAAGAAAGGAAAAGGAAAGGAGAAGGAAGATGAATCTGATTCTACTGCGGTCGTTTCAGATGGCGACGTTGTTATTATTCTTTCCACAGATCATGATGTATGTCTCACGGCTACGAGTCAGGACACCGACTGGTTGATTGACTCAGGAGCTTCTTTTCATGCGACTCCACACAGGGATTTCTTCACAAGCTACAAGTCAGGTGACTATGGGACCGTGAAGATGGAAAATTCTGGCATATCGAAGATCGTGTGAGTTGGCGATATTTGTGTGAAGACCGATGTGGGCTACACATTAGTTCTCAGGGATGTGAGGCATATTCCAGACCTTCGCTTCAACTTGATGTCGACGGGAAGGTTGGATGATGATGGCTATGAAAGCCGATTTGCTGGTGAGCGCTGGAAGCTCATCAAGGGTTCGTTGATCGCAGCCAGAGGAAAGAAGTGTTACACCCTGTACAAGACAAGTGTCAGTGTATGCAAGAGTGGGTTGAACGCAGTGGAAGATTCAACTATAGACATGTGGCACAGGCGTCTAGGCCACATGAGTGAAAAAGGGCTTCACCTACTAGCGAGGAAGCCGCTCCTTCCAGACATGACAGGTATACCTCTCAAAATCTGTCTTGATTGTTTATCAGGAAAACAGCATAGAGTTTCATTCATTAAATCTACTTCTCATGTTAATAAAGTGCATGCATTAAATTTGGTTTATTCTGATGTTTGTGGTCCTATGAGGACAAAAACCTTGGGTGGGGCATTGTATTTTGTTACTTTTATAGATGATGCATCTAGGAGGGTTTAGGCTTATGCTTTAAAATCCAAGGACGAGGTCTTTGGTGTGTTTAACTTGTTTCATGCGATGGTCGAGAGAGAGACAGGTAAGTCATTGAAGTGCATCCGCACTGATAATGGTGGTGAATACATCAGCGACTTTCATGAGTACTGCAAGTCCCTGGGTATACGGCATGAACAGACGGTTCCCAAGACCCCCCAGCATAATGGTGTAGCTGAGTGAATGAATCGCACCGTTGTTGAGAGAATCAGATGCATGTTATCCCATGCGAAGTTGCCCAAGACGTTCTGGGGAGAAGCAATGCACATGGCGGTGTATCTGATAAATCTCCATCAGCCCCATTGAATAGAAGTACCTGAGAAGGTGTGGACTGGACAGGATCCATCGTACAGTCATCTCAGGGTGTTTGGATGTAGGGCTTCCGTTCACGTACCGAAGGACGAGAGGTCCAAGCTCGATATGAAGATCAGGCAGTGTGTGTTCTTAGGGTACGGTGATGAAAAGTTCGGTTACAGATTGTGGGATCCGACTAAGAAGAAGCTCGTCAAGAGCAGAAATGTGGTTTTCTTTGAAGATCAGTGTATTGAAGACATTGGTAAGCTAGAGAAGAATCAGCCTAGTTCAGGTGAGCTAGAGAACATGGATCTAGTTATTCCTCCCATGGTGCCTAATGACGGAGGAGTACAGCAAGGTGCAGAGGACGAGGGGGTTCCTACAGAAGATGGACCGGGGGAACAGCCCCCACTTGATCCACCTGTTGAGCCACATGTGAGGAGGTCATCTAGGGACAGGCAGTTATCCAAGAGGTACTCACCGCATGAGTACATTATGCTGACTGATGGGGGAGAGCCAGAAGACTATTCTGAGGCCCTAGCCGATCAGCATAAGGAGGAGTGGTTGAAAGCTATGCAAGAGGAGATAAAATTCTTGCATAAAAACCACACCTATGATAAGGTGAAACTGCCTAAGGACAAAAAAGCTCTGAGTAACAAGTAGGTGTTCAGAAAGAAGGTTGAGCAAAAGAATTCACATACGAGGTTCAAGGTCATACTTGTGATAAAAGGATTCGGTCAGAGGAAAGGCATAGACTTCAAGGAGATATTCTCACCAGTGGTGAAGATGACATCCATACGGGTGTTGCTTGGGTTGGCGGCTAACATGGATCTGAAGATAGAGCAATTAGATGTTAAAACTGTCTTTCTCCATGGTGACCTAGAAGAAGAGATCTACATGCACCAACCAGAGGGGTTCGAAGTCAAGGGTAAGGAACATATGGTGTGTAGGCTGAGGAAGAGCTTGTATGGCCTGAAACAAGCTCCACGGTAATGGTACAAGAAGTTCGATTCATTCATGTTACAGCATGGGTATGACAGAACAGAGTCGGACCACTGTGTGTTCACGCGTAAGTTCTCAGATGGTGATTTCATAGTTCTGCTATTATACTTTGATGACATACTAATCATGAGAAAAGACATCAAGAAGATCGACAGGCTGAAACAGGAGTTGGGCAAGTCTTTTGCGATGAAAGACTTGGGCCCGGCTAAACAAATCCTAAGAATAGAGATAACCCGTGACAGAAGTAGCAGAAAGCTTTGGCTGTCACAAGAGCAGTATATTAAGAAAGTCCTAGAGCGGTTCAATATGAATGCAGTGAAGCCGGTCAGTACTCCACTAGATGGTCACTTCAGATTGAGCGACAGGCAATGTCCCAAGACGAAGGCAGAGGTGGAAGATATGCAGAAGATACCCTATACGTCTGCTGTAGAAAGTTTGATGTATGCTATGGTGTGTACACGCCCAGACATAGCATATGCAATTGGTGTTGTCAGCCGGTATCTTGTCAATCCTGGCAAAGAACATTGGGCAGCGGTGAAGTGGATACTGCGGTATCTAAGAGGCTCATCCAGGTTGAGCCTATACTATGGTGATGGTAAACTTGTGTTAGAGGGCTACATAGATGTAGATATGGCAGGCAACATAGACTCCAGGAAGTCTACATCGGGGTTCATGTTTACATTTGCAGGGGTAGCAGTTTCTTGGCAGAGTAAGCTACAGAAGGTCGTAGCATTGTCGACGACAGAAGCCGAGTATATTGCAGTCACAGAGGCATGTAAAGAGATGCTTTGGATGAAGAGGTTCCTACAGGAACTTAGCCTGAAACAGGAGGAGCACGTGGTCTATTACGATAGTCAGAGTGCTATACACTTGAGCAAGAATCCAAGTCAGCATTCCAAGTCGAAGCACATAGATATTCAGTATCATTGGATTAGGGATACTTTGGAACAGAAGGTGTTACAGCTTGAGAAAGTCCACACGGACGATAATGGGTCAGACATGATGACCAAGGCTTTGCTCAAGGATAAGTTTGAGATTTATAGAAACCTGGCTGGCTTGAAGAAGGTGAATTCCTTCTGAGTCAGAAAGGGGGAGATTTGATGGGATTTTTCTCCCCAGATCAGAGGAGAGATGGAGCAACGGGTGAAAAATCGGAGTAATTCACCCCGTTGCTCGACCGGTCGTGGGGGAGCCACGACTGGTCGTGGGAGGCGCTCGACCGGTCGTAGGTTCGAGCCCTGGCACGACTCGAAGTCCAGCGAGTTGTGCTATTTTTTTTTTAGTCCAGGACTAGTCGTAGACTAGTCGTACGAGAGCTACGACTAGTCGTGGGTGGTCTACGACCAGTCGTAGGAGAGCTACGACTAGTAATAGGTTACACAGTTTTTACGCGAAACTGTGGATTTGAGTCCTTTCGCAATAAGGATGCGAAAAAGAGTTTCCAAAAACTATAAATTGGATTTTCTAGGGTTTTTCATAATGAGAAAAATCACAAGAAGGTTTCCTAGAGGCTTTGCAAGAGTTTGCTAAAGGTTTAGGGTGTGAGAGAGAGAGAAAAGAGAGAGAGGAAGCTTGTGGAAGGGAGTCGTCGTCTCAGCTCTTCTACGTCCTCGTAATCGGTAAGATCTCTCCGTTTTCTTTATTTCTCTTACTGTTTATCCACTCCTGCGTGAGTGATGAATGTTTGATCATAGTAAGGTGTGCTTGTGATCGGTTGTAATGTTCTTCTTTCATAGTTGATTGTTGATCTGGACGAGGTCCCGTGGTTTTTACCTCTTTGAGGGTTTTTCATGTAAAAATCTCTTGTGTGGTGTGTGATTGTGCTTTAATTATTTTCATTGCTATTATTATCCCATAATTCTAGTTTGTTCAGGAGGCTAGATCCTAAGATTTTGTACAAGGCCCCCAACACTCATCACTCCTTCATTATCCATTAATTGTGGGACCACCCAAGTAATCCAGACCATCCATCACTTGTGCATATATAGGTGTTGTTTTCACTTCATTTTAATTTGAAAACATATTGGTACAGAATTTTTCATTCACGGGCTTTCTGGCGTTTTCTTTTTATTGAAATTTTTTTTACTGTTTTTAGTGATCAAAACCTTAAAACTAAACATGAACATTTCCCCTATTATTTTTCATCCTAAAGGTTTTTTTTTTCGTTAACTCTCACTCTCTCAGCGATTTCTTTATTCAAATCTCAAGAGATTTTCACTAGGGGTGTCTATAAACCGAGTTAGCTCGGTTAGCTCGCTCAACTCGACTCAAAAAAGTTCGATTCAACTCGATTTGAAATTGAGTTCGAGCTGATTTTCTGAGCTTGAAAAAATTTCGAGCCAAGTTCAAGTTTGCCTGAGTTCGACTCGACTCGGATTGAACCCCAACTCGAATCGAACTGGAATCGAACCAATTTGATGACTTGGTTATTTTGATATTGATGTTGCTAAGCAAGTGTTTGATGAAATGACTCAACGAAGTATCGACTGGTGGCGAGGAAGATATGGATATGAAACAAATACCCTTGTATCTTGATGAAATACATGTAAACAGATGTTGCTTCTTTACATGCCGTGAAAAATTGAAGGTGCACTCCATGTGTTTGAGAAAATGCCACAAAGGTTCGATCTTGGCGCGAACCGGCCTGAGCTAGCCAATCAGGCTCGAGAACTGAGCCGAGTTCCAGCTAGGGTCAACTAGTGGTCAAGCCAAGTCAAGTTGTGTCAAGCTCGACTCGGTTCAACTCATGTACACCCCTAATTTTCACATATGGAGGTTTTTCCTAGGACATTATGGCAAAAATCTCATTGAAAAAGAACTGTTAAATCTTAATCAAGATATTAATAGGATAATATCTTCTGGTAGGTTATTTGCAAAAGTGGCACTAGCATTAAAATGTAGGGGACATTTATCATAGTGGTCCAAGTCCAATAGTCTAGAGCATATGTTTGGTGGACCCCAACCTGAATAAATCATGAATCCTAACCTTCCAATTTGTCTCCTAGCAATAGGGTAGTCAATAAGAGCAGTACATGCAACCACCCACATTCAACTCTAAATTGAGCCTATATTGGTGGCTAGGATCTTGAGATGTCTTGCAAGCATTTTCATCAATGGTATGCCACAACAAGGGTTTTGACTGGTACTACAGTACTGCACTAGGGTTGGTTTCCACCTTGAAATTGCATCTTTCATAATGATGTGGGCCATTAATAATGTTGGGGAACCATGGAAGCACGCATAGATGAATCAAGCAAAGTTATCCAATCGCACAACCAAGTCTAAACACAAACAAATTGCAATTTACGTAGAAAATTCCTTATGGAAAAAAACCACAACCCAAAAGGACCGTAATACACTATGAAAGCAAAAAATTACAAGCGATGGAGATTATTAATTCAAACAAGCCTCAAATCTCCCTCACAAACCAAGCTATGCCCTTGAAACCCTTATGAACGAGTTTAAAAAAAACTTAGAATACCTCTCTTACTTTCCAAATCCAGATTGCACCCAATATATATAACATAAAATCGTAACACAATCGGAATAGGAAACAAGTCCTACACTTACGCAATTTTGCATGCACGCTCAATGTCACCCTCGATGGGACTTCGATGGCATTGATGATCTGTCGATGACATCAAACACTTTTGATGACATCAAGAAAACATCAAAACATTCCAATGATAAAACATGAATTTTCTGAATTTTTCCACTAGCAGTGACATCTGCTCGATAGCATTGACAAACTCTATTGTTTACTAATTTAAGACATCAACAACACATAAGAAATATTTATTAAAAGAACGGGTGATTGCACATGGAGACATCAAAAATTAATTTTCCTTTTAATAACATTAAAAGATGAGGAAGATGCTCCAAAATAATAAACCAAATGAAGCTTAGTGAATTTCTTATGCAACAGCAACATCAGTTAACGTTGTTTGTGAATCAGTCTATATGTATAGAGACCCTGCAGGAAGTTTTAAATATTTGACTATCACTGCCTATCCAAATGAGTGGATTAGGTGAGGCACAAGTAGTAGCTTAGTGGTCTTGATGATGGCCCACCTTGATGTATGTGTTGTAATCTATGCATTCCATCAGTTTTTACTGATCACTTTAGGGCTTGTTTGGTTTTCCAATTACCATGGTAGTTGGATGTAAAGGCATCATAATTACTTTTTTACTTGTATTATCAATAATTGACGTAATACCGGTATTTCGGTTTATCATGCTTATTTTTCAAAACTTTGTGGGTGTATTTACGGGCAATACAGTAGTCGCATGTTTGGGTTGACACTGTAGTAGTCACATCAAGGCATTTTCTCTCTTATGGTGTCCACCATATTAGCTATGGTACTACAATCAGCTGTTTGATTTTTTTTAGCTGCATTGATTTTTGTCAGCTGCGTTGAATATATACCGTGCGGCAACGATCGCCCACCGGTGGCCACGATCGCCCACCAGTGGAAATTCTTTCAGGCATATTATGTTGTCCACATGTCATTCCACCAGGTCTCAATTTGGGAATGAAATGATGATCTTTCTTCACTAACTTCAATGGTCCACAACATAAACCGATTTGCACCAATATGTATTCCAGCTCTCTGTGGTGAACCTATTATAAACCGATGTCTGGATCAGTGTTGACATATGAAACGATGGAAACTAATTGGCCAGTATCAGTCTAAGATAAGCACCAACATAGGAGCTTACCTATTCTCCCAAATATAGCAATTGACCATGCAAATGACAAGTCCAGCATTTAATCACAAACCATCCCTTTAAAAATAGTCCCTTTACTACAAGGAAGTAAATCATTGTCCAAAAACATATCCCAAAATGTCCATAAATACGAAGCAAACACAACCTAAGGCTGACAGTCATATGATGCGACACGGGAAGAGATGAATGGCGAGGATAATAATCAAGCAACCGATTATCATCCTCATCAACGCCTCCAGTGCACCAGGTATTTCTTCAACGCTATCTCCCTCTGTCCCGTGCCCGGCACTGGGCTGACAGTCATATGATGCTGATCTGGAGCTCCCTATAGGATCGTTGCTGCAACCGGCAAAATAAAGCGGTCCATGCGTCGAGACCATGTTGTCATAATCCACTGCCACCTCGCCCACTCCTGTCTTATGTTGATCCGACACATCGCAGAAAGCTGTCCATTAAGTAAATGCCTCAGACGCCGATTTGTAGCCACGGAGGATCGTTGAAGAATATCCTTCAACCTGTTGACGGCACTCCTCCCACGTGTAATAGATTCCGGGCCGGCGACCTTTGAAAACAACGTACATCTTTTTACCCATTTGAAGATAACGATATTTTATCTTCAACGTCAATCCATTTTCACAAATAATGTTACGTATAATCAGAGAGAATATTATATATATATATATATATAAGCACATGAGATTAGTGCAGCTATATCGACGTTTAGAGCATACCTGAAGCTTTTCAAACTGAAAATGTGCAATCTATCAATCTACACTACACACGTTGTAAAATTCTATAACAGGATAGTCATAATTAATATGAAGTTAGCAGCACATTTAAACAGGTAATGCAGGTTAACAGGCATCGATGGAGATATCATTAAATACAGATCACAATCCAAAAATATATATAAAAATTATACCATCCAAATTAACCCACAGTCATCCAGCTAGTGAACTCAACTAGCATGTGTAACCAGAAAAAGTTAAGTCCAAAAAATGATTGGCTGTCCAACCAATCAAAACAACAACCATGACGATCAACTTCAAGGGACTATACTCAGTCAGACGACTGATCTGGAGCAAGAAGCATCAACACAAACTCCAACCTTCTATGCTCAGGGAGAGAAAGGAATGAAGCAGACTGTTGTTCATCTTTCGATAGTATCTTTATAGCACGTACGATCTCATGACCTGTAAGAACCTCAGTCTGCTCCAGAGCTGGTACCACCTGCAACATACGTACCATGTCTTTCCCTTGCTGTATGGTAAGGGCCAGTGATTTGACGGCATCAGCAACTTCACTCATTCCTTTGCCGATGATATCACAAGGGCGATTCATCCTAGCTCGCTTCCTTAAACTGGTTGTGCTTCCTGTGTTGACGGAGTTGTTCCCATTCACAGACAGACTTCGGCGTGGAATGTGATTACCATCACGGCTTTCATATGACCAGTGGATGTTGTGCGTACAGTCCCCTACCTCATCACTAGATAACACAAGAGTATCGTCATTTAGATCAAACGACGGTGTCGGTGAAGTATCAAGATCCCCGGGCCTTCTTGAAGGCAGAGTGTTACGCATGTTTCCTGTGGAAGCACGCAATCTAGTCACTCGGTCATTACCAAATATGTATGTTAGGTCATCGTACCTTTGCACTGTTTTTCCACATAAATGTTGTGCGTACGGATGTGACTATTGATAACCACAAAGATAAATCAATATAAGTAAACAAACATGAGATAATACGTATAACTTATGAATAAAAATAATTACTGAAGTTATACAAAATTTAATTTTAAAGATTCTCTCACCCGTATGTAATCCTCTCAAACATTGTCTGGAGCAGTTACTACCTTCAAGTCATCGTCCCAACCAAATCCATTAGCATTTAGGGTATCCCGAACCTCAAAATACAACATTTTCATAGTGCGAAGGTAATTCCCAACATGTTTCTCTTGCACTGATATTCCTATTGCACTCCTGACGTTATCCACAACTATTTTATACGTCTCCTTCTTAAAACCATTCGCACTCTTGCGGCCATTTGCAACCACATCCATCAACGTATCAATCAAACAGTCATCCATTTCATCTGTCCATCGCATTGGGCCACTCAAGGATCCACTTGCATCAGGTGATTTTAGTGTATATTTTCTTGGTGTCCTGCAGGGTGTAACACACGGTTCTTGGCCAGGTTCTTTTGTAAGAGTTGATTGGTTGTTTCGGTTGGTAGGTGACATTTCACCTTCACTAACTTCAATTATCTACAAATAGAAAATGAAAAGATGTAGTTAACAAATCATGGTTGATATAATTCATAGCATTATTCCAAAAAATTTCATTAAGTTGAAGGAAAATACACATAATTAAAACAAGATACAAAACTTGGATTAGAGAATAGACATATTTGAAAATCTCATTTACTGTTACTAAAATCTAGACACATGTTTGTGGATAACTGAGATTATCATGACATATTTCTATTACCTAATACAACACAACAATTTCATGCGGTAATCATGAAATACGACTCACAGGAAGAGATTCATTCCACATCTTCTCTGTGATATTGTCTCGATATGTCGCTCATTCATCCTTTTCACGTTGTGTGACATTACCCTCACATGGTGATAGATCCACACTCTCTGTTACTTCCGTCGAGGTGTCCTCCTCTTCCATTAAACCATATCCTCCACATATACGGATAAAGTTGTGTAACACACAACATGCGATCACTATCTTCACTTACGTGTTAAGGTTGTATGGTGGAGCTAATTTGAGGATCAAAAATCACGCTTTTAGTACTCCAAATATCCGCTCAATAACATTTCGTAATTGAGCATGTCGATGGTTAAAAAGTTCTTTCTTATTTGTAGAATTGCGACCTGTGCGGTATTCATTGAGGTGGTACCGTACACCACGATATGGAGCCATAAATCTAGGTGAATGGGTGTAACCAGCATCAACTACATAGTATTTACCTACAATTAATTACGAGTATGTGTCATGATAAATGAAAGAAAAAATCATCTTGTGAAGATGTTCCATTATCTATTGATATTCAAAGTACCTTGGGGGATAGTAATACGATCAGTGGTATGTGTTAATGCACTCTGTAAGACGCGTGCGTCAGAGGCAGATCCTTCCCATTCGGCGAGCACATATACGAAGTTTATATCTAACCCACATGCGGCCATTACTTTTTGAGAGAGGATCTCTTTCCTGTTACGGTAGGTTGCACTTTCCAATGCTGATACATGAGCGGGTACATGGCTGCCATCAATTACACCAATACAATCCTAAATTCAATATGTATTATCAGCAAAGAAATAATAAAAAAAAGTTTAGAGTATGAAGGGTTGTTACAATTGAGCTTACCTGAAAATATGTGCTCCATTTTGGATTGGATCGAATCTCGGGAGGTGTTTCTGCACTTGGCAGTTTAACAAAATTGGGATATAGTCCAACAACAGCATCCAAAGCTTTCGTAAAGTAACAGCTAACCGTTTCTTCCGACCTTAAAAATTGATTTCCAATTACACGATTTCTCATATTATGGCCTACTGTATGAAGGAAAATAACCAGTTGTTCCTCCATAAAAACACGTTTCCCGTCGGGAAGCATATTTCTATCCTTAAGAAGGGAGCAGAGGTTGAAGAATGTGGCCTTGTTCATTCCGAGTTGAGCAACACACACTTGCTCTCCCTCTCTAATTATCCCATTTATTATTCTGCTTCTTTCATAGTCTCCAAATCTTAAGGGTGTCCTAAATAAATAATTGATGCAATATTCTCCCACTGCAACAGTCGTTGTTGCTGCAGCAAGTGTAGTTCCAAAAGCAGTCACTTCCTCTTTTGTCCAGCCATGTCCCTCCATGTTACGAATATTTCTTGTACAACACACCGAATGACAGTTAGACAGCAACTACAACACAATATCAAATTCCAGTATCATATTGGTCCGTGATTTTGGTGAGAAAAAGAAGACATATAAACAGTTACTTACTGCCAACAATCATCTCCTAATTGATCATAATCAGCAACGGTACAAGACTCAGTAGGTCTCAGCTTTACCCACTGAGATAGTGTCACAGTTGAATACTACAATGCTTCATCAAGCTTCTGACTACATGTTGATATACACACGCAAACACTTTTCGATTTATATTGCTCCAACATATGTAATATACATGAGGCTGAGAGAAATGAAAATCTGTATATGCAATCTGTAAATCAGTTTTCCCTAACTGACAAACCACGTTTTGAATTACTACAGATATGAGAATGGAGGTTATCTATATGGAACCCTGAATATTTAATACATACTTCAGTTTTCAGATTATGACAAACCAGTTATTGCAAAGCTAAAGATATCAAAATCGAAGTTTTTTATAAGAAACTCTGAAATTGTAATAGCTAAATCAGATTCAGTTACATGTCAACCCAGTTATCGCAATAATAGATATATTACATTTGAAATGATCTATATCGAAATCTGCATATGTAATATACAAGATTCTTCCAGACAATCTAGGTTCTGCAATACTAGAGATAGAAACATCCAAACCAAAAAAATGAAATGGCCTGCAACACGATATCCTGCCCCCCCCCCCCCCCCCCCCCCCCCCCCCCCCCCGCCCAACTGTCATATAGATGGTGTTGTCATTGCTATCAATTCAGGGTGTATGAATTGAAATGTTCATAATCATCAGTCAACCCGTAAAATATCTCAATATTGGAATGAAATGCCATACGCTGGCTCTCATGTGGGGACTGTAAGTGAGCAGAAACATTTTTCGATATAGATCATATGTAATAATTTTTTTCCCAATGCATTTGAAATTCAAGATTATCAGAACATTATCATCCAACATTCCACAGCAGCAAAGTTTACAAGACATTGTTTCAACATTTAATTTTACACTTGTTGTGATTAGGATCATATGTAAAGTAGGTCCGTTTATGTCAGCAACTGTAAATTGAAATTTATCAAAGCATATGACCTTCCAACGGCCAGAGCAGCAGTTACTATCAGCAATTGTAAAAGAACCCAAAGCGTAGCATTTTCACCTATTATATAAAGAATTTAAAGATAAAAAACAGATCTACATACGGCGACAAAACCAATTGCTAGAGAAAATGGTATAACAAAATACCCAAGAAAAACAGTAGAAAGTACAAATATCAAAGCTTCTCAAACTTTGAGATATATGGAAAAGCAGAGACCCATCCAACAAACAGGATTTTTGTTACACCAAGGCTATCTCTGGGATTGAGATATGAATAGGAATGAGTAGGGCCACACGCTTGTCATTGAAGATGAGGGATATGAATGCCTACCTCTCGAGAAATATGCACAGGAGATGGAGAAGAAGTCCGGATTTGTTGGCTAAGCAGTCCGCTGCAGGAAGATGAAGTGGATATCAAAATCAGAGATGGAGAAGAAATCTGGTGCATGCAAGACAGGACTTCCCAACAACATGCAATCCCTGAATAATACAACAGCATGCAAAGAGGTAAACATGCATAAACATGCAAGGCCCCTGTAGAGATCAAACTTCCCTTCGTACATACCTCTCGGCGTTTGGATGTGCTGCGTCAGCGTTCGACGATCTTCGGCAAGATCTGTTCCGAGGTCGATACCTGTGAACCATGGAAAAACAGACGAACATGGCATCAATGAAGGGAAGAGCTCAAAAACCATCTGCGTTGAGAAGGGGGAACATCAATGGGTGTCGTCTTCTCACCGTGTAGGTCCACAAAATCGCAGCAGTTCGGATCGGTTCCTCCCCGTGAAGAATGACTGAGACGTCATGAGAAGGTTTTAAATGCTACAACTGTGCGAACGCACTTGCAGACCACTGTATGTACGAATGCCCGGTCTGCTGCGAGACAATAATCCTCTCGATTACCTGCAGCGGATTTGAAAGTCGGGCGGCTACTTTACATCCATCTATCGCCAACTCATTTAGTAGGTATTTACGTCTGAAACTAAACAGGAGGCGAAAGTCATCATGACTTCTTTATGCTCTAATGCTGGTATCTCATAAAACCAAACAGGCCCTTAGGGCATGGTATCGAAAAAATGAAGTATATCCAAATCTCAAGAAAACCACACAATAGGGATTGAACGCTCACTATTAAAAACTTTTTGTGGCCCACAAAAGTTTTGGGTCAAGCTGATATTTGTGTGTTCCCTTCGTTCAGGTCTATGTGACCTAATCAACAGGTCAGATGGAAAATAAACATCAGGGTGGGGGCTAGGAATTTTTTAATCACGGGCATTTCCTTTGGTGTGGTTCACTTGAGATTTGGACCTGCTTCATTTTTTAGACCATAGTTATTGACAAAAAACCCACACCCAAGTTCTATAACTCAGCTATCTCGATCATGATTTTTTTACAACTGAGGTAAGGGAAAGGTCTTTCCCTTTTGGGCCGGTTGTGTGCGAGGAGGGATTCGAACCCACGACACCATAGTTCGTAGCAACGTGATCTAATCCTTTTAGCTCGGACATGCTTTGCTAGGATCTCATAGTCTATGGAAATTTTGGATATGATCCACTAACGGGTCCAATAGATCAATGGTCAGGATCTGAAATGGAGCCCTCATGTGTACCAACTGGACATCCGAGTAGGCTCTCCAGGGAGGATTATTCACTTCCTTTAATTCGACAGACCGTACTTAGATCAATTCTCCAGAAATCTCCTGGATTCAACCATCCTAGCCATCTAATATTTATCTATTTTTAAGATGAATGTGAACCGGATATTACATTCCTCTTCAGTTAGCATGTTATCAATCTACGGGGTTCCAATGGTCCATCAGCCATGGGGCCTACTAGATCAACCGTATGGATCGCCTACTCTGTCTGTCTCATTGCAATTTTTGGAAGTAGGAAATGGAGAGTGGACAACGATTTTCAGATGTACAAGTGTAGTCCCATGGTTCAATGATCCAAACCGTTCATCTGCCACACGCCACATTGGATGGACCACATCCCATAAATCTCCTCGAACTGGTAATCCCAGCCTTTCAATTAGTCACCTGAAATTCAACAATGATCCAAGTTCAATTGAAAAAAAGCCCCCAAATTGATGGCTAGGTTCTAACAATCTAGGAGATCATATGGGTAGGTCCCATTCGATTTGGATGAATCACGTTAATGGTCTGGATATAGAACCATGGGCTCCACTTGTACAAATGAGAGAGATGGGGTAGAAGAACGGGTCATCCTCCGTATATCGAGACGTGCGCCGCGTGTGGTGGAAAACACACATTCCTCGGCCAATACCTTCTCACAGGAAATAGGCAAAACATCGCAGCCACCTTAAGATTAGAAAGGTGTTTTTCTTGAAAATCTATTCAATAATTCAAATTTAAGCAAACACAGCCTCCATGAACGGAAATTCCCTTCAAATGCTTTTTGTGAGGAACGAAGTTACGAAATTGCCCTTGATATTTTTTTACTTTAAAAAGTAATTAAGTCGAAAAAGTGTAGGGCCTGTGATGTGTATGGAATCCAAACCGTCCAAAATATGTGCCCTAGGATGGTGATCAACCCAAACAAAAATCTGGCTGATCTGATCATCATATGGGCTATGAATGAATTTGGATGGTCTATAATAATTTTAATGGTGTTACCTATCTTACAATTGGATCAGCAATATATATGCTCCCATGAGAAGTGGTGATGAAACTTCTAAGGCTAATTTTTTGGCTTGATTTTAAAAAATAATAAATCTTTCAGTTTGCTATGGCTTACTAAATTCTTTGATTAAGCCAAAAAGTTAGCTTTTGGAGTCATGAGGTGAGTCTAGTGGACCATCCTAATTGTGTGCCTGCATCACGTGTCAAAAGTTCTCATGAAAATCGTCTTTGAAAATCAATTCTCACACACATACAGATATATATCTACACAGAATCATCATAATGAGGTTAATCGGTTGAATAAATTGGATGTCATACACATTTCATGTGAGCCCCACAATTCTTAACTGCATTGTTAGGAAATGGCTTCTCAAAGTGATTCCCTTAAACCAAGGGTAACATAAGATGGAGACTTAGTTGTTAGATCTTGTCAAATGAGTCTCAGGTCATTGGAAGAGAGTCACCTTGCTTTCACTAGCATAAGAAGATGTTTAGAGAAACACTCTCATTCAAAACAAGATCCACATTATAAGTTGTGTGGTAGTAATATAACCTAACTTCCATGTGTTTAGAGTCACCTTGCTTGCAATACCTCTATGCACTATATGTGTTTGCGCTCAAGACTCATTTTTTGGTCATGGGTTCTTGCTAGAGTTGTACATGAAACGTGTTAGGTCGGTTAACTCGCTTGAGCTGATTTTTGGAGCTCAAAAAGATTTTGAGTCGAGTTCAAGTTTGTCCGAGCTCAAATCAACTAGGATCGAACCTCAACTCAAATTGACATCAGATTGAACCAGTTCAGTGACTCGATTATTTTGATATTGATGTTGCTCACCAAGTGTTCGATGAAATAACTCAACAAAGTATTATTTCGGGTGCATACATTCTCCACAGGATTGGCTAGTGGTGAGGAAGGTATGGATATGAAACAAATCACTATTAAAAAAAATATTATATTATAAAACTATCATTGTATCTTAATTTTGATGTTGACTACTGAGTATTTAATAAAATAATTATAAACTACGGTTGTTGTTTTACATAATGTGAGAAATTGAAGGTGCGTCTTCCATGTGTTTGAGAAAATGCCGCACAAGCTCAAACTCAACTCAAACTGTCCCGATCTACTTACTAAACTGAGTCAAGCTAGCCAGTCAGGCTCAAGGACTGAGCCAAGCTGTGGCACAGCTAGGTTCAACTCATGTACAGCTCTAGTTCCTATCCATTATATAAGAATATTGTTATAAATGTCATCAATAGTAAAAGACAATACTTCCAAAACTGTTAGATAAAAGCCTGCTTAGGAAGATAAAAAGGTTACTTGGGATGATGAAATAGTTTTGAAACTGCCGTACCCTATCACCCTATCTTCCAATGGGTGGGGCTCACTTGGACGACTTACCGGTTTTTAAAATAGAAATAACTTTGGGCATTTTTATTATCTCACATGGAGTGCCTCTCACGTAATTGAAGCCACGATATCCTTTGTCATAAAATCTTGATTTCTGAAGAATTTTACAGTTAAATTCCTGTTAGAAACTGTTGGAAAAAGAAAAAGCTGAAATGGATGTCACGTTGCAATGGACTACTAAATTAGTTGCCCTGTACTATCCGACCGCTGGCCCACGCATGTGAGCGAGGATTAGATACTGACATGTTGAGTAGTACCAAAGTGACGTCACCAAGTTATGTGGGCCCCACTATGATGTATGTGTTGTACCTACTTCGTTCATTCATTTTGAGATATTATTTTAGAGTATGAGCCAAAGAATGAGGTAGATAAAAATCTGTAGTGGACCCCACAACAGAAAACAATAGGGAGAGTGATTCCCACCATTGAAACTATCCTAGGGTCCACCATAATGTTTATTTGAAATCCAAACTATTAAAAATTAAAAAAGACATAGAAGAAGGGAAAACACAAATATCAACTAAAACTTTTGTGGCCTTTAAAAGTTACTAACGGGAGTTGTCACTGTCGCCAGTATTTTCCATGCTAGGTCCACTGGAGCTTTGGATTTAACTCATTCTTTGAATATTTCCCTAAAATGGTCTCTCAAAATGGATGGAAGGATACCAAACATAAATCATGGTGGACCCGTGGAACTTGGTAACGTGACTTCGGAAGCGAGTCTGGCTACTTAACCTGTCGGTATCTAATCCGCGCCCCACGCATGCCAATTCGTGAACCTATCATTAGATCCCTCTTTGTTATGCTCTATTGTAAAGACCTTTGGTAGAGTAATAATCATATGTGCCACCTTGGTTTTTTTGAAAATTTACTGCAAAATTCTTCTTAAATTTCTCATTCTACCATTTTTAGTAATTTCTAAGCTGTTGAGGAATTATACAATAAGAATTCTTTCTTTTTTTTCTTTAGAGTCTTTTTAATTAGCTGTAAATGTGTAAATGTACATAATGGTAAATAAGTAATGATGATTTCTATATTTCCATTTAGCAGATTTTTTTGTGAGTATATATTTTGAAAAGAGACTCCAATTACAGGGAAGCGGATTGGCTGGTGTACCATACACCACATATATATCTGGTGTAGATTCATGTCGTGAGAAGACGAGTGTCGACGCTCCTCCATATCTGAGTTGTAAGAACAGTTTAAAGGAGATCAAAGTTACATAGACCCCACAATGATGTATTTATTATATCCATACCATTCATACATTTTTCAAAGTCGTTTTAGAGCATTAGGAAAAAGACTAATCATATCCAAAGCTCAAATCGACCACACCAAAAATAGCAACGAAGATAACCATTTTTATCATTAAAAAATTCATCGGGCCCATCATAACTTTTATTTTCCATCCAATCTATTAACAAGGTCACAAATACATGGATGAAGAGGAAAAGCAAATTTCATATTGATCTGAAACTTCCGTGGCCCCCAAAAGGGTTTCAATGGTAGACGTTCAGTCCCCCACTACCTTTTGTAGTGTGGTCCACTTGATATTTAGATTTGTCTTAGTTTTAGGCTTAAGCCTTAAGACGAGCTCGCCAAATGGATAAACAATTTGGATATAACACATACCTCATTATGGGACCCACAAAACTTGTTGATGTCAATACACCAGCTATATAGCGGGAGTGTGTGGTACGCCAGCCAATTCACTTCCCAATTACATTAGGTAAACTTTGTGTTGGGAAATTTATACAGATTAATGTAGTTTCTGTATAATATGGAAATCGAAAATAATATGGACAGGCTGAAGCACGTCTGAAAACGCTGTCCTTAAAGCGTTATTTGCCCCAACTCAAGTAAATTGAGTATGCTGATAGGTTACAGGCAAATTGCTTCTAGGATACGACGAGCCTGATATGGGTCTGCGTTCAGCAAACACGAAGGCCCACCAAATGGAACTCAATTTCACTATTTCTGGCAGTATTACAATATAAAGGAAAATCTCAAAAGAAGAAAAGAAGAAAATAGAAAAGTGGTTTAGAATTCTGCTCAATTAGGTTCTAATCTTCAGCCGCTGGTTCGGTTGAACCGTCCTAGACCACACCGCTGGTCTATCATTCAAGCTAAGGTTGACACCTTGCTATGTTGCTGGATAATACTTAGAATGTATGAGTGGAGAGGCTGTTTTTCTAGAATTCGTATGGAGTTGCTGGAATGAGTTGAGATTGTTTTGAAACCCATCCAGGCCCTCCTTTTATAGGCTATGGTGGCTGAGGGTTATGGTCCAGGGAAATAAATCCCATGACCGTTTTCTGGCTGTTGAGAAAAATAGCCGTTTTATGGCCGTTTTCTGACTGTTGTACATGGGCCATTAAGCTACTGCATGCTGATTGTTGTGAGACAGCAGCTAGCCATTTTATAGTTGTTGGGGCTAGCCATGCAGCAGTTTCAGCTGGACCCTGCACTTATTGCACAGCTGTTACAGATTTTCTGCAACAGCTCTTTTTTCAGCCCTCTATATATTCTGAGGGACTCTCATTCAGTCCTTTAGTTTTTCATCCAACCAACCATCTGCCTTAGCCACTAGTCACACCGCGACTCGCACACGTCTCGCTCCGGGTGCGCCACTAGCGCCTCTACAGCCACACTGCCTCACATGCCCACGCCCTCGCACCGAGCCCGTGCCCGAGACCGTGACCGAGACCGAGACCGAGCGCGAGCGCGTGCGCGTGCGCGTGCGCGGTGTTCCAGTGCTTCGCACTGGAACACGCAAGTCCCATAGTCCATGGACTAGGTAAGCAAATATTATGGTACTCCACTATTATCATTTAAACCACTTTTCTTTCTCTTCTCTTTTCCATGTGGGACTATTCCCAAAGCCCCAAAAGTTTTTTCAAAAACAACTTTTCATATATTTTATTATTAAAATATTTTTTATTAAAATCAATATTTTACAACAATCTCCCACTTGATTTTTTTTATATAAAAATATTTTCTCAGTTAAACATACTGCAAGAATAATTAGCTTATATGCATAAAGAAAGATATCTTTCGATTTTAATCTTCCCTTAGTGTAAGTATCTCAAAACTCTATCGAAATGACTGGTAGCCGCAGCTTTGAACCAGTTATTTCTAGATAATAGAGTTGGAGAAACCACACACATATTCGCTATGTGTTGTTAGAGTTCCCACAATCTTGCTCAGCACAATTAATGGCCATGTGCTTATCCTAATTCGTGAACGATCTCGAGAGAAAACTCTTTAACTCTCATGAGAGACGGCACCATCTCTATGTTCATATCAGTGAAATCCTTCCAGTGTCTCTGTTACTATAAGACACTTGTCCTAGAGACTGGAATTCATTAAGAGTTATAAGACTCAACCCTCTTTCGTAACGCTAAGCACTTATCTATTATGGATGAGGTTATATAATTTAGTGCTGAAACTTTTCACTTATCAGTGACTTGTTCTTACACATTAAACCCAAGATTAGAGATTTTCTGATTTTAGGTTGGGTTACCATCACTGGTGGAACTTTGGTTGAAGAGTTTCAACCCCATCCCTCTAGATGTAGCCTTTACTACCTCTCTCGGTAGAGGTTTAGTGAAAGGATCTGCCAGGTTATTGCTTGATTTCACATAGGAAATAGCAATGATTCCATCTTGAATCAATTGTCTGACATAATCATGTCGAAGACTAATATGTCTAGACTTACCATTATAAGTGCCGCTATAGGCTCTAGCTAATGTGGCTTCACTATCACAATGTAGTGATACAGCCGATATAGGCTTTACACAAAAAGGAATTTCTAATAGAAGATCTCTTAGCCACTCAGCCTCTTTGCCTGTTGCAGCTAGAGCTATAAATTCAGACTCCATAGTCGAGTGCGTTATGCAAGTTGTTTCTTGGATCCCCAAGATACAGCAGCACCTCCTAGGGTGAATACCCATCCTGTAGTAGACTTGTTGTCCCCTGCACTTGATATCCAGCTCGCATCAGTATATCCTTCCAATACGGCAGGAAACTCTGAATAAAATAGTCTTAAGTCTTTGGTTGCTTTTAAGTAACCAAGGACTCTGCTGATTGCATTCCAGTGTTCATTACTGGGGTTACTAGTAAACCTACTAAGTTTACTCACAGCATATGCAATATCAGGTCTAGTGCATTGCATAGCATACATAAGACTTCCTATAGCACTCGCATATTCTAATTGTGCAACTGTTCTTCTACTATTTTCTTTTAGTTTGATACTTGGATCAAATGAGGTTTTTGCTTCCTTTATATTTAGATGGTTAAACTTGTTTAGTATCTTCTCAATATAATGAGATTGACACAAAGCATAACCCCCACAATATTTTTTAACTTTAACACCTAAGATGGTATCAACTTGTCCAAGATCCTTCATTTTAAATACAGAAGAAAGAAACTTCTTTGTTTCAGTCACACCTTCCATTTTATTACTTATTATTAACATATCATCAATATATAGACAGATAATAACGATATAACTACCATCTTTTTTAGAATATATGCATTTATCAGCTACATTATGCATGAAACCATGAGATAGTATTTTGGAATCAAACTTCTCATGCCATTATTTAGGTGCTTGTTTTAATCCATACAACGATTTGACTAATCTACATACTTTGTTTTCATTTCCTGGTAGAACGAAACCTTCAGGTTGTTCCATATATACCTCCTCATTGAGGTCACCGTTCAGGAAAGCAATCTTTACATCCATTTGGTGGATATGAAGATGATGTATGGAAGCTAGCGCAAATAATATCCTAATGAATGTTATCCTAGCTACAGGTGAGTATGTATCAAAGTAGTCTATCCTTTCTTTTTGTCTAAAATTCTTAACTACTAGTAGAGCTTTAAAGGTTTGGATAGTCCCATCAGTGTGATATTTCTTCCTAAATACGCATTTGCAACCTATGGGTCTAGAATCTGGAGGTAAGTTTACTAGTTCCCATGTTTGATTTGATAGTATAGATTTCATTTCATCATTTATAGCTTCTTTCCAAAAAGGTGAGTCTCTAGAGGATACAGCTTCTTTTTATGTTTTAGGATCATCTTCTATAGTCATTACTATAGGTATTTGTCTTATAACATTTTCTCTATCTGCTTCTACCAGATGGAAAATGATGCGTTGTGAGTCTATGTAGTCATCTCCAAAACTCTTCTCTATTCTAGTTCTTTGACTCCTACGAGGTTCAGTGGGAGCTTCCATTATATGTGGAGCTGTGCTATTTGGTTCTCTATTAGGAGTTTGAATTTTATTATCCTTTGACTCCAAGGATAGTGAGTTCTCAAAGAATTCAACGTCTCTTGATTCTATAATTGTATTAGACTCCATGTCTAGAAGTCTATAAGCTTTACTATTTTGTACATACCCTATGAAGGCGCACTTAATAGCTCTCGGTCCTAACTTGGTTCTTTTTGGGTCAGGGGTTCTACAGTATGCAAGACACCCCCATACTTTAAGATATCCTAGGTTAGGTTTTCTACCTCTCCATGTTTCATATGGAGATACTTTATATTTTTTAGATGGAAGTCTGTTTATTATATGGCATGCTGTAAGCAGTGCCTCACCCCACAGACTTAGTGGCAACTTTGCTTTTATTAGCATTGAGTTGACCATTTCTACTAATGTTCTATTCTTCCTTTCAGCTATTCCGTTTTGTTGAGGTGTGTATGGAGCTGTACATTGATGTACCAGTCCATGTTCTTCACAGAAGTAATCGAATTCATTTGAGAAGTATTCTCCTCCTCTATCGCTACGGAGAATTTTTATCTTCTTACTTAGTTGATTCTCTACTTCTGCTTTATATATCTTAAACATGTTCAATGCTTCATCTTTGCTCTTTAATAGATAAACATACACATATCTAGAGCAATCATCTATAAAGGTTATGAAGTACCGTTTACCTCCACGAGTAAGAATGCCGTTTAACTCACAGATATCACTGTGCACAAGATCCAAAATTTGAGACGATATTTCAGTACTTGGAAAAGATTTTTTCGTCATTTTGGATCGTATGCACACTTCACATTTATCAGTTTCATTATCTGTGTATGAGATTAAACCATTCTTAGCCATGAACTTCAAAGTACTATACCCTATATGGGCTAGTCTATCATGCCACAGTCCAGCAGATTCAACCATATACGCAGAAGTGCTACTTTCATTCAGAGAAAACTTAACCATCCCGTTATAAGCATATTCCTTTCCAACAAAATTCTCATTCTTGGATAGAATAAGTTTTCCTGACTCGTATACCACCCTTATACCTGGTTTTCCCAGAAGATCCCCAAAAACTAAGTTTCGCCTCATGTCTAGGACGTGCAGTACATTAGTCAGAATCACTTTCTTTCCAGAAGTGAATATCAGTTCGACAATTCCTTTGCCGACGACCTTCGATCGGACTTCATTACCCATTTGGACTTCTTGACCATCGCTCAATTCCTCATAGGTTTTGAAGGCTGATTTGTCGTAGCACACATGTACTGTAGCGGCAGTATCATACCACCAGCCTGAAACTTTGCCTTGGATGGTATTCACTTCAGTGATCATAGCCACGATATCACCTTCTTCTACTGCACTTGCCTCTTTTTTAGATTTGCGATATCGGCATACTCGAGCATAGTGCCCAGTTTTTCCACAGACATGATATGGGCCTTTGAACTTTCCGTTCTTCTTTTGGGCGTTTTTCTTGAATTTCCCTTTATTGGGTTTTAGGGAATCGTCCTTCTCAGGATTCTTGTTATTGGTGTTTTCTACTGCATGTACCTTGGACGAGGCATTCCCGTTATCATTCTTTTTATCGCGGTTAGGGGATTCTTCCTCAATCCTTAGGTGTTTCTGGATTTGATCCAGTGTGTAGTCCTCGGTTTTATGCAGCAACTTCTTTCTATAGTCTTTCCACATCGGTGGCAATTTAGCGATTATAGCCCCGACTTGGAATGATTCAGGAAGATCGATTTTGATCGCTTTGATTTTGTTTACTATTAGCTGCAGTTCTTGGATTTGAGGCAGCAGCGGTTTATTATCTACCATGCTGAAGTCAAAATACCTGGCGATGAGAAATTTGTTGGTCCCTTCTTCTTCAGCCTTGTACTTGAATTCCAGTGCGGCCCAGATCTCCTTTGCTGATGATGTCTGTTGGTACAGATCATACAGGCGGTCGGAGAGTGCGTTCAGAATGTGTCCACGACACAAGAGTTCGTCTTCGGATCTTTTAGCGCGGGTAGCCACCTACTCAGGTGTGTCTTTATCGGTTGCTTCAGGCAGTGCTTGCAGATTTGGATCTAGCATGTAGTAGATCTTCAGCGCCGTCAGTAGAAATTTCAGCTTGTCTTGCTATCTTGTAAAATTGGTTCCATCGAACTGATCAAGACGTATCAAGTCCTGATTCATCAACTTAATAGATGAAACGCTATCGGCTTCCATTTTAGGAAATAACGCTTTAAGATTGTTGGGAAATTTATACAGATTAATGTAGTTTCTGTATAATATGGAAACCGAAAATAATATGGACAGGCTGAAGCACGTCTGAAAACGCTGTCCTTAAAGCGTTATTTGCCCCAACTCAAGTAAATTGAGTATGCTAATAGGTTACAGGCAAATTGCTTTTAGGATACGACGAGCCTGATGTAGGTCTGCGTTCAGCAAATACGAAGGCCCACCAAATGGAACTCAATTTCACTATTTCTGGTAGTATTACAATATAAAGGAAAATCCCAAAAGAAGAAAAGAATAAAATAGAAAAGTGGTTTAGAATTCTGTTCAATTAGGTTCTAATCTTCAGCCGCTGGTTCGGTTGAACCATCCTAGACCACACCGCTGGTCTATCCTTCAAGCTAAGGTTGACACCTTGTTGTGTTGCTGGATAATACTTAGAATGTATGAGTGGAGAGGCTGTTTTTCTAGAATTCGTATGGAGTTGCTGGAATGAGTTGAGATTGTTTTGAAACCCATCCAGGCCCTCCTTTTATAGGCTATGGTGGCCGGGGGTTATGGTCCAGGGAAATAAATCCCATGATCATTTTCTAGCTGTTGAGAAAAATAGCCGTTTTATGGCTGTTTTCTGACTCTTGTGCATGAGCCGTTAAGCTGCTGCATGCTGACTGTTGTGAGACAGCAGCTAGCCGTTTTATACCTGTTGGGGCTAGCCATGCAGCAGTTTCAGCTGGACCTTGCACTTATTGCACAGCTGTTACAGATTTTCTACAACAGCTCTTTTTCCAGCCCTCTATATATTCTGAGGGACTCTCATTCAGTCCTTTAGTTTTTCATCCAACCAACCATCTGCCTTAGCCACTAGTCGCACCGCGACTCGCACACGTGCGAAGTGCAAAGTGCGCCACTAGCGCCTCTACAGCCACACTGCCTCACATGCCCATGCCCTCGCACCGAGCCCGTAACCGAGCGTGAGCACGTGCGCGTGCGCGGTGTTCCAGTGCACTAGAACACGCAAGTCCCATGGTCCACGGACTAGGTAGGAAAATATTATGGTACTCCACTATTATCATTTAAACCACTTTTCTTTCTCTTCTCTTTCCCATGTAGGACTATTCCCAAAGCCCCAAAAGTTTTTTCAAAAGTAACTTTTCATATATTTTATTATTAAAATATTTTTTATTAAAATCAATATTTTACAACAATTTGTGGGCCTCACACTGATGCATGCGTTTTATCCATGCCTTTCATTCATTTTGTTTGGATCATTTTCAGGGATGAGTCTAAAAATAAGTTAAATCCAAAATTTCTACAACCCTCCAGAGGTTTTCAATAGTAAACATTCAATTCTCACTTATTTCTATGGTGTAGCCCATATGAGCTTTGTATCTATTTCATCTCTCTGCTCATGCTCTTAAATGATATGAAAAAAATGAATATAAGACATGGATATAAAACATATATCATGATGGGCCCCACATATGTTTTGTCCACATTTCCAAACTAAACACGCCTTGAAAAGATTGAGGTAATATGCAGCCTGAGTACCATAAGCTAATGAGTGAATGGTGCTTTACGTATGTGCATGTGACATAGACTCGGCCAAAAAGTAAGACTCATTGCCAAGATTTTCTTTCATGGAAATCGGGAAATCCACACATCAAGTGGGCTACCCTTGAAATCAACAGATGGATGTAGATCAACCAATAATGATGAATGGTCCTGATTTTTAAGCCAGGTGATCTCTATATTGGGATCCATCTCTTGCACGGCTCAGATGTCTTTCATACGTTAAACATTAGCTGAAAAACGGTGCGGTATGATAAATGCTGCACTCCATAAAGCAGCAAACCTGTACAGAAGGCTGCAGGTGCATACGCGGAAATCCATGCCTTGGATCTTTAAATATTGCGATGAATGCTCAGATTAGGGGTGTACATCGAGTCGAGCGGAATCGTGCTGGCCTTAGCTCGACTCGGCTAGGCCACTAGTTAACCTCAGCTCGGTCCTTGAGCCGGCCTGCTCAGCTCAAGCCAGTTCAAGACAAGTTTGACCCGAGTTCATCTATGCAACAATTCTAAGAACACTTAGATTGCACATTAAAAAACTCATTATATGTAAAACAGCAACAAAGGTTTTTCAAGTATTTTATCAAACACCTTCTAAGTAACATAAAAATAAAGAAAAAAAATGATATTTATTTCATATACATATATTCTATGCCACCGGCCACACTTCGTTGAGTCATTTCATCAAACATTTGATGAGCAACATCAATATCAAAGTAACCGAGTCACCAAGCTAGGTCAATCCGAGTTCAATTAGAGCTGGGTTTGATTCGAGTCGAGTTGGGGCCAGCTCGAACTCATTTTCGAGCTCATAAAAATTAGCTCGACTCGGCTCAAACTTAACTTCGAACCAAGTCGAATCAAGCTTTATTGAGTCGAGTAGAACAAGCTAACCGAGCTAGCTTGATTTGTGTACACCTTTAGTTGAGATGTTGTTTTTGGATGCACATGGTTGTCCATGTTCACGTCTTGTGTTTAGATGACACTTGCAGTACCACAGGAGCAGATGTGGAAGTGATAAGCTATTGCACACGTGCCTAAAGCTATACACGAGTAGAGCTTGGCCAGCTCAGCTTAATCCTCGAGTCTGACTTGGCATCTCGGCCAACTCGATCAACAACTTAGGTTAACTTAAGCCAAGTTCGAGCTAAGCTTGAGCTTAATCTTTTGAGCCGAGTTCGAGTACAAGCATACTAGTTGAGTTGGAGTTTAGGTTTTATAAGTTTATATATATATATATATATATATATATATATATATATATATATATATATATATATATATATATATATATATATATATAAGGAAAAGGTATTATACGCTTGAACGTATTATACCTTCCATAAGGTCGAGTGCTGGCGGCACATTATTGGTCAGATGGTAAAAGTTTTAAACAACGGGGAGATTTTATAGGAAACCAAAAAAACACAGCGTGGATTAGATACTAAAATAGCTAGAAATGTTATTGAAGTGACGTCACGAAGTTCCGTGGCCCCATCATGATGTATGTTTTATATCCACACCTTTCATCTACCTGGCGAGATCATTTTAGGACAATATACAAAGAATGAGTTAAATCCAAAGCTCTAGTGAACCTAACATAGAAAACAGTGGAGATAGGGAGGCCTACCATTGAAAACTTCTAAAGGCCACGAAAGTTTTAGATCAAGCTAATATTTGTGTTTTCTCTTATTTCATGTCTTTTTTAACTTTTGAGCAGGTTGGATTTCAAATAAACATTATGGTGGGCCTTGGGATTGTTTCAATGGTGGGAATCACTCTCCCCACTGTTTCTGTGGTGGATCCACTACAGATTTTTATCTGCCTCGTTCTTTGACTCGTGCCCTAAAAATGATATTTCAAAATAGATGGACCGTGTGGATACAACACATACATCATAGTGGGGCTCACAGAACTTGGTGGCGTAGCTTCAGTAGCCGACTCGCTACTTAATTGTGCATACATCTACTTCCAGATTAAAAAGGGAAGCAGATTGGCTGGTTAGCAAGTTTTTTTTGTATAATCTTGAGGTAAGTGTTATATATATCCAAACCGTCCATCTATAATCTTCAGTAGCAGATTGGCTCGTTTTAAGGCTTTGGACGAAAAATAAGACAGATCTAACTATCAATTGGACCACACTGCAAAAAGCAGTGTGAGATTGAACGTCTACCATTGAAACTCTTTTTTGGGTCACAAAAGTTTTGGATCAGCATGAAAAAAAAAAATTTCCCTTCATTCAGGTCCTTTTGAACTTATGAACAAATTGGATGGAAAATCTCCGCTGCTATTTGTGTTGTGCGTCCAGATGATCTTTGGATATGATTCATTTTTTGAATAATGCTCTAAAATGATCTCTAAAAATAGATGAATCATGTAGATATAATAAATACATCAGTGTGGGCCATGTAACTTTGATCTCCTTTAAACCATCCGTACAACTCGGAGATGGAGGAGCGTCAATGCTCGTCTCACACGACATGCACCTACGGACGCGGATTTCCTACGAAAGCCTTTCACAGGAAGTTCCTGCACAAGGATTCTAAGTGGGGCCCACTACACTATTCGTGAAAAATCCAACCCCGTCCATCCATTTTTCAGTCACATTATAGGATACTTTACTGAAAATAAAGTGGATCCAAAATTAAAATGGTCCAGGCAAGAGGAAACATTGGGGATTTTGTGACCACCGTTGAAATATTTATATGGCCACGAAAGGTTTGTATCGGTCTAATTTTTTAGTTTTTTCAATTCATCCCACTAAAAATGACCTAATAAACGATTTGTATGGCATATAAACATTAGGGTGGAGCCTAAGAAGGTTTCAACGGTAGGAATTCCTTTTCCCATTGTTTCATCTTATATGGCCCAGTTGAGTTTTGGATCTTCCTAATTTTTTGTCGCATTTCCTAAAATGTGATTGAAAAATGGATGGACGGGTTGGATTTCTCACAAACAGCGTTGTGGGCCCCACCCAGAATCCTTGCGCAAGAACTTCCTGCGAAAGCCTGTCGCAGGAAATCCGCTTCCGCGTCCTACCACCTCTCGGACGGATTACCGTCCGGGCAGGGTTCTGTGGGGTCCAACGTGATGTAAGTGTTTTATATCCACGCCGTTTAACAATTTTCTCATATCATTTTAATATATGAACCAAAAAATGAGGCAGGTCCAAGGCTTAAGTGGACCACAAGGTGGGGATTGAACGTCCACCATTAAAAACTTCTTACGATCTAGAGAAGTTTGGTATCAAGCTGAAATTTGTGTTTTCACTTCATCCACGTCTACATAACCTTATAAATAGGTTGGATGGTAAAAATTCAATAATAACGTATTTTTCCCTGCATAACCATTACAGTGCGTCGTAGGAGTTTGTAACGATAGAAATTCAATAACAATTGATTTCCCATGGTGTGGTCCATCTGAGATTTAGATATAATTTATTTTTGTTGTAAATCCCTTAAATTACATTTCAAAATAAATAGACGGCATGGATAGAAAATATACATCATGGTGGGGTCCACATAACACCAATTTTGTTTCTCCAAATTTCTTATAAAATCCATGTCGTGTTTCTTCAGTTTCCTAAAAAATCTGTCTTGTTTCTTCAGTTTCCTATAAAATCTCTCTGTTGTTTAAAACTTTTACCATCTGACCAATAATATGCCGCCAGCACTCGACCTTATGGAAGGTATAATACGATCGATCGTATAGTACCTTTTCCCATATATATATATATATATATATATATATATATATATATATATATATATATATATATATATAATCTATTTAAATATATGAATATATACAAAATATTTATTCTAAGTCAAGCCCATTTGAGTTGAATTAATTCGAATCAAGTTAAGTTCGAGTCAAGTTCAGTCTAACTCGAACTTGACTTAAAAATATTTTGAGTTTAAAAAATCAGTTCAACTCAGCTCAAACTCAGCTTCAAGCCGAGTTGAGTCAAGCTTTTCCAAATAGTGTCAAGTAAACCGAGCTAACTCAGTTCGTGTACACTACGTTAGTAAGTCCTAAAAGATAATCATTCTCTCTTCTGGAATCTATGCCGTTACGTTGCGCGTTTGCCGTGTATTGACAGCTGCATTTCATGTCCAAGGTGAGTACCATCATATTCAATTTCCTTGGACAGCCCTATCCAATGGACACTAATGTCATCCAGAGCACGGTGTCATGGACATCCATGTTTGAAGTATATCCTTCCATGCATCGAAAACGTGACTCCCTTCCCGTCAGCGCTCACATGGGACCGCAACTGAAGCATGTGGGTCCCACGACTTTTCTCAGAACCGTTGGAACGTCTATTTTGGCAGTCCGCAGGATCATCAAACTAACCCAAATGGCCAGGCTACGTGTACAGTACGCAAGGAAGATACGAGAATGACAGCCTACAACCAATTTTTGTACTCGGCCACACTCATTTTTGGTATACATGCATACATATATGACCATCAGGACCGTTCAAATCTCCGGATAAAATATGATAGAGCTCAATACTTGTCGAATGGCCCTAACCATCCAATTGATGAGGACCATGATTTATCCGGTCAGGATTAACGTTCTTGCTTGCCACGTGTATGGTGGATATGTGAACTTCACACTGCAATTTATTTCATGAATAACGGGCCATGCTCATGGTTGCAGACCGACACGTGGAAAGTCCGACACATGCGACGATTCCCACCATTTCATCACAGCCTGCAGCATTTATTGTTTATGAAAACCCAAGTCCAATAAACAATTTGAACCATACGCATGCTGCGACAAGCAGAGATTGCAAATCTTTTTTAATAATCACTTTGATCTGACATTGTCTAGCCATTCAATCTATTACTTAGAAAATGGATGGCTATTATAAAAAATGCTAACTTTTGAATGGCTGAGATCATGTGATATGTGATGATGATTGCATCGTGGCCCCTGAAATCCCAACCAAACATAATGACCGTTCACATAGATTGATGGGCCTGCCCTGTGCAGTTAGATGCACTAAAACTGCCCAGGTGCTTACGCAGGAAGTTCCCGCGCCGGGAATTAGTTGGGCTCACTGTGATTTTTTAAGAAATCCAATCCGTTCGTCCATTCTGTCCGTTCTTTTTATTACGTGAGTCAAAAATGAAGCTGGATTCAATACTTAAGTGAGTTGTAATGAAGGAAAATATGGTTACCGAAATTCTCCTAGAGTCTACTAGGGGTGTACATTGAGTGGAACCATGTCTCGGCTTAGCCTCTAGCTTACCTCAATTCGAACTTAGCTCGGTTTGGTCCTTGAGCTTGATTGGCCAGCTTGACTCGGTTCGACCAACAACTCAGGCCAATTTGAGCTGAGTTTGATTCAAGATAGAGCTGAGTTCGTCTGTACAACATTTTCACAAAGACCTAAACTTCACGTTCAAAATCCTAATATTGTTTTTTACTAGTTTGAAATGTTTTTTTTAGAAAAAATGAATTTACTAATTGTTTTCTTCTTTTTTTTATCATAGCTTCAACACAACAATAGAGTCTGCACAGACTAACATACATCTAATCCATACACACACACACACACACACACAATGCACTAAAGTCTGGTACATAAAAGGTCTATGCAAACTTATGGTCAGGCAAGATCAGTGGGGCAATGAGCGACCACACGTACAGCCCTACAGTGACCCACTCTGTATAGATCCGGACCCACACTGAAGTCTAACCAACGTCGATCAGCTCCGAGCTACCTGAATTCAAGCTGCTCTACATCGTAAGAAGCATGGCTGAGTACATACCTTCCTTGCCACCAGCCACACTCGTTGAGTTATTTCATCAAACACCTGGTGAGCAACATCAATATCAAAGTAGGTTGAGTCATTTCATCAAACACTTGGTGAGCAACATCAATATCAAAGTAGGTTGAATCATTTCATCAAACACTTGGTGAGCAACATCAATATCAAAGTAGGTTGAATCATTTCATCAAACACTAGGTGAGCAACATCAATATCAAAGTAACCGAGTCATCGAACTAGTTTGATTCGAGCTAGGGCCAGCTCGAACTCGACTCGAACTCATTTTCGAGCTCAAAAAATCAGCTCAAACTCGGCTTCGAACGGAATCGAATCAAGCTTTTTCGAGTCAAGTCAAGCGAGCTAACCAAGCTAGCTCGGTTCGTCTACACCCCTAGAGTTGACAGTGATGCTTATGTATCATTCATACTGTTCACAACAACATCATTTCTACTGGGATTAACTGAAAACACAAATATTAGCATGATTTAAAACTTCTGTAGTTCTACAAATATTTCAATATGACGTTCATTTCTCACATTTCTGGCTCACTTGAGTATTGGATCGAACTTCATTTTGGCCTCGCGTCCTAAAATGAACTGACAAAACTGATGAACAAGGTGTATCTCTTATAAACATCACAATGGGCCCCCACCTAGAATCTCACCACAGGAATTTTCCAGGACAACCTTTTGCAGAAAATCCACGTCCATGCATCACACACCACTGATCTGGATGGTGTGGGTACGTGTAGTGTGGAGATGAGCGTTGTCACAAGCACCGAGTTGTACTAGAGGTTCAAAGGATATCAAAGTTACATGGCCCTAAAACTATGTTTTTATTATATCCAAACTATTCATACATTTTATTGAGATTATTTGAAAGCAAGACCCCAAAAGTGATTCATATCTAGAGCTTAACTAGACCGCGCCACAAATAGTACGGCCAACCATAAATTTATTTTCCATCCAATCTATTCACAAAGTCATAAAGACCTGAATGAAGAGGAAAAACAAATATAATATTAATTTAAAACTTCTATGACCCTCCAAAGGAGTTTCAATGATAGACTTTCAATCCCCACTGCTTTTTGCAATGGGTCCACTTGATCTTTGGATTTGTTTTATTTTCTGGATCAAGCATTGCGATGAGCTTGCCAAATGGAAAGACGGTTGGGATATAGCACATACTTCATAATGGGACACACAGTACTTGGTGATGTCAACACACTATTTAAGTCAGTGGTGTGTGGTACATCAATCAATCACTTCTGTTTTATCCACTGTTCATACTTTTTTAAAAACTCATTCTAAGGTACAATCCAAAAATAAGACAACTACCGAGCTCAAATAAATCATAAGGAAATAAAGAAACAATGAGGATCATAGGCCTATCATTGAAAATTTTGCAAGGACCGTATTCCTTCGGAGAGGGTCACGTGACTTTATTAATAGGTAAGATGGAATGTTCAATTCCCACTATTTCCTTAATATGGTCCACTTGAACTCTGAATTTGCCTCATGTTTTTATTTATATCCTAAAGTAAGAACACATTAATATCCTAAAATAAGCAGACAAAATGGATGAATCGCATGAATAAAACAAATACATCATTGTGGACCCCAAAGAGCTCTGACATCATCTATCTAGCTGGTGGTGGGTCACTAGCTAATGTTGCTTAAAATTCATATTGATTTTCTACCAATGCATAGGTGTTAATGTGTATGAGTACACGCAAAACCCAAACTTTCTACGTCAATAATCATTGTGGTCAGGCCTCTCCTGAAATGCCAAGCTAATTGGACCTTCATATGGACTGTAATTAATTATAAAATTATAGGCTGTAAATTGAAAAGATGTCGACACCACTTTTCGTGTTGACAGGTGATAAGTAGAAAATTTTCATTTTTAATTGTACCTAAACCATACCTAAAATGGTTGACTGACATATTTCTTAATATATCATTGAGAATTTTTCCATGGCATACTTCAGAAATTATAATTTTATAAAAAAACGTACCTGAGCATTTTAAAATTAACGGAAATACTTTTTAAAGGGTGAAATGACCAAAATAATCTCATTCACTTTTTCTTTTAAAGAGTGGAATTCAGGATTGTGGGGTTCATGTGTTGTTTGTTTAACATCAAAGCCTTTCAACAATTATTATACCCCATCTTGATAATTAGATTGTTAGGCCATGGCCACAGCACCCAATTAGAAATGCTTGTGATTGGAATAACTAAAATCCTAGTCATGTGGTAAATGAAATCTGTCTGAATTGGAATCCTATTGCAATCTAAAATTTGCATGCATTAAGTATTTTAGTCTTAATAGTCTAAATTAATATATGACATTTGTCATAATAAATGTAAAATTATATATATTGGCTAAAAATAAAGAAATTTTGAACCTTATATAAGCTACAAAGTAGGCCCACCGTCAAAAAAATCCAATCATTTTTAGCATTTGCATCTAATTCATAGGCTTAAGAGGATTTCAATTTGTATGATTTTGCTACCTTCCATTTGACATTGATTTTAATTACTATTATTTATCATTAACCAAATAATCATCCATTTATTTTACCTTAGTTTTGTCCGTATGCACGAGAGTCAATCATAAGTAAATGTATAGTTTTTCAAGAGTTATGTAACATATTCAAGATCTACAGAGGTATCTAAAGAGAATTTTGTGGTAATACAACTTGTGTCTATTATGGGATGCCATGTCATCCATAAGGTAAAAAAGGCCAAGTAAAATGTGATCAAGTCAATAAGCAAGCCTGGAGTTGTTATCAGGAGAGGTGGCAAGCTTATAGGTAAGTCTCCATGAGGTCAATAGTTTTAAAATGATTATAGTAATTGTGAGAACATGAAAAGCTTTTATATGGCTAATTTAATATTATAAATAACAAAAAAATTCAATAGAAGAGGCATCTTATACCAACCAAATCAAATCAAATTTATTTTTCAATTACTTTGTGATCATTATTATTATCGGTTGTTTACATTCCTTATTGTAATCTGTAATAGTAATTAGGTAGTTGTCAACTTTAGTTGTAATTCAGGTATATGCTCATTCATTGGATTTAATTCAAATATCAAGTTATTTATCCATTCAAAAAGACATTATGTAGTTGTTCTTCGAGATTGATTGTAAGAATTTTTTATTTTTTGTAATTTATGTTAAAAAAGTTAAAAAAATTCTTTTATACAGAAGACAAATGTGCAATTCAAAAGACAAACTCCACCTAATTATCTCAAAACAACGTTATGCAAGTGGCTGAATAGGTGATTGATTTTATTCAATTTCAGTCACATATGATCAATTCCGATAGATCTACCTATCCTTGTGTTTGGGCTCTTAGTCGTTTGGTCTGAATTGAGCTGCACATTCAATTTAGCACCCCCCACGAACTAAATGACTGCAATTGAAACTGACAGGCAACACCATTTACCACCCATTACAACCTTTTACAATCAACCAAAGGCCATACCACTCACATGAGCCCCACTTGATCTTGATCAGCATGATTTTTAGTTTGTTTAATCATCATGATTTGGTGTAAAAGCTGAAATACTACAGAAGCTATGTGGCCCACAATACACATTTACGGGAAAGAAAAGTGGATGAGAGCAATTCAGTCATTTCATCTCTGAAAGTCACTCTCCCATGCTTTTACAAAAATTCAGGCACTTTTTGGTAAATTCTGCAGTAAAAATACCAATATTATTAATATTTTTTAAATGATCGCAACCATCTATAGTATGGGTCTGCTGTGGGGTCCTATAATAAATGGTTTGACCTTTTAACCATAGCACGGTGGTCCACGCGATGTATGTTGCTTATGAAGAATGATTGCGCGCAGCCTCTGTATGCTATCTTTATCTACAAGCTTTTCTTTCCTAAGCATGTAGAATGAAAAACTAGAACACTTACAAATTACTCAAAACTTGTACACGTGTATCATGCAAATAATTCAAATTAGCTGTCCAAAACTATAGGTACCAGTTTAAATGAAACGTGAATTGAATTATAGCTTATGACCAAACTGGAGTATATTTATTGGATGGTTAAAAATGAAAACAAAATCCAACGGTCATATTTCAACAAACAAGTGTCCACAAATCAGATAAAAAGACTGTTCAACCAATCTCATTTTTGACTAATAATACAGAAAGTGGGTCCCTTTAACTTGAGTAAATGTGTCAAGCGTACCACATGCCACCTACCTCCAGCCCTAAAATGTACAAACCATTTATTCATTTGGTGAAATTATTTTAGCATGTGAGTTCAAAAATGATTTATATTGAAAGTTTAAGCGAACCATACCATAAATATCAGTGGATACAATAATTTCTACCAGTTTAACTGAACCATACCATAAATATCAGTGGATACAATAATTTCCACCGTTAAAACATTCATAGGGCCCACCATAATATTTATTTTCCATCTAATCTATTTATAAGAACACATAAACTCGATTGAAGAGAAAATCAAATATCACATTATTCCAAAACTTTCATGACCCCGCTAAGATTTCAATGGTGGATGTTCAATCCCCTACTATTACTGCTGCATTCTATAGTGTGGTCCACTTTGATCTTTGGATTTGTCTAGGTTTTGGGCTTGAGCCTTACAGAATCTCAGTTAATGGACGTACCGGTTAGATATAAGACATACCTCATACTGGGCCCACATAACTCAGTGAAGTCAACACACCAACACTTGCTAACTTCTGAAAAAGGTAAGCAGACTCAATTTGACGGTACATACGGTGAATACAAGCATTGACGCTCTCCAGCTGGTTGTATCAACAGTTAAAAGGAGATTAAATTACTTAAATGGGCCCCACAATATGTATTTATTATATTATGTTATTCATCCATTTGGTGAGATCATTTTATAGCATGAACTCAAAAAATAAATCATATTGAAAGCTTAGGTAGTGCACATCACAAATAGCAGTGGGATGATGATTCTCATTGTTAAAATATTAGTAGGGTTTACTCTAATATTTATTTTTCATTTAATTTGTTCATGAGGTTACAAATAAGGGTGCACATGAAATCAGTAGAATCGAAAACTTGATGAGAATCAATCAAATCGTACCATTTGATTTGGTTTTGAAGTGAACTGTTTCAAAAATAAAAGAACCACTTTATTCGATTATTGGTGGTTTGAAATTCTGTAGGACTGAACTGAACAGTGAACCAGACCATATAACTAAACTTGAAACTAGAACCCTTAATAAATATTTAAATTTTATTTTTAAAAACATAAAAAATTAAACCATTTACAAAATGAATCACAACACAAATAGGCATTGGTAACAAAATCATTTTAGGAAAACAAAATGCCATAAAAACAAATCAAGACAAATTACTCTTTATGAAATTTTTTTAATAAAGAAGCTTAGGTAAATTATTTTTTAAAAAATAAAACATGTAATTAGATTGGATTATAAAAACAAACTATATAATTAGGTTAGATCATAAAAGCCCAAAACCATAGAATGATTTCACCCTAAAATCTGACCAAAATGATCTGCCCACAACCTTAGTTACAAAGACACGGACACCATATTGATCCAAAACTTCCATTAACTTAAAAAGATTTTAATGGTAAAAGTTAAATCCTTATTGCTTACTGCTTTTGGGAGTGTGGTCCACTTGAACTTTGGATGTCTTATTTTTCAAAATGGATTGGATACTCCCTCTGCCACCAGCCAATGGCTAGTGGTTGGTGCTCTGTGGACCCCACCATGATGTATGTGTTTCAGCCATGCCATTCATCTATTTTTCTAGATCATTTCATTGCATGAGAGAAAAAATGAGGTATATCCTAATCTCAAGTGGAACACATTACAAGAAATAATGTTAAATGAATTTTGACCATTAAAAACTTCTTGATAGCTATAAAAGTTTTGGATCAAGCTGATCTTTGTTTTTCCCCTTCATCTAGGTTTGTATTACGTAATCAACATATTGGATGCCAAAAAAATAGTACAGTGAGCCTTAAGAAGATTTTAATAATAGATATCCCATCATTATTGATTTCGGATGGTGTGATCCACTTTAGATTTATATGTTTATCATATTTTGCATGAAGCCCTAAAATAATCCATAGGAATGGATGAAACACATATGTTACGATGAGCTTACAAAACACTGACCACCAACCATGAGGCTAGTGCCAAGGGAAGTAGCCAATCCGTTCCCCTTATTTTTTTGGAAAAGGATTGGCTACTCCCCGCCACCTGTCTCGTTCGTGGTGGTCGGTGCTCGGTGGGACCTATCATGATGTATGTATTTCATCCATTCCATTAGGGCTTGATCCTAAAACTGAGAGGGATATAAATCTCAGGTGGACCACGCAACATGAAAACAATAGTGATTGGATATCAACTATTCAAATCCTCTTAAGGCCCACTGTAGTGTTTATTTGACATCCAATCTGTTGATTACATCATACACATACAGGCTTAGATGAAGGGAAAAAATAAAAAATAACTTGATCCAAAACTTTTATTACCCTCAAAAATTTTTTAATGGTCAAACACTTATTCAACATTGTTTCCTGTAATGTGGTCCATTTAAGATTGAGATATACCTCAATTTATGTCTCATACCATAAATTGATCTATAAAAGTAGATAGACAGCATGGATGAAACACACACATCATGGTGGTGCTCACAAATGGTTGACCACCGGCGATTAGCGGGTGTCAGGCGGAGTAGCCCATCGTTTTCATTTTTTTTGGCTTGAAAATGTAAACGGATTGGCTACTCCTAAGCCATCGGCTAATAGCTTGTGTTCAGTGGCATGTGGTTTTTAGATCATATTAAACCAAAAATGACTTATATCTCAATTTTAAGTGGATCACATTATATGAAACGGTGTTTAATGAATTTTAACTATTAAAATTTTTTTGAGGGCTATAAAAGCTACGGATCAAGCTGATATTTGTTTTTACCTTTCACTTGGGCCTGTATGACCTGATCAACAGATTGGATGTCAAATAAATAGTACAACGGGCTTTAAGAGGAAACACGTACATCATGGTGGGGTCCACATAGCACCGACTATCAGCCACGGGGCTGGTGGCAGGAGGAGCAGCCAATCCGTTCCCGAGAAATGGACCCCATGATGGCACCTACAGAACTTGATGACGTCGACACACCAGCCAATCCGCTTCCCAATCCGACAGCACCCAACGTCAAAAATCAATGAAACAGGAACGGGAAGAACCAATATAAAGTGAAGTAGCTTGACTTTCATCTCAGCCTATCACGATAGTGCGACCCATTAATTGGACGGTTGGATATTCTGCGGCGGAAAGTTCGCATACATACGATGAATAGAGATCTTTCTCCCAAAATTAGAAAAATGGGTTTCTACCAACAAAACAACCGCTGCAGCTCTGAAAAGAACGGGAAATGAAGAGAAACAGGAAGAGGAGGAGAACGAAAGAAGAAAACACAATCAGGATGAGGGAGAGAGAGGAGCTTCTGCAATAACACTCTCTCCCTCTCTCTCTATATCTCTTTCTCCTTCTCTCTCCAACGACCTTAAAAAAACTCTCTCTCTCTCAAAAACACCATCCATTTTGGCGAAAAGATGGGACTCTGTGCTTCCACCAGAAAGGTGAGTGGCTCCGCCAGCCAAAACAAGAACAACCACAACAGCACCCACAATAAAAAAGAAAGCAAGCATTCCACCAAACCTACACGACAACAACAAAAGGAAAGCCAGAAGAACCCTTCCGAACACCTCCACCAGCACCAGAAGGAGAAGGACCATTCGAGGCGGCCTGGCGGCACCGTTCCCTGCGGCAAACGGACGGATTTCGGCTACGCCAAGGATTTCGACAACAAGTACACCATTGGGAAGCTGCTCGGCCACGGGCAGTTCGGGTACACGTTCGTTGCCACCAGTAAGGAGAATGGCGACCGTGTCGCCGTCAAACGGATTGACAAGAATAAGGTACCCTTTTCTCTTTTTCTTCTTTTTTTGGTCTTTTTAACGAATTGGGTTTCACAATTTGAGAGAATTGTGGCGAGCATTTTCTGAATTATGTGGAAATTTTATTTTTTATTTTTTATCTCTTTCTATGGGTTGGATCTGGGTTAGATTTCTGTTTTTGGTTGTCGGGTTTTAATTGGAATGATTCGAATTTTAGGAGAATTAAGTATTTTACGAATTGGATCTTGGTGTTTTTTTTTTTTTTTTTTTTTGCAATTCAGATGTACCATGATAACCTTTTAGGAATTGGAGTGAAATTCGTGTTTTTTTTTTTTTTTTGCAAATCAGATGTACCATGATAACCTTTTAGGAATTGGAGGGAAATTCGTCTGTTTATTTATTTGTTTGTTTTATTTCGATGCGTTGGATCACACTAGGTGGTGGTGGTTTGTTTTTTCAGGTTTCGTCAAATAACTTTGATTTTGAAAAACCACGTGGATAGAATTTGAATGGCTTGGGATTTGATTGTTTCAATGGCCAGCATCAGCAACTGAATTGAGATCATTTTGTGATACCTTTTCTCTGTTTTCTTAGATTCTGATTGGTATGGTTCTGAATTCCTATCGGGTGATTTATCAGTGTTTGTCTCATTGGATCATCTCCTTTGTTGGATTTTAGAATTCGTAGGCTTTTCCGCTGGTGGATCACACACCATTTCTTTCTTCTTCTTTTCTCTTCTGTTTTATTTTTATTTTTATTTTTTATTTTTTATTTTTATTTTTTTTCCCCCAATCACCTGTAGGGATGTCGATCATTTCATTGTCTGCCAGAATTTTAAGGGCTCAAAAATCTGTTTAATGGGTTGTTGTATTAGTTGTTCAAATGTAATTTGTTTTTGTTTTTTTTTTCTTTTTCTTTTTCAAAGAGGAATTATGCCATAGATGGGCCACATCTTTGCACAGTATCAACGGGTTTTCAGTTGTGACAACTGGGTGTCATGTTTTAGTAATCCAGACCATTGGAGTTTTTTGTCCCACCATGGATGGGCTATGCCTCAAAAGCATCCTCAATGGGCAATTTGTCAACCTTTCAATTTCTGGCCTAAAGATTGATGGCTGAGAAGAAAAGCATAACAATGATCCACATTCAACTGAAAAAGTCCTAATATTGGTTGGTGGGAACTTCTAATCTAGGAGAATTTGGACCAATTCATGGACCCCACTTGTCAAAATCAAGAACCTGTGTATTCTGTCAAAGATGATGATTACTCTATGAAGAATTGGTCTTTGGTTTGATGAGGCAATTCTTATGTATTTCCATTAAACCTTTCGTGCAATATGGCCATAGTTTTCGCTTGTTAATAGTGGACAAAATATGTGATGTCATTTCCTCCTACAGTCAAATTGGATGATTTTTAAAGCAAATGCTGAAAGTATTTTCATAAGAATTTGAAAATTCTTATTGGAATACTTGATGGTAATTCAAGATAGAGACTTGGTTCAACACAAACTCCCTGCAGTCAGAATTGAATGGTACCTGCAAGGATTTTTTATGATGTAATGCTGAAATTGTTGCATTCTCAATTGGGATTCAGCTTTTAAATGCATTTATAAATGAGAGGACTATGCTTTCTGTTTGTTAATTTAGTTTTTAGTAAAGTTTAAAATATCAGTGCTAGAGGCGAGCTCCAAGACCAAAATCCAAAATGTCTTGGATATTGCTGTAATGCACAATGCAAATTGCATGTTGACAACATGTATCATGTGTTGATGTACAGTTTTTCATAAGAATTTGAAAATTGTTATTGGAATACTTGATGGTAATTCAAGATAGAGACTTGGTTCAACACAAACTAATGCGGGGGCATTTTCACACCGGACTCGAGTGGGATGGCTTGTGGGATGCAGGGGCACACTTGGGGTGGGCGGAGGCCTGTAGAACCCATGGATTTGGGGCCCATGATGAGGGTTTGGCCGAGAACCTAACCCATGGATTTGGGGTCTGGGCTATGAGATAAATGGATTAATTCGCCATGCTTTATCAATTCAAGCTTTTAGAGCAAGTGGTTGAGTGTCCTTCATCACAAACTCCCTGTAGGCAGAATTGAATGGTACCTGCAAGGATTTTTATTATGTAATGCTGAAATTGTTGCATTCTCAATCGGGATTCAGCTTTTAAATGCATTTATAAATGAAAGGACTATGCTTTCTGTTTGTTAATTTAGTTTTTAGTAAAGGTTAAAATATCAGTGCCAGAGACGAGCTCCAAGACCAAAATCCAAAATGTATTGGATATTGCTGTAATACACAATGCAAATTGCATGTTGACAGCACGTATCATATGTGTTGATGTACAGTTTGATGGATTTTAGTGCTTTATCAGCAATAAATATGAAATTATATTCTATTGCTAAGAAAGAAAACTGATAAGCATCGGGCTATACAAATCTGTATTGGATGATATTTTAGACTAGTTTCTTGTCTACAACCTAAGGAACCATTTCGCATACACGAGACATTAACCCATATCAATTCATTTCAGTGGCTGATAAATCCAATGTGGGTTCGGGCCAGACAGGGATCTACGCCATTTTTCTTTTCAGTGTTTGCCAGAAGACACCCAGAAAATGAATTTTATTTCAGTATTCTGGAACAAAATGTATCTCATTCATGGGTATCTTACAGCAAAACCATGGAAGGATAAAATGGCACAAAGTACTGTACCCATATTATCAGCAGCTATTGACACTGAAAACTACCGTGTAAACACATGTTCAGGTCTGCACGTCTGGCACACCTGAACACTGCTCATGTAAAAACTTTTCTTTTTAATATGTATTACCATCTTTTATTTCAGGACCCTCTTTTACATGTAATAATTGATTTTTAGATTTATCATCATCATCATCATATGGATGCTTTTACATATAAGTAATTAAAATATACTATTAAACTATAATCATAGCATCATAATTATCATCATTTGTCCTAGCTACTTGGGGAAGGATAACTTCCCAAGATTGCTTGGCAGAAATTCAGCAACTGACCATCTACCTGACATCAACCCCCCTCTACCTAGTCTGGGACTGGCTGGTGCATTGCCACCAGATGGAGATGAACTATTAAACTATAATATTTTATCATTTAAATATTTTGGATAGGCATATTGACAAATCTGTTTTTCAAAAGTCCTAGATTTTGACACCAAGTATCCACGACATACACAAAGACGTCTCCATGCCATGTTACATAGACTGAGAGTAATTGAATTTGGCTAGAGATTCTGGTATACAAACAAGCCCTAAATATTGATTGAAGATTCAGAATTGAGGACTAAGCTTTGATTTCTGTTAGATTTGGGTAACATAAAAGTTTGTTAATATTCCTTCAAAACTCTTTAATAATCATGATCTTGTGGTTAAACAATTTTGATGGAGAATGATGCAAATTTAGCTATGTGACTGAGATCTAATATAAAATCAAAGTTATATAAAAGAAAATCACTAAGCTAAATGTGATGCACATGCAAACAATGTGAAGCCCAAGAGATGACGGGTATGATCTGAGGCTAAATCACAGTCATCAGCCCTTTGACCAACAAAACGCTTGGAAAATAGGGCCTAAGGAAGATAAAGATCTTCCAACTAGCATAGGAATAATCCGGGCTCAATAGGTGAAATTTTGGAATCCACGCATGAGTTGGGTCCGATAATAATGATAAAGGACTGAGGTTGCTTTTAGGATCAGGTAAAAAAATTAAAAAATAAAATCAAGAGAGGACAATGAAAGATAAAATCTTACCTTTTTTTATTTGAAGATTCAAAGGAATCTACCACCTACAAGCCATCAAGCATGAAGTGAAAGAAGAAGGATCTTAGGGATGAAGGATAGAGTGACTTCACATCCTTTAGGCTTCTATTCAAAGATGCAGCCTTCACAACGATGGAGGAAGATGAAAAGAAGAAACGATCTCTATGAGGCCTCCTCAGAAATTTCTCCAAATTTATAATTAGGGTTGGACGTCCTCTCTTGCTTTATTTTATAGCAAAAATTGGTTGAAATAACAATTCTACACTTTTAGTAACAAAAAGCAAAAATATCCATTATTTCTTAAAAAGTAAAAAGTCTAATCTATCCTCCCAAAAGTCTAATCACAAACTAAAATGTCCATATCATCAAGTAACATAAAAGAACTAATTGACAAAATGGTCCAACATAATCCAACCATCGGATGGCCCCATGATGGGACACAAGACGATCCAATGGATGAACAATCATGTAGACCACGATCAATATGATCCATGCCATCCATGCTGTTTTAATGCTTGTCGATGACCACTGGTGATCACCATTAGTCGCCTAGCCAAAGTGAAAATGCCAATGTAGCCCGTCGGCACCCACATCTTTGATATGTACGGAGTGGTGGTGTGATGTCCGAATCAAATTTCCAGCATTAGCAATAATTTTGGCAAAGAATTGAGGCAGACTTTCCTCTCCCATGATTTTGGAGATCCTGTTTCTTTCTTAAGACTGCATCATGCATTTACTCGTTAGATATAATTATTCTTATTTGAGGACTGAAGCTAATCAGGTGACTGTTGGACCTTCAAAGTTGAATGCAAGGTTCCATGGCTATTCTATTCTTAGTGGTTGCTTACATAGGTACATTAAGGCTGTCAAAGAGGCATTTATAGAATAGGTAATTGGTCATGGACAGGTTACCAAGGCATTTACAGGAAGAGGTCCTGTCGTGTATGTTTGTTTTGGATGACGTAGTTTTCATTGACGAGATGATGGAGGGGTAAACAGAAAGCTAGAACTATCGAGGGATTCTTTAGAACCTAGAGGTTTTTAACTTAGTTGGAGTAAAACATAGTATATGGAATGCAATTTTAGTAACAAAAGGAATGAAAACAAGAATTAGTTAAGAACTTAAATTTGCTGACCAAGAAGTACCCCAAAATGACAATTTCAATATCTTGTGCCGATAATTCATGTGAGCAGAGAGATTGAGAAGGATGTTGCTCATAGAAACAGAGCTGGGTCGATGAAGTGGAGATGCCTCTAGAGTTTTATGTGAAATTAAACTGAGGGGGACATTTTATAGGATAAGATATAAAGACCATTCATCCTTTGTGGGACTGAATGTTGGGCAGTCAAGGAACAACTTGGTCATGGGATGAGTGTAGCTGAAATGAGGATGTTGAGATGAATGAGTGGTAAGACAAGGATAGAACTAGAAATGAATACATTCTAGGGAACTTCAAAGTAAAATTAGAAATCAGCGCATTTGAGGGAACTAAAGAGTGGTACCAATAGGTAATTAGATGAGGGAAATCAGACTTAGATAGCTCTGCTGGTATTTGCTTTTAATAAAATTCTCATTCACTCATCATCATCATTATCATCTAAACCTTATACCAACTAATTGGGGTCAGCTTTTAGGAGAGGTAGCCACTGATAGCATCATGACAGCCACATCGGAACCCCTTGTCATGCAGCTGAATCTCCCTCTTTCTTTCTTTTTTTCCTTTCCATTTATTTATTATTTTTTTTGGTACAATGAAACAACTTCTACCCTTTTTATAAATATACCATATCTGTGCTACCTTGTTGGTTTTGGCCATGGTTATCTGATTCAAACAACTCGAATCCGTTGTTCAATACTTGTCAAAATTCATTGGTTTGTTAGGCATGGCTCATTTAATTCATTGTTCAATTTGTTTGGTTCGTGGTTTGGGTTTGCCTAGTTCAATGGACTACTACAATGCTCTGATTCAACAGTTTAATATAATTCGTGCAGTCTGCAGAATTAGTCAACTTAATCAAACTAATCACCATCTCTTCTGATTAAAAGGTTTTCCATGTCCAATTAAGTGTTATTCCTGAGTACTGAAGAATTTCTCGAATTTGCTTGAATCTTACTCAAATTGTAGATTGAACTGAGTCAACACAAGTTGCAAGTTGCAGTGAATTGGCAACAAATTTTTTATTGAACTAGGTCGATTTAGTTTGACCAAAAATAATGAATTACAGTGCATCAAACTACAATTTGTTTGCTATGTCCCATTTGCAATTGGAGTATGGTTTAAGCAAATTAGGTAACTATGGTTTTGGCAGTAACCAACAACTTTAATGTTTTAAAGAGAGTTTCTCTATTTGGTTGCAGATGGTCCTTCCTATTGCTGTTGAGGATGTTAAGCGAGAGGTCAAGATACTACAGGCCCTGACAGGCCATGAGAATGTTGTTCAATTCCATAATGCATTTGAAGACGATTCATACGTCTATATCGTTATGGAGTAAGTTCTGTCCATTGAACCTTCCAGTTATTAAATCTGTCTCATGTGTGATTGCTTCAGCTGGAATTTTTCCGTAATTTGGCTGGTTATGTTGTGAACTTTTATTAATGGATCGTATGGTTTTGCTGAAAGCTTTGCTTCTGTTGATCATGGTTTCCTCCCTCTTTTTGACGTGTCAAAAGAATTTTCATTTTTTTTACCTTACGTTAAACTTCACACAACCACTGGCCTCATGTCATAGATTTCTCAAAAGGAGGTATATCCATGCACGCATGCATGCATGCCTGTGTATATTTGTGTATGGTTATGTAAATTTTCCTTGGTAGCTAATGTCTGTCATGTCTATACTAGTGGAAGACTAAGACAATCGTGATATTATTTTGTGATGGTGATCATCTGTTTTGATATTTGTTTCCATATCAGGTTGTGTGAAGGTGGCGAACTATTGGACCGGATACTAGCCAAGTAAGACTGCTCAGTTCTTCTTCATATGCCTATTCCCGTGTTTTAAAAAGCGTGTAGTGTGTAGCGTAGCGTTTGGCCATCTATAGTGTGTAGTGTGTAGCGTAGCATTTGGCCATCTATAGCGCAGTGTAAGCTACACGATACTTAATATTTTTTAATTGAAATAATAGAAAATATGATAAATTTTACAAAATGCAAAATTCGTATGAGTTCTTGACTGCGAATTTGGATCATCAACCACATATTTCCATGCAAAATCTCCGTCTCTTTGCCTTCAAACATCTCTAAGTGTGACCTCTCATCTTTATTTATTGAAACATCATGATTCATGATATGAACCATAATTTGGATGGTCTAGATTGATCTAAGTGCTATATCCATGATATGGACCACAATTTAGATGGTCTAGATTGATCTAAGTGCTCCATCCATGATATAGATCACAATTTGGATGGTCCAGATTGATCTAATGTAGTGCCACGTGAGATGGGGTGAGTCACCACCATTTTAAAATAGGTGTTGAACTAACATAGAAGAAGCATCTAAAAAAAGAGATTTCAAGTAGCGTACGCTACTCGTGAATCAAACCTTTCTTTGTTTACTTTCACTTAAAATCATGGCGACCCTTTGTTAAAGTTGGTGTGAAACTCACATGTTAAAAACCTTTAAAGCTAAACTTAAAATAGAAAGGATTTTTGAAAACCCTTCTTTGTATTGATCACATCTGTATTGTACTTAATGCTCTTAATCTGTGGAATTTTTATTTCTTTTTCATACTTGTGAGTTGTGACTTGTAGTTTCAATTAGACTATTACTTAAATTGGTTTCTTAAAAAATTGATGTGATAATTATTTGATTTGGCTTATTACTTTATATATCTAGATTGGCTTTTGATAAGCCATAATTAATAACTTTTTTAACATACTTGAAAAATGAATCATCTTTTAAGCATATATATATTTCTTACTATTTATCATGTTTTTCTTATTTTTAAATAAAAAATAGAAGTATCATGTAGCTTACACTACATGTTACACTACTTATGCTATACGCTATAGAAGGTTGAATGCTAAACAACATGCTACCGCTATTTAAAACATTGCTACCTGCATATGCTACGTAGCCTTTTGGCTACGCTATGCTACTCTACAAGCACTATCGAAAACACTGACCTATTCTTTCTTTTGACCATGCTTTGTAATTTAACTAACTTTGTCCTTATTTTCTCTAATGTTATCATATTTATTTGGTCATGATAGTGTGTACTTCATCCTTCCAAAAAAAATAAAATGAGTGTACTTCATTCTTGGTGCCCCCCGGTTATCGAGTCAATGAGAAATCTCGATATCCTAATCGCGAAAAAAAAAGTACACCCACAAGAACAATGGAGTAGAGAGGGAGAGAACTTTATTGATGTCACGCTTCTTCTCTTACAAAAACTTAAAGAAAACTTGCACTTAGAAAATTTGGAGTGACCAACTCCTACATCACCCTCCCCTTTTAGATCCTAAATGAATATTTAGTTAAAATCCCTTCAACCAAGAGATTGATTTCAAATCAATCATAATTTATTTCAATCCAATGTAATCTACCTAAGATGGTAAAAACTAATAGTAAAAGCAAACAAAGAAAGTAATCCTAATCACATGTCTAACTCAGCGCCATATTTTCAATCACATCTATAAATCAGCGCCCCTATATATCCCAAAAATAGTAAATTGCAATCCTTGATTTAAGCCCCCAAATCTATAAATAAATTAAAAAAAAAATCAGCACATGTTGGGCATTGCGGTTGGCTATGGCCCTATATTTTGTTGGGCTCACAGTTGGCCTAGATGGGCCTGCATCAATTCTATTATCATCAGTATATCTTTTTCCTGGCTTTTTAATATTAAACAAAAATTTGGGTACTTCTATGGACAGTACATGCATGAGCTATACAATATTTCTAAGTACTCTAGTTTTTGGAAAAAGGCACGTCCTACCTGTTAAATGTTCTGCCTGCAGCCATTGCGACTAAGATGGCCCCTACTGTGTTATTTCTGGCCTCTGCGACTAAGGTGGCTCCTACCGTATTATTTCTGGCTGCGATGTTGCAGCATGCAGCAGAACATGCCCCAAGCGGGACACTGAACCGGTCCTATTCAGAACATGCCCCGAGCGGGACACTGAACCGGTCCTATTAGTTTTTTAAGCTGATTTCAGCATACTAATTCTGGAACGTACTCTCTGTATTCAGAAAGGATAGTCGTTATACGGAGAAAGATGCAGCGATAATAGTGCGCCAGATGCTCAAAGTTGCAGCTGAGTGCCATCTACATGGCTTGGTACATCGTGATATGAAACCCGAGGTAATAATCAGATAAAAAGTGGAAGATGGAGCTCTAGGAAGATGCATGTTTCCCCATCTCTTGCTTATTTGCTAAAAACATTGTGTATATTTTATTGTGTAGAACTTTCTTTTCAAATCAACGAAAGCGGACTCACCCCTCAAGGCCACAGATTTTGGCCTGTCTGATTTCATAAAGCCAGGTAGTAGAAGAAAGGATTTGTATTGGATGAGAATTTGAAAGTTTCTAGATATGGAAAAAGCTTTTTACAATTATTTATATGCATGGTTGTTGAAATAACGTCGGGACGATGCAGGGAGGATGTTCCATGATATAGTTGGCAGTGCCTATTATGTTGCACCAGAAGTACTAAAGCGCAAGTCTGGCCCGGAATCAGATGTTTGGAGCATAGGCGTCATTACATACATTTTACTTTGTGGAAAGCGTCCATTTTGGGACAAAACAGAGGATGGAATATTCAAGGAGGTATGCCTATTTCAATTCCGGTATTAAACAAAGGGGCCTTTCAGTGCTTCCTTGATGTATGAAGCAAGTTCATTGTATTTAACTAGGGGTTATTGTGTGTAATCACTAAAGTATCCAGGACAACCACTTATCTCAAAACTGATCATCATCATCTAACCTTTATCCAGCTGATTGGGGTTGGCGACACAATTCCCTGTACCTCTCCACTGTATCAAGGATCATATCCTCTTCCAAACCATAAGTTGTTGAATCTTTTCTACCTACCTCCAACCATGCCCTTTTGGACCGCCCCTTACCCTTTATAGCCTTCAAGTTGAACCAACTCACTGCTAACAGGTGCAGTTTTTGGCATTGTTTTCAATATAACATTCCCTGTTTCCTACCTTTCTGTAGAAGGATTCAGGAAACTCGTTTTCTGACACAAACATATTTCCTAAAAATAGGAACCTACTAAGAAATCATATTCCTGTAGCCTTATGCTGCCCCAATTTTGTTTTAGAAAGTTAGATATCAAGTAGAAACATCGGGGTATTTTTGGCTTCAACCAAGGTACTTGGTAACAGCCGGCCCGACCAGTTTGGCTGTTACTATGTAGGTCTTGGCCATCAGCTGAAGTCTTTTAAAGAAAAAATGTAATAAAATATGGAGAAAGTTTAGAAAAATGCGAGGATCTCATTTTCTGGTTTTCAACATGCATTTGATGGTGTGTGATGAGGACATCGTGCACACGCACACCCGCACACCACCACCCATACGCAAGTACATACGCAGGAGGGTCCCACCATCGATCTGGTTCGATGACGACGTCCAAGGAGGGCCTCCTAGCTAGAAGACGAAGTTTTAGTTCAAAAGGGTGGGCCCGATAGTCAAGAAAAGCCCATCATCGGACCTCATGATCATGACCCACTTGTCGGATTGATGTCATATTTTAGATTTTGCTTATTGTTATTATTTAAAATATCGTGAATGCTTTGAATTTCTTTGTTTGGTTTTTATTTTAGTTTACTTCACCGCCAAGTAATAGATTGGCACATGGTGCGAGTTTTAGGTATAGGATTTTTCCTATAAATAGGCAACCCTTGTAGTTCTTTTTATTCATTCAAGTTTAATAAAAAAATTTCACCTTTATTTTTCTGCTCTCTTTGTGAGTTGTGGAGAATTCAAAAGAGGGTGCGAAGCCCTCTTTTCAAAGGGCTAACTATCGTGATGCGAAGCTACATTGATCTCGATTCACCCCATCATTCATCATCTCTTTATTTTCATCTTCTACCACCATCCGTGCTTCGAATTTGTCCTTTGTTGCATCAGTTTTTTTCATTATAGCAGGCTTCTAGATTTCGGCCCGCAGGAAGGCTGAAACTTCGGCGGAGCACCATGCACAAGCCGTATCTCGGATCGACCCGAAACTTCGGAGTTTTGGAGCATACCCCTTGCCGACCAGGGTCGAGGAAAGCTTTTCCGCCATCGACGCCCCCGCGCACGTGCAGCCAGGTACCTAGGCATGTGCGAGTGCCCCAGGCCCACTGTTCACACGCGGGATCGTCTTTTGGCTTAGATTTTTATCCTCTTTTATCCTCTCATAGCCGTTTTTCATAAATCCTAGCTTCAGATTACATTTTTCCCAAGTTATTTGCCTATTTTCTCACCCTAGGGTTCCTTGAATTGAGATTGGGGAATCCCTTGGATTAAGGATTGATTTTTATGCATGTGTGGTTGATTTCTATTTCTCTTTGAGCATTGTTTGACTTATAAATTTTATTGGCGCAGTCCTAGCCTGTGTAGGCCTGGACCCGCATAGATTCCCCTTTAATTGAATGTTTGGATTTTCATGTGGGATGTTGAATTTGTATGGTTGTTTCTGAATTGGTATGATTTAAGCCTGAAATCTTGCATATCATATTTAAATTCATGTCCTGCATCAAATTTGGTATCAAAGCCTAGGTTCTTGTAAGGGAATTCACCACATATATAGGGTTTAGTTTGTGTGAGTCCTTCATGCATTCAATCCATCATATATAGCTAAATTTTAGTAACAGTGTGTAGTCTCCTTCATATAGTCTCATAGGGTCATTTAGTTTTTAGACGCATGTAGTTGCCGTAGCAGGTCCTTAGGTTGAGCAAGTCAGTGTATGCCCACACGTACGGGTCGTAGTTTCGGTTTGCACCCCACATTAAACATGGAGCAACTGTAAGAAACAGTGGCCAAGTTAACCCAGCAGGTTGAGTCCTTGAATAAGCTCTTGGAACAACGCATAGATAAACACCTTGAAGAAATAGAGGCCTCCTTTAGGGCAAACCCCACCACTGGGGAGGATGCCCATATCTCAGGCAGTTGGTCTGGAGGTTAGGCCAAGGAATGGAGGTGGCCAAGGAGTTGGTCATGGGCGCGTACCTGTGTACCCACTCTGTGAGGGACATCATGATCAATATGACCCAAATGCACAACTCCTCAAGGGAGTTAGGGTAGATGCCTCCACATTTGATGGCCACTTGGACCCTAAAGCCTTTCCAGATTGGTTGGTGGATATGGACCACTATTTTGAGTGGTATGATATGTCGGATGTTCGACGAGTCCGATTCACCAAGATGAAGCTTGTGGGTCAAGCAAAGAGGTTTTAGGCGACAGTTGAGCAAAAGAAAGAAAGAGCGAGGGAACTCCCAATAGTTCATTGGGTAAAACGCTTAAAGAAAAATATCTCCCTTTCTCTTATAGTTTACGATTGATTGAGGAGTGACAGTCTCTTCGATAGGGTTCCATGAGTGTTGCGGACTATATCGAGAAGTTTGAAGAATACTTGACCCCCTGTGAGGTTGATGAAGACCCAGTACTTACCCTTGCTCATTTCAAAACGGATCTCTGTCCTGACGTCAGGAGAGAATTGCTTGCCAAAGAGATAGACACTATTGAACAATTGTACCAAGTAGTGTTAGATGTCGAGCAATATCTTAAAGCATATGTGGAAAGGCAATTTGACTTTCGTGAATCCGGTGCTAAGGCCAACCCCTCTGAGGCTAGACCTAGTATGGGATTCCAAAACAAACCTTCTCCTAATGTTCAGTTCGGACCTAGGGATGATAAGGGTAAAGAGATTGTCGGGTCTAGTTCACGTGGAAGTGGGGCAATTAGGTGTTTTAAGTGTCAGGGGTTTGGTCATTTTGTTCACCAGTGCGGCATGAGAGAGGGTACCAAAGTACTCCTTATTGATGAGCAAGTAGAAGTAATGCCCCCAGAGAGTGATAGTGAGGAGGAGGAATATGAGCTAGTCGAAACCTCTAGTGATGAGGAAGAGGGAGCACAAGAGTCTGTGATCCTTGCAATTGTGCGTTGTGCCCTGGCTCAAGCCAAGAACACTGATGACTGGCGCCGCAACACGATCTTCTACACTTATGCAAAATGTGGGGAAAAGAGCTATAAGATGATCGTGGATAGTGGTAGTTGTGCCAACGTGGCATCGACTAGCACTGTGAGTCGCTTGGGCTTGAAGTTAGAAGCCCATCCTCAGCCCTATAAAGTCTCCTGGGTTGATGAAACATCCATTCTAGTCTCGCACTGCTGTCTTATCCCTATTCAGTTTAGATCATATAAAGACACAAATTGGTGTGATGTTGTTCTTATGGATGTGGGTCATATCATTCTGGGTAGGCCGTGGCTCTATGACAGAGATGTTATCATATTTGGTTGTTCAAATGTGTGTACATTCTGGTTCGAGGGCAAGAAGGTCAAGCTAAATCCTCTGTCACCCAATAATACAACTGGAAAAGAGTTCACCACACAGAGTGGTGTGAACGGCCCAAAAGAAGTGAAGGAGTTGAAGTCGAAGTCCAAACCGCTCCATATTTTGAATGCGAAAGACTTTGAGCGAGAGACGGAGGCAAACTCGATGATATACGCCCTTGTGGCTAGGGAGAGTGTACCAGAGACTAGCGTAGAGTTATCCACTGAGACCATTCAGGTAGTACATGAGTTTTGTGATATCTTTCCTGATGATTTACCAATTGAGCTTCCCCTTATGAGGGATATACATCATGCCATTGATTTAATCCCTGGGACAACTCTACCAAACCTCTCACATTACAGAATGAACCCAAAGGAGCACGCTGAGTTGAAGAGGCAGATTGATGAACTCCTAGAGAAGAGTTTCATTCGAGAGAGCATCAGTCCGTGTGCCGTGCCTGCCCTTCTTACACCTAAGAAGGATGACACATGGAGGATGTGTGTTGATAGTAGGGTCATCAACAAAATCACAGTCAAGTATCAGTTTCTCATCCCGCGTCTTGATGACATGCTAGATATGATGGCCAATGCTACTATCTTCTCAAAAATTGACCTTTCATGCGTGTGATGACCCAAGTGGAAGACGGCCTTCAAGACAAAGGATGGGCTATATGAGTGTCTAGTTATGCCTTTTGGGTTAACTAATGCCCCAAGCACTTTCATGCGTGTGATGACCCAAGTGTTGAGACCCTTCATGGGGAAGTTCTTGGTTGTATACTTTGATGATATCTTGATTTATAGCATGACTAAGGAACAACATCTCAAACATTTGAGACAGGTTTGTGGGATCCTTAGAGCCGAGAAGTTGTACGCCAATCTAAAGAAGTGCGCGTTCTTGTCTAGTAGTGTGATCTTCTTAGGTTTTATTGTGTCAGTTGAGGGCGTATCAGCGGATCTCGAGAAGGTCAAGGCCATCATTAATTGGCCTGAACCCCGCAATATTCATGAGGTGCGCAGCTTTCATGGCTTAGCCACTTTTTATAGGCAGTTCATTCGAAGCTTCAGTTCCATTGTGTCTCCCTTCACGGATTGCATAAAAAAAAGAGAGCTTCAATGGACAAAGGCCGCCTCGAAGGCCTTCAAGGAGATAAAGGTCAAGATGACCAAAACTCCAGTTACGCGACTTCTAGATTTTTCAAAAATTTTTGAAGTCGCATGTGACACGTCAAGAGTCGGCATAAGAAGAGTACTTAGCTAGGAAGGGCACCTTGTCGTCTTTTTTAGTGAGAAACTGAATAAGGCGAAGTAAAGATATTTCACTTATGACAAGGAATTCTACACAGTAGTGCAATCACTATGCCATTGGTGACATTACCTGTTATCGCAAGAATTCGTCTTGTTCTTAGATCATGAGGCCTTGAGATACTTGAACTCTTAGAAGAAATTAAGCCCCAGGCACGCTAAGTGGGTTCAATTCTTTCAAGAGTACACTTTTGTGCTTAAGCAAAAGGCCGGTGTAGAGAATAAGTCTGCCGACGCGTTGAGTCGTCGAGTTGCATTACTCAACTCCATGAGTGTTGAAGTTACGAGCCTTGAGCGCATCAAAGAAGAGTATTCTGAGTGTTCAGATTTTGGGGTTGTGTATACGTCTTTATTAGAGTTCGTCAAGAGCTAACAGTGAGTATTTGATTTTGGACGGATATTTGTTTAGGAGTGACCGCTTATGCATACCACCCACCTCCCTTCACGATTTTCTTGTCTGAGAGTTACATTTAGGAGGGGTCGCGGATCATTTCGGTCATGATAAGACCATTGCCCTAGTGGAGGATAAATTTCATTGGCTAAGCCTCAAGTGGGACGTGACCAAAATTATAGGACAATGTCGTACTTGTCAACTGGCAAAACAGAGGAAACAGAATACAAGATTATATACATCTTTGCTAGTCCCATTCATCCCTTGGTAGGACATCAGTATGGACTTCGTGCTTGGACTTCTCAAGACTTCGAAAGCATGACTTCATATTTATTGTCGTGGACCGTTTTTCTAAAATGACTCATTTCATTCCTTGTTCTAAGACCTCTGATGCATCTCATTTTGACAAGCTGTTCTTTAGTGAGGTCATTAAACTGCATGGGTTACCAAAAACCATAGTGTCTAACCATGACGTGAGATTCATGAATTACTTTTGGAAGACACTATAGCACATGATGAATACTAGGTTTCAATTTTCTTCTGCCTACTTCCCTTAGACCGATGGCTAGACTGAGGTGGTTAATAGGAGCCCAGGGAGTTTACTTCGATGTTTAGTGGGGAAGCATACCAGGACATGGGACGCCGTTCTACCCATAGCCAAGTTTGCATACAATAGTTCTGTCAATAGATCCACAGGTCTAAGTCCTTTTGAAGTCGTTACTGGTTACAAGCCTAGGAAGCCTATTAATCTTATCCCCATGTCATTGTCCCATAGGCCATCAGAGTCTGCAGAGTCTTTTACGCATCACATTCATTCCTTGCATCAAGAAATCAGGCGAAAGATCACTACTAGTAATGAACATTACAAATTTTCTGCAGACCAACATAGACGTTTCAAAGAGTTCAATATTGGGGACTCTGTGATGGTCCACATGAGGCCTGAGCGGTACCATCCAGGGGCTGTTCATAAGTTACAAGCGCGTAGCACTGGGCCATTCAAAATTATAAAGCGAAATGGTCTCAATGCGTATAAGGTAGATCTTCCACCTTCCATGGGATTTAGTTCCACATTCAATGTGGAGGATCTAGTTGCTTTTCAGGGACCTATTGATACTTTGTCCGGCCCTTTGCCCACCCATCCTAATTTCCCAGACTTACCCTTTGGCCTCTTTCCGACCTTTCATCCCAGCCTTTGCCTCCCATATCTAGCCTTCACACACCCAGAGAGGAAATAAATGATATCCTGGACCATGCGATAATTTTCACGTCGGATGGCGGGTTTCAAAAATACCTAGTTAAATGGAAGTCACGCCCAGCTTCAGATAGCACGTGGCTTATTGAGGAGGAACTTCAGAGACTTGATCTCGACATCCTAGAGCGGTTCAGGAGTTTTATTTCGCCAATGGCGAAGTCTTCGCAGCCGGGGAGAGTTGATGAGGACATCGTGCACACGCACGTCCGCACACCACTACCTCTACGCACGTAAGTACGCACGAGGGCCCCACCATCGATCTGGTTCGATAACGACGTCTAGGGAGGGCCTCCTAGCTAGAAGACGAAGTTTTGGTTCAAAAGGGTGCGCTCGAGAGTTAAGAAAAGCTCATCATGGGACCTCATGATCATGGTCTACTCATCGGATTGATGTCATATTTTAGGTTTTGCTTGTTATTATTTAGAACATCATGAACGTTTTAGATTTCTTTGTTTGGTTTTTATTTTAGTTTACTTTACCGCCAAATAATAAGTTGTGCACATGGTGCGAGTTTTTGTGTATAGGATTTTTCCTATAAATACGCACCCCTTGTAGTTCTTTTCATTCATTCAATTTTAATAAAAAAATTCATGTCTTAGTTTTCTACTTTCTTCGTAAGTTGTGGAAGAATTCAAAAGTGGGTGCGAAGTCCTCCCTTTTCGAATGGCTAACTACCGTGGTGTGAAGCCACATCGATCCCGATTCACCCCATCGTCTATCATCTTTTTTTTTCCATTTTCTACCACCATCCGTGCTTTGAATTCGTCCTTTGTTGCATCAGTTTTCTTCATTACAGCAGGCTTCCAGATTTCGGCCCACAGGAGGACTGAAACTTCGGCGGAGCCCCACACACAAGCCGTAGCTCGGATCGACCCGAAACTTCGGGGTTTTGGAGCATACACCTTGCCAACTAGGGTTAAGGAGAGATTTTCCGTCATCGACGCCCCCGCACATGTGCGGCCAGGTACCTGCACATGTGTGAGCGCCCCAGGCCCGCTGTCCACACGTGGGATCGTCTTTTGGTTTAGGTTTTTATCCTCTTTTATCTTCCCATAGCCGTTTTTCATGAATCCTAGCCCTAGATTACGTTTTCCCTATATTATTTGCCTAGTTTCTCACCCATAGCGTTCCTTGAATTGAGATTGAGAAATCCCTTGGATTAGGGACTGATTCTTATGCATGTGTGGTTGATTTCTATTTCTCTTTGAGCATCGTTTGACCTATAAATTTTATTGGCCCAATCCTAGCTTGTGTAGGCCTGGAACCGAATAGATTCCCCTTTAATTGAATGTTTGGATTTTCATGTGGGACATGGAATTTGTGTGGTTGTTTCTGAATTGGTATGATCTAAGCCTGAAATCTTGCATATCATATTTAAATTCATGTCTTGCATCAGTGTGAAGGGCCATTCATTTGTAAGAATGCTGTCTCAAGTTGCTTGAGTGCTATTTACTGGACTGATTCTAAAAATCCTATTTTAATATTCTAATTATATAATCATCAAAACATAATTAAGGCTATAAGCCTGTGTTTGAGGGTAAAAAAATCTAATCAATAGTGTTAGTGTGATTTGGGTACACACTTATACAGCCCAAAAATTGCCAAGAATTTGTTCAATTGGCAGATTCATCCCAATAGTCTTTATCCCTATTCCCTAAGCTTGTGTTTGACGCCGGGGGGGGGGGGGGGGGGGGGGAGGGGGCAAGTATTTGGGCACACTTAGACAACCCGGAAATTGCCTGGAATATGTTCAATCGGCGAATTCATCCCACTAGAGTGTGTGTGTGTGTGTGTGTGTGTGTGTGTGAAACATTGAAAATTGAAGAAATAAAAAATGCAAATGTGCTCAAATCCAACATAAATCTAGTAAAATTAGGTCAATTTAGTCATACATGTTGAATTGACACAAATGCAATTGAATCAATGTATATGTGTCAATTCAACATGAATTAACACAAATACACGTACCTTAGGTGATCCTCCAAAAGTGGCTGCTTTTGCTTGGCTTTCTGGTAGAAATCAGATCCCTGACTGTTGACAACCTGCACAAAAGGGCAATGGTGCTCCCTAACATTTGTATACTCTGCTAGAAAGATGCAGAATTGATGGATCGTATATTAATTCACTGCCTATTTGTGAGAGAAGTCTGAGCAATGTCCTTATGGCTTCTAAGATTTCCTGGGTGATGTTTATCTCTATTGAAGGGTTGTTTCGATCCTGGCACATGGGAGAGTGGGAGGGCAAGAGGAGATCCAGATGGAGATTAATGTTGCTTGCAGTCCTACGGTCTTTATGGGGCGAGAGGAATGAGCACTGCTTTTGGAATTAGAGCAGTTCATCCCTCGGGGTTATTAGTAGAGTTAATCATGTATTGGGCAGTGTTGCTTGGGGATATGGAAACAATCGTTATCGCTGATAATATCATCGATTCCTGGAAATGCAGGGAAACATGGGGAAAACAGTGGAATTTTTCAATGAAACTTCAGGAGATGCTAAAATGCACATATTTGCATATTTAAGAATAAAATAATAGTGAAAAAAATGCATATTTGCATATTTAGGAATCAAATAATAAGTTTCCCTTTAATGGGGCCTAAAAGCAAGTATCCTTGACACGAGGAAACATTGGGGAACATAGGGGAAATGGTGGATCCATTCATCTATCCAACCTTTCATCCATGCATGCACATAGATACATACAAACACATGCATGATCCATCCATCCATCCATGCATGTGCACACACACATACATATATACACATCGTCCATCCATTCGACCCATCATCCATCCATTCATCCATGCATACAGATATACACATACAAACATGCATTTTCATCATACAACCATGTGCCCATAAGAAAATTTTAAATGATTTTTCTTTAATAAACAGTTTTTTAGCTATATCGATAATATACTTGCCATACAAGCGGCACCTAGAATTTACATAGTCGAAAATATTGGCGAGACAAGAGAGACTTGGAATTTATAGTCGAAAATATTAGCGATTCATCAACGATATTGATACATTGGCAATACTCACTATATATCATCTATGCCTAGAATTGCTGATGCTACTAGCGTTATTGGTATCGCCAAGCTGGAGATACAGATAATATCGGGAATATTTCGATAATATCGAGGATACTCTGAACAATGGTATTACCTTAAGAGGCTGTTTGCAAATTTTCTCCCTTTTTCTTTTCCTTTCTTTTTTTTTTTTTAAATTTTCCTCCATTCTCTTTTACTTTCCTTTTTGTTTTATCCTTTTGGCCTTTTAGCCTTGAATAAACTCAATATCTTTTCAAACAAAAAAAGACATACAGTAAAAAAGAAAAAAGATTTTTTACTTCCTTCCCCTAAACCAGCTATGGATCTTCAATTTGTAGATTTGAGCTGAAGTATTGTGTTTCGATCTTGCAAATGGATGTAAATTTGGTCGGAAATGGGTTTCTAATAGTCGCATACTATTGAAATAAGGAAAGAAGGAAAATGAAAAGAAAAAATAAATCAGAAAACATCCCTCACAAGGTCTTACATATGTGAAACGGCCTGGGCAGCAAAGGCACTGTTGTGGCCCGAGATGATTGTTACGGGGAGTATTGTGTTTTGATCTTGCAAGTGGATGTAAATTTGGTCGGAAATGGGTTTCTAATAATCACATACTATTGAAATAAAGAAAGAAGGAAAATGAAAAGAAAAGAAAAGAAAAAATAAATCAGAAAACATCCCTCACAAGGTCTTTACATACGCGTAACGGCCTGGGCAGCAAAGGCACTGTTGTGGCCCGAGATGATTGTTACGGGTCCATTTTGGTCAAGTTTTTGTAATGGACTGTTATAGACCTAAACCGTGTAATAGCCATGGTTACCATTACATAATGCTTGTTGCGGTTGTAAATGTAACAGTTTTTTATTTCCTTTATTTTAACAAACGTGCAGTGATTTCATAATTTCGTCCTTTTGTACCATTATGTACCATATGTTTTTCTCATCGTTATTTTCTTTATTGAATAGAAGATTTTATTCAAACGAGAAAAACAAAGAAAGAGCATCAAACTAGGCAGGAAATGAGAGCTGGACAACACCCAATGTCAATAAAAAACAAAAGGGGAAAAAATTAGAAAAAGCAAAACCAGCGGCCTACTGAGGCAAACTTCATCCGGTCTGCCAAATCAACCCCAAATTGCATGAATTTAAGGCTGATTTGGGACATCAAATGGTCTGCCTAATCAACCCCAAATTGACAACGCTATTCACCTAAATTTAATTTCAAATTGTCTTAAGATCTATTGGGAAAAATTGTATCGAAAGCCCTAACCTCTGTATGTTAAAATGAAATTTACGAGAGTTGCAAGGCATGTAATACACCACCAATACTATAAATAATAATAAAACCAACAAATATGAGATGTTTTTGTATTACATTCATTCCAATAAATTTATATTGATATTATATAGTTAACTAATTAAATATAAGAGATTTGCAGTTAATTCCAAGTTGTCAGGTTCATAAATTCATCAGACAGTCCCATACAACATTCTCACTAAAGATTGGATTGTTACACGACCTTAAACATGTTCAAAATTATAAATGAATGCATATTTGGAATATTTATAATTTTCTGCATTTTCTGGATTTTTTTGAGCAAAAAGAAAATAAAAATAAAAATCGACCAATAAATGGGCGAGAGAGCTGATGTAAGCTCAGGGTACAACGTGTGCTTATTTTGGACTGTACGTGTATAGATTTGGGCCCTAAATATGAAATTTAAAATTTGCTATTTGTATAAAATATGTTGGCTGATTTGAAGATGTGATTGAAGACACGAAAGCTGATTTAAAGATGTAATCAAAGATATGGGGCAGATTCAATGATATAATTAGCATTTTCTATTTTTTGCTTTTACTATTGTTAGGCTCGTACCATCTTAGTGGATTAGATTAGTTTGCAATCAACTATAATTGATTTGAAATCAATCTCTTAGTTGGAGCATTCTCATTTGAGATCAAGGTATTCTATAACTGTAACGATGTCCCTAACGGCCACCACCTTTACCTTTACGATATGGATTGTAACAGCTGTTATGGCCACCGTAATGGCTGTTATGGTCTCTTTTTTTTTTTTAATTGAAAAAACAAAACAAAACAAAAAAAAAAAAAAAAAAAAAAAAAACAAAACTTGAAGAACATATATCGGCTCTATAATGGACCGTTATGGCCTTTAAGGGGGGCGTAGCGGGCTGTTACACGGGCTGTAACAACCTTTATGGGTTATTTTTTTCTGCAATGACCTTGTAACATGTAATGTCTGCCACCTTTACATAGTGGCTTTTATGGCAAGTTTAAGTATTGCAAGAGGAGATTTGGTATCAATCAAATTCTTTCCCTCTCTACTCTAATATTCTTGCAGGTGTACTCTTGTCCATTTCTTTGCAATTTGGGTTTTGAGATCTCCTTGCCTTGATAAGAGAGTTGCACCACAAGCATCTGTATTGATCATAGCTTATCAGGGTATTGAGATCCATGGAACACAAGCTTTCCTTGGTTAGTGACCATTTTGTTCAATCTCAAGTTCCCAAGGACCAGAGGCTTAGCTCCCCACATAACTCAAATCACCTAAGTTAGAGGCAACATCAGATATTGTTTGAGGCATATCATTCATGTCCAAAGGACTCATGGTCATCAAGATCAACAACAAAGATTGATCCAATCACATCCACATGGCCAGTGGATTAGGGCACACATTGGTTTTTCTGGGTACAACTCCAATACATAATCCATCAAGGTTGAGGATAGAAATTGTTGAATTAACTATAAAGCTATTGCTTTTATCAATTTGTTTCACTGCATGATTTTTTAATATTGGAGTACAACCTTCACAACAATATGTTACATTGGTCATCTCTTGCTTTTTTTGAAACTGAAATTCATGATCACATTCTGAATAGTACTCAAATATTGGACCTAATAATGTATAATTTTGTTTCTAAATATTTAGAAATAAGGAATGCCGTAGAAGTAGATTAATGTAAAACGATTCTTATCCATGTATTATTCAAATGTTGAGAGTTATAAGTCCAAATTCTCCCATAAAAGTGACATGTATCTAACACGTATTCGAAATTCTTTCTGGGACTAGTCACCCCTACCTGAACCCATTTCCCCTTTTTGGTAACTATGCACTAGCCACTGACAACTATGGACAATATGGCTTTTATCCTTGGATGTTTTTTTCTTTTCTTTTCTTTCTTTTTTTTCTTTATTTTTTTGATGGATCTATTCTTGGAAGTTTGTAGAAGAAATTGAACTGTGCAGTCTGATTGTTCTGGAACAGTCATAATAATGGGAACAGTACTTTTTGGTTTTCTTTTTATTTTTTTATATTTTTTAATTTATGTCTGTAAAGACCTTTTAAGTTTTTTCCCGTCTGTGGTTTTCCAGGTCTTAAAGAACAAACCTGATTTTAAGCGGAAGCCTTGGCCAAGTATAAGCAGCAGTGCTAAAGATTTCATTCAGAAGTTATTAGTGAAGGATCCTCGTACAAGACTGACTGCAGCACAAGCCTTGTGTATGTGTCTGGGTTGAGTCTTGAAAATATTAAATATCATAAGATGCATATGTTTTTGGGTTGGTATTGTGTAAAGCATACATGTTTCAAGTTATTAGATGGCTCAGAAACATTTCTGAATACTTGTTGAAGATTGATGTAGAAATCTGTCAACAAGTGAGACTTCACTTGAGAGGTTCACTAATCTTGAATGGACACCTACACACGGACGCACGTTATGACATTTCCCACGTGTGAGACTTCCAAGCCATTCGTTAGGTGGGCCCAAACCATGTAGATGAGCTGGCCTAAAAGTGAGGCTGGTTCACTCATTAGTCAGTCCCCACGTGTTAAGTTCAACAAGGATCATTGGTCCTCTACTCCCTTTTATTTTATCCTCTTTTTTTCTTTTTCTTTTTTAATACACAGAGCCCACTGGTGGTCAGGGTGGCCATTTTCACCAGGTTATATACATAGTGGGTCCCACCTTGGGGGTGCAACATGTTGACACTTGCACGTTCGCACACATATAGGGCTGAATGTGGAATTATCAAACCTCTACAATTGAACGTCTATTCCTTCATCATTGCGATTCAAAATAAAAAGGGATATCCATTCCATTTTCCAACAACTTAACATGTTGTCACTTGTCAGTAACATATGCTTGTCAAGCTCCTTACCTAGTTGGATGGCTGTATGGTTAGATTTGCTTTCTTATCATTCGACTTCTATGTGGTAGTATGCGTCTTCTAAGTGGTGGTCCCTTTTTTCTAGCACATCCGTGGGTGAGAGAAGGAGGAGATGCATCTGAAATCCCTGTGGATATATCTGTTCTCTCCAACATGCGTCAGTTTGTGAGGTACAGCCGTATGAAGCAATTTGCTCTTCGGGTAAGAAAATTATGTTTGGTTGGAGAATCATAGTGGCAAAAAAGAAAATGTTCTTTGTTTTTTATTTATCTATTTTTATAATCATGGTTTCTGTTGAATGGTTCTGGTGGACACTAATTTGGATGTTTCTTGAATTTTTTAAAGGCATTAGCAAGTACCCTTAACGAAGAGGAGATAGCTAATCTCCGTGACCAGTTTGATGCAATTGATGTTGATAAAAATGGCTCTATTAGCCTTGAAGAAATGAGACAGGTATGTGTTTTTCCACTATCATGGCATTTTGATCTATGAATTTTTAGCCTTAATTTATTATCAGATAAATTCTATTAGACTTTTCGGCTGACCCTGGGTGATGATTAATGTTCTGGCATGCACTTAGGGCCGTCAACGAGCATCTGTGTCCACTTGTATCTGAGGGACCCAGCCTAATTTGAATGGGTCCCAATCCAATTTTTGAACCCCATAAAAAATGAGTTTGGATTAGGTACCTACCTGGTATCCAGTTAATCATTACATCATCATCTAAGCCTTAACCCAACTAACTAGGGTCAGTTAAATGAATGCTATTTTGTCACCCTACTCTATGAAGGGCCATATCCTCAGTTAACCACTGGTCATCAAGTCTTTTCTTACTTCCTCCACCCACGTCCTTTTAGGTCGTTCAGTTTAGAAATTGCAAGTTGAACTAACTCACTCCTAATTGGTGCAATTCTTGGTCTCTCTTGCACATGGACAAACTATCTTAAGTCCACATTCCCTCATCTTATTACCCATTGGTGTTACTTTCCTACGTTCCCTCAAATGGATTTATTTCTAATTTGATTCTTCCTTGTCCTACCACTCGTTCATCTCAACTTCCTCATATTGTCTGTGCTAAGGTATTCAATAACAGTAACGACCATCGTAACGGCTGGCCTGCATTAATATACAAGCCATAACCAATGTTTTAAATATCGACGATATTGGCCGATATATCCCACGATATATATTGTATCCCACCTGTGCGATACGAAACGCACAAGTAGTGCCGATATATCCCACATGTTCGATCCGGTGAGCATTTTCAATTTTCGATCCATTTTTTTGGTTGAAATCATGTTAAATTAGTTTCAAATGGTTACAAATCCATTTGTTCTTTACGTTTTGCATTAAAAAATCATGGCATTGGGGCTTTGATTTCGATATCCATTGGTTCTTCATGTTCTTCATATTTTTTTTCTTCGAAATTTACCTTCACCTAGCTATTAATTGAGACTAATTTCGAAGTATTTAGGAGTATTTGATGAAATTATCATCACATACACTGTAATTTTGAAATTTGAGTGTAGGTGTTCCGATTTGGGAAATTTTGTGGAAATTTCTAAAATTTTCCAATTTCTCCCAAATTGCTTGCAATGTTGCACTCCAAACATGAAATCAAGCATGTATGAGGGCTGATCTACTGATTTGTTAAGTCCTTATCAATTTTCAGAAAATAAAATTTATTTTTAATTAAAAATTAATAATACATATATTTTTTGAAATTTCCCTTCAACCAGCCGTCAATTGAGACTAATTTCGAAGTATTTAAGAGTATTTGGTGAAATGATCATCACGTATACTCTAAATGTTATCCATTCAATTTGAATATAATTGCATTAGTTCAATCAGACAATACATAACTTAGGACCCTATACAAAGGAAACCTACTATTTGCACTTCTGTTTTTTAGATATTATGATTTAAAAGTATATATTAAGGTCTTTTTTTAACAATCCGTGAAGTTTCATTGAAAAATTCAACCATTTCCCTAATGTTTCCCAAAAAGTGTGATAAATTACCTGATACAAACGATATATCCTGTGCGATAACCGATACGTATTTGTATCCCAAGGGTGTGATACATAACGTGATACCGATATTTTGAACACTAGCTATAACAACCATTCCGGCCTTGTAACAGTCAAAATCCGAGTTTTGGCGCCCATTCACTGTAATCCGAGTTTGGGTTTGACAACGTCCGTTGTATCCTATTTTCGGCACTTAGTGCCCATTCAAAGTCTTGGAAACAGAATCCCACAAGGAGGGTTTTTAGGGTAATTTTTTTCTTCTAAAGGAGCATAGCCACAATGTACCACAAACCTAGACATAATTACATTCAAATATTATAAAAGGATTCGAGTCTAGTGCTGCAAAGGGAAATACAAAGCATAATTAAAACTCCAAAAGATAAATCACGTGCTCCAATCGTACTATTGTTGCTGTCTAGCTTAACCTACACGTAAACAACATGCATGAGCTTACTACGAAGCTTCGAGAGTACGTGTGTGTGTGCACCATGCATGTAACACATATACAGATATCAGAGTATGGCACAATGATGGAGAGCTGTATTGTCAAATACATGAATGTCGTCAACCATACTGAGGCTAGGTAGTTTGAAGGCCTATCGGGTCTAATGTCATATTGAGCCATACAATTCCTAATATTTAATCCACATCATAGTACAATTATCATGTGGAACATCACAAGGGTCTCGTACGCTTCTGACACTGGTTGCTGCCCATCGCACGCATAACAAAGCGAGTGGAAGAGACCTCACTATTCGTATGTCAAAACCCACTCAACTCGTCGATAGTAAACCCATTTCGGAGCTAGTCAAACTCAACCTAGCATAAAGCCCTCTTTGCCCGGGCATGTAAGTTGACACCCCGACATTGTAGGAGATGCGGCCTACTAGTATTTGGCACTCATGTGCTCATGATTCCACTCAGTGTAGACATTGGAGTGTCCTACTGGTACCATAGGGTTTTGGGCATTTCACCAATTGACATCCTTAGCGCCCGATATGTTGTAGTGGAATTTTTTATGTCCATAAACTCATCCACCAGCCATACTTGTACGGCACAAATACATCCCTGATATCGCTAGGGAGTAGATACAACGTGCCATACATAGTGCGTTATGCATGAATCACACTATTCAAGCCATGCATAAAATCCTACGATGATGATATGGGCGACCCTGTCTCATATGGGTCCCTAGTGCGCAGTGATGCATATACTGTAGGTTTTCTTTGCATCAAGCAATTTAATCCATGATATGAGTACTATCCATATTCTGTGGCCGGGTGTACTCTATGATACATTTACATTCATAATCAAGCATACATATGATGTGTATGAGCATATGAATGAGTATGATATGCACTACACTAGGCATATTATAAGTATTGACCATTTTCAAGCCAAGTATACTAGCATGTTAATCATGGCACATACGTATATATTTCCACACACACACACACACACACACACCACGTGGGGAGCATCAAACTGAAATGGTACAATATAAAGAGATTAAGAGGACCTGAATAGTGGATCCTATTAGAAGTTAAATGTTGATGTGGTATGGTCCACTTGAGACTCACATCAACCTCACATTTAGGCATGTACATAGAATGGTTAGAAAAACAGATGTATAGTGCTGATAAACATAAACATATATATATATATCATGTTGACATCACGGTTAGAAGTTATGTTAAAACAGATGGATGTCATGAATAAACTACTTATATCCAGGTGGCCCCTTCCTTGGAATAACTGAACATCTGGATAAAGTACATACTCCATGTGGGGCCTAGGAACATTTCAACAGTGGACATCATCATCCCCACTGCTTCCTACTGTATGGATCACCTAAAATTTGGATCTATCTCATATATGGGCCCCTTGGCCTAAGATGATATGGAAAATCGGATGGATGGTTTTGATAAAACAAATACATCATGAAGAGGTCCATGAAGGTTTTAAGTAACGGTGGCTCTTCTAGTTCATACCTTCCTGTGGTGGGGCCCATAGATCTTGGGCACATGGTCTTGTGCCAAAGATTGGATAGAATATAAACATCATGGTGGATCCTGAAGGTTTCAATGGAGGGTGTCATTACACTATGTTTCCCTATGGAGTGGCCCACATGAGATGTAGATCTGTCTCATTTTTAGACCCATGGCCTAAAATTATATGGGAAGATGGATGGACAACGTAGATGAAACCAGGCATTATGGTGAGGCCTCAAGAAGTTTTCAGTGGTGGACGTCATTATCCCTATTGTTTTCTATGGTGTGATCCACCTGAGATGTAAATATGTCTCATTTTTAGGCTCGTGGCCTAAAATGATATGGGAAAATGGGTGGATGGCGTAGTTGAAACACATGCATCATGGTGCCCAAATAGGGCATTCGCCCTCTTTACAAATGTTGACTATTCTAGCATCAAAATCCTTATATATATATATATATATATATATATATATATATATATATATATATATATATATATATATATATATATATTATCAGCGAGTGGGGTCCACGTACAGATGATCAAGTCCGTCCATGAGATTGGCTAGCCCATGGCGGGCCCAAAAAGACCTATCTGGGATAGGTTTTGGTGGCATATGAACACCATATTGGCCCTGGAACAATTTTAATTGCCGACGCTTAACCTCATTGTTTTTTATTATATGGATCACCTGGGATTTAGATGTCTCATTTTTGGGCTCGTGGCCTAAAATGATTTGGCAAATTGGATGGACGGCTTGTGGTGAGATGCGTTCATCAAGATGGGTCTAAAAAATACTAGATGGGCATTAAACAAAAAAAAAGTTTCGACGGTGGGTGTCACTGTTTCCTATAGTGGGATTCACCTGAAATCTGGATATGACTCATTTTTGGGGCCTAGTCCTAAAATGATCTTGTAGGATGGATGGACAATATGGATATAATAGATACATAATTATGGGCCCCATGAGTGGGCAAAAAAAATAAAAATAAAAATCCCACAAAAATGTGGCTGAGACGGCTATGGCACCGCCGTCTCTGCCTCAAGACGGATATGACACAGCCGTGTCTGCTCCCAAGTGGGTCTGGCCCACCCATTCATCAACCCGGCCCACTTTATCATCGATCTGAGCCATTAGGGAACTTTACAACAACCAGATCTACAAAATACACAGCAAAGAGATAAACAGTTAAAGCAAGAAATTGAAAGGAAAACACTCATGTTGTTGAATGGTTGGATGACTCTGATTGTAAGGCCTAACCATTCGCTTACTATTCCTCTCTCTGTCTATGAATATGATTGCAGAATCTCCTTTAAATATAGGGATTCAGGGTGACACACAAGGTAAGATTATAGGACCATCTGAACCTGAGTTAGGAACAAATACCCTTTGTCGGGTTCGAGTGAGCCGAAGCAGAAATAAATTGTGGAAATTAGGTGTTTTTTTTTTTTTTTCAACATCCTGGCTTAATCCAACTTAATATGACCCGGTAATTGTCTGACTGACATTGTTTTACCCGTGAAAATGTTCCAGTTAGGGCTTATCTAAACCTTGAGGTGTCTATAATGGATGAGTGCACCTTCAAAGGTCTAGGTGTAACTATAATCCAAAGTAATCATGTATGCACTTCCCATAGACAAACTAACCAGTGGTTTTCAGTTAAACCCCATGTGCTTCGTAATGATCGGTTTAGTTTAATGTTTGGTTGGCCTGTTTGGCGGATACAGGTACGATAGATGATCAAATAATGGCCAAAATTTAAAGTAATTGAATGGTTAGAACCCTGATCAGTTAAATGGATTATTGTACGGTCACTTTTGTAAATGGGCAAGCATAAGTGGGTTTTTGGGTTGATTTATGTATATTGATAGATTCAAGTGATTGTTCGCATGTACAGGTTACTCAGGTCGTTATTCTGACGATATGTTAAGCATATTCATAGGTGACGAACAAGATGAACGGATTTGAATCTCAATTTAATGTGTAAACAAGCAGATATCAAGGTGTTCCGTAACGGTAACGGTGGCCATAACGGCCACCACCGTTACCTTTATGATACAGGGCATAACGGTTGTTACGGCCCCGTAACGGCCGTTACGGTCTCTCTTTTTTATTTTTTTATTTATTGAAAAAACCCCCTGAAAAACATGTATCTGTCCTGTAATGTTGATTAAAAAGTATGAAAAACATGTCCCATAATAGACCATTACGGGGCTATTATGGCCTTTAAAGGGGGTGTGACGTGCTGTTAACGGCAATTAGGAGTCATTTTTTTCCATAACGACTATTACGATCGTTACAACCTCGTATCGTGTAATGGTTACCACCATTACCTTTATGTAACGGCCTTTACGGCACACCATGGCAGATATAGATATCTGGTAGTTGGTTTACTATAATCGGGTGGCCAAAAATTGACGTGGACAATTAGATATCTTCATCTAATGGTAAGTAATTGATTGGATGGTTGATCTTTGATGTGCATACAAGAATACCAAGGTACGGGCCTTGCCGGGTCATATTGAGTCGAATTAAGCCAGGATGTGCAACACGGAAAAATCTCTAATTTTCACAATTTATTTCTACTTTGGCTCACCCAAACCTGGTAAAGGGCATCCATTCCTAGCTTAGGTTCGGATGATCTTATTCATTTACCTTGCGTGTCATCCTAAATCCTTATATTTAAAGAGGCTTCTACAATTATATTCAGAAACAGAGAGAGAAATAATAAGCATAAGGTTAGGCCTTGCGATCCAAGTTGTTCAACCATTCAACAACATGGTTTTCCGTTTAATTTATTGTTTTAACTGTATCTTGTAGATCTCGGCTTTGAAAAGTTCCATGATGGCTCAGATTGATGATAAAGTGGGCTAAGATGATAAATAGGTGGACCACACCCACTTGTGGGCAGACACGACTATGCCACAACCATCTTGAGGCAGAGATGGCGGTGCCACAATTATTATCTTTACAGCAATTTTTGGGCCACTCGTGGGGCCCATCATGATGTACATATTATATCCATACCGTCCATCCATCCTGCCCGATCATTTTAGGGCTAGGCCACAAAATTGAGTCGGATTTAGATTTCAGGTGGACTCCACCATAGGAAATAGCGACACCCACTGTTGGAACTTTTTTTTTTTTGGTTTAATGTCATCTAGCATTTTTGGACCCACCTTGATGGATGTGTGTCATCCAAGCTGTCCATCCAATTTGCCAAATCATTTTAGGCCATAAGCCCAAAAATTAGACATCCAAATCTCAAGTGGTCCATACAGTAGAAAACAGTGAGGCGTCGGCCATTGACACTGTTCCAGGGTCAATATGATTTTCATATGCGACCAAAACCTATCCAAGATAGGTCTTTTTGGGCCGGTCATGGGCTGACCAATCTCATGGATGGACTTAGAGGTGTACACAAACTAAGCTAGCTCTGTTAGCTCGCTCGACTCGACTCGAAAAAGCTCTATTTGACTCGGTTCAAAGATGAGTTTCAACTGAGTTGAACTGATTTTTTGAGCTCGAAAATGAGTTCGAGCTGGCCCTAGCTCGAATCGAACTAGTTCGGTGACTCGGTTACTTTAATATTGATGTTACTCACCAAGTGTTTGATGAAATGACTCAAAGAAGTGTGGCTGGTGGCAAGGAAGGTATGTATATGAAACCAACACCCTTTTTTTCTTGATTTTTATGTTGCTTAGAAGGTGTTTGATAAAATACCTGTAAAACCATTATTGTTGTCTCAAATACAGTGAGATTTGGAAGGTGCGGTCCAAGTGTTTGTAAAAATGCTGCAATGGCGAACTCGGCTCGATCTTGGCTCGAAATGGTTCAAGCTGCTGACCAAACCGAGCCGAGCTGGCCAGTCAGGCTCGAGGACCGAGCCGAGTCGAGCCAAGGCCAATTCGACCCGATGTACACCCCTAGATGGACTAGATCATCTATACGTGGACCCCATTGCTGAATATATATATAGTGAAAAAAGAAGGGATTTTGAAGCTGGAACAGTTAACATCTAGAGGGCGCTACTGCCCAGCGTCCGTAAGGAGGGCAGACACTTTTTTGGGCATTAAAGGGGTCCCACTCGTGGGCCCCACCATGATGCATGTGTTTCATCTACGCCGTCTACTCATTTTCCCATATCATTTTAAGCCATGGGCCCAAAAACGAGACAAATTTACATTTCAGGTGGATCATACCAAAGAAAACAATGGAAATAGTGACGTCCATCATTGAAACTTCTTGAGGCCCCACAACAATGCATGTGTTTCATCTACAACGTCCATCCATCTTCCTATATCATTTTAGGCCATGGGTCTAAAAATGAGACAGATCTACATTTCCTGTGGGCCATTCCACAAGGAACCATAGTGGTAATGACACCCTCCATTGAAACCTTTAAGATCCACCATGATGTTTATATTCCATCCAATCTATGGCATAGGGCCACTTGCCCGAGATTTGTGGGCCCCATTATGGGAAGTTGTGGACTGGAAGAGCCACCGTTAAAACCTTCTGGACTTCATCATGATGTATATGTTTTATCAACATCGTTTATCCGATTTTCCATATCATCTTAAGGCCAAGAGGCCTAGTTATGAGATAGATCCAAATCTCAGGTGATCCATACTGTGAGAAGCAGTGGGGACGATGATGTCCATTGTTGAAACACTCTTAGGCCCCACATAGAGTATGTACTTTATCTAGATATTCAATTATTCTAGGGTAGGGGTCACCTTGATGTACGTAGCTTATTCATGCCATGCATCTGTTTTAACAGAACTTCTAACCGTGATGTCACCATGCTATATATATATATATATATATATATATATATATATATATATATATATATATATATATACCGGCATTGTACATCAGTTTTTCTAACCATTCTATGTACACAGGCCTAAGTGTGAAGCCGATGCAAGTTTCAAGTGTACTATGCGACATTGACATTTAACTTATAGTAGGATCCACCATTCGGGTCATCTTAATCTCTTTATATTATACCATTTCAGGTTGATGTACCCTACATGGTGTGTGTGTATGTGTGTGTGTATTTATATGGATGAAAATATATATATATATATATATATATATATATATATATATATATATATATATATATATATATATATATATATATATATATATACGTATGTGCCAAGATTAGTAACATGCTAGTATACTTGGCCTAAAAATGGTCAATACTAATAATATGCCTAGTGCAGTGCATGTCATACTCATTCATATGCTCATACGCATCATATGTATGCTTGATTATAAATGTGAATGTATCATAGAGTACATCCGGCCACAGATTTTGGATAGTACTCATATCATGGATTAAATTGCTCGATGCAAGGAAAACCTGCAGTATATGCATCACGACACACTAGGGACCTGTATGAGACACGGTCGCCCGTATGATCATCGTTGGATTTGATGCATGGCTTGAATAGTGTGATTCATGCACGATGCACTATGTATGACACATTGGAGATATCGAGGACGTATTTATGCCATATGGATATGGCTGGTGAATGAGTTAATAGGCACTGGAAATTCTGTCACAGCATATTGGGTGATAAGGATGTCCATGGGCGAAAGACCCTAAACGCTGTGGTACCAGTAGAACGCTTCAATATCCAGACCAAGTGGAATCATGAGCGCATGAGGGCCATATATGATGCGGGACAATTAACCACTTGCTCTAAAAGCTTGAACTAATAGTGTGGTGAATCGATCCCTTTATCTCATTGCCCAAGCCCCACATCCATGCGTTAGGTCCTTGGACGAACTCCCCTTGTGGACTCCAAATCATATGGGTTCAACGAGCCACCCGAGTGGTGTTCCCCTGCATCATACAAGCCACTCCACTCGAGCCCAATGTGAAAATGCCCCTGCAATAAGCCTCATCTCTCACTGTGTCAATGTCGGTTGAAAAGGGGTGCAACCTTACCTTCTCAGGTGTAGAGGGATTTATGCTAGGTTGAGTCTGACCATCTCCAAAATAGGTTCGCTATGGACAAGCTGAGTGGGTTTTGGCATATCGCTAGCGAGGCAAATAGTGAGGTCTCTTCTATTTGTTGGGTTATCCATGCGATGGGCGGCAGCCAATGTCGGAAGTGTACGAGATCTCGGTGATGTTCCACATGATAATCGTACTATGATGTGGATTGGATGTCAGGAATTGCTTGCTTGTATTACATGGCTTGATATAACATTTGGCCCAATAGGCCTTCGTACTTAGGGCTGAAAGTTGGGTGGGTTCGACCCGATCGACCCGACAATGGGTCGGGCTTGGGCATGATTTATAGGGTTTGGTCTCGAGCTTGGGCCATACAAACGCCAACTTGACAAAACTTGGGTTGGGCTCGGGTTGAGGTCTCGGGTTGCCCGACCCAAACCAAACCCGATCAATATATAAGTTCCTTATAAATTAATTATAATTGAGTGTGGATCGTGTATGTTGAAGGCACAAGAAATTCCAATGCTGTCAGGTTTCATTGGTCCGAGTCAGTTCCGATGACTCAAGCTAACAAGATACACCGGATTTCTCTCTCCCAAATAGATTGCTTGATACACAATATGACTTCTAAAGGAGTAGTTGTCCTATATTTTAGCTTGTTTGTTTAGAAAAAATGTTCTTTATGATAAATAACTATATATATAATTAATAAAATTCTAGGTATAAAAAATAAAAGTTGTATCGAAAATATAATAGACTAATGTAATAATGAAAATATTGGCATATATCTACCCGACCAACCCGGCCAACCCGATCGAACCCACTTGGGTTGGGCTTGGGTTGAGAATTCCCAACCCGAGGTTAGGTTGGGTTGGGTTAGGGTTGAGGTATAGGAACCTTGGGTTGGGCTAAGGTTGATCACCAACACGACCCAACCCGCCCGACTTTCAATCGTATTACGTAGCCTCAATATGGCTGGCTACATTCATGTATTTGATAGTACAACTCTCCATCATTTATGCATACTCTGATATATGTATATTTGTTACATGCATGGTACACGCACTCTCTAAGCTTCGTAGTAAGCTTACGCACATTGTTTACATGCAGATTAAGTTAGGCAGCAGCAATAGTACGACTAGAGTACATGACTGATCTTTTGTAGTTTTAATTATGCTTTGTATTGTCCTTTCCAACACTATACTCGAATCCTTTTATAATAGTTAAATGTGATGATGTCTTGGTTTGTGGTACATTGTGGCTATGCTCTTTTACAAAAAAAAAAAATAATAATAAATAAATAAACCCTGAAAATCCTCATTGTGGGATTCCGTTTCCGGGACTTGGTGAATGGACATTAAGTGCTGAAAACGGGATACTACGGAGGTTGTCAAATCTGAACTTGGATTACAGTGAATAGGCGCCAGAAAACGAATTTGGGGTGTGACAGGAGCAAACAACTAAGTACGGGTACTACCACCACCACATCCATACTACAGTCATACCAAAGCCATCAACCAAGTCCAATTTTAACTCTCAAAGTATCGAACCAATCCACGGTTGTATCCGTCTCAACTGACTCAAGTTGGCAATCCCAAATCCTCAAGCTCCTTCTAAAATATAAACATATAATGGTAAAGCAACATTATCCTAACAAATATAAAACAGAAGTTTAAAATAAAATTTGGACAAATTGTGTCAGGCCGATTTGGGTGCACCTGAAAATGGTCTGAAATTCGTGCAATCCATGGAACTCTTTAACAACATTTTCCTTAAAAAAATTAATATAAAATTTGGATGAACAATGTTGGGCCAATTTGAGTACACTCGAACAGCCTAAAAGGTTCTAAAATTCTTGCAACCCATGTGATTCATCTCATTAATGCATATCCCTAACCATTTTATTCCAATCACTCAAAAAATATGAGGGAAAAAATTTGTCACCATTCGTCCCAAAAATGGCCTGAAATTGCCACAAGTACACAGCAAATAGAAAAAGTGCTCAAAAACATTAATTTATTGCATGCATATGTGGATCTAACGTCTATAGATGTAGTTCATCAATCTAAACTCTAAACATTCCACAAAATTTTGAAAAAAGAATGAATATTGCTGGAAATTATATGAAAACAGAAAATGAATATATATATATATATATATATATATATATATATATATATATATATGGCAAATTGAACACAAATCTAACAAGATTTAGTCAATTTGGTCATATCATGTTGAATCAACTTTTATGGTAGGGAAAAAAAAAAAGAAGGAATTTTTATCTCTTTTTTTTTTTCGATTTTTCCATCTTGTTGAATCAACACTTTTATAGTGAGGAAAAACAAAAAATTGGAATTTTTCCCTAAACTGGCCCTAGATCTTCGATTCGTCGAGTGAAGCTTAAGTCTTGTGTTTTATTCTTCAAACTTGTGCAAATTTGGCATTAAAAAAAAGGTTTAAAAAACACTCATGAAGGTAAAATGTAATAAAGAGGAGAGAATATGCAAAAATTGAAAACAACACTTTTTGAAGGGCTTGTATAAGCCATTATGCATTTAGCGTTACTGCCTGTCATGGGCCCATAATAGCCGTTATGGCCTGATATGGGCCCATAATAGCCATTATAGGCACAATACGGGCCATTTTTTTAGGTAGGACCATTACGACCCAGTAATGCACAATGGCACGTGTCATTTCCATTACGTAACGGCCATTATGTTACCATTTTTTGAAGACCTTGATCCACATTCCGCTCTCATCCTATGAACATGTATTTCCTTAACTACCCAACATGTTGGACCCCGTTAATATTGATATTAATATTATATGTTATTATGTTAACTAATCTAACTAATATCCGTTATATATTATGATTACTTATCAATTAACATGCATCAAAGACTTTGACCCGAATGTGGAACCCCAGGTATTGTAACCCAGACCCGAATCTAAACCTTCTTGGGCAGGTCTACTCAACTTGGTGACAGCCCTACATCCACCTTATCTATGGGAAATGGATTAGGCTGTCCTTGAATGGTCCAATCCTAATATGGTCTAGAATTCAGGCATGGGCATAGCCCATTTAATAATTGGATGTCAAGTTCGGGCCTGCCCATTAAGGTCATAAATGGGCCTTTTCCCAAGCTCAGTCCAGCGTAAATAGAAATTTGTCTGAGCCTGGGCCTGGACCCGACCTCCATTACTTGAGCGTGCAAGTTGGGCCCAGGTGTGACCCACTCTCATTTATCAAGGCCCGATCCTTAACTTGAGTCAAACCATCCAGACAGTTGCTAACCCAATTCATGTATATCTTGTCTCTTCTTTTCTTTTTTTCCTTTGTTTATTAGATGCATGTTGCTTCTTACTAATGTGATTGAATGTTTATTTAGCTGTTACATTGCATCAAACAAGTTATATCGAGCACAATTCTGAATAGGTTTATGAAGCCTTGAAAAAGATTCTGCTGCATTTAAAGTCTTTAAGCCTTGGCAAAACTGGGCCAACTGGTTTGCCTATTTTACTTCAGGGTATCTTTGGGTATTCCCATGGCTGTTGGGATGTTCTCCCTCCAAATCATTAACATAAGGTTATTTGAGGCAGAAAAAATGGAAAACAAAAACCCACATAATGCGGTTTCTATTTTCTGAGCCACTCGAAATGAACAGAAGAATCTTTCCACCATAAAAATGAAACCAATTGCAATCTGGGCATGAATCTAAATTTTTTTCATGTTCCAGTTTCTTCAGATTTTTTATGTTCATATACCTTGACCACTAGATGGCCAAACTGCTCAATCACTTACTAGTAAAACCTTAGCATCCGTGGCATAAGTAGCAAGTTGTTGAGCCCCCAATTTCCCTCCAATAACCATTTTTTAGGCTCCTTCAACATTAAATATCCCATCATACGGCTCAAAATATATATGGATGCTTTCTCGAAGCATGAGTGCCTTTGCTACAAGAGGACCGCCCGTCTTCACACAGGCTGGAGAAAGCTACCAAGAACCACCATGGCCATCTGTTAGAACTCCAACAATCCCTGTTGAACCCTAAGAACCCCTGAGCATCCATCGAAGTTGAATTTATCCTTGGTGAGGTACATCCCGCTTAGAAAGTTTGGTGCTTATCTATGTCCTTGTTCCAAAAACCATCATCCTATTCTTCCCTCTCCATTAAACCATATCTGCAAGCGAAATATCACAAAATCTGATCTAGCACAGACCCACTCAATCATCATAGAGGTTATTCTATGGATGGTCGTTTCCAGAGAAGCAATTTGTTATTGAATACCCTAGAGTGCCAGTAGAAAAGAATTTGATGATTATAGTGTGGAGAAAAGAAGAGTGAGAGAGAAGAAGAAAGAGTAGAGTTTGGGGAAAATGTCGTGTGTAGGCTAACATGCCCTTGCACACAATGTTTATTAGAATAGAGCACATATAGTATATTGCAGGAGAAGAGGAAAGTGCGCACGTGCACTTACATTAGAAGAGCCACTAAACACACACACTATACAACACTCTTTAGACTCCCCCTCAAGTTGGAGCATAGATGTTGATCATGCCCAATTTGACATGAACACGATGAAGAACATCTTGACTCAAGGACTTAGTAAGTACATCAGCAAGTTGATCCTCGGATCAAACAAAAGGAGTGGTGATTTCCTTAGAGGCAACTTTCTTAGGAATAAAGTGACATTCAACCTTAATATGCTTGGTTCGCTCGTGAAAAATCGGGTTACGAGCAATATGGATGGTTGCTTGGTTGTCACAATGAAGAGAAATAGGAGCCAAAGGAGGATAACCAAGTTCTTCAAAGCTACACGAGCTCACATTTCGCATGAGCCATAGCACGATATTCTGCTTCAGCCGAGGACCGAGCAACAACTGGTTACTTCTTGTTCTTTCATGTAATAAGATTGCCACCTAGGAAGGTACAAAAGGCAGATGTAGAGCAACGATCATAAGTATTACCTGCACAATCAACATCGGAATAGCCAGAAAGATTAAGATGACTATGAGACTGAAAGCGGAGGCTAAGACCCAAGGCTAATTTTAGATATCGAAGTATGTGGTATATAGCCGTGAGATGTGAAGCACGGGGAGCTTGCATGAATTGACTAACAATACACACCGCAAAGGAGAGATCTAGACGAGCAATAGCTAAGTAAATAAGTCAGCCTACAAGTCGTCGATACATCCCGGGATCAGAAAGCAAAGCACCATCATCTGGTCGAAGCTTCTGCTAAGTATCCATGCGGGTGGTAGCAAGTTTGCACCCTAACATGCTAGTCTCCATGAGAAGATCAAGTGCGTCTTTTCATTGTGAGAAGACCAACCCAGATGAGGAGCGACCAACTTCAATTTCTGGGAAGTAGCGAAGAGGACCAAGATCCTTAATCTCAAACTTGGTCTTCAAAAATTCTTTGACCTCTCACATTCCAACCGAATTACTACCGGACAGAACAATATCATCCACATACACAATGAGAACCATGATGCCCGTCGATCGACGACATATAAAGAGGAAGTGATCAGCATGACTATGAACAAAGCCAAACTCCAAGATAGCCTGACTAAATTTTTCGAACCATGCACGTAGAGATTGTTTGAGTCCATAAAAAGCCTTCTTCAACTAACATACAAGCGCAAGGTTATGAGAAGCAACAAACCCAGGAGGTTGATGCATGTAAACTTCCTCTGCAAGGTCCCCATGGAAATGCATTCTTAATATCAAGTCGAAACAAGGGCATAATAAATTAACGGCCAAGGAAATAACAACGCGAATCGAATTAAGCTCAACCATCGGAGAGAATGTCTCGAAGTAATCCATACCATGAGTTTGTGTGTAACCCTTAGTAACAAGGCGGGCTTTATAACGATCAATGGAGTCATCTGGAAGAAACTTAATCGTATAAACCCATTGACATCCAATAGGTTTATACCTTAAAGGAAGAGGCACAAGCTCTCAAGTATGATTCTCCTCAAGAGCAGACATTTCTTCTATCATCGCCTTCGTCCAATCAGGACTTTGAAGAGCATGTGAGAGAGACCAAGGAATAGTCTGTGATGAAAAGGAAGCTGCAAATGACTAAAAAGATAGTGAAAGATGATCCTATGAAATGAAATTACTAATGGGGTGTTGAGTACAAGATTGTGACCATTTGCGCAAGGCAATGAGGAGATCTAAACTCGAGGTAGGAGAGTCACCTGAGCCAACATCTAAAGTGAGAGGAAGGGTGGACGGTTGAGTGTGCGAAGATTTATCTCGATGATGATACATCCGCAGAGGCTTAGGTTCACCCAAATCACCGACAGGATGCTAAGGGCCCGTTTGGCGGGTTGGATTGGAAGGGATTGGATGGTATCGGAAGGGATTGGATGTTAAATCCCGGGATTGGCCGGGCGTGCCAAACAAACTCGGTGATCTAATCCCAATCCCATGGATCTTAAGACAATCCACTGACAACACCATCATTACGTTTAAATCCCATCCAATCCACCCTAATCCGTTCAAATTTGCCTGGGACGTGTTTGGTTCGAGGGATTGGAAGGGATGGGAAGGTTTAATCCCGGGATTGGCTAGGCGTGCCAAACAGACTGGATATAGCAATCCAGGGATATAACAATCCCATGGATCTCAAGACAATCCACTGACAACACCATCATTACCTAGAAATCCATGCCATCGACCCTAATACCATTCAATCCCTTCCAATCCACCCAACTAAACGGGCCCTAAACGGAATGGAGAGGAGTTTCCTCGTGATCTCTAGAGGAAAGAGGAAGAGGATAAGAGTCATGTTCCCTTTAACTCGTAAGAGGATCACAAAGGGATTGACTTGGAGCTGGAAAAAAAAAAAAAAATCCTTAAAAGAAGGTTACATCGACAGATACATATTTCTTGTGAGTCAATGGGTCATAACATTTATACCCTTTTTTACTCCAAGTGTACCCTAAGAAGACATTTAATTGTCATGGGGCTAAGTTAATCTTTACTTTCATCCAAAATTTGAACAAAGCATGTGCAACCAAGTACTTTAGGTGGTAGAGGAAATTGATTATCATGAGGATACAATATAGTAAATGAAGATTTGTAATACGGGATACGTGAGGGTATATGATTAATAAGATAAATAGAAGTTAGAAGGGCATCACCCCAAAAATGTTTAGGTAGTGCATACCAAGGAGAAGGGTGCGAGCAACTTCAAGAAGATGACGATTCTTTCGTTTTACGATACTATTTTGTTGAGGTGTGCGAGCACACGACGTCTGAGACAAAATACCATGCTTCTGTAAGAAGGACAGAAAGGCAATAGACATGTACCCCCCTACCCCCCTCCCAAATTATCAAAATGGAGGGTTTTAATGGAATATTGAAACTGAGTGCACACTTCATAATAAAATACTTTAAACGCATCAACCACTTCGCTTTTAGATTTCAAAAGATAAACCCAAGTTATGCATAAATAATCATAAAAAAAGGTGTCAAAATATCTAAATCCAAAAGTAGAGGTAATCAGAGTTGGTCCTCAGATATCTGAGTGAACCAAAACAAAAGGTTGAGGTTTCCTCTCAAAAGAGCTATGAAGAAATGTAGCACGATGATGTTTAGACAATTCACAAATATCATGGCATAACAGTTTATTGACAAATAACCAGGGAAACAAAATTCTCACTCATATAGTTTTAGATGGGTGGCCTAAGTGGCAGTGCTACCGTCTCATGGACTCTCAATCCAGAGAAAGGGTATTAAAGGCGACAACGGGTGTATCATCGAGAAGATAAATGCCTCATCACTCGTGCAGCCCACCAATCACCTTGTTCGTCTGTAGGTCCTGGAACAAACAACAAGAAAGGAAGAAGGTAATGGAACAATTTAATTATTTAGTAAGAGAGCTAACAGACAATAAGTTTAATGGAAAACTAGGAACATGCAGGACTGAGGGCAGAGGTAAGGAATGAGAAAGAGAAAGAGAGCTAATCCCAGAGATGGGAGTTTGGGTTCCATCTGCGATTGTGACATATTGAGTGTGGGGAGAAGGAGAATAAGAGGAAAAGATTTATAACTTACCAGTCATATGGGAGGAAGCTCCAGAGTCTATGACCCAGGAGGTAGGAGAGGATGACGCAAGAAGAGCAGTGCCTGACTGGGCCGAAGCTGCGTGAGAAAGCTCAGGAATATCACAAACATGAAGTCACATCAAGGCATCATATGCAGCCTAAGAAATGATAAGAGACTTCCTTAAAGAATACTGCTCAATTGTCAAGGTGGAAGACTGTCCCTCATGAGCAACTGTGGAAGTAATAGAAGCAACAACATATGTAGGACAACCATGGAGCTACCAACAATAATCAACAGTGTGATTGGTGCCACCGCAATGTGAACAAAAGCGGGAACCATTACGTCCTCGTCCACAACTACAAAGATTACGACCGCCACAACTGCAATCTCCCTCACGTCCTCGTCCACCTCTACCACGATCACCATAACCAGAAATGTGCCATGAACTCAAGGATGGTGCTCAAAGGTCAAGAGAGGATTGATCACCAGCAAAATGTGCTAAATGCTTTGGTGGCACAAATGAATGGGAAGGAAGAGCAGATACAGTAGCGCTCTGGAACATGGCGTAGACTGTCGTCAATGGGAGAAAAGGATCCTGCATAATAATCTGATCTTGAACATGAAGATAATCGAAGTTCAATCCTGCTAAGAACTACATGATATGAGTATTATCCCGCTGCTTATGGGCACGTTCATGATCCTCTTTACATTTGAAAGAAAGGGTCTGATACAGGTCCAACTCATCCAACATGCCCCAAAGTGTTAAATAGTAATCTTTTAATGATCTTGAGTTTTATTGGAACCGACCAATTTCTTGAATAAGCAGGAATACCCATGAAAAATTCTGAGACTCCGAGAACATGTCATAAAGTGTATCCCAAATGCCTTTAGCTGAGGATAAAAATATCACTGAGTGGCTAATCAAATAATCAATACTATTCAACAACCATGTGATAACTTGATAATTCTCCTTTGTCCAAGACTTGTAGGTAGCATCTGTAGAGCTTAGAAGATCATCCAAAAAATATGACGACTTCTCACGGGCTCCTAAGAACACTTTTACAGATTACACCCATTGAAGATAGCTGTTATCATTCAACTTAATGGATGTAATCTGCAAGAGATTTGATTCAAGAGAGCCCATGCCAAGAGATGGGGGCCCTTTGTCGTCCATAGGAGACTCTAAGTAAGGAGAACTAATTCAAACAACTCTTTCTCACTCAATTCTTAAAGGGAATGAGAGATACACCTCAAATAAATAGTACTCGTCCAAAATAACAAAAAATCCAGTCAGATCTAACGCGACCGAGTGAAAAACAACGTAGCCGCATGGCCATTTGAAGTTTTTTAAAAAACCACTCAAACATGAATCTTAGCTAAAAAAAATACTCCATGAGTAGCTTGGGAGAAAGATTTTGGTTCATCTTGAGCAAAAAAATCAAGAAAAAGCTTACCAATTTAAGGTTAGATCGAAGAAAAATGAATGAGGGACCCGAATTTTGAATTTCTCTATTTTGACCAAAACACCATGAAAGGATGTCCAAAAAATTCTAAAAAAATCATGACAAATCTTATAAAATCAAGATATATCAAACCCCTAAGCTTTTAGCTCAAATGGGGTCCATGTGTCCGTACAACGCTGACATCAGCCATACGATTGCTAATGTAAGCAAGGTGACGTGTCACCCTTTCAACTTGTTGGATGCAAAATGCCTAGATCTACATTCTCATACCAAATAGAAAGGATTTGATGATTATAGTGTGGAAAAGGAGGGGAAGAGTGATAGAGAAGAAGGAGGAGAGTTTGGGGAAAATGTTGTGTGTAGGCTAACATGCCCCTACACACAATGTTTATTAGAATAGAGCACATATAGTACATTGTAGGAGAAGAGGAAAGTGTGCACATGTACTTACATTAAAAGAGTCACTAAACACACACTATACAACACTCTCTAGAGTACCTTTCGTTGCAAGCTGCCCACATGATAGCAAGAATCATCTACCAAACACCTACCTTGGGTTAGAAGGTGGTTGGGGACCACCCATCAGTCAGCTCCTTTAGGGAAGCATCCAAGGACCAACCCAAATGACTGCTAGAAATGGCTCCGGATGAAAGCAGCTATTCAATCACCTGAATCTCCACCACCACTTTGCCAAGATACCCTATTTTTTATCTTATACCCCTCATGTCCTCCCACTTCAAGGGATGGAATTTGTGCCCTTCCACCTACCTTTCATAAATAAATAAATTGTAAATGTTGTCTTCTAGGTGAATTGTTGGCCATTAAAACAAGGGTGGATATTTATGCAAGTTGGATCAGTGGGTTGGTGATGTTGGAGGGTGACTCTTGCTGCCTTGCAGTCCAATTGTTTAGGCATCGAGTAAAAGTGCTCCCCTTAGGATTTAGGCTTTGTCATCAATAGCACGAAGTTCCTCTATCATTCAATAGATGTCTCCTTCATTAAACCCTAGAGTGGCCAATTTCCTTGACAATTTCCTAGCTAATATTGGGGTTCTTAAATCTTCTCTCTACACCAGGTATTCTTATCCATTGCCTTTATGAATCCTTGTATCATTTTGCCCATTGGGCTTTTTCTTAGAATCTTTTGTTATTGATTGGAAAAAAAGGATGATGAAATGAATGTTAAGTTATGAACAATTATAAACATCATTAATGCACCCTACGAACTTAGATGGAATATAAATATTGCAGGATGTTTCTCTTTTCATTGCGTCTCTCTATTTTTTGCAATGCCTTGACAAGTAATTAAAAAGAAAGAAATAAAAGCTTAGTAAACCTCATTTTTGTTTATTGCTTGAGGTTGGTAGTGGTCTTCCGCAAAATAGGGAGCTTTATTAGGAAAATTTTCCCAAGGTTGGAATGGAGTATTGGTTGTTTTCTTTCCTTGATAGGATCAATCTCCTCCACACAAACATTTATTTGGTTCTTTAGCTTTCCCTTCACCTTGCATTTGTAATGTTGTGTTCTACTCTAATATGCATTGGCCAACTTTATCTTGATGCAGTGTTCTGGCGTAATATGCATTGAGCAACTTTTCTTCTTCTTTTTTTCTTTTCTTTTTCTTTTTTTATTATTAATTAAATTCTCCTATTGATTCTGGTTTCATTCTTTTATGACAGAGCGCATGCTTTGACTCTTTCACTCTTATATTTTGATGGTCATTATGCAGGCCCTTGCAAAAGATCTTCCTTGGAAAATGAAGGAGCCACGTGTGCTGGAGATTGTTCAAGCGGTATGCGAATACTTTTTAACTTCACATCTAAACCATTAAATTCTTCTTCCATTGCTATGGCTTTCACTTCTCCCCTTGCCCCAAAAAGGTTTGCATGCAGTATCCTTGGAGAAAATGGGTCATAGTTGGATTCTTGCATAACAATTTAGGTTTGTGGGTGTGAAAGAAATACCCAGGTACAACTTTAGTTGCATGAACCTTCTACCGGTGTAGGATGTTTAACCCAATAACAATCCAAAACGCTACTTCCCCACTTCCTCTCCCACTTCTGCTCATGCTTTGTGCAATAAGGGCACAACACTTTCGTGTTCTAGGCACTTTGCCCCATCTCATAACTTCCTCACTCAAATCCCTCCCACTTCTGCTCATGCTTTGTGCAATAAGGGCACAACACTTTCATGTTCTAGGCACTTTGCCCCATCTCATAGCTTCCTAATTCAAAATAAATTCTGTAAGGCATGATTTCTATATAATAAATACAATGAAAATGTGAAGCCAATAATCTAAAACATGCATCTGTTGGTATATTATTACGCTAAGGTTTGCTAGCCCTATGCACACCTCTGCAAGCATCCATGGTAGGTCACATTCAAGCCATGTATGAAGTGGGACCAGTTATGCCAATAACCTGGCCTAGAAATCATGCTGCTGAAATCACTAGGTAGACCACACATGCTACAATAGTGTATGGTTTAATAAAACTTTCAGAGTTTTTCTCAACCATTTGTTCCACCCGATGATTTGACCGGCCTAAATTCAGGGACATGCTTATTTTTCCCATTTGCATCAATCAAACATGCTAGTTGTTATACATTAAAATAAAATAAAAAAAATAAAATAAAAATAAAAAACCCTTTGTTGCTTACATCGGAAACCAGAAGTGGAAATTTGTTTACCTGAAAAAAAACAATATAGTCAGTGCAAAATGGTTTTGGCTGGTGTAAAATGAGAGGATGTATCCTGGGATACATTGGATAAACAATGGAGCAAATGGGGAGACAAAAGATAGAAACCAAATGTAGTTATCTGAAAGGAAAGGCCTTAGGGAACTTCCCACAATTACAATGAATGAACCCACCACAATTATTGGTAGTCACGACTGTTATTTTGGGATAGTAGAACTAGCTCCCCATTACAAACAAATTCAAAATTCTATCCCCCAACCAACTTAAAAAATCATTAAGCCCAAGCATGCCTGACCCAACCCGTTGAGTCCTATCTAGCTGGGCTCCACCTAAGCTGGACCAGCCCAGCCCAGCAGTCCTACATAGGAGATCTTTGAAGCATGGCCAGGCTATACACAGTGGTTCCAACAAACCAATGGTTTGAATTCCTAAACCATGAGCACCACTTTACAAGATGTGACGTCACATATTCATCCAATAATTCCCTATGTTTATTAATTAAATTTAAAAAATTGCAGTAAGCATTTGCAACACTGGTAGTGTTAAAAGTGGTGTGGAAGTATTACAACATTTGAGGGGTCTAGGGATCAAAACCCTATAGTAATATTTTGTTTTCTGTTTTGGGTCAGGTTGGATTGGGTCATTGAGCCCAACCCATTGATAACCTATATGGGCAGGTTGGGTTGGGTAGGGTTCAACCCAGGCCTGACAATTACTTAAATGGAACACATTTTCTGCCATGAGCTTGCCACCACTGCTAGCTGACACCCTCATTTGCCAACGCATCATTAACACCATTTGGACCTTGATAGAGAGCAATGGTGGATTTCATTAAGCACAAAACTCAACATTCATTTGTTTTGCATTGTTGTCCATTCTAACCCTCTTACATGTACCACTTTTGACTACCACATCAAATGCAGACATCTGTATATCTTTATTTTTCATCTAATGCAGACATTTGCATATCTTTATTTTTCATCTAATGCTAGGATAGATTTACACAGATGTCTAGAAAGATCACCATAAGGGGTTAATTTTATGAATAACAGGATAAATATTTTATTGCAAAAGGACAAGCACAACTTACAAAAAGGATGAGATCCAATACCATCATAACAATTATCTATGTCCCTGATACCAAGAGATGACCTAACAATACCGTCTTTTGAAGTATATAAAGGTTCCAGTCAAATGTTTTAAAACCCATACCAGACCCTGACCCATCTTTGTGGACGGTTGGGTCCAGCAACTGGTCCTACTGATTGGAGCTGTTCCGGCCTGCAAATATCATAAGTCTAAAATCATTAAAATACAAGGAAATAGAAAATGTGTGCTCTTACCAGGCATTTGTTTTATATTAGAAGTCACATCCTCATTGGTTCGACCCTTGACTGGTGGACACTTTATTGGTTTTAAGAAAAAGTCGCCGATCTAACTGACCCCGGGTTTCCCAAAAACAGTATGACTGTCCAGTCTGGTCCAGGTTTTAGAAACCTGATTATGCACTCTACTTACGACTTGTTGTCTCAGTCTCTAAACTGTTTTGTTTTTTTGCATCTGTCTTAATTTGGACATATACCCACTTCTCTGAGGTAGATTGACAGCAATACGGATGGGCTCGTGGACTTCTCAGAATTTGTCGCGGCAACTCTACATGTGCATCAGTTGGAGGAGCATGACTCTGAGAAGTGGGAGCAGCGGTCTCAAGCTGCTTTTGAGAAATTTGACGTGGATAAAGACGGATTTATCACTCCAGAGGAACTGAAGATGGTAGTTCTCGAAGCTTTTATCATGAATTTAATGAATTCATCTAATTGCTATAGTAATAAAAAACAAATGGCATCACACTTGAAGAATGGATATCAGAGTACGGCTTTTGTATTCATTTAATATTGAGAAATGCTATTATGCCATATACGTCATATAGTTTCTATGAAGTGTTGTTCTCTCTGAACTTGTGGCAAACATGTATGGTGACTAGGGTTGCAACTTCCGTGGGTTGGGTCGGATTGAGGGTCAACCCAAGCCTGACACGACCTCAGTAGGACCCAACCCACAACCTGACCTGACAGGAATTCGAAACCAATGTGCCTAACCCAAACCCAATCTGGAGTCCTCTACGCTGAACCCTAAACAGACCCGACTCGACCCAAGCCAACCCCAATACATGTAACTATTCCAAACCCGACCTAACCCAACCTGATTTGAAATTGGGCTGCTGCTGTCCAACCCTAACCCAACCAGAGGACCTTGACACACTAACCCAACCTTACGTGAACTTGTGTTGGGGTCAATCAGGTTTGGGTTGACCTGAAGCAAGTTGCAGCCAAAATGTTGGCTGTCACTGTTGGATCTGGTGGCCACATGGATGGCTAGAGGCCAATATTGATTGATTTGACAATTCTAGCCATTGTATCATGAGTTGTGCCCATTGAATGCGGACCCTCATTTTTTTTGCATTAAACTGTCCTTCTCGAAGCCACTGATCATACGGTTTACCAGTCCTATATCTTTGCCTTTTGGGATATCCCCCACCCATGTGATCATCCACCAGATCTACAGTCCTGATCAACATACGCATGCTATTTCCTAACAGTATAACTGTATGAGAGACATTCTCATAGAGCACTTCATGGAACTCCATGAAGCACGGTTGTCTGAGTAGCATTCCTCAATGGTAAATCATGGGGCTTGTATACAACAATGATGTTGAGTCCATGGTGAAGACTCATTCGGAAACATGACAACTTTTGATTCAACACTATCATCATACTAATTGTCTGTGGATTTTGTTGTTTTTGCAGCACACAGGATTGAAGGGCTCAGTTGATCCACTCCTAGAGGATGCTGACATTGACAAAGATGGGAAGATAAGCTTGTCAGAATTCCGCAGACTGTTGAGAACTGCAAGCATGAGAAGTGTCCACAGCCCGACTGCTCGCCGAAATTCTCGCAAGATGTAGATATTGTAAAACAAGGGTAAAGAGAACGACATAGATGGGGGGAAAAGAGATGAAAGCCAATGTTCTCGTCTACTCTTATATACCAGATTGCAACGGATCCTGTGGGGCCCATCTTTGTCATGTCTCCATCATTCACTCAGTAGTCTGTTCAGAGAAATCAATTTTTCTGCCCATCAGAACTACACAAGCTCATGAGAACTGACGCCACGGAATTTACAGGGAGAAGTTCTGGTAAAATGACCTTGCATGCTGCTGTACATCTTGTAATGCGGGCTTTTTTCTTGTCTTTTCTAATCAAATGTAATGTGTGAGACTACAAATATGAATGCATCTTTGGTGTATAGAGATGGTCTCTTGTGCTTGTGTACTTCAACATTTTTGTATTCTATTCATTGTTTTCCATTGCAATTGGAATTGCAACAAACAAGAAATTTTCTATTACACTGAGAAGGTGTCGAATGGGGTCTGAAGATTTTCCTTCTGTTCCACTATATCAGTCTCAAATCAATTGATCCAATCACCTGATTTGCAATCAGATGAGTTCTTGATCACATGGAGTTGCAATTTCCCTTCAACAGCTCTTCGTGCATGCTATGACGAATTCATGATGACCCGGAATGTAGTATTTCCTTTCAATTGGTCTTCATGCATGCTCCACTCCCGCGCCAGTCTCAGCCGACACACGGGCAAAAGGCTCCTCAAACATTGGTATATATGATATCTGCTCCAATTCCAGCTGCAATGTGCACATGACAATCCACTTTCACAACCAAAATCGCTGAACAAACCCCTTTCGCTGTGGATTTTACATATATAAGAATGCATCTGACCATCCACATGCACACATGAGAATTAGTACTAATACACAAATATGCACACACATGTATGCTTTGTGCACATTTACATTCTAGCTTTTGGATGGGGGAGTGTAGGGGGTGATGGGGGAGTGTAGGGGGCTGCAAACAAACCTTCTGCTCAAGTTCATCCATCTAACCCACCAATAGGGCCCCACAGTAGACAGCTACAAATAAAAATGGGCAGCGGTCCACTTTCGATGTGTAAGCATCCATGCATCAGATGCTTTGGATTGCCTAACTGCTACGACCCAGATACGGCGGGACCCCTCATTCATGTGTATGCAGTCATCAGTTGTCTAGAAATTCTTAACCACCTGCTATTAAGGTACAAAGAAATCAGGTTCCATGAATACAAAATGCATGGGTTGTATGCACGTTTGATGCAGTAGAACACTCACTGCAGATCATCTTTCAGCATGACAGTGCTTCATTAATCTTTCTCAGCAGAACTCTAATGCCCGATTACAGTATTTAGATTTCAAATTCTTGTTTAGTATAGTCATTATTATTGCATTTGGAATACACGAGCTTCATTGAATGGCACAAAACCACAGCTAAGGAACAAGAAAGTTTTCATTGAGAAGTTTCAAACACAGCCATAAAAATCAACTTAGGATGTGTTCGGAAGTATAAATGAATTAAATTGCAAAAAGTCATTTAATCAAGAATCATATACCTAAATTATGTATCCCATTACTTATAATGAGGATCTCAAATTAGAATTATGTTTCTTTCAAGTCCAACTCAAAAGTAAGCCAATTGAAATCTTAGAATTTTGGCAGCATCACTATCCAAATCTTTTTTGAGAGCTTGGGTTGATTCTTAGAATTAGTTTGTCGTATATTCACAAGACAATAAGTGTGGTGAATTAAATACTCTCAAATATTGTAAACATGAAATAAGTGTCTAAAACAATTATTACACCTAGCCCATTGTCAAATTACTTTGGTCAAAAAATAAGGCAATTCCAAACTTTTGATAGCTTATAAAAATGAGCCCACTAATTTCATTATATGTATATATATATATATATATATATATATATATGGAAATGCTCACCTGCGCACCAGTTCGCACGAAACTGGTGCGAACTTTTTTGAGAACCCATCATACGTGATGTGGATCGAAAATCTGAACCGTCTATGTGAGGCAGCAACTCATGAAACCCCCCAGGCCCAAATTTTACTTTGATCCGAAGCTTTGGTGGGCCATGAAAAATGAAAATGGTTTCCTCCCTTGATTTGCATTTCTCTTTGCTATGGCCCACCAAAATTTTAGATTAGGGCAAAAATTTGTCCTTGCGGTTTCATGGGATTCCGCATCACAAGGACCGTTCAGATTAGACACCCATGACATGCGTGCAAAGGTGCACACGTGCATAGGTGCGCAGGTAAGCATGACTCTCTCTCTCTCTCTCTCTCTCTCTCTCTCTCTCTCTCTCTCTCTCTCTCTCTCTCTCTCTCTATATATATATATATATATATATATATATATATATATATATTGTGATTGTAAAATATTTTGATGGTGTAACTCACATTATGATTGCATAGGATTAAATTTTTAGTATCTGATTATCATGGTGAAAATGCATGTGAAAAGATCCATTGTTATAAATGAATGTAAATACTTTGAGAGACACCCAGGTCCATAGGTCAACAGGCAGACTGAGTGGATATACATCGTTTCAACACATGAGGTCTTGGTATCGATCTCTAGTGGGGGTGGCTAACATGGAGTATGTGGACTGACATGGGTGTGTACTAACAAGCTAACCCAAAAAAAAAAAAAGCCTTGAGAGAAGAGGAGATGGTAATTATATCTTTTGAAGATAGCGACAAGATCCTAAATTTTGCAAGCTAGGGGTTTTCCTTGAAATCGAGAAAGGATAAAAATCGTTGATTTGAACCACCTGGAGTTGAAATTTAGGATTTTCAGGGTGCCAGATGACTCCACGGGGTTGGTTTTTTCCACTTCGGCGGACCAATCTATCCAATTAGATTGCAATTATTAGTCTAATAAAGTGCAATCAACCAAATTATAGTTTAGCGAGGGATTTGATTCCAAATAGCGACTAAAATACTTTTCAGGTTGTAAAGGAAAGAAACTTTACTGCAATTTGAGGATCCTTCCAATTTCTTCATTTCCGACTATTTAAACTTTAAGCTGACTGTTTGTAATTCAATACACTTGTGCATCCAAACGCAGCCTTAACTCAATTTACTACCATAGAATTTCTACGAACCTTGAATTACATGAATAATGGGTGAATCAGAATTCTCAATTTCTAATCGCCTTTCTCAACAATTGCCATCAAAACCATATTATCCATCCCACATACATTGTGGGCCCTGCACAATTTATATTAACTGCCCTCTCCCAATCAGCATTAAGCAACAATAATAGAAAATGATAACTAATTGGATGGTTAGGATCATCTGATAGGGATGATTATTGGGTTATCTTTCTAGAACCATGGGCCCCACTATGAATGCTTTGTAAGCGTGAAATATTTTTACACAATGTGTTACTTTGGTTATGGTTAGAGCATTTTTCAAACCACCATGAGAATTCAAAGCTTTTCTTTCCAGAAAGGGCTCTATGTTTGGCTTCAAAGACTGAAACTACACTAAAATTTACCATTCGGATTTCAACTTTTGAGCGGTCCAACTTGGATTTGGATTCGGTAGTGACCCTTTCGGTACAGAGGTTGGTACTAGTTGGTGCTCTGTGGGCCCTACCATGACGTATGCGTTTTATCCATGCCGTCCATCCATTTTTTCAGATCATTTTTTGGTATTAGCACAAAAATAAGGACCTAAATCTCAGGTGGACCACACCACAAGAAACAGCAGTTATTGAACGATGACCACCGTTAAAAACTTCTGGGGTGCGTAAGTTTTGGATAAATCTGCTATTTGTGTTTTCCCTTTACCTGGATCTCTGTGAATTTATCAACAGGTTGGATGGAAAATAAACATAACAATAGGCCCCAGGAAGCTTTTTAATTGTGGGTGTTCAATCACCACTTTTTCCTGTGGTGTGGTCCACTTGAGATTTGGATCTGCCTCACTTTTGTTCTCATCACCTAAAATAAGCTAGAAAAATGGATGGACGGTGTGAATAAAATACATAAATCATGGTGGAGCACATAAGACCGACCAGTACTGTAACATTCCAGATTTTTTTCAATTTGGCAATGGACGTAGAATTGCCCCAGGACCTTATTCTTTCATAATTATGATGAAATTTAATTAAGTATTAAACTAAATTAATTATGAAATTAGCTCGAACCACTTTAAATACGAATTACAAGACCCAAAACTAGTAAAATCACTACTGCTACCATACCTGAAAACCTATAATCAATCTGCCCAGTTGCTCACGAGAGCACATTGAAACTCCGTATCGAACCTGGACCGCGCGTCGAAAGTCTGATTATCCAAAACTATACGGTTATGGCCACCTTACTAGACTTGACAACCATCTCGGAAATCAAGTCCAAATGATATCCCGAAACGCACAACTTAAGCCCGGAGCGAAGTGTGTGAAAAATGCGAATATCTTTAGGAAATGAACTAAAATTTAAGTAAATTGAGTTGTTCACTTGCAGGTCAAATCTAAGGATTCATACCATCAGAATCTGACCCAATTACACCCTCGGATCAAGAAAAAATTTCAACACATATCAGTGTATTTGTGGCCCTAATCGAATACCGGTGACCATTGAACTGAAATTGGTCCCCCGCAGCCAATCCACTGATCCGATCGGGCCGATATCTTAACCTGACCTAGATCAAATGTCAGGAAGCTTAAGTCCGACCGCATGCAAAAAAAGGGGCTCCAGATCAGATTCGTTGGACCGAAACAGCCAGTCTTTGGTTATAACATAAGTATATCATGGCCCTGGGGCCATTCCCAACAGTTTTGGGCCTATATAAGGGCCTTAAACTCTTTCTCTCCCTTCACATGCGAATTTAGAAACCCTAGGAGAGAGAAGAGAGCAAAGAGAGAAGGAAAGAGAGAGAAAGTGAGAGAGAAAGTGGGAGATTGTTCCTAGGATCTTTCCCTGTCGTTCCACGTGCTTAATCACCCTTTCTGTATCGCTATTTCGACGATTCCGACTCCGTTCTTAGGTAAGAAATCCTAACCCTAATTTGTTTTAGGGATTCGAATAGAGTAAATAGCGACATAGCTAACCTATTTAGGGATTCAGGTAACCGTTGTGTCATAGACAAAGACATACTGTTCAAACTCAGCTCGGTACGAGTTTACTGGCGAAAGGTGCAAACTATAAACGTTTATGTTATAGTTTTCATGGCTTTTAATATCATCTAATGATTTATGTCTGACTTGGTTGCTATCATATGATCCTAGTTATGATGTTTTGTATATATTATACATATATGAACTATGTTGAATACAAAGATGTATTCTATGTGTTTGTTGAAATGTTCGAATGAATATGAAATTATGATTTGTGTTCGTCGTGATTGTAAACATAAGATTCATGGTTATCATTGGTATTATGATCACTATATGTGATGATTTGCTATAATATATGTCGTAACTAACCTAGTTCATATATTAGGTAAAGGGTAGTCTAAGTGTTTGATAAAATGTTTGAATGAGTATGAAATCCTGATTTGTGTTTGTCATGATTTCTAATCTAAGATCCATGTTTAGTATATGCTTTATAACCTACATTGTGTAGGAAATTGCTATAGTTCATGTTGTAATTAATATAGTCTATATATTTAGTAATGTGTAATCTAAGTATTTGATAAAATGCCTGAATGAGTAAATGCTTACTGAAATGTATTTAATGAGGCCATTGAGATGAGATTCTCAATTACCTTGTCTATAATTACAATTTTCTTTATGTAATCTATCTTGCTACTATGTGATTTATGGATGAATGTCTATGTATGATAACATGTACTCTATATGTTCGTAAAAATGATTATATGAGATTTATATTTGCATTGGTTGCTATATGTTGTTTTGACTAGCACATATGAATGTCTATTGTATTTGAAGTGTGATTGAGGCTACGATGTAGTCGAGACAATCGGTAATGGTTTACGATTGGTGGCCGAACTGTTTTAGCCACGACGGATATGTTCGAAGAATCCGAGTCGTACGCTAATTGTCGACAGTGGCTAAGGCACGAGAAGTGCATATGTACTTCATGTCGATTAATTTAACGTAAGCTCGTACCAATCGAGCTTCTCAAGTAACCCGATTGGCCCAATATATGTTCACCATGTATAGACGCTACTGCTTTAACCTAAGGTACCAAACTTACCAGTGAAAAGTCCGTTTAACCTTGGTACCTCGATCCGCTAAGACGCATGAGCCAGGCATGGTGGTATGGGACACCGTGGTCAAGCTGTCGGCCTATGCTGGGGCAACGAGCCTTCCCGTAGTGACCAATGAGCAACCCAAACTCGTGAACCGAATACGGTAGTATAGAACATTGTAACACTGTATTCGACCTGTCAGCCTACGACCAGGTGACAAGCCTCTAGTAGTGACCTTAAGTATACACTAGGACTACACTAAGGTGACGAGCCTTGCGGTAGTGACCTTGAGTATAGAATAAGCCTACCCCGATGCAGCCTGGCTATGGTCCCCAGTCGGGTTAGTGACGAGCCTTCGAAAATAAACTGTTAGTTGGTAGGGCGTTGGTGGTAGTGACCTCAAGGGTGAATTAAGTCTACGCTAAGGTGACAAGCCTCTCGTAGCAACCTGTGGTATAAACTCGCGAATTTGTCTATCGTATGTGACTAACCAGGATTGACGACCCTAGATGGATCAATGTTTGGGTTAATGATAAAAAGAGAGGTACCTTAGCTTCTTAATCCTGCTGTATGAAAGAGTCTAATTAAGAACGTGGCTAACACGACCATGCATCGCATTGCACAGTGCTTTGGCGAGGAAGCGCACGTTTACTAGGAGTGGTGCATGCCACGATCGTAAGATGTTATCGCTGAGGGAGTGTAGGTGAAGGCATACATCACTAACGCATACCATTCTTGCATTAACAAGAGTACGTAGGATATGATTGTTGTACTGCTTTATCATTACTACTTGATTGAATTGATAACATGTTAACCTTTACCTTATAATTCCACTAAGTTGATCACTCACTCCCACGTTCTGGGATGGTGTTTTGAACACCAATTAGACTCTGTGTTATATGCAAATACTAACGTGACGTATGAGGCCGAGCCAGATTTCTACGATGATAAGAAGGAGTTCTCCTGCGTGCAGCTCTTAGGCGGGTCTATATAAACCTCGTGTTGCTTCGATGGGATTACAGGGATACTGGATTAGTTGAACATTTACATTTTTTTGGCATTTTGTAAGTTTGAAACAACACTTGTATATATATTCAACCTAGATACATGATCATACTCTAGAGGTTATGAAACACGTACTTATAGTTTTTATATTAAATTCAATCTTCCGCTTGCTTAATTACATCAACTCTAAAGTATGATATATTGTTTTGGTATAATCTCACTCATGTTTAATGTACTAATACAAACAACATTCAATCATCATTATCTATGTTACATAAGTAATGCATTGGAACTCGAGAGCTGAGCTTCTACTCGACCCCCAATTTTCGGAGTGTTACAAGTACCAACCTCGGTAATGGAGGGATCACTACCGAATCCGAGTCCAGTTAGGTGGGTTCACAGTACCCTATGGTCAGTCTACTTTAACTACTACTCGCTATGATTCAGCAGCTTGCCTGTCCTTAAGAAGAGGACCCCTTCCAGAGCCATAGTAGTTCTGAAAGTCCAAACAGATCCCCAGCTTCCCTGAGAGAGAGAGAGAGAGAGAGAGAGAGAGAGAGGACTGAAAACGGGTCCTTACTCATGCTCCGGTGGTAGACTCTAAGGAGTTTCAACACCTGGTCAAAGGTTCAAGTACCCATAGGTGGTGAAATCCCACTACTGTGTGGGTGTGTGTGCGTGAGTTATAAAAAAAAAAACTTGAAAACACACACACCCGTAAACATGTGTCCACCCAAAATTGTGAATGCATGTGTGCATGCCGAAAGTGTGTTTGGATGCTCAATTAAATTGAATTGCATAACCACTCTTTTTCATAGGAGAAATAACCAAAGTGGGGGTGGCACATTTTGTTTCGAGATGGACCCGAAGTGATCGTGATATCATCTCATCATGCATGTATCTCGAAGTTGATTGAATTGACAAAAATCAATTAATTAAATAAAATGACCAAAGTGGGAATTGACAAAATTCAATTAAGTGAAAATGACCAAAGTGGAGTGAGCTTGCTCCATGCATGACAGGGACTGCCCCTGATCTCCTGCACATGCAACTAGAGCTGAACACGAGCTAAGCACGATTAACTTGCTGGGTTGCGCTCGGATAAGCTTGACTCAGCTCGAATCAAATTTGGGTTTGGGCTGAGCCCAGCTGATTTTTTGAGCTCAAAAGGGTTTTGAGCCAAGCTCAAGTTTTATATATAAAAGATTCACCCTTGTAAAAACTAAAAAGAAAATGCTGGACTCGAAAGCTTGAACTCAAAACTCGGCTTGAAAGCTCGAGCTTGGCTCGAACTCAGCTCAAGGCTAACCAAACCAAGCTAAGTTGGCCAGTCAAGCTCGAGGAGTAAGCTGAGCCAAACTCAAACTGGATAGGCTGCTGGCTGAATGAGCCGAGCTGTACCAAGCTCAACTCCGTTCGGCTCGTGTACAGCTTAGATGCGACATTGGCACAAGATGGAGCCCCGCATTGATTTCTATATTGCCATTTAATGTTTTATTCAGAGGGATACAGTGGGATTACACACAATGCTAATTACCATTTGGGTTTTCAGTTTGTGTAAATGGGGCCCAAGGTATAGTCTGCCATACCGTGGAAACCCCACTAGATCCTAACCGTCCAACATTACACTTTTTTTCTTCATTGAATATGAACTATCGTTACCACCTATTTAAGGATTGGGAATCTTCACATGGGCGATTGTTTACACATTGTAACGAGGTGAAGGCACAACTAGGGGCCACTCGATTTGCATGGCAATCCAGTTTGTTGATCCAGCTGGGCCCCGCATGGGTCACCAGTGCCCTGAAATCATTCAAATCAGACCATCCTAACCGTCCGTGGAAAACCAAGATGTTTGTACCTTTTTTTTTTCAGTTATTTATTTCCCTACACTTCCGACCGCAACACCTGAAATTCATGTGTAATGATTCAGTGCAACAGATTTCCATCCATATCACACTTTGGCCCACCTCAAGTCTTCAGTGGCACAAAATCATTGTGATCTAACAATCTTCTATGTTAGATCACTCGCCTTCTAACACAGGTTTTAAGAATAAAAAATAGGCAGATCCACATTGAATCCACAAAAGTCCACTTATTGGACAGTTAGGATCATTCAATACTAGACAGGGCCCACCTGACTCAAGGTGGTGTGGAGCACAATATGGTGAGAACATGAGATTATATCTTATACCATTCTTTTACCAGATAAAGAGTGAAAGAGGAACTTAAATACACTGGCAAAGCATTACTGTTGATAAACAGGCATTATGAGATTGTCCCATTGTCACTTTAACTCGAACTAAACACTTCCACATTGTAAAGCCCAAATAACATGGACCATTAACAAAAAAAAAATTAAGAGAACACTACTTTTGTTACTTTTAAGTAGCCTATTCAAAGACATCATGTGGAGTTTTGATGTTAAAAGGAAATAGTGCCCAAGAATCAGAGTAAGGATAGTTCAAACAAATACATATTTTGGTATGATGACTTCTACACAGGGATCTGCAATTTGTTCGGCTTAGTTGGAGTATTTGGAATGATGACTTCTACACAGGGATCTGCAATTTGTTCAGCTTAGTTGGAGTTAATATGTGCCGCATGTACAACATTTGAGGCCGGCACACCAACGATCACCCTCTGCCAGAGTATCAGATAACCCCCCATCTAATCAGCATTGCAACTTGCATGAACTTGGCCCTCTTATAAAGGAGGCATTACTCTACAAGTAGTAAAATGTATGAAGCAAGTGGTGTGTGAGAGATTTCAAGCCAAGAGGTTGACTTGTGGAGGCTCGCTGGCCCTGCACGCACTAAAGAAACCAACATGGCTGGTCCATAGAGCATCTAAGCCATCCATTAAGCTAGGCCACAGTATGAAGATGACTTGGTCCAAATATCAGGCCCCACTCTTCCAGATGGCTACATACATTCATTGAATATGAAACTTTTTTTCTTTTTCTTTTTTTACCATGCATTTTTTTTTCCTGGGTAGCCTGGCTAGTGACTGCACTACCTGAGGTGATCTCAATAGAAGTGAAGTTTCAGCAAGAAACGTTTCAACAACGATTTGTAGCCTTATTTCAAAAAGAAATATAATACTCATAGTGCGTACTCGACAACTTCTTTTTATTCCCTTTTTTTTTTCTTTTTAAGGGAGAGATCAAAACCCCACAAATACAAATAACTAAACAGCTAATGGTCTTCAATTGTCCTCCTTCAGCACTGAAATCACCCAGTATTCATTAAGCCGACACCTTCTTGGAAGTAACTGAATTGACGATGGTAGCAAATTCTGGGCCCTGCAAAAACCAATATTTATAAAGCATTGCATAATCACGGAAACTACTTGAACACACATCTTGTGATCTCACAACACCCAGACTAACCACACACACTCATCAAGTGTAGCATAGTTCAAACTGTCAACAACCTTGGAAGTGTATATTGAATATACTTTCTCCAATGCCTGAGACTGCATGCAGCATTTACACAAAGGACCAACTGAAGAACTTGCCAAGAATCCACTAGAAGCGTGACTGAAAATGTATCTGATTTATTATTATTATTATTATTATTTTGTATTATTCTCTGAGTTCGTAAAGCATGAGATGTGGAAAAATGCATTTACCTAAAAATAAATACTTTGGAACTACATAAAATATGAGATACAGATACAGTTAAAATGCAGTAATAAAGATGAACAAAAAACACAACAAAAAAACAAAAAAACAAAAACCAATAGAGATACATTACAGTTTTCTAATAGTAGTTGTTAGATGTGTGCAATACAGTTTGACATCCGTGTTTGACATGACATTTTGAGGGAAAAAAGAAAAATGGAGTGTCCTTAGTACACAGCAGGAATTCTACTGGCAAGGAGCTGTTTGGATTTGGGCAAAGTTGTGTCATGACAAGCAGTCAGAGGAACCGACAAACCATACGCCAATTGTTCGTCCACCACCTTTTGCACAGGAATCAATGGACTTTTGAACAAATATGACCATTAAACCATGGATTGAGTGTTGTTGAGTGGAGACGTGGAACTACTTATCAATGAGACTTGACAGTTTCGAATGTGATCCGTGCACACAGTTTACAAATTCCAATATGCCACGTCCACAACCATCCAAGTTCAAGCATCCCACAGGTGCATATGTGCCACCATCAAACTTCAAGCACTAAAAAATGTAGCGCGTGTCAATGTGAACATCAAATGTGCACATGCACATGTGCCACCAACCAATCTTTTAGTTCTCCGCATGTGCCACAATCTCTCCTCTTTCCATGTTCCAGGGTGTTTGACAAACAAGGGACAGAACAACCAGTCAGTAACAGCATGCCATGGTTTGCTTAGTCGCCACATAACTTTGCCCGTATCAAAACAGGCCCTAAGGTTTTAGGTGATTGGAGAAGTGCTTGTGGATGCCCAGGGCATGGTGGCCAAAAAACTTTTTTAAGCCAGTATTAGATTTAAGAGTGGCTGAGGCCAATGCACACATAACATATACATATGAAAACAAATGGTGGTGTTGTGTTACGGTAAATGTAATTCATGCATCCCGATGAATCAGGAATCTGTGAAGATTGTGTTGGTGCACTGCATGAGCATACCTTCAAGGAAGCACCACCAACAAGAAATCCATCAATATCTGGTTGCTTTGCAAGTTCAGCACAATTGCCCCCGTTTACAGAACCTGCAAATAGAGAATGCCCCATTCATCCTTAGAAACTTTAAAGAGCGTAAACCAAGCAAAAAACTTCTTAAGAGCACTACGCCTCTAGGACATGAAATGAAATGAAAGAGAGTCCACAGCATTGGCAAAACTTGGCAGATGAACAAAGCTTGAAGTTGAGAATATCAATGACTACATAAAACAAGTGAGAATGGCACTAGCAGAACTTGGCAGGCAAGCAAAGCTCATAAGTCTAGGAATAGCAACAAAAACAAAATGGTAGTGGATCCATATGATGCTTCTCTGATTCTTCTCAGAAACATATGATACTACTCTGATACCAGCTACCAAGAGCTAGAAAGGACAAGTTTGTTGAGACCATCTGCTTTCACAAAGCACTGTGCCTAATTGACTGTCAGACAAGGTTTCCATACACGTCATACAACACCACAACTTAACCTTCTTGCTGTTTGTATTAATTTCTATGATTTTTTTTCTAAATCATTTTATGTAATTATATCATCATCGTAGCCCTTCTCCCACCTTCAGCTTTATGAATCCTGTTTCTCCAATCTATCTCAATATTTGAAACAGGATGTCATGTGATTGCTCAAAAAATCCAATGACAGGTACCTGACATCAAACTGTGTTGACTATATAATAACCAGGTATGGTGGGTGCAATGCATGCAAGGAGAGACTGAGGTCTGATCTGCCCCCTGTGCACTGTGTGGACCACCCGATTAGCAGTCCAAAATCTCACACAAACATGCCACAGAAAGGCATATGCGCAAGAGTACAATTCTTATTCTGTATGTGTTCCTGTGTGGCAAAATATTTTGCATAGAGGACTTGTGTTGTCCTGAACTTCAGAAATGTATGGTTTGCTTGCATGCGTAGCTCACAGTCAGGTGATCAAGACTGTTGATCTCTCGAGCTCATCATCGATGAGGGATACCCCAAAGTTCTCCAGATTGGAAGATCTTAACCCTTCAATCAGGTTGTCCTGATTTCCATGTTCACAACCAAGTTCAGCCCAACTGCCCAACACATGACACGGCAATCTTTACAAAAACAGTCTGCATACAGTAGTACACGGTTTATAATAATCTACAGAGCTTTTACCAGGAAAAACAGTCTACACATTAGTTTTTTGGAAATTCACCTAATTTGAGAAAGCCTTTCCCTAGGGTCATGTTTTTCTACTGTAACAGGATGAAGGAAATGCACGGAATCTAATAACATCTTATAGTATGTTTGACAGTATAAAAAGGTAAGCAGATAATAAGAAAACCACCGTCACCATAGTCATCAAAGCCTTATCCCAACCAATTGGCGCAGGCTACATGAATCCTTTTCCACCATTCCACTCTATCAAGGGCCATAACTTTAGTTAAACCATACGTTAAGTCAAGGTGTTCTATTGCGGTATCGGTGGCCGTAACAGTGCCCACCGTTACCGATATAGATACGTCCCGAATCGGCCGATACGGGGTGTGTAACGGTACAATTTTTTAAATTTTTTTGGCAAAAAATTACGGAAAAATATCCATTAAATCCGGAATATTCTAAATATTCCAAATATGCATTCATTTATAATTTAGAACATGTTTATGGTGGTATAATGGTCCACTCTTTGGTGAGAATGCTATATTGGGTTGTTTGAAGGAATTACGAACCTAAAAACCTGGAGTTAACTACAACTTTTTATATTTAGTTTTCTAACTATATAATATTTATATAAATTTACTATAATGAATGTAATACCAAAACATCTTATATTTTCAAGTTTTCCTTTTATTTATAGTGCTAGTGCATTGCATACTTCATGACTCACATACATTTCATTTCAATATATAGAGTTTAGGGACTTTTCATATACCTAACAATTTGATATCATTTTCTCCCATAGATCTTTTAAAAAATAAAATTAAATTGGGGTAAATAGTGTTGTTGATTCGGGGCTGATTCGGGGACCATTGGATGCCCCAAACTAGCGTCAAATTAATGCAATCTATTGGCACTTATCCCACTAATGGATTGGTGGACATTTATTGGACAGTGAAAAATGAAAAATATCAAATGGTCCTATTTTTAAAAACAAGTGTCTGCAAACTAATGGTGAAAATTGTTCAAACAATTTAATTTTGGGATTGTGACTTAGCAATAATGGTCCTAAAATTTAATTGGTTAATTTTGAGTTGATATACAGATCACGTATAAATTTTTAGGGCCATGTACTAGGTTCTACTTGATAATGTATTATATATCCATGTCATCCATCTGTTTTGGCAACTCATTTAAGGCCATTGGGAAAAAAAAAAAAAGGTAAATCTAGATCTCAGGTGGACCACTAGTGGGCTAGGCGGGCCACCTCGATGTATTTGTATATCCATGCCATCAATCCGTTTTGCCAACTCATTTCAAGGCATGGTCCAAAAATTCAGGTAGATCTAAATCTTCGGTGGACCACTAGTGAGCATCCCTTTAAAAGTGGGGCTCACCTCAATGCATTTGTTGTATATCCATGTGGTCCATCCTTTTTGCTAACTTATTTCATGGCATGGTCCAAAATGAGGCTGATCAAAATCTTAGGTGGACCAAAAAAAAGGGATTTAATTCCCACCATTAAAAATTTCTTAAGACAATTTTTTTTTTGTTGGATCAAGCTGTGATTTGTGTTCTCCCTTCATCAAGGTCAGGTCAAGGTCTATGTGACCTCATCAACAGGTTCAATGGAAAATAAACATTATAGTGGGCCCTAAGAAGATTTTAACAGTGAGCATTCAATCCCAACCGCGTGGCCCAATTGAGATTTGGATCCCTTCATTTCAAGCATCGTGCCTTAAAATGAACTTAAAAAATTATGGACAGCATGGATATACTACACATAAATCAAGGTGAGCCCCATGTAACAAAACAGTGCGTGCGTGTGCACTGTGCTGCTTGTGTGTGCAGACTGCAGAGTATATAAAAATAAATAAGTGCGTGGTTGTTTCACAGCCATGCAATCCATTCATTTTTTCTAAAGAAGGAAAATGAAAAGAAGAGAGAGAGAGAGAGAGAGAGAGAGAGAGAGAGAGAGGGAGGGAGGGAAGGAAATTGAAAAGAAAAGAGGGAAACAAGAGAGAGAGAGAGAGAGAGAGAGAGAGACGGGAAGAAAGAAGAAGAGGAAGGGCAGCTGCTGCCACTGCAGCCGCAGCAATGCCGCAACCACAGCAGCGGCCCAACCATAGCAATGCCACAGATGCAGCCGCAACCCAAAAAGAAGAAGAAGAAAAAGGTATTTTTTTAATTTCATTTTTTCCCATTTTCTTTACGTTACAAACCCAAAAATAGAGGGTGCTCCGTTTCAGGGCCGTATCGCGTAACGGTATCAACCGTTACCGTTACGTATCGGCCATTACGGCCGAAACATAACCAATTTTGAATACGTTGGGTTAAGTCTTCTTTTACTACCTCCACCCCCATGTCCTTTTGGGCCTTCCGCTTGCCCTTTTAGATCCTTCAACTTGTACCAACTCACTCCTAACCGATGCAGTTCTTGGTCTCCATTCCACATGACCAAATGATCCAAATGTACTTTCCCTCTCATCTTATTACCAATTGATGCTACTTCTAAATTCCTTAAATGCATTCATTTCTAATTCTATCCTTCCTTGGCTTGCCACTCATCCATCTCAACATCCCCATTTCAGCTACACAACTGCCAACATTCTGTCCCATAAAGCACAGTTTGTCTTACAGGTTTACAGCCCTCCTATAAAATTTCCCTTTCAAATAATAAGACCATAATCCATGAACTAACAGTTGTGAACAGAAAGAGTACCTCCATAAATAATGCGTGTTTTAGATGCTGCTTCTGCCGAGACATTCTTTTTGAGCCAATCACGAATGGCTACATGTACTTCCTGAGCCTGCTGTGGAGTGGCAACTTTACCTGTGCCAATGGCCCACACAGGCTCGTATGCAATCACTACATCATCCCAACTGGGCACATTATCTGCGCAACATGAACCCATCCAGAAATGGAAATCAGGCGTCCTTATCTTCTTCTTTTTCACACGTTAGACCTGATCTAATGTGACTTCAAAAGAAAAGGAAACATTTGCCAAAATTACAAAGATGTACCTGCGAAAGCCTTTAGTTGTTGAAAACAGACATCAAATGTTTTCCCTGCTTCTCTTTCTTCTAATTTCTCTCCTATACAGGCAATTACCTTGATATTCTGACCCAAGGCGTAAGCAGCTTTCTTTCCAATAAACTGAAGATGGGAGGGTTTTAGTCAAGTTCCATATCAGTTGCAAGGCTTCATTTACTCAGCTTCACTTTAATAGTTAACTTAGGTAAGATCATAGCCCTGAATGTAGCAAAAAAGGCGTTCATGGGAATAGTTTTGGAATGTTTACCTGATCATCTTCACCAATGACATGTCTCCGCTCAGAATGCCCAAGAATGACCCACTGGCAGCCAATATCCTTCAACTGTTCCACACTACAATTTGGAAAGGAAACTTTTGGTTAGGGGGGGGGGGGAGTGATGATATAAAATCCAAGAAACAAGACCTCAAAGTGGGAAAATGTCAGAATCCTCATAAAAGTATCCAACAAAGTCTCAAAGCAGATGGATAAAAGGATATGGAGACCTTATTTGCCAGATATATTATGGACAAGTATAAGAAAATACAGTTTCAAAAGAATGGCAGTATTAGAACTGTTGAAATTAAACTCCATCTTAGCATGGATGAGAGGAACATGCAATAAATAGTGGTCACCCCAAAAGGGAAAATAGTGCAAGCAGAAGTTATAGAGACTCAAAAAAGCACATTGGGTTGGGTGTGTGATTAGATGCCATGTCTCACTAACAGGAAGTTACGAGTCGATTAAAAGGGAAAGGGAAAAGAACATTATAAGGAATCAAGTGGTATTGTATGTGATTAATAACAGGAAATCACAAGCCTCCTATCAGTATATTTCCAGCTCACAAGCTTCCATGGAGCCTCTATGGCATTGACGCAATTTATACATGTTGGACTACAGCTTAAAAGAGGTAGGTGCATCTATCCAGAAACAAGAGGATATATGAACATGTAAATGATTGTAGAATGGTGAAGCCTTTGCTAATAAATAAACTTAATGAAAAGGGTTTGATTCACTTGACTTGCCTTGGGGGTCATGCCCCACGTGCTTCAATACCATATCCATTGGCTTGCAATTAACCAAAAAACAAATCAATGGATGGATTGCAGATATTTGGAACACTGCCTATGATCAATGCTTTGAAATGATCCAAAAGATTTGAGTAATTGTTACCTTAATATGCTCTTGATTTGACAGCTGCATAGCTTCCAAATGGATAAAAAAACTGACAAACAAACAAATGAGATATGACCCCCGAGCAAGCTGTGTGCCTGGACTGTGGGTAACTAGGCTTGGATCAATGGTTGACGGGCTGACAGCACATGGTTTATGCTTTGCTCAACTGGACCATGGCCTTCCATAACAAGGCCTGGGCCTTAGTTGTAGGCATGGACATGTACATAATTGTAGTGTTCTCACAAAACACAGGAAAGAAAAAGGTAATTAACCCCATTTTTAGAATGTGTCCCTATAATGCTCTTGCTTCACCTTTTTCAGTTCTCTGTGAGATAGGTTTCCACAAAACCTTTAAGTAATGGCTATTATAGCACTGACAGCAACATCAATGGCAGTAACAACGATAGCGATGAATACAGTCAGCAACAATGTACAACAACAACAGGAAGTGTTGGTGTTATAAAAATGGTGTGTGTTGCCCCGGTTTATGAAAGCGACCATTTCAGCCCCAGGGTCTGGACCAGCGCTAGGTGAAATTGGGACTCAGGCCTGGTCTGAACAATACTGGGTTTGGAATAATGCTTGTTTTCGACCTGAAGGTGCACCTGGATTATGGAGCTTGGTGAAATTGCACTCAGGCCTGGTCTGAACAATAATGGGTTTGGGCTAATGCTTGCTTTTGACCTGAAGGTGCACTGGATTATGGTGCTCTCTCAGAGAACCCAGAGAATGGCTTTCTTTTAACTCCTTTTACTTCAGGTCCCAGGAGCTTTCGTATCCACTTCTCTATGAGGTGGGTTTTCGTAAACCTTCACAGCAATGGCTGTTCCAACTACATGGTGATGGTTCAACAACAAAGATAACTGTTCAATGTCCATCAAGGTATTCAAAAACAGTTAACATAACTGCAATTGCACAAAGGTGGGAACTGCTATGCATTATAAAGCCGTAACTGGCATTACAGAAAAAATGCCCCATAACGGCCAATGCAGTTTTGGAAAAGAAATGGTTGTAACCAATGTTTGCAATATCAATAATATAGGCCAATATATCGGCCGATATTATCGATATGGCAAGTCAGTAATACAATATCAATGGATAATAACCAAAAAAAAAAAAAAAGCCCAGTTTCCTGAATATTGGCGATATGGACCTTTTTTCTCAAGCTTTTTACAATGCATCAACAATATCTGTCGATATCAACAGATATCGTCAATACTCAACAGGCAACGCACGTTGTCCTTCCCAAAAACCTCAAAAACCTTTTTTTTACCATTTTTCTTCAGATTTCTCTCTTCTAACCTCTTAGTGTGTGGATTTCGGTCCATCTTATGCTTGGATTTGGGATAAAAAACCATATTTGAAATCAGAATCAAGATTTTCTTTCATTTGGGGTCATTTCCCATTCGTTAAGTAATTTTTTCTTTTAATCCTTTTTTTTTTGTTTAAATCATATAAAATGAGTGTGAAATCATAAGAAATCCTTGATTCTTCATGTTTTGCATAGAAAATCAAGGATTTCAACCTTCGATTTGGAGTTTTGAGTGTAGGTGGCCCAATTTAGGAAAATTTGACAAAAATTCAAACTTTCCCCAATTTCTCCTAAATTGCTTGCAATGTTGCACTCCGCACATGAAATCAAATATGTATGAGGCCTAATCTACTGATTTGTTAACTCTCTTTTTTCAAATTTCTTAAAATAAAAATTATTCTTAACTAAATATATATATATATATATATATATATATATATATATATATATATATATATATTAAAATATTAATTTTTCTTTTTCAAATTTCCCTTCAACCAGTAAACAATTGAGTGTAATTTGAAACTATTTAAGAATATTTGATTTTTTAAATTTCCCTTCAACCAACGACCAATTGAGTGCAATTTGAAACTATTTAGGAGCATTTGTTGAAATGATCATCATATAAACTATAATTTTCATATATGAGTGTCAATGGCCCGATTTGGGAAAATTTTCAATTTTTTCCCAATTTCTCCCAAATTGCTTGAAATATTACACTCCAAACATGAAATCAAGCATGCATGAGGCCTCATCTATTGAATTGTTAAGGCCATGTCAAATTCCAGGAAATAAACTTTATTTTTTAATTAAAAAATAATTTTAAAAAAAAAAAATTGAAATTTCTCTTCAACCAGCTTTCAATTGAGACTAATTTCAAAGTATTTAGGAGTGTTTGATGAAATGATCATCACATAAACTCTAATTCAAAATTCTAAGTGTTGGCAGCCCGATTTGGGGAAATTCTAAATTTTACCAATTTCTCTCAAATCGCTTGCAATGTTGCACTCCAAACATGAAACCAAACATGTATGAGGGTTGATCTACTTATCTACTTCTTTTGCTTTTGAATGAATTAGTTGTGTTTTCATACGTCTTCTTACATTTATAAATGTTATAAATTCAATTTAAATACAATTGCATTATTTCATTCAAATGGCGCATAGCTTAGGACCCTATACAAAGGAAACCTATGTGCACTTTTTTTGAGATGTTATGATTTAAAAGTGTGTATTAAGGCCTTTTTTAACAATCCCTGAAGTTTCATTGAAAACTTCAACTAATTTCCCAATGTTTTCCCATGTTTCCCAAAAAGTGCCATAAATTACCCAATACAAACGATATATCCCATGCGATAACCAATATGTATCTGTATCCCAAGGGTGAGATACGTAACACAGTACCAATATTTTGAACAATGGTTGTAATGAGCATTAAGGCCAATACCATAACGATAATTACAGTGGTCGTTACGGCCACCATAACCGATATACCTTGGTGTGCATAGCCACTCCAATCAGTGAGAGCTCTATAATGAGTTTAACAAACCCCCTTCCTATCTCCTATTTTTCTTTGAAGATGGTTTCTTTGCTAGCCATACACTGACAAGTGACAATGACTCCAACTGCACTTGTTAGACGACAGGTTTACAACATTGTCAATAGTTAAAAGGACGGCAATTGGGTGATGCAACTGATTTCAATCCAGCGATGGGAACAGCACTGACAACTAGGTGTTGAGGCAACATTGAAGGGAACACAGTCAATAACATTGATTCATTTATCAAGGGTGGAGTGCTCCTGCCCCCTTCCCCTAGGGGAGGGTATGCAACAATGTGCCAGGCACATCAATCTCATTTGTGGCCTCTGTTGATTCAAGAAAATTGCATATGACTTTCATCCTAGTTCAGCACTTCTTTTCCCTCAGTGACAAAATACAAAATGGATCAAATACGACTGACTCGAGGAAAGACAAGTATATAGCCCTGATGCTTTCTTCATATTTGGAGGAAGCCCATAATCCATTTGTATTGTTGCTAACACTTTATCCATTTGTACACAATGGTCCCTCGAATTTGAAAAGTAATAACCAGCATGACCAAATCCCCAAACTTCGGCCTTGCTGCCACCTTTACCACAAGTGACGCAAATGATCGACCCATCATATCATCCAGATAAACGGAAAATACTAAAAAGTTCAAATTGGCAGCTAGTAGAATTAACTCAATTAACATTACAACATTCTTTCATCTATTTAAAAAAGATTCCCCAAATACCTAGGAGAAAAATTATCACAGAAAGTATGACATATTCTAGTATATGGGTCCCTGTATGTAGTGGTCAGCCTTCTAGAAGCTTCGCCAGAGGCAACTAGTTGCTTCCCAAATGCCTTTGTACCATATTATGGTCTAGTTGTTCAAATGCCTCCTTCATTTCCTCCAACACACACTGCTAGGAGATTGAGCAAGCTGCACCTAAAAACAGTAGCTTTCACACCCTTCTTGCTTGCTTAAATTGATGTGAATGATCGTAACAGCTCCTACAAACCCTTAGAAGCCTTATTAGATATGTCACTGAAACAAAAGTGATGCCATTCTGTCTTCTTTTCGGAATCCAAGGATATGCCAGCAAAATAGTAATTACTATTGTGAATGTACGATCACTGGAATCGGAGTTGGAGACTCATCTCCAGGAACAACGGCAATGATTGAATCCTGCCTGCAACCTATTCGAGAGATTGTCAATGTGGAGCCAAAAAATGAACAGCAAGCAAGAATCAGACCCTGAATCTCTGATACCAGTGGCCAACCTGGGAGATTAATTCCTGTTTGGCAGAGGTAGATTTTTGTGAGGCAATTGATCACCTGCGAGTCGGGTTTATCTTGAATAGAGGTAAATCTTTGGGGCTTTTTCTTGCCAAAAGAGATGATGATTTGCTCTCATGGGATTGTTAAGGTAAATGTGGTCGTCAACAATCCACAAAGTTTGTGTTAGCTGGGTGGTTTCTGATCTGATCTCTAAATGAATTGCAAGCATGTTAAGTGGTAGCTCTTCTTGTAGTTGTGGAGCCTTGAGAAAATCAATGTCTTAAATAAGCACGAATTGGTCTTGTGGTGCGATTCTATTTTGATTTGCTGTGTGAACAAGTAGTTCTTATAGGCACACTAGAGGCCTTTGCCATGGAGTCCCCTCTCCAAAATTTCTCTTACCCTTGTGCAAGGGTCATCTAGAAATTTATCAAGGGGTTGTCACTATGGAGGGATTTAGAAGGCCAAAATTTGTCCATTGACTTTCATCACCAATATGTCAAAGGCAACCACTATCCTTGAAGCCGGCACCTGGCTAGGCAACAGCTTTGTACCATGTTTCCTTAATTGCTAGAAAGCAGTGGGGTAACCTTCAAAAGCTATGGTCCAAGGTATCAATGTGAATATTTCAGTAAGATAGTGTTGAGCACATTGGTTGTGAGGTTAACCTGCTGCTTGAACATCTTGGGCTCCCTATCAAGTACTTCATCTGAGGACGATTGGGATGTAATGGTCGAGAGATATATATCTCATTTGGAGGTCAAAAAACTGCAGTTTATAACTAGAGAGGTCCATAACTTTCAGTCTCTGACTAGATAATTTTCATAAGGAAAGTTAGCCAACTTAGTAATATACTTTTTTTCATTTTTAGATTCCGGTCTCAATACCAAACAACGCACAAGTTCCGGTTGAGCAGAAATTGTCAAGAGAAAATAGTGCATTAGTTGATTGGGATGTGTTTGTAACCTGAAGAGTCAATGTTAAGTTGAAGTTGCCTGAAAGTGTTTTACTCCTATACAATAGTGAAAATCCAGTTGGCAGTTACAGGCACAGCAGTGAACATGTCAATCTCTCATTTTTCGAGCCAAAATATGGAAGGCAGAAATTTTCGAGAAAAAATCTCTAATTATTCTGTATTTTAGCAAAGATGTAATCAATTTATGAAAGGGTCAGCTTTCTGGGTGTAAAGTGTAAAGCATTCACTCATGATCTCTTCATGATCAAAATTTATCAATTCCTTGAATCCCATACAAGTGTTTTAAAGCACCTAAGCTGAGATGTCTTCTCTGTAGGTCATTCCAAAACCTGGCCACTCGTGATCTCTTGATGATCAAAATTTATCAATTCCTTGAAGCCCATACAAGTGTTTTAAAGCACCTAAGCTGAGATGTCTTCTCTGTAGGTCATTCCAAAACCTGGCATCATGAAACTTCTGAATTCTAAAAGTTTGATGGTCATATTATGCAATTATTAAAAAGTTTCTGTACCAATGAAGGTGTCAAGCAATCGAGAAAATGGTTAGCTATCCAAGACACAACCCTACTGCTCAAGAGTGCCTAAGGTGACAAATTTTCATATATACAAGTTTAAAAAGTTTACAAATGGCACGTCAAAATTAGCATGCCCCTTAATTTCTTGACCACAATTCTAATCTTTCCTATCAATCTACTTAAAACATACCTAGTGGTCCACCTGTTTAATATTCAGTAAGCAACTGACTAGAACCAAGCAACAACAAAATGCATCACAAGCTTCTATCCCATAATCAAAAGGCTCATAAAGAAAAGAAAACTAAAAGATGGAGATTGTGTAGGATTCAATTCATCTACAAGCAGAAAGACAACCTGATTTCTCCCGTAAAGGCTCCACCTTTTCCAACCCAAGAATTCTGTGCAGATATCTCAATCCGACCAGTTAATGAGTTCTTTACCTGATCAATGTATATAAATGGAGGTGCTACAACAACATCTGCATCATCAACAGAGAACAAAAGGTAAGAACATATTTCATCAACTACTTCAGAATAAGATGGGTAACTGACCACAGAAAATAAAAACCTTGATTAACAGCAAGTGAAAAGAAAGTGAATAGCTGAAATCCAAAAAAGCTAAGAAAATGCCAAAAAACATAAAAGCCTAAATTCCAGTTTCTGCAATGCCCGTCTTTTGCATGTCAGATATCGTCAAGATCCTTGTAGGATGATAAAATAACTAATAAAAGCATGAACTCAATCCTTCTAAAGCTTTCATAATTACTTCCTAAGAAATTTCTGCAATCTAGAGATCCCAAAATCCTTCAGATAAAAATATCTGACAAAAGAAACTGATGCCCAAAGATCAAATCCCAATAATCCAAATAGAATTTCTCTAATAATCGTGGACAAAAAGGGAGATGAATTTATCTGGCCAAAAGTTTGTGATAGACTGCAGTTTGAGCAACTTTTTTATGAATAACAGTTAGCATATGTTAAAAATAGGAGAAAAGGGCAATGGATAAGAGTCTTCTATACAAAGATCTTTGGAGCACTTCATTTGCTAGAGACTCCACAACACAATTAGCTTCTTTGGGAAACTGACTAAAAGAAGCATTCATGGTCAGGATGCGTAATTTCAAGGAATTTATGATAAAAGCTAATTTACACGGTGGAACACATTTCCTAGTGGCCCATGCGACTACCAAAGAGTCCCCTTCCACAATTAGCATGCCATCTACTCAGCTCGCAAGAATGTCCACCCAGCTTTATTTATTATCAACACCACTCGGTTTGAGTTGCCAGTCCCAGCTGTCCCCGAGAGAGTTAGCACCTTACCTCAAATTTTGGAAGGCCCATTGTACCAAACCTTCCATGAGTTTGTCTACTGATCCCAAAAGAACCCACTCAAGGAACAGACGGAAGAAGCTAGACCATTGGTCAATTCATACATCCATCTCCTAAGCTGTTAATTACAAATATATCTCCACACCTGTTTAATTACAACTGTCTCCTAAGCTGCTGATCTATCGATCGGCACATCCATCCATCACCCATCAATTCATACATCCATATCACATATAATAAATGCATGTCATCATCATCTAAGCCTTATCCCAATTAATTGGGGTTGGCTACATGAATCACGTTCCACCATTCCACTCTATCAAAGGGGCAGACCTTGAGCTAGACCAAAGGTCAAAGTCTTTTCTTACTACCTCATCCAAGTCCTTTTAGGCCTTCCCCATGCCTTTTTAGAGCCTTCAACTTGTACCAACCCCCTCCTACCTGGCAGGTTCTTGGTCTCCATCGCACATGACCAAACCATCTAAACTTAATAGAGAGAGAAACGGCTTGGGCAACTCTTGTGTTGTATTGGTTAGTTTTAATGACTAACTCACACACATATACATATTAACTTTGAAGGAAAGATACAGTGCTCCACAGGAGTACTAAATGTACATACACACATGCAAACAAAATTACATCTATGTCCACACTCCCCCTCAAGCTAGAGCATGGATATTGATCATACTCAACTTGGAATACATATAAAGAAGATAATCACCGCTGACCATTGCTCCCCCTCGAACACAACATGGCAGGATACAAGATCTTCAATTGGTGATTGTTTGTTGACTGTAGCTTAAACTTTCTTCGTTCATTGAATCCTCTCTTCAAGTAGAAGGCCATAACCAAACTCAACAACCAACGAGTCACCAACCTGTTATCCACATGCAAATTCTCTCACAAACATGTACAACTTGCACAATAAATGAGTGAACTACACTCACTACACTTGAGAGAATACACACACAATAGCATATGGAAACATGTGTGCAACACATGCAACACAATACGAGTGAACGACACTCACAACCAACAACAGGAGCCTGATAAAGGAAGAAATGATGAATTAAAAAGAAAAGACCCACTACATATAAAAATTTCCCATGTCAAGTTGAGTGAAGCATAACGTAGAACACCTTGTGTGCACAGTACCTCCAAGTACGGAATCGAGAACATTAGCTGCATAATCACCAATTCACCATTAACATGATTCAACATTGCATTCCGTATCCCCATAACATAAAAAAAGGAGGGAATAAAGAAATCCCAACAAAAGGCCTAAAAACAAGAGCCGATGGCACCCACTTCTCATGAAACATGTTATAGCACACCCAAATCTTGATGAAACTTCGTGATTCTTGTATCTAGTAATTGCTCTTGATCAACCGCACCTACCTCATGTGGGAAATCTGCCTAAAAATCCTTCAAAAATAGAGCACAACAAAAATAACGAAATCTGGACTTTTTCCAATTTTTCTCTATTGTCTCTGAAACACCACGAAAAACTTCTCCAAAAAATGCGGAAAAAACACCATTATTCCTCTAAAATCAAGATCTACCAGATCTCATACTTTTTGCTTCAAAAAGACTAATCGACCGTACACTGCTAATGTCACCCATATGTACGGATGACGTCAGCAACGAGCCACGCAATTGTAGGCTGCGATCAAGTCCCAACAATCATAGCCTCTCTTATACCAAGTAGAAAATAGCATGAGAAAGTGTAGAGAGAAATGTGTGTGTGTGTGGGGGGGGGGGGAAGAGAGAGCGAGAGAGAGAGAGAGACGGTTAGGGCAACACCGTGTTGTGTGACTTGTGTTGGTTAATTTTAATAACTCTCTCTCTCTCTCTCTCTCTCTCTCTCACACACACACACACAAATACCTATATATATATATATATATATGTGTGGGAATGCTCAGCTGCGAACTAGTTCACACGAACTACATACAAATTTTTTTGAGAACTCATCATACGTGACAAGTCTCGAAAATCTGAACAGTCCAAGTGAAGCAGAACCTTATGAAACCCCTTGGTATCAATTTTTACTTTGAACCAAAACTTTGGTGGGCCATGAAAAATGAAAACAGTTTCTTCCCTGAATTTGCATTTCTCTTTGCTATGGCCCACCAGAATCTTAGATTAGGGTGAAAATTCGTCCCCTGTGGTTTCATGGGATTCCGCATCTTATGAACCGTTTGGATTAGACACCCATGACACGTGTGCAAAGGTACAAACATGCGTAGGTGAGCATGCCTCTCTCTCTCTCTCTCTCTCTCTCTCTCTCTCTCTCTCTCTCTCTCTCTCTCTCTCTCTATATATATATATACTTCAAAGGAAAGATATAGTGCTCCATAGGAGTACAAAATGAACATACACATGCACAAACAAAATTACATTTATTACCATAAACGTTCCTTCATCTTATTACCTATTGGTACGATTGCTCAAATGCATTCATTTCTAATTCTATCATTCCTCATCCTACCACTCATCCATCTCAACATCCTCATTTTAGCTAAACACATCCTATGAACATGTTGTTCTTTCAAAGTCTAACATGCTATCGCATAAAGCATTGTTGATCTTCTAACTATCTTACAAAATATCCATTTCAGTTTGAGTGGTACACGACAATCAAATAAAACTCCGGAGGCACATCTCCATTTCTTCCACCCAGCCTAAATTCTTTGCCAACATCCTTTTCAATCACTCCTCTCTCATCAATTATCAACCATTGAAAATGATCATTTTGGGAAACTTCTTGATCAGCAATTTTAACTAATTCCTCATTGTCACTCCTATCATTACTAACTGTTTTAATCTAATTAATTTCAAATCATTTAGATTCTAAAGCATCCCTCCATAAATCTAGCTTTGTGTTTACGCCCTCATCTTGGCAATCAAAACTATGCCATCTACCAACAACATGCACCATAGGATCTCTTCCTGCAAATGTTGTTAACTTGTCTATAACCAACGCGAAAAGGCATGGGCTTATTGCCCCCTAGTGTAAGCCTTCAGTAATTGAGAAATCACTTGTCTCTCCACTAGTGGTCCTCACATCTATTACCATTCCCTCATACATATCCTTAACAATGTCAGTATATCATCTTGAGTCTCCTTTCTTTCTCCATGCCCTAAAGATTAACTCTCTAGGACCCTATCTTTTGCCTTCTCTATGTCAATAAAGACCATGTGGAGATCCTTACTCCTCTCCCTATATTTCTCCATCAATTGTCTAAGTAGGAAATATAATAAATGCATGTAGAGATCAATGTTAGAAATTTCCTTTCAAAATTTAAAATTAAAATACAATGTTTAAAATGTCAATATACAAAGGAAGGAGGCAAAGAAGAATGGTGTAGTCGCACTCATAGTTCGAGATGCATAAAAACCAACACAATAAAAGTAGAAAGTTATTCGCTTACCAACATCAGGCTCAATCTTCGAGCTATTCAAGTCAGCAACAAGCTTGCTGATAGAGTCTTTTGTCCCATTCTACAGAAGAAATAACATAACAACAAGGTAAAATTGATGAAACTACAAATACAGAACAGCAATATCCATGAATGCAAGTACTACTTCCAATGATATGAGATGGGAAACCACCAAGAAAAGAAAAATCCATGCCACGAAAAAATTAAACGATGCATAAATACAACTAACAAGAAAGTTGCAAGGATGAGGAATATTTAGTAAACTATTCAAGAAATTGAAGACCAAAAAACACCATTGTTCCCAGACATCTGAAGCAACTAAATCACGTTAGATGTTGGCATGTTGCATGCAAGCATAAACAAGGATCAAAACCCAATCAAATGAATAATAATTTGAGCTAAAAAAGATAAGAAAATTTTCGTAAATCCAGAAAAATGGTCCATAGGGTAAAATACAAGAAAGCAAAATCTTCATCAACAACGATGTGAACTCCAACGAAAGAACAAACGAAGAAAGAAAACTAGCTATGCTATGCTAAATAGTATAAGGCACATATCAAGTCCAAAAATACTGAAGAATATGCAAATTTTTGAAAAATCATCCACAATTAAGGCAAAAGCACCCTGCTACTATTGAACCTTCATCATCATCATCATGATTTTGGACCTTGGGAACAAATGAATAATGTTAGAACTCGATGCTGAAAATTCAACAGCTGCCAACTTAATAAACTTCGTAGACAAATTATCCAATATATATATATATATATATATACATCCAAAAACTAAGTATAGCAATCCAGATTGACGGAGGTGCATATGAATGGACATAAGTGTAGATCGGGAAGTTTAGAGGATGTCCAAAGACGTCAAAGACCATATTGTTTGTTGAGGAATTCCCAGAAGAACGGAACATATAGAGTTCGGGCGGCATTTCAAGGAATTTGGTAAGGTGCGAGATGTGGCAATTCCAGTGGATAGGAAGTCGGGATATGCTAGGGGCTTTGGTTTTGTTAGGTATGGCTCCTTGAGGCAGTTGTTGTGGGTCAAGGCCTGGACGGAGGCATTTTTGCAAAGAGAAAGCTAAAGGTTAGCCATACCATGTCCAAGTCCTCCCGCATAGGCCAACAGTTATTCGTCCTCCAAGAACAAAGCTGAAGAGGAGGAGATATCAAAGAGAAACCAGCAGTCCACTCGAATGGCGATAGAGATCTAGAGGAAAGGTCCTGGTCTCAGCGCAGCCTCAATCTGGGAGAGTGAGGTCATTTATGAATGTTGTCATGGGCCACCACAATACTGAGGAATAAGATAATGGTCTATGCCATTCAAGTGTTGAATTGTCAAAGGTTCCAGGATCCCCTAGTGACTCTTGTTGATGGCGTCATTCGTTCTGTTAAAATCAATAGGTAGGCGGTGGCCATATAGAGGAGGTTGGATCAATCTCTAGTTCTCTCACATCCCAAGGATAACTTGCTAGTTTCAGTTGTGAGTCATGTGATGGATTGGTGGATCTTAGGTGGGTTCTACTGAAGAATAAATTCCCAGTTAATCCACTTAATTCCCTGGACTTCTGCCTGGAGTCGAACCTCATATTAAGTTTTAGCGCATGTTGTTGGAGGATTCAATCTTTCTAGAGAGTATCAGTTCTCAAATTCAGCGTTGGTCCAAGTGGTTTCTGTTGGTAAATTTATGGGTCAAAACGTATGGCACTTGTTTGAATTATCTCCAATATTATCGAAATATCTACGATATTACTGTTATCTCCTGCTTGGCGATACCAATAACACTAGTAGCGATACCGATAACACCAGTAGTATTAGAAATTCCAAGCATCAACAATGTATCGCTAAGTATGGCCAACATACCAATATCGTCAATATTTTCAGTTGTGCAAGTTCCAGGCGTCACTTGTATTGCCAATGTATCGATAGTGCCAATGTATCACCAATATTTTCGACTGCGTAAATTCTAGGTGACACTTGTATCACGTGTATCGACGATATTTCAATAATATCACCAACATAGAGATATCACAGAAAATTTGTTTATTAAGAAAAAAAAAAATCCATTTCAATTTTTTTATGAGCACAGTGTCGTACGCAATTTTCAATTTGTCGTTGCTAATATTGATAATATCTCAATATTATCATTATCGCAAATATCAAGACCAAAATCTTTTGCTTCCTTTCTAGTTGTTGATGATTTCTTGGCAAAATATCATGAGTTCTTAATATTCTACAATATCGATGGATATTTGGATAGATGATTGGATGGTTAAATGGGAAGGATGGGATGGTTAGATTGTTTCTTACGACGACACATGCTTTTTTAAGCTCTCATTACATGAAAACTTATTATGTATACATTCTTTTTGCAAAAAAGTTAATTCTAAATATACAAATGTGTATTTTAGCATCTCCTGAAGTTTAACTGAAAATTCTACCGTTTTTTCCGTGTTTTCTCCCATTTCCGGTTATCAACGATATTATTGACGATTCCAATATTATTTCCGTATCTCCAGCCAATGAAACTTGTAGCAATACGCCGATACCGATACTTCGAACATTTGGCATCTCACTAGAGATATGGTTTGTGTTTAGGGCACTGAATGTCAAGTCCAAGAACAAGGAGGAGTTGTGGTTTGCAAGAATCTATGTAAAGAGGAAGATCTTAGCTTGGGTCACTCATCAGGTGAAGCTAGTTGAGTGCAACTCGCCTTTTAAGGTGTTGATCCAAAGGGAGCCAGAGGAACAAGCATTGTTGGAGGGTCCTAGTGATGGAAATGAGTGTTAGAGCTGAGGGAGTGGATGGTTATTGTAAGGTAGGGGATAGTGGAGCACCAATTCCATGTCTTGCAATGCTTGTCATGCCTCTCCTTTGTGGGACAGCTCTCTGGCCATGGTTTGGAGTCGGATGCTCGTATCTCACCATCTGGATCAGTGGATCCCCCCAAGGTCCTGGTGCAACTGAGCCATGGATTTCAGTCTAAACACTGTCTTGGTTATGCCAATGTCCAAGTCTCTAGACTCTTGACTCTAACATCTTCCTCCAAACCTCCATTGTCTTGCAGTGCATGTCATGCCTCTCCTCAAGGGGCACATCTCTTTTACCATAGGTTAGATTTGGATGCTCACATCTCACAATCTGGGTCGGTGGATCCTGTCAAGGTGCAGTTGAGCCATGGATTGCAGCCAAAACACTGTCTTGGTTATACTCATCTCCAAGTCTATAAACTCTAGAGTCTTCCTCCAAACCTCTGATGTCTTGTAGTGCATGTCACGCCTCTCCTTGAGGGACATGTGCCTCTCTGACCAGTGACCACAGGTTGGATTTGGATGCTCGCATCTCACCATCTGGGTTGGTGGATCCCCCATAGGGTCCCGGTGCAACTGAGCCACGCATTGCATTCCAAACACCATCTTGGTCATGCTATTGTGTAAATCTCTACACTCTAGAATCTAAAGTCCTCCAAACCTCCAATTTAGCATTTACCCCCTCTAATCTTGTAAACCTATACCACGCCATCTACAAAGAACATACACCAAGGGTCCTCATCCAAGACAAAGCAGTTAATTCACCTCAAAGTATAACAAGTGCAAATCTTTAATTGAATTTAGTTAATTCTTAAATCGTAATTGACATGGACTCCCTACCCCATATCCAAGTAGTATTACGTCCTGAATGGATTCCTTTGGGAATTTGAAGGATCCAGCCCACCCAGGCATTGGGTTAAATCCTAACTGAAAGAACTTAACCAAGAAGATCTCCTTGGATTTCAATACCCAAATTGTATGGTTGAACCAAGGGCAATAACATGACCCCTGTAAGTCTTCCTTCAAGGCATGCCAAAAATTCCTTATCTACATTTTAAGAGTTGCACATTATGGCTCCAAAACATATGTAGCCAATTTATCATGGCATAGGATGGAGAGATAGGGAAACTGCATAAATAGATTTGTGGCGTTGCAGAGAACAATTTTTTCTCAGTCATAGGCCTCACTAACACCTTCCAGAAACAAATTTGTACAAGTAAATGTTACATTAGTACATTCTTCAAGTATCTAAAGGAAGGAAGTTCTTCTACGGAGATAGAATAGATCCTACTCTAATGTGAAATAATTTTCCTGCAGCATTTTTAAGGCTCCCCAGCACATATAAGGAGTTCAGACATTGATGGATAAGTTCAACAATTAAAAAGATATAGCAATTCCCTGTCCAAACATAAGCATATCCATTGATGGCCTGTTACATGAAGTCCTCAAATTCTCCATTAACTATATTAAAACCAAAAAGAAGCAAACTGCATGCAACATAACTAAGTGGTGACATGTAGACAATGATAATGAATTTAAGGCCAACAGATAAAAGAAAAATAAATAAATTTAGAGCAACAAAGGCAAACGGAAAATATGACATAATTTCTGAAGTATACTTACACACTTCCAATTACCGCCAACGAAAAACTGCAACCACAAGCAAAGCATAGAATCAGGAGCAGGCATGGCAAAAGAGAGAGTACAATAACATGTAAGGTCGGGATAAAAATAATAATAATAATAATAATAAAAGAATAAAGAAAGAAAGAAAGAAAGAAGATACATAAAGTTATCTCCAAATATGCACACTAATTTACAATCCCTATCTGTTTTATTTCATTGGTAAATGATGGCTTCATTGCATGGCTACCTCATTATGGTATTTGGGACCAATGGGAAAAGTAAGAGGTAATATGGTTGAGCAAGTAGCATCATACACAAGACCAATTGTTATGAAATTCACAACTTTAACAGTTTAACATTTACTAGTTTAGAAGCATTAAACTAAAAGAAGCCCAAAGTGTGGAGATGCCATGGGAGCAAACCATGTGAAGCAACCATCCTTGAATAACATTACTAATAGGCTCCAATAATAAGTATTATGCACAGGTGAAAACTGACAAGTGATACTAGAATGTAGTCAGAGTAACAGCAACAACAGCTTATCACAAGCAAAACAAAGATGATGAATAAGAATCTCAATCACACAATAGTCACACAATCATCCGTAAATGCAGCATCAAGAGAAAGGAAGAAGCATCACTCAAAATCTAAGGAACCCAAGATAACCTCAAGCCTAATTATAGTTTTCTAGAATTTCTCGAGGATAGGCAGCCTAAAGTGATAAAAATGCAATAAGGGTCCAGTTTTTGGCACATTTTTCAGACATATTCGGTGGTCTACCCTCACAAATGTAGCACATGTACAAGATCTAGCTAATTCATTGGTGGTGTTGCCATTAACAGGTCAGCTCGTACTCCACAAAATGCACCAGTTGGGCATCAAAGGACTGGATATTATGATTCGAAGAGCTAAAAGATGTACACTAACGATCCAACTTACATTCAATGGAAAAAAGTCCTCCAGTGGGGCAGGTAGGATCAACCAACCAGGATTATTTTTGGGATATGATCTATCCGCCATAGGGCCCACCAGATTAACGGTTCGGATCTCGTACTTTCACACAAAATGTACAGCATAGAGTGCCTAATATCTAAGAAAAAATGAGTCTCCAAACTGTTCATTCATGCACATGGCCTACACTTGAAATAGAATCTCCAGATACAGAATAAGTTACAACGTTTGACTAAGCAATTCCCCCCAGCCCAACAAACTCTGCAGGTGGGCTGGGGGGAATTAACGGTTCGGATCTCGTACTTTCACACAAAATGTACAGCATAGAGTGCCTAATATCTAAGAAAAAACGAGTCTCCAAACTGTTCATTCACGCACATGGCCTACACTTGAAATAGAATCTCCAGATACAGAATAAGTTACAACGTTTGACTAAGCAATTCCCCCCAGCCCAACAAACTCTGCAGGTGGGGCCCACCTTTCAAAATCCAAACCATCCTTCAACAGGATGATCCAGATCATCCAATAAATCCACTGTTAAATGTGGGTCATCATTTGTAACTATCCATTCATAAGCCACCAACTCATCCAACGGTTGAGATATAAAGGAATTGCCAACTACATGATGCTAAACGACTTAGATCAAAATGTGGAGGCCCCAACATTGCACAAAACGAACAAAAAAGGTCCTTTTCGATCCAACATCACATGAAACATCTACACAAAACCCTAACCCTAACCATCTATCCAGATTATTTCATCGTCATATAACAACACAAACATATCAAAACAAAACAAAATCAATACAGATATACATAAGAGAGACAGAGAGAGAGGGAGAGAACATGATCATGCGAGAGCTTTTTTACCTTTCCAGACCCGGCCATGGCAACGACTCCTCTGCAGGCTCTTCGGCTAGTGGAGATTTGGAGGCGAGAGTCGATCTTCTGGAAAAAGGCATGAGTAGAAGATGAAGTGTCCAGATTCAAGCAAGAGCGACGCAATCCAGAGAAATGCGAAGCGGATGGGATTGCGGATTTGGGGCCAGACAGTTGAGATGCGAGAGATGTGGGAGAAACAACGGCCATTGCAACCACAACACCACCACCACCACCACCACCACAACCACCAACACCAACGACAACAACCACCACAGCAGCAGCAGCAGTGTAACAGAACACCAGCAACAAGTTATATTTCTTGTTCACAAAATCCGAGAGTAGAGTACCTGTTGGATGAGATCGAGAAAAGCCAAAATTGTACTCGCACTCGCCCCACACGTGTACACGTCTCACGTGTGTTTAACATCCAAGCTGTAGATGCAATGTCTCAAAATTCAGGCTAATGCGATCATCATGTTAGCCATACGTGTACAAGACAAGCGCACGTTTCAGAGGATCTATCTAACGGTCAAAATGTGATGTACACGTGTGGCACACGTGATTATCTTTTGGACTGATTTTTTAGAAAGAGAACCTAGACACGGAAGATAGCCTAGATGAGAGGCTCCGATTTTACACACGTATGCCTCATCCCCACACGTGAGGCGGCTGAGCTTACGAAGTGCAGTCGCACTCAGAAGTACTATCAGTATCGGATACGCTATCCCACGCTTTGCACGATATACACGAGTGTTGGTCTGCATTCGGCCGAGGCAAACGAGGAGTTATATGATACTCAGGTGCGTATGACGCTTGATACTCAGTGACTAAGAAATTGTGCACGTGTCATATGTTAACTCAAATAAAACCGATTATATTGTGAATACACTGACTCCAAGTTAAAATCCAAAAATTAAATTGGTTGAAAGGTTCTAACCAATGATTTGTGGAAGGAAGTAGAACCGTCGGATATTTTTCATTTTTAACCGTCCAATAAATTTCACTAATCCGATAGTTAAATAACCGGATAATATTTATTCCTGGTTCTTGATAAATCTACACCAAGTAAAATTATTTGGACGGTTTAATTTGACTATTGCTATGTCACTTATGCAATTTCTTTTTAAGTGACTGCGTATCGTCCATCACACTGCCAGAGTATCGTAGTTTTTTCCGAGGCAAGTTCACGTGTGACCCGTAGAATCCTAATTCCGAACGCTCTATCTTCAAGCGCGAAAATTGGCTGCACAACACGTGCAAGGAAGAGACACGTGTAGATATCTTAAATGTTCATCGGACGCTTGTGACTTTCTATCCGTAGGATAAAAGCTGCACAGGCATGTTGAATGTGGACCATTGGTTGATAATTTTTCCAACCGGTCAATTTCTTCCCACGTGAGGTCCACCTGAAATGGACCACCGTGATTTTAACTGAGAAACATTCATTGTGTGGATCACTCGATGAACGGATTGATCCCAAACACACGCCGCATTGGCACGTGTATCTGTACTTTACGCTTGAAGATTTGGCGTCTTGATTTAGCAATAACCGTGTGGTTTTGGGAGGAGATAGAACGGATGTGCGAAGGCAATTCGCTAGAGTAAAGTCTGAAGAGGCCATTGGGCGTACACGTGTCACATCCTTGAACAATCCATGGTCCAAATAATCAGTCTGGTCTACCCTGCTGGTGGCCCACACAGCCTAAGTTGGTCAGCTTTTCATATCCATCCATATTTGCATGTGTACAGCAGCCAACTTTCGAAGGTGAACCGCATATTTTTCTGGATAAGGACTGGCTAATGGAAGGGCAATGTGATGAATGGTCTAGATATCCCATACATGTGGACTACTGGCACGTATGCTGGAAATATGTTTTTTAATCTCTCTTCGCGCAAATCGCCTCTCGTCTTTATTATGAGGGAAGATGGTAAGAGAACATGTGGACTAGGACGTGAGAGCGGTGGGTGGGTGTTTAGATAAGGGAGATGATATCCAATCCAACGCTCGAGGGATGTTATTTCGCAGTATGTTCAGGTTTTCAGTTGTAACAGCGTGCCCTTCTTGAGTGATCCAAGCCGTTGATATTATGGGCCACACTGTAAATAGTCAATCCACCATAAAATCCTCTATACATCCTACCCTTTCAATAATCGGACAACAAGAGAACTGTTAAAAAAGCAATCAAGTGAGTAATATTGTGCGTCCAGGATCTTCCAATCTAGTAATTTTTTTTGGTGAATTTACAGCTTAAGGTTCCCCATCAGTATCATATCAACGATTTAGATCACTAGTTCATCTGCCACGCATGTAGATCTGAAAGCCCGAACGTAACGTACAATCTCTGTCAGAACATTGTACGAAACGCTGTTTGAGGAGCTTAAGGACAATCGAAGATGGCTGAGTTATGCGACCACGCGCGTGCATAGCCCAGTTCTGACATGCTGACATGGTACACATGCGAAAAATCCAATCCGTCTGTCAGATGGAACCTCCATGCAGATGTCCTGCGCCAAAAAATCAGGACCGTAGATTTATCCGGTAGGCTAAAGTGTTCGAAGAAAATGGATGCGTATAAAATTAAGTGTAGCTGTCCTTTTATTTCATGCGTTGTGGCCCAACAAGCGAATGGAGTAATCTTTACCGCAAGTTCAGCTCATTTTCTGGATTTGCACATGCAGGCATGTGCACGGGCTAAGCCCGTACGTGTGAGTGTACGCGCGTGTAGGATGGGAAATCCTGTGATAGTGAGTGCTCACTCTTTGGCTCTCTTTTGCCCGTGAGTTGCCTGATCCCATGGTCGGAACCTACGTGAAGCTCATCGAGATGTCTTTGGGAAATCCAGCTCGTTCATTAGCTTCTCCGGATCATTTTATGACATGATACCAAAAATGAGACAGATTCAAAACTCAAGTGTACTCAACTGCAGGAAGGGATGAAAATGCTGGTCATTGAAACCATCCTAAGGCAGATTATGATATTTATAAGTCATATAAACCGTTCATAAGGTCATCATAACTAGGATATACTTAAAATATGTATATTAGCCCGATCTAAAACTTATGTGGCCCCATGAAGTTTTCTACGTGAAGCATTTCATCCCCATTGCTTCCTGTAATGTGGTACACTTGAGTTATGGATCTACCTTATAATTTTGAATCATATCCTAACAATAGCTGGAGAAACTGATGGATAGTGTAGATTTCTCATGGTAGTATTGGTGGGTCCCACTTTGCTACCAGCCACAGGAACTTGACGTGGGCAGGGGCACAGTCAACTCCCTCTCCTTGGTGGTCGTGGCATAGCGCTTGAAAAGGTGGGCCCCACTTTCGAGGACAAAAATCGTTCATCTGGCGGACCCACCGTGGATGAGCCATGCATCACCTCCAACAAATGATTTGACTATCCTGTCAACGAGTATGCGTGTGAGGCCCACTAACTCAAGGGCGTAGATAACGATAAGGCAGCCCCATCTATTCAGCCGTTTTCGGGCAAAAATAATACCCGACTCGGAGGAGATTCGTTTATTACTTAATTTCCTGTCAAATACACGTTGCATGTCGACTTACCATACAAACTCAAGTCTTTCTTAACTTTTGCTTATGAATCACTTTAGTGAAACATCCGATCCGTTATAAGTGTGGGCCATAACATGAATATCTTGGAAGAAAAAATAAGAACAATCCACTCATCAGGTAGGCCACACATATACATCGATTCAAACCATTTGTTGTACATTGATTTCACTGGTGTAGCCTATACCCATGAATGGATGGTGTTGATTTTCAGTGAAAGTGATCTTTATTATATAACCCACCTTTTATACGGTTCTGATATCATACGAAAGTGACATTACGGTGAAAAATTAAACAAGTTGCATCTTAATTTTAAGATACAGCGTCCTATCGGATCATTTCTCTATAGATACGCCATCGGCTGCTTCTTTGTCGTTGAATGTCTTCGTTTTCTCCACCAGAGGGTTTAAGATTCCACCCGATTTTAAAGGTGTCAGTCAATCTTTCCAAATCGTTCATAAATCGAGTTGGGTGTGGACCACTATATTTTACCCAGTTAAAAATCGGGTTCGGGTCTGGGCCACCATTTTTACCCGATTATAAATCGGGTCTACTCGACTTCAGGTTGGTACATCATGCAACCAGTTGGCATTGGGTCAGGTCAGGCGAATTTGAAAGAAGCCGAATGACATTTGTCGAGTAGCATATATGAAAGATTGCTCATTTACACACCACCAACGTTTCAAAGCCCAACTTAAACCAATGTCCAAAGAACTGATGGGAACTAGACCCAATTGGATCGGGGTCTCATTTTCAGATCCGAATGGAACCAGACCTAACAAAACTCATGAAGTTTATAAAGTTTAATAAAGTTCGTTAAGAATATTAAACGATGGTAAAAATTGGAAGACATTATTTTTACATTTATACTAATTAATTATTATTGGGAAGGAAAAATGATAAGTTCGGAAACTCGATTACAGAATGAACCAACATTGCTTATATTGTCCGAAGTAATAGACAAAACTAAGAATAATTAATGCCTAAAGGAAAGACTTAACTCATATCTATGTGATTTAAATCCCGACTGAAGCTAAAAAGTCATGAGCCATAGGCATAATATTTAACAACATCTGAAGAGACCGAGTGAGGTCCTAAAAGCTAAAAGTCACCTAATCAACCATAAAACTAACTCACATAAAGACAGTTAGAGTCGACTATCGGACTAAGAAGGGACGTCAGTACTAAACCGACTCTGTTTCGTCCGACAGTAGGCAAAGCTCCCCCTTTGTAAGCCAGCCGAAACAGCGATATACGCTGAGGCCGAGCCAAGTAAAAAAGATGCGGTGTAATGTTAAATACCGTATTTACGTATTGTGAAAGGATTTCCGACCCCGAAAATCTCGGGATCGGAAAATATCCATAAACAATCGGAAACTAAATCGAATCTCCCGAAAATACGAGAAAGAATCCTCATACGTCAGGACTTCTCATGCTTATATAAAGAAGATTCTCCATGAAGCAAAGGTACGCAACAAAAATCCTAAAAACTCCTCTTCCTAAACCCTTACCGACTTGAGCATCAGAGGTTCCCCGGCTTTAGCCAGGGTTCTCTATTCCTTGTGTTGTAGGAAAGAAGCTCGGGAAGAGGCAGATCCAGTTTTTTACACCAACAGATTGGCGCCGTTTGTGGGAAACAATACAAAAAGTCATTTTTCGCATTCTACCTAAGGAGCTGTGTAAAGCGTGTTTAATGGCGAGAACTACGAGAAGAACGGGCTCTGAGGAGCCAGGTGACACTGTCGCCGCTGGATCTAACCCTGGACAAGCAGGGACAAGCACGGTTGGTACAACCCATGGGGCTCAAAATCAACCTGACAACCAAGTTCTCATCCCTCGTCCTGCCGTTTTCGTGACAACTAACGCTCAGAGAAACCGAGAGAACGAACAGTTAGATCGGGAAGTCAAGGAGCTCAGAGCTAACGTGGTTGTGATGAAGTAACTGTTGGAACAAATGTAACATCAACAAATGTAGCAACTTTATCAAAGTCAAGCAGCGAATACACCGCATCAAGTAGCCGACCCTCAGCCCACCGGTCCACGATCTCTCCCACAGCCGAGTCAACCCCATGGTCCAACCGAGCCACTACCTGCTTATTTGGCAACCGTTGTGTTGCCCCCACTGATCTTTAACATGAGATAAATCGAAGAAAGCGTAACTGGCTTCCGGATGAGGGTGTGGCGGAGAGTGACAAACCCTGGAAAGCTGAACTCCAGAACTTTAAGAAATAATTACGAGAGGAGAAGGTGAATATGAAACAGGGTCGGGATATACGTTAAACCCGGCTCGAAGCGAAAGCATATCCTTTCATTGATGAGGTAATGAAGGCTTGGCTACCGGAAAGGTTTCGTCTACCGCAGATTACAACTTTCACCAGCAAAATCGACCCAACTGAACACCTCGAGTGCTTTCGGACATATATGAAATTGCACGATGCTTCGGATGCCGTGATATGTCGGGCTTTTTCTCTTACCTTAGCGGATGTGGCTTGACTTTGGTTCAAACGGTTAAAATCAAAGTCGATCAGTTCGTTCGCTGAACTCAGCGAAGCCTTCCTCATCAATTTCATCGGTGAAAATAAGAAGTTAAAGCCCCCTTCCCATCTAAACAACATAATTTAGAAGGAAGGAGAGCTACTAAAAGATTACATTAAGTGTTTCAACTTCGAATCATTACAGGTTCGGAAACATTCGGAAGAAACAACACTCAATTCGCTTATGCAAGGCGTGAGGGACAAGTCATTCCTGGCATCGTTAAACAAAAATCCGCCAATAACACTGGCCAAGTTTATGACTCGATCAGATAAATATGTGGATGCCGAAGAAACAAGGATCTTACGAGAAGCTACATAAAACGTAAAAGCCTCGGCTAAAAAGTCAGCCAAAAAATGAAAATCAAGCAAACGTCCCGACAAAAGGTTTTCCACTTATACTTCACTCAACAAACCGCAGTAACAAGTGTTGATGGAGATCAAGAGTGATGGATTTGTTAATTGGTCAGGCAAGCTTCGGACAAATCTCAATCGATAAAATAAAAACAAGTACTACCACTATCATCATAATCACGAACATAACACGAGTGATTGTATGCATTTGAAGGAAGAGATTGAGCGGCTCATCCGCGAAGGCCAACTCACAGGGCATGTCGAAAAGGCTGGGACGTCAGAAGTCCGCCCAGTTGATAACCGACCGACGAAAGAAATCCGAACTATCGTTGGTGGTCCCCAAGGCGGAGGCGATTCAAATAACGCCCGAATGAATCATGTCAGGAGTATAAGCCGACCCAAGTCTGAACTCCTGATCATCGCTCGACCTTCAAAGGAAAGAAGGAAAGAAAGAAAGAAAAATATTGTGTCACGTTCACCGATGAAGATGCTCAAGGCATTTATCATCCTCATGACGATGCCCTAGTCGTCACTTTAACGATCGCCAGCCGAAAGGTATTCCGTATATTAGTCGACATAGGATCGTCAGTTGATGTACAGTTTACTCATATTGAAAAAAAGTCTTCGCCACCTTCGACCGGTCGTAGGGACTGCACGACCGGTCGAAGGGGCCCTTCGACTAGTCGTAGGGATTGTTCAACCAGTCGTAGCTCTCCTTCGACTAGTCGTAGGTTACGCAGATTCGTTCTGTGATTTTACGGATTATGAAAATCTGTGTCCTTTTGCAACTAGGATGCAGAAGAAAAGTTGCCTAAACTATAAATACGTGTTCCTAGGATTTTTTTAGGGTATGAAAAAGCTTTCTAAAGGGATTCTAGGAAAATTAAAGGGTGTAGCAAGGGTGAGATTTGAGGTTGTTCGAATCGGGTAAGTCATCTCTCTTTGTAATTTTTATTTTCATAGTGGAGATCTGTCGTTGGGTCGTGATTTTTCCTGCAAGGGTTTTCTACGTTAAATTTAAGTTCTCTTGTGTGTGCTTGGTGTCATTAAATTGTTATCCTAGATCTAGATCTGTGTGATTCCGAAGGTTAAAATCCCCAACAACTGGTATCAGAGCTATCGTTAGGGCACAGATCTGAATCTGAGGGATTAATAATAATGGCAAGCGCTAAGTATGAGATTGAGAAGTACTCAGGAAAAAATAATTTTGAGTTATGAAAAATCTAGATGATGAGTTCCTTGATCAAGCAAGGCGAATATGGTGCTCTTGAGGAGCGAAAGTCTACTATGACTGATATTGAGTGGAATGCTCTTGATAAGAAGGCCTTATTATCGATCCGTTTATGTCTCACGGATGAGGTTCTCTACAACGTCATGAGGGAGAAAACCGCAGTTAAGTCATGGGCGAAGTTAGAGGATGTTTATGCGAAAAAATTCTCTGAAAATCGCCTGTACTTGAAGCGACAGTGGTATAACTTCAAGATGGCAAAGGGTGGAGATTTGGAGGCTCACATCAGCAACTTTAATAAATTAGTTTACAAATTGTTGGATATGGAGGAAGTAATGAAAGATGAAGAATAAGCATGTATGTTGTTGAATTCTCTTCCGGCATCTTATGAGTCATTTAAAGACACTATTTGCAGCATGAATAAAACTCTGAGTGTTGACACCGTTATCTCAGCCCTTCAAGGGAAGGCTATGAGACAACTGAACAGCGACATAGGGACATCTTCTGATACACTGTTTACAGTGGGTAGAAATTCTGAACAAGGTACAGGTTCTTCAGGTTCTAGATCCAAATCCAAGGGCGAGGGCAAAGGAAAGGTAAAGTGCTAGAATTGTGGGAAGGAAGGACATGTGAAGAAGGATTGTGAAAATCCTAAATCAAAGAGGTTAGATTCTAAGGCTTCATGCAGGGAGGCCAATGTTGCCACGTCAGATGGATGTGATGGGGATGTTTTATCTGTGCCTTCGCTCAGACGGTCATACAATGATCGTAAGAACGAGTGAATGCTAGACACAGGGGCATCTTTTCACGTGACTCCTCATTGGAGTTGGTTCATTAGCTACCAGGAGTGCAATGGTGGACGGGTATTTATGGGCAATGACATTTTCTGTAATGTTGTGGTTGTTGGTTTAGTGCGCATCAGGATGTTTGATAGGGTGGAGCATACCTTGACAGATATGAGGCATGTTCCCGATTTGAAGCAGAATCTGATTTCTCTTGGTGTGCTTGAGGCAAAAGGATATAAGTATACAGGTATTAATGGTGCTATTAAAGTATCTAAGGGAGCACGGGTAATTATGAAAGCGCAACGACTCAATAACTTGTACAGGTTGATCGAGAGCACTTTAAAAGGTGGAGCTGCAGTGGATGTAGCGGATTCCACCTCTGCACGTATGTGTCATGTTGAGCATGGCCACATGAGACGTGCGGACAGGGATATATAGCAGGTGGAGCTGCCACCTGTGAGGAGAATCACATGACATGATCGCAAGATATCGGTGCGGTACATGGATGTCAGACCCGTATCCTAATCCGTACCGTTCCGTATGCCTCCATGGTCCTCTCGGTCTAATTTCGGCAACCCGCGATCTGTAAACTGGCGTCTGCGCGCGATCTGAGCCGGATCCTTTCAGTCTGAGTCGGCTCAACCCGAGACTTATATCATTGCGACCGCGTCGTCGCCGCGATTCTGATGCCGTGTATTACACACCGACCCGGTACCCAGGCCAGGAGATGTAGGCCCGCGTCCAGTTCGAAGAAAACGCCGCACGTTACAAAACCCAAGAGAATCCATCCCATCAATCCCATCAATCAAGTACACATCACTCACCCATCCCCAAGTACAACTAGCCATCCCCAAAAGTCAACCTTCCCATCACCTCACCCATCCTCTCCCCATCACTCCATCACTCACATCACCTCTCTCTCATCTCTCTCTCTCATTCTCTCCCAAGCTCTATGAGAGCAACCAACGTCCAAGCCATCTCCAAGAGAGGAGAGCTTGGTATGGCCCACCTCCCTATCTTCAATCTCCACCGTCCAATTACCATCATCCTCCATCAAAGTGGTAGCCGAGGAGATTAGCTTGCTATTGATCCAAGAAGAAGCAAGAAAGGTGGGTGAATCTTCATTGTTTGTGGGTGATTTCATTGTTTGATTTTGTGGTTTGAGGGCCCACTTGTGGTGGGACCCATCTTGATGTTTGTGTTATAAGAAATGGAGGGCCCATAGTGGCGGGGTCCCTCCACCACCATCTGATTCCTCCCTCTTTTTCTCTATTTTTCTCTTTCTCCCTCTCCTTTTTGCCTTTTGTATGATGTGTGTTTGTGTGGCCTACCATGATGAGTTTGATCCACATCGTCCGATTGTGGGACCCACCATTGCTGCACGTCCATTTGAACGGGCGAGGATTAAAAATAATAATAATATAATAATATAAGTATCAAGTTGATTCAAAGCTTTGGTGGGCCACCATGTGGACCCACCTTGATGTGGGTGTGTTGGACGCACCATGATGTGTTTCCCACATCCACACATCCATCTATTTGGTTCAGGCCATGGGCCCACCTGATGCTGACCGCCCAAGCTCAAGTGTCCAGCAGCATGAAAGGGGAAAAATAAATTTCAGCTTGGTCTATGATGTGGACCACCTGTCTGTGGACCCAACCATGTATATCCATTTCGATGGATGAGGGGCCACCTTGATGATGTACCCATCCGCACTGTCCTTGTAAGAGACGTGGACCCCACCCATCATATATGTGTTATATTATCCACCGTCCAGCAGCAGGTGTTGCTGAACGGGCAAGCACCTTGATGTCTACTCTCTGAAAGGCTGGTGGGCCACACGTGTGAACCCACCACAGGTATGTGTTCATCCATCTCATCTACCATCCAGATGGTCTGGACGGCGTGACCCACCTTGATGCATGATCATATCCATGCCATCCATCCAACCTATAACAGCAAGGCGGCTGCTGTATTGGCACTGCCCAACTCATGAGCCCCACCATGAGATATGTGTTTTATCTATCCATTCATCCATTTGTGTGGGACCTACCCCACACGTGTGATATGTGTGAGGGTGGGGCCTACCAGATGTACGTGATTCACTCTCAACCGTCCATCCAGCAGGGCTAGAACGGCAGGCCACATGATGTATGCGTTGTTTCAGTCGTCCATCCAGACGCTGGACGTTTCTGTCCTCTTATATGTATTATATTATATATATATATATATATATATATATATATATATATATATATATATATATATATATATATATATATGTATGTATGTATTGTATGTGTGGGCCACACACCACGTGGACCCACATGAGGCATGTAGCCCATCCACTCCGTCCGTCCCTGGCCCCGGACCAAGGGACTGCTGAAGATCTAAATCTTTGGTGGGCCACACCACGTGGACCCCACCAGGCTGTATGTATTTCATCTGCACCGTCCATTTGGACGGTGCCATGCACAGGCCGCCAGCATGTGTTTCATCCAAGCCGTTCATCCATGGGACTCACTCCACACGTGTTGCACGTGTGGAGGTGGAGCCCATTAAATGTAGGCGTTCCATCCATGCAATCCACCGTCCATATATGGACAGTGGGACCCTTACAATACATGTGTATTATCACACCGTCCACCTACCTTACTGCATATATAATAATAATAATAATAATAATAATAATAATAATAAATATAAAATATTATTATATATAAGTGGTGGGTCACGTGCATGTGGGACCCACTTTCCTCCACCGTCCATTCATAGGACGTGCCGTGTGGGGCTGCCTTGATGTATGGGTGCGATCGGTACCGTCCAGCAGCACGTGTGGGATGCGGGACCCACTTCTTATCCACACCGTCCATCCCTAAAATGAGGTAGATTTAATCTATGGTGGGCCACGTGCGTGGACCCATCCATGATGAAGTATGTGTTTTATCCACACTGCCCAACGTCCAGACTCTGGACGCTGGACACCTTTCAAAAACATTAGTAAAATATAATTTTATATTATATTATATTATATATGTGTGTGTATGTGTGTGTGTGTCTGTGTGTATGTGGTGGGCCCATGTGGGACCCACCTACTCGGCAGATTGGCAAGTGCACCTCATGCAGCTATTTGCTGCTGTGAATGACGCCACCAAGCCTTGTGGACCCCGCATGATATATACTCCACACCATTCAGCTTTGAGGCCCACCTTGATGATCATAGTCCACACCGTCGGTCCACCTTTGATGAATATGTTGTATATCTATGCCATCTATCATGTGGACCACACTACAAAAATCTATGGGGATTGATCGACTACTATTGAAATCCTTTTGGGTCACAAAAAGTTTAGATCTATATGAAAATTGTTTTCCCTCTCAATATATGACTTTGTGACCTTATGATAGATTGGATGGGGAATACACTTTATGGTGGGCCCTATGATTCGCTTAACAGTGAGAATCATTATCTTCACTGCTATTCGTGGTATGGTCCAGATGATTTTCCAATCATCATCTTCGCCGCTATTTAGGGTGTGGTGTAGATGATTTTTCGATATGATTCATTTTTGGAATGTATGAGGCCCCTTGGTGCGACCTATGGTTGTAGCCCACTTGATGTATATGAGGCCCACCTTAATGTACCTATGCCCATCCATGAGGCCCACCTTGATGTAATGTTTTATATCCACGTCGTCCATCTGATCTGTTGGGACCCACCTCGAATGTATGTGATCTATTTAAGCCGTCCATCTGTTTTGCCAGCATGGGACCGCCGTAATGTATGTATTGTATATCTATGTCATCCATTTATGCAACCCACTTAATATATTTGGCCCATTGGTGCGGTCCATTAATACGGCCCAACCTAATATAATAAGGCCCATGTGTAGAGCCCGCCTGTTACGTATATTAAGTCCATGTGCAAGGCCTGCATGTTATGTATTTAAGGCCCGAGGAAGTAGCCCAATGAGATGTATTTATGGCCCTTATGCCAAGGCCCATGGCGATGTATATGCAGCCCACGAGTGAGGCCCGTTGTGATGTAATTATGACTTATGATGATGTATATTAGATCTTGTATGAGGTCATAGGCCCACTGTATGTTCAGCCTTATGTAGGCCACTCCTTAGGAGCAATGTTGGTTGAATGTCCACGTTGATAGGCAATGATGGTTAAATGTCCACATTGTGACATTCTCTTAGGCCTTGTTAGGACATTCTCATCGATGTCGATTGTCGATACCGATCATCAAGGCTGATTATCGATTGAGGCCATTTATCATGACCGATTGCCGATTAGCGATCGAGGCCGATTATCATGACCGATTGCCGATTAGCGATCGATGTCTATTATCATGACCGATTACCGATTAGTGATCGAGGCTGATTATCCTAACCGATTAGCGATCGAGGCCGTTTATCATGATCGATTGCCGATTAGCGATCGAGGCCAATTAACATGACCGATTACCGATTAGCGATCGAGGCCGATTATTCTGACCAATTGCCGATTAGCGATCGAAGCCGTTTATCATGACCGATTACCGATTATGATGGCCGATTGTCGATTATCGATCGAGGTCGATTACCAATTCTGATGGCCGATTACCGATTCTGATTTGTCGTGGCCAATTAACGATTATCGATCGAGGCCAATTACCGATCTTGATTTGTCGTGGCCGATTGCTGATTTCGATTGTAGGGGCCCAATGTGATGTACATGCAACCCATATTTGAGGCCCGATGTGATGTGTATTCAGCCCGTGTCTAAGGCCCAATGTGATGTATATTGAGACCTAGGTGATGAGGCCCATTGTGATGCATTAAAGGACCAAGCGAAAGAGCCCATTGTGATGTATGTTAGGTCCATGAGCAGGGCCCACCTATTGTGTACATGTAACCCTTGAGTAAGGCCCATTGTGTTGTATATTAGGCCCTTGTGTGAGGCCGTGGGCCCATTATATGTTTGGATCTGTGAGGGTCACTCCTTAGGGCAATGTTGGTTAGATGTCCACATTGTCCGGGCCGATTGTTGATGCCGGTTATTGATACTGATTATGAGTATGTGACTGCATAGCATCATGATCCATGCCCATACGCATCATCTGTATGTCTGTTATGAGATATGATTGACCATTGCATATGTCATTGTGCTGGTTGTTATGAGACTCCTGATAAGTAGAGATTGTCTCGCATGAGTGCACGGTTTGCACAGGATTGATGCATGACTAGATTGTATGACTTATGCATCTTGTATTGTGTGTTGTGATTACTATATGCTCTAGCGACATCAGGGTCGTAGCCTCCACAGACATATCGTGGATGGCCAAATGGGATACCGAAAATCTGTTCTACATGGGGTGTTATAGATATCCTTGGGTGAAAGTTTCAGAACCCTCTTGGTTCCAGAGGTTGCTCCAACATCTAGACCGAGTGGGTAGATGAGCGCCGAGTGCCGACCAGATGGCCGCGCTCTCCACTGTGTCGTGGTCGGTTGGAAGGGGGTGCGGCCTTACCTGCCTGAGAAGAGGGGGCAATGCTAAGCTGAGTCTTACCAGCTCGAGGAATGGGTCCGCTATTGACGAGTCAGGCCCGATATTGGCAGGCGGATAGTGAGGTCTCTTCCACTCACCTTGTTGTGCGCGATGGGGCGGCAATCTGGTTTGAAGTGTAATAGACCCCGGTGATTTTCCAGAGAGGAACCGTACTGATATGTGGACTTATCGAGTAGGAGTTGCATGCTCATTCATTCATTCATGCATTCACTATCCACTCGGGCTGGTGGTGCGCAACTAATTGTTGTACCTTCGTTATGGCAAGGATTTCGGTTGGGCGCGCGACTAACCTGAGATCAGGAGTTTACCACGTTGAGTCTGACTATCCAAATTTAGGTATGGGACTGGTTTAGATAGTCCCTCGTGGTAGACCCCGTAGCCTGCGATACTACGCACTATCATCCCGACTTCATACTCTAGCATGGTCATTTCATTCGCATCGCATATTGCATTACATCCGCAGGCATATGACATTTTGGGTTGCTATATTTCTACACTTATATGGTCTAGACAGACTTAGCAGAATCTGCATATTGTATTACATCTTCGGCATCTGATATTTGACTCTTCATGACTCCTTGTTGCATAGCTGTTCTATATTGCGTATTCTGCTATTGATTTACTTATGGACTTGTCCGTACTTCCGCTTACTCTGTTATCGTATGATTTATGATCTTGTTAGTATTTCTTCTTACTTTGATAATTCATGATCTTGTCAGTATTTCTCCTTATTCTGATATTGTATGATTTATGGATGACCAGTAATTTCGGTATTGTATGATGATGGCATTATATTGAACATTTGATACTTACCTTGTGCACACACTTACACCACCCTCTAAGCTTTTTATAAGCTTATGCACGATAGATGCATGCAGGTGATATTAGGTTGCAGTAGTGTTGAGCTTGGAGCGTACAGTGGTCTTCTAAAGCTTGATTTTTTTATTCATGTATTCCCTTTCAGTATTGTACTCAAATGATTATATTAGTGAATATGTGATGACGATGTTGCCCTTGTGAATTGGGTAATCTTGTGGTTATGCTTATTATTAGTTAAATACATATATACAAAAAAAAAAATCCTCCTTGTAGGATTTCAAGATCGGAATCTGGCTTATGAATGCTAGGAGCCGAGAATGGGGTACTACGGAGGCTGTCGGCACCGGATTCGGCGATCGGGATTACTATGAATCCGATTTCCGGGTTTGGGGCGTGACAATGGATGACTCCAGTATCGCAGGAGGATTCATCTTCTATTCAGATGGCTCTAGGTGAGCCTGATGTTGAGAAGTGAAAGGTGACTATGGACGATGTGATAGATTCGTTATACCAGACCGACATATGGGAGCGGGTAGAGCTTCCATTGAGCCGGAGAGCGGTTGGATGCATGTGGATCTTCATGAGGATACAACATACATACAGGACGAGATTGATAGCGAAGGGTTATGCTCAAAGAGAAGGGATCGACTTCTCAAAGATATTCACCCCGACGGTATAGTAGGTGTCTATTAGATCTGTGATTGGCGTTGATTGGCTAATGTGATCTTGAGCTGAAAAGATGGATGCGGAGTTTTTACTTCTTTAAGAGAAAGTGAAGAGCAGATCTATATGAAGTAACCAGAGCGGTTTGAAGTTAAAGGGGCTTAGAAAAGACTTTGTAGGAGGTCGTGGTTCGACCTATCACTTAGGCAGTGATTTGATTCCTTCATGGTGAGTCAGGCATTAATGATATGTAGATCACCAATTATGACATATCTGAAATCAATGTACTGAAGACTCGGTTAAGTGGGACATTCAGGATGAAGGATTGGGGGGCTGCAAAGATGGTTCTCGGCATTGACACTAAAGTAGTAGGCTTTGGTAATCACAGGAGAAATATCTTGTGTATAGGTATTGATCAAGGATGTGATGGGCCAGGTAAAGCTGGAGAGCGTTTCCTACGTATCTCTCCTTAAGTTTTCCTCAGGATTTGTCCTAAAACAGATGAGAAAAAGCAGGATATCTCATGAGCCTTATTCGAATACGGTTGGCAGTATATGCCAGGGTCTGGATTAGACCGGTTATTTTACAGGCTATCAGTGTTGTGAGCAAGTACCTCGGCAAACAATATTGGGTAGCGGTGAGATGGTAAGAAGACTACGTCCTTCCTTTTGAGAAGACAAGAGCAAGGATGGTTGGGCACGTGGATTCTAATCCGACAGACATGCCTCCTAGATCGTTCCTGTGGAGAAGTTCAAGTTCTGTGAAACTTCTCTGGATTTGGCGATGGTGTAAAAGAAAGACAAAGTGTGCATAAGAAGCTATAATGTGATACAGAAATAAGAAAAGAGGTCAAGGTGCTACACGGTTGAAGGGTGAAGACTTGGTGGAGATTGTTGAGAAAAAATTCTTCACCGCCTTCAATCGGTCGTAGGGACTGCATGACCGGTCAAAGGGGCCCTTCGACCAGTCGTAGGGATTGTTCAACCAGTCGTAGCTCTCCTTCGACTAGTCGTAGGTTATGCAGATTCATTTCGTAATTTTGCGAATTGCAGAAATCTGTGTCCTTTTGCAACTGAGATACTAAAAGGAAAGTTTCCTAAACTATAAACAGGTGTTCCTAGGATTTTTTTAGGGTATGAGAAAGCTTTCTAAAGGGGTTCTAGGGAAATTAAAGGGCGTGGCAAGGGTAAGATTCGAGGTTGTACGAATCAGGTAAGTCCTCTCTCTTTGCGATTTTTGTTTTCATAGTGGAGATCTGTCGCTTTGTGCCGTGGTTTTTCCTGCAAGGGTTTTCCACGTTAAATCTAAGTTTTCTTGTGTGTTCTTGGTGCCATCGAATTATTATCCTAGATCTAGATCTGTGTGATTCCGCAGGTCAAAATCCCCAACAACCCAAGCATTTGATAAAATGGGAGTGAAACGATCGGCACTACGACCTATTCATACTCCATTGATCGGATTCTCAGGTGGGCAGACACTCCCGAAAGGAATTATTTCACTGCCGGGAGTCCTCCACATCAAACAACCATAATGGTTAACTTTCTTATAGTTGATTAATCGTCCGTCTATAATGCTATACTCGGCCGACCTTCTTTGAGTCTCCTCCAGGCCGTAGTATCTACATACCACCTCTCCATAAAATTTCTGACTGATTTAGGAATAAGAGTTGTCAAAGGAGATCAGTAAGATGTGAGACGATGCTACGCAACAGCTATAAAAGGTACCTATCGAGAAAGCCCAAGCTGAGATATCAACGATCGAATCACTGGATCTTCGAGTCGAGACTTACGAGCAAGGGCAGCTGGTCAAAGATCTCATCTCGGTACCTTTGGTTGAGACCAACTCATCTAAAATGATACAGATTGGCTCATCTCTACAATCATCATTGAAAGATCGTCTGATATCTCTGCTCCGACGATACGCTGACGTATTCGCATGAAGTCATGAAGACATGTCGGAGATCGACCCTTCAGTAATCACTCACCGACTCAACATTGATCCGACCTATCGACTGATCCGATAGAAGCGACGTCATCTCAGCCCTGAAAGGTACTTCATCATTGAAGAAGAGGTTGACAAGCTCCTCAAGACAAACTTCATAGAAGAGATATACTACCCAAAATTGGTATCTAATGTCGTACTTGTGAAGAAAGCCAACGGAAAGTGGCGGGTCTGTATTGATTATACTGACCTAAACAAAGCTTGTCCGAATGATAGCTTTCCTCTTTCGAGGATAGATCAGTTGGTAAGTAGTATCGCGGGGCATGAGTTACTTAGTTTTATAGATGCATATTTAGGATACAGTCAGATTGTAATGAATGAGTCCGATAAATAAAAAACTACCTTTATCTCTGACAAAGGTCTTTATTGTTACCGAGTGATACCATTTGGTTTGAAAAATGCTGGAGTAACTTACGAGATATTAGTGAACAAAATCTTTGCTCGGTTAATCGGTCGAACCATAGAAGTCTATATAGACAACATGCTCGTCAAAAATATACATATGGCCAACCATATAGCCAACCTAGAAAAAATGTTCCTGATCTTGCGCAAGTTTCACATGAAACTAAACCCAAGTAAATGTGCCTTTAGTGTAAGCTCAGAAAAGTTCCTCGGATTCTTAGTCAGCCAGAGAGGGATCGAAGCAAACCTAGAGAAGATCAAAGCATTGCTCGATATGGAATCTCCAAAGATGATTAAAGACATACAAAGATTGACTGGACGAGTTACCGCACTTAATCGCTTCCTATCCCAAGCCACTGATAAATGTCTCTTATTCTTCAAATAGTTGAAGGGACGACAAACAGTGGATTGGACAAAGGAATGCATAGCAGCGTGTAAGCCCCGTATCCTATACAGTACCGTTCCATAGACTTCTGTGGTCTTTCCGGTCGAATTCTAGCAACTTTCGACCCTTAACTGGCATTTGCACGTAACCCTGTGTCACATGCCTTCAACCCAAGTCGACTCAACCCAAGATTTGTACCCTAGCGATCGCCGTTGCTGCGATTCTGATGCCGCAACTCGCGCGCCGATCCGATACCCTGGTCAGGAGATGTAGGTTCGTGTTCGGTGTGAGGAAAACGCCACGCGTGCGAATTCTAAAAGAATCTCTACGACTTGTCACATCAATCAACCAATCAATTCCATTATATCAAGTACATGTTAAGTACACATCAACTTTCACCCTTTCCCAAGCAAGCTCCAAAGTCAAAAAGTTCCTACACAAGCCACACTTCTCTTACACTATTTGCCACGAAAGTCAAAAAAGGTCTCTTACACCCATCACTCACCACATCCTTCCATCACCCATCTCTCTCTCTCTCTCTCTCTCTCTCTCTCTCTCTCTCTCTCTTTACAACCCTCCCTCTCTTATTTCATTTCTCAAATTCCCTTTCCAAGCAAGAGAGAGCACCATACGTATGAGCCTCTCCAAGCTTTTCCAAGCAACAAAGGTGGCCCACTTTCTACCCTCTCATCTTCCATCTCAACCATCCAAACTTCATCTCCTCCATTGGAATCAAAACTAAGGAGCTAAGGAAGCCTAGGGTGTAAGAAAAAGTCGGTGGGTGATTTTAAATTTTTTATCTTCCATTCATTTGTTTGATTTAAGGGTCCATATATGTGGGACCCACCTTGATGTATGTTTGTATGCAAGAGGGGCCCATAGTGGCGGGGCCCCTCCATCCTCGCCTATGTCTCTTTCTCTCTCTCTTGTGTATGGTGGCTTGTGGCCCATCTTGATGCTTGATATCATCCACCCATCCAAAATGGTGTGGCCCGCCTTGATCATGCCTTTTAAAACGTTGTCATCCATCCATTTTTATCTAGGCCATCCGTGGACCTAGATGATAAGAAACATAAATATCATATCCATCCAAATCCAGTGTGTCACATCTGTGTGGTACCCACCTTAGTTTTTTTCTAGAACCGTCCGTCCAGCATCCAGGGACGTGGACATGTTGTAGTGAGAACTGACACTTCTGTGTACTCACAACAGCTTTATCTTTTTGGACTTTTGGGTAGGTCACGTGTACAAGCTCCACTTTGACGTGCACAGAAAATCCACACCGTCCATCCTATTCCACGGTTCATTTTAGGCATTGAGCTAAAAAATGAGGCCAGCCCGATTATTTGGCAGGCCATAGCATAGAAAACAGTGTTTTCTACCCTTGAAATCTCCCCTGATGTTTTTATACACCCAAAAATTTTGAACATCGGACACATTTAGCCTGTCATGAGCCGTAGAATCCCATGGCTGGGATGGATTTTCTGGATGTGGGCCCTACCTGTGAAAAACCACAGGAAAAAAAACGAAGCATGCAGCTGACACTGCTGCTTTCAGAAGGAGCAGACAGAGCCTATTGCGCTAACGGGCGGGCGGACTGGCAGACCCACAGCCTAGCCATGGGCCCCACCATGATATGTGTTTTGTATATCCACACCGTCCATTCTGTGGGCCCTTAGGACAGTAGGCTGCCCTCCAAAAATCAGCCTAATCCGAAGCTCAGGTGGCCCACACGATAGGAAACAGTTGGGTTGAGTGGCTGCCATTGAAACCCCATTTGGGTTCTCACTATTAGCGGTTTAGATGGAAAATAAACATTTTAGTGGGCCCCCATGTGGGGCTACACCTGATGAGTGTGTTGTCCAAGGCCGGGACGATCATGATATTATTACATTATATTTTATATATTATATTATAAGATATATTGTATGTATTATATATAGTATATATATTATATACAGTATGTAGCACTGTCCAGGCCATCCAAGGCCTGGACGTGGATACATTACATTACATTGTATATAGTATACATTATATAATATAATATATATATATATATATATATATATATATATATATATATATATATATATTATATTATACAATATATTTATGATGGTGGGCCCTGCATGGGACCCACCTCTGCCTTCCTGTGCCGTACGCTGCATCTACAACAACTATATGGCTGCCCCTTTTGACGGCAGCAAGCCCGCAAGCCCCACATTGTTATATGTATTTTACACCGTCCATTGTTTCGACGGTGGGGCCCACCATGATGCATGCGTTGTATCCAAACCGTCAAACCATATTGAGGTATCATGTTATGGCAGGAGAAAAAGAATGAGCCAGATCCATAGTTCAAGTGGACCCCACCTTGGTATGTGGATGAGGCCCATCTTGATTTATATGTGGTAGTCCATTAGGGCCCACTTTGATGTGGATGTAAGGCCCATTCGATGTATTTGTGGCCCGTGGTTGTGGCCCATTTGATACACATAAGGCCCATGTGGTTAGGCCCATTTGATGCATTCTAAGGCTCACAGGTTATGGCCCATTGCAATGTACATAAGACCCATTGGTACGACCCATTGATGTGGCTCACTTGATGAATATAAGGCTCATATGATATGACCCATTTGAAGTATTTAAGGCCCAATGGGATGTACCTAAGGTCCATTGCAATGTGTGATCCTAACATAGTTTATGTAATGATGTTTACGACGGGCCATGCCTTGGGAGCAATGATGGTTTGACGTCTACATTGCAAGTATAATGTTGGTTAAATGTCCACATTACGACTCTCCCTAGGGCCCATTAATAGGCCCGTACTTGTTATGTGTAGGCCGTCTAAGTCATCTGCGTTATAAGGATAGTGCATTACTTTATAACATGTTTAGTATAATTTCATGATTCATGATCATACGCATCATATGTATGCTTGATATGAAAAGTGACTGATCATAACATATGTCTTCGGACAGATTGTTTATGGGCTCCCGATTAGGCAGTGTTGCCCTACATGAGCACACGATACATACGAGATTGTTACATGACTAGATAGTGTGATTTATGCATTTCGCATTATGTGACATGATTACTGTACGCCCTAGCGACATCAGGGCCACGACCTCCACAGGCGTATCATAGTTGACAGGATTGGATACCAGAAATATTGTTATATATGGAGTGCTATAGATATCCCTGGGTGAAAGCCCCTAAACCCTTATGGTACCAAGAGATTACTCCAATGTCTAGACCGAATGGGTGTAGGAGCGCCGAGTGCCGATTACTAGATGACCGCGCTTTCCATTGTGTCGTAGTCGGTTGGAAGTGGGTGTGGCTTTACCAGCCCGAGCAAAGAGGGAAAAGCTAGGCTGAGTTTAACCAACTCAAGGAATGAGTCCGTTATCAAAGAACCGAGCCCCATATTCACCGGTGAATACCATTAGCCGCATAGCCTTGGTATGGCCGACATCATTCATGCCTTATATCGCATAGCCTTGGTATGGCCGACATCATTCATGTTTTACATCGCATAGCCTTGGAATGGCCGACATCATTCATGCCTTGCATCGCATAGCCTTGGTATGACTGACATCATTCATGCCTTGCATCGCATAACCTTGGTACGATTAATGGTATTCATGGATTCATTAGCATGTTTCGCATTACTCTGATACTGCGTAATTGCATTATCACCTTGCGCACACACTTTCACCACCCTCTAAGCTTTCTATAAGCTTATGCACAACCGTTGCGTGCAGGTGACGTTAGATCGCAACAGCGCTGATGCTTGAGCACGTGACAGATTATTTTAGAGCTTTTAGTCTATCATCATTATATTTCCCTTTATGCTCATTATACTTGTAAAGTTTTTTATTATAGTGGAAATGTAATGAAGTTTTAGTTGTTGTTTGTGGGTTATGCCTTTGGTTATGCTTATTACGAATCAAACTGTAGACACTGAAAATCAACGCCCAACGCTAATTTTATATTTTGTAATGGGTTGGTAGAGGGATAAGCTGATTATGAATGTTAGAGTCGCCACTAGTCGAAAAAATCTCAAAATCCCGTGGTCGGTTAGAACCAAAAAATACGTAAGGTGAGAGAAATCCAGAGACTTCTCTACCTTAAATTAACTCCTGATCTGCGATCCGAAATTCTGGATAAAGGACCTCAGTTACAGAGAGGGAGGATGTTAGGCACCCTCTCTGCCCGTACAAATATACGCTCTATACTCAGTATGATAAATAATCTCAAGGGATGTTGAATGTTGTGGTCGGGATGGGACTAGGTACACATGTGGATTTTTGATGTGACAAGATTCGAGATTTTCGGCAAGCCACAGAGCATACGTCCAACGGTGTGTCTAGAAGGTAGATGTGATGATGCCTACGTAAAAATAAAAAAATGATCTAGATCACTAGGAATTTCTAATGTGACAGGATCCGATGAACAATAAGCCACAGAGCATACGTTCACTAGAGATCTAGAGAAGCAGGGGGGTTAAGAAGGGAATAAATGTCATGATGGATGCTTGTATATAAATAGATCCTTGATTTGATCTCAAGTAGGCTAGGATGTGGTTTGAACCATGATCACTTGGGCTAAGTTGAGGGGTTAAGGTTGCTAAAAGGCAAGAGAGTGGGCTAAGAAGATGGCTGAAAAATCTGGACTTTGAGGCTTGGGAGCACTTCCTCACCCTCACTCTTTTCCTCCCTCTCTCCCTCTCACTCTTCTTTTCACTTGAGCTTGGAAGTGAGGAGTTGTTGATGAAAACTGTGAAAGGAGAGGGCTATTTGTAGCCTTCTCCAATGGTCTTATGGTAATTGTAGGAATTTGGAAGGGTGAAAGGTGAGGTGGCAAGCTTTGGTTGGTTATGGAGAGAGGAATACCACATGACGCATTCTTATTGGCTATGAGACTTGGTAAAATGGTAAATAGTAAAGATGGAGGGGATAAATTTTGAAGAAAGTTGACTTTTAGACGCTGGAATAGCTGTCCACACGCTGGCCACGAGTGGCGGCATACCGAGTACCGCCGGCGGTAGTCAGACTACCGCCCGAGGCTGGTTTGGGCTGGGCTTGTGTGTGCGAACCTTATTCATTATGTGAGTTCACACGATGGCCTCCTTTCGGGATTTTATGGCTCAGACAGATGGGTTTAGGCTAGGGTAAAAAGGGGTTTTGGTTAGGGTATAGGGTAGAGGTGGGGTTACATGTGTGTTAAATGGTTTGGATCGATGTTTTGGGTTGCAGATTGGGGATTGGGGACTTTTTGGGTCAGGGTTCGGTTTGGACCGTTATTCTGGTTCAAAGTATGATCATGGTTCCCGGATGGTTTTAGCCTTCTCAAGATGTAGCCTGGGTGGGGTGTCTACACAAACTGATGTTAAAAATCCTCCTCGTAACATCTCAGGATCAGAATCTGGCGAATGGGTGCTGGGAGCCGAGAATAGAGTTCTACGGAGGCTGTCGATGCCAGATTCGGCGATCGAGAATTTTTTGAGCCCAGTTTCTGAGTTTGGGGTGTGACACAGTGTTCCAGCAATTGAAGTCGTATCTCAGTTCTCCACCTCTCTTATTAAAGCTCGAACCAGGAGAATCTCTATTGCTTATCTTACGGTGTCCGAGGTAATGGTTAGCTAAGCTTTGATACGAGAACATGAAGGAAAATAATTATCGGTTTACTATGTCTGCAAGGCGCTCTTACCAGCAGAGACAAGGTATCCACTCTTGGAAAAAGTGGCCCTGGTCTTAGTCGTCTCCTCACGTCGACTTCGGCTATATTTTCAAGTCCATACCATTGTCATTATGACCAACCTTCCGCTGCGACAAATTCTACGGAAATCAGAAGCATCCAGTCGACTTACAAAATGAGCGATTGAACTTAACGAGTTTGACATTCAATACAAGCCGAGAGTGGCAATCAAAGGCCAGGTCGTAACAGATTTTATTGCTGAAGTTATAGCACACACCGATACAAGTGTGACCGAGCCAGTTGAAAAATCGACGATCGCTTTACTCAGGTCATCGCCCGACCCAACCCCCTAGAAGCTATTTGTCGATGGCTCCTCCAACTTTAAGGCAAGCTGGGTAGGAGTAGTATTAAAAACTCTCGATCAAACCTACATACAATATGCCTTAAGACTTGTATTTCAAGCCTCGAACAATACAGCAAAGTACGAAACACTTTTACTCAGCCTCCAACTGGCAGCCAGTTTAGGTGTAATGCATCTCGACGTTTTTAGCGATTCTTAGTTAGTTGTCAATCAAGTCACCAGTGTATATCAAACACGGAAGAGAACGGTTGAAAGCGTATATGGAGAAAGCTAAAAAACTAATTGGCGGCTTTCAGCGTTGTGTCAACACACGGATCCCTCGGACAGAAAATACCAAAGCTGACTTACTAGCGAAACTCGCCTCTACTGATGAAGACGACATACCCAAGTCTGTCCCGATCGAGTACGTTGCTAAACTGAGTATATCTGAATCAGATAGCTCGACTGTACTCGTCATTAATTCGAGATCTACTTGGATTGACCTGACCGCCCGATATCTCGATAGTAGAGAGTTGCCTGAAGATCGTGTTGAGGCTCGTCGATTGAAGATCTGAGCTTCCTGTTATACCATACTCAACGGAACACTATATAAGAAGGGTTACTATTCTTCATTATTACGGTGCCTAAACCTCAGCGAAGCCGACTATATATTATGGGAGATCCACGAAGGAATTTGCAGGAATCACTCTGGTGAACGGTCTTTTGCACACAAAGTCTTGCGTCAAGGATACCATTGGTTGACAATCCAGCACGACGCTTGTAAACTCGTCCAGAGATGCGATAAATGTCAACGATTCGCGGTCATTCCGAGGTAACCTCCTGAAGAGCTGACTCCCATGACCGGTTCTTGGCCCTCTGCACAATGGGGAGTCGACATTATTGGACCCCTCCCTATGGGGAAGGGCCAAATTAAGTTCGCAGTCGTGACAGTAGATTACTTCACAAAGTGGACCGAGGCAGAACCATTAGGGAAAATAACTGAACAGAAGATCATTGACTTTGTATAGAAGAACATCATCTGTCAGTTCTGCATACCTCGGACTATTATAACCAACTACGAAAAGCAGTTCGACAACAGAAGCTATCACGAGATGCGTGATAATCTTGGGATAAGAAATGTATATTCCTTGCCACACCATCCACAGACGAATGGACAAGTTGAAGCAATCAACAAGATCATTAAGCAGTATCTTCGAACCAAGCTAGACCGAGCTAAAGGAGCATGGGTCGAGGAACTTCCGAAGATATTATGGGCATACCGAACTACAGCCCGAACCGCTACAAGAGAAACTCCTTTCTCCCTTGCTTATGGCACTGAAGCCGTCACAGCAGTTGAGATCGGGATACCCTCGACCCGAGTCAGCTCGTTTAATGAATGAGAAAATGAAGAACTTTTAGCACTCGGACTCGACCTTGTGAATGAGTAAAGGGAAAAAGCTCGACTAGCATAATGGTTCGGCAGCAGCAAGTGGCTCGGTTTTATATTGCCCGAGTCAAGGTTAAGTGTTTTCAAGTCTGGGACATAGTTCTTCGGAAAACTTTTCTGAACACAAAGGAAGTTGGTTTAGGCATATTAGGGCCTAATTAGGAAGGACCTTATGTCGTCTCAAGCACCATTCGGCCAAGGACATATTGATTGGAGGACCTAATCGGGCAGCTGTTGTCTCATCCATGGAATGCCGAACATCTGAAAATCTATTACCCTTAAAGTTGGTATGGCAAAGTAATGAAAAATACTCAAAGATGACGAACATGTAAATTGATTTAAAATAAATAAAAGGAAAATTGAATGAATTCACTTATCAGACTATTTGTTACATCAGGTTACATCTTGCTTCAATAGTATATAGACTAGATCAGAAAAGGGTTACAAGCAAACGAAAGATCGGGCATAACGAGTAAACTATTCCCTCGACCAAAACTGCCCCCGAGCTGGACCAAAGTTGATGTGAGTGCCAAAAATAGAGCCGATGATGGTGTCAAGATGGTGCTGGTGTGAGTGCCAAAAATAGAGCTGATGATGGTACCAAAATGGAGCTCATGATGGTACCAAAAGACCGAGCTCCGAGACTCGTCAGGCGTCACTCGGAGTGACCTCTGGAGCAGGAATCGTTTCAGACTCAACTACGGCACCAATAGCATTCTTAACAGACTCCGCCAGATCCTCGAGAGGGCCTTCTTCATATCTCGAGAGATCACGGTTAGGAAAATACTGCTTCATCACTTGGATGCAAGCAAAGTGTCCACTCTGATATAAACAGTCTCTCTCATCCTCGAACTCCGGAGACTCAAGAAAGCCTCTTATGGCCTTCTCCCCGGCCTCTTTCTTGGCCACCTCGAGCACTCCTTTTATTTTAGTTTTAAGCCGAGACAGCTTTTCCTCAGAGGCTTCATGAGCAAGCCGATGCCGCAGACTCTCGTCCTTCGCCTCTTTTAGCAGTAGAGCCATCCAAGCACACTCAGCCTTACCATCTTCAGCCGCCTTTTTGGCAATGCTCAACTCGTCAGTCAATCACCCGAACCGACTCGAGGTGATTTCAAGTTGAGCTTCCACCTCTGCTGCTCATTTTCGAGCCGCTTCGACCTCCACCACAGCTTTCTGAGCCTTTTCAACCTCAAACAGATCTCCACTAGCTCTCAGTAGGCAGGGAGCAAGCTGTATGAGAAGAAGAATAAAGTTAAAATAACAACGTAAAGGATGACAAGCTGAAAAATAAGTTCGAGTTTTACCTCAACAAAAATCTTCATTGCATGAGCAAGTACCCGACTCCCGGGGGCTTCGAAGAGAGAGCCGAACTCTTTCTCGCTCCCATGAGAAATAACCCAAGGGACCATGTCCATCATGGTTCTATGGAAGAACGATTGGTCTTGTGAGTCTGACTCCCCCTTGAGGTCTCACCCCTCTACTCTTCTCTTCGTCCCGGTCCCGAGACCTGATTTGCAATAGGTCCTGGCTCTGCATTATCTGCCCTCTCTTCGGGGTCAGAGAGAACGACGACGGTTGGGATGGACAAAGCAGAAAAGATCGGGACAGATGGCCCTGTCGAAGGAACGGTTTTTGCCTTCTTTGGAGGCCGAGGCTCCGACAAAAGTACCGATCTAGGAGGAGCCTTCAACTTAGATGTCAGCTTCAGAAGAGGACGAGCTTCAGCCATCTCTACGTCAGATAAAGAGAAATATCAAAAAAGTTCAAGGAGAATGAATAATGAAATTAGAATAACCCAATGGTACCTGTCATGGATGAATCCAAGCCCGAAGAAGAAGACGCCCCAGTTGTAAGAGAGACTTCCAAGACCAATCTTTAGGACTTATCTTCCACAAATCCTTGATCTGAGCTAAAGTGTTTTCTTTTAGCTTAAGTTTCTTCTTGGGAATCACTGCAGAATGAGCTTAGTCAGACTCAGAGGGATTGTCAAGTGAAAAGACAGATAAAAGAGCATGCCGAGTCACCTGCTTCAGAGAAGACCCGAGGAATGAGAGGCTCAAAAAGCCCAGGCTCGGTAGTCTCTTAGCTGCCGCAGACCCAGAACCACTTCTCTTTCCAGTGCTTGTTAGAAGTAGAAGGGTCGGTTATCAAAGAGTCACCCTTGTTTCACCAAGCGCTTAAAAAGTACCAACCCAGATGCGAAATGTGCGGCTGTACTTGGCATAAATAAAGAAACTCGTCCATGGACAGCGGGGGCTGTTCAACCTTAGCCCACAACACTGCACATCCGAACAAGTTCCTTCATCCATTCGAAACTATCTGTTCGAGAGCAATTTGGAGTCGGGAAAGAATCTCGAGCAACAGGTTGCAAGGGCAGACGCAGGCCACATAGCATGACAATTTAGAAAATCTCAACCATCGTAGGAGAGGGATGGTCGGGCAATTCATTCAGGAGTGAAAGTTGAAGAATTACTGAGTCGAAAACATGATACTCGACTCTGATCCTATCTAGATCCGCCTCAGTCAAGACCGAGGGGATCGACCCTTTCCGCTCATCTCCGACCCCTTCACCCTCAGCAGCCTCTTCTTCGCCAGCCTCTCCTTCTTCAGCTATCGATTCCACTAACCAAGCTGATCTTCATAGGGGAACCAACTCCATGCTCCGTACCGGTCTCCTAAGAGGGGCCGACTCAACTATCTCTTCTGATTCTTCTTCCTCTTCCGCGTTATCCCCAAAAAAGTAAGAAATACGTTTACTAGGAGCATGTCTCAAGACAGAAGATCCCGCTGGAGCAGAATATTCCGTTGAAGCTCCACTGGACAGCCTAACAAGCTGGAAGACTTCATTGGCATTCATCGCCATCTCTTCTAGTAAGGAGGGTGATTCCGAGACATTCCAGAGGTGTCTCGTTTCACCCTCGTCACCGGAATTCTCCTCCCGGGGACTCAAAGGTTGCATTATCGCTAGAAATTTAAAAGAGAGGGGAGGGAGAAGACTCACCGGAGAGGTAAAAAGTCCACGTTTAGAGAAACAGAGAAACATGATGAAACATGAAGTGAAACGGTGAGTTACGACCACAATAAGGGCACAGCGATGGGGGAAAAGAAAGGAAAGAAAAAGGAAGAAGAGACGAGGAGGAAGATCAGGCGTGGGCGCGAAAATGAGAAATTTGAGCTCGCCCCACCTTTTATAGCCGAGCCACATAGCAATGCGTATTTAAGAAGGGATCGAATCGACGCCTGCATCGAATCCCCCTGCTCGACATGTGACGCCCACCGACTGACGCCAGTAACGTCTTTGCTACGTGTTCGATGCTCATAGGTCGATGAAACAACCTGACGGTTGTCCGCTCATTCGACCTCGAGTAACGAAACGTCGTACGTTGAGGACGAGATAAGAGGTAATAAATGTTCCATCATAACTTCGGTTCCCGAGACAAACTGACTAAGCAAATTGTTACTCCTTTGTGTTGACACAACTAACACAAGGAGTAGGGGGCTTACTGTTGGGAAGGAAAAATGACAAGTTTGAAAACTCGATCACAAAATGAAACAACATTGCTTACATTATCCGAAGCAATAGACAAAACTGAGAATAATTCATACCTAAAGGAGAGACTTAGCTCGGATCTGTGTGATTTGAATCCCGATCGAAACCGAAAAGTCAGGAGCCATAGGCATAATATTTAACAACATCTGAAGAGACCGAGTGAGGCCCTAAGAGCTAAAAGCCACCTGACCGACCATAAAATTGAGCCACATAAAGGCAGTTAGAGTCGACTATTGGACTAAGAAGGGACGTTAGTACTAAACCGACTTTGTTTCGTCCGAAAGTAAGTAAAGCTGCCCCTTTGTAAGCCAGCCGAAACAGCGATATACGCTGAGGTCGAGCTAAACAAAGAAGATGCGGTGTAATGTTAAATATCGTATTTACGTATTGTGAAAGGATTTTGACCCCGAAAATCTCAAGATCGGGAAATATCCATAAACAATCGGAAACTAAATCAAATCTTTCGAAAATACAGGAAAGAATCCCCGTACATCGGGACTTCTCATGCTTATATAAAGAAGGTTCTCCAGGAAGCAAAGGTACACAACAAAAACCCTAGAAACTCCTCTTCCTAAACCCTTACTGACTTAAGCATCGGAGGTTCTCCGGCTCTAGCCAGGGTTCTCTATTCCTTGTGTTGCAGGAAAGAAGCTCGGGAAGAGGCAGATCCAGTTTTTGCATCAACAATTATTACACATATTTTATCTAATCTGTGTAACATAGTCCAATATTATATAATATTGCATGGCCAAAAATAAAAAAGGATAATGTATTTATTACCATCATAATACAAGATATCGAATACATAATCTCCCATGCATGTGAGTATGAGATTAGGCCACTCATTGACTAAGTCCTGCCAGGAACATACCCAGTTGTGATATTTTCATGATCAGTGCTTAGCTAGGCCTTGTACATATGTTGAATGTGCATTGGTCAACTTTTTTCCAACTATCAATTTTTTTTGCCAGAAATATATGGCTTTAATAATTGAGTATTGGTGTGAATTTTATGATAAAGTATATTATGTAAGGGTGTACATCTAGTTGAACCGAGTCAAGCTGGCCTCAACTCGACTTGGCTCAGCCACTATCTGACCTTAGTTCGAACTCGGCTCGACTCAGTTATTGAGCCTGACTGGCCAGCTCGACTCGGTTCAGTCAACAGCTCAGGCCAATTCGAGCCGAGTTCAAGCCAGGGTCGAGCTGAGTTCACCATTGTAGCATTTTCACAAACACCTGGACTGCACCTTCAAAATCTTATTGTATTTGAGATAGCAGCAATGGCTTTATAAGTATTTTATCATACACTTTCTAAGCAACATAAAAATCAAGAAAAAAAAGGGTGTTGGTTTCATGTACATACCTTCCTTGCCACCATCCACACTTCTTTAAGTCATTTCATCAAACACTTAGTGAGCAACATCAATATCAAAGTAATCGAGTCATCGAACTGGTTCGATTCGAGCTGGGTTTGATCTGAGCTGAGTAGAGTTGGGGCCAGCTCGAACTCACTTTTGAGCTCGAAAAATCAATTCAACTCTGCTCGAACTCAGTTTTGAACCGAGTCAAATCGAGCTTTTTTGAGTTGAGTTGAGCAAGCTAACCAAGTTAGCTCAGTTCATGTACACCTCTAATATTATGACTGTTATTTTGCTCAAGTTCCATGGTTGTCATTGCATCATGCTAACAAGGGTCTTTTGTAGCTTGAGAAAAACTTATATGTTCTATGAAAAAAATACTTATAACAAATGCTTTATATAAATAAGAGAATTTCTCATAAGAGAGGAAGTTACCTAAATGAAATACAATGACCTTCAAAGAATACACTACATGGGTAAAAGATATGATAACATTCGAGCAATGAAAATCACATGGTTACGCTAGGGGATACTTTGTACAATCAGAGTAGTAAGGGTTTAGAGTAGGAGTACGTACAAGTTCCTTTGGTGGTTAAGTAAGGAAAAAAGAGCAGTAAGAATGTGTGATAGCTCTTCATTAAGGAAAGGCATGGTAGGATAGAAGAATGTGTGGTGGATATCTTGGCATGAGGAAAAAATGCCTTTGTGAAAAATAACATTACAGGAAGTAAAAACCTTATGAAAAGTGAGATTGTAACAACCTATTTTTTTTACAATGGGAACCAACCCCACCGTCCTCTTTCGTATGGCCCACCTGAATTTTGGATCAGCCTTATTTTTGGCCTCATGTCCTCTCATGGTCAAGCCAAGATGATGGATGGAGTGGATTTATCATGTCCTCTCATGGCTCACCACATAAAATAAAACTAAATTAAATTTTTTTAAAAATCAAAATCGTAATGACATGCAGAAGCACATCATTGCCCAAACCCACTTCCCCGACACTCTCTCCCTTCTTCCTTCTTCCTTCTTTTTCGAGTAACAATGGGTACCGAACCCGCCACCATTTCGCAACCCCCATCATGGTGAGACCCTCCCACCAATCTGAACCATCCAATCAATTGGACCATCTAGTCATATCCACCCTACTCCCTTTGCGTTTCGTTTCTCCCTCCCTTAACAAAAAAAAAAAAGAAGGAAACAAACAATCAGATTTTTTTTTATTTTTTATTTTAAAAAAGACAAAAACAAAAGAGAAAAATGAGAACTCTAAATATAGTAAGAGAGAAACATCGAAATTGAATTAAGGCCATGTCAAGTTGAATTAACATATTATTTTTCAAATGTAGGTGATTTCATGCGGATCTGAACTTTTTAAAATTTTATGTTTTAAATCCACATATTTATGTATTTTATTTAAATAAATTAATTAAATTACATATAATAGATTAGCTGATATTTTTATTTTTAAATATATTATTCTGTTTCATTGGCTTGGATAGATTTGTTACCTTATGAATTCTTTTAATACTTTAGATTAACATTGCCAAGAATTTTATTTATATTTTCATATTACTTTTGAATTTCAATATTAATTGAATCAGATCATTTTGTATAGTTTAATTATAAAGTAACCCTATTTTTTTAAAAAAATAGGTATTATTAGAATTAAATAAGGTTTTAATTATGAAAATTGGTTAAAGCCAGCTTCATTTGGTTAGTTTCTTTTTATTTTCTTTTTTTTAAATGAATTAATTTAAGAACTTTAGAATTAATTAAACTAAATCACTTCGTGAAATTTTAAATTTTAATATATGTTTATTATTTAGAATTATACGATTTAACACTTGAAACTTTAATCCTAATGGTTAAGATAAATTAAGTCAATTTTTTGTCAAACTTGAAAATTAAAATATTGGGTTTGTAAATTTGAATATGTATATATATATATATATATATATATATATATATATATATATATATATATATATATATATATATATATATATTGGATAATAAAAATTTCAAATTTATATTTTAAATATTAGAACAACTAGTTCATAGTGAATGATTTAATTTAAAATTAAGTCAAGTGACTTATAAGTGGTTAAATTAAACTTATATTTATTAATTAAATAAATTTAAAATAGATTGTTATAATTATTAAATATAATTTAATCATATACTGTAAATTATTAGTTTATAATAATCAAGCAACTTCAGATTTGTTTAGTTGTAAATTAAATCAATTTAATAGATTTATTATTAAAATACTAAATTATTTGTTAATATGTTTAATTTATTTTGAAATTGTTGTTGAATGTTAGAATTGATTTAAATTTTAAAGTAATAGAACTGTAAGGTTATATATATATATTTTACAATGATTAGATATAAATCAATAAGTTACATATTAAATTGATTAAAAGTTAGAGTCTTAAGTAAAATAATAATAATAAATTAATTAATTAAATTACTCTAGAATCTTATTTGAAGTAAACATAATAGTATTATTATCTTTAGAATTTTATTAGTAAATATAAAATTTTATTTGATTATCTACCTATTATGTATGGTTATATTCATACAAAAATCGAAATCCTAAGCTTGTTTAAGAATTCCAACAAAGTCAGGTGATATTGTCATAAATTATCTGACCGTTTCATAATGCAGCCCGTACATTCCTGAAAATTGAATCTCAGTCTGTTACAATTAACAGCCTGATTTTTAGACGATTATGGGGGTTTATTTCTAATAACACTAACATTATATAATATTATTTTTTTTTTAAATCACAAATTTATTGTATTTTGTTTAAATAAGGTTACTTGTTGTAAATATATTCATTGTACAAAATTTATTACATTCACATCATACATCATTATCATTTGATTTATGGACAAATAAATAGAGAGAAAAAAGAAGGAAGGAGTAGTATGAGCAACGATCGTATCCCTTTGGTGAAAGACCCTAAAGTCAGCAAGTAGGGCAATCGTATCCCTTGAGTGAAAGGCCTTATAACCTATTGGACCCTACAGATTCTCATTTGTAGATGGCGTATGACTACAATTGTGTGCGCGGACATACGCTAGAAGTACAACTGGAGTAGTAGTCTGATCACCAGTTAACGTATAAATAGGTCCCTCAAACCACGAGGTAACAGTGCGTGGGCGTCAATGCAATATGACCATACACTAAGTGCGATGTTGTAATTAATGATGAATTTTATTTGATTATTTATGTAGATTCATGGATAGTATCGTATGCATATCATTTTTGCATTTCCTGTACTCGATGTTATCATACTTTATGTTATTACATTTGTTTCAAATATATTATTTTATTTAATAAAACGTGAAATCTAAAACTTTATATTTGTGTCTAAGAAGATCCTACTGAGTTGTTATACTCACGTTAATTTAAACCATATATATTTCACATTATTATTAAATAATGTGAAATCTATATGGTTTAAATTAAATATTTCGACCAAACAGACCTTTATTATTATTTTGCATTGTTATTAGGTTTAATTTAAAATTTTCAAATGTCAATGTAATAAGTTAAGTGATTTAACATAATCAGTTGCTTAAGTTGTAGATGGTATGGTAGAATGTCATTTAATTAAGTTTGAAATTAGTAGTTATTCTCATTCATTTTCAATGTACATAACCTTTTAAAATTAAGTATTTACTTGTGCATTAATGATAATATATTAATTTTAGCTCATATACTTGAAATTTGGGTATCGAGTAACCCTACTGGTATCCGAATTATGGAGTGTGACAGTTATCGAAATCATAATATTATTTTTTAGTAAAAAGATAACCAATGGAACCCACTAGATGAGAGGTTAAGATTATTCGTCAACATATATTCAACCAACTACAACTTCAAATATTCATACAAACTTTTATAGAATATGTCGAGAACTTAAATTCCTCTTTTTAATAAATAATTCACCATTTTTTTTATATATATAAACATGCACATGATATATGCACATCTCATGGCCAACTCAATTTATGGGCTCAAATTTACCTGTTAAACATTTATAACAATGTGTCACTTGTTGTGGTTGTGAAACACACATCTCCTAGTAAGAGAGATGTCTCTCTCTTTCTCTATCTTCTCCTCTTCATATGTATCTCTCTTACTCTCCTCCCCACATACGTTCATATAGTTATGTATGATAAAGCATAGTTCTTCTAATCTTTGTCACTTACTCTCTCGTGTAATGTGGTTTATATGTAGGAGACCGTGGTTAGAGTGAGATATTTTATTATATATTTTTCTATGAACGTTTTGGTGAGGGATTTCTTATGCAAGGTGGTGAGAGGTAGGCCTTGTAATTTGGTTTCTATCGTCCTGGTGAAGGATAAATATCTATGTTGTTGCCATATAAAGTAAGTATATTGTCGTGCCACATAAATCTTTTGTGCATCTTGTCTCTTATATTTTAGTTTAGTTTAACCTTTGAATTTTTGACTTTCGATATTTTCTTTTATAGTTTTTGTATTGTTGACATTAAACGTTTGTAAGGTGAAGTTACGAAACACCACCAAGAAATTATTTGGTTAATTATAAATGCACGTAAACAAGTGTAAATAAGCAACTGTGACAAGTGCTACACATGTGGTTTAGCGTAGAATTTACTTTGGAAATCAAGTAAAACTCAATGTTATAATAGGCGAGCCTCACCATGACATGTATCTATTTATTTTTTTCATATCATTTGTTGTCATAAGCCTAAATATGAGGCAAATCCAAATCTCAACACCACATTATAGAAAACAGTGAGGATTGGCCCATGCCATTGGAAACTTTCCATGGGTTAAAGAAGTGTTAAATATGACTCATTTTCTAAAATGGTCTCACGGAATAAATGGACAGTGTAGATGAAACACATCGTGGTGGATCCCATGGAGTTTACATGATACTATTTTCAAAAATCATACAAATCAATATTTTTACTTACAACAAGTAATAAGAAGGCATCATTACTTAATATATTTTTCATGCATTTACAGTTAACCAAACAGGCCTTAAAAATAAGTTTGATTTAATAACTGTAACTACGTTGTCATAAATTGTTGATATTAAACTTTGATGATATAGTGTCACATCCTTCACACACTTGGTATGCATTTATGGCAATTTAGATTGTCTAATCACGAGCCTTGTTGTGGAAGAGGATAAACCTATATATACACCAATAACCATGAGTCATGTAATTTAGATCACCATTAAATTTTATTTTTATTGATTAAATTGATGATCATAAAATAGATGATTACGACTAGTGGTGGCAAATGACGAGTTATGACAGGTGGCTATGCCAAGCCCAACACTTAAGACCCAATGCCCAAGCTTGACATGGACCTTACATAACAAGCCCATGTAGGATTATGAGCCTGCATTGAGATAATAAGATCAAAATTTTAAATAGGGTCAATTGACCGGTTCAAAAACAACTCAGGCCTAATCTATTATTGCTCAGCTAAGGCTAAAGCTTGAGAAAAAATTTTGGTTAAGCCCTATCGTGATTAAACCCACTTAAAAATTGAAGTCCTTATTTATTAAGTTTGTGTGCCATGTAAAGCCAATATAAACGTTATAAATTTACAATATATATCTTGATCATTGACATTAATGATCTTATCTACCGATCATGAGGATCATAGGTCTTGTATAAACATATTAATATTATTGTGATTAATGTAAGTTTATCTTAAAAATACACGAGGAAAGTAAGTTAAAGAAAATTGATTACTTTATTGTTCATGAAAACTTGAGTTTGGGCACAATAGTTAATGGTTAAAGGGAAGTTACATTCCATATATCACAATACCATGTTTATTCCATAATCACCTAACAAATTTTATGACAAAGTTGTAATTATTCTTATGTTGTCATCCAATGTGAGGGGATCGATGACAAGTCGGAATATAATATCTCCATCATTGAATTCAACGATGATGTAGAGCCTTTACTCCACTTCACATATCACTTCAAGTTGCTAGACCTAGAGTTCCACCATACTTAAATTATATCGACTCGAGTACATACTAACTTTGATCGGTCTTTAAAATCAAAAGCATATGGAGAGTTTAAGTACTTAGTAAAGCGTGCTCTATCTCACCTCATAGGGCTAATTATAATGGTTTATATGTAAGTGTAATTGAGTATATGCATCAAAGAGCAATTAAGGCCCATGCGATCTAACGAGGGACCTGCTGATTAAATATAAGCTCCTTTATACCTTAAATCAATCATGTGATTTTTCATTGGGCCCACACTTAAAAGGTTTTTTAATAGTGTTATAAATATTTTTAATAATTAATTTTTTTTCTTTCATTAAAATATTTTAATCGCATTTTATGATAATTATAATGGATAAGATCTTAGGATATACTAATTAATTTGCATGATAATTGGATTAAAGGTATATGATTGTTGATATAGGAAGGATTAAGTCAATTTGGATACTTGATTAAAAAAAGATCACAAACTTTCAATATAGAGGGCATACAAAAAACCATAGGGAAGCAAAACACCATGGTGGTATCTCTCTGTATAATTCTAAGTCTCCCTTATGCAAAAGGTCCTATGATAAAAGGATTAAAAGTGGGAGAGCATGTGAGAGCTTTAAACATCTCTAGCCTTATTAAATATCATAGGAGAGAAAAAATAAATAAATAACTATATGAGAGGGAGGGAGTGGTGTTAGAATTCTATAAGGTAAGCTTTATTGATTAACAGTCTGGATTATTCTAAGGGTTGGATAATATAATCGGGTGTACCAGTGGGCCCCGCTAAGTTATGATGCATCCAAAAATTCGTATAAGGAATGAGTGCTACAACTGTGATACGCACACAATGTTTCATAGGGACTATGATTACCAATTCGCGTGAAGCCTTGAGGAGAGGATTTTTTATGAGTTTCAAACTCCTCACCCCTCTAAGGGCGTGTTTGGACAATCACTCATCCTAGGATTAGACCGACTTACATCAGTTACGGAAGTCTATTCATCCCTATATCCTGTTTGGGATGGTTAGTAGACATCGTCTCAGCCGCCCTCATAAACAGAGCTGACGTAATCAACGGATTCGGATGATCGGCTGTGGGATTTTGGCCATCCACTACAAGATACGGGATGGGATGGACGAGACGAGTCGGGCGGGCGTCTCTGCAGGTAGGTCTGATAGAGGAGAGATTGAGAATTTTCAGCAACGGGTTTGGTATTTAAGGATGTGAGATGCTGGACATGGGTCTTCCGAGCTTCTCAACCCCTCTCTAGTGTGGTCAATCTTCTTCAACCCTATCGGTGAACTAGGTTGGAAACTGGCAATCGCAGGTAAGTATGTCTGTTTTTCTTGATTTGGGTGTATGTGGGTTTTGTTAAAATAGTATCCATGGGTTGCATGACTTGTTTGGCGGTCGGATTCGAATGGATTGCAAGTGATGGGAAGGAATACTCCGGGATTGGCTATGCATGCAAAACAGATCCTCGAATTTGCTGAAATAGCTATAGCAATCTCATGAATTTTCTTTGGGCACTAAAACTGCTTATATACATGTATCAATGGAGATTAAAGAAGATTGGAGATGCCAAGTCCACTATATTATCGAGTGGGTTACAAATATTATCTTGTCGGGCTTATTTGTGGGCTAATTCGAATGGATTGCAGGATTGTTGGGCCTGTTTAAAAATGTTTGTAAACATGCATCGATGAATTTTTGAGATGAATAGATGTCAAATCCCCATTCGTGTCCAAGGGCTTAAAAATAAATGGCAAAAAATATCTTCAGTTTGAACAAATTTGAAAGGGTAAGAATTTCAGGCACAACCCATATTTACATCCATGTATGTATGTACAATTCAAATGTGTTGAGCTAGATTCACAAGTCCATGTATGCCTGAATTACACCTACAAGTAAGTATGCCTATATTCGACTCACATGTATTGTGTATGTGTTGTATCCTGTAATTAAATTTTCATGTATGTGTATATTATAGTCAAATGCCCATGTATGCTTGGATTACACCATCAGCCATCTATATGTTTTGTATATACTACGATTAGATCCTCACATCTATGTATTTATGAATGGATGTATGAATTTGTATGTATGTGTGCATTGAACTAAACCCAGATAGGCAAGAAACAAGTGAATGAGACCCATATCCATTATCTACTTGTCTGTGTATGTATGTATTGGATTAGATTCCATTATGTATTTGTCTATGTATGTATGTATGTATGCATGTATGTATATATTGGATACACGTGGATTAGATTGGACCCTAATCCATTTTCTATGTAGGTACTGAAATAGGCTCACATCCATATTATGTTTGCATGTATGCCAGGATTGTCTGCACTAAACATAGTCCAACTCCTAGTAAATATGATTAGAACATGACTCAATACACATATTCAGTCTGTTTATATTCTAATTTGTGCAAGTGGGGCCCATGGGTAACTGATTAGAGCATTTGTTTTGATGGCCCATGAGCAGTAATCGGGGTTCCTCTTGCATTCGTAATATCCATTTATTTTCATTTTATAGATTAGCTATGGAGTGATGGGAGGGTCAGTCACAACTAGATATTTCTGTTCGTTTCTCTCTTCCATTTCTGATAAATTCAAGTGTATGTATGTACAAATATTATGTTAATTATGACAAGAAATGAACTGTAAATGAATGTACTCGGCATAGATCGTTTGAATAATCAGTTTAGTGTTTGCAACCCGATCTTATTTTGAGTTTAGTGTTTGCAACCCGATCTTATATGACAGAGTGATTGAGTGATATGATTGAATAATCAAACCTGTTGAAATTATGTTATTATCAAACACTTGATATAACCATTGACAGAGTAAATAGAATATTACATAGGTTGATTCCAAGAAACCTGACTCATTAATCCAGATTTGGACCTCTTGAATTGTTTTAGCTGCACCATGAAGCATAGTTGAGTTTAGAAGGGGAACTGAAATAGGTGATCATATTTTATTATTGATTTTGTTATAATGGTTTTTTGCACTTATTGTGTCGTTTGGTTTGGCTTTAGTATATCCCTAAACAAGCCATTTTCAGTGTTTTTTGACAGTTTTTTCTAGCAGGTGTAAAAATTTACATTGAATTGATGACATGTTAAACCACCATTTTTTTCACCATGTGTAAAAAATGTGTTGACTTGATGATATCTATACCCACCCTATTGATTTGCACACACCCGTCTTCTGTTTTGGAATTGAACTAGGACACTTAAGCAGTACTACATCCATTGTAAATATGAAAAAAGGGACCCTGAAAAATCAGTCAGGGTGGGTGTAAATTGCCCTATAGGCTCCCAATCTAGTATTGGAACTCTCTCTCTCTCTTTCTTACCTGCTTGAGTACATTCCTCTTGTGAAAACACACAATCCATTTAATGGGTTTACTGGGGTCTGGTTTGCATTTTCAACAACTTTGCTTGGAGCCCACATTTTCTACAAAGAACCAAGCTTTTGGACTCATTGGTTGGTAAGCGATTGGGGTAGATGATTTTAAAAAATAAAAATAATTTGACTGAACTCTTTTAGTGGACAATTGAGATTTTAGCTAATCTCTCTATAAATAAGACTTAGCCGATCTCTCTCTCATTTTCTCTTTAAATCTGTGAAACCCAACCATTTCTCTCTTTCAATATGTGAATGTTTATTTTTCTCATCTAACTCAATAGATTTATCTAGTGAAGAAGAAGAAAAGAATCAAGTGAAAATAGAAAAATCAAGTGTTCGATTTCACATAGTTCCAACAGGTTTGATTATTCAAACGATCTGAGTGTTGTCATTGAATATGTACTTAATTTGCGCATACCGTTACCGTCTATGTTTTGGTTATGGTTTGTCTAGTTTGTTTCATATCCATTTCTTATATGTAGGTATATTGTTAAAAGTTCTATTTCCCTATGATGGGCTTGCTTTGATTAATTTTCACATATTGTAACCTCTATCATTAAGTTCTAGTTATACATAGTAGCTTGTGATCTGTCTTATATGCTATGCACCCATGCATTCCAATTAAATGTTTTGTTAGTATTTGGTTTTTTAATTTTTTGGATTCCACAATTTCTTCTTTTGTAGGTGGATAAATTCAGACCTTTTTATTAGGTATTTTTCATGATGTACTCTTTACAGTAACCTCCTAATGAAATCTTTAAAGTTTTCTTCACTTCACTTCCTCTCCTTCTTCTTCTTCTTCTTCTTATTTTCCCCTGATAAGTCTACAATATGTGAATGGGCTACTTCCACTGCTAGATCATTGACAGCGGCATAGTGGAATGAGAAGATAATATTAAGACTATATATTAGAACTGATGATATAGTCCTTCCTAAGCATGGTGGAACGGGATCCATACACCTAACCTCAAGTAGTTGCGATAAGGGTTAGAAGAAGATGATGATGATATTATTTTGGCAGAATGGTGCTTATCCAAATAGAAAATAATTGATAACCTATGATTTAACTGCAGGATATGTTTTAGAATGGTGAAATGGTGACAACGAATTTGTAGTCGATCCAATTTAGTTTGATAAGATAATAAATGATAATGGCGCTTCTTTATATTTAATCTTTCTATCGTCAGTAGATTTTGTATCTTAACAGGGGGTGCCTTATTTTTTAGGATCCATTAGTTACTTTGCCTAGAGTTTTTCTTTTGAAGCCTGCACGGGTTGTCCATGAGTCTATGTATCCATCCTTGGCGGGATTGGAAGGTTTTAGTTGTTATATATACTTTCTATGGAGATAAAAGCAACGGGTTTTTTATTTCGAGGTAGGAGCTTGTACAATTATTTTTGGGTACCCATAAATTTATTTTTTTCAGTTAGTTCTTATTTATTCTATCTTTACTTGGTTAACAAGGGTTCTTTGCCTAAAAGGCATATAAGTTTGCTGAATATTGTTTGAAATCTTATTATCCGTATTCTCTCCTACATAATGGTTTGAGGACTGTACCGAATGGTCTGATCAAATGTTTGATAAACAGTGGAATATTTAAGGAATATTGATATTGGTCGTATTAAAAAGAGTAGTTATTTAATTGAACACAATTTTCTACAATTTAAGTGTAGGTGATCCAGTCGCCAATGTGGATAGTGAAGATGATGAAGAGAAGGAAAGAACTATTATTATGCAGGCAGTAATAGCTTGTGTGTCCGCGGTTAGCGAATACTGCCGAGAATACATGTTTAAACAACCGGCACGTCACGGAGATGATGAACGAGCGTAATTTATAAACTCAATCATTCGGTCCAGTGATCGGGATTGTGTTACTCAACTAAGAATGAGTCGGGAAGCATTTTTTACACTATGTAATCAAATACGTGTTTCAAACAAGAAATAAATGTATTTGATTTGGAATATTATCTTATATTCACTTAATTATGAACGAAAGAAAATAAAATAATCACATTATTTATTTATTTCAAGTTCTTTTATATCATTCTCTCCTTTGATTTCAAACAGAATATTTATGAATTATAATATAAAATAAATATTTAGCAACAACATTATGCATGAAAGTATCAAGCATTAAGACACTATGCTGTACTGGAAGTCATTGTGCATTGTTGAAAGCTCTTGTGCACTGGAAGAAGCCATTGTGCGCTGACAGAAGCTATTGTGCGTAGGCAGAAGCGACTATTATGCACTGGCTCCTGTTGTGCACTCTCTTGTTGTGTGCTAGCAGAATTGTGTGCCGCACAACACCTGTTCTGCACAATGAATACTGGCTCTACCTCTCTTCTTTTGCAGTCTTCTCCTCTTCCATAATTAGATGCTAATAACCCCATTAAAGGGGCCATGGGGTATTTATAGCCCTCTAACACGTGCGAATATGTCATGTAGGCATTGTGTGGATTTTATTGCGCGGTCTTCACTATCTTCACTGCATGGAGTGCTTTGTGCGGACTTCACTGTGCGGACTGCTTTGTGCAGACTTCACTGTGTAGACCTCTTTGTACGATCTTCACTGTGCGATCATCTACGCATAGGGCTCATTTTCGCATAATGATCATTTTCGCACAATGATCATTTCTGCGCAACGATCATTTCCTCACAATGCACTTTTTTAGCACAATAATTTGCGTACAATGATCTTTCTACCGTCCTTTATCTTTTTATACTTCGTCCTTTATCTTTTTATACTTCGATAATATGCGAGAAGACGCATTTTATAGGTACTCATTACATCGGTCTAGAAGAATAACTAGTTATTTTTCTATACACGTTTGGTCATAATGTTTAAAGTTGTGTAATAGGACAGATTCATTTGATCATGTGAAACTGAAAGCCACCATTTTAACGGTGTACTAGATGCATTGGTATCACTATATCCTTATTACATTAATCAAGCCGGACAAGAGACACCCGTTGAGATTCAAATAAACTTAGATTGGACGGTATACTTTCAAGTATCATATTATCTTTTAAGGTTTATTTTTTATATATTGTTGTTCATATACTACTATTCAAAGTCATACTTCTGCCTTTTAAAATGCCATAAAATGCAACTACGATTGTGCTGGCGCAATTGATGGGACACGTATTCTTGCTTACGTACAAGCAGTTGACCATGCCAATTTTTGCAATAGAAAAAGTGTCTTATCTCAAAATGTACTTGTAGTTTGTTCATTTGATATGAAGATTTTGTATGTATTGATCGGGTGGGAAGGTTCTGCCTCAGATGCGAGGGTACTACACAACGCTTTGAGCCGGTTGATGATCCTTTGATTGTCCCTACTGGTAGTCCTTAGTGATCTTAACCGTTGTATTCTAATTGTCTTTACGAAGTCATGCTTTGAATAATAATAAATCTATCATTTAAATGTGTAGGCAAGTATTACGTCGTCAATACTAAATGTGCTTATTCATCGGAATTTATGGCTCCATACGGTGGGGTTAGATACCACTTACAAGAGTATCAAATTGGGAGAGCACGAGCAAACATGAAAGAGCTATTTATTTATGAACATGCACAGCTACACAATGTCATAAAATGTTGTTTCGGCATAATGAAGGTCAGATTTTCAATTTTGAAAACGGTGATACAGTATCAATTCTATACACAAGGAAAAATTGTGATAACTTCTTGTGTCTTGTACAATTTCATACGATCAGATTGTCAGAACCATCAAGATCTAAAATATTCGGGTATACCAATAAATGATGTGGATAATAATCCTACACCACATGAGGTCTCAACAAACGATGAAAGACAATGGCTACTTCGAACCACTAAAGGAGAGAAAGAAGTATGGGTTAGAGCACGCGATGATATTGCATGAAGGATGTGGGTAGATTCGCAACATAACAGTAGGACTAGATAACGTACTATATCTGTTGATATATGAACTCTTTATTTCTACTTACTTGGCATTAGTATTTAAATATTTTGATTAATGTACCACAAAGTATGCATCAATAGTGAAAATATTTTTAAGTGTCTTGAATATGACTAAAAATATGCACATCTTCTATTTTGATTACCATGTTGTAGTCATTTACATTTCAACCCTAAATTGTGTTAATTTACGAGATGTATCAATGCAACATGTAATTATGCGTCAAATGCGTAGGTGGAATGTCGAGCTCTTCGCCTATTGATGCTTCAACACCGATACAATCACCGGTTAGGTCTGTGGTGACACCAACTCAAAGTTCACCACGTGAGAAGATGGTGAAATTACTTGCAAAACCACTGTCCTGGGCAGCGAAGGTCAGATGGACTAAACCAATGGATGAAGTATTATTTGAAACTTTAGTAGAACAGATTGCACTGAGACGGAAAGCAAATAATGGTTTCAAGAGAGAAGCATATCAAGCAGCGGCTGAGGAGGTGACAAAACATACACAGGTGATTGTCAATTGGCAAAATGTGCAGAATCGGGTGTTCTATCACAAGAGAGTATAATGACGTAAATGACATGATGACATCCAGTGGATTCAACTGGGATAGTGAGCGCATGGTGGTTACAGCACCCGATGATGTGTGGGAAGAGTATCTTCGAGTATGATCTTCTTAACTTTGTTCAGTATCTCAATATGACAGCATACTATCAGAATGACGTTATATATTTTATTGTATTTATTCGTACTTACAAATGCTTATTTTGAATTTGTAGTTACACCTGCGTGCTGAAAGATTACGAGGCAAAAAAATAAAGAGAATGGATGACTTAGCGATTATCGTTGGCTCCGATTAGGCAATAGGACATTACGTGCATGGGAGTCGGAGTATGGCTACATCATCCTCATAGGTCCAGCAAGATCTGAATGAGGCATGGACAAGGATCGATGATGATGTCGACGATATGGTTGACCTCTCTGACGATACATTAAGTGAATCGATGGAGAACACTCTATTTTTCTCCAACCCATCAGGTGGGAGAAATCGCGTGTTTTGCGGTACTCCTGTCCGCACATCTGATTCTAATAGTAATCATAATGGGAGTGTCACTAAGAAACGATAGCGACCTCCTCGTCCCTGTGATGTACTTGGCATATTTCTTAATACTATAGCGGATGCAATGCGTGATTTCAGCCTTGGAAAAGAGGTAAATTGAACAAGCAAAGTCTTGGATTTACTAGAGGAGGTGCAAGGGCTGATCAACAGTGAGTTCATTGAGGTTGACCTGCTCTTAAGTCGGGACAAGCAACCCACTTCTTTCTTTGTGAGTCGATTGGTTAAAGAAAACACTATCTGATAAATTTGCACCTTTTTATGGTGGTTTTATTTGATGGGAATCTATTTGATATGAATTTCTGATTATAGACTTTTAATAACTTTTTTTGGTATCTTGAACATGTTATGTTTGATAGACACTACATATTCAACTGTTTAAGTTAAATATGTTGTGAAATTTTACCGTTGTTATTATAGATTTGTATCTTGGTTATAATCATATGCCCAGATCAGATGATTAATTCAGATATTGCCGAAGGATATCATGTTTAGTTCATAAATTTGATGTTTTGCTACTATCCAGATGTTTAACGGTACGTAATCGTAATTGTTTAACAACTTAGCAAATACACACTGATCGCACCTCTTAGCTTCCATCTGTTTGAATTTGTTTTACTTTCTAATTTACCAGAAACTCTTCAACGCTTTAAGTTTTATGAATTGCTTATCCTCATGCTTATCTGAGTTTATTACACTTGTATTTACAAATAGGGAAAGAGAACTATTACGTTATACTCATTGGTCAACGACCAGGTATATATCTATCTTAGGAGGAGGTCAAATTATAGGTAAAATGCTACAGCGGGAGTATACATCAAGCCTTCAAAAATTTGAAAGAAGCTTCTGCCTTTTAGGAAAGTCACTATGGCAATTTAATTGCCCAACCAGCTGTAAGATAAATCACATATGATAAATGTATATCAAGCTCTTCTAACCATATCGACATAAAGAGGACATCTTGGTCGTTAATTCAATAGACGTCACAGGCCATGGTATCTCGAGCTACTTCAATGGATGAGATCGAGATGTCCTTTGGTGAGAGAGTAACTACGTTTATTACGGGCATCGTGATTATGTTCCCTGTCTTGTATATTATTATTAGACTGTAGTGTATTTTCTAATGGATAATGTAGTAATCGTTGCGAAATCCACTAACACTTATTCCAAGATCTCCATTACATGATGCTTTATGTGATACTTCTTTTTTGTTTCTATTTGATCCATGTAATTGTTGTCATGTCACATTGGAAGTTATAATGCGGACACGCACCAATGATGACTTTCAGATTATTTCTGCAGTCTACTGTAGGTAGCACATGCCATCTTATCCATTCATCTTACTCTCCCCACATAGATGCAAGGACACAGAAAATTAGTCCATTTGATAACACAGAAAATTAGTCCATTTGATAACTCATGTGGACCACACCATATGTATATGAATTTTAAGATTTTATTCATCTACTTATACATTTCTCGCACGCTCCATATGAATATGAAATGGTTGCTAGCACCCAATGAACGATGTGGATCTTGTTCATGTTCACCCAACATGGCACCGGATAGAAAGTCACCCCTCTCCGCGTGGCTGGGAGCACTAATTAAGTCGGCAATGAATTGACTACTACCACTAACACCATCCATGTATGACATTTCGTCGTAACATTGTGGGCCCCACCATGATGTATGTGTTTCATTCATTCCGTTCTTCTATTTTCAACCATCTGATCTTTTTAGCACTTGATCCTAAAAAGGAAATGAATGGATTTAAATTTGAGGAGGACCACACCGCATGAGAACCATGGTGATTGGATTTTAACCATTAAAATCCTCTTAAGTCTCACTGAACTGTTTATTTCATCTTCCACTTGTTTATATCATACAGGCCCAGATGAAGGGAAAAAATTGTTGTCTCAGCTTGTACAAACACTTTTATGGCCCCTTTTAGCAATGTGTAATGGTCGACCGTCATTCATCACTGTTTCTTGTAATGTGGTCCACTTGAGATCAGGAAATACTTCATTCGTGGCTTTATACCTTAAAATCATCCGTAAAATTAGATGGACAACATGGATGAAACACAAACATCATGGTGGGGCCCACAGAGCACCAGCCAATAGCCATTAAGAAAGTAGTGTGGACCAATGAACGGGTTTAAAAAGGCATGGGATTAACACAAGTCCATGCCATACCCAAACACATGCCTGTTGAAATCGTAGGATTACACTAAATCCCACCACCATCCCAAACACGCCTAGATTCCATCATGGAATTTTGGTAATTCAGTGGAATTACCAGACATCCACTAACACCACCATCATTACCTTAAAAATAATTTCATCCCTCCTAATCTCATGAGATTGGTTTTTCCAAATAGGTCTTAACCTATATTAACAAGGTTGGGTCCCTGATCCAACATGATCGATAAAAGCAACGATCCCATCAGAGCTTCTCCAAAGGTGTAAGGAGACTCCAGCATCTGACCTACAACATCAATGGCGTCTCAACAAGGTATACCCTATTGCTCTTCTAGTCTCCATGTTTGATGCATAACAAGGTCCTTTCGCAATTCCGCATACAATATTATAAGAGAGAGAGACCTTTCTCTCCTCCTTCCATCACATGTCCACATGTCAACATGGGTTTGCCCTTGGACAGTTCTTTGTGCCTACCTCAGCACCACTCTAAGGGTTTACCTGTTAGCTCTCATTCCCTCCTCTATCTGAAATGGATATAATAGACACATTCTACTTTAAGGGATTGACATCAACAATTCATCAATTTTCAGCAACATCAATTCAAGGTAATTCTAATTTATAAAATTACATTTTCAATTATAAAAACTTAATAATATATAAATGATGATCCTTAAGTTAATCATACTAAAATTTAAATTTTGAAAAATATATATCTAAAAGCATGACATTATTTACTATTTAATTGTATATGTTCTATCCATTAATCAAGTGGGTCACATATACATAAAGAAATTGACATTTTAGTAGAATAAAACAAATGGTATACATTCAATATGGATTGATTGTCTAATTGAGAATTAAAGTAACATGTGTACATATAAAGTCGGACCAGTAGAGATGTGTTTGGCTAAAATGACTTTTACTGGGGGTGGCAATGGGTCGAGCTAGCCCCTAAAATTGGCCCCAATAGTTGGGCCTATACTTGAATCTTAAGCCCAATGCTTTGACTGAGTTAAGCCACATGCAATGATAAATGGCTTGACCTCATTCATTGGCTCGATCCAACCATTAAGTGGGCCATCGTTATAATGGTTAAAAATATTTGTTAATGATTTTTTGTTAACGTGCATATATAGTTTAAACACAATCATTGGATTTCAGAAAGTTTCAATGGTCTAAATCATTTACAAGTAGAATTTTATTAGGGGTGAATAATCTCTACATGTATATATGTATATGTGTGTGAGGGTGTTTTGGGTTGGGGGGGGGGGGGGGGGGGGGGGGGAGAGCTCATGAGAACTTCCCATGAGGTCGAGTTGTATGTGCCCCACCATGATGTATGTCGAACATCAACACCGTGCATTTGATGGGTCCCCTTTACGTTATGAGATATCCCAAAAATCAGCCATATACGGAACTCAGGTGGGCCATACCATCTAAAATCATGTAAAGACATACCTAAAATATATAAAAGCACTTGGTGGGGCTCACCTAAAATTTGGATGTGCCCGAAACTTAGTCTGACCCCTCATCCGGTGGGACACACATAATGGATGGGCTAGATTTGTGAACCACATCTCAGTGGGCCCAACAAATGATTATGAATGTTTTAATGGAGGGTAACCCCTCTTAACTTTTGTATGTGGTGTGGCCCACACAAGTCACAGATTGACTTGAGTTTTAAGCCCAAGGCCCACCATGGAATGGTGCATCTGACTGATGAGGTAGATGTTCAAGATGCATCACGGTGGGCCCACATAGCTCAACGTCATGGGAAGTTCCCATGAGCTCGACCACATAGAACCTTTTCCCATATATATATATATATGTGTGTGTGTGTGTGTGTGTGTGTGTGTGTGTGTAGAGGCATGCTCACCTATGCACGTGCGCACCTTTGCACACGTGTCATGGGTGTCGAATCCGAACGGTCCATAAGATGTGTAATCCCATGAAATCTCAGGGGGTGAATTTTCACCCTTATCTAATATTCTGGTGGGCCATAGCAAAGAGAAATTCAAATAAAGGGAAGAAACTGTTTGCATTTTTCATGGCCCACCGAAGTTTTAGTTCAAAGTAAAAATTAGTACCAGGGGGTTTCATGAGGTTCTGCTTCATGTGGACTGTTCAGATTTTTGAGACTCATCAGATATGATGAGTTCTCAAAAAAGTTCGTATGTAGTCCGTGCAAACTAGTTCACAGTTGAGCGTTCCACTACATATGTATATACAATTTTGGTCTCCTGCGCACAATGCCACATAGAGCTTTTATGGGAGCTCTCATATGAGTGTTAGATTATACTAATAACTAGGATTCACCGGCATTGAGAATGAGAGTCTCACGAACCATAACTCGCACTTAGAGTCCCGGTCGCACACGGGAATTGCTTATTGACGTTGTCCTTAACCAGATAACTACTGGACGGGTAATCTAGGAGCCTGATCATAATTTATATGTTTTATCCATGTCATTTATTTATTTTTTCAGATCATTTTAGGGCATGAATTAAAAAATGAGCCATATCAATATCTCAACTGGACCACACCACAAGAAAATATTGCTGATTGAAAACATACCATTCAAAACTTCATAGGGCCCCTTGTATAGTGCTTATTTGTCATTCAACCTATTGATTAGGTCATGCGAATAAAATACTACATGTTAATAAATTAAACACATCTAAAGTTTAACATGCTTATGTGATTTATGGTTATAAGGTTGCATTTTGATGAACAAGTGATATAAATTGTCAATGTTTAATTTACTGAAGTTTCACTTTCCGAGCTAGCGAAGAACCACTTATTGTGCAGAGTGCTTCTCAACTGATAATTTAAGGAGCTAATGACCAAAAAGGAAGAAGCCCTCATGGAGAAGATGAAGGAATTAAGGTTCACTTCGACCTCCATAGATGCCATTGTCATGCTGAATTGCTACACATACAATGTTTGAATAAAGGGCCCCACTACAGGAAACAGCATTTTCAGTGGAGCATTGATGAAATGAAGAGACATGACTAAAGAAACATGTATTTTTGTTATTTAAAAAAGTGGGATCTCAACACCTAAGTATTATTAGACAATCATTTGCAGTAGACATTTTCTCACTGCACAGCATAAAGAAGCTTCCGCTGAATCTAAAAAAATAAATTACACCAACATCTGTAATAATTAATTCTCCATGTTCAAAAGAATCGTTTGATTTTTTACTAAATTTCTCAAAATAAAATGATTATTTGTTTAAAATTTTAACCGTCGAAAAAACTTTGTTACTTAAAAAGTAAAGGCATGTTAATTCTTAATATGGTATGTGAAGAATTATATTTATGTAGTACATATTTGTCAACTGCAAATACATATCATTTCACATATTTTACCATTCACATGTCACATTTACAGTATGTATCATATTTAATATTCAACTGTTCATAACAAAACATATATTTATTAATTGAGGTTGTTCGAAAGCATCGTAGCGTTCATTTAGTTGTATGGCATTGACGTCTCACATAGTTAGGGCTATCATCATGGATTGTTAATGAGAAGTATTGTATCAGATAGTCGTATGATTAGGAAGACGTTGAATAACCATCTAACTTAAAAGGAGTTAGATAACCAATATCTAGTAGAGCCCCTAAGCTCTTAAGTCAAGAAACTGGAGCTTTTATTATTTTATTTACAAAAGCGAGCAAGATATTCATGTTATACACTAAAAAAAAATATAATGTTGAGCAACTTTAATTAATTTATGAAAATATATTACATTTTGAGCTGTGGTTCAATACAAGCTCTCAATTACAACATCGAAAAACCTTTAATTAAAAGATAAAATCAAAAGAAGTTATTATTTACATAGGTGTTGAGATATGGAGCCACATATGGGGCCGTCTTTGACTGGTCATGGGCTGTGCACGACCGGTCGTATGTGTCCGCTTGACTAGTCATGGACCGGTTTGACTCAAAGTCCAGCGAACATCATTTTTTGAGTCCCTAGGTGCTCGATCGGTCGTGACCCATTCACGACCGGTCGTGGGGTCTTTTCAACCGGTCGTGCAGTCGGCTCGACCGGTCGTAGTTACACAGATTCATTTTCGAATTCGATGTGGACTACGGATTTTGATGTCGCCTTTCGCAAGGGTGCAGATGGGAAGTTAACTAAACTATAAATAGGGGTTCCTAAGCCTTTTCTAGGTATGATGAAAGTTATTATAAGGTATGGGATAAGGGTTTTCTATATTTTTTCAAGGGAGAGGTTAGTATTTTACCTTGTAATCTCCGTTCTTCTTCATAATGGAAGTTTGCATCCGTGGTTTTTTACCCTAGTTTGAGATTTTTTTACGTATATCTTGTCTTGTGGTTTTCTTTGATTGCTTTGATCTGTTTCTAATTTATATTTCTTCCTCTTTATCATTTATGGGTGAGGCCTGAGATTATATCTAGACTCACTGCGTTGTTGGCGTGTTGCGCAACAACTGGTATCAAAGCTATTGGTTTACTTCTATTGGGAGCGATGATGGAAGAAGAAAAAATTAAAATTGAGAAGTTTGATGGTTCAAACTTTACCTTCTTGAAGATGCATATGGAGGATTATCTATATCAGAAAGACCTCTATATTCCTCTAGGAGAAAAAGAGAAGAAACCAGAAAATATGACAGATGATGAATAATTTTTACTAGATAAGAAGGTTTTAGGAATGATCCGACTCTCTTTGTCTAAGAGCGTCGCCTTTAATATATTCAAGGTGAAAATGACAAAAGAATTAATGGAAGCCCTAGCCACCATATATGAAAAACCCTCAGCGTCCAAAAAGGTTCATCTTATAAAACAACTATTTAACATGAAGATGTCAGATGGTGGGAACGTGGTTGAACATCTAAACAAGTTCATACAATCACGAGCCAGTTGAAATTCGTTGGCATCATTTTTTAGGATGAGGTCAGGGCACTGCTGTTCTTATCCAATTTACCAGACAGTTGAGATGGTTTGGTGATTGCTGTAAGCAATTCTTCAGGGTCGACAAAGCTGAAATTTGATGATGTGGCTGGCCTAATTCTTAGTGAAGAATCTAGAATGAAGGCATCAGGAGTTTCAGGAGATTCAGGGAATGCTCTAAACGTTAAATGAAGAGGAAGATTGTTGAACAAAGGAAGTAATAAACACGAACGTTTTAAGTCAAGGAAGAAGTCTAAGGGACCGAAAAATAAAGACGAGTGTTGGCATTGCGGCAAAAAGGGGCCATGAAACGTGATTGCAGGGCACTTAAGAAATAAGAGGGAAGCTCTCAAGGTGGGAATGATTCAATGAATCTATCAGAGGAGAGCAACACAGAGGCGTTGATCTTCTCTCTGGATGCGAGGAATGAGTCTTGAGTTATAAATTCGGGTGCTTCGTTTCATGTCACTTTATATAAGGAAGTTCTGTGTGATTATGTGTCAGGTGACTTTGGGAGAGTCTACCTGGGTGATGTTGAGCCGTGTTGTATCGTTAGAAAGGGAGACATTTAAGTCAATCAGAAAGATGAAATAATTTTGAAATTGAAGGAAGTCAAACATGTACCGAGTTTGAGAAAGAATCTGATCTCAGTGGGGCAGTTGGCCAATACCGATTATGTGACGATATTCACCAGTGATTCCTGAAAGATCACAAAATGTGCCTTGGTGATATCTCGAGGCAAAAGGGAAAGTACTTTGTACGTGACTTAAGGATCGTATAGTTCACTCGCAGTCGCATCAACTGGAGTGAATGGGCAGTTATGACATTAGAGGTTGGGACATATGAGTGAGAAAGGGATGAAAGTTTTACTGTTAAAAGGGAAGCTACCAGGGCTGAAGTCTATTGATTTGGAATTCTATGAGGACTGTGTGTACGGCAAGCAGAAGAGGGTAAGCTTCGAGAAGACGGGACGCGCTTCAAAGATACATCTGTTGGAGCTTGTACACACTGATGTGTGAGGACCGACACAAGTATCATCTCTTAGTGGCTAGTAAAAAACTGTGGGTTTCTTTCTTAAAGCATAAATCTGATGCATTTAATGTGCTTAAGAAGTGAAAAGTTATGGTAGAAAATAAGACAAGTAAAACAGTAAAGTGTCTCAGATCTGATAATGGGGGAGAGTATTGTGATAAGAGGTTGGAGGAGTATTATGCAGCAAGTGGAATCAAACATAAGAAAATGGTTCCAGGGACACCGCGGCAGAATGGTATGGCCGAGCGCATTAACAGGACCATCCTTGAGCGCACCAGGAGCATGAGGTTACATGCAGGGTTGCCTAAGACCTTTTGGGCAGATGGTGTGAATACTGCCGTATATCTTATCAATAGAAATCCCTCAGTACCATTTGATGGTGGGCTACCAGAAGAAACGTGAACTGAGAAATAAGTGAACTTTGCACATCTCAGAGTGTTTGGTTGCACTTCATATGTTCACATCGATACAGCACAGAAACAAGCTGGATGTAAAATTCAAAAGGTGCACGTTTATAGGCTACGGGCAGCATGATTTTGACCACAGGTTTTGGGATGCAGAAAATAGAAAAATCATCAGAAGCAAGGACGTATTCTTCAATGAAAAAGTGATATATACGGACAATGTACAAGAAAATAAGGCCGATGAAAAGGAATTCGTAGAGTTGGAAGAGTTACCAGACACGGGTATTACAATGTCACAGGATGGTCATGCACAGGAGCATTATGAGGCAGAGCCGCATACACCGGTTGTGAGGAGGTCTACTCGGGAGAGGATACCCATGATCCGATACTCACCCTCCTTACATTATCTACTTCTGACAGATAATGGTGAACCTGAATGTTTTGAAGAAGCATTATAGTTAGATACACAGGTTAAGTGGGAGCAGGCCATGGATGAGGAGATGGACTCTCTTGAGTCTAATCGTACATGAGAGTTAGTCACTCTACTTAAGGGTAAGAAAGTTCTTCATAACAAGTGAGTTTTCTGACTGAAGGAGGAGCACGATGGTTCGAAATGGTACAAGGCTAGATTGGTTATGAAAGAGTTTCAACCAAAGGCAGGTATTAATTTCACTGAAATATTTTCACCTATGGTGAAAATGTTTACGATTCATATGGTCTTAAGTATAATGGCTATAAAGGACTTACATATAAAACAGCTAGATGTTAAGACAACCTTTCTTCATGGGGAACTTGAAGAAGAGATATATATGTATCAGCCGACAGGATACGTGGCACCAGGAAAGGAGAACAAAGTGTGTAGACTGAAGAAGAGTCTATACAGCTTGAAGCAGGCCCCAAAGCAGTGGTATAAAAGGTTCGACAGTTTCATGTTAGGAAATGATTTTAGGAGATGTCATGCAGACCATTGCTATTATTTGAAGAAGTTTGATACGTCGTACATCATCCTTCTTCTGTACATTGATGATATGCTTGTAGCCGGTTCAAGCACGAAGGAGATCTCAGATTTCAAAAGATAACTGTCTAGAGAATTTTCCATGAAGGATTTAAGAGCTGCAAAATAAATCTTAAATATGAGGATAAAGCGTGACAAACAAAATAAGAAACTAGTTTTGTCACAGGCAGAGTGCATAACCAAGGCACTTAATTGATTCAATATGGGAGGTGTTAAGCCGATTAACACTCCATTAGCCAACCACTTCAAGCTATCTAAGGAGTGAGGGGCAAAGGCGCAGGAAGAACAGTAAAGTATCTGGTTCATAAACAGCCCCGAGAAGGAACATTGGGAAGCTGTGAAGTTGATCCTTAGATACCTGATAGGTACTAAGGATGTAGGGCTATGTTATGGTGGATCGAAAATCAAGCTACAAGGTTACGTAGATTCAGATTTGGCAGGAGATATCGACAGCAGAAGAAGCACTATAAGTTATATCTTTACTTTGGGTAGTGCTGCAGTCAGTTGAGTCTTTCAGTTACAAAAGATAGTATCTATCAGTACGACGGAACCAGAATATGTTACGGCTATAGAAGCGTGTAAGGAGATGACGTGAATGCAAAGTTTCATGAAAGAGTTGGGTAAGAAGCAAGCAGATTGCAAGCTGTACAGTGATAGTCATAGTGCAATACACTTGGCTAAGAATTCAACATTTCATTCAAGAACCAAGCATATTGCCATCAGATATCACCTCATACGTTCATTATTGGAAGATGGATCAATTGCTTTGGAGAAGAATCATACAAGTGAGAATTCTGCGGATATGTTAGCCAAGGCAGTCATATGGGAGAAGTTGAAGCTCTGTTCAGCTTTGATTGGTCTTCAGGCTTGAAGATGAGGAGGTGGTGCACTCTGGATGAAGAAGATAAAGATTTATGGTGATGTGTCTCAAAGTAAGAGATTGTTGAGATGTGGATCCACATCTGGGGCCATCTTCGACCGGTTATGGCCTGTTCACGACCGGTCGTAGAGGTCCGCTCGACCGATCGTGGACCGATTCGACTCAAAGTCCAGCGAGCATCATTTTTTGAGTCCCAAGGTGCTCGACCGGTCGTGACCCATTCACGACCGGTCGTGGGGTCCTCTTGACCGGTCGTGCAGTCTGCTCGACCGGTTGTAGTTACGCAGATTTGTTTTCGAATCCGATCGGACTGCAGATTTTGGTGTCACCTTTCGCAAGGTACAAAAGGGGAGTTACCTAAATTATAAATAGGGGTTCCTAGGGCTTTTTTAGGTATGATGAAAGTTATTCCAAGGTGTGGACTAAGGGTTTTTTATATTCTTCCAAGGGAGAGGTTAGTATTTTACCTTATAATCTTCGTTCTTCTTCATAGTGGAGGTTTGCATTCGTAATTTTTTTATCCTAGTTTGGAGTTTTTTCACGTATATCTTGTCTTGTGGTTTGCTTTGATTGCTTTGATCTGTTTCTAGTCTATATTTCTTCCTGTTTATCGTTTGTAGGTGAGGCCTGAGATTGGATCTAGACTGATTGCGTTGTTGGCGTACTGCGCAACAATATGATGTCGTTATTAATCATAATCTATAGTTTTTCATCTTTGTAGTATATGGATAATTAACCAAGAAAGCTCGCGATGACTTAGTACATATGGGCGGTTGATTCATTAACGTCACATGCTTTTATGAAAAAAATGAATGGATGATTGCTCTCTAGCATCTGTTAGATGCTAAGCAGTGCTATTTATGATAGACACAAATGGTGTAATAGGTTTACACCATGACATAAATAAGTCAACTATGAGATAAGCTAATATCATGAGTTTTTCCTTGATACTTAGTCGAGGGGGTTAGGGATGAGTCTTACACTGTGTTATTGAAGTTGTGATGAATTTATGTCATAGTATAAAACTCTCCATATTCAATGACCTGGTGTGTGCACTATGAGCGGCCTAAAAGGTTCATGCACATGACGCATGATCCTCTCAGGGGAGGAGAAGAATATTGAAACAAATAAGGTTCACATCAGTGAGCGCCTATGCCCGAAGTTTCTTATCATGAAGCTTTTTTATTAAGCATTATATATGTATATTTCATTTTATCTATTAGGATAAATGTTGAGGTATTTATAAGCTAACGACGTCCATTTTTCTCCACGATAAGATCTACATGCCCGCCTTGGCAATCCTGACATAGAGGGTTCCTTGTGTGGTATAAAAATGTTATTGATCAAGATATCCCTAGTTACTGATGATAGTTGTTAACTTTTAGTACAAGTAAAGTAGTACTAACTTATAAAGACATAATGATGCCTCAGACGCGTGGGACCCATTTTATACTGACTATGAAAAATTTCACATCGACAGTAATGCCACGGGTGCCATTATACATCTCGAAACTCTACATGTACCACATTTTTTGTTTATACATTTTTTTAGCATCATAAATACATTATGTGTATCAAATTTATAGTGTGTTGTATAATTCTTAATTGTTATAAGTGTTTAGCAAATAACATGAGAATTGCTCACATAGGACACATGATATGACATAAGTTCACATTTGTTTCACCATTAAAGTAAATGAAATTGCCAATGATTGTAGATTACTTTCCTGGTCTAATGATATCAGTTGCATTTGATTATAGTGATACTAGTGCTTACATTATTTATTTTATTCAGGATAAAAGTTATTTTCATGCTGCAACACAATATAAAATTGCAATTGTTATAAAATCTTTACTTATCTCTTAATACATTTGCATTTAACTTTTGAATTGTGTATCGTAATACCTTCTTACACAAACATTGTGAAATATTAATGATGGTGTACTCACGTTACGTTTTATGAAAATTGGTGAATAAACAGGCCCCGAGGCCACTTGAATGAGTTTTACCAAAACACGTTGTATTGTATTAGACTTTTGATGTCATTAAACAAGCTTTTAACTTATATCATGTATACAATTTGAAAGTGTGATGTATGAAGTGTCATGCTCTGACAGAATATAAAAATAATTATTATTTAAAATATGAAATGCTTGTGCTAATATCACACGCATAAAAAAATATTTCTCCCAGCAAGATATATTGAGGCGAACCATAATATATGCACAAATGTAATATGGTTGTGGGAGATTTAGTCCACGTAAGGCATAACAAGAATGCATTAGTTTCAAAATCAATATCAATTTATGCATCACATAAGCCACACATGTATACTAAATTATTAATATTGTGTGTCTCAAAGAGCTAATGTTAATCATGATGACCATGAGTCATATGTGGATATATTATTAATATTGATATGCAAATCATTTTTAATATATATAAGAACATTAGTCAAATGAGACATTTTTTTCTTTGTCCTTACGAGTTTGAATTTAAGTGCAATGATCATCGCTTAATAGATAGTTGCGTTCAATGAATCTATTGAAATTTTTTATAAAACGTAACATAATAAATTTTTCAAAAATTTAATTTTATATTTCATTAATGAAATTTTTTTTATGATTATGTCATACTTGAAACACAAGAAAAAATGTATTCACATATTAATACTTTTACGTGGTAATTATTTTTTCATACTTTTAAATCATCTTCCCTCTTTTTCATCCCCTCCCCTCTCTCTATATAAAATGAAGATCATCAAGAAAAATTCTATTATAAAAAATCTCAGTAGAGAAAGTCATATGCCCAAATCAAAATCAAAAAATGGATCAGATGCTTAGCTCTTAAAAATGCCCATGAGCCTCTGCCAAGTTGATGTTGATCGTACTATTCTCTTAGATCTTATAGGAATAGGTCCTGCATCACTATTTCCACCATTAATAAGGGATGTTGAAAGTAAAATCAATCATTTTATGTTCACCACGTGATTTGTACTACTTATGTATAATAACCCTCTATAAATGGTGATATTGATTAAAAAATATCACCAATCAAAGTCCCTTAAGTTGTAGGTACTTGATATAATATTTACAATTTAAAAGTAATGTGAAATGATCACTTCCTTGTGGGTTTGTATTATTTGTAATAGTTATATTAGGTGAAGTAGATGCTTGATAGAGACAAGTTATATATGTTTTTATTTATTGAATATTTAAATTGATACTTATCTTGTATTGCTCTAATATCTACAAGTTTGAAATATTTATCTGTAATAATTTTATATAAATTTAAAATATATTTTTATTCAGAATTATATAAATTTAGCACGTGAAAAGGAATGAACTGTAGATTTAATATTTTCTTTTAGAATGAATGGTCACATCACATGTAACGTAAAGAATATTTTATTAAAGTTGGTTCGTAAAACATCCATATACCTTTTTTATTTATATATGTGCAACATAAGAAAGTTGATTGACTACTGATTTTTTTTTTCGTTATAATATTTTATTTTTAAGGGTATAACACTTTTATAATTAAAAATCAAATTTAAATAATGATCGATTAGAGAATTAGATATGTGCAAAACAATTAATAGCTGCATTATTCTACATTATTTTTAGAAAAAAAATTATTTATTTTAAAACTATCATTCAACGACGTTTTAAGAAAAAAAAGTAAAATATATAATGTTGTTTAGATAATATTATCAAGTAAAATAAATTTGCATGCATTAATTTTCTAGATACTCATTTTTAAAAAATAATTTTTTGATTGTTATTAAAATAAAACTTTAAATTTTATATACTATTCTAGATACCTTAATAAGTTCATCTAACTATTTATTATATATCTTAATTGCTAATACATAACAAGTTCATATTAATGATAATTATACACTACAAATTAATATATATATATTTAATACATAATTACTATTAATTAATGTGAAAAAAAATAATGCGTAAGTTTTATATAACTTAATAATTATGCTTGGATGCACTATCAAAATGATAGAAATAGTCAAATTTTATTTAGTCTCTTTTTAATATTTGAGAATGAATCATATACAAGCAAGGTATCTCAACTTGAATTGTGCATCATCTTTCCTATTAGCATACTATTTCTATAGGCTCTACCATAAAGACTGCGTAGTATGAAAATCAAGCCAATCCATTTATCAAGTGGACCAAATTGTTGAAATTAATGGGCAATTGATAATTTGACTCAACATACTACCTTAGTCGATATAATTAACAATCGATCTAAGTTTTAAAAAAAGTCCACTCATCTGGTGAGCTACATTGTTAGAATAATTGGACAACCGATGCTTTGACTCAGCATGTATGTTTGGTTGACGTGGTGAATGAATTAATACGATTTTGATAGAAGCCTAATCTTGATGGTGTGGCTTATCATTTTCATAGTGTCTACTTGTATAACCAGTATACCCAACCATACACCTACCATGTCTTGCTGCCCTCGACTTAACCCATACATGCATGAGTCCATATATTTAAGATCCGAGCTCTTGGTTTGCACCTTATCATGTAGGCCCATTATAGATTATACAGGCTGAAAATTGCACTGATTAATTCTAAGAATTGCTGTATATGCTAACCAAAGCTTTACATAAACACATGAGTTTTTTATTCTGACTGGTGAGGTCATATTTGAGTAATTCAAGCTACTTGATGTCCCATTATTGTTGGATCATGGTGATCCAACGAGTAGTTTTAATTCACTAGCAGACTAACCATGTGTTACTACGAGTACTTAAATAGACATTTAGATAGATTAAAAAAAAAGGGTCTCGATCAACCTAGGCGACCAACCCTACAGTGGCTATTTGAATTGAGGGCAAAGAGGATGAATAATACATAAATGGTCCACATTCAATTGGAAATGGTTCAAAGGTCAATGGCTAGGGTTTCCAATTTGATTGATTTTTGGGCCATGGTCCATCTAGGTGAGATGCAACGGGACAATGGATAGTTAAAAGATAGTGGTGTGGCCCATTTATTTCTAAGGCCTAATAATCTAAGAGGCCAGCATGTGGGAGGGTAATTACAGCTCAATGGCTCGCCCAACCCATTTGTACCTAGGGTTGAAAGTCAGGTAAGCTCAACTTGATCGACCCATGATTGACCCAACATTGGGTCGGGCTCCGGTGGGATGTATCAGATTCAGTCTTGATCTCGGGTTATACATACACTAACTTAATAAAATTTGGGTCGGGCTTGGATTAAAGTCTCGGGTTGCCCAGCCTAACACAAACCCATCTATATACAAGTAACTTATAAATTATAATACTGTGGATTCTGTATCGACGGCACACAAATTTTATAAATCCATCTATATACAGGTAACTTATAAATTATAATAATGTGAATTATGCATTGAAGGCACAAAAAATTTCAATGCCCTGAAATGCCATTGGTCAACATTATTTTTGATGACTCGAGATAATGAAATACGCTGGATTTCCTATTGCAGGCTATTCAGATTGTGGGAGTCGCATTGATTAGTGCGTCGTACCGGTTCAAGCCGGTGATCACAAAACGCCCCATTGGTCGTCCTAGCAGTGAATTGTGGGCCAGTCTCAATTGGGCTCACTCTCTGAACAGCTCCAATCCACAGCCTGGCCCACGTTTGTCGAGATCTGGTGGGCCATACAGCCTATCTCCTTTTCATTCACCATAATCATATAATGGGGGCCACTTTACAAAGAGCATGCCGTCGAAATCCCCTTCCAAACTGAGGCCGGCAATTCCAGTGAGGAAGAGGGGAGCGGATTCGGCGTTACCCGGGCAACATATCAGTTTGTGTTACCCTTATCATGGGGCTCATCTTAAAGATGTTTTGTATATCCACTCCGTCCATCCGTTTTTTCAGACTATTTTAGGACTTGCTACCAAAAATTAAGTGGATACATATATCAAGTGTACCACACTACCAGAAACAATGATGATTGACATTCAACAATAAAAACTTAGTAGGGCCCACAGTAGTGCATATTTTCCATCCAACACATTGATTGAAGGGAAAAAAATAACATCAGCTTGATTAAAAACTTTTGTAGCCCACGAAAAGCTTTTAATGATCATTAACCAATGTTTCCAATGGTATGATCCACCAGAGATTCGGATCTAATTAAATTATTTTGTATGATATCCTAAAACTATATGGAAAGACGTATGGACGGAATGGATGTACAAAAAAATTATCAAGATAGGCCCCACATGGTAAGCGTAACACCCACTAAGGTGTTGCCCGGGTAACATCTAATCCGCTCCCCGAGAGGAGAATCGCAGGTCCACGCCCAGAGACGGAAACGGATTGGCTACTCCCATGCCACCGGCCAATGGCTGATGGTCGGTGCTCTGTGGTCCTACCATGATGTATATATTTCATCCATTCTATCCATACATTTTTATAGATCATTTTAGGGTACAAGTCCAAAAAAGAGTTATATCCCAATCCCAAGTGGACCATATCACAGAAAATAGTGTTGAATGAACGTCGACTATTAAAAGCTTTTCATGGCTCATAAAAGTTTTGGATCAAGCTGATTTTTGTTTTTCCCCTTAATCTTGGTCTGTATAACCTAATCAACAGATTGTATGTCAAATAAACAGTACAGTGGGCCTCAGAAGGATTTTAATGGTGGATATCCAATCATTATTTTTTTTCGTGTCGTGTGGTTCGAGATTTACATCCATCTAATTTTTGGGATCAAGCTCTAAAATGATCTGTAAAAATGGATGAACTGAATGAATGAAACAAATACATCATGGTGGGACCCACGGAGCACGGACCACCAGCCACCGGGCTAGTGACAGGGGGAGTAGCCAATCCGTTTGCCTGAGAGACCGCTTATCTCGCAAGTTTTGGCGAAGGTACTCCATCCATCGTTTGTACCATCAGACCAGTGGTCTGGATCATCGAGATATGGGTCCCACCTGTACTTGCAAACTCAAAACTCGAGTATTCAGTGCATATCCTCCGGTCGAGGAGCATATAAATATCCGCCGCGTTGAAAATCCGGGTTTTCGCTCTGGTCTTCTTACCTTCGTCTGTTGTCGCTCTTCTTATCGTGCGCGCCCCCAAAACAAATAGGGTGGTTCGTGCGCTCTATCTTCCATGGCTATTAGGGTTTTCTTCTTCGCATTTCTCCTCTTCGCCTCTCCATTCCTCCAAGGTATATGGCATATTCCATTTCCAATCTCTTCTTGTCTTCCTTGTATTTCGCTTCTATATCTGCACAGCTACCTTCTTTGTGCAGAAATTCCTCGTGATCTGATTCTCTTTCCCTCGGATCGGATGTTTCTTTTTTTGTTTGTTGAGGAATTCTGCATGCAGCTCGTTTGATTGGTCTGTCGCTTGAAAAAGAAATCAGATCTGTCCTGTTTTTGATTTGTTGCAAGTTATGTTTTGATCCAATCACGATGGGTTTTCAAACGCATGCTCAATTTCTCGGTTTCATGAAGTTTTGTGTGTTGATGTGGGATTATATGTCATGCAAATACCTACTTCACGCTTGTCATGCGTGGTAGGGCTCAGCCCCAAAATCTCATCGTGCTGGCGATCCTGGCCTTCTGTTCAGTTTCCATCAAATGGGTGGTTAAAAACAGTAGCAGTCGTTGGTTTTGATTCAGACTGGAAGTTTAGGTATTGGGTTTTGTGTGGCCTCTTCAGACAATGATGCTTGTAGGTCATGATGATGAGCTGAATTTTAGTTACATTTTTTGCTTGTGCGAATGGATTTATTTTATGTCCGTGGAATGCATTTTTTTTTTTTTTTGGGTTCGGTAGATGTCGCACGTGTAAGCTTGGTTGGCCTATTACATGCCGAAAGCCCATTTGTTGGATTTCAATGATAGAATAGTGCAAGCTTGAGGTGCATGTACACATGGAGACAAACCTTGAGTACTGATCGATGTGGTGTTTTAAGATGAAGTCTTTTTTTAGACGGGCACCACTCGCTCTTTACATGGGTGAGTCATGGCAACCTATGCTTATTGATGGTGATGCTTCACGCTTGTATGGTGATCATATTTTAGATAATTGTTTGACATCATCATTTGTGGCTCCATCATACATGATAAAGACTGTTGATCCACGAGTGACGTGATTAAGCTTGAGGAGGTTTGGTACCTAAGTTGAGATATCCAAATCAGTTTTGCATATTCCGGCAGAGATGCAAGTGACACGGCTGATGCTCTTGCTAAGCAAGGAGCCATGAGACGAGTTAATGATGTTTGATCACATACATGGTTAGGTGCCCGTAGGGTCATTGTATCTCGTCTCTAGAGTGTCTCGTGTCTGAGTCCATGTGCTGTTGCAGATTCACGCTATTGTATCGTTTGGCGGAATCTGCTCCTTGTTGTACTCTATTTTCTTTCTCTAGATAAAGCTTGATTATCTTTCCAAATATAAAAATAAAAAATCAATATGATGAAAAACTACCATAAAAATTCGATCATCCATTGCCACTGAGGCATGTCATAGTTTCCTGCCCTTGCATGTGCAAAATGTAAGTAATTAGCTGCAAATTTCACAAATCTGAGGCATTAGATGTTTGTGAATTACTGTCCTCCTCAGAGGGAAAAAAATAACACGAAATCCAGGGAATGGCAAAAATAAAATATTTATTTTTCACATTTTATTCAAGATCAGATTGAGGTAAGTAGGATTGTCCTAAATCTGCCTCATATGAGCTATTACTCAGTATCCAATATTCATCTATTGAAAGTAGTAACTCCACTCCGATATTTTTTTTTGAAAGATCACTGAATATATATTGAGAAGAAGGAGGGAGGAAGAACAAGAAGGAAACAATAACAGGGGCAAAAAGATTTGCCGAGAAGGCAAAACTAAAAAATTACACCCCAAGAAAAAGAAAATCTACTTGATTAAAACCTACAACATAAAGTCATAAACTATCCATTCAATCAGGAGACGCTTGGCTTTACTGACGATATCCACGATGGGATTGGAGACGTCCTTGAAACACCTATTGTTTCTTTCTTCCCAAACCGACCACCAGATAGCTATGATCACTATGCGCCAGATCTTCGTCCTCTTCTTATCCAACCTGATCTCGTGCCAGGCTTTGATAAGCATAGAGACCAAACCAGGGAGACACCATTTCAGATTGAAGCAGCTGAGAAAATCTGACCAAATTTCAGAAATGAAGGGGCAGGAGAGTAAGAGGTGGTCAATATTTTCTTCGTTCATCATACAACATAGGCATATGTTGACAATCGGCAAACCCCTTTTTCTCAGATTGTCCACCGTTAGTATTCGTTTGGACCCCACTAGCCAAGCGAAAGCAGCATGCTTGGGGGGAACAAAATACTTCCAGAATTTTGAGGGAGGGTGGATGTCAAAGGAGATCGAGCCTTGGTCCAGGCAGTGTTCAAGTTGTCGGTATCGCTACAAGTTTCGCCGGCCGGAGATAAAGATATAATATCGTTATCGCCGATAATATCGCCGATAACCGGAAATGCAGGGAAAAAGAGGGAAACATGGAGAAAATGGTGAAATTTTTTAGTGAAACTTAAGGACATGCCTAAATACACATATTTACATATCCATGAATGAAAAAATTACAAAATAATGCATTAAATAATAAGTTTCCATTTAATGGGGGCTAAAAGGCATACGTTGTCATAAGAAATCATTTAAATAGTAATCAAAATAAGTTTATATAATACAAATACAAATTTACAAGAAGAATGAGATAAATTTAAAGTTCAAGTGGACCCACCACAGAAAATCGCGGGATCAGTCAACCCATCATTGAAACATTTATAGGGCCTACCATGATGTATTTTTTAGATCCAGCCTATTCAGTTGAAACATTTATAGGGCTCACCATGATGTATTTTTTAGATCCAGCCTATTCACAAGTTAACATAGAGATAGATGAAGTGAAAATAAAAATATAAGCTGGATTGGAAACTTCTGTGGCCCCTAAGAAGTTTTGAACGATGGATGTCACTGTCTCCACTGTTTTCTACAGTGGAGTCCACTTAAGCTTTATATTTGTCTCATTATTTTTCTCTTGTGATAAAACGAACTCTCCAAATGGATGGATGGTATGGATACAACACATGCATCATGGTTGTACAGAGGTGCGCAAAGCGGAAGTGGATTGGCTGGTGTACCACACACCAACTATATAGCTGCCGTAGGTACATGTCATGCGAAGACGAGCACTGACGCTCCTCTTGTACTGACGGTTCAGAGTAGATCAAAGTTACATGGGCCTACAGTGATGTATTTATTATATCTATACCGTTTATCTATTTTTATAGATCATTTTAGAGCATTATCCAAAAAATGAATCATATCCAAAGATCATCTGGACCACACCACAAATAGCAGCAGAGATAATGATTTTCACCGTTAAACAATTCATAGGGCTTGCCATGACATTTGTTTTCCATCCAATCTGTCCATAAGATCACAAAGGACAGAATGAAGAGGAAAAACAAATTTCATATTGATCCAAAACTTCTGTGACCCCAAAAATGGGTTTCAATGGTAGACGTTTAATCTCCCACTGCATTTTTTTTCTAGTGTGGTCTACTTGATATTTAGATCTATCTTATTTTTTGTCTCAAGCCTTAAGACGAGTACACCAAATGGATGGACGGTTTGGATATAACACATACCTCATGATCAGATCCACAGAACTTGTTGACGTCAATACACCAGATATATAACTGGTGTTGCTTACTGAGTTATTCAGTAACCTTAATGCACTGAGTAAACACTGTGGGGTCCACCATTATTTATTTATTCTATCCACTCTGTTCATCCATTTTGATACATAATTTTATGGTTTTGCCACAAAATGAAAGAATATAAAATGCTCAAGTGGATCACATGACAGGAAACAATGTGATTGAACCTCTACCGTTGAAAAAATCGTGGAGGCCACAAAAGCTTTTCCTCAAACTGATATTCGTGTTTTCACTTCATCGAGATCTGTTCAACCTTATGAATAGGTTGGATGACAAATAAACATAATCGTGGGTCCTAACAAGGTTTCAACGGTGGAAATCATTATTCCACACAGTTTCCCATGGTATGGTCCATTTGAGCTTTGGATTTACTTAAATTTTGGGATCAACCACTAAAATTAGCAGAAAAAATGAATAGAAGGTGTGGATAAATCACATACATTAACAGTGGGCCCAAATGAGTTGACTCACTACCATAAAAGCCTATTGAGTAGCTCCGTACGCAGTCCCATTTAAAGCCTCGCCACTGGTCCATGCTCTGTGGTCCCACCATGATGCATATGTTTAATCCATTCCATCGGTCCATTTTTCTTGATTATTTTATGATAATAGTCCAAAAATGAGATGGATCAAAATCTCTAGTGGACCACACAATGTTGATTGAACGTATATGGTGTACCATTTAAAACTTCTTGCGGGCTACGAAAGTTTTGGATCAAGTTGATATTTCTCTTTTCCCTTCACCCAGGTATTTAAGACCTAATCAACAGCTTGGATATCAAATAAACATTACAGTGGGCCCCAGGAGGTTTTAAATGGTGGACATTTAATGACTACTGTTTTCCCGTGGTGTGGTCCACCTGAGTTTTAGATCTAGCTATTTTTTTGTATCAAGCTCTAAAATTATATTTAAAAATTAATGGCCAAAAGGAATACAACAAATGCATCATTGTGGGGCCCACGGAGCATCGACCTGCACCGTCAAAACCCAAACCCCCGATTTAAAGTTAAATTCCATCCCCAATTTCCATAAAAACCCCGAAAATCGTCTCCTTCCACCAAAATCTCCGGATTTTCAACACGAAAATCCGTCTCCCTCATCCCAAAATTAAAAAAAAAACCTTTATTTTCCAACAAAATCTCGAGATTTTCATAGCCCGCAAGCGGATTTTTTCTTGAGAAGCTGCCGGAGGATTTTTCGTCGGAAAAGCCGATTTTTTTGGGTTGAATCTTATCGGAAAGTTGCCGATCCGCACTCAACAGCCATGAAGCTCTTGAAATTCGTGTTTTCAACCAGATCCGGGTGAAAAACAGGTATTTTCTTGCGTTTTTTGTTTTAGATTTCGACGATTTTGTCGCCGAAAACATCTATTGTTGGCTACAGTTCCACCCTTCGAAAATATCGGCGATATTTCAAAAATATTGGCGATATCTCGAAAATATCGGCGATATCTGGCAGCGATTCGAATAAATGGGTTTTCGGTATCGCTGAGCCAGTGATACCGATATTATCGGCGACAATTCGATATTGTCGCCGATAATTTAAACACCGTGATAAAATCGTCCAGGTGATGGTAGAGGGATTTGACTGAGTAGGTGCTGGAATTGTCCGCCTTCCAAATTAGCTTGAATCTAAAATTTCTTGTACAAACAGTGCATCAAACCATCCTTCTAGAATATTTAATGTGTAGTACGTATATACTTTTTGACAATGGTTTCTGATATCCACTTACAGCCACTCGATACGGATCCAATGGATAAGTTTCACAAATGTATGATCATGAATTGCTCTTCTTTTTACAAATCCTCAAAAACTTGGCCTTTGCTTGGCCATCGTGCCAACATCATTGTAACTTAGTTGATGTGTTCTAGGAGATGAGCTTAATGTGTTATCTGCCATTTGAAAGAAAAAAGGATACCAACGCCTCATCCTTGATATGCTTTATGGCCCAACAACTCCTTTATATTTAGAGTCCAGCTGAATCTCCTCCTATTTAAGAAATTCATCCTTAGCACCCCTTGTGGTCAAAGAAAACACCACGGAACCATTCATTTTTTTTTTCATTTCCCGAATATATCCTGTGTCTCCTTTTCCTCTTTCCCAACGACGTGTGCATAAAAGATTCCAGCGTATTTATGTAAGCAAGCACACCCACACATGCACATACCCACGTATAATGCAGAATCTGGAGTAGAATGAAGAAGAGGATGATAAAAAAGCCCTCAGGGGCTGAGCTCCTCACCTATCTGGGGGGAATAATGTGGTTCATGTCTGGGTTCTCATTGGATAACTTTCTAGTTCAGTAGGGATAGCTTGCAGATCCTTTCCAACTGGTATGGTCTAACCTTTGATGCTATTGAGACGGATACAGAATTTTAAAATGAGATGGGAATATGTAGAACTGATGGAGAGAAATGAAACAGTTTGGTGATCTAGATCATTCAATTGGCTTGGTTGATCATCCATATGTGAAGAGGTGGGGTGCTAGTGTAGAACATTTTACTCCACATTCGAGTAGTGCAAGTAAGTGGGTGGTGCGTAGAATGGATCTTGAGGGGCAACTGTTGATGGAGTTTGTAGAGAAGGTCACAAGTTCTGGTAAAGCATGGTTGTGGGTAGCCGGATGTAGAACTTCATGATTGATTTTCAGTTTTGTGATTCGCTAAGCGGGCTTTGTAAAGCTGATCCTGAATAGCTGGGACAACCGGACAAGGCTATGATGATGCCCTTGGTGATAATTCATGATACTAATTTTTTAGGGTTTATTTCATGCTTTTAGGGATTATCTTTGTAGGCTGTTCGGGGGCTTTTGAACCACTTGATACTTGCGAGTAGTTTAGTCATAATTGAATGGCATTAGGGAATTTTGGGGCAGTTCGGGTATTTGCTGCTATTATTAGAATTGGGGGTTAGGGAATATATAACAAGTTGCTATGTGGGTTATTAGATAATCTTACTTTTTTTCTTTTCTTTTCTTTTCTTTTTTATTTTTATTTTTATTTTTATTTTTATTATTTTTTTTATATGGTTGTTGCTCTCTTTGTTTGACACTTTGTGTTGGATTTTGTCCTCTTTGGCAATTAACTTGATTTCTGTTTTGTTGCATCATTCAAGTATCTGGATTCTGGGTGCCCTAGTATAGTAGTATGTGATATACACTTAATCTCTAACTTGAAGAGTTGGACTGGTTATGAAATCCACTTTGAAGTGTTCGAGTGATAACATAGGTGACTTTAGCACTGTGAGAAACAGTGGTCTTTTTATTCAGCCATTATTTTTCTGTACATGCTAATTTTAGTCTTTGAGTGGCCACGACATGTGGCTTGCCGGTAGTTTTTTTAACACAAGTGGCTTTTTTGTTTGTTTGGATGAATCATTTATTCCATTTTCTTATGTTGAGTGATGCCCTTTCATATTTGATTTGTGAACGTATTACTTGAATGACTTTTGACATGAAGGTAGGTCAATATGTTTCCATTGTTTATTTTTCACTGTAGGTTTCGGGCATCTTAATAAAGCACATTGCAATCTTAGATTTCTCTGTACTTCTCTGTAGTTCCTAAACAGTTTTCTCTGACGAATTTTTTCAGTCACAAATTACCGAGAAAAGTATAATTCATCGACTAATTCTTGAATTTTACTGGATAGTTGTTAGATGTCAATCGGACATCGATGCGGAAGCAGCTGCTGAAGCAGCTGCTGAAGTTGTTGAAGAAGGTGGGCTTGGGATTGTAGGTGATGATATCCAAGATTTTGGTGATGTATCTTCTTCTCCAGCCCCTGGAGTAGATACAGTTTGTGTCTTTCCAAAAAATGCTGCACGTGGTAAGTGTCATCTTTATAAACGAAGCCAACTTATTTACTTTGTTTGATCTTCCAAATCCCATATGTAGAGTTTAACAAGCTCTGTGAATGCAGTGGTGCCAGCTGGGGAAGAGACTGAACTACTAGTTGGAGTGAATAATGAAGGTTATATTTGCTACCATTAGTTGAACTTGTGATATCATGTTGTGGATCCTTTTTTTCTTTTTAAAAAAAAAATAAAAAAAAATAAAATATATTAGTTAACCTCCTAATGTTGGTATTATTTTTGCTCAGGTTAGTTTTTTCATTGTTCATATCTTAATCTTGGACAACACATGTAACCATGTTCGCATGTATATGCACCATGGCTGTTCATTACATCTGTCATAAGTGTTTTAAATAGCGAATAAAGTGTAGTGTAACATTCTCCCCTTTGAAACGTGAGGCGTAAGCTACATAGCGTGTAGTGTAAGCTACTCGCTATGTCTAGATTTTTAATCAAGGTTGTTTGATCGCACCAATTTCATGATATTTTGCACCAAATTAGACTGCTTTTAATAATGAAATGCAACCTAAAGTGATAGGACAGGGCAATGATTAAGTATAAAAGTAAAGAAAGCGCAACAAAATTGATTTAATATTTTTACTCATATTATTTTACTAAAAGCATTAAAAAGGTTAACTATTTTTTATTATTAAAAATAGAAAAAATAACAAATTGAAAACATTACGGGCCTGTTTGGTTGGATGTATTTCATGGGAATTGTAGTGTATTTTACACTTTTTAAGCATTAATTACGTACTACAGCAGTTTGTGATGGAAGGGATGCTGTATGACATTGACAGCAACAACTTTCAGGTACGAAAAGCGAGATGGACTCTGTGGGTTCCACCATGATGTATATGTTTTTATCTATGCTGTCCATTCATTGGCCAGATCAATCTAGGTTATGCCTCAAAAAATGAGATGAATCCAAAGGTCAAGTGGACCACGCTATGGGCTATGGGAAGAACATTTAAATGGTTAGCGTTCAATCTCCACTATTATATATAGTGTGGTCCACTTGATCTTTGAATCTGCCTCATTTTTGGGCCCATGCCCTAAAATGATTTGTACTAATGAATGGATGGAGTGGATATAACACATATCATGGTGGGGCACACCAAGCTTTGGCTTCAAATTATCATGAAATTTGATCCGGGGCAACTCATCTTCCCTTTCAAACGCATGTGGTGTTGTTTGATGTATGCATTTAATGCTGATTTGAGAAAAATTACATGTAATTACATCCCAACCAAACAGGTCCTAATTGATTTTAATGTTGTAGTGAAAAATAACTGTAATGCTAGCTGCATAGCATGTAACGTAGTCTATGTAGCGTGCAATGTATGCGAATTATTAGGTAGTGCAGGCTACATCCGAGATAAGCTATTTTCATTAGCTACGTAGTGGAAGCTACAAGCTACATAGCATAAGGTATTTAAAACACATGATGTATCTAGTCCTTATCTTAGTGCTTGTCTTTACACGGACACCATTCACCAATCATTGCTTCCCTCACTGGTTGCGAATTATTAGGTAGTGTAGGCTACATGTGATTTAAGCTATTTTCATTAGCTGCGTAGCGGAAGCTACAAGGTACATAGCATAAGGTATTTAAAACACAGGATGTATCTAGTACTTATCTTGGTGCCTGTGTCTTTACACCAGACACCATTCACCAATCATGGCTTCCCTCACTGGTTGTCTTGGAATTATCAAATGTTTGATGTTTTCTAACTATCTATAACTCTGCAGAGGCTAGGAAATAGAGAGAAGAAGTGTACGAATGAGATATCTTGTCTACTGTTTTATGGTTTGTACCCACGCATGCATGCATGGTATTTTAGAATCTGAAGGTTTTAAAATTAGGTGGACTAAAAACAAGAGAAAATGGAAATTGTGTGTGTGTGTGTGTGTGTGAGGGATAGCTATAGACCATGCATGCTTTATGGTACAAAATATTGGATAATTACTGGACAACATGTTCCTAGGATGAGTAGCTAAATTGAGGATGTGGAGGTGGACAAGCGGCAAGACGGTTAGAATTAGAAATGAATACGTTTTCAGGAATTTTGTAGTACCAATAGGCAATGAGATTAGGGAGAGTAGTCTTAGATGGTTTGGCCACCCGCAAAGGAGACCAAGAACTGCACCTATTAAGAGTGTGTTGGTTCAAGTTGAAGGCTCTAAAAGGACTAGGCGAATGCCTAAAAAGACAATGGGCGGAGGTAGGAAGAAAACATTTGATGACCTTTGGTTTAACCGAGGATGCAATCATTGATAGAGTGGCGGAACAAGATTTGTGAGGAACCCCATTTAATTGGGAAGAGGTTTAGATGACACCCACACACATGCACTCAATATAGCTTTGCTCAGCCCACACACGTGTACAAGTTAGCTAATGGACACCCTGCTGCCTATGCTAGCATGGCACATTGGTGCAATATAAGATTAATCGCCACATGCCAATCGAACTGAAGTGGAGATTTATGGGATAGCTATAGACCATGCAAAATATTGGATAATTGCTGGACAACATGTTCCTAGGATGGGTAGCTAATTTGAGCATGTTGAGATGGACAAGTGGTAAGACGGTGAAGGGTAGAATTAGAAATGAATACGTTTTTAGGAATTTTGTAGTAGTACCAATAGGCAATGAGAATAGGGAGAGTAGTCTTAGATGGTTTGGCCACGTGCAAAGCAGACCAAGAACTGCACCTATTAAGAGTGCGTTGGTTCAAGTTGCGGGCTCTAAAAGGGCTAGGCGAATGCCCAAAAGGACAATGGGTGTTGGAAGAAAACATTTGATGACCTATGGTTTAACTGAGGATACAATCATTGATAGAGTGGTGGAACAAGATTTGTGTAGCCAACCCCATTTAGTTGGGAATTGGGATGAGGTTTAGATGACGCACACACACACACACTCAATATACCTTTGTTAACTGTTAAGCCCACACACGTGTACAAGTTAGCTAATGGACACGCTGCTGCCTATGCTAGCATGGCACATTGGTGCAATATTAGAGCCGTCTATCAGAATGATAGGACTATTGTAGATTCCGATCCCAAGAATTAGGTCAGCCCACTAGTCAGGTGGTCCACGATTGATCAAACAAATGCACTATTGTGAAAAAATCGGCCAAACTTTTCTATCCTTTCCACTTGTTTCTCACACCTATTGAGCGGACCACATTTATCTTTAGGCAATAGCATTTGCACGTCAAGGTCCATGTGATGGATGGCTTGGATACTTCACCCACTTGCCACGCTAGCATGTGGTTGCATGTGCATTAGCTGACTTGTACATGCGTGTGGGCTTAACAACACTATATGCACGTGTGTGCATGCGTGAAATTCTCTAGTGCAAATGTTTCTGCCACAATTGTGGTGCAAACAACCTACTTGGCCCATGTCGTGATGTGTTGATGGCATCTATGTCGATCATCAAGCATGCCCTTCCATGTTTACTCATAGGCTCGAAATGAGGCCAATTTATGACTTTGGAGGGTCACACCATAATGAACGCTTGAGAGAGGATGCCCACCCTTGATTTTGATAGAGGGCCCACCGTGCTCTGTATTTGCCTTCCAATCCATTGATGTGCATCATCTACCCTATAGACAATGACACACCACAAAGTCAGGCCATTTTGAAATTTGGATGGGGCCCCAATGCAAATTAATTGTAGGTGCGCCCCCCCCCGCCCTCCCCCAAACAATTCTTTTTGTTATGGCCCACTTGAGTAATGGATTGGCCTATTTTTTTGGTCCCACAACATGGGAGAGCATGTATGATGGTTGTAATGCATCTCATCAACCCATCACCGTGGGGCCCCACATGTCATTTGCATCACAATTGGTAAAAAAAGTTTGTACCATATATTTGTAAGTTCGGAAAACACACACAAGGGGTACTTTCACTATTAGTGGTGGTATCAGGCTATTTTGGGGCCTACATCATGTGTGCATCAAATCCTCTTTGTCCATTGGGGTTGCCATTTGATGTTAAGTCATTGGGTCAAAATGCAGTTCTAATAGAGTCACGTGGGCCACACTTGAGGGATATTTACGAGGGGTCACCCAACCAATAAAATCTCTCCAGATGTTTGTGGGGTTCACAATGGTGTTTGTGTCATGTCATCCAAATCATTCATTAGACATGTCACACACCCTACTAATAAGATGAAGGGACAAAAAAATCAAGCCATTCCAAAATTTAGTTGGGCCACACAACGTGAAGTTGGAGCTTTTAGGCTTGATTTGAGATTGTTTCCTATGGTGTGGCCCACCTCAGTCTTGAATAGGCCTGATTTTTGGTGTCCTTTCATCTTGGTGGGGTGTGTCTGGTGAATGGCTTGGATGACATAGACACCATGGTGAGCCCTGCAAACCACTAGAGAGATTTTGTAGGTTGGGTGTCCCCTTAGGTGTGGCCCACCTATCTTTCCGTTATAGCTGAAGTTTGACCCCATGGTGTAACATCAAAGGGAAACCTTGATGGATGGAGCGGATTTGATGTACACATGTTGTGGGCCCTGCAATAGTCAGGTGGGCCGCACCATGCGGAGAGGTTTTAGGCTTGATTTGACGTTTTTTCCTATGGTGTGGCCCACTTGAGTCCGGGATTGACCTGGTTTTTGGGCTCTATGGTGAACAAGAGGGGCTAACACAATGGACAATGCAGGTCAGATGCACACATCACGTGGGCCCCATGATAATCCGGTACTACCAGGAGTTGTGGTAGAACTGGTATGCATGAGCGCACCTCTGTGTGTGTGTGTGGGTGGGCACATGCTTTTGAGGCGGTATCGGTTGTATATTTTTCATAAGCTTGTGATGCAAAAAGAATTCATCCATATGGAGAATTTATGGTTTAATCTCTTGTACATGACGCACACAGATCAGATCCATGCCATCACGTGGGCCCCACAATAGCCCTGGAACTGGTACTATATGAGTGCACCCCTTTCTATGCAAGTGCGTGTGTGCGTTTGAGGTGGTATCAATTTAAGTTTCGTAAGCTTGTGATGCAAAGAATTTACACATACTGAAATGTTATGGTTTGATCTTTTGTACATGTAAGGCTTGAAAAGATTTGGTTGCCTGTGTTTTTATTTTTTTTGGGAACAAATTTTGATGCCTGTGTTCTAGAGGTTGATAATAGAAACTCATTTATCTGGTCCTTCTGACTTTCTCTGCTGTATACTTATGCAATGGTTAAGTATGTATATCCTTTTAGTTATCAGCCTCTTGTATGACACCAAATACCATGTTGTAATCATCATGTCACAATGCCACTGACCCTACGTATAATTTGCGTTCATGTCCTAGGTTCATAGGGTATTTTGATACGATGGTCAGCTGATGATTCACCATTTTCGATTTCATGAAATTCGTTTTTTTAGTTCATCCTTTTGTTCAACACTTGCAAGGCCCTCATTATTTACGGCTGCAAATGCAGTTTATATTGGCATTGTTTACAATTACTGCTGTTTGTTGGTTCACTACTTGATGGAGTTTTGTTGTTTGGATGTGATTTTACAGGGGAGTCAGCTTTGAATGTCGTTGCAATAAGGGCCAGCATTCATCTTCCTTTCGATCATCATCTACTTGTCCAAAATCTTACCGTGCAGGTGAGCCCGGAGGCACTTCCTTCTAGATGCCCACTATTATTTTCCATGTGTAATGTACTTACTATTTTTTATTCTCCCTTTCTATTCCTCACTTCTGGTCTAATGTGTTCACTTTAAGTATTTCTCTCTGTTGTGATTTCAGGAATTCTCTAATTCACAAGTGGCAGTTTCTGCCCAGGCAACTTTCCCATACATCTTTGTTGTTAACAAGTACTTGCAGGTAAATATCCTTTACTATGATTACCTGGTAATGCTCGTAATAAGTACCCAAGTCTTATTTCTTGTGTAGGAACCTTCTACCAAGCTTCCTGTTTCCACTTCCTGTCATGCTTCTTGCAACTATAAGCTTCAATCACCATAAATATTGCATTACATTCTATCAGATAAAAGACATTGACAGTGTGTCCTGTGGTTTCCCTGGGAATTTAATGCTTTTTTTTTTGTTGTTGTTGTTGTTGTTGTTGTTGCAGCCTGGATCGTTTGATCTTGTGGGTACTATCTTTTATGAGGTGGACCAGCAACTACACCAGAGTGTTTTCTATAATGGCACTATTGAAGTTGTCGAGGCTGGTGGTTTTCTCAGTGTTGAGTCGGTTTTCCTTGTTACTCTTGGAGTTGCCCTTATTGTTCTTCTTGGTTTGTGGATAAATGGTCAAATACAGCACCTCTCCAAGGTTAGTAAATAATGCTGTATGTGTGCGCGTGCGCCCATGTTATGCTGCATGTGTGTGCACGTATGTAAATTATGATGGTGACGGGTGTGTGTCTGTACTATGTATCGCAAAAATACTTGGGTTGCCTTCTCCAAAGGTACGAGTTCCTTGGTACCGGAGAAGCTTGCTGAGGTGTCCTCAGAGGCTGCCTTAAATGGCTCTCCTCCGACTTGCCCTAATGGCCGAACCACTTCAAAGGCTTGGGTTGCCTTAAATGGCAAAAGGTAAACTGGAGGAGGTCAGACAAGGGTGAAGGTGGTGACTCCGGCCTGGCAGGGGGGTGGGGCTGAGCTCACACAAGATGCCTTACACTGTCAGGGTCTAGGTGGTAAACACTTAGGCAACATTGTACAAAAGTGGTGGAACCAAGTGATTCATTAGGCGGGACCCAAGATGGTCATATGTCGGGTAAACAAATCTGGCTGCTCAACGTGGTTCTGGTTTTATGTTTCCACCTTGTCTTTCTCACATGCATGATGTGAGATTTAGTAGTGCATGCATGTGAGTGTGCGTCAACTAGATATAGTACTAACATACAAATTATGTTAGTATATTCTACATGATGGTTTTTTTTTTTTTTTTAATAGCTAATGAGAAGTGCTACACAATTATGTATGTTACATGATGAGAGATTTTTATGAGATCCATGCTTTAGCTAATGAGAACTATAAGGTGATTTGCATCACATGTGCCAACATGTAACGTGTGGGAGATCTGGGGCATTCATCAGGTGGAGGCATTACTAGCATGCCCTTATTCAAAAGTTACACCAGTTGCTCGTTAACTAACCTGCATGAGAAAATGTACAGTGAGTAAAAAGAAAACTAATGGTCTATATTCCAGTGTAAACATGTAGCTATTTGGTAAGTGGACCACTGGATCTTGAGTTTTGGGGGGGAGAGAATGTTCAGCGGTCCCTGCCAACTGTGTGGCTCAGATCTGACATACATGTGCATGCAACCTTGTATGTCGTGTATTGCCTCTCCTCTCCCGCAGATTATGTTAGCATTTCTCTTAGCTGGCAGTTAAAACATTTTGCTATGATGTTTCTCCCCTAGCAATATTATCCTTTCTGGTGTCTACATTGGGGAATATCATCTCCCACACGTTACATGTTGGCACATGTGATGCAAATCACCTTATAGTTCTCATTACTGCTTCCCTAGCTTCAGCAGCAGTAGTTTGCTGACATGTAGGATTCTGCACGTGAGGGTCATGTTTTGGCATTCCAGATGATTGATCCAGTCCTGACAGTGGAGATGGTGGATGCCTCAAAAAATGTCTCAGATTGGAGATTCTAGTCCTTGATCTTTTGCCTATTTTCCATTGAATGTGGACCATTTCCTTCTTTTTTCTTATCCATCTATAATTCTATTCGTATGCCAATGATCAAAGGGTTAGAACCTTTCATTTCATGGAGAATTCCCTATTATGGTGGGGCCCATTAGATCAGTGGTCTGGAGCACCCAAACATGCTCCACATGTACAGAATCCTGCATCTCAGCGAATCATGCATTTTCAATCTTTTTCCTTTTTTAATGAACTGAGGGATGCTTTTATTTATATAAAAAAAATCAGTTTCATAGAAATCTTAGGCGGATTAATTCTTCTTTTGAATCTAGTTCGTCTTTATTGCATCAGTATTATTTGTACATGTTTTTGGTCATTTGCTTGGGGCCTGTTTGGTGGACGCCTAAAGATGAGTTCATTTCATTTTAGCTTACCATAATTATGTATTAGAGATCACGATTGTTGGTTATCAAGATTATTTTTAATCCTTTCCATAAGGAAAGATAAATACATAATTATGATTAACTAATATGAGATGAACTCATTTTTATGTTTCTGCCATACAGGCCCTCAAAAACCTTCCAATCTGGGAGTTCTTTTGGGGTATTTGCTTGTATGGTGGGGCTCATTAAATATACGGTCTTGATCACCAAACCATGCCCCACATGCATGGAATCCTACTAAGAAAATTCTGTATTTTCAATATTTTTTAATTAATTAATTTATTTTTATGAATTGAATGTTGCTTTTATTTATCAAAAATCAGTTTTCTAGACATGTTCGACTGATTAAAGACCTGTTTGGGTGCCACTTGAAAATGAGTACCTCCTATTTTAGTTAATCAGAGTTATATATTAGAGGTTATGATTGTTGGTTATCAAGGTTATTTTTAATCCTTTACCAAAAAGAAATATGATCACCAATATATATATATATATATATATATATATATATATATATATATATATATATATATATATATATATATATCATTATGATCAACTAAAATGAGATGAACTCATTTTTAAGTCGCACCAAAACAGCCCCCTTTTAATTCTAGTTTGGCTATAAACATATCGAGTAACATGTTTTTTGGTCATTGCTTAGAAAACAAAGAGGGCACCGAAGGTGGAAGTTGGGACTGGGACTACAGATGCTTCGGTGGACGAATGGTTGCAAGTAAGTTATAGGTTGCCAGCATCTCACATTTTTAGTTCCTATATATATATATATATATCATTACTTCTTTTGGGCAAATTTTTTTTTTTTTTTTTTAATAGATAACTGAAGCTTCATTAAAGAGGGGAAAAAACAAAGCGAAAAGAAACAGAAAAAACAGAAAAAAAAACATAAAAGGGGACCACTGCTGAGATAGCAGACGCCCCTAGCCACCCAAAAGGCTAAAGTTGAAAGACCTTAACTCTTTAACATTAGAAGCCCATTCAATCACCAATTTTTTGGCCCTAGATCCCACCCCCAAGACAGACATAGACATGTCCTCAAAACAGCGGTTGTTTCGTTCCTCCCAGATGGACCATTCTTTCGGGCATTTCTTGGATGTGGGGAACATACAATGTTTGATTGAGCTATTTGCTTGGTCCAACAAACTCTACATGTGATGCACACCTTTTGGTGATGCAAACCATGCATTGGGGGAGGAGTGGTCATGGGTGGGAGGTGTGTCAAAGATATCGCCCATCAAATGATTCTGTCTGTCCGATTGGGTCGACACTTCCACAGTTCCACCATTAAACATAAATAATTGGCTTTAATCGTCCACTCATGAGCCACAAAGTAGATGGCCAGAATCAGTCTATAGGGTGACACTGGCACTGGCACCTGTTGCCGTGCCTCAGTGGTAGACTCTAGAGTTTCAACACAAGGTCGCGGGTTCGAGCACCCCTTGTGGTGCAAGTGCACGAGAGTGTGTGGGGTGGGCGTGCGTGTGGGGGAGGGGCGAGTGTGTGTGTAAAAAAAAGGGTGGCACTGGCACTGTGATTTAGCAGAATTGAGAGAAATCAGCTTAAAAGAAGAAAGGATGAATACATACCATTTAGAGCTCATATCCCTCCATTATCTGACACAATTGATAAGAGAATCCAACTAAAGGACTGTTGGTTGTGTTACCAAACAGCCTACAAGAATAAACTAGAATGCACATGCGCACCATAATGCTCATTAGTTGGACGGCTGGACTCCTATGTTAGTTTTGCATCCACTTAAAAATGTTACTCATCCTCAAAGTGGCACTGAAGTACAGCTATCCAGACCATCCAAATTGTGGGTCCTGTTGTGGTTACCCATCCTCAAAAGTGGCACAGAAGGCCTGCTATCCAGACCATCGAAATTGTGGGTAGAGCATATATCTAAAATCACTGATCAGGCAATCCTAACCATCCAATTAGTGGCTATCAAATGGATTGTTAAAAGTAAAATAGCGTGGTTCAAATTTGAAGGGAAAAAAAAATCATATGCTTTATATTATCTTCTCAATGTAATTCTTCAGTAGTGGTCTATCTACATATGGGTCAGCAATTTGGACTGCCTGGGTTTTGCTGGACAACTGTTACTATGTGTACGTTTGAAGAATCACCACTGCCGCAAGTTAGTAAGAATATCTTTACTTGGAATAAATAATCAGAGTATATCTCACATGAATAACCCATGGACTTTAGACAGCTCTATTTCCTCTATTTTTTTTCCCCCAAATCCCTGGGAATATTTCCTAATGTTTTTTTGAATCCCAACTGCTAAATTAAAAATTATTTCGATCCAAACCTTGTGACAATGGATACTGGGGCATGGCCTCTATCAAGATGTGGGTGCACCATATGAAAAGCTTAGACCAGTGAATGGTGGGCTCCACTTTATGTTTGCTAGGTTAAACAAGGTTCCATTCCTTCCCATTGAGCATTGTATAATATGCCTCTTCTGAAGAAAACACGTGCTTCTGCTGTCACTAGTGTCAATAAGAATGTGAATAGCTTTTGGGCTGCTAATGTGATGATATTTTGCTCGTGTGCTGCTCAGGGGACGGCGTTTGCTCAATCGCTGTCTTCAAACAAGTCAAAGAAGAAGAAATAGGGCCCTTTGCTTGTGCTTCTGTCCTAGGGATGGATGGTTTGCAAAGTGGGTGCAGCCCCTCGTGGCCCCCCATTTGGCTTAAGCATCCAAAGATGAGGTTTGTGCTTTTGGATTTTGTAGTATTTTGCATTATGCAACGAGGTTTTCTTTTTTGCATAGCGACATTAATCATACGGAGTTAGATTCAGATACTAACAAACAGAAATGTCCAAAAAATGTTTTGAATTTTTCTTTCCTCAACGCCTTGCACATTGGATCACCATTGGTTTTAAGGCCCCCTTTTAGGAAAGGGGGCATATATGCATCATGCCTTATTTAAACAATGCGCATTTGCATCTTGGAATAAGCTTTTGTTTGCAATGTGTGGAGACTCTGATCCACATTGAAGGAATGGAGGCGGCGGAATTCAGCACTGCACCCATTCCATTCGATGCACAACAAATATAGGAAATTTCCAAACGCATAAAGTTAACTGGATGCATGCTTTTGAGATGAATTTTTGTGAGAGGGAGTTTAAAGTAGTCTGCAGGCCACCGTTTTATTTGTTTGGAGACTGCACCGCACGACCATGGGCTAGAGAATCTGCGATTTTGTCGCAAAATTCCCCAAGAATTTTGAATTTACCATCCAACCTCTTCCAACAGTTACACGCCACCATGAAGATCAGGCGAACATGAAGTCAGATCATCAAATCAGAGCACACCATAAAAAGCAATAGTACACCCAAAAAATCTCCAAATTCATATACCCCGCCAGATGATCAGGTCAATTTGAAGATTCTGGTGTCTGATGATCATGTTGTGGTGCACCTGTTGGACGGGTTGAGAGTGGCACACACACACACACACTCAAAGGGGACCACAATGCTCCTAGTAGGCGTGTACATCGAGTCGAACAGCTTGACTCGGCTTGAACACTGGCTGACCTCAGCTCGAACTCGGCTCGGCTCGTCCTCGAGCCTGACTGGCCAGCTCAGCTCTGTTCGGTCAGCAGCTCAGGCCAGCTCGGGCCGAGTTCGAGCAAAGATTGAGCGAGTTCGCCATTGAGGCATTTCCACAAACACCTGAACTGCAACTTCAGAATCACACTGTTTTACAAACAGAGGCAATGGTTATATAGGTGTTTTATCAAACACCTTCTAAGTAAACATAAAAACCCAAAAAAAAAAGAAGAAAAAAAAAGAAGAAGAGAAACAAGGTATTTGTTTAATGTTTGGCTGGGATCTACCATCTCCGTCTTTGTCGAAGAGACTGAAAGCTTCCTTGAATTCGGAGGTCTGCTCTTCTGTCAGCTGTTCTGCCATTCTGTCTCTCTGCTTCTCTTTTCTTTTGGTCGGAGGTGTTGAAATGGGATCGGATCTTGTTCGAGAAGACTTGTTGAAAACGCAGCGAATGCTATTTATAGGGATCTTTGAATTGCCTGCTGTGGACAGATGTCAAGATTGTAAAGGTAGAAGGTGAGGACGGACGGTGGATATGTGCTGAGGTGGTTATAGGTCTACTTTATTAATCAAGTGGCGGGTCAACTCGTGACGCCAGATCATATTCGGATGTCATCCTCTAAAAGAGATGGGACGAGGATTGGATGTGAACCCAGGTGCATACCTTGCTTGCTACCGGCCAAACCTCTCTTGCCACCGGTCACATTTCGTTGAGTCATTTTATCAAACAGTTGGTGAGCAACATCAATGGCAAAGTAACCAAGTCACCAAACTGGTTTGTTCCGAGTCGAGTCGAGCTGGGGCCTGCTCGAACTTGGTTTGAACTCATTTTTGAGCTCAAAAAATCAGCTTGACTTGGCTTGAACTCAGCTTCAAACTGAGTCGAACCGAGCTTTTTCGAGTTGAGTCGAGCAAGCTAACAGAGCTAGCTCAGTTCGTGTACACTCCTAGCTCCTAGTCAACCTTTTGGAATAAAAAGAGCAGGTTGTATCCGGCATTTTGCACCCCAAGCGTTGTTTGTTAAGTTCAGGATTCTAAAGCAACATTCCAGTAAAAATCTCCATCCTTTAAAAAAAATAAAAAAAGGCCGTGCATGAAGCTAGCATGCATGGATCTGGACCTTTCATCAACAATTCATTCTAATGGATTGTAGATGTTTTGCCCCCCGAAATCATCGTTGAATACTGAGGATTTCAACGATAGGTTTACTGTCGGCATTTCTGATGTATCTGCATATCAGCATATCCACTGTAGAGTACAATGGATGAACATCCTGCATCTCATACGTGTGCAGACATTTAGTTCTTCATAGCTGCTAGGATACTCTGTCATGCTTATGAGGGCCCCCTTTTACATGCCAGTGGCCCAAAATGAGGCAGTAAATTCATGTGGCAAGCCACATGTACCTTGAATAGAGGCTGCTGTTCCTTTGTCTATGTCACGGCTAACTGTCTATTTTTCTCGTTCACATATGGTCCATCTGGTCAGCGGCATGGATCTCCGAACTCCCTGTGGTATATATTTTTGTTGGGGTGTATCTGATGAATGGCGTGGATCTTGCATACCTTTGCTGCGATTTCTTTCTATTCTTCCAATCCATTATAATCGCCTCGGCAGTCCTCGTGAAAGCCTCCAGTGCTGCAGCAGTTCCAGCGTATTGTATTGGTTAAGTGGCACACGTGTTAGCTTAGTAAGTGTCCTGGCTTGTGGTAGATTCGTTTCAACACTTAGGTCTTGGTATGGATTCTGAAGTGGGGGTGGCTAACAGTCAAGTGTGAACTGACAATGAGTGTACTAACAAAAAAAAAAGAAAAAAAGAAAAAAAAGAAAAGAAAAGAAGTGTCCTGGCCTGTAGATGAGGCCGATTCAGTTATCAAGTTGTTGTACAAAGTGGATAATCACGGTAACGGCATATATTCAATGTAAATGTGTGGTCCACCTGGTTTTAGGGACGCTGCATGTTAACATTGAGCCACACGTGGTGAAATGCCCGGATATTGCAGGTGTGACTTCTATCTCGGCATGAATTCCTTAAGTATTGATATCCTTACCCAGCGGAGCTTTACCATGGGCTTCGCCGTAAGTGGGTTACAGTTAAAGTTTGTGAGTCCTTTCCTTTATGACGAGTAGTATACGTCTGATTTTTGCCCCTTCACATTTTCACGGTGCACCGCACTTGATGGACGGCTGGGATCTTGCAAATGTGCAAATTTGGTAAGTATGCCTCCGAATAAAGACATCCGAGCTTACCAAAGCTAGTACTCTTCCGGCACGTATCATTCAACATCCAGATCGGTCATTTGATGGCCCCAATGTCAGTCAAATTTGCCAATCCTAACCGTTCAACTGAAGAGGCATGCACTTTTCTTTTTCGAGAAATAGCATTTTTGTGGCCGCCCTGTTACCTTTGTACAAGAAGCGTACATGGATGAGATCGTGACCATCAATTTTGCAATTTAAACTAGCAATTTGCCATAGTTGAAAAAATACCAATCCTTTGAAGATCCTATCCTTGGTGTCATGTAAATGATACACTAGAAGAATTTATTGCAATGTTAGAGCATTTGTTGTAATGAGATTGTTTATATAGCTTTTAAGGTGTCATTTGGCAGTCCTGAAAATCGAAAAATTTCCAACTGTACAACCACTATATAGCCCATTCCCGAGACGAAGCCCACCCCATTTTACTTTCCAATAATACTCCCCGGGTGTACGGACAGCTTGCAAAAGGTCAAAAATGCCCCCTGCTTTTCCCTTCAAGCGTTGACGCTCCTCGAACTCCCAGTTGTACGAACAGTTCAAAGGAGATCAACGTTACATGGGCCCATCATTTATGTATTTATTATATCCACAACTTTCATCCATATTTTGAGATCATTTCGGAGCATTATCCAAATTTTTTTTTTTTTTTTTTCCAAAGATCAACTGGACCACACCACAAAGAGCAGCAGAAAATTGATTTTCACTGTTGAAACTTTTGTAGGGCCCACCATAACATTTATTTTCCATCCAATCTATTCATAAGGTCACAAAGACCTGGATGAATAGAAAAAACGAATTTCGTAATGATCCAAAACTTTGGTGACCCTTGAAAGGGTTTCAAGGGTAGACTTTCAAAGTAGAATGACAATGTCATTTGTCACGGTTAGACTTATGGCTACCGATTGTAACCGTAGCCATAGATAGCATAATTTGTAGCAATAGGGTCCATCCGGGGTAAGCGGGCCGAACTAGCGGCCTCCCACGCCACATGTTGGCCTGTCCGGCGCAGCCACGCCAATCTGGCACGGGGATGCCCATAAAGTGGTCCCTATGGCTACGGATAATATTCATAGCTAAAATCCATAGCAATAGGTTCTTTTTTTGTGTTTTTTGTGATTTTTTTTGTGATTTTTTTTTCTTTTTTTAATAATGAGGAGAAATGTTTCGCCCTTACATTTTTCTCAAATACATAATTATGTAAATATGTATATATAAGTATACAAAAATATTTTTCTATCTCTTAATTCATTTCTTTATCTATTTATTTAACAAGCATATCACCTAAACTAGAATGAGTTACATAACATACCATATATGATTTTGGGGTTGGAGAAGCTAATTTAGCCAACTAATATAGTAATTGTCTGAGATTCCATCGGGTCGATGGTTAAAAATACACTTCACAGTCAATTCACTTCACTTCACGACCATTTTCACACACTTTGCGGTCAATTCACTTCACTTCACCATCATTTCCATGCATTTCACGGTCATTCCCAGCAATTTCGTGTTGATTCATGGTCAATTCGACGCACTTTACGGTCAATTCACTTCACTTCACGGCCATTTCCATGCACTTCGCGGTCATTTCACTTCACTTCACTGTCATTTTCATGCATTTCATGGTCATTCCTAGCGATTCCGTGTTCATTCACGGTCAATTCGACGCACTTCACGGTCAATTCACTTCACTTCACGGCCATTTTCACGCACTTCGTGGTCAATTCACTTCACTTCACCGTCATTTTCATGCATTTCATGGTCATTCCTAGCGATTCCGTGTTCATTCACGATCAATTCGACGCACTTCACGGTCAATTCACTTCACTTCACGACCATTTCCACGCACTTTGTGGTCATTTCACTTCACTTCATCGTCATTTCCATGCATTTCACGGTCATTCCTAGCGATTCCGTGTTCATTCACGGTCAATTCGATGCACTTTACTGTCAATTCACTTCACTTCACGGCCATTTCCATGCACTTCGCGGTCATTTCACTTCACCGTCATTTCCATGCATTTCACAGTCATTCCCAGCGATTCCGTGTTCATTCACGGCAATTTGACGCACTTCACGGTCAATTCACTTCACTTCACGACCATTTCCATGCACTTCACGGTCAATTCACTTCACTTCACGGCCATTTCCACGCACTTCGTGGTCATTTCACTTCACTTCACCGTCATTTTCATGCATTTCACGGTCATTCCTAGTGATTCCGTGTTCATTCACGGTCAATTCGACGCACTTCACGGTCAATTTACTTCACTTCACGGCCATTTCACTTCACTTCACGACCATTTCTACGCACTTCGCGGTCATTTCACTTCACTTCACTGTCATTTCCATGCATTTCACGGTCATTCCTAGGGATTTCGTGTTCATTCACGGTCAATTCGACGCACTTCACGGTCAATTCACTTCACTTCACAGCCATTTTCACTAACTTCATGGTCATTTCACTTCACTTCACTGTCATTTTCATACATTTCACGGTCATTCCTAGTGATTCCGTGTTCATTAACAGTCAATTCGACGCACTTCACGGTCAATTCACTTCACTTCACGGCCATTTCCACGCACTTCGCGGTCATTTCATTTCACTTCACCGTCATTTCCATGCATTTCACGGTCATTCCTAGGGATTCCGTGTTCATTCACGGTCAATTCGACACACTTCATTGTAAGACCCATATCCTAATTCGCACTGTTCCGTTGATTCCCGCGACCCTTCTCGTCAAATTCCGGCAATCCGCGATTTATGGTTGACGTTGCGCACGACCGTAAGTCGTATCCTATTCATTTGAGCCGGCTTAATCCGAGACTTGTATCATTGCGACCGCACCGTCGCCGCGGTTCCAACGCCGCAACTCACGCACCGATCCGATACCCAGGCGATGAGATACGGACCCACGTTCAGTTTGAGTAAAAACACCGCGCGTTGCAAATCCCAAGGAATCTCTACAAAGTGTCCCATCAATCACATCAATCAATCCCATCAATCACCTCTCATGTCAAGTACAAGCACCCATACTTCCTTTCTCCACAAGTCAAGTCACTCCATACCCAAGTACAACTAACCCATGTCATGCCCATACCTTTCTCTTACACAAGCAACCCAAAGTCCACTCTCACATCACTTCATCCATCACCAAACCCATCACACATCACTCCATCACCCTTTTTCACCCATCACTCCCCTCTCTCTCTCATTCATTCTCAAAAAAATCTCTCCAAGCAAAAATTTCACACGTCCAAGCATTCCCAAGCATTTCCAAAAGCCAAGTGTGGCCCACCCTCTCATCTCTCATCCACACCATCAAAGGTCCATCATCCACCGTCCAAGGCGAAGGCAAGGAGCATTGGAGGCCAAGGGAGCAAGGAGGAGGCTTAGAGGTGGGTGATCCATCGTTAAATTTCTTTTTAGGGACCACTTGTTTGTGGGACCCATTTTTTTTTGTGTGTAATTTGTATCATGTGGGGCCCATAGTAGCGAGGCCCCACCATCACCGTCTCTTATTCTCTCTCTCTCTCCTTATCCTTCTCCTAAAATGAAGTGGGCCCCACCGATTCATGATAAATCTACTCCATCCATCAAATGGTGTGGCCCACTACATATTAGATAAATGATATTATATATATATATATATATATATATATATATATATATATATATGTGCATGCAAGGTGGGCCACGATCATGTGGGACCCACCTTGGTGAACGTGGACCATGTCCCTGTGGGACCCACCGTGTTGTATCTGTTTAAAGCACATTGCACTTAAAAAAAAAGAGAAAGGAAAAAAGTATACTTTTATAGTGGGCCACTGATGCAGGCCCCACCTTGAGGTATTTGCTTGATCCAAGCCGTCCACCACCTTTCTCAGACTATTTTAGGCGTTGAGCCAAAGTTTGGGACCAATCTGATTCTCAGGTGGGCCATACCATCTAAAATCATGTGGAGACATGCCTGAAACATACAAAATCATTTGGTGGGGCCTATCTAAAATTTGGACGTGCTTGAAACTTGGTTTGGACCCTTAATTTTGTGAGACACATGCAATGGACGGGGTAGATCTGTTTAATGTGGGTCCCACCTAGGATAAAAAAAAATATATATTTTTTTTTGATATGACTTTGTGCCATGACGTCCAGAGACGTCCACGTTAAAAAGCGTGGCCGCATTGGCCCACTTGTAGACTCCACCATGATGTATGTTTTACATCTATACCGTTCATTTAATAGGTCCCCTTGAATGTTGCGTTGGCTCCAAAAATCATCCACGAACTGAACTCAGGTGGGCCATACCATCCAAATCATGTGAAGACATGCCTAAATCATATAAAACACTTGGTGGGGCCTACCTGAATTTTTAATGTGGCTGAAACTTGGTGTGAACCCTCAAACAGGTGGGACATACGTAATGGACGGGTTGGATTGCAAATAAACACTTTGGTGGGCCCTACATGGGATCCACTGTGGTATGTGTGGCTTACCACACCGTCAAAACAGTGGGTGGTGACACCCACTGTGATGCAAGTGTTTCACTCACGCCGTCCGTCCACGGCAGTGGACGGTGGCCCCCACTCAGATGTATGTGTTATGTCTACGCCGTCCATCACGTGGGCCCCTGGCCACGTGACGTTATGAACGGGTTTGGATGGCAATAAACATTACAGTGGGCCCTAGGCCATGTGATTCAATGAGCAGTTTGGATGCAAATAAATAGTACAGTGGGCCCAGGTTGGGTAAAAACAATATATATATATATATATATACATTACGGTGGGCCCTGGGTCTATATGACCTCATCAGAAGGTTTGAATGGAAAATAAACATTTTGGTGGGCCCCTTGCTACATGGCCTTATCAACAGGTGGGATGTAAAATAAACATTTTTGGTGGGCCCCTTGCCACACGGCCCTAACAACAGGTTGGGTGGCAAATAAACATTTCAGTGGGCCCAGGATTGGATGGAAAATAAATGTTATAGTGGGCCCACATGGGAGTCTACCATGATGCATGAGTTTCATCCAAACCGCCCATTTATTTGTTGTTGTAAAATTATTTCATGGCTTGTGCTAAAATGAACCAGATCTATGGTTCAAATGGGCCACCATGATATGTGTATAGGGCCATGTTGACCCATTTATGGCCATTCATTTAGGCCCACCTTGGTGCACATCTAAGACCATGAGATTAATCCCATTTGGCATGTGTAATGTCCATGGAATTAAGCCCATTTGGCATATCTAAAGCCCATGGGTTTCGGCCCATTTGATATATACAATGCCCATGAGATCCGGCCCACTTATTCTATATAAGGCCCACGGGATCTAAGCCCATTTGGTACATATAAAGCCCATGGGATCAGGCCCATTTGATGTGCAAGAGGCGCAAATGGAATGGCCCATTTGACATATTTAAAACTCATGTGTGTAGTCCCACTTTGATGTATTTCATGGCCCATGAGTCATGGACCATTGCAATGTGCATAAGGCTCCTTGGCGAGGCCCATTAACACAGCCCATTTGATGAATGCAAGGCCCATGTGATTCGGCCCATTTGATGTATCTAAGGCCCATGGATCGAGGCCCAACGGATGTCCTTAGGGTCTATTGCAATGTGTGATTTTTCATGGTTCATGTAATGATATTTATAGCGGGTCGTGCCTAAGGAACAATGTTGGTTTGACGTCCACATTGTAAGTACAATGTTGGTTAAATGTCTGCATTGTAACTCTCCTTAGGGCCCATTGATAGACCCATACTCGTTACCATTCATCGCTTTATAACATGCTTAGTATAATCCCATGACTCATGCTCATACGCATCATATGTATGCTTGATTTGAGTAGTGATTGATCATAGCATATGCCATTGAGCAGACTACTTACGGGACTCCTTATGAGACGGAGTGCCCCACATGATCGCGCAGTACGCGCTAGATTGCTGCATGATTTGACGGTGTGATTCATGCATCTCACATACGTGTGACTTGATCACTGCATGCCCTAGCGACATCAGGGTCGTGGCTCCACAGGTACATCGTGGATGACCGTATTGGATACCGAAAATACTTATTCTAGCACTGTGGGCACTTAGCATGTCCTTGGGTGAAAGTCCCAGAACCTTTTTGGTACCAGGAGATGCTCCAGCGTCTAGACCGAGTGGATACATGAGCGCCCGAGTGCCGAATACCAGTAGGCCGCGTCTCCCACTGTGTCGTGATCGGTTGGAAGGGGGTGTGGCCTTATCCGCCTGAGTGAGGGGGCTATAAGCTAGGCTGAGTTTGACTAGCTCGCAAATGATTCCGCTATCGACGAGCCGGGTAGGTATTGGCATACTACTGGTCAGGCGGATAGTGAGGTCTTATCCGCTTGCTTGACTGTGCAGCTAGGGAGGTGGCAGTCTTTGCATGTGTATTGGACCCCGGTGATATCCAGAGAGGAACTGTACTGATATACGTATTTGAAGAGTACTGACTTGCTTGGATTGCATTTCGCATATGACATTTGGCTATGTAGGCCTTGCATTGCATCGGTGTGGCCGATGACATCCATATCTCGCATCATGCCTTGCATTACATAGCCTTGGTATTTTCATGGACTTTCCACATACTTCCGCATTGTCCTGATACTGTACACTTGGCGTTTGACTTATGCACACACTTACACCACCCTCTAAGCTTTCTATAAGCTTATGCACGATAGATGCGTGCAGGTGATGTTAAGTTGCAGCAGTGTTGAGCTTGGAGCGTGCAGTGGTCTTCTGGAGCTCGATTTTTCTTTATTTATGTATTCCCTTTCAGCATTGTACTCAAATGATTATATTAGTGTATATGTGATGATGATGTTTCCTTTATAATTTGGGTAAACTTGTGGTTATGCTTATTACAAGACAAGTGTACGTTCAAAAAAAAAATCCTCCTTGTAGGATCCCAGGATCGGAATCTGGCGTATGTTGCGCTGGGAGCCGAGAATGGGGTACTACGGAGGCTGTCGGCACCGAATTCAGCGATCGAGATTCTTGTGAATCTGATTTCTGGGTTTGGGGTGTGACATTCATGGTCAATTCACTTCACTTCATGGCCATTTCCACGCACTTCGCGTTCAATTCACTTCACTTCACCGTCATTTCCATGCATTTTACGGTCATTCCTAGCGATTCCGTGTTCATTCACGGTCAATTCGACGCACTTCATGATCAATTCACTTCACTTCACGGCCATTTCCATGCACTTCGTGGTCATTTCACTTCACTTCACCATCATTTCCATGCATTTCACGGTCATTCCCGGTGATTCCGTGTTCATTCACGTTCAATTTGACGCACTTCACGGTCAATTCGCTTCACTTCACGGCCATTTCCAAGCACTTCGCGGTCAATTCACTTAACTTCACCATCATTTCTATGCATTTCACGGTCATTCCCTGCGATTCCATGTTCATTCACGGTCAATTTGACGCACTTCACGGTCAATTCACTTCACTTCACGGCCATTTCCATGTACTTCGTGGTCATTTCACTTCACTTCACCGTCATTTTCATGCATTTCATGGTCATTCCTATTGATTCCGTGTTCATTTCACAGTTTAGGTTTTGGGATTTAAGAATGGGTTCAGGTTTAGGTTATAGGTTTTGGTTTCGGTTTCGGTTTAGGTTATAGGTTAGCGGTTTAGGTTTAAGTTATAGGTTTTTGGATTTGAGAATGGGTTCAGGTTTAGGCTATAGGTTTTGGTTTTGGTTTTGGTTTAGGTTATAGGTTTTGGGATTTGAGAATGGATTCGGGTTTAGGTTATAGGTTTAGGTTAAGGTCTTAGGATTTGAGAATGGGTTCGGGTTTATGTTATAAGTTTTGGTTTCAGTTTAGGTTATAGGTTAACGGTTTAGGTTAAGGTTTAGGTTTAAGTTATAGGTTTTTGGATTTGAGAATGGGTTCGGGTTTAGGCTATAGGTTTTGGTTTTAGTTTAGGTTATAGGTTTTGGTTTAGGTTATAGGTTTTGGAATTTGAGAATGGGTTCGAGTTTAGGTTATAGGTTTTGGTTTTGAAATGGGTTCGGATTTAGGCTATAGGTTTTGGTTTTAGTTTAGGTTATAGGTTTCGGTTTAGGTTATAGGTTATAGGTTTAGGTTAGAGTTTAAGTTTAGGTTTTGGTATTTGAGAATGGGTTCGGGTTTAGGTTATAAGTTTTGGTTTCGGTTTATGTTATAGGTTAACGGTTTAGGTTAAGGTTATAGGTTTTTTGATTTGAGAATGAGTTTGAGTTTAGGCTATAGGTTATGGTTTTAGTTTAGGTTATAGGTTTTGGTTTAGGTTATAGGTTTTGGTATTTGAGAATGGGTTTGGGTTTAAGTTATAGGTTTTGGTTTTGGTTTAGGTTATAGGTTAACGGTTTAGGTTTAGGTTATAGGTTTTTGGATTTGAGAATGGGTTTGGGTTTAGGCTATAGGTTTTGGTTTTAGTTTAGGTTATAGGTTTTGGTTTAGGTTATAGGTTTTGGGATTTGCGAATGGATTTGGGTTTAGGTTATAGGTTTTGGTTTTGGTTTAGGTTATAGGTTAATGGTTTAGGTTAAGGTTTAGGTTTAGGTTATAGGTTTTTGGATTTGAGAATGGGTTCGGGTTTAGGCGATAGGTTTTGGTTTTGATTTTGGTTATAGGTTTTGGGATTTGAGAATGGGTTCGGGTTTAGGTTATAGGTTTTGGTTTTGGTTTAGGTTATAGGTTATAGGTTTAGGTTAGAGAGTTGAGATTATGATTAGGTTTAGGTTTAGCTTTAGGGAATTGAGTTTAGGTTATAAGTTTAGGGAAAGGTTAGGTTTAGGTTATAGGTTTTGGGATTTTGGAATAGTTTTAGGTTATAAGTGTAGGTTAAGGTTAGGTTATAGGTTAAGATTTAGGGATTTGAGTTTAGGTTTAGGTTTAGGGAATTGAGTTTAGGTTATAGGTTTAGGAAAATGTTAGGTTTAAGTTATAGGTTTTGAGATTTGAGAATAGCCTTAGGTTATAATTATAAGTTTAGGTTAGGTTATATATTAAGGTTTAGGAATTTGAGTTTAGGTTATAGGATTAAGTATAGGTTTAGGTTTAGGGATTTGAGTTTAGGTTATAGGTTTAGGTTTAACTTTTAGGTTTTACGTTTAGGTTTAGGTTTAGGTTTGTGTTTTGGGATTTGAGAATGAGTTCGGGTTTATGTAATAGGTTTTGGTTTTGGTTTAGGTTATAGGTTTTGGGATTTGAGAATGGGTTCGGGTTTAGGTTATAGGTTTTGGTTTGGGTTTAGGTTATAGGTTATAGGTTTAGGTTAAGGTTTTGGTTTAGGTTTAGGTTATAGGTTTTGGTTTTCGTTTAGGTTATAGGTTGTGGAAATGGCCGTGAAGTGAAGGGAATTGACCGTGAAGTATGTCGAATTGACCGTGAATGAACACGGAATCGCTAGGAATGACCATGAAATGCATAGAAATGACGATGAAGTGAAGTAAAATAACCGCGAAGTGCGTGGAAATGGCCGTGAAGTGAAGTGAATTGACTGCAAAGTGCGTCGAATTGACTGTGAATGAACACAGAATCGCCGGGAATGACTATTAAATGCATGGAAATGACGGTGAAGTGAAGTGAATTGACCGTGAAGTGCGTCAAATTGACCGTGAATGAACACTGAATCATCGGGAATGACCGTGAAATGCATGGAAATGACGATGAAGTTAAGTGAATTGACCGCGAAGTCCGTGGAAATGGCCGTGAAGTGCGTCGAATTGACCATGAATGAACACGGAATCACTAAGAATGATCGTGCATGGAAATGACGGTGAAGTGAAGTGAAATGACCGCGAAGTGCGTAGAAATGGCCGTAAAGTGAAGTGAATTGACTGTGAATGAACACGGAATTGCTAGAAATGACCGTGAAATGCATGAAAATGATGGTGAAGTGAAGTGAAATGACCACGAAGTGCGTGGAAATGGCCGTGAAGTAAAATGCATTGACCGTGAAGTGCGTCGAATTAACCGTGAATGAACACGGAATCGCTAGGAATGACCGTGAAATGCATGGAAATGATGGTGAAGTGAAATGAAATGACCGCGAAGTGCATGGAAATGGCCGTGAAGTGAAGTGAATTGACCGTGAAGTGAAGTCAAATGACTGTGAAGTGAAGGAGTTTGACGGTGAAATGCCTCGAAATGACCGTGTATCAACACGGAATTGTTTCGGACGACCGTGAAATGCATGAAAGTGATCATGAATTGAAGTGAAATGACCGTGAAATGCAAGCAAATGACTGTGAAGTGAAGGAGTTTGACTGTGAAATGCCTCGAAATGACCGTGAATCAACACAGAATTGTTTCGAATGACCGTGAAATGCATGGAAGTGTTGATGAATTGAATCGAAATGACCGTGAAATGCATGCAAATGACCATGAAGTGAAGGAGTTTGACCATGAAATGCCTCGAAATGACCGTGAATCAACACGGAATTGTTTCGGATGACTGTGAAATGCATGGAAGTGATGATGAATTAAAGCAAAATGACCGTGAAATGCATGAAAATGATCGTGAAATGCCTTGAAATGAACGTGAATCAACACGAAATTGTTTCGGACGACCGTGAAATGCATGGAAGTGATGATGAATTGAAGCAAAATGACCATGAAATGCATGCAAATGACGGTGAAGTGAAGGAGTTTGACCGTGAAATGTCTCGAAATGACCGTGAATCAACACGAAATTGTTTTGGACGACCATAAAATGCATGGAAGTGATCATGAATTGAAGCGAAATGACCGTGAAATGCATGCAAATGTCGGTGAAGTGAAGGAGTTTGACCGTGAAATGCCTCAAAATGACTGTGAATCAACACAGAATTGTTTCGGACGACCGTAAAATGCATGGAAGTGATCATGAATTGAAGCGAAATGACTGTGAAATGCATGCAAATGACCGTGAAGTGAAGGAGTTTAACTGTGAAATGTCTCGAAATGACCGTGAATCAACACGGAATTGTTTCGGACGACCGTGAAATGCATGGAAGTGATAATGAAATGAAGTGAAATGACCATGAAATGCATGTAAATGACCGTGAAGTGATGAAGTTTGACCGTGAAATGCCTCAAAATGATCGTGAATCAACACAGAATTGTTTCGGATGACCGTGAAATGCTTGGAAGTGATCATGAATTGAAGCAAAATGACCGTGAAATGCGTGCAAATGACCGTGAAGTGAAGGAGTTTGACCGTGAAATGCCTTGAAATGACCGTGAATCAACACGAAATTGTTTCGGACGACCGTGAAATGCATGGAGTGATCATGAATTGAAGCGAAATGACCGTGAAATTCATGCAAATGACTGTGAAGTGAAGGAGTTTGATCGTGAAATGCCTCGAAATGACCGTGAATCAACATGAAATTGTTTCGGACAACCGTGAAATGCATGGAAGTGATCATGATTTGAAGTGAAATGACCATGAAATGCATGCAAATGACCGTGAAGTGATGGAGTTTGACCGTGAAATGCCTCAAAAAGACCGTGAATCAACACGAAATTATTTCGAATGACCGTGAAATGCATGGAAGTGATCATGAATTGAAGCGAAATGACCGTGAAATGCATGCAAATGACCGTGAAGTGAAGGAGTTTGACCGTGAAATGCCTCGAAATGACCGTGAATCAACACGAAATTGTTTCGGACGACCGTGAAATGCATGAAAATGATCATGAATTGAAGCGAAATGACCGTGAAATGCATGAAAATGACCGTGAAGTGAAGGAGTTTGACCGTGAAATGCCTTGAAATGACCGTGAGTCAACACGAAATTATTTCGGATGACCGTGAAATGCATGGAAGTGATCATGAATTGAAGCGAATTAACTGTGAAATGCATGCAAATGACCTTGAAGTGAAGGAGTTTGATCGTGAAATGCCTCAAAATGATCGTTAATCAACACGAAATTGTTTCGGATGACCGTGAAATGCATGGAAGTGATCATGAATTGAAGCGAAATGACCGTAAAATGCATGCAAATGACTGTGAAGTGAAGGAATTTGACCGTGAAATGCCTCAAAATGACCGTGAATCAACACAAAAATGTTTCAGATGACCATGAAATGCATGAAAGTGATCATGAATTGAAGCGAAATGATCATGAAATGCATGCGAATGAATGTGAAGTGAAGGAGTTTGACCGTGAAATGCCTCGAAATGACTGTGAATCAACATGGAATTGTTTCGGACGACCGTGAAATGCATGGAAGTGATCATGAATTGAAGCGAAATGACCGTGAAATGCATGCAAATGACCGTGAAGTGAAGGAGTTTGACCGTGAAATGCCTCAAAATGACCGTGAATCTACATGGAATTATTTCGGATGACTGTGAAATGCATGGAAGTGATCATGAATTGAAGCGAATTGACTGTGAAATGCATGCAAATGACCTTGAAGTGAAGGAGTTTGACCATAAAATGCCTCAAAATGATCGTGAATCAACACGGAATTGTTTCGGATGACCGTGAAATGCATGGAAGTGATCATGAATTGAAGCGAAATGACCGTGAAATGCATGTAAATGACCGTGAAGTGAAGGAGTTTGACCATGAAATGCCTCAAAATGACCGTGAATCAACACAAAAATGTTTCGGATGACCATGAAATGCATGAAAGTGATCATGAATTGAAGCAAAATGACCATGAAATGCATGCAAATGAATGTGAAGTGAAGAAGTTTGACCGTGAAATGCCTCGAAATGACTGTGAATCAACACGAAAATGTTTCGGATGACCGTGAAATGCATGGAAGTGATCATGAATTGAAGCGAAATGACCGTGAAATGCATGCAAATGAAATGAACGAAATTGATCGCTAAGTGAATGAAATGGATTTTCGATCATCGAGCTGATGAAATCTTGGAAAATAACCAGGTTGGTTGGTTAAAGTAGCTTCTCCTACCCCAAAATCATATACGGTACATCAAGTAACTAAGTTTAGTTTAGAAGATATTCTTGTTAAATGAATAAAGAAAGCAATGGAAAAAAGAGAAAATTTTTTTATATGCTTATATATACGTATTTATGTAAATATGTGTTAGAGAAAATTATAGGTAGAATAAAGTTCTCCATGTACAAAAAAAAAAACCCACAAAAATAATACAAAAATAAAAATAAAAAATCTATTGCTACGGATTTTAGCTACGGTTATTATCCGTAGCTACAGAGACCACCCTATGGGCGTGGCCTCGCCAGATCGGCGTGGTTGCACCGGACAGGCCAACAAGTGGGGCGGGGGGCGCTAGTTCGGCGCGCCCACCCCGGATGGAATCTATTGCTACGGATTATCGTATCTAGGGCTACGGTTATAATCCGTAGCAATAGGTCTGACCGTAGCAAATGTCTTTCACATTCTACTTTGAACGCCTACTATTGAAACCCTTTCAGGGGTCACGGAAGTTTTGGATCATTATGAAATTTATTTTTCCTATTCATCCAGGTCTTTGTGACCTCATGAATAGATTGGATGGAAAATAAATATTATGGTGGGCCCTACAAATGTTTCATCGGTGAAAATCAATTTTCTACTGCTCTTTGTGGTGTGGTCCAGTTGATCTTTGGATATGATTTTTTTTTTTTTTTGGGATAATGCTCCGAAATGATCTCAAAATATGGACGAATGTTGTGGATATAATAAATACATAACTGTGGGGCCCATGTAACGTTGATCTCTTTTGAACCCTTTGTATAACTCATAGTTCGAGGAGCGTCAGCGCTCGTCTTCGAGCAGCGGCCGATCCGCTTGAAGGAAAAAGTAGGGGCATTTTCGACCTTTGGGAAGGCGTCCATACACCTGGGGAGTACTCTTGGAAAGTAAAATGGGGTGGGCTTCATCTCGGGAATGGGCCATATACTGGTCGTACAGTTGAAAATTTCTCCTGAAAATCCAGGATTTTTTGTAATTGGGAATTAAAATTCTTGATGTATAAACTGGGTGTTGTTTAGTACTGCTGAGATGTTAGATTATTAATTCCAACTAGATTTCAAATCCAGGGTTTTGGTTCTTTTTTTCAAACCTAGAAAAAAAGTAAGTTGCAAAATTCAGGATTTTCAATCCTCTCCAAGTATAAAAATTACCACATTTTCCTCTCTTTTAGGCATTAGTTAGACATTTTTACTTACCTTTACTTCATGATAATATGATGCTGAGATCATATGAAATTTAAGCCTATGCAGTCACCATGTGGGCTACATTATGGAAAAAATGATAATTATCTAAAAAAAATATAAAATTTTATTTCACTAATGAAATTGGTGGCCCTACTTTTGTTAGCACTTAGATGCTTTTGGACCAATGTTATCTTACAATAGGCTCGGTATAATGATTTTTTTACATGTTGTATGTCTCTCTCTCTCTCTCTCTCTCTCTCTCTCTCTCTCTATATATATATATATATATATATATATATATATATATATATAGTGTTGAAATAATTGAGACAATTTACCTTAGTATTTGTGAATTTAAACAAAATTGTTTTAGGAATCTCCAAAGTCAGTTTGCCAAACTAATTTTTTGAATTTTAGGATTTGGAAATGTAGGATACCAAACACTGTACCAAAGCCTAGGATTTGTGAGGGTGTGGATTTGGTTAATCTAAGGATTTGGCGAATCACCAACGAAAAATAAACGGGAGATGTGAAATCGATGGATTTCACAAATCCTTGTTCCAAATCCCTTACTCTAAACAACTTCTTAGGTTGTTTAAGAGGTATTAGATCATGATTTTTGTTTTTATAATATTTTTAATACCAATTAGATCACGAAGTTTGCTACAATGCATCCCTACAAACTGGAATATTTTTATGTTTGTAGTATGGCTGTTGGGTATGAGGTCATGCGTGTTGCAATTCTAAAATATTTATTCAAGGAAGCTACTCATGGATGGGTCATACTTAAGAACAATTTCAAAATTGAAAGATTCTATCACAAAATAAAGATAGAAAAAAGAAGTATGCATAAAAAACAAAAGGTTTGACATATTCAAATGTAAAAGCTCTTTTGTGAGTACGCTGGGGGTAGTTTGGTAGTGTGGATTCAGTTGTAATCCGTGGCAATGGATGTAAATCATAATTTTTTTTTGCATTTTACAACTTATATAGTGGTGGTAAATGGATCGATTTGCTTGTTTTGAAATTACTAGGAGGCGTAAATCTAATATTGATTACCATATATTTTATGTGATGACATCACTTGGCTTTTGCATAGTAGTTTCACTTCAAAAATTAGTGGACTCTTAAATTGCATGTGATGTAGGATACCACGACTATATGCAGAAGCTTGTCGAAGTTATAGAATGAATGATATATCTTAGAGGGAGTAATTAGGACCAAATAAATTTTTTGTCAATTAAAACACAATTGTCTAACTTAAATTAAATTTTCAAATAAACTAAGTAAAATACTAATGCTTTCAAGCTAATAGTGAGTCTAATTATATAGACTAAAAATTATATCTCAATGAAGCAACCAGTCTATATATATGATGGTGTACACGTGTATGTGGGATGTGTTAACTATCAACTTCTAACATTTATCTAATCATGTATACATATAAATCACTGATCAATTACATAAGCATAATTAAACAAGTACTTAAATGACAATCCTAAATACAAGCATATATAGTGACTCGGTTTCTCTACTCCATTCTCGGTGGATGCACTCAACGCATAGGTTTACTAGATTTCATTATTAGAGGTTTTAAATTAGATTCACCTCTAACTTTTACAAGCGTACACTCCTACTGGATGCGCATATAAAGACTTACCCATGTATTCACCCATGTTGGGGTTCTATGAAAGGACTTATCATGTATACATCCGTGTTGGTGGCCTACTTAAGGACTTACCCCACGTACACACTCATGTCGGTGGCTGACACAAGGACTTATACACGTATTCACCTGTGTTAGTGGTGATACAATCATATGTGAGTTTGGGTTACAAACTCCATACTCAATCCTATACAATGAAGGAGTGTGTGGTCTTAGTATTGATCCTTAGTGGGGGTGGCTAGCACTAAAGTATGAATTGACAACTGGCGTACTAACGAGCTAAAAAATAATAATCTCTTTTTGATTCCTTGATTGTTGATACCGATGCTTTACCAATGCTTCAACTCCAAGATCAAACATCTTGCATGCAATAGTCTTTTGAGATGACTAAGGTGATGAGAGGTTGGGTGAATCTCGTACACTAATGGAAAGTTAAAATTCTAGGGGATTCACCTAGAAGAGTCTTCCAGAGAGTTTAGATAGTGATTTGATTATAGGCATAATGTTTAATATTTAGAAAGGTGAGAGTTCATCCACATATTTAAATAGGAGCATGGAATGCTCATTAGAGTGAAGGATCACAAGAATATTGGCATAAAACTTTTTGGATGGAGGTCTATGATATGTTATATGACTGGAAAACACCTAGCCTCTATTTGAACTAAAAAATTTATCTAAATGCCCAGGGTCTGAATGTCCTATATAAAGGAATCGAGTTCTAATGGTAAAAAAATTAGCAGAAAACGGCTAGTTCGATCAATCGAGTGATGCCTTCGATCGATTAATCAAACTCTCCTTTGATGGGATTGAAGGCTGATTTAAGGACATTGATAAATTTCAAAAAATATGTATTTTATTGCTGGGTATTTTTTGGTAACTTCGATTAATCAAGCCCGATTGAGGATCGCTTGATGGGATAGAGAACCACACAGAAACTTCTAATTTTGGCATACAATTTTATAATAGCTTAACACATTTTCTTACCTTACTTATCATATTCCAGTTAAGCTTCCACGGCTAAAGGATGGTTAACAAGGTATACCTATTAAGGTTAGGATCATCTATAGAGGTTATGGGGTTGTCTTGAGTTAATGTTAGGGTCAGACACCTCATTTATCTGTTCTTTTCTCATTGATGTCCATGTCCTCCTGTGTCTTCGATCTTTAGTTTCTAATAGTTCAATTGACTCCCTGACATAATGACTCACGTGATTGACAAATAAGGTATACAATTCAGTGAACCAACAATCTCTCCCTTTGTCATTTACATGACAAAAACCTAACCTAGACAATGTCATGGTCCATACCAATGACATATCAAAACAACTTAAAATATTACATGTTAAATATAAATGATTTATAACTCAAAACAACAAGACATGTAATACTAGCATTGCTCCCTCATAATTGCTCCCCATATCTCATCAATTCTTGCAACAAAAAACCAATTCTGCAAAACATAATTAAACTTGTTTTGGTGGGAATTAATCTTTCTCCTTTTTTTGTTAGTATTTGACAAAGAGTTTAATTTCATGAATATACCAATAAAAACATAAAATAGAAATAAACTCTATAAGTAGAGCTGGGCATCGGTCTGGATCGGATCGGATTACGTTAAACCCAATCTGATCCGAAATCCCAAAGGCTGGACCTGAACCCGATCCGATCCGAGACCCAATCCGAGTCACCGGACTCGGACAGATCCGATGCATGGTTGGCCTGACCCAAACCGAGTCCAACTCGGTAAGGGAAACCGAGTCGGATTGGATTGGGTACGATTTAGATCATATGAACTTTAATTCAACTGTTACATGTGGTGTGGTCTACTTCAATCTTTAATATATCAACTTTTTGTGCCCATGGTCTAAAATAATATTTCAAAATGGATAAACGACTTAGATAAAATACATAAATCAATGTGGGCCCCACATGGCTCCGGAAGACTTTCAATCTAACGTATATATGTTTTTACTGGACTTTGACTTTTGACGTGCACGGTGCACTGCACGAAATGGCAGTAGCTTGCTTTTCACGTAAGCACAACCACATAATGAATTTTTTATCGACGTTTGCGAGTTTTGTGGGTTTGATCATGGGGTTTGTGTTATATCTAAACCGTCTATCCATTTGGCGAGCTCTTCTTAAGGCTAGAGATGAAAAATAAGACAGATCTAACTATCAAGTGGACCACACGAATTGTTTAACAGTGAAAATCATTCTTTGCTGTTATTTGTGGTGTGGTCTAGATGATCTTTGGATATTGTTTATTTTTTGGATGATTCTCTATAATTTTCTCTAAAAACATATGAACGGTGTAGATATAATAAATACATCACTGTAGGGCCCAAACCACTTGATCTCCTTTAAACCGTTCGTACAACTCGGAGCTCGAGGAGTGCCATACGACGATACCTATACCAAAAATGGATTGGCTACTCCCCTTGCCACTGACCACTGGCTGGTGGTCGGTTCTCTGTGGGCCCCACTATGATGTATGTGTTTCATCCATGCCCTCTATCTATTTTTATAGATCATTTTATTTATGAGAAAAAAAATGAGGTATATCGAAATCTCAAGTGGACCACATTATAGGAAACAATGTTGAATGAACGTTGACCATTAAAAACGTTTTGGAGGCCATAAAAGTTTTTGATCAAGCTGATATTTATTGTTTCCCTTCATCAGGGTCCTTATGACCTAATCAACAGATTAGATGTCAAATAAACAGTACAGTGGGCCTTAGGAGGATTATAATGGTGGATATCCAATCATTATTGTTTTCCTGTGGTGTGGTCCACTTGATATTTATATCCCTATCATTTTCTGTATAAAGCCCTGAAATGATCAGTAAGATGGATGAACGGAATGGATGAAACACATACATCTCCGGATCGGGTCAGATCGGATCGGATTACGGATCGGGTCGGTTCAGAACAAGGCCTATCCGGATCGAACCTAAAAATATTTCGAATCTGGCTTATGCTACCTGATCCTGACTATCGGTTTTGTTCGAATTAGGTCGGATCAGGTCTGATCAGGTTGGATCCACCAGTTCGGGTATGAAATGCCCAGCTTTATTAATAAGTCATGCATGTTACTATAAGCACATACTAATAATGAAAGATAGTATATATAAACCTTAAAACATGAAGCATATTTATTATGGTCATTTAAATGATATATCAATCGAAATAGGAATAACTAATAATAGTCTAAGTTAAAAATATATGATACCAAATTTTAACAATTTTAAAGCTTAAACTATCAAAATAAATGGAGCTATAATCCTTAAATTTAACTATTAAGCACGAGAGGATAGAATCCTCAAATTTTCTTATAGTACTTGCTTAAAGAAGTTGAAATCCTTTAATTTTTCAATAAGCTAACATATGGGACTAAAGTAATTTGATTTAATAGTCAGCTCTCATACACCTTCTAAGGTCACATATCCTTCTTCACAACTCATTTGTGTATGAATTTCCTAGGACTACGAATATGTTCGGGAGGAAAAATAATTTTCTTAGATTTATCTCTTTTAGGTGATTTTCTAGTTAGAGATATATATTCAACATGTGATTTAACTATGTGAGACCTACCTTGATAATCATGCTCTTAATTAGCATTTACTTGACATTTTCATTAAGCCTGACAATTAGAATTAGTAACACCTTCATCTGATCGATCTTTTTAGGAAGGGTTAGAAACTTTCTATTCTTTTCTGATGATTTTTTAGGAATGCTTCTTTATAGGTATGCCATTTTCTTAATCATACATTTTTTTTTAATTAATTTTATTTTTTACTAAGGTGGATTGAGCCCTTTTTAAGTTTGCACATTTAAATTTAAAGTATCCAAATATCTCCACAAGCATGACGCATAGGAGAGGCTCTCGAGCTACTTCCTAAACTAGACGATTCTTTTTGTATTACTGGAGGGGTCGAAGTAAAGATGTAACTATCAAGTTCAAATCCTCTAAAGCCCCTAATAGGATCACATATAGTAGATTTATAAATATGTTCATATTTTTAGGTAACCATAACTTTTCCTTTATAAGTAGACATCATTTTTAAGCCTATTGAATCAACTCAAGATAGTTAAGCCATTCAAGAACTACCTTCTCTGATCTTAATTAAAATTGTATGTAGTGTAGGATGCCACGACTGTGAGCGTAAGGGAAGGGGGGTGATTAGGACCATTTTTTTTTTTTAAATTAAAACACAATTGCTTACACTCAATAAGATAAATTAACACTAAGGCTTTCAAGTTAATAATGAGTCTAATTATATAGACTATAAATCATATTCTAATGAAGCAATTAGTTTATGAACATGACAGTGTACATGTGTATGTGAGATGTGCTAACTATCAACACCTAACATTCATCTAATCATGCATACATAGTGGTTTGGTTTTCCTACTCCACTCCCATCAGACGCACTTAATCCATGAGTGTACCAGATTCACTATCGGAGGCTTTAAATCAGGTTCACCTTTAACCTTTATAAGTGTACACTCCCGTCAGAGGTGTACACAAGTACTTACCCACTTACTCACCCGTGTCGATGGCTTACGTAAGGACTTACCCTGTACACACTCGTGTCGGTGGCTTACTCAATGACTTACCCATGTACACACCTGTGTTGGTGTCCTACACAATAACTTATTCACGTACTCACCCGTGTCGGTGGCGATGCAGTCCTACACAAGAACCTACGTGCGTTTGGATTATAAACCCTACACTTAATCTTACATAAAGAGTGTGTGGACTCTTACAATTTGACAACTCACTTGTCGGATTGAGTCTCTTTTGTAGTGCTTTCTTGAGTTGCTTGATTGATGCTTTCCCATTCTTCAATTAGCTCTCTTTTTGCTCCCCTGATCGTTGATGCCAATGCTTCAACTTTAAAATTAAACACCTTATATATGATGCTCATTTAAGGTGACTAAGGTGATGAGAGGTTGGGTGAATCTCTTACAAGTACTGAAAAGTTAAAATCTTTAAGCGATTCATCTAAAATGGTCTTCTAGATAGTTTAGACAGAGATTTAACTATATGTATAATATCTAATCTATAGAAAGGTGGGAATTCATCCACATCTTCTAATATGAGCATGAAATACCCATTATAGTGAATGATCACAAGAATATTGGCATGAAACTTTTTGAGCGAAGGTTCGAGATGTGTGGTATGCGTAGAAAAACACCTAGCCTCTATTTGAACCAAAAAATTCATATATATTCCTAAGGTTTGAATGTTCCATGTAAATGAATCAAGTTCTAATGGTAAAAAAATGAGTAGAAAACGGCCGGTTAGATTGATCGAGTGATGCCTTTGATTAATTGAACTCGCCTAGCAATAAGGGTGGATTTCACTAGTGGTGGGCCATGTTTAAGAATGTTTTAGCTATGCATGAAAATCACTTGAATTCCACTTTAAATTAGTGGACCCCATTATGATGTTTAAGTGAAATCCATCTCGATCACTAGGTACGTCACCCTATTCTAGCTATGGGACTTGAAAAATTAGACTAATTTATGTTCAAGTGGGTCATACGAATGGAAAAGGTTGGGAGAGGGAAGCCCACTCTTGATTTTTCAGGGCCCACCCTGATAATTATATGAAATCTGCTCTAATCATTAAATGACAAGTTGAAATATAGGCATTAGGACAAGATTAGGCCCATCTATGATTCAAGCAGGCTATTCAAAGGAAAATTGCTTGGAGGGTTAAAGTTCTCCGATGTGGTTTTGTTGCGAAAGCCTTTCGCAGGAAGTTCATGTGTTGGGATGCTAGGCGAGGTATGCTGTGATGTTTGGAAGAAATCTACCTCATTCATCTTTTTTTGATCTCATTTTTGGACATGCGACCAAAAAATAGGTGGATCCAAAACTCAAGTGGGCCATACGAGAGTGAAAATTGGGAAAAGAGTTTCATATCGTTGAAACCTTTATGGGCTTCACCTTGTTGTTTATATGTCATCTAAACCGTTTATGAGATCATTCCCACTAGGATAAAGCGAAAACACGAAAAACTTAGCTTGATACAAAACTTTTGTGGCCATAAAAATGTTTCAACGGTGGTCACTGAATCCCCATTATTTCCTCTCGTGTGGCCCACTTGAGTTTTGCATCCACTTCATTTTCGGTTGCATGTCCTAAAATGTAAAGCCTCGAATTTTGGAGGCCGATTAGATACTCGACTCCTGACATCCCGGATGTCAGTCATGTCTTCCAAATTGACAAAATGCGAGTATAATCTAATTGATACATGAGCAATTGAGAAATTAAACGGATTATGCGACATAAACCATGACTAAATTACTGAATTAAAATGTACCTAATAAAATGTATGATCAGCAAAATGAAATAATATGCTTGATATACGGAACAATATCCCAACAAAATATATGGTTCAAAAGAATATGCAAATGTCTCCTTGTCCTAAGGCCCCATCATTAGTCCTAGGATGACCTATGGTGATCCGCTCAAAAGCTAAAAGTAGGAGAGCTCCTCCTTCTCATATGTACTCACCGGATCCAGCGCGTCGAGCTCTGTGACACCAACATTTAAGATAAGGTTTGGTTGGTATTTTAAACATCGTCTCAGAGTGAGAGTGTGTGATCAATTTAGTGGATATCATTAACAATAACTTACGCATATTATCAATTTCATGGATAAAGTTAGTGCAAAGAAATCAATCACAAGATCCTAATTACTCTTATTAATGCATATGCGTGGTTCCATAATATGATGCATACCCTTACATCCAACACTCCCTCGAGCGACATTGTCTAACGATCGTAATGCCAAACACTCCCTCAATACAACCTCGACTGCCAAATCGCCAACCTAACTAATGTAATGGTGAACATGTTAGCCGTGTTGATTAGTTACATTCATTCATCCAACAGTTTGGGAAAACTAGGACACCCTAACAGAGTCAATGCCCTATCCCGATCGCGGGGCCTAGGTGACCGCAGCAGCCTTGCCTCCTCGATCCTTGATCCTTTTGGGTTCGTCACTCTTAGATAACACATACAAAAGCGGATTGTAAGTTGAATCACTTATAGTTATACGGGGAGGCTCGTCACCCTAGCGTAGACCGACAGTTCGAGTATAGTGTCCCATTCCACCATGCCGGGTTCACGAGATGGGTTTATACTTTGGATTGCTCGCGGTCACGGGGAGGCTCATTACCCCAAATTAGGCCGACAACTCGAGTATAGTGTCCCATTCCACCATACCCGGCTCCCCAGACTAGGGGTTCACATGGGTCGGTTCGATTTAGTTCTGGGGTGAAATCGGAACCAAATTGTTCCTAACGGTTCTAAGATTTTTAGAACTGGAACCGGACTCTTAACATCTTAGAATCGAACTAGAATCGGACTGTGAAAACTGGTTTGGTTCGAAATCGGTTCCACAGTTCTGGATTTTTAAAATCTAGCCGAATTGGTCAAACAGACCTGGATGGAGGGAAAATACAAATATCGGGTCAAATAGACCTGTATGGAGGGAAAATACAAATATTGGGTCAAACAAACCTGAATGGAGGGAAAATACAAATATCAGGTCCACAAGAAGTTTTTAATGGTGGGCATTCAAACCATACCCATCAAAGAATACATCTTGTAAGGCCACCCATCAAACCATACCCATTTGTCATTATGGGCTAACACAGGAACTCTCATCAACCAAGCGCCCAAAACGCATCCTATGAACCCCTCCCATAAAAAAGCATGCAAACAATCCCAATCCCTCATTTTGGGTGTTTGCTTGTAAATAACAACAACAACACCACCACCACCACCAATAATAATAATAATAATGATAACAATAATAATAATAAGAGGTCGTGGAGTAGCAATTGGTCATTTCAAACATTGTATCATCTGATACATGTGCTCCTAACATCTCATGTATATTAAAAGTACAATTCAAAAAAAATAAAATGATTGAAATATTGGCTATAACAGCTGGTACCTGGCTCATAATGTCAGGCATGCGACTAGTATAACTTGATATAACAGGAGTTGAAAGATGGTGAGAGAGATACAACGAGAGTAGGTAGGGCCTTGGGCAGACGCACGCAGAGGGGGAGAGAGAGAGAGAGAGAGAGAGAGAGAGAGGTTTTATTTTTTTATTTTTTATTTTAGTTTTAAACCTAAGTTCAGATCCACAGTTCGGATCAATGGTTCGGTTCAGTTCTACATGCCCCTAAACCGGAACCAAACTGTATCCAACGGTTCTTGGATTTTCGAAACCGGAACCAAAACCGGTGCAGTCTAGAACCAGACCAAATTGGACCGTTGGATCGGTTCTAGTCTAGTTCCATGGTTCTACCGGTTCGATGTGCACCCTTTCCCGAGACTTGTGAATCGCATCATAATTATTACTAGTGGGTGCTACATGGGCTTAGGGTGTCTCCTGTTCAAACATGCATGATCATACATAGTTAACAGACATGGTTGGTCAGTTAGTGGGCCAATTTCTTCAAATTCAGGTGAACTACGGAACACCCGACATTGGGTGCGAGCATCCCACGTAGTCTAACTATTGCCGACTATCCGTGTTCGACCTAAATTGTTCAGATTTGTCGCTAGGTAGCCCAACCGGTGGGGCTGCCCGTGTGAATCTTAAAATTTTACTGGCTAACCCGGAAAACAAATTAATCATCTAGCATATTATGAGAAATCATAACTACTCTTAGTCATAGAAAAATTTAAGCATGCATATCCATAAGTGTAGACATTCAACATAATCAAAGTGTATTAATAACATGCGGGTATGTTTTCCCCAAATCGTAGCAGATTTGGAGATCAATCAAAAATCAATTTCATATAATCAGAATTTGAAGTGAGGAAGGGCAACAATTCAATATCTTGGCCTAATCTAGCATGAAATCAAACAATTTATTATTTTGGACATGGATAGGTAGATTTAAAGAGAAATGACTATCAATGAATTTCTCACTACTCAACATGCAAAACAAATTTCACACCCACAATCATTAACTTCAGCATAGGTTCAATAATTGGTTACCTAAGACTAATGGTCCACATATAAAAATGGTTTGACGGATTGAAATAACGTTCATATGGTTCTGATCCCGTGGATTGGCATATCGAGGCCTTGCAACGATGGAATTAGCTTGTAAGGGCACATGGACAAGGTTTTATGATGCTGAAATTTGGAGAGGGCTGGAGCTTTACCTCTCTATCGCCGGTGGGCCACTTCTACAGTGGCGGAGTTATGAGCTCCGATGTGGGATTGTGGTAGGAGAGAGAAAATTTCCAAATTCCAACTCCTTAAAGCTCTCTCTCTATTATCTCCTCTCTCTTACATTCTTGTAGTAAAATTCGTATGAGAGTGAAGGAGAGAGATTTTGAGACTTATATAGTGTGAAATTTTAATATTAATGGCCCTAGGAGTTCTTATTCAAACATGCATACCCCTAGTGGGTTGATTTTAGGTCCCTGGGGCCATTTCAGTAGCCCCTCAGCCCATCTGTGTCATGAGGCAGGTGCCCCATTGTTGGATAAGTGGTTGGTTCGAATTTGGCAGCAAACAGATGACCCGATTGGTCACAGGGGTCTGATTTGTGATCAATGGTCACTGATGATCAATCAGGGCCCTAGTTATACGGATATGAGTAGGGAAATATCCCTGACTCGTGGCTTAAGTTTGATTGCAATTCAATGGTTGGAAAGTCGCAACTTCACTGTTTTAGTGGCGGGGTCAACTTACTTAAGTTTTAGGTTTCAAGTCTCGGAGAGTCGCGCCTTTCAAGCTCTACCTTCACGGTTCAAGTTGTGCGGTTTGGGGCATCGTTTGTGCCCACTGTCCGCGATAGACATCAAGCTCAGTGAGATGAACATTATTTTATAATTTCAGAACTAGTAGCCCACTAACGAGCGGTTTAGAGCTTGTTCGAGTAATCAGGGTATTTCTGGAATGAATAAGGTAGAGAGATTTTTTGGGCACAATTGTTAAGGTCTGGATTAATTAAGTTCACAGTGTAGTATATTCGAAATTAGCGAAAATGATGATTCGATTATGATCACTTTGGATCGTTGGTTCTTAGGTTAAATGAGTGACTGTTTTGATTTGGTTTATTAATCAAGATTCGACCCATAGCTGGCTCGGCTTTGGGTAGATTTTTAATTTAGTTACGGTTGACTTGATTGGTCAGTGATAGGTCGATTAGATTTAAGCCAGACTTGAGGTTTAAGTGATCAAGCAGATTAGTTGGCTTCATATGATTAGTTAATCGAATTTGTGCAGTTCTTTACTGGTATCAATTACGTATAGGCTCACCTCGAGCGTAAGGGTCAGTAAGTGACGATATAGGCTAGTTATAAAAAAAAATTTTAAGAATTTTTTTAACAATCCAAAATAGCAAAAATTAAAGATGTTACATGAAATGATCTTGTAAAATGGATAGATGGAGTAAATTTCTTACAAACATATAATGAGCCCCACCTAGCGTCTTAACATGAGAACTTCTTATGAAAGGCATTTGAAGGAAATCTGCATCCAGAGTTGTCTGCATGATATTTCCAGTCGTGTGGTCTATTTCAATTATGGGCCAACCTTATTTTTTGGACTCCGCGACTAAAATGATAGTGACACACCTGGTTATCTATATGGATTTCATGTTAAACATCACAAAAATCCGCCCGTGACAATCCATAGAATGGAAGTGTTGCGTGCTGAGAAAGTGACCAAGGTTCACTCCATGTGCCAAATATAAAATTCTGATCAGATCAAATTTATTTATACAAATATTTAATGATTTCAAATTATATAAATTCTATAATAATTGTAATTTGAATTTCAATTCATAATAAATACAAACTTCGGCTATAATATTGTGATAACCTTATATTCAAAGCCACAGTCAACAATGCGCAGGGGATGTTGTGGTGAACCTGATCCACGCGAGTAGCGTTTGGCACCATTGTATTCCTGTTTTCAATTCTTACATGTGGGCCTATTCTATCTGTAATCCATGTCATTGATCTATTTTCGGAGAAGGATTATAATAAAAAAAGGTATCCTCAATGAGGCAATTTAACCGTTGGATTTGGATTGTAGATCTACAGCTAATAAAAGAAATACAAACAACCATTCACATTCAACTTAAACAGGTTTACTTATAATATCTATCAATGGAATGTCAAACATAGCTATGGTCACGATTATCATGCTCCCACGTGTCAAAAATAGAAAATCGTGTCTGTGTGTATATGCAATGGAAAAGGAGAAATTGCTCATATGCAGTGGTTTGGATGGTTGGACGATGATTTACCATCCAACCAGTAAATAATTTCCAACTTATCAAGCGTCTGCAACGTCCAAACCGTCCAAAAGGTTGGGCCCACTATGAGGATCACCTAATGAAAAATCCAATAGGATCCACTAATCATTTGGGCCGCACCTGTATTAGATATTATGACAACGGTCTTGATTTTTTTTTTTTCCCATAGAGTCGCTTACATAATAAGTAGATCGGTCTGATTAGGGGTTATTCATGGTATGTCCACTATAATAGACGGGTTGGATTTCAATCTCACATGGAATATTCGAACCTATTTTGTGGTTAGATTGTAACTTATGGTCCAACCGGTTGGATAAGATCATCTCTAGAGGAAAAGATGCATACCATCCAATAGGTTTGATTCGGTAAATCCCCACCCTATGCTATTTTGTACGTGGAACAGTAGCCGTTGGATCTGGCAGTATGTTGCTAGCCTCTGAACCGTTCATATGATAAGAGAAACCGTGGATCGTGATAAAAAATAAAAATAAAAATTGAAAAGCCTTGTCAATGACCACAAAACAAACGTTAACGAAGACAGATCATATTCAAAGGACAATGGTAAAAAAAAAGTACAAATATTCCCATCTTAGAGAGTTTCTACGCTGTCTATCACATCAACGGCTCTGATCATTGCAACGTGATCCAAGAATGGAAAGCCACAGTCCCACGATAGGCGGATGTGTACCGTAACAAAACTTCCAACAAGACATTCTAACAAATAGTGCCCAAATTTTCGTAATCCAACCGTTGATCTGCTTTTCTTCCAATGCATAAATGTACCATCTTTGCAAAAATCTCAGCCATTCGACTTATGGTCTACAGATACATAAATAAGATAAGAAAAAAAAGTAACCGTCCATCAAATATCACTAGATTAGTCTCTGTACTTATCTAATCCCGGGAGAATTTTACATCATATACCATGCAAAGTAGGTCATAGAAGATGTACGGTCCGGATGATCTATGGGGCCAGCTGTAACCGTCGTGTGCACACCTTGCAGGAAGGTGTATGGCCACGTCAATGTAATTCATCGACGCCCAATAGCGAAGCATAAACCCTAGAGGAGAATAGCGTCCCACCTCCATTTAACTGACACGTGGCGAACTCCCACGAACTTGCCATGGATTTCCATTACAAAAGAGGGTAGAAGAACTCCTCATCAAAAGCAAACACCCAAACACTGCCTCGCCAACTACAATGCTCTGTATCTGCTCTTCTTCTCTTCTCCTTTCTCTATCTTCTCTCAATGGCATCTCTTGTAGAAAATACGAACAATGGCTTCACAGAAGACGAGCTTCGAGTCGCCGAAATCCTCCTCCAACTGGCTATTTTCTCTCACCCCACCAGATCTCGGCAGTTCGTTTGCTGGGGCGCTAAAAAGAAGAGATCTTCAATCGCTGGAGGAGCTTCTTCTCCTCTGCGCAATGGGAAGGAAACCCATATAAAGGTGGAGGCTTCCAGCCCTGCAACCCCTCTATCCTTCTCTCCCAGCGATGCTGATTCAAAGCCCAAGCGTTCCAGAAGAAGAGATTTCAAGAAGAAGGTATACGCTTTGTTCTTCCTTTTCTCTATTCAATGAATCTTGTTTGGTATTTTCCTTTCTGGGCTGTTGTTTTCTTGGGTTTAGCAAATGGGTCTCATCTGGTTTTGATTTCTGTATCTTTTTTATTATGGAATTAATGGTTTTATGGCTTCTGCTCTGGTTTTTTAGGGTATTATTTTGATTTTTTAGATGAATGAAGGGTCCGTTTTTTATTTTCCTCTGGGTTTTTCTTTTTACCTGTTGTTTGGAAACGGGTCTCATCTGGTTTCGATTTCTGGATCTTATCCTTTTTAGATTGATGGTTTTATGCCTTGCTCTGTTTTTTTTTATATGTTATTTTGATTTTTTAGGCGAAGGAAGAGAGAGTTATGTATTTTCTTTTTATGTTTTTCCGGCAGGTAAATCTTATCTGGTTTGGATTTCTGTGTAAGTTGACTGTTTTAGGCCTTTTACTCTGTTTTTTTAAATTTTTTTTTTTTTCGATTTGATTTTTTCAGACGAGCAAGGAACTGAGAGAAATGGAAGCTGCGTTATGTGCACAGCAAATCCAGCTAAAACATGTAAGCGTTTGCTTATATATATATATATATATATATATATATATATATATATATATATAAATAAAATTACATTCGCATCTATTTTTTCAATTTATTTATTTATTTTTTACTGATGGTGTGATTTTCTTTGTTTTAATCTGAATATTATCAGGAGATTTCAAAGGTGGGCAACTACTGTAACAAGCTGAAAGCTTTGAATTTGCTGTTGAAAGCGAAGCAAAACGAGGTAATTTTCTTTTCCCTTTAATCTCCTTTTTTCAGCCTTTCATCTTCTGGATTTTTATCCTCTTTTTTGGGGAGACATGATGCATTGCTTTCAGAACACTTAAAAAGTTAAAGTACAACTGCTTGCATTGGAACACTTTGACCGTGCAATCGATTAATCCAAACTACACTTTAGTTCCATCACACATTTCATTGGCTAAATTGGCACTTGATTGGATGATCTGATCCGTCCATAAGTTACATCCATCCTTTTACCAGTGTTGGAATTGGCTGATAAAACAGATTCTTTAGAGCTGTGATGGCCCCAACATATAGATGCCTCAAATTGTTGATTGGACCTATCCTGTATATAAATGATCTTGACCGTGCATTTTAGTAGGCCATTGATCACATGGTTAGGATTATCTGGCATGGTAACTCATGAAATACAGTTATCTTTAGCTACTCTCTCTCCCCTGCTTATACTCTGTGTTTTTGCAGTTGGGTTCTCTCCAAACAAGATACCAGCTTGATATGAAACAATCCAAAAGCTTGGATCTTTTGGAAACTCCAACAGCAGAACCTTCTTCCCATGCTTTCGAACAAAACCAACCTTCCATCATCAATCATCAGTCGCTACGGCCAGACGCTGATCCCACGGATAAGATAGCCAAGAATTCTGAATTCCCATATTGGGAGGTGCATCCTTCATTAGCATCATCAGGGCTTGAATTGGGGTTGGAAAACCAGTGTAGGCCTGTTGGAATTCTCGATCTGAATCTCCCTGCTAAGGAGATTGCTAGCTTAGATTTTTGGCACCTTCCCTTTCATATGAAGAACAAGGCAGCCATTGCTGCTCAGGCAAGGAAGAGGAGGATTGAAATCAATAGGGTGAAGAGCTCTCTGATCATCAAACAGCCACGTTTTAGATGAACGGCTGTGGTTCTCTCTTTCTCTCTGTCTCTTCTCTGCAAGTTGAGAGGCCTTTCAGAGGTAAGTTGGGAGAGGATGAGGAAATATATAATACTAGCAATAGCATGGTGGATCATACTCATGCCAGCATCGATGGCCCACATGGCGTTCGTTTAGGTTAATCCTGACCGTTCAAATGGACGGGGTATGGGCAGGCAGCCAACCAGATTGGTTGATCTCATTTATCCATTTAGTCCATCTTAATGAGTGAAGGTCCGTTGATTGGATGGTTAAGATGATTGGATTCATGGCATTGGTTGAGTATATGTGGGCCACTTATAGAGTGGTTTTATGCATGAGCATGATCCACCGTACTCCAGCAAAGTATCATTATGATTCACTTAAAAGTTCTCCATTCCAATTGTACTATAGCTATTTGCAGGTTCTATGGATTTTTGTAATTCAAGAGCTCTAAATCATGATTGGATTACTTTGAATTCCTTGTGTTTCTTTATGGCTTCCACTACCATGTCGTAGAATCATTGACTGCCTGCTGGGGCCCACCTAGTGGGTTTGGATTGCCTTTTTGTCCAACCTACTCTTCACACCTTATCTTGAAAAAATCACACCGATTTGATGTTCTGAACCGTCTGATCAATGTTACCCAGACATGGACGGCGTTGATCATTTACAAATGTCCGGTAATTGATTAGTGGGGCCCATTTTAGCTTGCTTAGAAAATGGTTCTGAGAGCCACTTCTATTGCTCAGAAAATGGATGATTGTACAGTAGAGTGCCAATGAACGGACGTCTATTACGAAAAATAGAAAAAAAGTAGGAATGGAGGGACAAGATTGGATTGGATTGAATGAATGGTCCAGATCAATTATACGGACTGCCCATTTGTGTCCAAATGCTGACTAGGCCACCGAGTAGGGGTCCGTTGGATGTGTGGACAGGGGTCCGCAAGGGGAGGTATACGTCCAGAGGCATAGGTATTTAAATATCATGGACACGGACTTCAATGTATGTTAGGATCTTGTTTTTGGAACAGAAACGGATGTGATGTTGAGGTCACATATCTAAAAATCATCAACACAACTTGAGAATTAATGAGTTGGCTGGGTTAGATTTTGTGCAGATTTATAGTAAAAAATTAGCTTATTTGGAAGCTTGTTTTTGGAATGAATTGAAATTCAAATCATAATTATCATAGAATCAATGCGAATTGAAATTCCTAGTTGTATTTGATAATTTGCAGTTAAAATGTACTAAAGTTTAGAAATTGTATTTGGATGACTACAATAAATTTGATTAACTAAATTGTTTTTAACATTTGTAATAAGTCCATTGAAATATTTTGGCAAAAGATCGATGATTGTAGCTTAGCTATGCATATGTTATTTGTGCAACTCTCCTCCTCTTAAAAAGGAAGATAAAAATGTATTTTATACTAATTACATGGAATTCACTGGTAAGTATAAGTATTTCAAAACATACCAGAAATAACTTATATTTTATCACCAATTCCGTTTACCCCATGTGATTTCCAGTTAAAGCCTTTTGCAGGAAGTTCTTATGTGGGGAATATGGGTGTCAGAAATATGAATAGGGCCAGACTAGACTCCACCTTCATGTTTATATGCCATCCAAACTGTTTATAAGGTTAGGATGAACTGAAAACAAAAAAACTTAGCCTGATGCAACACTTTTGTGGTCATACGAATGTTTCAATAGTTATTGTTCAATCCCCATGGTTTCCTCTCATGTAGCCCACTTGAGTTTTGAATTGTGTTCATTTTTTACACAAATTCTTAAAATGTGCTTGTAAAACTGATGAACAGGGTAGATTTCTTACAAACATCTCAGTGGGCACTGGAACTCCTCGGGAAATCCGCCTTAGGCCAAATAATGCATTTGCACTTAAAATTCTTTTCCAAAATCAATATAGAGAAATTTCCAACTGTACGACCACTATATGGCCCATTCCCAAGACGAAGCCCACCCCATTTTACTTTCCAATAATACTCCCCGGGTGTACGGACACCTTGCAAAAGGTCAAAAATGCCCTTGTTTTTTCCTTCAAGCATTCATGCTCCTCGAACTCCCAGTTGTACGAACGGTTCAAAGGAGATCAACATTACATGGGCCCATCAGTTATGTATTTATTATATCCACAACATTCATCCATATTTTGAGATTATTTCAGAGTATTATCCAAAAAAAAAAAACATATCCAAAGATCAACTAGACCGCACCACAAAGAGCAGCAGAAAATTGATTTTCACCTTTGAAACTTTTGTAGGGCCCACTGTAACATTTATTTTCCATCCAATCTATTCATAAGGTCACAAAGACCTGGATGAATAGGAAAAACAAATTTTGTAATGATCCAAAGCTTCCATGACCCCTAAAAGGGTTTCAACGGTAGACGTTCAAAGCAGCAAGGCAATGTCATTTACTACGGTCAGACCTATGGCTACGGATTATAACCGTAGCCATTAGTACCATAATCCGTAGCAATAAGGTCCATTCGGAGTGGGCGCGCTGAACTAGCAGCCCCCTCGCGTCACTTGCTGGCCTGTCCGGCGCAGCCACACCGATCTGGCGGGGCCACGCGCATAGGGTGGTCCCTATGGCTACGGATAATAACCGTAGCAATAGGTTCTTTGTTATTTTTTGTATTTTTTTTTTATGATTTTTTTTTATTTTTTATTTTTAATGGGGAGAACTTTTTCTCCCTTACATTTTTCTCAAATACATAATTATGTAAATATGTATATATAAGTATATAAAAATATTTTTCTATCTCTTAATTCATTTCTTTGTCTATTTATTTAACAAGAATATCTCCTAAACTAGAATGACTTACATAACGTACCATATGTGATTTTGGGGTAGGAGAAGCAAATTTAGCTAACTAACATAGTAATTTTTCGAGATTCCATCGGCTCGATGGTTAAAAATACACTTCACGGTCAATTCACTTCACTTCACGGCCATTTTCACGCACTTCGCGGTCAATTCACTTTAATTCACCGTCATTTCCATGCATTTCATGGTCATTCCTAGCAATTCCGTGTTGATTCACGGTCCATTCGACGCACTTCACGGTCAATTCACTTCACTTCACGGCCATATTCACGCACTTCGCGGTCATTTCACTTCACTTCACCATCATTTCCATGCATTTCACCGTCATTCCTAGCGATTCCGTGTTCATTCACGGTCAATTCGATGCACTTCACGGTCAATTCACTTCACTTCACGGCCATTTCCACGCACTTCGCGGTCAATTCACTTCACTTCACCGTTATTTCCATGCATTTTATGGTCATTCCTAGTGATTCCGTGTTCATTCACAGTCAAGTCGACGCACTTCACGGTCAATTCACTTCACTTCACGGCCATTTCCACGCACTTCGCGGTCAATTCACTTCACTTCACCGTCATTTCCATGCATTTCATGGTTATTCCTAGCGATTTCGTGTTCATTCATGGTCAATTCGACGCACTTCACGATCAATTCACTTCACTTCACGGCCATTTTCATGCACTTCGCGGTCAATTCACTTCACTTCACCGTCATTTCCATGCATTTCACGGTCATTCCTAGCGATTTTGTGTTCATTCACGGTCAATTCGATGCACTTCACGGTCAATTCACTTCACTTCACGGCCATTTCCACGCACTTCGCAGTCATTTCACTTCACTTCACCGTCATTTCCATGCATTTCACGGTCATTCCTAGCGATTCTGTGTTCATTCACGATCAATTTGACGCACTTCACGGTCAATTCACTTCACTTCAAGGCCATTTCCACGCACTTCGCGGTCATTTCACTTCACTTCACCGTCATTTCCATGCATTTCATGGTCATTCCCAGCGATTCCGTGTTCATTCACGATCAATTTGACGCACTTCACAGTCAATTCACTTCACTTCACGGCCATTTCCAAGCACTTCACGGTCAATTCACTTAACTTCACCATCATTTCTATGCATTTCACGGTCATTCCCTGCGATTCCGTGTTCATTCACGGTCAATTCGATGCACTTTACGGTCAATTCACTTCACTTTACGGCCATTTCCACGCACTTCGTGGTCATTTCACTTCACTTCACCGTCGTTTCCATGCATTTCACGGTCATTCCTAGCGATTCCGTGTTCATTTCACGGTTTAGGTTTTGGGATTTGAGGATGGGTTCGGGTTTAGGTTATAGGTTTTGGTTTTGGTTTTGGTTATAGGTTAACGGTTTAGGTTAAGGTTTAGGTTTAAATTATATGTTTTTGGATTTGAGAATGGGTTCGGGTTTAGGCTATAGGTTTTGGTTTTAGTTTAGGTTATAGGTTTTGGGATTTGAGAATGGGTTCGGGTTTTGGTTATAGGTTTTGGTTTTGAGAATGGGTTTGGGTTTAGGCTATAGGTTTTGGTTTTAGTTTAAGTTATAGGTTACAGGTTTTGGAATTTGACAATGGGTTCGGGTTTAGGTTATAAGTTTTGGTTTTGAGAATGGGTTCGGGTTTAGGCTATAGGTTTTGGTTTTAGATTAGGTTATAGGTTTTAGGATTTGAAAATGGGTTCGGGTTTTGGTTATAGGTTTTGGTTTTATTTTTGGTCATAGGTTTTGGTTTAGGTTATAGGTTTTGGGATTTGAGAATGAGTTCGGGTTTTGGTTATAGGTTTTGGTTTTGAGAATGGGTTCGGGTTTAGGCTATAGGTTTTGGTTTTAATTTAGGTTGTAGGTTTTGGTTTTGGTTATAGGTTTTGGTTTTGAGAATGGGTTCGGGTTTAGGCTATAGGTTTTGGTTTTAGTTTAGGTTATAGGTTTTGGTTTAGGTTATAGGTTTTGGGATTTGAGAATGGGTTCGGGTTTAGGTTATAGGTTTTGGTTTTGAGAATAGGTTTGGGTTTAGGCTATAGGTTTTGGTTTTAGTTTAGGTTATAGGTTATAGGTTTTGGGATTTGAGAATGGGTTCGGGTTTAGGTTATAGGTTTTGGTTTTGAGAATGGGTTCGGGTTTAGGCTATAGGTTTTGATTTTAGTTTAGGTTATAGGTTTTGGTTTAGGTTATAGGTTTTGGGATTTGAGAATGGGTTTGTGTTTAGGTTATAGGTTTTGGGATTTGAGAATGGGTTTGGGTTTAGGTTATAGGTTTTGGGATTTGAGAATGGGTTTGTGTTTAGGTTATAGGTTTTGGGATTTGAGAATGGGTTTGGGTTTAGGTTATAGGTTTTGATTTTGGTTTTGGTTATAGGTTTTGGTTTAGGTTATATGTTATAGGTTTAGGTTAAGGTTTAGGTTTAGGTTTTAGGATTTGAGAATGAGTTCGGGTTTAGGTTATTAGTTTTGGTTTCGGTTTAGGTTATAGGTTTTTGGATTTGAGAATGGGTTCGAGTTTAGGCTATAGGTTTTGATTTAGTTTAGGTTATAGGTTTTGGTTTAGGTTATAGGTTTCGGGATTTGAGAATGGGTTTGGGTTTAGGTTATAGGTTTTGGTGTTGAGAATCGGTTCGGGTTTACGCTATAGGTTTTGGTTTTAGTTTAGGTTATAGGTTTTGGGATTTGAGAATGGGTTCGGGTTTAGGTTATAGGTTTTAATTTTGGTTTTGGTTTTAGGTTTTGGTTTAGTTATAGGTTTTGGGATTTGAGAATGGGTTCGGGTTTTGGTTATAGGTTTTGGTTTTGAGAATGAGTTTGGGTTTAGGCTATAGGTTTTGGTTTTAGTTTAGGTTATAGGTTTTGGTTTAGGTTATAGGTTTTGAGATTTGAGAATGGGTTCGGGTTTATGTTATAGGTTTTGGTTTTGAGAATGGGTTCGGGTTTAGGCTATAGGTTTTGGTTTTAATTTAGATTATAGGTTTTGGGATTTGAGAATGGGTTCATTTTTAGGTTTTAGGTTTTGGTTTTGAGAATGAGTTCGGGTTTAGGCTATAGGTTTTAGTTTTAGTTTAGGTTATAGGTTTTGGTTTAGGTTAAAGGTTTTGGGATTTGAGAATGGGTTTGGGTTTAGGTTATAGGTTTGGGATTTGAGAATGGGTTTGAGTTTAGGTTATCGGTTTTGGTTTTGGTTTAGGTTATAGGTTTTGGGATTTGAGAATGGGTTCGGACTTAGGTTATAAGTTTTGGTTATAGGTTTTAGATTAGGTTATAGGTTTTGATTATAGGTTTAGGTTAAGGTTTAGGTTTAGGTTTTGGGATTTGAGAATGGGTTCGGGTTTAGTTTATAAGTTTTGGTTTCAGTTTGGGTTATAGGTTAATGGTTTAGGTTATAGGTTTTTGGATTTGAGAATGGGTTCAGGTTTAGGCTATAGGTTATGGTTTTAGTTTAGGTTATAGGTTTTGGTTTAGGTTATAGGTTTTGGGATTTGAGAATGTGTTCGGGTTTAGGTTATAGGTTTTGGTTTTGGTTTTGGTTTTGGTTTATGTTATAGGTTTTGGTTTAGGTTATAGGTTATAGGTTTAGGTTAAGGTTTTGGTTTAGATTTAGGTTATAGGTTTTGGGATTTGAGAATGGGTTCGGGTTTAAGTTATAGGTTTTGGTTTTGGTTTAGGTTATAGGTTATAGGTTTAGGTTACGGTTTTGGTTTAGGTTTAGGTTATAGGTTTTGAGATTTGAGAATGGGTTCGGGTTTAGGTTATAGGTTTTGGTTTTGGTTTAGGTTAAGGTTTAAGTTTAGGTTATAGGTTTTGGTTTAGGTTATAGGTTATAGGTTTAGGTTAAGGTTTTGATTTAGGTTATAGGTTATAGGTTTAGGTTAAGGTTTTGGTTTAGGTTTAGGTTATAGGTTTTGGGATTTGAGAATGGGTTCGGGTTTAGGTTATAGGTTTTGGTTTAGGTTCAAGGTTATAGGTTTAGGTTAAGGTTTTGGTTTTGGTTTAGGTTATAGGTTTTGAGATTGAGAATGGGATCGGGTTAGGTTATAGGTTTTGGTTTAGGTTCAAGGTTATAGGTTTAGGTTAAGGTTTTGGTTTTGGTTTAGGTTATAGGTTTTGAGATTTGAGAATGGGATCGGGTTAGGTTATAGGTTTTGTTTTTGGTTTAGATTACAGGTTTTGGTTTAAGTTAAGGTTTAGGTTTAGGTTTGAGGTTTTGGAGCATTATCCAAAAAAAAATATCAAAAACGGATCATTTCGAAGCCTAAACCCAAACCCATTCTCAAATCTAAAAACTTATAACCTAAACCTAAACCATTAACATATTACCTAAATCAAAACGTATAACCTAAACCAAAACTAAAACCTATAACCTAAACCCAAACCATTATCAAATCCCAAAACCTATAACCTAAACCGAAACCAAAACCTATAACCTAAACCGAAACCAAAACCTATAACCTAAACCCGAACCCATTCTCAAATCCCAAAACCCAAACCCAAACCTAAACGTAAACGTAAAACCTAAAACTTAAACCTAAGCCTATAACCTAAACTCAAATCCCTGAACCTAAACCTAAACCTAATCCTATAACCTAAACTCAAATCCCTAAACCTTAACATATAACTTAACCTAAACTTATAACCTAAAACTATTCTCAAATCTCAAAACCTATAACTTAAACCTAACCTTTTCCTAAACCTATAACCTAAACCTTAGCCTAAACTCAAATCCCTAAACCTTAACCTATAACCTAATCTAAACCCGAATCCATTCTTAAATTCCAAAAGCTATAACCTAAACCAAAACCTATAACCTAAACCAAAACCAAAACCTATAGCCTAAACCCGAACCCATTCTTAAATCCCAAAACCTATATCGTAAACTAAAACCTATAACCTAAACTAAAACCAAAACCTATAGCCTAAACCCGAACCCATTCTCAAATCCAAAAACCTATAACTTAAACCTAAACCTTAACCTAAATTGTTAACCTATAACCTAAACCGAAACAAAAACTTATAACCTAAACCCGAACCCATTCTCAAATCCCAAAACCTAAACCTAAACCTATAACCTATAACCTAAACCAAAACCTATAACCTTTGGGATTTGAGAATAAGTTTAGGTTATAGGTTAAGGTTAGGGTGTAGGTTAAGGTCATTTGCGATAGGTTATAGGTTTACGTTAAGGTTTAGGTTTAGGTTTAAGTTATAGGTTTTGGGATTTGACAATAGGTTTAGGTTATAAGTATAAGTTTAGGTTAGAGTGTAGGTTAAGGTTTATGAAAATGACTGTGAATCAACACGAAATTGTCGGGAATGACCGTAAAATGCATGGAAATGACCATGAAGTGAAGCGATTGGCCCGCATAATGCGCGAAAATGGCGGTGAAATGCATGCAAATGACCATGAAGTGAAGGAGTTTGACTGTGAAATGCCTCAAAATGACCGTGAATCAACATGGAATTGTTTCGGATGATCGTGAAATGCATGGAAGTGATCATGAATTGAAGCGAAATGACCGTGAAATGCATGCAAATGACAGTGAAGTGAAGGAGTTTGACCGTGAAATGCCTCGAAATGACCGTGAATCAACACAGAATTGTTTCGGATGACCGTGAAATGCATGGAAGTGATCATGAATTGAAGCGAAATGACCGTGAAATGCATGCAAATGACCGTGAAGTGAAGGAGTTTGACCGTGAAATGCCTCGAAATGACCGTGAATCAATACGAAATTGTTTCGGATGACCGTGAAATGCAAGAAAGTGATGATGAATTGAAGCGAAATAATCGTGAAATGCATGCGAATGACCGTGAAGTGAAGGAGTTTGACTGTGAAATGCCTCGAAATGACCGTGAATCAACACGGAATTGTTTCGGATGACCGTGAAATGCATGGAAGTGATCATGAATTGAAGTGAAATGACCATGAAATGCATGCAAATGACCGTGAAGTGAAGGGGTTTGACCGTGAAATGCCTCGAAATGACCGTGAATCAATATGAAATTGTTTCGGATGACCGTGAAATGCATGGAAGTGATGATGAATTGAAGTGAAATGACCGTGAAATGCATGCAAATGACCGTGAAGTGAAGGAGTTTGACCATAAAATGCCTCGAAATGACCGTGAATCAACACGGAATTGTTTCGGATGACTGTGAAATGCATGGAAGTGATCATTAATTGAAGCAAAATGACTGTGAAATGCATGAAAATGACCGTAAAGTGAAGGAGTTCGACCGTGAAATGCCTCGAAATGACACTGAATTAACACGAAATTGTTTTGGATGACCGTGAAATGCATAGAAGTGATCATGAATTAAAGCGAATTGACCGTAAAATGCATGTAAATGACCGTGAAGTGAAGGAGTTTGACCGTGAAATGCCTTAAAATGACCGTGAATTAATACGGAATTGTTTTGGATGACTGTGAAATGCATGGAAGTGATGATGAATTGAAGCGAAATGACCGTGAAATGCATGCAAATGACCGTGAAGTGAAGGAGTTTGCCTGTGAAATGCCTCGAAATGACCGTGAATCAACACGGAATTGTTTCGGATGACCGTGAAATGCATGGAAGTGATCATGAATTGAAGCAAAATGACTGTGAAATGCAAGCAAATGACCATAAAGTGGAGTTTGACCGTGAAATGCCTCGAAATGACTGTGAATCAACACAAAATTGTTTTGGATGACCGTGAAATGCATGGAAGTGATCATGAATTAAAGCGAATTGACCATAAAATGCATGCAAATGACCGTGAAGTGAAGGAGTTTGACCATGAATCAACACGGAAGTGTTTCGGATGACCGTGAAATGCATGGAAGTGATCATGAATTGAAGCGAAATGACCGTGAAATGAATGTGAAGTGAAGGAGTTTAACTGTGAAATGCCTCGAAATGGCCGTGAATCAGTACGGAATTGTTTCGGATGATCGTCAAATGCATGGAAGTGATGATGAATTGAATCGAAATGACCGTGAAGTGAAAGAGTTTGACCGTGAAATGCCTCGAAATGACCGTGAATCAACACGGAATTGTTTTGGATGACCGTGAAATGCATGGAAGTGATCATGAATTGAAGCAAAATGACTGTGAAATGCATGCAAATGACCGTAAAGTGAAGGAGTTTGACCGTGAAATGCCTCGAAATGACTGTGAATCAACACGAAATTGTTTTGGATGACCGTGAAATGCATGGAAGTGATCATGAATTAAAGCGAATTGACCGTAAAATGCATGCAAATGACGATGAAGTGAAGGAGTTTGACTGTGAAATGCCTCGAAATGACCGTAAATCAACACGGAATTATTTCGGATGACCGTGAAATGCATGGAAGTAATCATGAATTGAAGGGAAACGACCGTGAAATGCATGCAAATGACCGTGAAGTGAAGGAGTTTGACCGTGAAATGCCTTGAAATGACTGTGAATCAACACAGAATTGTTTCGAACGACCGTGAAATGCATGGAAGTGATCATGAATTGAAGCGAAATGACCGTGAAATGCATGCAAATGACCGTGAAGTGAAGGAGTTTGACTGTGAAATGCCTCGAAATGACAGTGAATCAACACGGAATTGCTTTGGATGACCGTGAAATGCATGGAAGTGAAGATGAATTGAAGCGAAATGACCGTGAAATGCATGCAAATGACCGTGAAGTGAAGGAGTTTGACCGTGAAATGCCTCGAAATGACCGTGAATCAATATGGAATTGTTTCGGATGACCGTGAAATGCATGGAAGTGATGATGAATTGAAGCGAAATGACCGTGAAATGCATGCAAATGACCATGAAGTGAAGGAGTTTGACTGTGAAATGCCTCGAAATGACCGTGAATCAACATGGAATTATTTCGGATGACCGTGAAATGCATGGAAGTGATGATGAATTGAAGTCGAATGACTGTGAAATGCATGTAAATGACTGTAAAGTGAAGGAGTTTGACCGTGAAATGCCTTGAAATGACCGTGAATCAACACTAAATTGTTTTGGATGACCGTGAAATGCATGGAAGTGATCATGAATTGAAGCGAATTGACTATGAAATGCATGCAAATGACCGTGAAGTGAAGGAGTTTAACCGTGAAATGCCTCGAAATGTCCGTGAATCAACACGGAAGTGTTTCGAATGACCGTGAAATGCATGGAAGTGATCATGAATTGAAGCGAAATGACCATGAAATGCATGCAAATGACCGTGAAGTGAAGGAGTTTGACTGTGAAATGCCTCGAAATGACCATGAATCAATACGGAATTATTTCGGATGACCGTGAAATGCATGGAAGTGATGATGAATTGAAGCGAAATGACCGTGAAATGCATGCAAATGACTGTGAAGTGAAGGAGTTTGAATGTGAAATGCCTCGAAATGACCGTGAATCAACTGGAATTGTTTCAGATGACCGTGAAATGTAAGGAAGTGATCATGAATTGAAGCGAAATGACCATGAAATGCATGCAAATGATCGTGAAGTGAAGGAGTTTGACCGTGAAATGCCTCGAAATGACCGTGAATCAACACGAAATTGTTTCGGATGACCGTGAAATGCATGGAAGTGATCATGAATTGAAGCGAAATGACCGTGAAATGCATGCAAATGACCGTGAAGTGAAGGAGTTTGACCGTGAAATGCCTCGAAATGACCTTGAATCAACACGGAATTGTTTTGGATGACCGTGAAATGCATGGAAGTGATCATCAATTGAAGTGAAATGACTGTGAAATGCATGCAAATGACCGTAAAGTGAAGGAGTTTGACCGTGAAATGCCTCGAAATGACCGTGAATCAACACGAAATTGTTTTGGATGACCGTGAAATGCATGGAAGTGATCATGAATTGAAGCGAATTGACCGTGAAATGCATGCAAATGACCGTGAAGTGAAGGAGTTTGACCGTGAAATGCCTTGAAATGACCGTGAATCAACACTAAATGTTTTGGATGACCGTGAAATGCATGGAAGTGATCATGAATTGAAGCGAATTGACTATGAAATGCATGCAAATGACCGTGAAGTGAAGGAGTTTGACCGTGAAATGCCTCGAAATGACCGTGAATCAACACGGAATTGTTTCGGATGACCGTGAAATGCATAGAAGTGATCATGAATTGAAGCGAATTGGCTGTGAAATGCATGCAAATCACCTTGAAGTGAAGGAGTTTGACCGTGAAATGCCTCGAAATGACCGTGAATCAACACGGAATTGTTTCGGATGACCATGAAATGCATGGAAGTGATTATGAATTGAAGCGAAATGACCGTGAAGTGAAAGAGTTTGACCATGAAATGCCTCAAAATGACTGTGAATCAATACGAAAATGTTTCGGATGACCATGAAATGCATGAAAGTGATCATGAATTGAAGCGAAATGACTATGAAATGCATGCAAATGAATGTGAAGTGAAGGAGTTTGATTGTGAAATGCCTCGAAATGACCGTGAATCAACACGAAAATGTTTCGGATGACTGTGAAATGCATGAAAGTGATCATGAATTGAAGCGAAATGACCGTGAAATGCATGCAAATGAAATGAACGAAATTGACCGCTAAGTGAATGAAATGGATTTTCGATTATCGAGTTGATAAAATCTTGAAAAATAACTAGATTGGTTGGTTAAAGTAGCTTCTCCTACCCCAAAATCATATAGGGTACATCAAGTAACTAATTTTAGTTTAGAAGATATTCTTGTTAAATGAATTAAGAAAGAAATGGAAAAAAAGAGATTTTTTTTTTTTATATGCTTATATATACATATTTATATAAATATGTGTTAGAGAAAATTATAGGTAGAATAAAGTTCTCCATGTACAAAAAAAAAAAAAAAAAAGCACAAAAAAAACAAAAAAAAAAAAACAAAGTTGCTACGGATTTTAGCTACGGCTATTATTCGTAGCCATAGGCACCACCCTATGGGCGTGGCCCCGTCAGATCGGCGTGGCCGTGCCGGACAGGCCAGCAAGTGGCGCGGGGGGCCGCTAGTTCGGCGCGCCTACCCCGGATGGAACCTATTGCTACGGATTATGGGATATATAGCTACGGTTATAATTCGTAGCCATATATTTAATCGTAGCAAATGACATGCCATTCTTCTTTGAACGTCTACCGTTGAAACCCTTTCAGGGTCACGGAAGTTTTGGATCATTACGAAATTTGTTTTTCCTATCCAGGTCTTTGTGACGTCATGAATAGATTGGATGGAAAATAAATGTTATGGTGGGCCCTACAAAAGTTTCAACGGAGAAAATCAATTTTCTGCTGCTCTTTGTGGTGTGGTCCAGTTGATCTTTGGATATGATTTTTTTTTTTTGGGATAATGCTCCGAAATGATCTCGAAATATGGATGAACGTTGTGGATATAATAAATACATAACTGTGGGGCCCATGTAACGTTGATCTCTTTTGAACCGTTCGTATTACTCGGAGTTCGATGAGCGTCAGCGCTCGTCTTCGAGCAGCGGCCGATCCGCTTGAAGGAAAACGTAGGGGCATTTTCGACTTTTGGGAAGGCATCCGTACACCTGGGGAGTATTCTTGGAAAGTAAAATGGGCTGGGCTTCGTCTCGGGAATGGGCCATATAGTGGTCGTGCAGTTGGAAATTTCTCATCAATATATGGTTGCTATGACTTTGTTGAGTCGCCTGCATTTTAAATATGTTCTTTTAACAGTTATTATTATTATTTTTTTCAAAACAAAGAAAAAGAGAAAAGAGTCCAAGAAGAAGAGAGGTCTCAACTAACATGCATGATGGTATTTTAAACCACCACATCTTCCACATGCATAATGGTTTCAACTAACGCACTGCAACGGCTGTCTATTGATGTTTTATTTCATCTTTAATTAAAATTTTTAATATCGACATTTAATGAGAAACGAGCACACAGTTAGTTGTACATCCAACTAGTTGGCATGTAGGCTTTACCATAATGTATGCATGTCGCTCATCTGATAAGATTGTCTCCGCTTGAAAATAGGATGTGCCAAAAATCAGGACGGTCCAATAATTAGATGCACCCCATGTGACTGGAGTTTTTTTTTTTTTTTTTTGGGTGGTGGTTCATTATTTTCTATGATACTTAGTTGAATCAACTTGATTTTTGGAGCATCTCATTTTCACAGTGGGATAACCTTACCTGATACGGAGATGTCATGTAAACACCATGGTGGGCCCACATACTAACCAGTTGCAAGTACAATTAGTTATGTTAGCATTTAAGTATCCAGTTGGGTCTGTAAAGACTCTAGCTGACTATGAGCTGAACAAAGTTCGAGCGAGGTAGAATTTTTGGGTTTTGATTTGTTATCGCGAACTGTGTCATGCCCCTGTGGCCAGATTCAGTCCAGACAGGGGATTTTGTGGGGTCCACTGTGATTTATGGGTTCTATCCATGCTGTCCATCCATTTTGCTAGATCATTTTAGGTTCTGAGGTAAAAACTAAGGCAGATCCAAGTCTCAAGTGGACTGCATCTAAGAAGCAGCAGCGATGATGATGCATACCTTCAAAACCTTGCTAGGACTCACCATTATATTTATTTTCCATCTGAGCTAAAATTGACACACATCCAAAGCTCAAGCGGACTTCACCACAAAGCAGCGGTGCTAATGATGCACACCATTAAAACTTACCTAGGGCTCACAGTTATGTTTATTTTCCATCTAATGTGTTCATAAGGTCACACAGGCATGTGTGAAGGGAGAAATACAAATATCAGCTTGATTAAAACTCGTATGGTTTCCAAGAAGTTTTCAATGATGGGTGTTTAATTCCCACTGTATTGACGCAGGGTTGGGTGGCTAAAGTAGCTTGTTCTACCCCAAAATCATATATTTTACCTGCGATAGCTCATTCCGGATTGCGAGATACACCCGATTTAAGGTCCGACAGTCCAGATCAGTTCTATCGTCAACCGGGCCTTTTCTGATCCATCTTGGCCATGAAACTGTCCGCAACCTACTCTACATTAGTACTGTATGGTCCACTTGAGCCTTGGATTTACATTATTTTTGGGCTCATGCCTTGAAATAATCCGTAAAAATTGATGGAAGGCGTGATAAAATCCATACATCACGGTGGGCCCCACAAAGCACCTGCCTGGACTGAGTCCATCCAGCTGGGGCAGGACACAATCCGCTTCTCCCTTTAGGGAGCTGATTAACTGTTACCCGGGTAATCTTAGTGGGTGTTAGCCTTACTGTGTGGGGCGCACCTTGATAAATTTGTTGTATATGCACGCTGCCTGAAGAAGTTTTTAACGGTGGACATTCAATCGTCATTGTTTCCTTATAGTGTGGTCCACCTGAGATCTTGATCTGCCTCATTTTCGAGATAATTTTCTAGAATGTGATGAAGAAAATGGATGGACGGCATGGATAAAATACACACCATTGTGGGGCCAACAGCACCAACGTGTACTGACCTGGGTACAGGTCTCCTCCGAATTGTGAGACCTTCGCACGCATCCAAACATTCCCCGCAAATTTATTTATTTATTTTTCTTGAGCTAATTAAAAGGACAAACAAGCAGTTTCTTCGAAGGCAACGCATAGAAGAGTGGAGTTATAGATCCTCCTCATCAACAAAATGTACACATTTCCAATGCACAAGGTATCATGGTGTTTGGCCGTAGTTAGTGATCCAAACTGTTCATATGAGCTGATGGGTGCTACTTAAAAAGTCTTTTAAATTGAAATATCACAACCATTTGATAAATTTCCATTAGAAGAAGGTTAAAGAGATGACCCATGATCAATGAAAAATAATTTATAGTCGGGAATGCTGATATTTATGTTCATGTCTTATTCTACTTAAATAAATATAGCTCAACGAGAACAGAAATCTCGTGTAAAATAAAAGGATAAAAGCTTGTTTGATTTTGATTTTTGATACAAATATGAATCATGAAAGTGTGCCTATCGATCTTTTAGACCTTTGGAATTTGAAGCTAGATGTGTTTGAAAAGCAACATTGCTTTTTGATCCTTTAATATCGGCTCTTTTTATATTATCATGAAGCAGAATTCACCAAGTGTTAGATTGTTCACCCATTAAGATTTCAAGCTTATAAGATATGAGATATTTATTGATAATATACTTTATATCAAAGTATTGCATGCAACTCAAATGGAAAAATGTTAGAATCTAACTTATAAATAGCTACATGTGGTACTTATATTCAAACAATGGTTATATAATTACCAAATAGGAGCTTGGAGCATTGTATCTAAACTCATGTCAAGAGTTACTAGAAGAGTAAGATTGGAGAATACTTCTATTTGTGCATTTCTTCCCATCCATCTATTTAAGATGGGTCTTCATTATACGAGACTTAGATGATGTCAATGATGAATGGTTTAGGTCTAGCAGTTCACCTTTCAGTATAGATATTATTAATCTTTCAATTTTCTTTGTATACTCTCATTGTTTCTCTATATTATTTTCTCTTCCAATTTATAAGGAAGAACTGGGAATTTAGATGAGATTAGAGAATATTCGGTCTTATCCTTATCTCCTTGTTTAAAGTGTAATTCAACTTCGTATAAAGAAAAACAGATTAAAAAAAAAAAAAAAAAAAAGAGACTAAACCTTTAGGACCCACCCACTAGTAATTGCCCATAAGTGGCACCATGGTCTATGTCTAACAAGTGGAAGATCTGAAACGGTGGGACCATTCATCATCTCCGAGTTCAAGCTCTACGGATCTGATAAGTCTGTTTTCTATAAAATTCATTCCCAATTGAATGTTGCCAATCTATCCATTGATTAAATAGGCCACACATGCAAAAAAAAAAAAAAAAAGAAAGGAAAAAAAAGAAGACAATTTAGATGTACGAAACCAACATGCAACATTCAAGATGGATGAGTTGCCTAACTAAGGATTGAAATGGCATATTTGTTGAAAGTCAGGTCGTGTTAGCTGAAATTGGGCAAAGACGACTTGGGCCTAAGTCCAACATGAAAATTGATTGGCCTATTCACTGAGGCTGAAGCTTTGCCCCAACACAGCCTACTCAGTTCATTGACACCCTTAACCATACAATATCCTTAGCGTACTGCTCTAGAAACACTCCCAAGAATTCAAAGGTGAATCCTAGGTGATTTTTCTAACAGACATGCGAGCTTAAAAGCCAATGCACTATCATTGGCAGGGCGTCTCACGATGGCTAAGTAATTGATTTCGGGCATTCCCAACCACCTCACCTCATGAACTTCCATCTAAGATCATTCACCAGATTGACAAACCATGAACCAAACAGTTAGGAAATTGGGACCAAATCTACTTTCCTATTAATCTGAGCAGCCTTGCAATTGCTTGATAAAATTGATTAATTAAGCCTATTTTTGAAGCTTGGGCGAGGGATGTTTCAACGATGAAAACCACTTGGTGAATTGAAATTATCAAGGCTTAGTATCTTAATCATAGGGCACTATGGAATGTATTTGCAGTGGTAGTGATTCACCAATTTGGAGGAGTGTTCTTTCAATTAGATACTGTTTTGAATTATTTGCAACCAGTGCCCAACTCAGCCTCTTAGCCAATATCCCATGAACTCTTATCCACCTTAAGAGCATAAGATTCCGTAAAGCCGAGCTTGGAGTGCTGTTGGTTTGCTTTTGTGCTGTCTTTGCTAATGTCTAATTGGATTCTCTGGCCCATGAAGTGGGGTCTGTGAGATGCATAATGGCCACAGGGTAGGTCCCACCGTGGGACCTGTGAAATATGGGATAGCCCATGGAAAGGTCTCAGTCAATTTGCCTGGGAGGGCCTAGATAAAGGGATATTCCGTTACTTTCCCAATAACTCTATAGCTTTTGGTGCGTTGGCCGGTGCTCATTGCAGAAAGTGTTATTATGGCAGGAGACCACTATTCGAGTCTTCTTACCAGTGTGGGTGGATGATGCACCTATGAGATGTAGAATGACCATGGGTTTAATTAGCCCATTCACAAACAAAACTCTAAGCTTTGCTGAGTCCACACGTGGGTACAAGACATCCAAACTACATGCCATGCAAGTTTTCCTAAGCCGTCCAACTTCTGATAATATTATGGCCAACCCTAGCCTACATTTTTCATTCCAAGTCCAAACCCGGCTTGGGCCCATCATGGGCTGCAACAGTCCACCCTGAGCCCGGCCTGGAATTGTTGTACAGGGCTGACCCCTGTCCGACCCAATCTAACATGTGAAACAGGGAGAGGGAGATTAACAATTGGATTCTCCTCTTCTTCTTCTTCAATGGCCGATGGCTTGCAGCTGCAATGGCAGCATGGGGGCTTCTAGGTTGGTCGGATGGAGGAGAGAGATTGATAGAGCTTGGCAGTAAGTTAATTTTTATATACAACTAACCAACCAACAACTACGTAATAAGAATTACGCACTAAGAAAAATAATTTCATTCCTTCATACCTCTCAATCAAACACATACAAGTATAAATAAAATTCTTCTAACAACCTTCAAAGCTTGGACTCTATCTAAAGCAATGACATTTATTTAGGACTCTTAGTTACAACTCTCCTAATATGGTTTGGACTCTATCTTTAAGCTCTTTCCACATATAAAGATCATTATTGACAACTAAGCAAATTCTGACATGTGGCATTAGGTATTATAACATTACACCTCCCTTGAATGACTACTTGTCCTCAAGTTGCAAATGCAAGCATGCATAAGGACCTTGGTAATTAATATTTTGTAATGGGTCCACGTAGTAGTACCAAGATCAGAAATATCCAATTGCTAATATCAAAAATACTCTACGTGCATCAAGATGTAGGAAATCCTAACTGTGTAGCCAGGATTTCCTACATCTTTAAAACAACTTTGACTATCTCGGTGACCCGAGAATGTGAATCAATAAGATCATTCCTAATGTGCAGGATGAAGATGCTTGATACCAAAATGATAGAGCTTGATAGGAAGTTAATTTTTATATACAACTAACCAACAATTACATACCAAGATAAGTAATTTCATTCCTTGGTATCTCTCAATCAAACAAATACAAGTATAAATAGAACTCCTCTTGCAAACTTTAAAACTTGAATTTTATCTAAAGCAATACTGATTTATTTAAAACTCTTTTGATAAGAAAAAAAGGAGAAAAAGAAGAGATATGTTGCAGTGAGGAGAGAGAAAATGGGGAGGGGTGTTTTAATTTAAAAGTTTGAAAATTTGAAACCATGGGGTCTAGGCTAACGGGCCTTGGAACATATAGCCCGAGCCCAGCCCGTCATAAATGGGCTTTCATTTGAATTGAGCCCGGCACTTAGGCCTGAACTCATCCCGAATCCGGAAGCCCACAGGCCAACCAGGCCCATTGACAACCCCTGTCTATGGACGAGAGTTTATTGATGCACTGGTGGTGTACGAATCTTCATACACAGGCCTGTTAGTAATTATACACCTGGAATATATTTTTCAATTTAAACAGCCCATCCTGCGAAAAACCCTGCTAGTAGATTATAACAAGAAATAGATTGTTGGTGAATTCTACCGTGGGAACATGTTTGATAAGACGATTGAGTGCTTACATTTCAACCATTCATCCGATGTCGAACAACATACTATTTAGATAATTCAAATCAGAAAGTTTTTAGTTTATATTTCATTTAAGATTTATATCACAATTTAAGGGATTTATTTTTGGTTATTAAATGACACGTGTATTTTTTCCTAATGCATGCTTATCAACTATCAAACTCTGCCAGAGTACAAAGCTTTCCTCGAACTCCAGGGCTCTCCTTCTCGGCATATATAAAAAGGAAGATACGATGACATCTCTCATCGACCCCATTTCTCAGTCTCCATTATTTTTTTTCCTTTTTAATTTTTTTATATTATTTTTATAGCTGAGGTTGTGAATAGATGTAACGAAGCATGCAAGTGACGAATCTTATATCAACATGTAAGAAGCTTGTATAAACAAGCAATGTTTTTCATCTTCCATGACTCTGATGCATGCTTTTAAAAAAAAAATTGTTTTGGGTGTGTTTGGTAGGCACCAAATATCATGATATTTTGCACCAAGATAGACTGATTAATTATAAAATTTCATGGTATTTGTGCAACCAAACGCACCGTTGGTTGTTTTGAGGCTTTGCCTCTTTTGGGTTTTATTTATTTATTTAAAAATTATAATAATATTTTTTGGGGATCGGATTTTTAAAGAAAGATGTGATGATTGTTTGGGTTGCAGGGTAGGGGATATTTTGGGAAGAGGAATTGTATTCTATTTATCTGTTCTTGCTAGGCCTAAAGCTATGTGGGGCCCAAAGAGATGCCAGTGAGAAATCCAATCCGCTAATCAGTTTTTCAAGCTCACGATAGGATATGAGTCCAAAAATCAGGAATATCCAAGAGTCAGGCGGAACACGCGACGCGAATCAGTGGTAATTGATATTTATGCCTTCAGTTTATTTGGTCCACCTGAGTTTGGAGTTGCCCGATTTTTGTAGTCTTTTATTGTGAGCTTGAGAAACTGATGGACGGAATGGATTTTTCACAAGCATCTATCTCTATGGGCCCCATTAGCTTTCGACGATCCTCATCTCTATTTGGGATGAAGATATAAATTCTTGAATTGGGATTGGCAAATTTCAAAGCCTGGTTGGGAATAGAAGTACAAATCCGTTGATTGGGGGCATTCATCAGCTCTCTAATTTTGAGGATTTCCGAAGTTTTTTTTTCGAGTGGGATTTGAATTTGTCCCAAAATCCAAGATGCGGATTTAGCAAATCTCAAATAAAAAACAAGCAAGAGAAATTTGATAATCGTGGATTTCACAAATTACTAACCTAAATCCCTAGCCTCAAACAACCCTTCAGGGTAAATGGAAATTGGAAGCGGAGGCAAATGAATTGGTAGGTAATGAATTAGGCAGTTGTGTTTGGATGGGAGTAAATGTGATGCATATGAAATCCAAACAGTGAATCAAATGTTCGATCCAATACATTCGAAGACATGTCGTACCTGAGTTTTCAAATGGCCCAGGGATTCTCCTTCCACCCATCTGAATTTTGAACTTGTAGATATTCTTGTGTTTTCATTCATTCTCGCCATATGCTACCATGGGATAGACAAAAACACTTGGCCCGCCATATGCTGCCATGGGATTGGGGCTGAAAGTGGGTTGCGTTGGGTTGAGTCGGGTCGGGTGGGTTGGTGCACAACCCCAAACCAAGGTTCTAATACTTCAACCCTAACCCAACCTTAGGTTGCGAATTATCTACCCAAGCAGGGCTGCTAGGTTGGGAATTCCCAATCCAGGGGGGTTGCTCGGGTGGATATATGCTAGTATTTTTATTATTACATTACTCTTAGTATATTTTTGATACATGTCTTATTTTTTATACCTATAATTTTATTAATTATATATGTAGTTATTTATCATATAGAAGTTTATTTTTCTAAACAAATAAGTTAAAATATAAGACAACTACTTTAAAAGTGTGCTCTGTAGCACACAATCTATTTGCAAGAGAGAAATCTGGCATGAGTTGTTAGCTTTGTTAGCTTCAATAATCGGAACTGACGTGGACCAAAGAAACTGAGACCGATGACATTGGAATTTTTGGGTTACTGTTTGTATAGCCCAAGCCCAAGATCTAACCTGATACATCTTGCCCAAGCTCAACCCAATGTTGGGTCAATCATGGGTCGGTCGGTTTGAAGTTGCCAAACTTTCAGCCCTACATGGGATAGACAAAAACACTTGGCCCAATACACAATTTCATGTTTGTAATGATCCCATCCCATCCTAACTCTATCTGAGTTAGATATTGATCAGTATCATTTATTTTAATTATCCTAATTCAACAAGTAATCTGTTTGTTTTTTGAGGTTTGCTAATTTAATCTCATTTCACCACTTATGAGTACTTGAATCTTGACCTGGTGTTGAAGCTCTTTTCTGACATGAAAATTGGGCCAGTTCACACTATATCAAAGCAAAGGCTCAAGTAGTTCATAGTATATCAAAACGAAAGACTGGATGGAAAAAACAAATGACTGGATGGGAAATAAGCCTCAATAGTTCCCAGTATATCAAAACTTATTTTGAATTGTACGGCTCTTACTTTAAATGAAATTATTTTTGGGCACAGTCCGGAAAATGAGGCATATTTGTGTTTTCCCTTCATCTAGGTTTGTACAACCTTATCAAAGTTAGATGGCACTAAATATTATAGTGGGCCCTAGAGTTTTTAACAGAAGTCCACCTGAGATTAAATCTGCCTTATTTTTAGACCATGTCCTAAAATGAGATAGAAAAATGGATGGATGGCATCAATATACAACATACGGACCTTAGGCCCGGCCTGAGGCAGGCCAGGCCTGCTAAACAGCTTATGAGAGCTAATCCAACATAATGGTGCCATGTAGTGTGTGTATGACATCCGGCCTGTCCACAAGATCGGGCTAAATCCAACACTATGGTGTCATGTACTGTATGTATGACATCCAACTTGACTACCATGGAATACAACACACCTGCAAGCCTCCAAATTGCCTCCAAATTTGAGTGTAGCTCAGCTAATGAATAGAACTGCTTGATTTTTTTTGAGAATGATCATCATGGTGGGTCCACCTATTGGATGGGTTGGATGTCATTTACCACACCATGTCAGCCCAATATTGCTAGACTCCAACACTTGAAAAAAAACAAAATTAGATGAAGGCATTTTGCTTCATTGTCTAAATGCATATTTTTAATAACTGAATTGTCAAGGCCTTTTCTCATAATACTTTTTTTTTTTTGGAGGAATTTCTTTTTCTCACCAAACCGTTCTTTGACTGTTTAAGGACTTTTCAGGTTTTTTTTTTTGGTTCTTCTTCTTCTGTCAACCTTGAAAAATGTACTGCACAACCAAGAAAACAGAGCGATTTAGAACAAATCCATTTTTCACCATTGAAAACACGAGTGACAAAATACCGAACTGAGCAGAGCGGGCCCCATGTGTTGTATTTATTTTAAAATAATATTAAATTTTTGAATTTTCAAATTTCGGTATTTTCCCTCCACATTTAAATTTTGGTATTTTTGAGGTGTTGGTTTTGTCCCACATCGGATTTGACAAGAAAAATTCTCTTGTTTATATGATAGACTTTTTGCCTAGGGCTTGAGCCCCTTTCAGGGAGCATGTGAATTTGGTCCTGTGGGGGGGGCTATGCCAATAGCTCTAATCTATGCCATTAACCACACACGCGCGCGCGCGCCGAGCCGAGTCCGCGTGCGCGACGCGACGGGACGGGACGGGATGGGCTGGGTTGGGGTGCGGGTGCGGGTGCGGTGTAAGTGTACTCGCGTGGGTGTGTGTGTATGGGTACTCGCAGGACTGTATGTGCGAGAGTATACTCGCACTTGCGCCTTTTCGTTTTAAACCAGAGAGATGCTTCCCTTCCGGATGGTCGCCCTTGTTGGGTTTAAACCCAACGGACATAACCTTTTGTAAAGGGTGCTTATGCACCATTTCGGAGTCTATATAAAGACTTCCGATTCCAGTTTCAAAATACGAAAAAATACTGTCTTATAAAACTCTCTCTGATACGGTTTTACCATTGTTACTGAGTTCATTACTGAGTCAACTCAGCACTTTCGCATTAAACTGCAAGTGGTTCGAGCCCGTGTACAGTGAGTGCACCGCTGGGACCGGGTCATAGTCGTTGTATCCTGGAGGTCGATTGCTCTGGAAACTTGTTGCACTTGGGACGCTGTCCAAGGGGAGCAAATTCGATTTCAAGCCGAGTGACTCAGTCACGCCTCGACTCAATTCAATAAGTTTTTCTTTCTCTAAATTTATTTTCCTTTTTGGTTCTCGATTTTATAGTCTATTTAATTCAACATATTATCCAACACCATGGACACTGCGCGAGCGGTCATAGATCCCAAAGGTAACCCACTAAGCTTGAACATCCCACCTATCTTTTCTCTCTCTCTCTCTCTCTCTCTCTCTCTCTCTCTGCATTTTTTTTTTCTCCTTTCCTGTAAGGGTTGGGACATTTAAAAAAAAGAGTAGCTTTAGGGTTCATTTTTTAGAGGCCTGGGTCTTTAAGAAGTTATAGTGGTCTAACTTTAGAGGTCGGATCTCTAATCAAGAGTTATTAGAAGAGTCAAGTGCAAGGATTCCTCCATCTCCTTAGGAAGTAGGCTCTAAACTAGAACTTTCTATTTTAAGTACCATATGCCATGTTTGAAGCTTTTCGCCTTTAATTTGATTGCATCTAATCTTTCATATGTGTAGGCCATGGTGCTTGGGGATTAAAATCCCAACACGAAGCCCAATTGAGGCACCTTCATATATGCTAAACATCTAAAAAATGCCCAAAAGGTTTTGTCCATGAGTAGATGCCCTCACTCAAATACTCCAGAAAGTCCGATCATCAGGTGGACCACGAGTAGGTTTGTTCATCAATTTGTTTTGTATTCCGGCCCATTTGATGAGTGGACCAACCTACTTTTTGGGCTATAACTTCTAATGGTTAGTCTACCATGATAGGCAGCTCAAGAACTTGCACACACATGCAAGTTCACAAGAAAATCGACATATACATAGGTTCGAGAGCGAGAAGTTACGTTTGTTAGATTTTACCAAGGCCACGGCACGGGTGTTCGGGGCGTGGAGAACCCCCTTTTCTCCCCTCAGGAAAAAGGGCTTTGGAAATCAATTTCTATTTCCCAGCTTTTCCTTAAAAATGGTGGACAATCATATGTTCTGGAATGGATGTTAAATCAATTTTTGGGAGGGAATACACACATAGTAGCCGTTTGAGGAAGCCATACATGGAATCCATGTAAATTTGAATCCAAAACAAATAATCCAAGGAAATCAAAATCGATTGTTTTTCATTTCCCAAGGCACCCATGTCACTTTTCAGTATCCACGGTGTTAGTTTTGCTCCATCCAAACATTCAAGGTTACTTTTTTGTATCCAGAGTTTAGTTTTCGTCCAAACGAGGAAAACTGAAACATGGATGTAGAAATGTAGCATGGAATCCTCGTAAAATGAAAAACCTTGAATTCCAATCTTCCTTACATTGTTTGTTTTGGTTTCCAAGCATGATATCCTCAAACATTCATATGGTCGTTTCCTTTTTTGGTTCGTGACTTGATTTAAGCGCCCCCTTTAGCGAAATGAGTGTCGCAGATGGTAGTTTCGAACAAATGGAACCGAGCATCGGCGTTCAATCAATTAAGAGCATAGATGATCTGAGTTTTGTGATTTTGGCATGAGGCTAACCAAAAGAGTTTTACATGTCAATGTGGGCCCGCATAATGCATAGTTCACATCAAAAGTAGTCCCACACATGATGGATGGCCAACATCAAAGCGTGGCTTAGCATGATGGACCATCCACATCAAGCGGGCCCCACCTGATGGGCGATCCACATCAAAGGTGGGGCCCATATGATGGATGGTGGACATTGAAAGTAGGCCCACATGATGGACGGTTGACATTGAAGGTGAGCCCATGTGATGAATAATCCATATTAAAAGTGGGCTCCCATGTAACGAATGGTCTACATCAAGGTGGGCCCACATAATGGATGGAGTGGCCCCTCCTAATGGACAATTAATATCAAGTGGGACCAACCTAATGGAGGATCCACATCAAAGGTATCGCATGATGGCCAGTTTATATCCAAAGTGGCCCAAAATGATGGATGATCCATAGAGAAGGTGCACCCTACACGATGGATGGTGGACATAAAAAATGGGCCACACATGATGGATAATCTACTTCGAAGGTGGGGCCGACACGATAGACACATTAAATGTGGACTCCATGTGAACGGTAGTGGACCTTGAAGGGCCCCACATAAAGGACAATTATGATTAATGGTGGGCAAACATGATGGATGGCGTACATCAAGATGGGCCTCACATAGACGGTCCACTTCAAAGGTTAGTCCCTAATGATGAATCGTTTACATCCGATGGGCTTCACATGATGGATGACCCACTTTGAAGGTTTGGCCCACATGATAGGTGGTCCACAGCAAATGTGTGTTCCATACGACGAACAATCCACATCTAATGTATGATGTAATAGACACACAATGCCTTAAAACATGACAATATCTATGGTAAGATCCATCAAAACAATCAAATGAATTGCTCCTATAATGGATATGGATTTTTTGTAATTTGTATAAAAGGCATCTACTACCTTTTGAAAAACTCTTGTTAAACCTTTTATTAAATATATTTATTTTAAATAAGAGCTTTAAAAAAAAAATTTAAAAGTAATTTTACCAAACAAGTTTATTTAAAACAATAGATAAAAAAGAAAAGAATTCATTAGAGTAGCTCTTATTTGAAAATCTCTTCATCCCAATGGGAATAACCTTATAAATATCACAATTGACTCCAGATATGTTTCAACGGTAGCTCACAGCTCCAACAGGAAAAAGCTTTTATTATATTATTATTTTTTAATTTGGCCAGCTGATAATTGAGGTAATGCTATGTGGGAAACACCAGAACCGTTGATGTGACAGGATGCTGTGTACCCAGGATTCCTTGTAAAACTACTCACAATCTATCTTGCCTTGATATTTACTAGAGTGGACATGTTGAGTAGCTTGATGATCATAACCATCCTCTTTAATTTATATATGATATGAGGTCCACTTTAACAAATATATGCTGAACAACTGTTGCAACTATCATTGTACGTCGATGACTTTAGAACAGTGAAAGAGCTCTAATGAATCTCACTCGACTGTAGAATCAAAGGTTAGGATCATCACTGAAGTGTGACTGACCTTTCCAACAGGAGGCCGTACTTTGGGGACTCTGATTTGGTAGTGATTGTAAGATGTGGGATTGAAGATGACTGTCATGCATTAAGCATGGAGATCAAATCAACTTTATAAAAGGTACATTTGACTGTGATGTCATCGCTGTAGGCTTGGTGCCGTAATTTTCTTCACCTTACATCTTTAGAAAAGAACTATGATAGGAAGAAAAGTTTCAATCATATATAAGGCTTGGAGACCCAACCTTTAAATTAATTTAACAACCAAACATGAATTTTTCGAAGTTTCTCATTGGCATCAAGTGTTCTATCATATGGTATTAAGTGGGATGAAATTTTAAATTAAAATCATCCCTGATTGGTTCATCATAGGTTTCCAACATTGGATTCTGTGCATGGAGTATGGAGGGTTTTTTGAATTCATCCAGGATTTGTGAAATCCATGGGATTTTGCTCTAAAGGCATGAGCTAGGAAGTTTTTATACTGGGAAGGGAGGTGAGGCACACCTTGATATTTGTGAGGAATCCATTCTATCCATCTATTTTACAATATCATTTTAGGGCAAGCTACAAAAAATAAGGTAGATTTAAAACTCAAGTAGGCCACATGAGAGAAAATGAGAAATTTAAGACTGTGAACCCCACCTTTTACCCATTGTCTTTTCTAAGCGCTCCCAAACTTTACTTTCACAAAATAAACTATTCTGTATTGATATACTATTTGCAAATGAAAATACCCTTGAGATATGGCTATGGATTTTCACCATTGCCAAATGAAAACATGAAATTCAACTGATTCGCCTCGTTGAATTTCATGTTTTACTTGTTGGAATTCATGTTTTCGAATGGCTATGGTTATAATCCGTAGCCATATATTTCACGGTGCCAACTAACTACAGGGGCATTTTCGTTTGCAAATAGTATGTTTGTACATAATGGTTTAGTTTGAGAAAGTTAAGTTTGGGAGTATGTAGAAAACATGGTGGGTAAAAGGTAGAATTTACAGTGGTCAATTTCTCATAGAAAACAGTGGGGATTGAGTGACCACCATTAAGACATTCGTATGGCCATAAAAGTTTTGTATCACGATAAAGTTTTCTATGTTGTCGATTCATCCTGGCAGGAATGAACTTACAAACAGTTGGGATAACATATAAACATCAAAGTGGAGCTCAGGAAGGTTTCAACGGTAGGAAAATCTTTCTCCTCTCTTTCCTCTCATATGGCCCACTTGAGTTTTGGAACTGCTTGACTTTTAACAACATGTCTTAAAATGATCTTACAAAACAGATGGACAGGGTGGATTATTCACAAACATCAAGATGGGCCGCACTTTACTTCTCACTGTAGTTTTCAAACACAATTTAACACAATTTTCAAGAGTAGTAGTTGTTTTTCATGTATACCAAAGCGAATAACTCACTCCCATGTCGTTAATAGACAAACCACTAACAAGTGCATTTATTACAAAAAATCAATTTCATCCCACTTAATACCATATAATTTCATGTACCAAATACCCCCTTAATGACATCGATGTACCCCTTAATGACATCGATGTACCAATATTACTCCCCACCCCCCCCTCCCCCCCCAAAAAAAAATAAAAAAAATAAAAAATGCCATCTACATCGACAGACCTGTATTACTTCTCCTCTCATATGGCCCACTTGAGTTTTGGAACTGCTTGACTTTTAGTAGCATGTCCTAAAATGATCTCACAAAATGAATGGACGGGACGGATTATTAACAAACATTAAGATGGGCCTCACCTTACTTCTCACTGTAGTTTTCAAACACGATTTTCAAGAGTGATAATTGTTTTCCATGTACAACCACACATTATATGAATCAAAACATGTATTTAAACTCTACATCTTGTTGGATAAAATGTTGAATTAAATAGACTATAAAAATCGAGAACCAAAAAAAGGAAAATAAATTTAGAGAAAGAAAAACTTATTGAATTGAGTCGAGGCGTGACTGAGTCACTCGGCTTGAAATCGAATTTGCTCCCCTTGGACAGTGTCCCAAGTGCAACAGGTTTCCAGAGCAATCGACCTCCAGGATACAACGACTATGACCCGGTCCCAGCGGTGCACTCACTGTACACGGGCTCGAACCACTTGCAGTTTAATTCGAAAGTGCTGAGTTGACTCAGCAATGAACTCAGTAACAAAACCGTATCAGAGAGAGTTTTATAAGGCAAGAAATTTTTCGTATGTTGAAACTGGAATCGGAAGTCTTTATATAGACTTCGAAATGGTGCATAAGCACCCTTTACAAAAGGTTAGGTCCGTTGGGTTTAAACCCAACAGGGGCGACCAACCGGAAGGGAAGCATCTCTCTGGTTTAAAAACGAAAAGGCGCAAGTGCGAGTACACTCTCGCACATACAGTCCTGCGAGTACCCATACACACACACCCACGCGAGTACACTTACACCGCACCCGCACCCGCACCCGCACCCGCACCCGCGCCCAGCCCAGCCCGTCCCGTCGCGCACGAGGACGCGGACTCGGACTCGGCTCGGCACGGCACGGCTCGGCTCGGCGCGCGCGCGCGCGTGTGTGGTTAATGGCATAGATTAGAGCTATTGGCATAGCCCCCCCACAGGACCAAATTCATATGCCCCCTGAAAGGGGCTCAAGCCCTAGGCAAAAAGTCTATCATATAAACAAGAGAATTTCTCTTGTCAAATCCGATGTGGGACAAAACCAACACCTCAAAAACACCAAAATTTAAATGTGGAGGGAAAACACCGAAATTTGAAAATTCAAATTTTAATATTATTTTAAAATAAATACAACAATCCCCCACATGTTTTAAATTAAAATGCTTTCGGATTAAAGCGAAATAGTTGTGCAATGGTGCCGGTGTCACCATAGACTTGAACCGACATTAGAGTAAGCAAGACAGGTCTACAGGAATCAGGTGACACCATAGTCTTGAACCTGAATCCTTTTAATGTAGATCGCAAGTACATGCCACTCACACAACTCTTCCTCTGCAAGTGATTCTATGGTTCGGTGCGTTTCGGCCATACACCATTACCTGGATTTCATGAGTGCTCTAGAGAATTCGCCTAGATTCTCATAGGAAGCGGCCTCCACCTCCACACCCATATAGGTGAATTCCATCAAGTGTATGCAGCAACTGTATACACCACCAAATATATGGCTATGGATCCATTAAGAGTTCTAAAAACTCATCCTTCTGCGTTGCTGCTCGCACTGTACACCATAGAAGGGGCTCATATAACTCAGTGCAATCGTCTACCTCGTGTCTTGTTGTTTACCCATTGAACCTATCTCATGGGATCTCCACTTGTATAGGTTGGGTTACCGACACTGGCAGCTCATATATTAGGCTCAGCCCCATTCCCTTCGATGTATCATTGACTAACTTTTTGGATAGTCCTTTAGTCAGAGGATCTGCTAGATTCTTTTCTGACCTCACAAAGTCAATAGATATGACTCCATCACGCAACATATGTTTCACTATGTTGTGTCTGAGTCTAATATGCCTGCTTTTTCCATTATATATTTTACTTTTTTGCTTTCGCTATAACTGCTTGACAGTCACAATGAATAGATACAGCCGATACAGGCTTTGGCCACAATGGTATATCAGCTAAGAGATTTCTAAGCCATTCAGCTTCTGATCCAGCCTTTTCTAAGGCAATAAACTCGGATTCCATAGTCGATCGAGCAATACATGTCTGCTTGGTGGACTTCCAAGAGACTGCTCCTCCACCCAAAGTGAAGACATATCCACTAGTGGATTTTATCTCATCTGAATCACTGATCCAGTTAGCATCACTATATCCTTCTAATACAGTAGGATAACCATTATAATGTAAACCATATGTCATATTACCTTTTAGGTATCGCAAAATTCTAGACAATGCATTCCAATGTTCTTTTCCAGGGTTATGTGTATATCTACTTAGCCTTCCTACTGCAAAAGCTATGTCAGGTCTAGTGCAGTTTGTTAGATACATGAGACTACCAATTATTCTGGAATATTCTAATTGAGACACTATTTTCTGTATTCTTCATGAGAGTCACACTATAATCATAAGGAGTACTGACAGGTAAACAGTCAAAATGGTTAAACTTTCTCAATATCTTCTAATGTAATGAGATTGTGATAATATAATAACACCATTTTTCCTGGTTACTTCAATACCCAATATTATACTTGCCTCTCCTAAGTCTTTCATGTCAAACTTAGATGACAAGAATTTCTTAGTTTCATTAACTAATTTAATATTAGTTCCAAAAATAAGCATGTCATCAACATAAAGACATATGATAACATAATCATTTTCAGAAATTTTACTATATACACATCTATCTACATCATTTATATGATAACCATTTGATTTTAAAACACCATCAAATTTTTCATACCATTGTTTAGGAGCCTGTTTTAAACCATATAGTGATTTAATTAGTCTACATACTTTATTTTCTTTACCTAATATCTTATAACCCTCAGGTTGCTCCATATATATTTCTTCTTCTAAGTCTCCATTTAGGAAAGCAGTCTTAACATCCATCTGGTGTACCACTAGTTTATATATGGAGGCTATCGCTATTAAGACTCTAATAGTTGTAATCCTAGTTACAGGGGAATATATATCAAAATAATCTATTCTTTCCTTTTGTTTAAAGCCTTTCGCTACCAACCTAGCCTTAAACTTATCGATAGTTCCATCTGGTTTTAGTTTCTTTCTAAACACCCATTTGCAGCCTATTGGTTTGTTACCAGGTGGTAGGTTTACAAGTTCCCAAGTATTATTTGATATAATAGATTCTAACTCATCATTTATTGCTTCCTTCCAAAAGGTTGCATCTGGAGAGTTAATAGCTTCTATATAAGTTGTAGGATCATCTTCTACTAAGAATGTGAAAAAACCATCTCCTAGGTTAGTTTCTTTTCTAACTCTAATACTTTTTCTTGGTTGTATCTCTTCTACTACTTTCTCGTAAGCATTTTTACTAGTAGACGCAATATCTGATTCATTAACTTTTTCTATTCCTATAGATTTAGATTTCATAGGGAATACGTTCTCAAAGAACTCTGCATCCCTAGCTTTTATAATTGTATTAGGATCTAAAATATTATCCTTAGTTTTTAAAACTAGAAACCTATAGGCCGCACTGTTTTGTGCATACCCTATAAATACACAATCGGTCGTTTTAGGACCTAATTTTCTTTTCTTAGTTTCAGGCAATCCTACTTTAGCAAGACACCCCCACACTTTAATATATTTATAACTAGGAATATGATTCTTCCAAAGTTCATATGGTGTTTGTTCAGAAGATTTAGATGGAATCCTGTTTAGGATATAACAAGCAGACAGAATTGCTTCTCCCCACATATTTGAGGGTAAGCCTGAACTATTTAACATGGCATTCATCATTTCTTTTAGAGTTCTGTTCTTACGTTCTGCTATTCCATTTTGTTCTGGTGTATAAGGAGCTGTAGTTTCGTGAATTATTTCATTCTTTTCACATAATTCTCTAAATTGAGAAGATTCATATTCACCTCCTCTATCTATTCTAAGTCTTTTAATTTTTATATTTAATTGATTTTCAACTTCAATTTTGTATTTAGAAAAAGCATCTAAAGCTTCATCTTTGTTCCTTAATAGATATAGTCTAGTGAACCTAGAGTAGTCATCTACAAAAGTTATATAATATCTTTTTCCTCCTCTAGACATGTGATTTCTAAAATCACCTAAATCACTATGTATCAACTCTAATAGAACAGATGATCTTTCTATTTGTTTAAAGGATTTTCTAATAAATTTTGATTCTACACATGTTTCACATTTTTCAAACTCTTCATTAGATATATTAGGTAATAAACCTAATCTTTTCATTTTCTTTAAAGATGCCACATTCACATGACCTAATCTATTATGCCATAGATAAAAAGGTTCAACGATATAAACAGAACTAAATGTTTTCTTATTATCATTGGATACATTTACAATGAATAAACCATCGCTACAGTACCCCTTACCAACAAAGGTTCCATTTTTAGTCATTACAAGCTTATCTGAATCAAATACTAATTTGACACCAGCCTTATTGAGGAGCGAACCAGAGACCAAGTTTCTTCTAATGTCAGGCACATGGAGGACATCATTTAACATTAGAGTCTTTCCAGAAGTGAGTTTCAGAAGTACTTTCCCTTTCCCTACAACTGGAGACGTTCTAGCATTTTCCATGAACACCTGTTCATCATCTCCTGATACTTGGTAGGAGGTAAACATGCTACGATCCTTGCACACGTGTCTAGTTGGACCAGTATCTAGCACCCACTCCAAGTTGTTTACAAGGAAGACTTCTGACACCACAGCCACTACTATGTCAGACTCATTGCCTGTTTCTGTAAGATTAGCTTGCGGCTTATCTTTATTTTTCTTAAGCCTGCAGGTTTTAACATGATGCCCAGGCTTTCCACAGTTGTAGCAGTTTCCCTTTTTCTTGAATTGATTATTTGCATTCTTCTTTTTGAGCCTGCATTCATTTGCATAATGTCCAGGTTTGCCACAGTTATGACAGTTGCCCTTTTTCTTATTATTTGTCCGACTTGATTCCACAAGATTCGCTTTTGAATCTATCTAATTTTTATTTCCTTTTTGGTCCCTGATTCTATTGGCCTCCTCTATTCGTATGTGTACGATAGTGGTTTCCAAAGAAACACCGTTCTTCTTATGTTTCATTCTATTTTTATATTCTTTCCAGGAGGGCGGTAACTTTTCTATTAACGCTCTCGACAGAAACACCTCATCCAACTTAATTCCTTCTGTCGATAGTTCGTGAATTAGACTTTGAAAGTCGTGAATCTGATTTGTGACAGATTTATCGTCTGTCATTTCATAGTGAAGGAAATTAGCAATTGCATGTTTCTTAGCGCCTGCATCTTCTAAATGTATTTCTTTTCTAAAGCAATCCATATATCTTTAGCAGAGGCGTAAGAAGCATACACATCATATAATTCGTTGGATAAAGAGTTTAGAATATAATTTTTGCAATTATTTTCATCTGTTACTTCATTTTGATTTGCTGGATCTATAGTAAATGATTCAGATAAAATGTATGAAACTTTCAGGGTGGTAAGAGCGAACATCAATTTCTGTTTCCACCGTTTAAAGGATTGTCCAGTGAACGGTTTGATTTTGGCTAACTCAGTAGAAGCATTTATTGTTACTGTAGCCATAGTCTATGTAATTCAACACAAAATTTCGATTTCAAGATTGTTGGATAAAATGTTGAATTAAATAGACTATAAAAATCGAGAACCAAAAAAGGAAAATAAATTTAGAGAAAGAAAAACTTATTGAATTGAGTCGAGGCGTGACTGAGTCACTCGGCTTGAAATCGAATTTGCTCCCCTTGGACAGCGTCCCAAGTGCAACAGGTTTTCAGAGCAATCGACCTCCAGGATACAACGACTATGACCCGGTCCCAGCGATGCACTCACTGTACACGGGCTCGAACCACTTGCAGTTTAATTCGAAAGTGCTGAGTTGACTCAACAATGAACTCAGTAACAAAACTGTATCAGAGAGAGTTTTATAAGGCAGGAAATTTTTCGTATGTTGAAACTGGAATCGGAAGTCTTTATATAGACTTCGAAATGGTGCATAAGCACCCTTTACAAAAGGTTAGGTCCGTTGGGTTTAAACCCAACAGGGGCGACCAACCGGAAGGGAAGCATCTCTCTGGTTTAAAAATGAAAAGGCGCAAGTGCGAGTACACTCTCACACACACACCCACGCGAGTACACTTACACCGCACCCGCACCCGCACCCGCGCCCAGCCCGTCCCGTCGCGTCGCGCACGCGGACGCGGACGCGGACTCGGACTCGGCTCGGCGCGCGCGCGCGCGTGTGTGGTTAATGGCATAGATTAGAGCTATTGGCATAGCCCCCCCACAGGACCAAATTCACACGCCCCCTGAAAGGGGCTCAAGCCTTAGGCAAAAAGTCTATCATATAAACAAGAGAATTTCTCTTGTCATATCCGATGTGGGACAAAACCAACACCTCAAAAACACCAAAATTTAAATGTGGAGGGAAAACACCGAAATTTGAAAATTCAAATTTTAATATTATTTTAAAATAAATACAACACATCTTACATTATCCGAACACAAAACCGAATAGCTCACTCTCATGTCATTAATAGACAATCCACCAACAAGTGCATTTATTGTAAAAAAATAATTCCATCCCACTTAATACCATATAATTCCATGCACCAAACACTCCCTTAATGACATCGACATACCTGTAACATGAGTCATGCATAAAAGCCTATCAATACCCTACAAAATGTAGGCCTGCATAGAGAACAGACCCAAAATCGCAATGACAGGTGATCCATCCGATTGATGGTGGCTGATGGACGGTCCAAAGGGTAATGGTTAGTGGCCCTAATTAAACAAGTAAATTAGTCAACTAACTCAAAATTCTTTCACACAACTCAAATACAGACTTTAAGCATGACTAGAATTCCTTGTATCATAAAACACTTTAAATAAAATAAGATTGTTACTTGAAATATAGTAAATTTTAACTTCAAACTTAAAATTTATTTATCCAATAATTATATCTTGAAAAAGAGCTTTGGAAGCTAATTATCTATGACATGAGTCAGGATACCAACTCTTCCATGAAGGAAATCATGCTTAAAATGAAGATGGAGAAACCCACCATTAAAATCTGTTTATCAGCCATCCAACTCACTTGGGTTTTGGACCTCTCTCTAAGTTTTGGGCCGTGTCCTAAAATGAGAAAGTGCAGCCAATAAATGGAGTGGATATATAACACATATATCACAGTGGCATCCATTACACCAGAATCAGGCCAATCCATTCATACACCAGAATCAGGCCAATCCATTCATCAGGTGAGGCTTAGTACGTTTCATGTTTTCAAATCAATTAATGGTAACATTGGCGGATGGAGGTAAATATTATTTGTATTTAATAAGAGCATCTTCAGCTGCTTAACTGTACCGTGCTTCCCACAGTTAATTAAAATGCCTTGACTTCTGTAAAAGGTATGGTTAAGATTCTCCCCATCAGTCACCTAACACACTCTATTTATCTGATTTTGAATCAAGTGCAGAAGATGTGTCAATCAAGTCTAGCGGCCATGCTGGGATTCAGACCCCCCAAAACCCAAATTAATGTAAGTGTTATAAATTTGGATCTAACACTAAGATAATTTGTATATTTAGTGAAAGCACTTTCAAGGAAGATAAAATAATAACAATAATTAAAATAGTCAAATAATTAAGTAAGCAATTATATAACACAAGATATTTAACATGAAAAATTCTTACGGAAAAATAAATAAATTATGGTATAAAGCAACATGAATTTATTATAATAAAAAACATAGAGTTTTACATACTCAACTTATTTATTTTCTCTTGATACAATGATGTAGGGATGAACATGATGAGGTTGAGCACCGTCTTCCGCGAGAAGATAACTATTCTGAATCCACGGAACTTTCCTAGGCTTCTCGAATCCACGGGAAAGAAAAAAAGCAAATAAAATAGAAAATAAATTATATAAAATTTGAAATTGATTAATGAATAAAATAAACGAGTTCACAACCCTTTAATTAGGGATACCAAGCAATAAGAGAGAAATCAGAAGTAAACTACAATTAAAACTCTTAGAATTCGTAACTTACTATAAATAGTAAACTTATCATTTATCAACTATCGTGATGTCTACTAGTGCATAAGATTTTCAGCAAAAAATGGTAAGTGTTCTATCTGGCTTCACCAAGTTGTTCTCTAAATTATTCTAAGCTCTTTTCATGTTGGGCGCAACTCCTAAAGCCTGATGGATGAAGAGTTGTAATCAATTTAAAACTTATTATTTATAGTTAAAACAGAATTAAAATAGGAAAACGGCCATCGATCTAGGGGTATATCGTAAATTTAGCTTGTGCAACTTGGCATAGCCATGTTGGGTGGCTAAAGTAGCTCGTTCTACCCTAAAATCATATATTTTACGCGTGATTACTCATTTCAGATTGTGAGATACACCTGATCTAAGGTACGATGGTCCGAATCACTTCTGTCATCGACCAATCCTTTTCTGATCCATCTTGGCCATGAAACTGTCCCCCACCTGCTCTACATCATTAGAGCACATATAGGAAACCTATATCTTTTGAGAAATCTATTTAAAACCATTATAATTGTAGAAAACCTCTCCCTTCATATAGGTCAATTAGCTGGCTACACTTGTGTACACATGAGCGCAATCTCAATCCTTTTCTCCGCTCATTGCACGTGAGTGCCATGGTTTCATAATCGCCTTCATTGGTATGTTGTGACGCAAGATATATGGTCTATTGCCAAAAATATTCTCATTATAACAATCTGCACCTCTCCTTGCTCTTACCCGGGTGGTAGACTCAGGAATTTCAACATAGGGTTAAGGGTTCGAGTACCATGGTGGTGAAATCATGTGTGCGCGTGTGGCGTGAGTGTGTTGGGGTGTGTGTGCGTGTGAAAAAAAATAAAATAAAAAAATCTGCACCTCTCAATTTGCGGCGCGAAAAGGAGGACGGGATTAGCCAAAGCGATGTCACCACATTTTGTGGGCCCGTTATAATGTATGTGTTGTATCTACACTGTTCATCCATTTGGAGACATCATTTTAGTGCATAATCTAAAGAATGAAGTAGATCCAAAGCTCAAGTGGACCCCACCACAGAAAACAGTGGGAATAATGATGCCCACCAGCTATGAAACCTTCATAGGGCCCACATGATGCTTTGGACCCCACCACAGAAAACAGTGGGAATAATGATGCCCACCAGCTATGAAACCTTCATAGGGCCCACATGATGTTTATTTGAGATCCAACCGGTTTATAAGTTAACACAGACATGAAATAAGGGAAAACATAAATATCAGCTTGATCGAAAACTTCCGTGGCCTTGAGAAGTTTTTAAGGGTTGCCGTTCAATCCCCACTATTTTTTGGGGTGGGTTCCACTTGAGCTCCGGATCTGCCTCATTCTTTGTATCATGTCTTAAAATGATCTCTCCAAATGTATGAACAGGTGGATACAATACATACATCATGGTGGGCCCATAGAACATGGTGATATCACTTCAGTAGAATGTCTCGCTACGGTCAGGTTCAGTAGCTAATCTACGTCCAGGAAAAGAAGTCCACGTTCAACTAAAAACAACGGAGGATTGAACTCTAGAATCTTCCCACATGAGAAAATTTTGGGACGTCGTCCATCCAATGTCAGAATCAACAAATGAACGGTCTTGATTACTCAAAAATGACTTCAATTTTTAGATTTGAGCACCCATGCCTAGTGTACAAATTCAGCGACCTGGTACAACTACTACCTAACTTTTGCGCCTTTAACTTCCATCCACGAGCTTCCTTTGGCCGAGACACTCACCCACCGTAGAAAGAGCCATTAAGTATATTATACTGTGCACCCGGAAGTACCATAATATGGCAGAGCCATCTCTTCACAGGACACGTGTCATGGTTATTTTCAAATCAGGTCCATCCATATACAGGTTCATGGTATAGATGGTTTTTATTTTAAAAATCAATCCTGTTAAAAAAAATCCTACCCGTCTGATCTATGGTCATTAAAGCAACGGTGGAAAAAAACTCAGTTAACAGTCAGATATCAAGTGTTCAACTGTCGAAAAAGTAGTGGCTGAGATTGTTTCATGCGTCCAATTCGTAAACATTAACGACTCGATGCCAGCATATGGGTGGACCACTGGACCCAATACATCACCTTGCCATGTATCCTGTAGCGAGATGGCTCTACCGTATTAGTTCTTCCCTTTCTACCGTATCATTTCCCCGTACTTCCGTGGAAGAGAAAATGGCCACTGTAGGCAAAACCTTTTATCCAGCGGTTTTAATCGAGGAATGCAAACTTAAGTTACCAACTTAGACTAGCACGTGCGGACAGCGACTTTGAGGACGAAACTACCCCTCCTTTTCACTGCGAAGACGAGAGCTGACGCTCCTCCAGCTGAGAGTTGTACGAACGGCTTAGGAGAGATCAAAGTTACATGGCCCCACAGCTATGTATTTATCATATCCACAACGTTCATCCATATTTCAAAATCATTTCGGAGCATTATCCCAAAAAAAATAAAATCATATCCATAAATCAATGGACCACACCACAAAGAGCAGCGGGGAAATTAATTTTCACGGTAAAAAATTTTGTAAGGCCCATCATAGCATTTATTTTCCATCCAATCTATTCATAAGGTCACAAAGGCCTGGATGAAGAGGAAAAAAAAAAATTCCATAATGATCGAAAACTTCTGTAACCCCTAAAAGGGTTTCAATGATAGACATTCAATTCCCCATTACCTTTTACTGTGTGGTCCATTTGATAGCTAGATCTGTCTTATTTTTCATCTCAAGCCTTAATACGAGTTCACCGAATAGATGGACGGTTTGGATATAACATATACCTCATAATGGGACCCATAAAAATCGGTGGGAATTACAATAGAAAAAAGAGAAAAAAAATAAAAAATGAAAAAGAAGCCAGCGAGTTGGGGTTGACCGGGTCAACCCGGTTGATGGGGTTATTGCTTGGCTTATGGCTACGGATTATAACCGCAGGCATAACTATAATGCACCTTTTTTTTCTTTTTTCTTTTTTTCTTTTTTATTTTTACTTTTTACATGGAGAACTTTATTGTACTTACATTTTTCTTTAATACATGTTTATATAAATATGTGTGTGTGTGTGTGTGTATAAATATAAATTTTTCTCTTTTTTTTTTTATTTTTCATTTCTTTCTTTATTCATTTAACAAGAATATCTTCTAAACTAAAATTAGTTACTTGACGTACCACATATGATTTTGGGGTAAGAGAAGCTACTTTAGCCAACCAACCTAGTTATTTTTCAAGATTCCATTAGGTCGATGGTCAAAAATACATTTCATTTACTTCACGGTCAATTTCAATCACTTCATGGTCAAATTAGAAATTGAGCGAGGCAAATATAAAATTCAGTGAGTAAATTGAAAATTGAGCAAGACAAGGTATGAATTGAGCAAGGGAAGCTAGAAATTGAGCGAGGTAGCATACGAGTTCAGCGAGGGAATCTAGAAATTGAGAGAGGGAAGCTAGAAATTAAGCGAGGCAATGTAGAAAATGAGCGAGGGAACCTAGAAATTGAGCGAGAGAACCTACAATTTGATCTAGGTAACTTAGGAATTGACCGAGGGAAGCTAGAATTTAAGCAAGGGGACCTAAAAATTTAGCAAGACAACTTAGGATTTGAGCGAGAAAAACTGCAAATTGTGCGAGAGAACTTAGAAATTGAGCGAGACAACCTAGGATTTGAGCGAGAGAACCTAGAAAATGAGTGAGGCAACCTACAAATTCAGTGAGGAATCCTAGGAATTGAGTGAGGGAAGCTAGAAATTAAGCGAGAGAACATAGAAATTCAGCGAGGCAACCTAAAAATTGAGCGAGGAAACCTAGGAAATGAGCGAGACAACGTAGAAATTCAGCGAGGAAATCTAAGATTTGAACCAGGCAACCTAGGAATTGAGGGAGGAAAGTTAGAAATTGAGTGATGGAAGCTAGAATTTGAGCGAGGGAACTTAGAAATTCAGCAAGGGAACCTAAAAAATCGCTTAATTTCTAACTTTCGTCGCTCAATTCCTAGGTTGCCTTGCTCAAATCCTAGGTTTCCTCACTGAATTTCTACCTTACCTCACTCAATTTCTAGCTTCCCTCGCTCAAATCCTAAGTTGCCTCGCTCAATTTCCAGTTTCCCTTGCTCAATTTCTAGGTTGTCTCGCTCAATTCATAGGTTGTCTCGCTGAATTTTTACGTTGCCTTGCTCAATTGCTAGGTTGCCTCCCTCAATTCCTAGGTTCCTTCGCTGAATTTTTAGCTTCCTTTGCTCAATTTCTAGCTTCCCTTACTCAATATCTAGCTTCCCTCGCTTAATTAATAGGTTTTTCGCTCAATTTTTAGGTTGCCTTACTGAATTTCTAGCTTCCCTCGCTCAATTTCTAGGCTGTCTCGCTCAATTCATAGGTTCCCTCGCTGAATTTCTAGCTTCCTTCGCTCAATTTCTAACTTCCCTCGCTCAATTCGTAGGTTGCCTCGCTGAATTTCTACGTTGCATCGCTCAATTGCTAGGTTGCCTCGCTCAATTCCTAGGTTCCTTTGCTCAATTTATATATTGCCTCACTGGATTTCTAGCTTCCCTCACACAATTTGTAGGCTGTCTCGCTCAATTCATATATTTTTCCATATCATTTTATGGTATGAGACCAAAAATGAGATATATCCAGTTCTCAAGTGTACCACATTATAGGAAACAGTGTTTAAATGAGCGTCAACCATTAGAAACCTTTAGGGGGCCCACTGTGATGTTTGTGAGAAATCCTCCTCGTCTAAGTTCATTCACAGGGTCAAAAAGACCTGGATGAAGAGGGAAAAAAATTTCATAATGATCCAAAACTTCTGTAACCCTTAAAAGGGTTTCAATGGTAGACATTCAATACCCCACTGCCTTTTACATTGTGGTCCACTTGATAGTTAGATCTATCTTACTTTTCGTCTCAAGCCTTAATATGAGCTCGTAAAATATATGAACGGTTTGGATATAACACATAAATCATGATGGGACCCACAAAAGCAAAAAAAAAAATAAAAATTTCAGTTTGCCCCGCTCAATTTCTAGTTTGCCCCACTCAATTTCCAATTGAGCGGGGCAAACTATTTTTTTTTTTTTTTTTGCTTTTGTGGGTCCTATCATGATGTATGTGTTATATCCAAACCGTCCATATATGAGCGGGGTAAACTGAAAATTGAGCGGAGAAAACTGAAAATTAAGCGGGGCAAACTAGAAATTGAGCGGGGCAAACTGAAAATTGAGCGGGGCAAACTAGAAATTGAGCGGGGAAAACATGAAATTAACCTCACTGTCAAAATCTAGTTTGCCCACCTTTTATCCAGATATTTTTATGAGAGAATTCATACTTACTTTTGCAACTTAGACCTCCACGTGCGGAAACCCAATTCCAGGATGAAAATACTCCTCCTTTTCACTGCTGTCCACTTTTCCTCTCCCAATACCAAAACCTATAACCTAAACCTAAACCTAAACCTATAACCTATAACCTAAACCACAACCAAAACCTATAACCTAAACCCAAACCCATTATCAAATCCCAAAACCTATAACCTAAACTATAACATCTCAAAAATCGGGGGTCAGGTAGAAACCCAACTCCCGAGTTCCAAAATATTATTTATGCAATATAGATAGTGTTAAGTGCATGTTGTCTATAAACAGGCATTAAATAAGATTGAGATTAAGCCAAAACAACATATCATACTCCAAAGACAGTTAAATTAGCAAGCGGAAGAATGTAATAGATATATAAAGTATATGAACTGTTGTGGGTCTCCAGAGTGTGAACATGTTACCAGGTTAAACATATACATGTATACTCTAAAAATGATAAAAAGAATATACATGGGTGTGTAAGAAAAGGCAAAATACCAAGTATATTGGCATCTAATTAGTAACCCTGTAATCCCATCAATCAGAACCTGCATATAGGAGGGATCCTCCTCCTCATCATCAAGTCCGGCTCTGCTTCGCAAGCATCGCCATCATCTGTAATTAAAATAGGAACTGTTTGGTGTGCCCAACACCGTCCCGTAACGTGGGAGTGAGTAATTAACTCAGTGAAATCATATAGCAAAGATTAGCATGTTCTCAAATCAATCATGTGATAATAGTAAAGTAATTAATCAAACATTCCTAGATACTGTTGTTAATACAATATGACATGACATGATGGATGCCCTCACCGACATTCTCCCTCATACGGCACCATCTGCGTCCGCGGCATGCTTGCGTACCGCTCAGTGCTTCACATCTTCCAAGCACATGCAATGTGATGTTGATATGATTACCGAGTTATTATTAGTCCTTTTCATACAGCAGTATTGGAAAACTAAGGTACTTTGCTTATATCAATCCCAACACAGATCCTGTCTAGGGTCGTCACTCCTAGTAATCTCATATGATGTTATATTTGTAGGTCGCTGCAAGGGCTGCCAGGGCTGTTGCTCGCACTCGTTGCACCGCTCCCCCATCACCCTATCAATACAGGCCTAATTATCCTTAAGACTGCATTAGGACTTGTAGCCCCCATGCGGTGTCAGGATAAACTCAAGGTCACTACAAAGGGCTCATCACCAATCAGTGTAGGCCGACAGCAAGAATATAGTGTCCCATACCACTATAATCTGCTCAGAGTAGGGTGCTCACTGGTCACTACGGGGAGGTTTGTGGCCCCAGCGTAGGCCAACAGCTCGACCACGGTGTCCCATACCACCATGCCCGGCTCATGAGTCTTATTGGATCACGGTACCATGGTTAACAGAATTTTCAATGGTAAGTTCAGTACCCTAGGTTCAAGCAGTTATGACTCATACATGGTGAACATACAATGAACAGTCGGGTTACGTGACGGGCTCGACTAGTACGAGCACATCTCAAGCTGAACGACATGAAGTGCATGAAACACCTCGTGTGGCCTAACCACTGCCGCCAACCCAAAACACGACTCGCGTTCATCGACGCGTCCTTTGTGGTACTTATAAACCAACCACGAATTTGATCCATTACCGACTGCCTGGACTAGGTCATAGCCTCAAGCATTTGTGCATCAACATCAATAAGCATAGGTGAATAACAGAAATGAAGTAGAACATTGTAAGCATGTTGACACATGTTATAACATACGACTTAAGCAAATCATCCCACACATGCATTTCATGTATATAATGAAATCAATACATATAGCCAACATGATAGAAATCATTTACATCAGCATATTACTTGAGAATTCAATCTCAAAACTCCTACACAACACCATTTACTTAATACATACTAATACAAACATTTATACAAACACTTAGACTACACACTTTAGTCTACATAGCGTATGTCGACTCAAAGTGCGCTTAAGGGCGAATCTCTTCGCCAAACCAATCATGCACGCATTCCTAATATTCTAACATGATAAATAGCCATGACAAACATTTTATCAAAATATGGACGTAAGCAGTATTTTCTACAAATGACTAAAATACCCTAAATCTCATATTTACCGTACGTTTACGAAACGAAAAATGGACAACATGTTGTACATGTTAAACGGCGTTGCCATCGATAATCTACTATTAAACGACATTGAAAGCTTTGAAATCAGTCAATCAAGGCGTCTAAAATCCTCACCTTTCACTTTAGATGTGTGTCGTTTCGAACAGAGCGTATACGCTTCGTCAACGATGTACAGGCGACGTAATACACAAGTTGTATAAGCTACTTTGCTATTTGAATCGACGGAATGCTAAATCAGCAAGTTTAGAGTTTTTCTTACCTAGAAATGCGTTGGAATCACCGGCAAAGTGATTGGGATACGTTGCTTAAGCACGTGCAACAGCTAGTGCAGGTGGCAGGAAGATCACTCCCACACTCTCTCACAAACTCTCACTTTTTTTCCCTCTCTAGCTAGGGTTTCTAGAAAATTTGGATGGGTGAGATATGTGAGGGTTTAAAGCCCTTTTATATCCTAAAACCTTCCCAAATTAGGCTTGGGAACAAGGTCTACTTGAGGTATAACCAAATCGGGGCTGTTCTGTTCCAAAGAAGCACTTCTGGAGGTCCCCTGGCAGAATGCGGTCGGACTTAAGCTCATGGATACTGGATCCTGCTCACACCCAGTTTTCAGTCTGGCAGAGTTCGCAGATCGCATGTGGCGGTCTAGTTTCAGTTCAGCGGTTATCGCACCTAGATCAGGTCTACAAGTCTCGTGATATGAAAGAGAAATTTTTTCTGATCTGAGGGTGTAATTTGGCTGAATTCTGACGGTCAGAACGCTTAATAATAACGCGCCAAGTCACGTGCCAGATTTGAATTAAAATTTTCAAATCTAACCCTTTTCTCACTCTCTTCACTCCAGGCTCAATGAAATAGCCTCTGAACGTCGGTTGGCCTTGATTTTTGAAACGATTTTCAAGTCCAGCCAAGCGGTCATAACGGTCTAAGATGGTAGATATCGGACTTTCGACGCACGGTCTAGATCCAATACAAAGTTTCAAAGGGTTCCCGAGAACAAACCGGCTTAGAGTTTGATCCTGGATTTTAGGGTAACGTAGCATCAGCCATTCTACAAGTTTTGGGTCTTGCAGAACGTATTTAAAGCGATCAGGGATAATTTCACAGCTACGCCAGCGTAGCGCTAGCTAACTTACGCTTAATTTCTAAAGAAATTAGTCCTAAGTGATTTCTTTGGCTTTGGAATTGGGTTCTGAGAGGTTACAAAGGTGTTTTGGTTGACCCATTGCCTAAGGACCTCTAAGCCCAGGTTGGTAAAAATTCGAGGTGTTACATAAACCTAACCTTAACTTAAACCTAAACCTATAACCTATAACCTTAACCAAAACCTATAACCTAAACCAATATCAAAACCTATAACCTAAATCCGAACCTATTCTCAAATCCCAAAACCTATAACCTATAACTTAAACCAAAACCTAAACCTAAACCTATAACCTAAACCCGAACCCATTCTCAAATTCCAAAACCTATAACCTATCCTTAAAACTTAACCTATAACTTAACCCAAACCTATAGTTATAACCTAAAACTATTCCTAAATCTCAAAACCTATAACCTAAACCTAACCTTTCCCTAAACCTATAACCTAAACTCAATTATTTAAAGTGAAACATACACCTAATCCTAATCTCAACTCCCTAATCTAAACCTAAACCTAAACTTAAAAGCCCAAACTTAAACCCAAACCTAAACCTAAACCTTATCCTGGAAAGGGAGATGGAAATCAAATAGTGAAAAGGGAGAGAAAAAGTAGACAACAATGAAAAGGAGGGGTATTTTCATCCTGGAATTGGGTCTCCGCACGTGGAGGTCTAAGTTGCAAACGTAAGTTTGAATTCTTTCATAAAAACAGCTGGATAAAAGGTGGACAAACTAGATTTTGACAGTAGCGTCAATTTCATGTTTGCCCCGTTCAATTTCTAGTTTGCCCCACTCAATTTTCAGTTTGCCTCGCTCAAATTCTAGTTTCCCCCACTTAATTTTCAGTTTGTCCCGCTCAATTTTTAGTTTACCCCGTTCATATATGGACGATTTGGATATAACACATACATTATGATGGGACCCACAAAAGCAACATCGCAAGAAAAAAAATTTCAGTTTGCCCCGCTCAATTTCTAGTTTGCCCCGCTCAATTTTCAGTTTGCCCCGCTCAATTGAGCGGGGCAAACTGGAAATTGAGCAGGGCAAACTAGAAATTGAGCGGGTTTAGGTTATAGGTTTTGGTTTTGGTTTAGGTTTAGGATAAGGTTTAGGTTATAGGTTTTGGGATTTGAGAATGGGTTCGGGTTTATGTTATAGGTTTGGGTTTCGGTTTAGGTTATAGGTTTGGGGATCTGAGAATGGGTTTGGGTTTAGGTTATAGGTTTTGGTTTTGGTTTAAGTTATAGGTTTTGGTCTAGGTTATAGGTTTAGGATAAGGTTTAGGTTTAGGTTTAGGTTATAGGTTATAGGTTTAGGATAAGGTTTAGGTTTAGGTTATAGATTTTGGGATTTGAGAATGGGTTCGGATTAGGTTATATGTTTTGGTTTTGGTTTAGGTTATAGGTTTTGGGATTTGAGAATGGGTTCAGGTTTAGGTTATAGGTTTTGGTTTTGGTTTAGGTTATAGGTTTTGGTTTTGGTTAAGGTTATAGGTTATAGGTTTAGGTTTAGGTTATAGGTTTAGGATAAGGTTATAGGTTTTGGGATTTGAGAATAGTTTTATGTTATAAGTATAGGTTTAGGTTAGGTTATAGGTTTTTGGATTTGAGAATGGGTTCGGGTTTCGGTTATAGGTTTTGGTTTAGGTTATAGGTTTTGGGATTTGAGAATGGATTTGGATTTAGGTTATAGGTTTTGGTTTTGGGATTTGAGTTTAGGTTTAGGTTTGGGTTTGAGTTTTGGAATTTGAGAATGGGTTCGGGTTTAGGTTATAAGTTTTGGGATTTGAGAATGGGTTCGGGTTAGGTTATAGGTTTTGGGATTTGAGAATGGGTTCGGGTTTAGGTTATAGGTTTTGGTTTTGGTTTAAGTTATATGTTATAGGTTTAGGTTTATGTTATAGGTTTAGGATAAGGTTATAGGTTTTGGGATTTGAGAATGGGTTCAGGTTAGGTTATAGGTTTTAGTTTTGGTTTAGGTTATAGGTTTTGGGATTTGAGAATGGGTTCGGGTTTAGGTTATAGGTTTTGGTTTAGGTTATAGGTTTTGGGATTTGAGAATGGATTCGGGTTTAGGTTATAGGTTTTGGTTTTGGTTTTGGTTTAGGGATTTGAGTTTAGGTTATAGGTTTAGGTGTTTTAGGTTTAGGTTTAGGTTTGGGTTTGGGTTTTGGGATTTGAGAATGGGTTTGGGTTTAGGTTATAGGTTTTGGAATTTGAGAATGGGTTCGGGTTAGGTTATAGGTTTTGAGATTTGAGAATGGGTTCGGATTTAGATTATAGGTTTTGGTTTTGGTTTAAGTTATAGGTTATAGGTTTAGGTTTAGGTTATAGGTTTAGGATAAGGTTATAGGTTTTGGGATTTGGGAATAGTTTTAGGTTATAAGTATAGGTTTAGGTTAGGTTATAGGTTTTGGGATTTGAGAATGGGTTCAGGTTAGGTTATAGGTTTTCGTTTTGGTTTAGGTTATAGGTTTTGACATTTGAGAATGGGTTTGGGTTAGGTTATAGGTTTTGGTTTTGGTTTAGGTTATAGGTTTTTGGAATTTGAGAATGGGTTCGGGTTTAGGTTATAGGTTTTAGTTTTGGTTTAGGTTGTAGGTTTTGGTTAAGGTTATAGGTTATAGGTTTAGGTTTAGGTTATAGGTTTAGGATAAGGTCATAGGTTTTGGGATTTGGGAATAGTTTTAGGTTATAAGTATAGGTTTATGTTAGGTTATAGGTTTTGGGATTTGAGAATGGGTTCGGGTTTAGGTTATAGGTTCTGTTTAAGGTTATTGGTTTTAGGATTTGAGAATGGATTTAGGTTTAGGTTATAGGTTTTGGTTTTGGTTTTGATTTAGGGATTTGAGTTTAGGTTATAGGTTTATGTTTAGGTTTTAGGTTTAGGTTTAGGTTTGGATTTGGGTTTTGAGATTTGAGAATAGGTTCGGGTTTATGTTATAGGTTTTGGAATTTGAGAATGAGTTCGGGTTTAGGTTATAGGTTTTGGGATTTGAGAATGGGTTCGGGTTTAGGTTATAGGTTTTGGTTTTAGTTTAAGTTATATGTTTAGGTTATAGGTTTAGGATAAGGTTATAGGTTTTGAGATTTGGGAATAGTTTTAGGTTATAAGTATAGGTTTAGGTTAGGTTATAAGTTTAGGGATTTGAGTATGAGTTCGGGTTAGGTTATAGGTTTTGGTTTTGGTTTAGGTTATAGGTTTTAGGATTTAAGAATGGGTTCGGGTTAGGTTATAGGTTTTGGTTTTGGTTTTGGTTTGGGTTATAGGTTTTGGGATTTGAGAATGGGTTCGGGTTTAGGTTATAGGTTTTAGTTTTAGTTTAGGTTGTAGGTTTTGGTTAAGGTTATAGGTTATAGGTTTAGGTTTAGGTTATAGGTTTAGGATATGGTCATAGGTTTTAGGATTTGGGAATAGTTTTAGATTATAAGTATAGGTTCAGGTTAGGTTATAGGTTTTGGGATTTGAGAATGGGTTCGGGTTTAGGTTATAGGTTCTGGGATTTGAGAATGGATTCGGGTTTAGGTTATAGGTTTTGGTTTTGGGATTTGAGTTTAGGTTATAGGTTTAGGTTTAGGATTTAAGTTTAGGTTTAGGTTTGGGTTTGGGTTTTCAGATTTGAGAATGGGTTCGGGTTTAGGTTACAGGTTTTGGAATTTGAGAATGGGTTCGGGTTTAGGTTATAGGTTTTGGGATTTGAGAATGGATTCGGGTTTAGGTTATAGGTTTTGATTTTGGTTTTAGTTTAAGGATTTGAGTTTAGGTTATAGGTTTAGGTTTAGGTTTGGGTTTGGGTTTTGGGATTTGAGAATAGGTTCGGGTTTAGGCTATAGGTTTTGGAATTTGAGAATGGGTTCGGGTTTAGGTTATAGGTTTTGGGATTTGAGAATGGGTTCGGGTTTAGGTTAAATGTTTTGGTTTTGGTTTAAGTTATAGGTTATAGGTTTAGGTTTAAGTTATAGGTTTAGGAATGGGTTATAGGTTTTGGAATTTGGGAATAGTTTTAGGTTATAAGTATAGGTTTAGGTTAGGTTAGGTTATAGGTTTTGGGATTTGAGAATGGGTTCGGGTTAGGTTATAGGTTTTGGTTTTGGTTTAGGTTATAGGTTTTGGGATTTGAGAATGGGTTCGGGTTTAGGTTATAAGTTTTGGTTTAGGTTATAGGTTCTGGGATTTGAGAATGGATTCGGGTTTAGGTTATAGGTTTTGGTTTTGGTTTTGGTTTAAGGATTTGAGTTTAGGTTATAGGTTTAGGTTTAGGTTTGGGTTTGGGTTTTGGGATTTGAGAATGGGTTTGGGTTTAGGTTACAGGTTTTGGAATTTGAGAATGGGTTCGGCTTTAGGTTATAGGTTTTGGTTTTGGTTTAGGTTATAGGTTTTGGGATTTGAGAATGGGTTCGGGTTTAGGTTATAGGTTATAGGTTTTGGTTAAGGTTATAGGTTATAGGTTTAGGTTTAGGTTATAGATTTAGGATAAGGTTATAGGTATTGGGATTTGAGAATAGTTTTAGGTTATAAGTATAGGTTTAGGTTAGGTTATAGGTTTTGGGATTTGAGAATGGGTTCGGGTTTAGGTTATAGGTTTTTGTTTAGGTTATGGGTTCTGGGATTTGAGAATAGTTTTAGGTTATAAGTATAGGTTTAGGTTAGGTTATAGGTTTTGGGATTTGAGAATGGGTTCGGGTTTAGGTTATAGGTTTTTGTTTAGGTTATGGGTTCTGGGATTTGAGAATGGATTCAGGTTTAGGTTATAGGTTTTGGTTTTAGTTTAGGGATTTGAGTTTAGGTTACAGGTTTAGGTTTAGGTTATAGGTTTTGGTTTAGGTTTGGGTTTGGGTTTTGGGATTTGAGAATGGGTTCGGGTTTAGGTTATAGGTTTTGGTTATAGGTTTTGGGATTTGAGAATGGGTTTGGGTTTAGGTTATAGGTTTTAGTTTTGGTTTAGGTTATACGTTTTGGTCTAGGTTATAGGTTATAGGTTTAGGTTTAGGTTATAGGTTATAGGTTTAGGATAAGGTTTAGGTTTAGGTTTAGGTTATAGGTTTTGGGATTTGAGAATAGGTTCGGGTTTAGGTTATAGGTTTTGGTTTTGGTTTAGGTTATAGGTTTTGGGATTTGAGAATGTGTTCGGGTTTAGGTTTATAGGTTTTGGTTTTGGTTTAGGTTATAGGTTTCGGTTTAGGTTATAGGTTAACGGTTTAGGTTAAGGTTTAGGTTTAGGTTTTACGTTTTTGGATTTGAGAATTGGTTCGGGTTTAGGCTATAGGTTTTGGTTTTAGTTTAGGTTATAGGTTTTAGGTTTAGGTTTAAGTTATAGGTTATAGGATTTGAGAATGGGTTCGGGTTTAGGTTATAGATTTTGGTTTTGGTTTAGGTTATAGGTTTTGATTTAGGTTATAGGTTATAGGTTTAGGTTTTGGTTTTGATTTAGGCTATAGGTTATTGGTTTAGGTTAAGGTTTAGGTTTATGTCATAGGTTTTTGGATTTGAGAATGGATTCGAGTTTAGGTTAAGGGTGTGGTCCCTGCAAATACAAATATAAACACGGCCTGTCCAAATGGCCAGACCCTTCCAATGTTGTCCATAAGAAATGGACAGCTTCATCTTGATCATAATAGCGGTTCCCACCTTTCAGGCACCCCTGCTCATCCGGATAGCTCCGACGCACATCCGGGTCTGCTCCATTAATTTCGAGCAAATACATAAACACGGCCTGTCCAAATGGTCAGGCCCCTCCAATGCCGTCCATAGGAAATGGATAACTTTATTATGCTCATAACAGCGGTTCCCACCTTCCAGGGACCCCCGCTTTTCTGGATAGCTCCGACGCACATCCGGGTCTGCTCCATCAATTTCGAGCAAATACATAAATATGGTCTGTCCAAATGGTCAGGCTACTCCAATCATGTGCATTCTTGACAAGAGACGTACCAGATGCTTGAATCTAAAATATGCAGCTCCAATCCTCCCACATGTAACATCCACCTGAAAGAATGCGCATAACCGTCATGTTTGAGTAATCAATACAGGAACTGCACCATGACCATGTCAGTGACAGGGGAAGTTAATTGATGAAGGTAACAGTACTTACTGTGCTTAATAAGAAATCATGTATTTTACTAACACATCCATAAAACATTTGAATGTATCTGGGAAGTATTCCAACAGTTTAGTTCGCTGATACATGGCCTAAATGAGCAAGTGTTACATTGCTAGTCTACACAGGCCCATTTGGAGGAGAAAAGCAACTATGAAGCAGCCAATTGTATGATAGAACACAGGACATCTTCTATGATTTCGAGCACTAACAACAAAGTGAAGTTCCCATTGCACCATTCCACAACCTCTTTGATCCAAAATTTCCAAATGATCAAGAATAGAGCGAGGAAAACAACCAATACCATTAGCTGAATTATGGGCTATTGGAAAACATTATTGAAGATTTTGGGATGTTTGGTGCATTTTTCGATTTTAGGCCAAATCTTTGGAGATTGTTATTATCTTAAATAAACTAGATTGATTTGAAATTAATACAATAGTCGGGAGATCTTCGTTATATCTTCATAGGCATTGTCGTTTAGGATCTATAAAAAGGGGGTGGTGTAGGAGGTGTGGCAAAAAATAATCTAGGATTTGAGCGAAGCAACGTAGGATTTGATCGAGGAAACTTAGAAATTGAGCGAGGGAAGTTAGAAATTGAGCGAGGAAACCTAGGAATTGAGTGAGGCAACATAGGAATTCAGCAAGGTAACCTAGGAATTGAGCGAGGTAAGCTAGAAATTGAGTGAGGCAACCTAGCATTTGAGCGAGACAACGTAAGATTTGAGCGAGGAAAGCTAGAAATTGAGCGAGGCAACCTAGGAATTGAGCGAGGCAACATAGGAATTTAACGAGGTAACCTAAGAATTGAGCAATGGAAGCTAGAAATTGAGCAAGAAAACCTAGGAATTGAGCGAGACAATGTAGGAATTGAGCGAGACAACGTAGGAATTCAACGAGGTAACCTAGAAATTGAGCGAGGGAAGCTAGGATTTGAGCGAGACAACCTAGGATTTGAGCGAGGAATGCTAGAAATTGAGCGAGGGAACCTAGAAATTGAGCGAGATAACGTAGGAATTGAGCGAGGAATCCTAGGATTTGAGCGAGGGAAGCTAGAAATTGAGCGAGGCAACCTAGAATTTGATCGAGGTAACCTAGGATTTGAGCGAGGAAAGCTAGAAATTGAGCGAGGGAACCTAGAAATTGAGCGAGGCAACCTACGAATTGAGTGAGGCAACGTAGGAATTCAACAAGGTAACCTAGGAATTGAGCGAGGGAAGTTAGAAATTGAGTGAGGCAACCTAGCATTTGAGCGAGGCAACCTATGATTTGAGCGAAGAAAGCTAGAAATTGAGTGAGAGAACCTAGAAATTGAGCGAAGCAACGTAGGAATTTAGCGAGGTAACCTAAGAATTAGCTAGGGAAGCTAGAAATTGAGCGACACAACCTATGATTTGAGCGAGGCAACCTAGGATTTGAGCGAGGGAAAATAGAAATTGAGCGAGGCAACGTAGGAATTGAGCGAGGCAACCTAGGATTTGAGCGAGGCAACCTAGGATTCGAGTGAGGCAGCGTAGGAATTGAGCGAGGAATCCTAGGTTTGAAGCAACGTAGGAATTTAGAGAGGTAACCTAAGAATTGAGCGAGGGAAGCTAGAAATTGAGCGAGACAACCTACGATTTGAGCGAGGCAACCTAGAAATTGAGCGAGGCAACGTAGGAATTGAGCGAGGCAACCTAGGATTTGAGCGAGGCAACCTAGGATTCGAGTGAGGCAGCGTAGGAATTGAGCGAGGAATCCTAGGTTTGAAGCAACGTAGGAATTTAGAGAGGTAACCTAAGAATTGAGCGAGGGAAGCTAGAAATTGAGCGAGACAACCTACGATTTGAGCGAGGCAACCTAGAAATTGAGCGAGGCAACGTAGGAATTGAGCGAGGCAACCTAGGATTTGAGCGAGGCAACCTAGGATTCAAGCGAGGTAGCGTAGGAATTAAGCGAGGAATCCTAAGTTTTGAGCAAGGGAAGTTAGAAATTGAGCGAGGAAAGCTAGGATTTGAGCGATGCGACCTAGAAATTGAGTGAGGTAACGTAGGGATTAAGCGAAAGAAGCTAGGAATTGAGCGAGGCAACCTAGGAATTGAGTGAGGCAACTTAAGAATTCAGCAAGATAAGCAGGAATTGAGCGAGGGAAGCTAGAAATTGAGCGAGGGAACCTAGGAATTGAGCAAGGCAATGTAGGAATTGAGCGAGGAATCCTAGGTTTTGAGCGAGGGAAGCTAAAAATTAAGCGAGGGAAGCTAGGATTTGAGCGATGCGACCTAGAAATTGAGCGAGGTAACATATGGATTGAGCGAAAGAAGCTAGGAATTGAGCGAGACAACGTAGAAATTCAGTAAAGAATTCTAGTTATTGAGCAATGGAATTAAAAAATTCAGCAAGGCAACCTAGGATTTGAGCGAGGTGAGGGAAGCTACAAATTGTGGGAGGGAACCTAGAAATTGAGCGAGGTAATCTACGAATTGAGTGAAGAAGCTAGAAATTGAGCGAGGCAACCTAGGATTTGAGCAAGGGAAGCTAGAAATTGAGCGAGGCGAGCGAGGTAACGTAGAAATTGGAGCGAGGATTGAGCAAGGGAACTTAGAAATTGAGCGAGGGAACCTAGGAGTTGAGCAAGGCAACAAAAAAATTCAACGAGGCAACCGAGAAATTGAGCAAGGGAAACATTAATTTGAGCGAGGCAAGCTTGAAATTGGGTGAGGCTAACATGAATTGGAATGAACTTTAAATGTAATTGACCTAGCCTAATAATTTGCTTTGTTGAATTTGATCGATCAGTTAATGAAGTTGTCCGAGATTTACATGAAATTCTCTTCGGTGAATTTGATCGAGCAATTAATGAAATTGACCGAGCAGTTCATAAAATTTTCAGTACGCACTTATAGTGCTGAGTTAACTAAGTTGGTCACACCTAGATCCATAGCTCAATTGGCAGACTGAGTAGAGATACCTCATGTCAACACTTGAAGTCTTGATATTGATTCCTAGCGGGGGTCGCTAACATGGAGTGTGTGTATTGACATGGGTGTGTACTAACAAGCTAACCTAAAAGAACTAAAAAAAAATAAATTAATAGTAAAATATAAAAAAATTAAAAAATTAAAAATATTGAGTTGGGCCCGCCTTGAATGTATGTGGACCATCCATGACGTTCATCCATTTTTCCATCTAAAGCAAGGGTTTCAGCCCAAAATGGTGGCATATTGAAATATCAAGTGGATCACACCACAGGAAACAGTGTTTCCACCGTAGAAACCTTGTTATGCCCTTACAATGATGTTTTACTTGTAATCCATCATGTTCATAGGATGATTTTCGCATGGATGAACCGAAAACCAAGATGGGAGCTTCATTCGGCATTTCAATGGCCCACAAAAAATTTATGCCGTTTAGATAAATGTATATCATACCTGTCATGCATACTTTCTTCCGTGGAAGGATCATTTTCAGGAAAAACGAGATAATGTTGGTGAATAGAGAGGGTGGGATCCAGCTAGAGCGTGGTGCGATCCAAGCAACAGATGTAACGGTGAGTTTTCGTCCTTTGTTTGTTTTTTAATGGAGCGAGAGAAGGGAGGGAGAGGAAAAGCAACTGCAGTAAAAAGGAGGGGTAGTTCCGTCCTCAAAGTCGCTGTCCGCACGTGGTAATCTAAGTTGGTAACTTAAATTTGTATTCCTCGATAAAAACCGCTGGGTAATAGGTTTTGTCTACAGTGGTCATTTTCTCTCCGTGGAATGGATTAGGTGTCACCCGGCTACTACTTAGTGGCTGTTTCCCTGACCGTGGGCCCACCTTAACGCATTTTTTGTATATCCATGCCGTCCATCGGTTTTTACAGTTCATTTTAGGGTATGGTTCCAAAAATTAAGAAGATCCAAATCTCAAATGGTCAACACCTCAAGAAACAATGGTCATTGAACACTCACTTTAAAAAACTTCTAGGGTCCACCGTAATGTTTATTTGCCATCCAAACTGTTAATAAGTCACACAGAGACCCAGATGAAGGGGAACCACAAAAATCAGCTTGATCCAAAACTTGTGGCCTGAACAAATTTCTAAAAGTGGGCATTCAATACCATGTAGACCTATCGTGTGGTCTACTTGAGAGTTAGATCCGCTACAATTTAGGAGCATACCCTAAAATGATGTGAAAAAACTAATGGACGGTATGGATATGTAACACATACATCAAGGTGGGCCCCACAGTCGGACAAAACACCCAGTATGGTGTTACCCGGGTAACACTAACACTTACTTGGCTCCCCGTTATTCAAGCCCTACGGCAGTGGAACCATTATCCCGGACGCGGATTTTCTGCGAAAGAGTTTCGCACGAGGTTCCTGCGCCGGGAACTCTGATAGGGCCCACTGTGATGTTTGTGAGAAATCCTACCCGTCCATCCGATTTTTGAGTTTATTTTAAGTAATGATTTCAAAAATGAACCGTTTCTGAAGCTCAACTGGGCCAAAAACTTGATAATTAAATTTCTACAGTTGAAATATCCGTGGGCCACAGAAGTTTTGAATAATACTAATATTTGTAATTTCAGTTCATCCCAGTAGGAATGAATTTATTAACGGTATGGATGGCACGTAAACATCATTGTCGAACCCAGGTAGGTTTCAACGGTATGAATTTTCCTAACCATATTTTCCTTTAGCATGGCCCACTTGAGACTTAGATACGGTTCATTTTTGGCATCATGTATGGAAATAAACTCACAAAACTAATGAACGGGTAGGATTTCTCACAAACATCACAATGGGCCCTATCTGAGTTTCCAGTGCAGGAACTTCATGCGAAAGACTTTCGCAGGGAATCCGCGTCCCATTATCCCCTCTTTCTGGGAAACGGATTGGCTACTCCCCCTGCCACCGGCCAATGGCTGGTGGTCCGTGCTCTGTGGGCCCCATCATGATTTATATGTTTCGTCCATGCCGTCCATCTATTTTTCTAGATCATTTTATTGTATGAGACCAAAAATGAGGTATATCCCAATCTAAAGTTGACCACATTATAGGAAATAGTGTTGAATGAACATCCACCATTAAAAAATTTTTGGGGGCCATGAAAGTTTTGGATCAAGATGATCTTTGTTTTTTTCCCTTCATCTGGGTCTGTATGACATAATCAACAGATTGGATGTCAAATAAACAGTACAGTGGCCTTAGGAGGATTTTAATGGTGGATATCCCATCACTATTGTTTTCCTGTTGTGTGGTCCACCTGAGATTTATATCCCTCTAATTTTTTGGACCAAGCCCTAAAATTATCTGTAAAAATGGATGAATAGAATGGATGAAACACATACATCATGGCAACACTATACCATGAGCAATATGTCACTAACAAATAATGCTTCTCCCTCTTATTTGATAGAGAGCATTGTTAATGCATTACAGTTTTGAGATTCAATCCATCCATTATGGCAACACTATATCATGTGCTAACCTAAGAAGGATTTTCATCCACTGGTTAGATGGGCCACAGTTGTGGAAAACAGATGTTGGGCTAATTTTACAACTCATACAATGGCTTGCAATGATTTTTTTTTGTTAGCAGTTGAAAAGGCTATCAATAAAATGCACTGGCGCCTTATACATTGAAACTCTTATATTTTTTAAATGACTATTCTCGATCACGAAATAATGAAATATCAAGAAACAAATGTGGGTGTTGCGCCAAACATTGGTGGTTGTTTCTTATTGCAAATGAATGCAAGAATAAGACCTATAGGCACACTCTTATTTCAATTGGTGAATCATTAGATTATTATTGAACACTATCAAAATATTTTTAATAGTTAAAATAAAAGTTTAATAGTTGCAAATATTTATAATATATATATATATATATATATATATATATATATATATATATATATATTTTTTTTTTTTTTTGAATAAAAAAAATCGTTCAAGTGTTGGGTCTTTTGAAAATATTATTTGATGAATTTCTAATATCTTAGATTTATGTATAAATAAGTTTTTAAGAAACTGGTATATCCCTTGTTAGTTCATGTGAGTATCACAAGATCTTGGCAAATGCACCTGGCCACAACTACTTTTATTGGTTAATTAATGATTTCAAAAATTGAGCCAAAGCACATATAATTAAGACCTTTAATCTCACACATCAGTAGATTTAAGGAGCAATAAAATTAAATGCACCCTTAAGTCGATCATAATCAAGGGTGTACATGAACCGAGCTAGCTCGACTCGACTCGAAAAAGCTCGATTCAACTCGGTTCGAAGCCGAGTTTGAGTCGAGTCGATCTGATTTTTTGGGTTCGAAAATGAGTTCGAGCTGGCCCTAGCTCGACTTGACTCGGATTGAACCCAGCTCGAATCGAACTAGTTCGGTGACTCGGTTACTTTGGTATTGATGTTGCTTACCAAGTGTTTGATAAAATGACTTAAAGAAGTGTGGCTGGTGGCAAGGAATGTATGTATAAGAGGTTTAGATTCGGGAATGGTGAAGTCATGCAAAGGCCTCGCCATGGAACTTGTCAAGTGCTTCAGCGAAACCGACTGTATCAAGGTTGAGAAGCGCTCATACAGGGATTGTCCTGGAGAAAAAAGTCCATCCATATCAAGCGAGTGTGTTGGCTTAAGGGAGACATATTTCAATTGCAAGAGAGGCCAGGTTGACATGCGAGCTCGAACACGCGGAAACAAGGGGTATTAGGTAGAGTACTATGCAAATGTAACTGCATCACGACAGCCGATGTCTATGGAATACTTTTTTGGGAGTTTTACGTACAACCAGATAATGTAACTTGTTTTCTTTTTTATTTTTCTTAATGTGACTACTGCACCAATTGCTAAAATTGGAGATGTTAACTTTTGAGTCCTTTGCTTAGTTGAGGCTCGTTTGGACACAAAAAGGTATGTATATGAAAGCAACACCCTTTTTTTTTCTTGATTTTTATGTTGCTTGTAAGGTATTTGATAAAATACTTGTAAAGTCATTGCTACTGTCTCAAATACAGTGAGATTTTGAAGGTGCAGTTCAGGTGTTTGTGAAAATGCTGCAATGACGAACTCGACTTGAACTGGCCCGAGCTGTTGACTGAACTGAGTCAAGCTGGCCAATTAGGCTCGAGGACCAAGCCAAGTTCGAGCTAAGGTTAGCAAGTGGCCGAGCCGAATCGAGTTGAGGCCAACTCGACTCAATTCGATTCGTTGTACACCCCTAATCATAATCCACACAAATAGGTCTTAGTCTGGATACTTGAATTGATCCATCAATGCAAGTGCCTAATAAGTCCAACACTAGGATCTTATATCCATAACACTTTCGCACTCTTATGTGGGGTGGGGCGTGTCAGTCCCCTTACATAGGATAATCGCATTTATCATTATATTGGTGATAATAACTAGAGGTTTGTCCTTTAACTTGTTGGATGGTCATGTTATAACATGTTATTGAGATCAATGGATCACAATTCTCCCTTGATCAATGACTGTTTTGTTCAATCTTAAGATCCAAAGGATAATCACAAGAATCTCTCTCCTTTAACGCATATTCACGTGCATTTTAGGTATCTCTACATATCAACTAAGGCATAGCAATTTGTCCATCTGGGATACTTAGTCATTATAATATATGGTTAAGATCATTAATATCACATTTGCATCACTAATAGACAAGGTTCACATTTGTTTTTTAGGTCACAGTTCTAATAAAAATGTCCTTATGAATGATTTAGATGGCATAGAAACACCATGGTAGGCATTTCCATCCCCACTATTTCTTGCGGTGTGGTTCACTTGAATTTTCGTCCTTTTTAAAGCTAAATGTCCTAACATGGGCTTAAGGAATTGATGGATGGGTTGGATGACAATGTCATATGAATACCACGATGGGCCTCATAGGGCTTTACCTTTAAACAATTTCCTCATTTTAGGCAATTGATAAGAGAGATATTCATTTCCCGTTATTTAACAGATCAATAGAGTTCTTTCCTCTTTAAAAGTAATTAATAGTAGCAAGACTTGTTTCTTCAAGTGAAAAATTACATTTGAAAATATGATAAATACTTGTGTTTTCACTTACCTATAAGTCAAGGGTTATATTTTTGAAATCCCAACGGTAGGGAGGAGAGACACCAACTATATAAAAAGGAGAGTTGCAGTAACTTCCAACCTTTCTTTCCAAGTGACTTACAACTTACGTCCAAATAGGTAGCATATATGTGACTATCACTTGAAACTGACTTGTAGGTCAAAGTCACAGCTTAAAAACTTGTAGGCATCCAAACAACGAGAGAGAGAGAGAGAGAGAGAGAGAGAGAGAGAGAGAGAGAGGGGTGGATTTGGCTAGACTCGGCTATATCATCGAGTTTCACCCTACCCGTCTGAGTTAAACTTGCATCAACACTTAGAGCAGAGATTCATGGTACTAATACAACTTGTCCAAGATTGAAACCAAGTTGACTTGCAATGGTAGACTCACCCAAGTTGGATAGGACTAGAGAAAGTTCTTGAACCATGAATAGGTGTTGATATGAGTTCTGTTGGTGTATTTTTATAGAACGGCTCCTCTGGATTGGATCTTCTTCCACCTGCACATACAACACTATCAAGGGGACCCTGGCTAGAGCCGGGGAACCTCCAATGCTTAAGTCAGTCAGCCGGGGAACCTCCGATGCTTAAGTCAGTCACTTTCCTGATAGCAAAGGATTTTCTTAGTTTTGTGTCTCGTACCTTTCTCTATAGAAAGCTTTGATATTTATAGATCTTTGGAATCCTCATCATACAAGGATTCTTCTCCTGATTATTCAGAGATTTCACTGATTGCTCCCGATCCTGAGAATCTCGGGATCGGATACCCGTATTCCTGGATTTTCGGAGCGGTATTTGTATTTATACCGCCTTCTCTTGTCTCGGCTCAGTCGCTACCGACTCAAGGGGAGTCTTGGCCGAGTCGGGAACATAAGTTTTCTGCCTTCTCATGGATGAAATAGTCTCGGTGATTATCCGTCGTCCTTCCTTACTCCGTGGCCGACAGAACCAACTCGTTAGGTCGGTTTTATTCTATCGGTCGGGTGGCCTATAACATGCTCAGCCTTCAGTAGGCTTATGCAGACGAGGTTATCACTCCGACAGAGCGACTTTAATCGTCTTTTGCTTATGCATCTAGGCCTATCCCTTATTCTCTCGGCTCTGACCGTTGTCTCGGACTCTTCAGGCAGCGTTAGCAGAGCCGACCTACTTAGAATCCGAGTCTCCAGACTTGACATATTTTTCTCCAACAATAAGCCCCCTTACTCCTTGTGTCGTCCACAACATCAAAGGGTAACGAGTTTTTAGGTCGGTTCGTATTAGAGTCCGAGGTTATGATGAGGCGTTTAATGCTCCTTGAGTTGTCTCTAATGTATGATGTTGCGTTCCTCGAGGCCGCACGTGCGGCCAGCCGTCAGGTTGTTCCGTCCGCGTATGAGATTTGGACGCGTGGCGAAGGCGTTACCGCTGTCAGTCAGTGTGCGCCACGTGTCGAACGGGGGAGCCAAGACGAACGACCATTCGCTTTTTCATTAAAAGCCCCGCCACATGGCACTGCTATAAAAAGGCCGGACGGGAGGTTTGTGCAAATTTTATTTTCGCGTTCCTCCCTCCTGCTCGTATCTGCTTCCGAGTCTTCTTTCTCTTCTTCCTTCTTCCCTCCGCTGTCGTTTCTTGCTTCGTCAACTCCCTTTGCGTTCGCTGTCATTTTTTCCGATGAGTTCTTTTCTCCCATCTCTTTGAACTTTAATGGCCGCGCGTGGCTTTCAGAGCTCCCGGGAGGGGATTTTCGGGGATGAGGGTGTGTCCTAACATCTTTGGGACGTTGCGGAACCGCCCTCCCTACTGATGGAGTTTGCCGTCAGTGCTGATGCCGCATTCCGGCTTGTAAGGGAGGCCGATGGCTCATCGGCTGAATGCCCCGCTCAGGCCGGTCCGTCCAGTGGTGGAGTGTCTCTGGTAACCCGTCCAGGGAGACCTAACCTCGGGATGGATCAGCAGGAAGAAGAAGAAGTAGACGACATTGTTATAGGCGAAGGGGTGGCTGTTTTAGACCCCGTGAACCAAACTGTGGAAGCCTTTGAATCATCTTCGAAGGGGAAAGAAGGTGAAGACGAGCCGAGTGGCCTCGTCGACTCAATTTTAACCGAATTCGACCTAAACCGGATCAGGGCTGGATATCATGTCCCTGACTCGGTCGTACTCCGTCTCCCTCGTTTGGGAGATTTGCCCGACCATCCTCCTGCGGGGATGGTCGCAATTTTTCAGGTCGCGATGCAATATGGATTGCGCTTGCCACTTCAGCCCATTGCTCGTGATTTCTTGTCCCGAGTCAAAATAGCTCCCAATCAAATTGTCCCGAACGCGTGGAGGAGTTTGTTCGGGTGTGCCGTGCTGTGGGCCTAGTTAGAACAGCCTCCGCTAACAGTCGACGAGTTTCTCTACCTCTACCAAGTCAGACCAAATCCAAACTTCTCTAGCCTCTACTTCTTGAGTGCGTGGAGAGGCAAAGGGGGGTCTTTGATAACCGACTCACCCACTTCTAACAAGTACTGGAAGGAGAGGTGGTTTTGGGCTTGCGGTCAGTGGGAGTCGGCCGATACGTGGCCGTACGAGCCTCAAGTCTCTCGCACGTTCCGGAGAGCAGTGATTCGGTGACCCATCCCGATAATCTCTCTCATTTTTTTATTTTATTTTATAGCTGATCTGACCTCATAATGTCTTGTAGATATTTTGAAGAAGAGGGGGAAACTCGAGTCCGGGGCTCTAACTTGGATAAGAGAGCTGAGGAAGCTGAGGGCAGAGGAACGGTCTTGGAAGATGCTGCTGCAACCCGAACACCTCCATCTCGAGAGTCTAGACTCATTCGTCTCAGGTAACTCGTCCCTCTCTGCTTCGTCCTTTCGGTTTCCTGTCTAACTCTTCATTCTTCTTTGCAGACCTTTCCGAGGCTCGTCCATTTCTCAGGTCGGCTCCTGCTTCTGATAGCATGGCCGAATTTCGTCCGTCCCTAAAGCCAATCTCCAAAGTGAGGGCTCCTCTGATGTCAGCTCTTTTGTCGGGGTCTCGGCCCTCGAAGCAGCAGAAGACTGCTGCAAAAGCCAAGGAGCCAACTGCCTCGCCTGCTCCTATCTTTGTCGCCCCACAAGTGGTCGTGCTTTCTGACCCTGATGAAAGGATGGAGGAAGCGGAGACGAGCCTTCCGATCTCTCAGTCGGTTCTTGAGCCAGGACTCGTGGCAGAAGAGGCCCCGAGGCCGAGAGAGGTACCTTGCGCGGAGTCCTCGAGAGGAGAGACGACTCAACAAGAGTCTCCCTTAGCCAAAGTCATCTCGGGGATGATTCCTTGGGTTCTCGCACATGGGGGCGAGAAAGACTTCGCCAGCTACTACAATGCCCCGGCTGTGCAGACTCTCGGGCATACGGCGAGGTTACTTTTTGAGGTAAAATCCTTTCTCTTTACTTTTCCATTGTTTTTGACTTCGTCCTTGTTCATAACTCACAGTCTCCTGCCCGCAGCTGGTTCCTTGCCTTGTCAAAGCCTGCTCGGAGCTAACTGCTGCTCAAAAACTTGCGGTCGAGACAGAGACTGCAAGGAGGATTGCGGCCGAGGCAGAGGGTCGCAGAGAGATTGTCGAGGGTCGCATCGGTATCATGACCGGGGATCTGTCAATCGCTCGGAAGGTAACAGAAGATGCCAAGATGGTTCTCGAAGGAGTCAAAGCTGACATTGCCCACTTGACCTCGCTTTTGAAGGAGGCTGAGGAAAAGCATCAGTATCTTCTCCGAGTTCACAGCGCCTGCGAGGGCACTCTCGCTCGGGCTAAGGATGAGGCCGCGGCCCTCATCCATGAAGCGTAGGAAGAAACTCGCTGAGCCAAGGAGACAGAAGAGCGCACCGTAGATGCCTTTCTTCAGTCACCAGAGCTTGCAGAAGAAAGGGACCGCCTTTATCAAGGCGGTTATAGGGCTTACGTTTTGGAGATGAAGGCTGCCTTCCCCGACCTTGATCTCTCTGCTTTCGATGCCGACAGTCCTGAGGCCGAGGCTACTGGCGACGACACTACTGACGGGGGAGCCCCTACTGCTGCTGACGGGGCCGAAGAACGGTCCTTGACCGAGGGAGATATCTCTCTCTGTTGGTCGTTACGTCGTCTATTTTTCATGTATCTTTAGCCTAATCTGTAACCCGACGTTAAACACTTTAGAAAAAATGGAATTTCTTTATTTTTATTGAATCGACTTCAATTACATCTCTCTTCCATTATTCTTTAGCACTTTCTATTCTGTTTCACGGGTAATAGACCTTGAGATGTTCGACATTCCACGGGTGAGGCAACAGTTACCCATTTAGGTCTTCCAGGCGATACGTCCCAGGGTGGATAGTGCTGGAGACGACATAGGGACCTTCCCAATTGGGTCCTAATGTGTCTGCCCCAACTTCCTTCGTGTTTAGGAATGTCTTTAGGAGGACCATATCACTGGCTCAGAATTGTCTAACCTTGACTTGTCTGTTGTAAAACCGAGATACTTGCCTCTGTCGAGCCATCTGTAACATCCCAAAAATTGGAGGGTCGAGCAAAAACCCAACTCTCGAGTTCCAAAATGTTATTTATGTAACATAGATATGTATGATTGAATGTTGTCTGTGATAATGTATTAAACATGAGTGAGATTAAGCTAAAACAGCATATCACGCTCCAGAGACGGTTAAATTTACAAGCGGAAGACTGTGATATTATGTATAACATATATAAACTGTTGTATGTCTCCAGAGTGTGAATATGTTACCAGGTTATATACATACATGTATACTCCAAAAGTAAACCAAAAGGATATACATGAGTGTTCTAAAAATATAAAATGACAAGTGTCAAGGTATCCAATCAACCTCCTTGTAATCCCATCAATCAGAACACGCATAAAGGAGAGATCCTCCTCATCATCATCAAGTCCAGCTCCGCCTCACAGGCTGCGCCATCATCTACAATCACAATAGGGACTGGTGGGTGTCTAGAAACACCATCCCGTAACGTGGGAGTGAGTGATCAACTCAGTGGGATAAGAGAGCAGAGATTAGCATGTTATCAAATCAATCATGCGATAATAGTAAAGCAGTAATTCGAACATTCCTAATACTGTTGTTAATGCAATTATGACATGACATGATGGATGCCCTCACCGACGTTCTCCCTCATATGACACCATCTAACGCCCGCGGCATGCGTACATCCCACTCAGTGCTCCACATCTTCCACGCACATGCAATGTAATGGTGATATGATTGTCGAGTTGTTATTAGTCCATTCAAACAGCAGGATTGAGAAACTAAGGTACTTCCCTTATATCAATCCCAACACAGATCCTGTCTAGGGTCGTCACTCCTAGTAATCTCATACGATGTATATTTTGTAAGTCGCTGCAAGGGCTGCCAGGGCTGTTGCTCGCACTCGTTGCACCGCTCCCCCATCACCTTATCAATACAGGCCTACTGTACTCTCACTGCTACTGAAGGGTCATCGCCTCCCGTAGACTCAGAATACGCTCTCGGTCACTACAAAGGACTCGTCGCCAGATCAGTGTAGGCCGACAGCAAGAATATAGTGTCCCATACCACCATAATCTGCTCACGAGACATAGGTGCTCACTGGTCACTACGGGGAGGTTTGTGGCCCCAGCGTAGGCCGACAGCTCGACCACGGTATCCCATACCACCATGCCCGGCTCATGAGTCTTCGTGGATCAAGGTACCATGGTTAACAGGGTTTACAATGGTAAGTTCAGTACCCTAGGTTCAAGCAGTTATGACTCATGCAGGGTGAACATACAATGGCCAGTCGGGTTACTTGACGGGCTCGACTAGCACGATCGCATCTCAAGTTGAACGACATGAGGTACGTAAAACACCTCGTGTGGCCCAACCACTGCCGCCAACTCCAAAACACGACTCGCGTTCATCGACGCGTCGTTCGTGGCAAAGATAGGCCAACCACGAATTTTCTCGGTTACCAACTGCCTGGACTAAGTATAGTCCCAAACAATTATGAATCCACATCAGCAATCAGGTAAGAGTATTGAAAATGAAATACAAACATGTGAGCATGTTAACACATGTTATAACGTATAACTTAAGTAAATCATCTTGCACATGTCTTTCACACATATAATGAAATTATGCGTATCGCCAACATATAGGAAATCATCTCCATAAGCATATTAATTGAGAATTTAATCTCAAACTAAATCATAAGGAAATCATCAAGCACATATTATAACATACCACTTAAGTGAAACATCAAGCATATGCATTTCATACATATAATGAAATCATGCATATAGCTAACATGTAGGAAATCATTTACATCAGCATATTAATTAAGAAATCAATATCAAATTAATTCATAACACCATTTAATTCAATACATACTAATACAAGCATTTATACAAACACTTAAACTACACACTTAAGTCTACATATAGTATGTCGACTCGAAGTGCGCATTTAGGTGAATCTCTTCGCCAAACTAATTATGCACGCATTCCTAACATTCTAATGCGACAATAAACCATGTCAATCACATCAGCAAAATATGAATGAAAACAGTACTTCCTACAAATGACTAAAATGCCCTAAATCTCATATTCTCCGTCGGTTTACGAAACAGGAAACGGACAGCATGTTGTACATGTCAAACGACGATGCCGTCGATAATCTACTATTAAACGACATTGAAAGTATTGGAAACAGTCAATCAAAGCGTCTAAAATCTGCACCTTTTCCCTTATAGGTGAAGTGATTCGAACGGAGCATATACGCTTCGTCTACGGTGAATAGAGAACCTAATACACAAGTTCTATCAGCTAACATGCTATGAATCCAAGGGAACCTCAAATCAACAACTTCTAGGGTATTTTCTTACCTGAAAATGTGGAGAAATCACCGGCCAAGTGATCGGAGCGTGTTGTTAAAGCACGTGCAACAGGTGGCACGACAACAGGAAAATTCTCTCCTACTCTCTCTCACAAACTCTCACCTTTTCTCTCTCCCAATCTAGAGTTTTTCTCAAATTCGGATGGGAGAGAGGAGTGAGGGTTTCAACCCCTTTTATAAGCATAAAAATGCCCGGAATAGGCTCGGGAACAAAGTTTACTTGATGTATATCTAATTCGGGGCTGTTTTGGTCCAAAAGGATATTTCTGGTGGTCCCCTGGCCGAACGGGATCGGACTTAAGTTCGTACTTGTCGGATGTTACTCTCATCCCGTTTTCAGACCATCAGTGTTCGTAGATCGCCCGTGGCGGTCCAGTTTCAGTTCAGCGGTCACCGCACGTAGATCAGGCCTGCAAGTCTCATGATATGAAATAGAAATTTTTCCTGATCCGAGGGTATAATTTGGCTGAATTCTGATGGTCAGAACGCTTAATACTGACACGTCAATTCGTGTGCCAGATTTGAATTTCAAATTCCAAATCTGTCCCTATTCTTACTCTCTTCAGTCCAGGCTCAATGAAATAGCCTGCGAATGTCGGTTGGACTTGATTTTTGAAATGATTGTCAAGTCCAGCTAGGCGGTTCTAACGGTTTAAGATAGTAGGTATCAGACTTTTGACGCGCGGTCTAGATCCAATACAAAGTTTCAAAGTGGTCCAGAGAGCAAACCGGTTTAGAGTTTGATCCGAGGTCTTAGAGTATCATAGCACCATTGGTTCTACTCACTTTGGGTCTTGTAGAACGTATTTAAAGTGATCAGGGGCTATTTTCCAGCTACTCTAGCGTTGCGCTAGCTAACTTATGCTTAGTTTCTAAAGGAATTAATTCTAAGTGATTTCTTTGGCTATGGAATTGGGTTTTGAGCGATTTTCTAAGTTTTTTAGTCGACCCATTGCCTAAGGACATCTAATCCCAGGTTGGCCAAAATTCGGGGTGTTACACCATCATTCGTAATTGAGCTCCTTCTCTTCTCTCTTCCAATAGATCGAGTCCGACTGACAGAAGTTCATCATTTTCTTTTTCACCGAATGTATTGAGATCAGGCCACGGCTTCTGAGTCAAAACAAAGGGAGAAGGGAGTTTCTCCCATGGCAATCCGAACTGTAGTTCGATAGGCCCACAATATATTCGGGAGTTCCTCGGCCCATGCTCCTTTTGCTTCATCGAGCTTCGTTCGGAGATGCTGCTTTATAATTTTGTTAACGGCCTCGACCTGTCCATTTGTCTGAGGATGATGAGGCGAGGTGTACACGTTTTGAATCCCGAGATTGCTGTACATCTCTCGGAATTGCTTATTATCGAACTGCCTCCCATTGTCGGTAATGATAGTCCGAGGTATTCCGAACCGACAGATAATATTTTTCCAAACAAAGCTAGTGATCCTTTGCTCGGTAATCTTCGCTAATGGCTCAGCCTCGGCCCACTTCGTGAAATAATCTACTGCAACCACAACAAATTTGGTCTGACCCTTTCCTAGAGGAAAGGGCCCAATGATGTCGATCCCCCATTGTGCGAAGGGCCACGGTCCGGACATCGGAGTGAGTTCCTCGCGGAGTTGTCTCAGGACAACCACAAATCGCTGACATTTGTCGCACTTTTGGACGAACATCTTAGAATCATGTTGTATCGTCGGCCAATAATACCCTTACCGTAACACTTTGTTGGCGAGTGAACGTCCGCCTGAGTGATTCCCACATTTTCCTTCGTGTATCTCCCGTAAGACATAGTCGGCTTCATGGGAGTCCACACATCTTAATAGGGGAGCGTGAAACCCTTTCTTGTACAGTACACCATTCAAGATGGTATAATACGACGCTCGTACCTTTAGACCCCGTGCCTCGGCGCGATCCTCTGGTAATTCTCCATCATTGAGATAACGAACGATTGGATCAAACCAAGTGGGTTCCGACATGATAGGAAGTATGGCCGAGTCTGTAGCCGAATCTGCCAGCTCATTTATACTCGGTTTTGCTACAAACTCGATCGGAACCGACCGAGGTATGGTGTCTTCGTCGGCCGAAGCGGGCTTGGCTAACAAGTCAACTTTGGAATTGTCGGCCCTGGGTATCCGAATCACTTTGCATTCCTGGAACTTGCTGATTAGTTCTTTGGCTTTTTCCATGTACGCCTTCAGTTGTTCTTTCCGATTTTGATAAACGCCGAAAACTTGGTTAACGACCAACTGCGAGTCACTGAAAACGTTAAGATGAGTGGTGCCTAAGCTCGCGGTGAGTCTAAGGCCGAGTAACAAGGCCTCGTACTCTGCTGTAGTGTTCGACGCTTGAAATCCAAGTCACAAAGCATACTGCATACAAGTTTGATCGGGAGTTTCTAATACCACCTCGGCCCTACTTGCTTTAGAGTTGGATGAACCGTCGACGAATAGATTCCAGGATGTCGGGTCAGGCAAGGGGTCGAGAGAGGAAGAAGCCACTGGTTCAATAACCTTCTCAGAATCATGTCCTGTGTTATGGTTGGAGGTTACTTCAATAAGAAAATCAGCAACAGCTTGTCCTTTTATGGCCATTCTCGGCCTGTGCTGTATGTCAAATTCACTCAATTCGATAGCCCACTTTGTAAGTCGGCCGGAAGCCTCTGGCTTTTGAAGAATCTGGCGCAGCGGTAAGTCAGTCACAACAATGATGGTGTGATCTTGAAAATACGGCCGGAGTCGCCGCGAAGATACAACCAGAGTTAAGGCTACTTTCTCGAGCTGAGGATACCTCATCTCTGCCGGTAGTAAAGCTTTGCTAACATAGTACACTGGTAGTTGCCTCCTTTCGTTCTCTCGTATTAAGGCCGAGCTGACAGCTGCATCGGACAAAGCCAGATATAATAATAAAGCTTCTCTTGGCTCGGGCTTAGACAGCAGTGGTGGGGACCCGAGGTAAGTCTTCAGTTCTTGGAATGCTTTTTCACATTCGTCCGTCCACTCCATCGTCTGTTGTCCCTTTAATTGCTTGAAGAAAGGGAGACATTTGTCTGTGGCTCGGGATAGGAAGCGGTTAAGCGCGGCTACTCTCCCTGTCAACCTTTGGATGTCTTTAATTATTTTCGGAGACTCCATATCAAGTAAAGCTTTGATTTTCTCAGGATTCGCTTCAATTCCTCGCTGGTTAACGAGGAAACCGAGAAATTTTTTCAAGCTTACACCAAAAGTACACTTGCTTGGATTCAACTTCATTCCATACTTACGTAAGATCAGGAAGATTTCTTCCAGGTCCACCACATGGTCGGTTGCTTGTACACTTTTGATGACCATATCGTCGATATACACTTCCATCGTTCGGCCAATTTGTCGAGCGAACATTTTGTTCACTAACCTTTGATAGGTTGCCCCGGCGTTCTTCAAACCAAACGGCATCACTCGGTAATAGTAAAGGCCTTTGTCAGTGACAAAGGTAGTTTTTGATTTATCATTTTCGTGCATTACAATTTGATTGTAACCAGAGTAAGCATCCATAAAACTAAGCAATTTATGGCTCGCAGTACTGTCTACCAGCTGATCAATGCGAGGAAGAGGGAAGCTGTCCTTAGGGCAGGCTTTGTTCAAATCTGTATAATCTATACAGACTTGCCACTTCCCATTGGCTTTTTTCACGAGTACAACATTTACTATCCACTCTAGATAGTATATCTCCTCGACGAATTTAGCTTTAAGGAACTTTCCGACTTCCTCTTCAATGATAGCGTACCTTTTCAGGCCGAGAGGGCGATGCTTCTATCGTACGGGCTTGTAAGTCGGGTCGATGTTGAGTCGGTACGTAATGACTGAGAGATCGATCCCGGGCATATCTTCGTGGCTCCAAGCAAATATATCGGCGTACCGCCGAAGTAAGGCGATCACTTGTTCCTTAAGAGGTGGACTCAGAGACGAGACGATTTGCACCACTTTCGAAGTGTTTATCTTGGTTAACGGTTCCGAGACGAGTTCTTCCATCGGTTGCCCTCGTTCATAAGATTCGATGCGAGGGTCAAGCGATTCGATCATCGAAACTTCCTTCGGCGCCTTGACTGCCGTGGCATAGCATCTTCGAGAATCTTGTTGATCTCCTTTCATAATTCCTACTCCCGACTCAGTCGAGAATTTCATGGAAAGGTGATAAGTGGATATCACGACTTGAAGGAGGCTTAGGGAAGGTCGACCGAGTATAGCATTATACACCGATGGTTGGTCCACAACTAACAAGTCAACCATTGTTGTTGTCTGATGAGGTGCAGTCCCGGCAGTGAGTGGTAGTGAGGCGATTCCCTCGGAAAGTACCTGTCCACCCGAGAATCCTATCAGTGGGGTTCGGACCGGCTGTAAGGTCGATCGCCCGATGCCCATTTTGTCGAATGCTTGGGTGAACAGTATATCCGTCGATGAGCCAGTGTCTACTAGTATTCGGAACACCTTTCTGTTGGCGATGGTGAGAGAAATGACAAGTGCATCATCATGGGGATGATGAATGCCTCGGGTGTCATCCTTAGTGAATGAGATGTAATATCGTTCTCTCTTCTGCTCCTTGGAAGGTTGGGACAACAGAAGAATCTCAGACTCCGGACAATCGATGCTTCTGGCGTGATTTTTCCTGGCGTTATTTGAATCTCCGCTGCCCTGATGCCCTCCAATGATCGTTCAGATTTCTTCCATGGGACGATCTTCACTTGGTCCTGCTGGAACACCGGATCCTTCTGTATGTTCTCTGAGTCGACCTTCTTTAATTAGCCGCTCGATCTCATCCTTCAACTGGTAATAGTCACTCATATTGTGGCCGTGATCACGATGATAGTGGCAGTATTTATTTTTGTTGGAGTTTTTTGGGCCAGTTGAGGAAACCTTCGTTCTTAATTTCCATCAACACTTGTTCCTGAGATTTGTTCAGGGGGGTGTATGTGGAAAATCTCCTGTCGGGTCGCTTTTCCGACCTACCGTCGTCTCGTGTCCTGTGATCTTTTCACTTCTTCCCCCCGGCTGAGTCAGTTTCTTTTTTGGCTGGCTCTTTAGCCGAGGGCTTCACATTCTGGACCTTCTCTCGTAGGAGTCGGGTCTCTTCAGCGTCGGCGTATTTATCGGATCGAACCATGAATTCGCCTAGGGTCTTGGGCGGATTCTTTTCCAATGATGCCAAAAAGGGTTTATCTCTCACACCTTGCATGAGAGCGTTGAGAGCTGTCTCTTCAGAATGCTTTCGAACCTGCAGAGATTTGAAGTTGAAGCGCTTGATATAGTCCTTCAACATCTCTCCTTCCTTCTAAATTATGTTGTTCAGATGTGCGGGCAGCTTTAGCTTCTTTTTTTCGCCGATAAAATTATTGAGGAAGGCATCACTGAGCTCGGTGAACGACGTGATTGACCTCGATTTTAATTGCTTAAATCAAAGTCGGGCCACGTCAGTCAGGGTAAGAGAGAAGGCCCGACACATAACAGCATCCGAGGCATCGTGCAACTCCATATAGGTTCTGAAGCATTCAAGATGCTCTGTCGGATCGGTTTTGCCAGAAAAGGGAGTTATCTGAGGTAGATGGAACCTTTTCGGCAACCGCGCCTGCATCACCTCGTCCACAAACGGAGAAGCCTTTTCCTCGGATTTGGTCGGGTTTGAGTTCCGACCGTGCTTCATGCCTACCATCTCTTTTTTCATCTTTTCACGGACCTCGTTCTTGAAATCTTGCATATCGACTTTTCAGGGTTCCGTACTTTTCACCGTTTCTTCTACAGGGAGCCGACTTTGCCTCCTCTGATCTATTCTATGCCGCAGATCAGAAGGAGGCAGAACGGCCGTTGCAGAGCGAGCCGACGCTGGTTGACTTGGCCCTTGATGCTGACTTGGTCCCTGGGGTTGATTCGGCTGTTGAGGCGACTGTGGAGCAGCAGGCTGCGCTATAGATGTTGGTGGAAGAACCTGTGCCGACTCATGAAGCTGTTACATCTGCTGATTACACAATTGCTCCAGCATGTATTTCATAACTGCCATCTCGGAACACATCTCTTGGACTTCCCGATCCAAGTGTGCGTTCCCTCAGCTAGGCAGGTTAGTAGTCGCAGGTGGTGCTGTTGGGGGAGCTCCCTGAGATGTGCTAGCAGCGGCCTCCCCCGCTTCATCTGGATCCGTCCTCCTAGTTCTCGCCATTCAAAGAATTGTAGAAAATGACTTTTTGTCCGGTTCCCACAGACGGCGCCAAACTGTTGGTGTATTTTTATGGAACGACTCCTCTAGATTGGATCTTCTTCCACCTGCACATACAACACTATCAAGGGGACCCTGGCTAGAGCCGAGGAACCTCCGATACTTAAGTTAGTCACTTTCCTGATAGCAAAGGGTTTTCTTAGTTTTGTGTCTCGTACCTTTCTCTGTAGAAAGCTTTGATATTTATAGATCTTTGGAATCCTCATCATACGAGGATTCTTCTCCTGATTATTTGGAGATTTCACTGATTGCTCCCGATCCCGAGAATCTCGGGATCGGATACCCTTATTCCTAGATTTTCGGAGCGGTATTTACATTTATACCGCCTTCTCTTGTCTCGGCTCAGTCGCTACCGACTCAAGGGGAGTCTCGGCCGAGTCGGGAACATAAGTTTTCTCCCTTCTCACGGATGGAATAGTCTCGGTGATTATCCATCGTCCTTCCTTACTCCGTGGCCGACAGAACCAACTCGTTAGGTCGGTTTTATTCTATCGATCGGGTGACCTATAACATGCTCAGCCTTCAGTAGGCTTATGCAGACGAGGTTATCACTCCGATAGAGCGACTTTAATCGTCTTCTGCTTATGCCTCTAGGCATATCCCTTATTCTCTCGGCTCTGACCGTTGTCTCGGACTCTTCAGGCAGCGTCAGCAGAGCCGACCTACTTAGAATCCGAGTCTCCGGACTTGACTTATTTTTCCCCAACAAGTTCCTTTGCAAAAATAGGGGTTTAACGAGTGTATGTGGTGATTAGCACAAATTGCATACAATGTCCAAGATTGGTGCCTATTGGAATATGATCCATATAACCTTTGAACTTCTATGGTTGTCCTTTCACATCTTGAGGACACCTTTTCATGTTTCAAGAAATGTCCTTTATATTTCAAAGAATGATTTTCACAAACCAAGATTCTTCACATTTTGAATATTTTTTTTCGGTTCCTCGAGGGATGTCTCTTTACATTTTCAAAATGTCTTTCCATATTTTATGGAGGTGACTTTTTTGAATTAAAAAGAATAAAATTCTTTTTAAGTATAAAACTTTAAAATTTCAAAATGTTATTGAATTTTTTAATTAATTAGAAGAGGAGAAGAGTCATATAATTAATTAGTTTCTTTGATGAGTCAAAACCAAATCATCTATAAATTTAGGACTCCTGGTTCATCTTAACATTGCAGTGATATACGCCCATTTCCATTCATATATTATAGCGAATTGAAAATAGAGAAAATCAAACCCAATTGAACTCAATTGTTAAATAAACTAGAGATGGTGTATAACGAATATCTAAACTATTGAAATTATTCAAATAATGACTCGTCACCATCAATTTTTTTTTTTTTTTTAATTATCTATCCAATGGTGTAAGTCATGTCTTCTAATATGTATAAGTCTTGCTTTTTATTGAATGGATCAAGTCAAAATCCTATCATTTATTAGTCTAGAACTGCTTAGCATCCATCACATAAAGTACGCTATGAACATACCCAAAAATGATGTTAATATGTTGCCTAGGCAGGGCAAACGTGTTATGAGAAAAATGGGCAATTAGTGAAAGAAAAACTCCAATGGTCCAAATTTCACTTGTAATTGACTTATATCCTACACGATGAAAAAGTGCATTTGAAAACATGACAAATACTTGTGTTTTCACTTGTAAGTCAACGATTATATTTTTGAAATCCCAATGGTAGGGAAGAGAGGCACCAACTATATAAAAATGGGAGTTGCGGTAACTTCTATCCATTCTTTACAAGTGACTTATAACTTACATCTAAATAGGTATCATATAAGTGACTATCATGTAAAAGTCATCCAAAAATGACTTTTAGGTAAATGTCACTTACAACTAAAAAACTTACAAGCATCCAAACGACACTTAGTAGAGAGAGAGAGAGAGAGAGAGAGAGAGAGAGAGAGAGAGAGAGAGAGAGAGAGAGAGAGAGAGAGAGAGAGAGAGAGAGAGAGAGAGAGAGAGAGAGAGATGAGTCATTTTCTCTTTTTTAAGAAATTAATAGCAAAAAGAGTTGTTTCCTCATTGAGAGAGAGAGAGAGAGAGAGAGAGAGATAAGTCATTTTCTCTTTTTTAAGAAATTAATAGCAAAAAGAGTTGTTTCCTCATTGTTCAACTATTAGAGAGACGTAGAGAGAGGCAGGTGGACTTTGACAAACTTAATTATATCACTCAAGTCTTAACTTGCTCGTCTGAATCAAACTTGTGTCAGAATAGAGACTTGCAGTCTTGTTATAGCTTGCTTAAGATGAAAACCAAGTTGACTTGCACTAGTTGACTCACCCAAGTTAGATAGGACTAGTGCAAGTTCTCAAACCCTAAGTGGGTGTTGATATGGGTTCCTTTTTAAAAATAGGAGTTTAACTAGTGTATACAGTTATTCGAATAAATTACACACAATATCCAAGACTATTGCCTGTTAGAATATATTGTAACTCATATGGCCTTTGAACTTCAATGGGTATCCTTTCACATTTCGATGACACCTTTTCATATCCTAAGAATATCCATTTACATTCTGCAAAAAACTTTTCACATGTTAAGACTTTTCATATTTCTAACATGTTTTCCATATACCGAGGGATATTTCTTCACATTTCTAACATGTTTTCCATATCATGATGGATATCTCTTCACATTCAAAATTTTATTTCATATTTTAAATAAGTAATTTTTTTTTTCAATTCCATAAAATTCTAGTTTAAGAGTAAAAACTTTCAAAATTTCATAATGTTATTAAAAATTTTAATTAATTAAGAGAGATGAAAAGTTACATAACTAATTAGTTATCTTGATGCACTGAAATCAAATTATATATAAATTCAGAGTTCTTTGGTCATTCTCTGATGTAGAGTGGGTCGCGGACAATTTCATGGCCAAGATGGATCAAAAAAGGCACAGTCGGCGACAGAAGTGATCCGGACCATCTGACCTTAGATTGGGCGTATCTCACAATCCGAAATGAGTTATCCGACGTAAAATATATGATTTTGGGGTAGAACGAGCTACTTTAGCCAACCAACCCACTACGCCGGGTTGCGCAGCCCGGATTTGCGAGAAACCCCCTGATCGACGGTCGTTTCCTCGTTTTAATTTTGTTTTTACTATAAATAGTAAGTTTTAGTTTGAGTATAACTTTTCATCCGTTGGGTTTTAGGAGTTGTGTCCAACATGAAAAGTGCTTAGGACAATTAGGAGAACGGTTTGGTGAAGCCAAATAGGACACTTACTATTTCTGGCCGAAAACCTTGCGCACTAGTAGACATCATGACCGTCTATAAATAGTAAGTTTACTATTTATAGTAAGTTGCGAATTCTAGGAGTTTTAGTTGTAGTTTGAGTCTGATTTCTTTCTTATTGCTTGGTTCCCTTATTTAAAGGGTTGTGAACTCGATTTTGGGATTTCATCAATTAATTTTGAATTTATTAGAATTTATTTCTATCTTCCTGCTTTCTTTCCTCGTGGATTCGAGAAGTCTCTGTGAGGAGTCCAGAGAAGCTCCGTGGATTCGGAGTAGTTATCCTTGAGGAAGACGGTGATCGACCTTATCACGTTCATCCCTGCGTCAATTTGGTATTAGAGCGAGGTTTTTCCTCGGGCCGATGGCAAACAATGAAGGTATGAATCAAAATCATATGGACGGTGATCCAGGGATTCGTTATCTTTCGGAAAGAATGGAAGCTTTCCATCGGGAGAGTCAGTTGACCATGTAAGGGCTGCAGGCAACCCTCGACCGTCTTGCGGATGGGCTACTTCCGCCCCGAGCCCTAGGCGGTGCTCCACCACCTATGGTCGCCCCACCACCCGTGATTACTGTACAACGTGACCCTAATTATCGTAGAGCACTACCAGCGGTAAATCGTAGGGCTACACCAGATGACTCTAGTTCCAGCGATGAGGACATTAATGAGGGTTTTGACCGACGACCAATCCATGGAGGCGATCGTTTAGATCGTGCTGAAAGAGACTATCGAGGTAAGGCTGAACTTCCTAGTTTTAATGGTTTATTACGTATCGAAGATTTTCTCGATTGACTAGCCGAAGTAGAGAGATATTTCGATTATATGGATGTACCAGATCATAAAAGGGTGAAGTTGGTAGTGTTTAAATTAAAATCTGGTGCTTCTGCATGGTGGGAACAATTGCAACTCTCACGTGCCCGCCAGAACAAGGCGTCCATCGCATCATGGCCTCGGATGAGACGTCTTCTTCATTCACGATTTCTCCCCAGTGATTATGAGCAGATATTATTCCAGCAATACCAGAATTGCCGACAAGGAAATCGAACTGTTATAGATTACACTGAAGAATTCCAGCGGTTGGCTACACGAAACGATTTGTCAGAATCTGAGTCACAGAAAGTGGCATGATTTATAGGTGGGTTGCGACCGGTAATTCAGGGTCGAGTTCAGATGTACCCAGTCGGGACCGTAGATGAAGCAGTTCAATTGACAGGAAGGGGAGAAACACAGCTTGCAAGAGCTCCTGCTCGTCCCTATCCTTCAAATCGACCCTCTATGACAGGTCCCACACAGGATCCAGTGCTGGCTCGAGAAAAAGATCCGGTAGGAGAACGTCCTCAACCTCCTCCACCCGCGAACCGTGATACGGGGAGCGGACCATCCAGACCTCAATGGGCAGCACCCACAACAGCGGGCCCGAGTAGGATTCCGAATCCTTATGCTCGGCCAAGGCCGAAAAGTTGTTACCGCTGTGGCCAACCAGGCCACTTATCAAACACTTGTCCTCAACATCCGGCAGCACACTTGACTATAAACAAAGGGGGCACTGAAGATGAGGCCGCAGAAGAAGATCATGGCTTTGATGAATATGAGTAAACCACTGAAGAAATAGCAGGTGGCGATGAAGTGACAGGCGAGGATCGTGGCGAATCTCTCGTTGTGAGGCGACTACTGTATACCCCACGAAAGGAATTACATCCACAGCGGCACAATATATTTCATACTCGGTGCACTGTTAACGGAAAGATCTGTGATGTGATCATAAACAGTGGTAGCAGCGAGAACATCATCTCAAGAGTGATGGTGGATAAGTTGCAGCTACCAAGGACGAAACATCCTTCCCCATACTCAATTGGTTGGATAAAAAAAGTGAACGAGACCAAGGTAACTGAACAATGCACTATCTCGTTTTCAATTGGTAAACATTATAAGGATCAGATACTTTATGACGTGGTTGACATGGAAGCCTGCCATATGCTACTCGGTCGACCCTGACAGTCGGACCGTGATACGACCCATCGGGGGAGAGACAATGTCTACATATTCGTCAAGGATAGTCGAAAAATAATTCTTGCCCCTATGGCACCAGAGAACCACCCTAAAGTCTCTAAAGTGGAGGGGAGTTCTCTCTTGACCATTCGAGATTTTATGGAGGAATCTAAGGAAACCGGCGAGGTATATGCCGTAGTGGTGAAAGGCGAGGAAGAAGAACCTTCAAACATCCCTCCAAGCCTAAAACTGTTGCTAAACGAATTCAAGGAGGTCTGGCCTGAAGATTTACCTGATGGATTGCCCCCCATGAGGGACATCCAACATCACATAGACCTCGTCCTTGGGGCTAGCCTGCCCAATCGCCCTCATTATCGGATGAGTCCGAAAGAGTGTGAAATACTTCAGGGACAAGTGGAGGAATTGATCCGTAAGGGTCTATTGAGAGAGAGCATGAGCCCATGTGCTGTACCAGCATTATTAACGCCAAAAAAAGATGGAATCTGGCACATGTGTGTCGACAGCTGAGCAATTAACAAAATTACTATTAAATATCGATTTCCAATACCACGGTTGGACGACATGCTCGATATGTTAGGAGGGGCTAAAGTGTTCTCTAAACTCGATCTAAAGAGCGGGCACCATCAGATTCGTATTCGACCCGGTGATGAATGAAAAACGACATTCAAGACAAAGGAAGGGTTGTATGAGTGGCTGGTCATGCCTTTCGGCCTATCGAACGCACCAAGTACTTTTATGCGTTTGATGAATCAAGTTCTAAAACCGTTCACTGGCCGATTTGTAGTAGTATATTTTGATGACATATTGATATATAGCCAGGATGAGGCGGAGCACAAGAAACATCTCATGCAGGTGCTGCAGGTCCTACAAGATAACAAGTTGTACCTCAACTTGAAAAAGTGTAGCTTTTTAATTGACAGCCTGTTGTTTTTAGGATTTGTTGTAATGTCCACAGGCATTCGGGTGGACGATGAAAAGGTGCGAGCTATTAGGGAATGGCCGATCCCGATAAACATTCATAAGGTGAGGAGTATTCACGGATTAACAACTTTTTATCGTCGATTTATGGGAGATTTTAGCACCATAGTCGCGCCAATAACAGACTGCATGAAAAAAGGGCCGTTCCAGTGGATCGATAAAGCTGATAAGAGCTTTCATGAAATCAAGCATCGTTTGTCTACAACACCGGTCTTGGTGCTTCTTAATTTCGATAAATTGTTTGAGGTGGAGTGTGACGCTTCATATGTCGGAATAGGAGGAGTATTATCACAGGAAGGCAGACCGGTAGCCTTCTATAGCGAGAAGCTCAGTGAAGCCCGAAAGAAGTGGTTGACTTACTAGCTTGAGTTGTACGCAGTTGTTCAGGCGCTGCGACATTGATGGCATTATCTGATTCAAAGGGAGTTTGTTCTGTACACCGACCATCAGGTATTAAAGTTCATTAATAGTCAGACTAATGTGAATCGTGTGCATGCTAGATGGGTTACGTTTTTACAGGAATTTACGTTTGTTCTGAAGCATAAGTCAGGTCAGCAGAATAAGGGGGCTGATGCACTTAGCCGTTGTGCGTCACTACTTGTTACGGTGAGCAATGAGGTGGTCAGCTTTGACTGTCTCAAGGAGCTATATGTCGAGGATGAAGACTTCAAAGATTCTTGGTTGAAGTGCTAAGAAGGTCACCCCAGTGACTTTCATATACATGATGGTTTTCTCTTCAAAGGGAATCGATTGTGCATACCCTAAAGTTCTCAAAGGGAGCAGATTATTCAGGAACTACATGGAGGTGGCCTCGGTGGACACCTTGGGCGAGACAAGACGCGAGTTCTTGTGGAAGAGCGGTATTACTGGCCGCAATTAGTACGTGATGTGGGAAGAGCCGTACAACGTTGTCATATTTGTCAGACCTCCAAGGGACAATCTCAGAATACGGGCCTCTACACCCCGTTACCTGTGCCTGACGTCCTTGGAAGGATTTATCAATGGACTTCGTGCTTGGTCTTCCACGAACACAACGTGGCATGGATTCGGTGTTCGTAGTAGTCGATCGTTTCTCCAAGATGACGCACATTATCCCATGCAAGAAGACCCTTGATGCAACACATGTGGCGAATTTATTCTTCAGGGAGGTCGTACGGCTACACGGGGTCCCTAAGACCATTACTTCTGATCGTGACACGAAGTTCATTAGCCACTTTTGGCGGACTTTGTGGACTCGATTCGATACACGACTTCAATTCAGCAGTGCTTACCACCCACAGACTGATGGGCAGACCGAAGTCGTGAATCGCACTTTGAAAAACCTCCTTCGATGTATTTCAGGAGAGAAACCGAAGCAGTGGGATTTGGCCTTGTCTCAAGCGGAGTTTGCATTCAACAACATGGTGAACCGCTCGACAGGGAAATCCCCGTTCCAGGTTATTTACGGACGAGTATCTCGCCACACACTAGACTTGGTCCCTCTGCCCAAGCTCCCAGGCATGAGTATTGCAGCAGAACATATGGCAGACAGGATCATGGGTATTCATGCGGAGGTGCAGACTAAGCTACATGCCTCGAACGAAAAGTACAAGGAACAAGCGGACAAGCATCGTCGACAAAAGGTGTTCGAGGTGGGCAACCAGGTAATGGTCCATTTGCGAAAAGAAAGATTTCCGACCGAGACGTACAACAAGCTGAAGAATAAGAAGATTGGACCGGTACCGATCATCCGAAAGATCAATGACAATGCTTATGTTGTTGATCTTCCAGATGACATGGCGATCTCACGGACTTTCGACGTTGCGGACCTGACCGAGTATCATGAACCAACGCAGGAGGAAAACTCGAGGACGAGTTCTTTTCAAGTGGAGGGGACTGATGTAGAGCAGGTCGCGGACAATTTCATGGCCAAGATGGATCAGAAAAGGCACGGTTGGCGACAGAAGTGATACGGACCATCTGACCTTAGATCGGGCGTATCTCACAATCCGGAATGAGTTATCCGACGTAAAATATATAATTTTGGGGTAGAACGAGCTACTTTAGCCAACCAACCCGCTATGCCGGGTTGTGCAGCCCGGATTTGCGAGAAACCCCCTGATCGACGGTCGTTTCCTCATTTTAATTTTGTTTTTACTATAAATAGTAAGTTTTAGTTTGAGTATAACTTTTCATCCGTTGGGTTTTATGAGTTGTTTCCAACATGAAAAGTGCTTAGGACAATTAGGAGAACGGTTTGGTGAAGCCAAATAGGACACTTACTATTTTTGGCCGAAAACCTTGCGCACTAGTAGACATCATGACCGTCTATAAATAGTAAGTTTACTATTTATAGTAAGTTGCGAATTCTAGGAGTTTTAGTTGTAGTTTGAGTCTGATTTCTTTCTTATTGCTTGGTTCCCTTATTTAAAGGGTTGTGAACTCGATTTTGGAATTTCATCAATTAATTTCAAATTTATTAGAATTTATTTCTATCTTCCTGCTTTCTTTCCTCGTGGATTCGAGAAGTCTCTGTGAGGAGTCCAGAGAAGCTCCATGGATTCGGAGTAGTTATCCTTGAGGAAGATGGTGATCGACTTCATCACGTTCATCCCTGCGTCATTCCCTCACACACTTATATCCATGGCAATTCAAGGAGTGAAAGCAGATTAGAGGTATTGCATAACAATGATTTAAAACATTGAAATTATAAAGTAAAACCTCGTTGCTTATAAACTTTTTCCTCTAATCCCGTGGTACAAGATGTCTTTTAATCTATACAAGTCTTGATTTTTATTGAATATATTAAATGAAGATCTTATCAATTTATATTATTCTCACTACGAGGAGACAGCTCTAACCAGTGTCTTCCCAAAAAAAAAAAAAGAAAAAAAAGAAAAAAAAAACCTCTAACCATCAAAACTCAATATACATGTGTGGTTAACAGTATGAGTGTAATATCTCAGATTTTGTACGTGGTATGCTCATGCACACTACCTGATGAATGGCTGGCTTGGATATCTGACCTATGTTGTCTCGCACGTGTCCCCACCTCGTCATCACCACCAATGTTTTATTTTATTTTAGTTTTCATTCCCTGGGCAGATTTGCTCGTCCGTACGTTTTATCCAGGCCCTCGCGTGTACACGTCAGATTAATAAGCGAATCCATCAGTCAGCTAGTTAGACCGTACGCCTAGATGATCGGCACCAGGCATGTGGTAGGACCTGAAGCGGGGGTGGTACCTAATCCGCGGGAACGGATTGGCTACCCCCCCTCCACCCGCCAATGGCTGGTGGCCATTGTTCTGTGGACCCGCCATGATGTATGTGTTTCATCCATGATGTTCATCTATTTTTATAGATCATTTTAAGGTATGAGACCAAAAATTAGGTATATTCCAATCTCAAGTGGACCACATTACAGGAAACAATGTTGAATGAAAGTCGACCATTAAAAAGTTTTTGGTGGCCATAAAAGTTTTGGATCAAGCTGATCTTTATTTTTTTCCTTTGTTTAGGCCTTAATGACCTGATAAACAGATTGGATGTCAAATAAACAATACAGTGGATCTCAGGATGATTTTAATGGTGGATATACAAATCACTATTGGTTTCCTGTGGTGTGGTCCACCTGAGATTTATATCTGACTAATTTTTTGGATCAAGCCATCAAATGATCTGTAAAAATGTATGAACAGCATGGATGAAACACATACGTATTGGTGAGACCCACAGAGCACCGACCACCAGCCACCAAACTGGTGGCAGGGAGTAGCCAATCCGTTCCGGGGTGGGTGCTTTGTGGGCCCCACCATAATGTATGTGTTTCATCCATGCCGTCCATCTATTTTTCTAGATCATTTTAGAGTATAAGACCAAAAATGAGGTTTATAACAATCTCAAGCGGACCACATTATAGGAAATAGTGTCGAATGAACGTCAACCATTAAAAAGTTTTTTGGGGGCCATAAAATTTTTGGATCAAGATGATCTTTGTTTTTTCCCTTCATCTAGGCCTTAATGACCTAATCAATGTATCGGATGTCAAATAAACAGTACAGTGAGCCTTAGGAGGATTTTAATGGTGGATATCCAATCGCTATTATTTTCCTTTGGTGTGGTCCACCTGAGATTTATATCCCTCTCATTTTTGGGATCAAGCCATAAAATAATCTTTAAAAATCGATGAACAACATGCATGAAACAGATACATGATGGTGGGGCTCACAGAGCACTGCCCACCAACTCGTGGTAGGGGAGTAGCCAATCCGTTTCCCTAATCCGCGCCCTTCACTCCAGTAGTCAGAGGATTACCGACGTGGACGCGGATTGCCTTTTGCAAGAAGTTCTTGCACAAGGATGATGGGTGGGACCATCACAATGTTTGTGAGAAATCTACCTGGTCCATCTATTTTGCAAGCTCATTTTAGGACATGTGACAAAAAATGAGGTGAATGTAAAACTCAAGTGGGTCACATGAGAGGAAAAATTGAGGAAAGAAATGCCTACCATTGAAACCTTCATGGGCTCTACCTTGATGTTTATATTCCATCCAAGTCGTTTATAAGTTCCTTCTCACTAGGATGCACTGAAAACACAAAAACTTTATCCTTATACATAGAGGTGTACACGAGTCGAGTTGCTTGTGCTTGACTTGGACTGCTCGAGTCCCAGCTCGTGCTTGGCTCGGCTTAGCCTTCGAGCTTGGAATAGCAGCTCGTGCTTGGCTTGCCTGAGTTTGAGCCGAGTTTGAGCAGAGTCGAGTACTTATCCGGATCCATCCGGTGATTCGAGATCCCGACTGTCCCGCTGAGTAGCTCCGAAGTAGTAGATCAATGACGGATATTCATAGGGGAAATCCATCCCGTCGTCGAAATCCTCATCTTCTTCTTCAACGTCTGTGATTTTTTCACTCTCGGGCTTTGGTTTTTACTCGAGCGGCTGGTTTTCTATTGGGAAGGAGAGGAGAGTGTTAACTTTGACTTCGGTCGGGCCCTGTGTTTGGGTATTGTCGTTGGTGGAGCTCTGTTCGTGCCATCAACAACTAAGATTGAAGCTTGATTTCTTCACAATTGATGGAGATTGAACAGTCGGATTGAAAGGAGGTATGAGACTTGGGAATGGAAGGAGGAAAGATGGATGAGAGCCATGAGAGGAAAGCTAGGGTTTTTGTTTCATCCCACTCTGTTTGTTACATTATCTGGAAAGAGGGTTTTGGAAAAAGGATAGTTTTACCCTTGTGTTTTTATATAATGGCTAATTCGTTACAGAAGCAGGAGTGTGAAATTCCCAAGGGTGATGGGGATGTAATCAACTTTTTATCCTGGTCCTATACTGAGTCAGTCCGAGTGGAGTCGATTTCAAGTACTATTCGAGTCGAGCAAGGTTAAGATCGTGCTCGGCTCGAACTCATTTCGAACACCAACGATTAGCTTGTGCTAGGCTTGAACTTATTTCGAGAAGAGCCGGGCCGAGTCGAGTGAGTTACCGAGCTAACTCTGCTAGCGTACAGCTCTACTTATACAAAACTATTATGTCCGTAAGAATGTTTTAACGGTGCTCATTGATTCCTCACTGTTTCCTCTGGTGTGGCGCAATTGAGTTTTGGATCCACCTCATTTTATTTTCATGTAAATTAAAATCAGATTAAAAAAACGGTTGGACGGAGTGGATTTCTCACAAACATCTACGTGGCCCCACTCAGCATCCTTGCGCCGTCCACGGTTACCTTCTTTCCACTAAATTCCTTTTCCAAATTACCAACCGTATCTGAACCTTTAACCATATTCCTTTTTCAAACCTCCAACCGTATATGCATTTCCATGACACGTCTACAGTACTTATTGTGGACGAAAAAGTAGGTGTGAAATAAGAGGTGCAGTTGGTATATTGGAGCATTGATTGAAGAAAATGGACGTTTAATCAGAAAAATCGGTGCTGGCTGATGGGAACGTGATAAATGTGAAGCCTTTAGGACCGTTGATGTTCTCTATATAATGTTGAAGGTGATTCATCATTCTTAGTACAACAGGAATCAGATACCACTTCTCCTTTGGCTATCTTCTTAGCGATCGATTGGCTCCGGTTCGACCATGCGGGCTCTTTCGGCCCGTCGATGGGCCTATTTTGTTCTGTGGGCCACACTAGTCAGCTTCTGTTTGTGTGATGATGCAACGAAGAGCGATACGTCTGTCGTCGTGGTTGGCTCCGGAGAATGTGGCGACTGCAAGCAGCTGAATATCAAAAGTTCAGATGCATTTTCAGGTAAATGATTATTTGGACTTAATGTGGGTACATGCTAAATTTTTTTTCCTTTAGCTTGAGAAAACTTCATTTAATAGAGACCAAGTGTTTGATGGATATTTGGATATGGACAGAAAATTGAAATGCATTCTCTTGTTAGTTACTTTGTTTACACTCATTTTTCTAATTTGGGAATTAGAATGATATCCAATTGATTCTTGTTAGTAGATCTAATTAATAAAAAATTAAATGATTTAAGAAAAAAAACATATCTTTTAAGCTATAATCAATCAACTTCAAACCACCTAAAAGGGTAGATGTAACATGGGTAGCTGGTCGCAAGAGTTTCGCCATGCAATCATAAAGCCGAACCGAGCAACAATCATCTAGAACACATGTTTTATGTGCTATTTAGGGCTACCATGTTGTGTGTGTGTGTGTGTGCATGTGAAATCCACTTTAACCATCAGGTGATTATATTGTGTTTTTATAAGAAAGATAAACACAACGGGATCCATACGAAAACCTATGGTTGGTATCTCATTCTCACTGTTTCTTGTATTGTGACTTGCAGCCTAGTATTAAATAACATAAGTGATTAATGCACAACCTGAATTTCAAGTTTACAACACTGTAGCCCAAAAGAGCTTGGGTGTTTTGTGTGTTGCTTAAAATAAGTGTTGTAAAGGATTCAGTCCTTCCTATAGGGCCAATGCCAAGCTATGATAACAGGCACGATGCTGATGAAACGGCATAAAAGCACACCTTCTTTCGGTGCAAGCATGGCAAGTGTTTATTCCCCTGATTACATGACCATAGTCTAATTATGATTACACTATTGCAAACTAAGATTGAAAAATGAGAGAATGGTTTTGTCTTCTACGCTTGGTTCAAAAAAAGATTTGATTTCAATTAATCCCAAGCCTATGTAAAAAAGGGTTACTGTCAAATAAATAGCCAATTCTAAAACTTTTGACAGGTAATTATAAAGCTAATCCCAAATAGCTATAATGATGATGATGATGATGAAGTGGTAGAAAAATGTAACATCTTTCGAGGCCATACAGATCAACTACGACAGGCATACATTTTCCTGCTTCAATTTAATTAATTCTATACAATTACATGCATGGCTTTAGTCTAGTTATTATGTTTTCCTTACGTGAGTTCGAGTCGGAGCTTGTAGCAAATGTCCCATCACATTCGTCACAACCAATTCACCCTTGGGTACATAGTTTAAAATCCTAAAAGCTTGACTTGGGGTTGAATTAACTCAAAGATTGGATTCTACCCAACTCAATATTTAAATAAGTATAAATTAAAATATTCTTCTTAGGAAATTTACAAAAAAATTCTTCCAAAATTTGTATTTTACCCAAGAATTACCAGACAAAATGAAATTCCATGGAGAAACTTTTTGCGAGGAGAAAGTATCAAGAAGCCCTTGTAGTTTTTAACTTTAAAAGGTAGTGAAGTAGAGAATTGTGGTGTCTATAACATATCCAATCCATCTAATACATGAACCATTAATTCGATTGGTCAAATCATTAGATGAGCTATGGATGGATTTTAATGTTTTTAAATGGTGTATGTTAGTTTTTATGATCTAGCCCATTTCATCATTGGATACACCATATTTTTGGCCCGTATGGTGATCATGGTGCAGTGCATCTGACGGACGGGTTTGATGTCAGGTATATATACTGTATAATCCTCACAATTCTCGATGCACCACTTTTTGAAGGAAAAATAAAATAAGAGTGCTTAGGTAATTTTACTTCTCACCACTGCCCTGCAATTTCAGCTCACGGAGACATACCATGGTAAAATCTGAATTTCCGAGGAATTTCGTGGTAAAATTTCCGATTTTTTAAAGATACTTCGTCAGTTATAACTTCCGTAAAATGAGGTGCTGTATGGCTTGCTGATTGACTGTGTATACTCAACCGTCCATCTCTTTGCTGCTTTTCAATTTTTACTAAAGACTGGTTTGGCATTGCAAGTGACTCAACATGAGTCAAGTCGAGTTATCGAGTTATGTCAATGAATTTTAATATTATGCTTTGGGTATTCAATTTTCATATCGTGGTACATCGATAATGCAGGTCAACAAATTAATGTGACTTGTGACGTACAACTATTATTAGAAAATAATCGATATTGTACCTCTATTGATAAAGGATTTTGATATTTGGTCCTAGAATTTTAGACTAAACTTTTAACAAACTTTGATTAAGATATCTCTAAGTTATCATATTATTACTATGAGGGATGAACAAAGATCAAGAGCTCAATACAGAATAATTTCAATTTGAGTAGGTTTTTAATTATAAGCAGTAACATAACTAGAGTTATATATATATATGTGAGTGCTCAGCTGCGCACCAGTTCACACGGAAGTCTTGTGAACTTTTTTGATAACTCATCATACATGATGTGACTCTAAAATCTGAACAATCCACGTGAAGCAGTACCTCATAAAATCCCTTGGCCTAATTTTTACTTTGATCCAAAACTTTGGTGGGCCATGAAAAGTGAAAACAGTTTCATCCCTTGATTTGCATTTCTCTTTGCTATGGCCCACTAGAATTTTAGATCATAGTGAAAATTTATCCATTGGGGTTTCATGGGATTCCGCATCACATAGATGCCCATGACATGTGTGCAAAGGTGCACACATGTGTAGGTATGCAGGGTTTCCAATATTCTATGGCCCACCAGATTTATGAAGTAGGCCAAAATGCTAGCCCAAGGGGTTTCATGAGGCAACTCATCCAGTGGACTGTCCGAATTTTGTCTTTACATCACGTGTCAAAAGTTCTGGTGAAGTTTCCATGAGAATCAGTTATAGGAGAGCATTTTTTGTACATATACAGTCTTAAGAACTGGTCCATAAATAACTTTCACAAGAATGCATCCCATGTGATTGTGCATGACATCCAACCCATCCATTGAATATGTCACCTCTTGAAATCCCTAAGGCCCAAAAGTCAACCCGATCTGAAACGAAGGGCCCACATAGGTTGTAAAACAGCCTAATCATTTGGATGACCTTTCATCCAAGCCAGATGAAGGGTTTACATGTGCTGGAATGTATATGCCTAACACGAGGGGATGAGGTTTGAAATGGTTCTTATGGATTATCATGAGAGCTAGTTCAAGGGAGAAAATTTTCCTAAATAATAATAATAATAATACCTGAGAATTAAGCAAGTCATTGAGAAACTTACTCTTGAGAGTGACTCAACCCATGACTTGATATGACTCGTTGAGTCAACTCGAGAGCTTAGTTATCTCAGCGCAACTCGTAATAATTTAGGTGTGTCACTCATAAGGTGAAACCATTCTCTCACGTTAAAAAACAAAAAAAAAAATATATTACGGTTGGAGATTCGAATTTTATTTCTAATACTTTGAATTTGTAAATTTACTAGTGAAGTATTGAGTTAAGTTTCAAGCCATCAAGTCCATCTGGCTTAGCTAAACATTCTCTTCAGCTGAGTTTTTGGGTTTTTGAACTTTGATTGATCTTTATACCTACTTGCACATTTCCTTGAGCAGGTCTCCTTGTAGCAATTAATTGCAAGACTGTTAATGGTGAGTTCAAGACCAGGGGCTTCAGTGAACTCGACAAGGATGGAAAATTCCACATTGAACTTCCCAATGAACTTGTGAATAATAACGGAGAGCTCACTGAGGAATGCTTTGCCCAACTCCATAGCGCGTCCCATGATCCATGCCCCACCATAGAAGGCCTAGAGCCGTCGAAGATCGTACTCAAGTCAAAAGATAGTGGAGAGCGCACGTTCGGCACAACTGGAAAATTATCATTCACATCAGCAACATGCACGTCCGCTTTCCTTTACAAAAAGCCATTGCCCCCATTTCCCAAAATCCCTCCTATTTACAAAAAGCCATTGCCCCCAATTCCCAAACCCCTTCCTGAAGAAAAGCCTCCCCCTCCTAAAAAAAAACCGCCGCCTCCTAAAAAAAAACCTCCCCCTCCTAAAGAAAAACCAATGCCCGAAGATCCCAAACCATCGCCTCTTACCTACGACAAGCCATTGCCTCCTCTTCCTAAAATTCCTCCTATTTACAAAAAGCCATTGCCTCCTCTTCCTAAAATCCCTCCTATTTACAAAAAGCCATTGCCCCCAATTCCCAAACCCCCTCCTGAAGAAAAGCCTCCCCCTCCTAAAAAAAAACCCCCGCCTCCTAAAAAAAAACCTCCCCCTCCTAAAGAAAAACCAATGCCCAAAGATCCCAAACCATCGCCTCCTATCTACGAAAAGTCATTGCCTCCTCTTCCTAAAATTCCTCCTATTTACAAAAAGCCATTGCCCCCATTTCCCAAAATCCCTCCTATTTACAAAAACCCTTTGCCCCCAATTCCCAAACCCCCTCCTAAAAAAAAACCCCCGCCTCCTAAAAAAAAACCTCCCCCTCCTAAAGAAAAACCAATGCCCGAAGATCCCAAACCATCGCCTCTTACCTACGAAAAGCCATTGCCTCCTCTTCCTAAAATTCCTCCTATTTACAAAAAGCCATTGCCTCCTCTTCCTAAAATCCCTCCTATTTACAAAAAGCCATTGCCCCCAATTCCCAAACCCCCTCCTGAAGAAAAGCCCCCGCCTCCCAAAAAAAAACCTCCCCCTCCTAAAAAAAAACCAATGCCCGAAGATCCCAAACCATTGCCTCCTATCTACGAAAAGCCATTGCCTCCTCTTCCTAAAATTCCTCCTATTAATAAAAAGCCATTGCCCCCAATTCCCAAACCCCCTCTTAAAAAAGAACCCCCTCCTAAGAAAAAACCAATGCCCCAAGATCCCAAACCCCCTCCTATTTATTAAAAGCCATTGCCCCCCCTTTTCAAAATTCCTCCTATTTATAAAAAGCCACCCCCTCCTTTTGGTGGTTCATATCCTCTTCCACCTCATCTACCAACCCATGAAGCATCCCTAAAGCCATAGTTCATAAATAAGATGCTTTCAAAGTCTTTTCCATTTGTGTTGTAATAAGGTCTATGTTAGAAATAAATGTATGTGTGTGGCCTGAACTCCTGTGATGGTTCAACATCATTTTAAAATGTCAGTGACTCATCCTTCTCACATGTAGCACTTATGTACGACTATCTTAACCATCTGGACATTTGAAGTACACCATAGATGGAGCATATCTCTAAAATCATACTGTCAAAGCAGTCAGATACATTGGAAACCCAATGGCAAAATCAGATGTTTACAATCATTTTCTCAGTGTGATTTTTGGATTGCTCTTTATCCACATTTGGATCAGAAAAATGGACAATCTAAATTGTTCTCGTACAACTGCAACATGTGTATGGTTGTAGAGTCACCACCATTTTGAAAATGTGTAGCACATGAGTCTACCCTTGTTCATGTATGTGTGTGAGAAAAAGTGGGATTTGTACTCATCATTGAATTGCTCTATTAATGTTACATGGTGAGTGAACTCTTTTTGTGATAATTATAGGGCTTCATTGGGTTCAAACGTCCTGGAATGATTTTTTTTGAAGAACTTTCGATGGAACTCCTATTTTAAGGCATTGTTTCTTAAAAGTTGATTTTATCTAAAAATATTATTTAGTTGATACTATCTATTTTAATTTTTTTAATGCTATTTCATTCTCCAAAAAATCATTTTATGAAAAGTGGTCGGAGGATGATCATCAAGACGTGACTATTACAATTATCAATATTTGAGCATCACCACCACCATTACCATCGTCATGGCATCATCATCACTATCACTATCACCATTAAGGTCACTATTGAGAGAGCCAATACACACACACACAAATATATATATACACACACACACACACACAGAGAGAGAGAGAGAGAGAGAGAGAGAGAGAGAGAGAGAGAGAGAGAGAGAGAGAGAGAGAGAGAGAGAGAGAGAGAGAGAGAGAGAGAGAGAGAGAGAGATTTCTCTCTTCACATAAAAGATGATGAGAGGGAGAGGAGAGCTAGTAGGTAGGAAGAGTGTGAGGGAGAGGTGAGGAGAATATAACAAACATGCAATGAGAGAAAGGATATCCTTTTTTTGGTTTTTAAGGAAAAATGAGTCATTATTTCTTAGCGGTTTAGAATGCCCTCTTTTATGCCCAAGTGCTTTTTTTTTTTCAAAAGTGCTCCCAAAATATGTAGCAACGATCCCTTGCATGCAAAGTGAGCTAAATCATAATATTTCTCTCTTTCTTTTTTCCAACAACAAAATAGGCTCTAAGCATTATTAATCCCTCATAGTGAATATTTAGGGCTTATTTGGTCAGTGAGATTAAATGGTATGGAATTGTATTAGATGGGATTAAAACCATTATTGCACAATTATTGCATGTCGGGAAATACCATAGCATTTTGGCCATCCAATCCCAATTTTTGGGATAAAATTCTTGCTATGGGAAAAACACTGGATTAAGCAAAAGCCCGTTTGGTGGACCATGGAATTGTAATCAACAAACCAAATTCACAATGGATGTCAGTCACTTGTATACATATATAACCAGAATGTCACGTGTAAAGGGCGTGTTTGGATGGACAATAAAGACAAAAACACATGCATCAATGGGGCCCATATGTATAGTGGATTTCAAAATCCATGAAAATCCCGCATGAGACCAAATGGAATAACATCCCACATAATTACAACCCTTCCTGTTGTAAGACTTATAATCCTATGAGACTGATTGTATGCTTCATTTTCAGTGCTGGCACATCTTACACGGACCAGATCAGTGTTCACACCTCAAGTATAGGGTTGTGATGTAGTAATAAACTCAGTAAGATCGACGTCAAATCCACATGGATTGAAACCTGTACGTAATCTGAAAATAACCAGAACTAGAACTAGAATAAGATGAAATCTAAATTTGAATGAATATAAGGGAATAATTGTGAAAATATTAATCTAAAATTTATAGAAATCAAAGGTGGAAAACTAAGGATTCAGAGGATCCACTTGTAGAGATCAGAGAGATCTACGCTTGCTTCATGAACTCAATTGGACTTCGAGTCCCATCTTCATCCAATTGGAAGATATGTCACTAAAGCTCAATTCGAACTTCCTTTAATCTAGTTTTCAAAGAGATCAAAGGTATACGAATTAGAGATGATTCCATCACAAAACCATGCCCATGAGACAAAGTAAACAACAGAATTAAACTAATCCTCAACCAATCAGGATGATGTATGAATGTTAGGAGGGATTCCATCATCCGACCATATTCAAGGGGCAATGGTTAACAACAGGACTTCCTAACTTCACAATCAAAATAATGGAAAGGAAATACTTAAAGCCGTCACAGATCTATTGTAATTTCAGTCATAATAAATCATTAAAAACTGAAAGCATCCCTATTAATCAAACTAAAATTAACATCAATTCAGTACTTTAACATGAATTAACCCGTAGAATCATTCCCATCACGCCACAAGCTGCTCCTCTTAGCCCTAGCTGTAATGCCCCATGTTTTCAGGACCCGAGTATATGACTCGCTTCCCAAAAATCCGAGTGTTAACCTTAAAGGATGGTCAAATTCGAGTATTTTTTATTTCTTTTATCAGAGTAGGTAAATGAGCGTAGAGTGAACAAATTAACATAAAAGAAGTTTCATTATCTTTCAAATATATAAGTAGCCTATAATGACTTATATAAACCAATGTCCAAACATAAATGATTACAAGATTTGCATACATAAGAAATAACAGAAGGAATATAAATATAAGTCGCGTTACCACGCAGCTCCTCTTAGTAATACGGTCGTGCATCCATGGCACCTACACAGCTCCTCATCAAGTCTGATCATATACATAATCTGAGCCACCTGTTCTACTTGTATGGTTGTATATTTGATGGATGAGTAGCCAGCTCAGTGTGAATTCCTCTCAAGATTACACACCGCCGCATTAGGTAAGCAAAGTTATAAAACAACAAGACAATCAAAATAACACATGATGCAGTCTTATTAGATGCATGAATGCATGAATGCTCATCGGCCTGGGGATGCACACCCAGCAGGACTTGGGCTCGTCACCCATGAAAATCATCGACATGAGAAAATCATCCAGTCGGACAGGGGTCAATAGTCGGTGGTTTGGGAGCTAGTGAAACGATACCCCGAAGATCCTAAGGGCACATGTTACAGCATCTAGAATTAGCCACCCGTCATCGCCAATATATTATAGAATCATGATTAGCCAATCCGTTATTAGTCCAGTTACAACCAGCCAATTTAAATAAGCTCAAGGTCACTACGGGGGCTCGTCACCAGCGTAAGCCGACGGCTCGGACACAGTTTCCTATTACCACCATCCCCGGCCCATGAGACTACCATCTTAGGATGTTTAATGGAAACCTATCGACTAGTGGCCAATCATATTACAACATATGGGGCTTACTATTGTCTCGTTGCACAATATAAAACATCGAATCTATATAGGAAAAATATCAAAATAAAACCACATAGGGCGAAATCAAACAAGCCACATAGGCAATTATCAAAATAAGACGAGTATCAAAACCATGTGATAAAGGACCATCCTTGAAAATCATTGAACACAACAACCCTGGATGGTAGGCCCACATCAATAATTCATCTAAACCCCTACTCAATAACCATTAGATCGAAGGTCCATTGTAATCGCCATCAATCAAGTTACATCCCAAGTATGGGTGTACATTTATTGGTGAAAATTTTTCACTAATGTACCAGTTTAGGTTCCATAAGCAATCCACAATGAGAATTCAATCCACAAGCATGAACAATTATACAGGATAATCATAAAGCATGTAATATAACAATTTAATTTCCACCAGCTAACACATATGATTATAAAGGGAGATATTAAATATGAATTTAAATAAAAACTATAACTTAAGCTAATGAGAAGATGGAAAGCTTAAGGGGAAGAATCATCACCTTATATTTTGAGCTGCCTACCCGTGTTACTAGATAATGCATATTTCCTTATAATCAAACCCTACCATGAATTGTAAAGTTACATCGTTAGATTCAAGCTTCATTCTTGGTCAAGGTCTTAACCTAGGGTTTGGATTACCTTGGTTTTAGAGTTTCTCCCAAGAGTTTAGGTCTAGACTTGGACCTTAGGTTTTGGACCCTAATTAGTTGTACGATTAATTAAAGGGTTAATTTAATAGTTACGAGGTGCTTATTAATATTGATGATTCAATTAATATTAGCCAATCATAATTGTCATGATAATGACAATTAGTATAAGCCATTACCAATGGTAATATTTAAGGATGGTAATTAAAATATTTCTATTTAATAATTGTAATTATGTTTATAGTATTTACCATCATTGTAAATAGTCTACCAATGACCTATCATGTCTATATTAAAAATTATTATAGTAATAACGGTGGTAGTTGTAAAGGCCTAGAGTTTGTCCATAGTTAAGGCATAAATTAGGCCTCACACATGGGCCTCTACTCACCACAATGGGCCTTGTTATGGGATGATCCCGTATGGCCCATACGGGATTCGCCTATATAAGCACCAAGCCGAGCCACCGCGGTAGAGACCAAGGCAATACCAGTCCGATCCGGCCTGAGTTTCTCTGGAGGAGTGGCAAAGGAAATGCCTTTACTACAGGGCCTGGGGTCGGGACAGTCCTCGAAATCCGATTGGATGTTGAAAATTGTTCACTTAACACCTCACTCGTGAGTGGTCCGCCCGGCAACTGCTCGGCGAAGTTCGGTCCCTCACTTCTGACAGATTGGAATGACCCTGTATTCTACTGAATAACCATAAGGGTGAATGACGATTGTTACCTAAGCCGATCCGAGTCGAATCGATGTTCGAATAATCCGTCTGCCAAATGCAGAAACTATCATAACCAGACGTGGCCGATCACTTCGCTCGCAGATACGTACTATCCGCTTGATACGCTGCATGATCCATAAATTGCACTCGATATCTCCATGATCTGGAAATCTCGCTGATTGAGCGATTCATGCCGATACTGGCGGACTTCGACCATTTGACCAATGGGTATAAATATATTGAGACCCTATCGTTACAGGTACGTAATCTGAGACTCTCTCCTGTACTCTCTACTTAGACCCAGATTCCCTTGACCTGACTTAGGCATCGGAGGGTCCCTCGGCTTAGCCAAGGTCACTTTTGCCTGTCCTCCTTGCGCAGAGTAAAGACGTTGAAGAGATCCGAGTTTCAGAAGATGGAGGGGAGAGCCGACCAGATTTGAAGCTCAACAGGCCTAATATAACATAATGGGTCTTGTATGTACAACAAATGGGCTTCTCAAAGCAATGAGGCCCACAACCCAAAAATAAATGAGTAGTGTGTGTAACACACATACATCATGGTGGACTTGAGAAAAAAAAAAAAGGTCAATATGTGACTTATGTGGGCCGTACCATGCACAACAGTTAGGAGGTTTATCCACCATTAAAGCATTCAACATCATTTCTTGGGCCCACCAAGTTGTGGTTCACAAATCCAACCCATCCATTATGTGTGTCCCACTAGGTTAATGGGTCAAACCAAGTTTCAAGTGCATCCGGATCTCAGATGGACCCTAACAAGTGCTTTTATACAGTTTAGCATGTCAAAACAAGATTACAGATGGTGTGGGCCACCTGAGCTCTATGTATGGCTGATTTTTGGGGGCACCCCATATACAAAGGGGACCCATCAAATGGACGGTGCTGATGTTCAACACACATCATGGTAGGGCCTGTGGTGGGGGCCATGGTCCTAGCCAAAATTTCCATCACAGGAGGCAGCGTCCTGGACGTTTACGTGCATGCATGTTCCTTGTATATATATTTTTTTATTTTTGATAGGTGGGGCCCACCTTAGGAGGATCTACTCCGTCGGTTGGATTTCAAGCTCAGGACAGGTCCAATGGGTCTAATATGGATATGTCTTAATACACCGAAATGTCGCGGCGGGCCTTAATGATTTACCACTATTAAATTAGTCTTTCTGCTGGTGTGGCCTACCGGAGAGTTAGGTTGGCTTCATTTTTCAGGTCAACGCCTAAAATGAGGTAGGAAATATGAAGGATGGTGGAGACATAACATACATCTAGGTGAGGTCCCACTTTAAGCAAAATTGATAGGCAGTGTTGAATAACAAGTACCTCAGTCAAATCCATGTAACACCAATACAGCAGCCGTTCTGCTGCTGGGGCCCTGGGGTGGAATAAAATACATACATCATGAGGGGCCCACAGACCCTCTAACGTTAATATCCCAGCCAATCCACTTCCTCATTAGGTGGGTCCCATGTGGGGCTCACCACGAACATATGTAATATATAATATAATATTGTTTTATTATTATTTTGAAAGTGAAGCCCAGATAAATGGGGGACCATATATAACACATACCTCATAACCAGTTCGCATGAGGATGGACGAATCTCCTCTTTGCTCCTTCTTCTTTCTTTCCTTCTCTATTCTCTTCTTTTCTTTTCTTTTACTGGACGTCCACCATCCTTGGATCGATGGCCCAGACACACCCCGAATGGGGCCGTTGTCAGGTCATCTAGTCGGGTTTGGCTAGGGAAGATGGCCCAACTCTAATGGCGTTCCTTAAACCAACGGGTCTTTCTTGATTCCACCGCTTCTGGACAGTTGGAATACACCCATAGGAGCTCGTGGGAGCTTGAGATCAAAGCTCCAAAGGCGTTTTGCTGGTGGGTTCTAGCTTGGACAAAAATGGTGAGTTTTCTAAGGTTTCTTGAAATGGATGGTAAAGAGGCACTCCTTATAGAATATCCTAGCTCTCCTAGTCCGTTGGATGAGAATAAATGGCCCGAATGTATCCCATTGATGGGTGGTATTTACAAACAACTGGCGCAGCAAACCGGCCATGGTTTTGTTGCTGGTTTTCTCATAAAACCATGATCCCTGTGAACGAGAATGGTCGGCTGAGATTTTTCCGGTTTGAACAGTAGAGATGTAAAGGGAAGCAAGCACGTGGATCGCTGATGTGGAGAGTTAATAGTTTCTATTTTTGAAAAAAAGGTGTGTTTGTAGGGCTGGTTTGCAGCAAGGATCGTGCATTCACACATGCATGAAAATATGATGTGAAATTTGGGTTTTTGCGGGGCCTTAGCCCTGGGTACGATGAATGGTTCGGATCATCCCACGGAATCACCGTGGTGGGCCACGAACGTCCCAAACAGATGCCCGTCCGCCGGTGGAAATAGAAGAGAGACAGAGAGATTTTCTCTGTTTTTGAGGGAGGGCGTGGTCAGCACTGGTCGGCCAACATACCGCATCCTGTGCACTTCGTGCACGAGTGGCCTTGGTGCACTTGCACCAAGTGTAGGGTCCACCGTGATGTTTGTGATAAATCCACTTCATCCATTATGTTTTATGGCTTAATTGGGCCATCTAGACAGGAGATGGGATAGATCCAATGCTTAGGTGGGCCGTATTAATTGGACAAGGATTTATAAGTGCCTCTTGTGACGATCTGATGGCTGGATCTTCTTGAGATCGAACGTCAACGGTTAAAAGGGTCTCATTGGCTGTTTGTATATCTTTTGCAATGACTGACTACTCAAAAACTATTATTAATACAATTTTTATTATTTTTGTATATTACTTATAATTACAATACCAAAAATCTCGTTCACACACACACACACACACACAAAAATGAATTTTAACATTAGCATATTATTAATTACATACTACTGTTTACACATTCATTAATATACATAATTCATGATATACAATATCATATTATACGTAGAAATAAATTGAAGATTGTAAAATATTATATTTAATAAAAATTAAATTTGTATTTGATAATATTGTTAAATAATATACAATTCCATTAAATTATCTAATGACTTTTGTATACATACGTATAAAAAAAAATTTAATGCTACATTATTATTTAAAATTTGATTTTATGTTGTGAAATTTATTATTCATTATGTTTATTTAATATAATATTATTTTTATAATGTCTTATATACATTAAATACATGTGTATCATTTTAGCATGGAATTTTAAACCTTTACAAGGCATAGTCATTTTATCGTGTATATATTTAGGTTGCATTATATATATATATATATATATATATATATATATATATATATATATATATATATATATATATATATATATATATAGAGTCATGCTCCCCTGCGCACCTACGCACGTGCGCACCTTTGCACACGTGCCATGGGTGTCTAATCTGAACGGCCCATGTGATGCGGAATCCTATGAAAATCCATGTGACAAATTTTCACCCCGATCTAAAATTCTGGTGGACCATAGCAAAGAGAAATGCCAATCAAGGGAGGAAACTGTTTTCATTTTTCTTGGCCCATCAAAGTTTTAGATCAAAGCAAAACTTGGGTTCGAAGGGTTTCACGAGGTGCTGCTTCACATGAACGGTTTAGATTTTGGATCTACATCATGTATGATGGGTTCTCAAAAAAGTTCGTACGTAATACATACGAACTGGTTCGTAGGTGAGCATTTCCGTATATATATATTTGTATTTATATTAAATTAACCTACATGGTAACACTCGAGTACTGGAAAGTACGGGATGTTATACTAGCTAAGAGGTTTAGCCCAATATAATAGGACTAGAGCTCTTAAAAATCGTAGTAAAAACAACAAACAAAGCAATTCAAAAAAACAAACTCTAAAATACTCTCTCTCTCTCTCTCTCTCTCTCTCTCTCTCTCTCTCTCTAACTCACTGACGTTACAAGCAATTCGATCCTTGACTTCTCTCTTCTCTTTATAATAGCCAATGGCTGGTCGGTGAGAGCTTCCGCACAAAGAGGCAATGCATAAGGGTGCTGGAGTCAGTTAGAGTGGTCGGTTGCGTAGCCCTTCGCAGCAACAAAATCGGAAAACATCTTGCCCAGCAAAACGCAACCAATCTGCGTTTGGAATGAAATTTCCGGCTACAGGGGTTCCAAGTGCACGATCTAAGACGTTTAGTCGTCTTGGCTCTAGTCGGTCCCACCTTGGGATGTTTTTGGATGGTCTGGATTGATTTGATTACACTGTTTTTAGAAACAAATCAATACCGTCCCTTCGCTGCATTGGATCAATCCTTTGGATGTCCCTGATCATCGTTGGCTGACCCCTAGTCCACTAAATCGGTGGTCCCATCACACTGATTACGCATAGCAGAAAAATAAGTGCGGTGAAGCCTTTTGCGTGCGGGTTTTGCGGATCCAGATCCGATCGGATCTGTTACTTTTGTCTTTGGTGTTGCGGAGGGAATCGGAAGCTCTTTTTCTTCTGTTTAAACGGTCCAGATCTGATTCGTGAGATTTCCCGGTGATTTCTTTCGTGGAACGGACTCTACAATGCTTTGTCATCGCATCGTTTATCACCAGTTTCCATTTGTATTGTTTTTAAAAACAAAAACTTCATGGACCTGTTCGTTATTCCCATCCTAATCTGATGGATGGTCCGGATTAGACCATCGCATCGTGATGGTGGGACACATCCTTCCTTCAAGTGAACTGTCCGTCCGCTGCACGCGCTGAAGAAACGGAAGTTTCCGTTTTAGGTAAGGGTCCAAGCTGTGTTGACCAATTTAGAGTTGCCGTACACAGCGCGTGCACTTGTGCACGGTGCACACATCACTCAAGTGGGGTCCACAGTGATGGGTATGAGAAATCCAATCCATCCATCCCTTTTCTCAGCTAGTTTAAGGATTTGATCCAACATTTGAAACATATCTAGATTGTAGGTGGGCTTATAATCAACGGTTTATGGGCTGATTTGTCAGTTAGGTCATTTTCACAGGGATCCGAGGGCTAAAATTTGACATGTATGGTTAATTTATAGTCTTAAGGCCATATGAAGTTTCGAGCTGAATGGATAGTGGAAACTCTGTACTCTTGTATTCTAAACGACTTTCAGGCCTCTTTAATGTGACACACGTGAATTTCTTGAATCTTGGCCGTGTAAAATTATCAATCTCGGTTCCCTGGAGTTCATCTCTCGTCTTGGTAAATTCTGAGCATTAAATCCATACTTTTAGCATCCTTTTCAGTCCATGCTCATAAATTCACATTGCATCACAAACACGATTAAAATAAGGCGATAAATGGTATCATGTTTGTAAAATCAGGTAATAACTGGGGTCTAATAATTGAGATTTTATTAAGGCGATAAATTGAGATTTTGAAGAAAAAAAAATGAGATTTTGACAAAAAAATTGTCATTTTGAAAAAAAAAATTAAGAAATTGAAAAAAAATTGTGATTTTGGAAAAAACTTGACATTTTGAAAAAATAATTGAGAAGTTTTAATAAAATTGATAAATTTGTGAAAAAAATAGATTTTGAAAATAAAATTGAGATTTTGTATTTTGAGAAATTTTTTTTTGCAAAGTTTAATTAAAAAAATGACATTTTGAAAACGAAATAGAAATTTGAAAAAAATAAATTTGAAATTAAAATTGAGATTTTGTATGTTGCAAAAAAGTTGAGATGTTTGGAAGGAATGAGAAGTTTGATATTAAAAAAAAAAAAACCAGATTTTGAGAAAAAATAAAGATTTATGGTGTAACACCCCGAATTTTTGCCTACCTGAAATTAGATGTCCTTAGGCAATGGGTCAACCATAGCACCTTGGTAGCTTCTCAAAATTCGACTCTAAAGCCAGAGAAATCATTTAGAACCTAATTCTTTAAAAATTTAACATGAATTAGCCAGCGCTACACTAGATTTCTTGCAAAATTAGCACTAACTAAATCCAGGATCAATCTCTAAACCCGGTTGCTCTCGGGAGCACTTTGAAACTTCGTATCGGATCTAAACCGCACGTCGAAAGTCCGATAGCGATGAACTTAGACAATTACGACCGCCTGGTTGGACTTGACAATCATTTCGAAAATCAAGCCCAACCGATATCCTGAGACCATTTTACTGAGTCTGGAGTGAAGAGAGTGAGAAAAAAAAAATATTTAGAAAATTAATTCAATTTTTAATAAATCTGGCACGGTTTACTTGCGTGTTATTTTTAAGCATTCTGACCGTTGGAATTTGACCCAAATACATCCTTGGATCAGGGAACATTTTCCACTCAGGTCACTATACTTGGAATCCCTGATCGAGTCTTAGTGACCGCTGAACTGAAACTGGTCCACCACGTGTGATCTGGAAACCCGATCGAACTGAAAAATTAACTTGATCAGGATCCAGCATCCATGAGCTTAAGTGCGACCGCATTTAGTAACAGGACCTCCAGAAGTACTCCGTTGAGATGGAACAGTCTGTATTTAGACATAACCTAAGTATACCTTGACTTAAAGTCTGTTTTGGTTATGTTTGGGCTTATAAAGGGGCCTTAAACCCTTAGCTTTCTAACCCATACGAATTTGGGAAAAGCCCTATGAGAGAGAGGAGAGAAAAGAGAGAGAAAGTGAGAGAGAATTGGAGTTTTTCTCGGAAATTCTTCCCTGCTGCTCCACCTGCCAAAGCCATCCACCTGCATCGCTATTCTGGCGATTCCAACTCCGTTCCTAGGTAAGAAAACCCTAACCCTAACCTGTTTTAAGGTTCCTATGGGTACGAGTAGCTAAGTAGCTGACTCACCTTGTGTTATAAGTTGTCATATCAACGTTGGCGGAAGCGTAGAGTACATATTCAATTCATTACGCTTCTACGGCATAAAATACGGATTTTAGACGCTTAGTTTACCATTTTTCAAAGCTTTCAATGCCGTTTAATGGTAGATTGTTGACAAGAATGCTGTTTGACATGTACAACATGCTGTCCGTTTTTCATTTCGAATACGTACGAAGAATATGAGATAAAGGGTATTTTAGGTATTTGTAGGAAATACTGTATACGTAAGTATTTTGCTGATATGATTGCCATGAGTATTTACCGTGTACCTATACTAGTTATACATGTATGATCTGTTTGGCGAAGAGATTCGCCCTAATGCACATATTGGCCGACATATGTTATGTAGACTAATGCGTGTAGACTAAGTGTTTGTTGAAATGTCTAAATCAATATGATTTATGCCTGCCATATGTTTTGAATGTAAGAACATGATTGTTGTGCATTTAAAATCTCCTTGATATAAGGATCCGTCATATTATATGTTGAAATCAACATACGTCAAGTACGTTGGAGTTGAGTAGTCTAAGTGTTTGTATAAATGTATGTATTAGTAAGTATTGAGTAAATGGTGTTGTAGATTAGCGTTGAGACTGGATTCTCAACTAATTGGATGATGTACATGGTTTCCTCCATGCTTGTTGTATTTTAATTGATTACCTTATCTGTGAAGTACTTGTGTATGGTTAACTACTTATGATGTATGTTATAACATGCTGATAACATGCTGAAATTTCTTGTATTTCAATTCTGTCTTTCTCGTGTGATTATTGATTCACATTACATGTACTTGGGGCTATACTCTAGTCCAGGTAGTCGGTAACAGTTTAGAATTCGTGGTTGGATTCTATTCGCCATGAAAGATGTGTATGACGAACCCGAGTCGTGCTAGAGTCGTCGGCAGTGGTTAGGCCACACGAAGTGCTTATGCACTTCATGTCGGTCGATTCAACGTGTGCTCGTGCTAGTCGAACTCATCAAGTAACCCGATTGACCGCTGTATGTTCACCTTGTATTCATCATAACTGCTTGAACCTAGGGTACTGAACTTACCAGTGATAACCCTGATAACCGTGGTACCTTGATCCACTAAGACTCATGAGCCGAACATGGTGGTATGGGACACCGTGGTCGAACTGTCGGCCTACGCTGGGGCCACAAACCTCCCCGTAGTGACCAGTGAGCAACCTAGACTCGTGAGCAGATTATAGTGGTATGGGACACTATATTCTTGCTGTCAGCCTACACTGATAAGGTGATGGGGGAGTGATGCAACGAGTGTGAGCAACAGCCCTGACAACCCTTTGTAGTGACCTCGAGCGTACTCTGAGTCTACATGAGGCGACGACTCTTCCGTAGCGACAAGAGTACAACTAGGCCTGTATTGATAAGGTGATGGGGGAGTGGAGCAACGAGTGCATGCAACAGCCCTGACAGCCCTTGCAGTGACCTAGAAATATATCATCGTATGAGACTTCTAGGAGTGACGACTATAGACAGGATCCTTGTTGGGAATGATATAAGGGAAGTACCCTAGTTTCCCAATCTTGCTGTATGAAAAGGACTAATAACAACTCAGTAATCATATTCATATCGCACTGCATGTGCCTGGAAGATGTGGAACACTGAGGGAAGAAAGCATGCCGCGGACGTAAGATGGTGTCGCACGAGGGAGTATGTTGGCGAGGGCATCCATCATGTCATTTCATTCTTGCATTAATAACAGTATTTAGGAATGTTTGATTTGCTTGCTTTATCATTATCGCTTGATTAATTTGATAACATGTTAACCTTTGCTATATGATTCCACTGAGTTAGCTACTCGCTCCCAAGTTACGGGACGGTGTTCCGGACACCCACCAGACCCTGTTGTAGTTTCAGATGATTGCGCGGCCTGCGAGATAGAGCCGGACTTATATGATGAGGAGGAGAATTTCTCCTATAGGCGGTTATCAGGCGGGTCTATGTAAACCGTGTTCTGATCGACGAGATTATAAGGAGGTTGATTAGACGCCATGACACTTGTCATTTTATATTTTTAGAGTACTCATGTATATTCTTTTTGATCATTTTTGGAGTATACATGTATATGTTTAACCTGGTAACATGTTCACACTCTGGAGACTTACAATAGTTCATATATTTCATATATTTATCACATCCTTCCGCTTGCTAATTTAACTGTTTCTGGAGTATGATATGTTGTTTTGGCTTAGTCTCAATCTTGTTTAATGTCATTCTACAGACAGCATGCATTTATCATTATCTATGTTGCATAAGTGACGTTTTGAAACTCGAGAGTTGGGTTTCTACTCGACTCCCGATTTTTGAAATGTTACATATGGAAAAAAAAATTGAGATTAAAATTTTTTTTGAAAAAATTTAAAATGAGTGGACCAAATTTATTGGAAGGTTAGAGATGAAAAATTACACTCATTCGGTTGGCGAGCCATCCGATCGGTTAACATTTATCGATCTATCGAAAGTGAAAAAGTTCGATCCAAATATAAAAGCCACCCCACTTAGACCTAATTAAAGATGGATAGTCATGTAGGGATTTTGTGGGGTCCACGTTGATATTTGTATTTTATCCCTGTAGACCACCCATTTTGATAGACAATGTTAGGGCATGGGTCCACAAATAAGGTAGATTTAAGCATTGAGTGGACCACAACATAGGAAGTAGTGGGGATGGAACTTTAACTATTGAAAACCTCTTCGGGGCCACAAAATTATTGGATCGAGCTAGTATTTATTTTTCCATCTCATCTAGGTCTGTTTGATCTCATGAATAAGTTGGATGTCAAATAAAGATTACAAGAAATAAATTACTAGGGACATTCACTAATTAAACCGCCAACCATTTATGCATACAAACAGGCTCACTTGTACAAAAAATGATGGCTCAAGTATAATGAAGCTTAATTGCAAGAACAACTTATGATGAGTCTATGATCAGGCTATCCTAAAATTGATCCGAACAGTCAAATGTCTTCAAAACATGTTAATTAAAATAGTGAACAAAATTCAGCCCAATTTAACATGAAACAAATTAGATTTGTCCAAAACACTCTTTAAAAGGGCATGATAATTTTGTGTATATTTGATAGATTTTGGACCATCTGATCAGTCTAGATTAAAGAGTAAATGATTTTATGTATTTAGATTAAACTTCACTCAAATCTAACTATTAGATCGCAAGATATGACTCATCAAGTGGGTGATCAATCTTGTCCGCCCAATATCTTTTTCATCTGAAGCCCAATCGGGGTGAGTGAACAGTCAAATCGAAGCTCTTGATGAGTAGAATAGAGTGAACAGATTTAATTTTCAAATTGGGCTAAAATTTTAGATCAAAATTGTGCTGCAATTTGATGAGCTGATGAACACTCAAGAAATGTATGGTTATTAGAACCCAATTGCTCTAATCCAGTCGTTGAAAAGCGGTGAAACTCAAACCTCAAATAGCCTGATCAAATTAAATATGGCTTAAATTGGATAACGGGCCCAAATACTCTTTACTAATCTAAAATATATAAAGCAAGTGAAATGCTCACCTACACACCAATTCCCGCAAAAGAACTTGTAAGATCGGTGATACGAGCACAAAATCTGAACCAATGCAGCACACCATGAAACCGCCAAGGCCTAACTTCTACGCAGATCCAAAACTCTAATACGCCACGGGGAAATGAAATAATTTCCTCCCTTGATTTTTTCTCTATTTTTTATAGCCTACTAGAGTTTTAGATCATGGTGAAATTTAGGCCTGGGGGGTTACACGGGGCACCGCATCACTTAGACTGTTCAGAATTTGTGCCTAGGACACGTATACAAAGGTTCGCTAGTAAAAAGGTGCACAACATGCCCATAGCCTGGATAATTTAGCCACGGCTAGTAAAAAAAATGTTGCCTGCTGGGGTTGATTGTCATGGGTTTGAGGGGAAACGGATTTGCTACTCCCCCTGCCACCGGCGGACGGCTGGTGGGTGGTGTTCTGTGGGGTCCACCATGATGTATGCGTTTCATCCATGCCATTCATCTATTTTTCTAGATCATTTTATGATGTGAGACAAAAAATGAGGTATATCCCAATCCCAAATGGACCACATTATAAGAAGCATTGTTGAATGAACGTCAACCATTAAAAACCTTTTAGAGCCATAAAAATTTTGGATCAAGCTGATCTATCTGTATGAATTAATTAAATTGGATGTCAAATAAACAGTACAGTGGGCCTTAGGAGGATTTTAATGGTGGACATCCAATCACTATTGTTTTCCTGTGGTGTGGTCCACCTGAGATTTATATCCCTCACATTTTTGGGATCAAACCTAAAATGATCTGTCAAAATGGATAAAACACATATGTCATGGTGGGGCCCACAAGCACCAACCACCAGGCACCGGGCCGGTGGCAAGGGAGTAGCCAATCCGTTCCGGTTTGAAGATGCTGTCAGCTGGTGGTTTGTATGGGGCTGCTTCGTTGAAGATGCGTGTTTGGAGATGTTTGCAATTGGAAGAGATATGCTTCATCCATCTACAAGGAAGGTAGGTGGGATTGTATTTATTTGAGAATCGGGTTTCATTTGGATGAGAGTTGGAATCCTAAGAAAGAGAAATTCAACCATTTGAATTGTCTATTTATCAAATTTCATCTGTTTTGGCAATTTCTTCATGAGAATGTGAAATAATTCTCGCATGAGATTAGATAAATTCAAGAGGGAGAGATGGAAGCAACGACTCTAAGAAGAGTATTGCAAATGAGTAGCTCATCCTTGTAGGATTTATGTGGTGGGCTATCTCTTTGGTGTTTGTTTTACCTGTTTTTCTTTTAGCTGTTCTTGATAGAAAGTGTGGAAGTGTGGGCCCTCAAGATCTGATGGTCTACATAATATGGAACCTTCACAAAGCTAAAGATGGACGGTTCAAATCTAGCGGTCCGCCTAATCACTATTGGAGCAGATGAGTCTAATCACCCCTCTGATTTTATGGTATAGGTGGCTCCAGATTACGATATATGGCTTAGATCATCCCATGGACAAGCTAAGCGAACATGCTTCTATGTGCCATTATTTCTTCTTTTTTTACTCTTGTTATTTCTAATATCCTTTCACGAGAGAGCTTTATCCTATTTATAGGAAAGGATATGAATTTGGATGATATCATAAGTTATCTGATCTTATCCCTATCTCCCCATCTAAAAAAAAATTCAAATTGTCCAGATTTTCACGGTTTAATAAATATTCGAACTTCTTTGATGATAGAAAGTACGAAAGTGTGAGCCTTGATATCACTGATAGTAAGTGGTATCTGAGAAGTTTGAATATTTATTAGACGAAGGTCAGTTGTTTGAATATTTGTTTGTAAAAGTTTAATAAAAACAACTCGATACTATCGACGGATATTCAAAATGATCTGGTTATACACTCGGGTTTGGAAAAATTCAAACTTCTCGTCTCATCCAAACTCCCACTTAGGTTATGAACAACCTTTTTATATAGGGAGCATTCTAACACTAAGTGTTATATTTTCTAATGAAAAATGAGCTTAGATCTAATCACATTAAACTTAATTATGTCACACATATAAACATTATAATTAGATTTAAAAAATGAAGTGCTTAAATATAAAGAGAATTCTATGATCACTAGTGATCATGTCCATTAGCGATAGATCCGATCATTATCGTTAATGATCATTGTTGATGATGAATCCTATCATGAACATTGATCATCATAGTTGATGATCATTTCGAGTACTAATGATCTCTAGATCACTAATTCTCAAACTAAATTTATTTACACCATTCATCCATTTTGCTAGCTCACTATAGGCATGAGCCCAAGATTGAAGCATATCAAAAGCTAGAGTGTCAATACAAGCCTTGACTCAGCCAAACCACCTTCCCTTTTTTGTTTGATATATTAGAATCATTTATCACAATCAATATCGTGTTCATTAATCTAGAGAATCAGGACAAGACATGGCCCAAATCCTGTTCCAGTTAGATATGATTGTATAACCCAACATAAGGATATAGGTGTGATTGAAAGATCATATCAACCCAGCAAAATGATCACAAACATTAGAGCATATGGTAATATTTTGCCACAAGTTCAAGCTGTGTGGATTAAGATGGGCCCAAAAGCCCACAAACTAAAACCGACATAAATAAAAATAACTTAGTCAAAAACATAAAATTATGGAAATTATAAAAAAACCTCGCAGGAATGAAAGGTTTAGTTGCAACTCACCCCGATTGATTGGAACTTGGTTGAGTCCGATCCCGTTCAACACTATGGGTTAGTATTGAGAATAGAGAGTGACTTGCTCGGTCTCACTAGTTCAGCCGAGTTATGACTTAGCTCAGGATCAAACAAGTCAGTCTGAGTCACTTCCTATTTAGATAGTAATAACTCTGTCATAGGGATACCACTTCCGCACATTCTGTCATAGGGATACCACTTCTGTACATTCTATCACCGGTGGGCAATCACTCGTGGGTGGGTCCCATGTGTTTAGGCCTCTTCTGGCCTCTTCCTTTCAGTTGCATTTCAAATTTAAATTTGAATTTGGTTTTATATGAGGAGATAAGGATAAGATCAAATAAGTTCTGGCATCATCCAAATTCTCATCCTTTCCTATAAATAGGATAAAGCTTCTTCGTTTAAATATATGAAAAATAACAGAAAGAATAATGGTACATAGAAATTTGTCCATTTAGCTTGTCTTTGGGACGATCTAAGCCATAGATCGTGATTTGGGGCCATCTATACCGTAGAATCAGAGGGCTGATTAGACTCATATGCTCTAGTAGTAGTTAGGTGGAATGTTAGATTTGGACCATCATCTTCAGCTGTGTAAAGGTTCCATATCATGTAGACCGTCAGATCTTGAGGGCTCACAGTTCCGCACATTCTATCAGTGGTATTAGAGCGACTCAATGGTGGATCTCCGATTTATTATTTTCATCAGGGAAGGTAAGTGACCCTCAAATTTTATTTTATATTTTAAAGGTGAAAATTCCTTTCAGATAATCTACTTTGGACAAGATTCCTGTCCATGGTTTTTGAATGGTATCAGATCACTCAGTATGCCTACCATGACTCTTGATGTGCACATATGCACCCATTTTGGGCCTACACGGATGCATGTGCATGTGTAAAATCTGGACACATGGATGTGCATGCAGAATCACGGCCTGACAGTTTGGATGATCTGGATTCCAATCTCTATTTTCTTATGCTCAAATAGACGTGGCATACATATTTGGTGACCATGACTGTCGGTTTGTAGCCTATCACGTGGATGGGCCATGTACAAAATTGAACTTGATTTGTGGATGACACCCATTTCATACAGTAGACCGTCCAAATGTTTTCCCCAGCTGAAATGGAGAATAAACTTCTAACCGTTCATCATCTTATTTGGCTTAGGTTGAGACTGTTGCCTATTTTATTCTTAGCCGTTCATCAGATGGTCCCCAGTATGGGGATGACGTATCTCATTAATCCAAAAGAACCCACTACCATCAATAGCCTGCGAATGTTCCGTGCAGTGCTATATATATGTTTACATCACAGAGGGAAGAAGTCCATACATGGATGGTTAAGAACATTCCAATCAATGGAAGTTTTTGAGTTTTGGTACACACGCTTTGGGGACCACGGTCACGATCCAACATCATGGATGGAACCCTTCCATCATGGCCAGAAAGAAAATCCATCATAGATCCACGTTCAATATAGAAAAGGCCAAAGATTGGATGGTTGGGAGTAATCTGGGAGATTTTGGGGACATATGGCCCCACTTGTGGACGGCTTGGATCATCATAGCATACCTATTCAAAGGGTATCGGTGTGGACAGATATTTAATGACATCGTGGCCCCACTAAGCTTGCGCTGGCTATGGCAGGCAATCTGCGTACGGACCATCCAGATCATAAGCTTCATTTGCAGCGTCAATAGATTTTTATAATCTCACTTCACCAGTTGAATATGGATTGCTGACCCTTCTAGAATTTTCAACCGTCCATTTGAATGCCATCAGTTGGACGGTTCGGATTGTATAATCGGTAAGAGTTTTGGGCTTTGCGCCATCCAAGGTAGGCCGTAAATTTTAGATGGCCTGATCTATGAACATTTTCCCCACCTGTACGGTGGATGGATCACTGCCATTAAAAAAATGGGGGTAAGCATCACTTTAATCTGGTCCTATTTTGGGGAGAAATTTGCGACTGTACGACCAATTTATGGCCCATTTACGAGACCAGGCCCACCTTATTTTTTCTTGCAAAAATAAGCCCCAGCTGTACGGACGCCTTCCCAAAGGTCGAAAATGCCCCTGCTTTTTCCTTCAAGCGGATCGGCCGCTGCTCGAAGAGCGCTGACACTCCTCGAACTCCGAGTTTTACGAACGGTTCAAAAGAGATCAACGTTACATGGGCCCCACAGTTATGTATTTATTATATCCACAGCGTTCATCCATATTTCGAGATCATTTCGGACCGTTATCCAAAAAAAAAAAAAAAAATTCATATCCAAAGATCACTTGAACCACACCACAAAGAGCAGCAGAAAGTTGATTTTCACCGTTGAAACTTTTGTAGGGCCCATTATAACATTTATTTTCCATCCAATCTATTCATAAGGTCACAAAGACCTGGATGAAGAGGAAAAACAAATTTCGTAATGATCCAAAACTTCCGTGACCCCTAAAAGGGTTTCCCCTCCTGCCTTTTACAGTGTGGTCCACTTGATAGCTAAATCTGTCTTATTTTTCTTCTCAAAACTTATAACGAGTTCACAAAATAGATGAATGGTTTGGATATAACATATACATCATGAAAGGACCCACAAAGGCAGTGGGGATTATCACAAAAAAAAAAAAAAAAGAAGCCTGAAATCTATGGCTACGAATTATAACCGTAGCCATAATTGCAGCCCATGCTTTTTCGATATGTCCTTTGCTATGTATGAAGGTCTTTCGATTAATCAAAAAAAGTCCAGAATTGTCCAATGACTTTGTATAAAAAAATTTACAATTTTTGAAACATATCAAAGTGCACTCGATATTATCGAAGATATAACTATGGATTATAGCCATACATAGCCATAACTGTAGTCTGTAAAAGTCTATGCAATTTTTAAAATTTTTTAAATTTTTATTTTTATTTTTTACATGGAGAATGTTATTCTACCTACAATTTTCTCTAATATATATTTATATAAATATGTATATATAAGCATATAAAAAAAAATTTCTCTTTTTTTCATTTCTTTCTTTATTCATTTAAGAAGAATATCTTCTAAACCAAAATTAGTTACTTGATGTACCCTATATGATTTTGGGGTAGGAGAAGTTACTTTAGCCAACTAACCTAGTTATTTTTCAAGATTCCATCAGGTTGATGGTCGAAAATCCATTTCATATTCACTTTGAGGTCAATTTCAATCAGTTCGCGGTCAATTTCATTCATTTCATTTACTTCACGGTCATTTTCATGCATATCACGGTCATTCCTGCTTATTCCGTGTTGATTCACGGTCATTTCGGTGCATTTCACAGTCATGCCCCTTCACTTCGCGGTCATTTTCGCGTATTTCGCGATACAGTCGCCTCACTTCACGGTCATTTTCATACATATCACGGTCATTCCCGCCTATTCCGTGTCGATTCACGGTCATTTCGAGGCGTTTCACGATCAATTCCCTTCACTTCACGGTCATTTGCATGCATTTCACAGTCAATTCGCTTCAATTCATGATCACTTCCATGCATTTCACGGTCATCCGAAATAATTTCTTGTTCATTCACGGTCATTTCGAGGCATTTCATGGTCAATTTTCTTCACTTCACAGTCATTTGCATGCATTTCACGGTCAATTCGCTTCAATTCATGATCACTTCCATGCATTTCACGGTCATCCGAAACAATTCCGTATTGATTCACGGTCATTTCGAGGCATTTCACGGTTAATTCCCTTCACTTCACGGTCGTTTGCATGCATTTCACAGTCAATTCACTTCAATTCATGATCACTTCCATGCATTTCATGGTCATCCGAAATAATTCCTTATTGATTCACGGTCATTTTGAGGCATTTCACGGTCAATTCCCTTCACTTCACGGTCATTTGCATGCATTTCACGGTCAATTCGCTTCAATTCATGATCACTTCCATGCATTTCACGGTCATCCGAAACAATTCCGTGTTGATTCACGGTCATTTTGAGGCATTTCACGGTCAATTCCCTTCACTTCACGGTCATTTACTTGCATTTAAAGGTCAATTCGCTTCAATTCATGATCACTTCCATGCATTTCACGGTCATCTAAAACAATTTCGTGTTGATTCACGGTCATTTCGAGGCATTTCATGGTCAATTCTCACTTCACGGTCATTTGCATGCATTTCATGGTCAATTCGCTTCAATTCATGATCACTTTCTTGCATTTCACGGTCATCCGAAACAATTCCGTGTTGATTCACGGTCATTTCGAGGTATTTCACGGTCAATTTCCTTCCCTTCATGGTCATTTGCATACATTTCACGGTCAATTCGCTTCAATTCATGATCACTTCCATGCATTTCACAGTCATCCGAAACAATTCCGTGTTGATTCACGGTCATTTTGAGGCATTTCACGGTCAATTCCCTTCACTTCAAGGTCATTTGCTTACATTTAACGGTCAATTTGCTTCAATTCATGATCACTTCCATGCATTTCACGGTCATCCAAAACAATTCCGTGCTGATTCACGGTCATTTCAAGGCATTTCACGGTCAATTCCAATCACTTCACGGTCATTTGCATGCATTTCACGGTCAATTCGCTTCAATTCATGATCACTTTCATGCATTTCACAGTATCCGAAACAATTCCGTGTTGATTCACGGTCATTTCGAGGCATTTCATGATCAATTCCCTTCACTTCACGGTCATTTTCTTGCATTTAACGGTCAATTCGCTTCAATTCATGATCACTTCCATGCATTTCACGGTCATCTAAAATAATTCCGTGTTGATTCACAGTCATTTCGAGGCATTTCACGGTCAATTCCCTTTACTTCATGGTCATTTACATGCATTTCACGGTCAATTCGTTTCAATTCATGATCACTTCCATGCATTTCATAGTCATCCGAAATAATTCCATGTTGATTCACGATCATTTCAAGGAATTTCACGGTCATTCCCTTCACTTCACGGTCATTTGCATGCATTTCAAGGTCAATTCGCTTCAATTCATGATCACTTCCATGCATTTCACGGTTATCCGAAACAATTCTGTGTTTATTCACGGTCATTTCGAGGCATTTCACGGTCAATTCCCTTCACTTCATGGTCATTTGCATGCATTTCACGATCAATTCGCTTCAATTCATGATCACTTTCATGCATTTCATGATCATCCGAAACAATTCCGTGTTGATTCATGGTCATTTCGAGACATTTCACGGTCATTTCCCTTCACTTCATTGTCATTTCCGTACATTTCACGATCAAGTCGCTTCAATTCATGATCATTTCCATGTATTTCACGGTCATTCCAAACAATTCCGTGAAAGATTAACATCAGATAGAACATGATTATCAAGGAATGAAATCGATAAATTACTACTGAATAGAAAAGAATATGATATTTGAAGATTAACATCGGATAGAACATGATTATCTCTAGTGTCCGAGGACATGGTCTTTGGTAGAGTAGAATGGTAGAACATGATTAGAGTAGCCGACCTCAATTAATTGGGATAAAGTTTAGATGATGATGATCATCATCATCCATGCAATCTTAGTGAACAGCTTGTATGTCCTACATACGTGCAAGATTGGGCGTGTGGCTATGTATAGAGGTACTCATAGAGATGTCCCTTCTCTTTAGTTGCTTCTATACTATTTGTGTGTGGATTGGATGAAAATGAGAGAACTCAAAGGTAGTTCTAGAATCTTATTAGTACAATTAAATCAGAAAAAAATAAAACAGTTTGTTCCCATTCACTCCTTTCACCAAGAGATTATGAAAGAAATATATGCACATAGAAATTGAAGTTTAATCGATATATCGACGGAGTATCGATATTATCGATAATTCGTTTCAGAAGAATTTTCGATAAATCGAAATATAGTCGATATATCGACAAATGACATCGATTTCAAGGCGATATATCATTCCGTTGTAACGATGACTTAGTTCGATAGCATCGACTAGAGTTTGATGTTATTGACAACTTAAGCTCGATGTCATCGATTAGAGTTCGATAACATCGAAGCGTTCTTTTATTTTTTTCCTTACAAAAATTCAATGGATTCTGTTTTTATAATTGAGTGTTTTTTGATTGATATCGAAATTTCTTCCTTCGATTTATCGAAACTATCTCGATATAATCAAAAAATTATTTTAAAACATTATTTCGTCTTTGGACAGTTTTGGACTGATTTCGATATATCGTCTAACATTCGATATATCAAAATGCAGCAAATGTCGATATATCTTGTATTGTTCGATATATCGAAGGGTATTTTTTACTCTCTCTCTCTTTTTTTTTTTTAAAGGTTAGCTTATTAGTACACACGATGTTGGTACACACTCCATGTTATCCACCCACACCACGGATCGATACGAAGACCTCGAATCATGTAAATGAACATAAGTTCTTTAGAGACCTGTGGACCTTTTTCGATATATCTAATCTTACCTTGTCACTCTCTCATCCATTAACATCTTCTGCACCCCCATCTGTATGTAAACCAGGCTCCTTGCTAGGTAGATGGTGGCCCACCTCCTCCACCTAGAATCCTTCCCCAAAACATGATGGCGACCCTTTATCTTTGAATTGATAGAGTAACATACCCTCCAGTACATTACCATTTCCTTTTGCCCCTTCATGAAAATCAAGACTCTTGATTGGTGGAATAACATACCCTCTAAATCATTATCGTCTCCTCCCCTTTCATGCAAATAAAAATTCTCAGTTGGAAGATGGTGGCCCACCTCCTCCACTAGATGATATTGAAAAATAACGATCGATGAGTTCAATCGTGCTTTTAAGATATCGAACGGTCTCTGAATTAGGCAATTCTGGTCCCATTTGGAAACTTGACAAGTTACCATTCCATGACCTGAAATAGTGTAAATTGATTGTGAAGTGAAGGGAATTGATCGTGAAATGCATGGAAATGACCATGAATCAATACAGAATTGTTTGGAATGACCGTGAAATGCATGGAAATGACTGTGAATTGGAGCAAATTAACTGTGAAATGCATGAAAATGACCGTGAAGAGAAGGGAAATGACCGTGAAATGCATGGAAATGACCGTGAATCAACACGGAATTGTTTGGAATGACCGTGAAATGCATGAAAATGACCCTAAATCAACACGGAATAGGCGGGAATGATCGTGGTATGCATAGAAATGACCGTGAAGTGAGGCGAATGGACCGTGAAATGCACGGAAATGACCGTGAAGTGAAGGGGCATTACCGTGAAATACACCGAAATGATCGTGAATCAACACGAAATAGTCGGGAATGACTGTGATATGCATGGAAATGACTGTGAAGTGAAGCGAATGGACTGTGAAGTGGATGGAAATGACCGTGAAGTGAAGGGGCATGACCGTGAAATGTGCCAAAATGACCGTGAAACATCATGGAATAGGCGAGAAAGACCGTGGTATGCATGAAAATGACCGTGAAGTGAAGTGATTAACCGTGAAATGCAAGGAAATGACCATGAAGTGAAGGGGTATGACCGTAAAATGCGCCGAAAGGACCGTGAATCAATACAGAATAGGCGGGAATGACCGTGATATGCATGGAAATGACCATGAAGTGAGGCGATTGTACTGTGAAATACGCAGAAATGACCGTGAAGCGAAGAGGCATGACCATGAAATGCGCCGAAAGGACCATGAATCAATACGGAATAGACGAGAATGACCGTGATATGCATGGAAATAACCGTGAAGTGAAGTGATTGGACAGTGAAATGCACGGAAATGACCGTGAAGTGAAGGGGCATGACCGTGAAATGCACCAAAATGAACGTGGATCAACACGGAACAGGCGGGAATGACCGTAATATGCATGGAAATGACCATAAAGTGAGGCGATTGTACCGTGAAATGACCGTGAAGTGAAGGGGCATGACCGTGAAATGCGCCGAAAGGACCGTGAATCAACACGGAATATGCGAGAATGATAGTGATATGCATGGAAATGACCGTGAAGTGAAGCGATTGGACCATGAAATGCGCGAAAATTACCATGAAGTGAAGGGCCATGACCGTGAAATGCGTCGAAATGACCGTGAATCAACACGGAATAGGCGGGAATGACTGTGATATGCATGGAAATGACCATGAAGTGAGTCGATTGTACCATGAAATGCACGGAAATGATACTGAAGTGAAGAGGCATGACCGTGAAATGAGCCGAAAGGACCGTGAATCAACACGGAATAGGCGGGAATGACCGTGAAGTGAAGCGATTGGACCGTGAAATGCGAGGAAATGACTGTGAAGTGAAGGGGCATGACCGTGAAATGTGCCGAAATGACCGTGAATCAACACACAATAGGCGGGAATGACCATGATATGCATGGAAATGACCATGAAGTGAGGCGATGGTACCGCGAAATGCATGGAAATGACCTTGAAGTGAAGGAGAATGACCGTGAAATGTGGCGAAAGGACCATGAATCAACACGGAACTGTTTCGGATGACCGTGAAATGCATGGAAGTAATCATAAATTAAAGCGGATTGATCGTAAAATGCGTGCAAATGACCGTGAAGTGAAGGGAATTGACCGTGAAATGCCTCGAAATGACCGTGAATCAACACGGAATTGTTTTGGATGATCGTGAAATGCATGGAAGTGATCATGAATTGAAGTGAATTGACCGTGAAATGCATGCAAATGACCGTGAAGTGAAGGGAATTAACCGTGAAATGCCTCGAAATGACCGTGAATCAACACGGAATTGTTTGGGATGACTGTGAAATGCATGGAAGTGATCATGAATTGAAGTGAATTGACCGTGAAATGCATGCAAATGACCGTGAAGTGAAGGGAATTGACTGTGAAATGCCTTAAAATGACCGTGAAATGCATGCAAATGATCGTGAAGTGAAGGGAATTGACCGTGAAATGCCTTGAAATGACCGTGAATCAACACAGAATTGTTTCAGATGACCTTGAAATGCATGGAAGTGATCATGAATTGAAGCGAATTAACCGTGAAATGCATGCAAATGACCGTGAAGTGAAGGGAATTGACTGTGAAATGCCTCGAAATGACAGTGAATCAACACGAAATTTTTCGGATGACTGTGAAATGCATGGAAGTGATCGTGAATTGAAGCGAATTGACCATGAAATGCATGCAAATGATCGTGAAATGAAGAAAATTCACCGTGAAATGCCTCGAAATGACTGTGAATCAACACGGAATTGTTTCAGATGACTGTGAAATGCATGGATGTGATCATGAATTGAAGCGAATTGACCGTGAAATGCATGTAAATGACCATGAAGTGAAGGGAATTGACCGTGAAATGCCTTGAAATGACCGTGAATCAACACGGAATTGTTTCGGATGACGGTGAAATGCATGGAAGTGATCATGAATTGAAGCGAATTGAACGTGAAATGCTTGCAAATGACCGTGAAGTGAAGGGAATTGACCGTGAAATGCCTCGAAATGACCGTGAATTAACATAAAATTGTTTCGGATGACCCTGAAATGCATGGAAGTGATCATGAATTGAAGTGAATTGACCGTGAAATGCATTCAAATGACCATGAAGTGAAGGAAATTGACCATGAAATGCCTCGAAATGACTATGAATCAACACAGAATTGTTTGGGATGACCGTGAAATGCATGGAAGTGATCATGAATTGAAGCAAATTGACTGTGAAATGCATGCAAATGACCGTGAAGTGATAGGAATTAACCCTGAAATGCCTCAAAATGACCGTGAATCAACACGAAATTATTTTGGATGACCTTGAAATGCATGGAAGTGATCATGAATTGAAGCGAATTGACCGTGAAATGTATGCAAATGACCGTGAATCAACACGGAATTGTTTCGAATGACCGTGAAATGCATGGAAGTGTTGAGGGTCAAATATTGCATATTAGACCCCATTTATTACTTGGATTTAGAAGCATGATGCCGTTTAACGGCCTGATTTAATCACATTTGTGATGTATGGTGTATGTACGAGTTTGAACCGAAACAGGGTGCTAAAAGCATGAAATTAACGCTCAAGATTCACCAAAGCATGGGATGAACCCCAGGAGACCAAGATCGACAGATTTGCATGCCAGGGATCCAAGAGACTCGAGAAACTGAAGCTCAAGTGGCCTGAAAGACGTTCAGAATGCAAGATCACAGGGTTCCTACCTCCCGTTCAGTTTGAAATTCCATATATGGCCTGAAGACCCTAAATTAACCGTACACGTCGAATTTCAACCATTGGATCCCAGTAGAAGTGGCCCAACGGATAGATCATCATATAAACCATTGATTTTGGGCACACTTGTTATCTGAATATGCTTCAAAATTGGTCTTGATGGTTTAAATGATACGACAGAATGGATGGATGGAGCAGATTTTACGAAAACATCAAAGTGGACCCTATGCTGTAGTGCATGTGCACCATGTACATGAAGACTCGCTTTGCACTAAGAAAGTGAAGTCAGTCAACCATGGTGTTGAACGAATATAATGCAAAAATAGCTCTGTTTTAAACAGGGACATGTGGTCCATTCTTGTGGGCCACCATCATCACACATCTTGATGATCCACACTGTTCAGAGAGTTCAGGAGGGAAAACCAACCATTCTCTGATTTGTGGTCTGATTTTCGCAATCAGTGCATGTGCAGAAAGTCTCAAACGTAAGTCGGACGGCTGAAGCACAGATTTAATGGGCCGCAATATTGAAAATCAAAAACCACTCCTCCCGCACAGAAATTCCATAGAGAATCCAATGGACGGCTTGGATTTTTCGGTGGAAATCAACAATGGGCCCCACCGACCATCACACTTCAAGAAATGCATGCTCTGTTTACGAACGTCACCTGCGGACGATCGAGATGGGCCACGCTGCAGCCTTCTGGGAAAGGATTTGGACCGTCCATTAGACTCAAAAGGGTTGTCTGACCAAGGACTAGAGGAGGATCTTTCAAGGAGACAATGGAGAATGGTTTTCAACCGTTCAAACGTCCGGTAGATGGCAGAGAAAGAGATTCACTAGACCGCACCAAATCTGAAAAAAAAATGTCCATTTCAGACTGGTTTTTCAAGTAGAATTTAATGAACGGATTGGATTTCTCATAAAATCATGATCATGGGTCCACCAGTTATGCAATCAGTCCTTACGCACATGTGTTACGCATGGATGTGCGTATGATCGTCGAGGGCGATGTACGGCTCAAATTACGATCGGATCTCTGATCCGAACCGTCCAGAAGCTTGCCCAGGGGGTCTTTACTCTAGCCATGGAGAATTTTTGAACCCAAGAATGATTACTGTCTTGCAAGTGCATTCCAAACACAAGTTGGTCTGCGTTTCTATGCACGCGGTTTGAATGTGCTGGCTGCATAAATTTTTTATTAATTCCAGCCATGAACCGACTCTCTGTATACCTATAAAATAAAGAGAGAAGGGGAGGAGATCCAAGCTTTGGATGTGGGCAGTGGCAGAGAAGGAGAAGAGTAGTTTAGTTTTTATTTATTTTTTTTTTGTTTTTATATTTCTTTTGAGATGTTCAGCCTAGTCATGTTCGGCTAAACCTCTTAGTTAGGGCTAAGAGGTGAAGCTTGTAGCAGGATGGGAGACTTTCCTTTGTATCGTTAAATTAATTTTAATTTATGAATGACCTTGATTATAGTTTGATTAATGTGAATGTTTTTAGTTTTTAATGGTCTGTTGTGTTTGAAATTATAATGGGTTTGCGATAGCTTTGAGCATATTCCTTGCCTTTTTATATTTATGACATCAGGAAGCCCCGTTGTTCACCATAGTCTCTTGGGCATGGTTGGATGTTGGTACCCCTCCTAACCTTCATAGCATGTTGATTGGTTGGTAATTAGTTTAATTTTGTTGTTTGCTTTGTCTCCTGGTCATGGTTTGGTGATAGAATCCATTCTAATTCATATACCTTTCAACTCTTGAAAACTATATCAACGGCAGTTCAGTTTAATTTTCATGATTCTTGATGCAGGCATAAGATCTCCCTGATCTTTACAAGTGGATTCTTTGAATCCCTAGTTTCCTATATCTGATTTATCTTAAGTTTTAGATTAATCTCTCACCATTATTCATCAATTTATATTCGATTTAGATTTCATCTTAGGCTAGTTCTAATTCTACCTAGTTTCAGTCCCTTGGGATTCGACCTCGGTCTTACCGAGTTTATTACTACATCACAATCCTGCACTTGGAGAGTAAACAGGAAGTGATCATGAATTGAAGCGAATTGACTGTGAAATGCATGCAAATGACCATGAAGTGAAGGGAATTGACTGTGAAATGCCTCGAAATGACTGTGAATCAACACGGAATAGGCGAGAATGACTGTGATATGCATGGAAATGACCGTGAAGTGAGATGATTGTACCGCGAAATGCGTGGAAATGACCGTGAAGTGAAGGGGCATGACCGTAAAATGCACCGAAATGACTGTGAATCAACACGGAATAGGCGGGAATGACCATGATATGCATGAAAATGACCGTGAAGTAAATGAAATGAATGAAATTGACCGCGAACTGATTGAAATTGACCATAAAGTGAATATGAAATGGATTTTCGACCATCGACCCGATAAAATCTTGGAAAATAACTAGGTTAGTTGGCTAAAGTAGCTTTTCCTACCCCAAAATCATATAGGGTACATCAAGTAACTAATTTTGGTTTAGAAGATATTCTTGTTAAATGAATAAATAAAGAAATGAAAAAAAGAGAGAATTTTTTTTTTTTATATGCTTATATATACATATTTATATAAATATGTATTAGAGAAAATTGTAGGTAGAATAGAGTTCTCCATGTAAAAAATAAAAAATAAAAAATTTTAAAAAATTGCATAGACTTATACGGACTGTAGTTATGGCTATGGCTATAATCCGTAGCTATATCTTCGATAATATTGAGTACACTTCGATATGTATCGAAAATTGCAGGATTTTTTATGCAGAGTCGCTGGACAGTTCTGGACTTTCTTCGATTAATCGAAAGACCTTCAATACATATCAAAGGACATATCGAAAAAGCATGGGCTGCAGTTATGGCTACGGTTATAATCCGTAGCCATAGATTCAAGGCCTTTTTTTTGCCCTATTTTAATCCCCACCGCCTTTGTGGGTCCTTTTATGAGGTATGTGTTATATCCAATCTGTCCATCTATTTGGGGAACTTGTAATAAGTCTTGAGAAGAAAAATAAGACAGATTTAGCTATCAAGTGGACCACACTGTAAAAGGCAGTGGAGGATTGAACGTCTACCGTTGAAACCCTTTTAGGAGTCACGGAAGTTTTGGATCATTATGAAATTTGTTTTTCCTCTTCATCCAAGTCTTTGTGACCTTATGAATAGATTGGATGGAAAATAAATGTCATGGTGGGCCCTACAAAATTTTTAATGGTGAAAATCAATTTTCCCGTTGCTCTTTGTGGTGTGGCCCAGTTGATCTTTGGATATGATTTTTTTTTTTTGATAATGCTCCCAAATGATCTCGAAACATGGATGAACGTTGTGGATATAATAAATACGTAACTGTGGGGCCCATGTAACTTTGATATCTTTTGAACCGTTCGTACAACTCAGGAGTTCGAGGAGTGTCAGCGCTCGTCTTCGAGCACCACCGATCCGCTTGAAGGAAAAAGCAGGGGCATTTTCAACCTCTGGCAAGCCATCCGTACAGCTGGGGCTTATTTTTGCATGTTTAAATAAGGTGGGCTTGCTCTCGTAAGCGAACTTGCCACGCGTGTCGAAAAATCTTACCCATGCATGACGTGGTAAAAGTTATTTTATTTTATTTTTTATGAAAAGAAAACCAGGCTGATCCGCTAATCAGGCAGGCCACGTGTGTTCGTTTGATCTGGACCATTAGCAGTTTTATTTGAACCGTCCATACCTTAGGTATAAGTGTGGTCCACCTGGCTAGTTGACTAGCTTGAATTTTACAGATGGTTTTTTTTCCCGATGGGAGCCACCTTAAGATTCGTATAGACGTCTCGGACGCTTACAAGGTTGGGACGTGTGCTGCATATAAAGGCGTGTGAAGAGGGGTGCGTGTGAAACTGGAATGGCCTACAACATCCATTTTAGGCAAAAGCTAGGTGGGCCCACTGTGATGTTTGCGTGACACCCGTGCAGCTATTTTGCCAGCTCATATCACAACATTGGAGCTGCTGCCAGCGCATAAAATGCTTAATATCATTTTATTCACTATTGATCAAGCTATCATTAGCGATCAATACGGTCATCAACCATGATGGTGAATGTTGATTAAAAGATTCATTATCAATAATGACCATTGACAGTAATGATTAGATCCATCACTAATGAACATGATCACCGGTAATGATAGAACTTTCTTTATATCTAAGCACTTCATTTAAAAAAAATAAAATCTGATGATAATATTTATAAGTGTAACATAATTAAGCTTGATATGACTAGATCTAGTCCATTTTTCATTGAAAAATAAAAAATTTATTGCTAGAATGCTCCCTGAATATAAAGATTGTGCATAACCTGAGTGAGAATTAATTCTACTCCATCAAATGATGCATACAACCTGCAATGAAAGGTTGTACGTTATTCAAATATATTCTTATAAAATCATCAAATTCATCTTAAAATGGCCCAGCCACCTATCCTATTACTTTACAAATGAAAGAAAAGAAAAGATAAAAAAGAGTACGAAGAGAGGATCCAAATTAGAATTTTCTGAGAGCTCTAATCCCGGCTTTATCCAGGAAGTAGAGTCCCCAAATAAGCCTTGAAAGATTTGCGCAGTTGTTGGTCCAGAAAGAGGATTGACTCACAGCTCCTGCTCTAGCAAGACCATCTGCCCACCCGTTAACCTCACGGGACAGCTCCTGCTCTAGCAAGACCATCCGCCCGCCCGTTAACCTCACGGGGGATCCTAGAGATGGCGAAATTCACTTTCTGCCTCAGCTCCTTGATTCTCCACAGCCAGTAGTCCCATTTCCAATGAGGTTGCGAAGAGCCATTTATCACATCGACCACAGAGGAAGAGTCAGACTCAATAATAATGTTAACCAACCCCTGATAAACACTAAAAACCATGGCATCATAAAGGGCTCGCGATTCCACCCTGTTGTTGGAGTCTCGACCATACCCCGAATGGAATGCAAACATCAAATCACCATTAGAGTTCCTGCAAATTCCCCTGCCCCCAGACGGGCCTGGATTCCCAGATACAGCCCCATCAATATTGAATTTTACCCAGCTCGAAGGTGGCCTGCTCCACTTCATCGAATGGCAACGTTTGGCCGGATTGGGGGTGTAGGGTAGACCGAGGTGTTGGGAGAGTGGCCTGAGTAGAGGGGAGTCCTGAAAGAGGTGAAAAAGAAGACACTTAACCCTGTTGATGATCTTGTTGCTGCTTGGGCTGGCATCATCAAATCTGGCTAAATTCCTCTTTCTCCAAATCTCCTAAAGGATCAAGCCAGGGGCTGTGCGACGGACAATGGAGGGGCCACTTCCCGACAGAGAGGAGTTCCACCAGACAGCGAACCTGTTGGCAATAGAGGGGGAGGGTGTGGCATGGATGTTGAAAATATTGTTGAATTCGTTCCAGACCTTCACTGCAATCACCCCTTTGCTGAAAAGGTGCTCAGAAGTTTCAGTTTGAGTAGAGTAATCATGGTCACCATCGCAGTGGACGCACCTTGAAACCATGCAGATACCTCGGGATTGCACTCTCTCATCAGTTGGGACAGCTTGTTGTAACAAATTCCATAGAAACAAGGAGATTTTATTTAGGATTTTATGATTCCAAATGCATCTGGCCCAGTCCATTCTATGCCTTGCCTGTCTGCAAACCTCCTACCCTGTTTTGATTGAGAAGACATCGGTTCTGTGAAGGGGCCATATGCATTGATCCTATTGGTCAGATATATAGATGCTCACCTGAGTAATGTGTTCCTTAACGTTGTCGGGGAGCAAAGCATACGCAGGCGATTGACTGTTCAAACCATCGGGTGTCAGGATGTTGCTGACGGACAGGGGCAACAGCTCGTCCGGTATAACCTGTTGTATGTGATTTGCAATCTGGCCGAGCCCGGTCCAATTCTCATACCAGAGATTGAGAGAGCCCCTCCCCACCTTCCATTGCACATGATTTTTTAGAAGGGGGGAGAGGGATTGGATGTGTTTCCACATTGGAGAGAGGGAGGAGCCGTAACGAGCTGACGTCCCATTAAGCACAGTTCCATACCTGGAGTTGACGTACTTAGCTCACAAGCTGCAACTGGACCCTTTCTTAGCTGACCATGCCATTTTGAGTCTAAGAGCAACCATCACCTCCTTGAGTTTCTTGATTCCAAGGCCGCCCTCCTCCATTGGTAGTGAGACCTTATCCCACCTGATCCAGTGACACTTTGTGTTGCCTTCATGCTAGCCCCACAGAAAATTGGAAAAACAGGATTCCATCCGTTGTAGGATTTGGGTAGGTATCATCGCAATCGACACGGCGTGAATCAGAATCCCGCTGAGGACATGATTAATAAGAGTACACCTGCCAGCTTGGGATAGAATCTTTGTCTTCCAGCCTTGGATCTTATTCTTAATTTTCTCCAACGAGGGATGAAACAGAGCCACTCTGCCCCTGCCTTCTAAAAGAGGAACCCCAAGATATATAAATGCCTTTGAGGAGCAAAGAGTCCCCAATCTCCGCTGAGTGCTTCTAACCCTGTTAACCGGCAATTTTGAGGAGTGATGGACGCAGCTTTTGTGGAGATTAATACGTTGCCCTGACGCCGCTTGATAGTGGGAGAGGAAATTTGACACTGCTTTGATGGAAGAGCTCCCATCGTTGAGAAATAGAATGGTGTCATCGGCATAAAGAAGATGAGAGATTTGTTTGCTACCACTTTTGAGCTTGAAAGGGGAGCAAATTTGATGTTGGATATGATTGGCAAAACCTCGACTCAAAACCTCTGCCGCGATAATAAACAGGCTTGGGCATAAGGGATCACCTTAGTGTAAACCACGCGTAGACTTGAAGAAACCAAAACTTGCCCCGTTGATGATGACTGAGAACCAGTTATTATTCCAGCATTTTTCGACTAGATGGATCCAAGACTGAGAAAAGCCAAAGCGTTATAATACACCCACCAGAAAGTCTCATTCTAGGCACTCATACGCCTTTTCCATGTCTAACTTAAGAATGATGTTTCTACCTCTAGTCTTTCGATCAATCTCCCTAACCATCTCCTGAGCCAAAGCCACACTCTCCATTATGGAACAACCCCTGACAAAAGCCCCTTGTTCCGGTGAAATGATGTTGGGGAGGATCATCGCTAACCTGTTAGCAATTACCTTAGCAAAGATTTTATACACACAATTATATAGACTAATAGGCCGAAAGTTAGTGAACCTTTTGGGTGATATTTTTTTAAGAATAAAAAAAGTGAGAGACGTCGAGAAAGCACAAGGAAGATTTTTACCAAAGAAGAAATGAATCACCTCTTTGTGTATGTCCGAGCCTACGATATCCCAACTATTGGCAAAGAAGACCCCCAACAAGCCATTCGGGCCGGGGGCGCTGTCCCTAGGGAGGGCCGTAACCGCACGCTTGACCTCATCCAGGGAGGGGTAACTCATCAACATATCGCTATCCGCCACCGAAATCACCTGCGGAATGACATCCAACAAATCATCTCTCACCGTGGTTTGCTCAGACTTGAAAAGAGCGGAAAAGAAACCGATGGCTTCCTCCTGAATTTTCAACGGGTCAGTAGTCTTCTCGCCCGAATCCAACTCAATTTCATCTATACTAGCTCTCCTGATTTTGTCTGTGGCTGAGGTGTGAAAATATTTCGTGTTCCGGTCCCCTTCTTAAAGCCAGTTATTACGACACTTTTGCTTCCAGTATATTTCCTTAGCTAGCTCTAGACGTTCAAGGCGATTTCTGGCTTCAATCAGATTTTCTTAGCTGACCTGCTGGGATTCCTGGTCCTCCTCTTCCAAATGGGCTATGGATGTCTCTGTCTCTCTGATCTGCTAGAAAATGTTGCCAAACACCGACTTGTTCCACTCTTTCAGCTGAATTCTGATCTTCCTCATTTTCAGCATGAGGTTGATGATGGGCTCGTCAGATAAGTCATCCTTCCATGCGTTTCTTATCAACTCAGGATACTCCTGACACAGGGTCCACATCCGTTGGAAGCAGAAAGGTTTCAGGAATGATTGTATGGCTGCAGGGAATGATAGAAGTAGTGGACAATGACCAAACTTTACACGGAAGAGAAGTTTGACTTTAAAACGAGGAAACTAATTGACCCAGCTGCCATTGCAAAGCACTCTGTGTAGTCGAGCCCAAACACAGGCGCTTCCGGTTTGGTTATTACTCCATGTAAATCTATTCCCGGTGAAGCCCACATCCATCAGCCTAGCTATCTCTAAAGCATCAGCAAATTCAGTGTAGCTGCCTGTATCATGGTGCCTGCTGCCTTGTCTTTCAGAGATAGCTAAGACCGTGTTGAAATCCCCTCCCACGGCCCAAGGGCCTGCCATATTCCTGGCCATGGAGATTAAATCCTCCCAAAGGGCTCTCCTTTGAGAACATTTGGCATACACAATAGAAAGGTCGAAAACCAAACTAGAATTCAACATCTTGATTTGGAGAGTGATCACCTGGTTGGAACGCTGCACCAGACACACTGAGATTGTTGTTGTAGAAAAACCAAACTTTTCCCCCTTCCTCCGCATTTGAGATTGAGGAATGAAAACCCAGCTTAAGCCCCACTTGCGTTCTTCTTTCCTCTCTAGACATAGGCTCTAAAATGGCTAGGCAAAGAGGTTTGTGGATACTCACCAATCTGCCGGCAGTTCTAAGAGTCGCAGGGTTGGCTACCCTGCAAGCATTCCAAATGATCACACTATCCATCAGTTACATTTCCTGAATTGATCGCCTTTCTCTTTACTCGTAGCAGGCGTGCACCCCACTGTTCCTGTATGAACCCTGCACCTGATATAGGTGACTTTCTCACCACGTCTCTTTTTTCCTCTCTTTGGTGGGGGTTTTTGCTGAGGGGAACCAAGATTTCCATTAGTTTCCGGTCCCTGGCATCCATCTTGATGAGCCTGAGAGTCATCATTGCTGGTCTCATATGACTGCTGAATGGCTGAATCCTCCTGTGCTGAGTTGCTGCGAACTGAATGACCGGTAGACTTGCAGTTTATTTGAATCTGATAGGGAGAAAAATCCACCTCCAACCCAACAGGCTGCACGTCTTCTCTGGCTTGTACACATCGGACTAATAAAGCGAATCCATCGGTCAGCTAGTTAGTCCGTACGCCTAGATGATCAGCACCAGGTATGTGGTAGGACCGGAAGGGGGGTAGTACCTAATCCACGCCATTCACTTCCATAGTCGGAGGATTACTGAAGTTCCTGCGCAAGAATGCTGGGTGGGGCCCATCGAAATCTTTGTGAGAAATCCACTCCGTCCATCAGTTTATCCATCTTATTTTTCATATACAAAAGAAAATGAAGTGTATTCAAAATTGGAGGAAGAAATGCCTACCATTGAAACTTTCTTGAGCTCCACCTTAATGTTTATATTCCATCCAAACCATTTATAAGGTCATTCCCACTGGGATGAAGTGAAAACATAAAAACTTAACCCTTACACAAAACTTTTATGTCCATAGGAATGTTTCAACGGTATTCATTGATTCCCCTCTGTTTCCTCTCGTGTGGTCCAATTGAGTTTTGGATCCACCTCATTTTCTTTTAACATATATTAAAATGAGATTAAAAAAACCAAAAAAAAAAAAAACGGTTGGCAGGGTGGATTTCTCACAAACATCTACGTGGGCCCCAAGCAGCATCCTTGCGCAGGCTTTAACAGGAAATCCGCCGTCCAGGATTACCTTCCTTCCAACTGAATTCCTTTTCTAAACTACCAACCGTATCTGAACCTTTAACCATATTCCCTTTGAAAACCTCCAACCGTATCTGCATTTCCATGACACAGCTACAGTACATTTTGTGGACGAATTTACGAGGAGAAGAAGTAGGTGTAAAAGAAGAGGTGCAGTTGGTATATTGGAGAATTGATTGAAGAAAATGGACGTTTAATCAGAAAAATTGGTGCTGGCCTTTGTTACAAGTTGATGAGACCGTGATAAATGTGAAGCCTTTAGGACTGTTGTTCACTATATAATGTTGAAGGTAATTCATCATTCCTAGTATGACAGGAATCAGATACCACTTCTCCTTTGGCTATCTTCTTGGCTATCGATTGGCTCTGGTTCGACCATGCGGGTTCTTTCGGCCTGTTGATGGGCCCATTTTCCTCTATGGGTCACACTGGTCAGCTTCTGTTTGTGTGATGATGTGATGAAGAGCGATACGTCCGCCGTCGTAGTCGGTTCCGGAGAATGTGGTGATTTCAAGCAGTTGAATATCAGAAGTTCGGATGCATTTTCAGATAAATGATTATTTGGGTACATGCAACATTTGTTCCTTTAGCTTGAAAAAACTTCATTTAATAGAGACTGAGTGTTTGATGGATATTTGGTTATGGACAGAAAATTGATGTGCATTCTCTTGTTAGTTACTATGTTTACACTCATCTTTCTAATTTGGGAATTGGAATGATATACAATTGTTTCTTGTGAGTAGATATAATTAATAAAAAATAAATAAATTATTTAAGTAAAATATATATTTTAAGCTAAAATCAATCAACTTCAAACCACCTAAAAGGGGTTGATGTAACATGGGTGGCTGGTCGCAAGCATTTCGCCATGCAATCATAAAGCTGAACCGAACAACAATAGTCTAGAACACATGTTTTATATATGTGCTCTTTAGGGCTGTTGTATATGTGAAATTCACTCTAACCATCAGGTGATTATATTGTGTTTTTATAAGAAAGATAAACACTACGGGTATCCATACGAAAACCTATGGTTGGTATCCCGTTCTCACTGTTTATTGTGTTGTAACGTACAACCTGAATTTTACATATACAACACATTAATCCAAAAGAGCTTGGGTGTTTTGCGTGTTGCTTAAAATAAGTGTTGTAGAGGATTCCGTCCCTTGACTAAAGCCAAGCTATGATGACAGTTAAGATGCTGATGAAACTGCGTGAAAGCACACCTTCTTTCGGTGCAAGCATGGCAAGTTTTTATTCCCATGATTACATGACCACAGTCTAATTATGATTACACTAATGCAAACTAGAATTGAAAAATGAGAGAATGGTTTTGTCTTACACGCTTGGTTCAAAAAAGGTTTGATTTTAATCAATCCCACACACCTGTGTAAAGAAGGGTTAATGTCAAATAAATAGCCAATCCTAAAACTTTTGACAAGTATTTATAAAGCTAATCCCAAATAGCTATAATAATGATGATGATGATGAAATGGTAGAAAAATGTAATGTCTTTCTAGGCCATACAAATCAACTAGGACGGGCATACTTTTTCTTGCTTCAATTTAATTTCTTCTAACAATTACATGCATGGCTTTAATCTAGCTATTATGTTTTCCTTATGTGAGTTGGAGTTGAAGCTTATAGCAAATGTTCTATAACATTGGTCACAACCAATTCACCCTTGGGTACATAGTTTAAAAACCACATAATTTAAAACCCAAAAGCTTGACTTGGCTCTCAAAGATTGGATTCTACCCAACTCAATATTTAAATAGGTATACATTAAAATATTTGAAGAATCTTCTAGGGAAATTTACAGAAATTTTTTTTGGGAGGAGAAAGTACCCAGAAGCCCATGTTTAGCTTTTAACTTTAAAAGGTAGGGAAGTAGAGAATTGTGGCGCCTGCATCATATGTCTATGACATCCAATCCATCTAACACATGAACCATTAATCCGGTCGATCAAATCACTAGATGGGTTATGGATGAAATTTAATGTTTTTAAACGGTGTATGTTAGTTTTTATGGTCTTTCCCATTTTATCATTGGATACACCATATTTTTAGCCTGTATGGTGATCATGGTGCGGTGCATCCGATGGACTGATTCGATGTCAGGTATATACCTCGTAATCCTCACAATTCTCGATGCACCACTGTTTGAAGATAAAATAAAATAAAATAAAATGAGAGTACTTAGGTAATTTTACTTCTCCCCACTGCCCTGCAATTTCAGCTCTCAGAGAAACATTGTAAAATCTGAATTTAGGAGGAATTTTGTGGTAAAATTCCCAACCTTTTAAAGATATTTCGTCAGTTATAATTACTGTAAAATGAGAAAACAAACAAGTGTTGTATGGTTTGATGATTGACTGTGTATACTCAACCGTCCATCTCTTTGCTGCTTTTCATTTTTTACTAAAGACTATTTTGGCATAGCAAGTGACTCAACATGAGTCAAGTTGAATTATCGAGTTATGTCAATGAATTTTAATATTATGCTTTGGGTATTTAATTTTTATCTTGTAGTAGTTGAGGGTCAAATATTGCATATTAGACCTCAGTTATTGCTTGGATTTATGAACATAGTACTGTTTAACGGCTTAATTTAATTACGTTTGCGATGCAAGGTATATTTACGAGTTTGGACTGAAACAGGATGCTTAAAGCATGGTTAACGCTCTGATAACACCAAAGACAAGGGACAGACCTCAGGGGACCAAGATTTATAAATTTCCATGCCAGATATATGAGAAAATCGAGAAACTGAAGTTCGAGTGATCTGAAAGACATTCAAAATGCAAGATCACAAGGTTTTCATCATTCGTTTAGATCAAAACTTAATATATGGCTAGAGGACCATAAATTAACCGTAAATGTCAAAAATCAGCCATTGGATCTTGACGAAAGTAGCCCAACGGACAAATCATCCCATAAAACAGTGAATTGGGGCTCACCTAATATCTAGATATACTTCAATTTTGGTCTCAACCCATTAAATGGGGTGGTACAACAAATGGACGGAGCATATCTTATATTTACATCACATTGGACCCCACATGTACAGCACGGGTACATGGAGTACACACGCCCACGCCACACCACAATGTCAAGGCAGCTTTCACTGCCTTGGCCCGACCTCCTTCATGTCCTCGTGCGTGAAACATCCAGCGGACATGCCTACCCATCTGGGTTTGAGTAGTGGGGCCCACCGATCATCCAAATATATAATTTGGACTGTCCATTGAGTCCCTATGGTAGGGATGACCCTAACCATGGTTGCCTTTTCACACAATGCAAGTGACTGCAAGATCCTAGCCATTAAACGTAGGATGGACGGCGGACCGAAAGAGTCTGTGGGCCATATCGAAAGCAGTCAAGAACCATCCATTCTTGATGGATTTTTCGAGCTGAATTCGATGGACGGTGTAGATCTCTCAAAAGTCAGCTGAAGTGGGCCCCATCAAGAACCAGCGCATCAGTCCATAGGCTCTGTTCGTAAACAGATCTGCGGACGATCGAGATGGGCCACGCTGCAGTCTTCGGGATAAGAATCTGGACCGTCCATCAGGTGTAATACACCCCAGAAACAAAATTCAGGAATTCCCAAGGTTCATGCAGGATGTGGCACGTGCAACAACGGGCGCAAGGGAGACTGTTTCTTGAGGAAACCATCAATCTAAAGCTGTTCAGTGATCACCATCGCATTCATTGGCATAATCAGGACTGTCCAAACTACCTCGTAAGCGATTCCGAATCCAACCAAGAAGTTGAGTTAGAGGATCCCACCATTAACTGCCTTGATTCCAATCTTGATGCAAGAAACTTCTGAAAATCACTGCGCAAAATAGAGAGTTGTCGTGGCTGCGTAAAAAGCCTTCATAGGCAATTTCTAAATTGGCATCCAACCGACCTTCTCATTACCTATTCTGCGAAAACTCCAGGCCAATTTTGGGCTGGACGTGGAGCAGAGAGAGGAAGAGAATAATATTTAATATTTTTATTTCTACTATTTTTTTTAAAAAAATTTCTTTCAAGATGTCTAGCCTAATCATGTTTATTCCAAGCTAAACCACTTAACTAGGGCTAAAAGGTAAAGCTTGTAGCGTGATGGGAGACCTTTGGCATGTGTCTTTTGTTTAAACTGAACTGATATTGATTTTTTGTTTAATTAAGGGAATATTTTTAGTTTTTAATAGTTTGTTGTGACTAAAATTACAATAGATCTGCAATAGCTTTAAGCATGTTCCTTTCCTTTTTATATTTATGACGTTAGGAAGCCCTGTTGTTCACCATCAGCTCCTGGGCATGGTTGGATGACGGTACCCTTCCTGACCTTCACATCATGTCGATTGGTTGTTAATTAGTTTAATTATGTTGTTTACTTTGTCTCCTGCGTATGGTTTGGTGATGGAATCCATTCTAATTCTTATACCTTTAATCTCTTGAAAATTAGATCAAATGAAGTTTAGTTTTGATTTCCATGGTTACACTCTTCAACTAGATGAATATGGGACTCTAAGTCTAGTTGAGTTTTTGAAACAAGCATACGATCTTATTGATCTCTACAAGTGGATACTCTGAATCCCTAGTTTCCTTCCTTTGAATTTCTTAAATTTTAGATAAATATTTCACCATTACTCCTTAAATTTATTTGATTTAGATTTCTTCTTAGTCTAGTTCTAGTTTTACTTTATTTCAAATAACGTATAGGTAGTAGTCACTTGGGATTCGATCTCGGATTCACCAATTTTATTACTACATCACAACCCTATTCTTGGGGAGTGAACAGTAGTACATTGATACCGTAGGTCAACAATTTAATGCGACTTGTGACATACAACAATTATTAGAAAATAATCAATATTGTACCTCAAATGATAAAGAATTTTGATATTTGGTTCTAAAATTTTAAACCAAACTTCTAACAAACTTTGATTAAGATATCCCAAGTTATCGCCACAAACCTCGAGATGTTAATAATAGAGGTGGGCATCAAGTCGAGTCAGACCGAATTGGGTCCAACTCGACTCGATACGATTTTTAAGAGAACCTAACCCGAATTCGATTTGATCTAGAACTGATTCCAATAGGGACTACTCGATCCGATTTGAATCCTTGCTGGACTAACCTGAACCGAGTCCAACTCGGTTTAGAAAACCGAATCAAGTCGGATCAAGTTGAGTTTATCAAGTCGATTCAGACTTGGCTGAATCAAGATCGGGAGGGAGAGAAAGGAGGAGAGAAAGAAGGAGATGAGAAAAATCGGAAGAGAAAGGAGGAGAGATGGGTGGGTGCGGCACTGTTGGTTTGGGTAGAGAAAAATAAGAGAGGGATTAGGGCTTTGTTTGGGTGAGGCGGGTAGTAAAAAAGTGAAAATAAAAAAAGTAAATATTAACTATATAGTACCCGACCGAATCGAATCGAATTCATTCGGATTCGATCGGTCCAGATTGGCCACTGATCCAGACTCAACACGATGTACGTTCAGATCTGAGTGGGCCTACTCAAACCGACCCGATCCTGGCCTTCGGTTTGGATCAAATCGGGTCGGATTCTGTCCAACTCTAGATTTTACTATGAGGGATGAACAAAGATCAATTGCTCTACTCCAAAAAAAATTTAATTTGAGTAGGTTTTTAATTATAATTAAGCAGTAACCTAATTAAAGTTATGGTTAGGTATTTCATTAAATATGTTTTATTATTATTATTTTTTTTATTTTTATTTTTCATATTTTGTGAATCTTAAGAAAGGCAAACACATTAAATAGTGACTTCTTTATGTAGATTTATTTTGATGGGAAATTCAAAACTTTCCCCACTTATTTGGTAGTGAAAATGGTAACCCGCTTTGCTTTTGGAGGAAAACTTTTTGAGAACTCATCCCACGGGATATGATCCGAAACTTGTGGCCCGAAGAAATTTCTAACAGGGTGCATTCAATACCGTGTAGACCTATGGTGTGGTCTACTTGAGAGTTAGATCTGCTACAATTTAGGAGCATGCCCTAAAATGATGTGAAAAAACTAATGGACGGCATGGATATGTAACACATACATCAAGGTGGGCCCAACAGTCGGACAAAACACCCAGTAAGGTGTTACCCGGGTAACACTAACACCTAATTGGCTCCCTGTTATTCAAGCCCTACAGTGTATGGTTCCATTATCACCTCTTTCTAGGAAGCGGATTGGCTACTCCCCCTGCCACCAGCCAATGGCTGGTGGTCATTGTTCTGTGGCCCCCATCATGATCTATGTGTTTCTTCCGTACCGTCCATCTATTTTTCTAGATCATTTTATGGTATGAGACCAAAAATGAGTAATATCCCAATCTAAAGTTGACCACATTACAGGAAACAGTGATGAATGAACGTCCACCATTAAAAACCTTTTGGGGGCCATAGAAGTTTTGGATCAAGATGATCTTTGTTTTTTCCCTTCATCTGGGTCTGTATGACATAATCAACAGATTGGATGTCAAATAAACAGTACAGTGGGCCTTAGGAGAATTGTGATGGTGGATATCCCATCATTATTGTTTTCCTGTTGTGTGGTCCACCTGAGATTTATATCTCTCTAATTTTGCAAGTCAAGCCCTAAAATGATCTGTAAAAATGGATGAACAGAATGGATGAAACACGTACATCATGGCAACACCATACCATGCGTAATACGACACTAACAAATAATACATCTCCCTCTCATTTGATAGAGAGCTTTGTTAATGCATGACAGTTCTGAGTTTCAATCCATCCATTATGGCAACACTATATCATGTGCTAACCTAAGAAGGATTTCCATCCACTGGTTAGATGGGCCACAGTTTTGGAAAACAGATGTTTAGCTAACTTTACAACTCATACAATGGCTTTCAATGATCTTTTTTTTGGCAGTTGAAAAGCCTATCAACAAAATGCGCTGGCGCCTTATACATTAAAAGTCTTATATTTTTCAAATGACTATTCTCGATCACGACATAATGAAATATCAAGAAACAAATGTTGGTGTTGCACCAAACATTGGTGGTTGTTTCTTATTGCAAATGAATGCAAGAGTAAGACCTATAGGCACACTCTTATTTCAAGTGGTGAATCATTAGATTACTATTGAACACCATCAAAATATTTTTAATAGTTAAAATAAAAGTTCAATAGTTGCAAACATTTAAATTTTATTTTATTTTATTTTTGAAATTGATCGTGTGTTGGGCCTACAGGAAAAATTATTTGATAAATTTCTAATATCTTAGATTTATGTCTAAATAAGTTTAATTTTAAGAAACGAGTAGATCCCTTGTTCGCTCATGTGTGTATCACAAGATCTTGGTAAATGCACCCGGCAACAACTACTTTTATTGGTTAATTAATAATTTCATAAATCAAGCCAAAGCACATATAATTAAGACCTTTACTCTCATCAGATTTAAGGAGCAGTAAAATTAAATGCGCCCTTAAGTTGATCATAATCAGGGGTGTACACGAACCTAGGTAGATCCGTTAGCTCACTCGACTCAACTCGAAAAAGTTCAATTCGACTCGGTTCGAAGTTGAGTCCGCGTTGAGTCGAGCTGATTTTTTGAACTCGAAAATGAGTTCGAGTTGGCCTCAGCTCGAATCAACTCGACTCGAATTGAACCCAGCTCGAATCAAACTCGGACCGAACTAGTTCGGTGACTCAGTTACTTTGGTATTGATGTTGCTCACCAAGTGTTTGATAAAATGACTCAAAGAAGTGTGGCTGGTGACAAGGAAGGTATGTATAGGGCGTTTAAATTTAGGAATGGGAAAGTCATGCAAAGGCCACACCATGAAATTTGTCAAGTGCCTCAGCAAAACTGACTGTGTGTGAGGGTCAAGAAGCCCTCATACAGGGATTGTGCTGGAGAAAAAAGTCCATCCATATCAAGCGAGTGTGTTGGCCTAACGGAGACATATTTCAATTGTAAGAGAGGCGAAGTTGACATGCGAGCTCGAATACGCAGAAACAAGGGGTATTAGGCAGAGTACTATGCAAATGTAACTGCATCACGGTGGCCGGTGTCTATGGAATACTTTTTTAGGAGTTTTATGTACAGCCAGATAATGTAACTTGTTTTCTTTTTTGTTTTTCTTAATGTGACTACTACACCAATTGCTAAAACTGGAGATGTTAACTTTTGAATCCTTTGCTTAGTTGGGGCACGTTTGGATTTTTATTTTTATTTTTAAAGGTATGTATATGAAACCCAACACCCTTTTTTTCTTGATTTTTATGTTACTCAGAAGGTGTTTGATAAAATACCTGTAAAACCATTGCTGTTGTCTCAAATACAATGAGATTTTAAAGGTGCAGTTCAGGTGTTTGTGAAAATATTGCAATGGTGAACTCGGCTCGAAAATGTTGCAATGACTGAACTGAGCTGAGGTGGCCAGTTAGGCTCGAGGATCGAACCAAGTTTGAGCTAAGGCCAGCTCGACTCGATGTACCCCTAATCATAATCCACACAAATAGGCCTTAGTCTAGATACTTGAATTGATCCACCAATGCAAATACCCAATAAGTCCAAAACTAGGATCTTGTATCCATAACACTCTCACACTCTTATGTGGGTTGGGGCATGTCAGTCCCCTTACACAGGATAATCGCATTTATCATTATATTGGTGACAATAACTAGAGGTTTGTCCTTTAACTTGTTAGATGGTCATGTTATAACATGTTATTGAGATCTATGGATCCCAATTCTCCCTTAGTCAGTGACTGTTTTGTTAAATCTTAAGATCCCAAGGATGATCACAAGAATCTCTCTCCTTTAACCCATATTTATGTGCATTTTAGGTATCTCTACATATTAACCAAGGCATAACAATTTGTCTGTCTAGGATACTTAGTCATTATAATATATGGTTAAGATCATTAATATCACATCTACATCACTAATGGACAAGGTTCACATTGGTTTTTCAGGTCATAGTTCTAATAAAAATGTCCTTATGAATGATTTAGATGGCATAGAAAAACCATGGTAGGCCCTAGGAAGGTTTCAATGGTAGGCATTTCCATCCCCACTATTTCTTGCGATGTGGTTCACTTGAATTTTGGATATGCCCTCCTTTTTTAAGCTAAATGTCCTGACATGGGCTTGAGAAATTGATGGATGAGTTGGATGTCATACGGAGGGCCTCATAGAGCTTTACTTCTAAACAATTTCCTCATTTTAGGCAATTGATAAGAGAGATATTCATTTCCTGTTAAAGAACAGATCAATAGAGTTCTTTCCTCTTTAAAAGTAATTAATAGTAGAAAGACTTGTTTCTTCAAGTGAAAAATTACATATGAAAATATGATAAATACCTATATTTTCACTTACCTATAAGTCAATGGTTATATTTTTGAAATCCCAACGGTAAGGAGGAGTGACACCAACTATATAAAAAAGGAGAGTTGCAGTAACTCTAACCTTTCTTTACAAGTGATTTACAACTTATGTCCAAATAGGTAGCATAAATGTGAATATCACCTGAAAGTGACTTGTAGGTCAAAGTCACAGCTTAAAAACTTATAGGCTTCCAAACAACTCCTGAGAGAGAGAGAGAGAGAGAGAGAGAGAGAGAGAGAGAGAGAGAGAGAGAGAGAGAGAGAGAGAGAGAGAGAGAGAGAGGCTAGGTGGATTTGGCTAGACTCGGCTATATCATCGAGTTTCACCCTACCCGTCCGAGTTAAACTTGCATCAACACTTAGAACAAAGATTCATGGTACTAATACAACTTGCTCAAGATTGAAACCAAGTTGACTTGCAATAGTAGACTCACCCAAGTTGGATAGGACTAGTGCGAGTTCTAAAACCATCAGTAGGCGTTGATATGAGTTCCCTTTCAAAAAAAGGTGTTTAACGAGTGTATGTGGTGATTCGTACAAATTGCATACAATGTCCAAGATTGGTGCCTAGTGGAATATGACCCATGTAACCTTAGAACTTCTATGGTTGTCCTTTTACGTTTTGAGGATACCTTTTCATGTTTCGATAAATGTCCTTTATATTTTAAAGAATGATTTTCACAAACCAAGATTCTTCATATTTCGAACATTTTTTTTGGTCCCCGAGGGATGTTTTTTTACATTCTAAAAATATATTTCCATATTTTAAGGAGGTGACATTTTTGAATTAAAAAAATATATATTATAAAAACTATAAAATTTCAAATGTTATTAAAAATTTTAATTAATTAGAAGCGGAGAAGATTCATATAATTAATTAGTTCCTTTGATGGGTCACCAAATTATCTATAAATTCAAAACTTCTAGTCCATCTTAATATTACAGTGATACACGTCCATTTCCATTCATATATTATAGCGAATTGAGAATAGAGAAAATCAAACCCAATTGATCTCAATTGTTAAACAAACTAGAGATTGTGTATAACAAATATCTAAACTATTGAAATTATTCGACTCGTCACCATCAAAAAAATTTTATCTATCCAATAGTGTAAAAGTCATGTCTTCTAATATGTATAAGTCTTGATTTTTATTGAATGGATCAAGTCAAAATCCTATCACTTGTTAGTCTAGAACTACTTGGCATCCATCAAATGAAGTACACTATGAACATACCCAAAAATGATGTTAATACGTTGCCTAGGCAGGGCAAATGTGTTACGAGAAAAATGGGCAATTAGTGAAAGAAAAACCTCCAATAGTCCAAATTTCACTTACTTGTAATTGACTTATAGCCTATACAATGAAAAAGTACATTTGAAAACATGGCAAATACTTATGTTTTCACTACTTGTAAGTCAATGATTATATTTTTGAAATCCCAATGGTAGGGAAGAGAGGCACCAACTATACAAAAATGAGAGTTGCAGTAACTTTTCTATCCCTTATTTACAAGTGACTTACAACTTACATCCAAATAGGTAGTATATAAGTGACTATCACCAGAAAGTCACCTAAAAATGACTTTTAGGTAAAGGTCACTTGCAAATAAAAAATTTACAAGCATCCAAACAACCATTAGCAGAGAGAGAGAGAGAGGAAATGAGTCATTTTCTGTTTTTTAAGAACTTATTAGTAAAAAGAGTTGTCTCCTCATTGTCCAACTATTAGAGAGAGAGAGAGAGAGGTAGGTGGATTTCAACAAACTTAATTATATCACTATAGTCTTAACTTGCTCGACCGAGTCAAACTTGAGTCAAAATAGAGACTTGTAGTATTGCAATAGCTTGCTTAAGGTGAAAACCAAGTTTACTTGCACTAGTAGACTCACCGAGTTTGCACCAATAAACTCACCGAAGTTAGATAGGACTAGTGTGAGTTCTCAAACCCTAGGTGGGTGTTGATATGAGTTCCTTTTTAAAAATAGGAGTTTAACTAGTGTATACAATTATTCAAATAAATTACACACAATATCCAAGAATATTGCCTGTTAGAATATATAGCAACTCATATGGCCTTTGAGCTTCCATGGCTATCCTTTCACATTTCAATGACACCTTTTCATATTCTAAAGAATATTCATTTACATTCCAAAAATAACTTTTCACGTGCCAAGACTTTTTATATTTCTAACATGTTTTCCATATTTTGAGGGATATATCTTCATATTTCTAACGTGTTTTCCATATCATGGGGGATATCTCTTCACATTTCAAAATTTTATTTTCATATTTTAAATAAATGATTTTTTTCAATCCCATAAAATTCTGGTTTAAGTATAAAAACTTTTGAAATTTTATAATGTTATTAAAAATTTTAATTAATTAGGAGAAATGAAGAGTTACGTCATTGATTAGTCATCTCTTGATGAATTGAAATCAAATCATATATATAAATTTAGAGTTCTTGATCATTCTCTCACACACTTATATCCATCACGGCAAGTCAAGGAGAGAAAGCGGATTAGAGGTATTGCATAATAATGATTTAAAACATTGAAATTATAAAGTAATACCTCATTACTTTTAAACTTTTTCATCTAATCCAGTTGTACAAGATATGTCTTTTAATCTATAAAAGTCTCGATTTTTATTGAATATATTAAGTGAAGATACTATCAATTTATATCATTCTCACCACGAGGAGACAACTCTAACCAGTTTCTTCTCCAAATAATAATAATAATAATAATAAGAAGAAGAAGAAGAAGAAGAAGAATAAACAACTCTAACCATCAAAATTCAATATACACGTGTTGTTAACAGTATGAGTGTAATATCCCATGGATTTTGTACGTGGCATGCCCATGCGCACTACCTGATGAATGGCTGGCTTGGATATCTGTCCTGTGTTGTCTCGCACGTGTCCCCCACCACGTCATCACCACCAATGTTTTATTTTATTTTAGTTTTCATTCCCTTGGCAGATTTGCTCGTCCGTACATTTTATCCAGGCCCTTGTACTCATCAGACTAATAAAGTTAGACCGTATGCCTGGATGATCGGCACCAGGCATATGATAGGGCCGGAAGGGAAATGGATTGGATTGGCTACTCCCGCTGCCACCATGATATATGTGTTTTATCTATGCCATTCATCCATTTTTAAAGATCATTTTATGGCTTGGTCCCAAAAATGAGAGGGATATAAATCTCAATTGGACCACACCACAGGAAACACAATAGTGATTGGATATCCACCATTAAAATCCTCATAAGGCCCAATTTATTGTTTATTTGACATCCAATCTATTGATTAGGTCATACAAAAATAGATGAAGGGAATAAACAAAGATCAGCTTGATCCAAAACTTTTATGGGCTTCAAAAAGTTTTTAATGGTTTACGTCCATTCAACACTATTTCATGTAATATGTTCCACTTGAGATTGGGATATACATCATTTTTTGTCTCATACCCTAAAATAATCTAGAAAAATAGATTTACAGCATGGATGAAAGACATACATCATGGTGGGGCCCACAGAGCACCGACCACTAGCCAATGGCTGGTGGTTGGTACTCTATGACATCATGTATTTCATCCCTTCCATTGTCCATATTTACAGATCATTCTAGGGCTTGATCTTAAAAATGATAGGAATATAAATCTCACATGGACCACACCATTGGAAAATAATAGTGATTGGATATCCACCATTAAAATCCTCCTAAGTCCCACTGTACTGTTTATTTGACATCCAATCTATTGATTAGGTCACACAGACCGAAATGAAATGAAGATGAAAAACAAAGATCAGCTTGATTCAAAACTTTTATAGCCCCATAAAGTTTTTAATGGTCGACATTCATTCAACACTGTTTCCTATAATGTAGTTCATTTGAGATTAGAATATATTTTATCTTTGGTCTCGAACCAAAAAATAATCTAGAAAAATAAATGAACGGCATGGATGAAACACATGGCATGTTTCATCGCATCATGGCGGGGCCCACAGAGTATCGACTACCAGACATTGGCCGATGGCAGGGAGAGTAGCCAATCCGTTTCCAGGGTAGTACCTAATCCGCCAGCCGGCTGGTGGTCAGTGCTCCGTGGCCCCCACCATGTGTATGTGTTTCATCCATGCTGTTAGTCTATTTTTATAGATCATTTTACAATATGAGACCAAAAATTAGGTAGATCCCAATCTCAAGTGGACCACATTAAAGGAAACAATGTTGAATGAAAGTCGACCACTACAAAGTTTTTGGAGGCAATAAAAGTTTTGGATAAAAATGATCTTTGTTTTTCTCCTTCATTTTGGCTTTAATGACCTAATCAACAGATTGGATGTCAAATAAACAGTACAGTGGACCTTAGGATGATTTTAATGGTGGATATCCAAATCACTATTGTTTTCCTGTGGTGTGGTCCTGAGATTTATATCCCACTAATTTGTTGGATCAAGCAATAAAATGATTTGTAAAAATGTATAAACCGCATGGATGAAACACATACATAATCATGGGGCCCACAAAGCACTGACTACCAGCCCTTGGACGGTGGCCGGGAGTAGCCAATCCGTTTCCTGGTTGTGGGCCCCACTATAATGTATGTGTTTCATCCATGTCATCTATCTATTTTTCTAGATCATTTTAGGGTATGAGACCAAAAATGGGGTATATAACAATCTCAAATGGACCACGTTACAGGAAATAGTGTTGAATGAACGTCAACCATTAAAAAGTTTTTGGGGGCCATAAAAATTTTGGATGAAGCTGATCATTGTTTTTTTTTCCCCTTCATCTAGGCCTTAATGACCTAATCAACATATTGGATGTCAAATAAACAGTACTGGGCCTTAGGAGGATTTTAATGGTGGATACCCATCACTATTGTTTTCCTTTGGTGTGGTCCACCTGGGATTTATATCCCTCTCATTTTTGGGATCAAGCCATAAAATGATCTTTAAAAATGGACGAACAGCATGAATGAAACACATACATGATGGTGGGGCCCATAGAAAACCGACCACCAGCCACCGGGATGGTAGCAGGGGAGTAGCCAATCCGTTTCCCTAATCCGCGCCCTTCACTCTGGTAGTCGGAGGATAGCCGGACGCAGATTGCCTTATGCAGGAAGTTCCTGCGCAAGGATGATAGGTGGGACCATCACAATGTTTGTGAGAATCCACTCCGTCCATCCGTTTTGCAAGCTCATTTTAGTAGAAGTAACAGAAAATGAGGTGGATCTAAAACTCGAGTGGGTCACACGAGAGGGAAAATTGGGGAAAGAAATGCCGACCATTGAAACCTTCCTAGGCTCCACTTTGATGTTTATATTCCATCCAAACAGTTTATAAGTTCATTCTCACTGGGATGAAGTGAAAATACAAAAACTTTATCCTTATACAAAACTTTTATGTCTATAAGAATGTTTCAACGATGCTCATTGATTCCTCACTGTTGGACGGTGTGGATTTCTCACAAACATCTACGTGGCCCCACTCAGCGCAGGAACTTTATGCTAAAAGCTTTAGAAGAAAATCGGCGTTTCTTTCAATTAAATTCCTTTTCCAAACTACCAACCGTATCTGAACCTTTAACCATGTTCCTTTTTCAAATCTCCAACCGTATCTGCAGCACCTTGACAGTACTTATTGTGGACGAATTTATGAGGAGAAAAAGTAGGTGTAACAGAAGAAGTGCAGTTGGTATAATGGAGCATTGATTGAAGAAAATGGACGTTTCATCAGAAAAATCGGTGCTGGCCTACAAGTAGATGGGACCGTGATAAATGTGAAGCCTTTAGGACCGCTGATGTTCTCTATATAATGTTGAAGGTGATTCATCATTCTTAGTAAAACAGGAATCAGATACCACTTCGACTTTGGCTATCTTCTTAGCGATCGATCGGCTCCAGTTCGACCATGCGGGCTCTTTCGGCCCCTCGATGGGCCTATTTTGTTCTATGGGCCACACTGGTCAGCTTCTGTCTGTGTGATGATTCGAAGAAGAGCGATATGTCTGTCATCGTGGTTGGTTCCGGAGAATGTGGCGACTGCAAGCAGCTGAATATCAAAAGTTCTGATGCATTTTCAGGTAAATGATTATTTGGACTTGATCTGGGTACATGCAACATTTGTTCCTTTAGCTTGAAAAAACTTCATTTAACAGAGACCGAGTGTTTGATGGATATTTGGATATGGACAGAAAACTGATATGCACTCTCTTGTTAGTTACTTTGTTTACACTCATTTTTCTAATTTGGGAATTGGAATGATATACAATTGATTCTTGTTAGTAGATCTAATTAATAAAAAAATTTAAATGATTTAAGAAAAAAATATCTTTTAAGATAAAATCAATCAACTTCAAACCATCTAAAAGGGTTGATGTAACATGGGTGGCTGGTCGCAAGAGTTTCGCCATGCAATCATAAAGCCAAACCAAACAACAATCATCTAGAACACATGTTTTATGTGCTCTTTAGGGCTATCATGTTGTATATGTGAAATCCACTCGAACCATTAAGTGATTATATTGTGTTTTTATAAGAAAGAAAAACACTACAGCGGATCTATACAAAAACCTATGGTTGGTATTCCATTCTCACTGGTTCTTGTGTTGTGACTTGTAGCCTAACATTAAATAGCAGAAGTGATGGACGTATACAACTTGAATTTCACATATACAACAGTGGTCCAAAAGAGCTTGAGTTTTTTTCGTGTTGCTTAAAATAAGTGTTGTAGAGGATTCAGTCCCTTCCTATATGAACTTTGCCAAGCTATGATAACAGTCACGATGCTAATGAAACGGCGTAAAAGCACACCTTCTTTCGGTGTAAGCATGGCAATGTTCATTCCCATGATTACATGACCATAGTCTAATAATGATTACACTAATGCAAACTAGGATTGAAAAATGAGAGAATGGTTTTGTCTTACGTGCTTGGTTCAAACAAGGTTTGATTTTAATCAATCCAACGCCTGTGTAAAGAAGGGTTAATGTCAAATAAATAGCCAATCCTAAACCTTTTGACAAGTAATTATAAAGCTAATCCCTGATAGCTATAATGATGATGATGATGATGATGAAATGGTAGAAAAATGTAACATCTTTTGAGGCCATACAAATCAACTACGACGGGCATACGTCTTCCTGCTTCAGTTTAATTTATTCTAACAATTACGTGCATGGCTTTAGTCTAGTTATTACGTTTTCCTCATGTGAGTTGGGAGTTGAAGCTTATAGTAAATGTTCCATCACATTGGTCACAACCAATTCACCCTTGGGTACGTAGTTTAAAACCCTAAAAGCTTGACTTGGCTCGATTTCATCCGGGTTGAATTGACTCAAAGATTGGATTCTACCCAACTCAATATTTAAGTAAGTATAAATTAAAATATTTGAAAAATCTTCTAGGAAAATTTACAGAAAAATACTTCCATAAATCACATTTTACCGAAGAATTACCAGACAAAATGAAATTCCATGGAGAAACTTTTTGGGAGGAGAGTACCAAGAAGCCCATGTTTAGTTTTTAACTTTACAAGGCAGTGAAGTAGAGAATTGTGGCACCTGCATAGTATGTCTATGACATCCAATCTATCTAACACATGAACCATTAATCTGATCGATCAAATCACTAGACGGGCTATGGATGAATTTTGATGTTTTTAAATAGTGTATGTTAGTTTTTATGATCTAACCCATTTCATCATTGGATCCACCATATTTTTGGCCCATATGGATCATGGTGTGGTGCATCTGATGGACGGGTTCAATGTCAGGTATATATGCCTCGTAATCCTCACAATTCTCGCTGCACCACTTTTTGAAGGAAAAATAAAATAAAATAAAATGAGAGTGCTTAGGTAATTTCACCCACCAGTGCCCTGCAATTTCAGCTCTCAGAGACTAAGATGGTAAAATCTGAATTTCTGAGGAATTTTGTGGTAAAATTCCCAATCTTTTAAGATACTTCCTCAGTTATAACTACTGTAAAATGAGAAAATAAACAAGTGTTATATGGCTTTCTGATTGACTGTGTATACTCAACCGTCCATATCTCTTTACTGCTTTTCATTTATTACTAAAGACTGGTTTGGCATAGCAAGTGACTCAACATGAGTCAAGTCGAATTATGGAGTTATGTCAATGAATTTTAATATTATGCTTTGGGTATTCAATTTTCATATTGTAGTACATTGATACCGCAGATCAACTAATTAATGTGACTTGTGATGTACAACAATTATTAGAAAATAATGGATATTGTACCTCTATTGATAAAGAATTTTGATATATGGTTCTAGAATTTTAGACCAAGCTTCTAACAAACTTTGATTAAGATATCCCAAGTTATCGCCACAAACCTGGAGATATTATTACTATGAGGGATGAACAAAGATCAAGAGCTCTACTCTAGAATAATTTCAATTTGAGTGGGTTTTTAATTATAAGGAGTAACCTAACTAGATTTAAGTATTCCATTTAATATGGTTTGTGTGTGTGTGCGCACGCGCATTTTGTGTAAATTCTTAGGAAAGGCAAACACATTAAATAGTGACTTATGTATGTAGATTTCTTTTGGTGGGAAATTCAAAACTTTCCCCATTTATCTGGTAATGAAAATGGTAACTCGTGTTGCTTTTGGAGGAAAACTTTTTGAGATCTCATCCCACGTGGTATGATCACAAAATATGAACGGTCCATGTGATGTAGCATCCGGTGAAACCTGGGGCTCAACATTTATCCTTGATCCAAAACTTTGGTAGGCCATGGCAAAAGGAAACAGTTTCCTCCTTTGATTTGGCTCTCTCTTTGCTATGCCATGCAAGAGTTTTAGATTGGGTTGAAAGTTGGGCCCTAGGGGTTTCATGGGGTGCCGTATTCATGGACTGTTTAGATTTTGTGCCCATGACACGTGCGCAAGTGCACGGAGGTGAGCTAGACTCTCTCTCTCTCTCTCTCTCTCTCTCTCTCTCTCTCTCTCTCTCTCTCTTTCTCTCTCTCTCTCTCTCTCTCTCTCTCTCTCTATATATATATATATATATATATATATATATATAGGGAAAAGGTACTATGCGCTCGACCTCACGAGTCCGTCCCATGAGGTCGAGCTGTGTGGGCCCCACCATGATGCGTTTCGAACATCTACCCCATCAGTCAGATGCACCATTCCATCGTGGGCGTAGGTCTCAAAAATCAAGTCAATCCGTGACTTGTGTGGGTCACACCACATACAGAAGTGGAGAGGGGCCGTGCACCATTAAAACATTCATAATCATTTTTTGGGCCCATCGAGATGTGGTTTGCAAATCCAGCCCATCCATTACGTGTGTCCCACTTGGATGAGGGTTCAGACTAAGTTTCAGATGCATGAAAATTTTAGGTGGGCCCCACCAAGTGCTTTTATATGTTTTAAAAGTGTCTTCACATGATTTTAGATGGTATGGCCCACCTGAGTTCCGTATACGGCTGATTTTTGGGATATCCCATAATTTAAAGGGGACCCATCAAATGCACGGTGTTGATGGTCGATACGCATCACGATGGGGCCCACACAGCTCAACCTCACGGGAGTTTATCGTGAGGTCGAGCCCATAGTACCTTTTGATTGCTTGCCTCCAAGTACAGAGGTTCGTAAGTAGCATCCCGTAAATACAGGGTTGATCCCACAGGGAGATGAATTGTGAGAAGAAAAAAAAATTAAATACAAAACAAACTAAGTAATAAAAACTAAACCAATGATTTGATTTTGAAATTTTTGAATGGATGTAATTTAATGAATTAAAATAACACCCAAGCTTCAAAGTTCCACACATAGGTTAATGTTCCAAAATCATGATGACTTGGATAACACAACTAGTATCTGAGCACTATGGTCAGCCTAGTCAGAAAATAAAACTGTTTAAATATTAAAAAGTGATATAAAATATTAAAAAATAATGGATCTGCATCATTGACATATATTCTCAAGCGCCAGTAATTCTAAGTATTCAAGATATATAGGATAATGAATATCAAAGAAATATAATAGGTTGAGAACCTCTCCTATCTAGAAAATCTAATTGATCTAGGCTAAGCCTATCCATTAATGTGAATCTCATATGATGGAAACATATGGATCTCACAAGAGGATAAAAAAAAAAAACCTAAATAATAGATAACATGCATACACCATTCTTCTCATCATTAAAATAATCAATCATCATAATCTTAAAGAACTATTAAACCCATGTGCTTCCCTTCTAGCTTAGGCTAATTAAATTACAGAAAAGCATAATTAAATTACAGAAATAAAAAGCAACAAGAAAAATACAAAATAAAAAAGATCTAAAATAAAAAAAAACAACTTAAAAGCTTTAATAAAATTAAAAAAAACTCTTTAAAAATCCTAAACTTTGCTTTGAGATGTCTTGAATGATTTTTTGAAATGCCCTAGGAGGCCCTATTTATAAGCAGGGAACTCCAATTTTCGCACAAAGTTGAAAACCTTAGAAACCGCATCAAATATACATATTTTTTTAAAATAGACTTCTCGCTGCTTAGTTCGTTTAAAACAGACTTCCTGCTGTACAGTTTTTCAAAATAAACTTCACAGCTTCAAAATACACTTTTTCAGGACGATTTCAGGATTCTTCACTTCAAATCGTCGATTCTCTCCATTCGTCACTTGATTTTCTTGAATATTTGACATGTGAATGATTCAATCTTGGTCTCCTAAAATCCATCCCTTTCCTTAGTAAATCTTGAGCATCAAATCCATGCTTTTTAGCACCCTTTCAATTCAAGCACTTAAATTTACCTTGCAACACATGCATAAGTAAAATAGAATATTAAGATGATTTATATTCATAAAATCAAGAGATAAATAGAAAAAATTATACAAAATTTGAGTCTCAACACCTTTTCCCATATATATATATATATATATATATATATATATATATATATATATATATATATATATATATATATAATGCTAAGCTACGCACTAGTTCGCTTAGGACTCACGCAAACTTTTTTAATAATTCATTATACGTTATGTGACTCTAAAATCTGAACGGTTCATGTGAACCAACATCTCAAGAAATCCCCCAGTCCAATTTTTTACTTTGATCCAAAACTTTGGTGGGCCATGAAAAGTGAAAATAGTTTCATCCCTTGATTTGCATTTCACTTTGCTATTGCCCACCAAAATTTTAGATCAGGGTGAAAATTGTCCTTTGGGATTTCATGGGATTCCCCATCACATGGACTGTTCGAATTAGACGCCCATGACACATGTGCAAAGGTGCACACCTGCATAGGTGTGCAAGTAAGCATGATACTCTCTCTCTCTCTCTCTCTCTCTCTCTCTCTCTCTCTCTCTCTCTCTCTCTCTCTAACTTGTTCTCATGTGAACTTCATAAGAATTTTTGACATGTGATGTGGGCATAAAATTTGGATGGTCCACTAGATGAGTCACCTTATGAGACTGTTAAAGCTGACTTTTTGTCTTGATTCAAAATTTTAGTGGGCCATGGCAAAGTAAGAGACAATATAAGAACCTTAGGGTTTCCAATATTCTATGGCCCATCAGATTTTTGAAGTAGGCCAAAAAGCTAGCCCGGGGGTTTCATGAGGCAACTCATCTAGTGGACTATTAAGATTTTGTCTTCACATCACGTGTCAAAAGTTCTCACGAAGTTTCCATGAGAATCACTTTTAGGAGGGCATTTTTTGTATATATACACTCCTAAGAACTGGTCCATAAATAACTTTCACAAGAATGCATCCCATGTGATTTGTGCATGACATCCAACCCATCCATTAAATATGTCACCTCTAAATCCCTAAGGCTCAAAAGTCAACCCGATCTGAAACGTATGGCCCACATAGGTTGTAAAACAGCCTAATCTTTTGGATGACCTTTCATCCGAGCCAGATGAAAGGTTTACATGTGCTGGAATGTACATACCTAACACGAGGGGATGAGGTCTGAAATGATTCTTATGGATTATCATGAGAGCTAGTTCAAGGGAGAAAATTTTCCTAAATAATAATAATAATAATAATAATAATACCTGAGAATTTAAGCAAGTCATTGAGAAACTTACTCCTGTGAGTGACTCAACCATGACTTGATGAGACTCGTTGAGTCAACTTGAGAACTTAGTTGTCTCAGCGCAACTGGTTATAATTTAGGTGGGTCACTCATAAGGTGAAACCATTCTCTTAAGTATATATATATATATATATATATATATATATTATATATATATATATATATATATATATATATATATATATATTATGGTTGGAGATTCGAATTTTATTTCTAATACTTTGAGTTTGTAAATTTACTAGTGAAGTATTGAGTTAAGTTTCAAGCCATCAAGTCCATCTGGCTTAGCTAAACATTCTCTTCAGTTGAGTTTTTGGATTTTTAAACTATGATTGATATTTATACCTACTTACACATTTCCTTGAGCAGGTCTCCTTGTAGCAATTAATTGCAAGACCGTTAATGGTGAGTTCAAGACCAGGGGCTTCAGTGAACTTGACAAGGATGGAAAATTCCACATTGAACTTCCCAATGAACTTGTGAACAATAACGGAGAGCTAACTGAGGAATGCTTTGCGCAACTCCATAGCGCGTCGCACGATCCATGTCCCACCATAGAAGGCCTAGAGCCGTCGAAGATCGTACTCAAGTCAAAAGACAATGGAGAGCACATGTTCGGCATGACTGGAAAATTATCATTCACACCAGCAACATGCGCGTCGGCTATCCTCTGGCCCCTTTACAAAAAGCCATTGCTCCCATTTCCCAAAATCCCTCCTATCTACAAAATGCCATTGCCTCCTGTTCTCAAATTCCCTCCTAATTACAAAAAGCCATTGCCTCCAATTCCACAGATCCCTCCTATTTACAAAAAACCATTGCCCCCTGTCCCCAAATTTCCTCCCCTCTATAAAAAGCCATTGCCCCCTATTCCCAAATTTCCTCCCATCTATAAAAAGCCATTGCCTCCTGTTCCCAAATTCTCTCCCATCTATAAAAAGCCATTGCCTCCTGTTCCCAAATTCCCTCCCATCTACAAAAAGCCATTGCCTCCTGTTTCTAAATTCCCTCCCATCTACAAAAAGCCATTGCCCCCTGTTTCCAAATTTCCTCCCATCTATAAAAAGCCATTGCCTCCTGTTCCCAAATTCCCTCCCATCTACAAAAAGCCATTGCCTCCTGTTTCCAAATTTCCTCCCATCTATAAAAAGCCATTGCCTCCTGTTCCCAAATCCCCTCCCATCTACAAAAAGCCATTACCTCCCGTTCTCAAATTCCCTCCCATTTACAAAAAGCCATTGCCCCCAGTTCCTAAATTCCTCCCCATCTATAAAAAGCCATTGCCCCCAATTCCCAAGATTCCTCCCATCTACAAAAAGCCATTACCCCCGGTTCCTAAATTCCCTCCTCTTAACGAAAAGCCATTGCCCCCAATTCCTAAGATCCCTTCTATCTATAAAAAGCCATTGCCCCCGATTCCCAAAATTCCTCCTATTTACAAAAAGCCATTGCCTCCAATTCCCAAACCCCCTCCTATTTACAAAAAGCCATTGCCCCCAATTCCCAAACCCCCTCCTATTTACAAAAAGCCATTGCCCCCAATTTCCAAACCCCCTCCCATTTACAAAAAGCCATTGCCCCCAATTCCCAAACCCCCTCCTATTTACAAAAAGCCATTGCCCCCAATTTCCAAACCCCCTCCCATTTATAAAAAGCCATTGCCCCCGATTCCCAAACCCCCTCCTATTTATGAGAAGCCATAGCCCCAGTTTTCAAAATTCCTTCTATTTATAAAAAGCCACTCCCTCCTTTTGGTGGTTCGTATCCTCTTCCACCTCATCTACCAACCCATGAAGCACCCCAAAAGCCATAGTTCATAAATAAGATGCTTTCATAATGTCTTTTCCATTTGTGTTGTAATAAGGTCTATGTTAGAAATAAATGTATGTATATGGCTTGGACTCCTGTGATGATTCAACATCATTTTAAAATGTCAGTGACTCATCCTTCTCACATGTAGCACTTATGTACGACTATCTTAACCATCTGTACTTTTGAAGTACACCATGGATGGAGCATATCTCTAAAATCATACTGACAAAGCAGTCGGATACATTGGAAACCCAATGGCAAAATCAGATGTTTACAATCATTTTCTCAGTGTGATTTTTGGATTGCTCTTTATCCACGTTTGGAAAAGCAATATGGACAATCTAAATTATTCTCGTACAACTGCAACATGTGTATGGTTGTAGAGTCACCACCATTTTGAAAATGTGTAGCACATGAGTCTACCCTTATTCATGTATGTGTGTGAGAAAAAGTGGGATTTGTACTCATCATTGAATTACTCTATTACTGTTACATGGTGAGTGAACTCTTATTGTGATAATTCTAGGGCTTCATTGGGTTCAAACGTCCTGGAATGATTTTTTTGAAAAACTTTCGATGGAACTGCTATTTTAAGGCATTGTTTCTTAAAAGTTGATTTTATCTAAAAATATTGTTTAGTTGACACTATCTATTTTAATTTTTTTTAATGCTGTTTCATTGTCTAAAAAAATCATTTTATGAAAAGTGGTCAAAGGATGATCATCAAGACCTGACTTTTATAATCATCATTTGAGCATCACCACCACCATTACCATCGTCATGGCATCATCATCATCACTATCACTATCACTATCACCATTAAGGTCACTATTGAGAGAGCGAATACACACACATACACAAACACACACACACACGCATATATATATATAAAGAGAGATGATAAGAGGGAGAGAGATCTCTAAGATGTTAGAGAGAGGGAGAGGAGCGCTAGTAGGTGGGAAGAGTGCAAGGGAGGGGAGGGAGAGTGAGTGGGTGGAAAGAGTGTGAGGGAGAGATGAGGAGAATATAACAAACATGCATTGAGAGAAAGGCTATCCTTTTTTTTTTTTTTTTTGGTTTTGAGGAAAAATGATTCATTATTTCTTAGTGGTTTAGAATGCCCTCTTTTATGCCCTGAGTACTTTCTTTTTTTCGAAAGTGCTCCCAAAATATGTGGCAACGATCCCTTGCATGCAAAGTGAGCTAAATTATAATATTTCTCTTTTTCTTTTTTCCAACAACAAAATAGGCCCTAAGAATTTTTAATCCCTCATGGTGAATATTTAGGTCCTATTTGGTCAGTGGGATTAAATGGTATGAAATTGTATTAGATTGGATTAAAACCATTATTGCATAATTAATGCATGTTGGGAAATACCATAGTATTTTGGCCATTCAATCCCAATGTTTGGAATAAAGTTTTTGCTATGGGAAAAGCATTAGATTAAGCAAAACCCCATTTGGTAGACCATGGAATTGTAATCAACGAATTAAAATCACAATGGATGTCAGTCACTTATATACGTATATAACCAAAATCTCACGTGTAAAGGGCATGTTTGGATGGACCACAAGGATAAAACACACGCATCAATGGAGCCCATATGTGTAGTGGATTTCAAAATCCATGAGAATCACCTAATTCCGACCCTTCCTACTGTAAGACTTATAATCTTGTGAGACTGACTGTACGCTTCATTTTTAGTGTCAGTACATCCTACATGTACTAGATTGGTGGGTTTCGATTGTAACCTTATTTTATTTAGAGTTGTACATGAGTCGAACCGAGTCGAGCTTGACACACCTCGACTCGAATCGGCCACTAGCTAACTCCAGCTCAAACTTGGCTCGGCTAGGTCCTCAAGCCTTACCGGTCAGCTCGGCTCAATTCGGTTAACAACTTGGGCCAGTTCGAGCCATTGCGGCATTTTCTCAAATACATGGAGTGCATCTTCAATTTCTAACAGTATGCAAAACAACAACAATAGTTTACAGGTATTTCATCAAACACTCAATAGGCAGCATCAAAATCATGATCCAAAGGTAGTGTTATCATATAATGTTTTTCTTTTGGTAGTGATTCATTTCATATCCATACCTTCCTCGCCACCAGCCGATCCCACGGAGAATGTACACACCTAAAACAACACTTCGTTGAGTCATTTCATCAAACACTCGGTGAGCAACATCAATATTAAAATAGCCGAGTCACCGAACTGGCTTGATTCGAGTTCGATTTGAGTAGAGGTTCGATTCGAGCTCAGACAAGCTTGAACTCTGCTCAAAAAAAATTTTGAGCTCCAAAAATTAGCTCGACTCGACTCAAACTCTGTTCCGAACAAAGTCTAATCGATCTTTTTCGAGTTGAGTTGAGCGAATTAACAGAGTTAACTTGATTTGTGTACAGCTCTGATTTCAGTACCGCGATGACCCGAGACTTGGACCTTAGCGACTACGCAGGCGTTGCGATTCTAACACCATATGACATGTCTCATTGAAACACCTAAATTAGAAGTTGTAGTTTTTGACATAATCCGAGGTGGACCACGCAACACACGCATAGTGCAGGCCCCACTTGCACAAATACCAAGGTAGTCCAATCAATCGACCCATCAATCACACCCCCCTCTCTCTCCCCCCATTAGTCAAATAGCCCATGCCTCACATCACTCACCTATACCCTTGCCCATGCTAAGCCACTCCCCTCTCTATTTCCCTCTCCCTGTTCTCCCCATCTATCTCTTCCTATTTCCCTCTCTATCCAAAAAGTTCTACAGCAAAGCTCCCAAACCCTCTCATTTGAAAAAATAAAATAATAATAAAAAATTTCGTAGAAAGTGAGAGAGAAAAAAAGAGAGAGAGATATTAGAGATGAAGAAAGAGAAGATTAGAGAGAGAAGAGAGAGTGGTTGAGAGAAAAGGGGGCTTTAAGAGAGATTAGAGAGAGAGATCTTGAAGGGAAGTTCGAGTATTAGAAGAGGCTAGGAGGAGTTAGGACAATTCAATCCATTCGATTGTTGATCCAACCCAATCCGATTGTTCAACGTTATAGTGAGTGCAAGGGAGGACGAAATCTCCCTTTTCCCCTTCTTTTCCTTTCATTTTGTGGGCCCACGAGGGTGGGACCCACCTTGATGCGATTAGATTTGTATGGAGGGATCCGTAGTGGCGGGAGGACCACCTGATGAATTTACACAAAATAAGTCAATTCCACAATTCTATCCATCCATTTGTTAGAGACCATCTTTGTTTGGAAAAAGGATGGCCATTGAAAATAGGGGCCCACCAAGAATGAATTAGAGCATCGGTTAAGTTCTATTTTTGTATGGTAGCCTTAGAAATATATCATGGACTTAATGGATGGTTCGGATCAATCCATTGGACTGTCTAACTAAACTGATGCAACTAGGGCTCCTGGAGCACCGGAGCATTTCTTTGCAGCCGAACACTCTTCTTACCACAAACCATCTATCGATACGTTTCATTCTCCACCGTTCTTCGTATCCTCCCATCCATACAATTCAACCCGGACCGTTTATACCATTGTGCGACTGATTGTTGTCGGCCACAAATCTTGTCCAATTTTTTTTTTTTGCCCAAACTTCAATGTTGTTGTTATTATTATTATTATTATTGTGGAATTTGTTGAAAAATTATACTTTATTTTAATAAAATAAGTGATTTTTAATAGAAGTAGTAACTTTTGCCCCCAAACCCAACATGATTTTTTTTTTTTTTCCTGAATTGACTAGAGGCATCCATCTTCTTCTTCTTCTTCTTTTGTATTAATTAATTGAGTGGAATTTATGTTTATTTTTGCATGAAATTGATTTTTAAATGCTTGGCAATATCACATGAAAAGTTCCCTAAGTTGTAGCTTTTGAAAAAAAAAAATAGAGACTTTAAAGAAGAAAGTAAATTCGAAAAAAAAAATGATATTTAAAATAAAATGAGAATTTTGATATAAAAAATATTGACATCTTGAAAAAGAAAATTAAAAAGTTTTAAAATTTTATGATTTTGAAACAAAATGTTGAGAAGTTTAAAATTTTACAAAGTTTGAGAAAAAATGAGATTTTGTAAATAAATAAATAAATTCATTCAATAAAAATCAGAATTTTGAAAAAAAAAATTGTGATTTTGAAAAACAAAGTTCGAAAGTTTGAAAAAAAAATTAACAATGTCAGAGAAGAATTGATATTCAAAAATAACTAAGATATTGAAACATTTGACATTTGAAAAAAACAATAGGCACTTTGAAGAAAAGAAATTGAGAAATTGAAAAAAAAAATGTGATTTTGAAAGAAAAAATTCTCATATTGAAAAATTGATAAGTTTGAATAAACGGATAAGTTTGAAAAGGAAATTTAGGTCTTCAAAAAAAACATTGAGTTTTTTAAAAAGAAATTGATATTTTGTATTTTGAAAAAAAAAAAAAATTCAAAACTTTGATAACAAAAATGAGATTTTGAAAAAAAAAAAAATGAATTTGAAAAAATAAATGAGAAGTTTGAAATTTTAAAAAAAAAATGAAGTTCGAGAAAAAGAGAAATTTTAAAGAAAAAGATGAAATTAAAAAAATCGAGATTTTGACAAAAAACTGAAATTTTGAAAAGGAAAATTGAAAAGTTTAAAAAATTATGATTTTGAAGACAAAAATGACAATGTTTGAGGAAAATTGAGATTTTAAAAAAAAAAAATTTGAGATTTAAAAACACACTAAGATTTTGACAAAAAATTGTCATTTTGAAAAAGAAATTTGAGAAGTTGAAAACAATGTGATTTAGAAAAAAATGTTAGCTTGAAAATTTTTGAGAAATTTGAATAAATTGATAAGTTTAAAAAAAAAAAAAAAAAAAAGATTTTAGAAAGAAAAAAAAAATTGAATTTTTAAAAAGAATTTGAGATTTTAAATTTTGAAAAAAAAAAAATGAAAGGTTTGATAACAAAAATGACATTTTGATAAAAAAAAAGAATTTGGAAAAACAAATAAAAATATTGAAAAAAATTGAAAAAGAAAATGAAAATTTTTGAGAAAAAATAGAAAATATAAAGAAAAATTAGATTTAAAAAATCTAGATTTTGAAAAAAATGATGTTTCGAAAAGGAAAATTGAGATGTTAAAAAATGTGATTTTGAAAAAAAAAATGACAATGTTTTTAAAAAAATTGAGATTTTGAAAAAAAATAAATAAATAAGATTTTAAAAAACGATGAGATTTTGACAAAAAATTGTCATTTTGAAAACAAAAATTGAGAAATTGAAAAAAAAAAAATTTGTGATTTTGGAAAAAACTTAACATTTTGAAAAAATAATTGAGAAGTTTTAATAAATTTGATAAATTTGAGATTTTAAAAAAAAAAAGATTTTGAAAATAAAATTGAGATTTTGTATTTTGCAAAAAAGTTGGGAAGTTTAGAAGAAATGAGAATTTATATATATATATATATATATATATATATATATATATATATATATATATAGAGAGAGAGAGAGAGAGAGAGAGAGAGAGAGAGAGAGAGAGTCATGCTCCCCTGCGCACCTACACACATGCGCACCTTTGCACACGTGCCATGGGTGTCTAGTCTAAACGGTTCATGTGATGCGGAATCTCATGAAACCTCATGTGATAAATTTTCACCCCAATCTAATATATATATATATATATATATATATATATATATATATATATATATATATATATATATATATATATATATATATATATATATATATATATAACGGATTTTGAGAAAAAATTGAGATTAATTTTAAAAAAAAAAAAAAATTTTAAATGAGTGGACCAAATTTATTAGACCGTTAGAGATGAAAAATTACACTCATTCGGTTGGCTAGCCATCTGATTGGTTAACATTTATTGATCCATGGAAAGTGAAAAAGTTCTATGCAAATATAAAAGCTACCCTACTGGGACCTAACTAAAGATGGATAGTCACGGAAGGAGTTTGTGGGGCCCACATTGATATTTATGCTTTATCCACGTCGACCACCCATTTTGATAGACAATGTTAGGGCACGAGTCCAAAAATAAGGTAAATTTAAGCATTGAGTGGACCACAACATAGGAAGGAGTGGGGATGGAACTTTTGACTATTGAATACCTATTACACCAAAAACGTCAGTTAGGAACGGTTTTCCCGTAGGAACGGTTTAAAACCGTTCCTAAAAATGCGTCGCATATAAACTGCAACGGTTCAATACCGTATCAAGTGCCGTTTCAAATTTGCAAACGGTAAAGTAGGAACAAAATTTTAGGAACGGTTTTAAACCGTTCTCAATGGGCAAATTTTAAATTTTTGTGACCCGTATTTTTCATTATTTCGAATGGCCAATAAAAGCTGTACATTTGTTTTTATATTTAAAAACCAAATAATATTATATACAATTAAAAATTAAATATTGAACAAATTGCTTACAACTTCATAATAAAAAATTATATATATTTACAACAATAAGTTTACAATTGCATGAATACAATAAAAATAAATAAAAAATCCTCTAAGATGTGCTCCAAGAAAACACATGGTCCTTTGTGGTTGCACCTTAACTTGCAATGACACTCTAAAAGAGGAACGGAACCTTGCATTGCATATCAGGCAGAGCTACTTTTTGGGCTTGCATTGTAACTATTAAAATCAAAACAAAGACCGGGTCCGTAAGCAATTTGATTAGCCCAAAAAACAACATAAAGATTCAAAAACTATACACGTAAAAGAGTGACTATTCAACAACAAAAACTAAAGGATCACCCATAATGTTGCATGTCATCCCAGGCAAATGCCTGTGTTAGGATGCACAGTGTTTCTTTAGATCGGTTATTTAACCTGAAAAGAATAAGGCACAAAAATAAAAAATAAAAAAAATAGCATGGCCACGGGCCCACCAGTACCATTACAGGGTCAAACAAAAAAAAGTCAAGTCTTTCGATCAAAGCATCACATGATACCTCAAAAATAAAACATTCAGGAAATCAACTAGCATATAGATTTCTTCTTTTGTTCCAGCAAGAAAGCCCATTCAGTACTTGAAATGTGAATTACTCATGCATGACCTGACTGTCATTGCATTGACCCTCTTCCATTATAGGGAAAGCAGTTAAAACACCAACAATAAGAAATCTTTGAGAAACAATATCTAGAAGAAGTAAATTCCCATGTCCCACATTGCAATCAGTCAAAGATACTAAGCTTACAAAATATGTGCAGGCCTGTCTCATAATTGTCTCCATCATCATCCTTCCATGCAGCCACCTTGTTATTCCTTGGGGAGTTAACAGCATCCAAGTCTTGCCACATCACTTACAATAGCTGCAAATCAAACATAAGCAACTTATTATATTGAAGCTTTGAAGATTCGTAGCAAAAAAATATGTATAACACATCAATATCACCATGTGATAGTTTGAAAATATCATCCATATATCTCACACCATACATAAGAAAGCCAACAGAGAAACCATAAAAGAAAAATAAATTTTCATTTAGTACCATTCTCTACGTCATTCCTGCTAGTGTGAGTACTTGACCCAAACTACCATAAACGCAAAAGCTTATATATTAAAACAATCTCTAATTAAAACATAGCTTTTTCTATAAAAGTAAAGAGCTTATTTCTATTTGTTTTCCTTAGAAAGGTACCTTGTAGACCAGTGCATATCAGCTTCTCTCTAGGCCATTAGCTAATTTCTCAGTAGCAGGATACTTATTGAAAACCATTTTTTTTTCAAGGCAACAAACTGAAAAAGACAAAAAAGTATAAAAATTCGAAGTTCTCAAGCAATATAAAAAGTATAAAAATTAGATGCTAGTAGCATACCCTTCACCATCTAATTTGTCTGAATGCCCACATAAGAGGACTGTTTGGTTCAAGAGGAGAATCACATGAGTCATTCTCTGCAGAGTCACTTTCTCCCGCTGCAGAAATATGGGACATCCCAGCCCTTTATGACCTGACCTATACCTATAACAAACAATTCCAATATCTTTCAGTCATGCCTCTAACCATCTAAAAGAAAAAAGAAGAAGAAGAAACAAATAAAGAAAGAAAAATATTTGCTTTGAATTATAGATTAGGTGAACTATAACATTACCTAGATGAAACTTAAAAAGGCCTTTAGCCAATATTAGAGTCCATTCTTCTCTAGTCGGCCAATGTAGTAGATGGCGACGTGAAATCATGTCGTAGTTATCAGATATCATTAATCAGGTAAATGTCATGATTGAGTTTCTTTAAAACATGGGATCATTTTCTTCTTCGGATCTTATAGGTTGCTTTCTCTAAATATGTAATGATGCATCCATTGGAGTAAATGTACATATTCAAAGAAGGGAATGATCGATTATACAAATTCAAAGCAGGGAACAATCGATCATACATGTTCAAAGCAGGGAACGATCAACTGTACACAAATATGCAAGTAATTCAAAGCAGGGAATTCATTGAATATAGAAATCAAATATGGTATTTGATTGTGTGGGTAGGACTTGGCATGCATCTTGCTAAATCCATTAAAAAAATAGGAAACAAATCCAGAAATGATTTAAACAGATTAGAGTGACTATTTGAATTATATCCTTGCCATGTGTGCAGTTAATGAGTTGCAGCAGCATATTAAGGTTTACATTCTGGATTTCAACTTGACATTAGAAACAGCATCGATGGAGTGTGGGCATTTTGGATTCTACAACTCATTGGGCCTGTTAAAACATATAGCAAGAAATTGTGTCACAAGCATTAGATAGAGATACTTGCTATGAACTCAATACAAACTCTTCAATGACTTAAATCTTACTCAGAAAACTAGGTGCAATGTTAATTAAAACCTTTTCCTTTTCCCAATCAGCAGAGTCAAAGTAGTCTCCTGGTCTGAAAACAAAAATAAAAATCCACAACTAATAAGCATATTTAGGAAGAGAATTTTTATTATACATGACCAGCATTTTGAACAGTGTACACTAATTTTCAATTCAAACAAGTGGGTTCCAAACCAGAATGGTTGTGACCGCACACCACTTCTTTTTTTTTCTTGTGATATTACAATGAGCGTCTGTATTGTAACTGGCTGGAACATTATTTGATTGAGGAATATAATGTGAGTAATTCGTTGTATAGTACCTGATCATAATTTTAAATACAGCACCTGATCCCCTTGATTTCCAGCTGAGATAGCCAAAGAAGCAGCAGCAGAATCTGTCACAGCCACTGTTTTCTCAGATGATTTCTTCTTCCATGGCCAACTCTTGCAATCCATCTTAAGACTATATAACCTGCAAAAAATTAAAGTTCATAGACTATATAGTCACGAATTGAGATGGGTTTCTACTCTTCCAAGTCACACAACAAATAATACTAAAGAATATATCTATTTCTTGTGCTGAAAACTTATGCATGCTTGAATGTCGATCTCATTCAGGAAAAAAAGATGAAAAACAAAATGAATATTAAAAATCATGGCAGCACGTCATCGACTAAGGCAATTTTGATGAAAGCCAACAAAATAAGAAAGAAAGAAAGAGAGAGAGAAGAAACATACCTCTTCTCACACTCCTCAACCAAGGGCTCAACAAGAAGAAGAGAGTGGACAGAAAGAATAAGGCCTTTAATGAAATCTTCAGGACATTCATCATCTAGAAGCTGCCCCACCACCAATGGAGCATTACTTGGATTAACCTGTAAAGCCCATAAATGTGAAAAACAATTGTCACAAATATATTTAGCATTATGCATCATCCAATCAAAATGAGGATCACAGTTTCCTAACATTAAATACACACGCATGCACGCGCGGGCGCACACATTATTATAAGGATATTGCTCAGAAGAAATATTACCGCAACATAGTGTTTGAGTACAAATAGTGGGTTAGATCTGGTACAAATCCAAAACGATCACAAACATTGATCAGGGGGCATGCATCCGGAAGCTTGGCTTCCATCAAAAAATTCTTCATCTTCTCAAGGTCATAGAAATTCGACTCTCTTGTTACATGCTCGACCTCTTTGATTTGGCCAGTTTTAGCAGCTGCCTCTATGTATTTGAAATGTACATCAGAATCCTCGCTGCAAGCACATATTAAACCATGTTTAAGCAATAAGATGGGGAAAGGTGAAAACATAAAGAACTTCTTCAACCACGGGAAAAGAAATGAAATACCTGGATCTCAAATATGAACCCAAGAAAAAGTAGAGACCTTCATAAGACTTGAACTGCTCAAAGAGTTTAATGCATGCATCCACAACCAACTGGTCTGAATATTCTTTTGCAGCCTGTCTTGGAAAGCTTAACAGTAAATAATCTGGAAATTGCACGATTGAGAAGTGAAGAATTTAAAAGTGAAAGAGCAATCACCTGAACAATTATCTGAAGATTTCCCCTCAGGTGAACCAATAGAAGATCTTTCATGCATTCCAATGCCCACTCTCTCGAAAGGGTTCCAAAGAATTCTACAAGTGACTGGAAAGGAAAAGCATAAATCTCTGACGCAACAGAAAATTACTAAATGCCAAACAGCAAGTGAGAGAGATAATAAGAACCTGTGGCTCAATAGCATGAGTGTTCACAATTACACGCTTTATATCCAGTAGCTCAGCAGTCAGGCAATGAACATGTTGAGAATAGTGGATTTTTTCAGTGCAGTTCTCCTTTCGATCACCCCGCAGATGTGTCAGTTGGATAGAGATGAGATTATTTCTACTAAATGTTACCAAAATCAGAAGTTTGCAGAAGAAGGCTTTTTTACAGAGCAACAAAATGGAAATTTTAGTGCAAGTCGTTGTGTCATTATCTTATTTTAATATGGTACATTCTCATAAAAGACGATGTTATGGCTTGAGGCAGCTCCAATGTGGTTCACTAGATATATAGTAAAATGAATTCTTAAATCTTCAAATGGATTGGACAGAAGATAAACACCAGTTTAGCATGTTATGGAAAGAAGCAATTTGGCATTTTAGCATATTTTATGGAAGGACATATCTATCAGACATGGAAACACTAGAAGACCACAAAATGGCAGTACATTATGCATGGCATAACATAATATCAAGATATTAAAAGTGTGTAAAACAATGATGTAAAAAGGTTCCAGTTATAAGGTTCCTTGACCAGTTTCTTCTCCACAATATTTTGAGAAACAAGGACTTACCTGACTTTGAAATGAGTCCAGTTAGAAAACCTCTAGAGGAATAGGATGTCCAATTTTGTCAAGTAAATTTTCTTCTTCGAACAAAAGATTATCATGAAAAGGGGGAAATTCTGAACTTCCTGGTTTTACCTGAAGAGCACGCATAAAAAGGCCCGCCTTCTCACAAAGTTAAGCAATCCTAGGACGATCATAGTGGCTGAATATCCCATTTGCTAAGATGGCATCAGCAACATTTGGAAAGGCAACTAGATTGATCTCTAAAACCTGTATGCGCAACATAAGTTAGTGAAAAAGTGAAGACAAACCTACCATGCTCATGCCTCTATGAAAAATGTTGCCTTCGTCTGAAGGAACCCGTGTTCTGGCAAGTTTGGCTTCAAAACGTCTAATAAAAATGCAGTTGCTTCCCGAATTAGGTTTCTCTGCAGAAAACCAACAATTTAGTCATTCACAAGCTGCACATTGACCTACACAAACAAGACAAGCTCATGAAATTCCAGTCAAGTAGCATTCATTAAAGAAAAGCAGCAAATCTTTCAAACAGAAATCTAGGATACCATTGATTAATGCAACAGAGAAACAAAGAAATGAGAGGTTCGCCATAAATTTGAGGAGCAGCAGTAAACCATATTATCCCATTAGAAACCATATTATCCCATTGGAACAAATTGTCAAAGACTAAAATATTCAAACTTCAAATGCATCCCTACTTCAACCTATCTAAAAAGGCTTAGCCAATGACTTGTAAACACAAAAACTGATGCATGTACACTCGAGTGGCTCAATGGCATGACTATAGAAAAATATAAAAATAACAAAATCAACAATACTCATCTCTTGTGAGCTTCTAATAAAATTGTTGTTAGCTCTCAAAAAAAAAAAAAAAAACTTTTGCCGCCTACTTTCCGAGTGCATATCTTCCCAATTCCATATTCCTAGACAAGTCTGCATCACAGACAGAGAGGAGCTAAAGACATAATGATCGCAATAATTGCAGTAAAGGAACAGAGTCGAAGTTGTGAATTTAGACAAATAACCATCCATATTAGCATTGACAGATCATCACCGTCTCATTCTCTGAGGCGATCAAGAACCAAATAACAATCATCTTGCAGGTATATCTGGAACAATGAAGGAACCAAAAATGATAGATCATGACCATATAGTTTCCTAAAAAGCATGAAACAATTCATGAATAAATATCATAATGGATCAAACAACTGACAACATAAACCACAATCAGAATTAAAGAATTGAAACTCTGCAATGAAACCCCCAATTAGCAAGCAAAAAAACATCCTCCCTTGATTCGCACCAGGGCCCACATGAGTTTCAAAACAACCTAATTTTTAGCCTGACCCTTCATCCAGGCTAGGTGAACTGTCTGGATGGCCTGGATTGCATATACACTCAGGTGGGCCCATGGTCAAATCGGCAGTCGTTATCCACTCTCGAATAAATTTTTACAATAAGGTAAAATATATAAATTTACAATAAATATCCTCTCAGGAATTTCATCATACACCCCACATGCACATGCAATCTCTTTCAGAGCCATGTGGGGCCCACCTTGATGTGTGATCCTTGTTAGTTGTCATGCATCATTTCTGCACATGGTCATCTTCACAAGAAGGTCCCTTTTATCCGCTGCTGATATGCTTGACACGCTTACCAGGTTGGCATGTGTACTGAGAAAGCCATCCCTGATTGTTGAGTCTATGATAAACTAAACAGACGTGATAGAGAAATGTTGAGGTCATTCATGTGAAGAGGAAATCCGTGGCACAAATGCTAACATAACATCCTTGCAAAGCCAACATTCTTTCTCCTTAATGGAGGAAACAAATTTACACTTCTTTTTAAAGATTCCCATGCCAATAACAGGACATCTATGAATACACTTAAAAACATATGGTTTGTAGATAAACACATGATTAATTCATTGTTATTGCAAAATACCCAAATTCCACTAGTTTTTCACAACTTCCATTACCAATTGCTAGAAAATTACAAAAATGTTTATTTGATATCCAACTTGTCGATTAGGTCACACACACTTGAGTGTAGGGAAAAGACAAATACCAAGTTAATTCAGAACTTTTGTGGCCCTAAAGAAGTTTTTAATGGTGGATGTTCAATCACAATCTTTTTTAACCCAGCCGCATCACCCACTTGGAAGCAAAAAAAGATAAAATTAAAATTTAAAAAAAAAAAGAAGAAAACCTCGAATTTGCTTCAATTGATCCCAGATGTGCAGCAAACAACCACTACTCTACTCACCCACTAGATGCGTAGAAGACCTGTACACCATGCCAAAACATAGGCCTTCCTGCAAAAGCCAGCCCAACAGCATGCAGCCATAGACAGATAAATGCCAATAAGATAACCTTCTATTTACTTCATAAGCAAACTTCATAAGCATCACACCATCCACACTCAACAAGAGTGCGAGAGTGCCCCACAAGGGGGTGAGAGCGTCCACGGCATAAAAGCCGAATCCTATAACAAGTGGGTTCTAAAATATAAACATGCTCTCTTCTTAAAACAACTCATATGGTGGTGGGTTGCACATGTTGGAGTAGGTTGCAGTTAGGGATGTGGAGTAGACATTAAAACAATGAGAACTACGATTAATTAAAGGGTCTTGATACATCCAAACCGCATATTATCCCAATGCACTAGTTCATACCTCATACACAAAGGATGGTGATACCTCAAAAAATCTCCCACGGATTGAAAGGTCCTAGCCTTCAATCAGTTTACCATAAATAAGCAGTTGGGGAGAACAAAGCAACAGCCTAACAAAAGGCCATAGATTGGATAGCTTCATCTAATCTCGAAAAATTACGGGTGTCCCCTAGCTATGGTGGAATCCATTGGATGGTGTGGATTCCCCAAACTTGGTCCCCATTTTGTATTGACTGGGCATTAGGAAACTACAGATCCTGTTGCATCAGGACCCGATAATTCTTCGAAATTCAGAAGTTATTGCAGGTTGCCAAACCATGTAGAACAATGCAGGAGGAAATAATCATGGTTTTATCAGTCTCACCTCTGAGCACAAGTCGAGCACTGGCCTGCGTAGTCTCTGCAGATCAAGAATGAAAATCTTAAGATGACAATTCTTCGAGGTTTAAATGACAATCTATTCATACTTGATGTGATGTATACCTGTGCAGTGTCTACAGAAGGCTGTATGACTTTGGATGCCTTCTCATGAATGTTAATTTTATATATATATATATATATAAAAAAAACATTTTAAGATAGAAGCAAGGAAACAGTAATGTAAAATAACTGGAATAGAGAATAGAGGGGTTAATTGAGTAAGTCAAAATGCATGAAGACCTTTTAAATTCTAAACCCCACTTGTACAAAATAATCCAAAGACCCCACTGTACATATGCTTGGAAATTTCTCAAGGATTCTCTTCTTCTTCTTTTTTGTGTGAAATGATCTCATATAATTGCAAGTAATAAATTGGAAAAAAAACTAAAGATATACAGTAACATGTTCCATCACCAAGGCTACATTTCCAAGCAGGTATCAATAGAAACTTCAACACATCCCTACAATAACACATCCCCCATCTACATTTCCAAGTAGGTGTCAATAGAAACTTTAGCACTTCTCTACCGAGAAAACTTTTAGAAAATGATCTGTCCATAGTGGAGTCCATTAAACAAATGCCAAGGGTAACAAACCCTTGAGAAATTGATATCTTGCAGCATTCAATCACACAGTCAAACAGTTGATTGTTCTGTGTTTCATTTATCGGATTCAAAATCCATGCAAGATATCTTGCAGCAGCACAACGTAGCTCTGAATCATGTCTGCTCGCATTCAACCTCCGTTGGTGCTAATGTAGATGGGAATATGTCTCAGCATTGTTTCCCTGAGAACAGTAACATGGCTACAAAATATAACCAAGTAGGGAAATCCATCAACATAGCCCTGCAACACAACAGTTACAAGATAGCTTGGGTGGTCGGTTCAGAACAACAGCCAAAGACAGTAGCAGGACATATTTATACAGGGATTAGAAATTGCAGTTACCATGTTGATTTATGATCTATCACCATCACTTCTGATGTAGTTTGCTTGAAAATGCCTTGTGACGGGTGTAAGGCTGTGGGGTCTACATGCTTTTTAGTGTAAGAAACTGGCCCCATAACAACATGAACTAAATCCAGAAATCTTTCACATGAAATGGGTCCCATTAACAACACTAACAAATTGTGGTGTTTGCTAGGAAAATAGGCACAAGAAAATGGCAATTTCAGCCCCATTTCCATTGACATACCCCATCTCATTGGCCTTCAGAACTTTCAAATCAAAGAGTCAAAACCCTGTGATAAAATAAACGGCTTCAACCCCATTAAATGAACAGATTTCATATCATAACAGAATAGATTTCTACAAGAATAAGCTCAAAACCTTCAAAGCCAAGAATCGAAATGGTAAATCAAGCTAAAAAGTAGATCGGATGAATAAAATCAATGCATTGCAGTCCAATTCAAGAATCTTCAATCGACTTTTAAAACTTCAAACGTTGAGCAAAAACCTTCAAATCAAGCACCGAAATCTTCTAAATCCACTCACTTCAACTGCATTTCCAACGTTTCACTGATTAAACTCGATTTTTGCAAGGGAAAGCACTGAAACGCATCAAAACCAGTAGATTACTTACATTCTTTCCATACCTAGACAAAAGGATAACTCGTTGTTTCCGAGAAATTACCAAAATTGCCCAAACGAGCAGCTACCAAAGAGAGAGGGTTGAGATCGAGATCCACACACGTCGCCAAGGTCTTTGGATCGAGATCGAGAGAGAGGGTTGAGATCGGGAGAGGAAATCGATAGAGAGGGTTGAGATCGGGAGAGGGAGATGAGAGAGGGAGACAGAGGCGCGGTCTGCGAAAGGTAGGTTTTAGGGCTTTTGGCGTAAGAAATAGGTAAAATCAATCGGTAGTCTGCGGTATATCTAGAGTAATGTACCTCTTGGGCCTTGTGGGGTCCACTGAGAGGTATTTAACTGAATCCGTTCCGTCCATCTGTTTTAAAATAAAACAATAAACCAAAATAATAAAAATTAAGAATATCAGACACTCAACTGAGACGCACCAAAAAAACAGTGAAAGTAACCACTTAAAATTACAGTACGGTTGAGAATTGGAATACGGTTTGGAACCGTTTCATTTAAAGCTGTTTCTGAAACGGCTTAAAGCCGTTTCTGAACCAAAATTTAACGTGTGCCTGTTCACCGATTTTGGTGTAGTGACCTCTTGGGGGCGTAAAATTATTGGATCGAGCTAGTATTTATTTTTCCCTCTCATCTAGGTCTGTCTGATCTCATGAACAAGTTGAATGTCAAATAAACATTACAAGAAATAAATTACTAGGGACATTCACTAATTAAACCGCCAACCATTTATGCATAGAAACAGGTTCACTTGTACAAAAAATGATGGCTCAAGTATAATGAAGCGTAACTGCAAGAACAGCTTATGATGAGATTGATTAAATTCTATGATCAGGCTATCCTAAAATTGATCCGAACAGTCAAATGTGTTCAGAACATGTTAATTAAAATAGAGAACAAAATTCAGCCCGATTTAACATGAAACAAATCAGATTTGTCCAAAACACTCTTTAAAAGGGCACAATTATTTTGTGTATATTTAGATAGATTTTGGACAGTCTGAACAATCTAGATTAAAGAGTAAATGATTTTATATATTTAGATTAAACTTCACTCAAATCTAACCATTAGATCGCAAGATATGACTCATCAAGTGGGTGATCAATCTTGTCCGCCTAATATCTTTCTCATCCGAGACCCAATCGAGATGAGTGAACAGTCAAATCGAAGTTCTTGATGAGTAGAATAGAATGAACAGATTAGATTTTCAAATTGGGCTAAAATTTTAGATCAAAATTGTGCTGCAACTTGATGAGCTGATGAAAACTCAAGAAATGTACAGTTATTGGACCACAAACTCTAATCCAGTTGTTGAAAAGCCGTGGAACTCAGCCTCAAATAGCCTGATGAAATTAAAAATAACTTAATTTGATAATGGGCCCAAATACTCAATAATAACCTAAAATATAGGAAGCAAGTGAAATGCTCTTGCGAAAGAATTTGTAAGAACTTTTTGAGATCTATCTCGTGTGATATGAGCACAAAATCTGAATCAATGCAGCACCCCATGAAACCACCAAGGCCCAACTTTTACCTAGATCCAAAACTGTCATGCCTTGAAATCCGAGTACAGAGTGTGCACCCTCAAACCCAAGTTTCGAGCAGTAACTCATACACAAAGTGTACTAATTTCACTCCATTATACGATTATTTATCTACCTACTATCTCTACCGTAGATCTAAGTTCCATCCATACTCTTCAATATCTCAAAAATAAGAAATGACCATTTATTCCAATAATCAATCATAAACATAATTAAGGACCCTCCCATTTAGGGTCTTATAAAATGAAATAAACATGTCCAACGACTAAAAAGAATTAATATAACAATTTAAGAAAATTAAATATAATAAAAGTAAAAAAAATCATGGCTACTTTAAGGTAGAAAGTTCTTCCTCTGTCAAGTAGGGTCACATATCTCTTAAATCCTCTTCCAGCTTGGCCACGTATTCCTATTCTCGAGTCACCAGCTTACCCTTATTCATATTTGTACGGTTTTTTCATTAATGAAAAAAGGATAAGCTGGCCAGGCCTAGTGAGAATTTCTCACATGGTTCTTTATATCAAATTATAATAGAATACCAATAATCATACATAATATAATTTTTTAAAAAAAATACAAATGCAATGCATCAATGCATCAAGTGGGAATCCGTCCACTTGCTTAAGTTGGAAATCCGTCAACCCGCATCTATCCCTTGGCAGGCTTCTACCATTTGGTGGGCATATGAAAGGCCGGCATCTACTCTTTGAGTAGACTTCCACTAGTATAGTGGGCTTCTAGTAACGATTCTACCAGGATATATCATTCAGGAAAGTCCCCCAGGAATCTATCACGTGTTGTTTATACAATTGATATATGCACCATGTAATCATGAATCATGTATTGCATATGTTATTTCAATTATCACATTTGAATCAACATACTCTAATACATTAATCAAATCATATCATTATTAATACAGAAATCACAGTCCTTTAAATTAACTAAGAGTACATGACAATTAAATCAGGGTAATGATACATCAAACAATCCATCTATTTTAACTTGATGGACGGAAAACACATCGGAATCACTTACCTTGATGTGATGGAGATGATTCCGTGAACCAACGGTTTGAATTGAATTAAGACTTTCTGAAATCATATAAATAAGAATTTTCTTTAATCTTATGATTACACATCATGAATAAAACGTATGATTTATTATTTATCATTTATTCATATCGATGTTGCCCATCCAATGGTTTGATCTGTTTGAAATTTAACATTTTAATTTATTTTAATATTAAGGAACTAGTGAATGGTAATGATTTAATCACACAATTCATAGTATGTCATATAATTCTCTGTATCAACTTGTATCTTGCACAGAGAATTACTCTATCCTTTTTTTTTTTCAATTTTGTTAGATTTATGAAGAAAATTGATAAATATATAATCATTACGATTCATTAAGGTGTCAAATTGGTCTGATTCTAAGAAAATATTATATAATTAAATCTTATAACACCAATGAATGGTACGGATCATACTAATCTATGTTCATCATAAAAAAAATCTCACATTCTGCACATTAGCCTCAATGCCATATGCATACCTTAAAATTTCATGTTAGACTTTAGCCTTAAAATCATGCGCATACTTTTTTACATGAATAAATTAAATCTACACAATGGATGTCTAATGGATTCAATTCATCTAATGTGTAAATCATGTCAAATTAACTATTGCATAAAGAAAAATAAATAAATAAACTAAAAATACTAACCTAAATAAACAATTTTCAAAATCCTTCTTCCTACTTTCCATTTCGAAAAATTTGAATAAAGAGAGATAAGAGGAAGGATGATGAGATCGGTGAATCTCTTTTCACTCAAAATATAAAATATAAAATTTTAAATTTTAAATTTTTTTAACAAAATTTGGGAGCATTACAAAAACTCTAATAGACCATGGTGAAAGGAAATAACTTCCTCCCTTGATTTCTCCTCTCTTTTTTATTGCCCACCAGAGTTTTAGATCAAGGTGAAATTTAGGCCTTGGGGGTTTCATGGGGCACCGCATCACCTAGACCCTTCAGATTTTGTGCCCACATGGATGAAACACATACATCATGGTGAGACCCACAGAGCACTAATGTAATGCTTTGGAAAAATCCGTACTGAGACTCGAGTACCAACTCGACCCGAAATCACGTAGGATTAATTCCTTTAGAAATTAAGCATTAGTTAGCTAGCGCTACGCTAGAGTAGCTGTGAAATAGTCCCTGAACACTTTAAATACGTTCTACAAGACCCAAAACTTGTAGAATCAATGGTGCTATAATACCCTGAAACCTAGGATCAAACTCTAAACCGGTTTGCTCTCAGGAACCCTTTGAAACTTTGTATTGGATCTATACCGCGCGTCGAAAGTCCGATACCTACAATCTTAGACCGTTATGACCGCTTAGCTGGACTTGACAATCATTTCAAAAATCAAGCCCAACCGACATTCAGAGGCTATTTCATTGAGCCTGGAGTGAAGAGAGTGAAAAAAGGGTTAGATTTGAAAATTTTAATCCAAATCTGGCACATGACTTGGCGCGTTATTATTAAGCGTTCTGACAGTCAGAATTCAGCCAAATTTCACCCTCGGATCAGGAAAATTTTCTCTTTCATATCATGAGACTTGTAGACCTGATTTAGGTACAATGACCGCTGAACTGAAACTGGACCGCCACGTGCGATCTACGAACTCTACTGGACTGAAAACTGGGTGTGAGCAACATTCAGTGACAATGAGCTTAAGTCCGACCGCGTTCGGCCAGGGGACCTCCCGAAACACTCCTTTGGATCAAAACAGTCCCATTTTGATTATAACTTAAGTGTACCTTGTTCCCAAGCCTAATTTGGGAAGGTTTTGGCGTATATAAGGGCTTTAAACTCTCACACATCTCACCCATCCGAATTTACTAGAAACCCTAACTAGAGAGAGAGAGAGAAAGTGAGAGATTGTGAGTGAGTGTGGGAGAGATCTTCCTGCCACTTGTACTAGTGTTTGCACGTGCTAAAGCAAGGCGTTCAAATTACTTTTCCAGTGATTCCAACGCACTTCTAGATAAGGAAAACCCTAACCACTTGCTGATTTGGGGATTTCTTCGATTCAAATAGCAAAGTAGCTTATGTACTTGTGCATTAGGTCGTATTGACGCCGTAGACGAAGCGTGAGTGAACAAACTGAGTTCGTTACGCGTTTACCGGCGAAAGGTGAGGATTTTAGACGCTTTGATTGACTGATTTCAAAGCTTTCAATGTCGTTTAATAGTAGATTATCAACGGCAACGCCGTTTGACATGTAGAACATGTTGTCCATTTTCTGTTTCGTAAACGTACGGGAAATATGAGATTTAGGGCATTTAGTCATTTGTAGGAAATACTGTTTACATCCATATTTTGCTGAAATGTTTCTCATGGCTTCTTGTCATGTTAGTATATTAGGAATGCGTGCATGATTGGTTTGGCGAAGAGATTTGTCCTAATGAGCACTTTGGGTTGACATACGCTATGTAGACTTAAGTGTGTAGACTAAGTGTTTGTATAAATGTTTGTATTAGTACGTATTAAGTAAATGGTGTTGGGTATTGGTTTGAGATTGAATTCTCAATCAACAAGCTAATGTATATGATTTTCGCCATGTTGGCTATATGTACGGATTTCATTATATGTATGAAATGCATGTGTTAGATGATTTGTTTAAGTGGTATGTTATAACATGTTTCAACATGCTTCTATTATTGTATTTCAATTCCATTACTCACATATGATTACTGATGCTGATTTACAAATGCTTGGGGCTATGTCCTAATCCAGGCAGTCGGTAATGGATCAAATTCGTGGTTGGCTTCTATTTGCCACGAAGGACGCGTCGATGAACGTGAGTTGTGTTTTGGGTTGGCGGGAGTGGTTAGGCCACACGAAGTGTTTCATGCACTTCATGTCGTTCAGCTTGAGATGCGCTCGTACTAGTCGGGCCCGTCAAGTAACCCGACTGGCCGATGATTGTTCACCTTGTATGAGTCATAACTGCTTGAACCTAGGGTACTGAACTTACCTTTGAAAACCCTGTCAACCATGGTACCTTGATCCATAAAGACTCATGAGCCGGGCATGGTGGTATGGGACACCGTGGTCGAGCTGTCGGCCTACGATGGGGCCACAAACCTCCCCGTAGTGACCAATGAACACCTATGACTCGTGAGCCGGTTGTGGTGGTATGGGACAATACATTCGAGCTGTCGGCCTACACTGATAAGGTGACAAGCCCTTTGTAGTGACCGCGAGCGTATTCTGAGTCTACAGGAGGCGACAACCCTTCCGTAGCAACGAGGGTACAGTAGGCCTGTATTGATAAGGTGATGGGGGAGCGGTGCAACGAGTGCGAGCAACAGCCCTGGCAGCCCTTGCAGTGACCTACAAAATATAACATCGTATGTGATTTTTAGGAGTGACGACCCTAGACAAGATCTGTGTTGGGATTGATATAAGCAAAGTACCTTAGTTTCCCAATACTGCTATATGAACGGACTAATAACAATTCGGACAGCATTATCCATATCACATTGCATGTGCCTGGAAGATGTGGAGCACTGCGGAAAGAATGCATGCCGCGGACGCAGATGGTATCGCATGAGGGAGTATGTCGGTGAGGGCATCCATCATGTCATTTCATGCATACATTAATAACAGTATTTAGGAATGTTTGATTTATTGCTTTACTATTATCGCATGATTGATTTGAGAACATGATAATATCTGCTCTATTATTCCATTGAGTTGATCACTCACTCCCACGTTACGGGATGGTGTTTGCAACACCCACCAAACCCTGTCTTAGTTGCAGGTGATGCAGCGATTCAGGAGGCAGAGCCAGATTACGATGAGGACCAGGACGAGTTCTCATATATGCAGTTTCACGACGGCTTTGCGTAGGTGACCTGGATCGGTGGGACTTCATAGATGGACTTCATGACATTTTGATTTTTTGTCTTATTACATGTATATGACTCAGAGATGTATTCATACTTTGGAGACAGTGGAGATTTATTTTGTTTTCCATACAGTGATATATATATTCTTCAGTCTCCCGCTTGCGTTTTATCACTGGGTCTGGAGTATGAATTGCAGTTTTGATATAATCTTGCTCATGTGAATGCTCTAACTCAATTAATATTGAATCATAACCATATTTATTGCATAAGTGATGGTCTGGAACTCGGGAGTCGGGTTTATACACTACCCCCGATTTTCAGGGTGTTACAAGTAACCACCAGCCCGGCAGGGGGAGTAGCCAATCTGTTCCCAGTTTGAAGATGTTGTCCGCTTGTGGTTTGTATGGGGCTGCTTCGCTGGAAGATGTGTGTTTGGAGATGTTTGAAATTGGAAGAGAGATGCGTCATCCATCTACAAGAAAGGTAGTTGAGATTGTATTTATTTGTGAATTGGGTTTCTCTTGGATGAGTGTTGGAATCCCAAGAAAGAGAAATTCAACCACTTGAATAGTCTATTTTTCGAATTTCATCTATTTTGGCAGCTTCTTCATGAGAATCTGAAAGCATTTGGGAAGTGTAGTTTTCTATGAATTTTCTTAGCTCTGCATGAGATTAGATAAATTCAAGAGGGAGAGATGGAAGCAACAGCTCAGAAGAGTATTGAGAGAGTTGTATCATAAAGAGCATTGCAAATGAGTAACTCCTTGTAAGATTTATGTGGGCTATCTCTTTAGTGTCCGTTTTACCTATTTCTTTCTGGCTGTTCTCACACCCTCAAGAACTTTTGAATTCAAGGTAATCTTTCCAACTACATTAGTCCTTGCTTTGAAGAACTCGATCTCGGCAGACATCAATAAGCAAGCAATTTTGCACTTTTTGGTTTTGTTTCTACATATGGTTTGTGAATTTTGAGTTCCTATTCCTTTGTCTCTGTAAATCTGTTCTTGGTTTGGTGGAATTTTGAATTGGTTTATCATTTTAGGTTATGGATCCTGTTTTCCATTCGAAAATCGTCATTTAGGAACGGTTTTAAATCGTTCCTAAATGCTTCAGGAACGCTTTAATACCGTTCCTAAATGAGGCGTTGCAGGGTAGAAGAGTTAGAAATGAAATTTTAAGAACGGTTTTAAACCGTTCAACAAATGGTTTTAAACCCTGAATTATGTTGCCAACAGCTTCAAACTCACTACTAATACAAACAAAAATTGAAGCCGTTTCCACCTTCATTGAAACAGGACCAGCTCCATAGGCTCAGCCCCATTAGTAATACAAACAGAAACTGAAGCTGTTTTCTGCCTTAATTGAGAAACAGGACCAGCTCCACTCATCAGGTGGCAAAAACATCTGATTGTGGTCCACCTGAAGAATGGACCAGCCCCGTTGTTGGATCTAGGCATACAACCAAGTAATTTCTGATTGAATTTTATGAACAAAGAAAGAATACAGAACTACTTCAGAATCTCATCTGAATTTTGAAGCTGTTTCCACGTTCTTTGAAATAGGACTGCCCTTTCCATGCATCAGGGAGCAACATCATCAAACAGAACATGCTGGGGGCACACTTGATGAATGGACCACACCCACTATTGGAACAAGCCAACTATTATGAGCAAAGAAAGAACAAAGAGAATAATTTTTTACACAGCCTTAAAAAAAAAAAACAGAACACACTTAAACAGACCATTCATTCCCAACTGAAATTTGACTCTGCATTCAGATGACTCGATCTACCATTGATTTTTATCCCTTATGGGGCCCAACTGAATGACTGGACCTCACCCATTTGCATATATCCACAGCCCTATCATGCATTTCTGCTTTCGTCAGCTCCTTCTGGACTTGCAGTCCACAGTTCTTCTTTGCCTCACCAGAAACTGGGGAATTCAAGATTCCTGTAATAGAGGAAGCAGAAGAAGATCTCTGGATTTTTGTTCCTATCGCTCCATTCATCAACTGACACTTGAGACCTGCTAGCATTTCAAATGCACGTTCAAAGGATTTCATATACGAATCCGGGCCACACTTGTCTGAGTCCGAAGATGAAGGTTGGATCCTTTCAAGGAGAGATTTTGCTTCTAAAATTCTTCCTGTCTGCATCAAGCAAATGGCCAGATTGCATTGCTTGTTTTTATCTGATTCTATGCATAGAGCGTTCCTATGTGCACGAGATACTTACCATCGTTAGCATTCTTACATCCATTATCTATTAATTCAATTAGATGATAGTGAAAGTTCAGTTTCTTAAATGGTAAATAATCTGAAATTGACAGAGCAATTTGCTCAGCCCCACAACTGTACAGTGAGTGGGTGAAATGTAGAAAATCTCCCCCATCTGATCACAAGAAACAAAGTGAACTAGGCTTGAAAAGTCCATTACATGAAGTTACACTTGCAAACCATGAATGGTCACAATCATCTGATAGGGGAGACGGTGGATCAAGGCCCATCCCATGGTGGGCTCAACAGATGAACAATTTAGATTACTGAAATGTGGGTGCTTCCTTTGTCATTGTTGAGTCGAATAGAAAAAGAAAAAGGCAAAAGAAAAAGAAGAAAGAAGATGTGGTTTCTGTGGTTGATGTTCTCTATGGTTGAGTTTAGAAGTTGCTATATTTGAACTGAGCAGAATAGCTTAAATGTCCAGTGGTCTTTTTTTTTTTTTTTCAAATATCAGCAATAGTAATATTACATTACATACACTAGCAATGAGGAATTATAGGATTCTCGACCCTAGACTGTACAAACACTACTATGATCTATCCAATGGCCATTCCCACCTTTTGGCTTCTGACCCAGCCACATGGTGGCCCATGAGATCAATGGTCATCAGAAACATGCTGACCATGTGTATGGTGGGTCCCGTCCCTGATCAATGGTCATCAAAATTATCCTGGACAATGCAGCCGAGCTAGATTCTCCCCAATCAAGCACAAGTTCGGATGCACATCTTGATGAGATACATCAAGTTGTGCACACCATCAGGTTTCTCGAGGTTGTATTGAGAGAACATACCGCACACTGCAATGCGACCATGGTACTTACATGTTCGCTGGCACTGCATCAAGCATTTTTCCACCCACGCTCTCAAAGTAAATGTCGTTGCCCTCAGGAAAATGCCTGACAATAAATTCCAAACATTTGTATAAACTAGGAAACGAGACAGCCATATACCATTTTCTTTGTTTTGAAAATTGAAATTGCCAACCACAGTGTAGATCTTTGCTAAGCCCACATTCACGTGCAAAGGTTTGGGTAGATGACCTGCCTATATAATCAAGTTGTCCAATCAACAAGTGGACATCGCACATGTAGAATGTGAGATTTTGGTAATTCTTTCTAAAGCAACTTCAACATGTGTGGCTTGCCTATTGGGTGGGCCAACTTGATTATGAGGCCACATCATTTACATTGTGTGACCCAGCTGATGTGCAGCTTATATGTCAACACATGGACAGTGTGTTTGTTTAGCTAAGGGCTTGTGGACAAATAAACAACGATGTTTTGAAGATAATTAAATCAATGGTGTTTGAGATTCTCTTATGCTAACACGAATACTTACCTTTTTAAAGCTACAATCAAGTCAGGTTCTTCCTTGTAGTTGAAAGCATCATCAAACCCAAACTTACTCTTCAATAGACCAACCTGAACCCACAAAACAAATATTAGCAATTTTTCCCAACTACATAACAATGGTAACAGAAACACTATTTTATAACAGTTTGCATTTTGGGACTACATGTGAACATACTTATATTACTAGGAATTACTTGATCCTCATCCATTGTTCAATAATCCTGACCATTGGTATGTTGGGCCCCAACGTGGATGAACTGTGACCCAGGAACCTCACCATTCAAATTGTGGCCTCAACATAATAGTTGAGAAGAGGAATACAACAACACTACACAAACAACTAAAAAATGACCAGGATTGGTGTTATACTTAGTTCACTTCAGTAAAATGCTCTGTTGTAAGCTATTTTGTAGGAAGAACTCCAATTGAATAACACTCGGAACAAATTGAGGTTCTTACGAATATCAAACCCAAAAAGTAATTCATAGATCAGCAGCTATCTTTAAGAATGTAGGATAACTTTCTATTGCCTTTTCTTTTTTATAATTGAAGGACAACCATTCAAATGATACGCTGTAGATACAATATGCAAAGACTTTGATCCCAAAGAATCTGAACTGCCCTAAATGACACATCTGAACTTCTCTAATGCTTTGATCGAGTCATCCAACGAGCCAAAAATTCATTAAAGAATAACTTCACCAGAAGCAGTTCTGCCTTTACTCCGACCAGTTGTGCTATCAACAACTGTCGACTTCGCCATGTGAGGCTTGGCAAGTTCAATTAGATACTCACATTCCTCTTTGGACTGCTAAAAAACTAGATTAGTATTTGTTCTTTAAACCAACACTACTCAATTTCATCCAATCCCATCACACAAATAAACAACCAACAGCTCAATAAACGTAAATGAAACAATTTCAGATGAAGATGACGCGCGTATAAATAGTCTACACATTAAGAAGCTTGAACACCCCAATTACACTCGAAAGCAAAATCATGTAAATATGGCTATCCATCACATTTTACTTATGAATATTCGGGCCTTGAGCAAATGATTGAAGATAAATTCAAACTGTATACACACTGTTTTGTCATGCATTTTCATCCATACGACTCCCAAACTAGTTTGCGTGAGACAATAAATGCTAGTGCATGTCTTTCTAATAGGTAAAAAGAATGTTCCAAATGATTTAGATAAAACAGGAAACAACTTACAGCTGGATGCAGCGCCACAATAGCAAAAATGAAAACCAGAATCAAAGTCATAACGATAAAGGTGTTAAGACCACAATCATGTCCTGAGGGAGTAAACCGGTGGAAGGGAAACCCCGAGAAGGAAAATGCTTCCACATAACAAACAAGCGAGACAACAAACAATGCCATGTACCTAGATTCAGCATAAAAAAACATTAGAAATTTTTAAGAAAGTCTTACTCATCAGGAAATTTACATAAAAGAAAGAAGTATACACATGCTGATCCACAAATTGAAACAAGAGAACCATATCAAGGATGTGAAAAAAAAAGTCCGAAGGCCATGCAGCTAGAGCATCTAGAGAGGAAAAAAAAAAAAAAATTTTTAAAAAAGAGAGTAAAAAGATAGCTCAACCAACCAGAACTGTTCACCTTTTCTAACCCAATTTTCATTCCATCCATGTACAAAATCCAACAGCAGAATAACTTGAACAAGAAGAAACAGTCCTGAGCCGAACTTTGATATCGTCTCTGCATTGATGAAATCAAACAGTCAGCTACAGAAGTCTACACATATGAAGAATATGCGCTCAAAAACAAACAAATAAAAAACAGTACCAAAATCTTAAGTGAAAGAGGAGAAGAAGCTCTGTTTGTTAGCAAAGGATTTCGTTTATTCAAAAGTACCTTAGCCTTCACATGTTATTGAGAGAAGAATATGCAACCCCCTCAATAACAACATCACCATCATGGGTCACCTTAGTGGATTAGGTAAAGTGGTGGATGTGAAAGTTCACCATGCAACGTTCCTCATTTTTTGAAAAAAAAAAAAAAAAGCGCAAGCCACCAGATACGACTTTCTGTTATTGGATGGTTACGATTGTCTGATCATTGCAGTTTCTTTGGACATTTACGATCTGGATTGATTGATGATAGTGCGTGATAGCACGAATTTGTATTAATATGCAACTTCTGTGCATGATCTTCATCAGATTCTACATCGATGAGGTCCCGATCCGGGAAGTAATCTGCAGTGACGAGATGGGCGGCGATTACCCATCGAAGCCGATGTCCCTCTACGCCACCATATGGGATGGATCGACATGGGCCATGTCGGGTGGCCGGTACAAGGTCAACTACAAGTACGCACCCTTCGTTTCCGAATTCACAGATCTCGTCCTCCATGGCTGCGCCATCGATCCAATCCAGCAGCTCCCCACCCCCAAATGCTCCGGGCCTAATGCCGACCTTTCGGACGCCAACTATGCTGAGGTGACGCCAGAGAGGCGGGTTTCCATGCAGCAGTTCCGGGAGAAGTACCTGATCTCAAATGATCAGAGTATAATACAAGATTCTCATAAGATAATGTATCAGATGTGGAAAAGGCCCATCTCATAAGACACATACAACTGAAGCAGATGAAAATGACTAACTGTAGAAAAATTAACCACCAATCTAAAAGCATACTCGGTTTTCAATTCATATTCAGATTACATACTCTTGACTCGGGGTGCCGGAATGAATCAGGTCCAACCTCGGAAGAGTTGCACATGACCCTATCAAGTCTTAAAACTTGGGATAAATGAGACAGTTAGATCATTTGAGATAGATTTTGTAGGAAGCACATGAGTATTTGTCAAGGATAGTGACCACGACAAGTGAACAGATCTAATCAATTTAGGTGCATGGATAAGGCAGGCTTTTAAACTTTATGTAATGGGCATGCCAAACTGTAGGGGTGAGGAAGAAAGATGGGAATAGGATATCCCAGACTTCTATTTCCCATTTAGAAGACAATTGCTTCACCAAGGGTGGATGTGCAAGAACGTTCATGTTTGGGACTTCTAAAGCCTCTCTAATTCAATTTGAAACGTGTCTCTCATTATGGTAGTCTCCGCTCCCAGGTTGTGTAGGCCCCACATTGATGTGTCTGTGAAATCTAGTCCGTCCATTGCATGATGAATTCCTTAGTATTTGGCTACAGGCCCAAAATTAGACCAATCGATCCATGACTCAAAACCACAGGAGAAAATGCACCTCTTATGTCTGGCCAGAGCCTAGAGGCCCAAAAGTCAGGCCGGAGCTGCAAGGAAATATGTACTTACTCATGTTTGGCTAGAGTCCCAGAAGACAGGGAAATATTGAACTCACTTGAAAAGCATAAGATCTACTGATGATGCTGAAAAAGAAGACAACCGACATCCATTTGGGGCCACCACATGAACAGTCCCATTTGCTGGAAGTGGTCCCATTCAGAGTCTGAGACAGCATGCAGACCACTTCTAGCTACCCAGGTCCTTCCTGTGGTCAGCCTTACTCTGGACAGGTGATGCTGAAAAAGAAAACAACCGACATTCATCCAATCGTACCAAGTCCACCAATCAGGCAGCAGAGATTGTTCCATGAAAGGCATTCCCAGCCCACCACCCATCCACAGTCGGCCCCCACATATTAGCTCCAAGGACTCCAAAACAGTAAAACACAGCGCATAAATCTCACCAGAAACCCTAGAACTTGCACAAACACAAGACACTGACACAGACAGAATTTTTCCCAAATGGAATCAAATCAATCAGAGGTTAGTTTCCAAACACTACTAGTAGAATTTAACAATCTTTAACAAGAAAACAAAATCAAACCCTACAACCCCTAGAATTCAACATACAGCCTCATCAAAACACCAAAATCCAAAGGTGAAAAAATCATCATAAGAGCGATTTCCACCTACCTTCTCCGACCGATGATTTCTTCTTCTGTTGAAACCGATCCATGTCCGAGAAAGAAGAAAACAAGATCTCGAAAATCCCGTCTCCGATGTTTGGAGTGTAGATGAAGTGAATTACAAGAGTTTATAGCAGATTGCATCCCTAATTACAGATCCTACTTCTACTACAACAAATACTGGGTAAGGCCAATTGAAGGATCGGCACCAGGAACCCTACATTTTTTTAAAGGCGTTTGGATGCACAGATTGCAAATGCGAGGGAAACTTTCGAAACTAGTGGGTATGTCTGTAAAACACGAACATCGTTGAGGGTTGAGATCGGGAGAGGGAGAGAGGAGTTTTGGGCGTTTTAAGGGCCTGTTTGGCCAGGCAGATCCCACAAAAGGAAGTCCCATCTCACTGTATCGTAGGCCTTCATCAGGTCCGCCTTAAGGGCACACCGTGGTGAGCCTTTGTTACGTTCCCAGGAGTTCTTGTGCCAAAAGGACATTATCTCCTATTCTTCTCCCCTTGCTGGCTACAACGGGCCGAGCACATCTTTGTGATGTTAAGTGCCCCAATCCTCTTTCATTCACTGTAATTGACTAAATTATATGAGAGAGGATTTGTCTCATTTGCTGTGAGAGGCGTAGCTGGACCGCTTCGAACTCACAATCACTTCTCAAACTTGACGTATCTAGTATTAGGGCCTGTTTGGCCAGGCAAATCCCACGGTATTAGGAGGGATGGGATCGGCAATATCCTTGGACAGGCATGACGAGCCAAACAGGTCCGATGAACTTGTCCCGGGATATAAGTCATCCCATGGATCTTAAGACAATCCACTGACATCACTATCATTACCTTAAAATTGATCCTATCCCTTGGTTGAATGGATTGAAAGGTAAAATCCCGGGATATGGGGGACGTGCCAAACAGACCCAGTGAACTTGTCCCGGGATATAAGCAATCCCATGGATCTTAAGACAATCCACTGACACCACCACCATTACCTTAAAAGTGATCCCATCCCTCCTAATACCATCGGATCTGCCTGGCCAAACAAGCCCTTAGGAGGGATGGGATCAGCAATATTCTTGGATAGGCATGAACAGCCAAACAGGTCCGGTGAACTTGTCCCGAGTTATAAGCCATCCCATGAATCTTGAGACAATCCACTGACATCACCATTATTACCTTAAAATTGATCCTATCCCTTGGTTGAATGGATTGGAAGGTAAAATCCCGAGATATGGGAGGCGTGCCAAACAGACCCAGTGAACTTGTCCCAGGATATAAGCAATCCCTTGGATCTTAAGACAATCCACTGACACCATCATCATTACCTTAAAATTGATCCCATCCCTCCTAATACCATGGGATCTGCTCGGCCAAACAAGCCCTTAAAGGGATTAGGGCATTTCGGGGATGAAAATAATCTAGTAGTCTGTGGTAGATTTACATAAACGTGACTCTCGGGCCATGTGGGGTCCACTTAGAGGGTTCTAATAGAATCCATTCCGTCCATCTGTTTCAAAATAATACAATAAACTATAATAATAAGAAATAAGAATATACAACAATCAATCAGGATACACCAACAAAAAAGTGAAAGTAACAACGTACAACAGCCACTATTTGAGTGTGGTTCACTACCGTTTCAAATCAGAAACGGCTTAAAGCCGTTTTTGAACCAAAATGCCGCCCGTACCGGTTTGGCAATTTTGGTGTAGTGATCTTGTTTAAATCTTGCTTGTTATGAGAAATTCTTGCAACCCAACTGATGTTGTAACGAGTGGATTCTTATCCAAAAGGGTAAAATACCATTTGGGGCATAAAGGAAAACAAAACTCCATGTTAATGGACTTTTGTTTTCCTGTTTTTCCACCCAAATTGCAAGTGAGACATGTATCAATTGCATTTTGGTGATGTTGAGTCATGGCAGCCTTGAGACCAGGAAATTCATTGCCTTCGAAATGCATTTGAATGGCACAAAGCTGTGATGATGATGATATTTATACATCTTTCCTGTTCTTTGCTATAAGATTCATTTTTCAATTTTATTTTTTTTTTCTCAAAGACTTGGCCATCACCCTTTAGTTATCTAGAAACATAGTCAAGTTGAACTGGGACAACAGTTTAACTGATTTATTCATCAAAGAAACAAAAGATCAGATGAACTGATTTATTCATCAAAGAATGGGAAAAAAAAAAAGATGTGATGAAGGATTTCGGGCCTTTTGTTTTCTTTTCTCATGTGTTCCTTCCACACATACATTTATGGAGCTTCTACCATGCAGAGTAATGGTGGACCACACATGTATACTAGTGATGGTCACCAGTTAGATTCTTTTATTTTTCTTTTTTCTATTCCCATAAAGTTCTTTATTGCGGACTTGACGGATCATCTATGCATCAATAATACAGATTCAACACAATAATCTTAAGGAGTACCTGATTAGAAAGACATCCCGATGCCTTCTCGATGTCGCTAATAAAAATCTTGATTTTTTGCACCTCACACCTTTAGAAAAATCTCTCAATGGAACTAGGGTTTCTCTTTTGTGTTAGTAAGGGGATCAAGACATGTATATATAGAAAAGAGGGTTAGAAGCTTACCCATCACACTTCTCACCTCTAAAGTCTCCACACGATAGGTTTCCATATCCGGCTTAATAACGGAGTATAGGGACCGCGGATTTAAGTGTCCCACCCCAAACCTATTTACAATAATCACAACTATAGTGAGGCCCACTAAATCACTCAATCTGAATAATCCAACAGTCAGATCTAAACTAATGATCATGTGTGGCTCACCTAATGGAGTCTTACAGTTCCCTCCCTGATTTCATTGTGGATATGAATTTGAGAGAGATTATCATTTACTTGCAGGGATTTAATTTGATAGGAGGCAGACTTTGTCTGATTACTATGATATCTTTTATGGGTTTGTTTGAAATGGTTAGAGTAAGTTTGAATTTGCAAAATGGACTTTTGGATTGTTATTTCCATAAATAAGGCATTTTGAAAGCTCAAGTGCTTATATAGCTAATGTTTGTAAGCTAGTCAATGTGAATCAGCCCGTGGACCTTTTTCACCTCTTGAGTTGTCTTAACGGAATCAGCCCGAGGGAAGGGGAAAAAGATTAATGGAAATAGTCCTTGTAAAGGGAACTGACTTTTTGCGTCAAGTCCTACTCTATCCATGTGGGAGAAGTGAAGCAGCAGCCCAAGGCCTTCACTGTGTTCATCTGATCAGGATCTCTGATCCACCACGGGTTTCAGTTGGTTGGTAGAGTTCTTACATAACCACTTCCAGACCAGAAACTGGATTATTCCCAATGCTTCCGTTCTTTGCATTCGGGGCGACGAGACCATGGAACTTTATGCATTGCAGCTACTCATATGAGATAAATTTGGTGGGGCTTCTTTGGTCTCGCTGAGATTGAATGGGTGATGTGAGGAGGTAGTGGTTCTTTCTTACCAGCATGGCAGGGAGGATGAGAAGGGAAAAGAAGGAAAGTTCTCTAGAGTCTATCTATTAGCAGCGTTTTGGTTGAAATGGAAAGCTAGAAATAGAGAGCCATTTTTTTACAAAGCTGAATTGTCTTGAATCCTGCTGTTATATGTAAGAGCTAGGAATAGAGTATGTTTTGAATTTTCCATTTCAAGTTCATTTGGGGTTGTAGTAGGGAGGCTCTTTGATGTTTCTTGGGGGCTATTCTCCTCCGATTTCTAGCTGGATGGTCTTGCATATCTGAGCTTTTTTGTTTGGCTTTGACGGACTTTTCGTTCCTCTTTTTGAATAAATTGTACTGTTTCGATTCAAAAAAAGAAAAAGAAAAGAAAAAATAATGTGAATTACTTTGGCCATTGCTTATGAGGCGATTTGTTTTACTGAATTTCTTTTTATCTTCTTGGCGTCTCATTACAAAATAGGTATCAGGCTCATTTTTTTTAGTTGATAGTTTTGTCTTCCTTGAAAGTTAGCAAATTCAGTTTATTAGGGCCTTGAAGGCCTACTCCAGCAATGGTAATTGTATGGCAGTCATTTTCACTAGCTTGCTTATTGGCTTGTTTGTCTTGAGTTTCACTTGGTTCATTCTATTTTGTTCATTAACTTGCCTATCTTTGTTTTGTTTTTCATTTTTCTGAAGTGTCTGTTTTGTTGCATTCATTTGATTGTTGTGGGATGGGTATTATAGAATGGGAAATAAATAGCCACATAATATGCCATGTACTATCTTAAAGGCTGTGTATTGGGGGCTCAGTACAGTCGTATGGCCTGTATATACCCTTACATGGCATTGTTTACATTCTTCCATATAAGGAATATCCAGTACATACACCATAAGCATTAACTTTTTTTATTTCTTTAGTCAGATTGACACTATTGGTGTTTGCACATTCTTTCATTATGTCACTTGTTTTTAATTATATTATTATTTTTTGAATTTGGATAAGATAACTATAAGGTGCAATAGATTCAAAAAAGTAACAAATATGATAGGTTTATTTATACATTTTTTTATTTGGAGGAATTTTAGTGGCGGCCAAATTCGAATTTTAGTGACGGCCAAATTCGTCACTAATTTTTGAATTATTGAGTTTTTTTTATGTTTTACGATGGATATGATCCGTCGTGTTTTCTAATTTTTATGGCAACAAACTTGGGACTGTCGGTTTTGTTTTTTGTTTTTGCATAGTAGAATATGTGTGAAGGAAATTTTCCTATGGCCTCATTAGCTGCTCCGTTCAAGCGAAAAAAAAAAAAAAAGAGTTAAGGGAAGACCCGTAGGATATGGGAATGGAAAGGGCAATGTTTCCATTTCGCAAACGAAAGAAGTGAACAACATCGTCACCACAACTCAAGGCAATCAGTATGCTCCCCAACAAAGAAGCATCGCCCTCAGTACCAATCGCATAAATTGCCTAGCACCCATGATCAAGCGAGCAAACTACCGCGAACAATCACACCAACTGCTGACCCATAATAGATCACGTGATCAAACTACCAAGCGCGATGGTGCAAATTGTCGAGTGCCCACTATATCACAGAATCAACCTACCAAGTGTGATAACATGAACTACCTAGAGCCCGCAATCACACAAATTGTCGTGCGTCTATCATTAATAACGCGATTGAACTGCCGAGTGTGATCGCACAAACTGCCAAGTGCCCGCAATAGATCTCACTATCAAACTACCAAGCGCCCGTAGTAGATTGCATGATTGAACTGTCGAGCATGATCGCCGGAACTGTGTCGAGCACCCATGATCGACCAAGCAAACTACCAATCGTGATCATGCAAACTGTCGAGCACCTACAATAGATTACGTAATCACCCAAATTTCTGAACCCCCGCGATCGACCGAGAAAACTATCAAGCCTGATCACGCTAATTGTTGAGCACCCGCAATTAGGGCTGAAAGTTGGGCGGATTCAACCCGACCGACCCGTGACCGACCCGACATTGGGTTGGGCTCAGGCAGGATATATCGGGCCCGATCTTAAGCTTGGGCTATACAAACCCCAACCCGACAAAACTTGGGTTGGGCTTGGGTTGAGGTCTCGGGTGGCCCGACCCAACCCGAACCCGATCATGATATATAAGTTACTTATAAATTATTATTGAGTGTTGATCGTTTGTGTCGAAGGCACACTAGTGATGTCGAGTCTCATTTGTCCACGTCATTTCCAAGGACTCAAGTTAACATGATATGCCAGATTTCTCTCCCAAATAGACTTTGTGCTATGCTACATGACTTTTAAAGTAGTTGTCTTAGATTTTAGCCTATTTTTTTAAAGAAAAAAAAAATGAAATTCTTTATAATGAATAATCACATATATAATTAATAAAATTATAGATACAAAAAATAAGCCCTATATTGAAATATAATAAACTAATGTAATAACGAAAATATTATCATGTATATACCCAACCGAGCCCGCTTGGGTTGGGCTTAGGTTGAGAATTCCCAACCCGAGATTGGGTTGGGTTGGGTTAGGGTTGAGGTATAGGAACCTTGGGTTGGGTTAGGGTTGAGCACCAACCCGACCCAACCCACCCGACTTTCAGCCCTACGCGCAATAGATCACATGATTGAACTATCGAGCATGATTGCACGAACTACCAAGTGCCCTTGATTGATAGTGCGTTCAAATTATACCAAGCACAATCACGCGAACTACTAAACACTCACAATCGATTGCGCAGTTGAACTATCGAGCACCCACGGCCGATTGCGTGATTGGACTACTAAGTGTGATTGTCCAATCTGTCAAGAACATGCGATCGATTGCATGATCGAACTGCCAAGTGCCCATAAGTGATCGCGCAATTGAACTGCCAAGTGCGATCACACGAACGGTCATAACTCTCCTATTATAGGTTTGATCTATGTGATTTGAGCAATTTGGAAAGATATTTCGACAAATATTAAATGAATTTATAATCACAGATGTCTAAGTGGATGGACAGTGTGGATATAAAATATATGCATCTAAGTAGGCCCCACAAGACGTCTTGGGTGAGACCCTGGTTGCACCTAATCTGATCCATTTTTCTGATATGCATAAGAAATTGGTAAAAAAAAAAAGAATAGAAATTTGAAAATTGTGCAAATGTAGAAGAATTTGTCAGAAAGTATTGACAACATAAGGTACAATTGCTTAGAATTTAGAAAATGGTGCTTGGGCATTTTTGTCCAAGGAAAATAAAGTTAGTAGACAGACGTATAGAAAAATAATGTTTTGACAAGTGATGCTATTTCTACATTCCCATAAAACCTTGGGTATATTTTAGTAAAAAGCACTTGAAAATATCAAACAGTGACTTGTGAAGTATAACAATTATTAGGAAATAATCGATATTGTTCCTATGTTGATAAAGAATTTCAATCTTTACATCAAAAAATTTAAACCAAGCTCCCAACAAACTCAGTTTTAGATATCCCAAGCTATTGCTGCAAATCCAAAGACATTTTACCATAAGGGATAAACAAAGATCTAGAGCTCTACTAAGAAAGAGTTGCAATTTGAGTAAGTTTCTTAATTATAAGCAGTGACCTAGTTAATACAGATTTTCATTTTTTTTTTAATGAATCCTAAGCACACTTGTACGTAGAAAGTTTGTGTTACTCACAAAATTGCCTTCACCGACGCAATAGCTTTGTATATTTCCAAATAAAGATTTCAAGCAGTAGGCTTCTCTTTGACACTAGATTGTGTGCCTCTGGAGGCATGTCATTTTCTGTTCCTCTGTAACATCGATCAAATCGAGACCGTCTATGTGGTGCTTCTAATAGTGATTGGGCCGCGATCCAAAAATTAGTGTTTAAGAAGTTGTAGCCGTTTATTTGATGGCATACAAATAAATACTAAAAAGACAAGACCAGTGAGAAAAGGCCCATTATTTGATGATTCAAATAGTGTAATCAAAGAAACATTTGCCTAATGGTCAATCTATGGCTAACTCCACAAGATTGCACATTTCCTTGACACTTATTTGACATTTTCATGAGCATACCTCTTCGTAGCCATTGATTGCTAGGCTTCAAATAAGAAGTTCAAGATCAGAGGCTTTGGAAAACTCGACAAGGATGGAAAATTCCACTAAAACTGCCCAACGAACTCGTGAACAATAACGGAGAGCTAACCAAAGATTGCTTCATGCAACTCTATGTCAGCTCTCCTGTGGATCGTCCAAGATCGTCCTCAAGTCAAAAGATAGTGGAGAGCATGAAGAGTTGAACACGACAAGTAAATGTAATTATATTTATTACAAATACTTGTACACAATAAGCGTATGCTTTACAACACTAACAAACTATCACTTTTAAATGATATAACTCTCACACACAAGAAAAAACTCTTTTGAACTCTTAATACTTGGACACCTTGCCTTCACTCTTGAACTCACTCTTTATTGTTAATGTATATGTACATAATGAGACACTTTCTATATTTATAAAGGGCTATGAAAAATTCTAGAATCAACATAACTCTAAAGAGTTCTAGAAGCTTATAAATATTGTATAAGGTTCTATTATATTCCAGAACATTCTAAAAGAATCCAGAAGGTTCTAGCATAGTCCAGAATATTCTGAAAGAGTCAAGAAAACTCTATCAAACTCTAGAAGTTTTCGAAATATTCTAAAAAATTTTAAAATTTTTGAAAATGTCTGGAAGTTTCCGGAAGACTCTGGAATATTCAAGAGAGGTGGTGATGACATTTAATACTCCCCCTCAGAACCAACTCTCACTATTCTGCCTTGGTCATCATGCCAAGTTACTTTTTGAATTCGGTGAACTTAGCATTACTAAGTCCTTTCGTGATGTCTACAACTTGGTCGTCGGTCTTCACATGACTCAACTCGATTTCTCCTTGAAGTACTTTCTCTCTTACGAAGTGATAGTGCACCTCCACATGCTTGGTCCTGGTATGAAACACTGGATTCTCAGCCAGGCAGATTGCTGATTAATTGTCGTAGCGCAATATCATTGAATAATCATCTGGTTGATGAAGATCCCTCATTAACTGTATAAGCCATGTGCTTTCTTGTGCTACCATTGTCATTGCTCTATATTCAGCCTCCGTGGTTGATAAAGATACTGTAGGTTGTCTCTTGCTACACCAAGAGATTTCTCCTGAGCCAAGGTTGAATACGTATCCAGTAGTTGATCGTCGTGTGTCATGATCACCACCATAGTCAGCATCGTAGTATCCAACTATCTTGCATGGTCCACCTTTCTTATACAATAGACCAAGGTCTATTGTACCCTTTACATACCTCAGTATTCGACATACTGCTTCAAGATGCGGCTTCTTTGGTATCTGCATGAACCGGCTAATTACACCAACTGCGTATGCTATATCCGGCAGCGATAATGTAAGGTAGATTAGGCTACCAACTATTTGTCGGTACATAGTTGCATCTTCCAAGTCTTTTCCTTCTTCCAAACGTAGCCTGGCATTAGCCTCCATAGGTGTGGCAATTGGCTTGCATTCGAGCATCCCATATTTCTTTAATAAGTCTTTGGTGTACTTCTGCTAACAAAGGAATATGCCTTTATTGCTTCGGTCAATCTCCAACCCAAGAAAATGATTCAGTTCTCCAAGTTCCTTCATTTAGAATCGCACAGACAATTTTTCTCTTGTCCTTTCAATCTCACCGCCATCATCTCCAGTGATGATCAAGTCATCCACGTACACTAGCACTATTGCTAGTTTACCTTCCTGAAACTTTACAAAGAGACTGGAGTCCACAAGTGCCACCGAGAACCCGCTTTGCACAAGGAATTCCCCTATCTTATCGTACCATGCCCTCGATGCTTGTTTAAGCCCATACAAGGCCTTCTTTAGTTTACAGATATAATCCTGATGCCTTTTACTCTGGAAACTACTTGGCTGCTTCATGTAGATATCTCGATCAATTTCTCCATATAGAAAGGCATTCTTTACATCCATCTGTCACAGCTTCTAAGATTTGCTTGCTGCAGGTGCTAGTAGTACTCGCACCGTTGTAATTTTGCTACTAGGCTAAAAGTTTCATCATAATTCAACCCATATTCTTTTGAGAATCCTCTAGCCACTAGTCGAGTTTTGTACCTTTCTATTGATCCATCGGGGCAAGTCTTAAATTTGTACACCCATTTGCATGATATCGGCTTCACATCCTTGAGTTTTGGAACTAATTCCCAAGTCTGATTTTGGTTCAATGCGTTAATCTCTTCTTCCATCCCCTTTTGTCATTTTATGTCTTGGGATACTTCTTCAAATGTCGTTGGCTCTTTCAGGGTCTCTTCTTCTGCTAAGGCAGCATCCACATATCTTAGGTTAGGCTTTCTCTGTCTAGTCGTCCTCCTGAGGGGTGGGTTGTCTACCACAACCTCTGGTTAACTCGAGCAAAGCTCTTCTGGACTTCTTTGATGTACACCAGTTTTCCATGGACTCATAAATTTATCTGGTGTTCCAGAAGGATTAGGCACTTGCTCACCATCTCCTGTTGTAAGCGTCAACTCCTTAGTTGAACTAGGAGATTCTTCTCCTTCCCTTGTCTCCCCCATCTTCTCATGCAGTTCATCTTCTAAGTCTTGAGAGTTTGGCAGCTCCTCCTTCAGTGGCGACCACCATGATGAGGCTTCATCAAAGACAACATTCCTCGATGTGTAGCGCCGACCAGTTACAGGGTTGTAACATTTCCACCATTTCTTTTCACTGCTATAGCCCAAAAAGATGCAACGAATTGCCTTCTTATCGAACTTGTTACGTAAGTGATCAGGCACAAACACATAGCATACACATCCGAAGACTCGGAAGTGACTCACCTTGAGTTTTATGTTCCATAGCTTCTCGAAGGGTGAGACAAAGCCTAGTTTTGCTTGTGGTAGCCTATTGATCACATAAGTTGCCGTTTGCATGCACTCTGCCCAGAATCGGCTGCGCACATTCTTAGCATGTAGCATGCTCCGACATATTTCTTTAAGGTGACGATTTTTTCTTTCAGTAATGCCGTTTTGTTGTGGAGTATCTGAACAAGTCAATTGTCATCGGATTCTACACTCCTTTAGATAATTTCATAACTTTTTCAACGTATATTCTCCACCATTATCCGTTCACAAGCATAGGATCCTTCTATCGAACTCACTTTTGACATTCTCTCAAAATTCTTTAAATTTTAATAAAGTTTCTGACTTCTCTTTTATGAAGTAAACCCAAACATACCTTGAGAAGTCATCAATGAAGGTCACCATGTAACGCATGCCACTAACCGATGTTTGTTTTACCCATCCGAATATGTCTGAGTGGACAAGCTCCAAGGGTTCTTTAGCTCTAAACTTTGACTCTTCATATGGCAATTGGTGTGCTTTGCCTTATTGACACCCTGTACAAATTATATCTTCTCGAACATCCAGCTGGGAAAGACCTTTGAGCATAGCCTTCTTCATCATTATCTTCAACTTATGATAACTCACGTCCCCTAAACGTGCATGCCAAAGATCTACAGTCTCATTTTTTTGAGTCTTATCTACATAAGCTGGTTCAGCTGACATTACGTAGATTGACTCCAAGCGTCATCCTTCCATGATAGGTGTACCTAACGGTTTAAGGTTTCGATACACCTTAACATCCTCCGATCCAAATACCACATAATTACCAGAAGATGTCAGTTGTGATACTAACAACAGGTTTTTCTTCATCTCTGGCATGTGATAAACATCTTGCAACTTTACTTAATTAAGGCTAAATCAAGGTGTGATAGTAGTCGTACCTATATGAGTTATCGGCAACCTTGAATTATTAGCTGTTACCACCACCCGATTTCCTTTGTAGCAGGATAAACTTGATAGTTTTTTCTTATCATCTGTCATGTGATTTGAGCATCCTGAATCAATGATCCAATCATCACTGTAGTTGATAGTTCTTTGATTGGAAACTGCGGCAAGGGCTATTTCACCCGTCTCTGTCACTATTGAGGAAGCAGCTACTTCATCAGTGACTGTGTTAGACTGCTTGAGTGGTTCATCAAAATCTATCTCCTTCTCTGAACAATCTCCTTTGGTGGATTCAGACACTGCTAAGGATGCCTGAAAGTCTCAGTCATCTTCAGTGTCTTCTTCGTGATTTCTAAAAGTCATCGAGTTACCTTCGACTAATTTTTTCTTGAACTAACAATTTTTTGTGAAGTGACCTTTTTTGCCGCAATTGAAACACTCTATATCATACCTTCGAGATACGAAGGATCGTCGTTTATTGGTGTTGTTGTCAGATTGAACTTCCCCTGTCCGAGGACTTCTTCCTTGGTCTTCTCTCTTTTTGAACTTTCCAAAGTTCTGCTAACTTTGTTCGCCGTTTCTGTTCTATTGTCGATGTCCTCTTTTTTTATTATTATAGTAAAGTACTTCATCTTCCTTATTTATCGACATTTCAGCCATTTGTTTGCATAAACTTTCTTAATTGGCCAACAAATTCTCCAACTCTATGAGAGTAGGTTGAGTAGGCCAACCTTATATTGTCGTGATAAAAGTATTATACTCGGGCTTCAACCCGTATATAATGATCATCCTCATTCTTTCCTCATGAATATTTACTTTCAGATCTAATTCTAAAATTTCTTGGCATAAATCCTTTATTCTTGTAAAGTATTCGCTTATCGACTTATTTCCTTAGGTGGTGAACATTAACTCATTCTCCAAATATTGAAGTCGAGCATCATTTATTTTTGAAAACAATGATGCAAAGGTGTCCCATGCCATCTTGGGTGTGTCGTCATCCTTAATTCGCCCAAGCAACTCATCCTCAATGGTTAACTTGAGTACGTACATTGTCTTCCTGACCTTAATCTTCCACTTTTGGAGTGCTTCAGCATTTTTCTTAAGAGGTGGGGTAATCCCATTCCCTTTAACAACCTCCCACAGGTCCCTGGTAGGACTTAATGTGACTCCTCCAACTTTGATAGTTGTGGTTGTTAAGCCTTGTAACTCCACTCGTTGTGTTTACAAGATCCGCCATTGTGACTTGGTGTGATTATCACTCCCTTTACCAAGCAAGCCAACAAACTTTACGGTCTACAAACTATGCACGATCACCTTAGAAAACGGATCCCGACCAAACCTCTCTTTGATACCAAATTGAAGAGTTGAACACGACAAGTAAATGTAATTATATTTATTACAAATACTTGTACACAAGAAGCTTATGCTTTACAACACTAACAAACTATCACTCTTAAATGACAACTCTCACACACAAGGAAAAACTCTTTTGAACTCTTTATACTTGGACACCTTGCCTTCACTCTTGAATTCACTCTTTGTTGTTAATTTATATGTACATAATGAGATACTTCTTATATTTATAGAGGGCTATGGAAGATTCTAGAATCAACATAACTCTAAAGAGTTATAGAAGCTTCCAAATATCTTATAAGGTTTTATTATATTTCGAAACATTTTTTAAAAATCTAGAAGGTTCTAGCATAGTCCGGATATTCTGGAATAGTCAAGAGAACTCTATCAAACTCTAGAAGTTTCCGAAAGATTATAGAAAATTCTAAAAATTTATGAAAATGTCTGAAAGTTTCTGGAAGACTCCGGAATATTCAAGAGAAGTGGTGATGACATTTAATAGAGCACACATTCGGCACAGCTGAAAAATTATCTTTCGAACCGGCAACATTCATGTCAGCTCTCTTGTGGCCTCATTACAAGTACCCCATTGCCCAAATTGCCACCTCCCCCATTGTCCAAGCCCAATCTCAAATTCCCTCTCCTACACCACAAATTATTATCTCCCATAGATAGCCCTCCATACATGGTGAGACCCAACCCCAAGCCTAACCCAACTCTCCACACCCATCTCCCTATATCTCAGGGATCTTAAAAAACACATCATATTACTAAGGGGGTGTTTGCATTGTAAGTTACTTAAGATAAGCTACTTATTAAATAGCTTATCTTGGTTTTTATTACTTATTAAGCTGAAGTTATTAAGTAACTTTATGTATAAAAAAAAATAAAAATTTACTTATAATTGATCTTAAACCAAACTTACCTATCTCAAATAACTTACTTATCTACTGCTGTGATTAGAAAAAGTAACTTATTTGGTGGTATACAAACCGGGCTTAAACCCCTTCACCTCCGGTTCTCAAGATCCCTCATATCCACAAAAAGCCATTGCACCCAAACTCCCAAAATATCTCCTATCCATAAAAATTCACTCCCTCCTTTGGGTGGTTGGCATCCCCTTCCACCTCATCTATCTACCAAGTAGGTGTGCACATGGAACGAACCGGACCGGTTTCAAAAATCAAAGAACTGATTAGTTCAGTTTGGTTCTCAGTTTGGGTCCTATAGAACTAAACCGTAGAACCGAACTTGGAACCGGACTATAGAACCAAATCGTAAACTGAACCTAGAACCGGGCCGAGTTTACAATATATTTTAGTTGTCTATTTTATTAGTTTACAATATATTTTAGTTGTCTATTTGACTCATGATTTATGGTTTATAATGCACTCTTTGATTGTTTTTATAAATGTCTTTTTACACACCTTACATAATATCCTAATCATTCATCAAATGGATCACAATACGAATGGATATGAGTTGGATTATAAAAAAAAAACATGCAATTGGGCTGGATAATGAAAACCCAGAACTGTAAAACCAAATTAGTTTTCACGGTCTGGTTTCGGTTCAATCCTATAGGGTGCAAACAGTCCAATTCTGGTTCCGATTTTCCTGGAACCGGTTGTAGTTTCACCCATACAACTGAACCGTTGATGTTTTAATTTTTTCCACTTGTGTTGTAATAAAGTCTATCACAAAGTGTATAGCCTCATGCATGTGTGTGTATGTATCAAGTATGTGTGAAAAGTGTGCATTTAGACTCGTTGAATTTCTGTACATATTGATAATGGATGGTGAGTGAACTCACTTTGTGATACTTACATGATTGGCCACCAAAACAAATACTTGGTGAGTAGACCTCCAGTTCATTTGTACTCTAAGGCCACGTTTGGTTCAAAATTATTGAAATGATTTTTGTGGAAAACTATAGATGGAACTGCTATTTTGAGGCATAGGTTCTTGAAAGTTGATTTTATCTAAAAGTATCATTTAGTTGATGCTGTTTATTTTAATTTTTTTAGTGCTATTCCAGTATTTGAAAGAAAAGAAAATCGTTTAATGAGAAGTGGGCAAAGGATGATCATCAACATATGGCCATTATAATCATGATCTGAGCATCAACCCCACACCATCATCGCCATCATCATGGCATCATCATCAATATTACTATCACTATCACCATCATTGTCACTATAGAATGTGAGAATAAAGAGATTATAGATAGAGAGAGCTCTTCACATAAGAGATCAGGGAAGGGAAAAAGATACGTGAGATATTAGAGAGAGGGAGAGGAGTGGGTGGGAAGAGTGTGAGAAAGAGATGGGGAGAATACAACAAACGTAATGAAAGAGCTCACTATTTCTTATTCATCGAGAATGCCTTGTTTTTACTCCCAAGTACTAATTTTGTTTCAAAAGTGGTACCCAAACATATGACAATTGTCCCTATAATCAAAAGCGAGCTAAATCATAATAATAAATTATGTTATGAAGATTATCACTTGTCAGTCAAAAGCTATGCTAACGCAAACTCTGCTGGAGGCTAACAATAGAAAATCCACCACAAGACACATATTTACCTTAGGAGATGGAGTTGTATCTTGGGGTTTGCGTAACTACATATATTATAGAGGCAGAATACATTAAGTAGTATGGTTTAAAAGATTTATAACTGACTTAAGGCTAAAAGAATTTCATAAGGGCTTATTCAATTTTCTAAATCCTCAGTAAATACAAGGTAAATAAGCAATTATTACATTTTCACCATGTTTGAAAATACGCTGGTTTTTTGCTTCAAAAACTGTCCAAAAGGTTGGTTTAAATTTATGGGCCCCATCGTGATATGTGTGACATATCCACATTGTTCATCCTTTTTACCAAAACAATTTGAAGCATAAGCTAAAAATGAGGTAGATCCAACACTCAAGTGGCCCACACCAAAGAAAACGGTAGCCCTAAGAAATTTTTAACAGTAGGTGTTTAGTTTTTTTTTTCCTATGGTGTGGTCCACTTGAACTTTAGATTTGCCTCATTTTTTGAATGATACCCTAAATTCAACTGGCATGATGGATGAACGGTGTGGATAAGCAACATACATCATAATGGTCCCTACATATATTTCTAACCTCCTTAGTTTTCTGGCTTTAAAAAGTAAGTCTGTTAAATCAAGCATTGGAGCGCATGCGGTAATTACTTTGAGAAATAATCATTACTCATTTACAAGGTATTTATAGGGCATTTAAAAAATCAAACAAACCTTAAACAACCAATACATATTTAGTACGCTAATCAAGCCATAGTAACCATTACAAAAAAAAAAAAAAAAAGGGAATGGTTAGCTTAAAAGAAAAACATAATGGAGATGTAATATTATTACACATATGATGTTCTCCAAAAGAATAATATAATTATAAATTTCTTACCATCTAAATAAATACTAACAGACTCATTAACAAAAGCTGCGATTAATAAAGATTTCAAAAGACATATTTGCTATGGATTTGCTACGTACAGTCGTTGAACCTGCGCCCAACAATAGATAAATCATCTTTCAACCGTTGATTTACAAACAAGTTTCCTCCAATCACTACAAGAAAAATGACCTTTACCGGCAGCCAAAACCGCCCCTAAAAGTCCAAAAATCTGCCGGTGGACAAATTACCGGCGGTCGGGAATGTGCCACTAAAAGGGGGCGTCGCTGTATCTTTTACAGGCGGTCGATCCCTTTTAGCGGCGTTTTTAACGGTCGCTGCCAAAGTGGAAATTTAGCGGCGCTTACTCTACTTTAGCAGCGCTTCTATGACTGCCGCTAAAAATATTAAAGCGCCTATAAAAACGCTGCAAAAAACTCTAAGAAGCGCCGATAAAATTGTACAAAGCGTCCGTAAAATTATACAAACGCCGTAAAAACTCCAACAAACGCCGTTAAAAAGACGGTAAACGCATGTAAATTTTCTTAGAAACGTCGCCAAGTTTCTACAAACGCCAGTAAATATGCAACAAATGCTGCTAATAGATTAGAGAAACGCCAGGAAAATCTGTGAAAAACGCCGGCATAAATGCCAATAATAGAAATTCCTCTTGATTCTTTACTAATCCTTTCACACAAATTCCTGTTAATTCTAACTAATCCTTTCCTATAATTGCTGTCTTACAATCAAATCTCCAACATCTAACTATCAAATTTCTATCTGCATAACTATCAAAAACCTATAATTGAATGACATGAATTTGAACTAGGCCCTCTATTTGTTGAAGACTTGAACCTTTATAAACAATTAAGGCCAATGATAAATAAGAAAATAAAAGGACAATCAGCTTCACAAGTCACCTCTATAGTTGGGAAAGTGTCACAGAAAAAAAAAATTGTCATTGTATCAATTGAAACTTTTCTTTCTTTTTTCATTTCCTTTTTTCTTAATGATTTGCCTTCAATTGGAACCTCAATCACATTAATAAATTGTTATGTATCAAACTATATGGTGCTACAAGGCTTACAAGCACCACAATACAACCCCTACTCAATTGCTTGCTGGCAGGTATTACAAATCATAAGCAACAAAGGAAACAAAAATTGGCTTTGTAAAAGAAAACCAGTAAGAAAAATACACCAAGTATGAAAAAGTTTGGAAAGAAAAAGCAAATAAAAGTCATCACCTGATATTCTTGAAGTGGATTTCGTTGCTAGTCAGGCACGTACAAGAAGCATCCAAAACCTGAAGAAATAATAAAACTCAACAGTCAGAATGTAAATGATAAATATGATTGATTCAGTTCATTTATATTCGTAAGATTCCATTCAAGACCTTGAAAAGGTTGTTAAGTTCTTTAATATGTTGCAGCCATTGCTAATGGAGATTCTCTTTTTAGAAGGATATAGTGTTGGCTTGAATGATTTTGACATTTCCAAGGCTGTTACTGAAGATATAAGAAGAAGATTCAGAACATATCACCTTTGCTGCTTCACTTGAGATCAAATTACAATGAACTTGTAGAGTTGCAAGTGGAAAGCTACCTGAAAACTGTAAAACTGCCTATCGTGATTTGTATTCTAAAGTTATCTACTTTGGATAATTTGATAGATTCTAAAAATGATTCAACTATCAGTAAGGTTGTTCAACAACTTGGCTTTTTGAGGCTTCAACTTTATGACCGAGGGAAGTTTTATTCAAGGCGTTTGGTTGAGGATATGAGTTTTCACTTCCAAAATAAGTATTCTGTTAATGGTGTTGACTATCCTTCCGCAGCATTTGGGTTAGTTAAGAGCTCTTTTTTTCAAGGTCCGACTCCCTATGAAGAGTTGGTCCATTCCATATCATCCAGAGAAGTGTTGATCCGTTCTTCCAGAGGACTTACTGAACCAGGAACTTTGTTTAAAAATATAATGGCCACACTTAGAGATGTCGTTATCTGTTATGATAGAATAGTGAGAAACCTCTACAGCAATTCTATAATTCAATTTGAGTATGGACAAGTGGACGAAAATAGTCCTAGAAGTTCTCTTGCTGGTGAACCGGTTGGTGTATTAGCTGCTACTGCAGTATCAAATCCTGCATATAAAGTAGTTCTTGATTCTTCTTAGAGCAACAACGACTCTTCATGGGAATCGATGAAGGAAATACTTTTGTGCAAAGTTAACTTCAAGAATGATATTATTGATCGGAGAGTTATTCTATATTTGAATGAGTGCTTCTACGGGAAAATGCATTACAAGGAGAATGCAACATATTTAGTTTAGAATCATTTGAAAAAATTCACTTTAAAAGATGTTGCTTTTGACTTCTCCATAGAATACCAAAGGCATCGACAAATACCTAAAAGTTAAAAAGCGGACACAGGCCTTGTTGGCCACATTCACCTTGATAAGATGCACTTAAAAGGACTCGACCGGAGCATGGATGAGATCCTGCACTCTTGTCAAGAGGTTATAAATTGCTTTAAGAGAAAGAAGCACGCTCTTTCACCTTTTTTTAAGAAGATTTATTTGTCTTCCTGCGAATGTTGCATACTTCAGCAACAATGTGATGAGAAGTGGTCTCAACTGTCATGCCTGCAGTTCTTCTACAAAGATGGAAATAGTGGTCCGCAGGGTGAGCAAGGTGATACAATTGAGAAAACTTTGCAGATCATGGTTGAAGCTATCTGCCCAATTTTGTTGGGGACTGGTTAATGGTGACCCTCGAGTGCACAATGAGATCCACAATCTAGATGGTGTGTATAGCTGTAAATCAATCTGATATGTAAGGTGGATGAGTCACTACCAATTTTTAAATGGTGCCAAAAAAAAAAAAAAAAACCAAATAGATGAAATAGCTCTATTGAATTTACCATTTTATCCTAGAAAGTAAATTGTCTATCAATGTAAGGAGAGTAATAAATATGAATTCCCTTTCTATTTTCAAATCAGGTGGGGAAGGAAAATGAAAAAAAAAAAAAAAAGTTGGGAGAGAAAAGTACAGAAAAAGGAGGGGAGTCTAACAACATAGAAAATCTTCTACACAAGAAAGAAATGCATCCACAACAGTCTTTGAAAATTCTGATTCAAGGTAAATTGTTGGATGTAGCTCGATGAGGCTGTTACTTGGCTCTAGTTTCTGAACTCCACTGTTTCTCATTATCTCTCTCACTCTTGTCACTTTGTTCCATTGGCTAGCACTTGCAAACATGTTCGCTAGAAGAACATAATCCCTACTTTGAAAGAAGCAAATCCAACCGTCTGCAGATCAAACTATGTATGAAGAAGTTGGACAAAGCAAAAACTTTCAAGGAAAGAAATCATAAAAGAAAACAAATACAAGAGAACTGCTGTAGTGTACAAACCTCAACTGTTTGAGAGGTAATGTTGACTTTTCACATCTATATAAAGGATGGGAAAATTTTCAAGGAAATTGTTGATAATGGTGCTTAGAAATTTCTCATGTAGGTGTGTGGGATTGAAAGTCGATTGCAACCTGTAAGACGATATAAGTTCATATCCACCTCACTACAACAAAAATGGCCTTATGGCTAGAAATGAACAATCAACCAAACCATATATAAGAATTTCAGGACATGACAGTATATTCATATATATTTACAGATTTTAATGCATGGATTGTGACATCTTTGGAAGAATAATAGAAAGCTACTTTGTGTGTGCATGCGTTTGGAAATTCACGAGAACCTATTTTCCTCACCCATGGGAACGTGTTGATGTCAGCGATTTCATGGTGGCTTGTTAATCTTCTCTCTTTGCCCTCCCCATATGCAGAAATGTCCATGCATAGGCCTTGCATGATAGCAAACACAGGTTGCAATCGAGAAATCCATGTCTCAACATTCATGCTGCTCTATTCTTATTGACCATAACATTTGAAATAGGGAAAGTACATATGAAAGTACATAGATCAATTTCACTTACAACCAAACAGAGCGTAGGCCATGGCGACTATGTCAAGTGACCTGAAAATTAGTCGAGTGACTTGAATATTAGTCGAGTGACCTGAAGATTAACGTTGTATGTAAAATAAAATGGAAGAAAATGACGCACCTAACCTTGATGCCCTTTTCCCTCCTCCTTTACCCGGGCTTGGGATTGGCAATGCAAGAAGTTGCATTGGCAGAGTTAAAAAAGGGCTTAAGATCCATTTGGTTTGAGAAAAAATTATATTCATAAAGATTGATGTGATGACCAAATGGAGCCTAAGACTTAAATGCAAATTTACTAAAAGGTATGATTGGAACTCTTACACTACAAATATGATGACTAAGTGACCACACTACTAAAAGGTATGAAATTTTTGCCTAGGTATTGATTTTAAATGAGCAAGGTGTTTATATAGCTTCTCTACATCACTCTGAAGAGAACGTCAACTTGAATGTAAATATCAACATGGAATAAGATGCATAAGGATGGTGTGAATGCTTAGTGAAATGCTGAAATGGAGATGCTAAACAGAGTCCAAAACTCACTAATTGACTAAGAGCCCAATCTAGCATGTTCCAAACATTAAATTCAAGTTTCAATTCAATATAGACACACCACTGCTTTATTAAAGAAAGACAAAACTAAAATGGTATAGGTCCCAACACAAATATCCTGATGACTGCAAAAAGGTTTTAAGTCAGTACATATCGTGTCCATAAAACAAATGATTTCACATGATCACCAGATGCATGGTTCAGATGCCCGACAAAAATCATGGTGGGGCCCAAAAAGCTCAACATTACCATAAGCTAAGGTAAGGTCGACCTCTATCTGCAATTGTTTTATACTTCTTTAATTCCATTATATTCTTCCACTCATGGTAAATTATCAAATACCTTTGGCTCAAAGAAGATTACAGGGTTTGGATCACGTATACATGCCAACAATAGTCTTTTTGCTTGTAGGGGGCTTCAAGGAATCACCATCTATAACCAAGACATTTCTCTAAAAAGCTCATCATCCTCGGATAACATTCTTTACTCACACAGAATATATCAAAAAAAATATCCAGATACAATTTTCTATTTGCAAGACACACATAAAAATGTTGGGATCATCTGATAGAGAAGATTGGGGCATGGCCTAACCCATGATGGGAACACCAGAGGAATGGCTTAGATTACCAAAAGGTAGGTCCCACATTTACCATTGTTGGGTAAGCACTAAAACCACCATTTCCTTCAAACAAGAACCATATAATACCTCCAAAGTTGATTCTTTGAGAAAGTTCCAAGTTAATATGCGATTTTCAACATTTGTTGCAGACACAGTGCAAGACATTTCTTTATCTTGAAATTCAATAACACCCACAACCTGTTTTGCAAGTTGCAACTCTTCTATATCTACTCATCTATTTTGAGTAGTTGATAAAAGGTGAACAGATCCCTATTATAATTTTCCATTTGTAAGTCACAAACTCATATTTCTTATTAATTGTGACAAGAAAGCTGATACAAAGTTGGAAATGCTGAACATGTTTTTTCTAATTGGCATTGCAAAATAGTCAAAAAGTATCAGAACATAAATCTCTGCACATGGATATTTAACTGTCTCTCCTGCTCCTACATCCAAGTAATGAGTTACATATATATGTACACATGCACAAAAAGCAAGATTCGGATTCAGATTCCCAATGAAATTTTTTTAACACAAAGAACAAGAGTAGAAAACCACTGCAAGGCATCCAAGAATGAGTTCCTGAATTGAAGTAGGGGAAAAGGGATCACAGCTGCAAAAGGATTTTAAACATGATAGGAAGCATGCCTGATCAAAGGCAGGGAAAATGCAATCTGCAAACTGAATTTCCGCAATAACTCAATTCCCCTATTGTGGACAAAATTAAATAAATAATCCATAGTTAAAAAAAAAAGAATGTTTGAAAGTTTTGAACCATTCACAAAATACCAGAGTTGCATTACAGGAACACAAAAAGCAAAACATGAAAGTATAACATTTAGAGTATGTGGGAGAATTAAAATTTCGACCTAACCTGATTACATGGACTGGACAAAGGGAAAACATAAATATCAGCTAGATCCAAAACTTCTGCAGCCTAAGAAGTTTTCAACTGTAAGTGTTTAATCCATAATGTATGGTTTACTTGAGCATTAGATCTGCTCATGTTTGGACGTATATACTAGAATGATATGGAAAAATGGATGGACGGTGTGGATGAAACACATACATCAAAGTGGCACACATGTAGAAGACATCTCATATATGAAGCACACATGTATAAGACATCTTCATATTATACATCTCATATAATATACATGTGTGCTTGAAAAAAAATTTCAATGGTATAGAACAAAAGTCAGGCCAAAGATCAGCAGATTCACCACAATTTACAAAAGAAATGAATGGGTGGAAAAAGTTCAAGCAGTTTTATAAGCAGTCCAGGTTTTGATGATATTGCAGCCCACCTGATAAGAGTACAGGCCAAATTTCATGACCATGAGATCTAAATGATGGCTTCTACTTGATGTATAGCTTGGAATTCATATCCATTACCCACATTGGCACATGAGGTGGCTCTTTCAAGCATATGGGCTTAGGCCTATTAAGAAAATCTTTGATATGAAACCAAAGTGTGAAGCTTGATGTACAATCAGTAAAAGCTGTACAGTGTGTACAAGTAACTCAAGATGGATAATCCAACTTGTGCCCCAAAATCAGATGAATTAAGATACATAAATTACACTGACGATAAAAATCACAAGTTTTTACTGAAGTTTAGATGGGACTGATATTGAAGTCCCCATCTATTGACTGATCCATACATATCTTCAATGATAAAAATCACAAGTTTTTACTCTTGTTAATTGATTCTATTCTTCAGACTCTTCCCTGTTTCCAACATAGCCATGATAAAAAATCAAGATATAAAAGGGTTTAAATATGATTTTTAATTTTTAATTATTTTCATTCTTTCTCCAATATTGAAAGAAAATCAAATAAAAAAGTTTCAATTATTCAAATGACCTAGTCTTAATTATTTTGATTCTTTCCTAAATATTGAAAAAAAGAAGTAAAAAAGTTATAATATTTCAAATGGCCAAGTTACTAGTTAAAAGTGACTATTAAAAAGAAGAATACGAAATTTTCATTTATTCCACTATCACCAGATATCATATGGTTAGTAAAGTGAATGACATTAAAAAAAGTACTAGATTTGCACATGGATCATAAAATTTGCCAATAATTCATCCCAATAAAATATTAATTAATTTATTTGGAGTCATTAATTAATTCATTGTAAAATTGATTGATTGCCTTCTATTCCAATAAAACAAACATATGTCTACACCAAATTGCCTACACTGTTTTGGATCTTGTCCCAGAAAACAGACCATTTTACACATCACGTAAAATCTGATATTTCCATCAAATTGCCTACACTGTTTTGGATCTTGTCCCAGAAAACAGACCATTTTACACATCAGGTGGGACATAACATGCAAAACAGGTGGATGGCTAGAAAGTAAAATAAAATTTAACCGTGGCCCACCAGAGGAGTGAAACAGCCTGATTTTTAGAACAAACATGAAAATAGTGTTGCAAACCAGATCAAACGCTTGGATCAGTCAAACAAGTTTCAAATTAATCTGCAAAAATATTCATGGAGTATCTTTTAGCAAACAACTTTTGGCTCATGTCCTAACATTAGCTAGTGCAATGGATGGGCAGAGTGGGTATAAAACATGACCTACCGAACATCAAGTACGAAGTTTCAGGTTTTTGAACTAGGGACCTACACCATCCTTCTGACAGGCCACCATGAGGATAGACCATAGCAGTCCATAATCAAACAGCAAGAATCATAAATAGATTACCTGACACGTCTTATTTTATATATTCATCCTCTTTAACCCTTTCTTGTTGCATTTCTCCAAAGAGATATATAGCTCCACAAGCATACCCCTCCACGTGCATCGACAAGTGCCACCTTCCCATGTTAATTAGACATTCAAATCGTGTATCAGGTGGGAACTACCTGGCAGTAGATAATTTGGCCAAAAAATCAGATTGTTTAATCATAGGACACATGTAAGAAAACAAATGAACAATCTTAAAGCTCTCTCTACACCATCTTTTTTTTTTTTTGTACATGTGGCCTACCTGATAGTCAAACAAACTGATTTTTTGGTCATAATGCAAAAGGACAAGTGAAAACTACTAGAAATTTCACATAGTTCTTTTGCAGTACAAGTTGCCTGTACTTGTCCAACCTAAAAACAACCAAACAGAGGTGCAAGAAAATCAGCAGACCTGCTTCAAAATGGTGAAATAATTTGAGAAATGGAATTTTGGCCCAAACCTGCATTAAACCTAAAATCTCTACATCTTCTCCAACTTTAATAGTCCCTTGTTCAACACGGCCTGTGACAACAGTTCCACGTCCTTGTAAAAATTGAAAAGCAAACCATCAAAAACTGAAGTGGCAACTACCCATTAAGCGTCTTGGTTCAAGCCAAATTCTTGGATAGCTAGATATGCTAGTAGATGCTGGTATGCATGTATAGGTATGCTTAGAGACATAGCAAGGAAATTACGTGATTTTAAATTTACAATAATCCATAATCTCAGATGATGAAGCCTCATCCCAATTAATTAGGGTTGGCTACATGAATCCTGTTCCACCATTCCACTCAATCAAGGGCCACCCATAGTCTCAAACGACATGATTTTGAATTGACAGACATGTCATCCGCAGAACTGTTACAATGAAATAATTTTATGTGGAGAGCTACTTTCTACAGTGTTTTACAACAGCAATATGGCAATTATCTTGTAACTTTCAATGACATGTCTATTTGTAGGGCACAATTTATCTAAGTTTTGCTTTCACCACGTTAGGGTGTGTGATTTGGGTGGTCTGGATTGGATTACATGTATGGTACTACTTCTGCAGTGGAACAAATCAAGGAAAGGGTCCACCAATGCTTACGTCGTCCCTGCGACATGTGTCCTAATGTGGGTCTCATTCTCATCATACAGCTTGGCCAGACCAAAATCTGAAATTTTTGGATTGAGATCTGCATCGATCAGAATATTACTGGCCTTGACATCCCTGTGTATGATATGGGGTCTCGACTCCTCGTGAAGATAAGTCAGACCTCTTGTTGTCCCCAAGAAAATATTATAGCGGATCGGCCAACTAAGATGCAAATTGCTCCTTCCTGCAAGGCAATGACAGTAATTTTCAGAAAGACAAGAACATGTTTCACATCATTTCCTGTTTGTGCAACCTGGTCACAAACACGTATAGGTGTTGGACTATGGTTGCATGAGGACACCAAGAGGCAACAAATTCAGGTGTGCGAGCGTGGAAGCACATACCTCAAAATGTTACCAAGTATCAACTACTAGGAAATTAGAGCAGGAGTGTGCATACAAAGCATGACTCGGAACAGGAGTGGCACCTATTTAGAAAGATTGTGCAACCAAGTGTTGGATATTAATACATGGTAGCAAACATGGGGACCAAGAAAAATCCAACACACCAAGCCATCTGTATGAATGCATAATTATCATTATCATCATCTAAGCCTTATCCCAACTAACTGGGTTGGCTACATGAATCATGTTCCAACATCCCACTCTATCAAAGGCCTTGCACATTTCTCACTGCACCCGGGTTCCAATTGAGTATGCCGCTTTCAGAGAACGCCCCAGCTTGAATACATAATGATATTGACTGTTACATAGATATTACTGTGTATATGCATAAGACAAAGACACACATGTACATAACTAAAAACACACTAGGACCTGGGAAACAACTATACAAATAACACTAAAACACAGGAAGAAAAGGAAAACTAAGGTTTTTCCAAATAGAAATGTTGATGGGTATCTGACATGCGTCTAACATGGATGCTGGACAACGTACTTGCCCATAGATTCCATTGATTGATATAGAAGAAAGGAAACATGAATGGAAAATTGCCCATTATTACAACGAATTCTCTAGAAGTAAAGAGCACATGTCAGATTTGTTCAGATTACAACATGAATACATAATACCTAATCTTTTAGTTCACTTCTATTTAAATTCCATGATATATAAACGCACCATAAAAATTTCCCACCACATTTCCGTGCACATAGTTTCATTTGGATTCAGTGGCATCCATATCACCTATTTGGACCATCCGTTAGGTCTAGTGCACTCTTCATAAGCCACCTTGAAAAATACATACTGGTTAGATGATCCAAATAGCCAGTTAGTGGCATACAAAATAGATGTACAAGATTGTTCATAGAAGATAGGCCTAGTCACGGATGTATAGAGCCATCTGATTACTGTCAATTTTTTTTCCCAGTAACACAATGAGGGGACTGGACCTAATGGCTGGTTCAGGTAGGTGATATGAATGCTAAAAAGTCCAAATGCAACTATTATATTCCAAGAGTAACATTATACATTACAGGAACATTCCTTGCACTTGACCGATCTGTAAAGAGAGAGATAGACGGTTGATCTTTGCCCCCTTTCTCTCTCTTGAAAGAAACCAAAACGAATAAAACCAACATAGTAATAAAACAGAGAGAGGGAGAGAGATTAGCTGTATGCTTTTGGATTAGGCAGCAGATACAAAACCACATGAGAGAGCCATCAGCAGCACAGCTGCCTTTTCTTCCTCTGCCAGCTTCCTCTTTCTCTGCATCTGCAACAACTTTTTTTTTTGACAAGAAATTCATATATAGTAATATTAGAATGTCTCATATATGCAAACAAAAGCATCTACGGCATCTTATTCCTATTCACAGCTCTATTGAAAAATCCTAAAATCCAGATCTCCCTCCTACAGAGAAAACGAAGGATCTTCTGCAGAATCTGCAACGAAAATCACGGAAAAATCCTCCGACTCCTCAAAGAAATACAATCCAAACACAAGCTGTAAAAAATCTAGAACAAACACATGTAAATATATGTAACTGCCATAGATATCAGCATCGATCCTTCAATGGAAGAACGATGAGGGAAAAAACTGCCATAGATATCAGCATCGGATCCTTCAATGGAAGAACAATCTCAGAAAGAATGCAGCAAGAGAGACGAGAATTGAGGCCGGAGTGGAGGGACGTTGGAGAGAGAGAGACTTTCGGGATTTGGGGATGGGGCGATTTGGGAGAGAAGAGGGAAGAAGGGATTTTGGGAGAGAAGAGGGAAAAAGGGTTTTTGGGAGAGAAATATTGGCGCGCACGATTCGGAGATGGCGTTTTGGAAGAGGAGGGAAAAAAGGGTTTGGAGAGAAATAAGGCAGGCGCAATTTGGGGATGAAATTCGAGAGGGAAAAAGACCTTTATTTTATTTTTTTTAATTCCAGCGGCGGTGACTTATCCGTACACAGGCGGCCACGTAAAAACACCGCACATTTTATTTGTACACGGGCGTTTCATTCGGGGGGCCAGTGAGAATCCGCCGCTGATACGGATATTTCTTGTAGTGAATTGACGATCTACACCGATCATCAATGGAGGTGCCGTGCTATTCTCCCTATGATCATAACAAGGAGCTTTGTTAAATATAGAAATCTCCAGATAACACAACTCCGAGGAGATCTGAAATTCGCTTCACACGATCAGTATGGTTGATTTTAAGGATGCATTTGATTTTTTGGCAAAGTTGCTAGTATACAAGCATTAATTTTAGTTGATTCACGTAATATTTTCTGCAAGGAGGTTTATATGCAGCCTCCACTTTGTTTACCATCTTCCAAACCTTGATGATGTGTTGTATATACATCCACCCCGTCTATCATTTTCTTCCTATTATTTTAGGACGTTTTCCAAATTAAAACATTAAACGGATTCAAATCTAAGGTGGACCAGGAAACAGTGTTGATTGAGTGCCTCACCATTAAAATTCTCAAAAGGGCCCATTGTAAAGTTTTAGTAATGTTTATCTCCCATCCAACCTTCTTATAATGTCAAGAAGACATGGATGAAAGATTAAAACAAATATCAGCTTGATCGATCGAAAACTTTTGATTGCCACATTTTTTGAAGGGTCATTATTGTTTGTGTTACGGTCCACATGAGATTTGGATCTTCTCAAGGTTTGGTATCTCATCTAAAGTGATATATATATATATATATATATATATATATATATATATATATATATAAGATTAATGGTGTGGATATAAAAGAAATACATCAAGGCAGGCTCCACACGGTTGAGTTAACTTCCACTGAAGTGTTGCCCGGATAACAGCTAATCCGCTCCCCGACACCACCTTAGATAGAAGTCGACCACCTAAATATCTTTCACTGATTTTTTCACGACCACACATTTGTTCGGTCAACGGTGACTTCTTATAAGTAAAAATGATCTAGCTACTAATGAAAAACCAGCCCGGACATATATATTCACAGTGTGAGGAGGTCAGCTAGCCAACACTAATCATGACCTTAATGGCCACGGAAAGAAACTCGGACATGATCATCCAACGTGATTCTTAAGGTCAAGATGACAAGTTGATAATACGCTCAATGCCGAAATAAAACTTGGCCATAACTCACTAAGAGAAATCAGGTCGGTAAAACTCTCTCTTCGGAACAACCATCCATCTCAAACTCTTATTACGTGCCCCTACTTCTTCTGATTTGGTTCTGACTGTAACTATCTAATATCTTAGTCGAGGATTCCAGAAGATGATCGCAACACGGATTTACCCGAGATTTTTGTCGAGAATGGAAGATATTCACGACATATATAGGATTCAAATCCTTCTACAATACGCTCCTACTAGGGAGGCCCCTACACCACTGTCAACTCTTACCTATAAATAAGAGAATTCCTGACCGTGAAAGGTACGCACAATTCAATTCTGAAAATACTTTTAAAAACTTTATGTTCAATTAAACCTAACTTGCCTATATTACTTTGGCATAGGAGGATCCTCCTAAAGCCTAGGTCACCATCTTTATCTTATTTTGAAAGTCTCAAGTGACCTAAAGAAAATGTCCGGATTTATGCATCTACACGGCCCATCCGTCTAGTAGACCAACATGATTATGGGATCAAACTTGGTGGTGCCCTTTTGATGGATGGCTTGGATATTGCAGCTGTCCACCATGTTGGCATCTGTTATGTTATGTACATTAGCTAGCTCGTACACACTAGTGGGCTTAGCAAAGTTCGTGGATGTGATTTTAAAAACGTATGCCATCAATGGTAAGGCCCACTTGATGGACGATAGCGATTAGTTACCCACCCGGGTTGTGAGATGGCTCTACCGTATTCCAGCTCATCGGTATCCACAGCATCACTTCCCTTCCCTGGTACGATTGTCGGTGGTTACCCTGACCTGCGGGTAGATCCAAACCTATTTTAACGGGTCTGGGTCCTACTTTTTGGATCCAGTAAGAAATCGGAACAAGTTCGGGTGTCAACTTTTAGACCCGGTTAAACTCTGAGGTTAGCCTGGTCTGTGTTGAGCACATCAACTTAGACCCGGTTATAATTTCCCAAGCCACACACATCTAAAAGTTGTTCCAAAATTAGATATGAGGACCCGATGGATCCTGACGGGTACCCATACCCGATCATATCAATGTCTTACCTAGGTCTTAAGGATAGGATAAGACCCACTGACAGGACCGGAAGCAGATTGGCTAGTGTACCACACACCAGCAACCTAGCTGATATGGGTGCGTGTCGTGCGAAGAGGAGCGCTGACGCTCCTCGAGCTCCGAGTTGTACGAACGGTTTAAAGGATATCAAAGTAACTTGGGACCCACAATGATGTACTTATCAAATCTACATCGTTCATCCAATGGGCAAGATCATTTTAGATCTTTATCCCAAAAATGAGTAATTTCTAAGGCTCAACTAGACCACGCCACAAATAGCAGCGGGACAATGATTTTTACCGTTATATAAGATTCGTAAGGCCCACCGTAACGTTTACTTTCCATCCAATTTGTTAATAAGGTCACACAGACCTGGATGAAGAGAAAAAAACAAATATCATATTGATCCAAAATTTCTGTGACCGCCGGAAGGGTTTCAATGGCAGGCGTTTAATCCTCCACTTCTTTTTACAGTGTGGTCCAGTTGAATTTTTGATCTATCTTATTTTTAGTCTGAAGCCTTGAGACGAGCTCACCAAGTATACGGACGGTTTGGATATAACTAATACCTCATGATGGATGGTGACGTCAACACACCAGCCACATCAGTAGTGTGTGGTACACCAGCCAATCCGCTTCCAGTTACAGGTACTGTAAGTGTAGGGCCCAACCAGACCCTGACATTGACAGCCCTAAATTCCCTAGCATAAGGGCCCAGATGGTAAACCCTAAACCCAAGCCTATCCCAGAGCCCAGCCCAATTAATTGATTGGATTAAATTTTAGATCGGACTCGGCCCTCGGGCCTGATATTCAAGCCAAGCCCGACCTAACGCAGACCAAGCCCGGGCCAGGTGACATAAACTGGTGAAACGGTAGTTGGATGGAAAATAAATATCCAGTAGCTCCCATGAAGTTTTTAATGGTGGGGATTCAATCACTGTTGTTTCCTGTGTTATGGTCTACATAAGATTTGGATATACTTCATTTTTGAGATCATGCCCTAAAATCAGCTTTCAAAATGGTTTGACGGTGTGGATTTAAGATACATATATCACTGTGAGACCCACAATCAAGGATCCCACCCACCTCAATGGATCTGCGTCTCACCTAATCCACTCTCTATCAACCCAGGGCGTTTAGCGCGTGATATTAAATGGGAGCGCGTGATATTAAATGGGATGGGGGAAATGGAATTGCATTTGGTTCCGTGCTAATTCAACTCCACGTTCAGGAAGAATGAAAAAGCTTCAAATTAGATGAGATGGAATTGCATCGGGTCTCATGCCAAATTTACTCAATGCTAGCAAGTTGTGTAGGTCTCACCATGATGTATTGGATCTATCTGTCCACTCATTTTTTGAGATCATTTGAGAGACCCCGTCATTAAAAGTAGTGAGGATTGAATACCTATTATTGAAAACTCTTTGCAGCCACATAAGTTTTGGATCTATCTTATTTTTAGGGTCATGACATAAAATGATGTTAAAAAATAGATGAACAGTTTGGATATAACACGTGTCATTCTCAATAATTTCAAATGATTGTGAATATATCCATTTAATATACCATCATATTATAAACATAACATAAAATTAAACTTATCTCACAGTAACGAGGACAATTCATCTCATATGTAATAATTACAATGTTTTTTTTTTTAATTCCATCCTACCTAATCCTTCCGTACCATGCGCCAGAAACCCCCTGAAGACAAAATCTACTTCCATCCAAAAATGACTGCACGTGTCGAACTGTATGATGATCCAAACCTTTCATTGATAACAAGGCTCCATGTGTAGGTAGTATACTAAAAATGGCCTCAATAATTGGTTGTTAGTGCTTTTTGTTCACCATCTTTAAGATGCTTCGAATTGTGGGATCGTTGATATTATTTGACCCATTCAAGGGGAAACGGATCGGCTAGTGACCCTGCCACTAGCCAATGGCTAGTGGACGGTGCTCTATGGGCCCTACCAAGATGAATGTGTGTCCACTAATTTTTTTCAGATCAATTTATAGTACGAACCTAAAAATGAAATAGATCAAAATCTAAGTAGACCACACAGTGTTGATTGAACTCTCACAGTTTAAAACTTCATAGAGGCCATAAAAGTTTTGGATTAGGTTGATATTTATTTTTTCCCTTCTTTTAGGTCTGTATGACCTAATCAACTGGTTCAGGAGGTTTTAAATGATGGATATTCAATTGCTATTGTTTTCCGATGGTGTGGTTCACGTGAGATTTATCTCCCTTATGTTTTCGATCGAGCCATAGAATAATCTTTAAAAATGAATGGACATTGTGCAAAAAACACTCACATCACAGTGGGGCCTACCGAGCACCGACTACTAGCCACGTGGCTAGTGGCAACGACACTAGCCAAACGGCATCCCAATGAATGGTTCAGATCATAATCACAGGTGCCATGTGTACAACATAGAAACGGAGTAGCCAATCTGTTTCCAAAATGTTCGGTGCTTTGTGGGCCCCACCATGATGTATGTGTTTCATCCATTTTTACAATCATCTTATGGTTGATCCAAAAATTGAGAGGGATATAAATCTTAAGTGGACCACACCATAGGAAAAAAATAGTGATTGGATATCCACCATTAAAATCCTCTTAAGGCCCACTATACTATTTATTTGACATCCAATCTATTGATTAGGTTTTACAGACCCAGATGAAGGGAAAAAACAAAGATCAGCTTGATCCAAAACTTTTATGACCCTTGAAAAGTTTTTAATGGTCACCATTCATTCAACACTGTTTCCTATAATGTGGTCCACTAGAGATTGTTCTATACCTTATTTTTAGTTTCTTACCATAAAATGATCTAGAAAAATAGATGGACGGCATGGATGAAACACATACATCATGATGGGCCCACAGACCACCGACCATCAGCCATTGGCTGGTGGCAGGGGGAGTAGCCAATCCGTCTCCAAAATTGGGAGGTGGAAAATTTCATTCTCCCAACCGCAGCGGATAATCCTGGATAATGTTATCTGTACGCACGTGGTACTCACCAGTAACGGTCTTAATGGATCTACCCTCTCCACGTCAGGACAAAAACCCGGTTATCCCTGTTCCCCTTTTACACGTCTCAAACCGAAAATATTTCGGCTCCAACAAGTGGGACCCCTGCTTCTGTAATCCCGGCCATTAATATGATGGACCTCATTCGGATGGCTGATATACTTATTAGACCTATATCATCAAATAGACATATCATATATGCATCAACAATGAAAATTCAACACCTTAATCTTAAGGCGTACGGGTTGAGCGGACATCAATGCTTCAACTAACAGTAATCTTTATCTTCGGTACATCATACCCTTAAGAGAGCTTTCAATAAAATTAAGGTTTTTTCTCTTAACTTAGTGAGGGAATGACACACCTATTTATAAAAAAGATAGTTATAAGCTTACCCATCACACTTCTTTCCTTTAAGATCTTTACATTATAAGTTTTCATATCAGTGTTAATAATTGTATATAGGGATTGTGTCCCGCATCAAATTTATTTATAATGATCACAATTGAAGTGGGGCTCACTAAATTATCCAATCTGAATAATTCAATGATTAGATCAGAATCAATGATCATATGTGGCCCACCTGATAGAAGTCTTACAATACCAACCATGACTCTTTGGGTGGGCTAATTCAGATGGTGGGAAAATAAATGACTTTCTCACTAATAGTCTAACGAACATATCATTATATTTAAACAGGAAATATATTATAATTCAAAATGCTATAATTGTCCAAACATTAACAAAATTTTCAAACATAACGCGACTTTTACGGGCACTTTATTTTAGTTTTCACCCGCCATTTAAAATAAAACCTATCAAATCAGTGATTGTTGAAAAATTTTAAAAATCACAGTTAAATAATAATTATATTTTTCGTTTTTTATCTTTTTGTCAAATGGGCACTTCGAAAAATCCTTAAAGTTTCAATTGGAGAAGGAAAGCGTCACGGTCAAAGAAGAAAAGTAGAACTGATCAACGTTCCTAAAAAAAACAAAGGCAGGCCAAATATTTAATGGCCTTGATTGGCCAATATGAGAGTGTTTGGCCGGACGAGGAGGCGCCGTAGGTACAGAAGCACGTGTCGCATGAGATGCGGACGCGGTTTGGCCAGTGACGCTACCACCAGCTTGGTGGCTAGTGGTCAGTGCTATGCGGACCCTACCATGATGTATGTGTTTTATCTGTTCCGTCCATCTATTTTGAAAAATAATTTTAAGCCTTGATCTAAAAAATGAAGTATATCTAATCTCATCTGGACCACACCATGGGAAAACAGTAGTGATTGAATGTCCAACATTAAAAACCTCTTAGGGCCACTGTAATGGTTATTTGAACCTGTTAATTGGATCATACAGATTTGGACGAAGGGAATATATATATATATATATATATATATATATATATATATATATATATATATATATATATATATATATATATATATATAAATGCTTGATTTAAAGCTTTCGAGGCCCAAGAAGTTTTTAACGGTCGTTCAATCAACACTGCGAGATCTACTTGAGATTTGTATCAATTTATTTTTTGGGCTTATACCATAAAATGAGATGGAAGAATGAGTGTACTGCATGAATGAAACACATACATCATGGTGGGCCCACATAGGGTGATGCTTACGTTATTTACATGAGCTGACATCCATCAGGTGCCCTTTGATCCACTGCTATGGTGATCCCTGACATAGGGAATAATGAGAGGGGATCCCAAACATAGGTGTGCGTTGCATGCAAGCCGTTCATTATATGTGCCTCCAGGACGAGGGGACCTTCAAAATCAAGAAGTAGATTGCCTATGACCACCGGGACAGAGATATTACTGTGAAAGAGGCTGGGTGGGGCCCAGGTGAATGTCCATGACAAATCCAATCCCTCCATCCGTTTTGAAATATCACAATAGGACAGCATGCTAAAAATCAGGCAGATCTAAAACTTACCATACCAAACCGTAGGGATTGAACACCTAGGGGTTACAGAAGTTTTTTATGAGGATGATATTTTTTTTCTAGCATTTATCTGAGTAGTAATAAGCGTATGAACCGTTTGGATGGCATATAAACATCATGATCAGCTCCAGGAAGGTTTCAATGGTAGACGTTTATGTTCCCACTGTTTCATTGGTGTGGCCCTCCTGAGATTTAAATATGCCTTATTTTCAAAATCCTTCCCAATTGTAGCGTTAAAAAATGGATGGACGGAGTGGATTTGTCACCTACATCCATATGGGCCCCACCCACAGGTATATCTCATGGTTTAAAAGTAAAGCAGGCCACAGGACTTTAACTAAGAGGTTTTAGGCGCCACTTTATGATGTGGCTCAATTCACTTTTGAACGGGACTGATTTTTAGGATGTAAGATAAAAGTGATGGGCCACACCTGATGGACAGAGTGGATGTCATGCAAATCATGCAGTGGTCCCCACAGAGCTTGGTATTTTGCCCGTTGCTCGAACCGCTGTTGTAGATTCCCGTCTAGTAAGAGGCCGCAACGGAAAAGTCAGTGAAGTCCTTTCAGAACTGGTGGGCCAGCATGCACATATAAATGAGCACATTTACATGTTGGATCACCATCACACAAGTCACGGCATCCTAACCGTTCATCTCACAGAATTTCCTCATCATGGGGCGTGAAAAAATAAAGTGGTCTTATTATGTTGTGCAAACTTTGTGTAGCCGATGAATGGATGGGATCAACTTGCGAAGGTTCCTGCAGATTACCGCAGCACTAAGTTCTGTAAGGGCCACCTTGATATGTGTTATATCCACACCGTTCAAGTGTTTTGTAGCTTATTTTAGGTCATGATCCCCAAAATTAAGTAGATCCAAAGCTTCCTTGGGCCTAATGTGATGTTTATTTGCTGCAACATATAAGACTGTAGGGATAGCGCCGCCACCGCTAAAACATTCCTAGGACATATTATGATGTTTATTTGTAATGCAGGGAAAGATGTGAGGTCGAGCACTGTCTTCCTCAAGAGGATAACTATTCTAAATCCACGGAACTTCTCTGGACTCCTCACAGAGACTTCTCGAATCTACAGAGAAAGAAAGCAAAAAATAGAAATAATTTCTAATAAATTTGAAATTGATTAATGAATAAATAAAAACAAGTTCACAACCCTTTAAATAAGGGTACTAAGCAATAAGAAAGAAATCAGAATCAAACTACAACTAAAACTCCTAGAATCCACGACTTACTATAAATAGTAAACTTCTCATTTATAGACAGACGTGATGTCTACTAGTGCGCAAGGTTTTTGGCCAAAAATAGTAAGTGTCTTGTTTGACTTCACCAAACCATTCTCCCAATTATTATAAGCACTTTTTATGTTGGACACAACTCCTAAAGCCCAACAGATGAAGAGTTATAATCAAACTAAAACTTGCTATTTATAGTAAAAATGAAATAAAAACAGGGAAATGACCACCAATCAGGGGTATTTCGTAAATCCTGGTTGCGCAACCCGGCATAGCGGGGGTTGGTTGGCTACATTAGCTCGTTCTACCCTAAAATCATATATTTTACGTCAGATAACTCATTTTAGATTGCGAGATACGCCCGATCTAAGGTCCGACAATCCTGATCACTTCTGTCATCGACCACCTTTTCAGATCCATCTTGGCCATGAAACTATCCGCGACCCGTTCTACATCAATTTACCAATTCGTTTATAAGATCACTGTGACCGGGATGAAAACACAAATATCGGCTTCATCTAAAATTTATGTTGCCCTCCAGGGGTTTTTAATGGTAGGCATTCAATCACCATCTAAAATTTATATTGTCCCTATGAAGTTTTTAATGGTAGGCATTCAATCATCATTGTTGCCTTAAGCATTGGATCTGCCTCATTTTTTAGGTTCATGCCCTAAAAATTTAGCTGAAAGTAGATGGACAACTTCAATATAACACATATATCACAGTGGACCCATAGAGCTTAGGTGGAAGAATCCCTTACAACTGGGTGCTGCAATAAATTAAATGCATCCTTATAGTGGAACCCAACCGATGGACTGTTCACATTAGGCATTCATGCAACCCTTGGGCACATACAACACACATCATGTGAGGTAAGAGAATGAAAGCGTCCTAATCTCGTAGGCTTGCCTCATGAATTTAGCTTATTGTAAATGGTGTTATTATTAACAAATGACTCATATTTAGTTAAATGTGTGTGATTAAGATAGTGTGGGGTATGCTAAAATTTTACTCGACTTGAGATTGATTGAACTCGAGATTAATTGAACGCTTGTTATCTCATGCATCAAATCAATTGTATGATCAAACCTATAAAAGTTGACCTAATTGTTTCCAGTCACTACCGTGTAGCGATCAGACGATTTCGAATGAGAGGGTTAATCCTTCCGAATGAGATCTTTGTGCTTTGAGGTAAGGGTTTTTCTTTCAATGGTGATTGCAGTTCTCATGTTTCTCAACAACATAATGATGAACAATTAAAATTAAAAAATAAAGGCTGGATCACTGATTTTATTGATTTAAAAATAAGAACAATAAAGTCAGTGAGAACATAAAATAAATATAGAAAATAAAAGATAAACTACTTACGATTATCAATATGAACAAACAATTGAGGTGTACAATCTGCAAGACGTGATTTGTATGATCTTCCAAGTATGGACTTGGTTGATTGAAGATTTAATAATAGAGGTCATGAATATTTATAGTACTCTTAAGCATACTATAGCAATGACGCTAGGTAATAACAATTTAAGCTATGATAAACCCTGGACTTAGCTGTACTGAGGCTAAATAGAAATACAAGAAATAAGGCTAAAACTAAGATAGATAACATTGCAGTGAGAGAGATTGCGTATTAGCTTGGTTTGTTGCACTTTGTTTATGTAGACCAAGTAGGGTGGCGGTCATATTTCTTTACTGGTACACATTTTATTTATGGGACCATATCTTAGTTAAACTTGGATTCTTCATTGTATCTTTTGATTTCCTTATAATTTGGAAAAATAAAATAAAATTGTTTCTCAATGTCCCATGGTCTCTATGAAAACATCAATTGTATTATAATTTTTTTCATTTTCAATATGATTGTATGAGACAGTATTGTCATGTGTATATAGATTATGAAAAAGATCTAGCATCAGTAGATCCTTATAAGCTTACTTAGCATGCTATTTATGTTGCATAATGTTGATTTTAAAAAATATATTTTAATAATAAAATATATATTAAATATTATAAACAAAAGTGTTTGCAAAACACCTTTTTCATGGTTTTGGGAATAATCTTACATTCGAAAAAGAGAAGAATTTTTTATGGTTTATATGACGAGTGTTGAGTATTATAATACTTATCCACATGGTTCAAAGGAGAATATAACTTGTGTGTTCCAGTGCATAGCGCGCCGAGGCATGGGCACGGGCTTGGTGCGAGGACGTGGGCATGTGAGATAATGTAGTTGTAGAGGCGCTAGTGGCGCACTTTGTACTGTGTCATAGAGGATTGCAGAGGCAATGTAGAAGAGTGACTAGATGACCGAATGAGAGTCTCTCAGTATACATAGAGGCTGAAAATAGAGTTGTTGTAGAAATATGTAACAGCTATGCCATTAGTGCAGAAACCATGCTATAACTGCTGCATGGCTAGCCCAACAGCTAGAAAATGGCTAGCTATTGTCTCACAACAGTCAACATGCAATAGTGATTATGGCTCATGCACAACAGTCAGAAAACGGCCATAAACGGCTAGTTTTCTCCAACAGCTAGAAAATGGTCAGTGGAATTTATTTTTCTGAACTAAAACCCCCGGCCACTATATCCTATATAAACAGGGCCTGGATGGGTTTCCAAACCATCACTCAACCCACTCCAGCAGACTCATACGAACCAAGTCATAGCTACTCCTCTCCTATACTTCAGCAAGACAGCAAGGTTGAACCATTGCTTGAAGAACAGACCAACAATGTAGTCTAGAATAGTTCAACTGAACCAATAGCTGAAAAACTAGAAAAACAGACCAGTGCAGTAGTCTTACTAAGAAATCTTCTTATCTCCTTTTCTTTTTGGGATTTTTTTTTTTTTTTTTTTTTTTGTATTTCTGCTAAACTATGTAATAGAGTTCTAAAAGTGGGCCTTCATGTTTGCTGAACGCAAACCCATATCAAGCTCATCATATCCTAGAAGCAGTTTGCATGTAACCTTTCAACATACTCAATTCACTTGAGTAGGGGCAAATAATGCTTTAAGGACAGCGTCCCAGACATGCTTCAATCTATCCTTATTTTAGATTAATTTGAATTTTTCAGATTCCATAATTTTCAGAAAAAATATCATTCTATAAATTTTACCATCATTTTATTCACACATGCCACTTCTACTATACTCACGTGTCCCTCTCATAGTGTTTTGCTTTTCTTGACCACAAACACACATATATCCCTTAGTTGCTTTAATCCTCAAGGCGATTTTGTCCATCAATTATATATATATATATATATATATATATATATATATATATATATAGAGAGAGAGAGAGAGAGAGAGAGAGAGACTGGTGGTCTCCTGCGCACCGTACTGTAGATGCCTTTGTGTGCACCTAGGCTGACTCACTTAGATGGGTAGGGCTGGGTAGGATGAGGTGAGCCTCACCATGATAAGTTCATGAAATTTATTTCAATCATTTGGTTTGTAATATAAATTTAGCAGTAAGGGTAATAAAGCATAAATATCGTGATGTAGGTGAACCACACTATGAGAAACAGTGGGAGAGTGAATGCCTATCGTTGAATCTTTACAAGGTATACCGTGATATGTACATGAAATCCACTCCGACCATTAGTTGATTCGTGAAAATGCATGCAGAGGGGGAAAAAATTTAGGCCCATGGGTGATTTATGTGGGCCACACCAAGTGAAAACATTTGGATGGAGGGTGCCCCTGTGCACTGTTTCTACTCATATTACCCGCCTGGATTAGGCATTTGGGTGACTTCATATACTCATCACAACACCCCCTCGACGTGGATTGCCGACTAATGGACATGGATTGCTAGCTGGTGGTCATGGCCTCAAAATAACTTATTTGTTTGATCCAAGCTGTCCATCTATTCTATCATACTCATTTACAGCATTAGCTAAAAACTAAGCCAGATCCAAATGTTAACTGGACCACACCACATGAAAACTGTGGTGATTGAACGCCCAACATTAAAAACTTCTTAAGTGGACACAAATATCAGCTTAATAGAAAATTTGTAAGGCCTCCAAGAACATTTTTAATAGAGGTCATTTAATCACCACCTTTTCTAGTGGTGTGGTCCACTTGAGTATTAGATCTTTCTCATGTTTGAGGTCATGCCCTAAAATGATATGAAAAAAGGGATGAACGGTGGATAAAATATGCATATATTATAGTGGGGCCCACATTATGCTTCCAGCACCTGCCCACAGAGAAGTTTACGCTGGCAGGCAGTTTGGTCAACATGCAGAGATGAGTGGGAAAAATGAGGGAGGGGTGGGGGTGGGCTAATGTGATGTGTAAGTGAAATCCACTCTAAACATATGGCGTGTGATGACAATTTGGTAACTGGGCTCAAACATCATCCACATTTATAGGGGAAATAGTGAAGGGGATGCTTGCCATCTAAACTGTTTCACTCAGTGTGGGCCACATAAATCACTTACGCCCATAAAAATTGGTTCACATGTATGAATCTTCACTGGGTGGATACTGGTTGAAGTGGATTTCACATAAACATTACGGTAGGCCCAGTACAAATTCAATGGCAGTTACTCCCTTCTCCATTGTTTCCTTTGTTTGGCACACCTAAATCATGAATATAACTGATCAATGAGCCTCAGTGCTAATTTTAGCCTGTCCGGCAATAATGGGCCGAGTGGATTCCATGAATACAATATGATGGAGCACACCCCAGTTCTACCCTCTAAGCAAGGCCGCCTTGGTGTGCATGGAAGTCTCTTGCGGTACGTGTGCAGTAGACCACTACTCTCTCTCTCTCTCTCTCTCTCTCTCTCTCTATATATATATATATATATGGGAAAAGGTACTGTGCGCTCGAGCTCACGGCTCTGTCCCATGCGGTCGAGCTGTGTGGGCCCCACCGTGATGCATTTAGAACATCTACTCCATCAGTCAGATGCACCATTCCATCGTGGACCAAGGTCTCAAAATTTAATTCAATCTGTGACTTTTTTCGGCCACACCACATATAGTAGTGGAGAGGGGGCCGTACACCTTTAAAACATTCATAATCATTTTTTGGATCCCACCAAGATGTGGTTTGCAAATCCAGCCCATCCATTATGTGTGTCCCACTAGAATTAGGGGTCATACCAAGTTTCAGTAGCATTCAAGACTCATGTGGGCCCCACAAAGTGCTTTTATATGTTATAACGGTGTCTTCACATGATTTTAGATGGTATGGCCCACCTGAGTTTCATATACGGCTGATTTTTGGGATATCACATTATTTAAATGGGAACCATCAAATGCACAGTATTGATGGTCTAACTGTATCACGGTGGGGCCCACACATCTCGACCTCACGATAAACTTATCGTGAGCTCGAGCGCAAAGTACCTTTTCCACATATATATATATATATATATATATATATATATATATATATATATATATATATATATATATATATATATATATATATATATAGCATTCAATCCTTAGGGTGATTTCTTTTGTCATTTGCAGGTAGCACTGACGTGTGGCAGTATTCTATTAGTCTAAGTAGCATTCGATCCTTGGGGCGACTTCTTTTGTCAGTTGTAGGTTGTATTGGCGTGTGGCAAAATCCTACTAGTTCTCGTGAACCTTGTCAGGACAGGTGTAAATAGCCGTGAGGCCCCGTCTCGTCTAGTTTTACCGGATCTGTTAATCGAAAAGATCTACTTTCTAGATGAAAATATTGAGAAATCAGGTACTTAGGGACTTTCTTCTTATTTTGCCATCGGCATCCTTAATGTGTGGCTCACCCCATGCACGGCTCAGATCACGCGCAGATATCTAGTGGAAGCAAGTGCCCCGCTAAGGCCCGAAAATCGTGGACATGAAACTGCACTTGCATGACGATGACATTGCACCCTAACGGTGAAAATGTCTCTTTTAATGTGGTACAGAGAACGAATCGACAGTGGGGCCCATAAATCCATGGGCTTTAATTACATGGATTACTTTTGTACCTACTAAAAAGACGAATAATCGGATCCTGTTCATCAGCACATGTATGGTTTATTGACCGGCTGCATTTTGTCCACGTGGGGGCCCTTCTTTGATGATCGAAGCCATCGATACAATGGGCCTCACCATGAGAGAGGATGTGCGTTTGCTCCCTTCGACAAGATACCATAAATATTCTCGGGTAGAGCGTTGTATTAACAGAGGGAATCAGAGGATATCCATATTTCCCCACGGGACTTGGATTGCGTGGTGTTACATACAGCACCCTCCTCGGTACTGTGTGCTTTTGGGAAAAGCTTTGTGGGCCCTATCATATTGTATGTATCTTATCAACTCCGTTCATCCATTTTGAAAGATCATTTTAGGAAATAAAACTTGAAAAATGAGTAAGATTCATATTTCAGGTAAACCACACCATAGGAAGAATTTGTGATTGAACGCCCACCATAAAAACTTCCTAAGACCCACTGTAGTATTTATTTGCCATCAAACCTGTTGATTAGGTTACAAAGACATAGAGGAAGGGAAAACACAAATATCAGCTTGATACGGAAACTTCAAAGTCCCCGTGAAGATTTTAACGGTGGGAATTCAATCGCCACTTTTTCCTGTGGTGTGGTTGACCTCAGATTTAGATCTTCATTATTTTTTTAAACATTCCCTAGGATTATCTGAAAAAGCTTATGGATGGCTTGGATGAAACGCATACATCATGTTGGGCCCACAGAGGCTTTTCTAGAAGCATACAGTACCGAGGTGAGTGCTGTATCCGACACTACGCAATCCTTCCCCACCGGAAACGGATTGGCCACTCCCCCTGCCACCAGCTAACGGCTGATGGTTGGTGGTCTTTGGGCCCCACCATGATGTATGTATTTCATCCATACCGTCAATATATTTTTCTAGATCATTTTATGGCATTAAACGAAAAATAAAATATATCCCGAGCTCAATTGGACCACATTACAGGAAACAGTGTTGAATGAACCTCGACCATTAAAAAAATTGGGGACCATAAAAGTTTTGGATCAAGCTGATGTTTGTTTTTTCCCTTCATCTAGGTCTGTATGACCTAATCAACAGATTGGATGTTAAATGAACAGTACATTGGGCCTTAGGATGATTCTAATGGTGGATATCCAATCACTATTGTTTTCCTGTGGTGTGGTCCACCTAAGATTATTTATCTCTCATTTTTGGGATCAAGCTCTAAAATTATCTTTAAAAATGGATGAACGTAATGGATGAAACACATACATCATAGTAGGGCCCACAGAGCACCGACCATCAGCCACCGGGCCGGTGGCAGGGGGAGTAGCCAATCCTTTTCGTCCCCCACCCACGGCTTCGCAAATGTAATCCAGTTTTCGATTTGGAGCACTTTGGGACCCGTGATTCGTCGATCCAGATCATTGGTCTGCTACATACACGTGGATGGACCACGAACGAAAAATTTCTCGTACTGAAGAACTGTAGTTTCTAATTTTGGCAGTATTTCTCTTGTTAGCCATCCATTTGAAGATAACAGGTTCAAAGGTTAAGATCGTCCTATTCAAGTGAGTTTCATTGTGGTGGATTCAACAGATCAATGTTGTAGATTACGTTACAATGGGATCTATTTTCAGCTCTGAAAGCTCGAGCCTACCGTTGAAACTTGAAAGACACGAGGATCCTTCATAGTTCGCGAGTTGAGTCAGAAAAGAGAATCGCGGATACATGTGCTAGATACATAGGCGTGATAAATCTACACCAATAATTAGTTGGGTTGATCATCAATCATTCTTTCAAGGAAAATGAATGGTAATGAGAAAAGCACCAACGGACTGTATTCAACAAATAAGTGTGTCCATCTTGATCCATGGACCAGATTAATTTTCAAGATAAAGAATTTTCATTTTGAGGCCCACATATTACATGGTTCGGATATAGTTTCTCATGCCATTCTAGCACTCGTGGAGCCGTTCATCTCTTCAAATTCTACTCGCGTGAATCACGTGCGATTTGGATGTGTTGGCTAATGGTGGCCGATCGCGATTCAGCTTCTCTTCTTGCTAAAAATATCTCGCTGGAATGTGTTGATATTTCCTATTCATTCCAACTAATCCATTTTGGTTTGTTGAGATTCTGTAGACCGTTCATCTTATGGGCCATGTCATAGGTATCTCTGACGTTAAAGAAACCTATGTAAAACAATCCTCTCCCTCTCGAGACCTCATCCCTCTAGTTTTTACTATTCGTTTGAAGGTATGGTTCTAAGACTCGCCCGATTGGCTGATAACATAATTAATTTAATTTCAGTTAATTTGTGCTTGGCGTATCATTTCGGTATGACTTTGTATCAAGTAAAATAGGTAACACATACAGCTAGACTGAGCGAAAGATACCTCCTTTCAACGCTAAGGGCGTGTTTGGGCGGTGGGATTAGAAGGGATTGGGTGGGATGAGATTCAAAAAATATAATTATTATCCATGGCAGGGATTGTCCCCGGTCGCCATGGGCTAAGATTAATGTCATGCTTTGTTGGTAATACAGTGGTACATTAAATGGATATACCTACCATCATTAGAAATGATTGAGAATAACACACGTGTTATATCTAAACTGTTCATTTGTTTTGTAACCTCATTTTATGGCATGAGCCTAAAAATGAGATAGATCCAAAACTTATGTGGCCCAAAGAAGTTTTCAACTGTAAGTATTCAATCCCCGTTGCTTTCTATGGTGGGGTCCACTTGAGCTTTAGATTTACCTGATTTTTTATCATATGCTCTAAAATAATCCCAAAAAATGGGTGGATGGTGTGGATATAGCCCACACATCATGGTGGGACCTACACTACTTGCTAATATTGAGTGAAATTGGCACAAGACCCAATGCAATTCCATCTAATCTAATTCCAAGCTTTTTCATTCTTCTCAAACATGGAGTGGATTTAGCACAGGACCAGATGAATCCCATCCCACGTAATCCTAATCCCTTTTAACCCCGCTGCCCAAACACATCCTAAGGTTATGGCATCGATTCGAGCAGGGTTGACTAACAGTGAAGTGTGAATTGACAGTGTTGTGTTATCGAACTAATAAAAAATAAAATAATAATAATAATAATAATAAAAGAATAGGTAACACATTGTGAGAATTTTTATAAAGTGATCCTAATCGTTAAATGTTCTGTAATGGATAATGTACTCAAAGTGGACCCAATCAAGTTGTGATTAATCCAGAACTATGTAGGAGTGGTGCGTTGCAGATATGTTACATGCATAATGTTCTAGTTGGATTAGAATTATTAAATTCATATGGAACCTAAATGAAATGAGTTAACAACTATATATAAAAAAAGTTGGTCCTGTCTTACAAACATGTGAAGCTTCTCATTCCATCCCAGCATTTCTAAAGGGTGTAAAGTGCAAATGACTGTTACATTAGGCTTACAATGATGGAGTTCCAGTATGAATTTCAATTAAGCTTTATTAATTCTCATCTTTGATGCAGTGTATAGTCTTTCAATTCTGCAATATGAGTTTCACATACAGAGTATTAAGTAACTTCCTAAAATGAAAATAAATGAAAATATTCAAAATTCTAACCTTAACTTCTTTAGACGTAGCCCACATTACTAAAAGCTCACCTAACCCATCATCCACTGTAGCTATTAGTTTTATAAGATCATGTAAGGACATGTGAGCTACAAAATGAGTTAAATGGACACTCAAGTGAACAAAATCACTAAAAATAGTGGGATTGGAATGTAAGAATCCTAGAAGATGAGCCTTATTGGTCAACAGTCTAAATTAGCATAATGTGATAAGGTACACCAGTATTCTAATGGAACTAGGACAATGTATCATAGTAGCCTAATAGAATTGAGATAAACAATTCATGTGGATGTTGGGGGCCTTGCACAAAACCTTAGGATCTAGCCGCCCGAACAAACCAAAATTATGGGATAATAATGCAATGAAATAAATCAAAGCAACAATCACACACCACACAAGAGATTTTTACGTGAAAAACCCTCAAAGAAATAAAAACCACGGGACCTCGTCCAGATCAACAATCCACTATGAAGTAGAACGTTACAACCTTCTTCACTCTCGCAGGAGCGGATAAACAATAAGAGAATAAAAAGAAAACTGAGAGATCTCATCGATCACGAGGACGTAGAAGCGCTGAGACGACGGCTCCCTTCCACAAGCTTCCTCTCTCTTTTCTCTATCTCTCTCTCACACCCTAAGCCCTTTTAGGAAACCCTCTTGTGCTTTTCTTCACACAACATAATCCCCTAAAAAATTCTAGGAACCCCTTTTTATAATTTTAGGAAATTCCTTTCCGCATCCCTGTTGCGAAAGGACTCAAATCCGCAATTTCGTGCAAAAACTGCGTAACCTAGAACTGGTTTTAGAAATTTCAGGACTGCTCCTAGCCGCCTACGACTGGTCGTAGCTCACCTAAGATTGGTCGTAGACCGCGGAGAAAAATAGTAAAAACTCGTTGGACTTTGAGTCGTGGCAGGGCTCGAACCTATGACCGGTCGAGCGCCTCCCACAACAAGTCGAGTAGCGCGATGAAACCCTCCGAAATTTCAACCACTGCAGCGTCTCTCCTCTGAACTGAGAAGAAAAATCTCATCAAATCTCCCCCTTTCCGACTCAGGAGGAATTCACCTTCTTCAAGTCAGCCAGGTTTTACAAACCTCAAACTTGCCCTTGAGCAAAGCCTTAGTCATCATGTCTAATCCATTATTGTAACACCCCGGATTTTGGCCAATCTGGGATTTGACGTCCTTAGGCAATGGGTCAACTAAAACACCTGAAAAATCGCTCAGAACCCAATTTCATAGCCAAAGAAACCACTTAGGACTAATTCCTATGGAAATTTAGCATAATTTAGCTAGCGCAACGCTGGAGTAGCTGGGAAACAGTCCCTGAACACTTTAAATACGTTCTACAAGACCCAAATCGAGTAGAACGTATGACTCCATAATACTCTATAACCTTGGATCAAACTCTAAACAGGTTTGTTCTCTGGACCACTTTGATATTTTATATTGGATCTAAACCGCGCGTCGAAAGTCCGATACCTCTTATCTTAGACCGTTAGAACCGCCTAGCTGGACTTGACAATCATTTCGAAAATCAAGTCAAACCGATAATCACAGACTATTTCATTGAGCCCGGACTGAAGAGACCGCGAATAGGGACAGAATTGGAATTTCAAATTCAAATCTGGCACACGACTTGACACGTCAGTATTAAGCTTTCTGACCATCAGAATTCATCCAGATTACACCCTCGGATCAGGAAAAATTTCTATTTATTATTATGAGACTTCCAGCCCTGATCTACGTGCGGTGACCGCTGAACTGAAACTGGTCCGCCACGTGCGATCTGCGAACCCTGTCGGACTGAAAACTTAATGCGCGCTAGATCTGGTACACATGAGCTTAAGTCCGATCGCATTCGACCAGGGGACCACCAGAAATCATCTTTTGGACCGAAACAGCCCCGCTTTGGTTAAGCATCAAGTGAACTTTGTTCCCGAGCCTATTCCGGGCATTTTTAAGCTTATAAAAGGGGTTGAAACCCTCTCATATCTCTCCCATCCGAATTTGGGAAAAGCCCTAGATTGTGGGAGAGAAAAGGTGAGAGATTGTGAGAGAGGTGGGAGAGAATTTCCTGCTGCTGGTGCTACCTGCTACACGTGTTTAAGCCACGCGATCCAAGCACTTTCCCGGCGATTCCTCCACGTTTTCAGGTAAGAAATAGCCCTAGAAGTTGCTGATTTGGCATTCGTTCCGTTCCATAGCATGTAAACTGATATAACTCATGTATTAGGTTCTCTATTCGCGGTAGACGAAGCGTATACGCTCCGTTCAAATTTCAACATCCATAAGAGACAAGGTGCGGATTTTAGACGCTTTGATTGACTGTTTCCAAAGCTTTCAATGTCGTTTAATAGTAGATTCTTGACGGCAATGCCGTTTGACATGTACAATATGCTGTCCGTTTCCTGTTTCGTAAACTAACGAAGAATATGAGATTTAGGGCATTTTAGTCATTTGTAGGAAGTACGGTCTACATTCATATTTTGCTGACGTGATTGACATGGTTTGTTGTCGCATTAGAATGTTAGGAATGCGTGCATAATTAGTTTGGCAAAGAGATTCGCCTAAATGCGCATTTCGGGTCGACATACTATATGTAGACTCAAGTGTGTAGTGTAAGTGTTTGTATAAATGCTTGTAATAGTATGTATTGAATTAAATGGTGTTATGAATTAATTTGAGATTGATTTCTCAATTAACATGCTGATGTAAATGATTTCCTACATGTTAGCCGTATGTACGATTTCATTATATGTATGAAATGCATATGTTGGATGTTGCACTTAAGTGGTATGCTATAACATGTACTGATGATTTCATTATGGTTTAGTTGAGATTGAATTCTCAATTAATAGGCTAATGGAGAGGATTTCCTATATCTTGGCGATATGCATAATTTCATTATATGTGTGAAAGACATGTGTAGGATGATTTACTTAAGCTGTACGTTATAACAGGTGTTAACATGCTCACATGATTGTATTTCATTTCCATTACTCTTACATGAATGCTGACATGATTCCATGATTGTTTGGGACTATACTTAGTCCAGGCAGTCGGTAACCGAGCGAATTCGTGGTTAGTTTATCTTCGCCACGAACGACGCGTCGATGAACGCGAGCCGTGTTCTGGAGTTTGCGGCAGTGGTTAGGCCACACGAAGTGTTTTACGCACTTCATGTCGTCAACTTGAGATGCGATCGCGCTAGTCGAGCCGTCAAGTAACCCGACTGGCCATTGTATGTTCACCCTGCATGAGTCATAACTGCTTGAACCTAGGGTACTGAACTTACCATTGTAAACCCTGTTAACCATGGTACCTTGATCCATAAAGACTCATGAGCCGGGCATGGTGGTATGGGACACCGTGGTCTAGCTGTCGGCCTACGCTGGGGCCACAAACCTCCCCGTAGTGACCAGTGAGCACCTAGACTCGTGAGCAGATTATGGTGGTATGGGACACTATATTCTAGCTGTCGGCCTACACTGATCAGGCGACGAGTCCTTTGTAGTGACCGCGAGCGTATTCTGAGTCTACGGGAGGCGACGACCCTTCAGTAGCAGTAGAGTACAGTAGGCCTGTATTGATAAGGTGATGGGGGAGCGGAGCAACGAGTGCGTGCAACAGCCCTGGCAGCCCTTGCAGCGACCTACAAAATATACATCGTATGAGATTACTAGGAGTGACGACCCTAGACAGGATCTGTGTTGGGATTGATATAAGGGAAGTACCTTAGTTTCCCAATCCTGCTGTTTGGATGGACTAATAATAACTTGAAAATCATATCACCATAGCATTGCATGTGCCTGGAAGATGTGGAGCACTCTAGGGAGTGTGGCATGCCGCGGTCGTAAGATGTTGCCGCATGAGGGTGATCGTCGGTGAGGGCATACATCACGTCATGTCATAATTGCATTAACAACAGTATTAGGAATGTTTGAATTACTGCTTTACTATTATCGCATGATTGATTTGATAACATGTTAATCTTTTCTCTATTATTCCACTGAGTTAGCTATTCACTCCCACGTTACGGGACGGTGTTCCTGGACACCCACCAGACCTTTTTGTGATTGCAGATGATGGCGCGGCCTGTGAGGCGGAGCCGGACTTGATGATGATGAGGAGGATCCCTCCTTTATGCGTGTTCTGATCGACGGGATTACAGGGAGGTTGATTAGATGCCTTGACACTTGTCATTTTATATTTTTAGAGCACTCATGTACATTCTTTTACTTACTTTTGAAATATACATGTATGTATATAACCTGGTAACATGTTCACACTCTGGACACATACAACAGTTTATATATGTTATACATACTATTACAGACTTCCGCTGGTTAATTTAACTGTCTCTGGAGTATGATATGCTGTTCTGGCTTAATTTCACTCATGTTTGATACATTATCACAGACAACATTCAATCATACATATCAATGTTGCATAAATAACATTTTGGAACTCGGGAGTTGGATTTTTGCTCGACCCCCCGATTTTCGGGATGTTACAATTATCGTCCGTGTGGACTTTCTCAAGCTGTAACACCTTCTGTTCCAAAGTATCCCTTATTCAGTGATATCGAACCTCTATGTGCTTCGACATGGAGTGTTGACTTGGATTCTTGCTCAAGTGTATAGCACTTTGACTATCACAATAGACCACGTGCTCCTCCTGCTTCAAGCTAAGTTCCTGTAAGAACCTCTTCATCCAAAGCATCTATCTAAATGCCTCAGTGACTGTAATGTACTCGGCCTCTATAGTCGACAAGGCTATGACCTTTTGTAGCTTGCTCTGCCAAGAAATCGCTCTCCCTGCAAACGTGAACATGAACCCCGATGTAGACTTCCTGGAGTCTATGTCACCTGCCATATTTGCATCTGTGTAGCTCTCTAACACAAGTTTCCCGTCACCATAGCATAGGCTCAACTTGGATGAGCCTCTTAGATACCGCAGTATCCATTTCACCGCTGCCCAATGCTCTTTGCCAGGATTGACAAGATACCGGCTGACCACACCAACCGCATATACTATGTCTGGGAGTGTACACACCATATCATACATCAAACTTCATACAGCAGACGCGTAAGGTATCTTCTGCATCTCTTCCACCTTTGCCTTCGTCTTGGGATACTGCATGTCGCTCAATCTGAAGTGACCATCCAGTGGAGTACTGACCAGTTTCGCTGCATTTATATTGAATCGCTCTAGGACTTTCTCAATATACCGCTCTTTTGACAGTCAAAGCTTCTTACTACTTCTTTCAAGGGTTATCTCCATTCATAGGATTTGTTTAGCAGGGCCCAAGTCTTTCATCGCAAAAGACTTTCCCAACTCCTGTTTCAGCCTGTCGATCTTCTTGATATTTTTTCCATGATGAGCATGTCATCAACGTATAAGAGCAGAACTAAGAAATCACCATCTGAGAACTTGCGCGTGAACACACAGTGTTCCGACTTCGTTCTGTCATACCCATGCTTTAACATGAACGAATCGAACTTCTTATACTATTGTTGTGGAGCTTGTTTCAGTCCATACAAGCTCTTCCTCAGCCTACACATCATATGTTCCTTGCCCTTGACTTCAAACCCCTTTGGTTGGTGCATGTAGATCTCTTCTTTCAGGTCACCATGGAGGAAGGAAGTTTTAATATCTAACTATTCTATCTCCAGATCCATGCTAGCTGCCAACCCAAGCAACACCCATATGGATGTCATCTTTACCACAGGTGAGAATATCTCCTCGAAGTCTATGCCTTTCCTCTGACCGAACCCTTTTACCACAAGTCTGGCCTTGAACCTCGTCTGTGAATTCTTCTGCTCAACCTTCTTTCTGAACACTCACTTGTTGCTCAGAGCTTTCTTGCCCTTAGGCAGTTTCACCATGTTGTACGTGTGGTTCTTATGTAAGGATTCCATTTCTTCTTACATAGCTTTCAACCACTCCTCCTTATGCTTATCGGCTAGGGCCTTAGAATAATCTTCTGGCTCTCTCCCATCAGTTAGCATAATGTACTCATGCGGCAAGTACCTCTTGGACGGCTGTCTGTCCCTAGATGACCTCCTCACCCGTGGCTCAACAGGTGGATCAAGTGGGGGCTGCTCCCCTGGTCCATCTTCTGTAGGAACTCCCTCGTCCTCTGCACCTCGCTGTACTCCCCCGTCATCAGGCACCAGGGGAGAAATAACCGGATCCATGTCCTCTAGCTCACCTGAACTAGGATGGTTCTTCTCTGGCTTACCAATGTCTTCAATGCACTGATCTTCAAAGAAAACCACATCTCTTCTCCTGACGAGCTTCCTCTCGGTCGAATCCCACAATCTGTAACCGAACTTTTCATCACCATACCCTAAGAATACACACTGTCTGATCTTCGTATCGAGCTTGGACCTCTCATCCCTTGGTACGTGAACGGATGCCCTGCATCCAAACACCCTGAGATGATTGTACGATGGATCCTGTCCAGTCCACACTTTCTCAGGTACTTCTCCATTAAATGGGGCTGATGGAGACCTTTTTATTAGATACACCGCTGTGTGCATTGCTTTTCCCCAGAACGTCTTGAGTAACTTCGCATGGGATATCATGCATCTGATTCTCTCAACAATGGTGCAATTCATTCGCTCAGCTACACCATTATGCTGGGGGGTCTTGGGAACCGTCTGTTCATGTCGTATACCCAGGGACTTGCAGTACTCATGAAAGTCGTCGATGTATTCACCACCATTATCAGTACGGATGTACTTCAATGATCTACCTGTCTCTCTCTTGACCATAGCATGAAACAACTTAAACACACCAAAGACCTCGTCCTTAGATTTCAATGCATAAACCCAAACCCTTCTAGATGCATTATCTATAAAAGTAACAAAATACAATGCCCCACCCAAGTTTTTTGTCTCATAGGACTACAAATATCAGAATAAACCAAATCTAATGCATACACTTTATTAACATGAGAAACAGTTTTAACGAATGAAACTCTATGTTGTTTCCCTGATAAACAATCAAGACAGGTTTTGAGAGGTATACCTGTCACGTCTGGAAGGAGCCGCTTCCTCGCTAGTAGTGAAGCTCCTTTTCACTCATGTGGCCTAGATGCCTGTGCCACATGTCTATAGTTGAATCTTCCGCTGCGTTCAACCCACCCTTACATACACTGATACGTGCTTTGTACAGGGTGTAACACTTCTTTCCTTTGGCTGCGATCAACGAACCCTTGATGAGCTTCCAGTGCCCACTAGCAAACTGGCTTTCATAGCCATCATCATCCAACCTTCTCGTCGACATCAAGTTGAGGCGAAGGTCTGGGATATGCCTCACATCCCTGAGAACCAACGTGCAACCCACATCGGTCTTCACACAAATATCACCAACTCCCACGATCTTTGATATGCCAGAATTTTCCATCTTCACGGTCACATAGTCACCTGACTTGTAGCTTGTGAAGAAGTCCCTACGTGGAGTCGCATGAAAAGAAGCTCCTGAGTCAATCACCCAGTTTGTGTCCTGACTCGTAGCCGTGAGACATACATCGTGATCTGTTGAAAGAATAATAACAATGTCACCATCTGAAGCGACCGCAGTAGAATCAGATTCATCTTCCTTCTCCTTTCATTTTTCTTTCTTATCGTTCTTAGCCTTACGACATTCATGCTTATAGTGGCCCTTTTTGCCACAATTTCAGCATTCAACATCTTTTCTGTTACTCGACTTGTTTCTTGATTTATCTCGGGCCTTCCCGCCCTTCCTGTTCTTTCCTCTCCCCCGTTCCTGTGTCATAAGTGTCTCTTGCTGAGTAGACCCCTGAGACTTCCTCCTTGTCTCCTCATTGAAGAGACAACTAGTAACCTGTTCTATTGATATCTTTCCGTCTGGCTCGGAGTTACTTAGAGACACCACCAATGTCTCCCAACTGTCAAACAACGAACTAAGCAATAGTAAAGCCTGCAATTCATCATCCAGGACCATCTTCATAGAGGAGAGTTGGTTCACTATACTGCTAACCTCATTCATGTGCTCGGCCACAGAACCACCATCCTTGAACTTGAGATTCACAAGTCGCCTTATTAGAAAAATCTTATTACCGGCTGTCTTCCTTTCATACAGCCCCTGTAGTTTCAGCCATAGGCTAGCGGCTAAGGTTTCCGTAGACACATGGTGGAATACAGAATCATCCAGCTATTGTCTAATAAACCCCACCGTCTTTCGGTCCAGCTTCTTCCAATCATCATCAGACATATCCTTGGATTTTGCTGATATGCATAAAATTGGAGAATATAGATCCTTGCAATAAAGCAAGTCCCCCATCTTAGCCTTCCATATGGTCCAGTTAGAACCATTGAGGCTGATCATCCTTGATGAGCCACCTTCCATAATTCCAAATCGATCCTACCCGTTCAATGAACTTAGCGCTCTAATACCACTTTATTGGGGGCCTTGCACAAAACCTTAGGATCTAGCCGCCCGAACAAACCAGAATTATGGGATAATAATGCAATGAAATAAATCAAAGCAACAATCACACACCACACAAGAGATTTTTACGTGGAAAACCCTCAAAGAGGTAAAAATCACGAGACCTCGTCCAGATCAACAATCCACTATGAAGTAGAACGTTACAACCTTCTTCACTCTCGCAGGAGCGAATAAACAATAAGAAAATAAAAAGAAAACTAAGAGATCTCACCGATCACGAGGACGTAGAAGCGCTGAGACGATGACTTCCTTCCACAAGCTTCCTCTCTCTCTTTTCTCTATCTCTCTCTCACACCCTAAGCCCTTTTAAGAAACTCTCTTGTGCTTTTCTTTATACAACATAATTTCCTAGAAAACTCTAGGAACCCCTTTTTATAGTTTTAGGAAACTCCTTTCTGCATCCCTGTTACGAAAGGACTCAAATCTGTAATTTCGCATAAAAACTGCGTAACCTAGGACTGGTCCTAGAAATTTCAGGACTGGTCCTAACCGCCTACAACTGGTCGTAGTTCACCTACGACTGGTCGTATACCGCAGAGAAAAATGGTAAAAACTCGCTAGACTTTGAGTCGTGCCAGGGCTCGAACCTACGACCGGTCGAGCGCCTCCCACGACCGGTCGAGCAGCGTGATGAAACCCTTCGAAATTTCAACCACTACACCGTCTCCCCTCTGAACTGAGGAGGAAAACCCCATCAGTGGAGCCTTTGAGGGATATAAGTTTTAATGGGTTTCAAACTCCTCTACCCTTATTATTATAAAACAGATCTAGGTGCCCAATCCTACACCATCGTAAGAAGTTCCAAGTTATCTCTTCTTCTCTAAAGAGTGTAAGGAAAAGAAGACCTCAGAGGAAGACATCAGACCTCCTACTTCACAGCAATAGCGGCACAAATAGGTAAGTTGTCTAAGTCTTCTAATCTTTATATCCAATGCACAGTAGGTTCTATTAGCATTCCGCAAAAGTATTTATATGGAATGCCCACCATTGAGACCTTCTCGAGGCCTGCTCTGATGTTTATATGCTGTCCAACCCATCAATTAGGTCATTCCTACAAGGATACGAAGGGAAAATACAGATATATATTAGACTGATGTAAAACTTATGTGGACTCCAAAAAAATTCGATTGTGGGTTTTCAATTCTACAGTTTGCTGTTGTTTGTCGTGCCTGACTCACTTGAGTTTCGGACGAGATTGATTTTTTAGCTTACACACTGCCATGAGTTTGGGTAACTGAATATAGAAATGAGGGTCGCCCAACCTGACTCGTAGAAATGGACTCACTTCAGGACCAAACCATTCTGTCCGAGTCCGGGAAACCTTTAAACTAGTTTTCAAAGCCCCTGATGGCATCCAATCTTTAGTATCAGTTCTGTGGAGTGGATTAGGTGCAGCCCCAGCCTCACCCAACACGGTATACCCCTGACCATGGGCCCACCTTGATGTATTTATTTTATATCCACATCCTCCATCAGTTTTAAAACTCATTTGAGGTAACGGGAATAAAAATGAAGCAGATTCAAATCTCAGGTAGACCACAATGTAGGAAACGAAATTGATTGACGATTACAAACTTCTCATGGGCCATAAATGTTTTGGATCAAGCTGATATTTATTTATTTTCCCTTCATCTGGGTCTCTATGACCTTATCAATAGATTCGACGGCAAATAAACACTATGGTGGGTCTTAGGAATTTTTTAACGGTGGATATTCAATCACTACTCTTTACTATGGTGTGGTCCACTTAAGTTTTGGATCTGCTAAAATTTTTGTCTCATGTGATAAAATTATCTTAAAAAACGGATGGACGGCACGGATATACAATACATATATCAAGAAGGGCCCACAGTCAGGGCCGCACCATGTAGGGTGTGGCCGGTGCCGCACCTAATCCGCACCCTCATTTGCTGCGAGTCCGATGCTTTCCCAGCAACATAGATACCTCGCCCGCTCCTCAATTTATTAAAAAAATAAAATAAAAGCACCGCGCAAATATCTACCATATCTGAATAAGCTGCTTCATGTTTCAAAAAGATCTTATAACACCTGATATTTGTGGGGCCCACCTTATTGTCCGTTTTACATCAACTCAGTCCATCAGATTAAGCCTACCCTGTTCGCCGTACAACCCCAAAATAATCCTCATCTAAAACTTCAATGGTCCAAAAATATGAAGAACAATATTAAATTACCATTAAAACCTTTGGGGAACGGTTTAGATGAAATAGAACCTGATAAACGGTTTAGATGAAATAGAAAATTAGTTGGTGCCCTACACACAAACCCATGGTTGGTGTCCCATTTCAGATTTTAAATGTGGTGTGGCCCACCTGAGTTTTGTATCGAGTAGATATTTCATTGCAAGGCCTAACTTCAAGAGCACACCTGATAGATGAACTGGATTTGAGGTACATGCCAAAAAGGTGGGACCACATGGTTCGGATGTTACATCCGGAGTGGATTATGATCTTTTACGGGAATCGTTTCATCTTCCATCTGCACCGACACCTTCTCTCCACGTGTATTGCACGTGACGTGCCAGTGGTGATGTATAAAGCGTATCAAGTTATCAACTGTACTTTCCCTTGCCACTGGCCAATGGCTGGTTGTCGGTGCTCTGTGGGCCTCACTGTGATGTATGTTTTTCATCCATGCCGTCCATCTATTTTTCTATATCATTTTAGGGTATGAGACCAAAAATGAGTTATATGTCTATCTTGAGTTGACCACATTACAGGAAACAGTGTTGAATAAATGTCAACCACTAAAAATTTTTTGGAGGCCATAAAAGTTTTGGATCAAGCTGATCTTGTTTTTTTCCCTTCATCTAGGTCTGTATGACCTGATCAACAGATTGGGTTTCAATTAAACAATACAGTGGGTCTTGGGAGGATTTTAATGGTGGATATCTAATCATCAATGTTTTCATGTGGCGCGGTCCATCTGAGATTTATATCCCTCTAATTTTTGGAATTAAGCCATAAAATGATCTGTAAAAATGGATGAACGGCATGGATGAAATATATACATCATGGTGGGGCCCACAGAGCACCGACCACCAGGCTAGTGGCAGGGGGAGTAGCCAATCCGAGTCCATGCGCCACTGATGTAGTTTTGTGCCATGGGTAATCAACTTCGGGGCCCACCCATTTGACAGTTTTGATTAATCACTGTATATAAGTAAGTCACAGATAAAAGATTTAGTTCTACGGTTATAGACCATGAAAAAACCTTGGGTTTGGTCGGGATTAAATGGTATTGGATATAGTATTAAATTGCATCAGGTGGAATTAACACCATTATTATATAATAATTTTATGCCTGAAAATATCATAGTGTTTTAACCATCCAATGTTACATTTGGGATAACTTATTCCTTTGAGAAAATTAATGTATTAAGTGAAACTTATATTTGGTGGATTATAGAATTGTAACCAACGGATTAGCTGATCACTTGTATGCATATGTAATTGGATTGTCTTATGTAAAGGGTGTATATGGATGGATGGTGTAAATAAAAACACATGCATTAACATGGTCCACAAATGTAATAGATTTCAAAATCCACAAAAAAAATTATGATTGTATTTCCTACTAAATTGAATGATATGATACTTGGATGAATTCAATTCTTTTAATCTTTTCTAAATGCAAGATTCAATTTACATTGGAGCAAATGGAGTTCCATGCCACCCAATCCCATTTTCTAAATAGATTAAGAGTTAGTTTAGCACTATATATGTGTGTGTGTGTGTGTGTGTGAATTTTGAGCAGTTGAGAATTGAAATATATGATTTGGTAGACTATAAAAGCTTAGATTTCAATACTAAATAATTTTAAATTAAAGATTTTTAGACTTTTCAATTCCAAGGGAGATCCTTAACTTATAAAATTTAGAATTTTCGAATCAAATTTAATTGGTCCTAATTATCATCTCCTCATTTCTTTAGGTATTCAAATTCTATTCATTCACATCGTTGGATCCTTTTACTTGCATTTATGCCATAATAATAAAATGCCACGAAACTTGTGCCCATGTAATCATTATATGAAGTATACCATTGGAGAAATTTGTAAACATCCCAAAAAAACATATAATATTATGCATCAATTATAAAATTAGTGAGGTCACTTTTGTAAACTAACAAAAATTTTAGAATTATCCTACTTTTAGGTAAAGGTTGTCTTACAATGGGCGTTATGCAGGCATCATCTTATATTATTGCCTCACAATAGATTTACAACAATCATCCTCTTATGTTGCACACATATATGACGTTTAGAATATTTCGTAACATTTAATCCATCAGATACATCATGACACATAGAAGAGTGTGAAATAATGAAGAGGAAGATCACTATCTTCATCGAATAATCAAGACATTGAATCCACACAATGAGTTCTTGAATCCGCGAGAAGAAGTAAGAGAGAATTTATTTATTTTTATTGACTAATGATCTAAGATTGCTTGATTATATTGATAGAGATTTTCTCCTCATTGCTAGATTTGATGAAATCAAACTAGTTTCAATATCATCGATAATTGTTGGATTTTTCACCATTGGTCACTAGATAGTTTTTGTCCTATTTCGATATCATCGAAGGACTTTAGATGATATCGAAGGCTGTCATCGAGAGACCTTCGATAACATCGATAATTGTTAGAATTTTTCACCCCTAGTCGCTGGACAATTTTAATCTTGTTTCAATATCATCGAAGGACCTTAGATGATATCGAAGGTTGTCATTGAGAGACCTTTGATATCATCGAAGAGTTACGCAGATGCTATTGCAAAAATGTAAATTCTACGGAAATTGTTCTTATTTTGATTCTACCTCTTTTTATTCTTATATAAAAGGGTGTATGCGGGATTAGGGTATATTCCAGGGTATTCTAAGGTTTCTAAAGGTACTCTAAGAGGGCTTATGGCTATTAAAGGAGAGAGAGAGAGAGAGAGAGAGAGAGAGAGAGAGAGAGAGGGAGGGAGGGGAAGCTTGTGGAAGGGAGATTTTGCTTGTATAGGTGATCTACTTCGCAGTCCACGTCTCAGTGCTTCTACGTCCTCGTGATTGGTGAGATCTCTCCATTTTTCTTTTGTTCTCTTATTGTTTATCCACTTATGCGTGAGTGAAGAAGGTTTGATACAGGCAGTATGTGCTTATGATCGGTTGTAACGTTCTGCTTTATAGTGGATTGTTGATCTGGACGAGGTCTTGTGATTTTTACCTCTTTGAGAGTTTTCCACGTAAAATTTCTTAGTGTAATGTAGTTTATGCTTTAATTTATTTCATTGCTTTATTATCCAATAATTCTAGTTTTTTTTTTGGCGGCTAGATCCTAAGGTTTTATGCAAGACCCCCAACAAAGTGGTATTAAAGCTAAGTTCATTGAACGGAATGAGATCAGTTTTGAATTATGGAAGGTGGCTCATCAAGGATGATTAGCTTCAATAGTTCTAACTGGATCATATGGAAGGTTAAGATGGAAGACTTGTTTTATTGCAAGGACCTATATTCTCCAATTTTAGGCATATCAGCAAAATCCAAGGATATGTCTGATGATGATTGAAAGAAGATGGACCGGAAGACGGTAAGGGTTATTGGACAATGGTTGGACGATTCCGTATTCCACCATGTATCTATGGAGACCTCAGCCGCTAGACTATGGTTAAAATTAGAAGGGCTGTATGAGAGGAAGACAATCGGTAATAAGATTTTTCTGATAAGGCGACTTGTGAATCTCAAGTTCAAGTATGGCAGTTCTGTGGCCGAGCACATGAATGAGGTCAGCAATATAGTGAACCAGTTCTCCGCTATGAAGATGATCCTGGGTGATGAATTGCAGGCTTTGCTATTGCTTAGTTCATTGCCTGACAGTTGGGAGACATTAGTGGTGTCTCTACGTGACTCCGCGCCAGACGGAAAGGTATCTATAGAACAGGTCATTAGTTGTCTCTTTAATGACGAAACAAGAAAGAAGTCTCAGGAGTCTACTCAGTAAGAGGCTCTTGTAACATAGGAACGAGAGAGGGGAAAGAAAAAGAAGGGCAGGCAGGCCCGAGATAAATCAAGAGGCAAGTCGAGTACTAGAAAGGATGTTGATTGCTGGAATTGTAGCAAGAAGGGCTACTATAAGCATGAGTGTCGTAGTAAGAAGAACGACAATAAAGGAAAAGGAAATGAGAATGAAGATGAATCAGATTCCACTGCGGTCGCTTCAGATGGTGACATTGTAATTATTCTTTCAGCACATCATGATGTTTATCTTATGACTACGAGTCAGGACACTGACTGAGTGATTGACTCAGGAGCTTCTTTTCATGCGACTCCATGCAGGAACTTCTTCACAAGCTACAAGTCAGGTGATTGTAGGGCCGTGAAGATGGAGAATTCTGGCTTATCGAAGATCGTACAGGTAGGTGATATTTGTGTGAAGACCGATGTGGGCTGCACATTGGTTCTTAGGGATATGAGGCACATTGCATACCTTCGCTTCAACTTGATGTTGACGGGAAGGTTGGATGATGATGGCTATGGAAATCGATTTGCTAGTGGGCGCTGGAAGCTCATCAAGGGTTCGTTGATCGCAGCCAGAGGAAAGAAGTGTTGCACCCTTTACAAGGTAAGGGTCAATGTGTGCAAGGGTGGGTTGAACACAGTGAAAGATTCAATTATTGACATGTGGCACAGACGTTTATGCCACATGAGTGAAACAGGACTTTAGCTACTAATGAAGAAGTGGCTCCTTCCAGACGTGATAGGTACACCTCTCAAAACTTGTCTTGATTATTTATTAGGAAAACAACATGGAGTTTCATTCATTAAAACTGCTTCTCATGTTAATAAAGCGCATGCATTAGATTTAGTTTATTCTGATGTTTGTGGTCCTATGAGAATAAAAACCTTGGGTGAGGCATTATATTTTGTCACTTTTATAAATGATGCATCTAGGAGGGTTTGAGTTTATGCTTTGAAATCTAAGGACGAGGTCTTTGATGTGTTTAAATTGTTTCATGTTATGGTCAAGAGAGAGACAGGTAGATCATTAAAATGCATCTGCACTGACAATGGTGGTGAATACATTGGTAACTTTCATGAGTACTGCAAGTCTCTGGGGATACTGTATGAACAGACGGTTCCCAAGACCCCTCAACATAATCGTGTAGCTGAGCGAATGAATCACATCATTGTAGAGAGAATCAGATGCATGTTATCCCATACGAAGTTGCCTAAGACGCTATGGGAAGAAGCAATGTACACGGCAGTGTATTTGATAAACAGGTCTCCATCAGCCCCGTTGAATGGAGAAGTGCCTAAGAAGGTGTGGATTAGACATGATCCATCGTACGGTCATCTCAGGGTGTTTGGATGCAGGGCATCCGCTCACGTACCAAAGGACGAGAGGTCCAAGCTCGATATGAAGATCATGAAGTGTGTGTTCTTGGGATATGATGATGAAAAGTTCGGTTACAAGTTGTAGGATCCGATTGAGAAGATGCTTGTCAGGAGCAGATATGTGGTATTATTTGAAGATCAATGTATAAAAGACATTGGTAAGCCAGAGAAAAACCAGCCTAGTTCAGGTGAGCTAGAAGATATGGATCCAATTATTTCTTCGGTGGTGCAAGATGACAGGGGAGTACAACAAGGTGCAGAGAACGAGGGAGTTCCTTCAAAAGATGGAACAGGAGAGCAATCCCCACTTGATCCACCAGTTGAGTCACATGTGAGGAGGTCATTAGGGATAAACAGTCGTCCAAGAGGTACTCGCTGCATGAGTACATTATACTCACTATGGGGGAGAGACAGAAAACTATTCTAAGACCCTAGCTGACGAACATAAGGGGGAGTGGTTGAAAGCTATGTAAGAGGAGATGAAATCCTTGCATATGAACCACACCTATGATATGGTAAAATTGCCTAAGGGCAAGAAAGCTTTGAGCAACAAATGAGTGTTCAGAAAGAATGTTGAGTAAAAGAATTCACAGATAAGGTTCAAGGTCAGACTTGTGGTGAAAGGGTTTGGTCAGAGAAAAGCATAGACTTCGAGGAGATATTCTCACCAGTGGTGAAGATGACATCCATACGGGTGTTGCTTGGCTTGACGGTTAGCATAGATTTAGAGATAGAGCAATTAGATGTTAAACCTGTCTTTCTCCATGGTGACCTGAAAGAAGAGATATACATGCATCAACTAGAGAGGTTTGAAGTCAAGGGCAAAGAGCATATGGTGTGTAGGCTGAGAAAGAGCTTTTATGGGCTGAAACAAGCTCCACGACAATAGTACAAGAAGTTCAACTCATTTATGTTGAAGCATGGGTATGACAAAATGGAGTTGGACCACTATGTGTTCAGCACAAGTTTTCAGATGGTGATTTCTTAGTTCTGCTGTTATATGTCGATAACATGCTCATCATGGGAAAAGACATCAAGAAAATCGACAGGCTAAAACAGGAGTTGGGCAAGGTGTTTGCGATAAAAGACTTGGGCTCGGCTAAACAAATCCTAGAAATGGAAATAACCCACGACAGAAGCAACAGGAAGCTTTGGCGGTCACAAGATCAGTATATTGAGAAAGTCCTATAACGATTCAATATGAATGCAGTGAAGTCTATTAATACTCCACTGGATGTTACTTAAGATTAAACAACAGGTAATGTCCCAAAATAAAGACAGAGGCAGAAGAGATGTAGAAGATACCCTACGCGTTAGCAGTAATGTAAGCTCCGTATCCTAGACCATACCGTTCCATAGACTTCCGCGGTCTTACCGGTCGAATTTCAGCAACCTTCGACCCTTAACCAATATTTATGTGCGACCCTGATTCGTATGCCGTCAACCCGTATCGACTCAATCCAAGACCTTTACCATAGCGACCGCACTGTCGCTGCGGTTCTGATGCTGCGACTTACGCACCGAGGCGATACCCTGGTCAAGAGATGTGGGCTAACGTTCGGTGTGAAGAAAACGTCGCGCGTTGCGAAACCCAAGAGAATCTCTACGAGGTGTCACATCAATCCCATCAATCCATCAATCAATCAATCCATCACATGTCAAGTACATGTCAAGTACACATCACCTTTCACCCATTCCTAAGCAACTACAAAAGTCAAGAATCTCTTACAAGCCCATACCTCTCTTACACCAAAAGCCCTCAAAGTCAAAAAGTTCTTACACCACCCATGCTTTTCTTACACAAATGGCCACAAAAGTCAAGATTTTCTTACACCCATCACTCACCACATCCATCACCCATCTCTCTCTCCCTTTACAACTCTCTCTCTCTCTCTCTTTCTCATTTTCAAACTCAAAAAAATCTAAGGAGAGAAATCTCATACGTATGAGAATTCTCCAAGCCTCTCCCTCTCTTTCAAAACTTCAAGTATGGCCCACTTTCCTATCCCATGATCTCTCATCCTAACCATCCATTCCCCATCTCCTCCATTGGAATCAAAGCTAAGGTGCTAAGGAACTCATAGGAGCAAGAAGATCGAACGGTGGGTGCTCCTCTAGATGTAAAAAATCTGATTTATATAGCCTAGATGTTTTCTTTCTTTCATGAGGGAAGTGTAGGACCCACCAATCAATGGTGGAGATCCCACACAATCCCATGGTTGTGGCCTAATGGCCTACTTTTTGCATGCATGATCCATGCATGGGGCCTTTCTCTATGGGCCCCATCATGGAATTTTTATTTCATATCATATTATGTTTGGGTCATCTAGACCTTATAACCATGGTGGAGATGGCATCCTCACCATGCATTTTAATTATAGGCCATGCATATGTAAGATCCGTGTTGTAAATGTAGATCTAGGTATGATGTGCGGGTGTGATTGATCTTGTGAGAGCTCAATAGTGGCGGAGCCCCTTTTCCTATGGCCGGACTGTCCTTCTATCTCTTTTTTTTCTCATTTTATTTCCTGATGTGTGTGGCCCATTAATGTATTTTCCTTTTTATTTAACTTATATAATAAATTTTATCTAAGTAAATGTTGCTGTCCAGAATTTTCTGGACAGTTTCTGATTGTTTTTGGACCAGATTTTGGGACTGTTTGGGGAACTATTCATACCTATTAAATATATTTTTCTGAAAGGTGAGGATATCATCTTAATGTCCCCTAAATTTCAGCCCCAATTGACCTTCATTGGGGTCCCAAAGGTGTGGTCCAAGTGAGGTGGACAGTCTAGATTTTATGCACTGTTCCAGCAACATTCCACCATGGACAGTTGGATTTTTTAAATTTATTAAAATACCTATGCGTGTTTAAAAATTATAAAAAATTTCAGGGGGGTGGCCTACTTATGGTAGGACCCACCTACAAAATTTTGGGGCCAATTGATGCCTGTACACACCATGGTGATGGCGGGACCGACCCATTATAATATGGTGTCCAGATTAGTCCGATTTTCAGGATAGATTGATTTATGTAAATGAATTAAAATATTTACAGATGTCTAAAAATTCTAAAATTTTTTAAGAGTATGGTTCACTTATTTTAGAACCCACCTACCAAATTTCAGAGCCAATGGACTCCTGTACACACCGTGGTGAGGGCCGGACTGGCCCACCACGTTGGGATGTTTAGGTCTGTCCGATTTTTCTGGACAGTCTGTCTTGTTTAAATTAATTAAAATACTTAGAGATATCTAAAAATTATGAAATTTTGTAGGGGTGTGGCTAACCTATGGAAGTATCACTCTGTGAAATTTCAGCCTCAAGTGACCCCGTTTGGGTATCCAAAAGAATGGGCCAAGATGGTTAGACTCCCAGATTTTTTCTGCTGTGCAGTCTAGCAATATGCCTTAATAAAAAACCATAATTCAAAAATATTTCTTCTGATGGTGGGCCACCTTTTTGGGTTTTCTCTCATTGTATGCATGATGAGGGACCTTGGCCCTCAATTTTTAGAGTTTTAGATTCCTTGGACCCACTCTAATGGAGTGCCCAAATTTATGACGGCAACATGTTATAATTATGCTGGCCTTGGGCTGAAATTTTGAGAGTGGGGCCCACCATATTATAAAGATCTTAGAGGAAATGATTTATACCTTTAGTTCCTTAAATGTTGGGCTTAATGAATGCACTTTTGAGGCCCACCATAGTTGAATTTAATTGGTTCATGAATGTAGCTATTTGTTGAACTATTTAAGGCCCATAGAGTGGACCCATTTGATGTGTTCCAAGGCCCATGGGATTAGGCCCATTTGATGTAATTTAAGGCCCATAGAGTGGACCCATTTGATGTGTTCCAAGGTCCATGGGATTGGACCCATTTGATGTATTTTAAAGCTCATGGGATTAGGCCCATTTGATATGTATAAGGCCCATGGGTCGAGAGTCATTTGATGCAATCTAAGGCCCACAGGTTATGACCCATTGCAATGCACATAAGGCCCATTGGTGCGACGCATTGATGTGGCCCATTTGATAAGTAAAAGGCCCATATGACATGGCCCATTTGATGTATTTAAGGCCCAATGGGGTGTACCTAAGGTCCATTGCAATGTGTGATCCCAACCTGGTTTACGTAATGTTATTCACTACAGGCTACACCTTGGGAGCAATGTTGGTTTGACGTCCACATTGCGAGTATAATATTGGTTAAATGTCCGCATTGCGACTCTCCCTAGGGCCCATTGGTAGGCCCGTACTTATTGTATGCAAGCCGTATAGGCAAGTTGCGTTGTAAGGATAAGACATTACTTTATAACATGCTTAGTATAACTCCATGACGCACAACCCATTTATATCGGTCCATTCGATCGGCTTGCTCGTATCGGTCATTTGATTGATTTAGTCCATATAATTGATTAGGCCCATCTTGATATATTTGTGGCCCGTTGCTAAGGCCAAATATGAGGTCCATTGTTGAGGCCCACCTTGATGTGTATGAGGCTCGTTGTTAAGGCCCACCTTGATGTGTATGAGGCCCGTTGTTGAGGCTCACCTTGATGTGTATGAGGCCCGTTGTTGAGGCCCACCTTGATGTGTATGAGGCATGTTGTTGAGGCTCACCTTGATGTATATGAGGCCCGTTGTTGAGGCCCACCTTGATGTGTATGAGGCCCGTTGTTGAGGTCCAACTTGATGTGTATGAGGCCCGTTGTTGAGGCCCACTTTAAATATATATGAGGCCCATGTTGTAAGGCCCATTGTGATGTATCCAAGGCCCATGGGTCATGGCCCATTGTAATGTATGTAAGGCCCAATTGGTGCCGCCTATTCGATATATTTATGGGGTCCATGTCATTAGGCCCATCCTGTTGTATTGGTGACCTGTACATTGAGGCTCACCCGTGGTATATATTTGAGGCCCATGTGTAGGGCCTACCTATTGTGTATTTAAAGCCCATGGGTTATGGCCATAGTGATGTATATTAGGCCTATGTGATGTAGCCCATACTGATGTGTATTAGACCCAGGTATGTGACTCACCTGCGAAGTATATTTGAGGCCCATTGTAATATATCTGAGGCCTATGGGTGTGACCCATCCAGATGTATTTGAGGCCTATGGGCAAGTCCCATTGTGATATGTGTTAGGCCCATGATCAGGGCCCACCTGTTTCGTATATTTGGCCCTTGTGTGAGGCCATGTGCCCATTATATATTTGATTCTATGTGGGCCATTCCTTGGGGGCAATGCATTGTCGACACCGGTTATTGATACAGTTTATGAGTATGTGACATCATAACATCATGATACATGTCCATTCGCATCATTTGCATGTTTGTTATGAGATGTGATTGACCATTGCATATGTCATTGGAAAGGATAATGTGAGACTCCCTGATAGGTGGAGATTATCTCACATGAGCGCATGACATGCGCAGGATTGATGCATGATTGGATTGTATGACTCATGCATCTTGCATTGTATTGTGATTACTGTACCCCCTAGTGACATCAGGGTCGTAGCCTCCACGGGCCGCCATAGATGGCCCTGGGTGAAAATTCCTAAACACCCTCTTGGTTCCAGAGGATGCTCCAACATTTAGACCGAGTGAGTAGATGAGCGTTGAGTGCCGATTACCAGATGACTACGTTTTCCATTGTGTCGTGGTCAGTTGGAAGGGGGTGCGGCCTTACCCGCCCGAGGGAGTAGGCATGGCTAGGCTGAGTTTGACCAGCTCGAGGAATGGGTCCGCTATCGGCGAGCCGGGTAGGTATTGGCAGACTACTGACAGGCAGATAGTGAGGTCTTTTCCACTTACCCAGTTGTGCGCTTGATTGGGGCGGCAGGTGGTGTGAAGTGTAATAGACCCTAGTGATTTCTCCAGAGAGGAACCGTACTGATATGAGGACTGACATGATATTATGACACCCCGTCACTATTGTGCATATGAGCGGGCGCACGTGGGCGGAAGCTGATGTGGGCGGGTGTGATGTGGGTGAGGCTGAGGCCTGGGTGAGCTACCACACTGAGCGAGCTACCAGCGGTTGGTAGGCTACTGTGCTGACAGGCTACTGAGTAAGAGTTGCATACTCATTCATTCATCCATTCACTATCCACTCGGCCTGGTGGTGCGCAACTAATTATTGTGTATCTTCGTTATAGCAAGGATTTCGGTTGGGAGCGCGACTAACTTGAGATCAGGAGTTTACCATGTTGAGTCAGACTATCCAAATTTAGGTATGAGACTGGTTTGGATAGAGGTTCCTTATGGTGGACCCCGTAGCCAGCGATACTACGTACTATCATCCCGACATCACACTCCAGCATGGTCATTCCATTAGCACCATATACTGCATATTACATTACATCTTCGGCATGCGGCATTGTGGGTTGTTATGTTTTTGTATTCCTGTGACTTAGATGAGAGTGATGATATTTGTTAGCTCTTTCGAATTGTGTATTACATTATATCCTTGTCATTCGACATTTGATTATCTATGACTCATCATTTGCATAGCTGTCGTATATTGCGTATTCTGATATTGATTAACTTATGGACTTGTTCATACTTCTGCTTATTCTGTTATCGCATGATTATAATCTTGTCAGTATTTTGTTTACGCTGATAATTCCTGCTCTTATCAGTGTTTCTGCTTATTGAGTCATTGTATGGTTTATGGATTAATAGCTTTTCGATATTGTATGATTATGATATTGTATTGAATACTTGGCACGTATCTCGTATACACACTTACACCACCCTCTAAGCTTTCTATAAGCTTATGCACGATAGATGCATGCAGGTGATGTTAGGTTGCAGCAGCATTGAGCTTGGAGCATGCAGCTGTTTTCTGGAGCTTTGATTTTGATATATATATTTCCCTTTTAGCATTGTATTCAAATGATGATATTAGTGGATATGTGATGATGATGTTGCCTTTATGATTTGGGTAAACTTGTGGTTATGCTTATTACTAGTTAAATGTATAAAAAAAAAATTCTCCTTGTAGGATCCCAGGATCAGAAATCTGGCATATGAATGTTAAGAGCCGAGAATGGAGTACTACGGAGGCTGTTGGCACCGGATTCGGCGATATGGATTCCCATGAATCGGATTTCTGGGTTTGGGGCGTGACAAGTAAGAAGTTTGATGTATGCTACGGTGTGTACACGCCCAGACATAGCATATGCGGTTGGTGTTATCAGCTGGTATCTTATCGATTCTGGCAAAGAGCATTGGGTAGCGCTAAAATGGATATTACGGTATCTAAGAGGCTCATCTAGGTTGAGCCTATACTATGGTGATGAAAAACCTATGTTATAAGGCTACACAAATGCAGATATGATAGGTGACATAGATTCCATAAAATGTACATCGGGGTTCACGTTCACGTTCACAGGGGAGCGGTTTCTTGGCAGAGTAAGCTACAAAAGGTCGTAGCATTGTCGATGACAGATGCCGAGTACATTACAGTCACAGAGGTATGTAAAGAGATGCTTTGGATGAAAAGATTCCTACAGGAACTTATTATGAAGCAGGAGCAGCACGTGGTCTATTACGATCGTTAAAGTGCTATACACTTGAGCAAGAATCCAAGTCAACACTCCAAGTCGAAGCACATAGAGATTCGGTATCACTAGATTAGGGATACTTTGGAACATAAGGTATTACAACTTGAGAAGGTCCATACAGACGATAATGAGTCAGACATGATGACCAAGACTTTGCTCAAGGGCAAGTTTAAGGTTTGTAAAAACTAGGCTGGCTTGAAGAAAGTGAATTCCTCCTGAGTCGAAAAGGGAGAGATTTGATGGAGATTTTCTCTTCATTGCTGGATTCGATGAAATCGTACCAGTTTCGATATCATCGATAATTGTTGTATTTTTCACCATTGGTCACTGGACAGTTTTTATCATGTTTCGATATCATCGAAAGACTTTAGATGATATCGAAGGCTGTCATCGACAGACCTTCGATGATATCGATAATTATTGAAAATTTTTAACCCTGGTCGCTAGACAGTTTTGGTCCTGTTTCGATATCATTGAAGGACCTTAAATGATATCGAAAGCTTTCATCGAGAGACCTTCAAAATCATTGAAGAGTTATATAGATGCGATTGCGAAAATGCAGATTCTGTGAAAATTGTTTCCTATTTTGATTATACATCTTTTCATTCTTAAATAAAGAGGTGTATGTGGGATTGGAATGTATTCCAGGGTATTTTAGGGTTTCCTAAAGGTACTCTAAGAGGGCTTAAGGCTATCAAAGGAGAAAGAGAGAAAGTGTAAGACCCGTATCTTAGTCCGTACCGTTCCGTAGACTTCTGCGGTCTTACCGGTCGAATTCTGGCAACCTTCGACCCTTAATCGATATTTACACGCGACCCTGATTCGTATGCCGTCAACACGAGTCGACTCAACCCAAGACCCTTACCATAGCGACCGCGCCATCGCTACGATTCCGATGCCGCGACTCACGTGCCAAGGCGATACCTTGGTCAGGAGATGTGGGCCAACGTTCGGTGCGAGAAAAATGCCACGCGTTGCGAAACCCAAGAGAATTTCTACGAGGTGTCACATTAATTCCATCAATTAATCAATCTCATCACATCACATGTCAAGTACATGTTAAGTACACATCACCTTTCACCTTTTTCCCAAACAAGCCACAAAAGTCAAAAAGTTCTTACACCACCCATGCTTTTCTTACACAAATGGCCACAAAAGTCAAGAATTTCTTACACACCCATCACCACCACATCCATCACCCATCACTCCTCTCTCTTTACAACCCTCTCTCTTATTCGATTTCTCAAAAATTTCCTCTCCCAAGCAAAAAAAGCTCCATACGTATGAGCCTCTCCCTCTCTTCCAAAACTCCAAGTGTGGCCCACCTCTCCATCCTAAGATCTCCCATCCTAGCCATCCATTTCTCATCCCCTCTATTGAAATTAAAGCTAAGGTGCTAAGGAACCCATAAGAGCAAGAAGATCGGACGGTTGGTGCTTGATAATGTTAGTTTTTTATGTTTTTGAGATGGGCCAAGTGAGGCCAACCGATCAATGGTTTGGATCTCACTTGGGACCCTAAGTTGTGGCCGATGGCCCACTTTGATCATCAAATTCATTCCATGATGGGGCCAATCTCCATGGACCCCATCATGATGTTTATTTCCTTACATTAAAAAGGTCATCTAGACCCTCTATTTAGTGGAGAAGGGATCTCCACCGTTAGATTTTGATTTAAAGGGTCCATCTACGTGGGACCCACCTTGATGTATGTTTGTATGCAAGAGGGGTCCATAGTGGCGGGGCCCCTCCATCTTCACCGATCTCTCTCTCTCTCTCTCTCTCTCTCTTTCTATGATTTTGGCCCACTTGCGATGTGCGTATTTCATCCTTGCCATCTACCGGTGGACCCCATCTATGTGGGACACACCATGATGTTTATATGTCATCCCAACCATCCATAGGGAGCCCCCCTTGATATGGCTAGTAGTGGGTGTGGCTACCAGTGAAGTGTGATCTGACGTAGGCCTAGCTCCATAGTTCACGTAGTGGACTGAGTGAAAGATACATTGTTTCGACGCTGGACCCACCCAGTTCCATGACTTAGGTAGTAGACGGAGTGAAGGATGCCTCATTTCAACACTGAGGTCTTGGCATCCATCCCTAGTGGGGGTGGCTATCATGGACACCCAGATCCATAGCTCAACTGGCAGACTGAGCGGAGATGCCTCATTTCAACACTGAGGTCTTGGCATCCATCCCTAGTGGGGGTGGCTATTATGGACACCCAGATCCATAGCTCAACTGGTAGGCTGAGCGGAGTTACCTCATTGCAACACTGAGGTCTTGGCATCCATCCCTAGTGGGGGTGGCTATCATGGACACCCAGATCCATAGCTCAACTGGCAGACTGAGCGGAGATGCCTCATTTCAACATTGAGGTCTTGGCATTCATCCCTAGTGGGGGTGGCTATCATGGACACCCAGATCCATAGCTCAACTGGTAGGCTGAACGGAGTTACCTCATTGCAACACTGAGGTCTTGGCATCCATCCCTAAGCGGCAGCGGCAGCAGTGAAGTGCTAGATAGCGTGGGCACTATGGGACCCACCCATGTCATGATGATACATGTTATGATGGCCTGACTAAAGAGAAGGAGTCGGCTCGGACAGCTTATTGTTCTGTCAGGTCGGCTCGGCTCGGCCCACCTGATGCTATTGTTAAGTCAGGTCGGCTTGGCCCCCACCTGATGGTATTGTTTTGTCAAGTCGGCTCGGTTCGGCCCACCTGATGCTATTATTAAGTCAGGTCGGCTCGGCCCCCACCTGATGGTATTTTTTTGTCAGGTCGGCTCGGCTCGGCCCACCTGATGCTATTGTTAAGTCAGGTCGGCTCATCCCCCACCTAATGGTATTGTTCTGTCAGGTCGGTTGATGCTATTGTTAAGTCAGGTCGGCTCGGCCCCCACCTGATGGTATTGTCCTGTCAGGTTGGCTCGGCTCGGCCCACCTGCTGCTGTTGTTAAGTAAGGTCGGTTCGGCTCGGCCCACCTGATAGTATTGTTCGGTCAGGTCAGCTCGGCTTGGCCCACTTTATGGTACTGTTCGGTCAGCTCGGCTCGGCTCAGCCCACCTGATGGTACTGTTAGACTAAGTAATGTGGCCCATTTGTTATATATATAAGGCCACATGTGAGGCCCACGGGTTATGACCTATTGCAATGCACATAAGGCCCATTGGTGCAGCCCATTTATGTGGCCCATTTGATGGATAAAAGGCCCATATGATATGACCCATTTGATGTATTTAAGGCCCAATGGGATGTACCTAAGGTTCATTGCAATGTGTGATCCCAACACGGATTATATAGTGATGTTTACGACGATCGTTCCTTGGGAGCAATGTTGGTTTGACGTCCACATTGCGAGTGTACTGCTGGTTGGTTGTCCACATTACGACTCTCCTTAAGGCCCATTATTAGGCCCATACTTATTGTGTATAGGCCATCCGGGCCCATCTGCATTGTAAGGATAGTTCATTTCATTATAACATGTTTAGTATAGTTCCATGACTCATGATCATACGCATCATATGTATGCTTGATATGAGAAGTGACTGATCATAGCATATGCCTTCGAGCAGATTGATTATGGGACCCTAATTAGGCGGTGTTACCCTGCATAAGCGCACAATACGCGTAGAATTTACTGCATGATTGGATAGTGTGATTCATGCATTTCGCATTGTGTGACATGGTTGCTGTACGCCTTAGCGACATTGGGGCCATAGCCTCCACAGACAGATCGTGGTTGACCGGATTGGATACTGAAAATTTCGTTGTACATGGAGTGTTATAAATATCCCTGGGTGAAAGTCCCTAAACCCTTATGGTACTAAGAGGTTGCTCCAACGTCTATACCGAGTGCGTAAATGAGCGTCGAGTGTCGATTACCAGATGGCTGCGCTCTCCACTGTGTCGTGGTCGGTTGGAAGGGGGTGCGGCCTTACCGGCCCGAGTGTAGGGGCAATGCTAGGCTGAGTTTGACTAGCTCAAGGAATGGGTCTGCTATCGACGAGTCGAGCCCGATATTGGTAGACGGATAGTGAGGTCTCTTCCACTTACCTTATTGCGCGCGATGAGGCGGCGATTTGGTTTAGAGTGTACTAGACTCCGGTGATATCTCAGATTTGATCTGTATTGATATGTGGATTTATATGAGGATTGTATGCTTGACTCGCATCTTGCATCGCATAGCCCTGGTATGGCCGATATCATTCATGCTTTGCATCGCATAGCCTTGGTAGGCTAACGATATTTATGGATCCATCTGCATATTTCGCATTACTCTGATATTGCATTACTACCTTACGCACACACTTTCACCACCCTCTAAGCTTTTTATAAGCTTATGCATGACCGTTGCGTGCAGGTGATGTTGGGGCGCAGCAACGCTGAGGCAGAAGCACTTTGCAGATCACTTTAGAGATTTTGTTCATTATCATTGTATTTCCCTTTATGTTCATTGTACTTGTAAAGTTTTGATCATAGTGAAAATGTAATGAAGTTTTTGATTGTTGATTGTGGGTTATGCTTATCACAATTCAAACTGACCTTGAAAATCCTCATCGTAGCATCTCAGGATCGGAACCTGGCGAATGGGAGCCGGGAGCCGAGAATGAGGTTCTACGGAGGCTGTCGGCACTAGATTCGACGATCGAGAATTTTGTGAGCCCGGTTTTTGAGTTTGGGGTGTGACAGAAAGAGAGAGGAAGCTTGTGGAAGGGAGATTCTGCTTGTAGAGATGATCTACTTCGCAGTCCACGTCTCAGTGCTTCTACGTCCACCTGATTGGTGAGATCTCTCTATTTTTCTTTTATTCTCTTATTGTTTATTCACTCCTGCGTGAGTGAAGACGGTTTGATCCAAGCGGTGTGTGCTTATAATCGGTTGTAACGTTATGCTTTATAGTGGATTATTGATCCGGATGAGGTCCCGTGATTTTTACATCTTTGAGGGTTTTTCACATAAAATTTCCTGGTATCGTGTGGTTTATGCTTTGATTTATTTCATTGCTTTATTATCTCATAATTCTGATTTATTTTGGGCGGCTAGTGCCTAAGGTTTTGTGCAAGGTCCCCAACATATATTACTTATATGGATAACCTAAAAATCTGATTCAAAATAGCAAAAACTCTCCCAAAGGTTAAATTTATCAAAAAAAAAAAAAATGACAATAAATTTTTTACTAAGGCATTCCTAGTTTTATTATAAACAGATTCTAAAAAAGATAAAAATCCTAAAATTATAAGAATAATGAGATATAATGAAAATAAAAATTATCAGAAGTAATAAAAAAATTAAATCTTAAATTTGACATCAAATACTGATGTTTTCTTGCGAAATGAACATCACTATTATCTAAAGATTGATAGGTTATGTGTTTCATAATGATGCCTGGATTAAAAGTTACAATTATTTTACGGTTAACACTTCAAACAATAAAATTTTCATATCCGGAATGAATCGCTTTAAACTTGATGCGCTTGGGCAAAATTACTTCATATCCTATAGAGGATTGGGCCTGTTTCAAACATATTACTGTCGCCTTCATTCGAACATCTTTTGATCCTGCTATGTTAAAATGCTTATGCAGCTGCTCTACATCACATTATCTCAAATACATACAACAAACACAACTAATGAAATTCAGAGTTTTAAAAATCCAAGCGCAAATAGAAATTTCCTAAATGGGATTCCATTTAGAAACGTCCCTTTTTGTCTTAGTCCCTGTTAAAATTACTTCCCTGCACGCTCAACTCTTTACACGTAAGGTGATGGGACTTAAATTGGGCACTGCCCCTGTCCAGCCAGCGGGCACAACCACAACATGACAAACCATGTTTTGATTGGACAATAAAATGTCTTCCTCTCATAGATGAAGCCATGCAAAGCATGCTCAAAAGGTGCTTTGTCACATGACTCAGGGCAGAACATGTGAGCCACACATGTATGTCCGAACATTCTGTCAAATCTGATGTTCCTGTCCATCCAACTTTACTGCACAATTTTGAACGATGCTGTATTATCCTCTTGACAATCTATTGTTAGGATAGGTACGGGAGGGTCATGATCTCCCAATTTAAATGAAGTTTCATCCACTCCGGCACATCATATCAACGGCCAGGATTGCCAATCAACAGATACCTAACTTAGAAATGGGCGCCTCAGGACTTTTAAGGTGATAAAGATCCAGCTCCAATGTACGAAGCCAACATTGAAGAGAAATTGTATTGCCTTCTTAGTTGCTCAATAGGCACTTATTACCCATGAGTAAACTTTATTGAGCCCTACTATAAATATATGTGATCTATCATACTGTACATTCATTTTTTTTTCATATCATTTTAAGGGTTTAAGCCCAAAATCAAAGCATATCCAATGCCTAAGTAGACCATATCATAAGAAACAGTAGGAATAATGATTTTGATTTTCACTATTAAAACCTTGTTAGGCTACACAGTGATATTTATTTGAATATAGGCTTCTATTTTTTTGCTTTTCTCATGAGCTAATACTATATGGTAAAATGGATAAAAGTGAATAAAATACATACATCATGGTATACCCATAGAGTTTTAAGTGTATTGAGTTAGCTGGTACTTGCTTCCAATTGAAGAGGGCATGCTGCCACAAAGCATTGCGCGTGTGGAAGACCTGGGCCACCAAAGCTATGTACATGAATCGGGGCCAAAACAAGGCGATCATCTCATTTGAGGTGCGGTGTGCCACTCATGCAAACTCGTGGGATACCTGATGACAGAACCAGATTGATTTGTGATTCAGTGCATGTTCGTGATATAAACCCATCTAAGGGGTGTGGTGTGGATCTCCCATCTTAAAAACTCATTTTAGGCATGATCTCAAAAATAAAGCAAATCCAAAATTTAGGTGGTAGATAATACAGGAAACAATGGTATTTTGACCATTAAAACTTTTCATAGGCTAAAAGAGTTTTACATTAAGCTGATATTTATATTACCCTTTTATCTACATCCAATAAAAACTTCCTCAGAGTTATAAAAGTTTTTACTAAGTTGGTATTTGTATTGTGTCCCCATCCAAGACTGTTTTACCTTAGCAGCATGTTTGATAGCAAATAAACATCACGATGGTCCAACTAAGATTTGATTTTACTTTATTGCTGGATCATGCATTATAAAGATATGTCAAGGGGGCGGATTAGGTATTACCCCGACCTATTTAGAGCTCGGGCAGGCAGAAGCTTCAATGGCCAACATGATGTATGAATTTTATCCACATATCTAAAGGTCAAATGGACCACAAGATTAAATTACAACCTTGAAAATTTCTCAGGGCTACAAAAGTTTTGGATCAAAATGATATTTGGTTTTTCACTTCATCCGGGTATACATAACCACATCAACAGGTTGGATGGCAAATAAAAAACGCTGTAGACCCTTAAAATGTTTCAACGGTGGGCATCCTTAGCACCGCTGCTTTCAGTTGTTCGTTCCACTTGATACTTGGATCTGACTTATTATTGATCTGTTATTCTAAAACGATATGAAAAAGATAGATGGACGGTGTGGATAAAATTAATACATCACGGTGGCCCCATCTCCGAACAGGGGTAGTACCTAATCCACGCGATATGTCAAAATGGATGGATGGCGTGCCACATACAGCAGAGTGGACCCCGCAGTTATGGATCCACCGGCGTAGGTGGATCGAGGGAACCACCCAAACCGCTCTCCCATCTGACTGCCGGCCTTCATGTTAAACCGTGGCACACATGAGATTCAGCAGTTGAATCGTCCACACGTGCAACCATGGCGCACAAGTGAGAGATACGGCCCATTCATACGGTGTAGACCAAAGTTAAAATTCCAAGCACGGTAAATAATTTTATAAGGTTTCATACACATCAGCCGGCCGTACTTTTAACGAAAAAATGTCCGACCCAAAATAACGAACGGTCTATATTTCAATTCACTAAAACAGGCCATCTGATTAGTTGGAAAGAATGATTTTCGGGAAAATACATTATAACGTTGATACCCATCTTTTAAATGGCACGGATAGATTACATGTATAATAAATGAGCACGTGTGCGGAGATTCACCATTTCAATCTCTCTCCGCGAATCGTTTCAGTATTTATCGGGTATGGAATACTTACAAAGTTCGTTTTGCATGTATCGCAGCTTAGTTAATTATTATTTGTCGATTCATTGGGGCCCACATGTTAATATATTGGACTGATCTTAACCGTCCATATTATTAATAATTATCTAAAACTTGTAAATAAATATAATTACACTGAATAGATGATATTAAGCATCACCACATGCTTGTAAACCTAGAACGTTGTAAAGAACATTTTTCAATGGTTCATATTCGACATAAAAATCAAAGTTTGGAATAATTTATTAAGATATATTATTTAAATACAAAACATTAATGCTATAAAAAAAATTATGGACGGTTCCAATCATCCTACCGTTTCTGAAAGTGGACCCCAAGAGCGACATATTCTAAACATTTTCAACCGCGACATACCCAAAACGAACACTCATTTACCGCCAGCAAGATCTCGCCACCCGCGCCCCTATAAATGCCCAACCCCATCTCTCCGCCCTTTCTCTCCTCTTCAAAGGCTCGAATCAGAGCCCCTCTCCAACCATCCAAAAAAAAAACCCTAACCCTAGCAGAGAAGAAACTCTCAGCAAAATGAGAGAAATCCTGCACGTTCAAGGAGGCCAATGCGGCAACCAGATCGGGGCCAAGTTCTGGGAAGTGATCTGCGACGAGCACGGCATCGATCCCACTGGCCGATTCAAAGGTGGGACGTCCGATCTTCAGCTCGAGCGCATCAACGTCTACTACAACGAAGCATCCGGTGGCCGGTACGTCCCCCGGGCTGTCCTCATGGATCTCGAGCCCGGGACCATGGACAGCATCCGATCCGGGCCCTACGGTCAGATCTTTCGTCCTGACAACTTCGTCTTTGGTCAGTCCGGTGCCGGGAATAACTGGGCGAAAGGGCATTATACTGAGGGTGCGGAGCTGATTGATTCGGTCCTTGATGTTGTCCGGAAGGAGGCTGAGAACTGTGATTGTCTGCAAGGTATAGATCTCAATCCTGATCTCGATCTCGATCTGGATCTCCTGATCTCTGAATCATGTTGAAATGTTGGGATATTGAGGGTTTTTTTTTTTATTTGCATTTTGTGTTAAATTGTGCATTTCTGGGATGTTGTAGAGATGAATCCTTTTGGATCTGTGTTGATTGAAATGTGAGATCTGATCTTTCATCTTTTATCTTTCTCTGTCATAGTTTTTTATCTGAGAATATTTTACTGCATTGTAGACTTATAGATCTTGATGTTGATGTTTATTGTTGGATATTCCGATCTGTGGATTTGATTGAAATGCAGGGATCTTGTATTTGCTTCTCTTATTTTGGAATGTGTGTCGAATTGTGCAGGTTTTGGATATTTTTAGAGATGAATTTGTTTGGATCTGTGATTTTGATGGAAATGTGAGATCCGCTTCACTAGATCTTATTTTTATCTGTTATTTTTTTAAAAAAAATTATTGTTGGGAATTACCAACTGCAAGGTATGGATCTTGATCTTGACTTTGACCATTGGATCTTCTGATCTGTAAATGTTTGTTGAAATTCTGGGATTTTTAATGGTTCTTTCTTCTGTTGTTTTGGATTTTGTAGCAACGAATTCTTTTGGATCTGTGATTTTGATTGAAATTTGAGATCCATTTCTGCAGATCTTTCATCTGCCTTTTATTTTTCTATAGGAATTACCAACTGCAATTTTTTATCTTGATTTTGAACATTGGAACTTCGGATCAGTGAATTTTGCCAAACTTTTGATGTTTAAGTGAATGTTTTTAGTACATTCAAGATTCTACATTGAAATTTGCAGATTTTGGATTCTATTGTAATCTAACTTGTGGAAGTTGAATTATTTTAGATCCATTATTTTGATTTGAATGCAGATCTATTATTCTGAAATTTTCTAGCATGTTATTTTTTCTGAGAATTCCGACGATTGATGAGATCAATGCATGATTTGGATTGCAATTCTCAAATCTTTGTTGTCTTTGTAGTCGTTCATGTGTCTGAAACCTGTTTCACTAATCTTAGTTCTCCTTTTGGTGGTATGATTTTTCGTAAAATGCTAAATTCATGCATTGTAGTTGCTTTCTTTTCTTTCAGATGTCTCTGTCTGTGCCTTTTCTATTTATGCTGTAGTTTGGGGGATTTTGAAGCACCTGGAATCATTGTTATACCTTACTTTCATTAATTTTGCTGGATCTTGTGATTGTAGTAAGGTTTGTCTCCAATTTGGTGATTTTTTCCTGAAATGTGTTTAGATTCTTGCTATTCAATCTGTGATTTTGGTTTCAGTGATGAGATCAAAGTTTCTGGCTGTTAAGATACAGGCCGTAACGGCTGTTTTTTTTTTTTTTCCTTCTTATTTGGAGAAAAAAATCACAAAAAATATTTGTTTTTTTTTTTGTTTTGTTTTGTTTTGTTTTGTTTTTTTTTTTGTTTTTTGGTATTTGGTATTTGATGGTGTAATGGGTTATTCTTTTGTAAGAATGTTCTCCGTCAAGTTGCCTATTTAAAGCTGAGTGCTGAGTACCGGACTGACTTTAAAATTCTCAAATGTAATATCCTAAATATTGTATGTCAATACATAATATCTTTAATGTTTATACACCATTTTTCCTCAAGAAATTTGAGTGAAAAATATGAATATTTCTGCCCCAGTTTGGCTACACTTGAACGGCTTATGACATAACTGATTCTCAAAACCATGGTTGAGATGACTCACAGGTGTTTCTTATGTTTCTGTTCCTTGGTTTTGCTTGGATTTTGGAGGATGGGACTCTGTTTTTTTTTTTTTGTAGATAGTTTGCTTCAATGGCTAAAACCTCATCTCAATATTACTTTTTTCTTCTTTCCTCCCCCATGTCTGAGATTTGTGCATTAAAAGATCACAGCTGCAGCAATGGAAATCTAACAGTTTTTATAGAACTCACTTTTCTGATCGTTGATCTTTGTTTGAAGTTCCTGAGAAGGCTTTACTAGCTTACTGTCCATTTCAGAGTTGCAATTTGAAGAGTTCATTTATCACAACTGAAACCTTCTGGCTGCATATACTTGCATGTTCATCACATCCCTAGGTATAGTAGGATTCACTAATCAGATCAGAAATTTCTATTTGACATGGTTCTGTCATTTGTACAAGTTCATAATGCAAACGTCAGCACCTGCTTATGATGTCTCCTTATTCCTTGAATATTGGACATTCCAATTCCAAATCTGTATTTTGAGAAACAGCGTTGTGGCTGTTTGGAATATAGTTGCATTAAGCGTGAAGTGAAGCATCAACAAATTCGGGTGTGGGAATGGGATGTTTCTTTTTTTCAAACTGTAGACAAGTATAAATAGGTAGGAAGCAGGAGCGCGAGCGAGAGTCCGAAATAAGTGGGAATTTGAAGTGGGAGCTGAAGTATCCTGTAAGTAACTTTGGACCCCGTTCCTTTTCTCCTCACTCGTATCCATTTATCAGCAGGATAAAAAAGCGATGCATATCATTTTGTGTGGTCTGTATAGGTGTGATTGCAGGTGTTGTATCGGTGAAATGTACTGAAAAAAACATTGTATCATTGACGGAGAATGCTTTCTACATTTGATAATTCTTCTGGTGGGGCCAAATGACTCTGCTCAATCCTTGAAGATTCTTAATGAGATTGAGAGGTTGAGCAGCACAATGCATACTGGGGCCCTGCTGGTCCCTACTGTCTTGTCTATAGACTATTGAGAATACACAAACATGTGTGTGCTTATGTTTATAAATATGTGTGTGTGTCTGTTTATGTTTATATACGGGAAAAGGTTCTATGAGGTCAATCTCATGGGAGCTTTCCACACCGTGCTTTTGGGTGGGTCCCCTTTAGGTTATGGGATATTTCAAAAATCAGCTGTATCTGAAACTCAGGTGGGCCATACAATCTGAAACTATGTAAAATCATGCCTAAAATGTCTAAAAGCACTTGGTGAGACCCACCTAAGTTTTGGAATGGCCCAAAATTTGGTAAGGCCCCTCATCCAAGTGGAACACTCACAATGGATGGGTTAGATGTCTGAACCACATAACAATGGGCCCTTTGGGTTGGCATCCACCCTCAATGTTGTCTGTGGGGTGGCCCAACCAAGTCATGATTGTCCTGATTTTTAGGCCTACCATGGAAGGGTGCATCTAATTGATGGTGTGGATATGGTACACACATTCTAATCGGGTCCATAGAGCTTGACCTCATGGAATGTTTTCCCACGCACACATGCAGATATATATATATATATATATATATATATATATATATATATATATATATATATATATATATATATATATATAGGGAAAAGGTACTATGCGCTCAAGCTGATGGGAACGTCCCATGAGGTTAAGCTGTGTGGGCCCCACCGTGATGCGTTTCGAACGTCTACCCCATCAGTTAGATGCACCATTCCATCGTGGGCCTAGGTCTCAAAAATCAAGTCAATCCGTTACTTGTGTGGGCCACACCATATACAGAAGTTGAGAGGGAGCGTGCACCATTAAAACATTCATAATCATTTTTTTGGCCCACCAAGATGTGGTTTGCAAATCCAGCCCATCCATTATGTGTGTCCCACTTGGATGAGGGTTCAGACCAAGTTTCAGACGCATGCAAATTTCAGGTGGGCCCCACCAAGTGCTTTTATATGTTTTTGGCATGTCTTCACATGATTTTAGATGGTATGGCCCACCAGAGTTCTGTATACGGCTGATTTTTGGGATATCCCATAATTTAAAGGGGACCCATCAAATGCACGGTGTTGATGGTCGACACGCATCACGGTGGGGCCCACACAGCTCGACCTCATGGGAGCTTATCGTGAGCTCGAGCGCATAGTACCTTTTTCCATAGATATATATATATATATCTTCATGTTTGGGCAACCTTTTGGACAGGGTGGGTGTTAGAACTTGACATGTTGATACTTTCGCCTAGTTGGATTGTAACTTTTTTGTTTTGGATATAATCTTGGATGGAAGGCCATAATCTAGTTGGATGGTAACTTATTATCCAACAAGTGTGAGGCACAATGTGTCTGTATGTGTATCAAACTGATGCATTTGTGGTTGTGACTACCCAATATCATAATTTCCACCACATGTGCATGCATGCCTCTGTCTAGCTAGAAGGCAGCTTGTAAAACAATTTTTATTTGTAGTACAGGATGATTTGGACTGGTCTCATTTTTAAATGTTTACCTTGTTTTGTCCAGGCCTCACATCCTGTATTACATGAGTCGTGTAGGTATCAGTGATATGTAACTCAGTCCATTGTAGGATGAGTCGCATTCCGAAACTGAGTTTTGAAGGCTTGATTTGAGGCAGCCATTTGTACAGTTGGGGAGCCCTCCCCTAATCATTCCCCATTTTGAACAAAGGAACTACATATTGATGGGATGACTGTGCCTTGTAGTCCCCTCATGTCTAGTGAGCTGCACTTTCTTTTTACTAAAAGATTTAATTTTGTCGTTGGTAATTTTTCCTAATGTGACATTTGATATCAGTTTTTATGCATTGGTTTATGCCTGTTGTGGGAAGATCAATGTTGCAGAAAAACTCTCCTTCTGTGGTCACTTACTGTATATCCACTTTCTTTTCTTTTTGTCAGGTTTCCAAGTCTGCCATTCACTTGGAGGAGGGACGGGATCTGGCATGGGGACACTCCTGATATCAAAAATGAGGGAAGAGTACCCAGACAGGATGATGCTTACCTTCTCGGTTTTCCCTTCTCCCAAGGTCTCTGACACAGTTGTGGAACCCTACAATGCCACCCTCTCGGTGCACCAGCTGGTGGAGAATGCTGATGAATGCATGGTCCTGGACAACGAAGCACTCTATGACATCTGCTTCAGGACCCTGAAGCTGAGCACCCCAAGCTGTAAGCATCTTCATTAGGATATCTGAAGAGGTTATATTTCGATTGTCTATTGCATTGAATTGCACATGATATAAGTTCGACAAAGTAGATAATTACCATTTGTATTCCTATTGTGACAGACTGGGCTCCAAGTTGCAACTACGTTTTTTTCAAGTTCCACCTGAAAAGCATGAGAATGCAATTTCAAGCCTACTTTCCTGATTAGAAATCATTTTAGACTACTCTATTGAACTTATTATCGCAAATCAAATGTGTATCCAAACACAGCCATATGAATAAACTTTTATTTTTACGTTTGATCCATAGAAGTACAACTTCGGTTCACTGCATCTCAGGGAAATTGCTTAGTGTCCAAGTTTAGTGATTACACCGTCTTTTCCAATGACTCAATGATGACTTTTATGCCAAAATTATATGCAAAAGGACCTGTTTAGACACCTAGCTTCTCCAAATGGATCGGATAATCATATCCATCTTCTTTTGAGCAGGAGACCAAATAAAGTGAATTTTGAAAGGGTTAACACTTCACTCTTGTGTGGATGTTTTGGAGAAACCAATTATCCTTCAAAATCCTTTTTGATAGAAATCTGCAGAATTTGTGATTTTATTACTGCATTCCAAACAGGCCGTGATGTTTAGTTTGAAAGAATTGTCAATGAAGATTATTGTTGTGTTTGACTTAATTGCTGTTCGCAGTTGGGGACCTGAACCATCTGATATCCGCAACCATGAGCGGAGTGACGTGCTGCCTGAGGTTCCCTGGCCAGCTGAACTCCGACCTCCGAAAGCTGGCTGTGAACCTCATCCCTTTCCCCCGGCTCCACTTCTTCATGGTTGGGTTTGCCCCCCTCACCTCCCGTGGCTCCCAGCAGTATATCTCCCTCACCGTCCCGGAGCTCACCCAACAGATGTGGGACGCCAAGAACATGATGTGCGCGGCTGACCCCCGCCATGGCCGCTACCTCACCGCCTCTGCCATGTTCCGTGGCAAGATGAGCACCAAAGAGGTGGATGAGCAGATGATCAATGTCCAGAACAAGAACTCATCCTACTTTGTGGAGTGGATCCCGAACAACGTCAAGTCGAGTGTCTGTGACATTCCCCCGACAGGCCTGAAGATGGCGTCAACGTTCATCGGCAACTCCACTTCGATACAGGAGATGTTCCGAAGGGTGAGTGAGCAGTTCACGGCCATGTTCCGGCGCAAGGCATTTTTGCACTGGTACACTGGTGAAGGGATGGATGAGATGGAGTTCACAGAGGCGGAGAGCAACATGAACGACCTGGTGTCAGAGTACCAGCAGTACCAGGATGCAACCGTTGAGGAGGATGAGGGAGAGTACGAGGAAGGAGTCGAAGACAACTATGAAAATTGAGGGGGTACTTGGTCAAGATTTCTGTATCCTTTTTTCTCTTCATTTCAGTCCTATAATTTTGGTGTGTGTTCTTCCTGCAGACCTTTTGCTTCCTGCTGTTTTGCTTTTGCTCTCATAGCGCTTCCATGTTTAGTCTACTGTTATTGTTGTTGTTGATTCCCCTGCATTCCGTATCAAGTACTGAATAAAATTGCTTCTTCTACTTCCCTGGCCCTTTTTTGTCTCAGCTGTTCTCTTTTCTACCGGTTAGGATAATTGGAAGATGGGAGAAGGAGGCTACAGAGGATTCGTACCCGCAGAAACCCTTTGTTCATCTCATCTGTGTGAGGTGTCTGGGTCACTCGTCAGGAAGGTCTCATCATCAGATGTGCCACACTTATGTGTGAGAGAATTGGATGGTCCATCTGGAGAAAGTTAGTCACTGATCCATGTACAACATAACTCTTGTGACGCACCTGATAATGGATGGGCATATTCATGGTGGTACCTACCTGATGGATGATGACCGGGATGTGGCACTGGTGTTATGCAGGTGCATGTACCGTGAATTGCTTTTTTAATCTCCTCTCAGCACATTTTATCTTGAAAGATAACCGGCAGGCATTTTCCATGCCTGAATAAACAGCCTTGTGGTTAAAGGGAATCTGCTCTGCTTCCTCTCTACTGGGGTGAGGGATGTTGGTCTCGGATATCACAGTCCATGTATTCAGATCTCTCTCTCTCTCAATTTTTTGTTGACCTGGACACGGAATGGATTTGGCACATCCAAGGAAATCTCGCCGAAAATAAAAATATTTATGGTGAATTATTAACTAAATCTAAGTTTTAAATATTTATTTATATAAAAGATTCCGTAGTGTTTGTACGAGCTTTTGAGCCAATATTGGAATATTATCATGATAAAATGCTATATTTTAATATCTGCTGTGATTTTGAAAATCTCGGCAATAATTGTTACACTGATTTGTAGCTTGATTCCCAAACATTGGATTTTGGAATTTGCGAATCCCAAATATAAATGGAGTTCACGAATATATCAAATCCATTGTCTCATTTTACCCTGCATGCCGAAAACCTATGTTGAACCGTATAAAAACACTAGCTGACTGGGTATGTTTCTCCACCGGTAATTTGTCAGTTAGTTGCAATCGAGTCGGAGAGACTAGTGCTCAAGTATTCAAGAGGGCCCGGGCAGTTGCATATCAAGTCCAGGACAGTTGAGGTGTTGACAATATGTTATTTAGTTGCTGTCCAGTCGATGAGACAAGCGGCTTGGTGCTGAGAGGGTCTAGACAATAACATATCAAGTCCAGTACGGTTGGAGGCAATGACTCTAGGGGTTCCTTGGGCAACATTGATTCGGTGGTAGTCGGTGGTAATAATATATATACAGTGGTAAATACAATTTTTTTACCGCTGATTCACGCTTTTTAAAATCCGTATGTTGAGGTGTGATTTCGAGCCTGATCCTACTGATGTGATATTCACCTTGATCAGTTGCATCATTTTAGCCGTAGGATTGAAAAAGTAGCTTGGTCTGTGATTCAAAGGGGCAATATTATTTTGAAATCTTTGAATTCAAGTTGCAATGTCATAGTTTGACATTAATGTAAAAATGTTAGCATTACAATTTTAATGCTGATAGGTCAAACACTAGAATTAACAATTAAATATAGATGTTGTCGGGAGACAAGTAACTTGTAATCATTGCATATTTGATAAGTAACTTGTAATTATTGTATATTTCACGTTACATTTCCATGGTGATCAGTGAAACAAACAGGCCTTAGAATTGCCTATGAGGCTCACAGCTCAAGTATGGGTTTGCGTCATTGAAGAAGGGCTTAAATCTAATGGCTAAAGTTTAGACATTGTGATGACTCTCATGGGTGGGTGGCGAAATGGATCTGCCTTGAGGAATGCCAGTTAGGCACCACACTCCCAACAAGATGCGATCCTGATGATCTCTAATCTATAGTTTTAAAATATGACAACATTTTCATTGAAAACAGAATACAGCAAGTTAAAAAAAGAAAAAAGATGATACAGCTATAGATAAATTTGTATCAGAAATGTTCATATTTAATTTGGTATTGTGTTTACAGTATATTCAAAATTCAGTTAAGATGCTCACTTCATACCTACAAATTTGTATCAGAAATGTTTGTATTTAATTTGGTATTGTGTTTACAATATATTCAAAATTCAGTTCAGATGTTCACTTCATACTGTACTCTGATTTTTAAATTTATTTACTAATTTATAATCAGTATTTTAAAATTTTCATCTTCAGCAGGGTTTTCTACCTAATACCAGGAAAAAAATGTCAAAAATCTAAGAAGCTCTGGCCAAAAATGGGAAATGAAATTGGAGTTAAATGAATTGGGAGTAAATGGCCTACTTAGTTGTGTTTGGATTTAGATGGGAGTAAATGAAATGCAATTGAAATTCAAATATTCAATTTGGATGGGAGTAAATGTGAGGAATTAGAATTTTTCAAATTTTTTGTAGAACATATATGATATCTCAAATCAGCTTTAATATCTCAAATCAATATACATATGTGATATTTAGTAGAATGATTATAATAAGCTTATTGAAATATATACTTTAGCAAAAAAAAGAGAGGAAATTTTGAGCCTCAAGTAGACCACAATTGTAAGAATTACAAACAAACAACTTGCCAATGTTTTTAAACTGTCCATTTAGATGGTCGACCTTGGGAAGGTTTAGATCATTTTATTGGTGTGATTTTAGTATAGCTGATAATTAAATTATTTAGGAGTATCATTAGCGTGCCACATGTATGATGAACATCTAAGTAGCAGCACTTTTGTTTACTTGTGCAACTCTCCAAGGAACCCAATAAGGCATTTCGCTCCCATTTTCTTCCAAATCTTTTCTCGAGATGATTTCATTAAATTTAAGTATTCTCAATGCAAAGTTCCTCGACAATGGTGCCAAAAACCTTATCAATCCCAAGGATTGACAACCCCAAGTATAAACCTTTGATGCAGTAATAACTCAATAATATCGAGGTCGATCCACATGCAACTTAGACTTTAATATAAGAAGAATGGTTAATCTAGATTTTTAACCCAGCGAGACAGAGTTGTAAAAACAATTAAAAACAATGATAAAAACAATATATTTCAGTAGACTTTGAATTCAATTCATCTTCTCGAGTTGATAACTCAATTAGAACTAAATTTCAAGTTATGGCTGATAAGTTTTGATGTTATATGTAATGATCAAAGTGAAATGTATATAATCATTATGATGGGCCCTGTAAATATCAAGGGTGGGTGTCTCTCTCACGGTTGTTCCCTTTGGTGTGGCCCACTTAAATTGTGAGTTATCTTGTTTTTTTTTTTTTTTTTGGCCATGGGCATAAAGTAAGATTCATAGTGGATCTCAGATACACATTACGGTGGTCCCCTAAAAAAAGGGTGTGTGTCTAGTAAAGAGTTATTTCATGCACGCAAAGGGTGGATCTTATCGAAAAAATATTTTCTTGTAATTTTTTGAAAGTGGATTGTTGCTTAGGTGGGCTCCAGCTTGGAGTTGATGTGACATCCACCGGACGTGGTAAGCCCATGGCCCAAAATCAGCCCCATTCCTAAATCAAGTGGGCCACACGATTAGAGCCAATACGAAGGACATTGGTTACCCTTTGAACTGTTTCCCTTGGCATGGCCCCACCTGAATCATGTATGGGCTTGATTTTTGGGCCCTATAGTCAAATATTGGTGTAGCATCTAATGGTTAAAGTGGTCCTTATAAGAATTAAGGGCAGATGTCTCTCTTGCAATTGTTTCCTTTATCGTGGCCCACCTAAGTCACCGATGAACCTAATTTTTTTTCTCCTTGATTTAACATGAGATTACAGATTTAATGGTTAGGGTAGATCTCATATACATTATGGTGGAGCTCATAAAAAATCAAGGGCTCGCCATCCTATAATTTTTTTTCGAGGTATGGCTGCCCTTGATTTTTTTATGGGCCCCACCTAACTCTAACCATTAGATGTGTAATCCTACATTATGCTCATGGCAAAAAAATAAAAATAAAAATAAAAATCAAACGAAGCCGTAATTTAGGTGGGCCACTCTAAGGGAAACAATTGGGAGAATGATGTCCACCCTTTATATTTATAGGGCTCATCGTGATTATTATATAAAATATTCCACTACAACCATTAAATACCACACCAAAACTTAGGCCTAGTGTCTAAACATCAAAGTGTTGGGGGTATTGCACAAAAACCTTAGGATCTCGCCTCCAAAAACACTAGAATTATGAGATATAATAAAGCAATGAAATAAATCAAAGCACGAACCACATGACACAAGAGATTTTACATGGAAAACTCTCAAAGTGATAAAAACGAGGAAACCTAATCTAGAGCAACAATTCACTATGAAGTAGAATGTTACAACCAATCACAAGTACACACCGTTTGGATCAAACTTTCTTTACTCACATAGGAGTGGATGAACAATAAGAGAATAATAAAAACGGAGAGATCTCATTGATCAGGAGGATGTAAAAGCGCTAAGACGTCGACTACGCAGTAGATCACCACTACTAACAAAATCCTTCCTTTCACAAGCTCTCTCTCTCTCTCTCTCTCTCTCTCTCTCTCTCTCTCTCTCTCTCTTCTCTCTCTCTCTTCCTTGGTCGTGAAAATGCCTTAGCATAACCTTAAGAAGCCTTAGCCTTGCCCTAGAATAACCATAGGGACCCCTATTTATAATTCAAGCAAGTCTCCTTCCGCACTTCTGCGAAACCGCATTAAATTTACGCAGTCCACACAAAATTCGTATAGAATCTGCATAATCCTCAACTAGTCGAGTCGGGTCCTGGACTGGTCGAAGGACCCCTTCGACCGGTCGAGCTTGACCCTCGACTAGTCAAGCCCAAAAAATAGAGTTTGCTGGACTTTGAGTCAAGCGAGCCTCAATCGGTCGAGCAGCTCCCTTTGACTAGTTAAGCAACGCGGTGACAGACATCTGTTTTACAACCGGTTGCACTACCTCTCCTCTGAACTGAGGAGAAAAATCCCATCAAATCTCCCTCTTTCTGACTCAGGAGGAATTTGCTTCTTCAAGCCAGTTAGGCTTCTACAAACCTTAAACTTACCCTTGAGCAATGTTTTGGTCATCATGTCTGACCCATTATCGTATGTGTGGACCTTCTCAAGCTATAACACCTTCTGTTCCAAAGTATCTTTGATCCAGTTTTACCGAATCTCTATGTGCTTCGACTTGAAGTGCTAACTTGGATTCTTGCTCAAGTGTATAACACTTTGACTATCATAATAGATTACGTGCTGCTCCTGTTTCATGCTAAGTTCCTGTAGGAACCTCTTCATCCAGAGCATCCCTTTACATGCCTTTATGACCGTAATGTACTAGGCCTCTGTCGTTGACAATGTTATGACCTTCTGTAGCTTACTCTGCCAAGAGACCGCTCCCCTTACAAACGTGAATATGACCCCAATGTAGACTTCATGGAGTCTATGTCACCTGCCATATCTGTATCTGTGTAGCCTTCTAATACAGGTTTTTCGTCACCATAGCATAGACTCAGCCTGCATGAGCCTTTTAGATATAGTGGTATCCATTTCACCGCTGCTCAATGTTCTTTACAAGTATTGGCAAAATACCAGCTAACAACACCAACCGCATATGCAATGTCTGGGCGCGTATACACTATAGCATACATCAAACTTCTTATCGCTGACGTGTAGAGTATCTTTTTCATCTCATCCACCTCTGCGTTCGTCTTTGGATACTGCTTGTCACTCAATTTGAAGTGACCATCAAGTGGAGTACTGACTAGCTTCGCTGCATTCATATTGAACCGCTCTAGGACTTTTTCAATATACCACTCTTATGACAACTAAAGCTTTTTGTTGCTTCTGTCATGAGTTATCTCCATTCCTAGAATCTGTTTAGCCGGGTCTAAGTCTTTCATTGCAAACGACTTTCCTAACTCCTGTTTTAGTCTGTCAATCTTCTTGATGTCTTTACCCATGATGAGTATCTCATCAACATATAATAGCAGAAATAAGAAATCACCATCTGAGAACTTGTGTGTGAACACATAGTGGTCCGACTCCATTTTGTCATATCCATGCTTTAATATGAACTAGTCGAACTTCTTGTACCATTGCCTTGGAGCTTGTTCCAACCCATATAAGCTCTTCCTAAGCCTACACACCATATAATCTTTTCCCTTGACTTCAAACCCCTCTGGTTGACGCATGTAGATCTCTTCTTCCAGGTTACCGTGGAGAAAGATAATTTTAATATTTAACTACTTTATCTCCAGATCCATGCTAGCCGCCAACCCAAGCAACACCCATATGGATGTCATCTTCACCATTGGTGATAATATCTCTTCAAAGTCTATACCTTTCTTCTGATCAAACCTTTTCACCACAAGTCTGGCCTTGAACCTCGTTTGTGAATTCTTCTGCTCAACCTTCTTTCTGAACACTCACTTGTTGCTCAAAGCTTTCTTACACTCAGGCAATTTCACTATATCATAGTTATAGTTCTTATGTAAGGATTTCATCTCCTCTTGCATAGCTTTCAAACACTTCCCCTTATGCTCGTCGACTAGGGCCTCAGAATAATCTTCTAGCTCTCCCCCATCAGTGAGCATAATATACTCATGCAGTGAGTACTTTTTGGACAGGTGTCTGTCCCTAGATGTCCTCCTCACATATGGCTCAACAGCTGGATTAAGTGGAGCTGCTTCCCTGATCCATCTTCTGTAGGAACTCCATTGTCCTCTGCATCTTGCTGTACTCCTTCGTCATTAGGCACCACATGAGGAGTAATCGGATCCATGTCCTCTAACTCAACTAAACTAGGTTAGGACTTCTCTGGTTTACAAATGTCTTCTATATATTGATCTTCAAATAAGACTACATATCTGCTCCTGACGAGCTTCTTCTTGGTCGGATCTCACAATTTGTAGCTGAACGTTTCATCATTGTACCCCAAGAACATACATTATCTGATCTTCGTATCGAGCTTGAACCTCTCGTCCTTTGGTATGTGAACAGATGCCCTATATCCAAACACCCTGAGATGACTGTACGATGGATCTTGTCCAGTCCATACCTTCTCGGGTACTTCTCCATTCAATGGGGCTAATGGAGACTTGTTTATCAGATACACTGCCGTGTGCATTGTTTCTCCCCAAAACGTCTTGGACAATTTTGCATGGGATAACATGCATCTGATTCTCTCAACAATGGTGTGATTCATTCGCTCGGCCACACCATTTTGTTGGGGGGTCTTGGGAACCGTCTATTCATGTCGTATAACCACGAACTTACAATACTTATAAAAGTCACTAATGTATTCATCACTACTGTTTGTGCGGATGCACTTTAATGATCTACCTCTCTCTCTCAATAGCATGAAACATTTTAAATACACCAAAGACCCCGTCTTTGGATTTCAAAGCATAAACTCAAACCCTCTTATAGATACATCATCTATAAAAGTGACAAAATATAATGTCCTACCCAAGGTTTTTGTCCTCATAAGACCACAAGTATCAGAATAAACCAAATCTAATGTATGCATTTTATTAACATGAGAAGCAGATTTAATAAATGAAACTCTATGCTATTTTCCTGATAAATAGTTGATACAGGCTTTGAGAGATATATTCGTCATGTCTGGAAGGAGCCGCTTTTTCGCTAGTAGCTAAAGCCAATTTTTCACTCATGTGACTTAGACGCATGTGTCACATGTCAGTAGCTGAATCTTCTGCGATGTTCAACCCACCCTTGCACACATTAACATTTACCTTGTAAATGGTGCAACACTTGTTCCCTCTGGCTGCGATCAACGAATCCTTAATGAGTTTCCAACACCCACCAACAAATCGACTTTTATAGCCATCATTATCTAACCTTCCCGTCGACATCAAGTTAAGGCAAAGGTTTGGAATATGCCTCACATCCCTAAGAATCAATGTGCAGCCCACATCGGTCTTCACACAAATATCACCGATCCCTATGATCTTCGATACGTCAGAATTTCTCATCTTCATGGTCCCAAAGTCATCTGACTTGTAGCTTGTGAAGAAATCTCTGCATGAAGTCGCATGAAATGAGGCTCCCGAGTCTATCACCTAGTCGGTGTTCTAACTCGTAACTATGAGACAAACATCATGATCTGCCGAAAGAATAAATACAACGTCGTCATATGAAGTAACTGCAGTAGAGTCTGATTCATCTTCCTTTTCTTCTATTTTTCCTTTCTTGTCATTCTTGTCATAACATTCATGCTTGTAGTGGCCCTTCTTGCCACAATTCTAGCATTCAACATCCTTCCTAACACTCGACTTGCCTCTTGATTTATCTCGGGTCTTTCCGCCCTTTATGTTCTTTCCATACAATAAAGCAAGTCCTCCATCTTAGCCTTCCATATGGTCCAGTTAGAACCATTGATACTGATCATCCTTGATGAGTCACATTCAATAATTCAGAACTGATCTCACTCTGTTCAACCAACTTGAATTCTCTGATACCACTTTGTTGGGGGCATTGTACAAAAATCTTAGGATCTCGCCTCCCAAAATATTAAAATTATGGGATATAATAAAATAATGAAATAAATCAAAGCACAAACTACACGACATGAGATTTTACGTGGAAAACTCTCGAAGAGGTAAAAACTACGAGACTTAGTCTAGAGTAACAATTCACTATGAAGTAGAACATTATAACCGAATACAAGCACACACCGCTTGAATTAAGTATTCTTCACTCACGTAGGAGTGGATGAACAATAAGAGAATAATGAAAACGGAAAGATCTCATCGATTACGAGGACATAGAAGTACTGAAACGTCGACTGCGCAATAGGTCACCTCAAAAAGCAGAATCCTCCCTTCCACAAGCTTCCTCTACTTCTTTTTTTCTTCTCTCTTCCTTGGTCGTGAAAACACTTAACATAACCTTAAGAATCCTTAACCTTGCCCTAAGAACTCCTATTTGTAATTTAGGCAACTCTCATTCTACACCTCTGCAAAACGGCTTCAAATTTATACAGTTCGCACAAAATCTGTATAATCCTCGACTAGTTGAGCCAGATCCTTGATTGGTCGAAGGAAGCCTGACCCTCGACTGGTCGAAGGACCCCTTCAATCCATCGAGTCCAAAAAATAGATCTTACAAAGCCAAGCAAGCCTCAGCCGGTCAAGCAACTAGTACCCTTGACCAGAAGAGCCACCAAATAAACAGATCAAATATTATAAAATGAAACTTGTCAGAGGTGAGTAAATACAGCTGAGGGATAAATAAAGGATAGGCTTAGAGTGAAATTGACCCAACCCGTGCTAAGATACCTTATCTGGACGGAACTTTTCCAGTTGATCCCAATCATATCATTCACGGTGTGGCAGTGTAAAGCCTTACACGTAAGGGGTCCAAGAAAATTCAGAATATATTTGGTTAGAAATGGCAAAGGTCGCACGAACGCATACACCTGTCTATCAGAAGTTATGACGGGCGCGCTCCTACATACGGCAGTTGCTCGCTCCTACACGAGGTCTTTATAATTTCTTATAGAAGGGGTATATGTCATTCGACCATTTAACCCCGTCCCTTTAATTATGATACAATGGTCACCATCTACTCCCCTTTGTAACCCTCACTCCTTTCTCATTATTTGGTACCTATTCGATGTGGGATTGATGCTCTGGCTTCATGTCATGGTACATATGCGTGTACTAAAAATCTGTATACGTTGCATCCGTCTAATCCAAATGGTGGGCCACAATGTAGAAAGGCCATAAAACAAAATGTACATTAAAATGATGTTTTAAATGATCGACTGGTGGACACATAATGAACGGTTAAAATGAAATACACCAAACAGTCGGATTAATTAGTGGTTATGATCTTTCCATCAATCTCACTTTAGATCCAGGATAATGTATCTACCATGGTTTGGAGGGTTAAACATGTATCTACTATATCTACCATGGTTTGGAGGGTTAAACACGTATCTACTATACGATTTTCTAAGTACATAGGTATGAAGCACCCTACTCTGATGGGGGGTAGAGCTGGGCATCGGTTCGGATCGGATTACATTAGGTCTAACTCAATCCAATTCAAAATTTCAATGGTTAGACCTGAACTCGATCTGATGCAAGACCAGATCCGGGTTTAACCAAATTGTTTCATGTGGTGTGGTATAAGTTAACCTTTAATATACAACCTTTTTGTGCTCAATGCCTAAAATAATATTTCAAAATGGATAAATAATTTAGATGAAATATATACATCAAGGTAGGCCCCACATGGCTCTGAAAGAACTTTCAATCTATCATATACATGTTTTTATTTAACTTTTAAAGTTATTTGCTCTTCACGAAACTGTAGTTACTTGCTTTTCATGCAAGTAACCACAGTAACTTATTTTTATTTAACTTTTAAAGTTACTTGCTTTTCAGGAAACTGTGGTTACTTGCCTGAGTAGAGTGAATTCGAATTGTGTATACACGTTAGCGAGTTCTGTGGGTTTGATCATGGGGTAGGTGTTATATCCAAACCGTTCATCCATTTGGCAAGCTTGTCTTAAGGCTCGAGACGAAAAATAAGACAGATCTAACTATCAAGTGGACCACATGAATGGCTTAACAGTGAAAATCATTCTCTACTGCTATTTGTGGTGTGATCCAGATGATCTTTGGATATTATTCATTTTTTGAATAATGCTCTATAATGATCTATAAAAATATATGAACAGTGTAGATATAATAAATACATTACTGTGGGGCCCATATAACTTTGAACTCATTTGAACCGTTCATACAACTCGGAGCTAGAGGAGCACCCGAAGCACGAGGATGCCAGGCGTGCCAGTACAGCTGTAGTGTTGTACTGGAAACGGACTGGCTACTCCCTTGCCACCCGTCATTGGTGCTCTGTGGACCATATCATGATGTATATGTTTCATCCATGCCTTCTATCTATTTTTATAGATCATTTTATGTTATTAGAAAAAACAATGAGGTATATCGAAATCTCAAGTGGACCACATTATAGGAAACATTGTTGAATGAATGTTGACCATTAAAAATGTTTTGGGAGCTATAAAACTTTTTGATAAGCTAATATTTATTTATTTTTCCCTTCATCTGGGTCCTTGTGACCTAATCAACAAATTAGATGTTAAATAAATAGTACAGTGGGCCTTAGGAGGATTATAATGGTGGATATCCAATCATTATTGTTTTCCTGTGGTGTGGTCCACCTGAGATTTATATCCCTGTCATTTTTTTATATAAGGCCCTAAAATGATCTATAAAATGGATGAACGGAATGGATGAGACACATACATCATGGTGGGGTCCATAGAGCACCAACCATCAGCCATGGGCTGGTGTTAGGAGTAGCAGCCAATCCTTCTGCCGGTACCCTATTCGCACACGACACATACCTACAACAACTATATAACTGGTGTGTGGTACACCAGCTAAGTACTGAGTAAACTCTATGGGGGCCAATGTGATAATGCATGTGGTTCATCTGCTCCGGATCGGGTCGAATCGGATCCAATCGGATCGGATTACGGATTGGTTCGGGTAGGTATGGATCCGAACTTGACCCGAAACAATTTTGGATCTGGACTACCCTAGCCGATCCACACCGATCCAAGCCGTAGGATTGGTTTAGAACGGGTCGGATCGGGTCATGATTGTCCTGCTCTAATGGGGGGCATCAGTAGCTTCCGAACATGCACATTTGCTGGCCCATATGAATCGCACGTGCAATTCTGGAAGGTGCGTGTACATCTGATCTATGCATAAAGTCAGTCAGGCAGTGAAGATGATCTCATGCAAATATCAAGTTGGTTCGTACATCAGCTGGGCATGGATGAAACGCCCATAAGTATAAAGAATTCATTACCATCCAAGTTTGCAAAAGCCTAAAAAAATTACAAAAGATATAGGAAAAAAGGAGAGAAAGGAAAAGAGGAAAAACCCACACCTCTTGTTGGGGAGATAGAGCGACCTACATCCTGGGCAATGAAGAAGAAACAAGCTAAAAGCCCACACCGCAGGTCAAGAAAAAACGAAAATAAATTAAATCAAGCAATCTCGCTCCAATGATGATAGAAATCTAATGGATGAACTAGGTGACTGAATGCTAATAAGGGCCCATTTGGATACCACCAAATAAGTTACTTTTTCTACTTGCAGCAGTAGATAAGTAACTTATTTCAGATAAGCAAGTTTGGTTTATGATTAGTTGTAACTTTTTTACTTAAATGTAATTAGTCACTTCAGTTAATTTGTTTAGCTTTTCTACTTTTTTAGTTGTTGAAGAGAGGCATAGGAAAGACAAAAGAGGAGAAGCTGATAAGTAGGTTGTTTACCAAAAATATCTTCTTAATAAGTATAAACTAATTAGATAAGTTACTTGTGGTACAAGTAACTTAAATAACTTACGATCTAAACGAGCCCTAAGTAACATGCCTACAAAAGTGCCCTATAATACTCACATTGGCATTCAATTGCAAGATGTTTGCATATGAAATGGGCATAGATGAATAACCCAAGAGGATCAATCCAGGTCGAGGACAACCTCAAAACATTCTTGATGGTGGAGCTCGATAGCAATGACTAGAATGTTTGTGGAACAGAATCAAGACAGCCCATGCAAAAGGATCCGACGCTTTTGTTCCCAAGGCCTTGGGCGATCTTTGATACAAATTGCTCCCCGATGGGCCTCGAATGTAGGGGAAAACACAAAAGACCCATGTAGAGTTGTGAATAGTAGCACCAGATAAGCTCCAGCTATCCAATATGAGCATGAACTTTTATATCATTATCCAAGATTATAGAAAGCACAACTGTCCAAGTGTTCAAAGAGACAAGACACACTCATCAATGGCTCAAACAAAAAACTTAGAAAAATTAGACTCAAACAAAAAAACTTATAAATATTTCGGTTTCCAACAAAAAATTTTATGTGCCTTGACCAGGTCTTGAGTCCCAAGGATGCTCCACCAAGCCCAGGAAGCTGTAGAAGATGATTCTATAACTCAAAAGAGTTACCTCTATTGTATTTCTCGCAAACCCACGTACCTCAAAAGCTTTGATCACCATTTAGGATTTCAAAACTACTTGAGGAGACGAAATCTAGCGGCGATGTCCAAAGAGGAAATTCCCAAGCCTCATTCATTCTTGGGCTTGCAAATATAATCTCAACCCATATAGCAGAATTTAGAGCCACTTTAGAAAAAAGTCCTAATCCTAATGCATTTACAAGAATAGAAAAGCAACCCTTTGGAAGAAGTACAGCTTTGGAATAGAAAATACGGATACTGGAAAAGATAGATCTTATCAGCTCAAGATTACTTGTAAAAGATAGCAAACTAATCTTCCATACACCTAGCCTTCTATTTAAATTATCCATTAGGGACTCACAGTCTTTAATACGAAGGCGCGCTGAAAATAAAGGAACCCGAAATACTTGATTGAAAGGCTTGCTTCCTTAATCCCAAGATGGCTGAAATGGTTTCTTTGCAAAGGCAGGAAACTGAGAAGAAAATGATACTTTTATCAAATTTAAATCTCTAGGCCTGACAACATGCTAAACTCAAGGAATAAGCACTTAAGGTTCATTATAGGCAAGGGGCCGGCATAGAGAAAATAATAAGATAAGTGGTGGAGAAACAACCCTTGAAAAAAGGAGATCTAATCAAAGCATCCTCCCAACATTTGATCATCAAAGCTGAAAACATTTCCATAACAATAATGAAGAGAAAAAGAAGATAGGAAATCACCATAATGTTCACAAAATGAGATTACAATATAGTACTATGCATAGTTAGCACAATAGGATAGGAGAGTCGTCTAGTAAAAGGGATTTAAAAATAAGAATTTAATTAGGTATTAATAGTTAAAAATATAATCAAAATTCAGTTTAAAATGAAAATTGCAAGTTTAACATGGTTTCCACTAAAAAATGAAATGAAAAAGGGTTATTTATGTGCATATATGTGTCTATATGTAGGGCTGAAGTTGGGCGGGTTCAACCCGACTGACCCATGATTGACGTGACATTAGGTTGGGCTCGGCCAGGATGTGTCGTGTCTGATCTCAAGCTTGGGGTTATACAAACACCAAGCCAATAAAACTTGGGTCAGTCTCGTGTTCAGGTCTTGGGTTGATCGACCCAACTTGAACCTGATTAATATATAAGTTACTAATAAATTATAATTGAGTGTGGATTGTCTGTGTTAAAGGCATAGGGAATTCCAGTGTTGTTGGGTCACTTTTAAAGTGGTAGTCTTATATTTTAGCTTGTTTGTTTAAAAAAAAAATTAGTTGTTGTAGGTAAAAAAACATAAATAGAAAATATAAGACATGTATTGAAATATAATAGATTAATGTAATAATGAAAATATTAGCATTACATATATAATAAATAAAATCATAAATGGAAAATATAAGACATGTATTGAAATATAATAGATTAATGTAATAATGAAAATATTAGCATGTATGGACCTAATCAACCCCGCTTGGGTTGAATTCCTAAAGGCATAAATAGTAGTCTTATATTTATTATATATTTTCTATTTTCTATTTATGATTTTATTTTCTTTACGATAAAAAAAACCTACATATATAATAAATAAAATCATAAATAGAAAATATAAGACATGTATTGAAATATAATAGATTAATGTAATAATGAAAATATTAGCATTACATATATAATAAATAAAATCATAAATAGAAAATATAAGACATGTATGTATTGAAATATAATAGATTAATGTAATAATGAAAATATTAGCATGTATGGACCTAATCAACCCCGCTTGGGTTGAATTCCTAAAGGCATAAATAGTAGTCTTATATTTATTATATATTTTCTATTTTTTATTTATGATTTTATTTTCTTTACGATAAAAAAACCTACATATATAATAAATAAAATCATAAATAGAAAATATAAGACATGTATTGAAATATAACAGATTAATGTAATAATGAAAATATTAGCATTACATATATAATAAATAAAATCATAAATAGAAAATATAAGACATGTATTGAAATATAATAGATTAATGTAATAATGAAAATATTAGCATGTATGGACCTAATCAACCCCGCTTGGGTTGAATTCCTAAAGGCATAAATAGTAGTCTTATATTTATTATATATTTTCTATTTTTTATTTATGATTTTATTTTCTTTACGATAAAAAAACCTACATATATAATAAATAAAATCATAAATAGAAAATATAAGACATGTATTGAAATATACTAGATTAATGTAATAATGAAAATATTAGCATTACATATATAATAAATAAAATCATAAATAGAAAATATAAGACATGTATTGAAATATAATAAATTAATGTAATAATGAAAATATTAGCATGTATCGACCTAATCAACCCCGCTTGGGTTGAATTCCTAAAGGCATAAATAGTAGTCTTATATTTATTATATATTTTCTATTTTCTATTTATAATTTTATTTTCTTTACGATAAAAAAACCTACATATATAATAAATAAAATCATAAATAGAAAATATAAGACATGTATTGAAATATAATAGATTAATGTAATAATGAAAATATTAGCATTACATATATAATAAATAAAATCATAAATAGAAAATATAAAACATGTATTGAAATATAATAGATTAATGTAATAATGAAAATATTAGCATGTATCGACCTAATCAACCCCGCTTGGGTTGAATTCCTAACCATATGTTGTGTTTAAATAAGGTTGAAATAGAAAATTTTAATGAGAATAATTAAAATTTCTAATCAAATGATGATTAGAAGTTAAAATGTTCCACAGGACGAATGGAGGATCACCACGGTTGTATGATCTCCATCAGCTTTAGCTAAGGGTCCAAATCAATTCAATCATACATGAGGATGGCATCCAGACCATTAATCAACAAGATTAATGACCATTTAAGGATGATATCTAAACCGTTAATCAAGAAGAAATAGGAAAATATTGGATTAATCATAGTAGGGGCCGCGCGTGCGCGTACCCCCTCTATCACAAATTATGACGTGCACTCTCCTACTTGAGGAGATGCTAAGCCAATGCCCCTCCTAAGTGCAATGGAGGCCACTAACCTAGGCCCTGGGCCTTCCTGATCGCCCATTCAACCCCGTCCAGGTAAGTATGATCCAACGGTCACCGTCTCGTCTCTTTTCTAACTCTCACTCCTTTCTCATTATTTAGTCTCTATTCGATGTGGTATTGATACTCTGGCTTCATGTTATGGTACATACTCGTCTACTAAAAACCTGTATACATTGTATACGTCTAATCCAAAATAACCATCCAAACAGTGGGCCACAATATAGGGAGCCATTAAAAAATAGTACTAAGATGATGTTTTAAATAATCAATTAGTAGACATATAATGGACGGATAAAAGGAATGTACCAAAACAGCCCAATTAATCAGTGGTTAGGATCTTTCCATGAATTTGACTTTGGACTCATGATAATGTATTTCCCATGGTTTGGAGGGTTAAACATGCACCCATGTATAAGATTTTCTGAGCTACTGAACTTGGAAACGAAGAACAAAACCATACACATTTGCTAGCCCATACGCATCGCACATGCAATTCTGGAAAGTGTGTGAACATCTAATCCGTGCATAAAGTGGGTCAACATACAGTGTGGACCATCTGATGAATGGATCAACATGATTGCTGTATATGGCCACTTTTCACGTAGGATCCACCTGATGCAAAAATCAGATGTCCCACGTAATCATCAGTGTCACGTGTAGAGCTGCGCATGGACAATGGTGCGTGTGGGGTTAGCAAACATGAATGATTTTTTGCTTTTTTTTTTTTTTTTAGGAAATTTACAAAATAGTACTCACTTGCCACACAATTTACATTCATTACCTTTTCCAAAAAAGTTTTGGATAAATTACCACCTAGAGTTGCTTTGGTTAGATTTCTAGGTGGCCCATGCAAGCAAAGGGTTGGCAGCTGGGATGGGCCCCACGTTGATATTTATGTAAAATCTTCCTCGATCCCCCAGGTGTATGCCTCATGTTTGGCCCAAGGCCCAAAAAATCATCATCATCCGGACGTTTACACCTATCATGGTGCGTCTATGCGGATTAATGAGATGTCACAACGTGTGATACTATTGTGCAAACGACGGATAAAATCTTACTCGTGCATTGAGGATATCTTTTGACCCCATTTCCTTCGACAACACGTTGCCTAACAAAAGCAGAGTAACTCAGAGCATTAGGCATGTTTACGGTCAAAAAAAGTGAGACATTGCGAATAGAAAACATACTCCTCACACAAGTAGCACGTGTAATCGAGCGATGTGCTCAACAAACTTATAAAGACTCACCAAGATTGGAAATCTATCACAATCCAGATATGATTGACAAGGCTGTCTCATACAATCATGATGACTACAATGTTCGAGAAGCAAATGATTCCTAAATTACAAGGAAATCAAGGAATGTGAGGATGAATTTGGACTAGGTTATGATCATGTAACCTTCAAGGATCACACGTGGACCGGCAAGGAAGCCCACTATACTTAACGACCCTCCTAGTCTATATAAGGAGCACCCTACGAAGAGTTCGAGGCATAAATTGAGCAATCATATACAACTTCTTACAGCACAACACTATCTTATCTTAATTTTAACCTTAGATCCTTCACTTCTATCCAACTCTGCTAAAGAAAGTTCGGAGTTTAGTGTATCTTAGATCATTGTTATCTAATGTTATTTCTGTAGTACGCTTAGGAGTAGTGTAAATATCAACGGCCCACCATCGTCGAATCTTCAATTAACGGAGGCCATACATGGAAGATCACACTGATCACATCTAGTTGGCTATTCGCATTGATTATTTATTTACACAAATGAACGTAGATATTTATCGTTCATTCTTCTCTACTTATTTTATGTTCTCACCGATTGTACTAATCTTCATTATAAATTAATAAAATTAACTATTAGCCTTTATTTTTTTACTTTTAATAATTTTTTATTCCATTATTGAGAAATCAGAGGTCCATGATCAGCGTTGAAAGAAAAGTCATTAACTCGAGGCAAAAAGATCTCATTTAGAAGGACTAAACCTCTCTTTCTAAATCGCCTAATTTTTACAATATTGGTAGCTGGACAGTCATGTCAACCTTCAAAGGTCTAATCTCATAACCAATTTGGTACCTGAGATCATAGGCGTTCAATCAAATTCAAATTGAGTACGACTTTGGCACGCCCAACATTATCCTACTCATACCTATTTTATTGAATACGAGTCATTCGTTAACACATGTGGTCTTGTATATAATTGAATGGTAACACTACTTTTTAGCATACCCAGTGGGACAACAGTATGCTATTCTTAATGTTTCTCAGTAAAGTAATATAGTAGGTAGCAGTGTTTGAAGTATCGGAATCACTACAAGTTTCGTTGGCTAGGGATACGGAAACAATATCAATATCGCTGATAACCGAAAATGCGAGAAAACATAAGAAAAATGGTAGAATTTTTAGCAAAACTTTAGGAGATGTTAAAATGTATATATTTGCATATATAGAAATAATAAAAAAAATGTAAAAAAAAATGCATACATAACAAGTTTCCATTTAACGTGGAATTAAAAGCATATACTGTTGTAAGACTAACCATCCCCTCTAGCCTATTTAACCATCCAACCTTCAGTCCAAACATCCATCGATATTACAAAATATCAATAACATATAATATTTTACTAAGAAATCATCAACAATTGGAAATGAAACAAAATATTGTGGTATCAATATCTCGCATGTTGCGATATCAATAATATTGAACACTACATACAACCATATGCCCATGAAAAAAAAAATTGAAACAAAAATTTTGATGATATCAATACATTGACAATATTATTGAAATATCGTTGATACAAGCATTACCTAGAATTTATATAGTCGAAAATATTGGCGATATTAATACATTGGTAATATAAGCAACACCTAGAATTTACATAGTTAAAAATATCAACGATTACATTAGCGATATTGATACGTTGGCAATACATTGTTAATACCTGAAATTTCTAACACTATTAGCATTATTAGTATCATTACCAGTGTTATCGGTATCGCTGAGTTGGAGCTACAGATAATATCGAAGATTTTTTGATAATATCGAAGATAATTTGAACACTGGTAAGTAGAGCAAAGGTCAGTTCTATCCCTAAAGTTGTAGAGAACCATGCAATGTCAAATAATAATCGGAACCTATCGACGTAGACACATGATACTCTTCTCAACAACCAACCCTTAGAAATATCGTAAATCACATCTTTGAGATGAAATATAATGCCCTGAAAATCGGGGGTCGAGCAAGAGCCCAACTCCCAAGTTCCAACACATCACTTATGCAACATAAATAATGGTGATTAAATGTTATCCGTATTAATGTATTAAACATGAATGAGATTATATCAAATCAACATATCATACTCCAGAAACAGTTAAATTATGCAAGCGGAAGACTGTGATAAATACATATAAAGCATATAAGTGATTGTAAATCCCCAGAGTATGAACATCACCAGGTTAAATAATTACATGTATAATACTAAAATTTATAAAATGATAAAGTATAATGTCATCTAATCTATATCCATATAGCTCCGATAGCGTAACTCCAGGTCTACGTAGACCCGCCAGAGAGTTATAGATAGGAGAACTCCTTCTCATCATCATAGAAGACAGGCTCTGTCTCATATGCCTTGTCGTCATCTGAAACTATAACAGAGTTTGGTTAGTATTTTAAAACATCATCCCAGAGTGAGAGTGAGTGATCAACTCAATGGAGCTATAAGGCAAAAGTTAACATGTTATCAATTCAATCAAGTAGTAATGATAAGGCAGTGTAGCAATCATGTCCTAAGTACTCTTGTTAATGCAAGAATGGGATGCGATAATGAAGTATGCCCTTGCCTGTACTCCCTTTGTGACATTATCTCACGGTAACGCATTCAATACTCCTGCTATGCTCAACTCTAATTTCAAAGGCACATGCAATGCGGTGTATGTGCGTGATTAGCCAAGTTTTTAATTAGACTTATTCATACAACAGGTTTTGGAAGCTAAGGTACTTCCCTTTATATCATTGACCCAAACATTAATCTATCTAGGGTCGTTAATCCTAATTAATCACATACGATGGGCAGTTACAAGTCGCTATGGAGAGGCTCGTCACCTCAATACAGGCGTAGTTTATACTCAAGGTCGCTACGGAAAGGCTCGTCACCTTAATATAGTCCTAGTGTATACTCGAGGTCACTATGAGAGGCTCGTCACTTGATTGTAGGCTAACAGCTCGAATATAATGTCTTATACCACCATATTCGGTTTACGAGTTTGGTTTGCTGAATGGACACTACGGGGAGACTCATCACCCCAGCGTAAGCCGACAGCTCGACTATGGTGTCTCATACCACCATGTCTAGCTCATGAGTCTTAGCGGATCGTGGTACCAAGGTTAAACGGACTTTTCACTGATAAGTGATACCTTAGATTTAAGCAGTAGCGTCCATACATGGTGAATATACAATGGGTCAATCGGGTTACTTGATAAGCTCGATTGGTACAAGCATACGTTTAATTAATCGACATAGAGTGCGTAAACATTCCGCGTGGCCTAACCACTGTCAACAAGTAGCGTACGACTCGAATTCATTAAACATGTCTTGTGTGGCGAAACGACCTCGGTCACTAGTTCGAAAATCATTACCGATTGCCTGGACTACGCAATAGTCCCAATCATATTCAGACACAATAGGTATTCATCTGTGATAGTCAAACAGCATGTGACAAACAATTCAAATATAAATCTCATTTAAGCATTTTAACAAACATATAGCCCACATATTGTCATACATAGGCATTTCATCCATAAAGCATGTAGTAGTAAGATAGGTTACATGAAGAAAACTGTAACTATAGATAAGGTAATTGAGATTTTCATCTCAACACTCTCGTTAAATATGTTTCAACAAGCATTTACTCATTCGGGTATTTTATCAAACACTTAGACTACACATAACAACATACATGTAATAAAGTAGTTATAACATATACTAGATTTGCTACACATACAACAATATATATTCTCAATCAGTAGTCATGGAAAATATAAATTATATTTCCATATTCATTTAAATATTTCAATAAAGACATAAAATGCACTATATTCAACATAGTTTATATATATGTGTGTAATACACAGAAAACATCACATCTAAGCACATGTAATGGCAAGCAAGTCAGTCATAAATCATTAACTGACATTAAATGCCTTGAAAATTATAACATAAACATTTATAGTCTCCACCTTCCATCGATAGACTCGTATCGAACTCAGTTTGACTCAGTTTGTACACTATGCCTTTGTCTACGGCATAAGGGCTACCTGAATCACGAAATAGATTAGTTATTTCATCAATTTTTCTACTTGGATACCTAAAACAGATTAGAATTAAGATTTCTTACCCAAAAACAAAGTCGAAATCGCCGATATAGCGATACAGGTAGGATGATTTGGCACGTGGAGCGGTGGGATCGAATCCCAACAACTATCTCTCTCACTCTCTCTCTCTCTTCTCCTCACTTTTTTCTTCTCTTTTCTCTCTTCTCTTTCTTAGGGTTTTAAAATTAGTATGGAATGAGAGAGGGGTGGGTTAAGGCCTTTATATAGGCCCAGAACTGATGTAAATGGCCCCAAGGCCATGGTATACTTAGGTTATAGCTAAAATTGCCTGTTTAAGTCCAACGGGGCTCATCTAGAGGCTCATTTCCTGCATACGGTCTAAAGAAAGTTCCTGACAATGGATCTATGCCAGATTAAGATTTCAATCCGATCAGATCAGTGGATCGACTGCGGAGGACCAATTTTAGTTCAACGGTCATCGTCACTCGATCAGGGCCACAAGTGCACTGACATGTATAGGAAAATTTTTCTGATCCGAGGGTGTAGTTGGGTCAGAAACTGACGGTCTAAAACCTTAGATTTATCCTGCAAGCGAACGGCTCAATTCACTTAAATTTGGGTTCATTGCCTAAAGGTATTCGCGTTTCTCATACAATTCACTCCGGGCTCAAGTTGTGCTTTTCTACTTACTATTTGGATTTAATTTTTGAGATAGTCGTCAAGCCCAGTAAGGCGATCATAACCGTATAGTTTCGCGGTAATCAAACTTTCGACATGTGGTCCAGGTCTAATATGGAGTTTCAATGTGCTCCTGAGAGCAACCGGGTTTTGAGATGGATTCTAGGTTTCTAGGTAATGTAGCATTAGCGATCCTATTAGTTTTGGGTCTTGCAGTTCATATAGAAAGCGGTTCAAGCTAATCTACTGATTAATTCAATTTAGTACTTAATTAATTTTTCGTTTAATTTTTAAAGAGTTCGATCCTTAGTGATTCCTGCCTGAGGTGATACTTAGGTCTTTGTACGAATTTTTCCGAGACGTTTCATGAAAGGGGACTTACAATAGATCACGGAAGGCAATAGAGTGGGCCCAAGTAGAGCTGTTTGATAGAGCAAACGAAAACTTTTTTGAAAGAATTTTAACGGCGATGAATATTCAACCTGCTAGTAGTTCCCTTGTGGAACTTCAAGTAGAACGACCGACTAAACCCCCTATAAGGATCAAACAACCCGAACCCCTAAAGCCGTCCTATTCCTCCTCCAATGGTGGTAAGGAGAAATGATCAAAACAACCAATTGGAATTTACTAACCCGGATAATCTCAATATACTTTGGGACAATTTTGTGCTGGCGTCGATTAACCCGAGGCCAACTGCTTGTGTCGCCGATGCTATAAAATTATTAGCCAGTGACCGAATACCCAGGGGACAACCTTCCATGGCATCGGCCATTCACCAAGGCTACTAGAGGGCCAAGATACCAGGGGGACAACCTCCCATCTCACCATCTTTAGCAACCATTATCCAAGTGGTGCAAAGCCAGCATCCCACGCAACCGCTTCAACCTCTCGACTAAGATGATGTCATAGGACTCATCCAAGAATACATTGCCCAGTCGAACGATGGATGAGCTTCCTGAACGATCTATAGAAAATCCTACCTCAAACGGATGTATCAATACTTTGAGCTACCCAAAGGATTCAAGTTCCCTAAGTTTACCTTATTCTCCAAAGATGATGAAACAATGATGATCAAGCACAACGGTCGGTTCACCGTGCAACATGATGAAGTACTGAACCATGACTTTTTGAAGCTCAGGTTGTTCAATAGCTCTCTAATAGGAGTGGTCTTTACTTGGTATATAAACCTCCTTGCAAACTCGATCCAAACCTAGCTCCACATGGAGGAGAGTTTTCTTACGCAATTCAACCAAATCGAGCCTGAGGTCTCAATGGCGGATTCGGCCAAACTTCGTCAATTGCCGAGTAGTTTATCGCCCATTCAAGAGTGCCAAGAACCAGCGTCCCGTGAACCTATGCAAGGCTGAGTTCGCCAGACTTGCCCTATATGGCATGGACTTTGAGCTTTGCAAGGAGTCCGAAGGCATGTACTTTGACCACTTGTTTGATTTATCAACCAGGGTCACTTGCTACGAGCGATTCCTCTGCGAGGAGAATTATCAGATGAACTTATCAAAAGGCATGCTTTATCGAGACCATAGCTACAAGTTGGTCGTCGTAGAAGTGGTGGCCAAACGGATGTTTGAATGTTTAGCCTTAAAACGATCTAAGGTTCAAACCTTCGCAAATGTGAACCCTATCCCCGAATCTTCGACGCGATACTCTTTCGACATCTTTAAGGCTGAAGAGAAATTCGACCTCTGGTTGAAGGTCAGATTTATTAAACTTTTCCAAATAGCCATCCCTAATGGTCGATGTGATATGTCGGAGCAACCGACAAGCCACTAGATGAAGGCATGAAGCCCAAACAGGGGCATCGACCAACTAACCAGTAGCAACACCTTCCGCACTCTACTTATGAAACCCGAGGAAATGAGTCAACGTCCCATTACGCCAGCTGTCATGAGAAGAACTAAGAACTAAGCCCTGACCAATTTAAGTTTGGATTCTAAAAAATTACAGCCCAAGAATTCAGGAAAGGCTGTGTCAGACCCTAAGGAGATGCATCATTAACCAGACAAATTAGAGATGTCTTGCACCACCCCCAGCAAGACCAAGGTTACTTTGAATAGAACATGTTTTATTATTTTTTTTAAAAATAAAAATTCAACTGTTTAATTGATTTGGAAAAAAGTAAGTTTAATCAATTATAAAAGTTTTTCTTTTTTAAAAATATAGAGTTTAAAATAGAGCTTTGCCAATAGAGGTACTTAAAGTAATGTTTTTGAAAACTGATGGTGATTTTAATGCAAAAATGATTTAGATGTTAAAATATTTCATTTCATATTATTATTATATACTGAGTTTTAAAATTATTTACTAATTTTATAGTAAATATTTTTAAATTTTCATTTTCAACAAGATTTTCTACCTAATATCCAAGAAAGAAAAAGAAAAAAAACATCAAAATCTAAATATCTCTTGAGAAATTTCCATCCCCGTAAATTACTAAACCACATTTGTTAGGATTGAATGCTAGGAATTACAGTAGGTGGTGATGTTCTTATGTGTGGCCAAAAAAGAACGGAGTGGATATAACACAAACATCAAAATGGGCCCCTCAGATTCCACCTTACATAGATTGGAAACACGCCTACGGCTTCTTATGTGTGGCCAAAAAGGAACGGACTGGATTATATAACACAAACATCGGATTGGTGGGGGATGAGTCGACTGATGGAGTGGAGCGATCGTCGCGACTGATGGAGGTGGTGGCAGGCACATGTTGTGGAGCGATAGTAAAGGTCGTGGACAGCCTTATCTAAGGGGCCCAAATTGAATCAAACCACATATCAAGGCCGCATCTAGACCATTAATCAAAAAGATTAATTGAGCATTGTGAGGTGAGATCCAGACCATTAATCAAGAAGATAAGGAATTTATTTGGTTAGAAATGGCAGGGGCCGCGCGAACGCGTACCCCCTCTACCACAAATTATGACGTGCACTCTCCTACTTGAGGAGATGCTAAGCGAGTGCCCCTCCTAAGTGCAATGGAGGCCACTAACCTAGGCCCTGGGCCTTATTGATCGCCCAAACGACCCCGTCCAGGTAAGTATGATCCAACGGTCACCGTCTCTTCTCTTTTCTAACCCTAACTCCTTACCCATTATTTAGTCTCTATTCGATGTGGGATTGATACTCTGGATTCATGTTATGGTACATACTCGTGTACTAAAAACCTGTATACATCACATACGTCTAATCCAAAATGACCATCCAAATAGTGGCCCACAATGTAGAAAGGCCATAAAACAAAATTTACATTAAAATGATGTTTTAAATGATCAATTGATGAACATATAATGAATGGATAAAATGAAATGTACCAAAACAGTCTGATTAATCAGTGGAAATATAATGAATGGATAAAATGAAATGTATAATCAATGGTTAGGATCTTTCCATCAATCTGATTTTGGACACATGATAATGTATCTGTCATGGTTTGGAGGGTAAAACATGTATCTAGGTATACGATTTTCTAAGGACATTTGTATAAAGCCGCCTGCTCTCACGGACTTGGAAGTGAAGAACAAAACCATACAGATTTGGTAACCCTTACGCATCGCACGTGCAATTCTGGAAAGTGTGTGGACATCTGTTACATGCATAAAGACGATCTCAATGCAAATATCAGGTTGCTGTGTACATCAGCTGGACGATCCTGAACAAAACGAATGCACGCTTTAATATAACTCTTCTGCTGTTCATTTTCAACATGCACGTGTGGACCATCTGATGAATGGATCAAAATGAATTTTGATATATGGTAATCTTTCACGTGGGACCCACCTTAGGATGGATCAGATGGCCGACTTAATGGTCAGGTTGGGTGTGTCCCATTGCGCGTGGACAGTGTGATTGTCAAAACCAAACCCTTCTGCAGTACCGACGGGATCACCTTTTACTGATCCAGACCGTCCATCTATTGGGCCTCACTAGGGATGAGTTGTGGGGGGGGGGGGGGGGGGGGAAACTAATTAGTCAAAATCTTTGATTATCCAATTAGGGTGTATTTTGTATTATGGACCATCCATGATAATGCCCAGCAAATGGAGGGCCCTGATTTCACAATTGCAGTACCCGGACGACGTTTGACAGAGACCATCTTTGTAGCTATATCGATTTCGAGCTTATATTTCTGAAGAAATGTTCTCTTTCTGCATTAGGTGACTCGCGGCTGGAGAGGCTATCTTTTGGCCTATCCATGATGGGGCCATGTAGTTGGATGGACCAATGATCTGCACCGTCCATGTAGTCAGCCCTTCACTCGATGGGCATCTGTTATTGTATTGGTCATCAATCCCATCCATCCATCCAGCGTAGATGAAAATCAAATAAGTAAATGGACCATGTTAAATGGGGAAAGGCATATAAGATTATTTTCACATACTAACCTGGGCACAATTGCCCGTCAACAGTGGGGCCCATTAGATTGTGCAGCCCACTGTCGCCAAGTCACAATCCCAAGATCAGATTGGTTGAACAATCCTAACCGGTAATTCATGGACACTTGTTTGTGGAAACAGGACTGTTGAATTTATTTTATTTTATTTTGTTTTCATTTTTAAACGTCCAATAAATGTCCACTAATTTGATAGTCAGATAATCAGATGAGCTTAATTTTTGTTTGATGAAACATTTACAGTGAGTATCATAATTAAGAGTACCACATGTTCATTTCTAAGTAATTTCTAAATGCCTGCGTATCATCCAACACATCACACTCCGCCAGAGTAAATATCTCTGATATTGGGTTGACATTGCTTTTGTGAGAACATGAAGATTCAGAACTACATCCACAACCGTATATGCTGATCTTCTCCGTTAATTGGACGATCCCATCATGGATGTGCATTACGAATTTTGCACCATAAATTGACCCTAACCCTAACCTTGTGATTTGAAGGCTTCTTCCCACCCGAACGTTCTTAACCGTCCATCTGCATGCCACTGCCAGGAAGGTTAAGAAGCCCAACCAGCGACTGTGGCCACCGTACACTAGGGGTGACAATGGGCCAGGCTAGGCCAGACAAGGTTCATACTACTACCTTGTGGCGATCGCATGATGAACGGCTCCGATTGTACATATGTGCCCATTATACCTATAAAGATCAAATTTGTGTGGAAGAGACGAAATCGCTTCTAACATCTATTTGGATTTAGTAACCAATGTATGAAATCTCATTTCACCACAGTACAACAGCTCAGTCCATACAATCAGCAGAGATGGAACCAGGACCCGCCGTACAGTTGGGACCCATGCTCCTTCAAAGTTTACAGACCCACTTCAACTGAGTCATTCAACGGATTCAATTCAAGCAAGAGATGCAATCCACTTCCATGCCATGGGCAATGCAACTCAGGGTAGTTTTCTGTAGCAGGGGGTTTATGGGATGTGCAATGCAAGTGGAGAGTAGAGGGGAGAAAAATGGAGTGAGGGACTGATGTAAAAGAGTGTGGCTAGAGGCTACACAAAGAAAGAAGGGTTTTGAAGAAATGCCCATGTTTTCTAGTGTTTTGGCCAACTAGAGCTTTAGATCTTTATAAGGTTAGCATCCTAATATGAGCCGGTACAATAGATGTGTAGTTGTAGATATTACATAGTCACCATGGTAGGCCCCATAGAGCCTTCATTTCATGGCCTCCCTCTCTACCACACCTACAAGCATGGACACAAATTGAGTATCACCCTGCCTCTCCAGGGCTCGACACGAGCAAGGGCATTGAGTGGCCACCGTGATGTATGGGTTTCATCCACACTTGTCCATTCATTTTGCCATACCGTTTTAGGGTATAAGCCCAATAATGAGGTAGATCCAAGGGTCGAGTGGACCACATAGTGAGGATTAAAGGCCTACTGTTGAGAACTTCTTGGGGGACCACAGAAGTTTTGGATCAAGCTGATATTTGTGTTTGCCCTTCATCCAGGCCTACCTGACCTTATGAACAGGTTGGATAACAAATAAACATCACGATGGACCCTGGGAAGGTTTCAATGGTGGGCATCATTATCATCACTACTTCCTGTAGTGAGGTCCACTTGAGCCATGGATCTGCCTCATTTTTGGGCTTATACCTAAAATGATATGGGAAAATTGATGGAAGGTGTGGATAAAAACCCATTACATCATGGTGGCCGCTCAGAGCCCCTGCCTGTGCCAAGCTTGGACAGGTAGGGGTAGTACCCAATCCGGTCCTAACAAGCAGAGCTGGCTGCTCCCATCAATGAATTGAAAAGACAAAAAAATACCTCTTTGTTGAAGGACCAGCCACGCCCAAAATCTACTTGCAATGCCCCTCCCCATGACGAATTGCAAGGATGAAATCTGCCAAATGCTATGTATGCTATAAATGCAACAAATATGACACGAGTATTTGCGCAACTCACTGAATAACAGGCAAGCTTTTCAGTTAACAAAGTAAAACATGTCTGGATGAACATACAAAGGTGACGATCTCATGAGCCAACCATCCCAGTACAAATCACTGAACTACACCCCTGTAACCCATAGAATATCCCACTCTTTATGAAGGCACTGGAAACAGAAATTGGCCCTACATGGATCAGTTCAATGCCCGAAAGCAGTTTGCTTCACCCCCAGGCTGGACATGCAATGAGATGGCAGATACCCAGCAGGGTTCCGGAGAAGATGTGGCATGTCAGATGGGTCCCAGCTGGAATACTTTCTCCTGCGCTGACACCAAAGAATAATGTTATAAGCTGCCACAGAATCCATTTAATGTCATGAGGAATCATTTAAGGCAAGAGGGGTATTATACAATGCTCAGGCTGAGATTTTTTCAGGGCATGTTCAGATCTCCAGTTTCTACGTGTTGGCCTATGGTTGAATCATCGAAGTCATTGATATGATGAGCCTCAAATTTTATGACCAGCATACCAAAAGTACAGAATATTAGAAGATTCTGGCCACAGAATATCTAGCCATTTCTCTGCTGAATGTGGAAATTTTCTGAATTTTATCTAAACATCTGTTTCCTGGCCACAAATTAAAGGGTTATGGCTTTCCCATCCGATAAGCATTTGGTGCACGGGTCATCCAGTGGGGCCCATAATATAAACGATTTGGTCACTGAACCATTAGCCCTGCTTGTACAAAACTGAACCCGAGCAAACTGTAAAGACAACCCAAGCAAGCATTGTACAATGTCTCATTTATAACTGCTCATTAGTGCATGTCCTTTGCACATCAAAAGAAAGAAATAAAGAAGGGCAACCACTCGGCCTTAAGTGAGGAGCTATTACAAGGTTCGAGTGATTTAACCATAGCCTCAAGATCAAAGAGAAAGAACAAATGCATGGACATCCAACTACTCCACCGGGCTAGACAGGCCAAGAATGCATCTGGGTTGATAATGAATTTAATTCCACATTGTTTTATGCTCATCTTAAAGGTTTTTTTTTTTTTTTTTTTTGGCCTATAAGATATTGCCACCATTCAATTTTCAATGTTGCTATAACCACCTCAAATTTGAAGGTTGCAATTGAAGGAACCACTTCCCATTTTATTTTATTTTTTAAAGGACTAACGGCCATCCAGTTGCTCATGTAAATGACGAAAATTCCCTCATCAAAATTTAAAATGATTAATTTTATCATGCTTTTGAGAGAACCACTTCCATAGCCACCCAATCCTTGGCGGCTATACTCGCCCACGGCTGTGTTCAAATGCAACTGTTCTTACACACGTGAGAATAGCCCGAGATTGAGGATCAGCTGCTATAGAGGTAGTTCCCTCAAAAGCATGATAAATTAGTCATTTTAATTTTAACGAGGGATCATTTTACACAAGGGGTTGGCTCTTTTTTGAAAGAGTGGTTTACTCAGAAGTGGCCTTAAAACGTGGGTGGTTATAGGCTTACAATCATGTTGACTTATTTATTGTGGAAAGATGGTTAGAAATCAAAATTTATTTATTTATTTATTTTGTCGATCTACATAATCAAATGTCGCTTTTCCAATGTGATTCTATATTCAAGAAGGTAACAAGAACCTAAATTATTAAAGGATCCTTCTATGTTTCTAAGGAAAATTTCTTAAAAGACCAAAAAAAAAAAAAAAAAAAAAAAAAGATGAAAGATGAAAGATGAGAATCCTGTAAAGGAAAAGTAATACTATCATGACATGGTATTACTTGGTGCATATTGATGGCAAAAAGATGATTGCTAAGTTTTTAAAATTTTCTAATTTATTTATATCCTTCATATTTTTAAGAAAATCGTAAAAAATCTTACGATTTATGATACAATTTGCAATTCAATACAATTCAACCCCTATTATGATTTGCGATACGATAACGATTTTTGACAACATTGCCTAAGCTGTAATAAAGCCTCAAACAATAATGCATCGTCATTCATTCTCTGTTTTCAATCCATTTTGCTAACAAGCAGACAAATTTGTCTGGCATTTTGTTGCCATTTTCAGGCAGTATTATGAGCCATGCCAGGTGGCACCTCTCAGAGATTATGCACATGCTGGTACATTCATCACCCACGAGGTCCAGATGTAGTTACTGATACAGACATGGATATAGGGAATGGGTACAACTCTCCTTTTCTCAAAATCGAGGTCATGTACTGAGTTTGCATCCAATTAATTCATAACGTGCCACTTATTTTAGTTCTATAATTTTCTTTTACTTGATTTAACCCATTTTTTTAGTTATTAGTTTCATTGAACTCGTGTTGCTTTCTACTCAAAATTGAGAACACATACTGACCTTTACATGAAACCATTAACGTTTATGGTGTCTCCACAGCTATACTTCTCACAAACATTCTAGGATCCAAAGAAACAAACCCAACAAAGTAGGGTTTGGTCAAAGTATCCAATGAGTACCTAGTACTAGTATCTAGATATCACAGTCAGTACCACAGGCCAGTTTGGGTGGAAGCCCAGTCATCCCCTCTTGTTACAAAAAAGAAAGGATTGATGCCATGTGTTTGCATGATAAAAGATAAGTTAGAGAAAGAAAAGAGAGAAGAATGGAGAAAAAATGAGAGTATTGCCACATAGGACGGCCCAACGCACATGCCGCACGCCATGTCTAATAATTTCCTAGACTCCCCCACTAGTTGGAGAATAGATAATGCAACTAGAATCAAATAAATTGAAACAAATTGCCAAGTGAAATTAGCTTACCATGCTAGGCTCAAACATCCACTTGCACAGTTATATTAAAGAAAAAAGACTTGAGAGCAGGGCTCAACCATCCTCTAGCCTCTATGCTAGAGATCACAAACCCCTACCCTCTTCTACCGTAAGAAAACTCTCAACACTTCTTATTGAAAGAAAATCTCATAAAAAGTTCTCTATATATATGGCAATAAGAGCCTATTTATAAGTGAGTGAAGATTGCTATTTCTAATCTACTACAATTGGACTTTCTAAAAGTGAAAATTAAACAACTAACAAGCTTAAACAAAAAGAGGAAATTGCAACAACTAAGAGATTCCTGCTACATGTGCTTAAGTGAGCCCCCATCTCTTCTTGTGCACACGTGAAGCATGCACATGTAGAATGAGATGTGATTGCATCAATAGATGTTTCACATGCCCAACTTGCCAAATATAATCTTAAGACAATTTGCAAACCTGGTGAAGACATCCACTAATTGATGCTCGGAAGGAACAAAGTGCACAATAAATTCTTTGGCAACAAGTTGTAGTAATATATTCTACAATTATCTAGAAATTATGATGTGGAATGACAAAACAATGTGATGTGGGACAATTAACCACTTAATCTAAAAGCTTGAACTAATAGAGCATGGTGAATCAATCATAGCCCAGGCCCCACATCCCATGGGTTAGGACCTCGGCCGAACTCCCCTCGTGGGCCCCACTTCACATGGGTTCTACTTCACATGAGTCACCCGCCTCACACAGGTTGCCCACCCCAAGTGTGCCCCTGCATCCCACAGGCCACCCCTTTTCCATATTTCATGTACGAGATTGTAAAAATCCTACAATTTTACAATTTGTGTAATTTCAATCAAACTCAACTTTCAAAAAATTGGTCCTGCAAAGAGATGGCTAAGAAGAGATACAACAATGGTCCACATCCAACTGAAAAAGGTCATTATATTTGTTGCTGGAGTCTTCCTATCGGTGAGAGTTTTGGGCCATGCTCCATAGCAGTCTGGATTACCTAACCATGTGCCCCACTTGTCAAAATTGAAAATCAGTGTATGCCATGGAAAGATTCAGGCCACTTATCATATAATCCCTCTGGGTGCAATCCCATTGCAATCTGATGATCCTAGCTTGTCAAAAATGATAACTACAACAATACAATCTGAAGATCCTAGCTTCATTTGTGATTCCATAGAGAAGAGGGCATCTTACAGTGGATTGTCTCTTGTTCCACTGAACCTCACCTCAATTGTTCAAGTCCAGCTCACCCTAGTTGTCCTTATCAAGTGTATATTAAGGATATCCACCAACTTTTTGGTCTCTCTAGCCTTAACATTATTGAAACCTTGCCGTATGAGATTCTCTGAAGCTTTTGTTTAATGGTGGAAACCTTAGTTACACAATCCTTCTAGCTAAGTGCCACTCCCACTTCGAATCACACTTCGGACTCACACTCCTGACCCTACTTCCTACCAGTTTATACTTGAAACCATTTTGAAACAGTCGCCTCCCTGCTCCCACACCCAAATATGTTGACGCTTCGCATCACACTTCCTGAAACTATAGTTGAAATGAAGGCACCCCTACATCATTTGGATATAATTATATTAAAAGAAATTAAATAGAGGAGAAACCAGGTCTGGGGCAAACAATAAGGATATGTTCTATTCCAGTTCTTTTCTACTTTGCAATCAAGGTTGACACACTACTGAATCCTTTTCACTGGGTACTTAGGAGAGATGCCTAGAAACTCCCCTTTAGTTTCAGAGATGCCTACTGAATCCTTTTCACTGGGTACTTAGGAGAGATGCCTAGAAACTCCCCTTTAGTTTCAGATATCAATGACTCATTCTCCCATATTAACAGAGGAATATAACATAATCGTGGAGGTTTTGCAGATATTGGGGGTAGCTTGAACATTTTGAAGATCAGGACTACATTCCATACTCCCCTACAGTCATGACACTTGAAGAGCATTTGCTTGCTTCTATCAAGAACCTCATTTATTCTGGTATTGTCATGATAACGTGGCTCAATTGGATGCCTAGGAAACAAACTTTTGCCTTTCTATGTTATTATAGAGAACTTTGCTATGCCCACACCTGTGTACAAGGCAGATCGTGTACATGCCACCATGAGCACCAGCGTTGCACATTGCTACTAGATCCAATCCATAGATCATGAAGGTCTCATTATGTAGATATTCTCCCATGAATCAAGTAGGTCCACTAATCAGGTTGGCATAGTTCACGAAATAAATGTATGGCTGAGAAAGTCTTTCTTACTTGTCTACCTGTTTCTAACATTGGGGTCCACCTGGTGAGTGGACCAGACTTATTTTGGGTGATAACACTTTTAAGGTTGGAACCACCTTGCAGATGGATTGATACTGCAGTTCTCTGCCATGCTGGAACATGTGTTGGTGTGTAGATGGAATCCCTTCACACAAACCTCTAATATAGATATAGGAGTTGCACTTCTAGTTCCATTGATTCATGTAATTGACCAAGATTTGTCCCTTCATAATGAGAATTCAGGATAATATAGGTTCACCTTCTAACAAATATATTACACAAAAAACATAATTAAGATTTATAAAGTTAGAAAACGGAAGGACATTTATATCAAAATCCATGTGACAAGTTAATTGGCTAAAATTACATGTGAAAGCAGTTCTTGAAAGATCATATCAGAGTAAATATCATTCTGATGAGTGAACTGTACCTTCAAAGGCTACTAGTGTTGCGGAAGTAGGGTATCGTTGCAGTACTTTTTAAAGTTCAAACACTCGTCCACTAGGAATTCACTGCAGAAACATGCATGTTAATAAAATAATATTAAACAAACACAACGCCAAATTGCAAGTCCGGCAGGAGCTTACAAAATCCGCTCAACCATTAGAGAGGTTTCCCATCTTGGGCTCCAAGGATAATCTGTCAAAGGAGGTGACATGACTGGTGTGCCTTGAGAATTGAAATGCTACAAAAATCACAAGGCAACAAAGAGTAATTCAGATGTGTTATCTTCAAGGCGTATCAGGTGTGGTCTTGCCCTCTACCATAACAAGGTTTAATGAACATAAAGACAGTAAGAGGTTATAACATAAATTATGCATCGGAGATATCAAGCCCATCTTTGTGCACATATACATGTGAAGTAGGCAGTCTCCAAATATTAGCATCAGAGGATGGATCGGTCGGGCTGGAAAATAATACGATACAGGGTGCATCAGTGTATGAATTGTGTGAGTCATCCTAAGCTGTTGAAAACTGAATTTTTGAGTCAGTTACCTTTAAAAAACAAAAACGAAAGCAGTTGAAAAGAAAAAAAGAAAGAAGCAAGAACAAGTAGAATTCAATCAATAAATGAATGCTTTAATATATAAACAGATTACTTGCATGTTATCATCCAAAGACATGATATGTTTTTATTTTCTGAAAGGTAACACTACCAGGGATTGAACCCTAGATCACTTACACAGACTACATTGTCCCCAATCCCCACCAGTTCACCTATCACTTCACAGTACTCACATACATATAATATTTTTATAATGAAAAACAATAAAAAGATGTAAAAGAAAATTCAATAAATACATGCTTTGATACATAAACAGGTTATACATATGCTGTCATACAAAAAACATACATATATTTGGATTGAACTATCGAATCAATTCATAAAGAAAAAATGGCTAAACCGTGAAAACGAAAGGTAAAATAAATAAATACAAAGAATAGTGAAATATGTAGGATCAATCATATACATGAGTATGTAAGAAATGCTATTTTCTTTTTTGGATCAACAATAAACTGCACTCAGATGGGCCTAATTGAAGAATGCCCAAATCAACTATTTTTTTGTCCACTCCATGTCTAGAGCACAAACAACATAATCATATTATTTCCCACCCACCCACACACACACAAGAGCACATTAATTTCTTTTCTTTTCTTTTTTCCCTTTTTTGAAGAGTATCACATAATCCCTAATTAATGGAAAATTTGCACTTTTCAGTCGCAATACAGGTATCGACAGCATTTTGGATGGTTTTGCAGATCTCTGTATTTTTGTTCATCTCTCCCTATGTGGACTTGATTGCAAATAAACTTCTATGGGAAGAAGTAAAACATGGAATTTATTAGACCAAATCTTGAGAAAGTAACAAAAGAAACCGTCCATTTAATGTCTTGTAGAGTTCCAAATTCCTTCACATTCAGTATTCAAACCCAAACACTTGCACGGATGTGCAGATTCAAAATTAATATGCTTGTGTTTAGGTATATGGTGCATGCATGTATGTCGGCGTTGTATTCAAATGCATACACATGCACTTCCTCTTTTTTTTTAGAGAACGTATATTTATGTAAAAATGTGTAACTCATCTTTAAGTCCACTGACATACATCCATGTGCATGTGATGTAAGACAGATTAAAAAGTTAAACATTATTATTACCTGAGAACTTTGGAGCATCAAAGTCGGTTGTTGCTTAGGGAACTGAGTTGGAAGGAGAAAGTGCACCTACAATAAAACACAAAATGTTGCTCTAAGGAATATTAAAAGCCAGGATAACAGGTCAACATGACTACACTTATGGATCAAAAGCTGCAGATATGAGAATTTCAGATTAAAACTACAGGAAAACACCACTAGCAAAGATGAGAAGAAAGCACCTCAGAATCAGGGAGAATAACAAAAGCTAAAAGATTTTTGCCTGTAAGTAAGAGTATAAGCAACTCATACAATCATATGATTCTTAGCAACTTAAGACTAACTAAACTGCAAATAATAGGCAAAAAAGTTAATATTACTTAAGGAGATGAATTAGGCAACTAAAATAGAAGAATCGTGTCTTTTGTAGGGTGAAGACAAGTAAAACAGCATTGGAAAATCAATAGTCAACACAACCAAAGCAATTTTCAGTCGAAAAGTAAAAACCAAATCTTTATTTACTTTTCCTAGGTAAGTTTGTCTCCATCCTAAGACCTCAATGTTGAAGCACAAAGCACATTCCATCAAGATACAGGCATGAACCCCCAAAACCATACCTTGTAACTGAAACAATTTCATTCATGGATTAAAATATTCTAGTAAACTCCACTAGGTCCAATGCATCAGCAAGTCCCTAGTTCAGTTAAAGGAGGCTTGATGGCAGATATGCACTCAGTCATTGAACTTTTGTCAAGCAATCATGGGAATTCCATGATTGAACTTTTGTAAGCGAAACAATTTCATGCATGTAATTCTAGTAAACCCCACCAGGTCCAGTGCACCAGCAAATCTCTGACTCGGGTAAAGGACGGTTGGTGGCAGATATCCAGTGATTCATTTTGTCGAGAAATCAAGAGAATTGGAATGGCACTCTATGGAAGTGACAAGCCACTAGTAAACCCAGCTGTTGTGGAAAGTGTGAAAGGGCTTGCTAGAGCAATCCCTAGAAGCAACATGGAACAATTTGTAAAATCATTAATGTCGAAGTAGTGAAGTGTGGGATAGGGCATTCCTTGAAAGTGACACGCTACAGGGATGACCAGATGTAGTGGTAAATGGGCAAGGATTCCCACAACAGACTAGACGAGTGCAGGTAAAGAAGCAAGTCCAATGAAGAAAATTCATCTCACCGCTTGGAATGTCAGAATTTTGTAAGGTGAGAGTATAGAACTGGTACAAACATTGAAAAGGAGGGTTAATATAATGCGGCCCTACAAGATATAAAGTGGAAAGGAGCAAAAGCCAAAGAGACTACTGATGGATACCAGCATATGTATTTGGGAACGATGACTCAGAGAATAGGGAAGGGATAATTGTAGATAAAGACTCAAAGGATAAAATTTTGGAGGTTAAGAGAATGGAGTATCAATCTGATGTTAGGCGTGTGGAACTGATCTTAGGCATGGTGATGATTGACAGCATTGGTGCATATTCACCTCAAGTAGGACATGAGTACATTATTAAAAGGCAGCTATAGGCACTGGTCAATGGGCTAATGCAAGGATTACTAGACGCAAAACGAGCATTTATAGGTGGCAACTTAAACATCCACTTAGGAAAGGTTAATGGAGGTATGGGGCATAAAAGAAATATGTCGGGGGTGGCTACTCTAGAGTTCAGTGGTATATGACTTGGCAATAATAAATATTTATCTTTAAAATAAGGGATAAGCATTTGCAGACTTTCAAGAGCTGAAAATGCATAGCTGAAATTGAGCTTTTCTTGCTTGTAGGACAGAGCAGTCAAGATGTAAGGACTGCAAAGTCATGCAAAGTAGACCCGGGGAGGATGCGGATGGAGATGGCTGGCAATGTAAAAAAGTAGTAGTAGTTCTTGGGGAATCTAAAGGCAAAACTCGCAAACATAAAGAAATGTGGTGGTAGGGAATAAGGCACAAAGGACTAGGGGCCAAAAAAAATCTGGTGGTAAGATTGGCGAATAACTAGAAATGAGTAATATCTCAAAAGTATAAAGCTCTGAAAGGGAAGTGAATAAGGTTGTAAGGCCAAATACAAGGTGTATGATGAACTGGGGAAGAGAATATATATAAAAACTGACAAAAGTGGGGAAGAAGAGGAGTAGAGAGAAAAATCTTAGAGTGACCAACGGGTCTTAATGAAAGGCAATGAGATTCAAGAGAGATGGAGAAATTACCAAAGTTGTTAAATGAACATTCAGGCATATAAGAGAATTAGGAGGAGCTACAAACCGTGCGAAGTTAGAGGGAAGTGTATTATCGTAGAATTGGGGAGAGGGAAGTAAATGAAGCTGTATTAAGGATGCAAAAGGAAAGATGTGGGGACAGATGATCTACTAATAGAAGCAAGAAATAGTCTCCCTGAAACCATGTTAATTTGGTTAACTAGCCTTTTCAGACAAAATTGTACCTAGAACCCGATAAGTGGAAGAGAAGCTTTGTGATGACCATTTACAAGAAGAAAGGACGTGCACAGACTAGCACCAACTATGAGGGGATCAAATTTATGAACCACTTTATGGTTCTTTGGATGATGGTAGTGGAACAAAGCCCAAGACCAAAAAACAAGAATACCAGAAATCAATTTGGCTTCATGCTAAGGAGACTGGTGGAGAAGTATTGAGAGAAGAGGAAGAATATATACTTGGTTTCTATATATCATGAGAATGCATACAATAGAACAACTTGGGAGGTTATGTGGTAAGTGATGAGGAAGAAAGGGATCTCAGTAGGCTGTATGAACATCACATGCATGAGGGTATTGCTACAAGAGTGAAAACATCTGATGGGGAGATTGATGAGTTTCCATTGGCAATGGGTCTTCATCAGGGGTCAACATGAAGCCTTCACCTTTCTGCACTTGTTATAGATGAATTAATTGCTAGTGAGTCGTGTCCAAGATGAGGTCCCTTAGGAGGCATTTGGATCATAAGTTACTTTGGATAAACTATTTATGCCATAATTAGATTATATTGGTTTCTACTTATTCAGCCAATAAGTATGTTTGGTAACCAACATACTTATCAACTAAAAAGTAAAAAAATATGTTTGGTTTCCAACATCATAAGCAATTATCTCTTAAATCTAGTCCCCCTCACATCCACCATCCATCATGTGGGGCCAACCTTTAATGTGGGCCATTCATTGTGTGTGCCCCACCTTTGATGTGGATCGTCCATCATACAAGGCCCACCTTGGATGTGGGTCATTCATCACTATGGCCCAACCTTTAATTTGCACCATTCATTATGTAGTCGCCCATCATGCAAGGCCTGCCTTGGATATGGGCCCCTCATAATTAGGGCCGACCTTTGATGTGGATCACCCATCATGTGGAACCACCTCAATATGGGCCATCCATCATGTGGGGCCCGGCTTCAATGTCCACTAGCCATCATGTAGAGCCCACCTTTGAGGTAGACCGTCCATCATGTAGGCCCCACCTTTGAAGTGGGTCATCCATCATACCAGCCTGCTTTGAATGTGGACTTTCTATCATTATGGGCTGACCTTTGATGTGGGCTCACATTAATATGGGATCATATATCATGTGGGGCCCACCTTTTATGTGGACCATCCACCATGTAGCCACACCTTCAATGTGGATAGCGCACCACGTGGGGCCAACTTTGATATGAAGGGTGAGAGAGATCCTCCTTTAACAGGGGCCGTGAGAGAGAAGTAGAAAAGTCACAAGTTAAAAAGCTAAAAGAAATTACTTATTAAGATAAGTAGCTTTTGGCACATAAGTTACTTTTTCAATGATGCTTAGCAAACTAACTTAAGTGAAAAAGTAACTTAATTTCTTAACAAAAGTTAAAAAGTAACTTATTTGTTGGTATCCAAACGGGCCCTTATTATGTGAAAATGGATGATGGTGGGGCGTTTCTCAATTAGAATAGAGAGGGAGCAAATGCTATTGTTGGAGATTTGTAAAAAGGGGCTAGAATAATGCTCAAAACTTACAAGAACCAAGACATCGTGTTTGGAATGCAACTTTTGTAAGAATAGTTATAAAGGCAAGATTTCAATTTTATTTTTTTATTTTTTCATTTTGAGACAATGATGATATTTCATTAAAAAGGCCGAAGCCAAACACTATACAAAACACAAAAAATGCAAATGTATAAACTATAAACCCAAACAAACTCCCAACACAATCTAAAGATGAAATTAAGGATTTCTCACTCCAGCCCACTCATTTACAGTGAGTATCACCTTCCCGATAACATCTTTAACACTTCCCTTTCTATTCCTAAAATGCCGGTCATTCCTTTCCCACCATAAAGCCCACAGAACCACTAACAAGCTTAGCCTCCACACCCTTTTTCCCGATGATGTAGGACGGAATGATCTAACCTAATATGATGCCATGAAATTAAAAGACAGATTAACTAGAGAAATGGAATGACAAAATAAAGCTAATTTACCATAAATTCAAAATTTTCAGATTCATGACACGTCCAAATTCAAGCCTATGACAGTCCCGCAAGGCGAATCTCATAAATTACTGATTAACCAAGACCTATGGGAGATAAAACTCCCATCCTAGCATAGGGTTAAATCTGAATTCAATGGAAATCATGTGTCTTGTAAAAGTTTTGACGTGTTAGGACTGTTTAAAGGCTAGGGAATGTGGGAAATGGGTTTGGAGTATCTAAGCTCAAAGAAATTAGGGTTTGGAACATTAGAGTTGAGGTTTTGGGAGGTTTCAGGTTAGGATTTCAGATTTTGGATTTAAGGAATTTAGGGTTTTGAGAACTAGGTTTGGATGGATTAGGGGTTGTAGAAAGAAGAAGAATGAAGATTTTTAAAAAAAAGAAAAAAGAAGGGATGAAGAAGGAAGAAAAGAAGAAGATAAGAGAAGATGATACCTTGTTGAGAAGAGAGAAAAGTAGAAAAGATAACTAGGGAATCGTTTCCTATGGTTTCACACCACCAATCCAATCACATGATGAAAATTTTCTCAATATCAACGCAAAAGGAGAGAAATCTCTTTCATTCATAACATGCATATTGGCTAGGGTGGAGACATCAAACCCTTCATAGTCTCAAAAAAAACCTTTTACAAAAAGGCGCTCTCAGATGAGATTTTCAACATAAAGAGGCTTAATGAATTAAAAGTTATTCTTAACTCCCTAATCTCAACACAAATTTGAGTTATACTAAAAATAAGGAAACATGTAAACAAACTAAACAACTAAACTATCTCTTGGCCCATGAGGGTCCACGATCAAGATGTCTAATGATGATGATCCAACGGTCTGATCATCGTGTCCACTCGATCCAACAGTCTGATGTGTCCATCAAGCTCCTATATGTAGCCCACATGCATCTTCTTAGTGTGGGGTCTTCAAAGATGCACGAACATACACATGGGGTCTTCAACATGGCTAGAAAAGTGAATTGGAAAAAGTAGGCCCCATATAACTGTCACCTAGCCATAAGGAGATTGGCTCAGCCCTCCTCTGGTATGGTGCTCGAATGTCCTCATCACCCGACTTCCCTACCCTCCCACCATGCCAAGATAAAAGAAAATCCTCTATCGAATTCAAAAACACCTAATCAACCCCGAATAGCCGAAGAAGATAACTCCACACCTCCCTTGCGAAGATACAATGGATAAAGAGATGATCTATTGGTTCCGCATCTTTGTAGCACAAAAGACAAACATTAGGGAGAATTATATCCCCCTTCTGCAAATTATCATTTGTTAACACTCTATTCCTCCCAACAAGCCATCTGAAAATCACCACCTTCAAAGGTGCATTGTATCGCCATAGCCAAGATGTTGGAGCTAACCCAACAAAACCATCCCTTTTAGTCATAGATCGATAAAGGGATCTCACTGAAAACGAACCTGATTTTTCTTTTAGCCATTTTATGGAATCTGACTATGATAACCTTGGAGAAACCTTCTCGAACATTTGAAGAAGTTGCAAAAGTTCTTCGAACTCTTTGTCGACTAGATTCCTTCAACAGCACAAAGAGCAAGTGACTACTTCATCCCTCACCGAAAACAACTACTAACCTTCATCCCCTCCTCCATACCTAACCCCGCTAATAATGGAAACCTCTCACACAACTTCACCTCTTGCACCCACCTATCCCTCCAAAAGCCTCCAAAAGGCAAGGCTTCAGTTAGTTTCTGATAAGAACAAAAGGATCGATCTTATTTTATTTGATCAACAGCAAAAAATTTTATTAAGGTGCACGGGAAGGCATGGCAAGAAGGAAGCAACTTCAGGTGTGCGAGAAATTCTTCCTGCAGGCAGCAAATCTGCTTGGAAGGCAAAGGAATTTTGAGGTGTGGGAGTCAAAGTAGAAGGGGAAGAGGAAGTTGGGTCTAGGGCAAGGGAGAAAATAGAGATTGAGGAAGGAGATCAGTGTCTAGGGGGGAAAGGGGAGAGCGAGGAGGATGTAGGAGGGACTGTAGCTCTAGGCTATGGGAGAGGAAGAAGGATCTGAGAAAAAGGGAGGCCAAGGGTAGATATTGGACAATAATTACAAAAGCAATTTCTTCAACAATAATTACAAACAGACACAATAAGGGACATGAGGGATAACCTACCTAACAAAAATGCAAAGAATAAAATTCATGTACTAGGGTACGAAGAATTCAAAGTCCTGGCTCTTTTCTAGTTCTAATGGATAAAAAGCAGCACAATAGACCACTACATTTAAAATTCAAAAATTCTCATTAAGGTTTTTCCTTTAATGCCTACTAGAGGCATGCCGGACCAACATGGTGTTTACGTCATGTATGTTTGGCGCCACTGTATTTTGAAAATGAGACTGATGAGATGCAAAATGAATCTAGACAAGGTTTCAAGCTTACCAGAAATGTAAAAACCCCAGAAGCAGCAAGAACTGTGGCTTTCCTGCAAAAAATCTGGTTGGTGAAACAATCAGAAAAAAACAGTTTCATTAATTATGTACTTCAGTGGATACAGAGAATGTCGAAAAGCATACTGGATCTGCTTCTACTGGCCTTCCAAAATGGGGGGCTAAAGCCTCAATAAAGCGTCTTCTAGCACCAACAGATGCAACAGCCTCCAAGAGCTAATAAAAGAAAGAAACTGTTAACTTAGAAACAGTTATCACATACATATAAGCAAACACGAACAGCCATACAAATACACAGACATGTATACACATGATATGTGAACATGCATGCATGTGTACATGCATAAGGAAAAAAACATAAATAGATCTATAAATATAAGAGAGGATGCACTGCGATCAATATTATCCCAAAGTTATCAAGCTCTCAACATGTGTACACTTGAAGACACGATGAAACTGAACCTTTAACCCGTTGGGCCCTTCCACAGATAGGGTGCATCACAAAAATCACAACAGTCGGATGATCACAACATAAAACTCTTCTGCGATTACAGATAGGTAGCTAGGAAAAAATCCAACCAACAGTGGATGTTAAATGGGCTATAATCATCTGATTGGTGTGATTTATGGCACATGGCCCAACCATTGTAGGATATGGTAGATGAATCGTTCAGATCTCATACATGTGAGCATATGTAGGAAACTGAGTGCTTGATAACTAACTTAGATATTGGCATTTAGCATAGGACACTTTCTCCATAAATATATGAGATATTTTTCTTTTTCCCTGCGAAAGCTAATGAGCCCAAAAGCTCACTCCTATCAAAAGGATTCTGGATCATGTCAAGGAAAAGAACAAAATACTGAGAAGCCCAAGCACCTATAAGAACACAGGCTGCTAGTGACTTGCATATAAACAGCTCCCTCGCAAGTATCTGGCAACTCTGGTCACCTTCAGGCTTCAGTGATATTTTAGGTTCTCAATTCATTTCAAAATAGCGTTAGTAAAGGACCAGTCAGAATTTGCTCACGAAAAATCCTGAACAAGAGAATTGTTCCTCGACCAATAAATACAATTCAGATTAAGCCCATGGAAGAAGAAAATGCTGATGGTGAAATATCACCCTGGACAGGCAAGCATTGTCATTGGCCGCTATGGACAGTATATCATCTCAGACACAATTTAAAAATCAAGCACATGAATATTATTTTTTCATTTCATTTTTACCAGCCCCTCAGTAGATTAAAGCCCAATTCTAACAAAGCACCTCAAAGAAGAAAATTTGAATGCTGGAAGATCACCTTGGACAGAAAGCAATTGTTGGCTTTTATGTCACACGTGCCCTTTTTTGGGAGTCTATAGGTCATATATGCCACATATAGTTTACTGGAAAATACTCAAATGAAGTAGAAGCTAGGCCCAAAGATCTTTTCTTTGTCCTTCTCTAGTTTTATTATCACAGATTGGCTTGCTCACCATGATTACATGGGCTTCAAGGCATTGTACTTCTGATGTAGGTAAAAATAAGGTAAGAGAAGAAGAATGGATTTCTGCACAACCCACACAATTCAAATATGTTGATTTTTAAGGTTTTCTCCCTCTACAAGAGAATACTTCTCCCTAAACTCAAAATTTTTTGTTCCAATCTCATTACCATACATCAATCTACAAAGACATAAAAACCCAATTATTCTAAGTTCAGAAAAGAATCTTAAAAAACCGACACATATATGCACCTAAATCTCCCCCTCCCTTGTATTATCTTATGCTTATATCCTTCTTATCCTTTGAAGACATCCTAAGATATGAATATATCTTACTAAATATCCCGGTATGATATTAACATATCATATTAAAGATATGCAAGACACAAACCTCCAAAATTTATGGCAATCACTTCATGACACATGAGACTCTTTGTACTTGGAAACTATTGCTAAGACTACCAATAGATCTAATTTTGGACTCCTAATAAGAACCCTCAAAATCTTTGCAAAATAAAGACTCTAAAGAATCAATCAAGAATCACACAAGGGATCCCTATCTCTTGAAAATCTATAAGCAGAACATGTGGGCCCACTGGCAGGCGGCCGTAGGATGCATAAATTGGGCTTTTGGGGGCACGCATCTTCATCGCACACTTCATGTGATCATTCCACTTGCATTATTCCCCACCATTTGGAAGGAGCTCAACCCCATTGAATTGTTGTATCTTCTTATGAAAGGGACAAGTATCAACCAGCTTCAACTGCTCGGTCTCCTAGGCTTGCTTTAGAATAGCACTGATATTTGATCCATTGATGCAATACATATCTTTCCATCCTCAAACATTAGGAATTTTCTTTTCCACGTATCATACTATCTCGAACATAATGTCTTGGCCTTCTAAGTAATACATTGGCCTTCTAAGTAATACATTGCACACATAAACACTACATCACAGTGAAACTCCCCATGGTAATCACCATCACTTGGAAAAAGAAATCAAGCAATGGCATGTCACCTTGATGTTATTCCCATTCTAAATCCACACCAAAATGGTGAAGTTGACAAACCTCTGAAATCTATCTTCAATTTCTCTGCCATCATCATTGATGCATAATTCCCACAACTGTTGTTGTGGTGCAACCCAGTTATTGAGTCAATCCGATCTCGACCCACAAATTGCAAAGAAATGGACATGAGTCACCCACAAGAATGGAGTAGAGAAGGAGAAATAACTTTATTGATATCAAACTTCTCTTACAATATTTACGAAAAAACTACCTAGAAAAATATTGAAATGACTACTTCCTACACCACCCCCCTTCTATAGACTCTTTAGGGCGTGTTTGGATTGCCCTTTCCAATGGTAAAGAGTAGTAAAGTGGTCATCAATATGCAGTAAACGTGTTTGTTTCTATCGAGCAAAAGCTAGAAATCAAAACCGCCTATCTACCGAGCCCTCTCATCAGTGTAAACCAAGACGGAGACAAATCCCAGCTCGATCTTCGCAGGAATGCGTTCTGACTCACACCTTCCCATGGCGGCTATATGATACCTATAGGATCATAGCTATGCGATGCACGCTCTACCTCCACTCTATAAACATCATCTATCCAAGAGGGGGGGGGGGGGGGAGCGCACCATACAAGTGGCGGGGAGCGCACCATACAAGTGGCATCCTTCGTGTCAAGGTGTATTCAAATGGCATCATTGTGCGGCTATTTATAGCAGAAAATAGCCGACACCATGTGTCACAGTAATCATTATGCCTTTACTTTGTTTTACAATGGTAACTGATGCAGGACATGAAATTTAAGTATGAGATGCAAGAATTCAGGCTTAGATAATACCAATTCAGAAACAGTTACACAAATTCCACATCCCACATGACAGTCCAAATCATTCAATTAAAAGGGGAATCTATGCGGGTCCAGGCCGACACAGGCTAGGAATGGACCAATAAAAAATTATAGACCAAACGATGTTAAAGGGAAATAGAAATCAACCACACATGCATAAAAATCAGTCCCTAATCCAAGGGATTCCCCAATTTCAATTCAAGGAACCCTAGGGAAAAAAAAGGGCAAATAAATTAGGACTAATAGAAACTAAAGCTAATGTTTAGGAAATAGGAATGAAAAGATAAAAACCAGAGGAAAACCTAACCCAAAGAAAGCTCCTGCGTGCAGATGGTGGCCCGGGGTTGACGCACGTACGTGGGTAGGCTGGCCGCACGTGTGATGGAAGCACGTCTTCCCAAAATTACACCTAAGCCTTGGTCGGCCAAGGGACACCTCCAATCCCTCTAAGTTTGACGATGATCCGACGTAAGGTCGAGGTGTAATGCTCCACCGAAGTTTCAGCCATCCTACAGGTCTAGATTCTGAAAACTGGTTGTAAGGGGATGAATAGCTGCAAAAGCTGAAAAATTCAAAGCAATAATGATGATAGAAGATAAGATATATGGATGGGATAGGGTAGGGACGGGTGGGGATAGATGTGGCTTCACACCACGTAGTTAGCCCTTCGAAAAGGGAGGCCTTCACACCCACTTTTGAACTCTTCCACAACTCACGAAGAGAGCAGAAAAATAAAGCAGGAATTTTTATTAAACTTGAATGAATGAAAAGAACTACAAGGAGTGCCTATTTATATGAAAAACCATATACCCTAAAAACTCGCACCATGTGTGCAACCTATTACTTGGTGATGAAGTAAACTAAAATAAAAACCAAACAAAGAAATCTAAAGTATTCACGATGTTCTAAATAATAATAATAAGCAAAACCTAAAATATGAGATCAATCCAACAAGTGGGTCACGATCATGAGATCCCATGATGGACTTTTCTTGACTATCGGGCCCACTTTTTTTGAACCAAAACTTGTCTTCTAGCTAGGAGGCCCTCCCTAGACGTCGTCATCAAGCCAGATCAAAGGTAGGGTCCTCCTTCTGTGTACATACATGGGTAGGGGTGGTGGTGTGCGGGCGTGCGTGTGCACGATGTCTTCATCATTAACTGGCAATCCAAACATGCCCTAAGCGGATCTCTAATGAGAATCTACCCCAACTAAGAGATTGATTTCAAAGCAATCATAGTTGACTTTGAATCAATCTAATCTACCTATGATGGTAAAAGCCTAACAATAGTAAAAGCAAATATAGAAAATAATCCTAATTGCATCTCTAAATCAATCCCATATCTTCAATTGCATCCCCCACAAATCTCCATTCACATCTTTAAATTAGCTCACATATCTTTCAAACATAGTAAATTACAATCCTTGATTTAGGCCCCAAATCTACAAATAATCGGTCCAAAAATCAGCACATGTTGGATCCTACAGTGGACTATGGCTCTACGTTATTGTTGGGCCCTAGAGTAGGCCCAGTTGGACCAGGGGCCTGCATCATATTGTCGATCACCAATTTGAAAGCTCTACCTTGCATTGTGCAAGTTGTCATGAAGACACTAGTACTCCTCTAATCTTCCTTCTTTGAACATTTTGGAGACCAAAAAAAATTGTCATATAAGGATATTTGACATCCCATCTCTGTGTACAAATTCCTCCATAGTTGTATATCCATTGCTACCTCCATCTAGCTTTCCTTCATTACATCATCTTCCTTATACTCTGCTAAGGGCCTGTTTGATTTTTGAGGGAAGAGGGAAATACCCTTGAAAAAGATCATTATTACCTTTTCTCCTGTTTGAAATTTCAAATGCATTTTCGTCTCGAAAATTGGTCCGAAAAAGCTGACTTACATTTGTGGACCCCACTATGATGTGCATGACATATCCACACCGTCCATCTATTTTATCAGAAGATTTTAGGGCCTAAGTCCAAAATTGAGACAAATGCAATGCTCAAGTGGCCCATACCACAGGAAACAATGGCCTTAAACATCCGCCATTAAAAGTTATTTTGTTTATTGGGCCCACATTAATGTTTATTTGTTATCTAACCTGTTCATGAAGTCATAAAAACATTGATAAGGGATAAACACAAATATCAGCTTCATCCAAAACTTCTGAGGGCCACATAAATTTTTATACGGCAAGCATTCAATTTCCACTGTTTCCTGTGGTGTGGTCCACTGGAGCTTTAGATCTGCCTCATTTTTGGGTTCATGGCCTAAATGAGGCTGATGTATAGGATGAACGGTGTTGATTCATCACGTACATCACAGTGGGCCCTATATTCATTTTGCAGCCATCCTCGATTTTAACGCCAAAAGGCTAAGCTGTCAACGTCGGCCCAAGAAACGATGTGATAATTACTTGGTAAGTAATTATTACTCATCTACCAGGTAATTACCTATTACCTCAAAAATCAAATAGGTTCTAAATGAATTGTCATTGAGTTTCATTTCCAGACAAAGGAACGGTGCCCAAATTTGAAACACGTGTAGCACCTCCTTTGTTCTCTATTACAATGAAAAGATGGCTTTTTAACAGGCAACTTTCGATCAACTTCTTGATGCACCTCCACTACCTAGTTTAAGCTACAGTACATTCGAATCCAGAGAGACTCATCTTGATTTCCTTTCACAAACTTGTGAGAGGATTTCAAGCTAATTATATCTTTCTGTTATATGTGTACTTCGGCTTTCAATGCAAGTTGGTAAGCCTCATCCATGGTTGCCATTGAAATCTTCTACTATATCTTGCAATCCAACACACTAATATCACCGTGTTATCAATTGATCTTCAGTGAAGTTGTTCCAAAATAATGAGCAGTAAAACTTCGTATAAGCTTTAACGATCAAATCTTTCTGTCAAATGCGATGGGACTTCTTATCATTGTTCAAAGCATCAATATCTTTACATGTATCAATGACCGGGGATAAGGAAACATATACCAATATAGCTAATATTTGAAAAAATATCGATAACTAAGAGACGCGTTAGGGAAACATAGTAAAAAGTTAGGAATTTTTCACCAAAACTTCAAGAGATGTTAAAAGGCACATGTTTACACAGTTAGGAATCAAAATATTCTAATAAAACAACTATACATAAAAAGTTTCCATTTCAAAGGGCTTAAACCATGTGTTGTCAGAAAATAGTGCAACTATAACAAAATTGTCATCATATCATTTAAATACTATAAAATGAATGTGCTAATATTTTTTTAATAATTAAAAACATTTTTTCAAAAAAAAAAAAAAGAGGAAAAGTTATGACAAATTGGTAAATTGGCTCTCACTAATGAACACATCAAATTTGTAAACATCCTTACTTAATTTAAGAGGTAAAATAGAGAAAATTAGGATTCCACAATTTCCCCCATTTTCCACTCAAATGTTGAATTTTTCACCACAAATCCATGTCAATGCATGAGAATCATGCATAGGCATGGATTTCCATTGCAATCCACGTTAACATTTGAGAAAGAAAAAAAAAAAAAAGAAGTTTCTATGTTGTCAACTTTGGGTTTTAGCCCATCTCCGCTTCGAGTCAAGATTTCTCACCCAAATCCAAGCTTTGATTCAACAAAAAGAAAATGGAGATCTTTTTATCTTAAATTTCGTCAATTTATGGAAGTATCATTCGTATCAGCGATTTTATCGTTGGTATCACCAACCAGGAAACTTTTATGAAGGAGATTGCCCAAAATATCGTTGAATCAATACTAACGTGAAATATCACCAATAATATCAAAAATATCGGCGATATTTGGAATTTTTTGGAATATTTGCAATATCTATATTGCCAACCTGGCAATACCGATAATATCGCCAATATTTGGAATACTGCTTCTGATAGAGTTCTTGCTTGTAATTCAAGGGCAAAAACTTTTTTCACATTGCATCCTTCATCACTTCTTCCCACTCTAGTACTTTTTCTTCTCATTGCGCTTCTTGGTCCTCTAAAGTTTTGTCCACCACAAAGCACATGACCCCATAACTGAGTAGCCACGAGGTTAACCTTCTTCATCTGGCATCTCCTTTTATTTGAAAATTTACCCTACACAGGTCAACCAATCGCAGAAGTTCTACAGATATAGATATCCATAGAATTCAGGCATCTCAATTATAACACCATAGTTGTAATCACAATCTTCCAACGGGTAGCCTCTCCAACCATGGGGACAATCAAGAGAACCTTCGAAATCCCTACCTTCAGATTCCACAATGTTGCCACTTTCCCACATATGAGAAGACTCTCCTTAAGGTTGTGGAGGTATTGTCAACCTACCAATATACGGAAGATCTCTTGAACAATTTCCAATTGATCTTGTCTCCTACCCATCTCTTCCAAAACATTCCTCTCGTTGCACACCATTGATCTCAAACAAGCCCACAGATGAGCTAGCTGATATACAAATTTAACATTGGTTTGAATGAAAACAAAGAAAAGAACACAATTCTTTTTGTTGACTCTAGAGTTTTCTCCCTCTGAAAGAGAAGCTCTCCCTAAAAACTCATACCTTTTTGTTCAACCTCATTGCATTATACGGGCATCTAGAAAGACATACACATAGAAACTCAATTATTTTAAATTAAGAAAAGAACCCCTAGATACCATACATGCATGGGCCTAAATCTCCGCCTCCCTTTTATTCTCTTATGCTTATCTCCTCGTCCTATTAACACATCCCAAGATATTAATATTATCTTTTTAAAGATGTCAAGGACAGAAATCTCCAAAAATAGAAAATTGGTAATGACTTAATGATACATAAGACTCCGAATACTTTGAAACTATTATTAAAGACAATGAAACGACCTCATAATTTAGGATGCCTAATAGAAAAAGAAAAAAAAAAAAAAACTCAAAATCTTTACTAAAAAAAGACTCCAAAGAATCAAGCTAGAACCACAAAAGATAATTATCTCTTAAAAAACTCTAACCACAACTGCACATGAAGGGCCCATAGGGCAGGCCATACGACCCACAAATTAGGATTTAGGGCCCACATCCTCATCACACAGTTCTTGTGATCTTCCCACTTGCATTACCTTCAATATTTTCTTTTATCATAAATGAGTTCTAGATATGCAAACAACTTATTTCAGTTATTTACATCTCTTAAGAGATGCAGATAAGGGGTTTGCTAAGAAATGTATATCAAGGACCCTGGTACTGGCTACAGCTTGTGGTCAGATTCAGGTTGTTGCGGATGTGCAACACGGAGTTTTGTCCTATAATATTGTGTTACATTTGATAGCACTTCATGTGGATGATATCTACTTAGTTGCGTGTTGATTAAGTAATTAGATAAAGACTTGTTACCCCTTGCACTTTATTCAAGAAATCTTGGGTCTTGAGTCTCTTGACCAATATCACGTCTGTAGGGTTGAAAGTGGGCCAGCCTAAGCCAGCCCAGACCGCATTAGGCTGGATTTGAGATGAGACTAAAGGCGCCTGGCCTAAGCTTGGACATCAGTTTAGGCTGGGCCTAGATTGAATATGCATAAAGACCCAACAAGGTGGCCCTTCCAACTTCTTTAACACTACTGAGACTGGTACTTGGCTAGCAAGCTAGCCCAAGCTGGGCCTGGGCCTAGATGCTATGATAATGTGATGGGGTGGGTATGGACCCCGGATGTTTAGCTAATGGGGAAGGCTTGAAACAAGCCATGGCCCCAGCCAATCTGGCCCATTTACACCCATGCAAGCATGCATGATTTATTCCTCATTAATTAAACAAATACAGATGCATCACAAATTATGGGGCTAGGCAGATGTACAGGACTTGTTATGGTTTTAAAAGGGGGGAGTTGTGATTTATGAGGGTATTGTTACAATCAAGGTATATATTTTGATAGGCTTGAGAAGATCTTTAGGATCTCCCTAGATAAGCATGAAAAGAACCTTAATTGCATACTCTAATGCCAATTGGGCTGAATCACCTGACAATTGACGATATACCACTAGTTATTATGTAATTCTCAACTGCACTCGTCTCTTGGTGTGTACCAAGAAACAACCCAGTATTTCTCATTCTCTTGTTGAAGTTGAGTATTGATGCAGGACAATTAACCACTTGCTCTAAAAGCTCAAACTATTATAGTATGGCGAATGAATCCCTTTATCTTATAGCCCAGGCCCCACATCTCATGAGTCAGGACCTCGGCCGAACCTCCCTCGTAGGCTCGTGGGCCCCAAATCACGTGGGCCACCCACCCCAAGTGTCCCCGCATCCCACGGGCTACCCCACTCAATTCAAGTGTGAAATGTATATTAATCACCCCCGATGAGGAGTCTCGAACATGAGACCTCTCCCGAGGGCCCCAAATCACATGGGTCACCCACCCCAAGTGTCCCCGCATCCCACGGGCTACCCCACTTGAGCCTGGTGTGAAAATGCTTTTGCATTAATCACCCACAGTGAGGAGTCTCGAACACGAGACCTCCCGCTCTGATACCAATTTGATGCAGGAAAATTAACCACTTGCTCAAAAAGCTCGAACTGTTAGAGCATGAAAAATTAATCCTTTTATCTCATAGCTCAGGCCCCACATCGCATGGGTTAGGACCTCTGCCGAACCCCCCTCGTGGGCCCCAAATCACATGGGTCACCCACCTTGAGTGTCCCCGCATCCCACAGGCTACCCCACTCGAGCCTAGTGTGAAAATGTCCCTGCATTAATCACCCCCGGTGAGGAGTCTCGAACACGAGACCTGCTCTGATACCAATTTGATGCAAGACAATTAACCACATGCTCTAAAAGCTCGAACTGTTAGAGTATAGCAAATTAATCCTTTTATCTCATAGCCCAAACCCCACATCTCATGGGTTAGGACCTCGGTAGAACCCCCCTCGTGGGCCCCAAATCACATGGACCGCCCACCCCGAGTATGACCCCGCATCCCATGAGCTACCCCACTCAAGCCCGGTGTAAAATGCCCCTGCATTAATCACACCCGGTGAGGAGTCTCGAATACGAGACCTCCCTCGTGGGCCCCAAATCACATGGGTCACCCACCCCGAGTGTGTCCCTGCATCCCACGGGCTACCCCACTCGAGCACGATGTGAAAATGCCCCTGCATTAATCACCCCCGATGAGGAGTCTCGAACACAAGACCTCTCGCTCTGATACCAATTTGATGCAGGATAATTAACCACTTGCTCTAAAAGCTCGAACTGTTAGAGTATGGCGAATTAATCCCTTTATCTTGTAGCCCAGGCCCCACATCTCATGGGTCAGGACCTCGGCCGAACCCCTCTCGTGGGCTCGTGGGCCCCAAATCACATAGGCCGCCCACCCCGAGTGTGTCCCTGCATCCCACTGGCTACCCCACTCAAGTCCGGTATGAAATGCGCATTAATCACCCCCGGTGAGGAGTCTCCAACACGAGACCTCTCCTGAGGGCCCCAAATCACATGGGTCACCCACCTCGAGTGTGTCCCCGCATCTCACGGGCTACCCCACTCGAGCCCGATGTGAAAATGCCCCTGCATTAAGTATCGTTCGATGGCCATCTACAACTACTAAGCTAGCATGCCTATAGTTTCTTCTCTGGAAACTTTATATTGTATTACCTGGCCATCTATGCTTCTTGTGGGATGTTAGAGCTACACATATGATGGCAAATCCAGTTTTCCATGCATGCAATAAACACATCAATCTTGAATACCCTTCTATTCGCAACAAAGTTACTTCAAGGCAAATTCGCACCATGCTTGTTCCTTCTTCTCAACAGTTGTAAATATTTGTAGCAAGTCGCTTCCTTAAGATTGTTATCGCTGGATATGAAGCAAACTGCATGTAAGGGCTTAAAAAATGGTTACGATCATAACGGTGTTAGTACCCACCCTTACATGGTATAAGGGTGAATCGAACGGCTGGAAAAAACTAGGCCATGCCACTCAATCGGTACAAGGGCCGATACACCCAATTCGGGCAGATACGGCCAATAAGGCCCTCTTTTATTTTTCTTTATTTTTCACTTCGCACTTTTGTCTTCGTTTCAACCCTAGGGGAAGCTTAGAAACTTATTTTAAACTAGATATATGCCAATTTAGGGAATTAAAAAACAAGATTTGAGTGCAATTCAACGAAACACAACAAAATGGACCATTCTAGGGAAATTTACGAAAATGTAAACCATCATCTTTTTTTTCATCTACTTTTCAGTGTATTTTAATGAAATGGGTCATAATCCACCAAATCATGTTTGATTTGTGTTCAATTATGGCCCAATTGGTTGACTTTCAGTAGCTCAAGCCGACAAACAGCTTCTTACCAAAGAATGTTTTCATACGCACCGTTGAATACATGTTAAAAATACAAAGAAAAATTATATATTCTAGTGTTCTACATTTTTTCCTATTCTCCAATTAATTTTTCAAGATTTTTTTAGCCAAAAAGAAAATTGGCCGATACAAGCCCATATCATCTGATACGGGTCCCATACGGCCTAACACACCTTGTATTGCATCGTTTTTGGACCCCACCACTAAGCCTACTGATTCTATTATTCAAAACCTTTGCCCACGCTCAATTTGAGGGGGAGTGTCAAAACATAATAGCATGTGTTAAGAAATAGTGGTGTGATTCCTATGAGTGCATTCTTCTACTTTCTATGTATTATGAGGGTATTCGTGTAATTTATTATATCTTTTAGATATGCTTGAGATAGTCTCCAAAATACCCCTATATTCATTCTATTGATTCAATATAGGAACAATTCCCATGCTTCAAGGTTCTTTTCCAATAATATCAAGAAAATTTTAGTACATGCATCCCAAATCAGGACACAACGGTTGACTTTCCACTCATAAATTCATCTCTTAAGCATCATGAATTACAATTGGAAGTCTTCAACTATCTTCCCCAAATTTCTGAGGTCAAAGACCATTTGAAGTTGCCATTGTACCAATTCAACTAGCAGAATGATCTGACATTGTTTTTCTTCGAGCAATGTAACACGGAACAATTGTGGATAATATTTTAGGATCATTTGGATGCACAACCAAATAGCGCTTAGCAAGAATCCCGAGCCAACAAGGTAGGAACCGTGTTTGGGACAGCATTGAAAGGAAGATTCAATTTTCTCACTTTTTCATCTCCAAATATTAGATATGCGATGCAGGACAACTAACCACTTGCTTTAAAAGCTCGAACTGATAGAGCATGGCAAATTAATCACTTTATCTCATAGCCCAGGCCCCACATCCATGGGTTAGGTCCTCGGCCGAACCCTCCTCATGGGCCCCAAATCACATGAGTTCATGCCCCCTTGTGGGCCCCAAATCACATGAGTTCCTACCCCCTAATGGGCCCCAAATCACATGGGTTCCAACTCACACAGGCCATCCACCCCGAGTGTGACCTCGTATCCCATAGGCCACCCCACTCGAGCCCGGTATGAAAATGCCTCCGCATTAATCACCCCCGATGAGGAGTCCCGAACATGAGACCTCCCGCCCTAATACCAATTTAATGCAAGACAACTAACTACTTGCTTTAAAAGCTCGAACTGATTAAGCATGGTGAATTAATCCATTTATCTCATAGCCCAGGCCCCACATCCATGGGTTAGGTCCTCGGCCGAACCCTCGTGGGCCCCAAATCACATGGGTTTCACCTCACATGAACCACCTACCACACATGGACCGCCCACCCCGAGTGTGCCCCCACATCCCACAGGCCACCCCACTCGAGCCCGGTGTGAAAATGCCCCTGCATTGATATGTACAAGTCCTGAATGTATATCACTAGCAACCCGGTGCTGGTTTATTTTGTTAACCCAGCAAACTAGGAACTTCCAAATGTAGCCTTATCCATTCAAAAATGTAATCGAGTGCAGCTACCCATCAACAACCTCCATATGCTCTAAGTCAACAACTAACTCCATCTTAAGAACTAAAGGTTGGTAGGGTATTTATTGTTGCATGAGACAAAACTACACCACAATCTAAAAGGCTTTGGTAATTTCTTTCAACAAACAGGTTGAGAAACTAACTATAGAAGTTCATCGTCTCGTCATCTAAGACTTATCCCAATTAATTCGGGTCAGTTACATGATGAATAATGTTCTGCCATTCAACTCTATCAAGGGCGACAACTTCAGTTAGAACATAGGCCATCAAGTCTTTTCTTACAATCCTGCCCACATCTTTTTGGGCCTTCCCCTTGCCCTTTTAGAACCTTCAACTTGTACCAACTCACTCTTAACCGGCACAGTTTTTGGTCTCCATTGCACATGAACAAACCATCTAAGTCTAAAACTATATTGAAAAGACTCCACCCTTTTTTTTTCTTTTACAAATGACAGGTCTCAAGAAAAAGGCAAACTAAATATAGAAGTTACCTCTCCAAAGAAAATGAAAAGGGAAAAAAAACAAAAAAAAAACAAACTATATAAAGAATCTTTGAGGAAGATATCAGGAGATGTTCCATTCAACCAGCAATGGTCCAATTCTTGTATACAGACTGTTAGTTCATGTGCATCAATTACCAACCAAAATTCCTAAGAGCTTGAGAAATAATTGAAAGAAATGGATTAAGGAAGCCATCTTCATCAGAAGAGTGCAACTGACCTGTGCCTTGAGATTTTCTTCTAAATTAGGAAGGTATTCCGCCATACACCTTTGGAAAATCAGAAAAAAATAAACAGAGAACATCAAAAACCAGCTGGCTGATGACGATTAAAAATGCTTTGGTTGTAATGTCTAACACATAATAGAGCACAATCAGTAAGGGGAAAAAAAAAGAAGAAGAAGAAGAACAATCATCTAACAGGGGAATGTGCTCATCCCTGAAGAAAGATGCACCTGGCATCATGATACATCTACTAGAGATCAAAGAAGAATCTAACATGGAGCAGTGTGCTTATTACTGAAGAAAGATACACCCCATGTGTACTGTTGAACAATACGCACAACTTACATTCCATCTATCCAAGGAGGAAGCTTGATATCTTCAATAGAAAAAAAGGTCTTTAGTTCTGAGGAAGAGACTAATTTTACACGTGGGGCAGAAGGAGCTGAGGAATACTTTCTGATAACTGGAAACACAACCTGCACGGCTTTGGAGATTTCAGGTCATAACGAAAATCCCAATAAGCTTTTTTTATCATTCATCTATGGCCACAAAATAAGCATATCATTTCACAATACAAAAAGATGAATTCTTTAAGGAAAGAAGGAATCAACATAAAATAGTTTGTTAACCTGAAACACAAAGAACAAAAGAAGAAAAAACCAGTTTTGCTCATTCCAGAAGCACGTGGATCCCATCCCCAGTATAGGCCACAACATGTTCCAACCTGACACACACGTATGAGATTCAACCATCCATCAGCTGGGTGCCCACTTGTATATGCCCTTGAAAAATAATCCGGGTAATCCACGTATCAAGTGGGACAGCGCAGGAAATAAATGAACAATGAAACAGATTTAGCCAACTTTCTTGTAGGCCTCAATTTGTTTCATTGGCCTGCCTGATTACTGGACCAGCATGTTTCTGGGCCACGGCATCTTAAAATTAGGGCCAATCTGATGGACAGCTTTGACGTTTCACAGACATACCAACTTGGCACGTGCATAAGCATGTAGTTTGGCGGGGATCACATGTAGAAGGAAACAGAAAATCTCCAAAAATAATATCAACTTTCAGAAAGGAATCATTGGACCGTTGAAGGTAAATTTTGACAGAAGTTCAAAAGTCAGTCAGGGTCCAGCAAAAGTCGGAGTAGTCTTTTTCTTTTTTGAAAGATATTAGTCAAAGACATGAACATAATTAAATTGGCCTATTAGGGCCCAGAGGGAATCCTGGATCGAAATGAAGCAAAGCTATAAAGAGAAATATCCCTGGAGATTAGCAAATGTAATTGAGGATTCCCCAGATAAGTGTGGAAAATTAGAGATAATTCCTCATCATGTACACAAAAGGGAAATTTGGAGGTAAATTATTTTGCCAACAAGAGAGTGAATAGGCTAATGCAGACAGTAGGAGATCAGTTACACATCGGGTAACATTTATTTGCCAAATGTTCTCGTTCTCAATTCTCAGTTGTACATTTCCTTTCTTATTTGCATTAGAATTAAATAAACCCTGAACCAAGAATATTATCTATCTGAAATTACATAATTTAACTAATAAAAACTGAACTATCCCATAACACATCATTAGTTGCCGACACACTGGTAAATTTCTATCCACTATCACCATCTTTATCCTTCCTTGCTTCATATCATTAATGGTCTCCACATCTTGTGACCAATTGCTACCCATAACACTAGACCTCTTTATCCTTGAGTTATTAATTGCATATTCCCAAACCAACCACCCTTTTGTTGTTGTATCATTATGCTAAAACATAGGTCACTGATATACTTAAAAGGAACTGCCTAACCCATTTGATAGAGATTTTAGTAACAAAGTATTTCTAAGATAGTGACCAAAGCTGCAAAGAAACCCGGAAGAAAATTAAAAACAAATGTCTTACAAATGAATAAGTTGAGCTGAATTCTCAAATAAACATTACAAGGTTCGATCAGAACATAATAGAGCATGGCAGCTTAGTGATACATTATAACCTTTATGTTGCCAGTTCAGGTTCTCAATTAGGCACAGAAAAAGTAGACCAGAAATAATTGATTTCTTGAAGCACTCATAAGAAAAAAAATAATAATAATAACTTCTAAAAAAATGCCATATCTGGGTGTCCGTTCCTCCCGATTGATATGTTTACACATTACACACTCTACTGAGAAATGATAAAACCATTTTCTATGTATCTTTCAACACCCTACATCAAATAAAGGAGCAAACAAACGGTTGTATGGCATCTTATTGATCTATGCACCAGTAGTTAGGAGAAGTAAAAGAGAAAACCTGTAAGTAGATCTTTTGCTGATGCCTCCAGGGGCATCCATGTACCAGTTTATTCAAGTCCATATCCAGTAGAGGTACAGCAAATTTAACCTCCTCTGGCTGCAGTTAATGAAAAGGATACATCATACTCTCGAAGAAAACATACTATGGAAATGAAAAAAACACACTCGATACTACACATAAAAATAATCATCAGTCATAAATTTGGGCAGAACAAAAGAAAAATGTCACACACTTATGTTGCTGACCTTTTCTAATCCTGAAAACATGCACACTTCAATTCCCTGCTGATGGCCAAGGTAGTTAATATCCAAATCAAATTGATCCAGCCAAACCAATCACAACATTACTAGCGTATACAAAGACTAGGGTTTTTTAAAAACCAAAATTAGAAACATGATGAAAACTTGATGCAGATGAAAAAACACATCGAGAAGGACATCTTCACAAGAGGAGAAGGAACGAGAGAAAGCAACTCTAAAAGGATTAAATACTAAAACATCTCTAATTTTGGTTCCCAATTTGCCATAAATCCCAGTTCCCAACTTCTAATTATTTTATATCGATAACCCCTAAAAATACCCGAAAAATAAAAAACTCAAAATCCATCCCTAATGCAGTCCCAAAATACTCAAAATTAATCACTAATACCATCATAGACTTTAGGCCAGATTTTGAAGCTGAGAAGAAGGAATCTTGCAAGATTTTCAGAAATAGCTGTAGTGGACCTTAAAAACACCTAGAGAAGCTATAGATCACAAAGGATAACGGGGCACAAAACTATAGCTCCTGGAAGTCACCAGTTATCATTCCACATTGGTCGGATAATCTTTGGAGTCATGTTTCTATAGAAATCGCCCTTTCTACATTAGAACCCAAGTTCAAGTTACTCGACCGCCTACACAACCAGGGCTGTCGATTGATACCTGGATCCCCGTATACCTAACCTACCTGAATCGATTTCATTAGATCCAGGTCCACTTTTTAGGCACAACTAATAATCGGATTAAAATCAGAGATTGGAGCAGATGATCCGGATCCAACTAAAATCAGGTCAAGTTAGGTGCCCAAATCAAATACTCATCGGATACTTACTCGTATATAGTTTTACAACGGTACCCTTATGCAGATTAGTAGACACCAGGTCCACTTTTTAGGCCCAACTAATAATTGGGTTAGAATCAGAGGTTGGGGCAGATGATCCAGATCCAACTAAAATCAGGTCAAGTTAGGTGCCCAAATCAAGTACTCGTCGGATACTTACTCGTATATAGTTTTACGATGGTACCCTTATGCAGATTAGTAGACACTACATAATAACCTGGATCCAACTAAAATCAGGTCAGGTGACAGGAAAAATTCAAAACAAGGATGATATAGATCTTTTTAAACACTTCATCTTAACTCTAGTAACTCTTTCTTCCTTCGCCTCTCCAGTCTTTCAACCTGACCAGCCACTTGTAATCCCAGAACTCCCCACACAGTCATACACACACCGGTGCCGGAATCCAATAGGATTTGGGTCCAGTACCTCATGTATGGCAACCCTACCTATAACCCATAGTATCCAATCCAATTCCCTTAGTTGTATTCAGATATAGTACACTAGAATATGGCCTGAACTTGACCTGTCGATAGCCCCATATGTGACTAGGTCAAACAAGTTTTTCAAGCTTTTGCTTTGACGAGTTTGCAAGATAATATTGAAAATATTGGTGCAACCCAAGTGAGTAACCAGGACTAGTAAAACACCAAAAGGATTGAGGAAAAAAATACTATTTATTAACTTATAGAATTGTTAATAGTATTAGAAAATCGACAAAACCTTGGAGGCATCGTCGAAGCCTTGTTCCAGGACCTGAAATGGTCAAAATTTCTTTTAAGGAAGAAATTGTATCGGCCCCCATTACACGCCCATATAGTGATGAATAGTGATGTAATTGCTAATATTTAGAAACTGGACAACAATCATGAACTTCAGAATTTAAGACTTGCACAATTGTATATATTTTATAAAGAATTACAAATATAAAAAAAAATAGAATAACAAACAGAATGATACCATAATTGATGGGGACATCTCACGCACACATACGCCCCCCCTATGCACGTACGCAAGGAGGAGGGCCCCACCATCGATCTGAATCGATGACGACATCCATGGAGGGTCTCCTAGTCAGAAAACTGTGTTTTGGTTCCTTGGAGTGGACCCGATCATCATGTGGATCCCACCATTGGATCTCATGATCGTGGCCCACTACCCTAGATGATCTAGGACTTTGAGTTTTACTTATTATCATTATTAAGAACATCATGAACGATTTAGATTGTTTTGATTAATTGTTATTTTTGCTACTTCATCTCTAAGTAATATTGTGCGCAAATGGCGCGGCTTTTGGGATATAGGGTTTTCTTATAAATAGGCAACCCCTTGTAGGTTTTTCTCATTGAAGATTATTAATAAAATTCTGTGTTTTCCTGCTTATATAATTCTTTGAGTTGTGGAAATCTAATTGGGTGCGAATCTCTCCCTTCTTCGAAGGGCTAACTACCATGGTGCAAAGCCACATCCATCTCAATTCGCCCCCACTTCGTACCCTCTATATTCATCATCTCTCACAGCCATCCCATCTCCAAATCCATCCCTTTTTGTAGTCAATCTTCCTTCTACGGCAGATTTGCAGAATCAGGCCCTGCAGGAGAGCTAAAACTTCAGCGGAGCACCGTGCACAAACCAGACATCCGATCAGCGTGAAGGTGGACCACCCCTGGCCGACCAGCACCTAGTTGGTTGATTTCATATTTTTGGGCCCCACACCGTGCGGTTAGGATCTCACGCACGTGCGTCAGTCCCAGGCCGCTATCCACACGTGTGGATCACCTTAGGTTCGTTTCTCTACTCTATTTCACCCCTCTCACCTTATTTCCCTAACCCTAACCCTAGATAATCCTAAATCTCAAGTTTTATTCCACTTTTGCAAACCCTAGGTTTTTCCGATTTGAAACATGTGAATCCCTTGGATTGGGAATTAATCCTTTGCATGTGTGGATGAATCTACTCTCATTTGAGCATTGTTTGGTCTATAATTTTAATTGATCCAGCCCTAACATGTGTAAGCTTGGACCCTCGTAGATTTTTCTTGTTGAATGTTTGATCTTATGTGGGATGTGGAATTATTGTGATTGTTTCTAAATTAGTATGATCTAACGCCTGAAATCTTGCATATCATATTTAATTTTCATGTCCTGCATCAATAATATGACAAAAGTACTAGAAAAGGCTACAATGAATCTAGAAACAAGGTAACTTAATGAACATATAAGACAAACACAGTAAACATATCACATATGAAAATGACCAGTGATTCAATAAAGACAACTACAAAATACATACAAACTACATTACAAATGAATAAACCAATCTCATTTCTGACACCGAGTCTGAAACCACCTTGTAGGGACTCTAACAGTATGTTTGATTTAAACACATCACATATGAAAATGATTGTTAGATAACTATATGACAATGGATAAAACAATCTCGTTTCTAACACCAAGTCTGATACTGCCTAGTAGCAGCTCTAATAATATGTTTGATCTCTATCAACAAGGAGAGGCACTCACCCAGATATCATGTTCTGCCCCAAAATGATTGGCTGCTTTAATGTCTCTACTCTACAAATGTTACATCTCTATGTAGCAGGGAACGAATATGAATAGGTATGCAATAAACCTTACATTTATATACCAAAACCAATGAAAAGAATGCTAAACAAATTTTAAACTTTATGAGGTTTTTCAGCGAGTAGTTCATGCCTTAATGGCTACCAATTAGAAGACCAAAGAGTCACCCTTCATGCATTGCTGAGGGGTAATCCACGTCCACCAAAAGTGCAAGCTTGACAACCATGGCCAAAAAATTTTACATATCATCTTCAAGATAGGGTAAGCTTCTAAGCAGGTGCTTTATTGGCAAGAAATGTGAAGCTTGTTTCTCCATTCAGGGTTGGCAAGAAAGGTTTTGAGTTTCTAGGGATTTTTTAGATATTTTGGATGCTTAAAGAAAATTTAGCCAAGGTGTTGAAAAGCCGGAGGATCAAGAAAGAGGTAAATTTTGTGAAAGATGCTCTCATTGCCACTTGTTGCTATGTTTGGAAAATGTATAATTAGATCCTCAATAACAAGGTTCTCCTTTGGCAAAACTCATGGATGACAACATTACGGGCCATCTCATTAAAAAGGAGTGTCAGACATTTAGAGAGATTGCAAATCAACCATTGACAATGATGCAAGAAAGAGATGAAAAATGGTTGAAACCACCTCAAGGGGGCTGGAAGCTAAATTTTTGGAGTCTAATTACTTGGAAACCCTGGTCCTTCTGTAATTGGAGACCTTAGAGATGATGAAGGAAACATCAGAATGACATTTTCCGATCTGGGTGGTTAGGGCACTCCATTGAAGCATAACTAAAAGACCTTGGAGTAGGTTTGACATTTTTTTCCCTTTTTTCCCTGGCAATCTAACAGTAGAAGGGGGCTCAAAATTTTTATTTCTTGGGCATCTTTAAAGAATTCTGCACCAGGGAAATCGGTTCTCTTTTGGGGAGTTCTATGCTCTGATAGATAGGCTAATTTTATTTTATTTTTCTGAAAGATAATAGAAATATATATATCAACTTTTGCAGACAACTACAAAGCAGACAACATTTGCACAAAATTTAAATCACAAGACTTCAGACTTAAAGCCCACCCCAAAACATCAACTTTAACCCTCCTAGACACTTCCCCGCCACCACACTAATGTTTTGGAAGCATCAACTATTTCTTTCCCTCCAAAGCCCCAAAGAATTGCCATTCCAACTAACCTCCAAACCATCCTACCATATTTCCCAACCCCACTAGGCTAAACATTTGGTTTGCTTACATTGAAAGAGTGGCAAACAAAATTGCCCATAACTAGCTGAGGGTGTCATGAGTCCTAGACTTATACTGGGAATGTTTCCATTTATCGTAGTTTCTCCTTTTCTCTTCGAATAAAATCTTCATTCTCCATCAAAAAAAAATATACGGTATCCAAATTTAAACCGCTCACTTTTACTAATTCTCATCAATCTATCTAGCTCCTAGATCCTAGTAGCATTATGAAACAATTGAGATGAAACACAAAAAATTACCTCCCTAGAGAGAATGGTACTTAATTCAAACTTCAATCTCGCATCATCAACTCCCCCAACACGCTTCCTCTGGTAAGACATGTATAGATCCCTAAAAACAAGATGACAATCAGTATCCATAGGACACGACAAAGTACTGCCACAGCATACATAATGACATAGCACTTATTTATCAATCAATTTTGAGAGGACAAAGGTCATATTCAATTTATCAATCTTAATATGTTATGGGAACTTTGTGTAATCATGCCCTTAGTTTTAAGGAAAATATATTTCTCAGATAGATGCTTATTGACGTCACCCAATTCCTAGTTGTTACCTTAGCTCATGAATGAGAGATAACAGCCTTTTTGGGTCTTTGCTGTTCCAATCAGTCAAAGTGCTCTTGGCTGTCTGAATTTCTCCTCCTTCAGCAATCATAAAAAGGGGGTGAAAGTCCTCATCTTCAGGGGCAAATATGATATCTGGTGCTCCAAGGGGGTACAGGGCGTTGTACATAACATCCCCTACAAAAATTCAACCGTGAAAAACAACATTCATAGTGAAGAAGACTTTTGAACTATACCAATTGGGCCACAAAAAGTGCAAGACATAAACATAGGTTATTAAAAAGGGAGAATTGATCAAAAGATCAATTAAAAATCAGAAACCGTGCTTACTAACATTTGATATAATCTAGGCAAAATGGGATAAGCAAAGTGAAACGATCGCAATAGCGAGAATTCTTGCCACCAGACCATACCCGATCAACCTGCATGGTGAAAAATATTGGATCAGTACCAATCACACATGAGTGAGCGCATGCGCTGACAGGAAGGGGGGGGGGGGGGGAGGGGATCGGGCTCCACCACAGTGTGTGTGTGTGTGTGACATCCAATCCATCCAAGAAAATCTCCCGTCCCAAAAAATGGGCTGAAACCTCTTCATGTGATCACCCGTCTGGGTATGTGGGTGTGGGTGTGTGAGGGGGGGGGGGGGGGGGGGGGCATGCAGCCATATTCGGGTTTTTAGGGATAATCAATGTTAGAGATCTAATAGTCTGGTGGTTGAGATACACACACCCACCCAAAAATGCTTTCCTAGGAACCAGTTCTCATGGGAACTTCATGAGAACTTTTAACACGTGATGTGAACACAAAATCCAGATGGTCCACTAGATGAGTCACCTCATAAAACCCCCTGGGCTAACTTTTTCGCCTGATCCAAAAATTTGGTGGTCTATAGCAAAGTGGAAACCCCTGGGCCCTTGGCTATGGACCACCAAATTTTTGGATCAGGCCAAAAAGTTTTTAGGGATAATCAATGTTAGAGATCTAATAGTCTGGTGGTTGAGATACACACACCCACCCAAAAATGCTTTCCTAGGAACCAGTTCTCATGGGAACTTCATGAGAACTTTTAACACGTGATGTGAACACAAAATCCAGATGGTCCACTAGATGAGTCACCTCATAAAACCCCCTGGGCTAACTTTTTCGCCTGATCCAAAAATTTGGTGGTCTATAGCAAAGTGGAAACCCCTGGGCCCTTGGCTATGGACCACCAAATTTTTGGATCAGGCCAAAAAGTTTTTAGGGATAATCAATATTAGAGATCTAATAGTCTGGTGGTTGAGATACACACACCCACCCAAAAATGCTTTCCTAGGAACCAGTTCTCATGGGAACTTCATGGGAACTTTTAACACGTGATGTGAACACAAAATCCAGATGGTCCACTAGATGAGTCACCTCATAAAACCCCCTGGGCTAACTTTTTCGCCTGATCCAAAAATTTGGTGGTCTATAGCAAAATGGAAACCCCTAGGCCCTTGGCTATGGAGCACCAAATTTTTGGATCAAGCCAAAAAGTTAGCCTTGGGAGTTTCATGAGATGACTCATCTAGTGGACCTGATGTAGGACATGAAATTCAGATATGATGTGCAAGATTTCAAGCTTAAGATCACGTTAGTTCAGAAACAATTACACAAATTTCATATCCCACACAAAAGTCCAAACATTCAATTAAGAGGAATATATGTGGGTCCAGACCTACACATAATAGGGTTGGATCAATAAAATTTATGAACCAAACGATGCTCAAAGATAAGAAATAATCATCCACACATGCATAGTAATCAACCCCTAATCCAAGGGATTTACCAATTTCAATTCAGGGAATCCTAAGGTGAGAATAAAGATAGAATTTGGGAATTTAGGACCATCTAGGGTTAGGGTTTATGAAAAACAAATATGAGAGAGTAAAGGAGAGGGAACCCTGAACCAGAAGACAGCTGTCACATGTGAACGAGTGGGACCTGACGCACCTGCGTTGGTGATTGGCCGCACGTGTGTGGAGCCCACGTACCCAAAAATCGTCTCTTTGGGGTTGGTCGGCTAGGCTTGGGCTTCAATACCCCCAAATTTCACGTTGATCCGAGCTAAGCTACGGCCTAGGCGTGGTGCTCCGTCGAAGTTTCAGCCCTCCTGCAGGGTCAGATTCTACAAATCTATTGAAGAGAGGAAATTTGATGCAATAAGAGACAGATTTGTAGCGCAGATGATTATGGGAGATGAGAAGGGTGGATGGTATAAGACGGGTAATAGAGATGGCGATGGATAGAGGTGAATCGGGGTAGATGTAGCTTCGCACCACGGTAGTTAACCCTTCGAAGAAGAGAGGGCTTCGCACACAATTAGACTTCACAACTCAGAGAGTAGAAAAACGCAGAATTTTTATTAATCTTCAAAAAAAATCAAAAAAACTACAAGGGATGCCTATTTATAGGAAAACCCTATACCTCAAAACTCGCGTCATGTGCACAACTTATTACTTGGTAATGAAGTAAACTAAAATAAAAATCAAACAAAGAAATCTAAAGCGTTCATGATGTTCTAAATAATAACAATAAGCAAAACCTAAAATATGAAATCAATCCAACTAATGGGCTACGATCATGAGATCTCATGGTGGGCTTTTCTTGATTGTCGGGCCCACTCTTTTGAATCAAAACTTCGTCTCCTAACTAGGAGGCCCTCCCTGAACGTCGTCATCGATCCCGATCGACGGTGGCGTCCTCCTTCTGGCGTACGTGCGTAGGGGGCGGCATGCATGCGCGTGATTTCCCCATCAGGACCGCCCGGATTTTGTGCCCACGTCACGTGTCAGAAGTTCTCACGAAGTTCCCATGAGAACCAGCTCTCTCTCTCTCTCATATATTAGGAAAAGGTACTACGAGGTCGACATCATGGAAAGCTTCCCATGAGGTCGAGCTATGTGGGTCCCACTGTGATGTGTGATGGACATCCATCCCATTAATCATATCCACCCTTCCATGGTGAGCCATGGGCCTAAAAATCAGGAAAATCCATGAATTAGGTGGGCCACACCATAGACAACAATTGAGAGTGGATGACGACTAATTCAAATACTCATAATTGTTTATTAGGCCCACCGAGATGTGGTTCAGATTTCAGACATCCAACCCATCCATTGTGAGGGGTCACACTAATTTTCAGGCCATTCCAAAACTCAGGTGCGCCCCAACAAGTGCTTTTGGATGTTTTAGGCACAATTTCCCATGATTTCAAATGGTGCAGCCCACTTGAGTACCAGATGCAACTGATTTTTAGCACATCCCATAACCTAGAGGGGACCTACCAAATGCACGGCATGGATGTCCATCACACATCACGGTGGGGCCCACATAGCTCGACCTCATAGTACCATTTCCATATATATATATATATATATATATAGTGCAGTGCTTTGTGGTTTTTTAGGGATTAATCAATGATTGGGTTGGTGAGAAAAGACTTGATAGAGTGGAATAGTAGAACGGGATCTATGTAGCTGACCCCAATTAATTGGGATCAGCCTTAGATGATGATGAATCAATGTTAGGGATCGATAGTCTGCTAGTTGAGATTTAATTAACTATCTTCTCTATAATTGGATGTTAGCAATTCCAACAGTGTTCCATTTTATCGTCCTTGTGGTAGAAGAGATGAACGATTGGAGGTACATGATTGCATTTATGGGGTAAAAGTGTCTAAGTTCTACAAAGAATCTAAGAATTCCATAGAACAAATCCAGGATCCACTAGAATTATATTACGATTGCATCACAAATAACAATAAACAAGATGGCTAAGACAATAGACCAATGGATGGATCATTGTGTCGATTAACGTATGGATCAATGCGTCAAAATTCAATAAGGTGTACATTGAAGCGGATATGGACATTTCAAGCATTCCACAAATATTGACACAAACTTGTCAGGATTTAATCATGAGATGGAGGGGAAAAACCGAATTGGTCAGTGACAAGCAGAGAAAGCGACAACACACAACGATATGGAGTCCAGCAAATATCATGGCAATCCAATTGGCGTCCCTGCATCACCAGCTTCAAACAAAACTGAAAGTGAAGACTGAAGAATTACAAAGACAGCAATGGACATGTTGAGTTCTTCCCAAGTGAGATGGATTGAAGCGTCCTGAATCAGACCATGATTAGATCAGGTGATTGTTGGTTCATCTAGTGTTCCCCATTTGCAATAAGTGTGTGCTTAAGTCCATAAAAGGAAGATGGTTTTGAACTTTAGGCGGCATTTGGCGTAGGGTATTAAATGGGATTAGGTGGGATAAAATTGCATTCCGTCCCGTGCAATTCCATCTAGCATCCAGAGAGGATGGGAAAGGTTGGGATTACATGGGATGGAATTGCATTTAGTCCCATGGAATTGCATTTGGTCCCATGTAGGATTTTTGTGGATTTTGAAATCCACTACACGTGGGCCTCACATTGATGCATGCGTTTATCCATGTCGTTCATCCATATACACCGTTTATACATGATATTCTGTTATATATGTTATATATGTGTACAAGTGAACGATATCCATCGTAAATTTGGTCCATTGATTACAATTCCATGGTCCACCAAACATGATTTTTCTTAATCTCATGTTTTCCGTAGCAAAATTTTTATCCCAAACATGGGATTGGATGGCTACAACACCATGGTATTTCCATACATGCAATTATTGTGCAATAATGATGTTAATCCCATCTAATACCATTCAATTCCATGGACCAAACATGCCCTTAGGGTTTTAGAAAGTTCTCTATATAAAATTAGGACTTCTATAATGCAATGTGTTATAATGCACGCTCCAACTCTAATACCACTCTACAAATACGCACTTCAGCAATACTATGATACCAACTAGTGTTCCATTGTAGTATGTGCTATTTTTTGGTTTTTTATGATAACCAGTTTTTACTAGAAAGTGAGAGATTTGGTGGGTGGGTGTGTGTGTGTGTGTGTGTGTGTGTGTGTTGGGGGGGAGGGCGGAGGGGGTGGTTAAGGGCAAAATAGACCGTGTTAGTACAATACTACAATGGACTAACACATTCCCTTTAATATAAAACAAATATACAATACATTGTCACCAAAAAAAAAAAAAAACACAATACATGCACTAATACATATATTCTTCTACAGTCCCCCTTAAACTGGAGCATGACTATCTATTATGCCCAACTTGGAACACATGCGAGTCAAATGATGATGATTGATCCCTTTGATTAAAAAGTCAACAAGTTGATCATTTGACTTCAAATAGAAAATGCAAACATCCTTGGAGGCTACATTTTCACAGATAAAGTGGCAATCAACCTCAAAATGATTGGTACGCTCATGATAAAGAGTTAAAAGAGATATGGATGGTAACAAGATTATCACAATGAAGACTCATGGGAGAACAAACTTGAAAACACAGCAAGGTCTTCAACTAAAAAGTCCATAGCCTGATTCTCCACCTTAACACTAGGGCAAGCTACAACAAACCACATCCTTTTCCATGTTACAAGATTTTCGCCAACCAAAGTGTAATAACCAGAAGTAGACCTACAACTAAAAGGAGATCCAGCCCAATCCGCATCCATATAGGCCTCAATATGAAGATAATCATGCTTAAGAATAGAGAATCCCTCTTGCAAAGCCTTTTGGAAATTTCAAGATACAATGGACAGCATCCAAAATGATGGATACGAGGGGCATGCATGAACAAACACTAATAGCAAAGGCAATGTCACGATGGGTAATGGTCAAATAAGTGAGTTTGTCGTCAAGGCATTGGTACATGCCCACATCAAGAAGAAGCTCACTACTATGAAGTTGAAGGCAATGATGTTGTTCGATGGGAGCATCCACAAGATGAGCACCACAAAGCCTACTATCCTGGAGAATATCAATAGTGTATTCCATTGGTAGACCACAATACCGCTCTGGTATCGAGCAACTTCAATTCCCAAAAAAATAGTGAAGATGATCAAGATATTTAATATCAAGTTCCATGCTAAGAAGAGACTTCAATGACTATATAGCTTTAACATCATCTTTCGAGACAACGATATCATCCGATAGACAATTACAATAGAAATTCCTACGAAACACTTGAAGAAGAGCGTATGATCGCATTACTTTAACAATATCCAAACTTCAACATCGAACCAAAACACATGATCAAAGCACTCAAACCTTGGGCCACAAATGGGTCAAATATGGCATATTGCAATATTTGTATCCGATATCCAACTTGGACATCGGATACGGATTCAAATATTACCTAAAGAAGTCAAATATGAATATTATCCAAAGAAATTGAATATAAAGTCGAATCGTTGGGTAATCGAATATCCGACCAATATCTAATTAATCAAAATGGAAAAATGTGTCGATGCCGCCACAAAGCATCTAACAATGACCTTGATATTCTACACTTGTCTCCTGAAGGCCTTGCAGAAGACCATCGTATCATCCACAAACTAAATGTGAGATATTGACAAGGTACCCACCCTGAAACCTTCAAACGAACTGTAGCTTTCCTCTTTAGCAAACAGCCTGCTTAATCCTTCGGCCACTAAGAGAGAGAAATGGGGATAGGGGGTCTCCTTGCATTAATCCCCTCGAACTTTTGAAGAAGCCACAAGGAGATCGATCTATAAGAACACAAAAAAAAAAAAAAAAAAAGCGCCATCGAGATACATTTCATGATCCACCTCCTCCAATTATCACCAAATCTCATTCTCACCATCATGTACTTTAAACATTCTCAATCAACTCTATCATATGCCTTTTCTATATCAACTTCTCTCTCACACAATCCTTGGATTCTTCGTTGCGCTCCTAGAGTGAATACATTCATTGGCTACAAGGATACCATTTAGAATTTGAAGATCTTCAACGAAAGCCCCTTCAGAGTGGGAACGTTCATAACTTTTTTTAAGTCCATTAGCAGCAAGCATCTTAGCTATACGCTTATATAAGCAGCCCAGCAAACTTATTGATCAAACTACCTTTAGCTCACGGGCCCCAAGCTTCTTCGAAATGAAGTAGACCAAAGTCGCATTCAAGCTCTTGGTATTACACTCTCTATCCTAGAACTCCAACTCCCAAAACATATCCATAAGATCCCACCTTACTATCTCCCAACAACTACGGAAGAACTCGACAGTAAAGCCATTCGCGCCTAGCGCTTTATCCATGTCCATCACTAGGATTGCTCCCCTTACCTCTTCTGCCTCAAAGGGAAGTTCCATGCCAAGCAATCTCCTTTGGCAGGCACTGGAGCATAATACCCTCCAGGATCTGTCTACGGATAACCTCTTTAAAGATTTTTGTAGAATTCCACCACTGAGCTCTGAATGGCTTCCTTCTCATCAATCCTTCTACCATTGATCATAAGATTCTTAATAGCATTCTCTCCTTCTAGCATTGCCCATGGTATGAAAAAAGCCGTGTTGGAGACCCCTCTTTCAACCAAAGGGCTCCTGAACGCTACCTCCACGCCATTTCTTCTTGATTTGCTAAAACCTTCCAATCTTATCCTCATCATTGCCTAAGTAATACAAGGCATTTCAGTTTTCAACACGATAACTTGTATGGGTGCTTTTGGATGCAATGCCAAAGTCAAAATGTGAACATTAGTCTAATAAGGTGGATATAATGTTTCCCACAGCATTGCCTTCGAATTTCGCTGGAAAGAAAAGAAAATTTAATTTGAAGCAACCTCCTTGTGTGTAAAATGCACTGTTTATTTTTGTAATTTCCTCTTGATTAAACCGAATGCTGGAATTCCAGATTACTATTGGATCCAAACACAGCCTGTGTGTTGCAGAAAATAATAACTGTGATAGTATTATTATTACCTTTACAATAGTAATAACAACAACAACAAAAACAGAGATGGAAGTACAATACAAGCAGACAGTTATAAATAAATTCCGCCCAGCAGCAACTAGTCACCCCTGTTGGAAGCCCAAGTATGGGAGGATGAAATGTCAGTTGGGCAGGTGGTCGTCAAACTTCCACAAAAAAATCATGAGAAATCCCATTTCAATATCCGTAAAATTGGCAGAATTCAACTCATAAAGCGGACCAAACAAATAGGAACGAGGCCATGAAGATCATCACCGCCATCGTGAGAGAACCGCTCTCCTAGTTTGGGACTTCTTCACAAGCATTTTATCAAGCATCTAACAGCACGTAAGTCCTGTATGCAAGTGGAATCGCACAGCTGCCTTTGCTATTTCAATGAAGTAGAAATATCAAAGTTGCAATTGGAAAGGGAACGAAACTGCAATTCAAGGTCCGGTTCCTGGTGATGAATGCTAAGGAAGGTATTTTCCATCTGCTCCATTGCATCTCTATCGGACTAATTATCGCAATTCAAATGAATTGGGCATCCAAACGAGGCCTATGTGAGAGGGGTAGTAGTACCTTAGCCGAGACAGTAAGGTATTTACAATCTGCTCATTGCATCTCTATTGCAATTGAATTGAATCGTGCATCCAAACGCGTGCTATGTGAGAAAGGTAGTTAGTTACCTTAACAGAGAGAGGAGAGTGATTGAGTAGATAGTTCAGCTGCGCGTGTATCAGAGGAGGCAAGGCATCGATAGTCATAGACATCTCTCTCTCCTCTTCCTCGAATGAAAACTTGCGGGGAAAAGTGCAGACTGATTTGAGAAATGGGAGTTATTTGATACTCCGGCTACGTGTGACGCTTGATACACTGGCACTTGGAAATGGGACATGTGACGTATATTAAACCGCTGTCGTTAGGTTACAGGTCTGGTTGAACAATCCTATTCTCTGGACCGTAGACACTTGTTTTGGGAAATCGGATTGCTACTCAGTATGCTCTCATCGTACTGAGTAAACTCAGTTGAGCCCACCTTGAATGTACATGTACTATCTACGCCGTCCATCCATTTTTCCATCTAATTTAAGGGGTTGATCCCAAAATTGAAGCATATCCAAAGATCAAGTGGATCATACCACAGGAAACGGTGGGTGTAATAATTTCCACCGTTGAAACCTTGCTAGGCCCCACAGTGATGTTTATTTGTCATCCAACCTGTTCATGAGATCATTAACACATGTATGAACGGTAAACAGAAGTATAAGCTTGATCCAAAACTTCTATAGCCCCTATGAAATTTTTAACAGTAGACGTTCAAACCAACTGTTTCCTGTGGTGCGGTCCATTTGAACATTTTATATGATTTATTTTTGGGCAAAAGCACTAACATTATCTGGGAAAATGGATGGACGGAGCGGATAAAATAAATAAATCAAGGTGGACCTCACAGAATTTTACTCACTACGCAATCCGCTTCCCTTGTTTTCTGAAATAAGACCACTGGATATTTTTTATTTCCAACTGTTTAATAGGTGTCCAGAAATCTCACATTTGGACGATTTAATTTTACTTATTTACATTCACGAATGCAATTTTTGAGTGATTTCCAAGTATCGCCCATCACACACCGTCAGTGTCTCGGAACGAAAAACTTGGATGAGATCCTCTCCGTCCATCAGGTGAGGCTCCTTGTACCTGGACAGGGGCTCAAATATCAGCCAGATTCAACACTGGTACACCATGGGAGACCATTAAAATCGTCCTAATTGTGTGTGGGGTACACCATTGTATGCATATGCCATCTAATCCACTCATCTGAGTCTCCACGCCAGGATGAATGTATTAAAAGTTAATCAGGACACCAGAAGACTCGTGTGGGCCACACCACCTGAACTTATCGATTTATGCATGATTTTACACCATTCACTATGGTTTGGCCCACCTGATTTAACTGAATTTTAGGATCGATGGCGAAAATGAGAAGGAAAGCGTGATGGATGGTTTTGATCTGATGCATGTTTGTCCCATGTAGCGATCAAATAGCGCATGTCCGGCCCTCCGCAATCCGCATGCCTATGCTAGCCTGAGTCGGTGAGTGACATGAGCTGTGCGTGTGGACGAAGAGTCCAAGAGTTGGCACACGTATCTCTCGCCAAAACAGCCGTGAGTATTTCTCACCAAAGCAGGAGGGAATTTCCAAATGTCTCTGTTCTTTTAACGTATATGTACTTAACGTGTCTCTCACCAAAGCACCTAAATAACTTTCCTTTTTAAATCTTTATTTTTATACACGATTATTGATGCTAATTTTAAGTTTCTTCTTACCAAAATATTCTGCATCAATACTTCCATCGAGTACATCTCAACCTTCTTTTACCACTATACTTAAGTGAATTTTCATGTTTCCTAATTATTTTTTGTCATGCTCTTTCGATTATTATCTCCAGCAAAAACTCTCATCTCAAAAAAAAATCAATTTTAAGTTTGTTTGAAAAGAAAAAATATATTGCAAAATTTTCACTTTTAGAAGATAAGTTCATTTTATTCAAAATTTTATCTACAAGTTGGACTTTATGCCCAATTTGAAAGCTTAAATAGCATTCAAATAAGATGATTCTAATCTCATTTGAAAACTCGACAAATTATCTTTTCAACGAATCTAAGATTGTCCCAACCCTACCTGTAATTAGAAGTGGGCATTGAGTCGAGTTGGCCTAGATTGGGTCCAACTCGACTCGATCTGATTTTTCCAAGAACCTAATTCGATACAATCCGATCCGGGACCAAGTCCAATAGGGCTAACTCGATCCGATCTGAATCATTGCTGGCTTGACCTGAACCGACTCCAACTTGGTCAAGGAAACCAAGTCGGATCAATTTGAGTCTGTCCAGTTGATTCGAACTGGATTGAGTTAAGCCGAGCCGGAAACTCTCATGCTAAGAAGGAAATGGGAGGAAATCGGGAGAGAGGGGGAGAGAAAGGAGGAGAGGAAGAAGGAGAGGAGGAAAATCGAGAGAGAAAGAGTGAGAGAAAGGAGAAGAGCCAGAGTCGGACGCTGCAGCTGAGCCAACGAGGTCCCGACCTTGGTCGGACCACTAGCGAGCTAAGGCAAAATACACAGAGAAATAAATAATAATAATAATAATAAATGGAACCTAACTGATGAATGGAGGAGGATGAACGGTGAAGATGAGTTACTGGGTTGTTGAGTGGCCTGGATTCAGATCGAGATAGGTGCAGCACCTCTCGGGTAGGGACTAGTTAGGGTTCATCCTTTGGGTAGAAAAGATGGGTAAAAGTTAAAAAATAAAAATTATAAAGATCCTTTATATTACCCGACCGGATCGGATTAGCTACTGACCCGAACTCGACTCATTTTGCGGTCGGATTTGAGTGGGTCTACTTAATTCGACCTGACCCTGGCTTTCAGTTTAGGTCAGATCAGATTCAACCAGTTTGATCGAATTGGGTTGGATCCTCCCCACCTTTACCTATAATGAGGGAGTTATAACCATTTTTGTGAGAACGGGTGATATTTAAAACAAAACACGAGTACCATCATAGACTTTAGGCCCAATTTTGAAAAGTTAAATGTTGTTCAATTTAGATGATTCTAGACCTATTTGAAAGTTATGAAATTATATTTTCCAATGATCCTAAGATCACTCCAATCCTACCTGTGTCCAATTTATATGATTTCAGTCTCATTTAAGAGCTCTTCAAATGATCTTTCAAAAAGTGCAAAGTCGCCCCAATCCGACCTATAGCAAGGGAGTTTTCATGAGATTGCGCGATGCATGAAACGAGATTGAATGATTTTCAAACGTTATCATAGACTTGGGCTCATTTTTGAAATGCCAATTAGTGCCCAAATGAGATAATTCCAGTCCCATTTGAAAAGTTATCGAATCATCTTCCTAATGAGCTCAAGATTGGGTTGATCCAACTTGCAACAAGGGAGTTATGACTTTTTTTGTGAGTTCACGATGCTAAAAATAAACTCATGTTCGTGTTCAATTTTAGTATTGCGCGATTTCACGAAAACTGTCATCATACCCTTGTTAAAAGTTGGTTTGAGACGATCTTAGGCTCATTAGAAAGATAATTTGACGAACTTTCAATTGAGATTAGAATCATCTTATTTGGACAACATTTGACATTTCGAAAGTATACCCAAATTTCATGATTGTGTCTGTGAACCGTTTCGTCTCGTTTCCAACATCTCGCGATCCCACAAAAGTTATCATAATTATGTCATTAAAGCTTAGATCTGTTAGTGCACTGATTTATGCATTTTGTTTGTCGATCACGTGAGTCCTTATGTCATGTAGTTAGTTGAGACTTTAAAAGTTTAAAACATAAGACGCATGACTATAAAAGCGTCAATGAGAACAGGTAAATGAAGTGCCTTGGTGACCATAACTCTGAACTCAAAACAACCTTTGAACATTTAGATGATCTTGGATTAATAAGTAAACTTTGTTGATCATCCATTAGTCTTATGAACTTAAGTGAAATATGATAAGTAAATATCTGAAGAGGTGCGAAGCTGCTGTGAAAACATACGCCTAAAACAACAGATTTTAAGTGGTGCTCAATCCCAACAAGTTGACCTTGAGGGGTCTTCAATCTTATCGATGACATCAAAGGAAAGTTGGATATGCGGGGCAAGAATTTCATATTTTATCTAATTTTTTTGATTGCACCAAGGTGTCATTTGATGGTATCGAAACTTACTTTGATGGCATTAAAGACCAGTCGATGACATCGAACGAGAATTCAGATATGTCCAGCAAGAATTGATCGTTTAATCTGATTTTCTCGATGGTTTCGATGGCATCGAAGATCGCTCGATGACATCAAACGGTAACTCAAATATGTCCAGCAAGAAATATATCATATTATTTGAATTCTTTTTATGGCATCAAAGGCTGCCTCGATGGAAGCCTACTGGACTTTCTTTCATGTATGGATTTATTCCTTTCGTAGTACGACTTATGCATGTGTTGTAAGCGACTACATGCAGACTCAAGTGTCTAAATGTAATATGTGCATGAGATATGCGTCATTCATTAGGTGATCCAAGCAGTTCATACCTTCTGTTATAAAAATAAAGCCATTTCACAACTCTGGTGGCCCCCACAGCATATTGAAGCGAATTAATGGTTTGAAAAATACTTCACTGCCAATTTACTATGGGTTGTGGCCCAACTCAAGAGTCACATTACCTGATTTTTTAGGCACATGATCTAAGAATGGTTTTCCACGCTACGGAAAGCTCAGATCACACATACAACATATTTACACATGTTACGTGTCGAAATGTACAATTTTACAAGTGTCGTAGACTTCAGGGAGATTCTGTTTCAAAAGCCGATTACGTACCGGGTATCCCAGTAGGCTAGTGCGTACTGAGTAAACTCCGTGGGGATCTCGATGCCGCATGTCTTATCCACTACGTCCATCCGTTTTACCGTATTATTATAGAGCAGTAGACAAAATTTGAATTATATCCAAATCTTATGTGGGTCACACCATAGGAAACAGTAGAAATTGAGAGTTTACCGTTGATTGGATCAAGCTGATGTTTGTATTTTCCCTTCATACATGTCCATGTGATCTCATGAACAAGTTGGATGGCAAATAAACATCAGTGTGGGCCTTTAGAAGGTTTCAATGGTGGGTGTCATTATCCACACCTTTTCCTGTGTTCTAGCCTACTTGAGCTTTGGATATACTTCATTTTTTGACTCATGCCCTAAAACAAAGGGGCTAGAAAGATACATGGTGCCTACATCAATATTTGTGAGAAATTCACCCGGTTCATCTATTTTTGTGGATCATGTTATGGCATGGCCCTAGGCCAATCCAAGGCACAAGTGGGCGTTTCTATGCCAATTATTTCATTTCATATAGCCTACTTTTGGATTTGCCTCATGCTATAGGTCACGTCTTAATATAAGCTGGCGAAACTGATGGACAATAGATTTATCACGAACATCATTCAAGAACACAAGAAAATTTAATCATGTGGATGAGATCCAACCCATCCATAAAAAGGGGTTGCCTTATGTTTGGAGGTTGTGTGGAGTAGAGTTGGGCATGCGATGACTTGACGTGTCACACTTGACCCATCCGACTCATTCAAATTTGACTCAACTAGAACTGAGTGGGTGAATTGATCCTAGCCGAGTAAACTTCATCCAATCTGAACTCAAACCGAGTCGAGTTTAGGTAACCCAATAACTCGATTTAACTTGATCCAAAATCTGACTCAATATTAACTCAACTCAATCCGAAACCCAAATTGTACATGTAAAAAAACTAAGATTTGACATTCAAAATTGAGATGCTATGTAGCTAATGGAGAGGCTGAAATTCTGGCTCAGGCAACTAGGTTCTGAGCTGTGATTTCAGCCAACGGATTCCCGCCACACCTGACCCGATCCGACCGGGTGTTAACTCGACCTTACTCAGTAAATGTGACCGGGTCGGATTCGGTATGGGTTAGTTGAGGCAAGACCCGGACTTGGATCATGTCAGGCACGTTGGAGTATGTACTGAGTCGAGTCAAGTTCAGGTAAGGTCTATTTCAAAATTGGGTCGAGTCGGGTCAGCCCTAACTTAATTCGACTCGACTCGATGCCCAACTCTAGTGGGGAGTATCATGGTTAATATGGTAGGGAGTATTAGGTCATGGAATGATGCATCTGTTAGGCGTGTTGGATGTCAAATACATAATACTATGGTGGGCCCACAATTCTTTATTTTGTGCTTTTTTTAATGATATATATATATATATATATATATATATATATATATATATATATATATATATATATATATATATATAAACAACCGTATTTATGTAATTTCATTCCAAGAAAACCACACCTTGAAATTTTAGCTTCTCGAGGCACTATCATAAAAATTTTAATAAAAAGAAGAAGAAAAAATATGAAGAGAAAAGTGCATTCTAAAAGATGTTGACTTGACTCGACTCAGTAACTATGATGGAGTTGGACTCGGTCTGGGTTAGTCCAGGCCAAACTCGAACTCAGATCGGGTCAGGCATGTTGGACTCAGTACCGAGTTGGGTTGGTCAATTTCAAAATCGGGTTGAGTCGGGTCAGCCCTAATTTGGTCTGACTCGACTCAATGCCCAACTCTGGTGGGGAGTATCACGGTTAATATGGTGGGGAGTATCGGGTCACGGAAGAATGCATCCGTTAGGCATGTCGGATGTTAAATACATAATACTATGGTGGGGCCCACAATTCTCAATTCTGTACTTTTTTTTAATGAAAGAAAAATTAAATGATGGTATTTATATAATTTCATTCCAAGAAAAACACACCTTCGAATTTTAGCTTCTTAAGGCACTATTATAAAAATTCTAATAAAAAAGAAGAAGAAAAATATAATGAGAAAAATGCTTTCTAAAAAGCTGCAAGGATGAAGGACTTACCATTAAGCGGACGCATAAGCCCATTGGACTTTCCTTTAGGTATGGATTTCGTCCATTTGTAGTATGACTTCTGCTTTTATAAATAAAGATTCTTGGGACCGTCTGGAAGGTTCGTAACTATAATTTCAATGATAAGCAGGTGTTGTACACAACCACATGCAGACTCAAGTGTTTGAATGTGACATGTGCATCAGATTTGCGTTGTTCATTAGGTGATCCATGCAGTTCAGATCTTCTGTCATAAAAATGAAACAATTTTACAACTCGGGTGGCCCTCATGGCATATTAAGGCGAATGAATGGTTTAAAAAAATATTTTGTTATCAACTTATCGTTGGTTGTGGCCCAACTCAGGAGTCATGTTATCTGATTTTTTGGCACAAGATCTAAGAATGGTTTTCCACTTTACAAAAAGCTTAGATCACACACGTGTTTCATATTTACATGTATAGGTTTTTGTTGCAATAGAAGCTTATGTGATTTCATAATCATATTCATCATCTCAAGCCTCTAAACCAAAGAGTTTAAGTCACATTCTTTGAGATTAACACTCTTATAAGGATTCCAACCTCCACCTTGGAAATGTGTTTGAACTCCTCTATTTCCTAAAAATTAGACTTAACCTATATTGTCATACTATTGTCTAAACTCTCTAGAATATTCATCTAGGTGAATCCTATAGAAAATACAACTTCTCATTAATTGTAGAAGATTCAACCAACATCCCCTAACCTTGATCACTTCAAAGGAGCAATACATGCAAGGCTTTTGATCTTGAAGCTAGAGCCTTGATAAAGCATCGACATCATGATCAAAAGAGCAAAAGGGAACTAATTGAAGCATGAGAGAACATTGATCAAACTACACAAGAAGGCGCTATAAAACAGGCTCAATCTGATAAGCAAGTTATAAAGTGTAAGAGTCATTATACTCTCTTTCCTTGTGTAAGATTGATGGTAAGAGTTTGTGACACAATCTCAAATAGGTTCTTGTGTAGGACCTTTGCTCTTGTGTATGGCCTAAATCCAGGTTCTTTTGTAAGACCTCGGCTCTTGTATAGGGCATAAATACTAAGTTCTTATGTAGGGCCTAAATCAAGTCCTTATGTAAATTACTGGATTCGGGTTTATACATGTTAGTCTCTGTGTGAGTAAACCTAAGTCATTGTGTAGGATCTTGGTTTGTAGCGAGCCTATAGAAAACTACATAAAGTCTCTTATGGGATCCTTCGATGAGAGTGTATGTAAATAGGTTCTTGTATAGGACTGAGGTTTGTGGTGAACCTATAAAAAACTACATAAAGTATCTCGTGGGATCTATTCCTTGTGTAGGATTGTAAAGGTTAGAGGTTAACCTGATTTAAAACCTCAGATAGTGAAATTTAGTACACTCATGGGTTGAGTGCGCCCATCGAGAGTAGAGTAGGAAAACTGAACCTTTATACATACTTGCGTTTAAGATTATTATTTGCGCACTTGTTTAATTATGCTTATGTGATTGAATGTTTAATTATTTATATGCATAATTAGATGAATGTTAGGACTTGATAGTTAGCACATCCTACACGCATGTACACTGTCATATTATAGATTAATTGCTCAATTGACATATCATTTGTACTTTATGTGATTGGACCTTTTATTGGTTTAGAAGTCTTAGGGTTAATTGTTTTTTTTAGTTTAATCTGCACATCAACTTAAGTAGGCAATTATGGTTTACAAAATGAAATTTTTATTTGGTCTTAATCACCCCATAGGACATAGCATTCATTCTTTAGATTTGTCAAGCATCCGCACGTGCAGCCGTAGTAATCTCATTTACACATAAGTGAATTTTCAAGATCAGAGTAATCTTAACCTCATTGGAAAGATACTTCAAACCAATTTTCAAACAAGATTAGAATAATCTCATTTAGACATTGTTTAACCTTTCAAAATTGAGCCCAAAATTCATTACGGAACCGAAACTTTTCGCAAGCTAAATTTTGAGCCTAGTTTTAAATGCTAAACGATGTACAAATGAGATTATTTCAATCACATTTGAAAGCATATCCAATTATATTTTCAACAAGTCTAAGATCACTATGATCCGACTTATAACAAGGGAGCTATGACTATTTTCTTGTGATCGAACAACTGCAAAAATTAGACAAAATGGTTCGCGAACACATCGTGGACTCTGGGCCCACTTTTAAAAGGCCAAATATATTGCCATCGAATTATCTTTCCAACGAGCCCAAGATATCCTGATCCGACGAGTAACGAGAGAGTTATGATCTTTTTTGTGAGATCACACAATGCTTGTATTTGCGGTTAGTTCCAGTATCATGTGTTCCCACAAAAACGGTCACAATTCCCTTGTTACAAGTCGGATCGGGGCAATCTTAAGTTTATTAGAAAGATAAGTCGACAAACTTTTAAATAAGACTAGAATAATCTCATTTAGACACCATTTAACCTTTAAAAGTGGACACAAAGTTAATGATTATCACACCTCAAAATTTAGCACCCACGCATAGAGACTCTGATCTCGAACTCGAGAGTATAAGATATAAAATATAATTTCTTAACTATTTCACCTCACATTTACTTTCTCCTCCACATTCACCCACCATTTAAAACTATGAACCTAATCTATATTAAATCATCATCATAATCATAATATTCATGTTTAAATCATTAATCATCACACACTACTCCACTAATCAAACCCTCAATAACTAAGTTCATTGGTCATCCATAGAAACTTTATTACATCAGTTCTTTGAATATGAAACAAGAAAATAAACTATGAATTAATTCTCTAGCATTCTCCTTCTTGAAAATTCTCATTTAGCTCGTCACCTGAAACCAAATATTTTCAAATGAGTGAGTTACAAAGTCCAATGAAATAGCCTTGCACATTTTAACAGGTATAATCAAAGTTTTAAAATGAATCAATAGATTTTCATAGAAATATGAGAAATCAATATTTATTTGAAAAGAGATACATGAACAATGCATATATATATATATATGTGTGTGTGTGTGTGTGTGTGTGTGTGTGTGTGTGTGGGAAAAGGTACTATACGCCCGACCTCACGAAAAGCTCCCATGAGGTTGAGCTGTGTGGGCCCCACCGTGATGCGTGTCGATCATCAATACCGTGCATTTGATGGGTCCCCTTTAAATTATGGGATATTCCAAAAATTAGCCGTATACGGAACTCAGGTGGGCCATACCATCTAAAATCATGTGAAGATGCTGTTAAAACATATAAAAGCACTTGGTGGGGTCCACCTGAGTTTTGAATGCTACTGAAACTTTGTATGACCCCTCATCCTAGCGGGACACACATAATGGATGGGCTGGATTTGCAAACCACATCTCGGTGGCCCATTAAAATGATTATGAATGTTTTAATGGTGCACGGCCCCTCTCCACTTATGTATGTAGTGTGGCCCACACAAGTCACGGATTGACTTAATTTTTGAGACCTAAGCCCACGATAGAATGGTGCATCTGACTGATGGGGTAGATGTTCGAAACGCATCAAGGTAGGGCCCACACAGCTCAACCTCAATGGACGGACTCGTGAGGTCGAGCACATAGTACCTTTTTCCTATAATAGATATATATATATATATATATAGAGAGAGAGAGAGAGAGAGAGAGAGAGAGAGAGAGTTCAATTTATTATTAAAAGTATCTTATTAGAATTCATATACTCCATTTAAACTGCTTGGCAAACCTTCCTCAGGACGATACCTACCTGGCAACATGAATATTTTATATGATACTCATCGATCTAAATGTTACTTGCCTGTTAACGGAAACTTCATCTAGAGCGCACTCTTGGGCTTGACAATGGGGCAATGAGAATCTTTCGCAAACATACATGGTGAGGTGTATTTATGTAAAAATCCCTTTATTAATTTATTATAATATTTTTAATGTTTTATTATGACCAGATTTTCCCGACAATATCACATATAAAGCATCAAAATCTCAATTTTCTTTTTAAAATCGCATGCAGAGAACCAGATTCGTTCGTTGTACATGTAAGTACCTTAAATCAAACAGTCGAAATCGTAGGCACGAAAGTAAATGCCAAGTGGACGTAAAATTTCAGTTATTTTAATTTTTTCATACGGGGATGCGTGGGAATTGAATGGCACTCGGATTCATAGTGACCCCGGGCGTATGTGAGGAGAAATTTGCGACTGGGGACCCTACCTTTTATCCAAGGATTTTTTTTGGGCAATACAAACTTAACTCGCGAGCTTAGACCTTCTCGTACGGACAGCCAGTTTGAGGACGAAAATACCCCTCCCTTCCTTTCAAATACGAGCGCTGACGCTCCTCCAACAGAGAGTTGTACGAACGGCTCAAAAGAGATCAAAGTTAAATGGCCCCACGGCTATGTATTTATTATATCCACAACGTTCATCCATATTTCGAGATCATTTCGGAGCATTATCCAAAAAAAAAAAATTCATAACCAAAGATCAAATGGACCACACGACAAAGAGCGGTGGGGAAATTGATTTTCATCGTTAAAAATTTTGTAGGGCCCACCATAACATTTATTTTTCATCCAATCTATACGGTAAGGTCACGAAAGCCTGGATGAAGAGGAAAAATAAATTTCATAATGATCCAAAACTTCTGTAACCCCTAAAACGGTTTCAATGGTAGATGTTCAAGTCCCCACTGCGTTTTACACTGTGTTCCACTTGATAATTAGATCTGTCTTATTTTTTGTCTCAAGTGTTAATATAAGCTTACCAAATAAATGAATGGTTTATCTCATGATGGAACTCATGAAAGCACACGGAGCCAAAAAATAAAAAATAAAAATTGACAGACTTGAGATTATTTTTTTTTGGTTACAAGGTGAACTTTTTCCCCAAACATTTTTATCTAACACATAATTATGTAAATATGTATATATAAGTATATAAAAATATTTTTCTATCTTTTAATTCATTCCTTTGTCTATTTATTTAACAGGTGTATATCTTAAACTAAAATTAATTACTTAACGTACAACATATGATTTTGGGGTAGGAGAAGCTAATTTAGCTAACCAACCTAGTTATTTTTCAAGATTTCAATGAGTCGATGGTCGAAAATCCATTTCATTTACTTCGCGGTCAATTTCAATCACTTCACGGTCAAACTAAAAATTGAGCGGCCTAAACATGAAATTGAGCGGGGCAAACTAGAAATTCAGCGCAACAACGTATAAATTGAGTGGGACAAACATGATATTCAGTAGGGCAAACTATAAATTGAGCAGGACAAATATGAAATTGAGCGGGGCAAACTAAAAATTGAGCTGTGTAAACTGAAAATTGAGCGAGGCAAACAAGAAATTCAGCGAGGCAAACTGAAAATTGAGCGGGACAAACTAAAAATTAAGCGGGGCAAACCGGTAATTGAGCGGGGCAAACTGAAAATTGAGCAGGGCAAACTGAAAATTAAGCGGGGCAAACTAGAAATTGAGCGGGGCAAATCAAAAATTGAGCGGGGCAAACTAGAAATTGAGCAGGACAAACTGAAAATTGAAGAATAAGACACATACCAGAACATAGATTCCTCTATCCCCGAGAATCCTGACATTTTGATTGAAATAACTCAATATATGATGTATCAAAAAAGTCAAGTATCAAAATGTGGCTGATATTTATCCGTACCTCCCAACCTCCTCAAGCATCTTAACAACATTTTGTTGTGCATTGTGTCCACACTAAGCATTAATAATTGCTGTAAGTAATTTAGTTCTTTAATGACAGGAGCTATCTAAAGTACACGATACTCACCATTAGAGAGTCTAGAGTTCGTGAATACACAAGGTGTCATCAGAAAATAATATTTCATCAACAGATTTCCCAAATGTCATCAGACCTTCAAATGCATAGGACTCATTGTATCAATACACAGATGAATTGAATTGTAAACATTCGCAAGATAATGACGTTTCGTAGAAATAATGCTGAGAAACCCACATTCAAAACACAATTATGCTTCGTTCAAGTCACCTTGAAAGCTGTGGCATTACAATTGGATCCCACACATTGAATTTCTAGTTTGCCCCGCTCAATTTTCAGTTTGCCCCGCTGAATGCAAACGATTGCACAAGTAGAGAGAATGCAAACAATTTGCTACGTCTTGTCCTATAAGTGAAAAGCCACCCAATTTTTAAGAGTATATTAGGTGCACCCCAGCCGCACCTAGAGTGATGCAGCCCTTACCATGAGGCATTTTCACAAACACCTGAACTGCAACTTAAAAAATCTTTTGTTTTACAAATAAAGACAATGGTTTTATAGGTGTTTTATCAAACACCTTCTAAGTAACATAAAACCCTCCCAAAAAAAAGAAGAGAGAAAAAAAGGTATTTGTTTAATGTACATGTTTTCCCCGCTCAATTTTCAGTTTGCCCCACTGAATTTTTAGTTTTCCATGCTGAATTTCATGTTTGCCCTGCTGAATTTCTAGTTTGCCCCCTCATTTTCATGTTTGCCCCACTGAATTTCATGTTTGTCGCGCTGAATTTCTTGTTGGCCCCTCAATTTCATATTTGCCCCACTCAATTTCATGTTTGCCCCACTCAATTTCTAGTTTACCTTGCTCAATTTTCAGTTTGCCCCGTTCAACTAAAAATTGAGCGGGACAAACTAGAAATTCAGCGAGGCAAACTGAAAATCGAGTGGGACAAACTCGAAATTGAGCAGGGCAAACTAAAAATTGAGCGGGACAAACTGAAAATTGAGCAGGATAAGCTATTTATCTTATAAACTATTTAATGCATAAGTAGCTTATATCAAGTTACTTATAATCCAAACTCCCCCATATCGACACTATTTTTTCAAATTTTATCTTATATAATTAAGAAGTTGGTAACATCGAAACATGAAATTGAGGAAACCCACTTGTCTTAAGGTTTGACAGTGAAATAGGCTACAATTCATCTGCTATGACTCAAGTATACTGCAGTAACTAGTCACTCATGTGCATAAACATGGTATGCATTCATGCCAATCAGCTCACTCAAATTAGGGCCCCTATTGTGGATGGAGGATGGTTAAAAACTAAAAACACCTTAAATTTGAAAAAAGTGCTCCTCGATATTATCTAGAACTCTTTGATATTATCGACATGTAAACCTCGATATATTGACTCATTGTTGATAATATTGAGCCAATACAATCCCCTATACGAAACATTTTGCCACCGATATTATCGATATATGGTTGATTATATCAATGGTAAGTCATCGATAATATCGAGTCTGGATCGATAGTATCGATAACTAATGATTAATGTCCATTGAGGTAGATGGAAAAACTTATATCGACGTATATCGATGACCCCTCGATAATATTGAACTCAATATATCTCGATATATCAACCAAAGATCAATAATATCGACTTTGCCTGTAAATTGTCTAACAAGGAATATTGAAAATTGCATAATTTATCGATATATCGAGAGTGTCTCCATCATATCGAGATTTAATCTTCGATATATCGAGCGTTGCTCGATAATATCAACTTTGCCTTTGAAATGTTCAGTAGCTAACAATTTCATATTTCCCCCGCTGAATTTTTAGTTTGCCTCACTCAATTTCATGTTTGCCCTGCTTAATTTCATATTTGATACGCTAAATTTCAAGTATGCCCTGTTGAATTTCATGTTTACCCCGCTGAATTTGTTGTTTCCCCCGCTCAATTTCATGCTTCCCCTGCTGAATTTCATGTTTCCCCCGCTCAATTTTCAATTTGCCCCGCTCAATTTCATGTTTGCCTTGCTGAATTTCTAGTTTGCCCCGCTCAATTTCATATTTGCCCTACTGATTTTCTAGTTTGCCCCGCTCAATTTTATGTTTGCCCTGCTGATTTTCTACTTTGCCCCGCTCAATTTCATGTTTGTCCTACTGATTTTTTACTTTGCCCCACTCAATTTGACGTTTACCCTGCTGAAATTCATGTTTGCCCCGCAGAAATTCAAGCTTCTCCCGTGGAATTTCATGTTTCCCTCACTGAATTTCTAGTTTGTTCCGCTCAATTTCATGTTTGCCCCGTTAAATTTCTAGTTTGTCCTGCTAAATTTCTAGGTTGCCCTGCTTAATTTCATGTTTGCCCCACTCAATTTCTAGTTTGCCCCGCTCAATTTCATATTTGTCCTTCTCAATATAATGTTTTCCCCGCTGAATTTTTAGTTTGCCTCACTCAATTTCATGTTTGCCTAATTGAATTTCTAGTTTGCCCCGCTCGATTTCATGTTTGCCCTGCTCAATTTATAGTTCGCCCTGCTTAATTTCATGTTTGCCCCGCTCAATTTCATTTTTGTCCCGCTCAATTTTCAGTTTGACCCTGAAGTAATTGAAATTTACTACGAAGTGAATGAAATGGATTTTCAACCATCAACTCGATGAAATCTTGTAAAATAACTAGGTTGGTTGCGGTCTGTTTTTTTTTTAAATTATTTTTACTGTGTTGCTTTTGTGGGTCCCATCATGAGGTCTATGTTATATCCAAACTGTCCATCTATTTGACGAGCTCATATTAAGGCTAGAGACAAAAAATAAGATAGATCTAACTATCAAGTGGACCACATTGTAAAAGGCAGTGGGGAATTCAACGTCTACCATTGAAACCCTTTTAGGGGTTACAGAAGTTTTGGATCATTATGAAATTTATTTTTCCTCTTCATCCAGGTCTTTGTGACCCTATGAATGAAATTAGATGGGGAGAATTTCTCACAAACATCACAGTGGGCCCCCAAAAAGTTTTTAATGGTCGATGCTCATTCAACACTGTTTCCTGTAATGTGGTACACTTGAGATTTGGATATACCTCATTTTTGGTCTCATACCAGAAAATGAACTGGAAAAATATATAAACGGCATAGATGAAAAGCATACATCATGGTGGTGCCCATAGACCACTGACCATCCACCATCGGCCGGTGGTAGGGGGAGTACCCAATCCATTTCCGTGAATGGAGGGGTACGTTTGTCCCGATTTTCGCTGTTAGTACGTGGAGATCTAAGTTTGCAAGTTAAGTTTGTCTTGCTCCAGAAAAAACCACCGGACCGCAGTCGCAAATTTCTAGCAAATTAGATACTGATAACGTCAGTTGCCAAAGATGTGAAGTCACCAAGCTCCGTGGACCATACCATGATGCGTGCGTTGTATCTATACCGTCCAACCATTTGTAGATATAGTTTTATGGCATTAGAAAAAGAATGAGATAAATATAAAGTTCAAGTGGACCCACCACAGAAAACTGTGGGATCAGTCACACCCACCGTTGAAACATTTATAAGGCCCACCTATTCATAAGTTAACACAGAGATAGATGAAGTGAAAATAAAAATATAAGCTTGATCAGAAACTTCCGTGGCCCATAAGAAGTTTTGAACGGTGGATATCACTATCCCCACTATTTTCTATGGTGGTGTCCACTTGAACTTTATATTTATCTCATTATTTTTCTCATGCCATAAAACGATCTCTCCAAATGGATGAACGGTATGGATACAACACATGCATCATGGTGGGGTCCACAGCTTGGTGACGTCACTTCATTAGCAATTTGAATACTGACCTTGTCCGTATCTAATCCGCGCCCAGTGACCCCTTGCAGTACTGAAATCTTGGTATTGATCGGTGCCATGGGCCCTATCATGGTATATATGTTTTATCCATGCCGTTAATTCATTTTTTGAGCTCATTTTAGTAATCAAACCCAAAAACAAGCCAAATCCAAATCTCAAGTGGACCACACGACAGTAAACACTGGTGATTGAAAGCCCATCATTAAAATTTTCATTGGGTCCACGACCATAATGTTTATCTGCCATTTAACCTGTTGATTAGGTCACGGAGACCTTGATGAAGGGAAAACACAAATACTAGCTCCATCCAAAACTTTTGTTGGTGCAGTAAGTTTTTAATGATAGGCGTTCAATCACCACTTTCCCTGCAGTGCAGTCCACTGGAAATTTCAGTCAACCTCATTTTTCGGCTTATATCGTAAAATGAGCTGATAAAATGGATGAACGGAATGGATTAAACACATACATACATCATGATGGTCCCACGTAACCAACAAATACCAACATGGAACTAGAGGTGTCACTAAAGAAATCAAGTCCAATTGAATGGACAGTCAATATCTACAGCAATTGATAGTTAAAATTCACAGTGACTTAACCCATTAATTGGAAGCATTATTTAAAAAACTCAACAACCGTGTGTGGGTAAATGCTGATGCCCCACCTGCAACGGATGCAGATTAGCTACCTACAGGTTGATTAGCGAAACTGGCTACTGAAGTGATGTCACCAAGTTCTGTGGGCCCCACATAATGTAAGCATTATTTCCATACAGTCCTTACATTAACATTTGTAGAGATCATTTTAGGGCATGAGCCAGAATGAGGCAGATCCAAAGCTCGAGTGAACCCCACCATGGAAAACGACGGACAAAGTGGCGCCCACTGTTGAAACTTTTCTATGGTCTGCTATTATGTTTATTTGAGATCCAACCTGCTCATAAGTTAACATGGACAAGAAAGAAGCGAAACACAAACATCAGATTCATTGAAAACTTCTGTAGCCCATGGAATTTTTTAATGGTAGGCATTCAATCTTCACTGTTTTCTGTGTTGGGGTCCGCTTGGATCATGCCTTAAAATGATGTTTCCAAATGGATGGCCGGTGTGGATACAAAACATACATTATAGTGGGGCCCACAGAATTGGTGACGTCACTTCAGTAGCCAATCTGCGTCCACTAGTAACGTCCACAAAGCTTTTAAATCACACATCACACATTCCATCATTGATATGGACCATTTATTCCTTAATGCAATTCGTGGGCAAGCCATGGTGAAAAATCAAGCCAACATGATACGCCTAGCTATCGAATCAATGACAAGAAAAATGAAAATTCAAAATTGAGTAGAATTACAAGATAGTTTCAATCATCATCTTGATGTTAACTTTCAAGAATTGGATCAACGGTCATAATTCCATAAGAAACATATGCATGCAATGATATCAACCAGAAAAAATAAAATAAAATCACAAATTAAAATAGAGGTGACTACATTTATTTTAAGTCATGTCGAGCGGGAAGCTTGACGCTCCTTTGACGTCGGACTTGATGATTAACAGCTCCAACTGTCAAACCACGTCAGTGTACGATAGAGGTCCTTAGCTCACCTTCTCTCCAATTTTTATTTATTTTTACCGGAAAACACCAAATCTCAGGGAGACCACCTGACATCCACTCCGTCCATCAGGTGAGCCCTTAGATGCAATGCCCCAGGGCAAAAAATTAGCCTCGTCCATAACTCATGTGGGCCACGGCAAAGCAAATAATGGGAAGGGTACATGAACAAAAGGTTTGTGTATTGGGCCCACTATGTATGTTCAATCCAATCCGTTCATCAGCGCACATTATCAGCCTGTTCCAATTCGAAATCAGGCCCACACCTGCTTAACACAGATGTCAGTTTGCGTGTGTGATTTTACATTGTTACTGGAGGTGTACACAAGTCAAGCCCAGCCGAGCTAGCTCAGCTCAGCTCAACCTTCGAGCTTGGCTCGGTTTGGTCCAGTTCGATCCGAGTTTTTGAGTTCGAGTCTTCGAGTCAGTTTCAAGTTTTTGAATCGAGTTTCGATTTCGAGTTCGAGCTTTGAGCTGAGTTTGAGTTCGAATTATATATTGAGTTGATTTGAATTTGAATTTGATTATCAAATTGGAGTTTGAAGTTGAACAAGACAATATAATATATAAAATGTATAATTTACGATTAAAAAGTTTTGATAACTACATTGTTAACAAATTACAACTAATAACGACATAGTAGTACCTTCTGAGAACATAATTATAACTTCTTGCATCGTTATCTGATCCATCCGAACTAGTATCTAATTTTTCATATATATATTGGTTCACCTCCCTTAAGTTAGAAGGTAAAAAAATGTTTCCTTCGTACTTTTTTATACTTTGACCTAAAAATTTTAAACTTTCTTTATGTGAAGATTTATACATAGTACCCAACGCCTTATAAAATTCACTGAAACGGGTGAAGAACTTGAATTTATTACTCTTCTTCTTTTTTTTACTCGTCGTACTCGATCTTGTTTCAACATCATGTTGTTTTTGAGGATATCGCTGAAATCTAAAAACTTCTTCCATGCTGCGTTTTAAGACGAGTTGAAATTATTCTTCCTCCAAAACTTTTAATCTGGCTTCTCCTCTACGTCTTTCATGGAAGTTATTTATGTATTAGATCTAAAAAATTTGGATGGAGTGAAAGGTTTTTTATTCAAATCTAAAAGGGCCTGAAAAAGAATTTGGACATCGGGCATTGGGGCATGGTCTTGCATCACCAGCTTAACATGACAAGTGTAATTGAGACCGATTAGTCTTGTTCATAAACTTTGCACCACATAAAACATACACAATCTTTGTTCTTCCAAACCTTGGTGGTAATTCAACTAGAGAAGTGAAGTCCCAAATGTTAGTCGATGGGTCAGATGACGACATATCTACACTTAATTTTTAATATAAAAAATTTAGAATGTTGATAAATAATTTGAACTTGATATAAAAACAAAATAAAAGATATATGAATATATAAAAAATAAAAACAAATGAACAATAATGAGTAAATAAATATCAAAGTCTTACAGACCCAAATTCCACCACTTTCAAGTTTCAACAAAAAATAATAATAATTAATAAATGACTTCATGTATTTGTTGTTGTAGGCAGAGACTAATTATGAATCTAAATCTCTTCATCTTCCTCATCATTAATACATCTTCTCCTCATATTGGACGCAACCAATCTTCTATACAAATTAATGTTTCAATTATATTTGATGAAAGTGAGCTTTGATACTTGCTTACAACACTGCTCCCCGTGCTAAATACAGATTCCGATGCCATTATTGAAATTGGTATTGATAATATGTCTCGTGTCATCATAGATAATGTAAGGTAATTTGATTCATTGACACTTATCTCTCACTATTCCAAAATATCAAAGTCGGATCGCATTATAATTGGCTCATTGAGGTACAATTCTAGCTCTGATTCCTTAATCCGAACTCTTATTCATTCTTGTGCCAAGTAAGACATGTATTCATTTAGAACATCTTCATTATTAGGTATAGAAACATTCATATTTCTACTTTCTTGAACACCTACTGTAGATAAAGTACTAGCATGTGAACTGTACAAATATTCGAGTACTTGACGAACCTTGAACGTACCCTTTGTTGCTCTTTCAGGAGAATAAATCTTTATACAAATAAACTTGACTAAGCGTATATTACAACGAGGATCAAGAGTAATTGCTAAGGACATCAACAAATGACATTCGTCCCAGTATTTTTCAAACTTCATCTGCATACCAATTGTTATCTGTCGTATAAAATCTAGACCTACATTGACATTTTTTTTTGTAGAGCATCCTTAATTTTTCAAAGAGACGAAAGAAATAGATTCACAATTGGATACTTATTTCAGAAAAAAAAAAAATTGCAATCGTAAAAAACTTTGAAAATTTTGTTAACTTATTTTACTTTAATCCAATCATTTATGCTCGGCAACCAAGAATATATTTTGTCATGCACCGCATATTCAGAAAATGCAAGTTATAATTCCATTGCCGTATCTAACATTTTATAAGTCGAGTTCCAATATATACACACATCTAACTTCAACATTTTTTTAGATGACACATTCAAACGTTGGATAATATCATTCCATACACTCAGTCTTAACGGCGACCCCCTTATATATTTCACACTTTCTCTTATGTTCTCTACAGTGTGGTCAATTGCTTTCAACACTTCTTGTACAATCAAATTTAGAATATGGGCACAACATATGACTTGTTATATTTTTCCATCAAAAAATAAATTTTCTGCTGCCTTGAACTGGTTACGTAAGCATGAAATGATACTATCATTTACTGAAGCATTGTTTAGAGTTATTGCTGAAATTTTTTTCTCAATGCCCCAATCTTGTAGAGAATTGTAGATGCAATTTAAAATAAGTAAACCAGTATATAAAGGAGGAAGATTGTGGAAGTTCAAAATTCTCTTACGGAGTTTTCAATCTTTATCTACGTAATGTGCGGTTAATGAAATGTATCCTTTTATTTGATTGGACACCGTCCATAAATCATATGTCAAACTTATTCTGTAATTGAAGACAAAACTTCTTTCAGTTTTATCTTTTCCTTTACATACATCTTCATACACTCTCTCTGCATAGTGACGCGGGAAATATTCTTAGCTTGAGGGTTAAGGAACTAACAGAAAGACTTAAACTATTTATTTTCTATCATTTTGAAAAGTTTTTCTTTGAAAATTATTAATCTAGCATACCACTCTTTCATCTTTTCTTTATAAAACTTATGAGTGGATACTACGCCTTGTGAGTCATCCCATTCTAACTTGGTAGATAACAATAATTGTTGGCATAGAGGTGGGAGTTTTGATCTCTTAGAACACTCCTTCAAATGTCTGTATAAATTTGTTGTTGATCATCCTGGGATCTTATTGTATAATGACTTGTAATGAATACACTTGATCTTCAACACACCATTAACCGTGACTTCTTCAAAGTCATTCCACACTGTTGATCTCTTCTTTCATTTGCCTATAGTTGAAGACGTGCCTCCCTATGCAATAAGAGGAGATGTAGCCGATGCACCCACACTGGGGGTGTTTGGGGTTTCTTCTTCACTAGTCATCTATAAAACAAAGTTCTTGATATGTTATAATCTTCACTACACCGCTTTATATACTTGCAGGATGTAATGCTTACCTTAATTACTTATACCTAGACGGGCATACTTGCATAACAGTCTAAATCAGTCACTCATTCAAGGTTGGATAAATTGTAATGCATTCATTTAATTTAAATGCTATGATAAAATTGTGGTAGCATCTCCCCTTATCTATCCAGAATATATTTATTATGTATTCGATTCTCATGTCAAGCATCAATACAAAGTGTGGACATTTGACGATGGAAATAAATGCAGGAAATATATTCAGAGAGAAAAAGGAGAGACAAAGCTAGAACAGACATATACATTTAAAATGGAATAAACGAAGACATTACAATATAATCCTGAACTGTCCAAAAATGAGACAATTTGAGAATTTCTGTCTCCAAGAACACATTATATCTATGTTTGGCAACATAAAAATTCTCAAATGGGTAACTGATTATCTATCCTTATTCCTTACAATCTAACAATAACATATAAAAAATAACTTAACTAATTAATTAATTAACATTTACATTTATCTAACAAAAATATTATAATTTATCCAACAAACACAACTCATAATTTAACAAATTAAAACTTACATCCATCTAACAAAAACAATTTAACTAAAACATAACTTAACTAATTAACAAAAACAATATCACAATTGTCACATTTTAACAATTTAACTAAAAAATAACCTAGCAATTAAATTGTAAATTAACACTTACATCTAACTATCATCCAAACCAAATCATTCATACACTTACATCCATCCGTAAATCCATACACGTACATCTATCCATAAATCCAACCATCCCATACATGATACATCAATCATCCATGACCATGATCCGTTCATATAACCAAAGTCACCCATCCTTTTGTCAGCTCATTTTAAGGCAAGAACTTAAAAATCAAGTAAATTTGTAGCTCAAGTGGACCACATCACAGGCAACTGAGGATTGTCTACCCACTGTTAAATTTATTTATTTTTTTATTTTATCAAATTAATATTTGTGTTTTCCCTCAACCTATAGGACAGCGTGAACTTTCCAATGGTCCACTTGAGCTTCGGATCTGATTCATTTTTGGGTTCAAAAAATGGACGGACTGCTTGGATATAGACAACCAAGTGGGTCGTACCATGGTTCTATAGCCAATTCCATGTGCAGCCCACCTGATGATTGGTTCGGCCTGATTTCCAGATCACATGATCTTCATTGCAGGTTGCACCTTTTGGATGTCATACACAACCAAACCACCTAATCCCCCTATAAATCCATACACTTACATCTATCCATAAATCCAACCATCCCACAATGATCCATTAATCAAATAAGCAATTTAATTATTTTTAAATCTATCCATAAATCCAACAATCCCACAATGATCCATTCATCAAATAAGCAATTTATTTATATATATATATAAATAAACAGTGGGCCAGCGGCGTCCAACCGTCCAACTGTACCAGAGCCACTATTGGTCGGGGTCTAAGACGTCCGGCTGTACCAGAGCCACTATTGGTCAGGGTTTGAGATGTCTGACTGTCCGATTGGGCTATAGCCATCATCCGACCATACTAGAGCCACCCGACCAGTGGTCGCTGGTCGAGTGGGGTCCGCTAATTGAATGGACACTACTCGCCAGACAAACGCTAGAAAATTGAAGAGAGAGGAGAGGAGAAGACTCACTACTTTCAGTTGCCGATTGTCCGGACAAACGCTAGATGGAGAGTAATCGCCAGGCACTGGAGAACGGTAATGGATTTGGGCGAACAATGAGGATTTGGGTGAACGACCGAAAGGATTTGGGCGAACAAGTTAGGGTTGAGCAACAGGGGGAGAGTCAAGATGATTTGGGCATTGGGCTAGGGTTAGGCGAATAGGTAATGGGGTAAGGTTTTTTTTTTTTAAAAAAAAAAATTATTTTAAAGCTATATATATACTTGACTCAAAACTCGATCCGAGCCGAAACCACTCGAGTTGAGCTAGGTCCAGCTTGGACTCAACTCGAAATATTCCAAGCTCATTAAATTTGGCTCGACTCAGAACACAGTTTTGATCCGAGTCGAGTTCAGCTTTTCTGAGTCGGTCCGGACAAGCTAACGAGCTACCTCGACTCGTGTACAGTTCTGATTGTTACCCCCGTGTTGCCCACATGTTTTGGAGGATTACGATCCAAGATTCCAAACGGCTGGGAGAGAAAAAGGCTCTGTGGGGCCACATTGGTGTTCCTGTGAAATCCACTCCATCCATCAGTTTCGCCAGCTTATTTCAGGTGAGATCCCAAAAATGAATCAGATCCAAGACACATTTGGGCCATACCACGAGAATAAGTGGGAGCTGAATGCGCACCGTTGACACCTTCTTGGGGCCCAAGAAAGTATTGGATCAACCTGATACTAGTATTTTCCCTTCATCCTGGGAGGAATCACCTTATGAACGGGTTGGATGGGCATATAAACATCAAGGTGAGCCCCAACAAAGTTTCAAAAGTGGCCATTCCCAACCCCGGTGTTTCCAGTGGTGTGGCCCACTTAAGTCTTGGATCTGCCTCATTTTTGGGCTCTCATCCTAACAATAGCTGGATAAAAGATGGATTGGATTTCACACCAACACCGAGGTGGCCCCATTTACATGAATGCCTTTACATTTTTTCCAAATTTCTTTTTTTGTTTTTCACCTATATATAGCAATACCGTCACTTCCTCTTGTAATTCTGTTCATTTCACACGGCCCGATTTGTACACCACTGAGTGCAACGGTGTAGATGAGGTGGCCCAGAAGTGGGCTAGACAACGGTGTAGACAAATTCATTGGTAGACTATCGCAGTGAGTTCAAATATGGCCAACCTCTTCTATCTCTTTATATTCAAAAACCAATTAACTCAGCTTGGGTAACGCTGAGTCTAAATCAAGCCGAGCTCATCAGTGAGTTCCATAACCAAAAGAATTTTCAGTGTAAATGAATCATCATCATCATCCAAGCCTTATCCATGTTCCACCATTCCACTCTATCAGCGGCCAGACCTTCAGCTAGACAATAGGTCATCAAGTCTTTTCTTCCTACCTCCATTCACATCATTTTAGGCCATCTCCTTACCCTTTTAGAGCCTTCGACTTGTACCAACTCACTCCTAACCAGCGTGATTCTTGGTCTCCGTTGCACATGACCAAACCATCAAAGTCTACTTTCCCTCATCTTATTACCTATTGTTACTACTTCCTTTGAATGCATTCATTTCTATTTCTATGATTCCTCGTCTTGCAACTCATCTATCTCAACATTCTCATATCAGCTACCCTCATCCTATGAACATGTTCAAAGTATCAATATCGCTACAAGTTTCGCGCTGGCCACGGATACTGAAACAATATCGATATCGTTGATAACCGGAAATGCGGAGAACCATGAGAAAAATGGTGGAATTTTCAGCGAGAAGCTTCAAGAGGAGTTAAAATGTACATATTTGCATATTTAGAAATAAAAAATTATAAAAAGAATGCATACATAGCAACTTTCCATTTAATGGGGCCTTAAAAACGTGTTGTTGTAAGAAGAAATCAGTCCAACTATCCCATCCAGCCTATTTAACCATCCAACCTTCCATCCAAGCATCCATTAATATTGCAAAATATCAACAACACATAATATTTCATCAAAAAATCATCTACAATTGGAAAGGAAACGAAAGATTGTGGTCTCAATATCGTGCATGTTGCAGTATCAATAATATCGAGATATTATCAATATTATCGATGAGAAATTGAACACCACATACAACCATGTGCCCATGAAAAAAATAAATAAATAAATAAATATTTTTTTCTAATAAACAAAATTCTAATGATATCAATACGTTGGCGATATTATTGAAATATCGTCGATACACTTATAATAGAAGCATTACCTAGAATTTACATAGTCGAAAATATTGACGATACATTAGCGATATTAATGCATTAGCAATAAAAGCGACACCTAGAATTTAAATAGTTGAAATTATTGACGATTACATTAGTAATATTGATACGTTGGCGATATATTGCTAGTACCTGAAATTTCTGGTACTACCAACGTTATCAGTATCGCTACCAGTGTTATCGGTATCGCTGAGTTGGAGATAAAGATAATATTGGAGATAATTCGAACACTGGTTGTTCCTCAACCACCCAACATTTTGTCCCATGAAGCATGACTAGCCTCATAGCTATCCTATAAAGTTTTCCTTCCAAATTGATGGCATGCGACGATCAAATAAAACTCCAAAGGCACATCTCCATTTCTTCCACCCAGCTTGAATTCTATGGGCAATGAGTTGGGTGGAAGAAATGGAGATGTGCTTCTATAGTTTTATGTGATCGTTGTATGCCACTTAAAAGTGAAAGGGAAATTTTATAGGATAACTATAAGATGACCCATGCTTTATGGGACGAGGAATGTATTCAAAATTCTTGCACTGGCTGTCCAGCATAACTCTTCTTCTAACCTAGGGATGGCCAAGATGGCAGGGATGTTACTAATGAACATATCTGAATTGCAGGGCCATGCATCGCAACCCCAAATATTCAAGCACCATGCATACAAGGGCAATGAGACATGAAAAAGGAATTTCATTCTTCAACACTAACTGTATCACAATCATTACATGTAATCCAAGATCTAGATCATACAACATGGTTTAACTGGTTAAAGAAACCAAGGACACTGACAATCCTTAAAAAACTCCAAGATCCAGTGAAACATAATACAATTTGTATGGACAAGCAAACATAAGCATTCAGGCAACATGCGAAAATGTAGTAGGCACTTTCATATTCAGAGGCTCTCACCTTTAGTCGGTTTGGTGGGATTGGTCGTGCTCGATGAAATCTAGAGCTTCTTCCTTGGAAACAACATCGACACGGCTGACTCTGTTCTTGTGTGTCACCCCGTATATCTTATCTGCAACTTTTACAAGCTCTGGCCGGAACGTAGTGGTAATAAATTGAGTATTAGCCATGTCAGCCAGGCGGCGGATCATATCTTTAAAAGGAGTTAAGATTCCAATCACATCAAACCAAATGAACAAGGTGGGCTGAGAAATAAAATGATAAAATAGTTGCAAAAGGTAAATACCATGTGTTGTGGATTTCAATACAGGTAAATTTGTTGAACAAAAAAAAAAAACCCCTGTTCTATCTGTCAAACCTCCTTGTGGATTTCAATACAGGAAAGGGGCAGTTACTGTCCACATGAAATATGGGAAATTTACGAGCCATAAAATGGAAACCATGAAACCATGAACTCCAGTTGCTTTATTTGAGCCATCATGAATTGGACCTTTGAATTTCTGGTTGCCCCATGACTTACCTCCTTATTTGTTTTAATCTCATCATGAGCAAGTATGAATCAACCGGCTAGATCTAGGCCAGTCAGTGGGCGGGATGGCCCGACAGTCTCCTGGGCATGTCCCATCTCATTGTCATGACCTGAATGCTTCCCCAAGTGAAGACTCTGCAGATGGCCCGTCAGACTTCTGGGCATGTCACACCAGTGTCATGACCTGAATGCTTCAGCACTAAACCCCATTTGCAGATGAGTCAACCCACTGACCAAGTGTGATCAAGCTACTTGGAAGAGGAGCAGAAACGAGATGTAAAGGCAAGAGAACTTGTATTGCATTAGAGAACTCAAGAATGCTTTTGGTTTATGAGGTTACTCCTAAATGACGAATCCTCTCCCTTACTTACGGCTAGGAACCTTCTAGTTACTTTACATGAATGGGTAGGGTGAAGCCAAATAGTGATCATCCAATGGCTATGAATACCTTAATATATCTTCTATTCTACACTACTTAAGCTACAGGAAACAACCAGAGAATTTTAGAATATTCCAAAGATCTCAAAGGAAAAAAAGAAGAAGAGAGCTTCTCTAGAATTCTCTATACTGTGTACATATTTAGTTTGAAGGAGAGATGAGGGCTTCACTATTACCTCATCCCTATGTAGGACTCAACCAACCACCTTTTCTTATAGCCAATTTCTTCACGTGTCTGCGGCCTTGTTGAGGTAGGGGCGCACCATGTCCACCTTCTCTTCCCAATTGCCATCCAAAAACGATGGGCATCTGAAATTCTTCCAGTATACCTGGCTGCAACCGTGTGCAATGTGAATGGTTGTTGTCTTGTTGCAAGTTCAAACAGGCTGCAGTGCGTGATATGCTTATCTGCAAGTTGTAGGAGAACTAGGCCACATCCAACAACTTGGCCCAATCTCTTTGGTTGGCACTTACATAGTGCCTCTAGTATAGTTCCAAGAGCTTATTACATGCTCGGTTTACCCATCATTTTGGGGGTGGAAGCACGTTGAGAAGTGAAGGTCAGAGCCCGACATTTTGAATAGCTTGGTCCAAATTACCCAACAAACCAACCATCTCACCCACAACGATAGTTTGTGGCACATCCCAATGCTCCACATTCTTCAGGAACAAGTGTGCCACCTCTTTGGCCATGCAATGCGTGGGTGCCTCGATGAATTTAGCATAATTCAAGAATTGTTCTACCACACCCCTTGGCTAAGGTTAAGATGAAGTCCATTGAGATACTCCAATGGCTTCTCTGGAATGGATAAAGTGCCCTAATAGGCCTCTCAGTTGCTGCTGCTCTACGTTGTCGTGTTGACAAACAAGTTCTTACTTAGCTTCCACACTATCAGCAATCTTCAGTTATTAGTGAGTTCTCAAATCCTCCCATAGTGTTTATCAAACAGCTCAGCACTCGTCTGTTTCTCTTCCTAACCTTAAACCATTCTTTCCATAATACGCCAGTTCCGTCTATGGAGCCTAAAGCTTAAACCATGGCATGGCATGGCATGGCATGGCAGTAAGCAGTGATGTTGGCCCAGCCTTCGCCTTCTTCAGTGGCTGACGTTGAAGCGTTCAACGATTCTTTGGCCTACCACCAGCTGGACTTCCCTAATCGCAGGGAGTGACTGTGTTGAAGCTTCAAACGCAGAGCTCGCAACGACTTTGAGTGAACTCAACGAGTGTGATGGAAAAGACTCGGAACGTTTTATTATAAGAGTAGTTTTTTTCTCATTGGAAACGTTATCAGCATCTATCTTTCAGCAACTGAATGGGAAGATTAAGCTTCAACACAATCCCTCATATTAGGCCAAAAGTAGGTCAAATCCAATATTGCAAGCATGCGATGTTGTCTTCGGTATTGCATGCAGCATGTGCCGTGATTCTTCCTGATTAATTCTTTACTTAGGTTTCTCAGATCTTGGCACAAAGAGACAATGGTCCTCCATGTGGAATCATCAATCTCTCACCCAAAAATCATCAGGCATTCCCCTATGATGCTAAATCTATTAGACTACTGGATATAGTCTTGTGGAAGTCCTTTCTTCATTCTATAATGAATTGTTCCTATTGATGGACCATGGGAATCATACATGACCCACAACATGTGTGGCCCACCTTGTAGATGGGTTGTGGAGATCATGACTATTCCCATGGAACTTTTCCATGTTGGTTTTAGTCTTTGTAAGTGTAAGGTCGAGATAAAGTGTAATGTTGATGTAGGACAATTAGCCACTTGCTCTAAAAGCTCGAACTGATAGAGAGTGGCAAATCAATTCATTCATCTCATAGCCCAGGCCCTACATCCCATGGGTTAGGACGTCAGCCAAACCCTCCTCGTGGGCCTCACTTCACATGGGCCCACCTCACATGAGCCACCCACCTCGAGTGTATCCCCGCATCCCACAGGCTACCCCACTCGAGCCCGTTATGAAAATGCCCCTGCATTAATCACTCCCGGTGAGGAATCTCGAACACGAGACCTCCCGCTCTGATATCACTTTGATGCAGGGCAATTAACCACTTGCTCTAAAAGCTCGAACTGATAGAGAGCGGCGAATTAATCCCTTATCTCATAGCTCAGACCCCACATCTCATGGGTTAGGACTTCGGCCAAACCCCCCTCACAAGCCCCACATCACATGGGTACCGCCTCACACGAGTCACCCAACTCTCACGGGCCGCCCACCCCTAGTGTGTCCTCGCATCCCACAGGTTACCCCACTCTCGAGCCCGATGTGAAAATGCCCCTGCATTAACTACTCCGGGTGAGGAGTCTCGAACACGAGACCTCCCGCTTTGATACCAATTTAATATAGGGCAATTAGTCACTTGCTCTAAAAGCTCAAACTAATAAAGAGTAGCGAATCAATTCCTTTATCTCATAACTCAGGCCCAACATCCCATGGGTTAGGACGTCGGTCAAACCCTTATCGTGGGCCCTACATCCCATGGGTTAGGATGTTGGCCAAACCCTTATCGCGGGCCCCACTTCACATGGGCTGCCCACCTCAAGTGTGTCCCCGCATCCCAAAGGCTATCGCATTCAAGCCTGGTGTGAAAATGCCCTTGCATTAATCACCCCCTGTGAGGAGTCTCGAATATGAGACCTCCCGCTCTAATACCAATTTAATGCAGGACATTAGCCACTTGCTCTAAAAGCTCTAACTAATAGAAAGTGGCAAATTAATCCATTTATCTCATAGCTCAGGCCCCACGTCGCATGGGTTAGGACCTCGGCCTAAACCCCCTCGTAGGCCCCACATCACATGGGTACCACCTCACATGAGCCACCCACCTCACACAGGCCGCTCAACCCGTGTGTCCCTGCATCTCGCAGGCTACCCCACTCCAACTTGGAGTGAAAATGCCCCTGTATTATATGTTTGTGGTCTACATGCGAGAGGGGTATGTTAATCATTTCCTTTATAATTATGAAAGCCCTAATAATACCAGAGCGTAGGGTATGCATGTGAGACCTAATTCCTCTGCCTCTCTCTCTCTCCTCTTCTCCTCTCTCTTTTTCATTTGTTTTGTTTTGTTTTTTTTGCTTTTTTTTTTAAAGGTTATCCGCCACCACTGCAAGTCTACTCCATACGTTCCAGGAGAGGTGATGAAGTACATACCAATGTGTCTTCTGTCAATCCCGCTACCCCATCTGAAGATGATTCTCGAGTGTTCACCAGTATTGTCTACTGAATGTGATCTACCCATTGCTCTCTGTAAGGGTATACGTTCTTGTATCCAACATCATATCTCTAATTTTGTTTCCTTTGATACCTTATCTCCTTTTCGGTAGTTTGCTTCATCTTTATCCTCCGTGTATGTTCCTTGCTCTTTCCAGGAGGTCTTAACAGTGATGGGTGGAAGCGAGCTACAGAAGAAGAGATGGCCATGGTTCAAAATCAAACTTGAAGTAAGCTAAGTTACTTGCAAGAAAATGTGAGGCAGGGTGCTGATAGGTATATACCAAAGTACAATCCCAATGGCTTGGTGGATTGTTTAAAGGCTTACTAGAAGGGATACACTCCAAATCTAGGGGTAGACCTTCTCTTCTATGGCCAAGCGTCATTCCGTACATGCAATAATCTCTATTCTACAAATTTAGAATGGCCTCTATACCAACTCAATGTGAAGAACACCTTTCTTCATGAGGATCTGGTTGAAGAAGTGTATATGGAGTAACCACCTAGCTTTGCTGTTCAAGAGGAGTAAGATAAAGTTTGTCATATAAAGAAATCAATTTATGGATTAAAACAGTCTCCTCATGCTTGGTTCAAAATTTAGTAAGGGGATGCTTTAGTTTGGGATGAAACGTAGCCATGCAAATCATTCAATTTTTGTTCGACAGGGTAAGATAGGCACTGTCGTGTTTGTTGTATATGCGGATGATATCATTGTTATTGGCAGCGATAGTACATGTATTTTAAGCTAAAGAAGCTCTTGTAGCAAAACTTTTGCACAAAGGATTTAGGTTACCTTCGATACTTTCTAGGTATTGAGGCAATAAGGTTGAATGTGGGAATTACCTTGTCACGGTGGAAGTATGTGATGAAGTTGTTAGAAGAGACAGGTCTAATAGGGCTAAGCAAGTTGAAACTCCCATGAATAATAATTCAAAGTTGAGTATAGATGAATGAGAACTACTTGAAGAAACAGGGAGATATTACCCGCTAATTGGCAAATTGATCTATTTAACGATTACACAACTGGACATCTCGTATCCAGTCAATTTATGCAGGCTCCTCATATGTCTCATGTGGAGGCCGTGCTTCGCATATTTAGATATTAAAGAGAGCTCCTAGCCATGGAATTCTCTACAAGCGAGATGGACTTCTTCGAGTAGAAGGGTTTTCTGATGTAGACTGAGTTGGTTCTCCTTCTAACAGGTGGTCGACCATAGGTTATTGTACGTTTGTAGGAGGAAAACTGGTTACATGAAAAAAGCAAGGAGGACAATGTTCTCGCTCCGCCCAATGCAAAAGCAGAGTACAGGGCTATGGCCCATGCAACATGCAAACTTGTTTAGCTGAAGATATTAATGCGTGAGCTCGGGTTTGTAGTGGATACTCCTATGAGATTGTACAATGATAATCATCCCGCATTACCAACAATCCAGTCTATCATGAAAGAACCAAGCACATTGAAGTCGGCTGCCACTTCATTAACGAGAAAGTTGCTACCAAGAAAATATACACATTGTTTGTCAAGCCCCAAAATCAAGTGGCATATATGTTTATGGAGGCTTTAAGTTAGACTCATGTGGACAGATTCTTTGTCAAGCTGCGCATCCATGATATATGTGCTCCAGCTTGGAGGGGAGTGTTGATGCATTGTGACTACATGTGTGGGCCACCCTAGCCATACGTGTGGTCCCACAGTCACTCAGGCGGTGCTTGTATGTTTTGGGTTCATATTGGGCCTTTGTCATATGTTTGGGCTATAACATTTAGGCCCATAAGTCATGGTTTATTTTTACTTGGGAGGGGTATAATTGTAACTTTCTTGTACTAAGTGATTGCCCAAATTATAATAAAAGAGATGTTGCAGGCTTGTGGAGCATTTTAAGCTCTCTTCTCTCCTTTCCCTCTCACTTTTCTTCTTTTCTTCTTCTCTTTTTTCCATCATTTACTACACACCCCATATAGGACCAGGAAACTTTTAACTACTTTACATGAATAGTTAGGATGAAGCCATGTGGTGATCATCTAACGAGCGGGAAGACTCTAGAATTCTTCTAGACTATTCTACACTACTCTAGCTACAAGAAGCCACCAAAGAATTCTAGAATGTTGCAGAGATCCCTATATGACTCTAACCTTCTCTAGAATTAATTGCATTATGTGCATAGCCTCTTCGGGTACATAGAGAGCCAAATTTGCCTCAAGTCCATGAGCTTGGGCCATGAAGATGTCCAGTCAGCAACAAGAGGCCAGGCTACAGCCTAATTTTTGCCTGCAGGCCAGGTTTGGACCTGAATTTCAAGCCTGGAAATGAACTGGTCATGCTTGCACTGAACCTAAAACAGCCCGAGACCAGCCCAGTTAGGGTCAGGCTCATGTGGCTCAAGTCAAGCCCATCATGCACATTATAAGTTATAGGGGTCTTTTTTTTTCTTTTTTTTTGAAGACCATGTTATACGGGTCTTAAAGAACAATAAAATGAGGGAAGAGTAAAGGATTATCAAATGAGAGAAGAGTGAATGATCTATCTATTCAAGAAAGAATAATTGAATGAGAGAAGAATGAATGATCTATCTATTCATACAAACATAATCAAATGAGAGAGAATGAAGGATACTTCCAACAGCAGTTCTGTACTGGGGATCTAATGCTGCATCAATCTCGTCAAATAGATAAAATGGTGCAGGATCACAACGCTGTATGGCAAAAATCAGTGTCAACGCCACAACGGTTTTCTGACCACCAGATAGTTGCTTCATTGACTGAGTCTCCCCTTGTCCAGTGAAAGAAACCTATCATAATCCAAAGAAAGTGAGATCAATAGCAACCACAGCAAAGACAAACAAATAGCTGATTACAAACTAGAAAAGTATGAGAATTCTTCAAGAGAATGGCCATTATTCTCAAGATTTGAGAAAATTCCCCCATGCTTTTTTAGCATAACAAAGCACCTGTAACAGCATATTTTGCTTTGGTCTATTTCACAACAATATTAATAGAAACGATAGTTTCTATTACTGGCCAACCTATATTGCTGGGAAAAAAAAAAAGCAAAGAAGATGATGATGAGTTTCGGTCACTGGACGTGATATTCAAATTGAGAGGTTTCGCCTGGGAAGTGTCACCAAAACGTATTGGGTGACAAAGCAACGAATTTTCAAGATGGTTAATTGTTCTAGAAAATAAAAAAACTTAGGATTGCATGCACATTAATCACAGATTGATCTCACGCTGCAAAAAAGGCTTCCAATTGCAGAAAATATGGCCAAGCCTTCAAGGACATCTTGTGCATTGAGAAAGTTCACCGGCATATAAAAATGAATCTTTCCATGAGCACATACCTTCACTTTTACACCTATGTATTTTTCAACCCTTCCCTCGGGATCTGCATCACGAGGCCCATCCTCGTCATAATCATCATCACCAACTTCACCATCCTTGGAAAAGAAAAGACAAGAAATGAATGGCATAAATATGATCAGTCATTGCAAAATATGAGAGACTCGACTATGCAGCAGATCAAGATTATACAGACAGGACTGAGATCCTCCGTCAACCAACTTGCATCAGAAACTAAACTTCACTTAGATGTGGCTATAACAGAAAACAAAATGAAGATTCACCCATAAACAAATTCGATGATAGCCTTGCGGGAACACCAGAGGAAAATAAGGTTGAATATAGTTCTCCCTTAATCTGGATGGGATACGCATAATACGGCAGCTAAATGCAACACTAGCACTTAACCAATGCAGCCAATAAACCAACAATCTGAATGTTTACATAGAATTAATAATAAAGCAGAGAGTACGCATAGGAAGCAACATGTGTAGGAAATTAACACAATCTATATAGACATACACAAAAAATATATAGGATGCAACATGCACAGGAAATTACCACAATATTATATAGAACATAAGCAGGAAATTGCCACAATCTATATAGACAGACAACAAATATGCATAGGAAGCAACATCTATATAGACGCATGCATGCATGCACACGCAGAGAGAAGAATCACCATATTTCACTTGTATCTATCAGATAGCACTCCATAATAGATAAGGAGATGAATTCAACCAATCATTTTAACTGTTCTGCATCTATAGTCTAGCACTTACCTGAAAGTTTATTAACACGGATCATGTTAGAGATGGCACCAAAAATAAGGAGACTGTTGGACTTTTTTTTTTTTGCTTTGTATGGATGATGTGACCAATGTTTGAAATATCGGTATCGCGTTATGTATCGCATCCTTGGGATACAGATATGTATTGGTTATCGCACGGGATATATCATTTGTATCGGGTACTTTATCACACTTTTTGGAAAACATGGAAAAACATTGGGAAAATGGTTGAATTTTTCAATAAATTTCAGGGATTATTAAAAAAGACCTTAATACACACTTTTAAATCATAACATCTCAAAAAAGAAGTGGACATTATAGGTTTCCTTTGTATAGGATCCTAAGCTATGCGTTGTCTGATTGAACTAATGCAACTATATTCAAATTGAATGCATAAAATTTAGAGTGCATGTGATGATCATTTCATCAAACAAACCTAAATACTTTGAAATTTGTCTCAACTGACTGCTTGTTGAAGGGAAATTTTGAAAAAAAATATAAATTTTTAATTAAAAAAATATTTTTATTTTCTGAAAATTGACAAGGACTTGACAAATCAGTAGATCAGCCCTCATACAAGCTTGATTTCATGTTTGGAATGCAACATTGCAAGCAATTTGCAAGAAATTACGAAAATGTCGAATTTCCCCCAATTTTTGCAAAATTAGGCCACCTACACTCAAATTTCAAAATTAGAGTGTATGCGATGATCAAAATTAGAGTGTATGCAATGATCATTTCATCAAATACTCCTAAAATACTTCAAAATTAGTCTCAATTGACAGCTAGTTGAAGGAATTTTTTGAAAAAAACATAGAGAACATGAAGAACCAATGGCTATCGAAATCAAAGCTCCAACTTCATGATTTTTAATGTCAAACATGAAGAATCAATGGATTTGTAACTATTTGACATTGATTTAACATAATTTCAACAAAAAAAGGGATAGAAATTGAAAATGCTCACTGGATCAAAAATGTGGGATATATCAGCACTACCTGTGCATTTCGTATCACACGGGTGGGACACAAGATATATCGTGGAATATATTGGCTGATATCGTCGATATTTAAAACATCGGATATGACTACTACTATTACTATGAAGGAAGCTAATCTCACAAGAAAATGTGAGAAAATGTGCACATTCGCACCTTGATTGATTCACAAAGTCAAAGGGATCCATGTATCCAAGTATGGCGTCCTTTACTACTCAGGTTGACTGCCTATGTAACCAATCACAAACTTTTTTCCCACACATGCATGAGAAATCAGCAGGGCTTTACTATGTCAGCCCAAGTGCAATTATTGCCATTTTCTTCTATATGGTACTTCTGTCATTCTTTACATTATTCTACATAGTCAATTTGAAATTCTTGTTGAGGAAATTAACAGACTTCTTCTCCAAACCCATTTATCTATCTAGAAATGTGTTGACTTTTCTTTTTTAGCTTGGTACGTGAAGTCAAGCAGATCACTAGATATTTGGATAGCACTTTTATTTTTATTTTTACGATTTAGAATGTACTATCGATATAAAAAGTTCATGTTCCTACTTGAAGAAAGACATGGCTTGTTGGAAATCACAATGGTCCCTGGAGCCTTGTCTTGGCTTGCACGTGATACTAGTAGCAAAGACTCATATAGATGTAACTTACCAATCAAATAATGGCAAATTCTTTCTACCGTCTTCAGAACATCTAGCAATACCTTAATTTTGCTAAAGCTAATCTAGCAGCTTCAATCTATATCCATTTATTCAAGCAATAATAGAACCAATGCACTTCCACGGATCTAGGTAATTGAAAAAAAAGAAGAAGAAGAAGAAGAAAAAAAAGAAAAGAAAAGAGGAGACCACAATTTATACTAACTGCGGTTTAACATTTATAAGACATTGGGTGAGGCCTCTGGCATACCTTTATTAGCTCCTCCATGAAATTGGGAGAGGACAATCTCCAATGACATGAAAGGTCATGAATGGATTTTCGACATTCACCTAGTCCCAATCCAACACAATCCTAACCATTGGGCCCATAGCCACATGTGGGACCGGTCAATAGAAGATCCTAAGCATGGTATTTCTAGGTGGGATCCATCACCGGCCAATTCTCACTTTCTAACCATGTGTATTTGCATGAGGGGCCAATCCTTAGATGATCTTAACCATGTGGGGGCCATCACTAGTCGGTCTTAACCATGTGGGTCTCATAGTTAATATTAACCATTTTTTTGAGAGATTAATCTTAACCATATGGGTCTTATAGTTATTTAATCCTAACCATGTTTATTTCCATGATGGGCTCATCATTTGATGATCCCAACCATGTGGGACCCATCACTAGTCAATCTGAACCATGTGTATTTCCATGTGGGATCCACCGCTAGTCAATCTGAACCATGTGTATTTCCATGTGGGATCCACAGCTAGTCAATCTGAACCATGCGTATTTCCATGTGGGATCTACCGCTAGTTGATCTGAACCACGTTTATTTCCATGTGGGATCCACCACTAATCAATCTGAACCACATGGATTTCCATGTGGGATCCACCATTAGATGATCATAACCACATGTGGTACATCATCAATCAATCGTAACCAAGTGTGTTTTCATGTAGGGCTGATTGTTAGGTCATAACCATGTAGGGCCCATGTTTAGATGATCGTAACCATACAGGGCCAATCATCAGTCAATACTAACCATGTATATTTCTATGTCGGGTCCACTGTTAGATGATCCAAGCCATGTGAGGCCCATCACTATTAGTACTTGGATCATGGACCTTGGGCTGGTATACCCACATTGTATCATGTCCAATGGAAAAAATTTCTGCTAAACAAGAGAATTGGAAATTAAGATCATTTTTCATGACAAAATTGATGAATTTGCATTGGAAATTTGGAATAAGGTACAAAGAATTTGCATCATTACTCCAATATACTCGTTTAAGCAAACCAGCAAAATGGTCGAGGGATAGAGGTTTGGTTGCTGTTCTAAAATCCGATTGTTGTGACAGTTTATCTTTTGTCAGGCATAGCAACGGTTATGGGAGGGATAGGAAGAAGTTATGGAGGGCTTCCTTTACTAGCTGGTCTTTGGTCCATTTTGGGAGAAAGAAATAATCACTGCTTTAGGGACAAGAGCGGATTGATTTTGTTATTATTAGGGCAGGCTAAGGCCTATGTAAAAGAATGGGCTTCTAATTTGAATATCCCTGTAGATTGCTTTTCTTAATTGTTCGGGGCTTCTTTTGTAGCATTTGCGCTTTTTGCGCTTCTAATAAAATTACATTGCCTTTACAAAAAAACAAAAAACAAAAGTCCAAGCCTTATTCCAGCTAATTTGGGTCAGCTACATGAATCCTTTTTCCGCCATACCACTATCTTTTTTATTGAATTTTTATGCTCTAAAATTCAATAATAATATTAATAAATCTTAAGTGAAGATAATGTGGATTACCAATTGGAGTGAGCCACTTAAAGAAGAAAGCTCTACCTCATTAATAATGCATGTCTTGGTATGAGAAAATCAAAGAACCAAGACAAGTTCTTCATTACATGTTCCCATTCAAGAGGAATGTGTGACTACGTCCATGAGTAATATATGACGAGGCTGCAAATTACAATCATTTAGGTTGCTTGCATGCAATAGCCAGTTTTGTCAAAGCCGAAAATTGCACTATCAAGAGTGACAGAATCTCTACTTGCGGACCATCAGAAGGCAAGCTCCTCCAGATTATCAAGCTATCGAAGGGAGAATGAGCACATCTTTCAATTGGTAAGGCAGTAATATCTGCTGGTTCCAAAAAATGAATAATTTTTTTAACCAGGAATAAAAACTTAATCAATAGCTATTCCATTGTATGAATTGGATTCTTCAGTTATAATTAAATGAAAAGCAAACCTAAGTACACCATAACTCTATTGTTGTAAATTGTGATTGACTTCTTTAATATAATAGAAGGTTGTAACATTCATTAGCCCTTTCATACATTCACATGGATCAGCACTTGGGATAGTTCTAGATCTACAAACAATAAGAAAAGGAGTAAGGACTTCCAACTCTGAAGCTGCTAACCATATGCAGATGTTAAATTCTACTTGAGTATGAAAATTTCTATAACAACAATAATTTAGAGATTGCTGTGACAGAATATGAAATTTAAAAATAAAATAAAATAAAAAGAAAAGAGAGAGAGAGAGAGAGAGAGAGAGAGAGAGAGATAATACAGTTTTAAAAAAGTCAAATGTTACAGGAAATAAGATGTCATTGTAGTATTAAAAAAATGAGCAAAGGAAATTAAACCAAACCTTTTTCTTCATCATAACCAAGAAACCATGGCCGCCTTGAACAAGCTCAGAGAATGCTTCTCGGAAATGCCTAGCTACACCTTTAAATGTCCGTTCAATCGATTCATCCTTCCTTTGATCCAAGACTGAAATTAGCTCTCTAATTTTCTGTGACAGTACAAAGACATTAAAAGTGGGCTCAGCAGACCGAGAAGGCAAAGATTCAAGGGAAGCAAGTGCTGGGGCCTACAGGGAGGCAGTACCTCATCACCTGCATCCAGTTCAGCTTGCCTCTTCTGTAGCTCTTCTCGCTGCTCTGTGAAATTAACATATTGGTCAAGTGCTTTCTTGTTGACATGGCTGAACTGCTTTAGTTGCTCATTGCACTTATGAAGTGTCTTCTGCAGCTCTTTGATGCTCTTCCTCTTATACCTTTCAATAAGAGTTTCAAAGAATACAAATGATGGATAAATTGATGCTCAAAGAAAACAATGCAGTTCTGAAGAAAATGATCAAAGTATTTTTTGCTGAGATATTACAACTAAACTCAGCACAGGGTGAATAATGAAAGAACTGTATGAATTCGACCAAGTGATGCATATTGCATACCAAGTGTTACTACATAAACAGCCGCAAATATCCTGAGAGTTGTTCAGGCTTTCATAAATAGTTGCACACATCCTATTGAGTTGTTCAGGCTTTCTTGGGCTGACTATTTCATTTTCTTCTTACCTTTTTTACACGTAATGAGCCTGTGCTGCACATCCAGCTTAGACATTTTAAATACCTCTTGAGTTTCTAATTGTGAGTCAGAAACAACTTTACTGTTCATGGGTACATTTTGAAGTGGTTTTTGTATTATTTATGATCTAATGCACTAGCCCCAGTGAGGAGACGAATGAAATTTTACTTCTTCTTGATCTAGAGTTTCCTAGCGAGATCAAGTAAAGCTTTGGGGATGTCTAAAATACATAGGCAGTGCCTAGTCCATCGGACTGAGGGTCAGCAGCATCCCCTATGAGGCCCTGCTTCAAAACAATCATGAAATGAAAAATAGAAATGTGGGACGTCTGAATGGTGCATTCATGGTTACAACCACCTAGAAATCAAGATCGTTATTCAATCTTTCTTTTGACCTCTCTTGAACCATTTTTTTTTAGAAACTTGTTACCACAGAACCAACTGTATTAATTTATAATCTGATGCACTGCCCTGACGACAAGACAAATGCAAGTTTAAATTTTTCTTGCTCTAGAGAATCTCCTGTTTGAATTGCTTGAAACCAAAACGTGGATATGGAAAACTAAACATCACATCAGAGGGAAGGAAAACGTGTGGAAGGGAATCTGAATCAACCTTTCTGTTTCGGTACAGGTGATTTCCATGGAATTGTTAAAAGGTCACCACTCTATGGGCGAGAGCTGTCTCTCATAACCATGGAAATCTCCAGTAAGGGGTTTTTTCGTGAATTGGGAATTGCCATTTTTCAGGGACAACCATGGAAATGCAAATTGATATCCTCAGCTAATTCTCAACATAGGAAAATGTCAAGTCTGAGGAAATTGACTTCATTTCCACAGTTGGAAACAGGATTCCACCAATTCAAACAGTGAGACCAAGTCAAACTTTAGGGATGTCCAAAATACACAAGCAGGGCCTAATCCATCCGAACTGAGGGTTGGCAGCGTCCCTTCAAAGGCCAGCTTGTTCTTAGTATGGAATGGGAAAAAAAATCCCGTGGAACTTCGTGTTTTCTAGGTTAACACCTCCATGAAATCAAGATCTTTATTCCCAATCTTTCAACTTCTTGACTCGTTTTTCCAGAAACCCAGAACTGCAGAACCCAGGATACCCAGGTAAGAAGACTGATAAAGAGTCCGCAGCCAAGGACAAGGAAATGTATCTAATACGATCAAACATTTTCCTGCGCTTCCAGTACCAGCATCTAAATTTCATCGTGTCCAACATGATATCATTCAGCATATGCAAGCATCTAGATATCATAGCATAGAAGTGCTTTATGTAACATAGAGATCAGTGGTTAATAAATTCCAAGGGCATTGAATTACTCATTAATATTCAGAATGGGTTGTTAGTTATGCGGTAGTTAAGGACTTGAGCATAACATATGTTTTTTCTTTGAAAACAACACCATTCAAGTGGTAATCCTTCTTTTTTATTTAATGCAGGGGCATTTTCACACCGGGCTCGAGTGGGGTGGCTTGTGGGATGCAGGAGCACACTTGGGGCGGGCGGCCTGCGAAACCCATGGATTTGGGGCCCACAAAGAGGGTTCGGCCAAGGACCTAACCTATGGATTTAGGGCATGGGCTATGAGATAAAGGAATTAATTCACCATGCTCTATCAGTTCGAGCTTTTAGAGCAAGTGGTAAATTCTCCTGCATCCAGTGATTTAAATAGCGGTAGCGTGATGCATAGCGCTAAGCCCGGCTCTATAGCGTGTAGCGTAAATACGTAGCATATAGCTTACGCTACACGCTACTTCTATTTTTAAATTTAAAAATAGGGCAAATATAATAAATAGTGAAAAAAAAGAAAAAATATATAAAAATGCCTAAAAGATTATTCATTTTATCAATTATAAGCATGTTCAAAAAAGTTATTAGTTATCATTTATCAAAAGCCAATCCACATATATAAGCCAAATCAAATAATTATCACATCAACAACTTTTTAAGCAAACCACTTTCATTAATAATGTCTAATTGAAACCACAAGTAACAATTATGAAAAGAAGTACAATACAAGTGTCAAATTCCTCAGCATTAGAAACAAAGAAAACATGAAAAAAATAATTAAAAAATAAAGTAGTAAAAAAATACATTGTAGCTTACGCTATGGACGCTACGCGCTACGTAGATGTAGCGTACGCTACGGCCCCTTTAGCATACACTACGGCCCCTATAGCGTACGTTGCAGGGGATTTACGCCATTTGGGACACTACGTAGCGCTACGGCCATGCTACGCTACGTAGCGTACGCTACCGCTACACTACAAGCGCTATTTGAAACACTGTTTGCATCAAATTAGTATCAAAGCAGAAGGTCTCATGTTCGAGACTCCTCACAGAGGGTGATTAATGCGGGAGCATTTTCACACCGGGCTCTAGTGAGGTGGCAAGTGGGATGCGGGAGCACACTCGGGGTGGGCGGCCCGCGGAACCCATGCATTTGGGGCCGGTGTGATGCGGGTGGCTCGTGTGAGATGGAACCCATAGATTTGGGGCCCATGAGGAAGGTTCGGCCGAGGACCTAACCCCATGGATTTGGGGCCCACGAGGAAGGTTCGGCAGAGGACCTAACCCCATAGATTTAAGGTTTGTGCTATGAGATAAAGGAATTAATTCACCATGCTCTATCAGTTCGAGCTTTTAGAGCAAGTGGTTAATTATCCTGCATCATTATTCCTTTTGCTTTTACTCTGCTTTGCAATCTGCAGCTTTGGACTAAGAATGTGCTAGCTCTTGATACAAAAAACAAAAAGAGTGACCCGTACACAGAGTAATGTGAATCACCACACTAGTGTTTGATAACCCTACAAAAGCATCAGCCAAAAGGATTTTCTTCCATGAAACTTATTATACGACATCAGTACAGACACTGAAAAGAATTCATAAAAATGAAAATCAGCCACTGTCAACAATACACGATGTTACTGTTTGACAACCCTACAGATGCATCAGCCAAAAGGCTTTTCTTTCGCAGAACTTTTTGCATGACTTCAGCACAGAAACTGAAAAAAATTAATAAAAATGAACTCATATACTATCAACAGTAATTTCAGATCTCTAAACTCTAAAGACAAAGCAACTCTAAAGACCAAGCACATGTAATACATACAATTAGTAAGAAATCAAAGGAGAACTAGCCATCATGAAAAATTAATCAAAATGTCAGACAGATTATAGATATTCAAAACTAAGCTAAAGATAGTGGTACTACATGGCTTAAGATGCAATGAAAAATGGCAACCAAAAATAAAACAGAAGAACCATGCTAGTGTAAATCATTATGAAAGCCAGGTAAAAGGCAGTACATGTCAAAAGCGTCAGATGGCAATGAACCCAAATCCCTGATTTTCTTCATAAAATCTTCTTGCCTCTGAAGAAGAATGGTCCTTTTATTTACTAACTGTTCCAATTCTTTGGCTTCATCCTGAAGTGTACGCTCATAGTTGTCTTCTAGGGCCTGCCCAATACACAAGAAATTACTATCTTTTAGAATTAATACCAATAAATCATGTTAGCACCTTCATCAGGCAGCAAACCTAACATTTCATTTATCTCATACAGCACAACAGAGCTCATTACAAAATAAACAAGAAATCATGTTAGTACCTTCAATTCATCTTTGGCATTTTTAATCCCCTTTGTTTTCTTTGTGAGACTGTCTATCTTTTCCACAACCCCTGTACGCCAACACAGTGAATCAGAAAGAGTAACATGTGAAAGACTTGGTGATGACGAGAAATTCAGGAAATGCAACAAGCTCTCACCTTTGAGCTGCTGTGTTGCCTCATTAACGGATGCTTTAGCATCCTTTAATTCCTGCCTTTTCTGTTCTAATTCTGCAGATGATGTTGTGTCATCTCCAGAGTCAATTATGGAAAGCAACTCTTGTTCTTGCCTTACAAGGTTTGTAGCCAGATTAGTCTCTAGCTCACCTTTTCTAGTTTCAGTCTACAAATAAAAGATAAATATGCAAATGACATAATTCTGTTCCAGAGAAATCCATGAGAACGTAAAAGATATGCAACATGTGTTCAACCAGCAGACCTCTATGCGGTTTGTTTTGCATTCAATAAGCTTCTCTTTCAGCTTTGTAATTTCAGGATTCAAACGTGAAAGAAGTTTTTTTTCCTCTGGTGTTAAGTGATCAATAAGATCTGTTCCCATCTCAGCCTTCTTCATAGCAATGCCAGCTTTAAGCTGATCAATTTGACCACGGGCATTTGCAAGCAATTTTTCCTACAGATAAAAATTAGGGGGAAAAAATCAAACAAGAGAAACAGTTAGTCATAACCACATGCAGGCTTGCAATAATGACAATAGCTAAAAAACATGAATAAACAAAGTACAAGAAGTTTCCAGTACCTTCTTTTCACGAGCTTTGAAAATGGACGCCTTCTGCTTATTAGCATTCGTAATATCCTGTTTAAGTTGTTCCAACTCTGACTTATCATGACTCCTCTTGGCATCCACTTTCTGTTGTTCACTAACCAATCTAGTAATTTTCTGGTCTATCTGTGGGGAAAGTTAATGGGAACAGAGACAAAAGTATAGAATTCAATGAAATTTTTGAGTTTGCAAGCATATCTGCCTTTTATAATTTTGTATGAGGGGTAACGAAATTTTATTTGGAAGCTCGCAAGAAGCAAGAAAAGAATACAGCTCCAAAAACACAAAAAAGCAAGTAAAAGAGGGGGGCGCAGCCAAAGCTGCCTTTACATAAATCGCCCATTCTGACATGAGGTGAACAATTTACTGAATAATTCCATCCACCCCGACGTTAACATTTCAGAAACACCGACCATTCCTAGCTCCCCAAACAACCCATAGAACAGCCATGACTAGGGGTGTACATCGAGTTGAGCTGGCCTCAGCTCGACTCGGCTCGGCCACTAGCTGACCTCAGCTCGAACTCAGCTCGGCTCGGCCCTCAAGCCTGACTGGCCAGCTCGGCTCAATTCGGTCAGCAGCTCGGGCCAGTTCGAGCCAAGATCGAGCCGAGTTTGCCATTGCAGCATTTTCATAAACACCTAGACTACACCTTCAAAATCTCACTATATTTGAGACAGCAACAATGGTTTTATAAGTATTTTATCAAACACCTTCTAAGCAACATAAAAATCAAGAAAAAAAAAATGGTGTTGGTTTCATATACATACCTTCCTTGCCACCAGCCACACTTCTTTAAGTCATTTCATCAAACACTTGGTGAGCAACATCAATATCAAAGTAACCAAGTCACCGAACTGGTTCGATCTGAGTTCGATTTGAGCTGGGCTCGATCCGAGTCGAGTCAAGATGGGGCCAACTCGAACTCATTTTTGAGCTCAAAAAATCAGCTCAGCTTCGAACCAAGTTGAATCGAGCTTTTTCGAGTCGAGTCGAGCAAGATAACCAAGCTAGCTCAGTTCGTGTACACCACTAGCCATGACTATCAAATGGCATATAGCTTTCCGAGATGTGCCGCCTCCGCCTCCATGCTAGGTCCAAAGCAACTCTTCTACAGTTTTTGGCATAACCCAGTCAGCGTGAAACTTCGAAAGGAAATAATCCCAAATACTAAAGACGAAAGGCCAATGGATGAAGAGGTGATCAATCGACTCCTTGTTGTACATACACAATGAACATATACTAGGAAAAGCGCTCTTCTTTGGATGTTATCCACCGTGAGAATTATTTTCCAGCCTACCGTCTAGACAAAAGCCACAACCCGAAAGGGGGGGGGGGGGGCACGGGGCTCCGTAAAACCAATGGTGGAAAGGATGAGTCAGATCCAAATTGCGAGGCAACATGGAGAAATTTTTGAAACGGGATCTAACTGAAAACTTCCTAGATCTATTTCCTGTCCAAATGATTGTGTCTTCTTCAATCACATCTGGTTTCTCCGATTGAAGAAAACCAAGCAATGTGAGAAACTCGTCAAATTCAGGCCTCGAGATTTTTGGCAAGGGGGAGCCCACAAAACCTTCCCCCCCATCCCACAAGAATCATTCCACCACACAAACAAATCTATCGGGAGCGAGCCTAACAACCCTTGGGAACAAGTCTTGAAGCAGCTGAGAACTGCACCACACATCCACCCAAAACCATATACGAGATCCTCTTCCTACCATGAAGGAGATGCGCCTACTCACAACACAAGATGTTGCATGGATGCGATCGCTTTCCAAGCACCTAAAGCTCTATATAAAGAGGAGGTTTTTTGTAAACCAGACACCCTCCTGCAATCCATACTTAGTAGCAATCAAATTTCTCCATAATATGTCTTCTTCTGTACTAAATCTTCAAATCCATTTCCCAAGGAGAGCCATGTTCATAGAAGCTAAGGGGTTTATGCCAGATCTCCCATCTTCGAAAGGCTTGCAAACCTCATCCCACCTTAGAAGATGAAACTTTCTCCCATCATTAGATCCATTCCATAGGAAATCCCTTCTTTACTTCTCGAGCATGTCCAAAATCGATTTTGAACATTTGAATAAAGACATTAAGTACACTAGCATGTTGGAGAAAATTACCTTAATTAGGGTTAGACGACCGCCAAAAGAGAGATATATACACTTCCAAGAACCAAGCTTACGCTCTATCCTTTTGATGACCTTGTCCAAAGATGCATGGTTGGCTTCCCCATACATGAAGGCAAGCTGAGGTATATCAATGAGAAGGAGCCAGATTGGCACCCAAAAGCGATAGCAAGACTAGAGAGGGACCTCATTATCTACGTGCACTCCCAACATCCCAAATTTCCCCATATTTACCTTCAACTCTGAAGCTTCTTCGGAACGCATGATAATCATTCTCAAGTTTACTCGACTCAACATTTGCATTTCAAAAAAGGAGTGTATCATTTGCATATTGTAGATGACTAATAGAGGTATGAAGACCCGCAATCCAAAAGTCACGGATTAACCCATTCTCCTGTCCTTTTTGAAGCATCACGCTGAAGGCCTCAGCTACAACCACAAACAAATAAAGATAAAGCGGATCTCTGTCTTAAGCCACAGGAAGCTTTGAAATATCCTTTAGGCAAGTCGTTTAGCAATATGGAAAATGAAGCAGAATGCAAGCATGACCTGATCCACCCCCTCCACTTACTACCACATCCCAACCTGCCAAGCATGTAATCCAAGAACTCCCAATCGACATGATCATATGGCTTCTCAATGTCGAGCTTACAAACAACTCCATTTTTTCTCTCTATGTCTAGAATCAATGCATTCGTGGGCCACAAAAATATTATCCAAAATTTGCTTGCCCCATAACGAAGGCCCCCCCTAGTTTTTCGAGATAACTTTAGAAATGAGCTCCTTGAATCTGAGGGCTAGAATCTTAGCCAGAATTTTATAGGGGCCTCTGATTAGACTGATCGTCCTAAAGTCTTTAAGATGTCCGGCCTCCCCTGTCTTGGTTATAAGAGAATTAAAAGATGACACCAGCTCCAACGAAAGGCAACCATGATCCGAAAACTCCACTACAAATTCCATAACAGACTTCCCCACAATACTCCAGCCCCGTGATGGCCCAATATAAGTCATTTTTCCGTAACAGTCATTACGGCCCCTAATGCGGAATGGTTCCTATCGTTACCATTACATAATAGTCATTGTAGTCATTATGTAACCTTTTGTAATACCTTCTTGTCATCCTTAGAGCTATACACGAGTAGAGTTAGCTCGATAACTCGACTCGACTCGACTCGGCTCGAAATGAGTTCATTTGAGCCGAGCATGAGCTGATTTTTGGTGCTCGAAATGAGTTCGAGCCGAGCACGAGCTTGACCCAGCTCGACTCGGCTACTACTCAGACTCGACTCGGTACAGGGTATATATACCCTTCCAAACATAAAAAACCCTAACCCTATTCAAATCTACCCCACCCAGGCCTAACCAAATTCGCTCCCATTCTGTCAACGGTGCAAAACTAACACAGGAGTACCAAGCCAGGTGCATGGTCGTAAATACAACCTTTTAAATAGCTGCGATTGCGAGACCTTCTCTCCCAAGCAAAATCCCAAATTCCTTATATCCCCCAACTCCTTCCAGAAGCATCCTCTTTCCCAATCTCGGTTCTTCGCTACTCCAAGAACCATTCATCATGGTTCTGCTCCAAGAACCATTCATCATGGTTCTCGAGGTCTGCATATTTCTCTCCCTCTCTTTCTGACTAGGGTTTTTCATGTAATCACTGATTGTTTGTGTTTTGATCAGGCGACCATGATCTGCATCGACAATTCGGAATGGATGAGGAACAGCGACTACTCCTCGACCCGATTCCAAGCGCAAGCTGATGCCGTTAATCTCATCTGCAGTGCCAAAACACAAGCAATGGAGATCTCCCCTTCCTTTTTCATCATCTCTCCATATCTCTTTGATTTTGTCGAATTAGGTTTTAAATCACGTTCCTTTCTAGGGTTTCTTTGAAGACTCGAACTCGACTCGAAAACTCTACTCGAAATCTACTCGAACTCGGACAAGCTGAGCAAGAGCTATTGTTCTAAGCTCAAAGGCCGAGCCGAGGCGAGCACGAGCTGGGACTCAAGCAGTCCGAGCCGAGCACGAGCTAGGCAATACTTGGCTCAGCTCGACTCGTGTACACCTCTAGTCATCCTAAACGATAACCATCCCACTCGTGGCCCCATTTGAGTCGGAAGCTACCCAATCAAAAGACATACCTGCCCAAATAGACACTACCAGTCCTTTATCCCACACTTGCATTTTTGGTCTCTTAGAAAGTGACCAAATGTGCCTTCCGAGCCCAATAAAATTGTTTCGCCTTGCCTCTCTTAGAAGGGAAGCCCAATCCTCATACATTCCATGATATCAGCTTCATTAGTTAAACTTCTATCTTCCCTAATCCCCTAACGATGTCCTCACCCACTACTAATGGAAAAGTTAGCAGAAGCAGTTTGCCCTTTTTGGATCCCCCTAATATGTCATGGTTCACTGATGACACAAGTTTGAGGAGTAGTCTCTTACACGATTGTTACTTCGTGCCTGATCTTCTCCCTAGTTTTCTTTTCAACACTCTCCAAGGGATTTAAAAATCGCAAATATATCTTCATTGCTACCTTCAATAGTTACCCTACTATGCTCCTAACTCGCTGGATATAGTCTTTGAACAATCAAGGTCTTCTTCAGTAACATTGCTCCCTCTAAAAATTTGGCCCTCCTTATTTCCTACCTTGGCCACCACTAACTCCTTATTATGGTCTGCTAGCCCCTTAAGTCTCGGATCTTCAATTGATAGAGGAGAGATGAGCAGTGGCTCTTCCCATGGGTCTGAGCATTGGGAGATATCCTCAAAGCCCAAGAAATTTGTCCCCGATTCTAAGTGCATATCCGAATAGACGTCAACACCTACCAGTTGTGCATTTGGTCCACCGCTATCAACGGCCATGAATTAGAATTAGGCAAGATACGTTGCCAAATTGGGATCCCTTCACAAAGCACCACGATTTTCTCCTATCCACATGCCACTAAACCACAAAGAAGTCAAAATAGGATGAGTAGGGAGGCTATGCATAACTGAAGGAGACCATATAAGAAGGAATAGCAACGAAAAAACAACTAAGACAATGAGGACTTAATAGACTACCCAAGAACGTTGATCGAACCTTGGCCTTGGATGAGCTCCCACACTATCCTTAAACTCATGTATTTTTTTTCAGAGGACAAACCTACTCTAGCAAAGGCAAGAGACTCAGGGCTCAGCGCCTTATCTAAGCCTTGGCGAGTTAGTTCACCTATCACACACAAGCCAACATTATCCACCACACACATAACTAAAGGCATGGCCAACTATCTTCTATTGTCTATTACATGCATCCTCGCGCCCAGCAATCCATCCTCTCTACCACTCGAGGCCATCAACGTGTCCTGGTCATGGAACGGTAGACCACACGACATAGGACCATGTGTACCTTTTTCCATCAACCTTAATGCACTTGTCCTTCCCCTAAGAACTCCTTTGCTCTTCCTGAATGGCACACCCTCCACCTAAATCTAAAAGGATTCTAGGCTCTTAGAGATCTATATCTCAAGACTATCTGGAAGTGACACCCAACCATTTCTCTAAACCTATTCCAACAAAATTTATTTGCCTATAGCTGGAACCTCTCTCACACAAGATCCTCCACGTTGAGCACCTCTTCCTTCCATAGCACCCTCCACACAAACCCAAAAGGTTTATGTGCTATTTTAGACATGAATCTCAGAGACTATCCGGAAGTGACACCCAACCATTTCTGCGAATCTTCATGCAAGCCTAGGTTGTATCCTCCCCCAACAAAAATTATTTGTCTATAGGTAGAACCTCTCTCATACAAGATCCCTCCACCTTGCTTCCATAGTTTGATCAAGATGTCATAAGAAAATCCACTCCTCTTTAAGCCCCATTTGAGACCAGTTACACCACCTGTGAAGAGATTTGATCGATCCAGTACCAAAGACTTCTCCAACAGCCATGACTCTATCCAAACTTATGTAAGCTACCACGGTACCACCTTAATCCAAAAACTCGCAATTATCAAATTCGATTAGCTAGATCTCTCCTTCCAGATAACCCCATCTCTCCTTAAGCCAACTATCCACCTCTGACGGAGATACAATGCCGCTTTGCACTTTGCAAACCAAGGTCTAATAAAACTCTGCCTGAGCTTCCTATAACAGCAACGAAGGAATGACCAGCTTTTCTTTGCCTTCCGATGCTATCAACCTACCACCAGGATAGCCTTCTCCCTTTTTGCTCCCTTTACTAACGTTTGAGAGTTCCTATCAACTAGAAACCCCTTCCCTAGGTTAATCCCTTGCTTAACCGCCTCCTTATAGGATTTTCCTACTATCACCATTAATGCATTCTTTACCCACTTATAAACTAGCCTTGGATCTGAGGGCTTATTTCCCACGGGGGGTCCTTCCCTCTATACTTGGGGCCATACCCTGCCAAATCGACAAACAATCTCTTCCCTGATAACCATCTCCTATCTAAATCAGTAATGGCTCTCTTTCCCTCTTCCTAAAGCTTGAATTGGACAAAAGAAAAGCCCTGGATTTCCAACTTTCCTTTTTGGCAAGGGATCGCAACCACCATAACCTTCCCCATTTTACCATAATAACAGCAAAATTCCATTTCCGACCAACTCCTCCAGGAAATGGCTGATGAACAAGGTGAAGCCCCTCTCCCCCTCAACAACCACAGCTTTTGGACCGGATCTCCCTTTCTTCACCACTATTCTCCACCCCTATTCTGAGGCGCCAATCGATGGATTCCCCTTTGCTTATTTTCCTTTAACATTTCTAAGCTTCCATCCTTTTCTGCATTTGCATCAAGCATTCCCTCCTCCATGTCAAGCATATTTCTTTTAGCATTCTCTAACCAATCATTGCTCAATAAATAAATAAAAGAGAGATATATACATGTATGCATACGCACATGCATATGAAATGACTCACATGCAACTAGTTTTAGACAAGAAAACCATGAAAATAGTTGCGTGCAGAGCCCACCATGATGTCTATATGACATCCAACCTATGTAGTCAGGTTTCGCCGCCACGGAAGGGTGACATCCCAAAAATTAGACTGATCCAACCATCAGATGCGCTGCCACGTAAATTTGGAGGTTATTGGGTGGTTGTCCATTGCCTTCTTCAATGAGGCCCACCTGATAACAGGATAGGCCTGATTTTAGGGCCATCCCATTTTCAGGGTGCATGCACCCACACGCACACATGAAGACAAAGTTAGAGAAATAATGGAATCGCGAAATGTTCCTGATAAATATAATGGAAGTAACCAAATGCTCCTAAGGGATATATAATGGGAGTCACCAGATGTTCTCTATATTTACAGTGAATCTACACAAATATATGTTATTGGAAAATATTATGTGCATTGTCACCCATTGGTGATCGAAAAATGCTTTCTCTAGAAAGAACCATGATGTAACTAACGTTGCAGTCTCAATGCAGCTGAACTCTACCTCATAGTCGTAGCAATGCACCAGTCAATTCCCATGATTACTGTTGGGAAGGTAGCCAGTCATTGAACTTCTACCAAGCAATCATAAGTATACCCGCAATTATTCAGACACAGATATGATGATGATGGGGAAGGAGTGTGCAAAAGCAATCAAAAGATCAAGAGAGGAAAAGAAATGTAGCATGAATACTTTTTTGAAGTAAAATGACAAGCCAAGAAGCCATCTGAAAGATAACCCATCTCTAGCAATGAACATGAAAGCATCCAACATTATCAGGATATCTTGAAGAGAGTTTCTAATTTTCTCGAGTTCCACTTCCTTCATGTTGATAGACATTGTATTCTGCCTAATTATATTCATAAATTTCAGTTTGGAACGCCTATCATCATAATATCCTCCTGTCATGCCACCTTTCTTGCTTACTTGATCACCTGCTAGACACAAAGTGCCCGAGTAAATGGTCAGATCTATGCATCAGAAATGTCAAATAAATGGAAGACATAAAAATCCTGTCGTGCACCTTCCAAAGTGATGCAATCCAGACCATCAGAGCGAGCAACCTTCGTGGCCACATCTAAATCTTTACAAACTGCCGTTCTACCAAAGACCTATAGAAAAGTTCGTTCTGAAAAATTAATGCAGGAATAAAGAAAAGGATTCTTTTAAGGATTATGAATGAACTTTATCAGAAACAAGACAAAAAACAGCCACCAGAAAGCATTACAACTCTCTCTCTCTTTATCAGAAACAAGACAAAAACAGCCATTTCAGAATCTCATTTCCTGGTTAAAGCCAGCAGAGATTCCCTCCCTCCCTCTTCAGATTCCATTTTCTTTTAACATGAAAGTGCATTTAACATGGACACAATCAAGCTAAAGTATCCATGGACTCTGCACTTCTAAACATGAAACCTATCTTCAGAATCTCTTTTCCTGGTCAAAGACAGCAGAGTTTTCTTAAAGGTGAAACTTTTTGCTTTGAAATTTCACATTGAAACCGCATACCACCATTGAAAGATAGACATATATTGACCTTCTTTTTTTTTCTTCGATGCCCAATTAAAAGGTGACAGAAACTATCAATAGCAAGTATCTACACTTCTAAACCAAATACTTTTTTTAGGTAAGAAAAGAATTGCATTGCCCATGAATGTATCATGCATGTAGATTCAGCAAAAAAGTATGCAATAGTCCCAAGAAGATACTCCAAAAATCCTAACAGGAATCTAAGTGTCAAAAAGTGAAACCATGGCTTTAAATACTGCCATTAACGATTTAGCCTTGTCCGGGTCATATCTGTTTATGAAACTAGTCACTATACCGATTCAGAACTGACACGTACCGAAACGGCATGATACAGAGTGAGCCTTACTGGTTGCGGTCCCCTGGTGAGTCGTGTACCAAGACCACTAAAAGTTTCCATTGGTGAAACACAACATTGAGGAATAAATCAAACATTCAATCACAATGAAAGCTTCTTCTTTTTTTTTGTGGCAAGTAAAGAATTGTCTCAGGAATGTAGCATCCATATAGTTTCAAAAGAAAAAAGAGTGGCAGTAATCCGAAAAAGATACTCAGAAAATCATAACCGGAATCAAAATTATATGGGGATTCAATCACAATGAAAGAGATTCCAGAAAGAGATCCAACCTGTGCAAAAGCTGGAGCATAAACAGAAGAGAACTTCAGTCTCTTTAACAGAGGAACCACATCAGCACGATGTGGAAATGCTACATGGGGAGCCTTCACCCTGTTCAATGGTATAAAAGTAACCCTTCCACCTTTTTCTGCAGTAAGGTATCTAATTATCCTTGTTGATATTTCGTCTGTTTCAACCACCACATGAAATAAGCTGTACACAGCAGAATCAGAGAAAAGTATCAGTTACTAATCAAAGCATGAACACCACATGACCTGACAGGTCATGTCGGTGTTACAACCATACGTATGAAGTTAGCAGATAAAAAGGCCATATAATTGGAGGTTTGGAAACACACAAACCTATTTCCAGCGGTAACTTCAACTGCAGTGAAGAATCTATCTTCACAATCAATCAACTCGAAAATTGGACCGAACACTCCACCAATATTGTGATCCCGGCAAATCCTTCTGACAGAATTCAAACCTCTTCTAATATCCTGAGAAGAGTAAAGAGGGATGTGTCAGGAGTTCATTTGCTAAATTTAAGATGCTAATCATGCTATCAAATTACTTTTTAATCACCAAATGGACATCATAACTTCCAACTCATGTGCATCAAGCTCCTACAGGCAAAAATTAGCAATATCCATAAAATCACATCCCATAAAAAGATCTATGTTATCTCCTATGGTGAAATTGGTGACAGAAGGAAGCTAATATGCTGTCATTTAGACACATGATTCTAAGAGGTTATAGTAGGCTAAATCAGAGGACTTCGTTTCCTTCGTGACTGGTAGGAGTAAGCTTCCATCTCCCAAGGTAAACTTTTGAAGCAAGATGACATACTTACACACAAATGCTTCAACGACAAGCATGGCTCCATCTTAAACGCACATTTCCAGTACAAAAGGTATCATTCTTCTCTTTTAGTGGTGAGTACATCACCACTATCTCCTAGGTAAGATCTGTTGCTGAAAAAAAATCATTGCTGTCATCGTCATCATAGACTTCCACAAATTTATTTCTTCACAATAGGGCCTATAAATGCAACCTAAACAGGCACATTTACCAAGGCAACAGAGACAGTGTTCTTTTATCCATAACTATGAAGCAGTGGCACCTAAATCACCGACCCCCTTACGTTTTCCATTCCAAATTACGCAGTCCAGATTATGGATCATTTGCGATCTAAACCGCTATTTTAACCCATCTGAAATTATGGTTCTATACTCTTAGAGCTGATTAAGTTTTTCTTTTCTTTTCTTTTCTTTTCTTTTTTGTTTTTTTGAATACTTATGTAGATTTATAGTCAGAACATACAATATACTTAGTATGTTCAAAAATAATGCAATAGACTTAGATTTATGCAATATCATGATAAAAATATTCCCCATTTTACATATAAATTACAATATTCATTTGTAAATAGAAGTATATTGCATATACTCGGTGTATATATTGGTGTGACTTACATGATCCCACCTTAGTGTACCATGTATTGGAATAAGTAGCTTACCATGTGCCCATTCCATATCACCTAATGGGGTAACCCAATAGCCAAGTAACCTGGGCCCTTACTCATGGCTCAGTGGTAGACTCACAAGAGTTTCAACACTAAGGTGATGGGTTCGAGTACCCATTGTGGCGTGCGTGGGTGTGAGGGTGTGTTCATAAGAATAAAAATTAATAAAATAAAAGGATCCAAGTAACATTGTTATGAAGACCATTTCATTTTTATCAGGAACTTCCAAGGCCATAGTTCACCAACTTAAACTCGATTTCAGACTGTTATTGGGTCACAATGACTTGAGATTCGGCAGATCAACTAGGTGGGTCAAGAAATCAACTTTTTATACATTTATTTCTTATAAAAATATGAAAATAAAATTTTAAAAAAATCTGTGAGAGAGAGAGAGTGTGGATTGGTAATTGGAAAAAAGGGCATAGGGAGTATACGAAGACCCCGGGGAGTATACGAAGACCCACCATTATGTTTATGTGCATCCACTCCATCCATAAGTTGCACCCTAAATCATGTTAATACGTGATGGAAATACCAAGCAGATCCTAAACTTCACTGGGCCATGCCACAAGAAAAACTGTGCGAATGGCAACGCACACCATTGCAACCTTCCTGGGGCCACTGTCATGCTTATATACCATCTAACCCATCTATATGATGAGTCCCAACAAGATGAAGGGAGTGTACAAATATCAGCCGGATCCAAAACTTCAGTGGACCGCACATAACTGTTCGTTGCACGGGCATGTTGTAGGAAATGGGAGTTCGTCAGTTGGGCTTGTTTCCATTTTAAAGAAAACTTTGATACACTAGCAGAGTGGGATCGATGTTTTCAGAGAGATTAGCAAAGTGTGATCGATGATACACGGGGATTTAGAAACTACTTCAAAATTGCTTACATGGCATACAATTAGGTCAAAGCAAACCATCCAAACTGTAGTTTTCGGTTTAGATGTATCAACTATCAAGAGCCAAAAATTACCCTTATTTGATCATCTGACTATCGGATTAGTCGACTTTTTTTTTAATGACGTCAAGGTGTCCGGTGTCCCCACCCCAATTTGAGGCGAGAGACTATTCCCTACGGATGCACGCAATTACCCGCAAACCACGTGCATCGGGTAATCCCAAGGAAGGGAATCGAACTTGTGTCTGTGGGAAGCATGGGAATCAAGATGTAAGTATAGAGGTTGTGGTATCTTTGTTTGGGCTGTAAAGGGTCTGTTATCATATATACATTGTGAGTTTGCTTTTATTCGCTATTTGTAACTAGTGGAGGATACTGGGATGTATTTTATGCTATATTGGCTGTCCTGCAGCTTGTTTTTAAAATTAAATTCCTTACTATTCAAAAAAAAATAAAATTGTACAGTCCACATTCAATGGAGAAGTCCTTCAATAATATCTTAGGACCACCTGATCAATGTGAATCTTTGGGTACAGATGAGATCATTCGTCCACAGTAGGGCCAGGCAGATGAATCGACCAATCTCATAAATGTGTGCCAAGTGTACATAAATAGTATAAGGAAAAATAGTGAACAAACATCAGATTGGATCCTTACGGTTCTTCTTCTTCCGCCTTTTTTTGACATGTGACAAAATAGCCGACCCCAATTAATTGGGATAACAGTGAGATGATGATGATGTGATGAAGCAAAAGCACAACATAAGGGAAGCAATTACTCACACCAGGAGTGGCATGGTCCAGGCTCTTCTCTGCCTTCACAACATCTGTTTTCAGCCTATCAATGTCAGCAGAGAGGTCGCTCTCTTTCTTCCATAAAGACCTGAAATGAATTTATGCTCTTAATTATAAGTGAATACCTTAAACTCCCAGTTCAAAACCTAGCAATCAGTATAATAATAAAATATCATACTTCCGAGTATCTTGTAGTTCATCCCTCTGTATCTTCAAACTATTAAAATCTTCAAGACACTTGGAGATGAGAGACTCTTGCTTCTGCAAGTCAGCCTTGCGTCCTTCTATGTATGTGTCTCGCTCTTTCAATTCGTCATCAAGCTGTTGAATTTCATCCTGAAGTTTCTTCTCCTGAAAAGTACAAGGTAAAGAATCACTTTCCATGCAAAAGAATTGGGAAAGGAAGTAGATAAAGATGATTACTTCAACCTATGTACGAGTAAGAAAAAATCCAGTAGTGAAAGAAAGATATTTATCTACAACAAAATCCAGTATCTGAGAGTCATTATTGATTGCTAAGAGCAAAACAAGCCAAGTGAATCATGACACCAAACAATAGAACTATGCAAATGATTTCAATATCATATAATAGATGGTTAGCTACCAGTACATGCCCATGCTCCTGCATTACATTTATAAAGTGCTTGAGATGAATGTTTCTTGTCATGAATCCATATCTTATATCTTACTCCTTATGTAGGGGGGTGGATGCTTCTGAGAAAAATGAAGATATTATATAGGCATAGTAAATTCTAGCTCTTTTCCAATAAAATCATCATTATTGAGAAATATATCATCATCATCATCTTAGAACTGACCATGGAAGAGAAGGTCATAGTAATGACCCCCATGCCACTCACATGCCAGCATGGTCCCATCTAGTACTGCCCTGTGGCCCAAGTATACATGTAACTGCTTAGAAAGATTATTGTATATTACTTTGTATATGCATGTAACTGCTGAAATAAGTGAATTATTAGAATTGCAGATTGCTTAGAAAGATTATTGTGTATTACTTTGTATATACATGGATGTAACTGCTGAAATAAGTGAATCAGATTAGAATTGCAGATTGCTTCACTTTGCTTAGATCTATATAATTTTATACAGTTCTACAAGACCTTCAATATTTGAAATCTGAAAAGCCATCTACGTGGAGTGATTTCACCTCTTGGGAAAAGTCAAAGAAGGGTCGATAACTTGTTCCTTCAATTGCTTTATGTTCTTGACCATGTATAAGTTGTTCAAGAGTGTTCACAGCTAGCCCCAGATATAGAGCAAATAAGCTAGATTTAAGCGAACTGCATGGAACTTAATATGGCATGTATGTTGTGACTGCATTCCCCACCATTAAACCATCCTTCCGACTGGTTCCAGATTTCATGGTAATTTAATCTGTTTAGGACAAATCCATTTTCCCACTTGATTTCTTTTGGGATTAGTTTTCACATATCTTCATCTGAATTGGTTAAAAAAATGGCTACGAGCTGTTATATGAGGCAAATTAGTGAACTTGCACAATTTCATCAGAATATAACTTCAATGAACACATCAGGATTATCAATGTTCTGTGTCACTATGGAATATGAGGTAAGTTATGACTCATTCATCCAGTACATAAGCCTGCAAATGAATTATTGAACAAAAACAGCAGGGTACTGCATCTGTTGGTGATCTTTCCGACGCTTGCCAAGAAAACATTGACAATTGGGATATTGGAAAAGCTTCCCCTTGAATAATTAAGTGCATATGCTAAAATTCAGAGTAACTTGGACAATTTAAAACAATTACCTGCACCAAATTTGATGAAAGAACACGTTGAAGGTCATCAATTTCCTTTTGAAGCCACTTGTCTCGAGCACCTTTGCTGGAAAACTGGGTCGCACGCCCTTGTTTTTGGTATAAGATACTAAGCTTCTTTTCACGATCCATTATTCTAGGTTTCCCCCACGAGCAAACAGATACAGTCAATTCCTAATGAAAACTCACCACTAGTTGTAGCTTTAAGGACCCAATGTAATATTTCAGGGATCGCTAGCAGAACAAACATTTCTGGCAGACTTACTCTTTTGTAATTTCCTCCTCCTTAATCACTTGAGCCTCATGTGCAGGTCTGATTTCATCAAGTTCACATCTGGATTCCTCAATTTCTCTCTTCAGGCTCTCAAGCTGCTTCACAGCTTCCTCCTACAAGTATGAACAATATATTTGGTAATCAACATAGTCAACTGCTGCAATTGCATGAAAACATGGATTTTCAGAAGTAAGGAAGCAACCCTAGTCATACCTTCGCTCGGATATCCCCAGAAATTTTCTCTCCCAAATCTTTGACATCAAATTCAATCTGTGCATGCGTTTTTATCCTTTCAGTTCGCCGCTTCTCCATCGCCTCTTTCTCTTTGTTCAAACCTTGAATATCTTTGGTCAAAGATTTAAACTCCTTCTCCAATTGCTTGAGCTTGTCATGGGCATCCAGCACACTATCATACATATTCTTTGACTTCTCAGAAACCTTGGTCCGAGCCTCTTCAACCTACAAAAACATGTTACAATTTAAGGTATTTAACTGATTCAGGACAAAAGGTAAAGAGTCAATGATCAAGAAATTGGTAACAATGGATTATTTCTGGGAAATTGGGAATCCCACAAACTAATATTAAACTGTCATTCAAAAAAAAAAAAAAATTAATGGATGTTTAAAATGAAGACAAACAAAACAAAAAATACGAAGGCTTTCTTTGTTTAGTGGCAGACTGATTAGCATTGAAGGGCAACTGATTTCCAGGTGTATTCATTTGCCAATAAAATATGTATATCTGTAACACATGCTAAAGCATTTGCACTGAAGTGAACACAGAACAGAGATCAATAAGAATGCCCATAGTTTCTTTTTTTATTGTGTGCGCGTTTGTGGAGGGTTAGTTTCTATGCAGGCATTCTTGTATGCAAAAAGATAATCACTTTGATAAGCTTGAGAAGATCTCTACAATCTTTCTAGATAGGCTTCTCCTAGATAGACTTGAAAAGCCTATACATACTATACCTTTGTGTTCATTCAAAAGGTAAAATAATTCCAATGCTACAAGGTTCTTTCTTAATTGTAGATGACACTGCTGTAGAGCCAACCTGGACAAGGATATAATGATGATGATGATGATGATGACAACGACAGCCCTGGTATGGCATAAATTTCCATAATCACTTCTGCTCATTCACTTGCCCCCCATCATCATCATCATCATCATCATCCAAGCCTTATCCCAACTAATTGAGGTTGGCTATGTTTTAGTAAAAAGCTTTAAAAATGGATGATATTTAAATGACATTCCACCACCTTGTTTTTGGGCACCCATTAATTTTACTCCCTCGCTTCCATCTTTTAATGTAAACATCCATAACCATTGGAGTCATAACATATTGATCCTTCTTTCTTCTCAAGTAGAGAGATGTCTATATGGGTTGTATATGCTCCACATTCAAAAGTAATTAAATGTTCATCTCCCTTTTTAGAGTCTGTGCTTTCCAGAGCTAGATCTTTTGCCATAGCAAAATCAAAGATAGCATCCCATCTCCTTTGTTCTCCCAAAACCATATCCTCCATGTACCGTTTCATAGCTTCTACTCTCTTTCCTATATGACCATTTAAGTCCCTCCTACAAATCTCTCCCATTCGGAGTTCCTTGCATTAGTCCATCGATGTCCTCCCAAAAACGTTTGTTGATTCTATCCTCCAGCCATACTTGTGGCACATATGCACTAATGTTATCTCCTCTCACAACACAAGCTGTACTAATAAAAGCCCATCACCTACTCTCCTTACATCTACAGCTATATCCTTCAATTTTTTATCTAATACTATCCCTACCCCATTTCTACTAGTGACTTTATATCCATTAACTTCTCTAGTTTCTGCCCCTTTCCACCTAGTCTCCTGTCCACAAGCAATGTTAACTTGAATCCGTTTCATTGTATCCCTAGTTTATATCCATCAATTTTCGTTCATTCACTTGCTAATAGCACAAAATAAATTACAAGAGTATTAATGAACCATCCAGAGCTCAATCAGTAGAAGTCGAAACACGGAAGTATGGTGTCGGAAAGAATGATCATGGAAAAGAATGTTCCCGTAAGAAGGAAGGGGATAGAGGATCGGGAAGTTCATTGGAGCCAAGAAACATGCAAAGATGGGGTCCGGATAAAGATTTGTGTGGAATATCAAAGGGAAAGGGTGGTATCGAACCTGAAATAGATGAAGACAAAGTGCTCAAAGGGGATGAACGGACAACGGCTGCCAGGCGGAAGGGAATGTAGTCTTCAAAGAATGGGAGGAAGATGAAGCCGGATGAGTTCCCAACCCTATATGTGGCCGGTTTCCCAAAGGGATGGCTTCCCATAAAGTTTTCAAGGGCTTTCAGGAGAGAGGGAGTTGTAATGGATGTGGTTTTGCTGCGTGAACACTCCACAGCTGCTCCCTGGGGCTTGGCTTTCGTTCGTATGGGATCCGATGAAGAGCTGGCCCAAGTGGTGAAGCTCCTACTTCGAAGGGAGAAAGTTGCTGGTTCGGAGGGCTTGTTTTAAGCCGCAGATAAAAACACAAGGAAGCTCAGTCCATGGGTGGGAAAGTTCAAACAGATATCTTGGAGGCGGCTCCTAGCAAGACCTCAAAGGAGAGTAAAAGGGAAGATAGATAGTTTGTGCCAATCATAGCGAATTGGGGCACCTCTTTCCGAGATATAGTAGTTGGAGGAAAACATTTGCAAGGATCTAAGGCTGGTTTGTTGGAACACAATGAGGAGTTAGCTTGTTTGAAAGAAAGAGGCCCGGTCGTCAAGAAGCCTTGATTTGAAAATGGGTTATGTTGAAGGAAGAAGGAAACACAAATAGTTAGGGTAAACCCAATTGTTATTCAAAAGTCGTGGAGGAGCCTCAAGTACTCCTTCATGGTGGAAACTGGCCAAGGTACCTACCTTCCTCAAATCAAGCAATGGATAGCAGAATGTTGTGGATTGGCTTTGGAAGAATATTCGATTAAGCTTTTTGGAAACTCAGAGGTCTGGAAATGTCTTCGACAAGAGGAAGATTTGGAGGAGTTGCTTGCAGGATGTTCCAATCTGTCCAATTCCATCCTCAGTATTTGAAGGCGGGATGATTTCTCTCATTTTGGTACAAAAGTTAGGTGGTTTCTTTTCTGGGGAATTCCTCTCAAGTTTTGGTTTCATGATTTTTTCACTGCAATTGAAGCTTCTCTGGGAGAGGCGGTTGAGATCGATCTGACTACAGAAACTAGGGAGGAGTTGGGGGTGGCAAGTCAAATCAGAACAAAGAAAGGTGTCCCGATTACGAAATAAATATATGTGGGGTTGGGGAACACTCAATTTCAGTTGCCGGTCCATAGGGAGGAGTATGAAAAGTCAAACCTTAAGTGGGGAGAGGTGTGGCATATGCGGGAAAGGGATGGCAGACCGGGCGGCCATGATTTTTTATTTTTTTTATTTTTTTGAGAAATAACAAAGCTTTCATTGAAAAAGAAGGGATGATTGTGAAGGAGCACACTCTCCATGCTCCTATGGTGCTTCAGATGCGGACGAGGCCACATGTGGTAACAGGAGTGGAGGATATGGGGTAGCTAGGGTCAAGGATGCAGTTAGGAGACAAATGTCTCTCGGGGCTCTGAGGGAGTGCAGTTGGTAGACTACTGCCATCCGAGCCAAGTTTCGATTTCTAGTTCGTTGAACGGATCACAGAAGTCAGCGCTGAAGAAGAGGGTTTCTATCAACCTCTTCAAGTGGATATTGGGAAATCGTTGATCGTGGTTGGAGAGGATGTATTTCAAACTCCACATGAAGACAGTAGCTAGCATGATGCTGACAATGAAGCTAAGATGGATTGTGCAGGCAATTCGAGGCTAGTTATGGAACCTTTACTGGGGATGATGCATATAGACAAAGGGGACACAATGGGGGATAGTCTTGAAGAAGCCATGTTGATTACCCCTCTATGTACAGAAGTTTCGAAACTTGGACCTGACTTACCTCCTGGGACCTCAATTTGCATGGGAGGAAGTTTCTCTGTTCCATTCTTTAATAAAGAAGATATATAGAGGAGCAATTCCACTAGGCAGAAGACATTCTCCAAAGAGCTGGCATAGAGGTGGGTCTATCCTTCAAAGTTAGAGATGAGGACATTTTTGAAACTAAAAATAAAAAAATCTTTTCACGCACACCAAACCTATGATGAACCAGCAAGATAGGCAAGGGGCGACATCTAAGAAGCTTCCCAGGGGATGGAGGAAACTACTTAGCCTTGAGTGTTCGATCAATCATGATTCAGCTAGCAAAACAGATGTGGGGAAGAGGACAAGATCGGGGAAGACTGTTTATAAAGGATAATTCTATCCTGGAACGTTCAAGGGCTCGGGTGCAAGGTAAAAAGGGGTCAAGTGAGAAAGATTTGCAAAAAGTCGAAGGTGGACACCATTTCTCTTCACGAAACTAAGCTCCATGGATAAACAAAGCTATGCTTGATTCAATATGGGGTGTAGTAGACAACGATTGAGTCTCGGTTGACGTAGATAGGACTACAGGGGGCTCTTGGAAACCCAACTCTTGGAAAAAGGTCAACTCTTTCTCTAGATGTTTTTCTCTTTCAATCTTGTTACACGAGGTTTCTTCTGGTTTTACATAGATTCTTTAAGCTGTTTATGGACCGTGGTTCACAGCCTTCGAGATCAGTTTTGGGTGGAAATAGATGGTATCAGGAAAAAATGGGATGGCTTGTGGTGTGTGGGAGGCAACTTTAATGTGGTTAGATTTTCTCATGAAAGATCAAAAGGGGTCATGTAATTGGAAGTATGAGAAGCTTTGCTGAATGGGTGCATCGTCATGATTTGATGGACCTTCCAATGGCTAGGGGCCAAATATGCATGGTCAAACGGTCGAGATATTGCCTGCTTAGCGCGACTAGATAGATTTTGGTTTCGCTAGAATGGTTGGAGAAGCATCCTCTAGTAAGTCAACAGGGGTTGCCACCAAGGTGTTCCGTAACAATAACGGTGGTCGTAACGGCTACCACCGTTACCTTTACAATACGGGGCATAATGGTTGTTACGCCCCATAACGGTCATTACGGTCTCTCTTTTTATTTATTTATTTATTGAAATCCTCGAAAAACATGTATCTGCCCCGTAATGTTGATTAAAAAGTATGAAAAACTTGTATTTGTCCAGTAATATACCATATGGGGCTATTACAGCCTTTATAGGGGACAATGTGCCATTAACGGCAATTACGGATCATTTTTCCATCGCGGCCGTTATGACCCTGTAAAGTGTAACGATTGCCACTGTTACCTTTACATAATGGCCTTTATGACACACCATGGTTGCCACAAGTAGTGTGGGACCATAGTCCTATTACTCTTACCAAGGAAAATTGGGGCCCGAGCCGTTCAGGTTCACGTCTACACGGATAGAGATAAACAGGTTTGAGCAATTAGTTGTTGACTGGTGGGGGCCTTTATTAGTGGAGGGATTTGCTGGTTTTAAGCTAAGTAGAAAGCTCAAGCTATTAAAAGATAAAATCAATATATGGAAGAAGAGTTAAGGAAGCATAGTATGATTTGATGGCCGATGAGATTAATGACCTTAACTTGCTTGATTGAGTGATGCAATATTCGCTGAGAATAGAGACAGGGGGGGCAGCCCTATCTCTTTCTTTGGTGAGCTGGGCAAAAGAAGAGATAAAATGGAGGCAAAGGTCCAAAGAGGTCCGATTGAAAGCAAGGGATAAAAACACGGAGTTCTTTCATAGCATTGCCAGTGCGAGGGCGCGCAAGAATAGGATATCTTCATTGATTGTTGATGTGCCACAATGATCGGATATAAACAAGATATGTGAGGATATAGTAAGGCATTATGAAGATCTTCTATCGGCCAACAGATGAAATAGACCAAAACTGGAGAACCATCAATTCTTTAGATTATCTTCTGAAGACGGCTGTTTGTTGGAAGCCTCCATTTTAGAGGAGGTTGTATAAGCCTTAAATTCCATGTGTGGTGAGAAAGCCCCGGGTCTAGATGGTTTCCCTATGATATTTTTTCATAAATTTGGGAACGTGATTAAGTCGGATGTTATGGATTATATTTTGGAGATTTGGGAAAATAAGCGCATTTTTAAGGAGTTGGGGCCTGGGGAGCACTTTCATAGCCCTCATTCCGAAGGTGGAGGGTGCAAAACACCTTAAAGATTTTAAGCCAATAAGTCTTATCGTAGGTCCTTATAAATTATTGGCTAAAATTCTCGCTTTCAGATTTTGGAAGATTTTATCGACGGTAATTTATGAGAATCATGGTGCTTCTGTTATCGAGAGACATCCTAGACAGCACTTGGATTGGTCATGAATGTATAGACTCCGACATAGGGAGAGAAGAAGTGAGTTGGTTTGCAAATTGAACATTGAAAAGGTTTATGATTATGTTGACTAAGAATTCTTAGATTATATGCTCTTTCGTTTGGGATGCAGAGATGAGTGGAGGGAGTGGATGTGGGCTTGCATTCAAATCGCTTCCTTTTTAGTCCTAGTTAATGGATCGCCGAAAGGGTTCTTCGAAGCCTCTAGGGGTATTAGGTAGGGTGACCCACTATCTCCCCATGTCTTTGTTGTGATCGGGGAAGCTTTCAGCACGATGCTTCGGAAAGGGGCAGAAAATAGCTTTGTTTAGCGAGTTTAAACCTTCATAAGGCAGGGTCCAAATGAGTCATCTCCAGTATCCTGACGACAGATTACTATTTTGTGATGTGGATGCAACATTAGTTGATAATCTTCGAAAGATCATTGTTTATTTTGAAGCGGTTTCGGGGTTGAAGATTAATGCTTCGAAATTCGAGATGCTAGCGGTTTCAACCCCCCCCCCCCCCCCCCCCCCCCCCCCCAAAAAAAAAAAAGGTCCTAGCGTGGCTTTTGGGTCACAAGAGGATCCTCAATATCGACAACTTACAAAGAAGATCTTCAATTCTTGCTAATATTTGCTCGTGTGCATGGCGGATGTAAGATCAATTGACCACCTATTTGTGCATTGTTCCTTTGCTCATAAGGTATGGGTGTTCGTCCTGGAATGCTGAAAACAGCCTAAGTCATGCCCAAATTTTATAGACACTCTCCTTTGGGCGTCGCATGAGGGCAAAACAGGAAAAACAGAGAGAGTTAAGTGGACGCTTATGATCATGGTGGTCTTTTGGTCTATCTGGGGAGGCCGTAATGGGCAGGGCTTTCGCAATGAGAACCAGAGTGTGGAGGATGTTATTAGGAAGATAAAGTCACCTGTTTTCGAATGGGCAGATGTAAACATGGCTTTGGTTGCTAATTTCTCTTCTTCTTTTTTAGCCTTTTTTCCTATGTATTCTTTTCTCGCTTTTGGCGAGCCTTCTAATAAAGTGTTGTCATCTCTCAGGAAAAAAAAAAAAAGTATGATTCAAGAAATATGTTTCGGAAATTAGGTGCGTCTGTTTCATAACATGAATTTCAAGTATTGGCTTACTAAGGTTAAAGATGCTACTAGATTTAAGAAATAAGACAATACCTCTTCAAGAGGATTTCAAGTGAACTGGATCAGCTTCCATTGCATGTAAAAAGGAAGCCATTACTAAACCAGCAAACAGGATCAAAGAATCCACAAGGAGAATAAGAGATCTCCAAGTTTTATTATATAAGGTTATGGCCCCGTATCAAGGTGAAAAAAAAAAAAAAAACACAACAAATGTTAACCTGCGTCTTCAAGAGAAACCTATCTTAGAGCCACTGGTGGCAAAGGGAGCATGAAAATTTCAAAGAAACAAAGGACAAGTACAGAAGGTTTATAACTTACAAACAAGCAATGGTTAACACACAACTTGGAAAGAAGACTCTCTTAGAGCTACTAGTTTGGAAAGGGGGCATAAAATGCAAAGAGAAATCAAAAAAGGACAAGTATAGAATGGTTTTTACAATCTATAAAAAGCTAAAATGGTGAGATCTGCCAGCTATGCCTATCCACCTACCAAATCGACTCCACTTGAGTTGAATCCTTTGCTTTCCAGTAAAGCTTGCGACTAGCATATACATGGAGATGTTTGAAATATCAAATTTTTGCAAGATGAGGGAGGCTGCAACCGATGGAGATCATAGCTTGAATTTTCAGATATTGTAGATTAGGTCCAAAGGTTTCAATTAATTAGGATTTTTCATATTTTTCAGAAACATGACAAAATGCCACACCTGCCAGCTAATTGTGACACTCAGTAGGAAGTTGTTAAGCTCTACCTTCTCCTCTACAACGGCAGCAGAACCCCACACTCGTCTAGTTTCTGGTCTTTAGTTGTGTTCATACTGTATCTTTAGTGCAGTATCTTCACATTATCATCGAAGTATGGTGGTCAGTCTTAAGATAAATTGTCCCACATCTCTTACTGCATTGCCCATATGCAACTGAAGTTTGGTCCCTCACTTTTGCAAGATTTCACTCCTTCTGGGTGATGCCTCAAACAGTCCCTGATTTGCTGTTTGTGTGGCATGACCCCAGCTTCTCGGACCTGAGAGCTGTCTGGTGCCTTCACATTATGGCTGGCCTTTGGGAAATTTGGATGGAGAGGAACAGACACTGCTTTCAGAGCATCTCCTTTCCCCCCTCTAAGGACTTCAGCTCAAATCCTCAGGGACATGAAGAACTGGTCAGCTCTGGTCAAGCATTCAGACAGTCAGTTCATTCAGGGATTTCAGCTTTGAGGCCCCTAACCTTCTCCTTTCGGCAGTGTGGTTCTGCTTCTTCCCTTCTCCCGGGGTTTTTCTCGAGTAGTATAGCTTCTTCCTAGGCTTCTTTTTTATTCTCTTTTTTCTCCTCTTTTCTTTTGTCTGTTTTTTTTTTTTTTTTTTTGGGCTGCTTCAGCTTCCTTTAATAAAATTTCAATCTTCTGAAAATTTAAAATAAAAAATATAAATTGTGCCTATTAAAGTTCAAAAGATTGGTTTTACACCATCAAACATTGATCCAACAAACTTAGAGACAGAACATGAAGCTTCAAACAAGTGAAATGAATGTCATGATTCCATCACAAGCAAACAACATGACTGACCTCCCCCAATTTCTGCCTAGCATCATTAAGTTCCTTGTCATAAATGGTATACTCTAGGGACCGTCGCTGCTTGTCGAGCTGCTGATATTTTTTCAGTTCTTCCTTCTCTTCATCCAGCTCTCTCAACCTCTCTTCCAAATACTGAACAACTTGAATTATCTGCTTCCTCTTGTTACCTAATCATTGAAAAGGAGAGATTAATCAAAGATTGAAAGCCTAAACGTACGTACGAGAAGTGGTGAGTTCAAATTCAACAAAATTTGTGGACTTGCCAGTTTCTTGCATAATTTTCAAACTCTCACGACGTCGCTCCTCGTAAACTCGGGTGCCACCAATTTCCTTCAGCAGGTCCAGCCGTTCTGAGTCTTTCATTAATGTCAACGACGCTATCTATAGGCCCGTAAAAGATAAGAAAAGAAAAGAAAAACATAAGAATGCATTCAACTGCATACATTCCCTTGCTAAAGAATAATATAATATCTAGAGGAAATAAAACTGCATACCTTCCCTTGCTGAACAACATAATATGGATTGGAGCGAGAGAAACCAGCACTCTCTAGCAAATTCATAACTTCTGTTTTCCTGCAAAGTACACTCATGTTATTGGTAAAGAAAACATACAGTCCAAATAAAAACATATACAGTATTAAAGAGAAACTAACGTGATGTGTTTTGTATCAAGGAAATATTCATCTTTTTTCAGACCAATTGTTCTGCGCAAGCGCACTTCTTCCTTGTCAACCTGGAAAAAAATTTAAGAGGCAATATAGAAATTAAACAAATTTTTCATGGTCCTTAAAAAGTGCATGAAAAAGGGTTTAAATATAGAAAGATTTTGTCTCGTTTTCACAAATAACGTAAAGTAACAGAAAGCAAGGGAAGTAGTGTACAGAGCACAAACTGCCCAAAACACAGAAGGAAAAGGGGAAACTATTCGGTAGACTAAAAACAGACATGCTACAGCAACATATTAGAGCCCATCTGGGACTGGCATCCACTCTTTAAAAAATAAAGTAAATAAATGAATAAAAATAAATTGAAGCAAAGTTCCATGCAAAGCAAATTTTGAAAACTCAGCTCCAAAGATCTAATTTTATATGCAAATGATGTTTGGACGACACTATCTATTTTACCAGTTTTTCTTATAATGTTGTTTGGATGTCACGATTGATAAAAATGATTTTATGAAATAAAGCAGCCTAATGCATTAAAGTACTCTTGTAACATCAAATCTTCTCTCTTTTCCTGTTGACCCTTCCATCTAAAAAAATTACAACCAAGGTGGATCCCACTTCATGGACAATTAAAATTTATGACTAAACCTCTATTATAACCAATGTAGACCATTCATTTTTCTAGCTATTGATTGGATGGTTAAAGTCATCCAATCAGGAGGGATGGGCAACCAAGGATGGGGCCCAACTTCGATGTGGGCCATCCGTCATGTGGGGCCCATCCTTGATGTCCACCATCCACCGGACCACCTTTGATGTAGCCCGCCCATCATGTGGGCCCACCTTCGCCCCACCTTCAATGTGGACCATCATACATGTGAGGGGTTCACCTTCAATGTGGACTGTCCACCATGCAGGGCCCACATTTGATGTTAACCATCCATTTTGCGGGACCCACCTCAGATGTGGGCCATACATGTGGGAACATAGATGTGGATCTTCCAATAGGTGGGGCCCACCTTGGATGTGGGCTGTCCATCAAGTGGGGCCCACCAAGGATGTAGGTTGCCCATCATGTAGGGGCCACATTTGATGTGTACTGTACATTATGTGAGACCCACCCTAATGTAGGCAATCCATCCTGTGGGGCCCACCTTTGATGTCAATTGTCCATCATGTGAGGCCCACCTTCAATGTCCACCTCCATCATGTGGGCCCCCACCTTCAATATGGGCCATCCACCCTAAAGGGCCCACTATCAATTGTGGGTCATCCACATGTTGGGCTCACCATCAATGTGGACCATCTATTGTGTGCAGCCAACCTTAGATATTGACCGTCCATTGTGTGAGGCCCACCCCTGATGTGGACCATCCATCGTGTTGGGCCCACCTTTGATGTGGACCATCCATTGTGTTGGGCCCACCTTTGATGCGGACCATCCATCGTGCTAGGCCCACCTTTGATGTGGACCATCCATCTGTGGGGCCCACCTTTGATGTGGACAGTCCACCATGCAAGGCCCACCTGACTTTGATGCAGGTTGCCCATTATGTAGGGCCCAGCTTTAATGTGGATTACCCATCATGCGTGGCCCAAATATAATGTCCACCTTCCACCATGTCAGGCCCACCTTGATGTTGATTGTACTTCTTGCAGTGCACCTTTGATGTGGGTGTCCATCATGTGAGGCCCACCATTAAGATCCACCTTCCATCAAGTGAGCCCACCATCGAGGTGCGTCCTCCATCATGCGGGGCCAACCTTCGATGTGGCCTGTCCATCATGTGGAGCCCACCTTCAATGCGAGTTGTCAATCATGAGGAGCCCACCTTGATATGAACCATCCATCATGTGGGGCCCAACTTGACGTTTGTCACCCATCATGTGGCAACCAGCTTTGATGTGAGTCCATCCATCATGTGAGGCCCACCTTAGTTGTCCATCATGTGGGGTCCACCTTTGATGTGGACCGTCTATCCCATGAGGCCGACCTTAGATGTTCATTGTCCATCCTATGAGGCCCACCTTTGATGTTGGCCATCCATCAATGTGGGCCATCCGTCATGTTGGGCTCACCTCGGATGTGGATTGGGGCCTACCTTGGATGTGGATTATCCTTCATGCAGGGCCCACATGGACCACCTTGTTGTTAACCCTCCATCATGCGGCCTACCTCTTTGACGTGGTTGTCCATCATGTGAGGCCCACCATTGATGTCCATTGTCATCAAGGGGGCCCACCCTAATGTTGACCATCCATCACACGATGCCCACCTGTAACATGGGTTGTCCATCATGTGGGGCTACCTTTGATGTGTGTCGTCCATCACACAGTGTCCACCTCGATGGGAGCAGTCCATCATGCGATGCCCTTTTTCATGTTCCCAGTTCATGGGGCATTCAATTTTATTTTTTAAAACAGCCCTCTTGCCTTTGTTTCACATAAATTTGAGGCTATTTTTAAGCTTTAGAAAATGCATTTAATATGAAAAGTGTCTACTGAACATGGTCCGTTCAAATAATATTTTGGAGAGAGCAACATTTTTTTTGCTAGAGCTCATTTTTGGGCATCTACCAAACAGGCCCGTTGTAACTCTGTACAATAAAATGTTGTTGCATTCATTTTTAAGCTGTTGAAACTGTACTTTATGGTTATTGGTTGTAATATATAATATTTTTATCCTTGTTCCATGTAACAACAAAACACTGAAAAAATGCAGTTGTATCACTCATCCATTTATTGGATCTTGGAGCCCAATACATCAATGCAATAGCTAGAAATAGGCGAGAAAACTAAAACTGATGACCAACAACAATTAGCACAGATGCAAGCCTCAAATCTTTCTAGAGTGAAGGTTAGGCAGATCATATCAATGGTCCAACAATTTAATTTTATCAGGGCTATTTTAACAGTGAAATTAGCTTATCATTTATAATTGCAGAGATACAGAGAGGCTGCAACTTAAAGCAAACACAGAAAATAACAATGATCATATGAATACTTACTGGGATGCGATTATCAGAATTATCAAACACTATCTCCACAAAAGCTGACACCACTTGGTGGCCTGCTCCTTCCTGTCCAATTCACCGTTTTGTAAGGACAATTGTCATCCTCCAATGGAAGCGTGGAAAAATTATAGTGGAAAACTTCGAGAAACAAGAGACACAAACATACATGGAGAAGGGCGTGCCTATCTTCACTGCGCAGGTTCTGGAAGAGGTCACTAAGGACGAAACGTATTGCTATAAATGCATTTCCATGTTTCCAAACAAACCCACAACCAAAAGTAAGAATGTGCAAATTCAATCTCTATGAAACCAAAACTCCCAGTAGTAAATATAAGCCCTCAAATCATTATCTACGAACATGAACCATCATTACCAAGGGAAAACTCAATAAATCAGTGACAGTTACATACCATGGAAAAAGTTTGTCTTCCCAGAACCATTTGCACCAACTGATAAAGATTTCAAATATTTAATGTCATAACAGGCAGCAAAAATACAAAGAGAGAGAGAGAGAGAGAGAAAATAATTAAGATGCGTTTGACGGTGTGAAGTCACAGTTGATAGAAGATGGGATTTTATTTTTTTTAAGACTACAGTTGATAGAAGATTTTTCTACACACCAAAAACCAAAAAGATAATAACGATAATAAACACAGAAATCAGATCATGTCCTTCTTGAAATGAGCAGAATAAAGCCTTGGTATCAGTTTGACAGAAAAGCAGTAGCTGATCAGTGCATAATGCACTTTCCATGATGATGCAATTAGGTGCTAGTTTCCATGTTTGGTTAGAAGGAGATCTAAAGTGGGACCACATGACCACATGTACAGGAAATCTGCAAAACATCAACAAATTGCTGAACTGTGTTGTAAATGTCCCTTGTCATTAGGGAATGACTACTTTTCAGGAAAAAAAAAAAAAAAAAAAGGTAATAAGGGAATGACCAAAGCGGCCCTGCATAGGGCTGCATGTAAGACAACCCATACACAAGGCTATTTTGGGATCTTTTGTTTTAGAGCCTTTTTTATTAGCTGTTTTTATTAGTGGAAGATTAGTTGTCAAATAGTGACATGCCTAACCGTTAAAAATAAGCAGCCAGATCTTGGTGATTCTTCTGTGTGAGGTCTATAAGAAGACCATAACAGCCATGCATGTGAATCAGCTTTGCGATGATTGAGAAAAAAGAAAGAAAGAAAGCACAGAGTTTTGAAACCAGCAACTATTCTATTCAAAGTGTGTCTTGAGAAGCTCTATTGATGTTGTGATGCTAGTCACAGGTGCAGGACTTGAGCGATTCAAGTTTACTATCCTGTGCCTATCATGTTACTATGAATATCCAAGCAATTTACAGAAGATTTACTAAAAACCAAATACAGATCCAAAGTGGAGAATTCTTGTCTTTTTTTATTTTGAAGAGATTCAGACCCAATTTTCTACAACGAACAAAAACATATCCAGATCTGATTTGTGGCAACTCTCAAAGATTTTTATAGGATTCAGATTCGGATCCAGATCTGATTCTTGCAGTCAGACTAAATGTATGGTATCAGACCAAGTTTTGCTCTTGGTATCCAACTATTTATCCTCTTTCCTTCTCTTTCTTTTGCTTACTAATGAGCCCAAATACCCACCCACAGCACCATAAATTCATGCAATACCCATCCGAACCCTAACCCTAGCCCTTCTACCCTTGTTTTTCCAGAGTTCAAAGCCTTCCAAAGCCTTACAGAAGCAACCTTATACCCTTGCTACCAACTGTTGCTCAAGGGCAAGTTCTTCTCAAACCCATGGAGAATTAATGCATCCCGAACCGTTCCCGAGAAGCATCCAGGCCACTCAAGCTGGACACAATTATACATCCTACCATAGGACACATGCCAGTAACAAATCAGGCCCATCCAGAGGTCATTATCGAACATCAGACAGATCTGACAGCCCAGATTAAAGATCTGGACCATTCAACTTCCAGATTGACAAAGTCTGGACCAATTCACCAGCTCAATGATCGGATGAAATATTTGAACCCAATTCAGTTGTCTGATTGTTTTTGGGTCTACCAATCCAATTGGATGGCCCCGATTGATCAAAGGCATGATGGGAGTCAAATGGAAGTCAAACAGTTGTTGAAGAATGCCAAGGAATGAGTCACACATCAAAGAAATTACCAGAATACCCTTAAGCATGCATTAAGGGCCTGGTTAGATTGGTGGGAAACTAAGGTGAAGGGAGTACAATACTGAGTTGTACCAGATTAGATGTTCTACACTGATTGGGAAGAAGCGAAAGGGAAGTAAAAATGGTTTCCCTTTCCTTTCACCTTCTCAAGAAGTGCACCCATCATTTTCCTTCAGTTTGATAGGAAGTAAAGAGGTTTCCCTCTGATGTGACGTTCTAAATGGCAAAATTGGAGGGAAAAGAAGTTTCCCTTTCCCTAGTTTACCTCCAACCTAAACACCTTTGAATGCAAGGGACAAGCATTTTTCGGGACTTCTCTTTTGCAAAACAAACAAGTGCAATGGATTTCATTTCCTTTCCTAAGCACTAATGTCAGCTTGCCATCCACTTACGTCACAATTTTGCTTTCCCTTGCCTTCCCCTAGTTTACCACCAATCCGAACAGGTCCTAGCTGTGAAACAGCTCAAACATAGCATGATTTGAGGGAAGATCTTTCACGATTTAGAATCTCTAGTAGTTATTTTATTACCCTTTTTAAATTTTAAGTCTCAGTCTCCATTGATCTAGGATATTTTTTAGGTCTAAAATTAGTATTAAGGTCTTCTTAGACCCCTATCTTTCGTATTTAGACCTATATAAGGAACATGAAGGTCATAAGTATGGAATAGTGATGATTATCAAAGCAAATGAAAGTTTCTTCTTCATTTATGCAATGGGATTTTTTTTTCAAGTGCCAATTGAAACTGTTTTCCTCTGGATGTGATGACTTGAGAACCATTGGTGTTGTGGTCTTACAAGAGTGATTCTATATGTTTATCTCTGACCGCATGGCGTTTCGTTTCAAAATAATTCAAATCTAAAAACATAGTTCCATATGCAACGGCTTTTGTATGAAAAAAGGTTCTGGCATACTCTTCCAATTACAGATTTGAAAAAAAAAATCATTTTGCAATTGAAATTGTTTTCTTCTTGATGTGATGCCTTGAGAACCATTGGTGTTGTGGTCTTGCAAGAGTGATTCTATATGTTTATCTCCGACCGCATGGCGTTTTGCTTCAAAATAATTCAAATCTAAAAACACAATTCCATATGCAACAGCTTTTGTATGCATAAGGTTCTTGCCAGTTGCATGGAGAAAGATTGATGGACTGAAGGAGCCAGGCAAAGTGTTCCAAAACGGTAACGGTGGCCGTAACGGCCACCACGGTTACCGTTATGATACAGGTCGTTACGACCCCCGTATCGGCCGTTACGACCCTTTGTTTTTTGAAAAAAGTGTTACGGGACCATTACGAGGCCATTACGGGTCCGTTACAACCTGTTTTTCTATAATGGCCGTTATGGTTGTTTAGACCCCGTAACGCATAATGGTTATAACTGTTACCGTTACGTAACCGATTTTGAATACCTCAGCCAGGTGATGCGGACATCAGTGGCGCACCCTTTAGAGTTTACCTGAGAAGGATGTGTCGCTGACAAAGTACCAGAGCGGAGGAGTTGTTGTGGATGGACACGGGGTCCATCAGACCCACTTTCTAACGTGCTATGAGTGCAGGAGCAGCATGACCACACCCTAACCGCATGTTCATGAGGCGGATTTCACACCCTGTCGCGCAGGTATTTTAATTTTAGCTGTCTTTTTGTTATTTTCCTTGTTTTCAGAGGCTTTAGTGCACTTTTTTTCCCATCGCTTTAGTGCATTTTTTGTTTTTTCCCATGATTTATATATACACTATGAGAAATCCTATTTTATTTATTGAATGAATGAGAATTCATATGCTTTCTTCCTCTTTTACCAAAGATATTATGGTTTCAAGATTTGCCCTTGGGTGTTGAAGATTCCACCCCAGTTTTAGATTTTCCTTCTTTCTAGATCTTCGAGGTGCAGGAAAAGGTAAGAATCAGTCATCTTCTTTTCTTTGATGCCCTAAAATCCGTACTTTCTTTCATCTCGAACCCATCTCTTCTTCATCTCTTCTGTTCCTCTCTAAATATTCCATTTTGGTTTGAACAGAAAAGGGGGATGGCTAGTCAGGAGAATTGGATCCAAACTTAACTTTGAACTGACTTATGCTAAATCTGGGATATCCCCGTATCCCCCAGTCCTCCTTTTTTTATTGTTTACGTGATTTTATACTAAGAAGCATGATCCTGACGAAATGATTTCATTTTTGTGTTAAAATTTGCTTAATCCCATTAATTTAAAACAGGTAGTTAATTAATTTTATTATTTAAATCTCTTCAACCTGATTATACATGCATATAGGGTTGAGTCATCACATGTCCCCGCATCACCAAGACCATCTATCCTCATGTCCTTCACCATAAGTAGGACCCGCTATGTCTGATCAAAACCATAAATTTTGTAGACCATGGATCTGAATGATGGCGATTTTTATCTTTCCAAAAAAAAAAAAAAAAAAAAAAAAAAGAATGATGGCTATTTTAGTGAAGTCGTTAGCATACAGACCACAACCCAATCAAGAAGGGAAAAAAGATCAATATTCTCTAGACCATGAGTCCTCATACACTCAATGCTCCTTGTTTGGAACTCTTAAGCAGTAAACCTGCCATGGAAGGTCCGTGTTTCGGGGAAAAAAATGCACATTGATTGGATAATATGGTCGGTCCACTCGCACTCTTCATGCAAAAGTCTCTTAACTGGTGGGAAGCATCATCCAATCGATGCACTTTTCACCTTGGCGATCCACAACAGGTCAGCAAATGAACGGCTCTCATCACATGGGTCCATGTAAGGTCGTGGGCCCACAGACTACTAAACAGCTTCTCAATCAAGAAAAGAAAAAGAAAGTAATAGTAGTCCAGAAACTAAACAATAAAATATCATTACCAACACAATTGACTTTTGGACTGAACGGTTCTGTTGCGATTTGTTCTTTGTAGCTCTTAAACCCTTCAATAATAACCTAATTTCAAAAACAAAGAGATAATTCACATTCACTGCAAAGGAGATAATTCACATCCACTACAAAGTCCAAACAATTTTTTGAGAAATAAAATCTGATTTACCTGCTTTATATACATCCTGAAATCAAAGGTGTTGTGTCATCCGAACCTAAGAAGAAACATAAAACAAGAGAAATTTTGATCAGAAAGAGAGGATGTGGAGGAACCCTATGAAAATAAAAGCCATTGCTAGGGTTTTGCAAGCTGGGAATTCAAATTCCAATTAAAAGAAACCTAATCATGGAATTAGGATATGGACTGTGGATACTTTTTAAACGGAGGAGAGAAGCTCAAACCATAGGTACTTGCAGAAAGGCACTGGAAAGGGACCTACAATTTAGATGTTTAATTAAATCTGATGGGCAGATAATAAAGTGTGGACACTATCATGCCTCACGCATGCTAAATGCAATGAACGGACCTATCTGTCAGCTAAATGCAGTAATGTTTTTGCAGCCACTGATCAAGTGATAGTTTTGGAAGTTTCCAATTCAAGAAGGGCCCAAGAAATAGACATGCCTGCCAGCTGCTCCTCCACTGCTGCACTCTTAACCACACAGACTCACACGCACAAGCACACCTTAGGCCAGAAGCATCTCCACTGTATTTCTAATAATCCAATAAAACAATTTCCCGATCACAGTTCGAATGCCAACAACACTGATAGACAGAGACCACACTTGAAGAGAGAGAAAGAGAGCAAGGGCCATTTGGCCTAGCCTCCTCTGATCATCAATCCAAAAAGTTGTACTGTGGGCGTTGCCTTGGATGGCCCTGAACGGTGGTCACAGGATAGACGGATAAGATGGAGAAACCGAGACCATCCAAATCATGGGCCCCATTTTAGGTAGGTCATTGCATGGGATGATCTTAACCATCCAGTTCATGACCATCAAATGTACAGTTAAACAGAAAAGTAGGGTGCTCCAGTGGTTTCGGTGCCAGCATAAGCTTAAGGTGGTACCGGGCAGATGTGGGGGGCCCACATGCTGTATTCACACCATTCAACCCGCCTATAAGCTGTGTAGCATCAGAAGTCCCCTATTATGAAAAACTCTGCCCAATCCAAAACTAACGTGGGCCACAGAAAAGGTAACAAGCTGTGAGGAAATGCCCACCATTGAATTTCACAAGGCCCCACATGAATAGTAAAACACCTGGAGTTTTGGCATGACCTTTCATTTTGACTGGATAAATGGTATGAACAGACTTCTATATAAACAACACAGTGGGCCCACTATGCAAATCAACGGTTGGCATTCCCACTCAATATGTGCCCTGTAGTGTGGCCTGTGTGAGTTTTGGATCAAGCTGATTCTTGCACTCCTAAGGTTTTCTGAGGTAACAGATCTTATAGACAGGATGGTGTGAACACACCAGTGGGCCCACATCTTCCCCGTACCACTGGAGTGCAGGCCAAAGGAAAATGACCATACAAATTGAATGGTAGAAATTTGATGGTCAATATCACCCAATCAGTGTGATTTGCGGGTTATGCACCATCCAAAATGGAGCCATCTGTCTGAATTTTCACGCCCAAACGCCAACAGCACCATGGATGAGTTGTCACAGTTTAGTAAGTTACAGCAAACACATGTTTGAATCCAGCCCTAAAAACTACATTCCACAGTTACAATACGGGAAAAGGAATTACAGAATTTTAAATTTTTAAATTTTTTAAAATAAAAAATTAAAAAAAAAACAAAGGAAACACAGAATTTTAGGGGGAAAAAATCAACATCCCTAAAACAAATAACGTGAAATCGTCCGAATCCCACTTAGAGTCAGCCCAGAATCCCTACCCTAAAAATGAAAGCAAGGGAAAACTACATATTGAAAAAAAAAAAAACCACTTTAGATTCAGTTACCTGTCTCTTCTTCTTCTTCTTCTCTAAAGCCTCGCGAAGCGGGCTCGATCGACAGAGAGAGGGAGAGGGAGAGAGAGAGGGGGAGTCGAGAGAGAGACAGAGAGAGTTTTGAGTGAGAGAGATGGGAGGGAGACTAGAGTTTTAGCGGGTAAAATCCAGACCGCTGGAGAGCCTTTGGCGGGTACAATCAGGCAGCTCGATGGTCTTTTGCAAGTAGAGTCTCCACCACGGTGATAGAGATGAGATAACATCGCAGAGAGAGAGAGAGAGAGAGAGAGGATGGGGCAGCTATTAAATGGCGCGGATTAGGTGAGAGGCAAGGGTAACAGCTTAGTGTGCAGGGACCTGGCCGTGGGACCCACATCGACTATGTATTGTATATCCATGCCGTCCATCCGTTGTTACAGCTCAATTGAGAGTATTGTTCCAAAAATATGGCAGATCCAGATTTCTGGTGAACCACACCACAGGTAAAAGGTGGTGATGGACGCCCATCACTAAAATCTTCCTAAGGCCCACTGTAATGTTTATTTGCCATCCAACCTGCTGATAATGTCACACGGACAGGGATGAAAGGGAAAACACAAATAGAAACTTGATTCAAAAGTTATCAAAAGTTTTGTGGTCCCGATAAGTTTTTAATGGTGGGGATTGAATCCATGCTGCGTGTTGTCCACCTGAGACTCGGATCTGCCTCATTTTCTTTAGTCGTCCACTAAAATGATCAGGAAGAACGGATGGACGGCGTAGATATACAACATGTTCATCGAGGTGGGCCCATGGTCAGGGCCTCGCCCACTAAGCTGTTTCCCAATCCGTACCGCTTTTAAAATCCAATTTGTTGAAGAGCCTCTTCCGAGTAAAATGTCAACGGTGGCTTGCCCACTTTCTCAAATGGGCGCGGATTAGCTTCTGACAGGTTGAGCAGCGAGGCTCGTTATTGAATTGACGCCGCCAAGTTCCGTGGGCTCCACCATATGTATGTTTTGTATCCCTACTGTCCGTACATTCTGAGATAACATATTATGATATAAGCCAAAGAATGACAAAAATTCAAAGCTCCAACGGATCACTACAGAAAGCAGTAGAGAAAATGACAGCTACTATTGAAAACTTCAAAGGGCTACAAAAGTTTTCGATCAAGCTCATATTTTTTTTTTCCTTTTATAATATCTTTTTTAACTTATTAATGGATTGAATCTCAAATAAACATCCCAGTGGACCTTAGGAAGGTTTCAATGATGGATGTCACTTTCTCCACTGTCTTCTGTAGTGGGGTCCATTACAGATTTTTATCTGCCTGATTATTTGACGTATGTCGTGAGATGATCTCTTTAAATGGATGGACGGTGTGGATATAACACGGGATCCACGTAGCTTGGTGACGCCACTTCAATAGCCATCTCGCTGCTCAATCTGTCAGCAGCTAATCCGCATCCTTCTCAATTGGCATAGATGCCCTCATGCAGTCAGGTAAACGCCAAATCACGGAGACGGATTGGCTAGTCACCTGCCACTGGCCTATGACCACTGGTCAACATTTTGTGGGCCTCGTCATGATGTATGTGTCTTATCCATGCCGTTCATCCATTTTTTCAGATAATTATATGGTATAAAATCAAAACTAAGGTAGAATAAAATTTCAAGTGGGCCACATGGTGTTAATTGAACTCTCACCATTAAAAACTTCTTAAGGCTACAAAAGTTTTGGATCAGGCTATATTTGTTTTTTTACCTTCATCCAAGTTTATATGACATAATGTACAGGTTTGATGTCAAATAAACATTACAATGGCCATTAGAAGGTTTTTAATGGTAGACATTCGATCACTACTGTTTTCTCATGGTGTGGTCCACCTGAGATTTTGATCTACCTCATTTATGGTGTAAAGTATTAAAATGATTTGTAAAAATGGATGGAAGGTGTGGATAAAACACATAGAGCATGGTGGGGCCCACAGGAATTACCTTCCATTAAAACATTCATAATCACAGAGACGTGGTTCACAAATCAAGTCCATCCATTGTGTGTATTCCACTTGATAGGGTTACACCAAGTTTCAACTGCATCCAAAACTCATGTGTGCCCCACCAAGTGCTTTATACGTTTCAAGCATGTCTTCACATGGTTTTAGATGGAATGGCCCACCTGAGTCCCATGTGCGCCTAATTCTTGAGATATACCGTGACTTAAAAGGAGCACCATCGAATGCACGGTGTTGATGTTCGAGCACACCACATTGGGGCCCACACAGCTCGATTTTAGAATTTAAGTCTATTCATTAAGGGCCTGTTTGGCCATACCGATCCCACAGTATAGGAGGGATGGGATCGCGATATCTCCGGATATGCATGACAAGCCAAACAGGCCCAATGAACTTGTTCTGGGATATAAGCAATCCCATGAAACTTAAAACAATCTACTGACATTGCCATCATTACCTTAAAATCGATCCCATCCCTTGGTTGGATGTATTGGAAGGTAAAATCCCGGGATATGCCAGGCATGCCAAACAGACCCAGTGAACTTGTCCGGGATATAGCAATCCCATGGATCTTAAACCAATCCACTGGCACCACCGTCATTACCTTAAAATCCATCCCATCCCTCCTAATCCCATGGGATTCGCCCGGCCAAACAAGCCATAATAGGATTGGCCTCATATGCGTATAAGACCACGGTGGGGCCCACACAGCTCGATTTTCAAAAATACTTTTTTTTTTCAATATCATGTAATATTGGGCATTATTAACAAGAGGGTGACAAGCTTAGCATAGGTCACATCTGGTTTTGGCTATGCATAATTATCATAGGGTGGGCCTAGGCATGTTTGTTTCTGTCTATCAAGTGTCCGATATGGACTAGATCGTAGGTTTTAATCTGCAAACTAGGATTGGACAAACCTTGGCCTGGCTTGAACTTGGCCCATTGATAGCCCTATTTAAGACGAATAGTAAATTGAAGATCTGAAATGGGTTTTAATTTGTAAGACAGTTTCGGACAAACCTCTGCCTCGCCTTAACCCGACTCATTGTCAACCCTATTCAAGGTGGATTATCAATCAAAGATAGGCCCCACATGATGGACTATCATTATCAATCTTGTACCTCTGTATTATACTCATTATGCACGGGCTATTTCCATATCACCGATGGTTGGGATCGTCCAATCAAAGGCCGGCTTCACGCGATAGATGGTCCACGTTAATCCTTATGCCTCTATAGTGTGCTTAACATGGATAATTCGTTTTGCCACTAACTAGATGGTTAGGATAAGGGATAATCCTATTCATTCAAGTACCTTGTTCATCCGGGTATCTTATTCATCCAAGGAAGAAGGGATAACCTTGTCCATCCGGGTATCCACGGAAGAATGGTACAACTCATTATGGAATGCTCCCGGCACCGACCAATGACCAGACATGCCCGACATACTAGCCAAAAATAAAGGGGGAAAAAGTAGTCCGGAAAAGGGAAATCGCAGGCCGAAAAAGGAAATACTGCCGAAAGAGGGAAGCAAAGGGATTTCCGACTTATCGAAAATCACTTGATCCGATTGAGCATGATAGCAAAGTGAGAATGAGAAAGTTAGGCGTCCCTCCCCCTCTTTATACCCATGACTGGCTCGACACATTCATAACCGATACTTAATGTTCCGGCATGAGGAACCGCAACGTCGCACACCAAGGCCCTCCTAGTGCACCACGTGGCAAGCACTCAAATAGAGAGCAAGCTTTAGCCCCGACCCATGGACAGCTCGCATCCAACTGTGCATTCGATAACCAAACGACGTCATCACTCCTGCCGCCTCTGAGAGGCACGATCGTCATTAGGAAATTCGCTTCGATCCCCGCGCTCGCCGCCGCTCATCATTTGTCATAATAACAGTGATTCAATCTCTCAACCTCCCGACATGTTCAAGACCGAGTACCAAGTCGGTCCATAATAACTTGCTCCTCGAGGACTCGAAGATCGCTCGAAAGAAGAGAGCTTTTGTTATGGGTAAAAATGGACCGACCAAAAAGAACTCAAAATTAAGAGACTACTGCCCTCCTAAACTAAAAGTCAATGAATCATGCCAACTTCGGTCCTAAGTTCCTAACCCGAGACAGACCTCGAGCCCAATCCGACCAACCCCAAGCTCAGTCTGATCAACCCCAAGCTCACTCTGACGGACCTCGATGACAGCCCATTTAACTATGGACTCGACCTCAAACTTCAATTTTCTTAACTTCGAATACGAGCTCGGTTCAAGCCTTGAGTGGAGCTCGGCCCCATACCCCAACTTAATGAGCCGCCCGTCGCCCGATATCTACCAGAATATCTCTTGGATTTCCTTCAAGAATCTCGGGATGGCAATTTTGCTCCTCCAAATCAACTTCCCCACATGGCACGACACCAATTGACAAATTTAGTATTATATACGACACCACCAAGGATCCTATATATACATATCCCATCTACGAAGAGGGTGATGGGATTTTTTTCTCGTGCTCGACCGGTCGTGAGCCTTGCTCGACCGGTCGTGGGCTGGTGTTCGACCAGTCGTAGGTTCGAGTCGTGACACGACTTAAAGTCCAGCGGTATTTAGATATTTTTTTCGGGGGTACTCGACCGGTCGTGGGTGGTTCACGACCAGTCGTAGGTGGCACTGGATCAGTCGTAAGTGGTGCATAACCAGTCGCAGTTACGCACATTCGTTCCGCGATTTTGCATGGATTTCGTGTCGCAAGTCCTTTTGCAACCAGGATGCGGAAGGAAGTTTCCTAAAACTATAAAAAGGGATCTCTAGGATTTTTTTATGGTAAGATGTGAATGAAAACACAAGAGGGCTATCAAAGGTATGCGAGAGAGAGAGAAAGAGAGAGAGGAAGCTTGTGGAAGGGAGACTATGCTCGTATAAGTGATCTACCATATCTCAGCGCTTCTACGTCCTCATAATCGGTGAGATCTCTCAGTTTTATTTATTTCTCTTATTGTTTATCCACTCTTGCGTGAGTAAAGGTTTGATCAAAGCAAGGCGTGCTTGTAATTGGTTGTAACGTTCTGCTTCATGGTGGATTGTCGATCTGGACGAGGTCTCGTGATTTTTACCTCTTTGAGGGTTTTCCACGTAAAAATCTCTTGTGTGGTGTGTGATTGATGCATTCCATAATTCTGGTTTGTTCAGGAGGGCTATATCTTAAGGTTTTGTGCAAGGCCCCTAACAAAGTGGTATTAGAGCCAAGTTTATTGAACGGGTAAGATTGATTTAAAATTATGGAATGTGTCTCATCAAGGATGATCAGCCTCAATGGTTCTAACTAGACCACATGGAAGGCTAAGGTTGAGGACTTGCTTTATTGCAATGACCTACATTATCCAATTTTAGGCATATCAACAAAATCCAATGATATGTCTAATGATGATTGGAATAAAATGGACCGGAAGGCGGTGAGATTTATTAGACAATGGCTGGATGATTCTGTGTTCCATCATGTGTCTACGGAAACCTCAGTCGTTAGCTTATGACTGAAACTAGAAGGGTTGTATAAGAGGAAGACAGCTGGTAATAAATTTTTTTTGATAAGGTGACTTGTGAATCTTAAGTTCAAGAATGGTGGTTCTATGGCCAAGCACATGAATGAGGTCAGCAATATAGTGAACCAACTCTCCTCTATGAAGATGGTCCTAGATGATGAATTATGAGTTTTACTTTTGCTTAGTTCATTGCTTGACAGTTGGGAGACATTGGTGGTGTCTCTAAGTAACTCCGCGCCAGATGGAAAGATATCCATAGAACAGGTGACTAGTTGTCTCTTCAATGAGGAGATAAGGAGGAAGTCTCAGGGGTCTACTCAGCAAGAGGCCCTTGCGACACAAGAACAAGGGAGAAGAAAGAACATGAAGGGTGGGAAGGCCCGAGATAAATTAAGAGGCAAGTCGAGTAACAGAAAAGATATTGATTACTGAAATTATGGCAAGAAGAGACGCTACGAGTATGAATGTCGTGGTAAGAAGAACGACAATAAAGGAAAAAGGAAAAAGGAAAAAGAAGATGAATCAAATTCCACTGCGGTCGCTTCAGATGGCGACGTTGTAGTTATTCTTTTTGCAGATCATGATGTATGTCCCGCGGCTACGAGTCAGGACACCGACTGGGTGATAGACTCGGGAGCCTCTTTTCATGCGACTCCACGCAGAGATTTCTTCACAAGCTACAAGTCAGGTGACTATGGGACCGTGGATATGAGAAATTCTAGCATATCGAATATCGTAGGGGTTGGTGATATTTGTGTGAAAATTGACGTGAGCTGCACACTGGTTCTCGGGGATGTGAGACATATCACAGACCATCGCCTCAACTTGATGTCGACAGGAAGGTTGGATGATGATGGCTATAAAAGCTGGTTTGCTGGTGGGCGTTGTAAGCTCATCAAGGGTTTGTTGATCGCAACCAAATGAAAGAAGTGTTGCACATTTTACAAGGCATATCTCAGTGTATGTAAGGGTGGGTTGAACGCAGCGAAATATTCAACTATTGACATGTGGCACAGGCGTCTAGGCCATATGAGTGAAAAAAAGGCTTCAGCTACTAGCGAGGAAGCAGCTCCTTCCATACGTGACAAGTACACATCTCAAAACCTGTCTTGATTGTTTATCAGAGAAACAATATAGAGTTTCATTTGTTAAAACTGCTTCTCATGTTAATAAAGTGCATGCATTAGATTTGATTTATACTGATGTTTGTGGTGCTATGAGGACAGAAACCTTAGGTGGGGCATTGTATTTTGTCACTTTTATAGATGATGCATCTAGGAGGGTTTGGATTTATGCTTTGAAATCTAAGGACGAGGTCTTTGGCGTATTTAAATTATTTCATGGTATGGTCGAGAGAGAGACGGGTAGATCATTGAAGTGCATCTACACTGACAATGATGGTGAATACATTGGTGACTTTCATGAGTACTGCAAGTCTCTGGGTATACGGCATGAACAAACGGTTCCGAAGACCCCCCAGCATAATAGTGTAGCTGAGCGAATGAATCGCACAATTATTGAAAGAATCAGATGCATATTATCTTATGTGAAGTTGCCCAAGACGTTCTGAGGAGAAGTAATGCACACAGAGGTGTATCTGATAAACAGGTCTCCATCAGTTTCGTTGAATGGAGAAGTACCTGAGAAGGTGTGGACTGGACTGGATCCATCATACAGTCATCTCATGGTGTTTGGATGCAGGGCATCTGTTCACATATTAAAGGACGAGAGGTTCAAGCTTGATATAAAGATCAGTCAGTGTGTTCTTGGGGTACGGTGATAAAAAGTTTGGTAACAAATTGTGGGATCCGACCGAGAGGAAGCTCGTCAGGAGCAGAGATGTAGTTTTCTTTGAAGATCAATGTATAAAAGACATTAGTAAACCAAAGAAGAATCAGCCTAGTTCAGGTGAGATAGAAGACATGGATTTGATTATTCCTCCCACGGTGCCTGATAATGAGGGAGTACAATAACGTACAGAGGATGAGGGAGTTCCCACATAAGATGGACCGGGGGAGCAGCCCCCACTTGATCCACCTGTTGAGCCACAGGTGATGAGGTCATTTGGGGACAAACAGCCGTCCAAGAGGTGCTCGCCGCATGAGTATATTATGCTAACTGATGGGGGAGAGTCAGAAGATTATTCTGAGGCCCTAGCTGACAAGCATAAGGATGAGTGGTTGAAAGCTATGCAACCACACCTATGACATGGTGAAACTACCTAAGGGTAAGAAAGCTTTGAGTAACAAGTGAGTGTTCAGAAAGAATGTTGAGTTGAAGAATTCACAGACGAGGTTCAAGGCTAGACTTGTGATGAAAGGGTTTGGTCAGAGGAAATGCATAAACTTCGAGGAGATATTCTCACCAGTGACGAAGATGACATCCATACGGGTGTTGTTTGGGTTGGCGGCTAGCATGAATCTGGAGATAGAGCAGTTAGATGTTAAAACTACCTTTCTCCATGGTGACCTGGAAGAAGATATCTATATGCATCAACCGGAGGGGTTTGAAGTCAAGGGCGAGGAGCATATAGTATGTAGGCTGAAGAAGAGCTTGTATGGGCTGAAATAAGCTCTACGATAATGGTACAAGAAGTTAAATTCGTTCATGTTACAGCATGAGTATGATAGAATGAAGTGGGACTACTATGTGTTCACGCGCAAGTTCCAAGATGGTGATTTCTTAGTTCTGCTGTTATACGTTGATGACATGCTCATCATGAAAAAAAGACATCAAGAAGATCGACAGGCTGAACAGGAGTTGGGTAAGTCTTTTGCAATGAAAGACTTAGGCTCGACTAAACAGATCATAGGAATGGAGATAACCTGTGACAGAAGCAGCAGGAAGCTTTGGCTATCGCAAGAGCGGTATATTGAGAAAGTCCTAAAGCGGTTTAATATGAATGCAGCGAAGCTGGTCAGTACTCCACTGGATGGTCACTTTAGATTGAGCGACAGGCAGTGTTTCAAGACAAAGGCAAAAGTAGAAGAGATGTAGAATATATCCTAGGCGTCAGCCGTAGAAAATTTGATGTATGTTATGGTATGTATACGCTCAGATATAGTATATGCGGTTGGCGTTGTCAGCCAATATCGTGTCAATCCTGGTAAAGAGCATTAGGTAGTGGTGAAATGCAGCGAAGCTGCATTTGGCTATCGCAAGAGCGGTATATTGAGATAACCTGTGACAGAAGCAGCAGGAAGCTTTGGCTATCGCAAGAGCGGTATATTGAGAAAGTCCTAAAGCGGTTTAATATGAATGCAGCGAAGCTGGTCAGTACTCCACTGGATGGTCACTTTAGATTGAGCGACAGGCAGTGTTTCAAGACAAAGGCAAAAGTAGAAGAGATGTAGAATATATCCTAGGCGTCAGCCGTAGAAAATTTGATGTATGTTATGGTATGTATACGCTCAGACATAGTATATGCGGTTGGCGTTGTCAGCCAATATCGTGTCAATCCTGGTAAAGAGCATTAGGTAGCGGTGAAATGGATATTACAGTATCTAAGAGGCTTATCCAGATTGAGCCTATGCGATGGTGATGAGAAACCTGTGTTAGAAGGCTACACAGATGCAGATATGACAGGTGACATAGACTCCAGAAAGTTACATCAGGGTTCATGTTCACCTTTGCAAGGAGAGCGGTTTCTTAGCAGAGCAAGCTACAGAGGGTCATAGCATTGTTGACGATAGAGGCCGAGTACATTGCTGTCACAGAAGCATGTAAAGAGATATTTTGGATGAAGAGGTTCTTACAAGAACTTAGCTTGAAGCAGGAGAAGCACGTGGTCTACTACGATAGTCAGAGTGCTATACACTTAAGCAATAATCCAAGTCAAAGCACCTAGAGATTCAGTATCACCAGAGTATGGATACTTTGGAACAAAAAGTGTTACAGCTTGAGAAGGTCCACGCGGACGATAATGGGTCATATATGATAACCAAAGCTTTGCTCAAGGGCAAGTTTGAGGTTTGTAAAAATCAGGCTGGCTTGAAGAAAGTAAATTCCTCACGGGTCAAAAAGGGAGAGATTTGATGGGATTTTGTTCTATGCTCAATCGGTCGTGACCCTTACTCGACCGATCGTGGATTGGTGTTCAACTAATTGTAAATTCAAGTCGTGACATGACTCAAAGTTTAGCGATGTTTGGATATTTTTTCGTGGGTACTCGATAGATTATGAGTGGTTCACAACCGGTCGTACGTGGCGCACGACCAGTCGTGGTTACGCAGATTCATTTCATGATTTTGCGTGGATTGTGTGTCGCAAGTCCTTTCGCAACAGAGATGCGAAATGGAGTTTCTTAAAATTATAAAAAGGGGTCTTGTAACGTCTCGAAAAAAATTCGTACAAAGACCCGAGTACCACCTCAGGCAGAAATCGCTAAGGACCAAATCTTTTATAAATTAAACGTGAATTAACTAAGTACTAAACTATATTGCCTGTAAAATTAACACTAATTACTTTAAATACGAACTGCATGACCCAAAACTAGTAGAACCGTTGACGCTACATTACCCTGAAACTTATGGTCCATCTCAAAACCCAGTTGCTCTCGAGAGTATCACAAAACTCTGTATTGGACTTGGACCGCGTGCCGAAAGTCCGTTTACCCCGAAACTATACAGTTATGACCGCCATATTGGACCTGACAACCACATAGGAAATCAGGTCCTAATAGTACCCAGAAGCGCACAACTTAAGCCCGAAGCGAAGTGTGTGAGAGACACGAATATATTTAGAAAATAAACTGAAACTTAAGTGAATTGAGTCGGTTCTTTTGTAGGCTAAATCTAATGATTCGGACAGTCAGAATCTGACCTAATTACACTCTCGGATCAAGGAAAATTTTCAACACATTTCAGTGTACTTGTGACCCTGATCGAGTACCAGTGACCGTTGAACTGAAACTAGTCCGTCACGATCAATCTATAAACCCGGTTGAACCGAAAACTTAACCTGACCTAGATCCATGGTTAGGGAGTTTAAGTCCGACTGCACATAAAAAATGAGCCTCCATAATAGCTCTGTTTGACTGAAACGACTAGTATTTGGATATAACCTAAGTACATCATAGCCCTAGGGCCATTCCCATCAGTTTTGGGCCTATATAAGGGCCTTAAACCATCTCTCTCCCTTACCATACGAATTTTCTAAAACCCTAGGAGAGATAAGAGAAGAAAGAGAAGGAAAAAGAGAGAAAGTGTGAGAGAGAGTTGGAGCTGCTCCTGAAATTCGATCCCTACTGCTCATGCGCTTAGTTACCACTTCCGTGTCGCTATACCGGTGATTACAGTTATGTGTTTGGGTAAGAAATCTTAACGCTAATTTGTTTTAGGGATTCCAACAGATCAAGTGGTGAAATAGCTAACATATTTCATACCATAGGTTACCGCTGTGCCGTAAACGAATAAATAGTGTTCGAACTGAATTCGTTACGAGTCTATCGACGAGAGGTGTAGATTATAAACGTCTAGGTTATGGTTTTCAAGGCTTTCAATGTCAGACAATGATTTATGATTGACTTTAGTGCTATCACACATGCCTAGTTAGAGTATTTCAGCATATTACTCATATATGTAGGTTAGGTTGATTTTCAATGCATTCCATGTATTTGTTGAAATGACTGAATGAATATGAAATTATGATTTGTGCCTGTTATGATGATTGATCGTAAATACATGATTGATGTGTATGTGGTAACTCTTATGTGAAAGGATTTGCCATAATATATGTTTTACTATTTTATTATATGTATGTTAATATGTGTGTTCTAAGTGTTTAATGAAATGCCTGAAAGAGTAAGTGTTTAGTGATTGGTATTTTCTAAGGGGGTTGAGATGAGATTCTCAACTACCTTGGTCATATATATAAATTCATTCATGAGACTTAAATAAAACTATATGAACTATGTGTGAATTACATGTTTAGGATGACGTGTTTAATATGTGTTATTATAAATGCTTATATGGATATAGTATTTGATTTATTTGTTCTTTATTATTTTGACTATCTCATGTGATTACTTGTTGGAATTGAGTGTGATTAGGATTATGGTATAGTCCAGGCAATCGGTAACTGGTCCTGATAAGGTGGCTGAGGTTGTTTTACCACACAAGACGCGTTCGACGAACTCGAGCCATACGTTGCTTGTCGACAGTGCTTAGGCCACGCGGAGTGCTTACGCACTTCATGTCGATCAACCCAATGTGCGCTCGTACAAGTCGAGCTTGTTAAGTAACCCGATTGGCCCGATGTATGTTCACAATGCATGGACGCTATTGCTTGAATCTAAAGTATCAAACTCACTAGTGAGAAAACCCGTTAACCTTGGTACGTCGATCCGCTATGACTCATGAACCGGACATGGTGGTATGGGACACCGTGGTCGAGCTATCGGCCTATACCGGGGTGATGAGCCCACCCGTAGTAACCGGTGAGCAACCTAAGCTCGTGAGACAAGTACGGTGGTATGAGATACTATATTCGAGCCGTCGACCTACACTGATCAGGTGACGAGCCCTTTGTAGTGTCTCGACATACTCTGAGACTGCGTTGAGGCGACGAGCCTTTCCGTAGCAAGTAGAGTATAAACTAGGCCTACACTGATCAGGTGACGAGCCCTTTGTACTGACCTAGAACCGTAACATCATATAAGATTTACTAAGATTGACGACCTTATAATGGATCATTGTTTGAGAATTGATATAAGGGAGGTACCTTAGCTTCCCAATCCAGCTGTATGAATAAATCTAAGTAAGAACTTGGTAATCACGACTATAACATTGCATTACATGGTGATTTGATGAGGAAGTAGCATGTGTCTAGAGTGGTGCATGCCGCGACCGTGTTGGCAAGGGCATACATTATTATCATATCATCCTTGCATTAACAAGAGTACTTAGGGCTTGACTGTTGTACTGCTTTTATCATTACTGCTTGATTGAATTAATAACGTGTTAACCTTTGCATTATAGTCTCACTGAGTTGATCACTCACTCCTACGTTCTGGGACGGTGTTTTAAATACTAACCAGACTGTCTTAGATGCATATGATGTCACGACACACGAGGTCGAGCCAGACTTCTACGATGATGAGGAGAAATTCTCATATATGCAGTTATCAAGCGAGTTTATTTAGGCCGCTCTGATAGACGGGGATTGTTGGGTTGCTGACTAGATGGCATTACACATTTTGTATATTTTAAAATTTTACATGTAACTATTTGACTTAGTAACATGATCATACTCAGGAGATTTACAATCGCTAATACACTTTATATACTTATCACAGTCTCCTACTTGCATCAATTAACTGTCTCTAGAATATGATATGTTGTTTTGGCATAATCCTACTCATGTTTAATGCACTAATACAGATAACATTTAATCATCATTATTTATATTGCATAAGTAATGTGTTGGAACTTAGGAGTTGGGTTCCTGCTTGACCCCCGATTTTCAGGGTGTTATAGGTCTCTAGGGTCTTTCTAGGGCATGATGTGAATGAAAAACACAAGAGGGCTATTAAAGGTTTGAGAGAGAGGGAGAGAAAGAGAGAGAGGAAGCCTGTGGAAGGGTGACCATGCTCGTAGAGATGATCTACCATATCTCAATGCTTCTGTGTCCTCGTAATCGGTGAGATCTCTCAGCTTTCTTTGTTTCTCTTACTGTTTATCCACTCCTACGTGAGTGAAGGTTTGATCATAGTAAGGTGTGCTTGTAATCGATTGTAATGTTTTGCTTCATAGTGGATTGTTGATTTGGACGAGGTCCTGTGATTTTTACCTCTTTGAGGGTTTTCCACATAAAAATCTCTCGTGTGGTGTGTGATTGATGCTTTTATTTATTTCATTACTTTATTATTTCATAATTTTGGTTTGTTCTGGAGGGCTAGATCCTAAGGTTTTGTGCAAGGCCCCCTACAGAGGGGTACACACAATCTCTCACCTAAAACTATTAGACCCAGATCCATATTCTGACTTTGGCATTAGAGGGTCCCCTGCCTCTACCTAGGGTCTCTTTTGTTTTCTTCCTGTGCATTTGACCCTACTGCATAGGGATTTAACTATCTGGGTTGGCAAGTAATTAAAAAATGGAAAAATAAGCCAAGAAACGAAAAAATGTAATAATTGTTACGGTATATAAAATGTGTGGATTTATATCTAGTTTAACTTGAAGAGGTCTTTTGAGAAATCGAGCATTAATTTTATCATTTTTCTTTTTTTCTAAAAGAGATGATTGGACGTCTCCAATGATACCTACTCTCCACTTGAGTTGCTTTGGATGATTGGTTGTTTCTTGTGTTGCTTGGATTAATCTACACCATTGGACTTGGGTTGGCTGCCTGGACTATTCATGGTAGTACACCATGGTGTTGGAAGAAATGTGTCGAAAATACTAAAAAATAAAAATAAAAATTTTCATTTCACCAAGAGTAAAAATTATGTTGTCCTTACAACGTGATTCGCCCCGTTATCAATTGCTAATGGGTTCATCAATCACGAAAGGGTCCACTTAGGAATAATTCAACACCACAAATCTTCTGGCAAAATTAAACAATGGAAGTGTGTTTTCTAAAATGGAGATGCAATCTGGAGGATCCGATGGATGATGAGAGATGTGTTTGAGTTGATGAAATTTGGATAAAAATGGTCCGATTTATATATGCTATAGGGAATGGACCGTTGTTAGGTGGCCATCAATGGTTCATAACGTTTGAAAAATATTTTTGACCGTTGATCATTAGTTTGAGCCATTTATGATCGTCGGATCGGAAAATCTGATCGTTGGATCATCATGGCCCGTCCGTTTTTAGAATGGTATGTCTTTCAAGCCTGCTGGTCGTTTAAAAAAAAACCGGTTGTCTGTTCTCAGTCACTACAAAGCCCTGCCTCATTTTAGACTCATTGCACCTAAGCTCGTGCTGGACCATTCGCACCGAGATCGCATCATCTCATGGCTGTTTGCGTAAGGTCGCGAGGGAGTGACCACTCTGCGACACGATGCGTCGTAAAGTGCGCCAACTAGCGCCACTATAGCCACACTTCCTTCGCCCCATGCCCGTACCTGTGCCTGAGCCCGAGCGTATAACACTAGAACACGCAACTCGAGCATCACAATCTCCAAAGCTCCAATTAAGAATACTACACAAACATCCACATAAAAACCATGATTTTCTTCTTTTCATTTTCAATGTGGGACAAAAGCACACACTATACTTTTCATTCTGAAATTTCAAAAAAGTGTTTTGGAGGCAAAATGAAAATCCCAGAATGTTTGAATATTTTGATTTTCCAAAAACCACAAATCTCAACACGTAATACCATAATTACTTTCACGTGACCCAAGCTCTCCTGCTGAAAAAAACTCGTGTATAGCTCTGTGACTTTACTTTCCCCATTATTGAGTGGTTATCATGATCGATTTTTATAAATGAAACCAACGATTTTCTATGAACCATTTGCTAATTATAGGTTGCCCTTATAACTTATCGTCCAGATAGAATGTCTGGGTGTGAGTGTAAGACCCGTATATTAGTCCGTACCGTTCCGTAGACTTCCGCGGTCTTACCGGTTGAATTCCGGCAACCTTCGACCCCTAACCGATATTTACACGCGACCCTGATTCATATGCCGTCAACCCATATCAACTCAACCCAAGACCATTACCATAGCGACCGCCCCGTCGCTGCGGTTCCGATGCCGCGACTCGCGCACCGAGGCGATACTCAGGTCAAGAGATGTGGGTCAACGTTCGATGCGAGAAAAACACCGCGCGTTGCGAAACCCAAGAGAATCTCTATGATATGTCACATCAATCCATCAATCCATCAACATGTCAAGTACACATCACCTTTCACTCATTCCCAAGCAACCACAAAAGTCAAGAATCTTTTACAAAGCCCATACCTTTCTTACACCAAAAACCTTCAAAGTCAAAAAGTTCTTACACCACCCATGCTTTTCTTACACAAATGGCCACAAAACTTAAGATTTTCTTACACACCCATCACTCACCATATCCATCACCCATTTATCTCTCTCTCCCTTTTACAACTCTCTCTCTCATTTTCAAACTGAAAATCTAAGCAAGAAAAATCCATACGTATGAACTCTCCAAGCCTCTCCCCCTCTTTCAAAACTCCAAGTGTGGCCCACCTTTCCATCCCAAGATCTCTCATCCTAGCCACCCATTTATCATCTCCTCCATTAAAATCAAAGCTAAGAAGCTAAGGAACCTAAGGGAGCAAGAAGATCGAACGGTGGGTGCTTGATAAGAGTTGGTTTTCATGTTTTTAAGATGGACCAAGTGAGGTCAATCGATCAATGGTTTATATCTCACTTGGGACCCTAAGGTGTGGCCGATGGCCCACTTTGATCATCATGATCATTCCATGATGGGATCATTCTTCATGGACCCCATCATGATGTTTATTTCCTTGCATTAGAGGGGTCATCTAGACCGTCCATATCAGTGAGGAACGGATCTCCACCGTTGATTTTCGTTTTCGGTGGTCCCATGTATAAAGGGATCTATTTATTATATGGTATCTTATAAGGGAGGGCTCATAGTGGCAGAGCCCTCTATCACACGCGTGTCCCACTCTCCATCTCTCTCTCTCCCTTTTTATTTTATTTTTTTATTATTTTATGAGATTATAATAGGGTTGTGTGGCCTATTTGAATGGACCCCACCATGAGGCTTATATCATATCCAATCATCAAGTGTGGCCCACTTTGTGTGTGACTTATCCACACTATTCTCCATGAGGTGGCCCACCTAATCAGGGCCCACCTCAATGCATATTTCTTCAATGTCCAAACCGTCCAGCGTCTGGGACGCTGGACGTCTCTGTAGAAGGAAAACATAAATATAAGCTTGGTTCAAAGCTTTGGGGTGGACCATTGTGTAGGCCCCACCTTGTTGTATGTCATAAATCCGTGTCGTTCATCCATTTTTCCAACTCATTTCAGGCGTTGAGCCGAAAAATGAGGCTGATCTGTTGATCAGGTGGGTCATACCATAGAAAATTGTATTTTTTACCATTCAAAGCTGTTAGGACCCACCTTGTTGTATTTTCACATCAAAAATGCTGAACATTGGACTCGTTCAGTGTATTTCGAGCTCCTAAATCCATTGGACAGTATAGATTTTCGAGAAGTGGGCCCCACATGTGATTTTTCTAGAGAAAAAAAAAAATAGAAACGCAAGAGGCAGCGCCTCTGCCTCTCTGACATGCAGCAGCAGCAGCACGCTGCTGCATGCAGCGGGCGGGCGGACAGCCACCCACGGCCCCACATGTGGGCCCCACCATGACGTATATTTTGTATCTACTCCATCCATGAGGTGGACCACCCCCTGAGGTGGGTCCCCTCCAAAAATCAGGTTGATCCAGATCTCAGGTGGTCCACACCATAAGAAACAGTGGGATTGAACCTCTACCATTAAAATATTTTTTATGGGCCACAGAAGTCTTGGATCAAGATGAAATTTGTTTTCCCCTTTCATCCAGGGTTGTGTGACCTTATCAACGGGTTGGATTTCAAATAAACATTGAGGTGGGCCCCACGTGGAGCCCACAGTGATGTATATGTTTTGCTTCCACCGTCCGCTGGACGATGGAGCCCACCTAATGCACGTGTTTTATTCACACCACCCCCCTTGGCTGAATGACAAATAAATATTATAGTGGGCCCCCCTAGCCCACACGCTGGATGGATGACAAATAAATATTGTAGTGGGCCCCCCCTGGCCCACATGCTGGACGACAATATAAATATTACAGTTTGGATGGGAATAAACATCATGTTGGGCCCCGGTTGGGATGGAAAATAAACATTATGTAAGGCCCATGGGATTAGACCCATCTAATGTATTCTAAGGCCCATGGGATTAGACCCATCTGATATATTCTAAGGCCCATGGGATTAGACCCATCTGATGTATTATAAGGCCCATGGGATTAGGCCATTTGATGTTGTGGGGACCCATGGGTTAAGGCCCATTGAGATGTATTTGGGCTTATGGGTTGAGGCCCATTGGATGTACATATGGGGCCCAATTGGTGTGGCCCATTTGTTACCTATAAGACCCATGAGATTAAGCCCATTTGATGCAATCTAAGGCCCACGGGTTTTGACCCATTGCAATGCACTTAAGGCCCATTGGTGCGACCCATTGATGTGATCCATTTGATGAATAAAAGGCCCATATGATATGACCCATTTGATGTATTTAAAGCCCAATGAGATGTACCTAAGGTCCATTGCAATGTGTGATCCCAACACGGATTATGTAACGATGTTTACGACGATCGTGCCTTGGGAGCAATATTGGTTTGACGTCCACATTGCAAGTGTAATGTTGGTTAAATGTCCGCATTACGACTCTCCCTAGGGCCCATTGAAAGGCCCGTACTTGTTGGGTGTAGGCCATCTAGGCCCATCTGCGTTGTAAGAATAGTTCATTTCTTTATTACATGTTTAGTGTAGTTCTATGACTCGTGATCATGCGCATCATATGTATACTTGATATGAGAAGTGACTGATCATAGCATATGCCTTCAGGCAGATTATTTATAAGACCCCGATTAAGTGGTGTTGCCATACATGAGCGCACGATACGCGCAGGATTGCTGCATGATTGGATAGTGTGATTCATGCATTGTATGACGATTACTATATGCCCTAGCGACATCGGGGCCGTAGCCTCCACAGACACATCGTGGTTGACAGGATTGGATACAAGAAATTTTATTCTACATGGGGTGCTATAGATATTCCTTGGTGAAAGTCCCTAAACCCTTGTGGTACCAAGAGGTTGCTCCAACGTCTATACCGAGTGGGTAAATGAGCGTTGAGTGCCGATTACCAGATGACTGCGCTCTCTACTGTGTCGTGGTCGATTGGAAGGGGATGCGGCCTTACCCCCCCGACAGTAGGGGACAAAGCCAGGCTGAGTTTGACTAGCTCGAGAAATGGGTCCGCTATCGATGAGTCAAGTACGATATTGGCAGACGGATAGTGATGTCTCTTCCACTTACCTTATTGCGTGCGATGAGGCGGCGATCTAGTTTAGAGTGTACTAGACCCCGGTGATATCCCATATTTGAGCTGTATTGATGTGTGAGCATAGATGAGGATTTGTATGCTTGAGTTGCATTTCATATCGCATGGCCTTGGGATGGCCGATATCATTCATGTCTTGCTTCGCATAGCTTTGGTACGGCTAATGGTTTTCATGGATCCATCTACATATTCCGCATTTCTTTGATATTGGATGTTCATATTACTACCTTGCGCACACACTTTCACCACCCTCTAAACTTTCTATAAGTTTATGCACGACCGTTGCGTGAAGGTGTCGTTGGGGCGCAGCAGCGCTGTGGCAGGAGCGCTTTGCAGATCACTTTAGAGATTTTGTTCATCATCATTTTGTTTCCTTTTATGCTCATTGTACTTGTAAAGTTTTTGATAATAATGGAAATATAATGGAGTTTTTGATTGTTGTTTGTGGGTTATGCCTTTGGTTATACTTATCAGGATTCAAACTGAGGTTGAAAATCCTCCTCGTAGCATCACAGGATCGGAACCTGGTGAATGGGAGCTGAGAGCCGAGAGCCGAGAATGAGATTCTACGGAGGCTATCGGCGCCAGATTCGGTGAACGGAAATTTTGTGAGCCCAGTTTCTGAGTTTGGGGCGTGACAGTGAGGCTTAAGGGCAAGCTACTTTCGGGAAATTGGTGGTCATCTCTTGACTGTCGATCAGTTTTTGCCATCTTTAGGTCATAGTTATCATGTGATTAATTTTAGGATTGGGGGTATTGTAATGTTCGGCTAAAATGTACTCTGTTTAGTCCAAATTTCGGGTTGTTTCAGATCCGGCAATTGTATTTTGCAAGTGATGAGGATCCGACTGGACCCAATTTGGGTGGCCCTTGCTGCCGTTGGAATCGAGGAAACGCGTCCTAGTTGATCATGTCCACTATCGATTCTTTTGGGCTATCAATCGTTATGGTATCGGGCTTGTTAATCTGAATCATTGGTTGATTCTGAGCCATGTCTGGGACAAATTCTTATCAAGGGTATATGGGCTTTTAGGACTTCCCGCCTTGTACAATCTTGATATTTGCATTGTTACAATCAAATCAGTCCTGAACAACTTTTGACCGGGCGATTTGGTCCGTCCAGTACTTTCTTAATGGTCAATATGTTAAGTGGTTGTCTCTCACGTTAGGCGGGGTGTTTACAACAAGTGAAATAGGATAAGGGTTAAAAGAAGCAGAAACAAAAACACACCTAAGCATAGGATCAGGGCACTGCAATGTCGCTATCATTGACATGTTCGCCCAACCTATCGATGTTTAAAATAGTTTGCAACCATGTTGTGCAAATTCACATCTATGATACAATAGACCACATCCCATGAACCGGATAAATGTAGGCTTTGGTTTACAAAAACAAAATCTATATCTCAAACATATCTTTTAATAACACACTCCCGACTTTTTCTTTTTATCTTGCTTTCTTCGATACACCATTGATTTCTTCACTTTTTTGTACTTTATGCCCATAATTTTTGCAATTCATGTAGATTTTTAAGGTGGTTAAAAAGAAAAAAGAATAAGATAGGGAGAAGAGATTGTTATTTGTATGGAATAGTCCAATGTTGGATTTTACATGCATGTAAACGATACTTCAAGTCCCATTCATGAAAACACATGTGCCCTCGCATGATATTTTTAATTGATTGTAACTTTTTGCCACTGTTGTTGTTCAATCCGAACATGTAACTGCATGTATAACGGACAACCTAATTTCGATCGAATGCGTGCGATTAGATCAAGTGTTGGCCATGCCAATGTTGCATTTGATTCAAATTAAATTGAACGCTTATTATCCCATGTGCCAAATTAGTTGGATTAAGACCAAATATGCGAAGATTAGACTGACTGTTCAACCACCAGTTACTATAGCGACCATGCAATTTTGGAAAAGAGAGTATCAATCATTTTTAAATGAGTATTTTTTGCCATAAAGGTAGTGACTTTTCTTTAAATGGTAATATCTTAGATCGTCTTTTTTAATAAAAATAGCAAAAGTCAAATAAATTTAAAATAAAGCGCTTAACCGCTGATTTCATTAGTCTATCGATGCAGTACAAGTAGCAAAATAAAATTTTAAATAAGTATGAGAAATTACCTACGACAATCTATGATTGCAAGAATGGTCATGGTGCGAGGTTAGCAGGATGTAACTGAAGATATACCAAGTACGAACTCAATAATACGAGAATCCAACAACGAGGCCATGGGATGTTTATATTACCATTATATTGTAGTGGTGCACTGGACAATAACAAAACTAATAGATGTCTATGGAGGACGAAGAGATAAGCATCGCAGAGTTGAAAGATTGTGTGCGGCCCTAAACTTATCTTCGAGTGTTGGTTTTATATACTTTGGAAAGACGATGGTTGTGCATAAGATCCAATTACTCGTGCAAGAGTCTTCCAACCGTCGTCTCCTACTCGGATTTGGAGTCATTGTTGTATTACGCCATTGTAAATGATTTGCTTATATTTTCACATGGGTTTTCATCGTTCGCTTCGACTTTTTTATGACTTTTGGAAAGATCTCGAACATTTATCCGAAATAGTTTCCTCTCTAGTTAAAATCCTTGGATGGGCATGTTGTGTGATTGTTGGCCATGGAGAATCCGGCAATGGCGGGTCTTTAGCCATACCTCTTATACACGTCAAGGGCTGTGCATGCTTTGCATCCTTTGGTCATGCATTATGGGAGAATTGATTGCCATCATGGGTTTTGACAATGCATATGATTTGAACGCATGACTTATTGGCATGACACGTGTCCTCAACAAAAGACGCATGTGGTTTTTTCTTATGCGACCGTGTCTCTCCCATTTTTCTGTATGAGTGTGCCGACACATGACAACTCCTCGATTGTTGAAATGGACCGTCACTAGGGGGTTATTTTACATTTATAAGAGTGCATCGTGCTAAAGTAGGATAAATTCTATGAGTGTATTATGCTAAAGTGGCTAAAGGTCTTACCCCCCTCCCCATGATAAATAGTCCATGTCAGAGGTGCCCCTGCATAATGGATGATACAGAACGTGAGTCTCGCATAATGGTGATGGGGTTTTTTGATCCGTCGTCGACCGGTCGTGAGCCCTGTATGATCGGTCGCAGGCTGGTGCTCGACCGGTCGTAGGTTCGAGTTGTGATACGACTCAAAGTCCAGCGAGTTTGGATCGTTTTTTTTTCGGAGTGTTCGACCGATCATAGGTGGTCTATGACCGGTTGTAAGTGGCTCATGACCGGTCGTGGATTCGGTACGACCGGTCGTAGTTACGCAGATTCGTTCCGCGATTTTGTGCGGATTTCGTTTCGCAATTTCTTTCGCAACTGAGATGCGGAAAGGAGTTTCCTAAAACTATAAAAAGGGGTCCCTAGGGTTTTTCTATGGCATGCTGTGTGAAGAAAAAGCCCAAGAGGGTTTCCTTAACGGTTTAGGGATATCAAAGGTGAGAGAGTGAGAGAAAGCTTATGGAAAGGAGCTGTCGTCTCAACGGTCTTACGTCCTCATGATCGGTGAGATCCCTCTGTTTTTCTTTTATTCTCTTATTGTTCATCTACTCCTGCGTAAGCGACGAAGGTTATAACGTTTTACTTCATAGTGGATTGTTGATCTGGACGAGGTCCTATGATTTTTGTCTCTTTGAGGATTTTCTACGTAAAAATCTCTTGTGTGGTGTGTGATTGTTGCTTTGATTTATTTCATTGCTTTGTTATTTCATAATTCTGATTTGTTCTAGAGGGCTAGATCCTAAGGTTTTGTGAAGACTCCCAACAAATGGAGGGTCTACGTCAAATGTAGGCTCCAGATGATGGATAAAGGGAATTAGATCCTAAGGTTTTGTGCAAGGCCCCCAACATAATTGACGATTTACATGTGTTAGCTCCTAACAATGAACGATCCACATCCAAGGCGGGCCTTGCATAATGTATGTCCCATTATGAACTGGGGCAAGGGATGATGGACATTCCACATTAAAAGCAGGCCCCGCGTGATAGGCAATCTGTATCCAATGTCCAGCATGATGGATGGTCCACACTCAAGGTGGGCCCTGCATAATGGACTATTTGCATAAAAGGCTGACCCTAATGATGAATGACCATGTCTAAGGTAGCCATACACAATGGATGATCTACATCAAAGATGGGCCTTAAGGAGTGGACAATCCACATCCAATGACAATGGATGATCCACCTTTGAGGTGGGCCTCACATGATCGATGACCCACATCAATGCAGGCCCCACACAATGGACGTTCCTCATTGAAGATTGCTAACGAGTGATCCACATCCAAGGAGGTCCTCACACGATGGATGACCTACTTCAAAGTTGGGCCCCACGTGATGGACAGTCCATGATATGTGTGCCCTGCACGATGGACTGCCTCTAAACAAAGTTTTTTATTTGATTGTTTTACCAGGCATGTGCTTAATTCAACAAGCGGCACGGTAAATGACTATGAATCTCTATCTTTCATTAGAACAGCTATTAAATTAGATGAGAGTCTGTAAACAATTCCAACAGTCATTAAGATTCCCAAACAATAACAAGCAAGAATTAACAAGTAAAGGATTTATATTGAGCTTAAAAAAAATATTTATTTTTTTGTTTTTTTGAAAAATCACAACCCATGGCATAACTTTTACAAGGCTACCAACTTGTTGCAAAGACCACCACATGGGTTGATTACAATCAAACATTATTAGTATTTATGATCAATCTGTGCTGGTGGCTCAAATGATGCCATGTGACAATAAAATCTTAGTGAATGATAAACAAAAGATACTATCAGCTGCTCCGGCAGTTGAATTTGAGAAGTTCTGAGCAGCCTGAAAGGATGAATCCAGTAGAATACTATCACGGGATGAGTGTTGTATGTCTTACTCACATGATAGAGTTCAATGCTTACTTTTGTGTCCTGATAACAACTGCAATTCAATCATAACCAGTACAGAATCGGCTGAAGCACCATATCACTTTACAAAATATATGCTCATGGCTAAAACTATACAAGGAGCTACCAAGTGATGTGACAACAATGCTGAGTTGGCAAATATTCACAGCCCACAACATGTCTAAGTGGACGAAAGGATAATAATTGCATGGGCCCACGACGATTGACATATGTGGCATTGCATAATATGCCATAATTATTTATGTGCCTGGACACTTATTTTCACCTCAGTATACATGAGGAGGGGTTACAAAGATTCTTTTAGCTGTAATTTGTCTTAGTAGGAGGGATATTATGTAGGCTAGCGAATTTTCTATTTTATTTGTAGGTGTTTGTCTTTTCTATTACGGTAAAAAAATACTTTAGTTAAAAGGTTAAAATGATCAGAACCTCCCATTCACAAATTACATTATCCTTATTACAGGTGATTGAATAAGCGACTGAACTATCAAGTTCTTGGTACCTTGGTTTACGTCGGCGTTGGGTCAAAGGCGCTGGTTTAGATTGAGCCGTATGAAGAACGGGCACACACGGCTCTGTACGCACACATCAAGGGCTGATTTTCAAGCCAAAGAATTACATGGGTTAACTATAACAAATGGAAACTAATCACAGCCATTTAAACGGATCTCTTTTGGGAACAGTGAAGGCTGAGATTGCTTCGCCAGGACTGATTGACGGGCAACCCCATTCACCGCGGTCCATCACACGGACGGCATGGATCGTACAATAGGAATGGCTTTTGAACCACGGGACATCGACGATAAGTGTGACTCATTGATGATCCTCACCGATCAATCGTGCTTCCACCGTGTGCAGAGAACACACGTGTTTCCTAGGTTATTTTTTCTAACACGCGTGGCCCACCTAATGAGTGAACGGGCATGATCTTCTAGGTCCCACATTTCCCTTTCGCCACACGAACGAGCCCCGAGGTCGGCTACACGCACGCGGCCAAACCCGTGTCCCCGGGTTCCAAAACCTCCACGCTCCCTCGCGAATCCCTCAACAACCCTAAAACCCTTTCCCCCCAAAACCCCCTCTGTTCGAAGTAAAAAAGCGCGGGTTCTTCTGCACTTCCCATTCTCTCATTTCCCTTCCAAGGGTTTCCTGAAACCCGAGAAGGAAGAAAATGGCAAGCACTGCGGCGAGCACAAAGTCCGTCGATGAGTCTCTGTGGTGGGACCCTTTCTCCATTCTCCTCAACGATCTTGAAAACGCCCCTCTCTCTCCCTCCTCCGAACTTCCTTCCTCTCTGGTAAAACCCAAATTTCATCTCTCTCCCTCTCTCTATACATATCTATTTCTTTCGAATCTTTCCGCAATTGCGTAGAATACCATCGCTTTCGTGATTTCTATACTTATTTTTTCTTTCTGTAGGCAAATAAGCTGAAGAGACATCATGCCTGGTTATTGGATTCCATCGCTTTATTCAAGCCTCCAAATCAGACTTCCAAGTCGGCTCTGGACTCTTCTGAAATTGCCATCGGTTCACATCGGTTGGTTGTGAAGTCTGAATTGAAAGCAGTAGCTCTTGAAGTTAGCTCATGTGCTGTAAGTTCAAGGCTATTGGGAAATGATGTTGGGATTCTTTTTCCTTTTTCTACCGTGAAAAGATAAGGGGTGTAGATAGTCTCGCAATTTTTTTTTTTCGCAGTGTTGAAAATGTGTGATTTATTTAATGTTTTTTTTAGAGATGTGTTGGTGCTATAAATGATTAGTTTGAATTGACAATGTTTTCATTTTTGGGTTGGGAATTACCTTATGTTAATATGGACCTTTCATCTGGTCGGCCCCATGGGCGATGGATGATGGAGCAAATATCAGCCAATTGGTGGATTTTCTCCTGTTGCATATGAGTCGTTGACACTATTTACTTTTTAATTGGTTGGCCCCATTGGCGATGGAAGATGTTTGAATTATTTTGACCCGTCCATCCGGGGCTGACAGATGAAAGGGTTAGATCATTGAAAGGTGGCCCTCATATGCATGCAACTTGGCCCACTCCAAAACACCACTAGCTCTGGGCATTTTGGCTGAACAAGGTATACTAGTACACCAGTTTCTAGGTTTTCAGTTCATCAGCATTATCTAAGCTTTATCCCAACTCACTGGGTCCTGTTCGGCCATTCCGATTTATTAAGGACCATATCCTCACTTAAACCATAGATCATGTTTTCAATTATTACGTGCAATTAAGAATAATTTTTCTTTCAATGGTAGAGAATTTTTGTTGGAAGTTTTAACGTGCTGTTGAGATGGGAGTAAATGTGGGGGGGGGGGGGGGGGGGGGGGGGGGAATGAGAGTAAATGGGCCTCCAAATGAAATCCTCTTTGTGAGAGAGGATTTGGAAGTAAATGTGAGTGAAATGCCTTTTTGAGCTCCCTTGGAGAGTTGCACAAGTGAACAAAGGTGCAACTATGCACATCTCAACCATACACGCGACACGTTGATCGCACTCCGAAACAATCTAATTATCGACAACATCACTAAAATCACACCAATAGAATGTTTCAAACCGTGCAATGGTTGGCCATCTAAATGGATAGTTAAAAAACATTGGCGAGTTGCTTGTTTGTGATCCTCATGTTTGTGGCCCACATGAGGCTCAAAATTTCCTCAATTTTGGCAAAAGTATAGATTTCAATGGGCTTATTACAATTAATTTGTTAAATATCACATGTTTACAGTAATTTGGGATATCACATATGTTCCTATGAATATGTTGAAAAATTCCAATGCATTACAATTCCTCCCATTTATTCCCATCCAAACAGAATATTTGGATTTCAAATGAATTTCATTTACTCACATCCAAACACAACCGAGTAAGCCATTTACTCCCAATTAGGGTTGTACACGAACCGAGCTAGCTTGGTTAACTCGCTTGACTCGACTCGAAAAAGCTCAATTCGACTCAGTTTGAAGCTGAGTTCGAGCTGAGTTTGAGTTGCCCTCAGCTCAACTCGACTCGGATCGAACCCAACTCGAATCGAACTCGGATTGAACCAGTTCGGTGACTCGGTTACTTTGATATTGATGTTGCTCACCAAGTGTTTGATGAAATGACTCAACGAAGTGTGGCTGGTGGCAAGGAAGGTATGTATATGAAACAAATACCATTTTTTTCTTGATTTTTATGTTGCTTAGAAGGTGTTTGATAAAATACCTGTAAAACCATTGCTGCCGTATGTAAAACAATGAGATTTTGAAGGCGTAGTCCATGTGTTTGTGAAAATGCTGTGTAGGTGAACTTGGCTCAAATTGGCCCGAGCTGCTGACCGAACCGAGCCGAGCCGGCTAGTCAGGCTCGAGGACCGAGCCGAGCTGAGTTCGAGCTAGGGTCAGCTAGTGGCCGAGCCGAGTCGAGCTGAGGCCAGCTCGACTCGGCGTACACCCCTACTCACAATTCATTTTCCTCCAATTCCATTTTCCATTTACTTTCATTTATAAGCTCCCAAATGAGCCTAAAAAGTTTGAGAACTATTAGTTTATAATACAAAATAATATATTTTAATTGACATTTGTTTGTGTTAGAAGTTCAATGTCATTTGCACTTGTTAAACATAAGTGTACATGCGTTGAGATGTCAAATGTGGCCCACTCATGACCTTCTTACTATTATATGTATCATTATGATCATTTAAAGCCTTATCACAACTAATTGGGGCTAGCCACATGAATCGTGTTCCACCATTCCACTCTATCAAGGACCATACACTTAGTTAAATCATAGGTCATCAAGTCTTTTCTTACTACCTCCACCCACATCCTTTTGGGCCTTACCCTTATCCTTTTAGAACCTTTAACTTGAAACAAGTCACTCCTAATTGATGCAGTTCTTGGTCTCCATTGCATATATGGCCAAACCATCTAAGTCTACTTACCCTCATCTTATTGCCTATCTAACTGATACTATCTAAGTTCGCATTGAACACCATCACTGAATAAGCCATTGAGTTTTGCCTGATCATCTTTCGTTCCAATGGAGTTAGGTCCAATGCTTGGCCTGCCGATGGGCTTGGTGACTGAGCCTTATTTGGCTTCCTTGCCCCTCTTTTTAGAGAGACAAATTTATCAGGCCACCTTAACTATTACCACCCTTATTTTTAAGTGTTACAAGTGCTGAAGAATTATTGCCTGCTCTTCATCATGGGTATATGGGCGCTGCCGGCAAACCCCTTGGCAACGCAAGCAAGGGCAGCCCACTAACCCATGTAGGCATGCATCCTCTTGGACATAATTTTAGAACTTGAAAACTCAAGTAGACTAGAGGGTGTATTGAAGCGGCTCAAGTAACTCAGTTGCATGTTTTTGAGTCTGGAACACCAAGACTTGGTAATACTGATATATAAAATTATAAATCAAGGTTGGCAGTTGGCACAATTGCCACGTTGACTTGTGACTTGCTCGAATTAGCCCTTTTTTTTCGCTTGCTACAATGAATAAAGAAGGTGTTGATTCAATCAGGGGACAAAATTGACCTAGCTTTGGTGAGTTTTCGTGAGTTTTTTCATGGCTCATTGACTCTGTAGAGTTAAAGAGAAGCTGATTATCCTTCAAAAAAGAAAAGAAAGAGAAAAAGAGAGAAGCTGATCGGGTCATGCCACGTGTTGTGGGTTGGAAAAGACATGAAAGTAATGTAAAATATGTGGTGTTAACATTGTTTATTGAGAGATGTTAACATGATGTTCTGACTATTATTATTATTATTATTTTTTAATTCTGAAGGAGCAGTTTTTGTTGAAAAACAAAAGATGATTACAAAAGAGGAATCTCTAGTCAAAGGTCTCTAGAGATTAGGCCCCTTCCATGCTAAATCTTTGGTTGCAACACTAATATCCCTATTTATGTTAGAGAAGGGTACTATCAAACTATAATATGTAATACGCCATTTTAAGTTGATATAAACTTAATATTTCAAAAAAAGAAAAGAAAAAAGAGAGATGATATAAACTTCTTTTTGCTCATTTCTCTCTCACATTTTTATTTATCAGTCCATCTCTCTCTCTAATCGGTCAATGCAACTCTATTAACAGGTAATGACCATAGCTAGGGTTTGAACAATTGAACAAGGGACATCAAAGGTTTGAACAATTGAACAAGGGACATCAAAGTGATTGTAAACTTGATAATTGTATGAGGATGATGAACGACCAGTCGACCATATAGGCTCAGCTTAGATTTTGGGATAAGACATGTTCACGAGGTCTCACTTGATAAACATCGAGGATCTTGCATGCCTAACATGAATGGGATGCTATGTATGACTAGCCTTAGTAACCATACAGACCCAACCGAGTCAATCTTTAAGGTGGATTAAGTTTTGTATGAGTCATGAGTTTGTAAAGCTTGCTATACATATTTTAGAGTCTTGGCAAGTCCAGTAGAGTTTTATCCAGTTCGTTTAAGTTTTGTCATGTCAAGGCCAATTGAGTCCATCTTGATTGAGCGGTGTTGAGATCGAGTTTTTTTTTTAAATATATTTTTTTTATTTTTTATTTTTAATTTTGAGTCCTAGTGTAATCTGATCTAGTTGAGTCAAGTCAAGTCTGCCAGGTTGCTTTTGGTCAAGCATAAATTTTGACTCCCTCCATTGCCAATTTGGACTTGCAGTCAAGATTTTTTTAAACTACTAACTACAGCTGTTTCCTATACCAGGGTCTCTAATCATTGTATTCATAAAACTGAAGTTTCATTTGATTATGAGAGTATGATGATGTGTTTGTAGCGACCTAATCAGTTGTTCGGAACATAGTTGTAAAACACAACTGCATGAGTATTTTTGCTAAAATCCTAGAAACAAAACCAACAAATTTACCATATATTTAGCACTCATCATTAAAGAGGCTAACAAACAATAGGAGTCTTTCTGTACTATCATGATGGACAATAGGAATCTTTTAGTACTATCATGTCAGTATTTTATGCTCGTGCTAAAGACATTTAAAAGTCAAACCAAACTCAGTTCTTCTGCACTTTCTTCCTGATTTTTTTCCCAAGTTTCTTGCTGGAAAATTAGGAGGATAAGCAAAAGAGATGAGATGACAGATATGTGATTTGAAGCGTTTGATACCAACCTATATGTCTTGGTTTTGGGTAGGGTGGAGAACCAGTCCGGCTAGGCTGTAGCATGTCCAACTCTAGCCCGTCATCTGAGAACATGAGTCCAGGTCCAGCCCAGCCCATTAGCTAAGGACGAGTACTGGTCGGGGTCGGGCCCCCATCCAAATACTCAGCCGAACAATGTTAAATAAGTTGGGCTGTGCTGGACCTATTTTTTTGAGCCATGCAGTCTGATTTATTATAGGGCTCAAACTCAGTCCCATGTCCATCTCCAAGGCCTTGAGGCTCAGCCCAAAGTGGGCTGGACGAGGGGCCAGGCCATTCTTACCCACATGCCACCCTAGCGTTTGATCTCATAGATACATGCCCTAAAAATGATAATTACAACCATGATTGAATTACGTTTTAATGGAAATTTTACAGAGTCACGACATGATATTTCTAACAACTGGGATTTTCCTAAGGAACATGAAGTTCTTTGGGTTCTTATCCTTGACAAATAAATGAGTCATGCGATCCTTGTCAAAGTGGGAGTTTCATATACCTGTTTTTTTGTGAATCTCTTGACTTTTAAGGGACCCCCCGCTCACGCACACAAAACAAGATACATGAGTGTGTCAACTCATTGGACTTTGCATGCACACATAGTGAGTAGACTGTGCTAGTTGGTTGATCAAGTGCAAATGTTTATGAAGGCAATGAATCAACAAATGTGATTGGGCCCCTAAATGAATAAAGGGCTGCTTTGATTGAAGCCTTTTTCATGAACTTGCTAATTATCAAATTCATGAAGTGTTCTACTGAGGTGTTCAGACTTTTTTTTTTTTTTTTTTGAAGATTGGTGTTCAGACTTTAGTTGCATGATCAAGGTGCTGCTCCTGCATCCAATCTGTTTACAGTTGCTAACACTTTGAAACATATGCTTCTCCGTTCCCTCATCTGAATCTTTTTTCTCTTCATGCTTCATAGTTTGGTCATGCTTCATAGTTTGGACATCATATTTTACTAGATTCCACAGAGAGAGAGAGAGAGAGAGAGAGAGAGAGAGAGAGAGAGAGAGAGAGAGAGAGAGAGAGAGAGAGAGAGAGAGAGAGAGAGCCATTGATAAAATGTGGGGTTATCTAGATCAAGGTGATTCTTTGAAAGATATGGAAAATCCAAGGTGGGAAACATGATGGATGATCCAAATTTGTGCTGGACCTTTTCCAACATGATTAATTCTTTTGGTATGAAATAAGCATTTTTTTCCCCAGTTTTTTCTTTTTCTATTTTTTCTTGAAAGATAAGAAATTTTATGAAGAAAATCGCCAAAGCAAAAGCAAGGTGGGGAGAATACAACACAAAGCTAAAAACCTAAAAAAGGAGAAAAGATTGATGGCATTCATTGCTTCTATATTGGAGGCCCAATCCTCCAAAACAAATTTAGCCTTCCTAATGACTTCTTCCACGGAGGTGCTCCTATTTTAGATGCATCGACCATTCTTCTCACAATCTCACCCCAAATCACCCACAACATTGTCATTATGACTACTCACCAGATCGCCTTACCTTCCTTTTTGGGCCCTCCCCCATGCCAAGTCAATAAAAGATCTTGCATCGTCTTCAGCATCACCCATGCCGCGTTGAAGATGCCTAGAAAGCAATCTCAAACCTTTCGAGCGAGAGGGCAGTGGATAAAGAGATGATCATTTGATTACGCATCAACCATACACATAACACCAATGTTAGGGAGGATCATAGATCTCTTTGAAAATATTATTGATAAGGATTTCCAAAAATTATGCTTGTGGTTTTTCAGTAATTAAAATCTTTTAGGCCACTCATGTATCCTTAGGCCTCGTTTGGCACCTTGGATTTGAAATACCCTGGATTTGGAATCCTCCGGTTGTGTTTGGCACCCTGGATTCAAAATCCCTTGGAATCCAAAAGTAGCTATGCATAGTATATTTACAGGGGTTTGTATTTATTTGCTAAATAAACTTTAATATCCCTAATTAGTGTATGTATGTGATGTTTGACACAATGGTTGCAATAAGCTCGTTGAAATATATACTTTGGCCGAAAATGATGAAATTCCAAGTTTTGGATGGGGCCACAAGCACAAGATCACATCCAAGTGACTAACCAACGATTTTTAACCGATCATTTACATGGACAATGTTTGGACGTCACATATCGTCCTATTAAAGTAATTTTAGTGATGCAGTTGATAAAACAATTGTTTTGGGATATCATCAGTGGGCCATGTGCCTAATAGATTAGTAGCCTAGTGACACACATGTTACACATGCGACTATGGGAAGGATTTTAGGGGCCTGTTTGATTTTCCATGATACACGTAAATTAGGGTAAATAAGTAATTATTACTTTTTCACCATGTTTGAAAATATGAGAGTAATTCCACCTCAAAAATCGAAACAAAAGTGTTGACTTAAATATGTGGACCCCACTATAATGTATATGATATATCCACACCGTCCATCTATTTTATTAGAACATTTTGGAACATGAACCGAAAAAATGAGGTAGATCTAACACTCAAATGACCCACACCACTAGGCTCACATTGAGGTTTTTTTCATTATCTAACCCCTTCATAGGGTCACATAGGCGTGGATAAGGGGAAACACAAATATCAGCTTGATCCAAAACTTTTAAGGGCCCCGAGAAGATTTTAATGGTAGGCGTTTGATTCCTGTTGTTTCTTGTGGTGTGGTCCACTTGACCTTTGGATCTGCCTCATTTTTTTGCTCATGCCATAAATTCGGTTGGCATAACAAATGAGTGGTGTGGACAAGTAACATACATCACAACGGGCCCCACATTGATGTTGTAAATTTCTCAATTAAAGTGTTAAAAAAGTAAGTTGTTACATCTGCACCGAGAAAGATGTGGTAATTACCTAGGTAAATAATTATTACCCATTTACGTGGTAATTACACTTTAGTTGGAAAATCAAACAGGCCCTAGATGTAATCCTAGCTTCCAACTTGGATTTCAAACCCCCTCTTTGAGGGGATTTGAAACCCCCAGTTACTTTATGGTGCCAAACATATTAGGGGATTTGAAATCCCCTCAAATCCCCCCAAATCCATAGTGCCAAAGGACTCTTTAGCATCAAAGACCTTGGTTTATAATTTTAAATTTTGGGCTTCCTGAATAGGAATAACATGCTGTATTAAGATTGTAAGCTTATGGTATGTCTAGTGGAATTTGATGTGGAAGGAAAATGATGAGAATTGAATCATATAATGTTTTAGTTTTGAAATCTTGTACTTGCATGATTTTAATTGATTATTTGTGTGTTTTCTTTCTGCATAATTGGTTATGACTACTTGTCACTATTTTTTGTTCTTCAAATTTTGATTCCTTTCTGATCATCATTTGTTAATTTGACTAAAAGGATATTCCTGGTTGTTCTTAGATAATTTCATTGTTGATCTTTTTCAGTGTTTAGATGAGGTGCAATCATACATCCTTGTCACTAGGTCTATCGATTGCAATCATTTGGATTCGGATTACAAAGTGAAAGAATTTCTTCATTTGGTTAGTAACTTACTCATTTTCGTTTTTTACAGGACAGATTTAGTTTCATACATTTTCCCACATTGTTTGTTTTGACATTGATGCTTAGGTTTTGATGAAGGGAGTAAATAGATCTTACTCTGCTTTTCATGACATGGATTTACCTTCATAGTTCGTGTATTCATTTACCATTGTAGTACATGCATTTAAACTTTGATGGTGGTTGGTAACTAGGTCTCACAAATGCTTCATTGAAAAATATGTTGGAAGCTTTCTATCCATTCACTTTAGATTTTTTTTTTTTGTTTTTTTTTGTGTTTGATATGTGCATCAGTATTAGCCAGTGCAAAAATCCCAACCTCCTCTCTCTTTTGTGAAGAAAACCCTAATAGGCTGCATAGTAAACTCAAATCACTAGCACACCTTGGTTTGTTAGTGTCCAGAAACATCTTTTGAGCTTTTCAGTTTCTGTGAACTGATCAAAGCCTCCAAAGCTTGTTCAATTTCAAGTCCATTTATCTTTCACATACTTCATTGCAACATTCGTAAGATATTTAGTTGTAATAGAAAGGCATCATCGAGTCCTGTTTTGCCTTTTTTTGAGCTTTATTAAGTTCACTAATGCTGTTTAACAAAAAGAAAAAGAAAAAAAGGTGATGATGCAACAATTGTGACAACGAGGATGATGGCAGTGTTAGTGATGGGAGTAGTAGGACGGAGGAGTGAGGAAAGACAAGTGATGATTACGGTGGTGGTGGTCTTGATGATGATGGGAGGAAGTGATGGGGAGGTGGAGGACGTAGGAGAATTCATAAAACTGACCCAACCCCAAACATCTGGGATAGGGCTATTAGATAATGAAAAGGGATTTGTAAAACCGTCCCAACACTAAATAGCTGGGCCCCAACTGCAAATGTTAGGAGAGAGCTATAATGATGATGAGGAAGAGGAGGAAGGCTATGATGATGATGATGATGGAGGAAGAGGAGGGTGGGGTCCATGATGATGATGATGATGCTCAGACTTGGATGCAGAGGTAAATGCTGTTTTGATTCACAGCTTTTTTATTTTTTATATTTTGAAGTGGAAAGTCTTGCATTTTGGCTTTTTAATTTTTACATTCAGTTCAGGAAAAGATGCACTGAAGCCAAAAAATAAGAAGGAAGGAAATCCTCTATGTAGAGAGAAGGTTTTACTTATATTTAACCCTCTCATTCCATCTGGAGTGATGTTTATTGTCATTTGAAATGAACAATAAAGGCTCTGAAATTACTGACAGGAGTGGCCAAAAATTGAAAGTAAAAAGGTATTGGGAATTTTCCGTCTGAAGGGAAGGAAATGGATTGGTATCATTGGAATGGCTAAAATTGGTGGGAACTGACTATAATTTATTCCAATATGAATTGTGCTTTCTTTTGTATTTTGGTACAAATATGAAATGTTTTGGTCCTTTGGCTGAAAAGGAGTGGACTCGACTATTTAAGTAGAGATCGTATTGCTTTGGGAATTAAAAAAAAGAAGACTTGCTTTCAAACATAGAAGTGTCCACAGAAAGGGCTCAACTACAAAAGCACAATCCTCAATTGAATACGTTAAAAAAATGCAAGTAGGTAATAACACTACAAATCCAACTGTTATATCCTTTTAAATTGCATTTAAAGGTTTTCGGGCTTGGTATCACCTAGAATTGCACTCTTCTGGATCTCAGGGCACCCATCTTGTGATCAATACCACTTAGGAGGTGGGTGCATTCTTGGATGGGCCATATGCCAAAAATATTCCTTTTTTTTTTAAAAATTATAAAAATGGATAAAAAGAAATTTATTCGAAGAAATGCCTTTCAAAAATAAAATAAAATCAAAGAAAGCAGAACAACAAGAAGAAAGGGACCATAAACCTGGGACCTCAAAACAAAAAAAAGTCTCAGGCTCAAAGTTGCTCCAGATTTCACTAGATTATCTGCATCAAAGTTGGTCTCTCTTGGGACTTGAGAGAAGGAAGCTAATCGCCCAACATATAAGTCCCAGGCTTCCTCTAACAGAAATTCCTCCAGACTAGGAGATGGCATTGGTAGAATCCCCTTTGGAGATTATCTAAACTCAACCGTGACCTGTCATAAACTTACTGCCTTGAAGCGAGGCTGTAGCTTCAATATAATTAGAATGTCTCTAATCGAGATGTCTCGAACAATGCCCCCCAAGCCGGAGCATGGTGTCTCGTATCGGTTACGTATCGGCCGTATCGGCCGTATCGGCCAATACATAACGGTAACGGCAGCGGCCGTTACGCGATATGGGGCACCCCCCGATTTTGTAGCCATAACGGTCAGGGTGTAACAGTCAAAAAATGACTTTTTTTAAAAGGTTTTTTAAGGTCTGTTTTTTCACTTTTTTTGAAACTTCTTTCTTCCAAACTCTTCCTAAATCATTCTATTGCTATTTTTGACCACTCTTAACTTAATCTTACAGATAAAAACAACTTATATTAAGGATTTTTTTGATTCGAAGCTCCGTGGGCCATTTTCTAAAAATTCCTCAAAAATAGGTATTTATACTTTTTATTCAATGTTTTGCTGTTTTAATGGTAAAATATGATGTGTTAATCATAATAGAAGATATTAATGTCCATTTTACAGATTGTTGTTGTCATTTTATTTTTTTTATAATTTTTTTCTATTTACGCACTATTTTCGGCCCTTTTTTTCAAAATTTTAAAAATCATTTTTTATTGAATGTTTAGCTGTTTTAATGGTAGAATATGATGTGTTAATCATAGTAGAACATGTTAATGTCCATTTTACAGATTGTTGTTGTCATTTTATATTTTTTAATAATTTTTTTCTATTTACGCACTATTTTGGCCTTTTTTTAAAAAAAATTTGAAAAATTATTTTTTTACACCTACACATGTAAGATATTTTCATATTACGTTCATTCTAATATATCTATCATTAATAGTAGATAGTTAGAAAATTAAATATATGAGTTTTGCAGTCAAATCCAGGTTGTCTAGTTCATAAATTCATTAGATAGTCTGATATAACTTCTCACTAAAGAGTAGACCGTTACACAATCATAAACATGTTCCAATTTATAGATGAATGCATATTTGGAATGCTTAGAATATTTTGGATTTAATCAAAATTTTTTCATATTTTTTTGGCAAAAAAAAAATAAAATGCACCGTTACGGGCCGTTATGCCCCTGTATCTCCGTTACACCCCTGTATCGCCGTTACACCCCTATATCCGTATCAGTATTGGAGGGTACCGTTACGCCAACCTATTCCGATACGGGATACCTCGAGCCGGAGGGTCTAAGATTTCCCCATGAGAAACCATCACAGATTCACAGTTAACCTCAGCATATTTGTGGCGAGGCTTTTCAGGTATCCACACCCATAGTAATTGGCCAACGGGAATGCAAAACATCATTCCCAACAAGCTAGGAATGTTGATGCAGACAAACCCGTAAAAGTTTGTCCGCCTTAGTTGAAAATGGGTCAACTGAAAACCCTTTTTACTAGTGAACACATGGCCCAGGCTTTACCATTAAAGACCCTATGTTTCTCTCAAGCAAAAATGTGCCAAATTGCAGCAAAAACCATCAATTTCCAAGGAAGTTGAGATAGGCCCCCATTAAGCAACCGGCCAGCCTTCAATCATCTCTCTTACTGAATGAGGAAGCGACTGCTCAAATGGAACTTGGAAATCACTGTTGTGCAAGCATTCTTTGAATAACAACAATGGAGGAGGTGATTAATCGATTCTTCATTTTTGCAACATGGACAACACCTGTTTGCAAGTGGAAAACCTCTTCTCTTGAGGTCTTCAATTGTAAGGATCTTAACTAAGCAGGGCAGTGAAATGAAGGCCCTCGCTTCCAACGGACTGACAGTTGCGCGAATCTTCGAGAATACCAAGGAGTGATCCATTGGACAACTTAGAAGCAAGAGAGCCAACGAATTGACTGAGAACTTGCCATCGGTTTGCAAATCCTAGATTCTTTTGTCAGAAACTGAACAAGGAATATAAGCACATAACAATAGAGACAACATCATGCAAGACTTGTACTTTCCTCCTTCAAATCTCCCTAAAAAGAGGGGTACAAAACGTTCTTACCGTCTAGCTATTGGAAAAATTTCTCATTGAGGCATCTCTCTTATTAACAAGGATGAGTAAGTCTTTGAAAGTTTATGCCAAAGTGACATCTGAGCATCATAGATCTTCCTAGAACTTGTCTCTATCATCATTGCCAATTATGAAGTGAAGATGGTTAGAACATAAAGGTTGGACCCACTCAACAACTCTCGGAATTGGAGGTCTTAATTCTCTTGGATGCCTCATTCATATCTATTGGGTCACGAAAATGGTGTAGTGCTCTCAGAAATCGGGATGCTCTCCACTCAAGCACCCTTTTAGCTAGACTCGACTGATTTTATATCAAGTTCGATAGTTTGTGTACTCATCCAGTGGGCCGTCTTTCGAGGTACCTAGTGCACACCTCGTGTACTTGTCTAGTGGGAAGCACAAGTCGCTTTCTAAGGGAGCGCAGTCTGCTAAGAAGTAAGAACATGCAAAATAAGCATAAATTGTCCATAGCGACCATTCGAGTGTGAATTGTGAAAGAATTTCTTAACAACTTTGTAGGCAAGAAGTCAGAAAATAACCATTCATGATTCATTTTAGAGGAAAAACTAGCTTTCCAAAGTCTATATTACCCCCATGGGTCCTCATTTGCGACTTCATGGAATTGCTCGTGGTTCGTGATCTCCTACCTCCATCTTTTCGCCCCTGACGACTGAGATGAGGTGAGCATGGAGCAGCTTAAGGGCTCACCCCTTAGTGGAGGCTTTGCGCCCTTAGCTAAGTATACTTAATGCTGCTCGCACACTCCCATGGGAAGTTGCACACCCTATTATAGGGCACCCTAAAAAGGCTATATGACTTGGTTGTGGTCCCTCGTGGTGCACCTTGCTTCGAGGCACCCCTAGAGGCTATATGCCGTGAAGTTGAAAGTCCTCAGAGGGTCGCACACCTTTGTCCATGACATGGGCTTACCTTTTCATTTGTCTTGTCCTAGGTCTCCTAATGTTAGGCATTCAAAAGAACCATATTTGATTCATAATTATGTTGCACTATTTCCAGAGTTCGCACAACCCCCTGTTTAGATCCCGCTCCCTCTTAAAGGTGGCATGCATTGTTTTGCTACATCTCTGGCATGTGAGACCCTTGGCAATGTTGGAACCTTACTAGTGTACACCACAAGCCTACATGGCTACCTGAAGCCGATGCCTAGAGGTGGGCATGTCTGACCCGATCTGGTGGATCCGACCCGATCAGGCCCGATCTGACCCGTTCTAAACCTAACGGATGGCCTGGATCGGTGCGGATCGAGTGTCCATCCATCTGATTGTTTTCGGGTCGAGTTCAGACAGTGTTCTGTCTGGACTGATCCTATCCGAAAACCCGATCCGAGAGGATCCAGATCGATCCGACCCGACTTGATCCGATCCGGAGCTCGGCTATATGGAGAAATCCATCATATGCCTCGTCACTTCAGTCGAGCATGGGTAGGGGCATCTCGAAAGCGGGTATGGGAGGAAGGCTCGGGAAATGTACAGGGGTGTCTTTGAGGATTTTGAAGCTGGAAGAGGTGAGGTGGTGAACGGTGGGCAAATGGATGAAGAAGGCAAAGACGGAAACGCCAGAGGTGAAGAAGTAGGTAGGGAAATGGACAGAAACGCCGGATGTGAAGAAGAAGTAGGTAGGGAGAGGGGAAGCAGATTGGCTGGTGTACCTCACACCAGCTATATAGCTACTGTAGGTACGTGTCGTGCAATGATGAGCACTGACGCTCCTCGAGATCCGAGTTGTACGAATGGTTCAAGATAATGTTGCCTATCCTTTGAGACAATGGTCCATGAAGGTGGGTCCATTAGATTAATCGTTTGGATTACTGAACTTTTTGTCTAGCAGGTACAAAGTGAGGAAATGAGGGTAATATCTAATTGGACAACCATGCGTTGTGGACGGTCCTAACCATTTATCTCATTGAAATTGGATCGTTGTTCTTTTTTTATCCACTTTGTGTTGACCATCCATTTTTCGTATTTACCAATCGGACGGGTCCCATGGTCTGATCATCCTAATCTTTTCATATGGCCCACGGAACAATGGTCCTGATTACCATGTGGCACATACACCGCAGAGATGTTTTGAACAGCTCTTAATAATTCTTGTTGATTTCTCACAGAAAGGTTGGACACTTTCATGGGAGAATTGATGGGCAGTACGATTGATGTGGCCCAGAATCGTCTACAAGATTATAAAACCTCTTGTACCCATAGTGTGAGACACCCTAGCTCTGTGGGTCCCACCATGATGTATATGTCAAATCGACTCCGTTCATCAGGTGAGGTCCTGTATTTTCATTTTATGCACAAAAGATTAGGCCTGTAAAAATCTCAAGTGGGCCACACAGATGGCAAGATACATACCATGGTAACCCCCAGGTGTGGCCCACCTACGTTTTAGATCAGGATGACTTTTGTATTCTCTCTTCGGTCACCTGATGAACGGGTTTGATGAAAGATACGCACCATGGTGACCCCACACACAAACCTATGGTTGGCGTCCCATCACATTCTTGCCTGTCGTATGGCCACATATAGCTCGGGTGTTTTACGCGCTGATGAGAACTGGTGTTGGATTGGAATTATGAGGTACTAGTCTTGTGGTGCCACACAGCGCAACATAGCATTGTGAATGATTGGAGCCATCAATGGGTGAGATGAAAACCTGACAAGCATTAATACTCAGGGGGAGCGTGGTACTTCATACGCATGCACCTCAAGGTTGTGTTGAAGATCAAAGTTATAACCAACCAACATCTGTGGGCCCCACCATGATGTATGTTTTGTATCCACGCCGTCCATTCATCTGGAGAGATCATTTTAGGGTATTACCCAAAGAATGAATCACATCCAAAGCTCCAGTGGACCCCACCACAGAAAACAGTGGGGAGAGTGACACCACTGTTAAAAACTTTTAAAGGGCAAAAAAGTTTTCGATTAAGGTGATGTTTGTGTTTTCCCTTCTTCAATGTCTTTTTTAACTTTCAATGTCTTTCCAGAGACTGCGGTGGAAGCTTAAAGGTTGTGAGATTCCAAGGTTGGGGAATTCTTTGTTTTGGGTTATGTTTTTCTTTTTCCCTTTTTTGATTTCTTGATGAAATTTTTAAATGGGTGTTTGATTTTCACTCTTTTGGGCAGATTGGATGGGAAAGAAATGCTGGAGATGCATGCTTCGAGGAAAGAGGCTCGTCTTCGTGGGCGACTCCTTGAATAGGAATAGGTGGGAATTGCTTGCCTACATCTTGAGGGAATCTCTGGAAAATAAGAGCAGAGTCTTCGAGATTTCAGGGCGGCATGAATTCAAGATCGAAGGTTTCTATGCCTTCAGATTCGAAGTACGTTTCAAAGAAAACTTATCTTGTTCTTTATCTTGATTCCTCTATGTTTCTACTTGTTCCTCTAGGCGTTGGATACTGGCAACCATGTTCTTGTGATGTGGGTTTCTTTTCTAGATATGTAGCCCGTTTAATCAGATCTGAACCTTGCCTAATCCGATTCGACTTGGTTTTCCTGACCGAGTCGGACTCGGATCGGTTTAGGCCAACAGGGGTTCGGATCGGTCCCAGTCAGATGACCTGGACTCGGTTCCGGATCGGTTCGAGTTCGGGTTGGGCCATGTAGAGTCCGGACGGAGTCGAGTTAAACCCAATCTGATCCGACTCGGTCCGATGCCTAGCTTTACCGATGCCTATCAAGGTATATGACATACAACATTTACTAGTATATTGACGTGCAACTGACTATACAAGATGCCCAGACGCCAAAGGCTATTGCTCTTCAACCTGATCGATGATCTGGACCCTCTGAAGACAAAGAACTATAAGTTAGGACCTTTATGCATCATTTGTATTGTGCTATTCAGTACCGTGTAACATATTAGTTTTTTCCTGGTTTTTACCTCTTAGTTAGGGGTTTTTCCCTAGGTAATGTGCAACATGGAATGCATTGTCTCCTAGATCAATTGAAGCTTTCGGTAGGGCATATTTGGGTGCAAATTGTTTACAGTGGGGTTAATTATCAAGTAATATCAAATCATATTGAAAGAAAGACAATTGTTATGAATAATGTCCCATCCATTATCGGTTTCCTTGTACTTCGCCATGAGGATACTTCCCAAAAGGGAGGATTCTCCACTTCCCAACTTTAGGGCTGTCAATGGGTCGGGTTTAGGCGGGGTTGAGGTTTGTCAAAGCCTTGCTCTCAAAGTAAAACCCAAGCCCAAGTCTGGCTCAAGCCCATGATGGGCCAAAACAAACAGGCCTGAGTTCGACTTGTGTTGGTTATGATGACCAGGTATGGGTATAGCCTGAGCCTGACCACCCTCTTTTATGCTAGATTTTGGCCGTTTATTAGGCATGCCTAGTCATGCTTGACATTGATAAAAATACCCTTGAAACCTTAAACATGCCAGTTGGGCCGAATTCAGGCTGGGCTGATGCGCTCTTAGACATAGTCGAGCCCGACCTGATTAATAAACATGCTTAAATTTTAGGCACGAGTCCGGCCCTTGGGCCTAGTATCTAAGCCCATGTTCGGCCCTAAAGCCCGATGCACATTGATAGCCCTAGCCAATCTCCATCACCACTTCCCAAGCTTGGACATTTTAATAGTCCTTACACTTCTTAACCCTAAGCTGCTATGGTTGATCAATGATTAGACCTTGTATGTTGCACTAAGATTAAACTCGTGTGAACTTTCCCAGTTGTTCCAAAGAAATCTCTTAACAATTATTTCAATTCTTGGCACAATCTTCACTGAGCGACATGGAGTAGAAATCATATATACTGGGAGGAACGAACATATTTGATAAGAATTATCTCCCTCCATGAGATAAAAACTCACTTCTCTCGATAAACAGTCTTTTAATATATTTCTCTGTCACCCTATCCAAATCTCCAAGCCTACTTTGCCTTTAAACAGCAAAATGCCAAGATGATTTATTGAAAGAGCAGCCACCCCACATTCAATCTCCCTTGCAATAAGATACTCCATTGCGAAGTCTAATTCAATGCTCGAGATATTGCTTTTAGCAAGGTTCACCTATAGTTGCACAAAGCATGAAGCTGTGAAGTGATGTGGCCAGTCTTTTAAGTATCTACGATATTAACCGATATATCCCACGATATATCTTTTATCTCACTTGTGCGATACAAAATGCACAAGTAGTGAGACATATCCTGTATGTTTGATCCGATGGCATTTTCAGTTTTCGATCCTTTTTTTTTTCTTTTTCTTCTGTAAATCATGTTAAATCAATGTCAAATTGTTACAAATCCATGATTTGGATTGTGAGCTTTGATTTCAACATTCGGAGGAGATGGGCTGAGTTGAGAAAAATTGAAAAAAATCCCAACTTCTCGCAAATTGGTTGCAATCTTTGTGTTTAAACATAAAATCAAACATGTATGTAACCTAATCTAGTGATTATTCTTTTGCTTTAGGATGTATTGCTTGTGTTTCCACACGTCTTCTTACATTTATAAATTATATAAATAGACTTTGAATATACTTGCATCAATTCAGTTAGACAGTGCATAAAGTAGGATCCCAAACAAAAAAACCTATTATGTGTACGTGTTTTTTTATAATGTTTTAATTTATAAGTTTGTATTGATGTCTTTTTTATCAATCACTTAAGTTTCATTGAAAAATTTTACCAATTTCCCAATGTTTTCGCATGTTTCCAATAACAACAATACATTATGTGATACAATCGATATATCTCATGTGATAACCGATACGTATCCGTATCCCAAGGGTGCGATGCGCAACGCGATACCGATATTTTGAACATTGGATGTGGCAATGATGAGGACATCCGAGAACCATACCAGAGGAGGAGGGTTGAGCCGGTCTCTTTATGGCTAGACGACCATTACATGGGGCCCATTTGGCCCAATTCATATTCATAGCCACGTTGAAGACCTCACATGCATGTTCTTGCATCTTCGAGGACCCCACACTAGGAAGATGTACGTGGGTTGCATATACGAGCTTGATGGACACATTATACCGTTGGATTGAGTGGACATGATGATTGGACTGTTGGATTTCGACTGTGGACCATTTTGATGGTTGGTTCATCATTATCGAACATCTTTATCGTGTACCTCTATGGGCCACGAAATAGTTTAGTTGTTTAGTTTGTTTACATGTTTCATTATTTTTGGTATGACTCATATTTGTGTTGAGATTAGGCAGTTAAGAACAACTCTTAATTCATTAAGCGTCTTTAAGTTGAGAATCTTATCTGAGTGCCTTTTTGTAAAAGGTCTTTTTTGAGATTATAAAGGGTTGGATGTCCCCACCCTAACCATTATGCATGTTATGAATGAAAAAGATTTCTCCTTTTATTTTGAGATTGAGAAATTTTTTTTCATCCTGTGATTGGATTAGTGGGGTGAAATCACGGGGAGCGATTCCCTAGTTATCTTTTTTACTTTTCTCTCTTCTCAACAATGTATCTTCTTCTCTCATCTTCTTCTTTTCTTCCTTCTTTATCTCTTCCTTTTTTTCCCTTCTTTGTTACCATCCAAAACCTAAATCGACCCAACCTAAGCCCACACCGACCATAGTCGGCCATCCTTTGCTAGCCTTATGGATGTACGGACGAATGCAAGTACGGCTGTCCGTATGGACAACCTTGTATAGTGGCCCATTGTTTCGTTACAAATGCTCTTCCCTTCCCTTTGCTTCCCTCTTAAAAAACCCCTAAACTAATTTCACCAAATCCTAACGCTAAAATTCTCGAATTCCTAAATTTCCAAACCCAAAGCCCCAAAATATGAAAGTCCATTGTCCAAATCATAAATCCTTAATTCCCACAACTTGAAACCCATATTCCAAATTCCAGAAACCTTAAGTCCTAAAACCCTTTTATCCAAAATCTGAAATCCCAACCCAAAACCTCCAAAATCCTTGACCCCAGTGTTCCACCCTTAATTTCTCTAGGCCTAGATACCCCAAACCCATTTCCCAAATTTCCTAGCCTTTAAACGGCCCTAACATGTCAAAACTCGTACAAGACACATGGTTTCCATTGAATTCATATTTAACCCTATGCTAGGAGGGGGGTTCTATCTCCAATAGGTCCTAGTTAATCAATAATTTATGAGATTTGCATTGTGGGACTGTCATAGGCTTGAATTTGGATATGTCATGAATATGAAATTTATGAATTTATGGTCAATTGGCTTTATTTTGTCGTTCCATTGCTCTAGTTAATTTGTCTTTTACTTTCATGGCATCATATTAGGTTAGATCAGTCTGTCCTGCATCAGGCAAGTGATTCAAGTGCAGAAGTGGCTAAGTGTCCATTTCAAAATATTTGCAAGTACAAGCAGCTAGGAGGTAAGAGTGGAAACATAGTCTGAAGAGGGATTTGAAGTAGGTTTGATCCCTATTAGAAGGATAGTGCGACACCTGGTTAAAAGGATAGTGCAACTATCGTAAGCCCCGATACCACTTCAAAATCAACTAAAATGTCTTTGAACGTCTGGGCTTTAGTGATCGAGCCATTACTGAAATGTAGCATATCATCGATATATTGGACATATGTCATGTGAATATTGCCACTATTAGCAGCCATGGCGTGGATAAGACTCATAGAGTAGCCTTGTCAATAAGCCTCAATAAAGAATCCACTGGAATGTAGAATAGAATATGGGAGAGGGGGTCACCTTGTTTGATACTACATCTAGCATAGAAGAAACCTTTTGGTGTGTTTTTCACTAAAATAGAGAACCAAGGAGATGAATGTACACCTTGATCCATCGTTATTGGTGATCCAGGGATCCATGGAAGCCGCTCCCTGTGTTGCCCCAGCGTGCCAACAGGGTGGGATGGGGGTGGGTCCACCTCGATGTGTATGTGCAATCCACTTCGATCATAAGGTGTGTGATAAGAATTCACATATAGGGGCTCAAAAATCACCCACATCCATAATTCAAGTGGGCCATAAAAGTGGTAACAGTGAAGGTAACGCCCACCGTCTAAACTGTTTTGCTAGGTGTAGCCCACATAAATCATGTATGGGCCTAAAGTTTTATCCCAATGCATGTATTGTTACAAGACAGCTATTGGTTTGAGCAGATTTCACATAATCATCATGGTGAACCCTATAAAAATTCAATGGTAGGTGTCCCTGTCTCCCATTGTTTCTCTTTGGGTGGCCTACTTGAATTACGAAGCTGTCCGTTCTTTTGGCCCTACGGTTAAATTACCATAAAAAACCTAATGGTTGGAGTGGATTTCATGAACACATCACCGTAGAGTCCACCCCTAGCCCTCTCTCTCCAAATATGTTAGTACCTCAGCCTGGTGCGCACAAAGGTCTCTTGTGGTATGGTGCGTAGCAGCGCAGGTGACCATTACTCTCTCTCTCTCTCTCTCTCTCTCTATATATATATATATATATATATATATATATATAAACAAATCCAAATTACAAAATCTTATGCTGTCTCCTTGTATAGCTTAAACAAGAAGCTTTTAAACTTCGTGTATTTGTCCACCAGCTTGTTTGCAATGAATGGCCCTCCTACTATTGATATCCCTAAGACAAACACACTTTGAGACTCATATATCATGTTTCTGATAACTCTTTTAGGCTGCGAAACCAGAACCTAGGCGACGAGCTTGTATATTATGCTGATTAGACTGATTGGTTGAAAACGTTGACGATCTCAGCTTCCTCTCTCTTTGTGATCAACGAGATAAAAGAAGCATCTAAAGATTTATTGATGACAAATTAATCCTAGAACGGGTTCAAGTCCATAGTTTAATGGTAGACAAGGTGTGTTTCAACATTGAGGTCTCGGGTTCAAGCCCAGATTACCTATCTAAATAAAAAGTCACGGAACTCTGCAAAGACAGTGATAACATCAACTTTAATCACTTCCCAGCACCTCTGAATAAGCACAAGAGGGAACCTGTTAGTTCTTGGTATCCGATCACTATTAGCATCGAAAACAATAGCCGCCACTTAGTTGTAAAGGCATCTTCTAGCTCCTGAGCTTGAAAAATAGAGAGAACATTGAAGGCAACCCCTCCATGGAGAGAGGCCTAAGGGCAAATTTGATAGAGAATGTTGCGTGGAAGAAGTTGGTGAGCGCACACAAATTTCTCCCTTCTTGTGTAGAATGTGTTCCCCATTTTTAATAATAGAGATTCAATTAGCTTTCCTCTGAGCACTAGTAATCTTATGGAAGTATGCTGAATTACTGTCATCTTTAACCGCATGTTGTAAGACTACTGCCCCTAATATACTTCCTCTCTCCTTAGGATACCCTCCAACTCCTCGGTCACCTTTGATTCACTAGAGGTGGAATCCAAGGGCAATGATCCATGCTCTTCTTCAAATCTTTTCAATCGAGCAAGTTCCTCTTGTTGGGGATTCATCTTAGTTGACTTTGGATCCTCGAATACCTTTTTGTTCCATAATTTTAATTTCTCCTTCAACCCACAACTTGACAAAGAGACTAGGAGCAGTCCTAACTGTGATATTGAAGGAAGCCCACCATTCTTGAACTACAACATCATGGCCGTGGCGCTCCATCCACACTCAGTCAAAACATAATAGTCCGGGGCCCTGCAACTCCAGCTCAGAAGACATGCAAAGAGGCTTGTCATTACAAACCCTGTTTGGAATCATTTTTTGATTTACATGTGGAAAGATTTCATTCCAAGCTTGATCATCATTGATTTAGTCCATGCATGTTGGAATCCCAAACAGGGAGATCTAACATCCAAGAACCCTTGCTAGATACTGCCTTCTATGGACACCATCTCTCAATGTTGGCTAGTGACATTGCAGGATGCAAGATCGGATCCATGAATGCATGCATCTTCTCCCTTGAGACAAAGGACATAAGGAAGCAAAGTGGAGATATCCTCGTCATTGAGATTCTTGGCGCCTCGAAAGAAGAGTTTCGAAGAGCATTAGTGTCATCCACAATAGAAACTTCTCCACGAGAGGCATTCCCCATGCGACATGCAGCTAGCTTTGAGGATCTTCTATTAGCAGTGAACTTGTGCACCTTGACCACATCCCCTTTCACACCTAACCAGCAGCAACCAATCCCTCTTTGAATGCCCTTGCCTGTAATTCACATCCCTACCCACTTTGACATGCCAGGGACTAGATTCACTTGCATGAACAATAGTCTCATCCTTGCTACCAGTCCTGTTTGCCGTGGCTTTGGCTTCTCTTATTGAGATTCCCCTCCCACTTAACCTAAAGGTGCAACTTCTGCGGGTCGGGTCGGGTTGTACAATCCAGCCCAACGTAACCAGACCTGAATTTGCTGAAACCCGAACTCAACTCGATTTCAAACCTAGAGTTTGCCAACCCTAACCCAAACCAAGGAGTTGGCAACTTGCCCTGAGTCGACCCACACTTGGTTTGTGCCGGTGAACTCGAATCCAAGTTGTAGCCTTAACTGAACCTCGTTCCATCCATTTTTAAATATCCTTGTTGCATGATTTGTGCACTGGAATTGCACAAGTGTGAGTTGTCTGCTTTTCCCGGAGGATGATTGTGGCAAAAAATACAACATTGTGGTTGTTAATTAATGTGATAAGAGCCTATATAGGCTCACTCAGAAGAGTTATCTTGGTTTAGGATGGAATTTTTACTTTTATTATTAATGGCATTTCTGTAACTACGAAACTTCAATATGAAGTCTCTAACTTCAGCCCTTTCTTCTCTCTCTGCATTCACTTCTCTCCTCCTCCCCTCTCATCTCCTCTTATCTCTCTCTCTCAAGACAATAGAGATTTTATTAAAAAAGGAGCGCAAGAAGCACAAAAGAAACAAAGAACCCCAGCTCACATGCAAAGAAACCCTACTCGCTTAAGAAAAGCAATTGGATGGAATATTCAAAATGGAAGCCCACTCTTTCACATAGAACAAAATCCTCCCTAAAGATATAGAAACCTGAGCACTCGTACCTGTAAAACGGCGGTTGTTTCTCTTGCCCCAAATAGACCAAAGAATAGCCTCCACAACTTCTCGCCATTCCTACCAATGCTGCCTCGGTGCCAAGCAAGAAAGAGGTCCTCGATAGTGCCCCACATCACCCATGCAATCTTGAACACCCCCCCAAAAGTCCACCCAAATGTATCTAGCAAATGTGTAATGAATAAACAAGTGGTATACTGATTACACATCGCTGCAACACAAGGAGCACATGTTGGGGATGCAAATCGCCCCCTTCTGAAGATTATCAATGGTGAGAACCCGATTCCTACTCACCAACCACACAAAAGCCTTTATCTTTAGAGGAGTGCCATAGCCCTACACGAAAGCAAAAGGACACTGGCTTCCAACTGCAACCTCAGGGGTGAGGAGACTATAAAAAGATTTGATGAAAAACTTGCCTAGCTTACCTAGACTCCACACCAATGAGGCTTTCATCCCCGGTACCAAGCAAATTCCATGAAGCTTTTCCGCTGCCCTTGAGAATTCCTCCAACTCCTCTTCAAAGAAGTTTCTTCTATAGGAAGGAGAACACACCTAATTTCCGCCCATCACTAAGAAACAATTGGCAACATAAGACTTGGCATCCAAAGCTATCTACACCAATCTAGGGAATTCGGCGCAAAGAGATCTGTTGTCGAGCCAAATGTTATCCCAGAAGAGCACCCCTTTACCATTTCTTACTACAAAGCAAACCCCCTTTTTAACGATTTCTTTTTCACACATTCAATGGCCCCCCAAATGCATGGGGCTCCGTAAAGAGAAGTTCCCTTAATCGACCATCCCCATGCTCAACCACCCTTCTCCATAGACTCTCTTCTCCTCTCTTCTTCTCTATTCCATCTCTGTTTCCACTGTTTTACATGGTATTAGAGATACTTAGTTTCTGATCCTTCTTCTTATCCAAGCCTTCTTATTTCTTCTTTTCTTTTATCCCTTGGGGTCCATATCTTGTGCCAACTTTTTATTATTATAAAGAAACCTAGAGTTTCTTTTTTGCTCCTTTTGTGTGATGGGCCTTTTTTACTAGTCGGTGTGTGCATGGGGGAATGAAGACATTGGCTTCTTGAACGATATCACCTCATTTGTGAATTGTGATTGTTGTAAATGTGCGGGCTGTATGTCTGTGTTGGATGCCGTGTTTGTGACTATCTTTCTATGTGGCCGGTTGGAAGTAGTGGATGCGTGGGCTGATTCTTCTATCTGAGGTGGCGTGTGCATCATGTGAAGTGTTCAATTGTGGTACTCATTGATTGTGCTAGGTCAACCCGTGTTTGTGCTTGTGAGGTACTTTTCTTTTATATGTTATTGTAACACCCCGAACTTTTCAATACTCGAGTATTGAAAGTTCTTGAGTGTTACTATGAAATTGAACTTAGCATGTACATGTGCACGATACCAATTTAGCCAATCCTAACCTTACATCTAAATGACGGTTGAAAATAATCTTCATCCATAGATCAAGTCATTCGACCATTGATTTTTAAGACAGAATCATTGTATATCTGGGTATTCTCACTTGTCCATCATAACTAACCGTTGAGTCAACTAATCACTGCTAGGTAAAAATATCTAACCGTCCATTATGTTAGTTGATATATGTACCTTCCCTTGGTGAATAATTCTTTATTCATAATGATTTACATATAAGTTCTTTTGTAAAGATTGCTTAAAAACATGCCTATAATCATGTAGAATCATTAGATTTCCCAAAACTTTCAGATCAACAATAATTACGAAAATGCCATTAACATAGACCCTTGAATTCTAGATCACATGGTTCTCATGATCCGTTTGATGTATCATAAATTAACCATACATGTCAAATTTCAGCCATTAAATCATTGTAAAAGTGGCTGAATTGATAAATCAGCCCTTAATCATTGATTTTGGTGTCCATCGAATGAGGAAAGATCGTGGGTAGTTGAAGTAAGACATTTCCCTTCATATGGACGACATGGATTGCCAATCATATTGGCTAAGTGTGAAATATGACCCCACTTTGGTAGGCTTTTACTTTGGTGCGAAGTTATTCTTTTGAGCCTTACCAACTCTGTATAAATCTAGATCTTCAGATTTAACCACTTCCTGACGTCCATCGAAACTCAAACTTGGACCACACCTTAGCCTTACATGACTACGTTATCATACAAAATATAGACCCCGATCTATGATCCTACACCGTTGAACATTGAAGCCAGTTCCTTTTGCTGTAAAAAGTGAAATTTTCGATGTAGGCTCCTCTCACAATCGATCAACCACCAAATTTTGTCCAACCATTTACCTATCTTGACTACACATTTTTTCAAAAATTGGGCCACGATCATTGAACATGGACCATTGATTAAGATCAAGTTTGTTTTGGCACCCGCTAGGAGTATTTTCAAGATAAGCTTACTCAAGCGTTAGATCATCTCCATATTTAGTCTCATGGCCCAACACAACCTGCTTAGATCGATGAATGGAGTGGATTCCTTATAAATATCGTGATGGACCCCACATTATACCTACACACAACACTGTTTTCATCCAAACTACCTCACGTAAGAGATGTGTTGGAGGAAATTTCTTTCTCCAAATTTGTAACCTCGGAAGATTTTCTATCATAAAGATAAGTGTGTCACCTAATTGTTGGATCTACATCACTTTTGAGTTCATGAGCATTATGACCGAGCTAAAACTATTGAACGAAGTGGATCTCCCAAAGGACATCACAAGTGGACCCCACCTATAGCAGAGACAATCATGTATCTTGTTACGTGGTTTCAAAACGTTTAAGCCTTACATAACATCTTCTTATCAAATGTGTTGTGGCCCACTAAAAACTCAGATTAGCTCCCTATTTGAACACATCGGTCTACATGACACGACCAAGTTGATGAACAGAGTGGATTTCTCAAACAAAGATCATGATTGGACCCCACCAACTCCAGCAATTGCACCGAAGTAGAACTCCCTCTGCAAATCACAACAGGGTGTGAACCGATCGACTCAGAAGATCCCACGCCTAGGACTTCCGAGCCTTTGAATCTAACTCCGATCCGAGTCGTCTAAACTCTGAATAAGTGAATTCTGATCCTTCCCCGATGAACAAAGAGACAAGAAAGGAAGGGAAACACGACGTTATGCCGTTTCTCACACAACCCATCCCCTCCTTGCGAAAACTGCTTTTGTAGATACCACGTCTCCACATCCGGACCAATGATCTTGTGGGCCAAGGATCGTTAGATGACAATCCCAGATCGTTTGGGACAACTAGATCGAGGAAAGATAGTTGGAAAGCGCATCCACCATTGGAGCAGGGCTCGTCTTCCTCGACCAGCCGCTAAACGGTAGGCACCATTCTAACATCTAAACGAGAATCGTAACTGTCCATCTGATAGCCCTCCAAGTAGGAAATCTCTCCAACGCCTGGAAGAGACAAAGTACTAAATCTACACCGTGTCCACACACAAATCAACAACGATATCCCCGCACGAAAAACAGAGTTGTGTAAGACGCAACCTTAATCGACTAAAACTCTCCCTCTCACTTGAACCACATCCGAAGGCTTATAAAAAGCCTGGTATGCTGAGGAATGGAAGAACCATCCAGCCTCTGCACCGAGAGAGAGAGAGAGAGAGAGAGAGAGAGAGAGAGAGAGAGAGAGAGAGAGAGAGAGGGAGGTTGGGCATGGAGGTCAGCACCCAGACTCGCTGATCTCCAGCAAAGATCGGGTCCAACTGAAGGAGCTCTGGCTGCAAAGAAGAATGGAGAGAGAAGTTGTTACACGTGCAACAAAATCGCCAAGTGGCTAATTCAAAAAAATTCAGGTTTGAACGGTCGAAAACTGTTGTATCTTATTTTCTTCTCTCTTCTATCCCTTTTATTTATAGCAACAAATGCGTGGAATTCCACCATGTCAAACCAGGTTCGACTCGGTGTAAGGACACACCAAAACCGCAAGGTTTCTAGTCGAAACTCATAAGGTTTATGGCACATCCAAACCATCCCTCAACCAAGGTTTCCTTTAAGAGCCATTAATTCAATTAGATCTAACTCTATTATAAAATCGGACTAAGCTAAATCCTAACAATTCGGAACCTGTAAATTAGGGTAAAGCTTGATCATTGCGTGTTTCTGGACATCTAACCTTGGTACTGGTCCATTAAATAACCAGATGTGGGGGTTTTATTCGTTTAAATTTTACATTTAAATTGATTTGACTATATCTTCCTTACATTTTCTTACTATTGTTTATCTTCACCCTATGAATCATTGTTACATAATTCAAAACACTATATTATCATCTTGCACGCAAGTATCATGTTGGAAATCCTACTCCTAGCGATCAATATGTTATTGTGCATGTAATGCGTTTCAGGCTGCGGCCCTCTTGGTCGGTACGTAATCTCGTGGGTTGGTGAGTGATGCACAATCGATGTAAGTAAATCGCCATGCGTGTCACATCACTTCTCGGGATTGGATGTCACAAATAGTCGCTCCATGAACACATCATGCACGTAAATCCCCCAATTGCATTATTGTGTCGCCTTGAGATGTTCGCATAAATTCACGTTAACGTGGGACACGCCGGCGAATCTCCATAGTGTGAGAATGCGGGGAGTCGGATATCTTGAACTGCCTTCCACATTGTGACCATGATTGCTAAATGTGATGAACCGCACGTACTTTGCTAGGCATGCATTTCATATAGAATGTTCGCACATATTGATACCACTTGTATTTGTGGAGTATGAGATGTATCAGTACCCTTCTGTTTTTCTTTTGAATCACATGAATCATTGTAAACTTTAAAGGACAACCGCCGCTATGAGTGGGGCGTTGACCCTCTCCAACCGTACATATATTGTAGGTGTATTACAGCTTGATGATACGGACGATAAACATTCTATGGAAGATTCTTTCAAATAAAGAAGAAGGATAGCACCACGAATCGTTTTATTTATCTTCCGCTGCAAAACTTTAATAATGTAATAAGCTCCCATTAAGAGGGCATTAAAGAATTATTTGTATGCTTTTTGTTCGAATGGAATAATAAATATAGTTGATTTTACTCTTGTGAATGGTTACGTTTATGAATGTAACTGGATGAGATCTAAATGAAAAAAAAAAGGTGCAATTTTGAAGCATCCAAGTTTTACATTATTAACACCCGGAATTCTCAGGCACGAATATGTACTTGGGCCGCAATAAATTTGATCCTTTGATGTCTGCGATTTTGATGTGTTCGTTTTATCTATCAGTTGGAGTCTGACCATGATAAATTTGATCCTTAAGCATTTAAATGTATTTTGCTTAGATCTTCTAATACATAGAGGGGTTATTATTGTTACAATCTATCAGTTCGAAGACAATATATATGTTCATATATTACCTATTTTGAGTCTATCTCGTTCTTCTCAAATGACAACAAATCTCTTGATGAGGAAACTGTTCCCATACCTATTGTGGTCATTGAGGATGTCTAACCTTCAACATGTACTAGGTCTTCCATTTCCATTGTGCTTCAACTGAAGGTTTACTCACGATGAAAATGGACAAATGGTACAATCGATCATGATGTGTTATCCAACATATCTTCTTCAGAGACTTGTGTTCTAGTGAGTTATGTGGATACATCTGATATTCCAAATGCCATATGAAAAGGTAACCGTATGTATACTGATAATCCCACCTCTAAATATGTTTCCTTTCGTTGATTATCTCCAAAGTTCCACAACCGTGCCCTGTCCTTGTCTTCTCACTTTGTTTCCAAGTCACTTGAGGAAACTCTATTGCATAAGGGGTCGAAGCAGGTTATGGGGGAAGAGATGGATTCACTTTTTCGGAATGACACTTGGGAACTTGCCAATCTTCTAATTGGTAAATGTGTTGTGGGTTACAAATGGGTCTGCACACTCAAGTTTCATCTTGATGGTATGGTTGAACAGTTGAAGGCGCGACTAGTCACTAAGGGGTATTACTTAAACACTTGGTGGTGATTACAGTAGAATCATTTCTCCTCTGGCCAAGTTAAATTCCATTTGGGTGTGCTGTCTGTAGTTAATCATGGTTGGCCCCTCTTCCAAATTGATGTCAAAATAACCCATCTAAGTGGGCCTATGTAGGCCCAATGACCCATATCAAAATAACCATTGATCTATCGATTTTTACTTATTGAATGTGAACCATTGGCAATTCTTCCTCTCGACCATTCCTTTCTTGAACTATTGGGATTATTTTAATGGCTTAATGTTATGTGCATAGTGTCATGCCCCGGACTCGGTTTCCGGACTCACAAGGAAGCCGATAGCCGGTTCCGCCCACAATAGCCTCCGTGGTACCCCATTCTCGACTCTTGACACATGTTCCTATCCTGAGATCCTACAAGGAGGATTTTCATAACATAAATCTAATCAAATAAGAGCATGCCCAAGATCATAACGCAGTAATCTCAGAAAGTAACCATAGGAACGCATTGCAAAATCTACTATTACATGATTTACATGGATCTACAAGAGCATAATGCTTCCTACTCAAGATCTATGGTGAATATGCAATCTCTACCAAGGATTAAGGGTCTAGATGATCCAAGAAACTTTGAACATAATAAAGAAAGCCATGTAGGGGTCCATGGAGGATGGCCCTTTGCCTGGATCATGCATGCACGAAGGATGGGTTATAAGCCACATCCATGAAGACATGGGGGCTACCACCATCATTTGATGGGCCCCACAAGCTTTAGAATGAAAGAAATGGGAAGAACAACTAATAAATCAAGAAATCTGAAATGTTATAACATGCACACCCACCTCAATGATGTATCTTCAAACCTCCACCACTATGATCCTCTAGCTCCAAGGAAGAGGTTTTTAAGGTGGAGATGGGTTAGAGATGGTTGGATTGGAGGAGATTTGAGAGAGGAGGGGCTGGAGAAATGGAGAAGGTGAGGATGTCCTTGGGCTATCTAGCAAGGGAGAGAAGGAAAAGTGAGAGAAATGGGAGGGAAAAGAGTGACTTGGAAGATGTAGTTAGAAGGTAATCATTATCTCTCTAAAAGAGGCATCTAGATAAGAGAAATGTAATCATAGTCACGGGAGAAGTAACCCATGCTTTCATAGGGTCTAGGTTATAGGGTAGGATTTATAGAAAGCTATGCCTAGGGTGACATCATCACATGGGAAAACATGAATGGCTAGGGTGGGTCCCACCAATTACACATCAATGGTCCAACAAGAGCGCGGCCCATAACTTATGATGTACATGTCGGGTCTACGCACGAGACATGGCGTTGGAACCACAACGTTGATGCAGTCGCAATGATATGGGTTTTGAGTAGATCCGAGTCGGGTCTACGTGATTGGACTTAAGGATGACCGCAAACACTATCCATAGGTCGCGGGTCGTCAGGATTCGACCGGTAGGACTGCAAGACCTAGAGGAACGACATGCACACTCGGGGTAGGGTCTTACAACTCTCCCCACCAACAAAGTAATTTCGTCCTTTAAATTGCCAAAGCTAGAAAGACAAACATGCACAAACATCATGATATATATCAATAAGCACAAGAGAAGGCGATACATAAAGCAATACAACAATCAAGCATCAAAACAAATGGGGATAACGCTCTCGAATCTCGGCTTCGTGCTCCCAAGACGCCTCAGCCTCCGAATGATGACCCCATTGCACCTTCACCAGGGGAATGACCTTGCTCCTGAGAATCTGCTCCTTCCGATCAAGGATACGAATCGGCTGCTTGATATAAGAAGCATCCTCACGGACCTCAAGGGGTTGCCAATCAATCACTGGAATGATGTCTGACCCACACTTCCGTAGCATAGACACATTGAACACACTGTAGATTCTGGACAACTCTGAAGGCAAGGCAAGCCTGTAGGTCATAGCGCCCATGCGCTCGGTAATCTTAAAAGGTCCAATGAACCTCGGGGCAAGCTTGCCTTTCGCTCCAAACCGAACCACGCTCTTTATAGGTGAGACCTTGAGATATACCATGTCCCCAACTGCAAACTCGAGGGGTCGGCGCGATGATCAGCAAAACTCTTCTGCCGGCTCTGAGCTGTGCGCATCCTCTGCCTGATAATATCCACAACCTCTGACGTCTGCTGTACAAGCTTGCGACGTAGGAGACGATGCTCTCCAACCTAAGTCCAACAGCTAGGAGATCTGCACGGTCTACCATATAGTGCCTCAAAAGGAGCCATTCCGATAGTCGTCTGATAACTGTTGTTATACGCAAACTCGGCAAGGCGCAAATGCTCGTCCCAACTACCCGTAAAGTCAATCACACAGGCTCTGAGCATATTCTCATGGATCTGATTGACCCTTTCGGCCCACGATCTTTTTGGACCATTGATGTGTGATTGGTGAGACCCACCCTAGCCATTCATGTTTTTCCATGTGATGATTTCACCCTAGGCATAACTTTCTAGAAAGCCTACCCTATAGCATAAACCTTATGGAAGCATGAGTTGCTTCTCTCATGATTACGATTGCATTTCTCTTATCTAAATGCCTATTTTAGAAAGACAATGATTACCTTCTAACTACATCTTCCAAGTCGCTCTTTTTCCTCTTATTTCTCTCTTACTTTTCCTTCCCTCCCTTGCTAGATGGCCCAAGGACGTCCCCACCCTCTCCATTTTTCTAACCCCTCCTCTCTCAAATCTCCTCCAATCCAACCATCTCTAACTCATCTCCACCTTAGAAACCTCTTCCTTGGAGCTAGAGGATCATAGTGGTGGAGGTTTGAAGATAGATCATTGAGGTGGGTGTTCATGTAGATAACATTTCAGATTTCTTGATTTCTTAGTTGTTTTTCCTATTTCTTTCATTTTGAAGCTTGTGGGGCCCATCAAATGATGGTGGTGGCCCTCATGTCTTCATGGATGTGGCTTATAGCCCATCCTTTGTGCATGCATGATCCATGCAAGGGGCCATCCTCCATGGACCCCTACATGGCTTTCTTTCTTATGTTCAAGGTTCCTTGGGTCATCTAGACCCTTGATCCTTGGTGGAGATTGCATCTCCACTGTAGCTTTTGAGTAGCAAGCATTATGCTCTTGTAGATCCATGTAAATCATGTAATAGTGGATTTTGTAATGCGTTCCTGTGGTTACTTTCTGAGATTATTGTGTTATGATCTTGGGTATGCTCTTATTGGATTAGATTTATGTTATGGAAATTCTCCTTGTAGGATCCCAGGATCGGAACATGTGTTAGGAGCCAAGAATAGGGTACTACGGATGCTGTTACGGTCGGAACCGACTATCGGGTTCCTTGTGAGTCCGGTCACCGAGTTCGGGGCGTGACACATAGCCTTTCCTTGTGGAGCCTACATATTAAGTTGTTCTGGTCATTGCAACTTGCCATGAGACAAGGAGTATAATTCGGGTTGCTCTAGAGAAATATGATAATCCTCTTTAAATTAGCCATGCTCACCCTCTGATCTGTTATAGTGGTCACTTAAACTTAGGCTGATGTTAATAACTACTAAATTCAACTTGCTGAACTTCTAAACAATGGGATTCATTGTATATCTTCAATGAGTTCAATCCTATCCAATTTGATAACCACTAAAAATAGTAGTCATGTATAAGGCACATGTTGAAAACTGTCTAGTGGTACTGGTACCGGTACCTGCTATACTCAATCTGACTAAAGATAAACTATCCAAGTTGGCATTGGCTTTCAAAATAAGGCAAAATGACTTGTAGTTGGGTATCTAAAGCCAGAGCTAAAAGCAGCCATGATCCTATCTTGCAATGTACTCGTTGATTGTAATCAACCTGTTAGATAGACTATTAGATGGCTTTTGATAGTAAACCGCCTGTTTTATAGTCTTTACATTTTACCTGTGGGAGTTTTGTGCTTTCATTGCCAGTCCCCATCCCCGGTAAAGGAGGGGGTTGCATTAGGTTGGCAGCAGGTGTCAAACTTATGCTATAACTTTCATAATGAAACTGAAAAACATGACATCCCAAACCCTTGATGGAGTGGAATGGCAAAACGGGATTGTACATGAAACTTTAAGGGGAAATTCGGTCATTTATTGGTTAACACAGTCTTCCACTGCTCTTAATGCGAGCTTCCTGTCGCGTCATCAGCAGTGCTACTAGCAATCAGATGGTCCTGAGCAGGGAGAATTTTAACAATTAATCATGCCAAATGCTGAGGTAAACTTCGAAAGTACCCTCAAATGGGCTTTTGCTTGAATCTCTTCATGGGGAACTTCGCTCTACTCGCCTTTATGTGTTTTTGGAATGTCCGGATGTTTTCAATCATTCAAAAAAGCCAAAGTTGGATTGCAATGTGGCATCGTTAGATAAGATCATCATAATTATCATCATCGCCATCTAAACCTTATCCCAATTAATTGGAGTCCGCTACATGATGTACACACTCTTCCCTGCTTAAATGTGCGGATAACCTTACAGTACAACCACATTGCCTTTTCATGGTCAATCATTGTGTAGGCTGTATTTACATTCCTCAGTTTTAGCTCTGTTTTGCCTGGTTGGCACTAGCTGCTGCTTTGGCTGCACAGGAACAACCTGCCACTGTTTGGATGCCCTCATGTTTAGGCATTTTTTCCTAAATGGGTTGGCACAAGAAGCCTTTCCAGTTGCTGGCTGGTAGAGATAGCTGTTTATTTTGTACTTTCAAAGGTTTAACATAGATTTAATTGTTTTATTTATTTATTTTTTATTTACTTTGTAATTACTACAAGCATCTTCTGAAATCTATATCTGTGCTTAGGTTTTTTATTTTTTATTTTTCTTTTTTATTGGAGATGGATCACAATATAATCTGAGGTTTGGCTTGTGGTTAGGGCTTATTGGTACTGCCCTGGTCCCTAACATAAGCTCAGGAAAACGATAGTCGATCATTTATGATATCTGTTCTAATGATTGGTTTCCCTATTGTCCCATGACTCCCAACGGTTTTTGTATCTCAAAATGAACTTTTAGGTTTGTGTAAATTTCTAAGCGTGATGTGGGTGTGACTTCGTTCTTTCTTTCTTTCTTTTAATTTTATAGAACTCAATCATTTTTCCATGTACTAAATAAATACAAGCATTTATATGTTCTTCTCTCTGTTTTTAATTTTTTTGGGTGCTCATTTATATGCTATTCTTATTGAACTAGATGTTAAGCGTGCCATGCTTGCAATCATGGAATAAAAGTTTTGATATGAATAAAAGTCAGTGCAGTTAGCTTTGAACTGACATGTTCTTCTCTGCTGTTATGAAGATACTGCTTCAATATTACCTTGAGCGACAGTGTTTGCTGAAGTGTGTCAGGCAAATTCTCCTGCATGCCTGTAAGTCCTTTTTGATGACACGGATGATATTGTGGTTTTTTTTTTTTTTCCTATGTAATAATGGTGCACCTGTCTTATCTTATCCCTTTCCAAAATTTTTCCACCACTGATATTGTGGTTTTTCTTTTTTTTTTTCCTATGTAAAAATGGAGAACCTGTCTCATCTTATCCATTATATATATATATATATATATATATATATATATATATATATATATATATATATAGGCATGCTCACCTATGCACGTGCACACCTTTGCACATGTGTCATGGGTGTCGAATCCGAACGGTCCATAAGATGCGGAATCCCATGAAACCTCAAAGGGTGAATTTTCACCCTGATCTAAGATTCTGGTGGACCATAACAAAGAGAAATTCAAATCAAGGGAAGAAACTGTTTGCATTTTTCATGGCCCACCGAAGTTTTGGTTCAAAGCAAAAATTGGTACCAAGGGGTTTCAAGAAGTTCTGCTTCATGTGGACCGTTCAGATTTTCGAGACTCATCAGATATGATGAGTTCTCAAAAAAGTTCGTATGTAGTCCGTGCGAACTGGTTCGCAGGTGAGCATTCCGCTATATATATATATATATATATATATATATATATATATATATATAGTTTGAAACTAGCACTACCAGGGATTGAACCCTGGATCACACACACTACACTGTCCCTACCAGCTCATCTAATGAGTGGGAGATTGGTAGTGAAATATTATCCATCTAAGTTAATAAGATATAATAGAAATCAATTTCTTTAGTGGATTATACTGCTTATTGAGGCTATGCTATTGATCCTGCCATTTATGTTTTTCTTCATCTTTTGGCCTTATGTTATCACTAGTTGCTAAATTGGACAATATCCAATGGACGTCAAGTTGAGGATGGAAGATGTTGTTCAGTTACTTTGGAAGATTTTTTAAGGCTTATTATGGATTTGGATGATTGGAAGAAAGTGTGAAGGTTTTGTAGAAGGTAGTAGGCAATGCTTTTGGGAGATTAGTGTTGCAATTTCTTCTGTTATCATAGACTTATCTAGGGTTGTCTTTGACACCATCCGTTGGTCGTTTAAGGAGACATGGACAGGTTTCTAGGAGTTTCATGTTTCAGGTCCTAAATCTCTGTGCAGTCTGCCTGCTTGGGTACAAAATCGTGAAATTGAAGAACCTTTTCAAATCCTAGATTTTTTTAGGTCGTTCGTTTGGTGGACATAAACATAATTGGACTCTTGGATTCAACTTTTCTTCTGATTCTGCAAATATTGCTGTCAATTGGTTGGTGAATTTTTTCATAGATCCACATTTAGATCCTTTGGTTGATTCATTTGCATATCCATCTAGATCCTTCTGCTGATCAAATCCATCTCATAGATCCATCCATGTATCCTTCTAATCTTGCTATAGATCCATGAGGAGATGCATCTGGGGATTCCTTGGTCAACTTGTCCGATGATCCATAGCAGATTGATGTGAATATTCATCCATTGATGCTTCTTCAGAGACAGCTCACTCGTAGTGGTCTTGAAAACTATTTTCTTTCCATTGTCCACAGATGTATGGGTATTATATTTCCTACCGTGAGCCACTTTCCTGCGAATTGTCATGGTCGCCCCAACAATACATGTATCAACCTTCTTCATTGAAATCATCCTTCAAAAGAACAAAAAAGGAACCACACCATAGTGTAGATAATCAGAGTAATGCTTTCCCAGCAATAAGTTAACTAGGCACCGAAGCAACTTGGTATACCTGGTCTTCCGCCTTCAATTTCAGGTTATCTACCAATACTTTGGTGCTACATTCAGGTTATTCCCACTATCAAAGATCACATTGCAGATCTTTTCTTTACAATCTGCTCATATAGACGAGATGTTAGTGCTTGCATAATCTTCTTTTTCGTATCTTCGAATACTGTCATAGCATGACACATCTCTAAGCTGCGCCAAGTCAATGCATCGAGCTTATATCTGTTGTTCTTCCTTTTCTTCTTGTTCACCACTCCTTTCTCTACCTCTTCTTCCACCTTTTTGCAAAATTGTAAAATCTTTGAAGGGCACACTACTACAAAGTGTTTGATTTCCCTGCATTTAAAACAAAGTGTGGCACAGCTATCTTGTCTTGATTGGCCTGTTGAGTGTTGACATACCATTTTCAATCATTGTGGTGGATAGTCGGGGCAGCGTGTATGCTTCTGTCCGATTTTGTAACTGTCACATTAGTTGTGCTTCAAGTCTCATGTGGTATACTAGATGAGGTCTGTGACGGTGTATACCCCTGCCTGGGATTCATGTACTGCATTGGTCTGTCCAGGCGACGACGGAAATTCTTGATTTTGCATGCAAATCGGTGAATTGAAGATTGCCGAGCTTTGCTTGAATTTTCGGCATCAATTGCAATTTCCCAATGCTATAGTCATGACCTGTCATTATCTCATTTTGATTCTAGATGTGAAAGCCTGTTCGGGAGTGGGAGATGAATTGACGATCACTTTCAAGAACATCACGAAGAATCATCAGGTCATGAAACTCTTCGTATAACTCTTCAGATACGGTTTCTTATTAGTCAACTAGAAGGTACTTTTCACACAACTTCTCTTTCATCCTCTCCCAATTTTCTATAGTAGGTTTCTTTGCCTGCTAAAGAAGTCTTCTAGATGTAGCCACTACAATGCTGACTCCTTCAGCTTCAACTTTGCAGTTTGCCTGCCAAATTTTTATCCTCTTCTGTTATAGCATATCAACCAAAATGATCCTCTATTGTCACCAACCAAACTTGTAAAGTGTGCACGTTGCACTTTCTAAAGATGTCTGGAACCTCTACTCGCTTTTGAACCACCTTAGACCTTCCAGAATCCCCTATGTTCTTGCCCAAATGATCTTGAGGTATGGTTGCACAAAGCGTGAGGAGAACTAGCAACAGATTCGAGTTCAGGAGTGGGACGGCACCTGTTTGGCTGTTTCATCATGTTGGCTAGTAGATATGGGTAGCAAGCTGGAGTTGGTGAGGCACCTGGTTTGAAGGATACTGCAACTAAGTTCTGAAGAGTAAGGCAACTAATCCTTGAGGAGAAGAATCACATCAACCAAATTGATCAATTCGGTTCTTTCCATTTTTCTGGTATACTTCCTTTGTTTCTATAATATGCCAATGGCTGTTCTTTCAAGGGTGCAGCAAGTCCAGAGGAACTTGCTGACATAAAGAAATGAACTAGGCTTCAAATTTTAACTAATGGATTGGAAAGAGGTGCAAAGACCAATGAAGGAAGGTGGCGTAGGTGTGGGAAAAACAGAGAAATTGGGCCCTTCTGAGTTAATGGTGGAGATTCGAGGAGTCGAAGGCTCTACTGAGGGAGTTATATCATGGATATATGGGGAAGCTGAGGGGGGTTGGTTAGTCATGCTGGGTCAAGTGTGTGGAAAGAAATCAACAAAGTAGGAGGATGATTAAGAGTGCTGAACTAGGGTTTATCTTGCAAAGTAGGTTGTGAATTTTAGAAAGTATACCCTTCCTTATTAGTAAAGCTATTGTTATCTGTTTATGGAAAGATACTTTGATTGATGACTTTCCCTTCTCTGAATTGTTTCAAAGCCTCCTCTCCATTTTTTACTAGGGGTAAGGCATGTGTGATGCACGTTGAGACATGAAGGGAGGGAGTTGAAAGTGCACCTATTACATGCCCTGGTTTGTCAATTACGTGTATGTTGAGTCAGTCGGACGACAGCACCTATCAAGAAGATCATGTCAAGCGTCTGCCTCATCTGGATGTGTGGAAGCTCACCAAAAGGTAAATCATAGCCTCACATCCCATGTCCCAAAACACCAGGTGATTAAACCTTTAAAAAGAACTAGAACATCTTAGGGTTTATGTGTAAGAAAACTTTTTATCCAAAAGAAGATTTTCTAAGTTTTTCTTACACTGTCGATTATATCGATTACCCTTTCGATATGATCGACCAGCTCTGTCGATGTCCTCGACATATCAATCGATACAATCGAGGGAGGACCAAAAGCGTCCAGCAATCAAACAATCTTCTGGACGATTTATCGATATATCGACCTTCGAGTCGATATCATCGATATTCGAAAATCGATCATATCTGAAGTGGATCGATCGTATCGACAGACTGCTTCCGGCGCCCCTGTTTTTCTAAAGAACACTATCAACTGCTTCGATATATCGATGACTGTCCGATTCAATCTGAACTCAAATATCGATCATATCGGGAGTCAGTCGATCATATTGACTATGGGGCGCATGTTCTCTCCAGCATGAATTTCAGGTTGCTTTTAATGTTGATCGGGGTGCCTGTCGATAAATCGATATTCATATATCGATCATATCGAGACCATGTCGATTGGATCGAGTCAGGACATAATTTGTCCAGCAAGCTTACATGTAAAATCTATACGATTTTCGATCCCATCGAATGGTCGCCGATATGATCGATGTACAAATTCCAATGACATCGACTGGTTCCCCGATCATATCTGTGATCCTGAAATTCTTCAAGACTTCTCTCTTGTTTTTCAACTATCAATAGAATCGAACCATCACTCGATGGAATCGGAGTTCGAAATCCGATATCATCGATGTGTGTCTCGATCCCATCGACCAGTTGACAGTTTTCCAAAAAGCGAAATGACAATTGAGTTCTTATCATCGAGAGGTCGGCCGATACAATCGAGAGTATACGCTCGATCATATCGACGACTGATCGATGATATCGAACTCTGTCATAAATATGACCGTTTATATCCGTTGGAACCTTTTGCCTATAAATAGAGACAGTTGTCTTCATTGCTGAGAGAGAGAAAAAGAAGAGAGTGCCTTAGAGTGTTTCAACCTTCCTATCATTTACCTAAGCCCTCTCTCTCGGAAAGTTCATCCTTCAATTCACCCTCATCATTGATATCTTATAGAGTGGATTGGGGAATGAACTTCCACATTCAAGGATCCTTCAGCTACTATCTTAATGACATATCATTAAGCTGGGATGCCTTGAATGCATAGATGATGGGAACCTCTCTATCTTCCTTATAGGAAAACCTTTAGAGAGTGGTAGTCCATCATAACCTTGACCTAACCTAAGCTTAGCATATATACATCTTTATATTGCGGATCAAGGAAGCTGAAGACTCTTCATCAACAAGGAGAAGGTCTTCATCATTGTGCTGAAAGGGACTCATCAACTTATCTGTAAGTACTAAGAGTCCAGAGGACACTTGCGATCATTCCTTTTTAGGATTGGGTTTTAAGTGTTGCTCACCATTTGAAGTCCTCGAAGGAGGCCTCCGACGGGAGTGTACGTGCGGGGTGCGTTGTGTGGACCCTTGCTCTGTGGAGAGCATAAACATCTGGTTAGGAGTACGCCAGTAAAACTCCAGGGTTAGAGGTGAACCGAGTAGAAATCTCAGGGTGCGTTGTGTGGACCCTTGTCCTGTGTGGACATAAACATCTAGTTAGGAGTACGCCAGTAAAACTCCAGGGTTTGAGGTGAACCAAGTAGAAACCTCTGTAAAGGTTGAAGGTGAACCTGATTTAAAACCTTAGGTTTGAGGTGAACCATGAGAAACCTCCTTAGTGAAATCCGGTCACTCAAGGGTTGAGTGTGGAAGCTGGGAGTGGAGTAGACAAGTCGTCGAACCACTATAAAATGACTGTGTTTGAGTTTGATATTATCTTTCATTTATGTGATTGCCTTGCATGTCTTTCTATATGATCACATCATATGCACACAGTCATATTCATCACAATCTCATCTATACATTGTTTGTCTCTTAAATAGTTTGTGATTGGATCCTCTATCAGGCTTGGAAGCTAGTAGAGTTAAGGTTGAGTAATCCTAATCAATACTCTGTGATAGGATTAGTGTGATAAAGATCTTTAATAATTTATAAAAATTTCAAAAAGTCCTATTCACCCCCCTCTAGGATATACTGACCTATTCCTACTTCAACTAAAGCGGTCTTCACCGCAATTTCAGGAGTTTCCGGAGTGAAAGATAGAAAACGTGGAGAGAGAGGTTGGGAAACTGGCGGGCTACATGCAGGTGCATGATACATGAAGAGAGAGAATGAGGGAAGGGCTCAATAGTGGACAACCCATCCCAACTTATCCCAATTCTATGCCCTTTCGAGCTATATATTTTCTTCTTTCTTGGGCGAATGTCTTGAGATGAGCTGTTGCAACATATGTATGGAGTGGTTGTCATGCGGCCATCAAGGTAGGCCTAGAAAGTCTCTTGCATGGGCTCTTAATAGACGCCTTCCGTGTAGGCTACATGTAAAGAGTAGAGTTAATGCTTGTTACTTGCACATATGTATTTTAAAGTACAAAATGCCCTTAGAAAAACCAAACTGACACCTAATTGCAGGGGTAGAATTCGCCGAGCATAATATTCAACTACATTTTCAATTTCCAAAATACCCCTACTTCCGTTTAAAATGTCTTACTGTGTCCTTAGAATGTTATGCGTTCTCCTCCCTGGGGAAAATAATTGCGAGGGTAAATTTGTCTTCCATCACTAGATACCTCAATGTGTTGTGAGTAAAGAACCAAAAGTATTATAAGGGGCTTAAAAAAAGACACATTGAGGGATAATATCAAATTAAAGAGAATTAAAACCCCAAAAAATAAATCTCAACCTAGAGAGATGGAAATTTCCCCAACAATAAAAGGTTCCCAAGAGGAACAACCTATAGAGAGATGACCCCTTTGAGCTTAAGGCGATCTAGTGCCCATTCCAATTTCTTTTCAAAGAACCTATATAGTTGCTTTATATTAGAAAATCCTTTGATTCCTCTCTTTCCAAATGCCCCTTAAAATGCCAAGGGGAACAATGTCAAAGAAATCACCCCTCTTGGAGTGAAATGACATCTGTCACATCTGAGAAGAATTGCATAGATGGACTTGTTGAGCATCCAAGAGATTCCCAGAAATGTAAAGAAATAACTTCATCGGTCCCTTGCTACCTCAAGATGAAGGAAAAGATGACTAAGAGACTCTTTTGCCTGTTTAGCACGTGATACACCTATTAGGGATTGAGATATTCCTCTTTTTTAGGTTGCTAATTGTGTGGATCTTGTTAAAGTGTTTCAAACAAAAGTTTGCATCCTCAGAAGAAAAGAAGAATACCACATCTTGGCGATCAGGGAAGAATGCTAACTCCTTGTTATCACCTAAGAAAAGATGTGAAAGAGAGCTTGTCGGTTTTGATGAACTCCATCCCTTTTTATCGTCATTTTCTAGGTTAATTTTCAAAGAGTATAACTTCTTTGTGAACCTATTAAAGGAAGAGATCTCTTCACTCTCAAATTCACACTCTAAATAACAAATCCTCTATTGAGCTCATAACAATCATTCACCTTTGCCTCTTTACAAATGGACAAGGCACATAGATTGGAAAAGGATTTTGCTAGAGAAATTTCATATATCCACACATCCTCCCAAAACCTCCCACCTGGCGAGGGATATGTTTTTTCAACTTGTTTGACAATAGCGTCCCCAAATGAAGAAACTGAGGTCGTCTCCCAACAAAGTGAAGATACTTTCATAGAGAGAACTTTCTGCATAGCTTCCTTGCAAGCCTCCACATTAGCATATAACTGTGCTTTTGTGGTTCTTTACTTGATCAATGAATTCAATCTCTTATGCCTTGTTGGCAACAAGCTAAGGCTTTTGGTAACAATAAAAAAAGGCGGAGAGTGGATTTCCATGTCCACTCTCTTGTGCTCAAGAAATAGCCCACTGGAGACCTATTGATGAGGACAAAGAAAGAAGCTGAAGAAATAAATGCCCGACAACTCTCTAGTGCTTGAGATATAAGCACGCCGGAGACCCATTGATAAGGGCAACAAGAGGCCGAAGAAATACATGCCTTTCGCATGTCTTCAAAGCCCATCCTTTGAAGTGAGTAAAACAAAAAATCCAGATTGACTTGATCATAAGCTTTTTACTTGATTTCTTTCGTAAACAATTGCACTCATTGTCCTTTGGAATCCCATCCAAAATTTGTCTCCCTTCCACAAATGCACCTTCAGACAACGAAATAATATGGCCTGTGGCCTTCCTAAGCTAGAGGGAGGGAACAAGGGAGGGAAAGGCATTTGGCAAGAATCTTTTAAGGTCCTCTAACTAAGTTTGTTTGGTATGAAGTCGGGATGGCAACATTGACTTTTGGGTACTAACATGATGAACACTGCATTAAGGTATCCTTCAAAAAAAGAAAAAAAGAAAAAAGAAAAAAACACTGCATTAAGGCTTTTACTTAGAATGACACTATCTTGAAAATCCTTGATGAAAGTGATGATGACATCTGAGCACCAGTCAGAGTATACCAGATGAGGATGAGAGCTCCCGTTTCTTTATGGTTAGGTGATGCATACATGGGGCCCTGTGGGCCCAATTCGAGTGCCTAGCCCGTTGAAGATTCCACATGCATGATTATGCATCTTTGAAGGCCCTACATTGGGAAGATGAATGTGGGTTACTTAGTTGGACCATTTGTACAGTTGGATATTGACCATGGACCATTCTGACCGTTGGATCATTGTCATTGGACATCTTGATCATGGATCCCACGGGCCACGAAATAGTTTAGTTTATTTATTTTGTTTGTGTTTTGATATATATATATATATTTGTTTTGTTGGTTTAGCTTATATTTTTGTTGAGATAGGGATTAGGGAGTTATGACCAAATTTTATTTCATTGAGCGTCTTTATGTGAGAATTTTTATCTAAGAGCTTTTTTTTTTTTTTTTTTTTTGTAAAAAGTCTTTTTTGAGACTATAAAAGGCTTGTATGTCCCCAACATAGTCATTATTGCAAATGAAATCAAAAAATTCTCTTTCTCTTTGCTTTGAGATGAAGAAAAATCTCCTGTGATTGGAGTGGTGTGAAGCCATAGAATGATTCCATCTCATCTCTCTCTTATTTTCTTCTTTCAACGTAATATGCACACGTTTCGTTTCTTCTCTCTCTCTCTCTCTCTCTCTACTTTCCTCAAGCTCTCTCAATCCTTTCCTACTCCTTTATTTTCCCTAAAACCAATCCCCAATCTCCCACTAAACCCATCTAAACTTAGGCCTACTTACACCGTACCACCGTACGGACCTCCACACGTGACCATATGACCATATGGATAAGACCATACAACCAATCCATCTCCTCCCTATTTTCCCCTTTGATCCTTGCTCTTTTCTCTCTAAAATCCATAGCCCTAAGCCTAAAACCCTCAAGTCTAATCCTAGAACCTAGATTTCCCAAAACCTTAATCCCAAATCGTCCTGAATCTCAAAACCCTAATTCCCAAATTCTAAGCTCTCTAGTCCTAACCCTAAATCCCTAAAACCTCAAACCCTAATTCCCAAATTCTAAGCCCTCTAGTCCTAACCGTAAATCCCTAAAACCTCAAACCCTAATTCCCAAATCCTAAAACCTTAGTTCTTAAACCCTTTAACAAACTAAGAGATTCCCTTTAGAATTAGATCAATTCCTATGCTAGATGGAAGTCATACCTTCCATAGGTCCTATCTAATCATGTTTTATAAGATCTAACTGACGGGTTATGATTTAGTCTTGAATCTAAGCATAGTTAAATACTTGAATTCATTAAGCTTGTGATTGATTAACATTATTTTGTGCTGTAAATTATTCTTGTTAATCCGTTAATGATCTCATTGCATCATTCTAGGTTAGGTCATTCGTCCTGCATCAGAAAGCCATAACGTTTTTTTTTTTTTTTTGAACGACATGGTATCCCCGTCCCTTTTGAGGGGGGACCATTCCCTCCGGATGCACGCAATCACCTGCAACCCATAAAGTTGTGTTTGATTATGCTCTAATACTCTTGTAAGAAAGCTGTGGAGAAGCCGTTTGTGCCCTCTTCTTTTTGTCTAAAGAGGAGAAGGTAATCAATTGTTATGAAGTTCCCGACTATGTCGTCGCTTGGAATATCAAGCTTCATATGGACCTTTCTGAAAGTGAATTATGCCGATTCAAAGAGCTCATGAAGATGTCTGCAAAGTTATCACTTATCATTGATCCATTAGCAGAGGACCGAAAAGTTTGGAAGCATTTGGTGAATGGTAAATTCTCTATAAAGTCAATAATGGAAATCTTGATGTCTGAGGTTGTTGTAGGTGCCATATGCTAAGGTGTGGTAGGCTCCTTTCATGTCGACAGTGCAATCATCCACGTATTCATAAAAAAGGGGGATAAACATGCAAGCATTTGCATGAATCGCAGCAACAAACTAAATCCTTACAATGGAGAATTTGAAGAAACACTAAGTGCAAACAAAGAATGAAAAAGAAAACGAGTATTCACAATCCAAAAAAAATTATTGTTGGAATGTCGGTCTGTTCCATCAGAAAAGGTCGTACTGTAGAAAATGCTCTCCTATGTCACATTAGGGGGACTATGGTAGGAAAGAAATAGGAGAGTATTCGAAGGCAAATCAAGGCCAGTCAAATACATCATGCGAAGTGTCCTTTATGATTGTAAGATGGACTCTTCTAGGCTTGAGCATAGTGGCGACTTGTATGAGGATGTTTTCTGTGAATGGAGAGCAGCCCTGATCGGTACTCCTAATGGCGGACTATACCAATTTTCAAATTGTCGTCTGTGGGATTTTCGTGCCTATTGTTTCTGTTGTTGCTTTTGTTTTTTATTAGCCAATTGTCTCATTTTTCAATTAAGTGTTGGGAGTCTCTCAGTATTGGTGTGTTGCTGTTCTTGTTTCCCCTTTCGTTTGGTTAATATAAATTTTCCATTATTGGAAAAATTGCTTCTAATTCCTAGTTTTCCTTGCTGCAACTTTGTTGAACCATTCTGCTCAATTGCACAATTCCCTGAGGTGTAGTTATCCTAATTGGTACTTAGGAGAAACCTCGTGAAATTCCTCTTCTAGGTTATCCCTTGCTTTACCATCTCGCTGTTTCAATTTCTCTGAAATCATTAGATGCCTTGGGTGCTCTTTTTTTAGTTCAAGAATCAACAAATCCTTTCAATCTTGAAGAGACCGAAGTTGGTTGGATTCCCACAACAAATCATATGTATCCAGTTCCCGACAGTAATACTTGCCACTGCGAGTAGATATTTGTCCAAGAATCCAGAACTGCTGGAGGAAAAAGGAAAACAATTTTTAACTATTATTAATATTGTTAATGTTATTATTGACTTGTTATTATTTTTTCCTGTAAGTATTGTTAATAAACTTTATTTATTCATTTTTATACTTGTATGATGGGCTTTGAAGGTTTTTGTTTGGGTCCATAGATCTTGAATTTTTTGGAAGGTACGATTCTGTAAAAGATTGGTTTTAGGAGTTGAGTCTTGGGAGTGGGGTTTGAAATCTAGGGCTTTATGGAATATTAGAAGAAAAAGATGCTGTAGCCAAAGTTCGAAATATCGATACTATCGGCCCATATTATCTTTATCGCACCCATGCGAGACGATATACCCTTGATAACCCCTGGAAGATACCAAAAAATCCCCAATTCAGATGTCGGCCGATATATCGTCGATATTGCATGATATTTCGACGATATCGCGCGATTTCCTCGAAAAAATCAAAACTATAATTATCCAAAAAAATCGAAAAAAAAAGAAACTGGATTTCGGTACCTGTACAAGAGATCGTCATCATCGAAAGCTTCCATTTGGTGGGCCATTCCAATCGAAGCTTCTTTCGTAGGTTAGTGCAAGCAAAATCTTCGATTTGGGAGAGAAATCCGAAGAAATCTGGGTATTTGGGCCACATCGGGGGAAATCCTCGTCGAAATATGGAGAATCTTTGCCGGAATCCGAAGATTTGGGAGATTTTGGGGATGGAATCTGAAGATTTGGGAGATTTTGGGGACGGAACCCTCTCTGCTTAGAAAAAAAAGGGCGTCCGGTCCTTTTTTTCGAATAGGGTGGCGTACCACACGAAATCGGATTGTGTACTGAGTTACTCAGTACACTTTTATCGTACTGAGTAAACTCAGTTGGGCCCACCTTGAATGTATGTGGTCTATCCACACTGTCCATACGTTTTTCTGGATCATTTTAGGAGTTGAGCCCAAAACCGAAGTATATCAAAAGCTCAAGTAGAACATACCAAAGGAAACAGTGGAAGTATTGATTTCCACCGTTGAAACATTTATAAGGCCCCCATTGATGTTTATTTGTCATCCAAACTGTTCATAAGATCACGTAGACATGGATGAATGGAAAACACAAAAATCATCTTGATCTAAAACTTCTGTGGGCCCCTAAGAACTTTTCAACGGTAGACTTCAATTCACACCATTTCAAGTGGTGTGGTCCACTTAAACTTCGGATATGATTAAATTTTGGTTTAAAGCCCTAAAATTATATAATAACCTAAAATTATATAATAAAGCGGATGTACGGAGTTGATACAATGCATGAATGACGGTGGGCCGCACAGAGTTTACTCAGTACGCTTAGCGTACAGAGTTACTCAGTATGCAATCCGCTTCCGTACCGCACACCACTGACTGGTGTGTTGACGTCGTCACCCCGTTCTGTGGGTCCCATCATGAGGTATGCGTTATATCCAAACTGTTCGTCCATTTGGCGAGCTTGTTGTAAGACTTGAGCTAAAAAATAAGACATATCCAAAGATCAAGTGGACCACACTGAAAAACGTAGTGGAAGATTAAAGGTCTACCATTGAAACCCTTTTGGGGTCACAAAATTTTTGGATCGATATGATATTTGTTTTTACTCATCCAGATTTGTGTGACCTAATGAATGGATTGGATGAAAAATAAACGTTATGGTGGGCGTTATGGTGGGCCCTACAAATGTTTTAACGGTGAGAATCCGTCCCCACAACTATTTGTGGTGTGGTCCACTTGAGCTTTGAATATTATTCATTTGAGCTAAAATGATCTCTCCAGATGCATGAACAGTATAGATATAATAAATACATTACTGTGGGGCCCATTTCACTTTGAACCGTTCAGACAACCGGAGCGCCTGCGATGGGCGCGGATTTCCTACGAAAGACTTTCGCATCAAGTTCCTGCGCTGGGAACTCAGGTAAGGCCCATTGTGATGTTTGTGAGAAATCCTATCCGTTCATCCGTTTTGTGAGTTTATTTTAGGACACGATGCCAAAAATGAACCGTTTCCAAAGCTCGAGTGGGTCGAAAACATGATAATTGAATGTCCACAGTTGAAATATTCATGGGCCATGAAAGTTTTGAATCATGATAATATTTGTGATTTCATTTCATCCCTGTAGGAATGAGAAGTTATTAATGGTATGGATGACACGTAAACAACACTGTCGAACTCAGGTAGGTTTCAACGGTAGGAACTTCCCTAACTACATTTTCCTTTAGCAGGGCCCACTAGAGCTTTATATACGGTTCATTTTTGGCATATTGTCCTGAAATGAACTCACAAAACTGATGGAAGGGGAGGATTTCTCACAAACATCACAGTGGCCCCCATCTGGGTTCCCAGCAAAGGAACTCCTTTCGCAGGAAATCCGCGTGCGTCTGGGGTGGGAATGACGTAGTGAGTAAACTCTGTGGGGCACTATAATTCATGTATTTTATCCGCTCGATCCATCCATTTTACCATATAATTTTATTATTTTAGCCCAAAAAGTGAAGCATATCCAAAGTTCAAGTGGCCTACTAATGGTCAATCACCATTGTTTCCTATGATATGGTCTACCTGATTATTGGATCTGCTTAATTTTTTGCATAATGTCCTAAAATGATATAGAAAAACAGATAGACGGGGTGGATACTGGATATAATTGTCTTAGTTCAATCGGACAGCGCAGAGCTTAGGACCCTCTACAAAGGAAACCTATTATGTGCCATTCTTTTTTGAGATTTTATGATTTAAAAGTGTGCATGGAGGTCTTTTTTAACAATCCCCAAAGTTTCATTAAAAAATTCAACCATTTTCCCAATGTTTCCCCATGTTTCCCAAAAAGTGCGATAAACTATGCAATACAAATGATATATCCCGTACGATAACCGATACGTATCTGTATCCCAAGGGTGCGATACATTGTGCGATGCTGATATTTCGAACATTGGCTGTAGCCTTCTTTATGGGATTTGAAGGATTGGTTTAAGAAAATTAGGGTTTCCAAGCAATTGAGAACAATGGGTTTCAAGAGAAAAAAAAAGGACAACGTGATTTCGGAAGCCCAAGGGCATTCGTCGTTGGTTGTTCCTTATTGGCCAATGAATGCACTGACTCTTGTCATAGAAAAAGGTGAGGAAGGACTGGTATGTAAACTTGATGTTGAAAAAGCTTATGATCACGTTGATCGGTCTTTTTTAGACTATATGTTGGGCAAGTTAGGTTGTGGACCTAAACGGCAATTTTGGATACAAACTTGTGTTAGATATGTTAAATTCTCCATTTTGGTCGATGGATCACCGAAAGTTTTTTTTTTTGGCGTCTTCTCGTGTCCTGCGTCAAGGTGATCCTTTCTCTATGTTTCTATTCATTACAATAATGAAAGCCCTTAGTAGAATGATAGATAAAGGAACTTAGGTTGGTCTGGTCAAAGGCTTTGGGGTGGATAACATGAACTTTCATATCTCCCTTATTCAATATGTGGACGATACTCTTCCGCTGTGCAAGGCGGACTTCTTGGCGGAAAATCTTCTCCCCATTATGGTAAGTTTTGAGGCGGTTTCTGGTTTGAGGGTCAACATTGACAAGAGCGAGATGTTAGGGGTGGGCATATCCAAAGAGAAAGTTCGGGAATTTCCAAAGGCCCTTGGTTGTAGGGAAGCTTCTTTTCCAACAATGTACTTGTGATTACCATTATGCATAGGAGAGACAAGGAAGGGATTTCTTGTGGGAAGGGTCAGGTGAGAAACATAAATTTCATCTCATGAAATGGGATGAAGTGTGCAAACCAACGGGTCAACGAGGAGCGGGAATCTTGAAATTAGAAGAAATGAATTTAACTTTGTTGGGGAAATGGAGATTTGGGATCGAGGGAGAAGCGAAATGGAGGGGAGGTTGTAGCAAGAAAATATGGTGTTGAGGAAGGGTGGTGGTGGACTAAAGCTTCATCTTTGTATCGATACCCTTCTTTATGGAAGTCGGTCGCTACACTTAAAGAAAAATTGTGGGAGGGAATTGCCTTTCAATTGGGGGATGGTAGGAGAGTTAGGTTTTAGGAGGACAAGTGGGTGGAAGAGGAGTGGTTGGGTGATAGGTTTCCATGTTTAGCGCGTTAGCTAGGGAAGAAGGTGAGAAGGTATTTAATTGTTACTCAGTTAGGGGTGTGGAGCTAACATGGCCCCCTATCCTCAAAAGAAACCTGTCGGAAGGAGAGTTCGAAGACTCTTTTCAATTGCTTAAGGATTTAGAAAAGGTTTCTCCAGTCCCAACAGAGATGGATTCCTTTAGTTGGTTAAAGGACAAGTCATTTGTAGTTAGATCCTTTCGTTGATTTTTGTGTTCGATCGGGGAAAACCAACGGGTATCCTCAACGCCCTTTCTGTGGCAGTATGGCACTCCTTTGAAGGTAGCGCGGCCTTTGGATGACTATTAGGTAGGAACAAAGTTCTAACTATAGACAATTTGCGCAAAAGACAAATGATCCTTCCGAATGTATGCTTGTTGTGCTGCAAAGATGCAGAATCTGTCGATCACTTATTCATTCATTGTGCTTTTGTAAGGGAGGTATGTGAGAGTTTCTTACAAATCTTTGGGGTTCAATGGGTGTTTCCAATCAACATAGAGGAACTTCTAATAGCTTGGCATGGTAGAGGGGTAGGGAAAGAAGGGAAAAGAATGTGGTGCATAAGGTTCCTTGCTGCACTCTAGGCACTATGGTGGGAAAGGAATGATTGATGCTTTAGAAACAAAAGGAATGGAGTGATGCAAATTTTCAGTTGGGCTATTCTTAATGTGAATGAGTGGTTGGAAGCTTAGTTTTCCTTGGGGGGAGTTCCCTTCTACATTTGTTTATATTGTATTTCGGGCTATTCTTAATGTGAATGAGTGGTTGGAAGCTTAGTTTTCCTTAGGGGGCCGTTCCCTTGTACATTTGTTTATATTGTATTTTTTAGGTTTCGGTCTTTTTTCAATGAAATCTCATCATTGTTCAAAAAAAAAAAAAAAAAAAAAGAGCAGAAAAAAGAAAAGAAAAGAAAAAGGACTAGAAGTGAAATAGGTGATAGCTAAGAATACCAAGACTGAGGACACACTTGTTTGCAAATTTGACCGCCAAACTCACCCTTAATGGCCTCTTCCGTAATTTCAAGAACAAAAGGGGAAAACTCTAGGGTTTTTAATCAGCGGTCACTGGTCTGTACAATTGCTCCTTATATAGAGGTGTTCCTAAATATCTAAAGCTGATGACTATTCCAAATATCCATGGTAACTTGCTAACCATATTAGCCAAGCAAACCTAAAAAATAAAAGACCAAATCAAGTAAAAAAGAATTATGCATGTGAGCCATTGGGCCCAGTCATATGGTCCATTGGATTGAATTGTATGGTCTAATCAGTTGAACTGTGTAGCCCACATGATCTGATTAGCTCACATGATTTGCTCCTTACGATCGGCCCACATGATCATAGGCCCCATTCATAAAATGCGCAGGCATGGGGTCGACAATATAATCGAACCATCTGCAGTGTCTACCACCTGATTGGATAGAGGTACATGTAATTGGCCCTATTTTGTGGTTTGTGTGTTTCAGTGGGGCCACAGATTGGACATTGAATAAGGCCCATTGGATATATTTTCAGGGACTGATTATCTGCTGGATAGGCTGTGAGCCTTAGCATTTGATCATTGGTCACAGATCATTATGGTCATGGCCTTGGATGCATCAAATGGCCCCAAAACCCTTGTACAAGGTATTGATGACAATGGCGACGACGATGGTGATGATATGACATATTGTGGTTCACATTTATTGTGTTAATTTCGTATAATATCATATTTATCAGTTTTATGACTGAAATATACATTATACATCTAAAAGTTTTACCCTGACCAACTTACGATCACATGCCTATTGTACAAAAACTTCAATTTCTTATCTTTCCCTGAATGGCTGTGTTTGCGAAATATGATCATGAACTGAACCTGTTCATGTCATTGTACCTTTGTCATTCCGTCTTTGTGCTGTCCCACATAAAATTCTTGATTCCAACTTTTTGAATGGATTGGTTGTGCCATCATTATGGTCAAATACTCGTATGTAAGCAATACTGATTGAACATTGGTTGAGCAAATTGTACCATGATGGGGCTTTTGTCCATATGTACTTGGTCTTTACATGCTGTTTTGCAATTTTTAAAATAGGAATTGTTGCCCCTTTTCTGGTTTGCATGTTATGTAATGGATATTGTTACCTCTTTGCTCCATACACCATGGAAGTATATTTCTTTTGGCTGTGGAAGGGAGCTCTTCTAGAATTTAATTATCTCAGTTAATGCTTGAAGTTTGATTCCATCGCTGATGGTGGAGTAAAGGGTTGTTTTTGCTCCTATAGGATTGTGGACTTTTTATTTCATTGGCTTCACTTGAGCACATTCCTCATAGCCTTCAAACATCTCTGTTAGACTTTAGTATCTAGCTAAAGCAGAAACTGACCCTTGAGATGCAAAAGTTGCTCACCATTTAACCACCTGAGCTATGGCTTGTGTGCTTGAGGCTCCCAGCATTGCTTGTGCGTTGCACTTTGGGTCTCTCTTGCATGATTTTCTCTGAAATATAAGTACTTTGAGAGTTTGTAACCTCTCAGAGAACACAAGCTTCACATCAAGTTGGAAACTTCCAGCAATTCTCCTAGTAACTGGATAGAGAATGGCGAAAGCTTTGCTGACCCTATGTTGCATTTTGGTTGTGTTATCTTCCTCTCTGGTTTAGGTGCAAATATTTCAGAATGTGCGATCTTTTAGATTGCTTGTTGCTGTCATCCTTGTTAAGTTTTTATCTTTTCATTTTCAACATAGCAAAAGGTACATCCTATTTTCTTTCAACAGATGAGCTCTGTTAAAGTTCAATTGCTGAAAAAAATGATCTCAACGTAGTTGGAGAGGGTGGCGTTTCTAGACAGAATGGTGGTTAGATAAGTACTGTTGGACGTCCATGTGTTTGATGGCTATGTTTGAGGTTCCAAACATCGGAGCTGACCAGTATGAACCTTGCTCACTTTTGGAATAAAGTGACACTGTAAATGTTTTTCAGTGGACCACTCATGAACTTCTAGTAGGTTGCTTGACTTCAATATTTATGATACTTGAACTGTCTGGTTCCCCTATGGATTTCTGCTTCCATCAGGAAATGATGCATAACTTGGAGCGCTTGTCCAGTTTTATTGTTCCGTGGGGGGCTTCCAACCTTAGCCTTTCTTTTTGTGGATGCTAGTTGTTCCTTTTGTGAAATATGTTGCCTAATACCTCTCTCTCTCTCTGTTTTTTTTTTTTTGGGTTGTCTTTTGAAAAAATTCTTGTTTGTTGCCATCCAAATTTTTGCTCTCAATGCTTTCTATTATACTGCCTTACAAAACTTGCATATTCATCCGTAAAAATTTACTGACATAGGATATGCTTCCTTCGTAGACACCTTTCTTCTTAAAGACATTAGTTGAATTTGTGTCTTATATTGTTGCATGAACATTTAAGTTAATGTAGAAGACTGATATTATATTATTATTGAGGTTGTGGTTTTATCTAAACACTGTTAAAGCTAATACTTCTTCTACTTCTTTTTTTGCAGTATATATTGGAAATGAATCTCTTGAAGGCAATTCAACCCAAGAAGAGGTGTTGCGGTTAGTTAATGATGGACTGGAAAGTAACTTATTGTCTGTTCTCCAGGACCTTCTTTCGTCCAAGCATCCAGAACATATGGTATGTTTGCTTAGGAAGATAATTGATGTTTGACGAAGGTGACCGTAGTGATTGACAAAGAGGTTTTGGCTATTGTGTTTGTTCCATTCAATTGCCATTCTTCTCATTTATATAACAGTATTAGGTCTTTTTAGGTGTTTTAACCTTTTATGCATGTTGTGAGGAACATTTTGCAGGAAGTTGACCTCGCCATTTTGTGGGCGGAGGAGATTTTGATCGAAGTTAATTTGCTATTGGATATTCTATTTCTTGTTTATTATGAGACCTTTTGCACTTGCAAGGGTGAGCAATGGAAAAGGTTATGCTCGCTTTTCAAGGTGATTTATTTTCTTTTGGTAACTGTTAGCTTCAATCTGGTAGATATCTCTCTCTGAAGCAGGTCTAATTTATCATTTCCACCCTCAATTATTCCCAATTTCAGGGAATGTTGTCTAATTCTTTAAGCATTGAAAGGCTGGCCATATCAATTGAAGCGACAAGTTCTTTATACTATGCCAAAGTTCAGCTACTTCTTATTCTTATTGAGACCCTGGACCTGGACAATCTTCTCCGAATGGTTCACGATGAAGTGCCATTCAGGTTTTCGTCAGATTCTTGGGTTCTCTTTCTTTCATTCGATTCTCAGTGTTTTGGCTGAAGAGTTTCTGAACTGTGTTCAATATAGCTATATTTACCTCATTCTTTTGTTTGGATATTCATGTTACTGTTCACTTGTTGCATTGCTCATCAGGCAAGGTCATTCTACATTTTCCTTGGCGGATTTGCAAGAGATGGATGCTATAGTTTCAAGTTTCAATGCTTTGGAAACAGCAGAAGCAGGGCCTTTGATTCTTGCATGGGCAGTTTTCCTTTGTCTAATTTCATCTCTCCCAGAGAAACAAGATTGCAGTACTCTAGTGGTATGTGTTTTACATGAACTGTTGATTTTTCTAATAGTCAGTTTGATGGCATGTTCCTTCTATGATGTGAACTGTGCATTGCATTCAGGAGATCGATCACATAGCTTATGTTCGCCAGGCCTTTGAAGCTACACCACTAAGTTATTTCCTTGAGATTCTTTACAACGATGTTTTGAGGGATTCAGATGTAAGCGAAACTCAATTATGAAAGCTAGGTGAAATTACTTTTCTTGTCTTTAGGAGTTTTGGCTTTCTCAATCATTTATTGCTTCATTTAACAGGCTAATCACTTTATTAATGCAGATTTAGTATTTAATGGTTTTTAATGACTCATTTTGGTAAGGTTTTCTTTGAGAAAAAAGAGGTGAGGGGGGGGGGCGGGGGGTGGTCTGGATTCCATGAACGAAGCGCTGTTAGGGAAGTGGATGTGGCAGTGCTATTGAGGAAGGAAGACTCTTGGTATGGGATGTGTGACGGGGTTTGTGTGTTAAGGATTCATTGTGATACAGAGCGTCCAAATTGTGGAATGCTATCTTCACGGTGGCCCCCAAGTTCAGAGGAGTGTCCTTTTCTGTGGATAATGGTAGTTGCATTCATTCTTGGGAGGATTCGTGGTTAGGCAGAAGCCCGTTAAAGGAGGTGTTCCTGAGGTTAGACAATCTTACGCTAGACAGGAACGTCTTTGTAGCTCACTGCTATTCCTGGATCGGTGGTGACGTGGTGTGGGCTCTCTCGTGCCGAAGGGGCCTCCGGGATGAGGAAGTGGCCAATCTCACCAGCCTTTTCGATAACCTCAAATTCATGGTTCCCAGGGCAAGTGTAAAAGATGTGGTGTGTTCATATTTTGGGAAGGTTTTTGGTTTGGTCATTCTATAGTTTGCTTAGTGAGCCTGAATTCGTCGACCGCCACAATTATTGGTTTTGGAAGTATGAAGCCCCCTCAAAGGTTGCATGTGTCGTTTGGTTAATGCGAAGAAAGTAGGCGCTCACCGTTGACCATCTCATTAAGACATCCATGGTGCTCTCCAACATATGCGTTGTGTATGAGTGATGCCAAATCAGTGGATCATTTGTTCCTCCATTGTCCATTTGCAAGGAAGATTTGGAAAAGCCTTTTAGCTACCCTTAACACTTAATGGGTGGTGCTGGGATCTTTGCCAGACTTCCTGGTGGCATGGTGGCAAAAGGGGGAAGATGGTTTGGCGGTGATGGCTGCCTTATGGGCTTATCAGGTGAGAGGAACAACCACTGTTTTGAGAACATGTCCGGGTCTGTGGGGAAGGTTGTTAGAAAGACCGTCTTGGGTTGTTGAGTGGGTGTCTGGTTTTGCAATATGGACTCGTGTTCTCATTGCCTTTTGGGCTTGTAATCGCTCTGTATTCTTTTCTGTCTTAGCTTCCCAGGGTGGCTTCTTAATAAAATTCGTTACCTTTCAAAAAAGAAAAAGAAAAAGAAGACAAATCTTATCTCAAATATCGGACTAGATTAGCAAAAGCCTGTAATTTTCTAACGAAAGACTCGTTGAATATGGTTTAACTGAGGAAACGGTCCATGATAGAGTGGAATGGCAGAGCAAGATTCGTGTGGTCCACCCCAATTAGTTAGGATAAGACTTGGATGGCGACAATGATGATTTGATGTTTATTAACTTGTGATTTCGTTTTCCATTTATCTATTTTTATATGAATAGATGTTGGGTTTGCGGTTCCTGACCTTTGATTGTCACTTCCTACTGGCCTTATTAGCTTGCTGTGTTGTTCCTATTTTATGCATGGGATGACATTTGAAGCGTCCACTTTGCGGAGGGCATTCTCATTGTTATTGTTTTGGGTTCGTTAGAGATTGTTGTTTTTGACCCTTTGAATAAATACTTTTTCTTCCTGTTCTTCTTCTTCATCTTCTTCTTTGATTGATTACAAGGAGTAAGAATCAATTGTCATGCCTTTATCTTGTGTCAGAAAAGGCAGGAATATTGGACAGTTTTATTGGTTAAGCAATAGAGGACAATATAATGCTTTATTTTGTTTTCTTTTTCGGCTTGCTTGGGTTCTTGAAAAGCATCATTTGTCAGAATGCCATTATTCATGCATGACATGAAAACTGTAACTGTTGTAGACTGAGAAATATATTGAATTTGACATAAGATGTGTTGAAGTTTGAGTATTTTCCTCAGTCCTTTGGCATGTGCTCTTGCAGAGCCACATTGCTGGTTATCGAAGTGTTCTCAGAACATTTATTTCTGCATTTATTGCGTCGTATGAGATTACCCACCAGGTACAATAATTTTTTTACCAGCTAAATTCTGTTAGACAAACTAATGTATTTATTCCTTGCTCATACTCCTTTGATCACATGACAGCTGGAAGGGAATACCTTTGAGCAGATACTGGATATCCTTTGTATGATCTACCGTGGAGAGGTTTGAATGCCTAACAGTTTTCTAATTGTAATACAGGTCCATGTGAATTTTATTAATTTTTGTGCTGCTCATGACTTGTTACTGGAGGTTGGTTTCATTGTATGGTGCAGGAGTCACTTTGCATGCAATTTTGGGACAAAAATAGTTTTGTCGACGGTCCAATTCGTTGTCTCCTTTGCTCCTTGGAGAGCGAATTCCCATTTCGAACAGTTGAACTTGTTCGCTTATTGTCTGCTCTTTGTGAAGGAACTTGGCCTGCAGAATGTGTGTATGTTCCCTTTCTGTTCTCTTTTTCATTTATGCGGCCTTTTCTGTCTTATTCTGTTTTCTTTGTCATGTCATTTTTTATCCTTGTAAGTAATTAGTTGAACTAATTTTGTGTTAATTTTCTTTCAACCCATAAATATGTTATACATTTGTGGCTGTTTGGTTTTGGATTGGAATTCGTTCCTTAATATCAATTTGGAAACTGCATGAGTTTCTATGGAGCCTCTTATGTAATCTTGAAGCCTCATGTCTGTTGTTTTGAATACCTTTAGATGCATGAAGATTTGTGCTAGCAACTATTCTCGAAGTTAAGAAATGTGGTTATGAAGCTTTTTATGTAGTAATCAAAAAATCATACCATGTATTTTAAGGTTAACTAATGGTGATTGCATTGAGGTGAGAGTACTCATCCTCGAACTAGTCTCTTGCAATTGGCTTGGGTGCCAAACCTGTAGAGAATGAGACACATAGTGCTGGTGCTGGCAGGCTTAACTCGGTTCGATCTCAGCTTCATGACACACGGCACAATGGGAGCAGAGGAGAGGAAGAGATTGCAACACGTGCTGTCACCTATGCAGAGCTTGTGATGAATGCCTTAGTTATGAAAGGCGCCGACGACTCCTATGACGACATGTATAAGGAGAGAAGGCGGTTTGACTTGGGGGTTAATATAAGGACATCGTTTGGCAACATTGGGCATTACTTCCCTCTTATGCTTGAATCTCTCACATGTGTTGGAGGGACAATTACTCCCACACGGGCCATAAGTTATCACACGTGGCAGGTTTTTCCATCCTTTTTTTAAAAAAATTTTATTTTATTTTTTATAAAGGAACCGGGAGACTCTTCGATAGTTGTAGTTAGCCAAAGCGGAGTTTCACAAAGGGGAGGTGGGACCCACCATGGAGTTCGAAGCTTGGGGTTAGATGACTCTAGCATACAATGACAAGAGAACGGCGGAATTTGGAACTATAGTGGAAGTGTCAAGTGTCCTCATTGTTGAAAATAACTGAGAAACGAGAACTATGGAAGATGATTCGTCAGGAGATCAACATATAGAGTCAGTTGGATTTGCATACAACTTTTTGGAGGTAGTGATAATTAGTGCTCTTTGGGCTACCATCATGAGAGAGGAAGACTACAGTTTGTATCAACGTGAAGGGAAGAACAACTTGGGTTTACAGGGGAACATACACTGTTAGAAGAGCTACTGCAATGGTCTAAGGATGTTCTGGAAAGAGTTAGAGGTCCGTTGGACTGTCGTTTAGGGCTTCGGTGAAGATGCTTAAGCGTTACTTCAATTTGTTCGAGGTAGGGGAGCTTTCCATCAACAAGAGAGTCAAGTGATGAAGCCTAGGAACTCTCTAAGAGGATTGAGGGAACTACTAAGCTTGGAATGCTCAACTAACTACAACACCACATGTAAGGCCAACGAGGGTAAGAGGGTAAAGGCAATAGAATGGTTGATCAATGATTATTCTCTCACATAATATTAGGAATATGTAGTCGGATTTAAAAGGGCTCAAATTTGGAAGATCCGTAAATAATATAAGGCGGATATTGTTGCATTGCCGGAATCAAAGATGTAGTCGGCATTTTCAATTTCAGTTTGGGGGATTAAAAGTAAAGATTGCGTTACTTTGGATGTTGTGGTATCAACTGGCAGTTTCATTGTTGCATGGAATTCTGCGTTATGTGCTAATGAAGACAAGGATGTTGGTATTTTTTCAAATTTTGTTTTGTGAGAAGTCTCCTCTAGTTTTTGTTGGTTTTTTTCCCCAGCACTTTATGGGTCTTCTATTGCTAGGCAGTGAGAATTTTTGTGGAAGGATCCCTCTAAAGTTAGACAAAAATGGAAGATGTCGTGGGTTGTTTGAGGTGCTTTCAATGTTATTAGATTTTCACATGAGAAATCAAAAGGGGGGCATATAGTCCGTAGTATGCAAGGTTTTGCTGATTGGGTGGATTCACATGATTTACTAGATTTTCTAGTGGGGGGAGCTAAATTCACTTGGTCAAATCGTCGAAAGAATTCCACTTTATCCCGATTAGACATTTTTTTGGTTTCTATGGAATGGATTGAATAATTCTTTCTTGTATGTTAAAAAGGTCTTTCGAGAACGATATTGGATCACCACCCTATTTTTCTTGAGGTGGCGGAGAGGATTGGGGTCCAAAACCTTTTAAGTTTGAAATAGCTTTGATGGAGGTGATTGGCTTTAAGCATATGCTTATCGAGTGGTGGTTTTCTTTCACGGTCATTGGCTTTGTCGGATTTATGTTAAGCAGAAAACTGAAGATATTGGAAGAAAAGATTAAAATATGGAAGAAAGAGTTCTTGGGGCTCATGAGGCAAAGTTTAACATATTATTGAAGGAAATTAATAAATTAGATGTGAGAGAGGAAGTAGGTCAGTTGATGACTGAAGATTGTGAGAAGAGAGATGATTTAAATATGAAGTACTCCAATTTGTATTAAAGAAGAGATCAGGTGGGGACAAAGATCAAGAGCTTGTGTAAGGGCTTGGGGTAGCAAAATTAGTAGCATAATAGTGGAAGGGAAAAGAACATTGGAAAAGGGAGAGATTTGCGAATCAATAGTTAATTTTTATAAGAATTTGTTATCTTGTGAAAAGTGGAAGAGACGACTTTTAGATAATTTGGAGTTTCCTCATCTTTCAGCGGCAGAGGCGACTCATCTTGAAAGTCTGATCTTTGACGAAAAAGTTAAGGCGACTCTCAATTTGATGTGTGGAGATAAGGCCCTAGGTCCTGACGGTTTTTTGATGATGGTTTTTTTTTTTTTTTAAATTTTTTAAATTTTTTAAATTTTAATTTAAAGTTTTGGCAAATGGTTAAAGGGGATGTGATGGTGTTCGTCTTTGAGTTCTTTGAGCGAAGCTTTCTTTCCACTGGCCTTGGGGATTCTTTTATAGCTCTCGTTCCCAAAATTTAAGGTGTGTAACAGATAAAAGACTTCAGGCCTATAAGTCTAATTGGAGGTCTATATGAAGTTGTAGCCAAAGTTTTTGCTTTGAGATTTCGTGGAGGGCTTTTTAAAGTGACTTTGGAGAATCAAGGGGTTTTTTGTGATGGGCAGATAGGTTTTGAGTTGTGTTCTTATTGCTCATGAATACATCGACACCAGGCACCAGGAAGGCAAGGGAGGAATAGTTTGTAAGCTTGACATTGAAAATGCCTACGATCATGTGGATTGGGAGTTTCTTGACTACATGCTTGGCGGGATGAGTTTCGGCCAGAAATGGAGAGGGTGGATGCATTCTTGTGTTTTGCTTGCTATCTTCTTAGCTTGTTAAATGACTTTCCTAAAGGCTTCTTTAAGGCTTCTGGGGGTATTAAGCATGGTGACTCGCTATCTCCTTACCATTTTGTAGTAGTTGGAGAGGCTCTTAGTAAGATGATGCATGAAGGGGAGGAGGCGGGCTTAATTAGTGGCTTCGAAGTGTTGGAGATGGGAATGCAACTTAGTCACCTTTAATGTGCTGACAATACTATTTTATTTTGTGATGTGGATGTGACTTTAGTGGATAATCTTCGGAAGATTATGGTTTGCCTTGAAGCAGTTTCAGTGTTAATCATCAATGTTGCTAAAATTTAATTGTTAGGAATATATCTGGAGAAAGAGGAGTTGGTGCATTTAGCTAGGTTGTTAGGATGTGAAGAAGGTTTTTTTTTTCCTTTTACATATCTGGGGATGCCTTTATGTATTGGGAGGTTGACCGAACATTTATGGGATAAAGTTATTGAGAGTGTTGAAAGGAAGTTGTCCAGCTAAAAACGTTGATATTTGTCTTTTGGATGTTGTTTAACTCTCGTCAAAGCTGCATTTTTTTTTTTCCTTCTTATATGTTGATTTATTTTATGTCGTTGTTTAAATGTCCTAAATAGGTGCTGGATAGGTTGGAAAAGTTGTGAAGGGATTTTCTTTGGAAAGAGATAGAAGAAAAAATCGTTGCACCTCCTCAGTTGGAAGGAGCTTTATAAGCTAGTGCACGAAGGTGGAGGATTTGGGAACCATGAATTTAGTGCTTCCTGGTAAATGGTTGTTGAGATTTGGGTATGAAGATGGAAAAGACTATGGAGGGAGTTGATTGAAAGGAAAAAACTGCATTTAGTACTTCTTGCTAAATGTTTGTGGAGATTTGGGGAGTGAAGAGTTCTCTTTATCGATCTTCTAGCATTTGGAAAGCAGGGGCAGTGAAGAGTTCTTCTCTTTATCGAGCTTCTAGCATTTGGAAAGCGGTTGCGTTAATTGATCTTTTGTTTTGCAGAGGGCTATCCTTTTTGCTCGGATCCGGTAATATTATTTGGTTCTTGGTGGTCATTTGTTGTGGTGATAAGCTGCTTTAAGACGATTTTCGTAGGGTGGCTTGCCTTGCGGTGGATAAGATGCATTACTGTGGATCGATGTTATACTGTTAGTAGTGGAGTAGTGTTGTGGGCTATCTCTTACTGTAGAGATTTGAAGGATGATGAGATTGAGGAGCTTGTCAAGGTGTCCCGTATCGGTATCGGTTGGCGTATCGGTGACCTCCAAAACCGATATGGATACGGGGGCGTAACTGCGATACGGGGGCGTAACGGCCCGTAACGGCGCAAAATTTTTTTTTTGCCAAAAAAATATGAAAAAATATGGATTAAATCCGGAATATTCTAAGCATTCCAAATATGCATTCATTTATAAAATGGAACATGTTTATGGGGGCGTAACGGTCCACTCTTTGGTGAGAAGTTGTATAGGACTCTCTGATGAATTTATGAACTAGATAACCTGAATTTGACTACAAAATTCATATATTTAATTTTCTAACCATCTACTACCAATGATAGATATATTAGAATGAATGTAATACGTAAATATCTTACATTAGGTGTGTTTGCAATTATTTTTGAGGAATTTGTCAAACATACCTGTGCAGTCAGTGTGTACGTGACTGTGATTCCTGTCTATGACCTGTCATCCTCAAGTCTAGAATATTAAAAAAAATAAAATTAGTAGTGTCTGATATACTCCCCTACAACTTGATTAAGGATTACTTGATTGGTTGTCAGGGGAGCTATTTTAAATACAAGTTCGGCAGTGTCAAGTGTGTGCATAATTGCATGGCTTCTTGCAATAATACTGTTGTGAGCTGTCTGCTGTAAAATGCAAATACTTATCTTAATACAAATATATACTCACAATCACAAGTCACCACCAAAATGAAAATCTGCTTTTTTGTGGTTGCTCGACCTCCACATCATCATCATCATCACCATCAGGCTGAGGCTGTCCAATAGGTATAGGTTCTGTATATCCATAATATCCAGTGCCAGAAGGAAATACTAGATCAACGAAACCAGAGGATGACTGATCCTGACTAGGTAACGACTCTGACCCTGAGTAAGGATATCCACCAGTGCCCGTCGAATAGCCATACTGGTAACCATACTCAGGCTGTTGAGAATCTTGAGATTGAGAGTGCGTCTGCTGTGATGAGTAACTTGGATTTGGATCTGGATATCTATAATCATATGGATATTGATCGGGAGGGCTACTCCAACATGAATGTGATGGAACGGGATCAATATAACCATCATAATTATAATCCAATTGACCATAAGAATATCCATCATAATAACCAAGACCATGAGCCTGCTGATGTTCCGGACCTCCCGGACGCGGTGCACCACTAGATGTACCCTCCTGCTGGCTGTATCGTGACTCGGTACACTCGTAGGTTCGACCTCGTGTACCACCTCGTCGATGTTCATCGGCATCGCGATCTGTAGACGGCTGAATAGGGCGTTGAGCAACACCAGAAGTGCCAGCACCAGAGGCAGGGGGGTCATCGTCACCATCATCCGACACGGACACGCTACCACTACTCGTACTCTTTTGTTGATCTCGAGCCGTTTCCGTACGTGGCATAAACGCTGCCCCTCTTATTGGGTCCAAGACATCTGCACGACTATCTTGTTGTGCTTTGCGTATTTCTGGGTCATCAATTTTCAATTCTTCACTATCCTCTTCAATTTGCTTTTCCCTTGTTTCCAACCAAGGTAGAAGTGGGTCATCCTCATCATAAATATTGTCCAAGTTTATTGGACAGTAGTCTGCGTCATCGGCAGCTGTAATGCTCCTATGATGTCGTCGCATTCTTAGTTTTATATTGTAGTGCATGAAAACAAGTCTATCTAATGTTCTAGTCTGCAATCTATTCCTATTCTTTGAATGAATGAGCGCAAAACAACTCCAATTCCTTTCGCAGCTAGAGGAAGATGTTGTCTGGCTCAAAACTTTTACTGCAATTTTTTGAAGAGCCTTCGTACTCTCTTCGAAATTAATCCACCATTCGGCCGGTTGTAACCTAGATACTGCATGCTGTGCAAGAGTATCTCCAAAACTACCAAGACGATTTTCAAATGTATCTAATTCATTCAACGCCTTTATTTGCAGATCTAAGTCAGGTTCTAATCTCTTTATCACATTTTTTAGCCCGACACGAACTTCATCATCCGCAACAAATGATTGGGTATATCTATACCTAGGATTTAAGTAATAACCTGCTGCATGAAGATCGTGATGGAGTTGTTTTGTCCATCTCCTGTCGATCATCTTCCAATAAGTCTCCCAGTTTCTACTATCACGTTGAATTGTAAGCTTTGCCTTATCCATGACATCATATAGGAAGCCCATGGTAGGTGCTTCATCGGTTTCAACAAGACGGAGTACCCTCATTAGTGGCTCCATCACCTTTAGGATCGTCTTAACCTTCTTCCAATATTTGTTGTCCCGTATGGTGTTCAAAACGTCGACTGGTGTCCCTGATGTCTTCTTCCCATGTTTTGTGTTGAGCCATTGTTGGGAAGCGAACATTTCACTAAACTCTTCCCTATGCTGGAATAAACTCTCTAATGCTATAAAGTTTGTTGCGAATCTAGTCGCTGCAGGCCTCAACAATTCTCGTCCTTTCGTGAACTTTCTCATTATTGCGACTACTTGATTATGGTTGTAAATAAACGTCGTTACTTCCCTTGCCCTTTCGACCATTTCCTTAACATTCTTCTTCTTCCCAATATCTTCCAGTATAAGATCAATACAATGGGCAGCACATGGTGACCAAAAAAGATGTTTTCTCTTATTCATCAACATATGTCCTGCAAGCTTATATGATGCTTCATTATCTGTCACAATCTGCACTACGTTCTCCTCTCCAATCTCATCCACAACTTTATCCATTAGTCCAGTAATATAATTAGAATTTTTGTTACTTTTGAGGCATCAATTGACTTGTGATATATAGTTCCCAAGTGGCAGTACACCATGAAGTTGATCATGCTGCGTCTAGTTGGGCCAGTCCAACCATCGAACATGATCGTGTATTCTCTAGCTTGCCATACAGGTTTAAAGGTAGCCACGTATGTTTTCACATCCACATACTCTGCATCTGTCCATTTTCCCCTAATCTCCTTAGCCGTGGGAGCTTTTATTCCTTCACCTGCTTCTGCTGCTGCATCAATTACCACCTGCCAATATGGAGAATTGGCCGCGTTAGGAGGTATGTTGGCATGTATAAATAACTTTGCTGCTGCTCTACATAATTTCTCAACGGAAGTTCTACTCCATATTTGTTTTATCTTCTTTTGTTTAGTTGATTCTTTCCTAAACAGAATTGGATCAATAGAGGGTCTCCTAGGCTCATTTACTTCTTCATCCAAATGTATATGGGCATCACGTGAAGATGTCTGTCGTCGGCTCCCAAATACACGTCGTAACCCGCCAAACCTACCCCCCCTACCCTCAGTCCCAGCTGCAGAAGCAGTTGCACTTCCAGTTGCACTCCCTGTCCCACTCCCACTCCCACTGCCCCCTCATGTATCACGCACTGACCCATGCGTGCCAAACATGCGGTGACGTTCTTCCTCTTCACGAGCTAGACGCACGCTCTCTTTCCTAGCTATGGTTAATTCCTGATCTGAATCTTCGTCAGAATCAATAATATCTTCATCACGAACGCCCATATATTCAGGACCAAACACCTCCTGTCGAGCTGCTTCTAAAATATCATCTTTCTTCTTTTGTACAGCAGCTCGTTTACCCTTCGACTCATCCAGACTAGCTTGCATTAATAGCATTATCTCTCTCGGTACTCTGACACATGGCGCAACTTGACCCTTTCGATGTGCCAAATGTTGTTTGAGACGGGTAATTCCACCAGACACTATCCTATCACAATACTTGCACTTTATTTGGTGCCTAGTACCACCAACCCTCTCACAATGTTGCCATCCAATATCCTCACTTACTTGTTGTTGGCCAGACCCAGACATTTCTTTAGGTTTAGGATATGAGTATGAGTGTATAACCTATGTTAATAAAGATAATTTTATGTTCTAACTAAACCCTAAGAAGTTCCAAAACCTGTCCAATATAAGCAAATAAAAATATAAAGTCACTAATTTGAAAATACAAAGAAAAATTTATAAAATGACACCCCAAATATGTAAAATGCACATTAACATATTCTACTATGATTAACACATCATATGGCATGATTAAAACAGCAAAACAACCATTCAAAATTGATTTTTCAAATTTTAAAAAAAGGGGCCAAAATTCATGCGTAAATAGAAAAAAAATCTAAAAAAAATATAAAATGACACCCAAAATATGTAAAATGCACATTAACATGTTCTACTATGAGTGATTAACACATCATATGGCATCATCAAAACAGCAAAACAACCCTTAAAAATTGATTTTTCGAATTTTAAAAAAAGGGGCCAAAATTCATGCGTAAATAGAAAAAAATATAAAAAAAATATAAAATGGCACCCCAAATATGTAAAATGCGCATTAAAATGTTCTACTATGATTAACACATCATATGGCATGATTAAAACAACAAAACAACCATTAAAAATTGTTTTTTCGAATTTTAAAAAAAGGGGCTAAAATTCATGCGTAAATAGAAAAAAATATAAAAAATATATAAAATGGCACCCCAAATATGTAAAATGCACATTAACATATTCTACTATGATTAACACATCATATGCAATCATTAAAACAGCAAAACAACCATTAAAAATTGATTTTTCGAATTTTCAAAAAAAAGGCCAAAATAAATGCGTAAATTAAAAAAAATATAAAAAAAATATAAAATAGCACCCCAAATCTGTAAAATGCACATTAAGCTGTTCTACTATGATTAACACATCATATGGCATCATTAAAACAGCAAAACAACTATTAAAAATTGATTTTTCGAATTTTAAAAAAAGGGCCCAAAATTCATGCGTAAATAGAAAAAAATATAAAAAAAATATTAAATGGCACCCCAAATCTGTAAAATGCACATTAACATGTTCTATTATGATTAACATATCATATGGCATCATTAAAACAGCAAAACAACCATTAAAAATTGATTTTTCGAATTTTAAAAAAAGGGCCCAAAATTCATGCGTAAATAGAAAAAAATATAAAATGGCACCCCAAATCTGTAAAATGCACATTAAGCTGTTCTACTATGATTAACACATCATATGGCATCATTAAAACAGCAAAACAACTATTAAAAATTGATTTTTCGAATTTTAAAAAAAGGGCCCAAAATTCATGCGTAAATAGAAAAAAATATAAAAAAAATATTAAATGGCACCCCAAATCTGTAAAATGCACATTATCATGTTCTACTATGATTAACACATCATATGGCATGATTAAAACAGTAAAACATATTAAAGAAAGTAAATACCTATTTTTGAAGAATTTCTGAAAAATGGCCCACCAAGCTTTGATTTAACCAAATCCGTAATATAATGTGTTTTTGTCCCAAATAACCAGCCAAGGTTGGTCGAAATTACTATTAGAAGGAGTGAAAAATAGTTTGGAAGCAAGAAGTTTGGAAAAAACAGCAAAAAAAACGCTTAAAAAGAAAAAAAAATATAGCCGTTATTGGACCGGTACGGGTGACCGTTACGCCCCTGTAACGGCCCGATACGCCCCGTATCGGCCCGTTTCGGCCGATACGTCTACAAAAATCGGTAACGGCCGATACGGAGCCGAAACGCGTATCGGCCCTTACCGATTCCGTTACGTATCGGCCGATACGGCCAATACGTAACTGATACGGGATTCCTTGGAGCTTGTGCGTTTATTAGATCGGTTGAATTGTGTTTCTCCATTGCCTCATGTGGATGATTCGGTGGTGTGGCATGCTCCTAGTTTGGGTTGTTTGTCAGATCCTTCTTTAGTTTGATTTGTGAGCCTCCTCTTGTCCATCCTGTTCACTTCCCTTTTCGCTTTCCGTCATATGGAGCCCTCCTATCGTTGTGGCTTTCATTCGTTTAATGGGAAGGAAGAGAGTGCTAATTGTTGATAACCTTCAAAGGAGAGCCCCTATTCTTCCGAACATCTGTTTGATGTGCTTGGTCCATGCAGAGTCAATCGATCATTTGTTTATTCATTGCCCTTCTGCGCTCCATGTTTGGGAGCATTTTTTTCTTTTTGGTTCATACAAATTTGGTGATGCTGTTTGCCGTTGTGGATCTTCTGTGGGCCTAGCATTGGGGAGGGGTGGGGAAAGCTGAGAAAGTGGTGTGGAGAATATTTATCATGGCTATTTTTTAGGTGATTTGGGGGGCTCAGAATGGCCGCTACTTCCAGAATAGGTAATCTTCGGTTGAGGAAAGTAGTCATAAAGTCAAGCATAGTGTTATGGGCCGGGCTTCTTATGTAAAGACTGTTAATTCTATCAATCTGGCGCTCATTCTGAGTTGTAGAGTTGGGTTGTATTCTTTTCTCACCTTTGGTGGGCTTCTTAACAAAATTGTTCTCTCTCTCTCTCTCTCTCTCTCTCTCTTCAAAAAAAAAAAAAGCTAAGCCAATGACTTCTATGCTTTCCATAATGTTCATTAGGACCATTGATCTTCCATCTGGTTAATCTAGACCTACAATGTAGTTTAAATCATCAATCCCATCAGTTGGATGGTCCAACTCCTTTATCGTGACTCTTGGATGGGCCTGATCTCTGATAAGCTAACTTGTGTGGTTTGGATGCATTAATTCCCTCCATATTTAAAAGAACTCGACCTCGAGTAGCAGTATCGAGAGGGAAGTTCTGACAATTGCTTCATTATAGTGTTTCTTTTTCCTGGCTGTTGCGCACTGTTGGTGGGCACTTCATTTACATTACACTTCTAATCTGGAGCATAATCTTTAATTCCACTTGCATTCGCAAACACAATTTATTCCTTGACAGTCTCGTCTTCTTCACAAATGGTGATGCTTTCTTTTCTGCTTGATGTTTTTGTTGCATTATATGATTTCTTCTTGTTCATCATGTCCTTTGCTAGCTGGTTGCACGTCATCATGCCACCACCTATGTAGTCTTTTGTCGTCTTGGTAATAGTCTTCATCCTGTTGTCCTTCTGTGGAGGATCTTCCTTCATCGGGCGGGTAGTGATCTCCATTCCATCACACAAAAAGTTGTCGGTGTTGATGTTGGTGAACTCTAAATACTCCACAGGATGCTCATACATCCAATCAATGTTGACCAAGTAGGAGCTGATGAGCTCCAATTGGGATGGCGGCACATCATACCTACTCAGTGTATTATCATCCTGGTAAGTCGCTAGGGAATTGATGGGTCACTCACATTGTCTCGACGGTTATCCTGGTGATCCGATGAGGCTGTCGGTACTCCTCCACTCATAGCTAGAACTGATCAGCTGGTTTCTGTGAACCAATGTTAAGGCTACTACCATTGTCGATGATGGCCATGATGGGCTTTCCTTCACATGTACTTTGAGTTAGGAAAGCATTACTGTGCAAGCCATTATCAGTTTTTTCTCCTTATTGTCTCAATTTGCTTCGTCATCAATGAAAGGCGCCTTTGTCTTCAACATTGTCAACTTTCCTCCTTCACCTCCTTATTCATCTCATCAGTCGTGTTTTCATTTTTTGTCGTTGCCTAGAGAAGTTCATCATAGTAGTTAAGGTGCTTGGTATGACATAATACTGGAGGACGTCCTTTACCTTCAAACTCACAAAAAATAAAATAAAAAAATCCCATAATCTTTCTTTGAGGTCTCTCCTATTTCATGAGTGGTCTTAGGGCTAATAGTGCATATAGCCCTTTCTCTGCCTTGTTGGGGATCATAGGCGACCATTGGGATTCCTTCGAGCATAGTGCAACAATGTGAGGGATACCTACTCATAGTGGGATGGGAAGTTGAATAGTCCCCGAGTAGGGAAGCTCTCCATCTAGTGATAATGCTTTTGTTATGTGCCCACACTTTTTTACCATATGGTAATCTTTGTTTATACTGTTCAACCAAACAGTTACGAACACATGTTGGAAGCTCACCTTCAGTGAATTGGAATATTGGGCCAGTTGCAGCTTGGTCGTCTTAAACAGTTGGCATCAGATGGTTCAACTGATTGAACTGTTGCCTATATTCCTCGATGGTCAGCAATATCTGCTTGGGTCATTAACTTATAGAACCTTTTTCACCATATGGTAATGTTTGTTTATACCTTGATGTTGATGAAGGAGTTCCCGAAACAAAATTGTCTCAAAGTCTAGTGTCAGCAATGTCTGCTTGGTTAGTAATTTGTTAGTATTACAAAAGCAATGTATGAAATGGATTGTCTTGGTAGTACTTATGGTCAGGGAGTTTTTCCCCCCATATGAACTTTTACTGCATCTGGTTGCATTCTTAAAAGGAGTTCCTTTCAGGAATCTAAGGCCACGAATGCGCTCGGTACTAGTAGATTGAAGAATACTGATTATCCTTTGTTTCTGCTACTCACTGATGCAATACGATGCATGGAAGAGGTTGCTGGGTTTTGAAGTTGATTAGAGTTGTACATTAGTGTTCAGTGATGGTCACATGAAGGTTGCAATTGCTACAAATATATGCGGTATTGCCTTTATATTTAGTAATGACTAGCTTTTTTTGCTGATGCTCATTTTTAGCAATTAAAAAACCTGCCCTTTTTTACGTATGCTCCTTAATCTTTATGTGTGGTGTCTTTGCATATCTTTTGATTCACTGTATCCTTGGTTTTTCGAACATAACAGTTTCATGATGGTTTTGTTGAAGTAGAATTTCACGATCCTCAGACTGAAGATATGCATAGTATCTGTGAATTTTTGTTTGTACCTGGGTCCCATGGTGCAATGTTTCAGACCATTAATCCAATGGGAGGTTGACCAGGGATGGACCATACCCAAAAATTTCCTAGATTGCAAGATTCTTAGTGTCCTATAGTTGGCCTTTTCTGTTGAATAGGTTGCTTTTTTGTTTATCTTTGCCGTTTATTCTGCCAGTCATTAATTAGAGGGCCAAGCTTGTCCTAACAAGGAATATTTTTGCACATGATCCATACATGGTTAGGTCCATCTGAACAACAATCTTGATTACTGAATTGTATCTAGCACTTGTACAATCTGTAATGCCATGCGTATCTTAGGCTTCAAGACCTGTATTTCTGCTTTATTGAATGGCAAATACTGGATATGCAAATATTTCACTTAATTTGATGCCTACTTGTCTCGATGTTCATATATTTACTAGAAAAGCATGAAATGGAAGACTTCACCCTATGTACTATGCACATTGCATTTTATCATTATCTTCAGTGTTTTTAGGTCATGCTCTTTTTGTTAACAGGTACAATTTTTTAGATAAGATGGTTGGTATGACATCCTTATTAGAGATCCCTGGCGATTCCTGTGCCAACATCTCCCAGATTGTCGTGACGCCCAATCCAATGCATGTCCCTGGGGTCGAAGGCCTGCTCATTCCTCGTGGAACCTGTGGTCATGTTTTGAGAGTCTTGGATGGAAAAAATGCTCTCATTCGTTGGGAGGTGGATGTCTCAACTTTCTTTCCTAGTCTTTTTTTTTTTTTTTTCATAATTAGGCTTATGATATTTAAGTTTCGTTCTTGTTGTGCTGGTTCTAGATGCCTCTGATATCAAATCGACAAAGTCTAAAATTCATTTATCATTTAAGATTAGCTTCCAGAATGTGTTTTATTTTTAATTTTTATTTGTGATGTTAGAGTGACACATCTTGAAATTCCGTGTGCAGCCACTTATGATGGGCTCCATTCCATGTAGCATGGTGTATTAATGATCATCATGATTAGTTTTGTGAAAGATTACTTTGAGCTATTCAATCGCTTAGATTTATTTTGTTTTATTTATTTTTTGAGTTTGTGCATCCTACCAAATCACTGCATTAGTTAAATGAACGCTGTTAAGAACAATTATCATTCTTCACTAGTAGCAAAAGTTTCTTTTTGATATCTATTACATTGCACTTTTAGGATATCTACGCTCTCATTGCTGGTCCCTAGCCTTTTTTTTTTTTTACACCCACACCCCACACTCACACACCCACTCTTGTGGGATATCTATGCCCTCATTGCCGGTCCCTAGCCTTTTTTTTTTTTTAAAAAAAAAACACCCCACACACTCACACACCCACTCACACCACATGGGCACTCGATCCCTGGCCTCAGTGTTGAAACTCTTGTTTGTCTACCACTGAGTCATGAATGGAGACCCTAGCTTGGATAAAGGAAGGTTGTGTCAGGTTGGCAGACGACATCAAACTTATGCCATGACTTCCATGAATCCAAACTATACAACATTCCGAACTCAAAACTCATGCTAGGGTGTTCAAAGTAATGGCCCTTGATAGAGTGAAAGCAGAAAAGGATTTATGTAGCGACTCCAATTAGTTGGGATCAAGCTTTAGATGATGATTTTATTTTTATTTTAATTATATATATATATATTTTGTAGGCAATCTTTCGTGTTCCATTTAACAATTTTCCCATTGGCTTTAATTCTTTTGAGAAAGGTCCTAAAATTTTCATTCCTTCAAGAAAAAAAAAAGTAAAAATAAAACAGTATAGATCTGCTCTGAGAGGCCTTGTGGATTCTCTAGTTTTTTTTTTGCACTCAGATGCAATCCTCATCCGTCTTCTCAATTTTGATTTGGAAAATGTTCCCTTTATCAATGTAGGCTGTAGCACCTTCCTCTTTGATCCACCACTGACCTCAATGCTGTGATTTTTGTCCCTCCATAGAGCTAAAGTCCTCTTCAGAATTAGAATTTTCTTTTGCTGCCTCATGATCTTCCTCCAACTTGTATTTGCTCTGGTTTTGAACTTAGGTGATACTCCTTGTCCCCTAGAAGACTTTGCTAGATTCATAACATATTGGTGAATTGGAATTTTTGTAATCTGCCATCTCTAGGGAATCCAATAACTTCAATCTCAAGCTATTCATTTCCCTTAAGGAATTCCACCACCTGGACCCAAAGGATGAATCCAATGGACTAGGAGATCTACTCTTGGAATTCTAGCTGTCTTTTTTTATTTTTTTATTTTTTCTTTTTTACACTGTACCTTCTTCCAAAACTCTTTTGTCTTTCCCATGGATGGGCAGCCTATTGGTTACTTGTCTCTTCAGATGATTTTTTGGAATATCTTCTATTGGCTCGAAAGATGATATAAATGAGGTCATTGGTCTCCCAAGAATCTCTACATTTGGGTGCATCCGAGGAACTACGTGTAATACTTCTTTTTGAACCCCCTGTTGATACCCCTTGATTGCTAAAGAGGACGAGCATCATACCTCATGTTGTTTCGTATGTATCAGGCCGATGTGTCCACTAGACTGTCCTACCATGACATTCATAGGAATCACAGCTGTCCCATAAGTACCGGGTGCCAAAAATCCACTATTTGCTAATGCTGGATTTGAAATGTGTAGTCCGCAATGCCAATATCTATTGACACTCTCTAAAAGTATCTGATCTATTGAATGGATGAGGATGTCATGTGGGTTGACCTGGTTACAATCTGAATCTTCTCCCTTCTGATGTGGGTACGGCTCAATGCCACTTAGGTTTTCCTCATTGCTACATAAGTCTTTGTTTCCGAGTGTTCTAGAATTGGATTGCCTTTTGGCTTGCCAGCTTGAAATTTTTGGGCTTCAATAGCATGTTTCTTAAGAATTCCCTCACCGGAAATCTCCAATCATCAATCTTGTGAACTGCACCTTTGATAATCCACTTTGCTCATGAATCACTTTGATCAGAGTTGTATGGTTTCAGTTATCCAATGAAAGGCAAGAAACAAGGTCCAGTTAAGAACAGAAAAGGTCCAATCATCAATCTGTGCCATCCATCAAGTGCTCCCCACCTCGTATGTCTATTGATAATTATATTGACATGATCATCTGAAACATCATCAGAAATTGTCCGGAATCATGATGAAAGTTATGGCAAAAGTAGTAGAGAATGATTTGATGATGATAATGTGAAGAAGAGAGGAAAATATTGAGAGAGAAGAAGGAGAGTTTGAGAGAGATGTTGTGTTAGGCTTGCTTGCCCTAACACATAATATTTTATTATAATTAAGCATATAGTACATCGCAGGAGAAAAGGGAAGTGTGCACATGCACTTACACTAACCACCAAACCACATACACAATTCACTAGCATTCTATAAAAGTTGGACGCCGGCATGACTTGGGGTTTTTTTGTGCGACTCGCTTGGGGATCAGAACTGGCATGACTTGCCCCGATTCATCCATTTTGGTCCCATATCAGTCTGCTGACTTGTTTTGTTGCAGACTGCTGGACCTTGATTGATTTGACTTGGATGATACCAACTTGTTTTAGACTATACTTGAAACAAATTCTCGACCCAACCTTGGTTACCCATGACCCCGAAGAGTCTTGAGGCCCATAACAGTCTAATCTTGCAAAAGATGTTTAAGTGTTTGTTGTAGATCTTAATGAGGCCTTTGAAAGATACTGATTGCTCCAAATGGGGCAACCAAAAACAAAGTTATTCCTCTTGGAAGCCATCAGACAGGTGCATGCGATCAAACTTTCCATTCAGTTGTCTGCCTGGAGCTATTAACAGCTAATTTTGAATGTTTCTTCAAGTTCTATGACAACTATTTCTACATCTATTGTCGAATGAATGGGAATCTCGATAAACATGTCTCTACTCGACTATTGAACAATGTCTGTTATAGTTCCATCTTTTCTGAATGATGGAATGACATGTTCTCTATACACATGCTTGTGAATTCTCAATAAAAATAACAGCTCCAATCTGCATCCATGTTGATAATCTAGGACTTCATTGGATAGGGACCTAATCCTTCATGGGTGCTATTCCTTTCCTGAACCATCTGCTCAGGTTATTATATTGCCCAACTAGTGATTTAAGAAGCTTACCAAGTTGTGCTTCAATCCGTTCTTTGTTCCAGCCTTGTAGTTGAATTTTCCTCGGGAGCATGCATTTCATGCTTACGCATACCTTGCATCACGTACATTAATTTTGATTATCAGACAAAATTATCAATTCTGAGTGTGTTTGTTACGTTCTCATTTGCTTTAAAGAATGTATCCCACTTATATCTTTGCCTGTTCAGTTATGAGCACTGGTAGCCCATTCTTCTAGACGATTGCAAATTTCACAGCTTTAAGCAATTTTATGCTTGTTGACATGTCCTGTGATGTTTCACCAGAACCTGATTGCCCATAAACGAAAATTACGAATATATAATATCAAGTGGTTGTGGTTATGAAGCTCATATCCTGTGCAAGGATCTGTAGCAAACTGGTTTCTTATACATACTCTTTCATGATTTTCTTTGGCTCTACATTGTAGCAATTCATTAATTGAGCTCATGATTCTGATTTGGCAATGTCTCACATGTCCCAGATCGCTCACAATCACCTATAGGAAATTAAATATGTTTTCTTATTGTAAGACTTCTGTTGATATGTGAAGTAAGCTGTTTCTTGTAAGGCAGAGTAGATGATCTTTGGTCTGAAGATGATGTATAGCTTCCTCAGGTCCTGGGTTCAAAAAATGGGGATTATAGTTTGGTGACCCAGAGGCCGGATCATTGGTCTGATTGGTGTCACTGTGGATGGACCATGCCCCAAAAACCTCAGATTGGAAGATCATAGTTATCCAGTCTTTGGTGCCTTTTCTGTTGAATGAAGGGTGTTGCTATACGTTTTCTTAACCATCTACTTTCAGGCCAGTGAATGTAGGGGTATGATTGTCCCTTCAGTGGTATTGAGGGGCACGGTCCATCCCACTCTTAGGCCCTTGTGATCAAAGTTCTGGATTACTGAATGAGAGGTTGAAACTCGGGCAGACAACTGGGATCTGGAATCATGTAATTCCACTTCTAGTTATCGAACAGAAAGATTAAAAAAACCTGGGATTATTGTTTTCAAAATTTGCAAGTATAGTTATAATTTCTTGATATGATTTCAATCCCTTACCATTTCTATATATCCATGCGATTAAAAGCAATTCAGACTTTAGAGTGAGAAAGATATAAAGTATGAACACAGGGAAATTCAGACTTCATTGCGGGTGATTGTGTGCATCCGCAGGAAAAAGTCTTGCCTCAAAATGGGGCGGGGACCACCTTGACGCCATAAAAAAAATTGTACCTGCTTGGAGAAATAGTGTCCTTTCCGTCTTTTAAGGCTTTAATAAATTTTGTGACTCAGTTTTTCTTTGTTCTAACTTCGATGCAGTATATGCAATCTGGAATATTTGTGCTGCTGCTGCGTTTGGTACATGAGTATAATTTGAACAGTTATGAGGATGTCTTTGTTACTGTTGACCTTCTTTGTCGGATGGTGTTGTTTAACAAGGTAATTTCTGATACATATTGCTTCTTAACATCTTCATCTTTTCTGTATAACTTCTTCACTGAAATCTTTGCTTTGTTTCCAACTTGATTTTAGTGCTGAAAGAGTTATTAGAAGTAATGTGATTTATTACTACTGTATCAAATATGATTTACCTATACATGCCTAAACACTTGTTCTTCACTTAACCGTGCTGAATCAGTTGGATTTTGCAGATAAATTTTCTTGAAAGGTAGATGAGAGTTTTGACATGCTATTTCAAATGGCATGAATAGCATATTTTATGTTTCTTCAAATCATATGATGCAAGGGCATAGTTTGAAATAAGTCTCTTCAACTGTACACATGGCATAGTTGCACAGCAATCCAGACTGTCCAGGTTGCTGACCCAACTATGGATGGAGCATGACCAAAAAAACTACACAAATAATATTAACTATCTGATTTCTCTTTGAATTTGAACCACTCACTATAGTGTTCTCACCCATCCAATTGATAGCCACTAAAAGTGGACCATGCTTGATGAGTTTGATTTTGGATATCTTTTCCATCCAATTGTGGATGTGTGATTTTGATGGTTTTAATTACTGTACATTACTTAGCACCGCATGTGAGGACGATGAACTGCTACCATTTTGAAAACGGTGCAAAACTAACAAAGTAGTCTACCCCTATGTGGACTCTGTAACCCGCTACAACGGCAACCCATGTACATTAGGCAGGTCACAACATGACAGAAGTCAACAATCCAAGCTGTCCATCATGCATTTTCTATCATACAAATCTACATGATTTGACACACATTGCATGCCTATCCCCACCAATTTGTCACTATGGCATGCTTAAGGTGCGACTTACCGGATGTATGTTTCAAATCAGGTGCAAATATAGGCTGAGGGCAGATGCATAAAAAATGTTGCACTAGAGTGCACTCACGGGACATGAATGGTATTTAACTAAAATTGTAAACTGCCACTTTTTATGTAATGTAGATTATTGTTATTATGCTGTCAATATTCTAGGGATTTTTACTGGAAAAGTTCCTCGTGATTTGCGCTTTTACAAAAAAATGCCTTCACCTTTTATATGTATGGGAAAGTGCTTTTTTGCGAGTAAAAATGACCAAAATGCTCTTATCTATTGTTTTTTCTTGAGAAAAGGTGCTAGTGTCAGAGGCATTGTTGGCCCATGTGGTGTCCGTATGACATCTAACCCAGCAAGTGGTTCGTGTTTGGCCCATTTGATGATTAGATTGGCCTGATTGTGGGTTCAAATGTACACCATGCTGGGATGGGTTGGATGTTATAAACTCACCATGTTGGCTCCACAATGTTTTGACTCAAATCACACACACACACACATATATATATTATCAAATATCAAATGAGGTACCATGGCTATTTCACTCTACAAAAAAAAAAAAAACATGCTCACGCTTTCGAAAGGTTGGGGCACTAAGCTGTGCCAAATCAGTTGTGTTATGGGGTCAAAACAACCCCCAAAACAGAACCATAATGGCAATACAAGGCTGTAACCACCGTCGCAAAGCCGCAACGGTCCATTACAGTCTTGCGTCTTTCTTCTTCTTCTTGGTTGAAGTGCCTCTCTCTTTCCAAGAGAATGCAAGTGCCCCATCATGAACATCACCTTTCACAAAACTCAGGCATATTTACTCATCAAGTGGACAAACTTGTATTTTTCAATTTATTAATGACCAGAAAATTTTGTCCATGGTGTGGCCCACCCAATGAGTAGATGTGGATGAAATTTTCACTAGGTGACCCTCATTTTGGGGCTTAATCTATTGGAAAGGTTGGATTTCATATGCACTTAACCAATTGGAAGCAGTTTTTAAATAGCTTGTAGTGTAAGCTACACAATATGCAATATTTGTGAATTAAAGTAATAAAAAAAAATATGATAAATAATAAAAAATACATTAAAAGAGCAAAAAGTAAAAAAAGGGAAAAGAGAATGAAAAGAGAAATAAGCTAAACACATAGTTCCACTGGTTGGCCACACCATAGCAAGCAGGTGCTTAAACATGTAAAACAGTGGGCCACACTATTCCACAACATAGGCTGCACAGTGCACACAACAAATGCTTGTAAGTAGGCTGCATAAAACAAATGCTTGTAAAACAATGCTAATTTTACAACTCAACATAGAGTCGGCATCCTAAAGAGGAAAAAAAAAATGACAAAACGACATTCTAAAGTGGAAAAAAAGACAATATACTTTGTCAATCATTTAGTCAGTCAAAATAAAATAAAAATGATTAATTGAGGTTAGGAGTTAAAAGTGTACCTTTCTCTTCCAAATCAAGCAAAATGTGCAAATCTCAAGCTCAATAGTCGTGTGGACATGAAATGGGGGAATTATGATTTCTCCTTTGTTTGGGATCCAAAGCCAGTGAAATTCTAGCTACACAATCTTCTCATGGGTCCGATTAAACTTCTAATTTTTTTTTCCCTAAATGGTTGAGTGGGTTGGTAGAATCGAGCTGGCGATTTTTATTTTTAGCGATGTATTTGGGGTTTTGAAATGGAAACCCCTCTTTCGAAAGATGAGTTGTATTATGGGGTTATGTTTGTGTTAGTTTGACACCATTTAAAACAGAAAAACTCTCCAATCGTACATTTTTATGGACCAGTACAAATGGTTAGGATTATCCTTTGGGTGTGATAATAGGAGTATTCTCTATCCATGATATGGACCATAATTTGGATGGTCCAGATTGATCTAATGAAGTGGCATGGTGTGATGGGGTCGGGTCACCACTAATTTCAAATAAATGTTGAACTAGCATAGAAAAAATGATAAAAAAGGAGATTTTTCAAACAGTGTACGCTACCTACGCTCAATGTTCAAAGTATCGGTATTTTTACAAGTTTCGCTGGCCTGAGATACAGAAACAATATCAATATCGTTGATAACCAGAAAAGCGAGGAAACAAGGGGAAAATAGTGGAATTTTTCAGTGAAATTTCAGGGGATCCTAAAATATACATATTTGCATATTTAGAAATAAAAAAATTGCAAAAAGAATGCATACATAATGAGTTTCCATTTAATGGGGGCCTCAAAGCATGTGCTGTTGTAAGAAATCAATCCAACAATCTCATCCATCTTATCTATCCATCCAACCATCCAACCTTCTATTTAAATGTCCATCGATACTTCAAAATATGGACAACACACGATATTTCATTGAGAAATTGTTGGCAACTTGAAAGGAAACAAAAGATTGTGGTCTCGATATAACCCATGTTGCGATAATGGTGATATCATGATATTATTAATATTCGTCAACAAATTGAACACTACATACATCCATGCGCCCATAAAAGATTGAAATGCTTTTTTTTAAAATAGATTTTTGATAATATCTATACGTTGACAATATTATTGACATATCACAATATATTGGCGATACAAGCGCCACTTAGAATTTACACAGTAGAAAATGTTGGCGATACATTGGCGATATTGATACATTTGCGATAGAAGTGACGTTTGGAATTTACCAAATAAAAAATATTGGCGATATCGATAAATTGGCGATACTTAGTGATACATCACCGATACTCGAAATTTTTTATACTGCCAATGTTATCGGTATTGGTGTTATCGGTATCGCTGAGCTGGAGATACAAATAATATCGGGGATAGTTCAAATAGTGCCCGCGCTACTGGGTATGCTACATGCCCCGTAGCATACGCTACCAGGGAAATATGCCACATGCGTATGCTACATAGCGTACACCACACACTACAGTACGTAACATACACTACACGTTACACTAGGTAGCATATTGAAAACACTGGTTGGAAGATATCTGTTGGGTGGACCATTTTTTTTTTTATTTAAAAAAAACACACACTCACACACATCACAATGGGTAGTTGAAACCATGACCTTTGTGTTGAAACTCTTGTGAGTCTACTACTGAGCAATGAGTAGGACCCATCTGTTGAGTGAACCCTACCATGTGGTCCAATATTTTAACTTGAGACCTTTTTCCTAATATGATACTTTGGTGCGAATGATACTTGAGACTAGCACTCAAAAAATTGTACACGTTGCATATGTTTGCTCAAAATTAACCAATTAAATTATGGAATCCATTGTTGTTAAGTCACAATTCCAAAATCAAATTGTTTGAACTATCCTAACTGTTGATTTGTAGATTGTTGTTTTTTGAAATAGGATCATTGGATATTTTTCATTTTTCACTATCCAATAAATGTCCAGTGATTTGGGGTCAATTACATCAGCAGGATGTGTGCCAATAGATTGAATGAATTTTGAGGCCGATTTAGGGCATCGAGTGATCCTCCAAATCGGCGACACTATTCATCTAAATTTAATTTTAAAAATTCCTTAATATTTATTGGGAGAAATGATGTTAAATGGTTAGGGATATGCGTTAGTGAAATGGTTGCCATAGCTACGAATTTGGGGCCGGTTTGGGGGCTTACCTAAGTGCCTTTTTTTCTCTAGTTCTCTGACCCTAGTCATTGACTATTGTTCTTGATTTATCATCCTACACGCGTGAATCTGATGGTGGCATAGTGGCCTTTTGACTTTATCTGTGTCTTTGGTCATTGATGAGGGATGCATGATATCTAGTGATTGGCTTGAGAAGGTTATCTGACTACCAGATTGGTCATAATGGTCATTTAATCATCATTTAGGCCCTGTTTGGGATCAAGGAAATGTATATGTGAATTTGGTCAATTCATGGATTTGCATTGTATTTGGATTTGGCAAATTCCACCCTTTGGGAATCAAACTACAAATTCATGGATTTGGGGAGCATTTATTGCGAAGGAATTACTCTTCTTTTTTTTTGCTTTTAAAGGAGTCTTCCATTTTGAGGAGCTACCAGATTTGGCAAGTCCCTGACAAAAGACAAGCAGGGGTTATTTGAAATCTGTGGATTGCACAAATTCCTCCTCCCAAACATCGCTGAGGATTCTAATATTGTCGACTCATCACACCAAATCTTCATCTTGTATTTGTCGTCTCTTTTGTTTTTTTTTCTTTGGTTTTCAATTATGGCTGTTATTTGTTGATGTTGCTTTCATACATCAGTAGCGTTTATGTTGGTAATTTTTTATTGTCTATGGTGCAGATCGTAATTTACATTGCATAAAATATGCAGTGCTCAATTGAGCATTGGCTTTGCTAAAAAAACTATACATGTGAAGCCCGCTTCTTGGGGATCCAAATTGTTCACATAGTTGGACCCCTGGTGGATGGGACATCCTAGGCCCCCCTTAGACTATCCTAGCTGCCTGAATGGGCCCTCGTTAGATGTGGGGGACCATTGGTTGTAATTATCTATTTTGATTGGGTTGGTAGGATCACCTGAATGTGGAGATATTGGGGTGTCAACCATCCCATGGCAGACCCACCGGGTCAGTGGTATGTATCATCAGCAGGTGGGCCTACCTGTGCTTTTGAATGGTAAAATAAACATACACCATGTCCTTCAATGGAGTGTTATTTAATACCTCTTTAGTTTTTTTTTTTTTTTTTATGTGTTTCCTTACCTGTGCCACCCCAATGGCTGTGGATGCATCTTGAATATTATATAAGGAAGTGTCTTTTTTTTTTTCCTGGTAGAAGCAAACACATTGATATGTTGGTGACTTTTTGTGTCAGTGTATTTATTCTTAGTCCAGATATATTTATCTCATTGGGCTTCACTTGGCAATAAATATGGATCTAGGTCTATGGCTGACCATGCCAATAAAGAGCACCTGTTAGATTGTGATTTTTTTCTTGGCTGACCTTGTCCCAATCCCTTCTATTATTTAGTATATTATACCTGTTTGTAAAGTTGTCTTTCTTACTTTTGGAGCTTGCTTGCATTGGTATTTCCTATCTGCTGTTGAATTGAACTAGTTTTTCTTTATACATTTTTCTGAACTTGATGTACTATTTCAATATGTTCTAGGCCTTGTGTTTTGCTTTAATGGACATTGACAACTCATTATCCGTGAAAGCAGCTCGAATGGATGGAAACATGGAGACGAATATTTGGTTGGTAGATAGGATTATTAAGTTTTATTCATGTATTTAGATTTCAGTCAGTCTTTTATCTTCCTTATTGTATGTTGAGTTTAACTGATTGCTTTGTTGGCTACTGTATAGTGTTGATGTGGTGAAGATCATTTGCTCCTTGGTCAGCAATTTGGAACCTAATGTTAGCAATGCAGGAGTGATGTCCACATGCATTAGCATTTTGACAAATTTTCTGAATTGGTGAGTTATATATGATTCTGTTGGTTGGTTCATAAGCATCTGCTTTTATATTCCTGTCATTGTTCCTTTATGTCTGTTGACTACTATGAGGTTTTTGTAAGTCAAGGGTTTAGAGCTTTTCCTTTTATCATGTATATGCTTGCTGTGGTTACTGCAACCAATCTCCCTTGTGAGCCTTATGACTGTATTTCATGCATTAATCCAATACTCGCCTTCTGAAGTGTTCAATGTCTCTCTCTAAAAATGAAATCACTTCTAGCTCACTTGATGATTAATGTCTACATGACTTCTTGATGCCATTCGGTTAGAAGCTCAATGCGCTCACTCGCACAAACTCAGTTGTTCAAAGACGGTTTGGCTCTGAGCTTTTGATGTGTAGCTTCTAAATATAATAGTTTTTTAAGTTCTCAGGATCACCCCTATTTATAAATTACAGGATATAGGAACTGCCTCAGCTTCCTAACATCCAATCACAAACCACCAAGTGGCAGTTTGCTGTTAGTTTCTAAGGAACTCTTGTCAGCTGCCTCTGAGCTACATATCGTCCACCACGCCCATGTGTGTCAAGTGTCAACCTGCTATTGGCATCTCCGTTAGTGGGAGCATCTCTTGTCCAGGTCAGCCATAATCTTTAATAACAGTAACAAGGAAGGAGATCCAATGCCTCTGGAGGCATGGATTTTTCGTGCCTCATGGTATGCACATGATGATTTGAACCACACATCCAGCGGGCTCTTGTGACTTGTCACCTTGATGAGACTATCCTAGCCAGCTAACAGATGAACATTTTCTCACTGAACTTGAGCCGTTGCTGATTTTTTTATATATATATATATATATATATATATATATTTCTGTGCCACCAAAAAGGGTTAGCATCTTCTGAACTCTTATTTTTGGTATTTGGCCCATTCACTATTGGACCTACTAACTGAGCAATGCAAATTATTGGTGGAAATGGGTTAGTTCGGGTTGAGGGGTGTCCTGGATCCAACCCATTTAATAATCATGTCTATATTTTTTCCCTGGATCCTATCCATTATAATCTGGGTCAGGCCAAATGAAAGTAAGTTGACTGATTTATTTAATGGGTAGGATCTGGGTATATGAGGATTGATGCAAGACCAATTCATTAAATCAAATAATGTGTGAGATTAATCAGCAAAATTAAATTAGTTTAAAAATCACAAATCATGCTAACATCATCACAAATATCAAGATTCTAAGAGGAAAGCATGCATCATTTAAGCCTAAGTTGTCAGGCATCGTCCTACATGATCATTAAACCTGGAAAACTAGGATTTAGTTGACTTAGAGACATCCAAATAACATAGGTTTAGGTCTATTGTAAAAGGGAAGGTCTAATACTACCTAAGGTTTACTAGATTTGGGTATGGGTGAAGCTAGGGTTAGGGAAGTTTGGGAAAAAGGTGAAATTAGGGCTAAATTGGGGAATTGGATGAAGGAATTAAAGGATTTAGGAATTATGAGATGAAAATGATATAGGGTTTAGGAATTTTGAGGAATTGTGCGATTTGGGGTTTTTTGGGTTTCGAATAATGGATGAAAGGATTTTGAAGGGGAAGTCAAAAGACGCAAGGGGAATAGAGATGTGGCTGCTCGGACCAGCTCGTGGGCTCACACGTGTGACCGTACGGTTGCATGTGTAGGGTCTAGTCGGCTTGGGTTTGGTTCGTGATCGTGGGGTTTTGATGGAGAGGATAGTGAAGAAGAAAGGAAGATGTTTGTAAGGGTTTTGGATGCCTTGGGGTGAAGAAAAGAAGAGATTTTAACAAAATACTCGAACGAAGAAGGAAGATTCAAGGTGGATAATTGGAAGCTTCACACTCGCGATTGAAGATATTCATCGCACCGATCTTTGTTCCAAATTGCATAGAACTAGTCTTCACATCTCATGAAGAAGAGAAAACAAAGAGACTAGTGTTTTTTTTATTATTATAGAAAATCACCATTGGAGAGGGCTTCACAAGCCCCCCCCAACTCTCAAGAGCTTTAAGAAAATTACAAAATAGTCCCTTCTTTATGTCTTTTAACCAAAGTAACGCTAGTCTAAGAAAAACATATAAAACCACCCACAAAGTGTCCAAAAGCATAAATCAAACATAAAAGTAGATCCTAAAACATATATATGTCCTATGATAAAAAATGGTCCACGATTAATGGCTCGATCATGTACTCCATGCGATCCAACAGTCCGACTGTCGCGTCCCTCAAATCCATCTATCCAAATTACTCCTTTAAGTAACCCCATGTGCATCTTCCTAATGTGGGGTCTTCCAGATGCTCGTATATGCACTATAGGGCCTTCAACACGAATACTCGCCTAGCTATAGAGAGACTGGGGCCCGCCTCCTCCTCTAATACGTGCACAAAGGCATACGAGATGTGATGTCCTCATCAAGGATACATACCCAACAGATGAGATTACCTCTTAAAGGGATGTAATCTGCTCTGTTTTGGAGGGTAATCAACTCGCTATCTCATCAGGTTGATTCCCTCTTTGTTTTCTTTCTAGTTCTAAATAAAGTAATTGTCTAAAAAAAAAAATAGATGAGATTCAAGGGTAGTGCCAATGTATTCCTACAACGATCTGTGCGTTATGAATGGCCCAGATCTCGTACAAGCAGTGTTTGAGTTGTTGGTATCGCTATAGGTTTCGCTTGCTAGAGATAAATATATAATATCGTTATCGCCGATAACTAGAAATGCGGGAAAAAGGGGGAAACATGGAGAAAATTGTGGAATTTTTCAGTGAAACTTTAAGACATGCCTAAATACACATATTTTATAGCTTGGGCCCAAAAATAAGACAAAGCCACATCTCAAGTGGACATGAAAACAGTGGTGATTGAAGGAAAAAATAAATATCAACTTCATTCAAAGCTTTTATGACACCAAAAAAGTTTTTAATGTTGGCGTTCAATCACATTGATTCTTGTGGTGTGCTTCACATGAGATTTGAATATACCTAATTTTTTGGCTCATACCTTAAAATGATATGAAAAAAATGAATGAACGACGTGGATAAACATATACATCATTGTGGGTCCCTTGATCCACAGAGGTGGGTGGGACCCCTGACTGTGGGGCTTACAGTGATGCATGTGCCTTAAATCTACACCGTCCAACCATTTTCAAAGCTCAATTTAAGGCATAATCCAAAAAATGAAGCATGCCCAAATCTTAGGTGGACCACACCACAAGAAACAATCGTGATTGAATTCCCACAACTAAAAACTTCATGAAGTCCACCGGAATGTTTATTTGCCATCCAACTTGTTTATAAGGTCACAAAGACCTATATTAAGAGACTGCACAAATATCAGCTCAATCCAAACCTTGTGGCCCACAGGAAGTTTTTAATGGTCAATTACTACTGTTTCCTATACTATGGTCCATTTAAAATTTGGATTTGCTTCAAATTTTTTTTTTTTTTTTTTGGAATCATTCCCTAAAATGAGTTTCTAATACAGATGGATGGCATGGAGGTAATCACATACGTCAAGATGGCCCCAGAGTCAGGGTCCAAAGCCGCTCGCTGTTACCCAGGTAACACCGTGTTATTTTTATCATGTGGGGCCTAATTTCATCGTTGTGATAAATCCACCCTATTCATCCGTTTCAAATAATCATTTTAGTGCATGGTCCCAAAAATGAAGTAGATCCAAATCTCAAGTGGACCACACCAATGGAAACAATAGTGATTTAATCCCACCATTAAAAACTTTTTAGGAGCCATGAAAGTTTCCGATCAAGCTGATAATTGTGTTTTCATTTCATCTAGGTCTATATGATCTAATCAAGAGGTTGAATGGCAGAAAAATATCACATTGGGCCCCACAGTGCACCAAGCCAAGGAAGTCACATGCCACGACTTCATTGAGAAAAATCCGAAACAAATTGTGCACTGAGTAACTGAGTACGATGAGCGTACTGAGTAAAGTGTGGAGGGCCCAACATGATTTATGTAGTTTATCCACTTTGTCCATCTATTTTACTCTATAATTTTAGGGATTCATGAAAAAAATGAAGCATATCCAAACATCAAGTGGACCACACCACATGAAACAATGTGAACTGAAAGTATACTGTTGAAAAATTCTTATGGGCCACAAGTTCTGAATCAAGTTGATTTTTTATGTTTTACCTTCATCCATAGCTGTAGGATCTGATGAACAATTTTGATGACAAAAAAGCATCATTGTGGGCCGCCCTAGGAAGGTTTCAACGGTGGAATCATTATTCTCACCGTTTCCTTTGGTGTGGTCCACTTGAGCTTTGGAAATGCTTCAATTTTGGGATTAACCACTAAAATGATCTTGAAAATGTATGGATGACATGGATAAACCACATACATTTACAGTGGGCCCAAGAGAGTTTACTCAGTACGATTAAGCAGAGAGTTTACTCAGTACGATTAAGCATACGAGTTACTCGGTACAAAAATAACGTGTTGATGTAGGGATGTCACCAAGTTATGTGGACCCACCATGATGTATGTGTTATATCTAAACCGTTCATCCATTTGGAGAAAACATTTTATGGTATGACCCAAAGAATGAGGCAGATCCATAGCTCAAGTGGACCCCACCATTAAAAACAATGGGGATTGAACGCCTACCATTAAAAACTTCATAAGGGCCACAAAAGTTTTCAATCAAGATGATATTTATGATTTTCCCTTCTTCCTCGTCTGCGTGACATTGTGAAGGTTTTAAAATAGGTTAGGTCTCAAATAAACATCGTGGTGGGCCCTAGAAAGGTTTCAACGGTGGGCGTCACTGGCCCCACTATTTTATGTGGTGGGGTCCACTTGAGCTTTGGATATACCTCATTTTTTGACTCATGGAATAAAATGATCCCACCAAATGAAGGGATGGATGGTATGGATATAACAAATATATCATGGTGGGGTCCACGGAACTTGGTGACTTAGCGAATCGCTACTAAGCCTTTTTGTACTATTCTGCATCTCCTATATTGTCAACAACTTGAAGTCGAAAAACCAAAAAAAAAAAAACCCTGAAATTTCATTCGGAGGGAGATTCTCACCGAAGGAAGAGGGATTTTTTAGGGAGGGTTTCAAAACTCTAAATGATTCCCAAATCGTGAGGAAATTCCCAAAATCCCTGATTTTCGCCGAAATTTCGAGCTTCCAATCGAGAAAGGTTTCTTACCTCTGTGTGTAATATTCGAAGATTGGCGTTGTCGATCAAGGCATTCTTCCGACTTCTGAGTTTCAATCAGCCAGGTACGAGATCACTCTCGTGTATTTACAATAATAGCGAAATCAAAGCGATCTTCCGATTTTATTTTCTGATTTTTACCTATTTATCAAAAAAAGGGGTTGTTGGCTACCGTTTTCTTGTAATAGGTTATGTGGTTGGTGGCTACAGTCAATATTCTCAGCAATAACACAAAATTATCGACGATATCGCCGATAATCCGGAGAGAAACGAAAATTTGGAGTATCGGTGTTGCTAGACTAGCGACACCGATATTATTGGCGATAATATCGACATTTCGTTGACAATGGGAATACTGCGTACAAGTATGCATTGGTGGCATATGCGTTGTGAAGTCCCTGTTCATGTGAGCAACTAGATCTAGCAATAGCATCCTCTGGGACGGTTTCCGTCCTTTTTCTTTTTGCCCATTCGGTTGATAAAATGGGAATGATCATGTACATCTGTTTTTGTGAACTTTCACATCCATCCATTACTTTCCCACCAGCATGTCTCATGCGAGAACATCCAATCTGCCAACTTTCACATCCATGAGAAAAAAGTGAACGGGTCCTTCAGAAAGCCAACAAAAGCAGAATCCTGCTGAACCGAGCAAGACAACAGCTTAACAACAAACAAGTCATTCCATAATAAACAAAGGTCCAGGCTTTCAACATCATTTTACAGCCGATTATTTAGCTGCGCTTTTCTAGAAACGGTACAAATATCTCCTTGCTTTATTTCCTGCTCTTCCAAAGCAACCAAAGAGACTATTTGTACCAACCATGGTATTAAAAAATGGTCATGCAATGGCTGGTGACGGTGGGAGCTGTTACGCAATATGGGCCTGTAACACCTGTTCTGAAAAAGAAAAGGCTGGTAATTGCCCTGTAATGGGCCAATACAGGGCTTATGCATTTTCTTCCTTCAACAAAAAGAAGAAGAAGGAAAAGACTGTTACAGGGCTGTAAACGGTTGTTACAGGGGTTATAATAACCGTTACATCCCGTAACATAATCTCCATAAGGCTGGCTGTTACAACCACCATTACCGTTATTGAATACCTTGTTACTGACTAGGTTCCTCAATATCTTACCAGAAGGGGCATTTCCAACCTCTCTAAAATTCCAGAATGAGCCGTTAATCATTGCGACAAATTCTTGGAAAAAATGTTCAAAGTCATCTTAGACCTGTTTGACTTGCAACACTCCCACTGCACCAAAATTTCTTCCTTCTAATTTTGGTGATACTTGATTTAATTTCGATTGATTTGGATTTCTCCTAATGATTGGAATCAGTTGTTGTTACTCTCCTGGTAAAGCGTCAACATTCTGATTAATAACTGATCCTCCAACTGTAACATATTATCCCAACCAACTTTGTCAGTAACTCATCTCATCCTTTTTTCCCAGTACCTGTCCCAATCCCCTAAGAACTAAGATCATCAAAAACCTTTTAGATCGTCACCTTCTTTCCATTCCAATTCACAACCCCATGCTGTTAATCATGGCATTCCAGAGAGGGATCATCCAGAATTGCCCCGTGAGTCATCCTCCGTACGGCCGAAATGATTTTTCCCCGCCTTCAAACATGTCCTGTTTACTGAATTCCAAATCATTTTCGTTGATGTCATAAACTTGCACCATACTTGAAGCAATCCTGGAATTTTTCTGAGCACCATTAATAAAGTCATTTTGTTCACCATTATATTCCTCCACCCTATTATATTGCCGACTGTTTTGTTCACCATCACTGATCTATTCTGAAAAAAACACATGGCCCTCACTGGCTTTTGAAGCATTATTAACAACATCTGGGCCATCTTGATGAACCCATCCACAGCATCCTTCTGAGAACTCAAAATAAAAATGAAGCCCTCCAAATCATGCCGTCAATCCTAACTCAGAGCAATACTTGGGGGGACTTTCCTTGACAATCTATTGCCGTTGCCCTTTTGATCATGTCCTTATCCAAATCTTTTCTGTCCCTTTCTTCATAGGATCTCTTTCTATGCAAACCCTAGCAGCGCTAGGATGTATTCTGGTTGAAGTTGGACCATCAATTTTTAGCATTCACCCAAGGCAGCCTGCAATAGATCATAAGAACGGCTCATTGAACAAGTAAAAGGGAAGGAGTGGAAATCCTATCGAAATCGGCACAAGAGGTTCTTCTGCAGCAGGATTAGAATAAGCATACTAATTGAGATGCTGAACTGGTCTTCCTTTTGTAACCATTGATTCCTTTGTCCAAACTTTCCTTTGTCCCAACCACCTCACCATTCCAACCCTAATTTCAATGACTCAGCCTACCAAAAGAGACTTTGAAATGAGGCAAAACTGTAAAGGCTGAACCATTGTTCAATCTCCTCCTTAGAGAACAAGATTACAAGATTGTCCTTATACGTTCTGGCCTTCTAAGGTGCAATCTGAATAGGAGGCTCCAGAGCAGCATTCTTCATCACCACTTAGCAAACCAAGGAGACGGATCAGTGACCCAGAAAATGATCCTCCCTGACCAGATCCCAATGGGATCACCTTTCTGATCAAAGAAAGGGTGGTGCAAGAAAACCCTAATTTTTACCCAGTCACAGTTGCCTGTAAGTTTTCTTCATAATCTCCCATAGTGCATTACGGAGAGTGTTGATGCTGCATTTAGCCAGACCACCTTTCTGTTCTGTACCTTTGTGTGCTGGATGGTAACACCTAGCTGTGGTTCCTTCAACCAGAATGGAATGACTTGGGAAGAGATGCATGATGCATTCTTCCCCTCCCACTTTGTTTCTGTTTATTGTTCTTTTTTCTGATATTTTCCCAGTTGAAATGCATGTCTAAATTTTCATAAAAAACTTTCCACCTGATTTGTTTTACACTTCTCAAAAATGATACTCCTTTGTTTTGCTTGATTGTATTTAATTGTTAAAATATCCGTAAATGCTAGTGGATACCTATTATAATGTAGAGTTGTCTTGGGTATCTTGAATTGATACATAACGTCTATCATTAACTTTATGAAAGTAATGTATGGCTGCGTGGAATGAGAAAATGGTGAGTTTCTCTCTTTCTTCTTTGATGAACTTGTGATGAGTAAAAACCTTGTCTGTGAAACCCAAACACCTTTTGGGAGTTGCGAGAGATTCATTTGTCTACCAAACTTTATTGGTTGTGATAATGTATAATATCCTTTTAGTATGTTAATATAGTATTCAAAACAAGTTCAAAACTTTCACACCTTACTGAAAGATTCACCATGTTTAGCTAGTTGTATTTATTTGAACACCTTAAGTGGATACATTGCTAATGGTTGCATTTTTGCATAACCAATGTAGTGCACCTTCTCATGTTGTTGTGGTGGCCTTGAAGACAAATATCTTTGGTTTAGGAACCAGATCATCAAGGTGAATCTTTTTTTGAAACATTACCCATTTATCAATTTACTTTTTTGTCCTTGACACATTGATGAAGTCAAATTTTCCTTTATTTGGTTATATATGATGTCTTGTTAAACAATCAGGTGCACCTTTTCTTCATTTGTTGTTTTATTGCTGCTATTGTTGCCATTAATTCATTTTACTTCCATTTGTCTCATTAAAAGAATGGTTGCTGGTGCTTTGGCCATTCTGGTAGACTGTTGGACTATCATTCTTTCTTTTTTATTCTATGCGCTGTTAGAGTACACTGTTCGGTGTATATATATTGAAGTGTATTTTAGCGTGGGAGTACACATGTTAATGTTCTCCTGTGGTCAGTGTTGTCATGCGATCACATAATGTGTTGAAGTGTATTTAAGCGTGAGAGTACACATGTTCAGCTGTCCTGTGGTCTGTGTTGTTATGCGATCACATAAAGCAATCATGCGATGGCATATGCCATTTTTGGATAATGGACCGCTTATGCCATAGTGGCATAAGCGGAATTTGGACTGTTTGGTTTTATGCAGTTGCACAGAGAAGTATGCGATTGCATAAGCCATGATTATGCAATTATGCATCAGCATGCGATTGCATAATGTCCCAACGCAACCATATTTCTGATGGTTGGGTCTTAATTTTGGGACTTAATTTTTTAATTTTCCATTTCTCTCCCTTTCTGTTTATAAATAGGCACTATCATGCTTCCATTTTCCTTACTCTCTTGATCTCTTACTTTCTTACTCTTAATCTCACTCTAATACAAATATACAATCACTACCCCTTGATCGTGGTTGTTTCTTCCTTGTGTTGGCCCAGATCAGCGTCATTTGTTGTGGTCCCTTCTGTCTCTATTTGTTACTGTGATTGGTGGCCCATTGTTAGCAACATGGTTGTGTAATGTTGGACAGATTGTTCTCAAAGATCGTGATCGTGTTTGATCAGTATATGTGATCCGTGGCTTGGTAGGTTGTGATCTGCTGAGTTGTCCGCCGTTTGGGTCATCATTGCTGCCTTGCTCTCAGCATTGCTGGTTGTTGTGATTGTTATGAATGTTTCATTCCTGTCATGTGATTGTTGCTCCTTGTTGCGACTATTGTTGGGGTTCAGAGGTCAGTGTGATGCCACCATGATTTGCTATTTGTTGCTAGTTCCGTTGCTGGTTCCATGTTGGCTGACCATGACCAAAGTTGTGTTGGTGTGATTGGCTTGAATTGCCAGTATGTCTCGCAATCTCTGACCTTAGATATGGCAATTGTGTCGCCACTACTGAAAAAAATTCCGATGCCTAATTTCTTTTGTTTGGATGCTACTATTATTGGTCCGTTTATATATGCTTTATCATTTATTGGATGTTCTTTGTTCCTGAATCGGGTTGTCTTAGTGCCCATCCTCTTTATGGAATCCAAACCTGAGAATCGTACATATATACAACAAATATCCTTTGTGAAACTTCAAAGGGTCGAGAATTACCTTATATGGGTTCGATCCGTCAAAATCTATCTCACATCCAAACATAGTCACAAACATCTCAATGATGGTTATGCAAGGGAATCTGACTTGTACTCTTACTGGAAGGAAGATTACTGCATGGAAGACCATGTTTACTACAATGTCATGTATGGTGATAGTGCTAAGGAGATCTGGACTACTTTTCAACAACTCTATTTTAATGAGAAAAATATCCAACATCTATATGACATCTTTATGAAGCAAGGGGACAATCTTCATAAGCATTGTACCAAATTGTGTGGCCTTGTTGATGAATGGAAAGTCTTATCATGCATTCACTCAAGGTATCACTCAACAACAACGCTAAAGGGAAGAGATTAGTGTTGCCATGTTTCTTGCCACTATCTACCCTTATCTAGACCCTTTAAAGGCTCAACTCCTAGGCATGGAGTGGGCTCTATCCTTTTTATATGTATTTGCCAGACTGTTGTGCCATCTCCATCATCTTCATTTTCAACACCTCACCCTGGTGACAATGTTGCTCTCCTTTTGGACATAGGCAAAAATATCAGAGGTGGGGGACCATTGTGGTGTTGTGGCCAGTGTTTTAAATAGCGCGTAACGTCCAACCCCCCAAGGCTATAGTGTGTAGTGTAAGCTACACGATACTTTTATACACACACACACACACACACTACACGATACTTATATATATATATATATATATATATATATATATATATATATATATATGAAAATATAAAACATGATAAATGGTAAGAAAACATGCATAAGCTACTCGCATGTGGGTCATGCCATACACACACCACAGTGGATCCAACGCATGTGGGCCATAGCATAAAACACCATAGAGGACCCCACACATGTGGGCCATGGCATAGAACACCATAGTGGACCCCACGCATGTGTCCAATGTGTTGGTTGGATGGGTCAAATCCATGCCATACACACCACAACCCTCACGCATCTTTGTTACATAAGAACCGACCTCCTAAAAAGAAAAAAATTGAGAAAATGAAAAATTAACCACAAATTTCCAGCATAAATAGAAAGAAAACTCATTAACAATGATTAATGAGCCAAAACATACTTTAAATAGAGATTCAGTCAACCGAAAATTGACTTTTTTGAGTTGTATCCGTGCGGCTGCGGAAAGGGGAAAACATGATTTCTTCCTTATTTGGGCTTCAATGCTCTTGGAAATCCAGCAATAAGATGCTCTTGTAGGTCTGATTGAATGCCTAAAATCTGATCTTCAACGGGCCTTTTGATCGGACAAAATCAAAGCTTGAAAATGGCAGCAAGTACGGTTGCTATTGCACTAAGATAGGGTTGTTCGAAAGCCCTATTTTGATAGCTTTATGTTAAAAGTTCCCTTCTTAAAATACGAGTCTCCCACCATCTATTGAAAGGGAAAAAGTATCAGCCGTACATTTCAAGGCCCATTTTTGAATGATTTAGATTGTAAAAAAGTTTAAATGAGTACATATTTATAACCTACAATGTGTCACGTGTGTGAAGGATGGTCCTGATGGATCTACATGCTGCCACGTGTGAAAAATATGGGCCACCACCATTTAAAAACACTTTCTTAACTCACATAATAAAATGTAGCTTTTATTTTAAAGAAAATTACCATACTCCTGAGGCGTACGCAATGTACGCTACATGTGTGTAGCGTACGCTACAGTGGAAATACGCTATTTCCATATGCTACGTAGCGTACGCTACAACGCTATTCACAACACTGGTCGTGGCTAGGATGGATGAAGAGGGTGTGGGCATTCATTGTCCAATGATGGCTCCAAACAACATAGTGGGCGACATCATTTCAGTACATACTCTAAGAAGAATAACCATGTTGTGGACAAGTGTTGGGTTCTTCTGCAGCATAAAGGAGGGTCTCAAGCCCATCCCGCCATCTATATGGGCGAATCCTCTTCAGGTGGTGCTCCCTCCAATACCAGTGACTCTGTATTGATCTCCACAGCTAATCTAGAAATTGTTTAGTAGGAGTACTATTACAAATTCTAGTTCTTTTGCCTCCACATCACTTGCCAATTCACGTAAAATCCTCATTGTATTCTCTAGTTCATCACCTTGGGTGATCGACTCTGGGGCCATAGATCACATAATAGGGACCATGTTACTATTTTCTTTCCTCAATACTTTAGTTCATCATTCACCAATTTCGCTAGCCAATTGCTCATCATCTACAGTCCCCGACAAGGGAAATATCTCCCTTAGTAGTCATATTACTCTAAATTATTCAATAACCTTTTAACCCTCTCATTGTGAGTTTCAGGACTTCAAAGCGTAGGTGATGATTGGTGGGGGTCGTCAGCTGCGTGCAACCTTTTCTCCCTCCCATTGTGTTTACAATGGCGACAATTGGTGGGGGGTGTGAGCTGTGTGGATTGCATTGCTTTAAACCTGGAGAACATGGGTGTGCTCTCACCACCCAAGGCAACATCCACCCCTTTTAGTACATGCCTAGTTTGGACCCCATCTCTTGAATCTTCGAAAACTTCTCTTAAGTTTCATTTCTTCAATAAACTGTGAAACATGCCAATTGGCAAAGCACACCGGGTCTAGAATCGATAATCATGACTCTGTTTGTTTAGGTTTGTTTCACTCGGATGTGTGGGGTCCTTTTCGGATCCTAAGTATAGATAACTTTAGATACTTTGTCAGATTTATTGACTATTTTTCGTGTATGGCATGGGTGCTACATGATCAATCTAAAGTGCTGGCTTGTTTTAAATTGTTTCATGCTGAAATTAAAATACAATTTCAAACTAATTTTCACTGTCTTTGATTTGACAATGCTTTGGAATAAATGTCCGGCTCCTTCCAAGAGTATTTGTCCTTCTCTAATATTACACATTTAAACTTCGTGCCCATACACACCTGGACAAAATGGTGTGCCCGATCGGAAAAATAAGTATATTTTGAAAGTTGTTAAATCATTTCTTATACACATGCATGATCCGAAACACTACTGGAGCTATGCCATGTTAGCGGCCTGTCATCTCATCTATTGACAAACTTAAATCATTTTTTGTTGGTCGTACTCATTTCTATGTCCTCTTTCCTAATAAATAACCATTCCGTCTGCCACGTCGGGTGTTTGGTTGTACCGTGGTTGTTCATAAGTTGGGGACTTCCTCTAATTAGTTGGACTTACGTGCTAACAAATGTCTATTCCTCGGTTACTCATGCATTCAAAAGGGCTATCTACGGTTTGACCTAGTTACCAATCATTTACACTCCAATGTTGACGTCACCTTCTTCGAAGATAAGCCCTTCTTTTCACCTCCCTCTCCAGAATGATCTTTACTGGAACATCCTCACCCGAGCCTCTATCCCACATTTGTGGCCGAGCTGGATCCTACTTCTAGCTAGCTTGACTCACGTCCACCACCTCCAGCCTGCACTAAGGTCTGGGTGTCCCCACCACCTATCCAGGATCTTCACCTACCCATTATCCTTGGCAAAGGTATTCTATCCTACACCTTACATCCTATTTCTCACTTTATATCTTATCACCACCTACATTCCTCTAATCGGTCCTTTGCTATGGCCTTGTCACGTGACATGGTCCCTAATTTATACCATGATGCACTAGCTCATCCTGGATGGCAAAAAGCCATGGTGGATGAAATTACCACTAAGTGTCGCATTGGGACATAGACTTTGGTTCCCTTACCTCCTGGTAAATGGGTGATTGGTTGCTGGTGGGTAAATACAAACATGATGGATTTATCAAATGTCTCAAATCTCGCCTTGTGATGAAAGGATAGACTAAAATTATTGGCCTTGATCATAAAGAGAAAGCTCAATTGGATCAAGCTGATATTTGTGTTTTACCTTCATCTAGGTCTGTCCGACCCTATGAACAGATTTTATGGCAAATAGACATCATGGTGGGCCCTAAGAAGGTTTCCATGGTGGGTGTCAATATCCCCTCAACTTTCTATGGTGTGGTCCACTGGAGCTTTGGGTCGAGCTCATTTTTTTTGGCGCATGCCTTAAAATAATTCGGCAAAATAGATGGATGGCGAGGATATAACACATGCATCATGATGGGGGCAAAAAACTTTGCCACGTAAACATGGTTTCTACCCTGCGTAAAAGCTTGACCAAAAGCGATAAGTAGAGGTGTAAAGTTGTCATTTTAAAAAAATCTTAACGAAATATCACTTACCGTATTCAGTGTTAAGTATTAAGTTAGAGGAAGGTGGCTTTAAAAAAACTTGATATTTTCAGTGAAAATTTGAATTGAGTACTTAAGCTTTTGGATTTTCCAAACAGTTTGAATCCGTAAAATCACCGAAAATAACATATTTCAATGATAAGTGCAGAAAATAAGTTTTACCAAATAGGCCCTTTGAGGAGTCTATGAAGGTGGGAAACATTGGTTAGGGTTGTAGGGTCTGTAAAGAAGATGAATGGAAGACCTAAGGTGGAGTTGGATTGAGGTGATGAAAGGGATATGAAGGCTTGTTCACTTACCTATGTAGGGCCATAGGTGGGATTGATTGCAAAATCTGTCCCGTCTATTCTTGCATTACATCAATAGAGAATGAAAGGCTGTGGTTTGCTTTGAGCGCATGCAGAATTGGTGGTTTTGTCTGTGATGCTTCAACAAGCTCAAAATGAGGATTCAAGCTGTTTTAATAGGCTCATGTCAAATATACGGGACACGAATTGATCCAACAGAGTTGGACAAGAATGTTTAGAAGAGGAAGAAAAACAACAACTTCAGTTTGGTTTGGTGTTGTCGCTATGAAAGGGTTCAATCTCCGCTTGCCAAGTTGTGGAAAACTAGAGATTCTCAGTTCCTCCTAGGGTCCAAGCCTTTGCAGTGGTTTCTAGGGCTATGAAAATCCTCACGATTGAGAATCTCAAGAAGTGTAACTTTGCCATTGTGAACATTTTTTTTATGTGCAAGGAGGAAGAGTTAGGGCTGGTTTGGTAAAACTTTAATTTTGCATTTATCACTGAAAGAAGTTATTTTTAGTGATTTTTGTTATTCAGATTGTTTGGTAAATACAAAAAATTAAGAGCTTATTTTAGATTTTCATTGAAAATGTCAGATTTTTTTAAAGCTTTCTTCCTTTAGCTCAATGCTTAATGCCGAAAGCGGTAAGTGATTTCAAGTTAAAACTTTTTTTAAATGGCAACTTTACCCTTCTTTTTATAACTTGTAGTGCGAGCTTTGGCGGATAGGGTAGAAGCCTATTGACGCGGCAAAGTTCTTTGCCCTATCATGATGTATGTGTTATATCCACACCATTCAACCATTTTGCTAGATCATTTTAAGGCATGAGCCAAAGAATGAGGTAGACCCAAAGTTCAAGTGGCTACACCGTAGAAAGTTTGGGGATAATGTTGCCCACCGTTGAAACCTTCCTAGGGTCCACCATACCGTTTATTTGCTATCAAATCTGTTCATAAGGTCACAAAGACATAGATGAAAGGAAAACACAAATATCAGCTTGATCCAAAACTGTTGTGGCCACAAGAAGTTTTCAATGGTAGACCTTCAATCTCCACTATTTTATGTGGTGTGGTCCACTTGAGCTTTGGATCTGCCTTATTTTTGCACTTATTACTGAAAGGAGTTATTTTTAATGATTGTTGTTATTCAGATTGTTTGGTAAATCCAAAAAATTAAGAGTTTATTTTAAATTTTCACTGAAAATGTCAGATTTTTTTTAAAGCTTAATTCCGTTAGCTTAATGCTTAATGCGAAAGTGGTAAAGTGATTTCAAGTTAAAACTTTTTTATTTTTTAAATGGCAACTTTACTCTTGTTTTTATAACTTGTTGTGCAAGCTTTGGCAGATAGGGTAGAAGCCTATTGACGTGACAAAGTTCTTTGCCCTATCATGACGTATGTGTTATATCCACACCATTCAACTATTTTGCTAGTTCATTTTAGGGCATGAGCCAAAAAATGAGGTAGACCCAAAGTTCAAGTGGACCACACCATAGAAAGTTGTGGGGATAATGTCGCCCACCGTTGAAACCTTCCTGGGGTCCACCATGCTGTTTATTTGCCATCAAATCTGTTCATAAGGTCACAGAGACTTAGATGAAAGGAAAACACAAATATCAACTTGATCCAAAACTTTTGTTGCCCCAAGAAGTTTTCAATGGTAGACATTCAATCTCCACTGTTTTCTGTGGTGTGGTCCACTTGAGCTTTGGATCTGCCTCATTTTTGCACTTATCACTAAAAGGAGTTATTTTTAGTGATTTCCGTTATTCAGATTGTTTGGTAAATCCAAAAAATTAAGAGCTTATTTTAAATTTTCACTGAAAATGTCAGATTTTTTTAAAGCTTCATTCCTTTAGCTTAATGCTTAATGCCAAAAGTGGAAGTGATTTCAAGTTAAAAACTTTTTTTTTTTTTAATAATGGCAACTTTACCCTTCTTTTTATAACTTGTTGTGCAAGCTTTGGCGGATAGGGTGGAAGCCTATGGACGTGGCAAAGTTCTTTGCCCTATCATGATGTATGTGTTATATCCACACCATTCAACTATTTTGCTAGATCATTTTAGGGCATGAGCCAAAAAATGAGGTAGACCCAAAGTTGGACCACACCATAGAAAGTTGTGGGGATAATGTCCCCCACCATTGAAACCTTCCTGAGGTCCACCATGCTGTTTATTTTCCATCAAATCTATGCATAAGGTCACAGAGACTTGGATAAAAGTAAAACACAAATATCAGCTTGATCTAAAACTTTTGTGGCCCCAAGAAGTTTTCAATGGTAGACATTCAGTCCCCACTGTTTTCTGTGGTGTGGTCCACTTGAGCTTTGGATCTGCCTCATTTTTGGGCGCATGACTGAAAATGATCTAAAAAGTGGATGGACGGTGTGGATCTAACACATACATTACGGTGTGGCCCACAGAACTTTGCCACATCAACACGGTAAGCAAGGCTGCTTAAGACGATTTCGGACAGGAAGTGGATTGCGTGGTGTGCCTCACACAACTGTCCTCGATGGTGTGTAGACGTCACCAAGTTATGTGGGCTCCATTATGATGTATTTTTTATATCCAAACCATCTGTCCATTTGGCGAGATCATTTTTTGGCTTGAACCAAGGCATATCCAAATCTCACGTGGACCACACCATAGAAAGCAGTGGGGATTTCATGTCTACCATTGAAAACTTCTTAGGTGCCATAGAAGTTTTGGATCAAGCTGATATTTGTTTCTTCCCTTCGTTTAGGTCTGTGTGACCTTATGAACAGGTTGGATGGCGAATAAACATCATGGTGGGCCCTAGGAGGGTTTCAACAGTGGGCATCACTGTCCCCATTGCTTTCGATGGTGTGATCCACTTAAGCTTTGGATCTGCCTCATTTTTGTGCTCATGCCCTAAAACGATATAACTAAATGGACAGACGGTTTGGACATAATAAATACATCATGGTAGGGCCCCCAGAACTTGATCATGTCAACGCACCATCGAAGTTGATAGGCCGCTGCTGGAAATTAGGGACGCGGGAGCAGATTAGGTCTTACCCGGGTAACTCCTCAATGGGTGGTATCGGTACCCTTACTGTGGGGCCACCTTGATGAATTTTTGTATATCCATGCTATTCGTCCTTAATTCCATCCCATTTTAGGATGTGGTCCCAAAAATGAAGCAAATTCAAACCTGATATGGACCATACCATAGGAAACAATGGTGATTGAACACCCATCATTAAAAACTTCCTAGGGCCCACCATAATGTTTATTTGTTGTCCAAACTTTTGATAAGGTCAAGCAGTCCTGGATGAAAGGAAAATACAAAGATCAGCTTGATCCAAAACTTTTGTGGCCCACGAAATTTTTTTAATTGTCATTCACTACTTTTTCCAGTGATATGGTCCATCCGAGAATTGGATCTTCTTAATCTTTGGGACCACATTCTAAAATGAGCAGTAAAAACTGATGGATGGCGTGGATATACAACCCATTCATTAAGGTGGGCCCCACACGGTAAAGGTAACACCCAAGGTCTTACTCAAGCTACACCTAATCCACTCCTATGGATTGCTTACTTACATTGACGTTGTTCGTAACCACCAACCGAACAGTGCTCTATGGGCTCCACTAGTACATCTGTGTTTTATCCATGCCATCCATCCATTTTGGATTATTATTTTTGGGCAAGAGCCTAAAAAATGAGGTAGATCCAAATCTAAGGTGGACCACAACACAAGAAAATAGTGGTGATTGAATGCCTACCTTTAAAAACTTCCTAGTGCCACTGTAATATTTATTTGATATCAAAACTGTTGATTAGGTCACACAGACCTAGTTGAAGGAAAACACAAATATCATCTTCATTCAAAACTTTTGTGGCCTCCAAGAAGTTTTTAATGGTGGGCGTTCAATTACCATAGTGTCCTGTGGTGTGGTCCACTTGAAATTTGGATCTGCTACTTTTTTAGGCTCATGCTCTAAAATAAGCTAGCAAAATAGTGGGATGGCGTGGATTTCACAGACATCAAGGTGGTTCATCTCTTTCTCTTTTGTTTTAAGGCCAAGGGAATGGCATGCACACTAGGTTACATGGATTGTACTTGACTGTGTTCTGTGGACCCCACCATGATGTATCTGCTTTATTGACATTGTCCATTCATTTTGCCAGCTTATTTTAAGGCATGAAACCAAAAAATTGGTTTCTATCAATTAATTATCAGATGTTATTGTTCTTCTCTTATTAGTTGTCTAATTCAAGGACACTAGTTGAAGGGTTATGATTATTCTATTAAGAAGTACATAATACATGGTTCATCAATCCAAAGATTATGTTTGAAAAAAAATATATGAATGGGCATAAGTGCCAAATTTGGTGACGTGACAATAACATGTTTTGTCTAATACTCTATAGAAGATAGAAACTAAGATATTGGGGGCAAATATGACATTGTCAATTTTCAGACATTTATGATTTTTGTTTACCAAACAGCTTTTTTGAAAAATGTGCTTAATTTCAGATATCAAGACTTTTTTCAGACAAATTACCAAACAGATTTTTCGGTACTTACTAAAATTCAGCACTCTTTAAGTTTTCAACACTACCTTAATTTTCAGTTTACCAAACAGCACATTAGTCACCTTTTGATTCTTTGCAGGCAGGGCTGTCTGAAATCTTTTTTTTTTCCTTTTCCACCTTTTGGGGTTTCGTGGATCCTCCACGAATTCATTTTGGAGCTTCCTGCAGGATTGGTAATAGGTCCCTTTCTCCTAGTTGGGTGGCCGTTTGGAAAATGGCTCCCTATGCAATTATGTGGGGGAGTTGGAATGGGAGAGAGAGCAGGATTTTCAGATAATAAGGTCTTCCACTTGAGATGGTTAAAAAGAAAATGCATTCCATGACTTTGAAGTGAGCCATGTCCAATCCATAACTGAAAGAGTTTCCGCGCCCATCCCCCCTTCCGCCTGAAACTCATTTGTGTGGGAGTTCCCTTTTTTTTTTTCCTTTTCTTTTTTCTGGTTTTGGTTTGTTTGGGCTGGGGTTTTCCTGTTTAGAGATGATTTCTCTTCATCTTTACTCATCTCTGTATCTGTTTTTGTTTCTTTTGCTATAAAAAAATATTTTCCACAGAAAAATAAAATCTTAGTGCTGCGAAATCCAACTATTCATTGGTACTGATGACTACAGTAAATTCAATCAAATGATGCACTAAATTTGCTTTGGTATCAATTGATGCTTTGCCTTTCTTTTTTCTTTTTCTTTTTTTCATCTTTCTTCTTTTCTGGTTCCCTCTTTCTTTGGATATGTTATTAATGTCACCATGCTTGAATTCAAATTTTCTACTAGTTACTGCTAAATTGTTTCCCTGCATTTTGATTAAAGCATATCAATCTTGCCTTGATATTTTATGTGAGTTGCATTAACAAACTGAATATTGAGGTGTCGGATGTTTGTTGTGAAGAATCCAAATCTGCAGATTTTTTTTGCTCATTTGTCTGCAAGAGACCATATTTTTCTTCCAAGAGAAAAACTTGATTCTGACTTCACTATGGGTACATCTTTTCTTCAGTAGCACATGGCTGCTCTCAGGGGGGCTTGCAAGAATGCTGTTATATGACTGTGAGCAAAATGGGGAATGCTGCTCATTGACTATTTCAGGCATGTATTTCCATTAGTTTTTATTTTATTTTATTTTATTTTTATTTTTTAATGCATGATCCTGATTCCATTCCCTGATTCAATCTAGCATCCATAAATATAATCTGAATGCCTGATTGATGTTATTTTTTAATATGAAAATTATCCAATTCTTCCTTTACTCCAATTTATTTGGTTTGATTTTGTCCATTTTGCATCTGAAAACGATGTTGGTATAGTTTTTGTGAGAGAACTGTTATTCAGCTTATTGCAAGTGCTTGTTGTCACATTGATTTTAGCAGATACTCGTGTTGTTAATTGTGCTTGTTTCCCACACTTAGTAGTGACCCATGTCTATATTTTCCTGACCAAAGCAATTTGTGCTATTTCAGTTCTGGACTTTACTATGCAGCTTGTGGAAACTGGAGTAGAGAATGATATGGTGTCTGCACTTGTTGTATTTTCTCTGCAGTATGTCTTTGTTAATCACGAGCACTGGAAATACAAGTTGAAACATGTTCGATGGAAAGTGACTCTGAAGGTACTTTTCAAGTGTCTCAAAATTTCACATGCACAGAGGATCATCATCTTTGTGGGCTTTTTGCAGTTAGTGGGGACAAAACTGCTGTATGGGTGTCTTCCAAAAAAATCTGTCGGTGATTTGTATTCATTGCCTTAAGGTTTTTCGTATTGTCCTTTTCTTCTCTTAGTAAATTCTTGTTATTGATCAAACTATGTGTGTACGTGTGTGTTTGCATGTGTTTGTGTGTTTGAACTTGGATTTATAGATTGTATTCATCCTTTAGAATTGGGGCTTCCGTGTGTTTTTTTTTTTTTTTTAAAATGGAACTGCCTTCAGTCTTTGTTTAGATTGAGATTTCTACTTCCTCCAAAAAGAAAAATTAGAGAAGAAAACATGGACGTGTTAAAAGTATTTCAGCAGTTAGGTTTCATATGTATATTTTACAATATGGAAACTGATAAAGATAGAGATATCCACATTCATATAAACATCATACCTAACGAGTGATGATCCAGTGTGCAATTGCATGAAAACCTGCAGCTAGTTGCATTTGATTTTTTGGCATTCAGATCTTGGAGAAATCACAGCAATCGGATGGCCTTAGACATCCATGACAATATTGTAAATCCATTTTGCATGCCACTGACCAGACGGTTGGGACTTGGGATCAGCTGATCAGTAGGATTTTTTCGATGCAGCTTATGGAGAGAGTGGACTGAGCCTATTGGACGGTCCAGATTGGTCATGTGGATGTCAACACACAAGATCATTACTCATAGGTCATACCTAATTATCTATCAAGGAAATGGTATAGTAAATTAATTACCTTTATCTTAAAATTCCCTCATGATAATGATCTATTTATTTGGAGTGTGTTGACATAGTTGAAGAGATTTGCATCTTCGTAAAACTTTTTCCCAGGAATGTAAGCTACTCGATGCATTAGTGCACCTGCTTACTCTCTGTCCTGTTTTAACTTTCATGTATTTGTTGATCACTTCCAGTCAGCTTTCCTCTAGTGCACGTGATCACACTGTGTAGGTCTTTTTTAGATATCTAAACATTGGAGTGAACCTCTAGTTGTTAATTTAGAAGAAGCATGCAAGAGTCAAAGTGCACTTAACAAAGTTATTGTGGTAACAATTGCCATATTTTTTTCTATCAATCTTTGGCATAAGTTTGATTGTTTTCTTGCTGCTCTAGGAATTTGATTATTTCTGGAAAAAAAAAGAACTTTCCTGGCATGGATTTCTCTTCATTGGGTCATTGCCACAGTCAACATGTTCAATGCTAATATACAGCCTGTGAAGAAAAGGTATTCATTGGTATTTTTGAAAGAAGGCTTTGACCATGCCTGTGATGATTAGTGTGTGGCTTCGTGTTTTTAATGGAAGAAAGATGCCTTGGAAGATGGACTGCCATTCATGAGGTAGAGGGTGGGTGAAGGTACCATGAAGATACCTTTTGTACTAAGTGAAGAGCAGATTGTTCATTTGTTTACAATGGTAATTAAGAGGCTTTCAGACTTTCAGCATCTTTCTTGCTACAGAGAATGGAAGATCTTAGTGCTTCCAGTTTATTGGAGCTCCTGTGTCAGACTTTTTTCTTTGTACATCTGTCTTTTTCACTCGAACCATTCATCTTACCCTGTTGTGATTTTAAAAAGTATGAATATATGGGCTATGAAAATAAGCAAACACTAGAGGTTAGTTGGGTGTATGTTGGATGTTGGAAAGACACATTCATCATGATTGCTGCAGCGACAATATAAACATTCTCGAGCAACCTAGGTACAAGTAGAAACCCCACTAATACATGATACATCCATGCAATACATCACAAGTGGGGACCCCAGTTGGACCGCTCATCTGACAAGTTATATTAAATTAAATCCAATAGGTCTCCGGTGCCCACAAATAAAATTGGATTTTCTACTAAACTACGACCGCCAAAGAGTTATGGGTATCTTTCATGTCTAAATTTAACATTCACTGGGTTTTTCCTGATTTGGTGAAGCTCTTAATTAAGAGGCTAGTTCACTATGGTGTGGGGAGATGTTGACAGATTTCTGTGGACTATGGTGGATCATGCGGTGCTTTGGTCTATTTGGTTGGAAAGGTATGGAAAGGTTTTACAAGGTAAATGGGCTGGCAAAAGCTTGATTGTGAGATATCTCTAGCACAATGTTTCAGCTAAATTAGATGGAGTCTCCATTTTCATGTAGGGGTTGTTTGATTTTTTATTTACAGCCATAATTCATGGTAAATAAGTCATGATTATTTACACATGTAATTGCAGCAGCGGTCCCAATGCTGACATTGCAAAGCTTTAGACTCCAAGGAATACATTCGTATAATTTCTGCACGTAAAAATTGTGGGACCCGCCATGATGTATGTATCTTATCCACCCCATCCATCTGTTCTACCAGCTTATTTTAAGCCATGAGCCCAAAAAAGGGGCAGATCCAAAGCTCAAGTGGACCACACCACAGGAAATGGTGGGAATTGAATGCCTAACGTTGAAAACTTCTTGGGGCCACAAATGTTTTGGATCAAGCTGATATTTGTGTATACCCTTCATACATGTCAATGTGATCTTGTGAATAGGTTGGATGATAGATACACATCCTTGTGGGCCCTAGGAAGGTTTCAATTTTGAATGGCGGACATCATTAATCCCTTGTTTCCTGTGATGTGGTCCACTGGAGCTTCCAATCCATCTCATTTTTGGGTTCCTGCCCTAAAATGAGATGGTAAAACGGATGGACGGTGTGGATCACACACATACATCATGGTGGGACCCACATATTTTAATGGTACCCAATCCCTATCCGATTTGATGCATTTGGATGTGATTTTTGAGGTGTAATTATATAAGTATTTTGCTCTCATTCAAGCACCCTTCAAAAGTCAGTATTAGTTATGGACCACCATTTACAATGGCAATTGGAAAAACAAACAACCCCAAAAAGAATCCCATAGGTCATGCTCAGTGGCAGGCCCCATTTGCGGGGTTGTTTAAAGTGAAATTCGATAGCTGTTACTTTGTGAAGGTGTTCTCAATATTTTTTCAGGGTTTGTTGGAATCAAGGACTCTAACATTACAGAAGCTGCCACTTTTCTCCAAGCACTAAGAACTATAATCTGTCAGAATTTGGTCCTAGCTATTGTGGAGGGTCACCAAGTAATGCTGTTTCTTGGGCTAAGTCAGGCTTGAATCTGTGGAAAGTAGCTGATTTGTTTTGCGTCTTGTAGGGCCTCTCTGTTGATTGAAGGCAGAAGTTCAGTCAATTTGATGTCGCCTGCTGCATGGGTGCTTGGTCCTGCTGTTTTTGTGTCTTTTCTGCTCTGTATTGTCACTGCTAAGGTCCCATGGCGGGGCTCTTTGTTCTATGTACTTCTGTATTTGTTTTCTTTCCCTTCTAAAGGGAAAAAAAATGGTTATACTTAATAAAAGTAAAAATAAAAAAGAGGCTGCTATATACATCCATAGGCCTCTCTTGAGGAGTTTCTATAACTGTCAAGCAGCACAGCTCCATAGGGTTCTGTATTAAAGCTATTTTAGCCCTCTAATATCAACTGGCTGCTAACTTTAATCTTTAGTCATGACCAGCAACTGCATTTTGAGTTATAAAGGAATCTGCTTAGGAATTTGAATTTGTTCAGGCAGGATCGTAGAGTCTGTTTATTATTATTAAGAACTATAAGTTTTCTTAGCACTGTCTGTACAGAAGATGTGTTAAAGATCTCAGATGAATCTTCAGCTCTTCAGTAATCTTGTGGGATAAGAGGCTCTCATCTTGCTTTGTTATTACATGAAAATTTCGAGAAATGAAAGATGTCAACTGCATCACTAGACAATTCCCTAACCTTCACATTTCAAGAGTTGACTCAAGCTAAATTTGAAAGACTGAAATACTGTTCCAACTTGACTGATTATCCAACTAAATCTTTAACCTAAAGCATAAGTGAATACATCCCAGTTAAGTATATCTACTTCAATGTTGTTCACCATTCATTTGGGCACTACAAATGTATCTCAAAGAATCAATTGAATTGCTATCTCAGGCAATTGATTTGTCAACCATTTTGTAACTTATTGTTTGTAATCTTTACCTCTTTTTCCCAACTGTCACTATGCCTTTATACTGGATATGCAAGTTGAACTGGCATCTGCTTTCTTTAAAAGTGTGCATTTGCATGCTTTTACATCTCTGCTTTACCAAGCACACCTCACTCCCTTTCCTGTCATGGCACTAGTTTAGTAAAGCTTCCATCAGTATGTTAATCCATTCTTGCATCTTTGATATTGCTAGACTTCAACGTTAGTTACTGTTTCACTAGTAGGAAGATCTCCTAAATCCTTGCAATTGAAGTAGAGCATGACTTTATTTGTGCTATGCAGTCATCTTTCTAGTGATGTTGTCAGGCATGGATACAAATTGTTGCTTAGATTTGCAGTTGGTTTCTACTGTTTTAGGTTCTGGAAGTGATGAAGAAATGCATTAAATCAGTCCAGAATTCACAAAAGCTAGGTTGCCTTATCTGGGATATTTTACTTGGTGACTCTTCTATTCACAGCGCACTTTGTCGAATCATGTGCATAAGAACCGAAACATTGGAGGTTGGTGGTACTGCAATTTTTCTCTCCTCGGTATCACATATCCATTGTAATCGCTTAGGCGTTTTCTTTTTCCTTTTTGGTGCTTATTGGATGTCGACAATTTGACAGAGAATATACATTAGCCGTCTTTATGACTTGAAGGAAATTGAAGGTTTGCAGCTTGCAGTATGTTCTGTACTAGATATCGTGTCGTCTGTACTTGCTGATCTTTCGAAGGTATATTTTGCAACTTTAAATTGTCATTTAACAATTGACTAGCTTTTAACTAGTTAACGGGATTTTGAATTGACATAAATATAGTTTATTGCTTGTTAAACGCATCAGATATTAAAAATGTGAAGTTGTAATCCGTAACACATGTAACCTTTAAGTGATAGTTTATTTGTGAGACTTGACTGGGTGTAGCATTCACAACATTAAGTGCAAGTCTATTGGTTCAAGTGTCTCACCCATGTCTGACTGCATGTATCCATCATGCAGCCTCTTTTATTTGTATCCTGATAAAGGAGGATTGATGTTAGGTAGGCAGTCAGTCAGCCTTTGAACTATTGCTAAGAAATCCTGAGAACTCCTATTCTGAGGACTGACGAAGCAAAATTCATAAAATCGATCCCAAAGCTGGGGCACAACTACAATTGCTACAAGCCAATTGTCATTCTTTCTCCTCATTATCCTCAAGTTGTCCTGCTTCAAACATTTTTCTTACCTCCCTGATATATGTTGAACTTTTATGCTAACATTGAGTGGCTTTTTTGTAGTTTCCTTTTTTATGCATGGGAAATTTGTCATTTTTTTAAAATTTGGAATTGTCTAGAGAAGAATGTGTAGAAATTTGTATGACCATAAAGACCTCTAGAAAGGTCTCTAAGATCTATATATGGGTAAAGGGTGTTGTTTGTGACCATAAAGACCTCTAGAGAAGTTCACTGTTATGAACAGTAAATGCTCTAAAATGTGCCTAGAAAGTTTGCATCGTGTGAGAAATTGGGCCCATAAGCTCGAGTTATAGAGATTGTTCTTGTGAGTAAATAAATTTTTTCTTTTTTATTGTTCTCAAGCTTGTTCTTCTTGCAATGGGGTGTGGGTTTTCATTGTTCTTTTACGGTCTTGAGCATGCAGTTCTAGTGCATGATACATTTGTCTAGTGCATCCAATGTTCGAAATATCGGTATCACGTTACATATCGCACCCTTGGGATATAGATACGTATCGCTTATCTCATGGGATATATCAATTTTATCGTGTAATGTATTGTTGTTGTTAGAAACATGGGGAAACATTGGGAAATTGGTGAAAATTTTCAATGAAACTTCAGTGATTGTTAAAAAAGACATCAATACACGTTTATAAATCAAAACATTACAAAAAAACAAGTGCACATAATAAGTTTTCTTTATATGAAGTCCGAATCTTGCTTTGTCTAACTGAATTGATGCAACTATATTCAAAGTCTATTCATATAATGTATAAATGTAAGAAGATGTGTGGAAACATTAGCGATACATTAAAAAGCAAAAGAAGAATCACTAGATCAGGTTACATACATGTTTGATTTTATGTTTGCATATTAAGATTGCAACCGATTTGTGAGAAATTGGAAAATATTGATTTTTTTTTTTCAATTTTCCGCAGCTCAGCCTATCTCCTCCCAAGTCTTGAAATAGAAGAAAAATCATGGATTTATAACAATTTGACATTGATTTAACATGATTTATAGGGGGAAAAAAAGGATCGAAATTGCTCACCGGATCGCACATGTGGGACATCCCACTAATATGTTTCGTATTGCACATGTGGGATACAAGATATATCATGGGATATATCGGCCGATATCGTCGATACTTAAAACACTGAGTGCATCTAGCTACACTTATGGAGTTGGATAACCCTCATCATGATATTATATCTATCTCGCTAGCTTGGTGGAGCACTGTTTCCTCGCAATGAGTAAAGACTCAAATGGAAGAACACTACTTTTTGGCAGTTTGATTCGAGCGACCATAGATGGTTGCTAATGGTGGGTTCAATCAATTCAGTGTGGAGAAGCTCAACAACTCCAGTATGGAGGACACAACAAAAAATGTAGGCAGGGAAAAAATGAAAAATATGATGCAAGAAAGCTCTCTTTGCTCAACTGGATCGATCTAAAGAGACTTGATCAATCATATTCGGGATATTGTGTCGTTGAATTGAGTATGGGAGACTCTACTCCTCAGCCTGAAAAATACGGCAAGACTTCAAGTGCTACTCTCTCGAGGTAACATGATGATTGCTTAACACTCAAAATCTCGTGCTAAAGAGCGTGGAGGTTCAAGTCCTCTTCAAGGCATAATATTTAGAATGCTCGTCAAATGAGCAATTCAATAACATATCTTGGATATACTTTTAAAAGTTAAAAGTATTTGTGCCGAAATTTTTGGAATTGGATACAGATGAACTTGTGAGCGAGGCAAGTCTAAAGTGGTGTTTAATTCAAGGGCTTCAAACAGAGTAGATTCCTTTTGTTACATCTCTGCAAAAATGGGCAACACAACCATTTCTTGTTGAGTTTGAAAATCTTTTATCAAACCAAGAAGCTTTGGCATTACAAGTGGACCAAAGTTTCACTTTCTTGAAAACATGGTGCTTTATTTTTGAGAAAGCAATAAAATGCTCTAATCTAGATTTGAAGAGGAAAAATTTTCATGGAGGACAAAAGAATTTTCAAGGACAAGTTCAAGAAGGGGAACCTCAAAATTGAGAATAGTATCAATGCCCAAGAATTTTCAATTCTTCAAATGTGAAAAACTTGGACATATGAAGAAGGATTGTAGATCTAACACTATCAACAGCAACATCGGCACATCATTGTGCGGAAATGAAGAAAAGGATGGCGATCGCAAGGGTTTGGAAACTTGTCCATCAATGTGGAAGATCACTCTCGTGAAGCTATGGTTCTTACTACAATTGAAGAAAGGCACAATGAGGCTGCTTTGGCAATCATAGACTACCAAAGTTATTGGATAATCAACTCTAGTTGTTCTCATCATTTAACTGGAAATGGCTTCTTGTTTTTGGAGTTTCATATGTATAAGGGAAATTATGCAATCATGACCGCTGAAAACTCTATATAATCCTGTGGAGAATGAAGGTTGTATTAAAGCGAAGACCAGATCGGAAGCAAGAGCTGTAACTTTGAAGAGCATCTATCATGTTCCTTGTATAACTAAAAACTTTATCTCCTTTTCTCAAATTTTCAATGCTGGTAAATATGTTTTATTTGGCCTGCTTATTTTTGACTTTTCAGTTCTACATGTTATGTTCATATTCCCATTGAAGAAAAAGCAAGAGCCTGAAGCAAAATCTACAGCGCGTATTTGTGGGGTATGACACAGAGAAAAGGTTGGAGATGTATGGATCAAAAAATGCCCAAGATCATTAGATTTCATGATGCTAATATTTGACGTTGTCTCATCCTAATATGTGTAGCCAATTTTGACCTCATGTGCAACTCCCATAAGTGAGGAGATGGAAGACATTGATAATATGAAGACTAATTCATCCGTTCCTTCAAATGAATCATCTTCTTCAAGTTCTCCATCAACTAAGAATCTTTGCTCAAGGGGCGCAGCAAAGCTACAAATAGTCGAGAAGAGCAAAAAAGCAAATGATTTAACCCAAGAGAATGAAGATTGACCAACTTTGCGGATATCGACTCTAGAAAGAAGTTTGCCAGTTAGATATGGGGAAGATTATGTACATTTTGTGAAAATCATTCCTTTTTTTCTTACATGACCAATAGATGATGAAGAACCGGCATCATATGAAGATGGTAAAGGGATTCGTAGTGGAAATTTGTAATGAAGAAGAAATACTAGAATGCGACATGGAATTTAGTTCCTTAGCCGGTTGATGTTAAACCCATCATATAAGTGGATTTACAAAATAAAATGCATAGTGGATGGCTCCAGTGATCGATTCAAAGCAAGGCCTGTGGCACAAGGATTCTCACAGTGCTATGGGTTAGGCTATTATGAGACATTTAACCCGTAGCTAAAATGATGGTAGTTTGAGCCATCATCTCTCTTGCGGCATGCAACAATTGGAAGCTTTGGTAATTAGATGTGAAGAATGTTTTCCTTTATGACGAAATTGATCATGAGATCTACATGGAGGAACCACCTGATTTTAAGTCGGAAAAGTATCCAAGGTAGCAAGTTCGTGTTTATTAAGATTGATGAAAATATGCATGCAATAGTATTCTTGTAAGTGGGTAATAGTATTATGATAGTTGTGTGAATCAATGTTAGGCATCATAAAGAACTCTTGGTTTGGTTTGTGATAAAAGGCCTCGGAGAGAAACAATGCATTGGTCTTGAGGTGAAAAGGTGCAAAGAAGGATTATTTGTGACTCCCAGGCAACACACCAAAAAAAAAAAAGCTCAAGAAGTTTGGCATGAAAAAATGCAAACCCTTAATGACTATAATTGAATAAAATCCCGAGCTCAAGTCAAATGAAAGAAAAGAACTAAGCGATGCTACTATGTTTCAGATGATAATAGAAACCTTGATGTATCTCACCATCACTATCACTCTCACTATCAATATCCTTGGAGTTTGAAGTGCATAGTAGAAAAAAAAAAGGGACTAAGAAGTGTCCTGACTTATCTTTTAGCCAGACCATCCTATCTTGGTCTCCTCTCAATGAGCAACATAACTAAAAGACGATCTAATAGCGATATATACTCCACTTCTTCATTGAGAAAGAATCTATGGGCAAGGGGGAGACCAAATGGCCAACTTTCCGTGGATGGGTGGGCTATTCTCACAAATGCAATTAACGATGAAGTTTCGCCAATCCACATGTCCTCACAAGAGTGGATCTTCTCCCCATCACCGAGGGAAAATCCAATCCCCTCTAAGAACTCGGACTTAACACAAGAAACCCCATTCCATGTCACAGATACTCTAGATAAGGAGGAATCCTTAATGCACCACCCTCCATTCGGACACCCACACTCGTTAGTTATAGTCTCCCTCCATAGGGCACCCTCATCCAACCTAAAACTCTACAACCACTTGCCCAACATCATGATTTTCGTCAGCTCCATGTCTCTTAGGCCGGCTCCTCCCTCTTCGTAGGACTTGCTCACTTCGTAGGCTCGAATTTTTCATCCTTTCTTTGAACATTTATCATATTTATACTTTAAGTTGGATAGCTGGGTCAGTGTTCTTGGATAATAATAGTAGAACAGATTGTTCATTCTTTCAAGTTTCTTTTGCTGTTATTTGGTTAATAATGGTTGCTATTTTATATCTATATTTGCCAAAAGATTACATGTGCATGTAGTTTATCTTTCATTTGTTTACGTATGATATTCAATGCCTGCATTGAAATTTTTTGCAGGATTTTGTTTCTGGTCTGCCTGCCTTTCACCAAGCAATGTTGTCATCTACCACAAAGCCGGTTCCTGTAGTGACAGCAATGATATCGTTGATCTCCTTATTCCGTAATCCTGTAAGATCATCTCTATTTCAAAATGTGGATCATTAATGTTTAAATTTATGTCCCGTGGTAGTATTTTAATTTCCTTACAGATGAAGTCGTAAATTATTTTTTTAAAAGAGAAAATAGAATCAAAAATATATTACAAGATCAAAGTGGGAAGAATCCCCATAATGTAGAGCCTCCAGGCAAATATCTTCTTTAGCTAGAACATCAGCAATTGAATTTTCCTTTCTACCCATATTGGTTTTGAAATGTATAGCCTAGAACCAGGGCCCTAATTTCTCTAAACAATACCACTTCAGGTACTCCAGCATGCATGGCACTCACACACACAACACACCCATGCATGCATGCATGAGCATGCACAATGCACACACGAGCCTACACACATACCCATGCATGCAAGGAGTTTAAAAAGGATTTTCAATGCTTCAGAGATTTAGCTATTGAAAATCCATGTTAAATCTGTTTCTTTCTATCTTCTTTTCTTTCCACTGCTGTGCATTATGTTTCTTCACTCTAAATTGATTCATACAATAAACACCGGAACCTCATTTAGTTGTCATTAAAATTACCGAGCGCAGCTGCTTTTAGTTTTGATGGTTTTGACAAGTTTCCTTGGTTGCCGAAGTGACTGGTGCCTATATTTTCTTTTATCACATCTCTGCATGCTCATCTCAGTTATTTGTGGATAATTATCAGATAAAATCTATACAGATGGCACAGGTGTAATTTCTTTTCATTCTGGGAAATGTCTCTAATACATGTTCACCACTTCATTCATTTATTTCATTTCATGAATATTTTAATAGTTTAGTTGGTGCTTATGGCATAAAAGTTTTAATTGGTGAGTGGGATTGAAATGAATCTTTTAAGGGATATCTGTGGACTACATGTGTAGGAAATACAAGTGGCTGCTGCTAGAGTTCTTTCGAAGTTATGTATTATCGCAGAGAAGGCACAGTCATACTCATATGGAGATGTCTGCCTTGTTTCTGATGATTCTCAGGTTTTGGATTTCTACATCTCTGAGCTTATTCTTGAAGCTCTCCTAATCATTAGCTTATAACAGATTCATTGGATGAATTAACTAGTTTCTGATATGAGGTCATTTTTACTGTTATTTTCAGATTAGGGATTTAACAACTTCCATTTCTCAGATTTTGTCTGAGGAAACAATAAGAAAAAATGATCTGCTTGTTGCTGTACTGGCATTGCTCACATCCGCAGCACATTATCAGGTTCGCTTTTTCTGACATTGCTATCCAAAATGATTATGATTATGATTATCTAAATTTCATCTGTGAAATCTCGCATTGAAACTTTTATCTGCTTCAAGTATGTCCCTTGCATTAGATTCTTCTTCTTCTTTTTTGAGCAAGCAACATAATTTATTCATAATAGAGCCAAAGTTATTATTTTTCAAAAAAAAAAAGAGGAGGAGAAAAAAAAGAAAGAAGAAGAGCTGAAGTTCTGCAATAGAAGGCATAGCAGAGCCCACATGAACCAAAATGAGAAACAAAAACAATTGGAAGACATTTTGGGTTCCAAGTTAAACGAAATGTTTAACCCAGGAGGAGCTACACAAAAGTTTTTGCCACCATGTTGAGCCAATCGAGGCCTGTGTCCGAAACAGACTTTCTGCAAATTTTGAGGAAAACAATGTCCATTCGATTATCGATTATTTGATCTTCTCAACCAGCACTTTGATGGACAACTCTTGCCATGGTATACAAGAACGGTTACGTAACGGTAACAGCCATAACCGTTGCACGTTACAGGGCCGAAGCAGCCATAACAGCTGTTACAGAAAAAACTGCCCGTAACACTCCCATAACGTCCCTGTAACGGTCTTGAACAAGGTTTTTTCAAAATAATAAAAAAGGCTGTAACGGCCCATATCGTAACAGTAACGGTGGTGGCTGTAACGGGCACCATTACCATTATGGAACACCTTGACTCATGCCCTTGAAATTCTGTTGTTCCTCTCTTTCCAATTCTCCCAACAAATGAAAAGCACCAAACTCCACAATATGCTTCCCTTCTCATGTGTTGTACAGCTGCTCCAATGGTTGAATTTGTCTTCTAGATGGAAACTCTTGACCTAGATGGTTGGAATATGGGAAGGAAGAAATTCCAGATTGATGACGCCAACTGGCAGTGGAGGTGTAGGTGGCGACTGTTTTCTTCATTAGCTTTGAACACTGCAGACTTTTTTGCCACGATGTTGTAATTTGTCTGTTGTTAAGATTTTCCTCTTGACCGCGAGCCATAAGGAAGCTGAAACTCAAGGTGAGGCTGGTGATTTCCAGAGGGGCCTGTTGAATTGAGGCTTTTTAGCTTCAGAAGACATACATCTGAAAAAAGATTTGGCTGAAAATTTGCCAGAGGGATCTCTTTTCCTGATTCTCTCATCCCACACAAAGTGCAAGATGCATGCTTCATTCAGCATGCAAGGAAGAGACTGGAAATCCACCAATTTGATATCCTTTAAATTCCTGAGGATGATATTCCACGATAGCCTTCTTCTGTTATCTCTATGCAATTTTGGACTGATATTTCCTCTCACTAACCAGTCTGTATAGACTTGGGAATTTGGTGGTGAGGGGGACTGCTGCCTGGCCGTTCATCTTTCCAAAAAAATGTTGATTCACCATTGTTGACCAAGAATTTGAAACCTTGCGTGAGAATTACATCAGTATAACTTAGCTTCTGAAATAGAAGGTTATTGTTTGAAATTATGAGCGTGTTTTTGCTTGGTTTCTGTCCATTCTAGCTCTACTGTTATCATATGAGAAGTTACGCATTAAAAAAATCTTACCTGACTTTTAATGAGATCTGTTTTTCTCTTTACCGCTTAACTGGTTCTTGTATAACTGCCCTACTAGAAGTATGAATATTTTTCTGATATGAGCGGAATCGGTTTTTGCAACTTTATTTCTCCTATTCCTGGCATCCATATCTGGCATTCTAGTTCTTCCATTTGCTGCTTATGGCTTTTGGTTGTCAAATTACCATATCAACTGAATGTATTTTGTTGGATCTTCCATTTTTTTAATCCATAGAAAAGTTCTTTTTTTCCATTTTTGGGGTTTTTTTTTTTCATTTTCACATTCTCTACTGCATACCAATTCTTTCACTGCAGCCGGCTTTCCTCATTTCTATAATGTCCACAAAGGAGAACGTGGAGGTATCCACAAGAGAGGACAATTTGGAAGCTTCTTTTGGATCATCAAGGTCGAAGAAAACAAGTCTTATTCAATCTCTTCTGCAATATGTCGAAAGATCTGAGGATCTTATTGATAGGTATCATCTGGCCAGATTACAGTTATTCATAATTCGTGTGGGTTATCTCCGTACAATTTTTTTTCTCAAGTTGTATAACAAATGACATCGTCCATTTATGTGTTTCATTTAGGGGGTGTTTGTTTTTCCATTTCCCCCAGTAACTGGTGGTAAATGATAGAAAATAAGTAATTATTACTTGTGTAATTCATGCTGGCAAAACTTGCGATGTTGACAGAAACGAGTTTCCACGCTAATACCGAGGAGAAGTACAAATTCTATAGGGCCCACCGTGATGTATCTCTGATCCATCCTATCCATCTGTTTTACCAGATCATTCTAGGTAATGAACCCAAAAATGAGAAGGATCCATAGTGCAAGTGGATCACACCACTTGAAATAGGGGGAATTGAACGTCTACTATTGAAAACATTTTTCGGGCCACCGAAGTTTTGGATGAAGCTGATGTTTGTGTTTTCCTTTCATCCATGTCTGTCGGACCTTTTGAACAGGTTGGATGATCAATACCCATCTCTGTGAGCCCTAGAAAGGTTTCACCATTTTAACAGTGGACATCGTTATCCACCCTGTTTCCTTTGGCGTGGTCCACTTGAGCTTATAATCTGCCTCATTTTTGGGCTCATGTACTAAAATGAGCTGGTAAAATGGATGGACGGTGTGGATCAAGCAGATACATCACAGTCCGACCCACGTATTTCTCGCACCCATTCCCACTCCGTTTTCTAAAGACAAACTTGAAAATCGATGAATAAATAGTTGGTGGTTTCCATTTCCTTCCAAACAGCATTCAGAAGTTATTATTGCTCATTTAGCACCATAAATGGAAAAAGATACTCCCCCTTAGTCTGTTTGTTAACTTGGTATAAATTGATTGCGGAAAGGTAATTAACTACATTTCATCTGCTGAATTTTCTGTATTTCCAGCCATCCTCGTTTACTGCTGAATGTCCTTGACTTCCTGAAGGCACTGTGGCAAGGGGCTGCCCAGTATATGCAGATCTTGGATAGACTGAAAAACTCAGAGAAGTTCTGGAAACATCTGTTGTCTTCTATCTTGACATTTTCTGTCAATGAAGCTTCTTCACTTGAAAATATGAAAGGTGATGAGACTTTACAAGTGGCATACAGATATCAATGTCAGTCTGCAGTTTTAGAGATTGTGGCACATGAAATGTTTCTGCAAAAGAAATTGTTACATGGGAAGAAGCCTGAAAAGAAGTCATCCAAATCATCCGAAGGGAGGATTGAAAACACAGTCAATATTGAAAAGGAAAAATCTGATAGTCTACATGATCTTATGGCTATGTTATCGAACTGGTGTGAGCACTCCGTCATGGAAAATCTTGTCAGATTATATGCATCTTGTGGATATGACAGGGAAACTGTTGGCCATGCTAAGGTGAACTCTTTTGCAATGTCATGCTTTAGTTCTTATTGGAAGAAGTTCAAGAGTACCTTTTTTTTAATTCTTAGATGGTTAGACATCATATCAGAACTGATTTAATTCATCATGTACAAAATAATTGAAATTATCATTCTGTCCTTAGAATTTTCTTTCCAATGTGATGATGCTTTGCCTCCATGTTGCTTATGTTATCTTCTCATCCATGTCTTGGTATCCGAGAACCGTCATTGTGGCCATAGGTGGGACACAATGTTAGTCATGAGCTACTGGTAAACACAGTTACGCTCTAAAACCTTTCTTTTTCTTTGAATGGAGGTATTTTGAACCTAAATGTGTTCAGAATTGTAGAAACTAGGATCTACTGCATTTAAAAATTACAATTAAATGTCAGTTGTCAAGAAACACCTCAAACTGAGGTAACAGCCCAGCATGAAATAAATATAAGGAATTATGAATGGAGGTACATTCAATGCCCACCAACCAACAACAATGACACCCTTTGGAAATCTCAAAAGTCCTTCCTAGATATCTTCTACACAAGGTTTTAGGTATCGGTACGACACCCCATATCGCATCCTTGGGATAGGAAACATATCAGCATCACATGGGAAATTTTGCATGTATTAGGGAATGTATCACAATATGAGGGAAATATTGGGAAGGTGATGGAATTTTTCAGTGAAACTTTAGGAGATGTTAAAAGGCATGATATTACATACTTAGAATTCAAAATTTTGTTAAAAAATGCATAGTAGGGTTGTTAGCAATTTTGAAAGATGTAGAAATGTAAACTTTCCAAATTTTCCAAATTTTTAGGATCCCCATGTGGATACACAATCAAATTCAAAAAAAAAAGGGGGGTGCTTATATACTTATTTTGCCTTAAATTGTCTTCTGATCCCGTGACAATTGCTTATTTTACTTCTCCAATGTAGGAGATCCGTCCCCAATCTACCCCAATAAAGAGATAGAGAGTAGAAGGCCAACATACACGCCCACTGTTTAGGCTGGGCATGCTCAACTAGTAGTGAGTCGTTCACTAGGTGGACCCCACACATAAATGTGTGATGGAAGGAGAGAGGGTGTGAATGAAGATGCTCTCTCCCTCTCTCTAGTACCCAACTTGACCAAATCCCTCCACTTCCAATGGCATCCACTGATGTAGACATTAGTTGTACACCCTTTAGAGTGTACCAAAGGAGGAGGCGTCGCCGACAGAGTACCGGAGCAAAGGAGTTGATGTAGATGGACGCTGGGTCCATTGGACCCAGGAGCAGCATGACCGCACCTTGATCATAAATCCATGGGTCGGATTTCACACTCTACCACACGGGTGTTTTAGTTTTTGTTCATAAATCCAGGAGCAGGATGACCGCATTTTTGTTCTTTTTTCTTGTCTCAGGAGTTTTATTGCACTTTCTTTATTTTTTTTGTATTTTTTGTTATTTTTCTTGTTTTCAGGAGCTTTAGTGCACTTTTACTTCTTTTTTTTTCATAGCTTATATATACATTGTGAAAAACCCAAATTTTATTATTATTGAATGAATAGAAATTCCTATTTTTTCTTCCTCTTTATTCATGAGATCAAGGTTTCAAGATTGGCCCTTCAGTGTTGAGAATTCCACCCCGATTTCAGGTTTCCTTCTCTCTAAATCTTCGAGGTGCAGGGAAAGGTAAGAATCATCCTCCTTTTCTTTTAACGACAAAAGGACCTGTACTTTCTTCATCTCAAATCCTTCATTTTTCACCCCTTTCGTTCCTCTTTGGATATCCCCTTTCTAGTTCAAACGGAAAAGAGGGATGGTTACTAGGTAGAATCAGATCTAAGCTTAATCGTGGACTGACTTATGCTAGATTTAGGATATCCTCGTATTCCTAAGTCCTCCCATTTTACTGTTTATGCGATTTTATGCTAAGGAGCATGATCCTGACGAAATGATCTCATCTTTGTGTTGAAATTTACCTAACCTTTGATTAGAAACAGTTAGTTGATTCATGTATTTTACTTGAACATTCTTTAACCTGATTATACATGCATCTGTGATTAGGTCATCACATGTCCCTCCATCATCCACTCTTGACCATAATCTCATGTCTTCCTAAGTGATGGACCACAACATCTCAACCATCAGATATCCACCAACTTTGCTAAAACCAATTTAATGATTAAAACAAAATATCAATAGTTAAAGACATTTGATTATACATTTAAACCATTCAAGTCCTTAGACCAACTAGAGAACTACTTGATAGACAGTCCAATCGCTAAGATCTAGGCTAAAAAAACGTTTTTGGGTGAACTTGTGCATCCAGTGTTAGAGCATGTGAGCTTCGCCATATCTTAATGCATGCAGCCAATCCCTCCCCTGTGTCAACCACTAATATAACCTTACAAGGTTGTCCAAAGTAAAAAACATTAGGACCATGAAGTCCAACATGAGCTCAAGTCTAAGGATTAGTCAAAGCTAATACATGATCAAATTGATTTGACCTAGGTGTAATGGTGTCTCAGATCAGAGACTTGATGCGATCCTCCAATGCAAGTGTTTAGTTAACCTAAGCATAAAAAACCTGCATGCATAGTAAACATTTACACTACCATGTGGGGTAGCACTAAGGCACCAAGAGCCTGATGGTGGAGACTGTCCATCCTAACTCGTCACTAGTTCCCATCATACAAGATGACCATGAAACATGATTACAGGTTTCTCATGGACATTCAAGATTCTGAGATCCATAACACAACTCTCCCTTGGCTAGTGCCTATTCTAACCAAACTCTTCTTCCCCCAAGACGTTACGACAGTTAGAGGAACCCCTCCTGGGAACTCATATAATCATAAACAACTAAAATTTCCCACACAATAATTAAGTCATCAAAGGTACATAGAAAACATAGTAGCAATCCAAATCCATGATCATAGTCATCATTGGCTTTTCAAGGCACACAACCAATAGCTCTCATTTTCCATAAATCCAATCATGCTCAAGATAAACACTTGAGCATACATGTCTAAACAAGACTTCACATAACAGCAAAATAGAGGATAAATGAAGAAAAGAGGGAGATCGTAGATCCTATCATTGAACCACCGAAACGGGGTGGATCATTGGAAACCTGGTTCAACCACACTCAACTCCTTTTTTACGGAAAAGAAAACACTGGCCAAGGTCAACCATGGCCTCTACACATAAATCAAATGGCCAAATATTATGCTAGGAGTGTATTATGTTTTGTTTCGTTATATTTTAATTATCTTATGTAAGGAGAATCTTGGGCCGAAACGAGTGAGCTTGTGTCTGGCTAGTTGAAGTAGCTATTGGACAGAATTGTCCACAAGAACAGGTTGGGGTCCAGTGCGGGTTTAAAACTTGCTCAAGTGTACCATGCAGCTAACCTTTCCCATATAAAGAACCTCCTTAAATATCATTAAATCAATTAACAAGCTAATAAACATGCATAATGTGTTCATATATTATACATTCTTTATGCATAAATAAACATATAAACATAATACACATGCCTGATGATCCAACCATCAATCCATCCTTCTTATCCAACTATTCAACCATCTAAACATCCATCCATCCAAATATCCATCCAACCATGTAAACATTTTTTAATAAACATATTTTTGGCGATACCGATGCATTGGCGATATTATTGAATTATTGTTAATACATTGGCGATATTGATACATTGGCAATACAAGCAACACCTAGACTTTACACAGTCGAAAATATTGACAATACTTAGCGTTATATCGTTGATACCTGGTATTTATGATACTACTAATGTTATTGGTATCGTCGAGCTACAAATACGGATATTATCGAGGATACTAACAGTCGCATGTGGCATAAGCTACAAGATACTTATATTTTTTAATATTATATATATATATATATATATATATATATATATATATATATATATATATATATATATATATATATATAATAGTAAGAACAAACATTAAAAAAACAAAATAAAATAAAGACTAAAAATGCTTTATTTTTTGAAGGAAAAGCATGTTTAAATGTACAAGGTTAATTCCATGCCATACACACACCACAACAGGCCCCATGCAACAAATGATTGTAGAAGAAGCTTATTCCACAATATTTTGCACGGTATCGGTCCCCCAAAATGGGGAAAAAATGGATCGACCCTAGGCTTCAACACTCTTAAAAAAAATAGTGCAGATTGACCTTCTTGTAAGGCCAATTGATCGGCCAAAATCTCCTCTTCAACGGCTTTGTGGATTGAGAGAATAAAAAAAATGAAATTGGGATCGTAGGGGTGCCTGTGCCGAGCATTAGGGTTTCGAACATATTGGTTAGGTCCAGGCTTGACTAGAGTTGTACACAAGTCGAGTTAGCTTGCTCGGATCAACTCGGAAAAGCTCAACTCGACTCGGATCGAAACTGTGTTCGAACCGAGTCAAGCCATTTTTTATGAGCTTGGAACATTTCGAGTCAAGTCCGAGCTGGACCTAGCTCTACTCGGCTTGACTCGATATTGAGCTCGACTCGGATCGAGTTTTGCTCATATATATATATATATATATATATATATATATATATATATATATATATATATATATATATATATATAAGTTTTTTTTTTAAAAATACCCTTCACTTCAGTTCGCCTGACCCAGACCCTAACCCAGCGGCCAGCACCCAAATCGCCCGACTCTCCCTCTTTCGCCCAAATCGGCCAGCAACCCTAACCTATTCGCCGCCTCTTAGCCATCCGTTCACCTAGGTAGTATCGTTTGTTTGTTCGCCCAAATCACTCGACGAATAATCTCCTTCCAGCGTCTGTCCAGACGACCGACATCTGAAAGTGAGTCCTCTCCTCCCCTCTCTCCATTTTTTTCCGGCGAGTAGCGTCCGTCCGAGTAGCGGAACCCATCTGACCAGTGACCACTGGTTGGGTGGCTCTAGTACAGTCGGATGAACCCATCCGACCACTAGCCGGGTGGCTCTGGTACGGTCAAAACCGGCTTGAAGACTCAAACTCGAACTTGACTCGAAAACTCAGCTTGGATCGAACTGGACCGAGCTGTTGGCCTAGCCGAGCTGCTGTTCCAAGCTCGAAGGTCGCGCCAAGCCGAGCACGAGCTAAGAACTCAAGTTGTCTGAGTCAAGCCGAGCTGGGCAAAGCTCAGCTCGGCTCGTGTACACCTCTAGGCGTGACCCAAAAATTGATAAAATCTATATTTCCCTCTTGAATTTTCCTAATCTATCCATTGATCAAAAGGGCCACACTTGCACAAAGAAATAGACATTTTAGAGGAATGAAACCAATGGTCTACATTCGATATGTATGGATTTTCTAACCAAGGATTAGAATGGCATATTTGTGGAATCTGACACGCACATATGAAGTCAGGTTGGGTTGGGTCAGGCTTTTTTTTTTTTTTTACTTCAGCCCAAAAATGGATCGGGCCATGCATGCTGGCCCAGGCTCTTCCTTAAGCATGGTCGGGTAGGTGACCTAGCCCATTGCCACCATTATCAAATAATAATAATAGTAATAATAATAATGATGATGGTGATAAATGCACCTTTAGACTCAAAATATTAGAAAAAACAACTATACATGATAGGCTCCCATTGTATAGGGTCCCAAACTATGCGCCGTTGGAAAAAATATTTAATTAATAAATATGATTTTTAATGCAATAATTTAACACACATAATGCGTTAACTTAAAACACCCCTAGAAAGAGATCACCCTAAAAATTCAGTAAAATGTTTTTTTTTCTTTTTTGGGGGGTTTTTTGTTTTTTATTTCTGGAATTTTGCAGGTATTTACACTGGTGTCATTAATATAATTGATAATATCTGTGATATTATCACATGTATCTACAGGATAATATATTTATTTCAAAGGACTGTCGATGATATCTTGTGATATCAAGAGGAGGAGATCTTATGTGGCTGGTCACCCATGGAGGATAATGGCCTTTATAGCACGAGGTTACTACTAACTAAAAATGGAGGAAGAGGTTGGAGGGTAAATGAGAACTTGTCGTCTTTGTAAGCAGGACAAGGTGGAGCCAGCTAAACCTGTTGGTTGTAGCCCTTGCCTATACCAAAGATACTGGGCAAGTGTATCCATTTTTTGCATTGGGAACTTGCCTAAGGTGGGGGAGGATGGACCACCTAGTAAAGGTTGCACTAGACATGAGTTCTATGCCATCTTAACTCCAGCACCTACTAATAGTACTGCAGAGGAAGCAGCAGGATGATTAGTAAAAGATGATGTAAATTACCTGGGCAGACCCTTGATCATCATCAGTATTAGGGACCCTAGGTTCACTGGGAGGTTCTGGACGTATGTGTTAAAACTCCTAGGTTTCAAGCTCAACTTCTCCGCAAGCTTCCACCTAAAGTACAAGCTTCATTGGAGACATTGGGAGACATTGAATCAAATTCACTTGCATGTGAAATGCATTCTCCTACCGTATTCAATTCTTTGTTGGTATCATTTTGCACTGATGTTTTTACATGATTTGTTGAAGAAAATTATCAACTGCATTTTTCAGTGCAGTTTAGTAATCAAGAGCTATTTCCCTTATTGAAATCTACTACGCTACACTATTTCTAATGGAGGCCATAATCACCAGGATTACTTCTCTTTCCTATTGCCATTTTCCAACTGCATTGAGTTTCATGGCCTAAAGGCGAAGTTTTCCCTAAATGCTAAATACCTTTAAACTGGTAGCTTCTATCTCTGTCAGGGATATCTTGCCCTATTGAGCATGGGCCTGCAGTTCTGATTTTTGATATATCCAATGTCTGTGTGTTTTTTCTTAGTGATTTATTGATGATAATGAACTAGTTTGATGTGTCAGTAGAACATTTTTCACCAGCTTGTTCTTTTGCAATTTTGATATTTTTAGTTTATTCAGGAACCCTGGTGAGTTATGTTGTGCCCGTCCTTTTTATAAACTGAAGGAACACATTTTTAACATTTCACATGAATATTGCCAGAACCTTCTCTTGAATTTTGACTGACATTGTGATCCAAATCTGGTAGAAGAACGCCATTGAATGCCCATTTTCTTCTTAGAGCTAGGATGAAAATATATAATCTCAAACTTCATTTAAATTATTGAGGTTCCCAATCTAGTGCCTGTTTTTAGTGTTTTATTGATCTAACTTCTGGTTTCTCTTTTTTTTTTTCATTGGGGTTACTCATTTTTCATGAGTGGGCTCGCAGATGGCTGCAAGTCTGTGTATTGTACATGCAATGGAGAGAATATCAATTGGCGATGATGGGAGCTTGTCACTATCATTAGTTGAAAAGATCAATAAAATATTCAAAAAGGTTAGTTTCTGCATGCAACAAAATTGTACGATTAGAAACTTTTATTTTCAATTCTGTTCTTCTCATGATAGGTCTCTTATTTAGTGGTCAGTTGCTTCTAGAGGTTTTTCTTTATTATTATTACATACTATTTTATTTTTCCTTTCTACAGTTGACCGAACAACCTGCGTTTTCTGAGCTAAAAGCCCAATACTCATCGAGGGGTTACAGGTAGGATGCCAAGCTTTATGTAAGTATAGGCACTAATTACTAATATGTAGTTGGCCTGTTTGTGTCCATTTTAATGATTTGGCTTTCTGCAACAAACAGACTGAATCGGGAGGACATCCTATGCACTATATTATCAGCAAATCCTTTCTGGCTGCAAACAAGCATATGATTTTGCAATTTTATTCAGGCAATTGCATCTCATTCAACACAATGCATGCTTGAGAACTTCTGACACTCACTCTTAAAACCTACATTTCCTAATCCACATCCAATATCTTGTGGTCACCGATCTGCCTATGTATTTGATAATTTTTATTCTTTTCATTCTGCAGGAACTAACATTGGTCCTTTCCTGTCCAACTTTGCCTGATCTGTAAAGATTAATCCGATATCTTGTACTCGTGGATTATGTGAACAGTAATCGTGTTTTAAAAAAGCGCTACATTTACCTGAGCATTATATATTTGTCAGCGGAATTCGTTTTTGTTGGGGTGAAGAAAAACAGTTTAAGCGATGTTCTGGGTTATGGGTGTCAGATGGATTTATAGATATTAGACAACCTAAACTACATAAGTTGAGAAAAATCTGAAATTTTTAGAAAAAATAAAGACACATTTAAACAAATTAAACAAACTTTGAGAAAGATTTAGATCAAGACAACCTACACCACGTAAGTCCAAAATAGTGTTACTTTATGCATTAGCTATATACAAAGCTGCAGAATGGGACGGGCGAGAGATTTTTTGTGGTAAGGGTCGGAGGACTAACACAAGTTCCATCTTTTGAAATGGGACGATGTTTATAAACCAACAGTGCTAGGAGGAGTGGGTATCTTAATGCTAGAAGAGATTAATCTAGCTCTTTTGGGTAAATGGGTTTGGATGTTTAGGTCGGAGGGAAAGGCTAGATGGAGGGAGGTCTTATTGAAAAAATATGGGGAAGAGGTAGGGGGGTGGTGGACGAAGGCTTCGTCGATGTATCGATGTTCTTAGTTGTGGAAATCGATAGAGTCCCTAAAAGAGAGTGTGGGAAGGAATAGGCTTTCATTTGGGAGATGGTGAAAGTATTAGATTTTGGGATAATAGGTGGGTGGGAGAGGTGAGATTGGGTGATAGGTTTCCTTTTTTAGCGGGTCTAGCATGGGAAGAGGTGGAGATGGTGAGCAATTGCTACTCAATAAGAGGGGAGGAGGTAACATGGATTCCTACATTTAGAAGGAATTTATCAGATGGGGAGTTTGAATTGTTGGTTCAATTGCTTGAGGTGTTATCTAAGATTTCTCTAGTGTTAGCAGAAATGGATTCCTTGAGATGGTTTAAGTCTAAGTCAAGTTCTTTCTTAGTTAGATCATTCTATCAGTTCATGAGTGCGACTGAGGAAAATTTTGAGGTTTCTGCAATGGCATTCCTTTGGCATTATGGTGCTTCTTTAAAGGTGTCGGCTTTTGGTTGGCTTCTAGGCAGGAATAAAGTGCAAACAATTAATAATTTGTGAAAACGAAACATGATTCTACCAAACGTTTGCTTGATGTGTTTGAAAGATGCAGAATCGGTGGATCACTTATTCATTCATTGCATATTTTCCAGGGAGGTTTGGGATTGTTTTCTCAAAGATTTTGGGTGTTGTGGGTGTTTCCAAAGTCGATGAAGGAATTTCTCCTCTTTGTATGGTCGGTAGGGAAGGAAAAGAAAATGGTCAGTAGGGAAGGAAAAGAAAATGTTACCAAAAGTTTGTTAGTGAGTCTATGGGCTTTGTGGTGGGAAAGAAACAAGCGGTGCTTCAGAAACAAAAAGAGCGGAGCGGTGCAAGTTTTCAATCAGGCATTTCTTAATATGGAGTGGGCAGAAGTATAGATTTTTCTATCTCCTCTTCTTGTCCTTTGAGGGGCAGTTCTTCGTTGTTGTTGTATTATTGTATTTTTGTAATTTTTGGCTTTGGCTTTGTGTGTAGCTATATGGACTTGTAAATCGTGCTATATGAACTTATCATTACACAGACCTCTTGCTTTAGAAGAGAATTTTTCTCTGTTGACTTACCCAAGGTGTTGCCCCATGCCCACAGCTCCAGGCATCATTTTCTCTAGCTTTCATCCTCGGCCTTTCAATTAAGGAACTGTTGATTCGTATTGACATTTTTTTTTTTATAAATCAAGAAATATCTAAAGCAGCTGGGCTTTCACCATCTTGAAGCAAAGGCAAGGGCACAAAACCTCTACCTCATCACTCATCGCATGCCTCTTTCTTGGGCAGATTCTAAGCTACAAGGATTAATTAATTTTGTTGCTCTTTCATTATTATTATTATTATTATTATTTTCCTTTCTTCATATGTTTTATAAGGTGGCATGACCTCCAATGTCGACTCCCTCGAGTCTCCAGTCAGCTTGATTCTCAGGACTCCGAACTGCACTGAGTCGTCACTGTCTTCTGTGGGCAACAGTCTTTAACTACACCAATGTCAGGTTATTAGTCTTGTAAGGACACGGTTAAACTTCACTGTGAGATTGCTACACCATTAGCAGTGCTCGAAGGCAACAAGTTGATGGTTGATGTTTCTTTCTTGGCTATGGCACCACTTTTTGCTGTCTTTTATCTTTGCTGAGGTCACTGCAGTGAAGCAATCTCACACCATAGTCAACCCCGTGGGCATAACTTTACTGGAAATATCATGTTACTCCATCATGTCCAAGTGCCTTGTATTATCTGTTTTCTACTTTTGTTTGAAATTAACGTGCATAGAAAGTAGTTCCAGTTTGAGTTTTTCTAACATTCTTGCCCTGTAAACTCTCTATCCATGCTGTGTTTTAATGGTACTACATCTTGTACTCAAATTATCCGGTGTTTGCAGTGAGGGAAAGGAGTTGAGCTCTTTAATACTCAGTGATCTCTATTATCATCTACAAGGGGAACTGGAAGGCCGAGAAATCGCACCTGGTCCTTTTAAGGAGCTTTCACTACACCTACTTCAGTCAGAAATTTTGCAGACTAACAAGAAGAAGATCAACATGGAATTCTGCCCGTCAGAGAACAATATCCATCTGTTTGACCCTGTGCAACTACGAGCAGATCTGGGATTGAATTTTTGGGATCATTCAGATTGGAAGGCATTTAAACCTGTTGCCGAAAGAATGTTGGTGTACATGCATGATGCAAATTCATTGGCTTTTCTGATGGATTCCAAGCATTCTTCTTTGAAAGCGCTCATGGCCACCTTATCTTTGTATGAAGGAAATGTGAGTTCCTTTTGAAATCTATATTCCAACTCGAACAGCTATGATTTTTTGCTTTTTTTTCTTGCCACAATCTGGTTCAATGCATTCATGTGAATTTTACCTATGCTTGCAGTTAACTGAGACAGAAACAGGATCACTTGGTGGGGGGATCAGTGAGCCACTCATGGAATCATGCATTAGTTACCTGTGCAAATGTTTGCAGTCAACAGCAGAATCATTAGTTTCAGCTCCGGATGCATCTGAGGATATACTGAACTATCTCACAACTCAAGGGGAATTACTGCTCAATCTTCTCAGGTTTTTATACGGAAGAGTTTCAGTGAGAAACAACAAGCAGCAGTGCTTACCACTTTGTACACTTGTCATGAAAACTTCAGGCCCGGGCCTTCGTGTGCTGAGTGATATTCGGCCATCTACTCCTCAGCTCAAGAAAACAGTGAAACTCTTCCTTACCTTGCTTCTGACAGCAATCGAATTCAGTTACCCAAACTCACATGTAGAAGAAAAGTCACATTTAGATGCTGTTGATGCATTTGCTGAGGTGTCTCTTGTGAGTCTGGCGGTGTTGCCTGTTCTTTGCAACTTCATTGAGATTTCTGAATATTGTAACCTCTCTGCGGCTGCAATTGACATGCTGTTGAAAGGTTTCTCGACATATAATACTTGGTTGCCCGTCCTACAGAAGCATCTGCAGCTCCATAATGTTCTATCGAAGCTTCTACAGAAGGATTCTCTTGTTTCCATTCCCATAATTTTGAGATTCCTTTTGACCCTCGCACGCATCAGAGGAGGCGCTGAGATGCTTCAAACCATCAATCTGTTTTCATCTCTAAAGGTGTTGTTTGCTCTCTTATTGGATGACAAGCCTTTTCCAAATGGTCAAGAAGAAAGTGACAAAGAAGAAAACCCTCATAACATATGGGGACTAGGACTGGCTATTGTCAGCGCTATGATTTGCTCTTTGGGGGACGATCCATCTTGTATCGATATTGTGGAGAGCATGATTCCTTACTTTTCCGAAAAATCGTATTTGATATTCTTCTATCTTTCTGCACCAGACGTCCCAACTGACGATCATAGCAAGAAGAGAGCCCGAACTCAGAGGGTACTAACCTCTCTAACAGCACTGAGAGAAACAGAGCACACCCTCATGCTTATCTGCATGCTCGTGAAACATCAGCACTCATGGAGTAAAGCCATGAAAGAAATGGATTCACAACTAAGAGAGAGAAGTATTCATCTTTTAGCTTTTATAAGCAAGGGACCTCATCGCATTGGAGAATCTCCACGTAGGACTGCACCTCTCTTATGTCCTCCGATATTAAAAGAGGAGGTCGAATCTAATGGAAGACCGCCATCCATTGACAGTAAACATGGTTGGTTTATTCTTTCTGCTCTTGGTTGTGGGTCTGAAGCTCCCATCTCTTCAGTTTCAAGCACGGCCCTGTCTCTCCCAATCAAGGATCGAGCAAATGGAAGAGCTGATTCAATCCATAGAACATACTTCACTGATTCTGTTGCTATACAGATCTACAGAATTGCTTTTCTTCTTTTGAAGTTTCTGTGTCTGCAAGCTAAGGCAGCAGCTAAAAGGGCAGAGGAGGTGGGATTCATTGATCTTGCGCATTTTCCTGAGCTTCCCATGCCTGAGATTCTGCATGGCTTACAGGTAAAATGATAGCATGCGTTCTTCCAGTACCAGTAAGGTTGCATGTGTTAAAATTAATAGGAATGCAGAATGGTTGAAAATACAGTGGCATGGTGCACTTTTGCACTTAATGTAGTAGCAGTGGACATTAGCTTCTGCCTTAGAGGAAGAAGTTTGAAGATGTGAGATAACAGGGCAGAAAAGTGGCTGTAAGAAGTGGACTACTGTGATAGTTGACCTCCATTTTGAATTGGTGGTGACTCATCCTCACACGTGGCATTCATGTGCATCTATCCATACCATCCTGTAAGAAATGTTGTGTATGGATCATATCTCTAAAATCACCCTGATCAAGAAATCTTAACCATCCAATTGATGGATGCCAACTGGAGGGTTAAAAGTAAATTGGTGGATGGTCCAAATTCCAAGGGCAGAAAAGATGGTTACAGCGATATTCTTAGTATAACTTTTGGTTATGTGGTTCAGAGATTTGAACACTCTGGATTGCCTTGAAACTGTCATGTGTATGGTTGAAGACTCGCCACCATTTTTTGTTTTTTTTTTTTAAATGGTTCTGAATTATCACAGCATCCAGCTCGTAAAAAGTAGTAGCTTTCCAAGTAATGGCTCCACCTTGTAATTACCCAAGTGCTCTTTATTTTGGTTTGTAACCCTTCCATGTCCTTCAATAATGCATAGCTTAAGCAATTTGAGAAACTAATTGCATGCAAATTTTTTCCCTACTTCTCATGATACATGGCTGAGATTCTAAAATGGAACCAGTTCATAAGAAATGCGTCCAGAAACCAAACTTTTTAAAAACAGCCTTTACTGAATTGTTTCTGGATGCATCAGGACATAAAAAGTCTTCCAATGCAGCCATTCCTTACTATGGGGGCTCATGGTCCAAATTCTCTAGACCATTGGTCTGATAAACCACACCATGGATGGGGGACACTAAAATTCTTGAAATTTTAAAGTCCCTAGCCATCCAATATTTTTCCCTGTATTTTTTTTTTTTCCTTCTCGAATGCCATTGTATATTCTCCTAAATGGAGACCATTGATCAAAGTGCAACGATCCTCCAATCTAGAAGTCTGATCAGATCAGTCTGGATCACCTAACCATGGCCCTACTTGTACTGAATGGATGCATCAGGATGTTCAGGACATCACACTCACGTATAGCAACCTCTTGAAAGCTTCCAGTGCACAAACCTGATATTTTTTTCTGACCTAAGGACATTGAAGATTCTTCAAACTTTATTTGATCTGAAAAAAAAAATGCAGCTTCTACATATACTGCGAATTGGCACCTGAGCAGTGTTCATGATGGTGCAGGACCAGGCCATCGCTATTGTTACTGAGCTATGTGAAGCCAACAAGTCAAAAGCAATTCAGCCCAATATTCAGGATTTGTGTTTGATGCTGCTGCAAGCATTGGAGATGGCATTGTACTTGGAAACGTGCGTGTCCCAGACATGTGGAATCAGACCCGTATTAGGACGCATTGAAGACTTCTCAAAGGAAATCAAAGCATTGATACAAGGTATCACAAAACAAAATGGTTTCTTCTGCAGTTCCCTTTTCCTTCCACAGTGTTCGCTCTAAGGATGCCTTAAAAAGCCAGTTTGGGCAGCGATTGTGGAGAAACTATTCACTAGTTCTGTGGGGCCGAGGTACCAGCTGGGCGGGCATTGTTGCTCTTGCAGGATCACATGCTGCCCAATGAATCATGGAATTCCTTTTTGGAGATTCCATTGTTAGCGTTGTGCAGGGAATGACCCTGCAAATGAAAATTGCAGTACCGCGGGCCCCGCCGAATTCAGGATGAAAGATCGATCCAAACAAGGCCAAATATGGATATGTTTTATATGAATCTGATGGTTGTCTTGTCTTGTTGGTGTTTGCAGTGGCAGAGAAGCATGCATATTTAAAAGCAACCCTCAAGTCATTGAAACAGATAATAGCACTTCTGTACCCAGGATTGCTGCAAACTGAGGGTATCATGTGATACTAGTGTAAGTGTCTGTGATCCATCCTACTCTGTAACATTTAATTGAATGAAATATCTGTTTCTTGTCAACCCTACGGCATCTTCCAATCTCTTCGAACTTGTTGTGAACTGTGGTTGCATCATTCATGTCCATGGTAATCATGGAATCTTGTCCTATGAAGCTTGTAGTCCCTACAAAAGAGTGGGATCTCTACAGATCATGTGAGCAAAGTTCTTGAAGCAGATCCCAATCGACACCCAGATTCTTATTTCACACTCCACAATGTGATAATCCGGACACTTTTTATCTAGACAAATGTTGCTCATCAAAGAACTCATAGCTCATCAGAGTCTAGACAAGCAGATGGTAAGGATCTTCGGTTGATGGTGATCATGGAATCTTGTCCTACCATGCTTGTAGTCCCTCCAAAAGAGTGGGATCTTTATAGATCGCATAAGCAAAGGCACTTGAAGCAGAGCCCCCTTGATATACTGATTCTTATTTCACACTCCATGTGATCATTCAGACCCCTAATCCATACAAATCTCGCTCATTAGTCTCGACAAGTGGACAGGATGGCCTTCGAACAATCCTTTATGGAGTTTTTTTTTCAGGCATGATCAATCCATCCATGCTGGGATACGACACTCCGCTAGCAGAAAAAATGCAGGCCTTGGTCACTATGAACACAGGCATGCCCCTGCAAACTTGTCATTCACGTGCAAGATTCACGCCTGTTCATTGAAGATGGGCTTTTTAAGTGTGCCCACTTAACGAGTCAGATTCAGGTCGTTCATCAGGTAGGGCTCCCATGCTTGTTTGAAAGTCATCTTTTCTCACAGACCATTCACTTGATGAGTGGACCAGTCTAAATTTTGGGCAGGCTACCTTTATTATTAATGGCATGGAACTCACAAACGTGTGCTGTATTATGAATTTTGGTTTGATCATCACCATTGGTTAAGGATTGTGATTGCCTTGTTGGACTTATGCTAGGTGAATATATGGACCATTCATGATATTACATTTTCATCTGCTGCTGGGCTTTTCTTCCGTGAAGACGGCAACATATCATGCAACAACACTGAGAAGAAGAACAAAGAGAAACCAGAAATTCGATTGTGCTGTATGTCCAAAAAATATTACAGTCTAGAGAACATAATAGCTCTGGACCATGCAGTTGCAGGGCCATGGTTTACTGAACGAGACTCCTGCTGTAACCCCTCAATGGATGGACCATGTCCTAAAAATCTCCTTCATATCCTGAACTTTCAATTTTTATTCTGCAAATTGATGGTCGAGGCTAGAGGAGAAATAGCAATTGTTGGATATTTCAACCGTGAAAAAAGCTAGAGGATTGGGAGCTAGGATCTTCGAATCTGTATGTTCCATCCATCGAGGGCCCACTCAACAAATGGTCTGGACCACTTACCCATGGCTCTGTTGTTCGTACGTATGTTCTCAAAACGCACCCACATGTGCCCATTTGAGAAACGTCTAAAACAAAATCCTATACATTCCTTTGTTTCTACATGTATGATACATCTCGTTCTATTTATGATCTGATACTCCTAGAAAAAGCAAGGTCATATATATCATAGACAATCCACCCTTCAACATGCCTTCTTTAAGATGGGATGATCCCCTTCCTTCGATCTATTTTCTCCCTCTGGGACGGTTGATGAGCTTCATATGCGTTTACCTGCCAAAAAAAAAAACAGAGAGAGAAAAAAAAAAACAGAGAGAGAGAGAGGGAATAACTTTTTCTTTGCACTAGCCCATCACAGGTGACAGGCTTTTCCTGTAGAATCCTTGACCCAAAAGCCAGGCCTGATTGCTCATCAGGTGGGCCGCACACATGTACAAAAGAAATGGGCGAATACAAGAAATGGACGCTTGCCAAGAGAAATTATTAACAGTCCACATTCGAAGTAAAATGTCTGGCCTGATTTTTGGGCCAGGGCATTTCATGCTGGGCTTCAGCAGATGAATGTCCTAGATCTTTCACATGTGTGCCACAAACCTATCCATTCATTTCACACTATCAAGTACACTAAAAAGAAGAAAAAGAACGGATCAGATGCACTCTGCCCAAATATCAATCGAGAGAATTTCAGGATTGATTTTGGGATGTAAATCCCAAAATGGGACTCTCACCGTTTGGATGCCTACCACCACCAATATCCAATCTAATTGTGATTTTTCACGTGTCCTAGATCTTTCACATGTGTGCCACTAACCGTCCATCCATTTCACGCTGCCAAGTACACTAAAAAGAAGAAAAAGAACGGATCAGATGCACTCTGCCCAAATATCAATCGAGAGAATTTCAGGAATGATTTTGGGACGTGAATCCCAAAGTGGGACTCTCACCGTTTGGATGCCTACCACCACCAATATCCAATCCAATTGTGATTTGGTGCACATCCAAACAGCACCTGAGAGATCTATCAAATGCCTAGAAGGCTCCGGAGGTTATGGGTCGCATGGATATCAATCCCTCCTACTTCACCACTGCAACTGGTTTTGGGCCTCGGTAAAAATTTCGGCAACGGCAAACTGCCCGGCGGTGGAGATTGCACACAAACAGAACCGGAAAACCACTCCGATTCGACATTGACTACCGGCTGACTTTTCAGAAAAGAAGATTTTAGTACCTCCGAAACTTCCTTTGGAAGATCAGCCGGGTCTGGACCCAGTCGAACCGTCGATGCGATGATCAAGGACTCGGTCATGATCATCCATCGTTGGGCTTTTCCTGAATGGTTATCGGAGGTTTTAAGACGCTTCGACGTGGGATTTCGGTCTTTGCTTAGACCGAGTTTCCGACTGGCTTGATTACGAGAAATGCTTTGATTTGAGAAGGAATTGGAGTGGTTTGTGAAATTGTAAGCTTTGGCATTGCCATTTCTCTTTGGAAATCTGTTTTGATTGGATTCCATTTGCATAGGAGGCGCTGAGAATTGAATATTTCTACGAAGAAAGATTCGAATTTCAGAGAGATTTGAGAGGCTTTGGGAGGATTTTGGAGAGTGAAAAACTAAAATAAATTTGAATTTTGAAAATGAGATGAGAGAGTGAATCTGATTCAAGGAATTGCAATCTGAAATGTCTAAAGAGATTTTAGCCGTTGAAAATCTTGAATATTTTTTTTTTCAAAAACACCAACAAAAAAGAGAGGTCTGTTTAGGTCTGGCATCTCTTTTCATATGTTTTGAATTGCTTCTTATAGTGTGGAAGCGCCAACGGCTACTTCTCGTTTTTCTTACTTGAATGTGGTCTCTCTCTATTTCTTTCTTGAATTTCTTTATTAGAGAAGGAGCTTGGGTAGTGCGAAATCTGCACCGTTCATCTGATGGACCTGCTACTGTTTATGTTTTCGGTCCACTTTTGGGGTGATCTGCATCTGAGTGAAGAAATTGACAGTGGAAATTTTGACCAAAGGTCCACATGTAACAGAAAGTTATGGCCAATGTGATGAACGGCTTGATTGACGCACGTGCTTCATGAGCGAGAGTAGGATTGAAATGGCTACTATCTCTTTTCGGAGAAAGGATCCAGTGCTCTCAGGGCACTGTAAGTTACCGTGCTCCTAGTTGCATTGGTTTGCTTGAATGGTACAATCGACTGATCTGAACTGTCCATTAAGTCAATAACACATTCAATAGATTATCTTTAAAAAATTTCGAACTGACCCTATGATCCACTCCATCCTTTCTTTGGATTTATTTTCTATAGCCATCCATTTTCCAAGTATGGATGGGATGGTTACAATTGCCTAAAATATGATTCTTTAAAATCATAAGCAATCCATGATGACCGTTATCAAATAGATGGATCAAATTCTTGATTGGACCATTTTTGAGTAATTCATTCTGGACCCATTGATCGAATGGCTAACGTCTCTAAGACCTTTGTGATGCCTGCAAGGTAGCCCAACGGTCTAGATCAATGGATCGGACTATCTAAATGTCCCAATGCTACTAGCAGGGGCGCGGATTTGATACTGACGAGGTCAGCAGACAAATCGCTACTAGAGTGACGTCACCGAGCTCTGTGGACCCCACCATGATGCATGTGTTGTATCCATACCGTCCATCCATTTGGAGAGATTATTTTATGTCATGAGAAAAATAATGAGATAGATCTAAAGTTTACGTGGACCCCACCATAGAAAACAGTGGGGACAGTGACATCCACCGTTCAAAACTTCTTAGGGGCCACAGAAGTTTCCGATCAAGTTTACGTTTTTTTTTTTTCACTTCATCTATCTCTATGTTAACTTATGAATAGGTTGGATCTAAAAAATACATCATGGTGGCCCCTATAAATGTTTCAACGGTGGCTATGACTGATCCCACGGTTTTCTGCGGTGGATCCACTTGAACGTTAGGTCTATCTCATTCTTTCCCTTATGCCATAAAACGATCTCTACAAATGGTTGGACGGTATGGATACGACACATGCATCATGGTGGGGTCCACAAAGCCTGGTGACGTCACTTCAACTAATCCGCGCCTCTAGGAGCAGTATCTCTCCTCTTTGGTAAAAGACAAGTTATATAAAATTGAGATTGGGTCTCCCGCACTAACGTATGTGTGGTTGGTGGGAGCGCATTAGGTGCCGCCTCGGCCTCACTCACGATGGTGCGTTCTTTAAGGTGGGGCCCACATTGATGTATGCATTCTATATCCAGTTCGTCCATCCGTTTTTATCCTATTATAGAATGAGATCAAAAATAAATTATATCCAAATCTCAAGTGGATCTTACCTTAGGAAACAATGGTGATTGAACGCCCTATCATTAAAAATTTTCTGGGGCTCACTGTAATATTTATTTCCATCTAACCTGTTGATACGATCACACAAAACTGGATTAAGGGAAAAACAAAATAATCTTTATCTAAAACCTTTGTGGCCCATAAAAAATTCTTGATGGTCAATGGCCACTGTTTCATAAGTTATGATCCATCCGAGATTTAGATGTGCTTCATTTTTGGGATCATGAACTAAAATAATATTTAAAAAACAGATGGACGGAGTGGATATAGAATAAATACATTAGAGTGGGACCCATGTTATGTGCCGTACTGTATTGGGTTCGGCCGGGGTTGCACCTAATCTGCTCCCGTGGCAGAATTAGCCGTTGCGTAGGTCATCGGATTCCGTGTCAGCTTTGTCTTTGAAGTATCGACCAGGAATAGTACATGTACCTCTCTCTCCTCAAATTACATTTGGAAAATATTGTTGCTGATCGTGACCGTTTGTATTGTGGACCACCTAAATTTTGTCTTAAAATTTTAGTGTTTAGAATACTGTCTCCACTTATTTTTTTGGGTTTTTCTAGTTATATATGAACTATTCATATAATCTATTTTGAGATCCATTGATGGGACACCTATCTCATCCAATCCATTTCTATTTTTAAAAATTGCATTTTCAAATTGGGTCCCACCAAATCAATAGCCTAGATTATTTCTTTAATTACCAAGTAAATCGTGAGGACGCAGCTGTGTATAAGTCCCCTGGAGAGCTGCATATTAAGCATTTACTCGTTCCGGAGAAATTTGCGACTGTACGACCCATTTATGGTACATTTACATTTGTGATTCCACGTCTTTTTACCTTACAAGAATAAGCCCTGTATGTACGGACGGCTTCCCAAAGGTCGAAAATTCCCCCACTTTTCCTTCGGCAGCCGGATCGGCTGGTGTTCGAAGACGAGCGCTGACGCTCCTCGAACTCCGAGTTGTACGAACGGTTCGAAAGATATCAAAGTTACATGGGCCCCACAGTTACGTATTTATTATATCCACAATGTTCATCCATATTTTGAGATCATTTCTGAGCATTATCAAAAAAAGAAATCACACCCAGAGATCAACTGGACCACACCACAAAGAGCAGAGGAAAAGTTGATTTTCACCGTTGAAAATTTTGTAGGGCCCACCATAACATTTATTTTTCATCCAATCTATTCGTAAGGTCACGGAGACATGGATGAAGAGAAAAAACAAATTCCATAATGATCCAAACTTTTGTAACCCCTAACAGGGTTTCAATGGTAGAAGTTCAATTCTCCGCTGCCTTTTACCGTGTGGTTCACTTGATAGTTAGACCTGTCTTATTTTTCGTCTAAAGCTTTAATATGAGCTCACCAAATATATGGACCATTTGGATATAACAAAGACCTTATGATGAAACCAACAAAAAATCCACAGCAAACGAAAAAAAAAAAAAGCCCTAACTTTTTTACCTTACATTTTTCTCTAATATATAATTAACGTAAATATGTATATAAAATTATTTTTTTATCTTTTAATTCATTTCTTTACCTATTTATGTAACTAGTATATCTCCTAAACTAAATGAGTTAACAGTACCGCATATAATTTTGGGGTAGGAGAAGCTAATTTAGCAAACTAACGCAATTATTTTCCAAGATTTCATTGAGTCGATGATCAAAAATTTATTTCATTCACGTCACGGTGAATTTCATTCATTTTATTAACTTTGTGGTCAATTTGCTTCACTTCACGATTATTTTCGGCAATTCCGTTTAGATTCACGATCATTTTCATGCACTTCATGGCCAATTCCCTTCACTTCATGGTCATTTTCATGCATTTCACGGTTATTTCGCTTCACGTTACAGTCATTTCCATGCATTTCACGATCAATTCCGGCGATTCTGTTTAGATTCACGGTCATTTCCATGCACTTCACGGTCAATTCCCTTCACTTCACGATCAATTCGCTTCACTTCAAGGTCATTTCTACGCATTTCACGGTCATTTTCGGCGATTCTGTTTAGATTCACGGTCATTTCCATGCACTTCATGGTCAATTCCCTCCACTTCATGATCATTTCCACACATTTTACGGTCAATTCACTTCACGGTCATTTTCATTCATTTCACAGTCATTTTCGACGATTCCGTTTAGATTCACGGTCATTTCCATGCATTTTATGGTCAATTCCCTTCACTTCACTGTCATTTCCATGCATTTCACGGTCAATTCACTTCACTTCACAGTCATTTTCATGCATTTCACAATCATTTCTGGCGATTCCGTTTAGATTCACGGTCATTTCCATTCACTTCACGGTCAATTCCCTTCACTTCAAGGTCATTTCCACACATTTCACGGTCAATTTGCTTCACTATACGGTCATTTTCATGCATTTCACGGTCATTTCTGGCAATTCCGTTTAGATTCACGGTCATTTTCATGCACTTTACGGTCCATTGCCTTCACTTCACGGTCATTTTCAGGCACTTCATGGTCAATTCCTTTCACTACACGGTCATTTCCATGCATTTTACGATCATTTCTGGCAATTCTGTTTAGATTCACGGTCATTTCCATGCACTTCGCGGTCAAGTGAAGGGAATTGGCCGTGAAGTGAAGGTAATTAACCGTGAAGTGCATGGAAATAACCGTAAATCTAAACGGAATCGCGCAAAAATGACTGTGAAATGAATGAAAATGATCGTGAAGTGAAGCGAATTGACCGTGAAATGCGTGGAAATGACCTTGAAGTGAAGGGAATTGACCGTGAAGAGTATGGAAATGACCGTGAATATAAATGGAATCACCGAAAATGATTGTGAAATGCATGAAAATGACCCGTGAAGTGAAGCGAATTGATCGTGAAATGCATGAAAATAACCGTGAAGTGAAGGGAATTGGCCATGAATCTAAACGGAATCGTTGAAAATGACCGTGAAGTGAAGCGAATTGACCGTGAAATGCTTGGAAATGACCATGAAATGAAGGGAATTGACCGTGAAGTGCATGAAAATGACCATGAATCTAAATGGAATCGCTGGAAATGACTGTGAAGTGAAGGGAATTTACTGTGAAGTGCATGGAAATGACCATGAATCTAAATGAAATCGCCGCAAATGACCGTGAAATGCATGGAAATGACCCTGAAGTGAAGCAAATTGACTGTGAAATGCATGGAAATGACCGTGAAGTGCATGGAAATGACCGTGAATCTAAACAGAATCATCGAAATCTTCATGAAATGCATGGAAATGAACGCGAAGTGAAGCGAAATGACTATAAAATTCATGGAAATGATCATGAAGTGAAGGAAATTGACCGTGAAGTGCATGGAAATGACCGTGAATATAAACAGAATCGACGGAAAATGAATGGAAATGACCATGAAGTGAAGCGAATCGAGCGTGAAATGCGTGGAATGACCGGAAGTGAAGGAAATTTATTATGAAGTGCATCGAAATGACCATGAATCTAAATGGAATCGTCGGAAATGACCGTGAAATGAATGAAAATGACCGTGAAGTGAAACGAATTGACCGTAAAATGCATGAGAATGAACATGAAGTGAAGGGAATTTACCGTGAAGTGCATGGAAATGACCGTGAATCTAAACGGAATCACCAAAAATGACCATGAAATGCATGAAAATGACCCTAAAGTGAAGTGAATTGACCATGAAATGCATGGAAATGACCGTGAAGTGAAAGGAATTAACCGTGAATTGCATAAAAATGACCGTGAATCTAAACGGAAACGCCGGAATTGATTGTGAAATGCATGAAAATGATCGCAAAGTGAAGCGAAATGACCGTGAAATGCATGGAAATGACCGTGAAGTGAAGAGAATTGATTGTGAAGTGCATGGAAATGACCATGAATCTAAACGGAATTGTCAAAAATGACTGTAAAAATGCATGAAAATGACCGTGAAGTGAAGCGAATTTACCACAAAGTGAATGAAATTGACCGCGAGGTGAATGAAATGAATTTTTGTCCATCTACCCAATGTAATCTTAAAAAATAACTACATTGGTTGGCTAAATTAGCTTTTCCTAATCCAAAATCATATGTGGTACATTAAGTAACTCATTCTAATTTAGGAGATATGCTTGTTAAATAAATAAACTAAAAAATGAATTAAAAGATTAAAAAATATTTTTATATACTTATATATACATATTTACATAATTATGTATTAGAGAAAAATGTAAGTGAAAAAAAGTTTTCCTTGTTATAAAAAAATAAAAAATTCTGTCATATTATCGCAGCAGTTTCGCCCTTCTTCTTTTTTTTCTTTTTTAATTTTGGTTGCTTTTGTGGCTCCTATCATGAGGTCTATATTATATCCAAACTGTCCATCTATTTGGCGAGCTCATATTAAGGCTTGAGATGAAAAATAAGACAGTTCTAACTATCAAGTGGAGCACACTGTAAAAGGCAGTGGGGAATTGAATGTCTACCATTGAAACCCTTCTTTGGACCATTATGAAATTTGGTGTTCCTCTTAATCCAGGTCTTTGTGACCTTATGAATGGATTGGATGAAAAATAAATGTCATGATAGGTCCTATAAAATTTTTAATGGTGAAAATCAATTTTACCACTGCTCTTTGTGGTGTGGTCCAGTTGATCTCTGGGTATGATTTTATTTTTATTTCTTGATAATGCTCCGAAAGATCTCGAAATATGGATGAACGTTGTTGATATAATAAATACATAACTGTAGGGCCCATGTAGCTTTGATATCTTTTGAACCGTTCGTACAACTGTGAGTTCGATGAGCGTCATTGCTCGTCTTCGAGCACCAGCCGATCCTCAGGCGGAAGGAAAAGCAGGAGCATTTTCGACCTTCGGAAAGCCGTCTGCACGTATGGGCTTATTCTTGCAAGGTAAAAAGAAGTGGGCTTACAAATGTAAATGGCATAAATGGGTCGTACAGTCACAAATTTCTCCTTGTTCTGAAAACGAAAAGTTATTTGCGGGAGGACAGACTACCGTGATAAATCACAAGAATACACTTGCTATATTACTAATCTTGACCAAGATCAGAACCGTTCATCATGTGTAAAATTAATTGGATATTGAATACAAAAAATAAGATGTTTTATCAAAATATAGTTCACACTTCGAATTTTTTCAGTGCAAAAGCCGTTCATTTTCTTTATGATCATCCTTTTGTTTATACTTAAGTATGGCTTACTTAATTAGTGTAACCGTCTGTTATATAGCAAATATCATATTTATGTGGTCCTCACCAGATGAATGTCTCAGATCTCCTACTGGCATGGTATATTTGAAAATATTCAGCGATTCACCTTTCCAGTGGCGTGAATCACGCCAGTAATTTTTTTCCTGAACGATCGATGAGTGGATAAGGTAGTCAACAAAGTGACAGAAGCGTGAACGGTCACATGACACCGCATAAAGGTGTGGGGCCCACTTAATACGCTCGTCACACGTGTTTCAAATATGTGCAGTCGTCCAAAACGTGTCGGCATCTTTGTTGATGCACAACCTGAAATCGTACTAATCAAGCGGTTTCTCCGGTTGAATTTGGACGAGCCATCCATTCGATGGCCACCGGATTCGACGGTTCAGATAATCCGATGAGTGTGGTTATCCACACATGCTTTGTGCACAGCTGGATCATGTATATTTCAACGGCCTGGATTGACGTATTGTGTAGTAGATGGTGTTAAAGGAGTCGTATGATCCTCCACCGGTCCGGGGTTACAAATATCGCGGTAATATTGCGATAAACCCAATGAACAATATTATCACGATTTTTTCGAATCTCCAGTGATCTTAAAATCTCGCTTTCTTCGCGATAATATCGCGATTGTAACTCGAAAATTAGTGAATATTTGTTTGCTATGCAAAATATTTTTTATTTTATTAAATATTTTAAAGTATTATATTTTCAGGGAGATTTTTTTCGAATATCCCGAGAAAACCCTTAGAATCTGAAAATATCTCGAGAAATTTTCGAGAACGAGATTTTTCACTATGGTATTCCCGGCGTCCAGTTTTTAGTCTTCATCTAGACAGGATCTCTCGCTATCAATACTTTCTTAGTAGTCAGGCATTCAATAACTGTAAAGAAGGTATGTTCTGATTAGATCTGGACCTTTCATCTTGTCGGTCCTACCGTCGATGGGACTTAGAAAAAATATCGCATCAATAAGATGCTATTTTCCTACTGATCGGAGGGCTATTGAAGATTAGAAATTGTGGAAAGGTTGAACGGTTGTTTTTCAATGGGAAAATTTTCTTCAATCAGCGGCTAGGATTATCTGAATGCTGTTAATCTTGGCACGTGGCCTATCCACGGTGAAATATACGAAGAAGTACGGATCTCATTCTCGTATCCCACGTGGAAGGGATCTTAAGGCTTGATAGTTCGCATAGTGGCCTTTTAGCATAGGATGCTGCAGTCTCTTTTATTTGTAAGCTTTTGTGTGAGGTTTACACAATTTGAAACATTGTGGTGGCTCATACTTCACATGTGACACTCATGTGTAGTTATCCAGACCATCCAAATTTAGGATCCCATTGTGTTCGGAGCATATATCTAAAATCAAATTGATAAGAAAATCCTAATCACCCAATGAATGGGTATCAGATGGACGGTTAAACGTTTAATAATGACTTGTCAAAATTCAAATGGGAAATCAGATTTTAATTATATTATCGTTACAATTTCAGTTGTTCTCTATGCGGAAGTTTGGACGGTTTGGATTTCCTTAAGCCTACTACACGCGTAAGTTTGAAAAGTCACCAAAATTATTTAAATGGTACAAAACGTGTACGCAAGAGTCAAAGCCATCTGTATTTTGAATTCTTATTGTATTTTCGGACCGACGCTGAAGATATTATTATAGCGGTAGATATTTGATACTGTGGCAGCGTATGATAGTTGACACGCAGGCACTTAGATATGGTACACGTGGCATTTACAAACACAAATCAAACCGACTAAATTTTGAAAATCAATCTGACTAAGTTACCAAATAAATTTTATATCTATTTAACTATTCTAGCCTCTGATTTGTAGACAGTTGTTTGATGAAAGCCATTTGGTATTTTTTCATTTTCAACCGTCCAAAAAATTCCATCAATCTAATATCAAGATAAATAAATAAGTGTAATTTTTAATTATTGAAACATCTAAAATGGTGACCATAATTTATAATATTTAATTTAATTTAATTTAATTCCAAACATGCAAGTTCTGAGTAATTTTTAAATGCCTGAGTATTATCTACCAGGCTCTGCCAGAGTTAGGGCTGCCAATGGGCCGGGCCTGGGGTTGGTCTCGGGCTCTTGCCCCGTTTTCGAAATGTTTCGGGCCGGACTTATTAAAAATTCTGAATTTGCAGGCCCTAGTCGGGCCCATTGACACCCGTAGGCCCTAGCCAGAATCTTTATAATGAAAAAATTACAAAAGACAATGATGTTCTGGCAGCTTATGGACATCCATACGCATGCATTCCATCGCTGTCCGTTCAGAACTCTCGCATTTAAAATCAGACTGTCGAATTCAAGAGATGGACTGCAGATATACGATCCCATACTATCTAGATCGGTGGATGAACATCTGTCTCTTAAATATGGATCGCTAATCCTTTTAGATATTGACCGTCCATTTTTTGTACCATAGGTTGTATGCTTAGACCCATACATTCAAATTGAATTCTGGATTATAATGGATATAGTGGATGACATGATTTGGACGGTCTGGATTGAGTTCTATCTTTGAAAGTGTAAAATAGTGGTGTGCATCCGTAGAGTTTCCGTGCTCGGCCTGTGTAGACTTCATTGTTGTTGGCGCACATATTCCGCTGTATCAGGCTAGGATAAGGCTCACCTTGATGTATATTCTTTATATCCACACCGTCCATCGGTTTTTATAGATCATTTTATCATCTAATTCAAAAATTAAGCGGATCCAATTCTAATTTTGACTACACCACAAGAAACAGTGGTGATTAAACGCTCACCATTAAAAACATCCTGGGGCTCACCGTATTGTTTATTTTCAAGCTAACCTTTGATAAGATCTCACAGACCCAGGTGAAGGAACATCACAAATAGAACCTTGATCCAAAACTTCTGTGGACCCCAATAAGTTTTTAATGGCAGGGGTTCAATCACCTCTACTTCCTGTGGTATGATCCACCTGACATTTGGATCCACTTCACTTGTTGTGTCAGTTCTAAAATGAGCTGGAAAAACAGATGGACGGTATGGATATAAAACACGAAAATCGAGGTGGTCCCCATAGTCACGGAACCACCGAAGTAGGTAGTTCCCCTGATCCACCGAATCCGCTTCCATTTTTGTCGTGTCTCCATCACGTCAACGGCACGTATCATAGACCATGTTTCCCACTTGTATGGGCACGAAGCACTAGGAAATAATTATAGATTGCTGAATCGCGGGACATGTAATTGGATAGTCCACAGTCCGGTGTGTGCCTTTCTTGGAGATAACTGATCTTCATCTGGCCCAAAAATTCAGGCCGGTCGCTCATCAGATGGGCCACACCACAGGAGACGGTCTGACTCAACGTGCAGGTGTGGACCGTCTAGCGAGTGGATGAGCCTAGTTTTAGAGAATGGTGATCTTTGTGGTGTGGCCCGCCTTTTTCATTGTATGGATTGCATGTCCGACGGAAGTGGCACGTCAGTGGGAGAGATGGTAGGGTATCACAAGTTGAACCGTTGCCTGTGGGTGATGAGCTCCTTTCTTTAACCGTAACCGATAGAGTCAATCCAAACCGTCCAATTTTAAGGATCTACTGTGTATGGCCTTCCGGAAATACACTTACGGAGCGATCCTAGCCATCAACTCGTAATCATCAATCAATCAAAAGAAAATGGAGAGTGGTTCACATTCAACGGCTGGTATCTGATGGTTTTGATAGTTAGATGGTAAGAGTTTTAGATATGCTCCGTCCAGCAGTACCTTATATGGACGGTTAGATTTATGTACGGGGAGATGTACGGTAGAGCCAGACCAACCCAAATATCTCATTTTCCCACGGATACATGGCAGCGCGATGTATGGATCGGGTCCGCTCGCGTACTGGCACCTGTACTGATAGCTTAAATTGTACAAATAAATCCCACCATCTATCCATTACTTCTTCTTTTTTGCGGATTCTCCCACTGCATTTTTTACCGTCAGCAGTTTGGTTTTACACCGTTACTTTAATGGCCATCGATCAGAAGTGTAAGTTTTCGTAATAGATTCTAATTTTTCATATAAACCATCCATGATATGGACCTGCATATGGACGGATCCGATGAATATCTAAATGCCATGTGTACTATATAAAGATGGCTGTACCATATTTCTTATTCTTCCGGCTCGGCTGTATCATCTCCCGGGCATTAATGCAACGTGGTGGATTTATCACCGTCATCAGCTTTGAGGTGGATTGTGTCGGCAGCGCTTGAAAAATTAAAAAACATATATATGTTCTAATCCATACACATGCACCTGATTACGATAACTTTGGATCCTCTACACCTCAATCCAAACCACCCAAAAGACGGTACATGAGGAATTATTGGGCATTATTTCATATGATCATCCATCTGGTTGTAAAAACATGTATGATCTGTTCTAATTATAAGGACGGATTGGGTGTGTACACACCTCATACTCTATTACATAACACACCTACAGAAGCTATATTTTTTACCGCAAAATTACTGAGGAATCTATATATTATATATTACATTTTTAATGCAAAATTACAGAGGAATTTATTTATTACGATCAAATTACAAAAATGCCTTCATTTTTGCTTTAGAAAAGAGAAATTTACAACTGTACGACCAGTGTATGGCTCATTCTCAAGATGAAGCCTACCCCGTTTTTTTTTTCTAAGAATACTCCCCGGGTGTACGGATACCTTGCAAAAGATAAAAACTGCCCCCTGCTTTTTCCTTCAAGTGGATCGGCTGGTGCTCGAGGCGATCGCCGACGCTCCTCGAACTCCGAGTAGTACGAATGGTTCAAAGGATATCAACGTTATATGGGTCAGAAGTTATGTATTTATTATATTCACAACGTTCATCCATGTTTTGAGATCATTTCGGAGCATTATTTAAAAAAAAAAAATCATATCCAGAGATCAACCGGACCACACCACAAAGAGCAGCAAAAAATTAATTTTCACCGTTGGAACTTTTGTAGCATACACCATAACATTTATTTTCCATTCAATCTATTCATAAGGTCACAGAGACTTGAATGAAGAGGAAAAAAAAATTTTATAATGATCCAAAACTTCTATAACCCTAAAAGGATTTCAATGGTGTACCTTTAATTTCCAACTACCCTTTACAGTATGGTCCATTTGATAGTTAGATCTATCTTATTTTTCATCCCAAGCCTTAATATGAGCTCTCCAAATAGATGTACAGTTTGGATATAACACAGGCCTTATGATGGGACCCACAAACAAAAAAACCACAAGCTACCATGGTACTGCCACCGAAGCATTACTGCCGATTCGGCAGCAGTGCCGCAGTAGTCTGGCAGAATTTTTTTTTTCAATGGAGAGAACTTATTCTTCCTTACATTTTTCTCAAATACGTAATTATGTAAATATGTATATAAGTATATAAAAATATTTTCCTATCTCTTAATTCATTTCATTGTCTATTTATTTAACAAGCATATCTCGTAAACTAAATGAGTTACATAACGTACCATATATGATTTTAGGATAGGAGAAGCTAATTTAGCTAACCAACATAGTAATTTTATGAGATTCAATCGGGTCGATGGTTAAAAATCCACTTCACGGTCAATTCACTACACTTCACAGCCACTTGCAGACACTTCGCGGTCAATTCACTTAACTTCACCGTCATTTCCATGTATTTCACGGACATTCCCGGCGATGTCGTGTTTATTCACGGTCAATTCGACGCCCTTCACGGTCAATTCACTTCACTTCACGGCCATTTCCACGCACTTCGCGGTCAATTCACTTCACTTCACCGTCATTTTCATGCATTTCACGGTCATTCCTAGCGATTCCGTGTTCATTCACGGTCAATTTGACGCACTTTACGGTCAATTCACTTCACTTCACGGCCATTTCCACGCACTTCGCGATCATTTCACTTCACCGTCATTTCCATGCATTTCACGGTCATTCCTAGCGATTCCGTGTTCATTCACGATCAATTCGATGTACTTCACGGTCAATTCACTTCACTTCATGGCCATTTCCACGCACTTCGCGGTCAATTCACTTCACTTCACCGTCATTTCCATGCATTTCACGGTCATTCCTGGCGATTCCATGTTCATTCACAGCCAATTCGACGCACTTCACGGTCAATTCACTTCACTTCACGCCCATTTCCACGCACTTCGCGGTCAATTCACTTCACTTCACCGTCATTTTCATGCATTTCACGGTCATTCCCGGCGATTCCGTGTTCATTCACGATCAATTCACTTCACTTCACGGCCATTTCCACGCACTTCCTAGTCATTTCACTTCACTTCACTTCACCGTCATTTTTATGCATTTCACAGTCATTCCAAGCGATTCCATGTTCATTCACGGTCAATTCGATGCGCTACATGGTCGATTCACTTCACTTCACAACCATTACCACGCACTTCCCGGTCAATTCACTTCACTTCACCATCATTTCCATGCATTTCAGGGTCATTCCTAGCGATTTCGTGTTCATTCACGGTCAATTCGACGCATTTCACGCTCAATTCACTTCACTTCACGGCCATTTCCACGCACTTCCCAGTCATTTCACTTCACTTCACCGTCATTTCTATGAATTTCACGGTCATTTCAAGCGATTCCATGTTCATTCACGGTCAATTCGATGCACTACATGGTCAATTCACTTCACTTCACGGCCATTTCCACGCACTTCGCGGTTAATTCACTTCACATCACCGACATTTCCATGCATTTCACGGTCATTCCTAGTGATTTCGTGTTCATTCACGGTCAATTTGACGCACTTCACGGTCGATTCACTTCACTAAACTTCACGACCATTTCCATGCACTTCGCGGTCAATTCACTTCACTTCACTCATGCATTTCACGGTCATTCCTAGCGATTCCGTGTTCATTCACAGTCAATTCGACGCACTTTACGGTCAATTCACTTCACTTCACGGCCATTTCCACGCACTTCGCGGTCATTTCACTTCACTTCATTGTCATTTCCATGCATTTCACGGTCATTCCTAGCGATTCCGTGTTCATTTACAATCAATTCGACGCACTTCACGGTCAATTCACTTCACTTCACAGCCATTTTCACGCACTACGCGATCATTTTACTTCACCTCACCGTCATTTCCATGCATTTCACCGTCATTCATAGTGATTCCGTATTCATTCACGGTCAATTGACTTCACTTCACGGCCATTTTCATGCACTTCGCGGTCATTTCACTTTAATTCACAGTCATTCCCATGCATTTCACGGTCATTCCTAGCGATTTCGTGCTCATTCACAGTCAATTCGACGCACTTCACGGACAATTCATTTCACTTCACGGCCATTTCCATGCACTTCGTGGTCATTTCACTTCACCGTCATTTCATGCATTTCACGGTCATTCCTAGTGATTTCGTGTTCATTCACGGTCAATTTGACACACTTCACGGTCAATTCACTTCACTTCATGGCCATTTCCACGCACTTCGCGGTCAATTCACTTCACTTCACCGTCATTTCCATGCATTTCACGGTCATTCCTGGCGATTTCGTGTTCATTCATGGTCAATTCGACGCACTTCACAGTCAATTCACTTCACTTCACGGCCATTTCCACACACTTCCCGGTCAATTCACTTAACTTCACCATTATTTCCATGCATTTCACAGTCATTCCTGGCGATTCCGTGTTCATTCGCGGTCAATTCGAAGCACTTTATGGTCAATTCACTTCACTTCACAGCCATTTCCACGCACTTCGGGGTCAATTCACTTCACTTCATCGTCATTTCCATGCATTTCACGGTCAATTCGACGCACTTCACGGTCAATTCACTTCACTTCACTGCCATTTCCACGCACTTCGCGGTCATTTCACTTCACTTCACCGTCATTTCCATGCATTTCACGGTCATTCTTAGCGATTCCGTGTTCATTCATAGTCAATTCGACGCACTTCACGACCAATTCACTTCACTTCACGGCCATTTCCATGCACTTCGCGGTCATTTCACTTCACTTCACCATCATTTCCATGCATTTTACAGTCATTCCTAGCTATTTCATGTTCATTCACGGTCAATTCGACACACTTCACTTCACGGCCATTTCCGTGCATTCGTGATCATTTCACTTCACTTCACCATCATTTCCATGCATTTCACGGTCATTCCTAGCAATTCCGTGTTCATTCACGGTCAATTCGATGCACTTCATGGTCAATTCGCTTCACTTCACGGCCATTTCCACACACTTTGCGGTCATTTCACTTCACTTCACCGTCATTTACATGCATTTTATGGTCATTCCTAGCGATTCCGTGTTCATTCACGATCAATTGGACGCACTTCACGGTCAATTCACTTCACTTCACTGCCATTTCCACACACTTCGCGGTCAATTCACTTAACTTTACCATCATTTCCATGCATTTTACGGTCATTCCCAGTGATTCCGTGTTCATTCACGGTTAATTCGACGCACTTCACGGTCAATTCACTTCACTTCACAGCCATTTTCACGCACTTCGTGGTCATTTCACTTCACTTCACTGTCATTTCCATGCATTTCACGGTCATTCCTAGCAATTCCATGTTCATTCACGGTCAATTCACTTCACTTCACGGCCATTTCCACGCACTTCGCGGTCAATTCACTTAACTTCACCGTCATTTCCATGCATTTCACGGTCATTCCCAGTGATTCATTCATGGTCAATTCGACGCACTTCACTTCACGACCATTTCCACACACTTTGCAGTCATTTCACTTCACTTCACCATCATTTCCATGCATTTCGCGGTCATTCCTAGCGATTCCGTGTTCATTTCACGATTTAGGTTTTGGGATTTGAGAATGGGTTCGGGTTTAGGTTATAGGTTTTGCTTTCGGTTTAGGTTATAGGTTAACAGTTTAGGTTAAGGTTTAGGTTTAGGTTATAGGTTTTTGGATTTGACAATGAGTTCGGGTTTAGGTTATAGGTTTTGGTTTTGGTTTAAGTTATAGGTTTTGGTTTTGGTTATTGGTTTTGGGATTTGAGAATGGGTTCGGGTTTAGGTTATAGGTTTTGGTTTTGGTTTAGGTTATAGGTTTTGTGATTTGAGAATGGGTTCGAGTTTAGGCTATAGGTTTTGGTTTTGGTTTAGTTATAGGTTTTGGAATTTGAGAATGGGTTCGGGTTTAGGTTTTAGGTTTTGGATTTGGTTTAGGTTTAGGTTCTAGGTTTTTGGATTTAAGAATGGGTTATGGTTTAGGTTTAGAAAATCAGGTTCAGGTTTGGGATCGGGTTTAAGTTTGGGTTTTCAAGTTTAGGTTTAAATTTAGGTTAGGAAATTGAGATTAGGATTAGGTGTAGGTTTAGCTTTAAGGAATTGAGTTTAGGTTATAGGTTTAGGGAAAGGTTAGGTTTAGGTTATAGGTTTTATAATTTGGGAATAGTTTTAGGTTATAAGTATAGGTTTAGGTTAAGTTATAGGTTAAGGTTTAAGGATTTGAGTTTAGGTTTAGGCTAAGGTTTAGGTATACGTTTAGGTTTAAGGAATTGAGTTTACGTTATAGGTTTAGGGAAAGGTTAGGTTTAAGTTATAGGTTTTGGATTTTAAGAATAGTTTTAGGTTATAAGTATAGGTTTAGGTTAGGTTATATGTTAAGGTTTAGGGATTTGAGTTTATGTTATAGGATTAGGTTTAGGGATTTGAGTTTAGTTTATAGGTTTAGGTTTAGGTTTTAGGTTTCACGTTTAGGTTTGGGTTTGGGTTTGGGTTTTGGGATTTGAGAATGGGTTTGGGTTTAGATTATAGGTTTTGGTTTCGGTTTAGGTTATAGGTTTTAAGATTTGAGAATGGGTTCGGGTTTATGTTATAGGTTTTGGTTTTGGTTTATGTTATAGGTGTTGGGATTTGAGAATGGGTTCGGGTTTAGGTTATAGGTTTTGGTTTTGGTTTTGGTTTAGGTTAGAGGTTTTGGTTTTCGTTTAGGTTATAGGTTGTGGAAATGGTCGTGAAATGAAGTGAATTGATCGTGAAGTGCGTCGAATTGACTGTGAATGAACACAGAATCGCTAGGAATGACCGTGAAATGCATGGAAATGACGGTGAAATGACCGCGAAGTGCGTGAAAATGGCCGTGAAGTGAAGTCAATTGACTATGAATGAACACGGAATCGCCGGGAATGACCGTGAAATGCATGGAAATGACAGTGAAGTGAATTGACCGTGAAGTGCATCGAATTGACCGTGAATGAACACGGAATCGCCGGGAATGACCGTGAAATGCATGGAAATAACGGTGAAGTGAAGTGAATTAACTGTGAAGTGCGTCGAATTGACTGTGAATGAACACGGAATCGCCGAGAATGATCGTGAAATGCATGGAAATGACGGTGAATTGAAGTGAAGTGACCGCGAAGTGCGTGGAAATGGCTGTGAAGTGAAGTGAATTGACCGTGAAGTGCGTTGAATTAGCCGTGAATGAACACAAAATCGCCAGGAATGACCATAAAATGCATGGGAATGATGGTGAAGTGAAGTGAAATGACCGCGAAGTGCGTGGAAATGGCCGTGAAGTGAAGTGAATTGACCGTGAAGTGCGTCGAATTGGCCGTGAATGAACATGGAATCGCCGGGAATGACCATGAAATGCATGGGAATGATGATGAAGTGAAGTGAAATGACCGCGAAGTGCGTGGAAATGGTCGTGAAGTGAAGTGAATTGACCGTGAAGTGCGTCAAATTGACCGTGAATGAACATGGAATCGCTAGGAATGACCGTGAAATGCATGGAAATGATGGTGAATTGAAGTGAATTGACCGCGAAGTGTGTGTAAATGGCCGTGAAGTGAAGTGAATTGACCGTGAAGTGCATCGAATTGACCTTGAATGAACACGGAATCACCGAGAATAACCGTGAAATGCATGGAAATGACGGTGAAGTGAAGTGAAATGACTGTGAAGTGCGTGGTAATGGCCGTGAAGTGAAGTCAATTGTCACGCCCCAAACCCGAAAATCGGATTCACATGAATCCCGATTGTCGAATCCGGTGCCGACAGCCTCCGTAGTGCCTCATTCTCGGCTCCTGACAATCAAATGCCAGATTCCGATCCTGGGATCCTATAAGGAGAATTTTCAGAATGAATTTTTTTTATAATGGAGCATAACCAAGTCACAAAACAGCATCACCACATATCCACTATATCAAAAACTTTAAGTAAAATGCGGAAAGAAAAATACAAGGTGATCAAAAAGCTCCAAAAGGTCCTGATACGCACTCCTGCCTCAGCGCTGCTGCTGTCCAACGCTACCTGCACGCAACTGTCATGTATAAGCTTACAAAAGCTTAGAGGGTGGTATAAGTGTGTGCATAAGGCAAACGCCAAGTGTACAGTATCAGAACAATGCGAAAGTATGTGGTAAGTCCATAGAATCAACCATGCCAAGGCTATGTAATGCAAGACGTGAATGCTATCGGCCATAGCAAGGCTATGCGATGCGAGATATAAATATCATCGGCCACACCGATGCAATGCAAGGCCTACATAGCCGAATGTCATATGCGAAATGTAATCCAAGCAAGTCGGTACTCCTCAAGTATACATATCAATACAGTTCCTCTCTGGATATCACCGGGGTCTAATACACTTCGCAGTGACTGCCACCTCCCTAGCTGCACAGTCAAATAAGCGGAATAGACCTCACTATCCGCCTAACCAGTAGTCTGCCAATACCTACCCGGCTCGTCGATAGCGGACTCATTTGTGAGCTGGTCAAACTCAGCCTAGCTTATAGCTCCCTCACTCAGGCGGATAAGGCCACACCCCCTTCCAACCAACTACGACACAGTGGGAGACGCGGCGTATTGGTATTCGGCACTCGGGCGCTCGTGTATCCACTCGGTATAAACGTTAGAGCATCTCTTGCTACCAAAAAGATTCTGAGACTTTTACCCAAGGACATCCTAAGTACCCACAGTGCTAGAACCAAGTATTTTCAGTATCTGATACGGCCATCCACGACGTACCTGTGGAACCACGATCCTGATGTCGCTAGGACGTACAATGATCAGGTCACACATATGCGAGATGCATGAATCACACCGTCAAATCATGCAGCAATCCAGCGCGTACTGCGCGATCATGTGGGGCACTCTATCTCATGATGAGTCCCGAAAATGGTCTGTCTAATGGCGTATGATATGATCAGTCACTACTCATATCAAGCATACATATGATGCGTATGGACATGAGTCATGAGATTATACTAAGCATGTTATAAAGCGATGAATATTAACGAGTATGGGCCTATCAATGGACCCTAAGGAGAGTTACAATGCGGACATTTAACCAACATTGTACATACAATGTGGACGTCAAACTATCATTGATTCCTAGGCACGGCTCGCCATATATATCATTACATGAACCATGGGAAAATGCACCTTGCAATGGACTCTAAGGACATCCCATTTTGCCTCGACCCATGGGCCTTACATTCATCAAATGGGTTGTATTAATGGGCCTCACCAATGAGCCTTATGTACATTGCAATGGTCCATGACCCGTGGGCCTTATATATGCCAAATGGGCTTAATCCCATAAGCCTTATATATATCAAATGGGCTTGAATCCCGTGGGCCTTATATAGATTAAATGAGCCGGATCCCATGGGCATTGCATATGTCAAATGGGCCCAAACCCATAGGCCTTATATATGCCAAATGGGCTTAATCCCGTAGGCCTTATGCATGCCAAATGGGCTTAATCTCATAGGCCTTATGTGTGCCAAATGAGCTTAATCCCATAGGCCTTATATGTGCACCAAGGTGGGCCTTAATGAATGGTTACAAACAGGCCAACATGGGCCCTATACACATACCAAGGTGGGCCCTACTTGAATCATAGACCTGACTCATTTATTAGCTCAAACCATGAATTTATAAAATAAATGGACGGTTTGAACGCAACACATGCATCATGGTGGAGGTTCACACGAAAGTTGGATGGTTGGGATGCAACACATGCATCAAGGGTGGGGTCCACTGACCGTCTAGCAGCTCCAAAAAAATGGCTGGACGGTGTGGATAATACATACATTACAGGGGGCCTCCACCGTCCGGGCAGACGGTAGAAATGAGGCATATACATCACTGTTGGTCCCATGTGGGGCCCACCATAATGTTTACATGCCATCCAACCCGTTAATAAGGTCACGCAGACCTGGTTGAAGAGAAAATACAAATTTCAGCTTGATTCAAAACTTCTGTGGGCCCCGAAGAGGTTTCAATGGTAGAATTCAATCGCCGCTGTTTCTTGTGGTGTGGGCCACCTGAGATCTGGATTGAGCTGATTTTTGGGTGGGCCCTGCTTAAGGTAGGGGCCCACCTTATGAACGGATTGGATTGACGAATAAACATCAACATGGGGCCCACATGCGGGCCGTGGGATGCCTGGCGTCCGCCCGCCAGCCGCTGGCGTGGCCAGCTTCTGACACAGCAGCAATTGCTGCTGTGTAATTTTTTTAAAAAAATTTTGAAACCCATTTTTCTGGAGTTTTTCTGAGATAGGGCCCACATTAGAAAAATTCAGCCCAACCATTGGACTCCATGGCCCATAACCCATCCATCAAGATCAATATCAGCCATTTTTCAGCGTGTAAAAAGAATCTGGGAAGATTTCAATGGTAATAGTAATGTTTTTAAAACCATGGCCCACTAGATACTCGGATCATCCTCATTTTTCAGCTCAACGCCTAAAATGAGTCAGGGAAGAGGATGGACGGCTTGGATTGGATACATACATCAAGATGGATCCTATACAGTGCTCCACCCCAATGGCTTGTAGAACCAAGCCAACATTTGTGTTTTCTTTCCACGTCCAGCGTCCAGGGACACTGGACGGTCTGTCCATGAGAAGTGGGCCTGCTCAAGTGGGCCACCATATGAATGTAAGGTGTGGTACAACAGACACTAGGCGGGCCCCATTTATAGACAAAAATATTACTTCATGGTGGGGTCCATCTAAGTGGGCCACAAGGCCATATCATCACAAAAAAATAATAATAATAAATGAAAAGAGAGGGAGAGAGAGATAGAGTGGGACACGCGTGATGGAGGGACCCCAACACTATGCGTCCTCCGTTTCAACCATCCAATCATACATCAATGGGTCTCATTGCATATGGGCCTTCCAAATAAAAGATCAACAGTGGAGATCCCTCTCTATCCAAAATGAACGGTCTATATGACTTCTTTAATGTAAGAAAGTAAACATCATGATGGGGTCCATGGAGAATGGTCCCATCATGAAATGATTTTGATGATTAAGATGGGTCATTAGCCACATCTTAGGGTCCCAAGTGAAATCCAAACCATTGATCAGTTGACCTCACTTAGCCCATCTTAAAAATATGAAAAACTAGGCTATGGAAGCACCTACCACTTGATCTTCTTGGTCCGTTGGAAAACTACACTCCTTATGCTTCACTTTGATGGTGGAGATGAGAAATGGATGGTTAAGATGAGAGGTTTTGGGATGGAAAAGTGGGCCACCAAAATCACATTTTCTCTCATAGGAAGAGCTTGGACGTGGGAGTGCTCTCTTGCTTGGGTTTGGTGTGAGAAAAGAGAGAGGGAGATGGGATGTAAGGAGAAGTGATGGGAGATGGGTGATGGATGTGAGTGATGGGTGAGGTGATATATTAGTTGACTTTGGTGGTTGCTTGACTTGTGGAGAACGGAAGCATGGGTGCTTTGTACTTGACATAAAGTGATTGATGGGTGATTGATTGATGGGATTAATTTGACACTTTGTAGAGATTCTATTGTGAATGTAAATGCGCTGCGTTTTCTCGAAATAAACGTCGACCCACATCTCTTAGTCAGGGTATCGAATCGGTACATAAGTCGCGGCGTTGGAACTGCGGCGACGGTGCGGTCGCAATGATATAAGTCTTGGATTAAGCCGACTCAAATGTATAGGATACGACTTACGGTCGTGCGCAACGTCAACTACAGGTCGCGGATTGCCGGAATTTGACGAGAAGGATCGCGGGAAACGACGGAACAGTACGGATTATGATACGGGTGTTTCATCAATTGATCGTGAAGTGTGTCGAATTGACTATGAATGAACATGAAATCGCCGGGAATGACTATGAAATGCATGCAAATGACAGTGAAGTTAAGTGAATTGACCATGAAGTGCGTGGAAATGGCTGTGAAGTGAAGTGAATTGACCATGAAGTGTGTCGAATTGACCATGAATGAACACGAAATCGCTGGGAATGATCGTGAAATGCATGGAAATGACGGTGAAGTGAAGTAAATTGATCGCGAAGTACGTGCAAATGGCCCTGAAGTGAAGTGAATTGACCGTGAAGTGTATTTTTAACTATCGACCTGATGAAATCTTGTAAAATTATTATGTTGGTTGGCTAAATTAGCTTCTCCTACCCCAAAATCATATATGGTATGTTATGTAACTCATTCTAATTTAAGAGATATGCTTGTTCAATAAATAGACAAAGAAATGAATTAAGAGATAGAAAAATATTTTTATATACTTATATATACATATTTATATAATTATGTATTTGAGAAAATGTAAGGGGGAAAAAGTTCTTCCCATTAAAAAATAAAATAAAATCTGCCAGGCTTGTGCGGCACTACTGTCGAACCTGCTGTAGTGCCGCGGTAGTATGTGGTTTTTTTTTTTTTTTGTGATCCCATTATGAGGTCTGTGTTATATCCAAACCGCCCATCTATTTGGAGAGCTCATATTAAGGCTTGAGACTAAAAATAAGATAGATCTAACCATCAAGTGGACCACACTGTAAAAGGCAGTTGAGAATTGACCATATACCATTGTTGAAACTCTTTTAGGGGTCATGGAAGTATTGGATCATTACGAAATTTGTTTTTTCTCTTCATCCAAGTCTTTGTGACCTTATGAATAGATTGGATGGAAAATAAATACTCCAGTGGGCCCTACACAAGTTTCAACGATGAGAATCAATTTTCTACTGCTCTTTGTGGTGTGGTCCAGTTGATCTTTGGATATGAATTTTTTTTTTTTAGATAATGTTATGAAATGATCTCAAAATATGAATGAACCAAGTGGATATAATAAATACATTATTGCTGGGCCCATGTAACGTTGATCTCCTTTGAACCGTTCGTGCAATTCGGAGTTCGAGGAGCGTCAGCGCTCGTCCTCGAGCACCAGCCGATCCGCTTGGAGGAAGAAGCAGGGGCATTTTCGACCTTTTGTAAGGCATCCGTACACTTGGGGAGTATTTTTGAACAGTAAAATGGAGTGGGCTTCGTCTCGGGAATGGGCCACATACTGGTCGAACAGTTGGAAATTTCTCTTTAAAAAATAGAGAAACTCAGTGATTGTGGAGCCATGTGTTATTTGTATAACATCCAAATCCGTTAAACATATGGACCTCACCGTGGTAATAACATATGCAAAACATGAGGTTAATCAAATTAGCAAATGAGATATATTTAAATTGAGATGTTTTGAATGGTGTGTTTTATTTTTTTCTTTTATGCCGTGACCCACCTTTCTATTGACTGCTCTTTAATAATAATGTTGGTCTGCAGCTGTTGGACGGATTAGATGTGGGATATATGTCATATATTCGCAACTTTTGATCTTTTGCTTTGTTGTAAAGAAAAGCTGAAGAAGGTAGGAATGTAATTTAATCTCTTAAAAATTAAACTCGTGGGGAATATCTGTTACTGTACGCACTGTTAGGTAAAATCCAACTCCAAGAGAAAATTTGCAGTAAAATTCTGACTAGTTATTTGATACTCTGCCAGCGTGTGATACTTGATACGCTGGCACTTAGAATTGTCTACGTGGCTTACACTGACTTAAAATTAAACCACCTAAAAATTATGTAATCCACGGTAAACTATAGTCGGAATCCTATAATTAGACTTGTTTGCTCAAATAAGGCCGTTGGATTTTCTAGCTGTGTAACGAATTTCGCTAATCCAATAGATATATCATTAAATAAATGCATTTATATCTGGTTCATAGAACACAGTTCCAGTTTAACTAAAATTAATTAATTGTATTCTAATTGAATAACATTTTAGTGCGTGTGTATCATCTATCACACTCCTGGAACACTGGTGCTTAGGGTTTGTTTGGATGATAAGTTACTTAAGATAAGTTACTTATGCTTTAAGTAGCTTAACTTGGTTTTTACTTAATTAGCATATAAGTATGTTTGGTAAATGTGTTTAAATCTCAAGTTGTGAAGCTCATTTAATGTATGGGTTAGATTTCATTTTGCCCATCTATCTTGCTAGTTCATTTTAAAATATTGGCCTAGCAATGAGCCTGATTCGTATCTTAAGCAGACCACACCATGAAAAATAGTGATGATTAAACGCTTACCATTAAAAACCTTGAAGGGCCCACCGTAATGTTTATTTTCCATGAACTTGTTGATAAGTTCACATAGACCACGATGAAGGGAAACTTAGACACCAGCTTGATACAAAACTTTTGTGCCCCAAGAAGATTCTAATGGTGGAGTCACCATGTTTCTTATGGTGTGGTTTACCTGAGATTTTAATCTGCTTCATATTTGGGCTCATGCCCTGAAATGAGCTGGCAAAATGGATGGAAGGCATGGATATACAACAGACAAATGAAAGAGGGTGCAGGATAACTGCATGCCTCAACTGGTTGGTTGCCCCATTAACCTAATCTCTTTTTTTTAGGTTAGTTTGTTAGCAGCCACACTCCATGTTAGCCACTCCCGCTCGGGATCCATACCAAGACCTAAAGTGTTGCAACGTGTATCTCCACTCAGTCTGGCAGTTGAGCTATGGATCCGCTAACCTAATCTGCTTGGCTGGCTGGAGACCTATTGGTGGGTGAACCCAGCTCCAAGTGCCTAGGTTATGTTTCGTAGAAATCCACTCTGTCCTATCATCTTACCATATCATGTTAGGATGTGGACCCAAAAATGATGCAGATCCAAAGTCTCAACTAGCTGCATTGAAGGAAACAATGGAGATTAAACAACCACCATTTGAATCTTCCTGGGCCCCCTCCATGCTGATTATATGCCATCAAAACCGGTCATGAAGTCATTCCCACACCCATAAGATCGTATGAAAAAACTAGGAAGATAGGTGGATATTTCAAAAATCAATTTAGGCCTCAAGATTATTTCAACAGGGGAGGTTCAATATCACTATTTTAAGTGATGGGGCCACTTGAGAGTTGGACCTATCTTATATTTGAGCTCGTGGCCTAAAATAAGTTGACCAAAATGGTGGACAAGGTCAATTTCTTAAAAATATCATGGTGGGACACTCCTTTTTTTGAGCTTCTCTGTTGGACGGTGGAACTTCAATAACACCGTTTCAAGTTGCCTGGTCTACTTGAGTTTTGGATCTTCATTAGCATCATAGTGAGCCATATGACATCAGGTGCAGTTTCAATAGTGGATATTCAATACCACTATTATAAGTTGTGTGGCCCGCTTAAGTGTTGGATCAGTTCATATTTGGGCCTACTTAAGTGTTGGATCACGTCATATTTGGGCCTATCTCCTAAAATTTCCTAAAATGTGATGAATAAAATAATTGATTGAGTGGACTTCTCAAAAACATGACAAGTTAATTTCCCCAGCATGGCACATCCATTCATCAGGATTGAAAGCGCACTCTCACACATAATAACATATTAAGTTACTTTTCATAAGTTAAAAAGTCATAAAATAAAACTTATGAAAATAAGTTATTTTATTTAATAAGCTACTTATTTAAGTTGATTAACAAAATTAATAAAAATAGCTTACAAATTTACAAAAGTAAATAAAAAAATTATAAAAAAAAAAACTACTTTTTTGGTGGTATCCAAATGGGCCCTTTGGATTTTTATTTTTTTATTTTGGTTGTGGACGTACATGTGTGGCTCATGCCTTGGGGATCCACACCATTGGTTAGGGTAGCCTCATTGTTGATGGACCATCTCCTGATAATATCACAGGAAAAATCCAACTGTCCCCGGTTAACAGAAGAAAAAGAAAAAAGAAAAAGGAAGATGTGGTGAATGAACCATGACCTCGGGGATTCCCACCCATGGAAACTTTCATGATTGTGTGTAGGGCCTGAAATTTGGCATGACCCCTCATTCAAGTGGGGGACACCCAATGAATAGGCTGGATGTGTGAACTGTGGGCCCTATAAACAATCATGGAGGTTTCAATTGGTGGATATCTACTCTCAAATGTTGTTTGTGATGTGGCTCATCTAAGTCATGGATTGGCCTGATTTATTGGCTCGTGACCCACCATGGAATGATGTATCTAATTGATGGGATACATATCCGACATACATCACAATGAAGCCTATAGAGCTCGACTTCATGGGAAGCTTCCATGAGTTCAAGCTTTGTGCCAGAAATCAGCTCTATCTAGGTCATGGGAAGTGCCAAAAATCAGCCATATCTATAACTCTAGTGCCCCACACCATCTAAAACTATGAAAAGTCATGTCTAAAACATCTAAATCATTTAGTGGATGCACCTAGGCTTTGGAGTGGCTTGAAATTTGGTGTGGCCCCTCGTCCAAGTGAGACACACACCATGGATGGGCTAGATATATTAACCACAATTTATCAGGCCTTAGATAAAATGAGGAAGGTTTAACTGTGCGTGCATCCACTCTCTATTATTGTTTGTGGTGTGTCCCACCGAAGTCATGAATTCGCCTTGACTCTTTGGCCCATGGCTCACCATGGAAGCGCGTATTTGATTGATGAGATAGATGTCCATCAAAAATCACCGTAGAGCAAAAGAGCTTAACCTCATAATGCATTTTCCCACACACACATATGGCTCACCATAGAAGCGTGTATTTGAATGATGGGATAGATGTCCATCAAAAATCACAGTAGAGCAACAGGGCTCAACCTCGTAATACATTTTCCCACACACACAGATGCTCTCTCTCTCTCTCTCTCTCTCTCTCTCTCTCTCTCTCTCTCTCTCTCTCTCTCTCTCTCTCTCTCTCTCTCTCTCTCTCTCTCTCTCTCTCTCTCTCTCTCTCTCTCTCTCTCTCTCTCTCTCTCTCTCTCTCTCTGCATGCACCAGTGTGCAATTGCTGCTCGCTAGAAACAAGCGTCTCTCTCTCTCTGGCTGCATGCACCAGTGTGCAATTGCTGCTCGCTGGCAACAAGCAACCTCTCTCTCTCTCTCTCTCTCTCTCTCTCTCTCTCTCTCTCTCTCTATATATATATATATATAGCTGCATGCACCAGTGTGCAATTGCTCCTCGCTAGCAACAAGCAACCTCAGCTGATGGACTTTAAGGCTTTGTATATTATTATTATTATTATTATTATTATTATTATTATTATTATTATTATGTATATGTGTGTGTACACGAATGATAGTAGAGGAATTCGTTCCATAATTTTTATATACATTGGAATCATTAAAGTTGCATGATATTTATTGATGAAGAATTAAATTTTCTTTCATTGTTTTCTTTAAAAAGCTTGGGAAAACTTTAATTTTTTGTTTCAAATTTTTTAGTTTTTCATTCTATATGTAAAATTTAAAGAATAATATTATTGTAAATATCAACTAAAACAACGTGAACTAAATTAATTTCTTTAAAAAATTAAAGATATACTCAGCAACCAAACACCCAATGGTCCATTTAAGTAGGGAATCTTACAAAATCAAAATTAAGCATTATCTTGATTTTTATAGACCCATGCTCTCCATGTTGGATTTGACACGCTAAAGTGTTGTTTTCCTCCCCACCATTGCAATTATTGAAGTTTTAGAAAAACTAACACACATGTTAAAATTATAAATGATTTACTTGCTAATTGAGATTTTTACTGCAAAATTCCTAATAATTTTAATTTTAAGAAATGATGTATTAACCCACAAAACTTATGAGGTGTGTTTTTTAGTGTTCAAATAACTGAAATGCCCTCAATTATTTTTGTCTTTAGAAGGTGCTCGCATTGAGAAATTGCGGGGCTCACTTGGTACATGTACAACATCCAATCAATCAACAAAATGCTTTTGAGCTCATAATAACAGATTCTGAGGCTGATCCCACCATCAAGTGGTCCACACTATAAAAAAAATTAAAAAATACACCACCTAAAAAATCTAAATTCACCTATGGCCCATTTGATGATTTGAGCCTCCTTATTATTGTTTGTGTTGATCATAAAGGAGTGGATTGTTGGATGGATTGGATGTCAAATACAAACCACATGGGCCCCATAACTCTCCACGGTTCCACTTCTTACAGAACAACTAAAAAAATGGACAATTTGGAATTTCAGTTCCTAACGCATTGTTTGATCAAATAAATATTTCTAACGAATTTTGGGGTACAAGCTCTATTAATTAGTTCATAATAGACATTTTAATTTTCCCTACAAAATAATTAAGAATTCCAGTTCCTTCAAGATTCTTGATTCCTTCTAGTATTGTTTAAATTATCAAAATGTCTGTTTTTTTTTTTTTTTTTTTTTTTCTTTCTTTAAGAAATGATATTGTTGAGACTAGTGAGCCATGTGGTATGTGTTTTGACATCCAACCTGTCTGACCCTATGGGGTAGAGAAAACTATGGGTATGACACTGCAATTTGTTGTCCAGCATAATTTGGTCAAATTAACCGCAGTTGAGTCACTAGAAAATTCTGTTGTAGCGTGATCACGATTTGATGTCAGGTGCAATTCGGCTCAAATGATAACAATTGAGAGTCACCAGTAACTCTTGTAAGTTGATGTATATAAAGACTTAGAACTACCTATAAATGAGATGAACATGACTTCAATCTCAACTAGTCTAATCCCAAAATCTAAGTAAGGATCCACTTATAAGAGTGAAAGGAGTAGATCACCTCTCTTTGACTATTTTCATGATATTCACACTACGAAAAGAGAAAAGAATGAGAGTTTCGCAAATTTTAGTGCATTAGGTAAAAATGACTGTAATCAATTATGCAAATGTAAATAGAAAACAAAATAACAAAAGAATTTTAAGCTCATATGTTTCTTTGGCCTTGATTTTCATTTTAAGCCAGCAACTTTTAGTGGTTTTTGGCTTATGAAGACAAGAGTTATGCTAGAATAATATTTTTTAAGCCCCTGTCTCTTCCTCTCCTCCAATGCTCTCTACTCTTGTTTGCTATAACTCTTTTTTTCTCTTTTATTTGGCTAAGTTTTCACTATACGAGAGTTTAAAAATCTAAAGGCCTCTTTTCTTTTTCTTTTTTCTTTTAAAGAACATCTCTATTTATATGCTCATTTAATGGCCAAAATGTAAAAAATGAGAGAATAAGAGTGGCAATTAAAAGGGTGTGTTCAAAATCAATAGGTTTATTCCCTTTCATTAGATGGAAGGATAAGATTGCAATTGCTTCTTTCAAATAAGAATAGATAGTTAGAAATGAATATCTCTATAAATTGTTTAATTGAATTTTTTATTTTCTCACTGTACGCACTTTCTATAGAAGTTCATTAGTTTATGTTTGAGTTTGAGGGATTAAAAAATGAATTTTTATTAATAAATCAAGTTCATGAAAGCAATACTTAAATTATGCTTGGAATCCTCTAAAAGTAGCTAAGGAAGTCCTACAACCCTTTTATAATTATTCATCATTGTGGACTATGGACCTTCCAATCCCCCAAGCCCATATCTCATAATTTATATACCATTAAAAAGTTATTTCAATGCCCGCTATGATGGTAAGGAAGATCAACTATAGTTTTAACCAATGATCAACATATAATCAAAATTTTTACGATTGCGACCCTATGAGATATGCGCCGTGGGGTCTGCTTGTGGGTAGGTCCCACATAATCTTCCCTTCGAATATCTTCGAATGGATATTTTCTTTTGATTTTCTCTAAAAACTTAAATTTTGAATTTAAATTCAAACTCAAAGAGATGATTGGATGAAGTAAAGAGAGATCGGATGTGATATCGCTTATCGCTATCACATTTAATTCCTTGCATATCTTATAAATCCCCTACTTATTAAAAAGGAGGTATTCTCCCGATAAAAAGGTATCTTGTCTGAGAAACTATCTAGCAAAAAAATCAAGAGAGTAATACTAATAAAATACATGTTGTCCATTGGATTGCCTCTAAATGATCTTGTATTTGGGGGCATTCTAACCATAAGATCATAGGTGTAATTGAATAATTTATATTCCCATGGTAGTTAAACTAACCATTTAATGTGGGTTATCCATGTTAGACTTTATACGAAGGTCCCTAGGACCTTGTGCCTACTGTTAAATCCCATTGACCCACTTATATGGACCTTTCAAAGTGGTTTCAGAACTAGGTTATGACATATCTCCAATTTGCAGGAATCAACATTGAGTTAAGTTCCCTATCCTCTTAAATTTTTATTTATTTATTTAATGCCCATTATTTGTAAACTGATCATCACCATCCAATTACACCCATTTGAAATTGTGTGGAATAAGATATCACAAGTATACGCGGAAGCTTAGCATAGATATAAAATGGTAGCTGTCCTGAAGGGGAGCGATTAGGACCAATTAAAATGTATGCCCTTTAAAAACACAATTGCTTACTTAAATTAATCTCTACTTAAATCTAAGTAAGACAATTAACTCTAAAACTTTCAAGTCAATAGAATGTTCAATCACATAGACTACAAATGATATGACATTCAAGCAACTAGTCTATAAATGATCACGTACATATGTGTGCGGGATATTGTATCTATCAACTCATAACATTCATCTACTCATGCATATTATAATTAAACGTTTAATCATATAAGCATAATTAAATTAGTGATCAAAGATAATCCAAAACACAAGCATATGGATAGTAGTCCGGTTTTCCTATTCCACTCATGGCGGATGCACTCAACCCATGAGTGTAATAGATTTCACTATTGAAGGTTTTAAATCGGATTCACCTCTAATATTTAAAATCCTACACAAGGACCGACTCCCTCGAAGACTTACATGATTTTTTATAGGCTTGATATGAACCTCGGTTATATGCAATAACCTACAAAAGCATACACTCTTGTCGGAAGCTCCTGTAAGAGGCTTTAGTTAGTTTTCTATCGGCTAACTAACAATCTCAGTCCTAGTGCAAGGACCAACATTTACTCCCGTCGAAGGCTCTCTCGAAGACTAACACGTACACACCTGTAACACCCTGAAATTCGGGGGTCGAGTAATACTCGACTCCCAAATTTCTGGGTATCACTTATATCTTAAGGATTAGCAATTTCAGGTATGATCAAATAAAAAATGAGCAATAGAGGGATCAAATGGATCATGTAACATAAACCACTACCAAGTTACCAAAATAAGGTACAACCAAGTAGATGCATGTCCAAAAGAAGGAAATGTCATATATGACATACGAGGGGACGCCCAGCAAAATATACAAATATATATATATAGTCCAAAAATGATATGCAATTGTCCTCTTGCCTGACGGCCCATCGTTAATCTTAAGCGGTCTATGGAGATCTGCCCAAGAGCCGAAAATAGGAAAGCTCCTCCTCTTCATCTATACTTGCCACATCCAACGTATCGAGCTCCATGACGCCTGCATCTAAAGAAGGGTCTAGTTGGTGTTTTAAAACACCGTCCCAGAGTGGGAGTGAGTGTTAAACTCAGTGGGTGCCATTAGCAATGAGTTGCACAAGTTATTAATTTCATAGGTGAAATTAATGAAAAGTATATAAACACAAGTTCCTAAATACTCTTATTAGTGCGCATGCATGTATTGCGAAATGATGCATGCCCTCACCATCAACACTCCCTCAATGCGACCTCAACCATCGAGTCGCCAGTCTAACTAATGTAATGCGATTGTGAACATGTTAGCCGAGTGTTTAGTTATGTTTATTCGTCCAGCAAATTGAAAAAACTGAAACACCCTAACAAAGTCAATGCCCTTGTCCGATCATGAGGCCTAGGCCCCGCGGTTCTTGATCCTTTTGGGTTCGTCACTCCCAATGGACGCATATGAGAATTTCTTGAAAGATGAGTTCACTTGTGTCACTATGGGGAGGCTTGTCACCCCAGCGTAGGCCGACAGCTCAGGCATAATGTCTCATTCCACCATGCCCGGCTCATGAGACTTGTGGATCATTTTCTATCTATTGTTAGTGGGCGTTCCATGGGCGTAGGGTGTTTCAGGTTCAAACAGGTGTGATCATACATGGTTAACGAACATGATTGGTCAGTTAGTGGACCAATCTGTTCAATTCAGGCGAATCACGAAATACACGGCATTGGGTGTGAGCATCCCATGTAATCAAACTACTATTGTTTACTCCTGTTCGACCTAAATTGGTCAGTTTGGCCACTAGGCGGCCCAACCGACGGGGCTGCCCACACGGGCCTTGTGGTTTCACTGGTTAAACTAGTGAAGAGGCTAAATTACTCAACATTTTAAATACGCACATGAACTACTCTTAGTTACAAAGAATTTAAGCATGCATATAATCGAGGTTTAGACTGTTTGGCATCATAAAAGATATTATAGAACTACTCCTAATTACAATAATTAAACATGCATGTAGAAAGGATTTGAATTTCTTAATAACAAAGAGAAGATCATAAATTACTCCTATTTGCAGGAAATTACATGCATGCATGGAAATCGACAATGAACCTTTGAATAAATTTTAAGGCATAGGCAAACATGCAACGTAATTTCCCCAAGTTCATTCCAATTTTGGGGGATGATCCAACTTTAATCTCTCATGATATGAAGGAAAAATCAAGAGAGGAAAGCAATGTTTAATTTAGCTTAGTTTACTTGGCATGGAGTTGAGCAATGATTTCTCGAAGTATGTTTAGGCAAACTACAAGGAGTATTCATTAAAGCTTTCCCCAATAAACACTCATGCACAAAAATTTCAACATACACAATCATTAACTTCAGCCTAGGTTCGATAATTGGCCACCTAAGGATAATGGTCCACACCTAGGGGTCATTGAGGGCTTGAGGAGTCGCCCTAAGGGTGCCGAACTCGTGAATTGATGTGTCGGGGCCCTATACCAATTGAATTTGCATGTTGGGACACATGCAAGTGGCATAGACTATAAAAATCTGAGAAGAGTTTAGGTGATTACCTCCCAATAAGTGACAACCGCTTCTACGGCAGTGGAGATGCGATCCCAGGCGAGTGGTTTTGGTAGGTGAGGGAGATTTCTCAAGGTTTCAGCTCCCTTAGGCCCCTTCCTCCTCTACACTCTCTTCTCTTTCCCTTGCTGAAATTTCGTATGGGAGTGAGGGAATGAGGTTTTTAGGCTTATAAAGCTTGGAAATTAGTTCATTTGGCCCTGAGAAGGCTGGTCCTAATGTTTATATCCTTGGCGGGTGCACTTTTAGTCCTTGGGGCAGTCCCAGTAGCCCTCTGGCCCATCTATGCTATAGGATAGGTGTCTCATAGTCTGATGAGGGGCTGTCCAAAGTTTGGTTGCAAACGGATGTGGCAATTGATCACAGGGGTCTGATTTGCGATCAATGGTCATTGTTATTCGATCAGGGGTCTGGTTTGGTGAGGAGTGGGGAAATATCCCTAACTTGTGGTTTGTGTTTGAATGAAATCCAATGGTTGGAAAGTCGTGATTCGTTGTTTAGTGGCATGGCCATTTATTTAAATCTCAGGTCTCCAAGTTTTTAGACTTGGGGAGTTGCGCCTTTCATGTGCCGACTTGACAGATCAAGGTATATCGTCCGCAATGGGCCTCAAGCCCAGTGAGGTCCATAATCTTCTATAATTTCTGACTCATCGAATTTTCTATGGGCGATACCCGGTCATTTGTTTGTCACAGTGCACTGCTAGAAGGGCTGGGACCACGGTCTATTCCCTACACGGATCATGTTTAGGTTCGATTATGCTAGTGACTCTCTATCATTTATCCCTAGCTTTTTAGGGCCACACATGCATATCATGTGATCGCCTAGTGTGGTCCTGTGGTAGAGATGCCCCAAGACATCACCACATTTGACCTGGGTGTTACAACATCCGTGTCCGGTGGCCTACACAAGGACTTGATTTACATCATACACAAGAACCTAGTCAAGTTTAGAAATTTAAACTCTTACGTACAGTTCTACAAAATGAATGAGTGTACACAGACTCACTCAATGACACTTGTTGAATTAAGCCCTATTAATACACCGTCTTGGGTTATTTGATTAATGCTCTCTCGTGCTTTAATCAAGTCTCATTTGCTTCCCTGATCATGATGTCAATGCGTCGTCAATGCTTTAGCTCTAGGATCAAATATATTACATGCAATACTCTTTTCGGTGACCAAGGTGATGAGAGGTTAGGTGAAATCACATACAACTAAATGAAAGTTGTAATGCCTAGGGTATTCACCTAAATGGGTGTTATAGAGGATTTAGACAAGGGCTTACCTATAGAAGTTGAGTGTAAACTCTAAAAAAATGTGGAGTTCAAGCACAGTTTTAAGATGTATGTTAGAATCCCCATTGGAGTGTTAATATAAAAAAAATATGACTTAGAACTCATTAGTTTAGAAGGTAGGGATGAGAGATATGATCATGTAGTCATATAAACTTCTATTTTTCCAAAAATCCATGTCCAAGATTCGAGTGCCCTTTATGAGGAGTTCAAGCTCCAACGTTTAAAATATAGGCAGAGAACGACTTTATAAATGACATTGAGTAGGGCTTCGATGGCATCGAGAAAATTGGGTTTCCAACTGAATAGTTTACACACTACTACCCGATGTTATCGAGTGGTCTTCAGTGGGATCAAGAGGACCATTCGATGTCATCGAAGGTTTTTCGATTCCATTGACAAACTTAGATAAATAATCATATATGCTGGAAAAATCTAAGTTACCTACTTGATTCCACTGAGTGGTCTTTGATGCCATCAAATAATGCTCAAGAACTACTCGATCGGATCAAGGACCACTCAGAAGTATGTTTTCTTGGGCATGCAATTTTACAACAGCTTTGCACCTCTCATAACCTTACTTATCATATTCTAATTAAACTCCTAATAACAAGCGATGATTTTAAAAAATATTTACCTATAAAGCTAAGGATCATCTAGATGTTTAAGAGGTTGTTTGGGGTCAGAGGTTGGGGCCGTCAAGGCATCTCATTTATTTATTCTTTGCTCCTTGATGCTCATGTCCTCTTGTGTTTTTGGTCTTCAGCTTTCAACGGCTTAACTGACTATATTACACATGGACTCATGGGATTGACAAACAAGATACAAAAATCAGTACACTAACACCATTTCTACCAAGTTCCAATTAACTGTCTTTCTTTCACAGAGATGCCCAAAATGTGTTGACAAACATCTCTATTAACTAATGAGATATGAAAAAGAAAAATAAGAGGAAATAAGTAGTGACATAATAGAAAAATAAAACAAAGGGAGTTAGAAATAAATTAATTAATATAAAAAAAAATTTAAAAAAAAAAAAAGAGAACAAGAAGTAGGGTTTGGGGAGCTGGCTACCATCGGCCACAACTGTAATAGACATAACCGCCACAATGGCAATGACTTGAGCTTGGGTCATGAAAATGTTGGGCCTATTCTTCTTGGCTAATACAGGAAGGTTTTGAGATAATTTTTGGCACATATTCGAAGTAGGACGTGGGTCCCATTCTATGAAACTAACGGATAGTCACAATGTTGTAAACATGCTGCCCATAATTTATAAATTATTGATTGTGTTCCAAGGCAATTCTAATTATTGGATCAGGATGGCGATCAAATCATTTACAACCTTGTAGTAGTTAGGTGGAGTATTAGATTTGGGTTATCTTATGTAACGCCCGTGAAAAATCCATACTTGGCTCGAGTACCAACTCGACCCGAAATTTGCGTGGAATTAATTCTTTTAGAAAATATAACTAAGTTAGCTAGCGCAACGCTGGAGTAGCTGGAAAATAGTCCCTGATCACTTTAAATACGTTCTACAAGACCCAAATCGAGTAGAACCAACGACTCTATAACACTCTATAGCCTCGGACCAAACTCTAAGCAGGTTTGTTCTCTGGACCACTTTGAATCTTTGTATTGGATCTAGACCGGGCGTCGAAAGTCTGATACCTCCTATCTTAGACCGTTAGAACCGCCTAGCTGGACTTGACACTCATTTCGAAAATCAAGTCAAACCAATAATCACAGGCTATTTCATTGAGCCTGGACCGAAGAGAGTGCGAATAGGGACAGAATTGAAATTTCAAATTCAAATCTGGCACACAACTTGACGCGTCAGTATTGAGCGTTCTGACCGTCAGAATTCATCCAGATTACACCCTCAGATCAGGAGAAATTTCTATTTTATATCATGAGACTTTCAGCCCTGATCTACGTGCGGTGACCGCTGAACTGAAACTGGTCCGCCACGTGCGATCTGCGAACCCTGCCGGACTGAAAACTTAATACGTGCTAGATCTGGTACGCATGAGCTTAAGTCCGATCACATTCGGCCAGAGGACCACCAGAAAGCATCTTTTGGATCGAAACAGCCCCAAATTGGATATGCACTAAGTAAACTTTGTACCGGAGCCTGTTTTCGGTGTTTTTAAGCTTATAAAAGGGGTTGAAACCCTCACTCCTCTCTCCCATCTGAAATTGTAAAAACCCTAGATTTGGAAGAGAGAAAAGGTGAGAGTTTGAGAGAGAGAGTAGAAGGGATTTTTCCAGCCTTCGTGCCACCTGTTGCTAGTGCCTAAGCAACCCTTCCTGATCACCAAGCCGGTGATTCTTCCGCTTTTTCAAGTATGAAACAACCGTAGAAGTTGCTGATTTGGGGATCACTAAGATCCATAGCTTTTTAACCAATAGATCTTGTAAAACAGGTTCTCTTATCGCCGTAGACGAAGCGTATACGCTCCGTTCGAAATCACGAGTCTACAAGAGACTAGGTGAGGATTTTAGACACTTTAATTGACGGTTTCTAACGCTTTCAATGTCGTTTAATAGTAGATTATCGACGACATCACCGTTTGACATGTACAACATGCTATCCATTTCCTGTTTCGTAAATCAACCAAGAATATGAGATTTAGGGCATTTTGCTCATTTGTAGGAAGTACCGATTACATTCATATTTTGCTGATGTGATTGACATGGTTTGTTGTCACATTAGGAAGTTAGGAATACGTGCATAATTAGTTTGGCGAAGAGATTCGCCTAATTGCGCACTTCGGGTCGACATACTATATGTAGACTTAAGTGTGTAGTGTATGTGTTTGTATAAATGTTTGTATTAGTATGTATTGAATTAAATGATGTTATGAATTAGTTTGAGATTGATTTCTCAATTAATATGCTGATCTAAACGATTTCCTACATGTTGACTATATGCATGATTTCATTACATGCATGAAATATATGTGCTTGAAGATTTACTTAAGTTGTATGTTATAACATGTGTTAACATGCTCACATGATTGTATTTCAATTCCAATACTCCTACATAAATTGCTGATGTGATTTCATAATTATTTGGGACTAGACTTAGTCCAGGCAGTCGGTAACCGAGCAAATTCGTGGCTGGCTGGTCTTGGCCACGAACGACGCGACGATGAACGCGAGCCGTGTTTGGAGTTGGCGGCAGTGGTTAGGCCACGCGAAGTGTTTTACGTACTTCATGTCGTTCGACTTGAGATGCAATCGCGCTAGTCGAGCCCGTCAAGTAACCCGACTGGCCGATGTATGTTCACCCTGTATGAGTCATAACTGCTTGAACCTAGGGTACTGAACTTACCATTGTAAACCCTATTAACCATGTTACCTTGATCCACGAAGACTCATGAGCCGGACATGGTGGTATGGGACACCGTGGTCGAGCTGTCGGCCTACGCTGGGGCCACAAACCTCCCCGTAGTGACCAATGAGCACCTAGTCTCGTGAACAGATTATGGTGGTATGGGACACTATATTCTAGCTGTCGGCCTACACTGATCAGGCGACGAGTCCTTTGTAGTGACCGTGAGCGTATTCTGAGTCTACGGGAGGCGACGACCCTTCAGTAGCAGTAGAGTACAGTAGGCCTGTATTAATAAGGTGATGGGGGAGCGGTGCAACGAGTGCGAGCAACAGCCCTGGCAGCCCTTGCAGCGACCTACGAAATATACATCGTATGAGATTACTAGGAGTGACGACCCTAGACAGGATCTGTGTTGGGATTGATACAAGGGAAGTACCTTAGTTTCCCAATCCTGCTGTTTGAATGGACTAATAACAACTCGAAAATCATATCACCATAACATTGCATGTGCCTGGAAGATGTGGAGCACTCTAGGGAGTGTGGCATGCCGCGGTCATAAGATGTTGCCGTATGAGGGAGATCGTCGGTGAGGGCATACATCACGTCATGTCATCTTGCATTAACAACAGTATTAGGATTGTCTGATTTACTGCTTTACTATTATCGCATGATTGATTTGTGAATATGCTAATCTTTGCTCTATGATTCCACTGAGTTGATCACTCACTCCCACGTTATGGGATGGTGTTTGCAACACCCACCAGACCCTGTTGTAGATGCAGGTGAGGCTGAGATCCAGGAGGCAGAGCCAGACTTCGACGAGGACCAGGACAAGTTCTCATAATGCAGTATCATGATGGCTTTGCGTAGGCGACCTGGATTGACGGGACTTCAGTGGGACTATTTTGAACATTACATTTTGTTCATGTATATGTATATTAGACTCAGAGATGTATTCATACCTTAGAGACAGATGAGATCTACTTTATTTTTTCATACAGTGATATATATATTGTTTAGTCTTCCGCTTGCTTTTATCACTGGATCTGAAGTATGAATTGCAGTTTTGGTACTTTTACTCATGTGAATGCTTTAAATCAGACAACATTGAATCATAATCATTTTTGTTGCATAAGTGACGGTCTGGAACTCGGGAGTTGAGTTTATACACGACCCCCGATTTTCAGGGTGTTACATCTTATCATCAGTTCAGTTTGATGTGGAGGTCACTAAGATCATGTAGATACGGTCAGATCTCATGGGTCCACCCATTCTGCCTTTCAAGCTTAGCTGGCTTTGGCATATTAAGATTAATTTTCTTGTGGAACTCATTATTTTAAGATCCTCGCATCTATTTGACTAATAGATCAAGCAAAAAACAAAGGCTCTAATATCACCTTACTTTGACAAAAAAAAAGGGACTTAGACCACCCTTAAACATTGTTGCTTTTATTTGTTTTATATAGAGCGAGGAAAACTTACCCATTGGGGATATTATTATACAAGACTTACTGGATGTTATCGCCTTATGTTAAGCAAAGCTTACCTAAGGTCGGTTGTATACTGTTATGGGAAAATCTAAGCCAACCCAACAAAGGCCGACTTGGAGAAATCGATGAGCAGAGCCTCGGCGTAATAGCATTACATCTAAACTGACCACGCTTCCGAACTACGATTCCAAAACTAAGGTCTAGAAGAGAGGAAGATTGGGCCACACCAACATCTGGAACTCTTATCCAAAGAACTACAGCCCTGGATCACATGTCTGAGCTTTAACAATGGCCTGGAACATGAAAGAAACGAGAATATGCCTGACCCATCAACTCCGATCAGTGGCTCGAAGGATCGTAAGCGAGGCCCGGGTCAGATGAGAATATGATGCTATATGTCTGACTCATAGGCAAGAGTCGGAGAACTAGTACTCGGTGCTGATATGAGTCATTCGAGACCCGACCAAGACTAACTCGCTCATGGGCTCAGAGGGTCGTGGGCTAAGATCGGCTCGGATGCACACATGGCCGAGGATGACGCTAAAGAAACAACCCCAATAAGGCATGTTGGAGAGTTTTGTGGTGCATGATCTAGGGATAACGGCCGACATCAGCGTATGCGCAACACCTGCTTGATGGAAGAGATCATGCCGAGATAGATGGCCACATCCCCTTTAATCCACAGGTATAAATAGGAGATGAATCCATTGGAACAGAGACATAACATTTGGCACTCTAAACCCCTAGCTACATTACTTAGACTTAGATTCCTAGCCTGACTTTGGCATCGGAGGGTCCCCTGCTCTAACCAGGGTCTCCTTTGTCCTTCTCTTGTATAGGTTCACAGGGCTCGAAGCTAACCACCAGTGCTTGGTTGGAGTAGCCATATTTTTGTATCAACATTTTGGAGCCATCTGTGGGAAGCTCGTAATGAAAAGATTTGATAGCTCTACAAAAAGATTGTCAGAAGAAAGAAGAAAGCACTTCCAGTAGCAACTATGAAACCTGAGCCAAATGGGCAACCACGCTTGTCTTCATTACTCCATGCTGAGTCAACTCTGATGGGGCTGTCTCAACGGTCCCGAAGCTGAGGAGGCAAATATAGGGCCTTGTAGAACCAGGTGTAAGTATTAACTGATGAAATCAATTAGATGAAACAATAACGGGGGCAGCATCTGCCTCTCCACCAGGAAGAGGTCGCCCCAGCAGCAGCGAAAGAGACGACGCTCTTAAGCTCGTAGACCAGAGTATCTCAAAAATTGTTTGTTCAAGCTCCAAACCCTACACGAAATGCAACGACTTGAGCCCGGACCTATGTATCTGTGACCTCGGCATTAGCCCCGACTGACCTTCGCCATGAATTAGAGAGGAGGAAAAGGGGTTAAATGCCCGAGGTCGAGGCTTCTCCTGAAACTGTTGCTGAAAACAGAGATTGTGGGAAGCCCAGCTTGACAAATTCTGAAACCAAATCAAGAGTCTGTTGTGGAACTAGCAGACTGCTGCTCCGACCGTGGTAGAAGCGATGATGGAAGAAACTGAACCTCCCTTCACTAGTGATATTATGAGCGCGACAATGCCTCCGAAGTTCAGGATGCCCCCTATCATTTAATATTCGAGTCCGGGGACCCAACAGAGCATATGGAATCTTACCGCTCGTGGATGCAGATTCAGTCAGCATCGGAGGTGATACGTGCAGAGCTTTCTCGATAAACCTCACTAGGGCCGCAAAGAATTGGTATCGATAGTTAAAGCTGAGGTCGATCAACACCTTCGCCAAGCTTAGTAGATCATTCCTGACTCAATTCATTGTCAAAAAGAAGAGTTGGAAGCTATCAACCCACTTACTTACTCTCAAGCAAAAGAGAGAAGAGTCATTGAAAGACTACATCTCTCACTTCAACGAGGAGGTTTTGCAGGTGGATGACTACTCCGACAAGATGGCACTATCTTCAATGATCAGTGGGCTCAAGGAAAGAAAATTCCTCTTCTTGATAGGGAAGAAACCACCGACTACTCTTGACGAGCTCATCAATCGTGCACAGAAATATACAAATGCTGAAGAGTTCTTCAACTCGCGTAAGAGCAACTAAACCTTGGAGAACTCGTCTAAAGAGAAGAGGCGGAAGGATGAAGTGCCGCAACAAGCAAACAAAAGGAGGTTGGACGATAATGCCTCCCAAGATCGAAGGTCGAGTAGGAGGCTCGAGAGCAAGTTCAGCTCGTACACTCCTCTCAACACATCTCTGAAGCAAACCTACTGGATATCTGAGACAAAAGGCTACTGCATTGGCAGAGTTGCATGAAGATGGATGCCTAGCAGTGTGATAAAAATAAATATTGTCGCTTCCATCACAACCATGGTCACAACACCAGTGATTATTTCAACTTAAAAGAAGAAATCGAGACCCTCATTCACAAGTGTCATCTGCATTAATATGTGAAGGAAGAGAAACAAGCCCGAAATAATGACCAGTCAGGCAGAACTGCAGACAAGGCTACAGAGATCCGAACAATTTATGATAGTCTGTTCGATGGCGGTGATTCGAATCGAACTTGTAAAGCTCATTTCGAGAGCACCAACACCGAGCACTACATCTACTTAGTTGACAGCCCGAGGAAGGAACTCTGAGTAAGCCCATGCAGCCTTACATTTAAAGAGAATGATGCACGAGGAATTCAGTATCCCCATGATGATGCCTTGGTGGTCTCGATGATGATAACCAACCACATGGTCTATCGCATCTTGGTTGACACCGGAAGCTCGACGATATATTGTACTCAGATGAGTTCGATACGATGAGGATATATAGGTCACACCTTCGACCTGTGAAGACTTCGCTACGAGTGTTAAAGTGATCTCCGAGGGCATGATTTCTCTCCCAGTCATAGCGAGAGAAGGGTAGAATCAGGTGACTCTGCTGGTGGACTTCCTGGTGGTAAGTATACCATCAGCTCACAATTCCATCATAGGGTAACTGTCCCTTAATGCCATGAGGGCAATGATGTCGATGTGCCACTTGATGATGAAGTTTCCTGCTAACGGGGGAGTCAGCTATGTCCGAGGAGATCAACGAGAGGCATGAAGGTGTTATTCAATAGCAGTGAGAAAGGGCTCTGCGAAGCAGGCCCTCACAATATGCATACTCGACCCTAGAGGAGACACTTATGCTGAGGGCTCCCTCACTGAAGATCTTGTGACTGTCCCGCTCGAGAACACCGATCTGAGTATAACAATTCAACTCGGATCGTAATTGAATTCCGAACAGTAAGCTCAGATGTTGACTTTCCTGTGATAGCACAGACGTCTTCGCATGGTCCCACCAAGACATGTCGGGTATCTCTCTAAAGGTCATGGTCTATAAGCTGAATGTGGACCCTGAGCACAAGCCAGTGAAGCAAAAAAGGAAAGCCTTCAAGCCTGAAAGGTACGCGACAATAGCTGACGAGGTTTTAAAACTCCTCGACGCGAGTTTCATCGAAGAAGTCCATTATCTAGACTGGATCACGAATGTGGTCCTTATAAAGAAGGCCAATGAAAAATGGCAGGTTTACATGGATTACTCAGATCTAAACAAGGCATGCCCCAAGGACAGCTTCCCCCTTATCTCGAATTGACCAATTGGTCGACAGCATGGCCGGGCATGAGCTTCTCATTTTCATGGAGGCATACTCTAGCTACAACCAGATAGCAACGTATCCTCCGGATAGACAGAAGATGACCTTTGTTATCGACAAGGGGCTCTATTATTACCTAGTCATGCCTTTTAGCCTAAAGAACGCTGGTGCAATATATCAGAGGTTGGTCAACCAAATGTTTGCCCAACAGATCGGTCGGACCATGGAGGCCTGCATCAATGACATGCTCGTAGAGAGCGTCAAAGCATCCGACTACATCACAGACCTTAGAGAGACCTTCTCAATCCTACGGGAGTATTGTATAAAGCTGAACCCAGCCAAGTATGCTTTTGGTGTGATATCAGGCAAATTTCTTAGTTTTCAGGTCAGTCAGAGGGGTATTGAGACAAATCCTGACAAAATTAGAGCTTTACTTGACATGATCTCGCCTTGGACGATGAAAGAACTCCAGTACCTCACTGAAAGAGTCGCCACACTCAGTCGATTCATATCCAGAGCCACTAATAAGTGTCTGCCCTTCTTCTAGCAGCCAAAGTGCTACAAGAAGGTAGAATGGACCTCCAACTACGAGCAGGCCTTTCAGCGATTGAAGCAATACCTGGGGTCACTGTCGTTGTTGTCCAAGCCCGAAGAGGGGGAGCCCTTGTTTCTCTACTTGGCAGTTTCTGCATCAACTGTTAGCTCAACACTTATTTGAGAAGCTGAGGGCAAATAATGCCTTGTTTACTACACCAGCAAGGCTATGGTTCCAGCCGAGACTAGATACCCGAGTATGGAGAAACTAGCCTTGAATCTAGTCGTCTTTGCTTGGAGGCTACGTCAATACTTTTAAGCACATTCCATCATCGTCGTCACAGATTTACCTCTCCGACAGGTGATCCAGAAGCCAGAAGTGTCTAGACGTCTGACCAAATGGGCGGTGAAACTTGGAGAATTTGATATTCAATATCAACCGAGGACTATGATCAAAGGTCAATCTGTGACCAACTTCATAGCTGAATTCACTGCTCTGAATTACGGGATCGGAGACACTAGTTTAGAGGCATCGTCGAGTTTGCAGGTCTGTTATTCCCCTGGCCCTTCCTCTCCTCAAGAACATCGAGATAGAGGTGGGAGGTGATAGATGGACTCTATTCGTAGATGGGTCATCTAATCGAAATGAGCAGGAGCAAGGATCATCCTGGTTGCGCCCAACGCGACCATTATTCAGTACACAATCAGGCTCGGTTTCAAGGCATCTAATAATAAGGAGGAATATGAAGCTTTATTGGTCAAACTTAGATTAGCCGCTAGCCTGGGAATCCATCTCCTTGATGTGTGGTGCGATTCCTAAATTGTGGTGAGCCAAATATCAATCGAGTACGAGGCCAAGGAAATAAGGATGATAATTTACTTGGCTAAAGTCCGGAAGTTATCAGAGAAATTCAGGGACTACGCCGTGAATCAAATACCGAGGGCTAAGAACTCTTGGGTCGATGCCCTCGTAAAGCTTGATGGGGAATTTTCTCCTCATTGCTAGAATCGATGAAATCGAATGGGTTTCGATATCATCGATAATTGCAGAATTTTTCAATCCTGGTTGCTAGACAGTTTTGATCCTGTCTCGATATGATCGAGTGACTTTCAGATGGCATCGACGCTGTTATCGGGAGACCGTCGATATGATCGAAGATTTTCGCAGATGCGATTGCGGAAGCACAGATTTTGTGGATTTTATTTCCTATTTGGGTTCTACCTCTTTCTATTCTTATATAAAGGGGTGTATCTGGGATTGGGGTGTATTTCAGGGTATTCTAGGGTTTCCTAAAGCTTTGCAAGGATTTGTTAAAGGGCTTAGGGTTGTGATAGAGAGAGAGAAAGAGAGAGAGGAAGCTTGTGAAAGGGAGGCTATGCTCGTAGAGGTGATCTACTATATCTCAACACTTTCACGTCCTCGTAATCGGTGAGATATCTCCGTCTTCTTTGTTTCTCTTACTGTTTATCCGCTCCTGCATGAGTGAAGAAGGTTTGATCCAAGTGGTATGTGCTTGTGATCGGTTGTAACGTTCTGCTTTATAGTGGATTGTTGATCTGGATGAGGTTTCATGGTTTTTACCTCTTTGAGGGTTTTTCATATAAAAATCTCTAGATTTGTGTGATTGGTGCTTTGATTTACTTCATTACTTTTATTATCCTATAATTCTAGTTTGTTCTGGAGGGCTAGATCCTAAGGTTTTGTGCAAGGCCCCCAACAAAGTGGTATCAGAGCTAGTTCATTGAACGGGTAGGATCGGTTTGGAATTATGGAAGGTGGCTCATCAAAGATGATCAGCCTCAATGGTTCTAACTGGACCATATGGAAGGCTAAGATGGAGGACTTGCTTTATTGCAAGGACCTATATTCTCTAATTTTAGGCATATCAGTAAAATCCAAGGATATGTATGATGATGATTCGAAGAAGTTGGACCGGAAGGCGGTGGGGTTTATTAGACAATGGCTGGATGATTCTGTATTCCACCACGTGTCTACGGAAACCTCAGCCGCTAGCCTATGTCTAAAACTAGAAGGGCTGTATGAGAGGAAGACAGCCGGTAATAAAATCTTTCTGATAAGGCGACTTGTGAATCTCAAGTTCAAGGATGGTGGTTCTGTAGCCGAGCACATGAATGAGGTCAGCAATATAGTGAACTAGCTCTCCACTATGAAGATAGTCCTGGATGATGAATTGCAGGCTTTACTATTACTTAGTTCATTGCCTGACAGTTGGGAGACATTGGTAGTGTCTCTAAGTAACTCCACGCCAGATGGAAAGATATCCATCGAACAGGTTACTAGCTGTCTCTTCAATGAGGAGACAAGGAGAAAGTCTCAGGGGTCTACTCATCAAGAGGCTCTTGTGACACAGGAACGGGGGAGAGGAAACAATAGGAAGGGCGGGAAGGCCCGAGATAAATCAAGAGGCAAGTCGAGTAACAGAAAGGATGTTGAATGCTGGAACTGTGCCAAGAAGGGCCACTACAAGCATGAATGTCATAAGAATAAGAACAACAAGAAAGGAAAAGGAAATGAGAAGGAAGATGAATCAGATTCTACTGCGATCGCTTCAGATGGTGACATTGTTATTATTCTTTCCACAGATCATGATGTTTATCTCACAGCTACGGGTCAGGACACCGACTGGGTGATTGACTCAGGAGCTTCTTTTCATGCGATTCCACGCAGAGATTTCTTCACAATCTACAAGTCAGGTGACTATGGGACCGTGAAGATGGAAAATTCTGTCATATCAAAGATCGTAGGGGTCGGTGATATTTGTGTGAAAACTGATATGGGTTGCACATTGGTTCTCAGGGATGTGAGGCATATCCCAGACCTTCACCTCAACTTGATGTCGACGGAAAGGTTGGATGATGATGGCTATGAAAGCCGGTTTGCTGGTGGGCGCTGGAAGCTCATCAAGGGTTCGTTGATCGCAGCCAGAGGAAAGAAATGTTGCACCCTATACAAGACAAGTGTCAGTGTATGCAAGGGTGGGTTGAACGCAACAGAAGATTCAACTATTGACATGTGGCACAGGAGTTTAGGTCACATGAGTGAAAAAGGGCTTCAGCTACTAATGAGGAAGCGGCTCCTTCTAGATGTGATAGGTATACCTCTCAAAACCTGTCTTGATTATTTATCAGGGAAACAACATAGAGTTTCATTCGTTAAAATTGCTTCTCATGTTAATAAAGTGCATGCATTAGATTTATTTTATTCCGATGTTTGTGGTCCTATGAGGATAAAAACCTTGAGTAGGGCATTGTATTTTATTACTTTTATAGATGATGCATCTAGGAGGGTTTGGGCTTATGCTTTAAAATCCAAGGACGAGGTCTTTGGTGTGTTTAAATTGTTTCATGCTATAGTCGAGAGAGAGACAGGTAGATCATTGAAGTGCATCAGCACTGACAATGGTAGTGAATACATTGACGACTTTCATGAGTACTGCAAGTCCCTAAGTATACGGCATGAACAGACGGTTCCTAAGACCCCCCAGCATAATGGTGTAGCGGAGCAAATGAATCACACCATTGTTGAGAGAATCAGATGCATGTTATCCCATGCGAAGTTACCCAAGACGTTCTGGGGAGAAGCAATGCATACAGCGATGTATCTGATAAACACGTCTCCATCAGCCCCGTTGAATGGAGAAGTACCCGAGAAAGTGTGGACTGGACAGGATCCATCGTACAGTTATCTCAGGGTGTTTGGATGCAGGGCATCCGTTCACGTACCGAAGGATGAGAGGTTCAAGCTCGATATGAAGATCAGGAAGTGTGTGTTCTTGGGGTACGGTGATGAAAAGTTCGGTTACAGATTGTGGGATCCGATCAAGAGGAAGCTCGTCAAGAGTAGAGATGTGGTTTTCTTTAAAGATCAGTGTATAGAAGACATTGGTAAGTCAGACAAGAATCAGCCTAGTTCAGGTGAGCTAGAGGACATGGATTTGGTTATTTCTCCCGTGGTGCCTAATGACGGAAGAGTACAACATGGTGCAGAGAATGAGAGAGTTCCTACAGAAGATGTACTGGGGGAGCAGCCCCCACTTGATCCACCTGCTGAGCCACAGGTGAGGAGGTCATCTAGGGACAGACAGTCGTCCAAGAGGTACTCGCAGCATGAGTACATTATGCTGACAGATGGGGGAGAACCAGAAGACTATTCTGAGGCCCTAGCCGATGAGCATAAGGAGGAGTGGTTGAAAGCTATGCAAGATGAGATGGAATCCTTGCATAAGAACCACACCTATAACATGGTGAAACTGCCTAAAGACAAGAAATCTTTGAGCAACAAGTGGGTTTTCAGAAAGAAGGTTGAGCAAAAAAATTCACAGACGAGGTTCAAGGCCAGACTTGTGATAAAAGGATTTGGTCAGAGGAAAGGCATAGACTTTGAGGAGATATTCTCACCAGTGGTGAAGATGACATCCATACGGGTGTTGCTTGGGTTGGCAGCTAGCACGGATCTGAAGATAGAGCAGTTAAATGTTAAAACTGTCTTCCTCCATGGTGACCAGGAAAAAGAGATCTACATGCACCAACCAAAAGGGTTCGAAGTCAAGGGCAAGGAGCATATAGTGTGTAGGCTGAGGAAGAGCTTGTATGGTCTGAAACAAGCTCCACGGCAATAATACAAGAAGTTTGACTCATTCATGTTACAGCATGGGTATGACAGAATGGAGTCGGACCACTGTGTGTTTCACGCGCAAGTTCTCAGATGGTGATTTCTTAGTTCTGCTGTTATACGTTGATGACATGCTCATCATGGAAAAAGACATCAAGAAGATCGACAGGCTGAAACAGAAGTTAGGTAAGTTTTTTACAATGAAAGACTTAGGCCCAGCTAAACAGATCCTAGGAATGGAGATAACCCGTGACAAAAGTAGCAGGAAGCTTTGGCTGTCACAAGAGCGGTATATTGAGAAAGTCGTAGAACGGTTCAACATGAATGCAGCGAAGCTGGTTAGTACTCCACTAGATAGTCACTTCAGATTGAGCGACAGACAGTGTCCCAAGATGAAGGCAAAGGTGGAAGAGATACAGAAGATACCCTAGGCGTCAGCCGTAGGAATTTTGATGTATGCTATGGTGTGTACACGTCCAGACATAGCATATGCGATTGGTGTTGTCAGCCGGTATCTTACAAATCCTGACAAAGAACATTGGACAGCGGTGAAGTGGATACTGCGTTATCTAAGAAGCTCATCTATGCTGAGCCTATGCTATGGTGACGGTAAACCTATGATAGAGGGCTACACAGATATAGATATGGCAGGCGACATAGACTCTAGGAAGTCTACATCAGAGTTCATGTTCACGTTTGCAGGGGAAGCGATTTCTTGACAGAGCAAGCTACAGAAGGTCATAGCATTGTCGACAATAAAAGCTGAGTACATTGCAGTCACAGAGGCATGTAAAGAGATGTTTTGGATGAAGAGGTTTGTATAGAAACTTAGCCTGAAGCAGGAGGAGCACGTGGTCTATTGTGATAGTCAGAATGCTATACACTTGAGCAAGAATCCAAGTCAGCATTTCAAGTTGAAACACATAGAGATTCGGTATCACTGGATCAGGGATACTTTGGAACAGAAAGTGTTACAACTTGAGAAGGTCCACACGGACGATAATGGGCCAGACATGATGACCAAGGCTTTGCTCAAGGGCAAGTTTGAGATTTGTAGAAATCGAGCTGGCTTGAAGAAGGTGGATTCCTCCTGAGTTAAAAAGGAGGAGATTTGATGGGAATTTTTCTCCTCATTGCTGGAATCGATGAAATCGAATGGGTTTCGATATCATCGATAATTGCAGGATTTTTCAATCTTAGTTGCTGGACAGTTTTAGTCCTTTCTCGATATGATCGAGTGACTTTCAGATGGCATCGACGCTGTTATCGAGAGACCGTCGATATGATCGAAGATTTTCACAGATGCGATTGCGGAAGCGTAGATTTTATGGATTTTATTTCCTATTTGGGTTTCACCTCTTTCTATTCTTATATAAAGAGGTGTATCCGGGATTGGGGTGTATTCCAGGGTATTCTAGGGTTTTTTAAAGCTTTGCAAGGGTTTGTTAAAGGGCTTAGGGTTGTGAGAGAGAGAGAGAAAGAGAGAGAGGAAGCTTGTGGAAGGGAGGCTATGCTCGTAGAGGTGATCTACCATATCTCAGCACTTTCACGTCCTCGTAATCGGTGAGATATCGTCATCTTCTTTGTTTCTCTTACTGTTTATCCGCTCCTGCGTGAGTGAAGAAGGTTTGATCCAAGCGGTGTGTGCTTGTGATCGGTTGTAATGTTCTGCTTTATAGTGGATTGTTGATCTGGACGAGGTCCCGTGGTTTTTACCTCTTTGAGGGTTTTCCACAAAAAAATCCTTGGTGTTGTGTGATTGGTGCTTTGATTTACTTCATTGCTTTTATTATCCCATAATTCTGGTTTGTTCTGGAGGGCTAGATCCTAAGGTTTTGTGCAAGGCCCCCAAAAAAGCTTGCCTCAGTAACTGAGGGGAAGATCCCGAGGATCGTTCCAGTGGAGTTCCTTGATAGTCTGAGTATTGATTGAGCTGATCAAGAAATGATCAATCTCATGCAAGCAACTATAAGTTGGATGGATCCCATCGTTAGATACCTCACCACCAGTGAGGTCCCTCAAGATGGGTTGGAGGCTCGACGTCTGAAGGTCAGGGCAGTGTAGTACCTGATCTTGAATGACAAAGGATACCTCCTTTTTAATAAGTAGGGGATTTAGAGGATATACGAGGAATTAAGATGTGATAGCGATAAGCGATATCACATCCGATCTCTCTTTACTTCATCCATTCATCTCTTTGAGTTTGAATTTAAATTCAAATTTTAAGTTTTTAGAGAAAATAAAAAAATATCCATTCGAAGATATTCGAAGGGAAGATTATGTGGGACCTACCCACAAGCGGACCCCACGACGCATATCCTATAGGGTCGCAATCGTAAAAATTTTAATTATATATTGATCCTTGGTTGAAACTATAGTTGATCTTCCTTACCAACATAGCGGGCATCGAAATAACTTTTTAATGGTATATAAATTATGAGATATGGGCTTGGGGGATTGGAAGGTCCATAGTCAGCAATGATGAATAATTATAAAAGGGTTGTAGGACTTCCGTAGCTACTTTTAGAGGATTCCAAGTATAATTTAAGTATTGATTTCATGCACTTTATTTAATAATAAAAATTCATTTTTAATCCCTTAAACTCAAACATAAACTAATGAACTTCTATAAAAAGTGCGTACAGTGAGAAAATAAAAAAAATCAATTAAACAATTTATAGAGATATTCATTTCTAAGTATCTATTCTTATTTGAAAGAAGTAATTGCAATCTTATCTTTCCATCTAATGAAAGGGAATAAACCTATTAATTTTGAACACACCCTTTTAATTCCCACTCTTATTCTCTCATTTTTGCATTTAGGCCATTAAATGAGCATATAAATAGGCATGTTCTTTTTTGTTAAAAAAAAAAAAAAAGAAGAGGCCTTTAGATTTTTAAACTCTCATATAGTGAAAACTTAGCCCAATAAAAGAGAAAAAAAAGAGTTATAGCAAATGAGAGTAGAGACCAATGGAGGAGAGGAAGAGACGGGGGCTTAAAAAATATTATTCTAGCATGACTCTTGTCTTCATAAGCCAAAAACCACTAAAAGTTGCTGGCTTAAGATGAAAATCAAGGCCAGAGAAACATATGAGCTAAAATTCTTTTGTTATTTTGTTTTCTATTTACAATTGCATAATTGATTACGATCATTTTTACCTAATGCACTAAATTTGCGAACTCTCATTCTTTTCTCTTTTCGTAGTGCGAATATCATGAAAATAGTCAAAGAGAGGTGATCTACTCCTTTCACTATTATAAGTGGATCCTTACTTAGATTTTGGGATTAGACTAGTTGAGATTGAAGTCATGTTTGTAAGACCCGTATCCTAATCCGCACTGTTCCGTTGATTCCCGCGACCCTTCTCGTCAGATTCCGGCAATCCGCGACTTATGGTTGACGTTGCGCACGACCGTAAGTCGTATCCTATTCATTTGAGCCGGTTTAATCCAAGACTTGTATCGTTGCGACCGCACCGTCGCCGCGGTTCCAACGCCGCAACTCACGCACCGATCCGATACCCAGACGATGAGATACGGACCCACGTTCAGTTCGAGCAAAAACACCGCGCGTTGCAAATCCCAAGGAATCTCTACAATATGTCCCATCAATCCCATCAATCACCCATCAATCACCTCTCATGTCAAGTACACACACACCCATGCTTCCTTTCTCCACAAGACAAGCAACCACCTAAGTCAACTAACCTCTCACTTCACCCATCACTCACTTCACCCATCACTCACCTCACCCATCACTCCATCTCTCATTAATCACACCTCTCTCTCTCTCATTTCTCAACACTTCAACCCAAGCAAGGGAGAGCATCCAACGTCCAAGTCTCCCCATGGAGAGAAGTGCATATGTGAGGCCCACTTTCCACTCCCAAATCTCCCATCCTAGCCATCTAATTCCCATCTCCACCATCTAAGTGAAGCTCTAGGTGACCGGCTATCCAACGGACCAAGAAGATCAAGAGGTGGGTGCTTCTATAGGGTAGATTTATGTGTTTTTATGGTGGACCAAGTGAGGCCCACCGATCAATGGTGTGGATCTCACTTGGGACCTTTATTTGTGGCCGATGGACCACTTGGATCATCATGATCGTTCCATGATGGGGCCATTCTCCATGCACCCCATCATGATGTTTATTTCATCTCAAAAAGGTCATCTAGACCGTCCATAACGGTGGAGAATGGATCTCCACCGTTGATTTACATTTTTGATGGTCCTTCGTTCAAAGGGGCCCGTTGTTATATGATTTCATGTAAGGGAGGGCCCATAATGATGGGGACCCTCCATCATAAGCCGTGTCCCACTCTCCATGTCTCTCTCTCTATCTTATTTTTTATTTTAATTTATTTTATTGTATTCATTACAAAAGGGTGGGATGGCCCACTTGAATAGATCCCATCTTGATGTATTTATGTTAACCAAGTGGGGCCCACCTTTCACACCATCTCCATGCCGCCCATCAGGTGGTGGCCCACTTCATCAGGGCCTGCCACTTATATAAAAAAAAAAAAATGAATAAATGAATTTATTTAACCGTCCAGCGTCCCAGACGCTGGACGCTGTGAAGAGAAAGAAAAAAAAAAAAAAAAAAAAAAAGAAAAAGGGAAGAAGGAAAGAAGAAAAGAAAAAATTTGGGTGGCCTCCTTGCATAGGCCCCACCCTGATGCTTATATCCGATCTGAGCCGCCCATCCTCTTACCCACGGCATTGTAGCCGTTGGGTAGAAGTTTGGAGCTGATCCAATCACCTGGTGGGCCATAGCGTCAAAGGTCGCACCTTTACCATTCAAATATCACTTTCTTAGTTTATTTCACTTCCATGCATCAAAAAAATTCAAACTCTGGACTTATTTGGACGGCCTCGGGCCACTGATCGTAATGGCCGGAGTAGATTTCATTTTCACGGGCCCCACAGGCCAAAAACCGCGGAAAAACCGCTTTCCTTCCAAAACTCTTTTTCTTGAAAACGAGCAGCAGAGGCGCTGCTGCCCCTGCCCATGTCAGACGCCCAGCGGCGGGCGGTCGGCGGACGCCAGGCCGTCCACGGCTCCCCGGGCGGGCCCCACCATGATGCATATTTTGTATTCACACCGTTCATCAGGTTGCCCACCCACTGACGTGGCTCCCCTCCAAGTTTCAGGTCCATCCGAGATTCAGGCGGCCCACACCACAAGAAACAGTGGTGATTACAATCTACCATTGAAATCCTTTTGGGGTCCACAGAAGTTTTGGACCAAGCCGAAATTTATTTCTGTTATTCACCCAGGTCCCTATGACCTTGTAAAGGGATTGGATGGATTATAAACATTTTGGTGGGCCCCACATGGGACCCACAGCGATGTATGTAGCTAAATTCCACCGTCCGTACGGACGGTGGAGCCCAATACAAAATGTGTGTGGGCGTGCGTGGGTGTGTACGCATGTGTGTGCATGTGTGTATGCATGTGTGAGTGCACATGTGCGTGTGCATGTAGGTGTGTGTATATACAATATTATATATATTTCCTATAATATGGTGTATATATATATATATATACATATATATACTTACCTATGTATATATACTGTATATGTATTATATAGTATATTAAAATTTTGGTGGGCCTTCATGTGACCCCCGCCACGATGCATATGTTGCATCTAAACCGTCCATTTATTCGTTTTTATAAAATTATTTTATGGCATGGGCCAAAATGAGACAGATCTATGGTTCAAATGGGCCACCATGACACGTGTATAGGGCCCTTTATTGATTTAACCTTGGCCATTTATTGAGGCCTACCTTGGTATATATATGAGGACTAAATGGTCACCCATTTGGTACATATAAGGGCTACGGGATTAAGCTCATCTGGCATTATAATGCCCATGGGTTTGGGCCCATTTGACATATGCAATACCCATGGGATCCGGCCCACCTACTCTATATAAAGCCCCTGGGAACAAGCCCATTTGATGTGTATGGGGCACAAAGGGAGTAGCCTCGTTGATATATTTATGTGCATAGGCCCATCTAGCATGTTTAAAGCCCAAGTTGTAAGACCACTTTAATGTACTTCAAGGCCCATGGATCGTGGACCATTGCAATGTACATAAGGCTCATTAGTGAGGCCCATTAATGCAAACCACTTAGTGAATGTGAGGCCCATATAATACGACCCATTTGAATATATCTAAGGCCCAGGAATCAACGCCTAACGGATGTCCTTAGGGTCCATTGCAATGTACGTTTCTCATGGTTCGTGAAATGATATTTATGGCAAACCGTGCCTGGGAAACAATGTTGGTTTGACGTCCACATTGTATGTACGATGTTGGTTAAATGTCCGCATTGTAATTCTCTTTAGGGCCCATTGATAGGTCTATACCTGTTACTATTCATTGCCTAATAACATGTTCAGAATAATCTCATGACTCATGCCCATACGCATCATATGTATGCTTGATATGAGTAATGACTGATCATAGCATACGCCATTGGACAGACCATCTATGGGGCTCGTTAGGTGACTGAGCACCCCACATGATCGCGCAGTACGCGCTGGATTGCTGCATGTTCTGACAGCGTGATTCATGCATCTCGCATACGTATGACTTGATCACTGCACGCCCTAGCGACATCAGGGCCATGGCTTCACGGGTACATCGTGGATGGCCGTATGGGATACCGGAAATGCATATTCTAGCACTGTGGGCACTTAGGATGTCCTTGGGTGAGAGTCCCAGAACCTTTTTGGTACCAGGAGATGCTCCAACGTCTAGACCGAGTGGATACATGAGCGCCCGAGTGCCGAATACCAGTAGGCCGCGTCTCCCACTGTGTCGTGGTCGGTTGGAAGGGGGTGTGGCCTTATCCGCCTGAGTGAGAGGGCTATAAGCTAGGCTGAGTTTGACTAGCTCGCAAATAAGTCCGCTATCGACGAGCCGGGTAGGTATTGGCATACTACTGGTCAGGCGGATAGTGAGGTCTTATCTGCTTGCTTGACTGTGCAGCTAGGGAGGTGGCAGTCTCTGCGAAGTGTATTAGACCCCGGTGATATCCAGAGAGGAACTGTACTGATATATGCATTTGAGGAATACCGACTTGCTTGGATTGCATTTCGCATATGACATTTGGCTATGTAGGCCTTGCATCGCATCGGTGTGGCCGATGACATTCATATCTCGCATCATGCCTTGCATTACACAGCCTTGGTATATTCATGGACTTACCGCATGCTTCCGCATTGTTCTGATACTGTACACTTGGCGTTTGCCTTACGCACACACTCACACCACCCTCTAAGCTTTTGTAAGCTTATGCACGATAGTTGCGTGCAGGTAGCGTTGGACGACAGCAGCGCTGAGACAGGAGTGCACATCAGGACCTTTTGGAGCTTTTGATCACCTTGTATTTCCCTTTCTGCATTGTACTTAAAATTGTTGTTATAGTGGATACGTGGTGATGTTGTTTTGTGACTTGGTTATGTCTGTGGTTATGCTCCTTTACAAAAAAAAATTTTCATTCTGAAAATCCTCCTTGTAGGATCCCAGGGTCGGAATCTGGCATTAGATTATCAGGAGCCGAGAATGGGGCACTACGGAGGCTGTCGACACCGGATTCGGCAATCGGGGTTCATGTGAATCCGATTTTCGGGTTTGGGGCGTGACAATGTTCATCTCATTTATAGGTAGTTCTAAGTCTTTATATACATCAACTTACAAGAGTTACTGGTGACTCTCAATTGTGATCATTTGAGCCGAATTGCACCTGACATCAAATCGTGATCATGCTACTGTTAGAAACTATAGTACTTGTACACAACGGAGGATAGAAGAAAATAATAACGAAATGATCATATTTATCGGGGTTTAAGGCTTGACTTGAATAATCAATTTCTCAAGACAGATTTGCTGCCCTTTTTCTGAAATTTACAGCAAGTGCAAATGAAGAAAATCTACAAATTATCTTCAGGATACAGTGAACTCTCAGTCCAATTTTCAACACAAAAATTTGCACATTTAAGTGTTGAACAGATCTCTAGTTTTGACACCGATATGTTGTACACGTTTAGAAAAAATTCAACAAGAGATTAGATCGAGAGTAATCGCACAGAGGATGATATAATCTTAATGATAAGAGTCTTCCATTTGGATTATAGAATCCAGGATTTATATGAATTGAAGGGTTATGGATTTCTTCCTGAAGAGGTGTCATAGAGCCTCTTCAAGAAATCCACACCCATTCATAGCAAATAATTATCTTTCACGAAAAGACATGACTTTTTGTCCTATGGCAGTTATTTCTGTACCCATTCAAACAAAAGCAGTTATCCAACAGGAAAAACTGTATCCACATAAGCGACACATGGCATAGGTGTCACATGTACAATCATGTCACAATTACTCTTAATCAACAAAAGGTAATAAACCATCAGGATAAACCCTAGTTCAATTCCAGCAGTACTATGGCCCAAAAAATTTGAACCATGTGCCAAAAAGATTAAGGCTCTTTTTGTTCCTTGTGACGATGCGAACGTGCGAAATGTTAAGTGCGCCTAATAAAGCGCCCAAGCAGCCCTACAGCCCACGCCATGCGCGCGCGTGCACGAACGGTGCTTCGCACCGTCCTCGAGGAGATTTGAACCCTGGTTGCATAAGCAAAAACTCCTTCTCTTACCGACTGACTATACACACTATTTATGGAAAGTTCAAATAATTAATATATTTATTTACTTTCTAAAAATAACTTTTATTTTTAAATTTTATTTTTTAAAAACACAACAGCTACAACACAATTTTCTAGTGACTCAACTGGGGTTAATTTGATCAAATTGTGTTGGAGAACAAATTGTAGTGTCATACCCACAGTTTTCTCTACCCCATAGGGTCAGACAGGTTGGATGTCAAAACACACACCACATGGCTCACTAGTCTCAACAATATCATTTTTTAAAGGAAAAAAAAGGGTATTTTGATAATTTAGACAATACTAGAAGGAATCAATAATCTTGAAGGAACTGGAATTCTTAATTATTTGCATGGAAAATTAAAATGGCTATTATGAACTAATTAATAGAGCTTGTACCCCAAAATTCGTTAGAACTGAAATTCCAAACTATCCAGTTTTTTAGTTGTTCTATAAGAAATGGAACAGTGGAGAGTTATGGGGCCCATGTGGTTTGTATTTGACATCCAATCCATCCAACAATCCACTCCTTTATGATCAACACAAATAATAATCAGGAGGCTCAAATCATCAAATGGGTCATAGGTGAATTTAGATTTTTTAGGTGGTGTATTGTTTTTTTTTTTTATGGTCTGGACCACTTGATGATGGGATCAACCTGAGTTTGAGTTATTATGAGCTTAAAAGCATTTTGTTGATTGATTGGATGTCATACATGTACCAAGTGAGCCCCATAGTTTCTCAATGCCGGCACCTTCTGAAGACAAAAATAATTGAGGGCATTTCAGTTATTTGAACACTAAAAAACACACGTCATAAGTTTTGTGGGTTAATACATCATTTCTTAAAATTAAAATTATTGAGAATTTTGCAGTAAAAATCTCAATTAGTAAATAAATCATTTATAGTTTTAACAAATGTGTGTTAGTTTTTTTAAAACTTCTATAATTGCAATTGTGGGGACGAAAACAAAACTTTAGTGTGTCAAATCCAACATGGAGAGCATGGGTCTATTAAAATCAAGATAATGCTTAATTTTGATTTTGTAAGGCTCCCTACGTAAATGGACCATTGGGTGTTTGTTTGCTAATTTTTATATTTTATAGTTAAGTATATCTTTAATTTTTTAAAGAAATTAATTTAGTTCACGCTGTTATAGTTGATTTTTACAATAATATTATTCTTTAAATTTTAGGTATAGAATGAAAAACTAAAAAAATTGAAACAAAAAATTAAAGTTTTCCAAGCTTTTCAAAGAAAACAATGAAAGAAAATTTAATTGTTCATTAATAAATATTGTTGTGGGGAAATTCATCTCGACGAGTTAAGCTATCTACCTACCTCAGAGCTCGGAGGGGAGACCTCGAAAGTATGTGATGGATAAGCGGGGTCGAGTCCTCTCTCGACCCATCTCAGCTTATAGCCGTTATCCTCATTTAATAACTCGACAAAAGGGTCAATCTGCGCACTAGTCCTGGTCCGAGGCTTGGAGCCAAGGCCACCTTAGTTCGAGGTCCAGAGCCGAGGCAAAGGGAATTCTACCAGTCTCGAATACTAGTACTCAGCCTTGGGCCGGGTGAGGCCGAGGCTGAGGCTGAATGCGGATATTCCGAGTGCCAAACTAGGAAATTACCCTACGCGAATGTGACCGAATATCTCGCCCATAGATACACTCCTCTAAGACAAGACGTGCTATACAATCCCTAGATTACAGACGAAATCTCCACGATCACAGTATACCACTGATTGAGCGAATCGTGCCGAGATTAATGAACACAGATCCTCCAACACGCAGGTATAAATACAAGGGGACCCCATTGCTACAAGTAGGGCTGTTCACGAGTCGAGCTAGCTCAAAAAGCTCGCTCGACACGGCTCGAGTCAGCTCAGATTGACTTGGCTTGAATGGCTTATTCCAGCCGAGTCAAGCTAATTATTTGAAGCTCGAGTAAAGTTTGAGCCGAGTTCGACCAGGGGGCATTTCAACTCGACTTGACTCGACTCAAAGTTCGAACTCAAGCTCGACTCGGCTCGATTAATAAATATATTAAATATTATATATAATATATATATTATATTAATATAAGTTTTAACTTTTAACTTTTAAAAAAAATAATAAGAAGAAGAAAACAAACCCTAGAGTCTCTACTCGACCACACACACCCCCTTTCCCTTTCTTCTCTTTCTCTACCCGCTCTCAGTCGTATGCCCGCCCAAACCACCACCACCAGTTTTCATTTCAGCTCCATAATAGTATGATTTCAATCTTGAAATCTACTTCTTGGACGAGAAACCCAAGAAATCTGAGATGAGTTCTTCTCAGATTTGTTAGAGCTTCAAGGAAATCTAATGATCTGATTTGCTAGAACTCTTTACTTGGATTTCTAATCTGTGTTCTGCTCTATTTCATTTTTAGTACTTGGATTTTTATTGGTGGAAGAAGATCAAGAACAGATCGGTTCTTACAGGTTTCCTAATCCAATTCGAAGCTTTGTTTGGTTTTTTCATCAGGTTTTGCTTTGATTCTCTTAAGATTTTTGAATTTTTCATCAATGGAGGAGGATTAAGAACAAAATCCATTACTCTCTCACCCAACAAGCTCGAGCTCGACTCGACTCAAACCACTAGCTCGACTTGAACTCGACTCAGACAAGCCAAGCTTCAATGTTAAGCTCGTGGCCAAGCTCGAGCTTGAGCTTGAACTTGAGTATAACATAGACAAGTCGAGTCGAGCTTGGCCCAGCTCAACTCGACTCGGCTTAGCTCAATGCCCACCTCTAGCTATAGGTACGCGATATCTCACACTATCTCTCTACCTTCAACTTAGACCCAGATTCCCTAGCTTGATTTAGGCATCGGAGGGTCCCCGGCTTAGCCAGGGTCTCCTTTACTCACCCTTTGTGCAAGGCCAGGGTCTGTCGAAGGTTCATCGCGTTGAGTGGAGGGTGGTCTAGATTTTGACATCAACATCAACATTCTACAAAAAAGGATACTCCCAGCCCTACCTCCGATGTCTCTGACTGGACAAAACGGAGTACGTGAGCCTTGGCTCAGAAAGTCTTTGCCAAGGGTATTTCTGGCCAACAATTTGGGAAGACTTCAAAAGCTTTGTCCAGAGGTGAGACAAGTGCCGGATATTCGTTGTCATCCCAAGACAGCCAACAGAAGAGCTAACCCCCATGAGCGAACCATGGCCATTCGCCCAGTGGGGAATAGACATCATCGGGCCTCTGCCTCGAGGGAAGGGGTAGACCAAATTCGTAATTGTGGCAGTGGACTACTTTATAAAATGGGTTGAAGCCAAGCCAGTGGCGAAGATCACCGAGCAGAAGGTGATGAATTTTGTGTGGGAAAACATCATATGTTGGTTAGGAATCCCACGCACCATCGTGTCTAATAATGGAAAGCAGTTCGATAACGACAGGTTCCGAAACATGTGTCAGGGGCTCGGCATTGTCAATGCATACTTATCGCCTCATCACCCGTAGTCTAATGGACAAGTGGAAGCTGTGAATAAAGTAATCAAACATCATCTCAAAATAAGGCTGGAGAAAGCCAAAGGCAACTGGGCCAACGAGCTCCTATTTGTCCTCTGGGCCTATAGGACCATAGATCAGTCATCCACGGGGGAAACCCCTTTCTCTCTGTCTTATGGCTTGGAGCCAGTCGTCTCATTTAAGATAGGGATCCTCACTACTCAAGTGAGGAACTATCAGGAAGAGTAGAATGCCGAGCAGATTGCGGTAAACCTTAATCTACTTAAAGAGGTACGAGACATCGTCAAACTCTAAGTCGCAGCTTGGCATCAGCAAGTCGCTCATTTTTACAACTCCAGAGTCAGGACGAGGTGGTTCCGACGAGGAGATCTGGTCCTTCGCCGCATATTATAAAACACTACAGAACTTGGGATAGGGTCACTAGGTCCGAACTGGGAAGGACCCTATCAGGTAATTGGCTCGGTTAAGCCAGGATCATACTGCCTGGAAGACTTGGAGGGATGTCTGTTACCCCACCCCTAGAATGCCAAGCACTTGAAGATCTACTACCCCTGAAGGGGAAAGCCATATATGGGTCAGATCTACTTGTCATTTCAGCTCTTAATAAAAGATCGCTTATTTTCTACTTTAGATTGTCTACTAAATGATCGCCTCGCCATCCTAGTACACTACGAAGGATCATTTCTCACGTGCAAAAATGAAGTCCTTCGACGAACTGACCTCTTAAAGAAGAGGTCGACTCATCATTCGACAATTCGACAAATTCAACAAAAGAAATCCACCATAATCATCCAATGAAATCATCATTCAGAGATTAAAAGTTAAAAATTATTAAAGCATCGATCGTCTTGATATAAAAAAGAAGAAGTTAAAACATATCATTCCTTCCGAGAAGAGGGGCTAGTTGCTGAGCTAGGGGGTTAAGCATTGAGGGCCTCCTTAGCCTCGGCGGTAGCTGGAGCCTCTTTGGCCTCAGCGGCAGGAGCTTCCTCGGCGTCATCCATGGCTAAGGAGTCGAGTTCAATGTTGGGATGGAGAACCCAAACATTGGCTAGGCATGCATTGTAGGCATAGTAGTATACCCTATCTAGCTCCTTGGATCTCTCCGATGACGTCTTGAATTCTTCAATAGCCGCACCAACCTGCAATGCAGCCAAGGCTTCAAATTCAGCCTGCTGCTTGGCCAGCTCCTTGGCAACCTCATGCCTCGCCACCTTGACCTCAACTGAGATGCGTGCGTTGTCCGTCTCCACGCGCTCGATGAGAGCCTTCATGTGCACCGGCTCGGACTCGGCAGCGTCTAAGTGGGTCTGGAGCTTGTTGACCTCGCCTTGAAGCATTAACTCCCTCAGCTAGCCCTCCTCCACGAGGCCTTTCAACTTCTCCTACTCATCAGTCGAGGCCGTTAAAATCCCTTCAAGCTCGGCCTTCTCCTTCTCAAGTCGAGTCATCGCCCTCAGCCTATCCTGGACCACAATAAACATCGGCAGCACCTACAGTAGGGAAGAGTTAGAAAATAACAAGCAACGATCAAAACCAATGGGTCTCCTTGAGGGCTTACCGTGTAGTAGATCGAGGTATAATCGTTGACAAATGACTCGGGTAGCCGGGAAAGGGTGTTGACAATGGACGCCTCAGTTGCATGTTTGGCCGCCCACTCGGTCAGCTGCGATGTGTAGTAACCAGGTGGGAACGCCTATGATCCCGAAGGAGTCCGATCGGCTGCTCTCCCCACGCCGCTAGCCTCAAAGGCTTGAGGCTCGGCCTCAGGTGCGGCGGCATTCTAGACTAAGGCATCCGTCCTGCCAGTCAGGAAATTAACCTCAGCAATCGTAAGGCTAATGTTGACATAGATAGGTTTGCTAAAAGCTCCCCTACCCTGGGAGAGGCCCGCGTTGGCCATCTCTCCAATCACCTCCTTCTCGATCCTAGGGGGATGAGATGGAACAGCTAGCTAAGCCTCGGGGGCTGAGGCCGGAGTTATTGAGGGCTCGGCCACAACTGAAACAGTCTCCACGGTGGGAGTGGTTTTTCTCTTTTTGGTCGTAATCTTTACCCTTGACTCGGCAGCCATCATCACGTCCATAGGAGGGTGCAGTACCACTGACCTTTTTCTCTTGGAGCCTGATGTCTCAGCCATACCTGTCCAAGAAGCGATTGACTTATATAAAACTACAAGAAGGATCATTGAGTGAAGAGTCATGATGCTTACCCAAAGCGATAGAGTGAGGTTTGAATCTACAAAATTTGGACGACAAGAGATTATCCAAACTGATGATGTCTTGTCAGACATGCTAGTCCTTCTTGAGCACCTGAGCCCTAGCGATCTGGGCTTGAAGGAAAGGAGTAAGGTCAGGAATCCCTTTCGGGTAAACTGCAAGCAAAAAATAGATCAGGACGGAGGATGAGCCAGAGTCATGAAATACAGTATAAATAAAAAATGACTAGACATGGATTAGAGAATTGGTGGGAACTTAGACCCATAGGTTACCAAGTTCAGCAGCAGATGCCTCTCACTCCCTCAAGGCCCAAAATCACTTACCTTTCTAATCTTTGTTTGTAACACCCTGAAAATCGAGGGTCGAGCAGGAGCCCAACTCCCGAGTTCCAACACATCACTTATGCAACGTAAATAATGATAATTAAATGTTGTCCGTATTAGTGCTTTAAACATGAGTGAGATTATACCAAATTAGCATATCATACTCCAGAGACAGTTAAATTACGCAAGCGGAAAACTAATAGATATATAAAGCATATAAGTGGTTGTAGTCCCCAGAGTATGAACATGTCACCAGGTCAAATAGTTACATGTATGATTTCCAAAATATACAAAAGTGATAAAGTGTAATATCATCTATCCATATCCCTGTAGCCCGGATACACAACTCCAGGTCTATATAGACCCACCAGAGAGTTGCATGTAGGAGAACTCCTCCTCGTCATCATAGAAGACAGGCTCCATCTCGTAAGCCTCGTCATCACCTGAAACTACAACAGAGTCTGGTTGGTATTTTAAAACACCGTCCCAGAGTGGGAGTGAGTGATTAACTCAGTGGAGCTATACGGCAAAGGTTAACATGTTATCAATTAAGTCAAGCAATAATGATAAAGCAATATAACAAGCATTCATAAGTACTCTGATTAATGTAAGGATAGTATGTATTAATGATGTATGACCTCGCCTACACTCCCTCCGCGACATCATCTCATGATCGCGGCATGCATCCCTTTCACTGTGCTCAACTCCTGCGCCAAAGGCACATGCAATGCGGTACATGATCGTGTTAGCCCAGTCCTTTATTAGACCCATTCATACAGTAGGTTCGGGAAGCTAAGGTACCTCCCTTTATGTCATTTATCCAAATAATGATCCATCTAGGGTCATTAATCCTAACTAATCACATACGATCGGCAAGTTATAGGGCAACGTCACCCCTGATTTTAAAGCAGTGGACAGGCAAGTTCAGGTCATTACGAAGAGGCTCGTCACATCCTCATAGGCCTTAGTTTATACTCGAGGTCACTACAGAAAAGGCTCATCACCTTAGCATAGGCCGATAGCTTGAATATAGTGTCTCATACCACCACCGTATTTGGCTCACGAGTTTGGGTTGCTCATTGGTCACTACGGAGAGTTTCGTCACCACAGTGTAAGCCAACAGCTTGACCACGGTGTCTCATACCACCATGCCCGGCTCATGAGTCTTAGCGGATCGTGGTACCAAGGTTAAATAGGCTTTTCATTGGTGAGTTTGGTACCTTAGGTTCAAGCAGTAGTATCCATACATGGTGAACATACATTGGGCTAATCGGGTTACTTGACAAGCTCGACTAGTACGAGCGTACATTGAATAAATCGACATGGAGCGCATAAACACTCCTCGTGGCCTAACCACTGCCGATAATCACCTGTAACACCCTGAATATTTCAATACCCGAGTATTGAAAGTCCTCGAGCGTTACCTATAAATTAACAGGTGTATGATAACCATCCAACTATCTTAGCCTTATATCCTCACCTTAACACAAACCTAACCGTTAGTAATGATCTCCATTCATAGATCAAGCCATCTGACCATCAATTTCAAGGCAAGGCTCTCCATCATGTGATTTAACGTATATGTTTTTCCTTAAATGAATTGACGAATAACTTCCTATTCATAATGATTTGGATATATGTTCATTTGTAAGAATTGCTTAGAAATGTGTCCATACCTGTGTGGAGCCATTAGATTTTCCAAAACTCATAAATCAGTAATAATTATGAAAATGCCACTGACCTATGCCCCTGAATTCTAATTCACATGGTTCTCATGATCTGTTTCATGTAAAATTTTATACTAGGTCTAATTATTATAAATTAACCATACCTGTTGAATTTCAACCCTTAGATTGTAGTAAATCAGCTACTTGACCACTACATCTGTCCGTACACTTATCATATCAAGATTCTGATCCGTTAATCTTATTTACCCTATATGAATATGTTTAACCCACCATTAGAATTACAATGTGAAGAACTTACATATATGAAAAAGTCACTTGAATCTAACAATATACTTGTCCTACCCTTAATCATCCCAAAAAATCACCTTGTGTTCATACGTTTATGAAACTGACCGTACATCTACCTACATACATGGTCAGAATGTTAAGCATTAAGTTCCTTTATTTTTAGCAAGTCATCTGATCACCCGTCGTGTTTGGATCTGCCAAACGGGCTATACGAATACTGTGGTAAACTGATCATCATGAGGATCTCAGTGTATAGGCCTAAACCACCTGGTAACTCACCAATTAGGTGTGTACAAATATTATCTTAGAATTTTGAAGTGTGTTAGCCATTAAAATAGCTTCATGGTCATCCTTGGGAGATCAGGACCCAAACTTGAACCATAGCAAGAGGATGAAAAATAAAGGGTACTCGTCAAATCTTAGGGCATTTAGACGGTACACTTCAACATAACAAATGTTAGAAGATATTTGTGTGATAGATGGCAAATTGGTAATTAAGGTTTAACGGTGAACATCATTATAAGTATTACTCGATCACGTGGTCCACTTACAGCTCGGATCTACTTCAAACTTGGGCCCATGGGCCCACACAGCAAGCTTAAGATGGTGAAGGGAGCGGGCAGTTATGCGGTGAACACAACCCAGTTCCATGTTGATTAATGGTGTGGGCCACCCAAAACCTAGATCCACCTCATATTTTGGCCACTAGCCTAACATCACCCTACAAAACCGATGGTGGGAATAGATTTCCCAAAAACTCACTACAAGTGGGCCCCACCTGACCCATCGGACGAACCTCTCCTCTCTTCTTACGTCTTTTCGCCTTATGCGTTTTAAAACATGACGTCCAGACGGACGTGATTGGACCCACCATCAAGGGCCCACCTTGTCGATCTGAACCATCCACCAGATGGAGCTATTGGACCCGACCAAAACCATGTATTGCCCACTAGATTTGGCAGCTTTCCCACATGTGAAAACAAATTAAAATGGAAACACGGTACTCCACTCTTTTGCACACAACATCCCATCGGGCGGAAACAACTTTCGCAGGACCCACCGAACGAATGGCCTTAAAGCTCGATTTGAAGCACTCCGTAGCTTCTCACCACCAATCTGAACCTTTCATTAAAACCAGAATGTGGAGATGAGGTGCCTACACAAATCTGCCAATAATGTTGGCTATCTTCTTCGTCAAGAAGTGGCAGCCGTTGGGAGCTGTCCTACCACCATTCCGCGCTCAAAGAAACCGATCACAGATTTCCTGTCGTGGACCCATCCAAGGACAATCCAGCAATGTCCAGATTCGATTAGATCTAGGGAGCAAAGGAGAGGAAAGTGAGGAAGAAATCCGACCGTAGCTAGCGAATACGCTGCTACCAAAAGCTGCGCTGGACAAAATCAAGGCTGCGTAAGAGCCTTCGCAGAAAAGTCTAGATGCCCTTCTGCCTATAAAATCTCCCTCTCATTCACGAAGTGGAGGAAGCAAAAGAAAAACAAGAAGAGAGAGAAACGTGGGAAGGAAATAGAGAGAAAGAAATAGGAAAAGGAGGAAGTCGTCTAACGGTTATTCTTCCTAGAGAATCAGAGAAAGAAATTAAGAAAAAGAAAGATGGTAAGAAAGAAAAGGAGGCTGGACGAGTGTCTGGTCTATCTAGACCCTCTGTCTAACCAGCAAGAAAGAAAAAGGAAGAAAATAAGGAAAGAAAGAAGGGAAAAGAAGAAAGAATAGAGGGAGATGGTTATTAGGCATACACAATACTGCCACCGAGTCTAGGTGCAAGTCAGATCGAGCTCTGGCGATGTATTCGGTCTACGTATAAGACCTTCATGCAGGTACCTCCTATAAGATAAAAAATTAGTAACCAATTTGCCTTCAAATCTAGATTTGCATGTATGAAGGTTGTCTAGCCATCAAGGACATCTGATCTCTTATCTAAGTTACTACCCTTGTAACCCAACCCTAAACGTAGATGTTAGGCCAAATTCCAAACTTCTGATCTTAATCATGGGAGTCATTTAATGCAGTGATATAACTGTGCGCAAAGGTTTCAATCATGTTAAAATTTAATCCCACATCGTGTACATAGAGCTCCAACAACGCATACGGGTGATCTGATGATAAGAGGTGAGGGTTTTGTCCTTTAGGCTTACTATAATTTAAGTTAAAATTTTATCATGTTTACATGTTCTCCGGGAATTATTGTATCAATTGAAAATTTTATCCTATCAATTGAAAATTTTATCAAGTTTACATGTTCTCTGGGAATTATCCTATCAATTGAAAATTTTATCATGTTTACATGTTCTCTGAAAATTTTATCTTGTATTTCATGTTTACATGTTCTCTGGGAATTATCCTATTAATTGATTTATTTTATTGACCCTTTTAGGATTATGACATGATGTCAAAAGAAGAGTATTTTTCTCAATTTACATGAGGCCATAGATGCAAGCCTTGCCCCTGCCTCATCTATTATTGAGTTGGCTCTGCCGCTCATCTCTATATTTGAGTTGGCTCCACCACTCATCTTTATATTCAAGTTGGTTATGTCACTCATTATTTTATTTGAGTTGGCTCTGCTGCTCTCCTTTTGTTGAGCTGACCATTGTCACTCTTCTCTTGTTATACTGGCCATTGCCACTTTTGATGAGTTGACCATTGTCACTCTTCTCTTATTATATTGGCCTTGTGCCGTCTATCTTTAAAGGTATGGGCATGTGTCTTGTTATTCCAGAACCTCTATGATTCAGTGTATATTTTACATGATTCAGTTATATTCTTTATAAGTGCAAGTGATGTGTTATGAGGTATCACAACTAGTGAATCGATTATCTTATCATGGACGTAATGCGTTACGGGTAGCGACTCTCTTGGTCGACACATAATTTCGTAGGTTAGTTAGCGTGGTGCACAATCGATGTATGTAAATCGGCATACATGTTACATCAACTTTTCGAGATTGGATGTCGCAATTAGTCGCTCCATGAACACATTGTGTTACGTAAATCCCTCAATCGCGTGTTGTGTTACCTTGAGATGTTCGCATAAATTTATGTTAGCATTGGTCATGCCGGCGAATATCCATAGTTATGGGATGCGGGTCGAGCCGGATTTCTATGAATTATATTCAACATTGTGACGATCACTACGTATGATGAGCCACACATATTATTCTAAGTATACATCTTATGTAGGTTGTTTGCGATACTGATATCTCATGTATTAGTAGAGTACGAGATGTATCAGTACGTTTACTTTACTTTTATGAATCTCTTGAATTATTATTAATCTTGAAGGATAACCATCACTATGAGTAGGGCATTGACCCTCTCCCAACCGTACAAATAATGCATGTGACGTACAGATTGAAGACTTAGAGGAAAACTTCTCTATAGAAGATTATCTTGAAAGACTAAGAAGACCGTTTCACTATTTAGTTTTATACTTCCGCTATGAACTCTGATGTTGTAATGAACCTCCTATTATGAGGCCTTGATTATTCCCTTTTATATAATCATTATAGTTATTTTTGTTCTTGTGAATGTTACCTTCATGAATCTATCTGGATGTAAACCAAATGAAAAAAATAGGGTGCAATTTTACCAAAGCATCCTAGTTTATACATTATTAATACTCAGTTTTCTTGGGCACGAATATAAACTCTGCCCGAGAAAATTCGGGATGTTACCATACGACTCAAATTCATTAGACGTATGTCGTGGCTAAAATATATCGACTACTAATAGTAAACAATTACCGATTGCTTGGACTACATCGTAGCTCCAATCACACTCTAAACAATAGCATTCACATATGATAAGGACAACATGTGACAACCAATTTCAGCATCAATCTTATTTAAGCATTTCGACAAACATGTAGTACACATGTTATCATACATATGCATTTCATTCATAAATCACATAGTAGTGAGATAGGTTACATAAAGAAATTTGTAAGTATAGATAAGGAAATTGAGAAACCCTTCTCAACACCCTCATTAAATACATCACAATGAACATTTTCTCATTCAGGTATTTTATCAAACACTTAGAATACACATATCACATACATGTAATAAATTAGTTTAAAACACATATTATAGCCAATCGTTCCATATAGGAGTTGTCATACGTACAACAATCATATATTCCTTAACAACAATCACGGCAAGCACAAATCATAATTCCATATTCATTCAAAAATTTCAACAAACACATACAATTCATCATATTTAACATAATTCATATATATATATATATATATATATGTGTGTGTGTGTGTGTGTGTGTGTGTGTGTGTGTGTAATACGCGAAAATGTCGTATCTAAGCATATGTGATAGCAATCAAGTCAATCATAATTCATTAACTGACATTGAAAGCCTTAAAAACCATAAACTAAACATTTATAGTCCGTACCTTTTGCCGGGTAGACTTGTATCATACTCAGTTTGAACACTATGCCTTAGTTTACCGCACAACGGCAACCTGTAGTATGAAATAGGTTAGTTATTTCACCATTTACTCTATTTGAATCCCTACAACGGATTAGGGTTAGGATTCCTTACCCAAGAACGGAGTTGAAATCGCCAGAATAGTGATACGGACAGTCTGATTCAGCACGAGGAGCGGTGGCATCGAATCCCAATAACTATCCCTAACTCTCTCTCCCTTCTCCTTATTTTTTCCTTCTCTTTTTCTCTGTTCTCTCTCCTAGGATTTAGAAATTCGTTTGGAATGAGAGAGGGGTGCGTTAAGGCCCTTATATAGGCCCAGAACTGATGAAAATGACCTTAGGGTCATGGTATACTTAGGTTATAACCAAGGAACGACTGTTTCGGTCCAACGAGGATCAACTGGAGGCCCATTTTTTGCATACAGTCCAGAGAAAATTTTTTGAAATTGGATCTAGGTCAGGTTAAGATCTCGGTCCGATCGAATCAGTGGATCGACCGCAGAGGACCTGTTTCAGTTCAACAGTCACCGGTACTCAATCAGGGCCACAGGTACACTGACATGTGTTCAAAATTTTTTCTGATCCGAGGGTGTAATTGGGTCAGAATTTGACGGTTTGAAACCTTAAAATTGGCCTGTAAGCAAACGGTTCAAATCACTTAAGTTTAAGTTCATTTCCTAAAGATATTCGCATTTCTCACACACTTCGCTCCGGGCTCAAGTTGTGCATTTTGGGATACTATTAGGACTTGATTTTCGAAGTGGTTGTCAAGCCCAGTAAGGAGGTCGTAACCGAATAGTTTCACAGTAATCGGACTTTCGATGCGTGGTCCAGGTTCGATATGGAGTTTCGTGATGTTCCCGAGAGCAACTGAGTTTTGAGATGGATCCTAGGTTTTTAGGCGATGTAGCGTCAACGATTCTACTGGTTTTGGATCTTGCAGTTCGTATAGAAAGCCGTTCAAGCTAATTCGCCGACTAAATCAGTTTAGTACTTAATTAATTTTTGTCTAATTTCTAAAGGATTTGGTCCTTAGTGATTTTTGCCTGAGGTGGTACTCGAGTCTTTGTACGAATTTTTTTAAGACGTTACATTGTTGGAGGTATGGAGTCTAGTTATCGGGCCTGGGGTACACTGGGGCCTGGCCTATAAATAGTACCAGTACGGCTCGGATTTATTGTGTTTGGCCTGGTATATAGCCAGAAACTCGACCAGCGTCAAGTGTTGGTTCTTCAACTAGTGCCAGAGAATGAAACAGGAGACCAAAATCTGCCAGGCGTTCGAAGCCAACTTCAGACGTGCGGTCACCAAGCACACGAATGGATGGATGGAAAATTGAAGCCCACACTGAAGGGTGCAGACGAATATTGTAATGTCCCCATCGGCAAAGACACTTGGAGCGTCAAGGGGAGAAGGAGCTTGGATATTCACCGAGTTAGGAACATGGTACTCGGCACAGAGTTGAGCCATTTGAGACTCAATCAAAACCGAGCCCCTGAGAACTATCACTTCGGATCTACCACCCCAAGTCCTGGCTTTATCCCTTCCCGCCAGATCTTGAGGTAATCTCTTTGATCTCATGCCTAGGCTTTTGGCCCTCAAGCCTGTAGTTTTCTTGACCGGAGGATAGAGCGGTACTGCTTCCAAGGGACCTTCAGAGTTCGCGCGCTCCAAGTCCGTGGTCTCCGGCTCGAAATCCTCATTCATTACTCGAACCTCTTGGACGTCATCCGAGCCATTCAACATAGTGTTCTAAAAATAAATGGAAAAGAAGTTTGGGAAGGAAAGCTCACAAAGAATGGCCCTCCGGAAAGCTTCTCGCTGTGCAAACTCTCAGATAAAGTGGAGCACAAGGAATGTAAATGAATAGGTAGGAGAGCTCAAATGAGGACTGGGAGGGGTTTATATAAATGTAGCCAGCTGGGCGTAATCGTGACAGACAACTGCCTATGATGTTGAAACGGCTCGGTCCCGGATCCAATCGAACACATAGAAGCAGACAATTCATCTGGGTTGATACTCTCCGAGTCGAATGCCGTCAGTACTGAGCAGCATTTTTTGCATAGGTGGCCCCTCGCCTCCTGATGGACACGTGACAACATCCTACTCATCCTGCCGATTTGAATCCTCAACCGACGCCACACGTTCGCCATCCAGTGGCTATAACTCAAAAAGCCACAATCGTCGTACAACATGCAGATCCCGAAGTGTAATCATCACGATGATTCGTTTCAACTTATCCGATTCGTCATCATGAGTAAGGCGGCGGTTCATTTTTCCAGACATTTACTCCCTGAGTCCGAGCTCGGACTCAGAGAGTACAGGGCTTCTGTTATGGAAAAATTTGAGTCGAACCCAACAAAGGCCAAATTATTGAAATCGATGAGCAGAGCCTCGGTGTAATAACACCACATCCAAACGGACCATACTTCCGAACTACGATTCCAAAACTAGGATTTGGAAGAGAGGAAGATTGGGCCACACCAACATCTGGAACTCTCATCTGAAGAACTACGGCCCTGGATCACATGTCTGAGCTTTGACACCGGCCTGGAACCTGGAAGAAACCAGGATATGCCTAACCCATTGACTCCGATCAATGGCTCGAAGGATCGTAAGCGAGGCCCGGGTCAGATGAGAATATGGTGCTATATGTCCGACTCGTAGGCAAGAGTTCGAGAACTAGTACTCGGTGCTGATATGAGTCATCCGAGACCTGACCAAGACTAACTCGCTCATGGGCTCAGAGGGTTGTGGGCTAAGATCGGCTCAGATGCACATGTGGCCGAGGATCACGCTAAAGAAACAACCCCAATAAGGCATGTTGGAGAGTTGCCCGGTGCACGATCTAAGGATAACGGCCAACCTCAGCGCACACGCAGCGCTCGCTTGATGGAAGAGATCATGCCGAGATTGACGGCCATGTCCCCTTTGATCCACAGGTATAAATAGGAGATGAATCCATTGGAACAGGGACATAACATTTGTCGCTCTAAACTCCCAGCTACATTACTTAGACCTAAATTCCTATTTTGACTTTGGCATCGGAGGGTCCCCTACTCTAACCAATCTCCTTTGTCCTTCTCTTGTGCTGGTTCACAGGGCTCGAAGCTAGCCACCGGTGCACGGTTGGAGTAGCCAGATTTTTGTATTAACATATACAATTTGACATCCAACACATCTAACATATGCACCTAATCATCATGTTGATCAATGGAATAAAATAAATTTATGGACTAATTATCAAATGGGCTACCATTTAGTCTCGGGATTTTGGAATGTTGTATGTTGTATGTTTTTTTTTTTTTTTTATAAATTTATTTTTAAATGATGTAGCTATCCTGTGCTTGGATTTACCCAACTTTTCATTCTTCTCATCTTTATAGTAGAATCCATCTATTAGATGGGTTAGATGTCATACACAACGTGGCCCTATAATTCTTACTTAGGGCCCATTTCGATCCTCACTAAATAAGTTATTTTTTCTACTTCCAATGGTAGATAAGTAAGTTTTGTCTGTGATCAATTATAAGCAGATGTACTTCACTTTAATAAGTAGAAATCAAGATAAGCTACTCATGTGATAAGTAGATGATTTCTCGGTATCTCATGTCACGGCTCTCTACCCCGCTAGAATGGTCACCCAACAGGGAAGACGTCCCTCACCATCTTTTAAATAAGAGCTCCAATTGGGCTTTCTAATTTCATCCCTCATGAAGGACAGGTCTAAATTTGTAATTTTTGAAATTTCAAGGATTGTATTGCAAACCAATCTTTATATCTTAAGCAAAATATTATCCAATAAAAGCTTGAAAAGCTAAAAATCTCAAGATTATGCAATCATGTAGCCACCCATTGTCAAATAAAGTGCAACCCACTTTAACAAGGTAACAACGTAAATTCTGGGCCAGGATATCAAAAACGTAGCCCACCTGATGTAAAGGTCGGATGTTGCACAAGTGTTCCATACCGGCAAGTGAGCTCGCAGGTGGAAGGCAGAATCGTACGACGAAGCGTGTATAACTTTCGGATCAAATCGTGCGAAACCACACCCTATCACCAGATCTCGTGACAAATATCGTCGCGATTTTAAAAATATAGCGATAGTTTCCCGAAAAACAATCATACGATATTATCGCGATAAAATTCAGATATTTTAAAAAATCGACGATGGGACTTATCGCGATTTATTCACGAAATGATCTCGATTCATTTGTTTATACCCAGATATTTATTCATTTATAATAAATGAAATTTACTTTTCAGGGATTTTTTTTCGATAATATCCCGAGAGAAAAAAAAAAAACAGAAGAAGCCAAAATCCGAAAATCTTCCGACAAATTACGATGCCGAGAGATGCGCGAGAACGAGATATGCACTCTCCCGAGTCCCGACGAATCAATGAAAGCATATACCCCGTTGAGGTTTTTTAGAATACATCCTGTCGTATTGTGGTAGGATACGTTATGGGTCTAGAGTCGTTGGATGTGGTGTCATACTCAGCGATCCAAACGGTTGATCTGACGAATTACAACAATAAAAGTGGCTTTTTTGAAAATACTCACTATTAGAAAAATTCTAAACATTCAAATTAATGGCCCACAAAGTCACAATGAAGGGAACGGTCTCTATTCAACGAAAAATGTTAACAAACTAACCGTAGAGTATTCCAATAGAGAGTTGTATTGTTGTATATCATCCATCAAAGCTGAGATGCATCTTATAAACAGTGTGGATTGACGAATTTGAACTCACAGACAACTGCTACTGCCCCAACGTATCCTATTACGGTACGTCGGGATGTATTGTAGCAAACGTCTGCTTCAGTCGAAGTCTCCAACCCAAGCTGCTTACCCTAACCCCAAACTAACCTAACCATAGTTAATAAACTCACTTTCCATGGAAATGCTTACACACTCGCATGATATAAACGAGCAGCATCGCGACACACGTGCTAAAATAGAGTATTTTTACGAGATCCAGACGGTCCATTCATCTCTTTCTATGCATTTTAAATATCCGATTCTGTAAAATTGTTATACTTGTGAACCAAATATAGACTTTTTCCCTTGCCATAGTGGATTTATCTTATAAAAGGTGGGCCATCTGATAAATAGGCTTGATTTTTTTTTTTGTGGGAAACAAGATGTAAAGGTACACTACATCTAATGAATGGTCTGGATCTCTCAACACATGCACCTCGGTACCTGGAAGACTCCCCTACCCTTCTAACTCAAGCGAGCGAGTAAGCTTATTGCTTTTTCAGCCTCGGCTCCGGATTGCACCACGTGTCCGATTTCAACGGCTGAAATGCTCGGAACTTAGATAATCCCAACCCCCACCGTTCTATATAAACCTACCTCTGCCAAAACCCTAGCACAACAACCTATTTCCCATACCCCACCGATTCACTGAGTCGAAAGCACCCGATCAGACGCTGAGCCATGCCAAACCCCAAGGTCTTCTTCGACATGACCGTCGGTGGAGCCCCCGCCGGCCGGGTCGTGATGGAGCTGTACGCGGACACAACCCCACGGACGGCTGAGAACTTCCGGGCCCTCTGCACCGGCGAGAAGGGCACAGGGCGCTCTGGCAAGCCCCTCCACTACAAGGGCTCGAGCTTTCACCGAGTCATTCCGAATTTCATGTGCCAGGGAGGCGATTTCACTGCCGGAAACGGCACAGGCGGCGAGTCGATCTACGGCTCCAAGTTCGCTGACGAGAATTTCATCAAGAAGCACACCGGCCCCGGGATCCTGTCCATGGCCAACGCCGGACCTGGAACGAACGGCTCCCAGTTCTTCATCTGTACGGCCAAGACGGAGTGGCTCGATGGGAAGCACGTCGTGTTCGGTCAGGTCGTTGAGGGTATGGATATCGTGAAGGCGATCGAGAAGGTGGGTTCATCGTCTGGGAGGACCTCGAAGCCGGTCGTGATCGCCGATTGCGGTCAGCTCTGTTGAGATGGACGGTTGGGATATGGTGTCTTAAGAAATTAGGGGTTATGACTTTGGGTTAGTCTTGTGTTCTTTTTACGCTTTTTTCCTTGAGAAGGGAGTAAACGACTGTTTGGGTGTAGAAAGGGATCTTTCTTATAATAAGATTAGGGTCTTGCGTTTTCTGTTCCCTTTTACTTGATACGTGGCGGTGGATCTCCACCGTTCATAAGGGTGGGTCTACGTTTGATGGCCTACATTCGAAATCACATCCTGCCGATTATGCGAGAATGGTCTGTTTGGTGTGGTTTTGAACCCAGATCTTTAAGTGGGGCCCGCCTGATTTGTGGCTGGGATCCACGTCCTGTGCGATTAACGATCGTAAGCGTTTCAGTTGAGATCAGCACTGATCTGGGTCGGTTGGACGGTCGGATCTGTGCATGAATAAGGAGTTGATGCCACAGGACATGATGCGCCACAGCTGATAGACCCTATATTGGATGCTTGATGCCTAGATTTATTACTTGTTATTTGAAAGATGATTTTAGGTCGATTGCCATCCAGGATATGTATGCAGTTCTAATGTGGGCCCGATCGTTATCCACGTGTTTTATCTGATGGACAGGAAAGGTGGGGCCCACCTTGATATAGGTATTCTGAGGACCATTATGGGGCAAGAGACCAAAGATTAAACGGATCTAAAGTTGAAGCAGATGGACGGTGTGGATATGGAATACAGACGTCCTCAGATCTAGAACACATTTGGTGAAATGGTGAACGGCTGCAGGTAAAATGGTGAAAACATTCATCTGCCGTTAGGCCGGCAATCTATTGGGTCCTTGGGCCTGTGTGTCTATATAACTAGAATATCAAGATTTGACATTGAAGCCGTCCAACAGGATAGGCACACCATCAATGTCAATAGCAGAAAAAGCAGACCTCGTCAAGACGCAAATGGTAAATAAGTAACCGTAGATTCATACGAGGAGAAATTTCTAAATTTTGTGGGGGCCTATCATTGTAGATCTATGCCCGTCAATCGTGATGCAAGCAGGCCGAATCACAAGAAACAAGAGTCGAACACCTGCCGTTGAAACCTTCGTGTTCCCAAAATGATTTGGTTGCCAATGTCCGAAGAATGGTCTAATTTTTATGTTAAAAAAATTAAAATTAAAATTAAATATTTATTGACCAACGGAAGGGGTTTGGTTCTAGGTTCTGTTCCAGGGTCTGATTGACGGTCCGGTTTGGTTCTACGATAACCACAAATTTAGAATCAAACCATGGTGTTCCATGGAATTAAACCAAACTAACTGGTTCTTTGATTCTTGGAATTGAAATTGGAACCAAACTAACTAGTTTTTTGATTTTCTGGAATTGGAACTGGTGCCTAGTTCATTGGTTCCACCAGTTCGATATTCTGGAATTAGAACTGGTGCCTAGTTTATAGGTTCCACCTGCTGGATTTTCTGGAATTGGAACTGGTGCCTAGTTTATAGGTTCCACCAGTTCGGTTTGCACCCTGAATACAGAGTTTTGGATGAAGCTGACATTTGTGTTTTGCCTTTGTCCATGTTTAGATGCCCATGTGAGTTTCGCTTCTTATAGTGTGGTCCAGTCAACGCACTCATTTTTCAGCTCATATACCAGGGGTTCGTTTGGCACCATGGATTCGAGGGGATTTGTAATCCCTTGAGTTGTTTGGCACTATAAAGTAGACGGGTTGATTTGTAATCCCCTGAGTTGTTTGGCACTATAAAGCCGATAGCCGTTTCAAAACCCCTCACTCAGGGAATCCAAGGTGAGACTTTAAACTACATCTAAAATCATTCCGGAGTTGCATGTGTATAACTAAACTATTAATCTATTGAACATGTGACCCACAAATGATATCCTAAAATAATTAGATTATCAATTGCATCACTATAATTACTTTAATATGATGATCAGCACCGCTCAAGCATTGTCCATGTAAATCAACATATAAAGTTCATTGGTTAATCACTCGGACATGATCTTGTGCATGTGGCCCATCTGCGACTTAGAATTTCATCATTTATTTTTAGCAAAGTATGTATTTTCAGTGGGCTTATCACAACTGTTGTGTCAAAAATTATATAAATTCACTAATTAGAGATATATTAAAGTTTATTTATTAATTAAATTCAAGCCCTGCATATATATATTAGGAATAGTTACTTTTGGATTAAAGTTGATTCTCAACAAGAGGATTTTAAATCCATGGGGGGTTTCAATTCTAGGGGATTTCAGATCCGGGGATTTCAAATCCATGATCCCAAACAGGCCCTAAAATGATTCTGGGTGACTCACATATTCACACCCTTTTCATCGGAAAGGCAATTAAAAAAAAAATCGGTGGTTAACATTCGTCTCTTTAAAATGGCTATGAATAGAAAAACAAGCACCTTCGAATTTTTTAAAAGAATTTTTTATAAAATATTACCTTTTCAACAAATAATTTTTCAAGTTGGGAGTTTGCTATGCCAGCTCCACCATAATGTTTATGTCAAAACTTTTTACCTCTATATGCTTCACCTGCTCACTTAAATCACAGATAAGTTTGATTGGCCAAGCTTAAATTTTAGTGTGGATTGGTTTTATTAGGCTTGGGCCTAAATTTTAGTCATAACATATGATAGCAAAATCTATGTATGATAGTAAATTTTATATAATCATTAGGGTGGGTTCTATAAAAATAAAGGTTGGATACCTCTATTCGACCAATTAGAGTCATGGGTAAGCCTGATTTTATTTTTTTTCCTGGTATTTAATAGTCAGAGTAGATTTCTCGGGCCATTGTCTTCCAACCCTTGGGGGGCTTTCAATTTTCAATTATTCTTAAAATTTTACTGATGTATTAAATAAATAAATAAATAACTCACAGGAGCTCACCCTTGATTTTTATTAGGCCCACTTAAGTCAATTAAAAAAAAAAAAAGGAATTTTTTTCCCATTCAGATTTTAAGATATCACATGGCATATCATGATTAGTGGCTTATCCTATCGCAACATGCAATGGTGCATTGTATCATTTCCCTCCTATAGAATATACTTTTGCCATAGAAGATACCTTTCTAAGAAGAGTAGCTGTAGATTTATTTTTTTTCCCTATGAAATAAGAATTGTTAAGGATTCCTCCGATCAACATTTCAACGTAACATACGTCGAGCAACGTGTAGAAGAGAAAGGGCTACTTGCTCTTTTCTCAAGCCATGTCATAGATGGTCCCCACTCATGAAGGAATATAAGAAGGATAAGGTGGACTTGGACAATTTAGGAAAAAACTTAATTAATATAAAAGTTACATTTCATTTTTTAAAGCTACCTCGTTAATTGAGAAATTATCGTCCCACTACTAGGGTGTGAGCAAATAGGTCAGCTGCTCAAGTAGGCCCATTGTAATGCTTAATGTAAAATCAACCCTGACTACCAAGTGTGTCACCACCTTATGTTAGGCGAGGGCCCAAACATACTCCCTCCATGATTCGGGTGGACCACGTTAATGGAAATAGTGTACAAGGCCATGATCGCCCTCCAAACTACTTCCCTTGTATATGCTACTTAAATCATGATCAGGACCCATTTTTAGGCCCTGGCCTGAATTTTGGTATGGATTCTAATGATTGGAGCAGATATTATATAATCCTCGATGGGCCCTCTAAAAATCAATGGTGGACATCTCTCTTTCAAAAGGTTTTTTAGTGCCCCATTTTAATCACAAGTTTCTCTATTCTTTTTCCACCCTAGGCCTAAATTGGGATTACACATCCATTGGTCTTTGGGATTTTGACATGCATATCATGGTAGGCCTGTTAAATCTATCTCTCTCCCTCTCTCATCAAAGAAAGTACATGAAAACAAGAAATTGTATGCATACCATTGTTATTTTTTTAATGGGCCACCATGATGTTTATGTACCATCCACTTGGACCACTAGATATTTAGTCTTGTATTTAGCTTAGAGACAACAATAAAATAATAATAATAATAAGTTGGCCTTTAATTTTGAGAGAGACGTCCACCATTAATTTTTGGAAGTTGGACCGATATTTATATGAAATCCACTTCAGCTATTATATTCCACACAAATTTATGTTTATGGTACAAAAATCATACTCATCTGTGATTCACTTAGGCCAGGCTAATGGAAACAATTTGGAAGGTGGGCATTGTACATTGTTTTCAATCATATGGTTGGATGGAGTTGATTTTTGGGCACTTGACCTAGCATTGGATGACAAACCTAGTGATCAGGCGGATTTTATATAAAAATCATGGTGGAGATCACTTCAGCCACTGGTTCATTTTCTTCTAGGCGGTTTATTTTCTTACAGGCCGCCATGACATGAGGTGACATGAGATTGTGAAATGATAATTGCATAGATCAGTAAAGTAACTTTTTGAAATCTTTACCGAAAAAAGAAAAAAGATATAGTATAAATTTCATATTAATTAGGTATTTTCATTTTGTTTTTTTTTTTTTTTTTTTTTTTTTAAAGAGAGTAAAGAACTAAAAAAAATAAAAAAATAAAAAATGAGAGTGACAGGGGCGGTAGCAGCGATACGTGAATAGCTGTGTTAACTATGAAATATGCTATCTTGTTAAGGAAATGTCACGGTTGGTTGTTGACTTGTTGACTTGGCCAACCTGAGCTGATAAGTCCCAGTCGACTGGGTCCCACTCATCTCTCTATCGGCCATGTGTATTGCTTCGAATCATCTAGAAGACCACAAAGTCTACAATATGTGTTTCATTTTAAATCAGGGTCTACCATAGTTTATAGACACTTGGTTGTTGAAATAATAGCATTAGATATTTTACATTTTTAACTGTCAAACGAATGTACCTGAATTTGATATTCAGATAGCTAAATAAGCCTTTTTTTATTTATTTATTTTAAATTCATGGCTTGTATAAATTGGGACTCATAATTTGGACAGCTTAGATTGAGCTATGTATGCAATCTTCAAGTAATTAGTAAGGGACTGTTTGGCCCATGGGATTAAATGTTATAGAATTGTATTAGATGTGATTGACATCATTATTGCACAATGATTGCATGTTAAGAAATACCATAGTATTTTGGCAATTCAATCTCAAGTTCGAGATAAAAACCTTGCCATGGGAAAAACATTGGACCGTAGAATTGTAATTGATGAACTAAATTCACAATAAATATTACTCACTTGTGCACATATATAAATAAAATGTCACATGTAAAGGATGCATATAAATAGACAATATTAATAAAACACATGTATCGAATATGTGCACAATTTTGATGAATAAGTTGTTTCATCTTTTATAATTCTTTTATTACAGTGCATTGATCATTGCTTTATGCTATTGTTTTTTTATTTTTTTTTCACGTATGAATTTTTTATATAAATTTCTATGTGTAAGTATTATGGTTTCACTCCTATAATTGTCAAATTTTGTAGTGTCAAAACCTCTTGGAATCTGTGTCTTGTGTAGCGCATCAATAAACTCAAAATAGTGCAAGGGCAATGGTCTTTAATGCAAGAGCTTCGAAAGCAAGATTACATGTTCATGTTCGAGTATAACATCAAGTGTGAATTCAATCTTTCAAGCTTCAAATAGTTCAAGTTTTCAAGCTTCAAGACAAAACAAAGTTCCTATACTTTTAAACCTCAAGCTCAAGGTTCATTGTTACCAAATTCAAGTTTCAAAAGGTAGCAAATTCAAGCTTCTATATATGTCAAGATCTCAAGTTTCGTAAACTTCAAAGGTCATTTATCAACCGAAGGAAAATAAGTTTCAATGTTCATACATTATGTATAAGGTATGAATGACCCTATATTGACCCTAGGGTAGGTCATTTTGAATGCATAATTTAAATTTGATCATTTTATTAGTACTTAGATTGTTTCTCGACAAGTCTTGGACTATGTTCGACTAGTCCTACCACTGGCTCGACCAATCCTAAGTTTGTTACTGATTTTCAGGAATTTTTGTTAAATCCTCGACCAGTCTTGGAGACTGCACAACCGGTCACATAACAGTACTCGACTTGTGCTCAACTAGTCCTATATGCTCGACTCAAAGTCCAGCAACTAGATTGGGTTCCACACGACCGGTCGTAGAGGCCACTCGACCAGTCATACAAACCCTTTGACCAGTCGTGGAATGGCCTTATCTTATCGCATCCAAATTTTAAAAGTTTGTTGATCTTACAACCAGTCATACCGACCTCAGGACTAGTCAAGAGTGCGATATCTGGACTTATAAATAGAGCACGAATTTCAGAGTTTCATATTCAATTCAAGCTAAATCAATATGCCACTCTGAGATATAAGTTAGTGATATTCTTAAGCTATTTAGTGTTCATTTTATATTCTCTTTAATTATCTTTCTTTGTATTTGATTTTGTATTCTGCATTCCAATTATTATTTGAAAAAAAGATTGAAGTATTCTTATTTTTATGGAATCAAAATCAAATCAAGCTAGCTCAAGGTGATTTAATGTAAAATCAATCTAGAACCTAGAACCATTTCATAAGTGAGTGTAAATATTGAACTTTTACGTTAGACTTCTACTCCGATTTGGTTCTTCCAGACTACATCAAAAGGAGAATATCCAAGTATTTTACAGCTTTGTAAATTCTTTGTTTTGGTTTTTAAGATTGTGCCAGAAAAATCTCTTTGTTTTTGGTTTTTCGGAGGTGATCTAGAAAACTCAGAGTGTAGGGTTTTTAAATTGTGTAAGCCCACTCGAAAGACACAAATGTGAGGGTTTTAGGTGAACTTTGAAAAACCTATTTTTCATAATGAACGCTAATATCCACTGTGTGAGGATATTAGGAGTGGAGTAGTTGTGTGGCTGTTGTTTAACAGTTGGTGTACACATAAGCGAACCACTATAATTCTTTGTGTTTGGTGGATTTGTGGTTTATTTTCTTTATCTTTTGTGATTTAAGATTGTGGGATGTATTTGTGGATATGAATGTTGTGATCTTTACATTTCAGCATTATGTGGTAAATGTTGTAATAGATTAGTTTCTATTTCATTCATATCCTCTTCAGTTTGAGTTTTTCATACTCACCCACGTTCTAGTAAGGTTGTCCTGCCATAAACCATTAGTTTTTGGTGTTATGTTATCCTTAGAACCAAGTTTGTATCAACCTTTCAATGCTAGATTTTTGAGATTGTTTCTCATTTTCGCATTATGGATTGTTTATTGCTATCAGTATTTATATTTGTTTAAATTTCACTGTTAATTTTTTTAATTTGGCATAGTCCTATTCACCCCCTCCCTCTAGGACTTCATAGCTCAGCCTTTTTAAGCGATATCAGAACTTAATAGCTGGCTTTTAATTATTCTTTTTGGATTTATTTCCGGAGCTATTTGAGATGTTAAATTTTGATAGTCTTTCAGTCACTGAGCCTCCACCATTTGATGGATCCAACTATGCCTATTAGAAAGCCGGAATGAGGATTTTCTTAAAATCCATGGATGAGTGCATGTGGCAAGCCACAGTGACTGAATAGACCCCTTCTACCACTAAAGTAACTAGTATCGATGAATCCAAATCAATGAAAGTCACACCTTATTTTTCTTGGACCACTCTTCGGAAAAATGAGAGTAGTACCAATGCAAAGGCTTTAAATGTCATAACTTGCGCACTATCACCGGATGAATTCAAAAGAATTATATCATATGATACTGCAAAGTAAGCTTGAGATATTTTAGAAATGACACACAAGGGAACAACAATCGTAAAAAAATTTAAAGTCGAAATCCTCACAACCAAATTTGAGGAAATACGTATGGAAGAAAATGAAACCTTCATGGACTTCTATACAAGATTAAATGACATTGTGAACTCTATGTGGGGTCTCAATGATAAAATCTCATAAAGTAAAGTTTGTGCAAAGATACTATGCTCACTCCTTGAATGGTTCAATTCAAAGGTGACTGCGATACAGGAACTTCGTGATACAGATAATATGAGGGTAGAAGAATTATTTGGTTCTTTACAAACCCATGAGTTAACTTTTAAAGCTCCTAAAGGTAAATATATCACTCTTAAATCCTCTAAATGTATTTCTCAAGAAAATAGTAGTAATTCTGATTTAGAAAATTCTGAAGATGATATGCCCCTTTTAGTTAAAAAGTTTTATAAGATGTTCAAAAGTAAAAAGATGGTTAATTTTCAAAAACCTAATGAAAAGAAAAGATCTAATTCTAAAACCTGAAAATCTTTAAAAGGTAGTCAATGTTACAACTGCCATGAATATGGTCATTTAGCGAATAAGTGTCTTAAAAAGGACAAACATAAAAAGAAAGGTATGTTGGCTACTTGGGATGAATCTTCTGGCTTTATAGCCTTTTCTAAATCAGAAGTTTCTGAAACCAAGTCAGATAATGAAGTCAAAACCCTTATGACTCTAGCTAAGTTCACCTTTTCAAATCATGATGATTCAACTAGTGAAGAAAATCTGAATAGTGATCATGAAAATGAAGAATATCTTCAAGATGCTTATAATGCCCTTTACAAGGAAAGTTATAAATTTGTTGTAAAATTAAAAGTTTAAAAAGAAAAGTTTTCAAAATTTAAAGAAAATTTTGATAATCTTATCTTAGAAAAATCTCATATTTCAGATTGTTTTGAAAAAACTAAGCGCGACTTAGATTTCAAAAACTCCCAAGTTGAAAACTTAAAATCTAAAAACAAAAAACTAAAACTTGAAGTATCTTCAGTTTTGAGTTTAAAGGACACATGAAAGTATGCCCAAGGTGATTTTAAGTTAGAAAAATTATTATCCGGATTCAAAAAATGTGGCAACCGATCTGAATTGGGCTACGTCAAAAGTATTCCTCCTAAATATAAGAATACTCCTCCTAAGTTTGTAAAAGGAGAGTCTTCAAACTCAAAAGGAAAAAGCCTAAATCAAAATTATTTTATAAATATTAAAACTTTTCAATCCTTAAAACCTAAAAACAACTATATCAACTATAAAAATCAGAATCATAATCCTTTAGCTGAGAAAATTATTGATTTACTTAAGGAACTGTTAAAATCTAACTTAGTAGGTCGGTCTTGTAACAACTACAAACACAAGAAGACCAACTATACTCCTAAACCCAAGACTGTAATGAAATGGGTTCCTAAGGTTACTTGTTTGGTTGCCCACACCGCTTTCAAAGCTATAAGTCACTCAAAGTGGTACCTAGACAGTGGTTGCTCCAGACACATGACATGCGATAAAGGTTTGTTCACTAATCTTAAAGATATGACTGATGGTTTAGTCACATTCAGTGATGGTAGTAACTGCAGGATTGTTGGACAAGGTACAGTTTAACTCTTTAACCTCCCTTTATTTGAGAATGTTTTATATGTAGAAGGGTTAAAACACAACTGATTAAGCATCTCAAATATGCGATAATAATCATAGCGTAAAATTTACTAACCTGGGATGTGAAATTTTTAGAAAAAAATGGTTCTGTAATATTAACTAGTCGCAGAACTTCTGAAAACTGCTACATTGTAAGTTATTCTAGCTCATCTAATCTATCGTGTTACATGGTCCATACCAATGAGACTGATTTATGGTATAAATGCCTTGGACATGTACACTACCGCAACTTATATAGATTGAGCAAAAGAGAGCTAGTAAGAGGCTTACCCAAAATAAAGAAAATAGATAAAATATGTGGGGAATGCCAGATTGACAAATAAATTAGGAGTTCTCACAAAAAGGTGGACTCCAATGCCAAATCTAAACCGCTTGAACTCCTCCATATGGATCTTATTGGATCAACTAGAATGGAGAGTCGAGGTGGCAAGAAGTACATACTTTACCAGATATACATGACTAGTCTTCTTAAGGGACAAATCAGAAACTCTCGATGAAGTAAAAAGGATACTTAGACGTATCCAAACTAAAAAAGAATCTCAAGTCTGTAAGATCTGTAGCGATCATTTATCAGAATTGAGAATAACGGTTTTGAGAAATTTTACAGTGATCAGAGAATATCACATGAATTCTCTGCGCCTAAAAAACCACAATAAAATGGTATAGTAGAACGAAAAAATGGAGTGCTTTAAGAAATGACAAATGTAATGTTAAATAGTATGAAGCTCCCTAAAAATCTTTAAGCCGAAGCCATAAATACTGCGTGTTATATAATTAACCGCATTTATACTAGAAAATCAAACAGCAAAATGACTTATGAAATGTGGTTTGATAAGAAGCCTGTTGTTAAATACTTTCGAGTTTTTAGCATCAAGTGCTACATTTTACGTGACCGAGAAAATCTAGATAAGTTTAACACCAAAAGTGATGAAGGGGTATTTTCAAGGTATGCTCTGAAGAGTCGAGCCTATCGGGTTCTTAATAAGAGGACCGGTGTTATTCAAGAGTTTATTAATATGATTATTGACGATCACTTGAATACACTTGTCTTAAGTTCAGAAAATGATGAAGTACTTCTAATTGATAAACCAGATACTTCATCAAGTCAGAATAACTCTGAACCGAGAACTGTTAAAGACCATCCGACTAATCAAATTCTTGGAAACCCTCTCACTGGTGTGCGCACTCATAGACAACTAGAAGATAAGTGTAATTACGTGTGCTTTACATCTCAGATAGAACCCGCTAACGTAAAAGAAGTTCTTTCTGACAAAAACTGAATAGTTGCGATGCAAGAAGAGCTCAATCAATTTATTAGAAATGATGTTTGGTACTTAGTTTCAAGACCTAAAGATAAACACATTATCGAAAGTAAATGAATTTTCAAGAATAAGTTTGATGAACTTAGTAATATCATTAAAAGCAAGACTAGCCGGTTGTACAAGGGTACACTCAAATTGAAGGCATCGATCATGATGAAACATTTGCCCTAGTAGCTCGTCTTAAATCAATTAGACTATTTATATTCATTGCATGCTTTAGAAAGTTCAAAATATACCAAATGGATCTAAAGAATGCTTTTTTAAATGGCGATTTACATAAATAAGTATATGTTGAACAACCAATGGGTTTTAAATATCCTAAGAATGTTGATAATGTATACCACCTAAAAAAAACTCTATACAGTTTGAAACAAGCTCCCAAGGCATGGTATGAAAAGTTAACTAATTTTTTGCTAAGTCATAATTTTCTAATGGGAAGTGTTGATAAGACTCTGTTTGTTAAGAAATATAATGGTCATATTTTAATAGTGCAAATTTATGTTGATGATATTATTTATGGATCTACTTGTGCTAACATGACTATTGAGTTTACATATCTTATAAAATCTAAGTTCGAAATGACCATGGTTGGGGAATTGAATTATTTTCTAAAATTGCAAGTTAAACAGCAACCTGATGGTTTCTTTATTTCTCAAACCAAATATGCTAAGAACTTAGTTAAAAAGTTCATATTTGAGAATGGAAAAAATTTTGATACTCCTATAAGTACTACTTTGAAACTCTCAAAGGACTTTAAAGGTAAGAGTATGGATCCTAAATTACATCGCAGTATGATTGGAAGTTTTCTTTATTTAACTGCAAGTAGACCTGATATTACATTTAGTGTAGGAATTTACACTAGATATTAATTTAACCCCAAAGAGTCACATGTAACTGTTGTTAAGCGGATTATCTGATATGTCGCAAGCTCTGTAAATCTGGGTCTTTGGTATCCACATGATACAAGTGTTCAATTAGCTGGTTACGCAAATGCTGATTGGGCAGGTAACATTGATGACTGAAATTCAACCAGTGAAGGTTATTTCTATGTTGGAAACTGTTTAGTTTCTTGGCAAAGTAAGAAACAAAGTTCAGTATCGCTCTCAACTGTTGCGGCTGAATACATTGCAGCAGGTAATACATGTACTCAGCTTGTATGGATGAAAAAGGATGCTAAGCGATTACGGAATTACAGAGGATTCTATGGTTTTATATTGTGATAATTCTGATGCTATTAATATATCTAAAAATCCAATCAAACATTCACGAACCAAGCACATTGACATTAGATATCACTATATTCATGAATTAGTGGAAGAAAAGGCAATTTCTTTGGAATGCATGCCTATCGAGACTCAACTTGTTGACATATTCATAAAACTGCTCGACAAAAGTTGATTTTTTAAATTAAAATTTAATCTTGGTATGTGCAATTTAAATTGATTATTCATGCATTTCTGTATCATATTGTATACATATGTTAGTTTAAATGTTTAGGCTATGCACGACTAGTCGAGTATATGCACGACCAGTCGAGTACATACTCAACCAGTCGTGGCACGACCGGTCGAGCATGTACTCGACCAATCGTGTAGCGCGGGTTGGTGCTTTATTTGGAGGAAAAATCTTTTTTTCTTCATTTTGAGTTTCTTCTCCAACGGGTCCTATGTCTACCAATCGAACCCATCTCCTAGTTCTTTAAGGTTAGTATTTTATTTCCATTTTCCTTATAAATTCAAGTTCATAGCACTCCTTTTTCATCATTAGTGAGATTTATTTCTTATTTCATTGTGGTTTTTGAGCTTTTCTTCTCCAAAATCTAATCTTGAGAAAGCTCACTCTACTTATTTTGCAATTACTTGGTTCCTTGATTTCCTAGTTACAAATGTAAGGTAGAGGCAAAAAGAAAAGTGCTTGTGGTCCTTTCACATCTAGGTCGACACCTATCATAGTTCGCCACCTTCGGTCACCCGAAGATGATCCCTCCTATGTGTGGGATATAAGGTTGCGTAATGTTATAGTTAAACGATCTATTCATGTTGAACATTTAGCTCCATTTGAAATCCTTCCTCTTCTCCAATCTGTAAGATGGGATAACATTTTAAATTGGGGTGGGCCGGTATACCGGTCCATTATGCAAGCTATGTATGCATGTATCTTTAATTTTTCTACTGAAAATCTTACATTTATTATTGCAACTAGAGAAGGTCCATTTGAAGTAGACCAACATCTGATCTTTAGTCTAATGAACATATGTAATGCCCTGAAAATCGGAGGTAGAGAAGGAGCCCAACTCCCGAGTTCCAACACATCACCTATGCAACATAGATAATGATGATTAAATATTGTCCGTATTAGTGCCTTAAACATTAGTGAGATTATACCAAAACAGCATATCATAATCCAGAGACAGTTAAATTACGCAAACGAAAGACTGTGATAAGAATATAAAGTATATAAGCGATTGTAAGTCTCCTGAGTATGATCATATTACCAGGTTAAATATTTACATATAAATTTTCAAAATATACAAAATGTGTAATGTCATCTAGTCAACAACCCAACAATCTCTGTCTATCAGAGCGGCCTACATAAACCCGCTTGATAACTGTATATATGAGAATTCCTCCTCATCATCGTAGAAGTCTGGCTCAGCCTCATGCGTCGCGCTATCATCTGCATCTAAGATAGAATCTGGTTGTATTTAAAACACCGTCCCAGAACGTGGGAGTGAGTGATTAACTCAGTGGGACAATAATGCAAAAGTTAACATGTTATCAATTCAATTAAGCAATAATGATAAAGTAGTACAACAGTCAAGCCCTAAGTACTCTTGTTAATGCAAGGATGGTATGATAATGATGTATGCCCTTGCCAACACTCCCTCAGCGAACTTTATTTCACGGTCGCGACATGCACCACTCCAGACATATACTACTTCCTCGCCAAAGCACCGTGCAATGCAATGTTATGGTCATGATTACTAAGTTCTTACTTAGGTTTATTCATACAGCAGGGTTAGGAAGCTAAAGTACCTCCCTTATATCAATTTCCAAACAATGATCTATTCTAGGGTCGTCAATCCTAGTAAATCTCATACGATGTTGTGGTTATAGGTCACTACAAAGGGCTCATCGCCTGATCAGTGTAGGCCTAGTTTATACTCTAGTTGCTACGGAAAGGCTCGTTACCTCATCGTAAGCCGACAGCTCGAATACAGTGTCTCATACCACCGTATTCAGTTCACGAGCTTAAGTTTCTCACTGGTCACTACGGGTGGGATCGTCACCCCGGCGTAGGCCGACAGGTCGACCACGGTATCCCATACCACCATGTCCGGTTCATGAGTTGTAGCGGATCGAGGTACCAAGGTTAACGGGGTTTCTCACTGGTGAGTTTGGTACCCTAGATTCAAGTAATAATGTTCATACATGGTGAACATACATCAAGCCAATCAGATTACTCGATACGCTCGACTAGTATGAGCGCACGTTGGGTTGATCAACATGAAGTGCGTAAGCACTCCGCGTAGCCTAACCACTGTCGACAAGCAACGTATGGCTCAGGTTTATCAAACGCATCTTGTGTGGTGAAACAACCTCAGCCACCTGATCAGGACCCATTACCGATTGCCTGGACTATACCATAGTCCCAATTACACTCAATTCCAATAAGTAATCACATGAGATAGTCAAATACTACATCCATATAAACATTTATAAGAACACATATTAAACACGTCATCCTAAACATGTAATTCACACATAGTTCACATAGTTACATTTAAGTCTCATGAAGGAATTCATATATATAACTAAGGTAGTTGAGAATCTCATCTCCACCCCTTAGAAAATACCAATTACCAAATACTTACTCTTTCAGGCATTTCATCAAACACTTAGAATACACATATTAACTTACATGTAATAAAATAGTAAGACACATATTATGGTAAATCCTTTCACATAAGAGTTACCATATGCACAAAAATCATGTATTTACGATTAATAATCATAACAGGCATAAATCATAATTTCATATTCATTCAGTCATTTCAACAAACACATGGAATGCATTGAAAATCAACTTAACTTACATATATGAGTAATATGCTAAAATACTCTAACTAGGCATGCATGATAGCACTCAAGTCAGTCATAAATCATTGACTAACATTGAAAGCCTTGAAAACTATAACCTAAATATTTATAATCCGTACATTTCACCGGTAGACTCGTAATGAATTTAGTTCGAATACTATTTCTTCGTCTACGGCACAACGACGACCTATAGTATGAAATAGGTTAGTTATTCAATCATTCACACTGTTTGAAACTCTAAAATAGGTTAGCGTCAGGATTTCTTACGTAAGAACGGAACCAGAATCGCTGGTATAGTGATACGGTAGCAGTGATTCGATACACAGAGCAGCAAGGAAGAATCTTTGCAGCAAACCCTAACTCTCGCTCACATTTTCTCTCTCTTTCCTTCTCTTTCTTCTCTTCTCTCTCCTAGAGTTTTAAAAAATTTATATGGTAAGGGAGAGAGGGTTTAAGACCCTTATATAGGCTCAGAACTGATGGGAATGGCCTCAGGGCCATGGTATACTTAGGTTATAGCCAAAGGTTGGCTGTTTCGGTCCAACAGAGCTGTTTTGGAGGCCCCTTTTTTGCATGTGGTCAGAATTAAGCTCCCTGACTATGGATCTAGGTCAGACTAAGTTTTCGGTCCAATCGGGTTTGCAGATCAGCTGTAGCGGACCCATTTTAGTTCAACGGTCACCAGTACTCGATTAGGGTCACAAGTACTTTGACATGTGTTAGAAATTTCTCTTGATCGGAGGGTGTAATTGGGTTAGATTCTGACGATCGGAATCATTAGATTTGGCCTGCAAGTGAACCGACTCAATTCACCTAAGTTTTAGTCTATTTTCTAAAGATATTCGTGTTTCTCACACACTTCGCTCCGAGCTCAAGTTGTGCATTTCTGGGTACTATTAGGACTTGATTTTTGAGAAGGCTATCAAGTCCAGCAAGGCGGTCGTAACCATATATTTTTGGGGTAATCAGACTTTCGACGCGCGGCCCAAGTCCGATACGGAATTTCGTGATGCTCCCAAGAGCAACTGGGTTTTGAGATGGATCTTAAGTTTTTAGGTAATGTAGTGTTAGTGATCCTGCAGGTTATGGGTCTTACAGATCATATTTAAAGTGATTAGGACTAATTTCAAAGGAATCTAGTTTAGCACTAGTTAATTTTTGCTTAATTTCTAAAAGATTTGGTCCTTAGTGATTTCTGCTTGAGGTGGTGCTCGGGTCATTATACGGATCTTTCCGAGACATTACTACATACCTGTCAATGATGAAGGTATTCTCATTAGCATTCTAGTGGCTAAACCATCTGAATCTAAAAAATGAATGCTTACTAGAGAATTGTGTAATATAGATGCGCAATAGAGTACGATTGGAAATGCGCTTGCTTCAAAGTATTTGTTACCCAGATATAGAGTCCTTCACGGGATATTTATTTCTAATGTTTATCCTCGTTCTGGTAACAAAACTAAACTCACTATGTTCATGGTTCGAATTCTCCATTCCATTGCTTCTGAAACCAATGTTTGTCTTCCTTCTTTAATATGTCATTGCATCATTTAATTTCGTCTCCATCCTGAACACAGTGATATCCCTTTCGCTTATCTTATGACTGTATTGGTCACCCATATGTTAGTGGTTATGCCTACTGGAGAGACTCTTATTCAATACCTAATCTTCAACAACTCCAATATAAATAAAATGAATCTGAGATTGGCCGATGGCCAAGTAAATATGGGTGTTAGAGGAGCTGCTGTAGTGAATGAAGAAAAAAGAGATTTACCACCAGATGACATTAACATAGATGATATTTTTTATGAAATCGAATTCGATTCAGCTGATGATCCTGATTATTAGCCTTTTGACTTTGATGCGTGGTTGCGCTCTTTAGAGGAGAAGGTAGAGAACAAGAATCTGTCCCATGATTTGAAGTCAAATATATACGCGAGTATCTTAGGTGCCTTAACAAGGGACTTCATAAACTTGATCCTACCATACCTACTCCTTCATCGGATTTTGATTAGTTTTTGTCTATCTTGGTTTTTAATAACTTTAATGATACTTGGTGTCACACCCCAAACTCGAAAAACTAGCTTACAAAATTCTCGATCTCCGAATTCGGTGCTGACAGCCTCCGTAGTGCCCCATTCCCGACTCCCAGCATTTATATGCCAGATTTCGATTCTGGGATCCTATAAGGAGGATTTTCAGTAAAAAAAATTTATAATGGAGCATAACCACAAGCATAACCAAGTCACAAAACAACATCACCACATATCCACTATATTTAGTGGTGTGGACGGTGTAGATAAAATAAATACATCAAGTGGGTCCCACATTGCATGAACGCAGCTCATGTACAGGGGGGAGCAGGCGCAGATGAAACATATACTTCATGGTACAGCCCACCGTCCAGCACCGTCCAGCTATCTGGACGGTGAGGACTAACCATAAACATCAAGGTGCGGTCCCACGTGGGGCCCACCATAACATTTATTTACCATCCAATCTGTTGGTAAAGTCACACAAACCCAAATTGAAAAAATAAATTTCATAATGATCCAAAACTTCTAGACGACAAGAGGGTTCCAATAGTAGACGTTTAATCAACACTGTTTCCTGTAGTGTGGACCACCTGTGTTCCACCTACGGCTGATTTTTGGGGGTGGCCCACTGCCCTATGGGGGCCATCAAAATGCACGGTGTTGATGTTCCCACACATCACGGTTGGGCCTAAGCATGGGACCCATGTCCCTGCCTTAAACGGAGCAGCAGCAGCAGGCGCTGCATGCTATATTTTTTATTTTTTTAAAAAAATAGTATTTCTACGGTTTTTCATACATGGGGCCCGCATCAAGTGGATCCACTCCAGCCATTGCATTTCATGGCTCAAGGTAGACCGAACAAGCCCGATATGCGGTATGTTTTGATGTGTAGAAAAATCAAAGTGGATTTTAACGGTAAGAACCAATGTTTTCTATGAAATGGCCCGCCAGATAATTGGATTCATTTCTCGGCTCAACATCTAAAATGAGCTGGGGAATGGAATGGATAGAGTGGATTTAATTTATACATCAATGTGGGGCCTACATGAGCAGTCGCCCAAAAAAGTTTAGAATCAAATGATATTTTTGTTTTTACTTCCCAATCTCCAGCGTGCGTCCAGGGAGGTTGGGCGTCAATACACCCCACTGAGGTTGGGCGTCAATACACCCCACTGTCCATTCACGCTCGACTGTGTAGCCATGTACAGTTTACTTACAACACATATCTAAGGTGGGCCCCACCTACAGGCGTACTACCAAGGTGGGCGACCAAATAGTTAGATAGTTTGGATAAGACATACATCAAGGTGGGGTCCATTCGAGTGGGCCACACAACCACATTATCACACACAAAAACAAATGAAAGAAAGAGAGAGAGAGAGAGAAAGAAAGAGGGACATATGTGATGGTGGGCTCCGCCACTATGAGCCCTCCCTTACATTCAATTATACATCAAATGGGTCCCAATACATGTGGGCCCACCAAATCAAAGATTAACGGCGGAGATTCCTTCTCCGCCAAAATGGAAGGCCTAGATGACCTCTATTCATGTAAGGAAAATAAACATCATAATGCGGTACATGGAGAATGACCCCATCATGGAATGATCATGAGAATTAAGGTAGGCCATCGGCCACACCTTGGGTCTAAAGTGAGATCCATACCATCAATCAGTAAGCCTCGCTTGGTTCATCATCAAAAAAATGAAATCTAGGCATATAGAAACACCCACCGTTCGATCTTCTTGGTCCGATAGAACGTCGGTCTCGTTGTGTCTCTCTTTGATAGAAGATGATGAGAAAGGAATGGCTAGGATGATGAATCTTGGGATGGAAAGTGGGTCACACAACTCACTCTTTTCTCTCTTAGAAGTGCTTGGACGTGCACTCCTTTGCTTGCTTAGAATAATAAAGAGAAAGAGAGAGAGAATGGGTGGTTGTAAGGGAAAGGTGATGGATGTGATGGATGGGAGAGAGGGATGGATGGTGTAAGAAATTATTGACTTTTGGGGTAGCTTGCGTAAGAGAGGTATGGGTTGTGATGGGTTGAGTGATGTATTGAGTGATGTGGTACTTGACTTGTACTTGACATAAGGTGATTGATATACACTTGATTGAGTGATTGATTAATGAGACATGTTGTAGAGATTCTCTTGCGATTGTAAACGCGCGGTGTTTCTTTAAAATAAACGCAGGCTCACATCTTCTGACTTGGATATTGACTCGGCGTGTAATACGTGGTGTCGAAACCGCGACAATTGCACAGTCGCAATGGTATAAGTCTCGGATTAAGCTGACTCAAATCTACGGGATATGACTTAGGGTCGCGTACAAACGTCGATTATAGGTCGTGGGTTGCCGAAATTCATCGGGAAGGATCGCGGAAGTCAACAGAACAGTACAGACTAGGATACGGGCCTTACAGCTCTCCCCGCTTAATAAAAATTTCATCTTCGAAATTTATACATAACTCATGAGGGACTAGAAAACATAACACCATATTGATCAAAATACGATACAACATACAATCAAACATCGAAAAGATGGGGATAGCGCTCTTGAATCTTTGCCTTACACTCCCAAGACGCCTCATCCACACTATGATGGCCCCACTACACTTTCACCAAGGGAATAACCTTAGTCCGGAGGACCTACTCATTCCGATCGAGGATACGAACTGACTGCTCAATATAAGAAGCGTCCTCATGAACTTCCAACGGCTGCCAATCAATAATGGGAACGATGTCTGACCCACACTTCTTCAATATAGAAACATAAAAAATATTGTGGACGTCATACAACTGAGGTGGTAAGGTAAGTCGATGGGCCACGACGCCAACTTGTCCGATGATCTCAAAAGGTCCTATGAATCTCGGGGCAAGCTTGACATTCACTCCAAAATGAACAATACCCTTCATGGGTGAGACCTTGAGATACACACGGTCCCCAATGGCAAACTCCAAGGGATGACGCCGACTATCAAAAAAACTCTTCTGCCGATTCTGAGTCATGCGCATCCTCTGGCTGATGATATCGATGACCTCTGATGTCTGCAGCACAAGCTTGGGACGTAGGAGACGCCGCTCTCCAATCTCAGTTCAACAACTCGAAGATCTACACGGTTTGCTATATAATGCCTCAAAAAGATCCATGTCGATGGTCGCCTGATAGCTGTTGTGGTACACAAACTCAGCCAATCGCAGATGCTCGCCCAGCTACCCGAGAAATCAATTACGTAAGCCTGAAGCATATCCTCAAGGATCTGCTGACCCTCTCGGTCTGCCCATCAGTCTACAGATGATACGCAGTGCTAAGCTGCAAAACAGATCCCATCGCTGTCTGGAAGCTCCTCCAAAACTGAGACGTAAACCTCGGGTCTCGGTCAGACACGATCGAAACTAGAACGCCATGTAGTCTCACAATTTCATCAATGAATAACCTCGCAAGCTGATCCAAAGACCAGGTTGCACGAATCGCAAGAAAATGTGCCCACTTTATCAGACGATCGACAACAACCCAGATGGCGTAGTGACCGCGCTGAGTGCTTGGCAAACCCATGATAAAATTGGTGGATACGTTCTCCCATTTTCAAAACTGAATGCTCAACGGCTGCAAGGGACCAGGGGGTCTCTGATGATCGGCCTTGACACGTATCACACTTAGTCACAAAACCGGTTATATGGCGCTTCATCCCCGCCCAAAAATATTGACGCCTCATATTATGATACATCTTTGTCGAGCCAAGGTGGATAGAGAACCGCGATCGATGTGCTTCAATCATAAGATCTCTGAGAATTTTCACACAAGGTTTCAAAGAAATTCCAAGCTTCGACATCACTTTTAGTCATGAATAACCCTCCACTAGTGGCATCAACCATGCGACAATTTTAGGGTGTCAAACCGTCATAGAAGTATTGAACCGGTTGCCACTTCTCAAAACCATGGTGTGGACATTTAAGAAGCAAGTCCTTCCATCTTTCCCAACATTCATGAAAGTGTTCACCCTCTTTTTGTGTGAAATTAGTAATTTCTCTACGGAAAGCATTAGTTTTGTGAACAGGGAAGAACTTATTTAAGAACTTCTTAGACAGTTGGTCCCATGTAGTGATAAACCCAACTCCTAGAGAATTCAACCATGCTTTCGCCTTATCCTTCAAAGAAAAAGGAAAAAGGCACAAACAGATCGAATCATCTGAAAAGTTTTTGAACCTAAAGGTAGAACAAATGTCTAGGAATTCTTTCACATGGTGATATGGATCCTCCTTATCTAAACCATAGAAGGAGGGCAACAATTGTATGACCTCAGGTTTAAGCTCAAAGTGTGCTGTCGTGGTGGCTGACAACACTATGCATGACGACGCATTAAATTGGACATGAGCTGAATAATCTCTAAGAGCTTTAATTTCATTCTCGGCTGCCATTTCAAATAGAATGTTTATAAATCTTCTACGAAATGTTCTTTCTATTTCAGGATTAAAAGGTGTTAGTTCTATATTCAGAGATCTACGTCCTAGCATAAACCGAGTTATTGCAATGCAAGAAAGAACGCTAAACTAAGATGCAACCTAATAAAACTAGAACTAAAAATTATAAATTCATAAAAACAAGATAAAACTGTGCAAAAAAGAATTGGAAGAAAGAACCCTAAAAAGGAGATGATTGATGTCTGAAGAATTGGGAGCTCCTCCTTCACTTTGAAGACAATGTTATTTTCAGCTTCCTTCCTCAATCCCTCTAAAAAAATAAAAACAAAAATAAATTAAGTTTCTTAAAATAATGCGAGAAAAAAAAATCATAAGGCTATGAATTATGATAAGAGAGAATCCTAAATCCAATTGGGCTGAAACAGTCTCCGGCAACAGCGCCAAAAACTTGATATTTTATTTAAACCGATCTGATTTAAATGAATTATAAACTCACAAATATACGCATCAAATGTAGATACAGTACGTATTACGAGATCATTCTCACAAGGACTGGTTATTACAATTCAAAATTTACGATTCTTCTTAACTAATCCAATAGATAATTGAGCTAATGATTAAGTAAACTAATGAAAATCAATGTAAAATAACCAAGAACAAGAAAAAAAATTCAATCAAGGAGAACACTAGAACTTTTTAATCCACCCCTAATTATCTTAACCTTTTTTTTACCTGTTGATTCACCCTAATTCAGATTGATATAAATTTACTAAATAAAGCACACTCTGTCCTTGATCGGGTACACAGAATGTATAATCCCTTAAAGCATAAGGATCAAATCTTTTCATCTATGGTCAGGCATAAAGATATGTAAATTCCTATTTATTTCTCTATAGAAAATTTTGTTCATGGTCAAACGTAAGCACCTAGATTAAGATTTCAAACAACATCCACATCTAGAATTTGGTTAAGCTCATAGAATGGAAAAGTACGAATTTTTCAGTTAAGCATACTAGTGAAAGAAATAAATCAATCAATTCAGATAAATTCAACACATACCAAGAGTCAATCAAATTAGGGGCTTCATCTCAACCGTAGTTAAAAAATTAACAATCCATGAAATTAACCAGAAAGAGAGAAAAATAAACTTAATAAAAGAAAAACATCCTTATCTCCCTTTTTTCTCTCTATCTCTCTTCTCTTGCTTCTCCCAGCCGAGCTCTCGGGATCTGACTCTTCGTATCTCCTTCATGGCCACCTTTCTCTTTTACTCACGTCCACAAAACTAGATCTGGATCCAAAAGGCGATTTGCACATCCCAGCCAAAATTTGGATCTCCCACCCTCTCTTTCTGCTGGATCCAAAAGGTGATTTGCACGTCCCAGCCAAAACTTGGATCTCCCAACCTCTCTTTCTGCTCCTTCACCTCCAATAGCAACTGATTTGAATCCTTTCCCTCACGTCCCTAAGCTTCTCCCACTGGTCTGCTCCACGTATCTCCTTGTATAGTAGGTGTAGGTCGGCTAGAATGGAGAACCGACTCCTCGCTCGCAGTTAGGGATGGTGGAATTGCCGTTTTTAGAAGTTATTGCAAAAGCTTTTTACGCAGCTATGATATCAGCGTTCCAACTCCCACTTCCCTTGCTTTCTCTCCAAAAGATCAACGTCCCTTGGAAGGATTTTGGCTGGCCTACACGATGGACGATCCACATCGTCCCTACAATGATCATCATGGTCGTACAACGACCACAGAATCCGGGCAGCGGTCGGACGCAGAAATAGGGATCGCGCACTGATCTCTGTGGGGCCCACATGTGATGGCTCTTTAGTAAATTAGGGTTGTTCATTGGTCTTGTAGGGTCTATTTAGGCTATTCTTATGAATTTGAAGTGGATTCAAGGTTTGGATGGACCACTGCACCGATCAACGTGCGAAGAATGATCCAGTCCGTATACGCTTTTCTTGTGCATGGATGCATGGAAATGATAGTTTTATGGTCTAATTTCCCTCATAGACACGATGAACGACTCAGATTATTGATTTGCACGATGATGGTGGGCCATTGATGGATCAACGGATGGCCCAGCATAACTTAAAAAAACAGAGACTCTTTCTCTGTTTAGAAAGTCGGTGATCGAACGGTTTGGCCCAGTGTACGTTGAGTCATGTATACTCCATATACATGCAATGTAGTGTGGGGTCTATCATGATGATCTTGTGAAATCCGTTTCGTCCATCTATTTCCTTATATCTTTTTAATAGTTGGGACCAAATTTGAGGCATATCCAGATTGCAGGTGGGCCCATAATCTGAATTTTAAGGGCTGATCTGTCTGTTTGGTCACTTCCTCGAGGATCTGTGAGTTGAAATTTTACATGTACGGTTCATTTATGGTCCTCAAGACACGTATGAATTTTCGAGCTGAACGGATGGTGGGAACCCTGTGATCTTGCATCTTGGACAACTTTTGGGCTTCTTTAACCTGAATGACTTGATTTCCTCGGATCTTTGTCATGTAAATCCATCAATCTTGGTCCTCTGAAATCCCATCCATTTCCTTGGTTACTTCAGAGCGTTAATTCCATGCTTTTTCAATCCAAGCTCCTAATTACACCCTACATCGAAAACACGATTAAAATACAACGTTAAACATTAGCATGCACATAAAATCAGGTATTAATCGGGGTCTAATATGCAATATTCGACCCTCATCAAATCATCTACCTGCTGAGTCTCGATCACCCTTGCAACAAGAGAGGGTTGAATCGACAGGCTCAATAACTGCACAATAGAAGACTGCAAGCCGATCTCGAAATCAAATGCAGACACATCCTCAAGCATCCTCCACTCTTGAATCATCATATGCACCACTAGGCCTCGTGGCTAATGGCTGAGGGCATCCGCCACCACGTTTGCCTTGCCCGGTGGTACTAGAGATCAAAATCATAGTCTTTCAGGAGCTCCATCCAATACCTATGCCTCATGTTTAACTCGGACTGAGAGAATAGATACTTCAAGCTCTTGTGGTCGGAGAAGAGCTCGAACCTCACCCCATAAAGATAGTACCTCCACACCTTCATTATGAAGACAACTGATGTTAGCTCCAAATCATGTGTGGGGTAGTTCAACTCATGGACCTTGAGCTGGCAAGACACATAAGCCATCGGCTTTCCGTGCTGCATCAAGACAACACCCAAGCCAACTCGTAAGGCATCAGTAAATACAACAAATCTATCACTCCCAAAGGAAAAAGTGAGGACAAGAGTGGATGTGAGGCGGTCCTTCAGCTTCATAAATACCTGCTTATAAGTGTCACTCCAAATGAACTCGACAGCCTTCTGGGTCAACCTAGTCAACAGGGCTGCAATACGAGAGAATCTCTCAATAAAATGTTAGTAGTGGCTCGCCAAACCAAGGAAACTATGGATCTCGAATGTGTTTGTGGGCTGACCTCACTGACGCACGGCATCAATTTTCGAGGGGTCCACTACAACGTCCTGCCTCATCACCACGTGACTGAGGAACTTCACCTCATCCTGCCAGAACTCGCACTTCTCCAGCTTCGCGTAAAGCTGGTGTGCACGGAGGGTATGCAAGGAAATCTCCAGATACCAGTCATGCTCTTTATGAGTCCTCAAATATATCAGAATATCATCGATGAACACTACAACAAACTGGTTGAGACACTGACGGAAGACCCCGTTCATCAACTGCATAAATACTGTGGGCGCATTGGTCAGTCCAAAGGATATGACTTGGAACTCAAAATGACCATAGCGAGTCCTGAAGGATGTCTTCGGGATATCCTCATCTCAGACCCGAACTTGATGATAACTGGACCGCAAGTATATCTTCGAAAAGAAATGCACCTCCTGCAGCTGATCAAACAAATCATCGATCCTCGGAACGGGTACTTATTCTTGATCGTAACCTTGTTGAGCTCACGGTAATCTACGTAAAGCCTCAACGAGCCATCCTTCTTCACGAAGAGTACCGGCGCTCCCCACGGTGAACTGATCGAACGGATAATGTCTAAATCGCGCAACTCATCCAACTGATTTTGCAGTTTTCGTAACTTCAACGGTGCTATACGATATGGGGCATTAGAAATAGGCGCGGTACCGGGCACGAGATCAATCTGAAACTTGGTGTGCAGACAAGGTGGTAACTCCGGAATCTCTTAGAACGCATCAAGAAAACTACAAACAACCAGTGACTATTCGATACTCAGAGCAACTGACTCCTCAATGGCACACGACAACAGGCAGAAAAGCAGCTCTCCTCTGGGCTCAGCAACAAACTGAAACTTTGGCACGCCGAGTATACAGAACGTGATTGTCCTCGCAGAGCAGTCTAATATGGCGTGGTACTTGGTGAACCAATCCATGTCCAGGATGACATCAAACTCAGTTATCGGTAATTTGAACAAATCGGCAGGCAAAAAGATATCCTCAATCAGAATGGGGCAAGATAAGTAAAATCAGTCAAGCACTGTAGTCTTCTCTAAGGGCGTCGATATTGACAAATCCTCACGGGCAGACTCTCTCGGCAAACCGGTCGATCGGCAGAAATTATTGGCCATAAAGGAATATGATGCACCAGAATCAAACAATACACGTGCAATGCATGTAGAAATAAGGAGAGTACCCTCGACGACCCCTCTTAATGACTGAGGGTCTTGCTGGGTGGCATAAAATCTGCCTTGGGCCTGCTGGGGAGGTACAGGTCCCCTCTGAGGTCTCTGCTACTGATGTTGCCGCTGTGACGGCCTGATCTGCTGCCTATACTGCTACAGGGGAGGTCCCAGAGGCTGGTGTTACGGTCACTGCTGCTGCTGTGGGGGTTGTCGTGGAGGCTAATATAGTGCCCTTGGCTACTGCTGCTATAGATGGGAACACTCGTGCCTACGATATCCTGTCCTACGGTATTCAAAGCAAGTACCTAAAAACTATTCCGGAGGTGGTGTTGGGGGTGTCACTGGTGCTCGAAATGCTGGGCAGGTCATACGTCACTACTGTAGATGATGCTAGTGCTGTCGGGATCCACCAAAGGGTGCCTTCCGCTTCTGATATGCTCTCTGGTTATGGGCCCTCTGCAAACCGGCCTAATCTGCCTCATAAATCTAGGCCCTCTACACGATCTACTTAAACGTCGAAAGCATGTGTCCGTTCACACGACTCCTGAGGCAGGTTGCAAGCTGTTCTCAAAACAGCGGGCCTTTCACCCCTCATCATTAACAAGGTACGTTGAGAATCTCGATAGTGCGATGAAACGTGCCTTATACTGGGACACTGTCATGTCTCCTTGGACCACAGTCTCAAAATCTAATGCGTGTTGATGTCGCACATGCTCAGGAAAAAACTTTCAGTCAAACCAGTCTACAAAGTCCTCCCAGGTCCACATGAAATCGGCCGCTACCACTCGGGCGACAGATGCCCATCAATGCTAAGCCTCACCCTGGAGAAGAAATACACCTAATGGGACTCGCTGCTGGGTCGTACATTTCATGGTGTTGAATATCTTCTCCACCTTGGAGCACCATATCTCTGTTGTAGTAAGGTCTGGCTCGTCCCGAAAATGCGGGGGATTATGTTGTCGGAAGTTTTTGAAAAGGGCGCTCGCACGCTCTTGCTCAGCCTCAACTGGCGTAACAATGGGACGCCTGCTCTGCCCCTAAAGAATAGCGGTCATCGCCTGTAGCATCTGCTACAGCTGGGTGGCACTCACAGGTACGGTCGGATCTGCATCGGTCTCAGGTGGATGAGTGACATCCTTAGGCTGGAAAGCATGAATATTCGGTGGTGGAGTGGGAGTAGCGGGTGGTAGAGCAGGAGTCACGGGTGGTGGAGCGAGATTCACTTGGGTCGCTCTTATAGGTGGCATGTCCTACAAGAAGGAACAAAGGCCTACAGCCTTAAGAATTCTCGAAAGCATAAACGTTAAGGGTCTATGTCGGAAAATCACTAAGTTATTCGACTTGGAACTTATTCATTCTAAGTTCATAGTAGATATGTGATGTGATCTTTAGGTATTCCCAAGTTATGCTCTAATACCAACTTCTGTCACGCCCCAAACTCAGAAAACGGACTCACAAAATTTTCGACCGCCAAATCCGGTGCTAACAGCCTCCGTAGTGCCTCATTCCCGGCTTCCGGCATTCATATGCCAGATTTCGATCCTGGGATCCTATAAGGAGGATTTTCAGTAAAAAAATTTATAATGAAGCATAACTAAGTCACAAAACAACATCACCACATATTCATTATATCAAAAACTTTGAGTACAATGCGGAAAGGAAAAAATAGAGTGATCAAAAGGCTCCAAAATATTCTGATATGCGCTCCTATCTCAGTGATGCTGCGACCTAATGACACCTGCACAACGGTCGTGCATAAGCTTACAAAAGCTTAGAGGGTGGTGTAAGTGTATGCGCAAGGCAAGTGTCAAATATACAATATCAGAGTAATGCAAAAATTGTGAGTAAGTCTATGAATATAATCAGTCGTACCAAGGCTATGCAATGCAAGACATGAATGCTATCGGCCATACCAAGGCCATGCGATGCGAGGCCTATGTAGCTAAATGTCATATGTGAAATGCAAAGCAAGCACACCAGTCCTCATTAAGTACACATATCAGTATAGTTTCTCTCTGGGATATCACCGGGGTCTAGGACACTCCACACTGACTGTCGTCTCCCTAGCCGCACAGCCCAGCGAGTGGAATAGACCTTACTATCCGTCTGACCAGTAGTTTGCCAATACCTACCCAGCTCGTCGATAACGGACTCATTTGCGAGCTGGTCAAACTTAACCTAACTTACAACCTCCTCACTCAAGCGGATAAGGCCACACCCCCTTCTAACCGACCATGATATAATGAGAGATGTGGTCTACTAGTATTTAACACTCTTGCGCTCATGTATCCACTCGGTCTAAACGTTGGAGCATCTCCTGGTACAAAAAAAGTTCTGGAACTTTCACCCAAGGACATCCTAAGTACTCACAGTGTTAGAAATAAGTATTTCTAGTATCTGATATGGCCATCTACGATGTGCCTGTGGAGGCCACGACCCTGATGTCATTAGAGCATATAATGATCATGACACACATATGCGAGATGCATGAGTCATACTGTTCAGTCATATAACAATCCTGTGCATACCACGCACTCATGTGGGGCACTCCGTCTCATAAGGAGTCTCGTAAATGTGTCAGCCCAACAGCTTATGCTATGATCAAACATTCTTCATATCAAGCATACATATAATGCGTATGGGCATGAATCATGGAACTATACTAAGCATGTTATATGGTGATGAACTATCCTCACAACAAAGATGGGCCTAGATGGCCTACACACAACATGTAGGGGCCTATCAATGGGCCCTGAGGAGAGTTATAATGCGGATATTTAACCAGCATTATACGTACAATGTTGGCGACAAACTATTATTGCTCCCAAGGTAAGGTCCGCCATAAATATCATTATACAAACCATGGTGGAATCACTCATTGCAATGGACCTTATATACATCTCATTGGGCCTCCACCCATGGGCCTCAAATACATCAAATGGGTCGTATAACATGGGCCTCATTTACATTAAAGTGGGCCTCAACAACAGGCCTCATATATCACATTGGGCCTTATTAAATGGGCCGAATCAATGGGCCTTATATTCATTACAATGGGTCATAACCCATGTAAAGATCATTCTAGAGCATTTCACAAGAGATGAATTGTATCGAAAGATCATCTGGACCGCACTCCAAATAATAGTAGTGACAACGATTTCCACCATTAAAATTCTCAAGGCCCACCATAACGTTTATTTTTCCATCCAACAGCTGATAAGGTCACACAGACCTAATAAGAATAAATAAATAAATTTTATGTTTATCCAAAACCTCTAAGCCAGAGGAGTTTCAATGGTAGACGTTCAACCCACCACTGTTATGAGTGGCCCACCAGATAAATAGATCTGTCTCCTTTCGGCCTCAAGCCATAAGATGAGCTTTCAAAATGGTTAGACGTATGGATACAACACATGCATCATGGTGGGCCCCACCGTCCAAACAGTGGACGGTGTAGATACATACTTCATTGGGTGGGTCCCACCGTTCAGTGGTGCAGACGGTGTAGATAAAACCAATACATCAAGTGGGTCCCACGTTACATGGACGTAACTCACGTACGAGGGGGAGTAGGCGCAGATGAAACACATACTTCATGGTACAACCCACCGTCTAGCTATCTGGACGGTGAGGACAACCATAAACATCAAGGTGCGGTCCCACATGGGGCCCACCATAACGTTTATTTACCATCCAATCTGTTGGTAAGGTCACACAGACCCCGATTGAAAAATAAAATAAAATTTCATAATGATCCAAAACTTCTGGACCACAAGAGGGTTCCAATGGTAGACGTTTAATCAACACTGTTTCATGTAGTGTGGACCACCTGTGTTCCACCTACGGTTGATTTTTAGGGGTGACCCACTGCCCTAAAGGGGCCACTAAAATGCACGGTGTTGATGTTCCCACACATCACGGTGGGGCCTAAGCATGAGACCCACATCCCAGCCTCAAATGCAGCAGCAGCAACAGGCGTTGCATGCTCTCTCTCTCTCTCTCTCTCTCTCTCTCTCTCTCTCTCTCTATATATATATATATATATATATATATATATATATATATATATATATATATATATATATATATATTTGAAAAGTTGTATTTCTACGGTTTTTCGTACATGGGGCCCGCATCAGGTAGATCCACTCTAGCCATTGAATTCCATGGCTGAAGACAGACCAAACAAGCCCAATATGCGGTATGTTTTGACGTGTAGAAAAATCATAGTGGATTTTTACTGTAAGAACCAATGTTTTCTATGAAATGGCCTGTCAGATAATTGGATTAACTTCATTTATCGACTCAACGTCTAAAATGAGCTGGTGAATGGAATGGACGGCGTGGATTTGATTTATACATCAAGGTGGCGCCTATATGAGTGGTCACCCAAAAAGTTTAGAATCAAACTGATATTTTTGTTTTTCCTTACCAACCTTCAGCGTGCGTCAAGGGAGGTTGGGCGTCAATACACCCCACTGTCCGTTCACACTCCACTTTGTAGCCATGTACAGTTTAGTTACAACACATATCTAAGGTGGGCCTCACCTATAGGCGTACTGCCTAGGTGAGCCACCAAATGGTTGGATGGTGTGGATAAGTGATGGGGGTTGAATATTGCATATCAGACTCCAATTATTGCAGGATTTCACATACATGATAATGCGTAATGTCATATTTTAATTGCGTTTTTATTATAAGATTTAATCAGGAGCGTGGACTGAAAAAAAGTACTAAAAGCGTAGATTTGACACTCCAAAGTCATCAGAGCAGGGGACGGATTCCAGAAGACCAAGATCAAAGGATTTACACGCCAGGGATCCAAGAAAATCAAGCTGTTCACCTTTAAAAAAGTCTAAAAAGGGTCTAAATTGCAAGATCACATGGTTCTCGCCATCTAATTGGCTAGAAACTTCATACATGGCCTGGGGACCATAAATAAAACGTACGTATTAAATTTCAACCATTGGATATCTCGAGAAGTGGACCAACGGACAAATCAGCCCATTAATCTCCAATTTTAAGCCCACCTACAATTTGGATATGCTTCAAAATTAGCCTCGACGATTTACATAATATGAGAAACAGGATGGAAGGATTGGATTTCTGAAGAACATCACAGTGGGGCCTCGTTTGTGTGGCGTGTGCATTGAGCACATGTGTAGCCACGCCACACCGGACCGCATGCATCATTGAAAGTTGGTTTGACCGACGTCTCCAGCAACAAAAATAGAAATGTCTTTTTTTGAACAGTGTCCGGAAAGAGCTGGCCGGTTTGCAGTTGTGGGACCCACCCTTTGTCTAAATGGACAATCCGAACCATTCATCAGATTCTCACAGCTCGGCTTACTAAGAATTAGGTGATGGAATTTGAAAAAATAAAGAGAATGGGATCCTAGCCGTTCAAACACAAGACTGACGGTAGAGCAGGAAATTAGGTGGACCGCATCAAAAGCAATCCAAAAGCAGTCATTTCTGACCAAAATTTTGAGGGCAATCCAATGGAGGTGTGGATTTATCAAATGACGCTGATCATGGGCCCCAATGGACGGTGTGGGTTAAGATAATTAGGGGTGAATTTGAAAGTCTTAGTTTTCTCTTTGATTAAATTTTCCTTATTGCTCTCGGTTATTTCTAATAGATTTGTGATAGTTTACTTAATAATTTGTTAAACTATTTGTTGGATTAGTTAAAAAGAGTCGTAAATTTCAAATTGTGACAACCAGTCCTCATGGGAATGATCTGGTAATACGTACCGTATCTACATCTAATTCGTATACTTGCGAGTTTAAAATCATTTAAATCAAGTTGATTTAAATAAAACATCAATAAGACATACATCAAGGTGGGGTCCATCCGAGTGGGCCACACAACCACATTATCACACACAAAAACAAATGAAAGAAAGAGAGGGAGAGAGAGAAAGAAAGAGGGATACGTGTGATGGAGGGCTCCGCCACTATGAGCCCTCCCTTGCATTCAATTATACATCAAGTGGGTCTCAATACATGTGAGCCCACCAAATTAAAGATCAACGGTGGAGATTCCTTCTCCACCAAAATGGAAGGTCTAGATGACCTCTATTCATGCAGGGAAAATAAACATCATGATGGGGTCCATGAAGAATGACCTCATCATGGAATGATCGTGAGAATTAAGGTGGGCCATCGACCACACCTAGGGTCCAAAGTGAGATACATACCATCAATCGGTAAGCCTCACTTGGCCCATCATAAAAAAATGAAATCTAGGCCTATGGAAACACCCATTGTTCGATCTTCTTGGTCCAATGGAACGTCAGTCTCCTTGTGCCTCTCTTTGATGGAAGATGATGCGAAAGGAATGACTAGGATGATGGATCTTAGGGTGGGAAGTGGGCCACACAACTCACTATTTTCTCTCTTGGAAGTACTTGGATGTGCACTCCTTTACTTGCTTGGAACTGTGAAGAGAAAGAGAGAGAGAAGGGGTGGTTGTAAGGAAAAGGTGATGGACGAGAGAGAGGGATGGGTGGTGTAAGAAATTGTTGACTTTTGGGGTAACTTGTGTAAGAGAGGTATGGGTTGTGATGGGTTGAGTGATGTGTTGAGTGATGTGGTATTTGACTTGTACTTGACATAAGGTGATTGATGTGCACTTAATTGAGTGATTGATTGATGAGATACGTTGTAGAGATTCTCTTGGGATTGCAAACACGCGGTGTTTCTTCAAAATAAATGTGGGCTTACATCTTCTAACCTGAGTATCACCTTAGCACGTAATACGCGGTATCGGAACAATGACGATGGCATGATCGCAATGGTATAAGTCTCAGATTAAGCTGACTCAAACCTACGGGATACGACTTGGGGTCGCGAGCAAATGTCGATTATAGGTCCCGGGTTGTCGGAATTCGTCGAGAAGGATCGTGGAAGTCGATGGAACAGTACGGAATAGGGTACGGGCCTTACACTTAGATTTCTTTTGTCTTATGAGGTTGTATTTGGCTTAACTTGGTTATACTTGATTTGATTTGGTTGTTTATGCTTGAACATGACTTGCTTATGGATTTATTATATTGTTATCTTACTTCATTATTCTTCATCATTCTTCTTATTCTTCCTTATATATCTCCTTCCACTTCTATGTTTCTTCCTTTGTCATATTGTGACAAAAAAGGGGAGGAATTTGTCATTAGGATATGTGCCATGCGGATTGTGGATGGATTGGTTTGGATGGATCCAAATTTTTTGTGGTAAAGGGGAGTAAGTAAGGGGGAGTATTGTTGGTGGGATTGATGTGAATTGATTTGATTTGGTTTGACCTGTTTATAACTGGTGCATAATTCTTTAACCAGATTGTCACTGGTTTTTTTTTATAACTGGTGCATGATTCTTTGTGCGTATAATGCTTATGTTATTATGAAGTGTGTTTTGTTACAAATTTGATAAAGGAGGAGATTGTAAGTGCTATGGTTTCTAGCTCATATAATTGTCAAATTTTGTAGTGTCAAAACCTCTTGGAATCTGTGTCTTGTGTAGCGCATCAATAAATTCAAGACAATGCAAGGATAATGGTCTTTACTGCAAGAGCTTCGAAAGCAAGATTACATGTTCATGTTCGAGCACAACATCAAGTGTGAATTCAATCTTTCAAGCTTCAAATAGTTCAAGTTTTCAAGCTTCAAGACAAGACAAAGTTCCTATACTTTGAACCTCAAGCTCAAGCTTCATTGTTACTCAAATTGAAGCTTCAAAAGGTGGCAAGTTCAAGCTTCTATATATGTCAAGATCTCAAGTTTCGTAAACTTCAAAAATCATCTATCAACCGAAGGAAAAGAAGCTTCAATGTTCATACATTATGTATAAGGTATGAATGACCCTATATTGACCATAGGGTAGGTCATTTTGAATACGTAATTTAAATTGGATCATTTTATAAGTATTTAAACTGTTTCTCGACTAGTTTTGAACTATGTTTGACTAGTCCTAGCACTGGCTCGACCAGTCAAGAATTCATCGACCAGTCCTAAGTCTGTTACTGATTTTTTTTTTTTTTTTTAAATCCTCGACCAGTCCCGGAGACTGCACGACAGGTCGTATGAACAATGCTCGACCTGTGCTCGATTAGTCCTGCAGGCTCGACTAAAAGTCTAACAACTAATTTGGGTTCCACACAACTAGTCGTGGACAGGACTTGACTGGTCGTGTAGACCCTACGACAAGTCGTGGAACAACCTTATCTTATCGCGCCCAAATTTTTAAAGTTTGTTGATCCTATGACCTGTCGTACCGACCTCAGGACTAGTCGAGAGTGTGATTTCTGCACCTATAAATAGAGCACAAATTTCAGAGTTTCATATTCAATTCAAGTTAAATCAATACGTTACTATGAGAGATAAGTTAGTGATATTCTTAAGCTATTTAGTGTTCATTTATGTTCTTTTTAATTAGTTTTCTTTGTATTTGATTTTATATTATGCATTTGAATTATTATTTGAAAGAGGAATTGAAGTATTCCCATTTATTGGAATCAAAATCAAATCAAGCTAGCCCAAGGTAATTTAATTTAAAATTAATATCGAACCTATAATCATTTCATAAGTGAGTGTGGACGTTGAACTTTTACTTCGATTTGGTTCTTCCGGGCTGCATCAAAAGGAGAATATCTAGGTATTTTATAACTTTGTAAATTTTTTATTTTGGTTTTTGAGATTGTATTGGAAAAATCTCATTGTTTTTGGTTTATCTGAGGTGATCAAGAAAACTCAAAGTGTGGGTTTTTGAATTGTTTAAGCCCACTTGAAAGACGCAGTCGCGAGGGTTTTAGGTGAACCTTGAAAAACTTATTTTCATAGTGAACGCTAATATCCACTGTGTGAGAATATTATGAGTGGAGTAGTTGTGTGGCTGTTATTTAACAGTTGGTGTATACACAAGCGAACTACTATAATTCTTTGTGTTTGGTGAATTTGTAGTTTATTTTCACCATCTTTTGTGATTTAAGATTGTGGGATGTATTTGTGGATGTGAATATTGTAATATTTAGTAGTCTATTTCTTTCATATCCTCTTTAGTTTGAGTTTTTGGTACTCACCCATGTTCTAATAAGGTTGCCTGCTATAAACCATTTATTTTTGGTGTTAGGTTATCCTCAGAACTAAGTTCGTATCAACATCTCAATACTAGATTTTTGATGTTGTTTTTCATTTATGCATTCTGCATTGTTTATTGCTATCAGTATTTATATTTATTTAAATTTTGCTGTTAATTTTTTTAATTTGACATATTTCTATTCACTCCCCTCCCCTCCCTCTAAGACTTCATAGCTCGGCATTTTCTCTATGTTCTATTGTTATGTTTGATTGACCATTAAAGGTTTCGGCGCCTCCACATAGTCCATCCAAGATGAAACTCAACAGACCAACGGTCTGGATCACATAACCCCCACTAGCCAGAACTACAAAAACAGAGCAAATTCCATGTCCCACAATAATTCTTCCACCACCATTCACGGTCTCATCAATGGCATTCCCGAAATTTCATCAAACAACAAACCCATTAAACAATTCCCATTTTCCCGATCGATAAAACTCTGACGAAGAGAAAGAACACGATCTGCGTTTTGGTGTCGTCTCTCTCTAGAAATCATTGAATTCATTGGCGGGAAACCGAAAGATATGTAAATACCAATTGTCTTTGCCGGGAAAATTTGAAAATTAATCTTCCTTGGCCTTTTCTCTTCAGAGAGAGAGAGAGAGAGAGAGAGAGAGAGAGAGAGAAAGAGAGCCAAAAGATGGGGATTTCAGATAATACGAGAGGGCTGATTCTTGCGGTGGCATCGAGCGCTTTCATCGGCTCTAGCTTCATACTGAAGAAGAAGGGGCTTAAGCGTGCAGGTGCCGCTGGTGCTCGTGCTGGTGAGAAATTACTCCCTCCACCTCAGTAAAATTCAATTTTCCGTTTTTTGAGAAGTTGGGGATTTTGAATTCTTGTCGGGAATTAATATCTATACACGTATTTCATACACCTGCTTCAGATCTTGGAAATTGAAATCATATGAGAGGATATAGTGGCTCCCTTCTGTTTATTTTTCTTTATTTATTTTTTATTTTTGGTATCTGTTAGGTGGTTTGTTTGATTGATTCCTTCAAATATTTTTTGATGATTGGAAAGATTTTGTGTGTGAGTTGTGTCATGGATCCGCTGGGAGGCACACGTGCCAACTTCGCCCACACATGTGAGTCCCATGCTCGGTCAGGCCTTGTCTTGTGGATGGTCCGGATTGTCTAATCATCTGCTGTGCTTCACCTTCACATCTATGAAAATGATGGACTGTTAGGCACAATGGCCAATGGTTTACATTCAGTGATACATGTGGTCCACCTGATTAATGGACCAGCTTGATTTTTTATGGGGATGTAAATCTCTCTTTTTGTTCTGATTAAGTGTTTAGAGAAGTAAATTCTCTTTAAACACAAGATCTCAAGTAGATGGGATTCTCATTTCATTGCATTCATTCAAGAGCTTACAATCCTATATATAGGCTAACAAACCACTTCAAGTTAACACATGTTAGTACATATTTCATGTGTAAAAGATACATGGCAAACACCCCATGCTCACAATATGTATGAATTGGTCTTTCCAAAAAACTGATTTGGTTTGATATGATATCAATTGTATTAATCAATATGGTTGATATGTAATCAATATATTGAACCTTGCTTCCAACCAAAGAAGGAACTTCTATTAAAATTTTCTTAATTCGTAAGCTCTAACTCACACACTCATGTTTCGTGTTCAAAGTTCAGTCTGACCATCACCATTTTCACTTTTAGAAATTAAGGGCCATCTCACCATACAATTATCGTATACTAAGTGATACCTAGTGTTTGAAGTATCGGTATCTCTAGAAGTTTTGCTGGCTGGGGATAGAGAAACAATATCGATATTGCCAATAATATCCTCAATAACTGGAAATGCATGGAAACATGGGGAAAATGGTGGATTTTTTCAGTGAAACTTCAAGAGATGCTAAAATACACATATTTGCATATTTAGAAATTTTAAAAATTGCAAAAAGAATGCATAAGTTTCCATCTAATAGGGGTCTAAAAACATGTGTTATTGTAAGAAACCAGTCCAACCATCCCATCTATCCTATCTATCCATCCAAACATCCATCCAACCTTCCATCCAAATATCTATTGATATTTCAGAATATCAATAATACACGATATTTCGCCAAGAAATTGTCGATAATGGGAAAGGAAATGAAAGACCGTGGTCTCGATTTCGCCCATGTCATTATAACGATAATATTTGTGATATGATCAATATCATCGTTGACAAATTGAATACTGCATATAACCATATGCCCATAAAAAAAATTTAAATGGAAAGTTTTTTAATAAACAAATTTTTGGCAAGATCGATACATCGATGATATTATTTGTGTTTTCCCCTTATCTATGTTTGTGTCCTTATGAACAGGTTAGATGACAAATAAACATCAATGTGGGCCCTAGGAAGGAAATAGCTTTTGACGGTGGACATTTTAAGACCATTGTCTTGTGGTGGCCCTGTGGGCCACTTGAGCTTTGGATCTGCCTCATTTTGGGGTTCATGCCATAAAATGTTCTGGTAAAATGGATGGACGGTGTGGATATGTCACACACATCACGATGGGGCCCATAAATTTAAGTCAGCCATTTTCGGACCGGTTTTCGAGGCAAAAATACACCCTTACTTTCAAACAAGGGTAATGAGTAATAATGAGCAATTTACAAGTATTTACTTTGGAAATTAAAAATTAAACAACCCCCTCAATTTCCAGATTATTTGAAAGGGGGCATTTATTGGATGGTTAAAAGACAAAAATATGGGGAGGTTAAGGGAACGAAACTAATGGATGGGTTGGATATGTTCAAAACATCATGGTGGCCCTACAAACAATGCATGTGCACCATACTACATTGCAACAGTGGGTATTGTATCGAGGCACCTTTCTTTCCTAATATAGCAAAATGCCAGGAAAAAAGGGGCCTTTTCTTATGAAGTTTTTACAACTTGTACTGTGTTTATTTGTAAACCCTTAACAACTAGCTAATTTTATAGGCATCCAGATGACCCCTAATTGGAACTTGTGTAGCAAAACTGAAAACTAATGTAATGGTCAAATGACTCAAGTAAAAAGCATGAAATAGACTTTAAATATGAATCAGATAGTATATCCCTATATGTGTCTTAGATTTTGAGAAATGGAGACCCGTGTCCTCATTTGTATCAATGTATAGTCAATATCCATATCCAGTTATCATTGGTAGAGGTGCAAATGGGCTAAGCAAAGGTCTCCTACAATCTATGTGAAATTTAGCTTGTGTTGTTATTGATGAGGACATCACGTACGCCCTTGCGTATATATCAGAGGAGGCGGGCCGCACTGATTTCCCTGTGGCTTGACGAGTATCCATGATCGTGTTGAAGACTCCATGTGCATGCACGAGCATCTAGAAGACCCTACACTAGGAAAATGCACATGGGCTGCTTTATGGAGTAATCCAAACTGTTAGATTGGAGGGACGCGACGATCGGGCCATTAGATCACATGATCGGGTCGTTGATCGTTGATCGTCCACATCAGTTTTAGATTTTATCATATTTTATTATTTAGTTTTTGATTGTTTCATATTTGGACACATTATGCGTGTTTTAGTTGATTTTATTTACACAAGGGCTTTTTTCGTTAAAATTCACAAGACGGGGATTATTGTAATTTTTAAAACTTCTTGGATCTATAAAAAGGGGGGGGGGGGGGGGGGTTGTGACCTCTCTCTCATTGAATTTTGTCATAAAAAAAGAGAAGCTCTTGCTTTCTTCTTCCATCTATTTGAAGATACTTTCATGCGATTTGGAAGGAAGATTGGTGCGAGGTTAATCTTCATCAACGGAGGTGCGATGTCTCCATCTATCCCCACATCATCTTTTCTCTTCTCCTCCATCAATGTACTTTCTTCGAATTCTTCGATTCTCCCATCCGAAGCCTTCATCCATTCATAAATCCATCTTTCATTTACCTATTCCCAATCCCAAAACCTTAACCCTAAATCTAAAATTCCTAATTTTTCTACTTTCCCAAATTACCCAAACCCTAATTTTACCCTAGGTTGTATTAGGTTTTTTACTTTGAAATATATTATACACTATGCTAGTTAGATGTCCCTACATCCATTAGATCCTAGTTTCGTTTTATTTAATGATCTTGTGTGATGATGTTGGTAAGCTAGGCTAGGATCATGCATGATGTTCTTTTGTTTTTTATGGGATTCATGATGATTATGGCAATGCTTGTGTTTTTTTTTTTTTTTGGTTAATTATCTTAATTCCGCTACTTGATCTCATATGTTAATTGGTTCATGCATCGGTCTTACGTCAATTATGCTATTACTTTGGGCATCATACTGTCCTTTCTTTCTAAGCTCCTTGGTGTCCACATTGTATCCAGTTTGTAACTATTACCATCTTTGCACTCCAATGGAGTTGTCACCATTTCACTTTTGGAAATCCAATCCTCAAACTCCCTCCATATAACAAAGTACTGTAGTAGGTTTTTCTTGTTGTCCACATTGTATCCACTTTGTAACTATTACCATCTCTGCACTCCAGCGGAGTTGTCGTCATTTCACTTTTGGAAATCCAATCCTCAACCCCCCATGGAAAACCCTTACCCGAAACCAGCTCTTACCCTCTTCACAACCTTATATTAAGCTATCCCTTCATTGAAATAGAAGGATCATAACATTAAAGTTAATTTTCCCATTCTTTCATAACATTAAAGTTAATTTTCCCATTCTTTCTGTCTTTGGGGGGTTCTTTTGCAATCAAAAAAGGAATTCAGGATTCTATCCAATTAAGAAAAAAAGCCTGTTCTCATGTTTTTGATTTGTAATATTTTCTTTTTTCTTTTTCACTTTTAATTTAACAAAATGGATTTGTTTGCAATTTCTCTAAGGGGCTACATGGTGCCACATTGATAAGCAGCGAAATTTTGTTTTCTCAGTTGTCTTGAATACTTAATGGGCTAATTTCTCAGTTGAGTTCCTCTTTGGCGTGTAACTATTAGCATGAGGAGCATGGAAACTTACATTCTCCTTCACTATCCAAAGCTTCTTGCTTTGCTCCATGATCTGTTTGTTGTGCCATGTGCTGTTTAATCCTAGCCTTTGCTTAACGAAACTAAACTTACTGTGTTATTTTTTCATAATCTAGGGGCTGGTGGATATACTTACTTATTAGAGCCACTTTGGTGGGTGGGAATGGTGGCAAGTAAGCTCACGATCCAAAAACCCTCTAATATATAAAGACATTACTTTATTTTTCATATATATCTTTGCCTAGAAGTGATAGTCAAATGGGTAATTGATCTTGGGCTTGAAGTTTCTTGACAAACAGTGATTGTTGGAGAGGTGGTGAACTTTGTGGCTTATGTTTTCGCTCCGGCTATTCTAGTAACTCCCCTAGGTGCATTGAGTATAATTATCAGGTAATAAGGTAGATGTTTATTTATTGGGGTCTCAAGTACAACCGATTGGATCATGAGTTATGGTCCATTAGTGGATAACTTCCAACCTTCCATGTGCATGCAACACCTAATCCATTATAGGTTGGGCCCACCATTTGGATTGCCTTATAGAAAAATAAGATACATCCACTCATTGAGTGGACCGCACTTGTATTTTGATATTTATTAATGTGGACATTGTTTTTTGTGGCCCACTTGATGAGTAGTTGGGGCTGGATTTTGCACTAGGTGATCCTCACTCTGGGGCCAACCTATTTGAAGGGTTGGATTTCGCATTCACTGAATAGGTTGGAAGTTATCTGCTGGGTGGAACATAACTCCTTGTCCAATTGGTTGGACTTGGAGATCTCTTATATATTTATTTATTTTTGATGCTTCAGATAAAGTAGTTCTGAATATTTTAATGGGTTTTTGGAACTAACATGATTTGTGAATCGACCAGTGCTGTTTTGGCCCACTTCATGCTCAGGGAACGGTTGCAGAAAATGAGCATTGTTGGCTGTGTGTCCTGTGTAGTGGGTTCGGTGGTGATTGTGCTCCATGCACCTCAGGAACAGGCTCCAAGTTCTGTGGAAGAAATTTGGACTCTGGCAACTCAACCTGGTATTAATATTTTAAAATTTCATTTATCTTTAATAATGTTTCTTATCAAATATTTGGTGTTTCTAGGACATGGTTGTTGATTCTTATTTTGTATTTTCTCTACAGCATTTCTTGTTTTTGCAGCTGTTGCTATAGCAATCGTATTAGCACTGATTCTGCATTTTGAACCCCGCTACGGACAGACAAACATATTGGTTTACTTGGGCATCTGTTCTCTAATGGGCTCGTTGACGGTAACTCATCTTTCCTTAGGTCTAATGATAGTGTTTGACCATGTTATTGGACATTTATATGGTATCTGTTGCCATTATCTTCTTACTTTTCTGTGATATCTTCAGGTTCTGGGACTTTTCTTTTGTTGGTGTGCAGGTTGTTAGCATAAAAGCCATAGGAATTGCAATAAAGCTTACACTAGGGGGAATAAGTCAGGTTGCATACCCTCATACATGGTTTTTTGTTGTAGTTGCAGTTATCTGTGTCATCACCCAATTGAATTACCTGAACAAGGTATGATGTTCTTTTTGTTTTGTTTTATAGAAAGTGGTATCAACTGTTTGTTGCCAATGATTGACCTTCTCCAAACAAATGCAATTGCTTTCTTGCCCTTTTCAAGTCAAAGATTGATTTTTTAGAAACAAATCAAATGCTTCTTTCTTTTTGTTTTCAACTATCAGCTGTTATTCCTAGGAAATCCATTCATGAGTTAACATCCATTCTTATTAGTTGTTGGAATACCATACACCATCTTATGTGGTCTTTGAAGTTGATTATGGTCTTATGCTTTTGATGCACCATTCTTTGTATGGTAGTGAGACGTTTGAATATTTCAACCATTGTTGTCAAAATCCTACAATTTACGATCTTGAGTCGAATCTTAAGCAATATGATTTGAATCCCACCTTTGAATCCCTTTTTATATGAATCCTACAATTTTATAACTCAAATCCTACAACTTACGATTCAAATCCCGATTTACGATTCAAATCATACTCTTTCTCTTCTATTTTAAGCTTCACCTGGCTTTCATTTTATGTTTTTTTAATTGGTTCGGGCTTTAAGAATCATTTAGAAAAACATCTTTAAAAAAGAATCATTTAGAAATGGTAAATTATTTTATTTTTTTATTTATAAAAGACTAAATAATATATACTCTTCACGTAAAATCGTAGAGCTTTTCTTTTTTATGATTTCTTACTTCTTAACTAGTCGAAACATCAAATTGATATATGACTTATCTGGAATGTCTTTAAGGATGGTTAAAATCATGCTGACTTATATGTATTGTGGAATGATGGTTAGAAATCAAATTATCTTTTTTCATCGGTCTACGTAATCAAATGTTGCTTTCCAATGTGATTCCACGTTAACGAAAGTTAGCAAGAACATAAATTATTAAAGGATCCTAGTATGGTTTTTAAGAAAAATTTCTTGGAAGACAAAAATAGGAAAGATAAGAATCCTTTAATACGATCATAACATGGTATTACTTGGTGCATATTGATGGCAAAAAGGATAAGTGCTTAGTTTTTATTTTTATTTTTATTATTTTTTTGTGATTCATTTATATATTTTTAATTTTTTTATAGAAAATCATTTAAAAAATCTTATAATTTACAATATGATTTGCAATTTAATACAATTCAACCCCCATCACGATTTGCGATATGATAATGATTTTCACAATATGATTTCAACCCATAGATTATTCAAAGCCAATAGATTATTCAAAGCAAAAGAGCCAAATTATCGAAGGGCCTAAGTAATCCAATCGCGAGCTTTTATTTGTTGTATTTCCACCATAGAAAGTGAGATTTATCATATAAATGGTTTGGATCATTGGAAGATGAGCCATATTCAGAGGCTAGAGTCCCGACGTATTGTATGGAAAATTTGCAATACAGCGGGATATATTCAAGCAATCCTTTAATACTTGTAATGAAAATGGCGTTTGGGTGATTTGCTTGTGCTTAATGCACGCCTGATGGTTTTGTAGTTTCTCTCTAGGGTTTTTAGATAAAATTTATGCAGATGTTCTCCCGTCATCTTTTTTATGCCACATTTAGAAAAGTTTCTTCTGTCATTCCTTTATTTGGAATCTCAAAGCTGTAATGACAAAAACGTTGGCACATTCTTATTTTTTGAGCACATTTTTCAATTTTTCATCTATCACTCTTATTTGAGATCAGCTGATGTCATTCGTAGATGCCTGTCTATGTGCAGCTGAGGAATTATACAACCTCCGACCTTAGTATAGGCATAGCATCCTCGAGTTGTCAGTTTGTGCAACTGGGTTCCATGGTTGGTGATCCAAACTGTTGATATGATTTCCTACGCAATGGATGGACCATGGCCCAACAAATTCTTTATGTGACAATCCTAACCTTCCATGGTTAGCCTAAAAATAAAAAAAGCCCAGATATTGGATGACTGGGACCTTCAACTGTAGGATATTAACATTGGTTTCATCATATTGACTGCCTGGATCGTCAAACTGCGGGCTCCACTCGTACAAACTGAAATTCTGAAGATACCATGGTTCTTCTTGGGTTGAGGCTCATATAATTCCTCTGTGCAGCTATGTATAATATCAAAGAAGCACTGCAGATGCTAGTACAAGATGGTTGTGTTAACAGCAATGCAACAACCAAGAAAATATTTTGGTTCAATATTGGACTTGTTTAACTTCTGCCAGTCCATAAGCTAGTTTCTTCTAAGATATTGCTCTAGTTCCGGAAATGTGAATTCGTCACTTAATTTTACCAAAGGCACTTGGGATTTACAATCAGTAAAAAAGAATCAAGTTCACTGACTTCACTACTGAGGATATGTTGCCTTGACAGACTTCAATTCCTATATAGACCATGAGTCATGATTCCTGTCCTACTTTCTGCTTCTTGCAGCGTATTGTAGGTTATTAATTGTTTTACTCATAAGATACATGACTGTGTTATAACTTCTTTCATTAATAATGAAAATGCTATTGGAGGATAAGGAAATAATAGCTTGAGGGCAATAGTAAGCCTTGAAGGTCTGCATCCCACTGGAAACACACCCAACGAAGTACCATTTTTTGACAATAAGTCGCTGTGTAATTTGTAATCTATTTGGTATCTCCATCATCTTGAATTGTGGGAAGAGGTGCAACTAGTGTTGCAAAATGGAAAAAAAACTTGATGGCCTGTCTAGAATCTCCAATGTTCATCTGGATTAGGTCCTTACTCCCTATTTCTATTCCTTTAAAACTCAAAGATAATTGGACAACGTGTTTCTAGACATATGAATGGGCGTCGTTGACCATAAGCTCATTCGTGGATCTCTACTCCACAATCAATAAATAAATACAAAATAATAATCAGCTCCTTGAAAGATTTGGAGTACTCAAGCTGAGCACTTGTGATGGTGGGGTAAGGATTAGGGATCCATTGCCAAGATTTGATAATCTTTGATTCTATTGCGATTTTGCATTGTAGGGGTACTAGTTATTAAGAATTTATAGTGAATGTTGCAATTGGATTAAATCACAAGCCAAAAAGATTCCCATTAAAATCTAGAGTTGTCTGCTAACACATTGTACCTACAATATTCATAAAAATAAAAGATCAGGTGTTAACCACTCCAAATGGTGGGATAAGCCATTGTTTCTTTCCAACCCTGTTTGCTGCAAGATTCCCTTCCCTGTTCACCTTCTCTGCTTGTAGTTCCTAGATGTACCAAGTAGAGTCCTGTAATTAGATATCGTGTTAGAAATGTTGTGTGAGATTACGATAATAGGGTTGTTGAAAACATGAAAGCAAGAAGCAAGAAACAACATACAATGATTCATGTGGTTCATCATGAAAGTAATTATGTCACGCCCTGAAATCTGGACCTGGGTTGGCTAGGCCCCAATCCTGCATCCTAGGACATGACTCAGATATAATATAAATATAAATCATAAACCATAAATCATTACATAACTCCATTCCATAAAACATACACTTTCCTAATACAATAATGAAACATTCAATCACCACTATCTAAAATCATACTCACTCTTTTACTATCATTCTTCTAACAAGGAATTCAAACTTGAAAATGAAGTGAATCTAGACAATCATAAGATAAACACGTAAAACTCTACTTTATTATTATTATTATTATTATTTATTTTTTACACACACACACACACCCCACACACACTCACGCTGGTGGAATTTCACCACCTATGGGTACTCGAACCCTTGATCGGGAGTTGAAACTCCTGAGAGTCTACCACCCGGGCAAGAGTAAGGACCCGCCTAAAACTCTACTTCACTCAATGTGTTCCGTTGCGGTATCGGTGGGCGTAACGGTTCCCACTGTTACCGATATGGATATACCCTGTATCAGCCGATACGAGGCCGTAACGGGCCAACGGCTAATATGTGGTGTGTAACTGTGCAAATTTTTTTTTTGGTAAAAAAATTATGGAAAAGTATCCATTAAATCCGGAATATTCTAAATGTTCCAAATATGCATTCATTTGTAATTTGGAACATGTTTATGGTGGTGTAACGGTCCACTCTTTGGTGAGAATGCTATATCGGGCTGTCTGATGGATTTATGAACCTGGCAACCTGAAATTAATTGCAAACCTTTTATATTTAGTTTTCTAACTATATAATATTTATATAAATTTACTATAATGAATGTAATACCAAAATATCTTATATTTTCAAGTTTTCCTTTTATTTATAGTGCTAGTGCATTACATACTTCGTGACTCACATACATTTCATTTCAATATATAGAGTTTAGGGACTTTTGTATCCTAACAATTTGATATCATTTTCCCCCATAAATCTTTTAAAAAATTAAAATTAAATTGAGGTAAATAGTGTTGTCAATTCGGGGTTGATTTGGGGACCATTTAATGCCTCAAACTAACCTCAAATTAATGCAATCTATTGGCACTTATCCCACTAATGGATTGGTGGACATTTATTGGACAATGAAAAATGAAAAATATCAAATGGTCCTATTTCAAAAAACAAGTGTCTACAAACTAATGGTGAAAATTGTAGGATTTATTTAATTTTGGGATTGTGACTTAGTAATGATGGTCCCAAAATTTAATTGGTTAATTTTGAATTGATATATACGTCATGTATAAATTTTTAGGGCCACGTACTGGGGTCCACTTGATTATGTATTATATATCCATGTCATCCATCTATTTTGGCAATTCATTTAAGGGCATTGGAAAAAAAAGTAAATCCAGATCTCAGGTGGACCACTAGTGGGCTAGGCGGGCCACCTTGATGTATTTGTATATCCATGCCATCAATCTGTTTTGCCAACTCATTTTAAGCCATAGTCCAAAAATTCTAGTATATCTAAATCTTTGGTGGACCACTAGTGAGTATCCCTTTAAAAGTGGGGCCCACCTCAATGCATTTGTTGTATATCCATATGGTCCATCTTTTTTGCCAACTTATTTTAGGGCATGGTCCAAAAAATGAGGCCGATCCAAATCTTAAATGAATCACAAAATAAGGATTTAATTCCCACGATTTAAAATTTCTTAAGACTATTTTTTTTTTTTTTTTTTTGGATCAAGCTATTATTGGTCAAAGTCTATGTGACCTTATCAACAAGTTCGATGGAAAATAAACATTATAGTGGGCTCTGGGAAGATTTTAACAGTGGGCATTCAATCCCAACTGTGTGGTTCATTTGAGATTTGGATCCCTTCATTTTAAGGATCGTGCCATAAAATGAACCTGAAAAATTGATGGATGGTATGGATATACTACACATAAATCAAGGTGAGTCCTACATAACAAAACAACGCAAGTGCATTCCGCTGCGTGCACCTCAGAGCATTTAAAAAAAATAATTGAAGTGCGTGGCTGTGAAACAGCCATGCGGTCCATTCGCTTTTCCAATTCCCAAAATGAAAAGAAGAGAGAGAGAGGGAAACCGAAAAGAAAAGAGGGAAAGAAGAGAGAGGGAACTGAAAAGAGGAAGAGAGAGGGAACTGAAAAGAGGAAGAGAGAGAGAGAGAGAGAGAGAGAGAGAGAGAGAGAGAGAGAGGAACGGGAAGCAAGAAGAAGAAGAAGGGCAACAACAGCTGCTGCTGCCGCAACAGCAGCAGCCGCAACTTGAGAAGAAGAAGAAGAAGAAAAGAAAGAAAAAAGGAATTTTTTTTTTCCCCCTTCATTTTTTCCTATTTTCTTTAGGGTTATGGCCCGTAACAGCTGTTATGGTACCGTAACGGCCGTTATGGGCCATAACAGTCGTTACAAACCCAACAAATGGAGGTGCCCCGTTTCGGGGCTGTATCGTGTAACGGTATCAATCGTTACCGTTATGTATCGGCCGTTACGGCCAATACGTGACCAATTTTGAATACCTTGATTTCACCCTCTCTCTAACAAGATCCTAATCTTGAAATTTAATGTTCAAAGGTTGGGTGAGTTTATGGAAGCCCAATGAGATCATTTCCTTCACAAGTTTGAAAACAGGCTCGGTATAAATATATGAAAATACACAACACAATTTTAGACTGAAAATAAAGTAAACCATGATTTTCAATGCAATGCAATAAAGCGATATCATGATTTCAGTACAAATAATTCATAGATCACAAGGCATTAATACAACACGATGCGTAATTATGAAATATTACAATAAAACATGAAGTAACTTCCACTTGATAACCCCACCTTTTAATGCAATGTATGTATGAGATATGCAACTTCCCAAAACCTCGAATGGCTCAGACAATGGGTGCCTTTTGCAATTCTTACATGCTCACCTATTCGGACTAGCGAGATGAGTAATCCATACATGCTCTCCTACGAGCAATCCTTACATGTTCAACTATTTCTCTCTTTCTCTCTCTCTCTTTGTTTTTATTTTTATTTTTTGGAAACTAGCAATCCTTATATGTTCGCTAATGAGCAATTCTTACATGCTTACCGAACCAATTTAGTGAAATAATCAATCCTTACATGCTCACCAAACCAATTTAGCAAAACAAGTAATCCTTGCATACTTGGTGATGAGCAAACCACATGAGAATATGCATAAACCTTCTTTTACATGAAATCAAATGTCATAACCTTTTTATAATCACACCTTTCTATAAAAGATATGCCAATATAATGCAAGAGTGCATAGACATGAGATTTGGGAGAATTACCTCCCCCCCCTCAAAACTATAGTCTAAGTAGAAAATCAAGAAAGTAAATATTTAACTTTAAAAATCAAGAACCTAAATATTGAATTTTCAAAAAAATAAGGGAAAGATCAAGAATCTAAAATCTTTGTTTTCAAGGGAAATAGATAAGGTTTTAAGAAATATGGGAATTATCTTTTGAAGAAGGGCGCAGAGAATTGAGAAAGGGTGAACTCAAACCTTGGATATCAAAAGTCATATGTGTTATCGTAATAAATGGAAGATCTTAAACTTGAAAGGAAAAAAGGGGTTATTCCCAAAGGTAAAAGGGCTATTCCTAAAAGCAAATGGCTAAGAAATAAACTTGCAATCTATTTAATAAAATAATGCACATGAGGAAAAACTCACCTTAAATCTTGATTTATTATTATTATTATTTTTTGGGATTTAAAGAACAAGAAAAAAAAATATTAAAGAGCAAGAAGGAAAACTAGAACTAGAGTTAGAAAATATATAAAAAAGGTGCGAAGGAAAACCATATGAAAGGATCACTTACCTTGACGAGTTATAAAACAAAATAGGCTTCTTATCTTCCCCCCCCTCCTCTTCTTCTGCCTCTCTCTCTCTCTCACGTTCCCCCTTTCTCACTCCCAACGTGGAGTGAAAGAGAGGAGCTGCCCTTTATTTATAATGCACTCTCACATCTCTTGCTTCTTATTCTTTCTAGAAGATCCACATTACCAACTCCTATACTCCTTAGGACTTACACATGTTGGCCTCTTTCGCTCCCCATAGACGTGTCATGTATGGTGGGTTGAGTGGATAAAGGCTATGGTTAGGTGGACGACTAGACCATGAAAAGGGTAGACGGTTTGGGTTGGGTAGATGGATGATTGTATTGATTGATTAGTTGGATGGTTGGTGTGTCTAGTGCTAGGATGAATGGATGATCACAAATCATGGAACATTTAGAAGGATTGGAGGATCTCAGGATTTCACCAACCAAAAGATAGGACATGCACTACCAACCAAAGGACGGGGCATGCACTTATTTACATGAAAATACTGTTTTACATTTAAGTTATTTTTATGTAAATAAACATATACCCCCCATTTGAATTCAATAAAAATACTTAAAATATCAAAATTTCAATAATTAAAAATCAAAATTTCCAAATCAACAACAAATCATGACTTTTTGATATTTTTAAAAAGATTGAACTTTTAAATGATAAGGTTTTTCTCAAATCCTAATAGCTCATAATTTTTGTTATATCAAAATAATGCTAAAACGATGAATAGTGGTAAAAAATGTTTTTAAATTATGATTTATCTTTTTTTACCAAAATAAGAAACAAGCATCAACAAACAATTTACGAATGGATAGTTAAATGAATGATCGGATAGATGGTTAGATGAATGAACGGTTTAGATTATCAAATAGCGGTTTAATTTGCGGATGTGAATGGATGGTTGGGGTGAGGAGGTTAATGATGGATGGCTTAGAATCCTTGGGAGAGTTGAAAAGTTTGCATTGTAGGTTTAAGGGTAAGAACCAAGAGAATAGTTCACCTTTGTGGTAGGGTTGTTTTTGACAATTTGGGCTTGCTATAATGTCTCAAAGTGTTCATCTGAAATATGGGTTTAATGGTCATTAATGATGCGAGTCTATGGTGGAAATTATGGGTCAAATGAAAACGGATTGATTTCAAATTTCAAACTTCGTGAGTTTGTTTTGGGTAGGTTTAGCTCAAGATTGGATGGTTAATGATGGGCTGATTTGACGTACAATCGAGTGATCCAATTTGGGTAAATTTTTAATGTAAATAAAAGGTTACAGTTGGGCGGTTTTGGTATATGGGTCACTGGTCATGATCGGGTAGGTTTAATACATATTCAACAGTTAAGATTGGGCAAGTTTATGAATGAACGATCGGTTTTGCGTGCATGAGTGGTGAGTGTGAACGTGTACACACACACACACACAAATCATATAATTGCTAACTACATACACCAATGGTTAACACTAAACAGATTTATCATGCATATCAACAGTCACACCTTGCATAGATTGATGGATGCATAGTTGGTCATGAATAAATGTATGGATGAATGGGTAGATCTATGCATATGTGCTTGGATAAATGCAAGTGTGCATATATGCGTGCATACGAATGCGCACCAAATTCCCTGGTCATTACAGACCATGTATACAAGCTAAGACAATCAAGGAGATTTCACTATGATGAAAGAGTACAAAATACAAGGTTTCTCTTCTACACACAAAAACTTGCTTCCAAACCTTATATATGACGTTCCCAAATCCTAACTCAACTAGGTACTCCCATTTAAAATGAGAACCCCCCAATACAAAAAGTCCTTCCACAAAAGGAAACTTTGCAGTTTTCACATGACAAAACAACCCCTAGACCCTCCTCCACCTTACAGAAGTCATAATGGGTCATAAGGACCAATAGGAATATATGACTATATCTGAGACAAACATAAATTTCACATAGAATGTTCGCATTTTCCAAGTTGGTATCAATTACAATTCAGAGTCTCCTTCAATTTACAATTTTGGATTTCTGATTCTATTTGCTAGTTGTAGCCCTGTACAAAGTCTAGAAGCTTTCACTCCAACGACGGATGTAAACTGGATATCTATAGGCTGCTATGAATTCTTCCTTATCAGTCTGAATTAGCATATCAATTGCTCCTTTGTTCTGCTTGGGTGATGCAGGACATGTGATCCAACCATTTGGAAGCAGGAGATTATTAACGGATTAATCAAAGTAGGTCAAATATAATAACATGCCATTCTACCATGATTCAAGGAGTACCAAATAGATAATAAAATTCAGATTTACGTTAATTCACAATCCCACACAAGCACAAACCACATAAGTATGAAAATCTAAGGCCCAATGAGAGGTTGGAGCTCTTACGTTAGCATAGTTATGGTTCTAATTCAACGGGCAGATTTGCACAATTCTAGGGTTAGGGTTTTAAGGGGTTTTGGGAATTTTGGGAAAAATGAGAGATTTAGGATTTGGGAATGAAGGGTTTAGGGTTTTGTAGGGAATTAGGGTTAGGGTTTCATAGGGGATTAGGATTTCGTAGGGAATTGGGGATTAGGGTTTTAGGCTAGGGTTTATAGGATAGGAAGAGGGATTGGAGAAAGGGAAGAAAACGAAGGGAATGGGCTGACTGAATGGTCGTATGACCCTATCTGTACATGTGGGGATGGTGGTGATGGGTTCGGTTTGGTGGAGTGATGGCTAGGAAAAGATGGATTTAGGTAATGGGTTTAGGTTTAGAAGGAAAGGGTAAGGATTTAGGGTTTATAGAAGAAAAGTGGTAAGGGGGATTTGAGAAGAGATGATAAAAAAAAAAGAAAAAAACTTTTAGAAGAGAATAAGATAGAGATGAAAAGGATAACTAGGCTTCACACCTTTGAATTTACACCAAATAGTCTCTTTTCACAAGAGAATCTCAAATCAATTGAGAGAGATTTTTTAAGCGAAAGAGTTGTTTTTCATTCCATTATTATGGGCTAGGGCTGGACGTCCCCCCCCTACAGCCTTAACACGTGTTTTGACAAAAATGCCCTCAATAAAAACATACCTCACATGTCCCATGATGCAATAAACTGAAAATAACTCACCCTAGACTATAAATAATGAATAAAAACATAAAATCAGCTAATCCTAATAGTAATGATCAAGGATCACAATGATCCAATTGCCCAGTCAAACGATCCACATGATCCAATGGTCCAATCGTTGTGTCCTCACGATCCAACAGTCAAAACTCCTCAAATTAGCAACCCACATGTATCTTCCTAGTGTAAGATGCAAGATCATGCATGTGGAGTCTTCAAGTCCTCAATGCAGCCCACTCGGGCCCATGTACAAGTCACCGAGCCAAAGTGAAGGTTGGGCCGACCTCTTCCTCTGGTATACTCTAAATGATTGGATGCCCTCATCACTGGGGATTTAGGCCCCATTAAAATTGAGTTTGTATAACCAGATTGATAGAAGTTGCTACTTTAATTATAGGGTCTTCCAATCAATGGCCTATTTCCCGTCCCCATGATAGGGTTTTGGTTAGAATTCTTTGGAAATCTTTGTCCTTAGCATCATGTAGCTTGCACAAGGGGGATTCTTTTTAAATCCTACTATTACCCGATTTACTATCTCATAAGTCATAATATGGAGTCATAGACGAGTAGACAAATGGGAAGGATAGTAGAGAATGGGTTGATGACTGTAGTGTGAAGAAAAGAGGAGAAGAGTGTGGTGTATCAATGTATATCAAGGGACTTTATCACTTCAACAAGGATCACAATCTTCTTCCTCCCCTCTTTGTCAAATTTAGTCCACTTGGAAAGCCAGAGCTTCACCACTTAGGCTATGGAGTGTCCCTCCTATGCATTCCACCATGATATGATCTCCTCCCATACTTACGATTGGGCGTAGTCACAAATCTCATTCTCGGGAAAGAGACCATTTCGTGGGGGTGCAAGGACATGACTTTTGATGAATACCATGCATGCTAACAAATGTCAATATGCATACAAAAATGTTTCCTTCCTAACCCAAAACTCGACTTGGTGAGATTTTGAGCCAAGTCAGTGAGAAATTTTCTTTCAAGCTTCACTCCGCTGACTTCTGGAGAGATTCATTCTGTGGCCCCTACACTCAACAACACCATTTCTTAGGGGTGCAAGGACAAGACTTTGATGAATACCATGCATGCTAACAAGTGTCAAAATGTATTCAAATATGTTCCCCTCCAAACTCGGCCGTGTCAACTCGACCCGTTGAGATTTTGAGTTGAGTCGGTGAGAAATTCGCTTTTGAACTTGACTTGGCCGACTTCTGGAGAGATTTGTCAAGTTGACCCTCATACTCATTCGAATTGGTGCGAACACTGACTTGCAGTGACTCAAGTCGAGTAAAGGTGGAGGGAGGGATATCAAATCCTCAACCACCACCAACAGAACCGATGCAGCAGTAAAGTTATTGCTAAGAACTTTTGCAATTTTGTTTTATTTAAATCGAAAACAGATCTATAACTATCTGTAATATCTAAAATTTTATTAGAAAATATTGAGTAGAGTCATATAAAGACTCGATTGAGTCTTCAAGTAAACCTGACCCGGCTGGACATTGAGTCGACTTGAGTTTTTGAACTATGAATTGGAATGGAATACTTTGTTTTGGAAGATAATCTCATACTAATCACGTTTTACAAATTTATTGTAAATGCTTAGAACTTTAGATTAATGAGGTGTCACATTAATTGATGTCTATTGAGAACAATCGTCAATGAAAATGACATAATAAGGCTAGCTACCTTAAGATGATAAAGGTGCAGGCTCAAAACTTCAACATGTACTATAACAGAAAAAGAGTCTAGTAAAGGCCGTGTTTTTCTCCAACTCAAATGTCATGAATGGATATAGACCCAAGTACCAAAGTATAGGACTAGAATCATGACTCCAATGATGACATAACCAAAATAGAGTACTTGAACTGTCTCTGGATACTCCAGAGGAAGCAGAAGGCAAAGGCATGTGCTGCTTTTCTGGGAAGTAGAGCTTACCATCTCCATCCAGTCCTAATCTGAGATCCTCTCTTGACCCTGCAAACAACCATAAGGCCATGTCTGGAAACCATGGATTCCATCCCAAACAGTGGACCAGGAAAAGGGTTTTCCTTTGATGTGATGATTTTTGTTGTTTGGATAGCAAAGAAAAGGTTGGATTCCACTAAGCAATCATTACACCTTTCCATAATTTGGATTCTAGACACAAGAAAATGAGCGAGTATTGTGAGGAAAGTGAGATTTCCACCTCTCTCTCTCTCTCTCTTAATTATTTTTTTTTAATTTTTTTTACAGTGAGATTTTCACTTGTTATCCAAACTGGAAGTCAAAATTGGAATCCATGGGTAATTATTATTTTTTTGTCTTTTCATTTGCCTTGGATTCCATGCATCCAAACATGCCCTAAGAGGAAAAGTGTAAATGGTTCTTTTGCTCAAGTGCGCTACTGTGAAGTATGAGCTGCATGACATTTCTTGTGAGAAATCATAAGGCCCTGTAGGGTGAATGGCCCTTGATAGAGGGGAATGATGGAATAGGATTCATGTAGGCTTAGATGATGATGATGAAGAATCATAAGCTCCTGTGCTGAGGCATAGAATTTTGTACATGTGGGCCCTTAGTTTGGCAAGCTAAACTTTTGATCTGATGGCCCACTATGGATAAGTGTGCCCCGAAATCTCTGGTCGGAATATCCTAACCCTTTGGCTTTTAGCCATTTTCTCATTGAATGTGGGTAATTACTGTCTGTTTAGAGGCCACTGATTGATGTGTTAGGGTCCTCAGTATGGAGGATTTTTGGGGCATTCCCCATCCAACTGTGGGACTATCAGATGAACAATCTGAATCACTAGACCATAGATGCTGCACATACGGAGTCCTGTGCTGCCACGAGCTATATATCTGCTGATTATCTCCAAATGAACGTTTATTCCTCCATTCTATCACTATATGGAAAATCTATCCTTTTGACTTACTCTGAAGTCTGTGTTATCGTTGTTCCAGGCATTGGATTCCTTCAACACGGCAATCGTTTCACCAATTTACTATGTAATGTTTACAACTCTAACAATAATTGCAAGTGCGATTATGTTCAAGGTGAGTGTCTCTCGATCTTATCTTTTTTCTAGTATAATTTTTTGGTATAATTTACAGGAAAACATGAGCTTGAATCCTATGGTTTTCTAATTCCAATGCTGCTGCAGGATTGCTCTGGTCAAGATGTAAGCAGTATAACTTCAGAGCTATGTGGGTTCATTACGGTCCTTTCTGGAACGATCATATTGCATTCTGTGAGAGAACAGGAGCCAGCTCCCGCTGCAGGTAAGTGCAGAATAAGTTCCAGATATTCTATAGGTGGTTAGGTGAACCATCAACACCATTAGAACATAGAGAAATCTAATGTGAGTGAGGGTGGCATGCCATTTTCCTTATCTGGTGCTCTGCTGCACTTGGATTTGACACATGGTACAAATGGTCCATGATTTGTTAGGTACCTGGAAAAACACTCTTTGTGAATCCCATGGATTTGATGATCCTACCCATTCAATTGTCGGAACTTTTCCTGTCCCACCATGGGTTTTTTTCTATTTTGGCAGATACACCCAATGAATGGTTAGGATAGACTGCTGTGCCACGTCATTTCTCTAGAACTATGGCAGGCCATAATGGGGCCGTAAAGTATAAGTAATGGTGGCAACCTTTACATGTTACGGGGTTATAATGGTACGGGAAAAATGACCCATAACAGTTGTTACAACCTCCATAACAACCTATTACACCCCCTGTAAAGGCCATAATGGCTCCGTAATAGTACATTACGGGCCTGATACCTGTTTTTCAGGGATTTTTTTTTTTATAAAATAAAAAAAAAGAGAGGCTGTAATAACCGTTATAATCCGTATTGTGAAGGTAACGGTGGTGGCCATTATGAGCCATAACACGATATTCTGCTTTAGCCAAGGACCAAGCAACAACTGGTTGTTTTTTGCTCTTCCATGTTATAAGATTGCCACATAGGAAGGTACAAAAGCCAGATGTAGAGCGGCGATCATAAGTACTTCCCGCACAATCAACATCGGAATAGCCAGAAAGATGAAGATGACCATGCAATTGAAAGTGGAGGTCAAGATCCAGGGCTGATTTTAGATACTAAGTATGCGGTAGACAGCTGTGAGATGAGAAGTACGGAGAGCTTGCATGAATTGGCTAATAACGCCCACCGCTTGCACCCTAACATGCCGGTCTCCATGAGACAATCGAACACATTTTCGTTGTGATAAGACAAATATGGATTATGAGCAGCTAACTTCAATTCTGAGGAAATAGTGAAGAGGACCAAGGTCCTTGATCTCAAACTTAGTCTTCAAAAATTCTTTGACCTCCTTCATTCCAACCGAATCACTACCGGACACAATAATATCATCTACATAGATAATGAGAACCATAATGCCTGTCGATCGACGATATATAAAGAGAGAATGATCGACATGACTACGAACAAAGCCGAACTCCAAGAGAGTCTGATTGAATTTTTCGAACATGCACGTGAGGATTGTTTGAGTCCATAAAGAGCCTTCTTCAACCGACATACAAGCGCAGGGTTGTGATAAACAACAAAGTCAGGAGGTTGATGCATGTAAACTTCCTCTGTAAGGTCCCCATGGAGAAATGCATTTTTAACATTAAGTTGAAACAAGGGCCACGATAAATTAACGGCCAAGGAGATCACAACGCGAATCGAATTAAGTTTAGCCACTGGAGAGAATGTCTTGAAGTAATCCACACCATGAGTCTGTGTGTAACCCTTAGCAACAAGACGGACTTTATAGCGATCAATGGAGCCATCTGGAAGAAACTTAATTGTATAAACCCATCTACACCCAACAAGATTATGCCCTAAAGGAAGTGACACAGGGTTCCACCAAGTATGATTCTTTTCAAGAGTAGACATTTCTTTTATCATCGCTTTCTCCAGTTAGGACTTTGAAGAGCATGTGAGAGAGACCGAGGAATAGTCTGTGATGAAAGGGAAACTGCAAATGACTAAAAAAAGGTGAAAGATGATCATATGAAATGAAATTACTAATGGGGTGTTGAGTACAAGATCGTGACCCTTCGTATAAGGCAATGGGGAGATCTAAACTTGAGGTAGGAGAATCACCTGAGCCAACATCCAATGTGAGCGGAAGAGTGGATGGTTGAGCTCGTGAAGATTTATCTCGACGATGATACCCCCGCAGAGGCTTAGGCTTACCCAAATCACCAACAAGATGCTGAGGGGAGGGGAGAAGAGTTTTCCCATGATCACTAGTGGAAAGAGGAAGAGGATAAGAGTCATACTTCCCTTGACTCGCAAGAAGATCACAGAGAGATCGACATGGAGCTGAGAAAAAAAAAACATCCTCAAAGAAGGTTACATCGGCAGAGACATTTCTTATGAGTCAATGAGTCAAAGCATTTATACCCTTTCTGACTCCGAGTATATCCTAGAAAGACATTTAATTGCCCTGAGGCTAATTTATCATTACTTCCATCCAAAATTTGAACAAAGCATGTGCCACCAAAAACTTTAGGTGGTAAAGGAAATGGATTATAATGATGATATAATATAGTAAATGAAGATTTGTAAGACAGGATATGTGAGGGTATATGATTAATAAGAAAAGTAGCGGTTAGAAGAGCATCGCCCCAAAAATGTTTAGGGATGTGCATACAGAAGGGTGCGAACAACTTCCAGAAGATGACGATTCTTTCATTTTGCAATACCATTTTGTTGAGGTGTGCGAACACACGACATCCTAGACAAAATACCATGCTCCTGAAAGAAGGACAAAAATGCAGTAGACATGTATTTTCCCCCTTTATCATAATGAAGGGTTTTGATGGAGCATTGAAATTGAGTGCATACTTCATGATAAAACACTTTAAGCGCATCAAATACTTTACTTTTAGATTTTAAAAGATAAATTCAAGTCATGCGTAAATAATCATCAATAAAGATAACAAAATATCTAAATTCAAAAGTGGAGGTAACTGGAGCTGGTCCCTAGACATTCGACTAAACCAAAACAAAAGGTTGAAATTTCCTCCCAGAGGAGCTAGTAGGAAACGTAGCATGATGATGTTTAGACAATTCACAAATATCACAGCATAACGGTTTAGTGACAGATAAGGAGGGAAACAAAATTCACAATCTAGCTATTAATGGGTGGCCTAAGCGATAGTGCCACAGAGTCAGACTCTCGATCTAGAGAAAGGGTATTAGAAGCGGCAACGAGTGTATCATCGAGAAGATGAACGTCTCCTTGCTCATGCCCTCACCAATCACTCTCTTCGTCTGTAAGTCCTGAAACAAACAATAAGAAGGGAAGAAGGTAATAGAACAATTTAATGATTTAGTAAGAGAGCTAACAGACAATAAGTTTAATGGAAAACGAGGTACATGTAAGACTGATGATAGAGACAGAAGAAAAAAGAGGGATGAAACTAATCTCAGGATGGGAGTTTGGGTTCCATTTGCGACTGTGACATACTGAGTGTGGGGAGAAGGAGAATAAGAAGAAAAGAATTGAGACTTGCCAGTCATATGGGAGGAAGCTTCAGAGTCAATGACCCAGGAGGTAGGAGAGGATGATGCAAGAAGAGCAGTACCTGACAGGTCTGAAGCTGCGTAAAATGGCTCAGGAATATCACGAATGTGAAGTCGCATAAGGGCATCATAGGCAGCTTGAGAAATGATGACTCCCTTGAAGTAGACTGCTCAGCTGTCGGGGTGGAAGACTGTCTTAGGAGCAATTGTGGATGCAACAGAAGCAGCGATATACGTAGGATGACTATGTATTTACCAGCAATAATCAACAGTGTGATTAGTTCCACCGCAATGTGAACAAATGCGGGAACCATCACGTCCTCGTCCATGTCCACCATGACCACGAAGACTACGACCGCCACGACTGTGATCTCCCTCACGGCCTATACGACTATAAAAACTAGAGATGCGCCCTGAACTCAAGGATGGTACCCGAAGGCCAAGAGAGGACTGATCGCCAGCGAGATGTGCCGAGCGCTCTGGTGGCACAAATGAATGAGAAGTAAGAGTAAAGACAGTAGCACACTGACACATGACATAAACTGTTGTCAATGGGAGAAGAGAATCCTGCATAACAATCTGATCTCGAACATGAAGATAATCGAAGTTAAGCCTAGCTAGGAACTGCATGATACGAGTATCATCCCGCTGTTTATGAGCATGTTCATGATCCTCTTTACATTTGGAAGGAAGAGGCTGATACAAATGCAACCCATCCCACATATCCTAAAGCGTCGAATAGTAATCTTTTAATGATCTTGAGTTTTGCTGAAACCGACCAATTTCTTGAATAAGCTGGAATACACGTGAAAAATTTTGAGATTCCGAGAACATATCATAAAGCGTATTCCAAATACCTTTAGCCGAGGATAAAAACATCATTGAGTGGCTAATTGAGGAATCTGTACTATTTAATAACCATGCAATAACTTAATAATTCTCATTTGTCCAAGACTTGTAGATAACATCTGTAGAGCTTGGGGGATCATTAAAAGTATATGACAACTTCTCACGGGCTTGTAAGAATACTTTTACAGATTGTGCCCGTTGAAGATAGTTGTCACCATTCAACTTAGTGGAGGTAATCTGTAAGGGGTTGGATTCAAGAGACCCTATGCCAAGAGACGAGGGCCCTTTGTCGGCTATAGGAGAGTCCAAGAGAGTTAAACCTATGCCAAGAAGAATTGGTTCAAACAACTCTATCTCACTCAATCTTTCAAAATAATAAGATATAAACCTCCAACAAATAGCAATCATCCAAAATAACACGAAACACAGTAAAAAATGGCTCAATCGCATGTCCATTTGAGGTTAAAACCCTCTCAAATATGGATCTTAGGTAAAAACTTCTCCAGGGATAGCTTGAGAGGAAGATTTCGGTCCATCTTGAACAAAAAAAAATAAAGAAAGGCTTACCGATTTGAGATAAATTGAAGAAAAATGGAAAAAGGGCTCGATTTTCGATTTTCTCTATTTCACCCAAAATACCATGAAAGAAAGTCCAAAAAATTCTGAAAAAATCATGACAAATCTTCTAAAATCAAGATCTATCAAACTCCTAAACTTTTAGCTCAAATGGAGTCCATACGTCCGTACAATGCTGACGTCAGTCATATGGCTGCTGACGTCAACAAGGTGACGTGTGGCCTCTCAATTTGTTGGACACAGAATGCCTGGATCTATGCTTTGATATCTAGTAGAGAATGGTTTGATGATTATAATGTGAAGAAAAGAGGAGATTGAGAGAGAAAGAGGAGAGTTTGAAAAAGATGTTGTGTTAGGTTCTCTTGTCCTAACATATAATATTTTATTATAATAGAGCATATAGTACACCGTAGGAGAAGAGGAAAGCAAATGCACTTATACCAAAAAAAGCTACTACACTATACACTAGCATTCTCTATAATGGCCACCATTACTATTATAGAATACCTTCTCTAGAACTAGAAATGAATTTTGGTGGCCAAACCAGTGTCTTTCAAAATATAAACATTTTCCTTTATTTTCAATGTATTTTCTATTGAATTTTGTATCTTGTAACTTTATCTCGCTTTTGCAAAATGGGTCTTTTCTTTTTTGGTGGATCCTCCTAATGAACAGTCAACATGCTGGACTGTTGTGCCACGTGCCATTTCTCCAGCTCCGGAAATGAATTTTGGTGGCTACACTAGCATCTTTCCAAATATAAACATTTCCCTTTTCTAATGCATTTACTGTTGAATTCAGAATCTTGTAACTACATCCCGCTTACGCATTTTCCATTGCTGAATGCAGCATCTATATCATGGTACATTTCTAGAAGCAATGGGGACTTGATGAAGTATGTCGTCGATGATTATTTCTTAACATTACACAATTCAAACTCTTTTCACTAGTGTTTTTTTTGCTCCGCATCCATTTTAAGACAATCCCGATGGAGAAGAGCATTTAACCAGGCATGCTGGATATGACACGGGACGAGTTTGATGCCTTCTGGCCACTTCCATTGTCTAATGGGATCGAAGTGTTTGTTTAGTAACAGTTCCATGGTATATACTTCCAGGGCATTCTTTGTGAGAGGTTGGCCAAGGATGGGAGATGAGATATCTGTGCAGAAATCATCTAATCTTGGGTGGGATTTTTCTGGGACCTGTGGAGGTTTTTTTTTTTCCCTGTGATTTTGTAACTTGTTGCTTGTTCTTGTTCATGTAGAGGAACATTCACCTACAACCCATTTCTGCCTAACTTGGCATGTCTACCATTCTTGGCAAAATCTTCTCTCTCAGTGAATGGTATAACTCATCTTGCAATGGGTTGTAGATGAGTATTCCTCATGTATAATTGTATATGAAACTTCTATTTTGTGGCATCTGAGACTTTTGTTATTGCCTGTTGTTTATAGAACTTTCTTGGTTGTAACCGGGATGCGATGTGCTGAATAGAATTGTAGCTGTCTGTGGGTCACTTGATTCCATGTAGGTGGGCCTCACGTAGGCTCCTTGTATACTTCAATGAGAGATCCCAAAAAACTGTTTATGGGCGACATTGTACTTCACTACTTTCAAAACGGTGAGTCATCCACCATTGTGAATCTGGGCTGTCCAAATTGTGGGCCCAATATTGCTTGATCATTCCTTGATAATCTCATCCACGTGCATGATGTTTGATAAGTGTGATTTTTTAAAAGTGACTCATTTGTAACTATGATAGAATGCACTTTGGATGATGGAGATATCTAGTATAAATTTGAAGATAGACCAACCCTCTTTGCAATTAAGTAAAAGATTACTAGTTTTTTTTTTTTTTTGAAATGGCTGAAAATTATATAAATATTTTGGGATTCTCCAAAATTCAAATTAAACATTTAAATTTCACATTCATATTAAAATTTAAATTCAAGACTAATCTACTTTCCTATAATTAAGGCTAACTTCTCTTTGAAATGTTATTTCAAAATCAAAATTCAAATGCAAAATTAGAAATTAAATCTAAATTTTAATGCAAAATCAAAATTATTGAGTATTTCAAGTGGGGCTGCCTAGCTTACTTTGCTGGCCTGAATGGTTTTGCCCACGATCTCAATAGTTGGACATGTTGGGATTTCCCTCCCATGTGGAGGTGTCCCTCATGTGACTCTTAAGTGAGGGCATTGGATGTTAATAATTGTTATTTATTCCTATTGTATCCATGTCTTGATCCTCTATTTGTCATTGTAGACCCATTTTATTGTAGAAGTATTGTGGGTAGCTCACCTGGGTGTGAACAGGATCCAACCTTTCTATCAAGAACTCCTCATTATAAAATTCAAAGATCCCAAAAATCAGGCCAACCGAACCTTCGTATGAGCTACCATGTGAATTTAGGTGTTTTTGTATGGTTATCCATACCATGTGAATTTAGGTGTTTTTTGATGGTTGTCCATTATTTTTTACAGTGGCCCATGTACAATCATATGTGCATAATGCTCAGAATTATAAAAAGAAAAAGAAAGAGAGAAAAAAAAAACCTCATATCAAAAAAAATTCAAAATGCGCATGCAACAAAATCTAATATAATCAAAATGAAATTACAATCTTCAAGAGAACATCTCTTGGATCTCCTACTACATTACACAACTACTTTCACTAACCTTTAAGAGATCGCCCTCTCTTGGATAACCCGCTACATTACACAACAACCTTCACCAACCTTCAAGAGAGTGCCCTCTCTTAGATAACACACAAATAGGTCCTCTCTTGGATAATCCATCATGACATGTAGGTCAGAGATCAAATCTGTCCACCTATTGGTTAGACCATGTTAGGATATAACTTAAAAAATGAAATAGATACAAGACTTATGGTGGCCATGCTCACCATTAAAACCTTGTGGGGAAATTGTTTTTCTTATGCATGTTTACTAAGTAAATGCACTTTTTCTTTCTTACAAAAGCAATTATAAGAAGCAAATGGAGAGAATTACATCTTGAGAACCAATTCCACAAATAGACCCGAAACATGCACCCTTGACCAGGGCTGTCAACAGCCTTGGCTAGAGCTTTTAGCTTCGGCTGGATTTTGAACTCTTTTGACTGGGCCTGATGGGTGGGGCCTATTCAAATTTTGATTTTTACTGGCGTGAGCCCGGCCCATTAATGGCCCTATTTAGTAACCTCAAACAGATCATGTGGCTGAAGACAACATTCCTTGATAAATATAAGCTCAAAATGGGTGTATCTGCAAAGGTAGAAGCTATAAAAGGTGTGCGATTGTGGAATCATGACCCTCCATTTGCTGGGACTTCCATTAATGGCCCATAATACAAAATCCACACCATTTGGATAAATCAAATATGTGGAGGCCATTGACGTAATTCATGCTGCATCGAGCATCACTCAAGTGGGGGCCGCTAGATTGACGGTCTGGATCAACAAGATGTGAGCCCTCCGTCTTTGGTTTTTTTTTTTAATTTTTTTTTAAATTTTTGTTCAATAGACGAAATTTTGTTTTTGTTTAGACAAGAAAACATTCATGTGACGCACCCGTACACGTGACACTAACGATTACCTGGGACATCTGATCCGTGATAAGGTGGCTCCCACGTGAAAGGTGTTCATATATAGATATTCATTTTGATCCATTCATCAGATGGTCCACACGTGTCTGTTGAGAATGGACCGCAGGAAAGTTCCATTACAGCGTGCATTCTTTTTTGTGTAGGATCGCCCATCTGATGAACGTACCAACCTGATATTTGCATGAGGTCCTCTTTATGCATGGACCAGATGTGCACACGCTTTGCAGAATTGCACGTGCGATGCTTATAGGCTGGCAAACGTGTATGGTTTTGTTCTTCGTTTATGAGAGCTTAGAAATTTTCATCCCTGGATACATGTTTAGCCCTTCAAATTGATGGAAAGATCCTAACCATTGATTAGTTGGACTGTTTTGGTACATTTCATTTTATCAGTTCATTATATGTCCACTAATTGATTATTTAAAACATATCTGAGTATAAATTTTGCTTTATGGCTCCTCTATATTGTGGCCCACTTTTTGGGCGGTTAGGAATATGCAATGTATACAGGTTTTTAGTACACGGGTATGTACCATAACATGAAGCCAGAGTATCAATCCCACATCGAATAGAGATTAAATAATGGGTAAGGAGTTAGGGTTAGAAAAGAGAAGAGACGGTGACCGTTGGATCATACTTACCTGGACGGGGTCGTTTGGGCGATCAGTAAGGCCCAGGGCCTAGGTTAGTGGCCTCCATTGCACTCAGGAGGGGCACTCGCTTAGCATCTCCTCAAGTAGGAGAGTGCACGTCATAATTTGTGGTAGAGGGGGTACGCGTACGCGCGGCCCCTGCCATTTCTAACCAAATCTATCCGTTAATTCCAATTATCTTATTAATTGATGGCCCTGATTTCATGTAGTCATTAACGTCATTGATTAATGGTTTGGATTCTGCTTGTTTTGTGGTTGGATTTACTTGGGCCACTTTAGTTTTGTTGATTAACGGTTTGGATGCTCCCTTAAGTAATGGTTTGGATGCTGCTGCCCTGATATGTGGTTGGATTGACTTTACTCTCTTAGCCAAGGCTGCTATGAACCTACTTTGATATTTGTGTTATATGCCATCGTTTGCAACTCGCACCGTCCGAACACTAGAAAATCTTGTCCATTGATAAAATTTAGAGACCCGTGGCCACCACCCACTGATTAAATTGATTAAATGGTGATTTTTTTTTTTAGAAAACGAGATGGACCGATTTGTGTGGATTACTTGAAAAGGAAGTATAAGAGAGAGATAAAGAACATCATTTGATTGTTATATATATATTATTATTCACAAATAGAAAATTTTAATTATTTTTTTAATTTTATTTTACTCTTATTTACACACGTGTATGTGTATCTTTTTTTTTTTTTTCATTCTTTTTATTCTAAATGGACGGTACTATGTTGTTTGTCAAACAAACCTTTGAACTAATAAGATTTTTGTCATGTAAGGCAAGCCATTAAAGATAATTCATGTAGCATCAAGCACCATTCATAGCAACTGTTGATAAAACCTACCTTTTTTTAATATTTTTGCGGCAAGCTAACGAATGTAAGAATGCGTACATATATGTTGCCCTCCTAAATCAGACATGGTATGCTGCCCTCATAAATCAGACAGTTCAAAAACTCGTAAGTAATTTGCTATTAGGGATTTAAAGTGAGAAATTTCCTTTCGAACATGGCTAGGCTTACTTCGAGAGAGACTCATCAAGTTGAATCGCAAAACCCTTTGAATTACTACCGACACCAATTCACATTAACTCATAGTGGTTCTAATATAGAGATAGAGCAAAAAATCAAAACATCACAAATAGGAGATAATAGAAATGATTTTTGAAGAGTTAAGGCACCTTAATGTATCTACTCTCACAAAGAAAATCATTAATGTAGTGAATCTCAGTAATTCTATTATTGAGATACAACATCTTTTCGTCATAATGAACTACTTGAATAGGGTGCATTTATAATCTTAGCCACACAAACACAAGATGATTTTTCACACATCTGTCTCATCTGCAACTCTCATCTACTATAAGGGTTGTTTCTTCGTATCTACGTATCAACTTACATCGAACACCACCTATAATGAGGGTCAGTAGATTGACAGTCCAGATCAACAAGAGGTGAACCTTTGGCTTTGGTTTTGACTTTCATTCAATAAAATGAAAATTTCTTTTTGTTAAAAAAGTATTTTTAACACTATTCTTCAAGGAACTGGATTTTACCTAATAGTGCCTTCAATGAAAATTACATTATTATCCTCTTTTGCCTTTTCTTTTCAACAAAGCGGAAATTAAAAGTTGAAGCTCACGTGGCATGTATCTCACATCCAACCTATCCAAAATGTCAACATTATTATTAGATGAACTAAGTATATGATAGATCTAGTAGTAAGCTGGGGCTAATTCAATTCAGGTGTAGCCCAATAGACGATTTTTATTTATTTTTTTCTTTTTTTTTGAATTAGCTTGTTAAAATACACCCATGTCAGTACACACAGTCCATGTTAGCCGCTTCCACTAGGGATTGATACCAAGACCTTGAGTGTTGAAAAGAGGTATCTCCACTCAGTCTGCCAGTGCAGCCCAATTAACAATTAGACTGATGTTTAGCTCTTGTTATCACCATGGTTTGGTGCATGTGTTTTATGGTGTTGGATGTTTTACACATATCAGGTGGACCTACGAGTCTTGAGTTTTACTATTTTAAAGAAACAAAAAACAAGGATAGTTTTGTAATTTTATCCTTCGTAAGCACTTCCAAGGAAATTTTAAAAGGCAGAAGTATAATATGTTAAAATCCAATTCCCCGAGGAATTTTGCGCTGAAATTTCCGAAAAAAAGAAGAAGAGAGAAGCCAGTCATGTGGAAACGGATTGGCTACTCCCCCTGCCACCAGCCAATGGCTGGTGGTCGGTGCTATGTGGGCCCGTCATGATGTATATATTTCATCCATTCCGTACATCTATTTTACTGTGTCATTTTATTATATGTGACCAAAATTGAGGTATGCCCAAATCTCAAGTGGACCACATTACAGAAAACAGTATTGAATGAACATTGACAATTAAAAACTTTTAGGGCCATAAAAGTTTTGGATCAAGCTGATCTGTTTTTGTATTTTTCATCTGGATCTTAATGACTAATCAACAGATTGGATGTCAAATAAACAGTACAGTGGGCGTCAGGAGGATTTTAATTGTGGGTGTCCAATCACTATTGTTTTCCTGTGGTGTGTTCCACTTGAGACTTATATTCCTATCTTTTTTGGGATAAAACATTAAAATGATATGTAAAAATGGATGAACGGAATGGATGAAGCACAGACATCATGATGGGGCCCACAGAGCACCGACCATCAGCCACGGGGCTGGTGGCAGGGGGAGTAGCCAATCCGTTCCCCATTCATGTTTGCTAGCACCAAATACACCCTGTCCACGCGCTCAGATATACAAGTGGCTCCGACGATTACGTGGGACATCTGATCCATGATAAGGTGCTTCCCACGTGAAAGATAGTCAAATATAATAATTCATTTGGATCCATTCATCAGATGGTCCACACGTGTATGCTGAGAATAGACCGCAGGAAGTTCCATGAAAGCCTGCATTCGTCCAACTGATGTACGTACCAACCTGATATTTGCATGACGTCGTCTTCACCGACTGACCCACTTTATGCATTGATTAGATGTTCACCCACTTTTCAGAATTGCACGTGCGATGCACATGGGCTAGCAAATGTGTATGGTTTTGTTCTTCGTTTCCAAGTTCAGTAGCTCAGAAAATTTTAGACCTGGATACATGTTTAACCCTCCAAAACATGCGAAAGACATCATCATGGGTCCAAAGTCAAATTGATGGAAAGATCCTAACCACTGATTAATTGGACTTTTTTGGTACATTCCTTTTATCCGTCCATTATATCTCTACTAATTGATTATTTAAAACATCATCTTAGTACAATTTTTTTTAATGGTCCCCCTATATTGTGGTCCACTGTTTGGATGGTTATTTTCAATTAGACGTATATAATGTATACATGTTCTTAGTACACGAGTATGTACTATATCAGTAAGCCTGAGCATAAATCCCACATCGAATGGAGAATAAATAATAGGAAGGGAATGAGGTTTAAAAAAAGAAGAGATGTGGACCGTTGGATCATACATACCTGGACGGGTCGTTTGGGCGATCAAGAAGGTCTAGGGCTTAGGTTAGTGGCATCCATTGCACTTAGACGTGCACTTAGCATCTCCTCAAGTAGGAGAGTGCACGTCATAATTTGTGATGGAGGGGGTTACGCGCGGCCCCTGCCATGCTTAATCCAATCTTTTTCTTCTTGATTAACGGTTTAGATATCATCTTTAAATCGTCATTACTCTTGTTGATTAATCGTTTGGATGCCACCCTAATGTATGATAGGGGATTGATTTGGACCCTTAGCTAAAGCTGAAGAGGGTACCATCGTGGTGGCCTTTGATTACATTTTTACTATGGTGTGGTCCACCTGAACCTCGATATGAAAATCAATAATGCCGGAAAGATAAATGCATAGGAAATGGGTATGTAATTACCCCATCGTTTCCTATGGTTAATTTTACTCTTACTTTTTCTAGTGCTACAATGGAGGATGCTTCCAAATATATGTGGGGTCCACTGTGATGTATGTAGATTATTGACATTGTTCATCCATCATGCCTAATAAATTTAGGGCATGAGCTAAAAAAGAGGTAGATTCTAAGTTAAGTGGACTACACCATAGTAAAAATGGATTCAAGCACTTATCATTAAAAACTTCTTGGCCCACTATTTAATTTGGTGTGGGTCACTTGAATGTTAGATTTGCCTCATTCTTCTGCTCATGTATCAAAATGGTTTAGTGAAATGGATGGATGATACTGATATGTTGTATACATGAAGTTGAGGCCAAAAAATTTATGTTACTCATTTTGGACCATCTTTCAAAGCAAGAATGCACCGATAAAACGGATGAAATTGTAATAATTGGTTATTTTTCGGCATTTACCTGAATTTGGAAATTCAAACTAGCTATGAGGGGTGTTTGGCGCATGGTCCTGGATGGGATTAGATGGCATGGGTTTAAAAAAAATCGAATCATTACCTTGTCATGTCATTTCCTTGGAATTGCAAGTTGGCTGGATAGCATGGTTTCTTGAGCCCCAGTGTTTTGATGGTGGTTTCCCCAACCTCATCCGACCTTATCACCTGCCCGTCTTGTTTGGGTGGTTAGCCTGAGATACATGGGATCTTGCACAAACTCACGTGTGGAATCCCATCTCACAGCTGTTTGGCAACCCGTCGGGTCTGGTCCATTACTTTCGAGTGGGCAATTAAAAACCAGTGTGCGTTAGCGATCTGAGATGGTGCTGCATACATGCCAGCCCATCCGTACCCATGTAATCTGATAAAATGAACTGATATGGTGCACCCAGAAACATACTACATATGGTAGGACCATCTATCAACAGGATACCGAATTATGATGTCGCATGCCGATCCACGCTATTCAGTATAAGATAGGTAAAGGTAGAAATGGGTTGGCCACTGATAAAACCATGGCTGTCCAATGCATACTTTGAAAGCATGTGCCAGTCTAAAGCTCTCAAAGGATCCGGATCATCCAATTGTTTTGATTCTTACATGATGGCTCGTAATGTGTGGGGAAGACACAATGGACGGTCATGATTGGTACATTGCAAACTATCATGTGTTCCTGTGCAACTAAGAGCACTCTAATTTATAGTCTGCTTTGCAGCACTCGGGACATCTCAGGCAACAATTCCATCAGCGTCACCCACCCCAAACCGTTGCCCTTCCACCCATCAGTCAGTCTATCTCGCACACCCCCAGTGTCTCAAGCCCAACCAACCTCCCAGCCAACCATTCCATCAGCTTCACCCAGCCTCTACCAATTACCGAAGTATGATGTTGCAAACAGTTCATCGCGTACAGGGGTGAAATCCAACAGTATCGAATCCCTATTATATCATGAGTATGATTCAGTAATACAGATCATTTAAAAAAAATTAAAATGTGTGGGTAAGTATTACTATGTATAGCCTATACCGCAATCAGGGCAGGTATTCTAAATTGGATTATCAAATCCCCTAGAAGCAGTATTGCAATAGTTCCTCCCACCTATATGCAAACATAGAAAAATGGATAGAGAATTAAAAATGACAAATATATAAATGACATAGTAGAACGTTTCAGTAGCACAATTATGAACTTACAAGGTGTTGAATCAGAATATGTATATAGAAAACAAACGTAACCTGGAGGTCTATGTTGCATCAAATACCTGTGCCACAAGAAGTTTTAGTCCCAAAAAACCAAAAAAAATGAAAAGCATCCACATCTCAAATAAAAAAAGAACTCATATTCCAAGCAAGAATTAGAGGAAGAGACCACACAAGTAAACAGAGGTTTTCCATGAATGGAAATATTCTGTCAAGATGACATACCTATGACAATTAAACGCAATGCTGTTGTGGTGATGAATTAACACTAAAAGGTACTGTAACACAACCTTCTCTTCAATCTGCAGCATGAACATTCAAGATACAAATAAAACCACTTCTTAGTAGCCATGAAAATGAAAACTGACGAACATCCAACCAAACACATATTCCATGAATTCAAATAACAAAAAACAACCAAGATGGCAATTAAAGAGTATACATGAAAATTTTAATTAAAAAGAAAAATGAAAACTCTCCTTTTGGAAAGAGAGGGTTTCACAAGTTTCCAACACTCCCAATTAATTCATATAGTTTCTTTTCCTGTGATGGCAATCAATCAAACAAGATATACACACAAGCCAATAAATAAGCTTCTTGATGACTGAGATAATTATGAAATTCACTCTTTTATGTCTTCAAAACTACCAAAATACATCTCAACTATGTCGACTTTCCAACTGTAGTTTTCTATATTGCTCTTTAAATCATCAGACCTACAATGTAAAGGTGATAAGGTGGGATCTTCTTGATTTTCTTAAAATCTCTAATCCAGCCACAACATGGTATTCTGCAAAATTGGTTTATCCAAATCCGACCATCTATTTCTTTTCTGTTCATTTCTTTCTCATTTTTTTTTTTCCATTAAAAAAAAAGATTGCAAAATTCTCAAGGACTTCTCAATACAAAGGAAAGAATGCAAGACCCCTAAAAATAACTTGATGTTTCTCCTTTGGTGGACGCTTAAGCTGCTCAGTGAGCAACTAGTAGTTAATTACCAGAATGAATGGGTGTACATGCAAAAAGATATTCAACACTCTTCAATGAACAGGGTCCATGCAAGATCCAAGGCGTTCAATAGGTGGGCCCTATTGTGTATGAGTTGTGACCCAGAATCAGGATGATCTGATGTTGGCTGTACTTGTATGAAGAAACAAAGGTAAAAGTATTCATCGTGTCAGATGAAAGGAAGATTTCATACTACCGGTGAAATATTACACTTGCACAGGAGGCTATTCATAGATGGAACCCATACATTCTTAAGATGCACTAGCATAAAAATCAAGCAAGGTAGTTATCATTCTCACTCAGGCATATTCGTTTGGCATGTGTATTTGGGTGTCTTGGAGTAGTAGTTCAGCAGGACTGGTTTGTGCTGAAAACCCATGAAATAGATAGCCTACACATCTCAACACTTGGTATATACAAAGGAAAATCAAAGTTCCTAAATGAGAGATTAGTTCCTAAATGAGAGATTATTGGCTTGTGTCTAAAAAAATAAGCTCTTAGGCTATTTGGTTAATGTCTAATTAAGAAGCTTATATATGTAGACAGTAGCAAATAAGCTCAACTTTCATAAGTTGGGGAGTGATTATCTTTTTGAAAAGAGCTTATTGTGCTCTTGCAGGGAAAGTTAGGGCTTTATTCAATTTTTTTTAAATAGCAAAACTTCCCTTCGCAATCTTCCACCCTCTAGCCACGTTGTTGTTGGTAGATCTCTTTCTCTCTCTCTCATGGCTTATGTATAACCTTTAGCAATTTCCTTCTCCAAGGTGTAGGCAGCAATGGTGTTGGGGATTTTGACTGCAGAATCACACGGATCTATATCTAGGATAACAATTCAATGGCACCAAGCACATACAAGAGAACACACAGATTTAATGTGAAAAATCCTTTCAGGAAAAAACCACGGCACAAAGCAACAGATCTCCACTATGAAAATAGAAATTACAAAGAGAGAGGACTTATCCGATTCGAACCACCTTGAATCTCACCCTTGCTACACCCTTTAATTTTCCTAGAACCCCTTTAGAAAGCCTTAAAATTATTTCCCATACCATAGAAAAACCTTAGGAACCTTTATTTATAGTTTCAAGAAACTCATTTCCGCATCCTTGTTGCGAAAGGACTCAAAATCCACAAACTACACAAAATCGCGGAATGAATCTGGGTAACCACGACCGGTTGAGCGCCACCCACGACCGGTCGAGCATGTCCCACGACTGGTTGAGCACCTCGGACCCCAAATATTGTTGCTCGCTGGACTTTGAGTCGAGCGGGCTACGACTAGTCGAGCCGCTCCTACGACCGGTCGAACCTGACCCACGACCGGTCGTGCACGTTCAAATTTAAGACATCTGACAATAATCTCTTCCATGTTTTCAATCTTGAACTGTGTAGCTTTTTTATCTCTTCTCTTATTTTTGAATTACATCATAGCTTCTTGTGCATATTCCGTCCTTCTTTTGTGCCATCGTCAAGATAAGAGAAGTTATACAGAACTTAAACTGCTCTGCAGGAACGATCTAGGTGAGCATGTCTGCCGGATCAAAATCTACAAGCTCAACCACCTTTGTTCCCATCTTTTCAAAAGAAAAGACGTAGTCTTCTTACCATTTCACCGCTACCCAATATTGTTTGTCGGGGTACTTACTCATAACACTAATAGCTTGTGAAATAACCGGTCTAATCCAGACCATGACATACACTGCCAACCGCATTCGAATAAGGCTCATGAGATATCATATTTTTCCTCATCTGTTTTGGAACATGTCCTAAGGAAAACCTTGAGGAGAGACGCATAGGAAATGCTTTCTGGCTTTACCTGGCCCATCACATTCCTGATTAATACGTACACTCAAGGTATTTCTCCTATGATTACCAAAGTCTGCTCTTCCTTCAGTCTTAATACCAAGAACTATCTTTGCAGCCCCCCGATCCTTCATTCATGAATAAATCAAACTACTGCCTAGGCGACATGTCGAACCACGACCTCCTGCAAAGTCTTTTCTCAGCCCCTTTAACTTTGAACCACTCTGGTTGCTTCATGTAGATCTGCTCTTCAGACTCCACATCCATCTTTCCAGCTCAAGATCACATTGGCCAACCAGCGCCAATTATGGATCTAATAGACACCTGCTATACCGTCGGCAGGAATATCTCTGAGAAGTCGATCCCTTCTCTCTGAGCATAATCCTTTGCTACCAACCTCGCCCTGTATCTATACTGTATCCTCTTGAAGATCCACCTGCATCCAACCACTTTCTGGCCCACTGGAAGCTTCACCCGCTCCCATATGTCGGTCTGGTACAACGAATCCATCACATCGCCCATAGTTACCTTTCACTTCTCAGCACCAGGCTTACCTAGAACCATCTGAATAGAAGATGAACCCACTGCGATATTGGAGTCGTCCATGTACCTCGCCGATATCCTGCGATCATGCCATGTGATTCTTCTCACAGGTGACTGCTCTACCTGCTCTGTAACCCTCTCCGCGCATCTCAACCTTCTTGCCCTGCCCGCTCATGTGGCCATGCTTAACATGTCACACATGTACAGAGGTAGAATCTGCTACATCCACTGCAGCTCCACCTTTTGAAGTGCTCCCAATCAACCTATATAAGTTATCGAGTCGTTGTGCTTTCATGATTACCCGTGTCCCCTTAGATGCTTTAAAAGCACCAAGCACCATCAAGACCTGTGTACTTACATTCTTTTGCCTCAAACACACTAAGAGAAATTAGATTCTGCTTTAAATCAGGAACGTGCCTCACATCTGTTAAGGTACATTACACCTTATCAAACATTCTGATACGCACCGAACTAACGGCCACAACATTACAGGCAATGTCATTGCCCATAAATACTTGTCCACCATCACACTTCCTCTAGCTGGTGAACTAACTCTGATGAGGAGTTATGTGAAAAGATGCCCCAGTGTCCAGCATCCACTCGTTCTTACGATCATCGTATAGCCGTCTGAGTGAAGACACAGATAAAACATTACCATCACATCCATTTGACATGGCATTGTTGGCTTCCCTGCATGAAGCCTCAGAATCTTCCTTCTTCGATTTAAGATTTTCACAATCCTTCTTCACATGTCCTTCCTTCCCACAGTTCCAACACTTTACCTTTTCTTTGCCCTTGCCCTTGAATTTGGATCTAGAACCTGAAGAATCTATACTTTGTTCAAAATTTCTACCCACTGTAAATAGTGCATCAGAAGATGTCCTCATGTCACTGTTTAGCTGTCTCATAGCCTTCCCTTAAAGGGCGAGGATAACGGTGTCGACACTCATGGTTTTATTCATGCTGCACAGAGTATCCTTGAATGACTCATACGACGTCGGAAGAGAATTCAGCAACATACATGCTTGTTCTTCATCTTTCATTACTTCCTGCATATCCAGCAATTTGCAAGCTAATTTATTAAAGTTGCTGATGTGAGCATCCAGATCTCCATCCTCTATCATCTTGAAGTCATACCATTGCTACATCAAGTGTAGGTGATTTTTAAAAGATTTTTTTTTCATAAACATCCTCTAACTTCACCCATAACTTAGCCGCAGTTTTCTCTCTCATGACGTTGTAGAGAACCTCATTCGTGAGACATAAACGGATCAATGATAAAGCTTTCTTATCAAGAGTATTCCACTCATCATCAGTCATAGTAGACTTTCGCTCTCCAAAAGCACCACCTTCGCCTTGCTTGATTAAGGAACTCATCATCTTGATTTTTCATAACTCAAAATTATTTTTCCCTGAATATTTCTCAATCTCATACCTAGTGCTCAACATTATTACTAATCCCTCAGATTCAGATCTGTGCCCCAACAATAGCTTTGATACTACTTGTTGGGGATTTTGACTGTGAAATCACATAGATTTATATCTAGGATAAGAATTCAATGGCACTAAGAAAATACAAGAGAACACACAAATTTAACGTGGAAAACCCTTTCGGAAAAAACCATGATATAAAACAATAGATCTCCACTATGAAAATAGAAATTACAAAAAGAGAAAACTTACCCAATTCGAATAACCTCGAATCTCACCCTTGCTACACCATTTAATTTTCCTAGAATCCCTTTAGAAAGCCTTAGAATTATTTTTCATACCATAGAAAAATCCTAGGAACCCCTATTTATAGTTTTAAGAAACTCCTTTCCGTATCCTTATTGTGAAAGGACTCAAAATCTGCAATCCGTACAAAATTGCGGAACGAATCTGCGTAACTATGATCGGTCGAGACAAAGCCACGACCGGTCGAGTGCCATCCACGACCGGTCGAGCATCTTATACCCCAAAAATTGATGCTCGCTGGACTTTAAGTCGAGCGGGCTACGACTAGTCGAGCCGCCCCCACGACCGGTCGAACCTGACCCACGACCGGTCTTACACGTTCAGATTTAAGACATCTAACAACAAATGGCTGTCATGGGTGTCAATTGTAGGCGACGGTTATTACCTGAATCACTTGAAACACCTTTGGTAACGGGCTACGCGTGGGGCAACGAGTGTCTTACCACCATCCTCAAACTACGGGGTCCGGATGAGTGTCAACATTCTATTATGGGAAGAAAATAGGAAATTTTAAAAAGAAGAATAAGGAGAGATGACACCACCGACGTAGCAAATATAGGAAGATTACAGGGCGTCTCTCCATTTTCATCTCGCTCAACATTATAAAGAGAATTGTGAGATCTTGGATGATCTTTGTACCTACGAGCGACCTACCATTTTCAGCAGTAGGTTTGCTCCAAGACCACGAATGAGATCTCCGTTGAGAAATGCTCAGACAGCTTGGGTAGCAGACCCCTGTGAGATGATGGAAAATCACCAAATCCCATGGGATTTGCTCTTCCCGTAAATGGAGATTCTGCTATTCCATGGAAGTGGCTATGCCCATGCGACAAATCCAAGGTTGGATTAGAGAAATCCATTGCCCAGGCGATGTTTCCAAGAAGGGCATGAAAACCCATTTCCAGCGCCAGTCCCAAACACCACCAGGCTATTATCCACGAGTTCTTCAAACCCACTCCCTCCTAATACCCTTTAATTCCATGCGCCAAACAGCCCCTGCGGGTCCGTTTGGATGCTACCAAATAAGTTATTATTTTTTAACTTAGGTAAGTTACTTTTCAACTTATGTTTACTTAAATTAGTTTGGTAAGTAATATTTTTAAAGTAATTTATTAGCTAAAAATTACTTCTTCTTTTTTTTTAGCTTTTCAACTCATGACTTTTTCACTTTTCTCCCTCGTTCATTTCTAACGTGGCTCTCCCTCACTGCCCATATCAAAGGAGGCCTCACATGATAGACCGTACACATTAGAAGTGGGGCTCATGTGATGGATGGTCGACATAAAAGGTGGGCCCACATATGAATGATACAAGGTCGGCACATAATGATAAAAAGCCAACATTCAAAACGTGTTGATTAGATGGATGAGTCACTTCAAAGCTAGCCTACATGATGGACGATCCACATTAAAGGTTGGCTCCACATAATGGGTAGTAGACATTAAAGCTAGGCCCCACATGATGAACGGTTCAAATCAAAGGGTGACACTAATGATGAGGGGCCCATATCCAAAGTGGGCTCTGAATGATGGATGACCCACATCATAGATGGGGTCCACATGATGGACGATCACATCAAAGGTGGGCTCCACATGATGAGCTGTGGATATTAAAGGTGGGCCCCACATGATGGAAAATAACATTGATTGTGGGTCCCACATGACGAACATCAAAGATGGGCCCTACATAATGAATGGTGCACATAAAAGGTCGGTTGATAATGATGAATGGCCCACGTTCAAGGTGGGCCTCGCATGATGGAGGACCAACATCAAAAGTGTGGCCCATATAATGAGTGGTCTACATCAAAGGTTGGCCCCAAATGATGGATGAGAGATGTGAAGGGAACTAAATAGACTCGAAGAATGAAAACGTATCATCTTGTAAGCCAAACATGCTTTTCTACTTTTTGATTAATAATAAGCATATTGTTTACCAATCATATTTATTGAATACTAAGTAGAAACCAAGATAAACTTATGCATGTTTTTTACCAAACATGCATAAGTAGAATAGCTTATCTTAAGCAACTTACAATCCAAACACCTTCCCAGTAATAAATATGGTTCCCGGTAATTTATAGAGACCAGGTATTTTATCAATGAATTTTTAGATTTTGACGTTTTTCAGATATAAAGTAGAAAACCCTGTGAAAATAAATTAATAATTAGAAAATTTTATTATAAATTAGTAAATAATTTTAACTTCTAAATAAAAATATTTTAAAACTCACTACATGATCAAGTCAAACATTTCAACTTCTAATTTCTAAATAATTTTAGTGTTAAAATCACCATCAAGTTTTGAAACACTATAGTTCCTTCGTTGGCAAAACTTTGCATATTAAAAAAAAAAAACAAAAAAAAAACAAAAAAAAAAAAAACTTGTATAATGGATTAACCATGCTATTTTGGCAAATCAAATTAAACACTTTTTTTTTTCCGATAAAAGGCATTGGGTCCAAAATAACTCTTGGGGACAATTTGAAAATAGAGGCAAAGTGGTCAAAACCCACCAATAAAATTGATTAAAAGGTGAAATTTTTAAAGAGAGATGGACTGATTTGCATGTGGATTAGTTGAAAGGAAGGATTTTAGAGAGGTAAGGAACATCATTTGACAATCTATATATATTATTAATCATACATATAGAAATCTCATTTAATTTAATTAAAATTTTCTATTTTAATTTTATTTATAAAAATATATAAACATATACATATGCACATGTATAAGTACTCTTTTTTCATTCCAATTTTTAGTCCCAAATGTGTTGAACTCGCATTCTTCAATCACTGAATTTTTGCATTTTCATGTTTCATCGCACCTTTAATGTCCGCTTTTTATAGCGCATCCTTTTTTTTTGGACGACTTGTATCCTGTTTTGCTAACCATGCATAGTAATATATTGCTAGTCCAACAAACCTTTGGACTAACAATGTTTTCCATAGGGAATGTATGCCATTAAGGTAATTCATGCTGTATCATCAGGCATTATTCATAGGGAGTGCCATTATATGGACGGTTAGATCAGCAAGAGGTTCGTCTTTAGTTTGACTTTTTGTTGAATAAACCAATTCATGTTATTTTTTAAAAAGGAGAATTTTTTTTTAAAAATTACTTCCTAAACAATATAGAATTTACATTTTGTAGCATTTAAGAAAAGATTTCAATAAGCTACCTAATTAATTTGAGGGTTCCTTTACCATCTTTTATCTAATCCAATAAGAACTATATGTGGTGCAGCGCACCTGAGTTTCCTGATTTTTGGAGTCCAACACTATTCTAGCCCAAACTACTTTCCTCAATGTTGCCCACTTGATTGTTGGATGGACTTGCTATTTGGGTCCCAAGCCTAAGTTTTGGTACGGTATATAACGTTTGGAGTGGATTTTATGTAATGACACGGTGGCCATGTAAATATAAAGGGTGGACGTCTCTCTCCCAAATGTTTTACTTGGTGTGGGCCACCTGAATGACGGATAACCTATTTTTAGACATTAGCGTAAGTTAAGATTATACATCTAATGGTTGGAGCGGATCTTGCATACACAACACAGTGGCTCCCAAAAAATGAGTAATGCGATAGATATTATTTCGCATACACAACACCGCATAGAGGGTGAGTGCCCCGAGGAGGCAATTTGTAATATTTTTGGGAAAGTGAGGGCTCCAACTTGATGTTAATATGAAATCCACTCCAACCATAAGGTGTGCCACACCATGATAGACCCATGGCTCAAAAACCTGCTCCATCAGTAATTCAATTGGGTCACATGATTTAAACCAGTATATATGATAATTCTCACCCTCCAAATTGTTTTCCTCAATGTGGCCCACCTGAATTATGGATTACAGTGATTTTGGGGGGCCTATACCTAAATAATGGTGTGGCATCTAATGGTTTGAATAGATTTTATATAATTATCAGGATTGTCCTTGTAAGAATCAAGGGTGGATGTCTCTCTTACAACTTTTTCCTTTGGTATGGCCTTCCCAAATCATGCTTTAGCCTGAATTTTGCTTCCTTAACCTAACATGGAATTACATATCAAGTGGTCGAATACAGATCCTTTTCTTGCCACATGCAAAATTTTTATTGTTTGTTGCAATTTAATTGGGCCACTTTAATGAGGCAATGCTGACAAAGTCGTAAATCATAATACAGTAAAACATGAATTTTCAGTTCGTTGTAAGCAGATGATCTAGATACCAAATGGTCAAAGTAAATCTTATATACACATCATGGTAGGCTCCAAAAATTAAGGGTTCGCATTGGCCTTTCTTTTTTCTCAAAAAACTTTTCCTACGGGAGTAAATTAAGTGCACCCTGGCCTCACTCAAAGACACTGTGGCCCTTACAGTGACCTCACCTTGATGAATGCATTCTAAATCCACGCCGTTCATCTGTTGTGACAAATAATTTTAGGACAATTTTATTATTATTATTATTATTTTTTTTGTTAGCTTGTTAGTATACCCACTTTCAGTCGCACTTCACTTTTAGCTACCCCCACTGGGGATTGATACCAAGACATCAGTGTTGAAATGAGGTATCTTTCACGGATCAAGGTGTAAATAATTTTAGGACCTGAGTCCAAGAATGTAGTAGATATCTCAAGTGAACCATACTATCGGAAACAATAGCAATTAAATGCCCCACCAGTTGATAATGTCACAAAAGCTTCAATGAAGGGGAAAAACAAATATAAGACCGATCCAAAACTTTCATGGCCTATAAGATGTTTTTAATGGTCCATCACTATATTTTCATCTGGTATTGTCCACCAAAGATTTGGATGTGGGTTATTTTTTATCTCATGCCCTAAAATAATATGAAAAAAATGAATGGACGACATGGATGTAGAATAAGTGCATCGAGGTGGGAGCCATGGGAAGGGCTGCACCATCTTGTGTGAGGCCTGTGCCGCACCTATTCTGCTCCCTTTCCCTTTTAACCGCTGCAAGAGAAGCACCCACCCTTGATTTGTTTATGGGCTCACCCTAGTACCATTGGTAGAATCCACTTGACTATTACTATTAGATGTGTAATTATAATTTATGCCCGTAGCAAAAAGAAAGAAGAAAAGGCTGATTTGTGATTTAAGTGGCTCACGCTAAATGGAAATAGTTGGGAGAGAGACATCCACCCCACCCATGATATTTATAACAGTAGTTGTGATGTTTATACAAAATCCTCAATGGTAGACTCACAAGAGTTTCAACGTGAGCTCATGGGTTTGAGTACCCATTGTGATGAAAAACAACACTGGTGTGAGTTCATTGGTGTGTGTATGTGTGAGGAATGCTAGGCTGCACACCAATTGTCACGAATTCTCGTGAAAACTTTTTGAGAACTCATTTCCAAGCCCAAAATTTGAACCGTCTACCTAATGCAGCATCCCATGAAACCCTTACCATGATCTAAAACTTTTGGTGGACCATGACGAAAGAGATAGGCAAATTAAGGGAGGAAACTATTTCCTTTTGTCATGGCCCACCGAAGTTTTGGATCAGGGTAAAAGTTGGGCCATGAGGGTTTTATGGGGGTGTTGCATTAGGTGGATGATTCAAATTTTGGACTCATAACCAAGCATTCCTCACACACACACACACACACACACACACACACACATAATCTACTCTAACCATTAGATGTCACACCAAAAGTAGGCTTGATTCTCAAACATTAGGCCCCATCCATTATTCAAATGGGTCACACGAAGGGAAACAATTTAGAGGGTGAGTGTTGCTCTATTCATAATTTCTAATCATGTGGTCCAATTGAAATATGGATAGAGTTGGTTTTTGGGCCATCGGCCTAACATGGTGTTACACACCTAGCCGTCAGGGTGGATTTTGAAATCACACTTGGAATAAGATAGAATGACTATGCTAAAAGCTTGGTAGGGTTATACGATGGTGGATATGTTCTAGGGAGACCAAATAAATTGTTTGCTAATTAATATACAAATTTTTACTTAAACTAATATGTCAATTTAAACTAAGTAAAATAATTAACTCTAAGGCTTCTAAGTCAATAGAAAGTCTAATCACGTAAACTATACTAGATATGTCATTCGAGCAACTACTATATATATGATAGCATACATGCGTGTAGAATATGTTAAATATTAACTCATAAAATTTATCTAATCATTCATATATATAATTCACTAATCAATCACATAAGTATAATTAAACAAGTGTTCAAATGACAATCACAAATACAAGCATGTATAGTGATTCGGTTTCCCTACTCTACTCTTGGTGGATGCACTCTCCTTGAGTATACTAGATTTCACTATCAGAGGTTTTAAATTAGGTTCACCTTTAACATTTACAACCCTACACAAGGGCCACGATCTTACACAAGAACGTATATAGTGTACACTCCCATCGGAGGCTTCCGCAAGAGACTTTAATTGATTTTCTATTAGCTAACCAACAACCTCGGTCCCAGTCCAATGACCTATGTTCACTCTCACCAAAGGCTCCTACACAGACTAACATGTACACAACCATGTCCGGTGAATTCGGCCCTACACAAGAGCCTATGTCATATACAAGAACCTATAAAGTTTGTGTTACAAACTCTTAATTTCAATCCTATACAAGAAAAGAGAGTATAAACTCATATACGACACTTGTCAAATTGAATCCTTTTGATGCATCATCTTGGATTACTTGATCAATACTATCCTGTGCTTCAATCAACTCTCATTTTTGCTCCCTTGATCGTTGATGTCGATGTTTTGCTAATGCTTCAGACCAAGATCAACTATCTTTCATACAATGCTTCATAGAAGTGACCAAGATGATGTGATGTGGGTGAAACCTTCTACAACTAATAGAAAATAGAATTCTTATGGGATTCTTATTGATGGATACTCTAGATGTTGATAGACACTAGAATTTGCCAATAAAATTGGTGTCTAAACTCTAAAAAAAACTTCAGATCATGATATTTTTGTTTGAGCTTGGAATGCTCATTAGAGTTAATAATCATTAAGAAAAGAGCATGAATCTCATTGGGATAGAGCCAATGAGGTTTGATAAAGGTTGGGATGCAGTAGGATCTCTAAAATACCAAAATTCATCGTTTGTCCAAAGATCCGGGTGCAATATATATCACAAAAGGCTCCAATAGATCTCTAACAACTGGGCTTGAGCGATCGATCTTGGCCCTCGATCGATTAAGCTAGGCCAAAAATGGTCACTCACCGAATTGTTTTGACCATGTTTGATTAATCGAGCTTGATTGCTTGAGAGGAATTGAGGATTTTTTGACCGATCGAGTTCGTGCCTTGAGCACTCAAACTAAAACATTTTTAGGTCAGTTGCTTTTTGGACGTTTTTTTCCATGTTTGATTGATTGTAGGTCAAATGCTTTCTAGACATTTTTTTCCATGTTCAATTGATCGATCGAGCTTTACTCGAGCACAACAAAGAATCTGCTGGTTTGGGCAATATATTTTCTAGCGGCTCGGGATCTTTATAGCATATCTTATTATGTTCTAATAAGGCTCCTAAGGCTAAGGATGATCACACAATATTTTTATATTAATGCAAATACCATTTAGAGGTTTAAGGGTTTTTTTTTGTCAAGGTTAGGGTCACCAAGTATCTTGTATATATGTTTTTCACTTCCAAAATGCTTGAGTTTTCATGCATTTTCGATATTTAGATTTCAAGTGCTCAACCGGCTCTCTGAAACACTGACGTTCGTGATTGACAAACATGGTGCACAAATAAGTACACTAACAAATTTCACACAAACACCATAGTGATGCCCACCAGAGCCGAAAAACCCAATTGATTCTCACTAAAAGAAATACCCATCCCACCTTAGTCTCTTTATCAGGTCTCTAACCCTTCATTCCCATCTCTCTCTCTCTCTCTCTCTCTCTCTCTCTCTCTCTCTCTCTCTTAATTACACACACACATGCTCACACCACACACACCACAATAGGCACTTGAACCCATAAACTCATTGTTGAAACCCACATAGTCTACCACTAAGCCATAAGGACCCCTCTCAATGTCTCTCTTATTTTCAGACTACTCTTCCCATCTCTCTCTCTCTCTCTCTCTAATGCAGGCCCACCAATAAACGGATATCATAAGCTTCTGTGGGCCTAACAAAACATCACTTGATTTATAAAATTTCTTTTGAGCTTGGGCTTAAGCTTGAGTTGTGCTTGGGCTAAGCATACATAAGCATTCTTGGGCCAGGCTTGGGTTGGACTATTATGTCTTGTTATTGGCCCTGGCTAAGTTTGAGCTTAAGTTAAACAATGTGAGCTAGGCTTGGACATAGCTTGGCTCATCCCTAACCAGCTCCTCAAGCTCCAAGTTGTACAAACAGTTCAAAGGAGATCAAAGTATTTTTTTTTTTTTTTTTACACACCCCCACACACTCATGCTAGTGGAATTTCACCACCTATGGGTACTCGAATGCTTGACCAGGTGTTGAAACTATAGAGAGTCTACCACCCGAGCAAGAGCAAGGACCCAAAGGAGATCAAGGTTACATGGGTCCCACGATGGTGTATTTATCATATCCACATCGATCTTCCATTTGGCGTAATGAGGCCCACATAGAGCCGATTGTAACATTTATTTTCTATCCATTCCGTTCATAAAGTTACGCTGACATTGACGAAGAAATCTCTTTCCTTTACATAAGGTTTTTTTTTTTTTGTACTTTTTTTTTACACACGCACACACACCCTACACACTCATGTTGCAGTGGGATTTCACCACCAATGGATACTAGAACCCTTGACCAGGCGTTAAAACTTCCAAGAGTATACCTGTAACATCTCGAAAATCGGGGGTCAGGTAGAAACCCTACTCCCGAGTTCCGGAACATCACTTATGCAACATTTTCAAGGATGGATGAATGTCGGCTGTATTAGTGCATAAAACATGAAGTGGATTAAGCCAAAACAGCATATCATACTCCAGAGAGTTAAATTTTGCGAGCGAAAGACTGTGATAGTATATAGAACATATATAGACTATTATAAGTCTCCAGAGTGTGAACATGTTACCAGGTTAAATAAATGCAGGTATACTCCAAAAATGGAAAGAAAAGAATATACATGGGTGTTTAAAAAAAAGGCGAAATACCAAGTGTATTGACATCTAATCAACAATCCTGTAACCCCGTCGATCAGAACCTACATATAGGAGGAATCCTCCTCATCATCATCAAGTCCGGCTCTGCTTCGCAGGCATCGCCATCATCTGAAACTAAAATAGGAACTGGTTGGTGTGGCCAACACCGTCCCGTAATGTGGGAGTGAGTAGCTAACTCAGTGGAAACTATACAGCAGAGGTTAACATGTTATAAATTCAATCAAGCAGTAATGATAAGGCAGTACAATCAAATATGTCCTTGATACTCTTATTAATGCAAGAATGATATGGGGTAATGATGCATGCCCTCACCACAAACTCCCTCATGCGACATCATCTGACAATCGCGACATGAATCACTACCACTGTGCTCTCACACCAACGTCAATGGTACATGCAGTGCGATGTCATGAGTATGATTACCAAGTTCTTATTAGTCCTTTTCATACAGCAGGATTGAGAAGCTAAGACACCTCCCTTGTATCATTTTCCAACGTTGATCCATTTTAGGGTCGTCAGTCCTAGGAAATCTCATACGATATTATGGTTTTAGGTCACTGCAAGGGCTGCCAGGGCTGTTGGTCGCAATCGTTACTCCTCTCCCCCATCACTTTATCAATACAGGCCTACTTATATCCTCAAGACTGCAACAGGACTCGTCGCCCCTATGCAGTGCAGGATAAACTCAAGGTCATTACAGAGGGCTCGTCACCAATCAGTGTACGTCGACAACAAGAATATAGTGTCCCATACCACCATAATCTGCTCAGATTAGTGTGCTCACTGGTCACTACGGGGAGGTTTGTGGCCCCAGCGTAGGCCGACAGCTCGACCACGATGTCCCATACCACCATGCCTTGCTCATGAGTCTTAGGGGATCATGGTACCACGGTTAACGGGAGTTTCACTGGGAAGCTCGGTGTCTTAGATTCAAACAGTTGCGACCAACCATGGTGATCAAACATCGGTCAATCGGGTTAGTTGATAAGCTCAACTAGGCCAAGCGTACGTTGAGTTGAACGACATGGAATGCATAAACACTCTGTGTGGCCTAACCACTGCCGAACATCTCAAGTACGACTCGAGTTCATTAACTCATCCTATGTGGCGAAAACAACCTCAACCACCATTTGGAGTATGATTACCGATTACCTGGACTATACAATAGCCCCAATCACATTCAATTACAACGATCTAACATATGAGATACTCAAGGCAGTAATGGAGCAATGATCCAAATCATATAATCAATTGATCATGTTACGTAGTACAACATAAACATGTATCCACACTTATGCATTTCTAAGTAAAAGCAACGAGTATGAAATAAAGTATATGGAGGAAGTCATACACATCATTAGAGTGGCTAAGAATCCTATCTCAACACCCATTTAAAGAATAGTTTACAAGTATTTATTCATACGGATCTATTTACAGACACTTAGCGTACACATTAGGTCATACATGTATGTATTAGGTAGCATACGTATTAGGGCAAATCCTTTCGTTAAAGGGTAGTCGCCCATACAACAATCATATATGCAAGATAGATTGTCATGGCAAGCACGAATGCAAAGTCTATACTCATTCAGTCGTTTTCACATACACTTAGGCTACACATACTAAATACATATCATATGTTGGCATATCATGTATTTGGACTAAACCTTTAGCCCAGGAGTTGTTACACATACATCTAGCATACATAGACGACAGTTAATCATGTCAAACACAAATCTGAATTTTATACGTACACGATATTTTCTACAAATACGAGAAATACAATATATTCAACACAATTAACGTATAACTGAAAAACAAAACGGATAGCACTTTATATATGTGAAATAGCATCCTAGGCAAGAATAAATCATTACTTAACATTGAAAGTCTTAAAAATCATAACCTGAACGTATATAGTCCGCACCTTAAACCAGAAAATGCGTATTCGTTAGGATTCAGACGATGTGTCTTCGTCAACGGCGGATACGCTACCTATGGCAAGAAACAGGTTAGCTAGAACTCTTTTACAGCTAGTCTAAGCTTCAAATCAGGTTAGGGTTTAGGTTTTCTTACCTAGGAACGAAGCCGGAGTCGCTGGAAAAGCGATACGGATAGGTGGATTAGGCACATAGCAAAGCTGGGAAGAATCCCAGGAAGAATCATCAACTTCTCTCCCACTCTCTCTCTCTTTTCTCTCTCTTTCTTAGCTAGGGTTTGAAAATTCGTATGAGATTTGTGAGAGAGAGTTTAAGGCCCTTTTATAAGCCCAAACATAACGAAAATAGATTTGAAGTCAAGGTATACTTAAGTTATAACCAAATCAGGTTTGTTCCAATCCAACGGAGCACTTCTGGAGGTCCTGTTACTAAATGTAGTCGGACTTAAGCTCTCTAATATTGGATCTAGGTCAAGCTAAGTTTTCAGTCCAGTTGGGTTTCCAGATCGACCATGGCGGACCAGTTTCAGTTCAGCGGTCACCGAAACTCGATCAGGGCTACAAGTGCTATGACATGTAAGGGCCACCTATCCTGATCCGAGGGTAAATTTGGGTTGAAATCTAACGGTCAGAACGCTTAAAAATAGCATGCATGTGACACGTGTAAGATTTATTAAAATTATATTTAATTTCTTAAAAATCTTCATTTTCTCACACTCTTCACTCCGGACTCAAGGAAATCGTCCTAGAGCATCGTTTGGGCTTGATTTTCGAGATGATAGTAAAGTCCAACTAGGCGGTCATAATGATCTAAGATTATAAATATCAGACTTTCGACGTGCGGTCTAGATCCGATACGAAGTTTCAAAGTGCTCCCGAGAGCAAACGGGTGTAGAGATTGATCCTAGATTTTAGGGTAAGGTAGCGTCAATGATTCTATAGGTTCTGGGTCTTACAGATTGTATTTAAAGTGGTTGGTGCTAATTTTACAGGTAATCTAGTTTAGCACTAGTTAATTCACGTTAAATTTCTAAAGAATTCAGTCCTGAATGATTTCTTTGGCTTTAGAATTGAGTTCTGAGAGTGATATGGTTGACCCATTGCCTAAGGATGTCTAACCCCAGGTTGGGAAAAATCCAGGGTGTTACAATACCACCTAGGGTTGAAAGTCGTGCGGGTTGGGTCAGGTTGGTGCTCAACCCTAACTTAACCCAAGGTTCCTATACCTCAACCCTAACCCAACCCAACCCAACCTCAGGTTGGGACTTCTCAACCCAAGCCCAACCCAAGCGGGCTCGATCGGGTATACATGCTAATATTTTCGTTATTACATTAGTTTATTATATTTTAATATAGGACTTATTTTTATATCTATGATTTTATTAATTAAATATGTGATTATTCGTCATAAAGAACTTTATTTTTTTTTTCTTTAAAAAAACAAGCTAAAATATAGGACAACTAATCCTGTAAAAGTAATGTAGCATAGCACGCAATCTATTTGGGAGAGAGAAAATCCGACACATCTTGTTACCTTGAGTCCTTGGATATGACATTGTAATAACCCAAATAAATCTTGACTGTTGAAATTTAACCATTGATCGACGTACCCAATTAGTCCAATGTGACCATCGATCTATAAGATCAACTGGTTCAATCTCAACCATTGATTTGGATGTATCAGATCCAACTGTTCATTAACTAATAAATCCATCCAATGATACAACCATCAAGTTGTCCATCCATCTAAACGGACCGTCCATCTCACCACTAATCCACAGGTACATCACGAAGTCCACTCCCCGATCTCATCCAGCCGTACATTTATCCATCCATCTATATCATCCATGTACCATCAAACACATCACACACATGCACCAAACACATCACGCACATCCATCCATCCGTCCATCTATTATACATTGATCCATCCATCCATCTGCATCATCCATCTACATCATAGCTTACATGTGGCACATGCACAACAATCACATACACACACCTATCACATGTGTGGCATGCACATACATGTGGCGCATGCATGCGGTGCACATGAGATGCATGGTGCAGGTGTGCATTTAACCAACCCAAAAAAAATAAAAAAAATAATAAATAAATAAAAATAAAATAAAATAATAAATAAAAATAAAAGAAGAAGAAGAAAAACGTGATGAAAAGAATTGCAAAACGGAAGCATGTGTAGACATGTCCACGTGGTGTAAATCAAAAGAAAGAAAAAAAGAAAAAAAAGAGTGACCAATTGAGATGAAAACCAAAGCCAACAACCATTGCCTTCTCCCCACGTGTTTAATAGGTAGTGAAATGAATCACTATAAATAGGAGTAGGGTGGTAGGTGGTGAGAGGTGAGGTGAGGTGTTGTGACGTGTGAAGAGTGAGGAGAGAGAGAGAGAGAGAGAGAGAGAGAGAGAGAGAGAGAGAGAGAGAGAGAGAGAGGTGTTGCTGGACATTTATGTTGGAAAGAGGGGGAGAGAGAAGAGAGAGAAAAAAGAATAAAGAAAAGAGGAGAGAGAAAAAGGAAGAGAGAGGAAGAAAAAGAAAAGAAAATATTTTTTTAAGAAAAAGTGAGTTTTTCTCACTTGATATTTTTCATTATTTATTTATTTTTCTTATACTCCACTTGGTTTCCTTTATTTTTATTATTATGCAAATAATTCATTAATTGTGCATTTTTCTCTTATTGATTTATTTATTTGATTCATAGTTTGTTGTGTTTATTCAACATGATTTTTTGTAGTTCTCTTTATTTTAATTAGTAAGTTGTGAATTAACTTTAAATTTAATGTTTACTCATGCATTAATAATTCTTTTATTATTATTATTATTTTTTTAATTTTAAGAAAATCAGAATTTAGAGCATCTTTTTAAAAACACTTCAAATTCAATATACTTTTCCAGACTATCGAATCAGATTTGACGGATTGCATTGCATGAATATATTTTCGCATAGAACTTTAAATCATGTACAAACAATCTACAATTATTAGAAATATTTTGTCCTTAGAAATATTTTGCTCATGAAATATTAAAATTATATATACTTTGAACAGTTTTTAGAACACCAGAAAATAGGTGTGGCGATCAAGTCCTCTAGGTTGAAAATCCCTAAAGCGTAAACAGGTGGGGCGATCAAGACCCTTGGGTTGAAAATTTCAGAAACCCAACTGGTACCTTTTGGAACTTCTACCGTACCCTTTGAGTGGGTGAGCATGTCAGGATTACAAAAGGTTCCCACTACCAGGTTCGGTAGAGTAGTAGTCTGACCAGCCAATGTACAAATGGGTCCCTCACCAAGTGCTCTTTGGATGGGTGAGCATGTCAAGCAAGAGGTTCTCATTGCCAGGCTAGGTGTTGTATTAGCGTTGGTGTTGGCCAACCGGTGTAAACTGGCCCTGGTGTTAAAAAGAATAAACCACACATATGTTATTATGGAGTATTACATCTGTTGATTTCATTCATTCATATTTCTTTAAATTTACATTGAAAATTTGTGTTTATTAAATCTCCTCACTTGTTGTGTTACCTAAATAGGTATAGTATCTTTTAATACATTTTTATTCATGTTATATGAGGTTATTTTGAAATCTGTGTTGAGATTACTCACTAGGCTTTGCAGCTTACTCTGTTGGAATTTTAAAATTTGAGGATCGGGATCTCATGGAGGAGTTTAAAGAGATTTTTTATTTATTTATTTTTATTTCCTTGCCAATTTCTAAATAAGTGTAATAAACATTAAGTATATTATGATAGCATGACGATGACATGTCTTTGATGGAAATCTTGAATAGTGGAACATAAACATTTTATTCTTTTTTAAATAAATGTTTCATTATTCAATTTTGAAATTTTATATTTCATGAATGAGATCATTTTGCTAACATATGTGTGGATTATGAGTGTAAATATACAAAACATAAGTCATGCCTTCGGATACGGAATCGGGGTCGGATATACCCAGGTGCTGAATTTCGGGACGTGACAGACATGGACAAATGAGACCCGACATCACTAGTGTGCCTTCGACATAAACGATCCACACTCAATTATAATTTATAAGTAACTTATATATTGATCGAGTTCGGGTTGGGTCGGGCAACCCAAGACCTCAACCCGAGCCCAACCCAGTGTCGGGTCGGTCACGGGTCGATCGAGTTGAACCTACCCAACTTTCAACCCTAACACCAATGATCCTACCACAACTTACTTTATGCATGGATTGTAGGCGTGGGACATCCATACAATCTTAAAATCAGTAGCTTCTGAAAACCACGTACATTTGGGATAAGATGTCCCACACGCTTTTTAAGATCGTACGTGCAAATGTATGTGGTTTTCAGGGGCTACTGATTCTCAGGCAGAGTACTCTGGCTCGTACCAATGCACTTAGAAAATCGTACAAATGGATCTTGTTTAACCCTCCAAATCATGGCAGATAAACTATCATATGGCCATGAGTCCAAAGTCAGATTGATCGAAAGATCATGACCACTGATTAATCGGACTGTTTTGGTACATTTCATCTAATCCATTCATTATATGCCCACCAATCGATCATTTAAAACATCATTTTAATGCAGATTTTGTTGTATGGCCTTTCTACATTGTGGCCCACTATTTGGATGGTTATTTTGGATTAGACGTATGCAATGTATACAACTTTTTAGTACACGAGTATGTACTATAACATGAAGCCAGGGTATCAATCCCACATCGAATAGAGACTAAATAATGGGAAAGGAGTGAGGTTTAGAAAAGAAAAGAGATGTGACCGTTAAATCATACTTACCTGGACGGGGTCGATTGGGCGATCAAGAAGGCCCAGGGCCTAGGTTAGTGGCCTCCATTGCACTTAGGAGGGGTACTCGCTTAGCATCTCCTTAAGCAGGAGAGTGCACGTCATAATTTGTGGTAGAGGGGGTACGCGCACGCGCGGCCCCTACAATTCAAAATAAAATCTATGCTTTTGTACTTTTTATTTTAACGGTTTGGATGTAATGCTTATGTGTAGGGTCTTTTAATAGAAGGGTACTATGATGTTTGTGAGAAATCTGAGTGGGTCCCACATCCTATCCATCTCTGCTTTGGATCAAGCTAATATATTTCATTCCGTGGATCAAGCTAATATTTTATCATTGACTTGAGTTTTGGATTTAGAGAAGTTCCAACAGTAGGCATTTCCTTAACTGCTTTTTCCTGCCCGTGCGGTTTACTTGAGTTCTTGATCGGAGAAGTTTCAGGCCACTTGAGTTTTGGATTCGGAGAAGTCACAGTGTCTAACTGCTTTTTCCTGCCATGTGGCTCACTTGAGTTTCCGACTGTCTTTCTTTTAGCTTATGTCTTAAAATCGATAAATGAGGTGGATTTTTCACAAACATTAGGATGGCCTCACCTACTTATGTTGCAGGAACTTTCTACCACAGATGTCACAAGCAATCACCGCCCACATCCAAGCCATCCATCAGGTGATGCACACCCATCCAGTCAAATGATCAAGTGGGGTCCGTGTACAAAACTACTGGATAATTAACATAAATTCTCTAATGGCCATCTACAACATGATTAGATCTAATGATAGTTATGGTCGTTTGACCGCCTGGATTTGAGTGCAATCCAAATCCAAAACCCATCTTTCGGTGTTTGGCAGCAAAACAATTGTGAATGCATTCTAAATCGTTGTAAAGTAATGATTTGAAATCACAATAAAATGTTGTGATTTCATATTCATCATCTCCTGTAGCTTTCTTTCCAAGTGTTGGTGACCTTCGAAATTGAGAAGGACAGTTCCTCCTTCAAAGAAGAGGTTGTAGTGTCTACTTGGCATGGGCCAGCAACACAGGTGGCCCCACTGTAATACTTAGGTGAAATTCATTCTTACCACTAGGTGCTTCACCTTAAATTAGGCTTAGGGTTTAAAAAATCAGCTCGATTTTTTATTTAAGTAGACTACATGATTGGAAACAGCTATAAGCAAGGTGAACCCTCCAAATTGTTTTCCTTAGTGTGGCTCACCTTAATCACAAGTGGGATTAATTTTTTAAACCAAGCCTAAATTTCCATGTAACATCTAATGGTTGGAGTGAATTTCATATAATTATCACGTGTCATGCTCACCTATGCACCTTCTTAGGCAAGCACACATGCGCACCTTTGTAGACATGTCATGGGCTCAAAATCCAATTAGTCTAGTTTATGTGGAAACCCATGAAATTTTCAGGGCCTAACTTTCAGCTTAATTCAAAACTCTAGTGGGCCATAGCAAAGAGAGGCAAATCAAGGAAGATAATTGTTTCTTTTTGCCATGATCCACCAGAATATTAGATCAAGCTAAAAGTTACGCCCTGAGGTCATGGGGTGCTGCATCACATGTACTGTTCAGATTTTGGGCCAAATCACGTATCAAAAGGTGCTCACGAATTCTCACGAGAAGTAGTTCTAGGTAAGCATTTCACTAATTATTTCAGTGAGCCTATAAAAAAATCAAGGGTGGATATTTCTCTCCCAAGCATTTCTTTTGGTGTGCCTACCTGAATCACAAGTTAGGTGTAACATTGGGGTCCGTACTCTTGCCCGGGTGGTAGACTGCCAGGAGTTTCAACTCCCAGTCAAGGGTTCAAGTGCCCATAGGTGGTGAAATTCCACTGGCGTGAGTGCGTGGGGTGTGTGTGCTTGTGTTATAAAAAAAATAAAAAAATAAAATAAAGTTAGGTGTAACATTGGATGATGCATCTAATGGTAGGAGTGAATTTGACATGCACATCACTTTGGCCCTAGTTGGATTGTCTTCATCCTGAAATTTATTGTACCTATTGAAAAGCATACGTTTACATGTTAGTGGGCCACTTTAAGCTTGGAATTACCTCAATTTTAATTAAAGTTTATATCTTAATGAGTTTATGATAATAACTATCTACAATGTTACACATATACACCATTTTGAAACATTGTAGATGATTTATTAATTAAATTCAAGCTTTTATGAAAATAATTAGAGATTCCAATACTTCCATGACATAGTTAATCAAATAGAAACTTTGGGTTTCTATATATTTCAATTACAGGATACCAAACATAATTGAAAATTTCAAATACATTAGATTTAAGTATGTTTTTGATTTGGAATTTAATTCATTTCAAATACAAGCAACCAAATAAGCCCTTAGATTTTTTTTAAGTCACCCATCAGGTGGCTCTCCATGTTTGAACACATCATCCAAAAGGATGTTGGTTTTTTATGTGCCCATGGTTCAGTGAATGTTGGTTTTAGTTAAATCAACCAAGGAAGCCTGAAACCTTGTCTGCAAAAACACGTCTTTTATGCAAGTGCATCCAATCACACCCTGACTAGCCCTTTTCAATTTTGAAGTGCTTTTGTATAATTGTGAGGGCATGGGTTATGCATGAAAAGAATTTAACCCATGCATGATTCAATGGATGTTACTCCACAGGCCATAAATTCTGTTAGTGAATTAGGTGGGCCACACAACAGGGATTTAGTTGGGATGAAACATCAACCTTGATTGAATGGAGGACCCACGGTGTTTTATATGAAATTCATGCCATTTATGCTCTTCATATGGGTGCTTACTCATACTTGTGGTAGACTCACAAGAGATTCGAGTACCAATTGCTAGTTTTGCACCATTTAAAACATGTTGGTGACTCTCCCAAAAAAACGCATGGCATAGTTGTTGGGCAATCCAGACCTTGAGAATACTCCTGCCCAATTGTAGATGGAACATAATCATCCATTTGATTAGCATTCATCAGATGATATGTAGTAGAGCGGGTAGGAGACAGTTTTATTGCCAAGATAGATAAAAAAAGGCTTGGTCAACAACAAAAGTGATTCAGACCGTCAGACTTGCAATCCGAAATGAGTTATCGGATGTAAAATATATGATTTTGGAGTAGGACGAGTTACTTTAGCCACCCAAACTAGCCGAGTTGCAAAAGCCAGATTTGCAAAATACTATTAGATCGATGACAGTTTTCCTATTTTAATTCTATTTTTACTATAAATAGGAAGTTTTAATTTAATTATAACTCTTTGTCTATTGGGCTTCAAGAGTTGTGCCCCACATGAAAAGTGCTTAGAATAATTAAGAGAACAACGCGGAGAAGCCATACTTACTATTTTTGGTCGAAAATTAGGAGTTTTAGTTGCAGTTTGATTCTGAAACTTCTCTAATGATTCAGTATCCGTATTTAAAGGGTTGTGAATTCATTTATTTCATACATCAATCAAATTACGAATTTTATAAAATTTAATTTCTATTTTTCTTACTTTTTTCTCGTTGATTCAAGAAGTCTCTATAAAGAGTCTATAGAAGCTCAGTAGATTCGAAGTAGTTATCCTTGAGGAAGACGGTGATCATTCTCATCATGTTCATTGATGCATCATGATATGTACCAATTCATGATGGGATCTAAAAATTTTAGAATAGAGAAGTGGGTGGATCACACCACTTGAAACAGCGGTGAATGAAAATTAAGAACTTTTGAGTTTTGGTTCAAGCCCATGTTTGTATTTCTCTTTTATCCATGTTTGTTTGACCTTATTAATAGGTTGGATGACAAATAAACATTACCATGGGTTACAGGAAGTTTTTACTGGTGAGAGATTGAGAGGTCAATCACTACTGTTTCTTATAGTTTGGTCCACATTATTTTTTTTTAAAAAAAATTATTTCATAAACACATGCACACACACCCCATACACTCACGCTGGTGGAATTTCACTACCTACGGGTACTCGACCCGTGGAGTTGAAACTCCTGAGAGTCTACCACCAGGGCAAGAGTAAGGACCCCTTGAGACTGAGACTATGTATAAAATGTATTGGAAAAATATGAATGGCTGGTGTGGATATACAACAAATCATGAAGGTGCCCCAAAGGGTAACGGTAACACCCACTACGTTGGTCTGGATAGTTGTAAATCTGTCAAACGCCGGAGGAGGTCGTGTCACCACCATTTCAAAGAGGTGCTAAACTAACGTTGGAGTCCTAAACCCTGAAATTATAGGGAGCGGATTGCCTGTGGCCGGGGTTGTTGGGTCCACAGATATTTCCACGACAAATTCACTCCGACCATCCGTTTTGAAAGAGAAAAATAGCATGGGATTTTAAAAATCAGGCGGATCTAAAACTCAGGTGGACCACACCAACAAAACAAAACAGTGAGAACAACAACCTCCACCGTTGAAACCTTCCTGGAGCTGATCATGATGTTTATATGCCATCCAAACCGTTCATAAAATTATTAACACTCAGATAAACTCTAGGAATAAATATTATCCTGATAAAAAACTTCTGTAACCGTCAGGCATTCAATCCCCACTATTTCGTGTGGAATGGCCCACATGAGTTTGGATCTGATTGATTTTTAGAATCCCGTCCTATTGTGGTCTTTCAAAACGGATAGACGGAGTGGAATTATCACAGACATCTCTGTGGGCCCTACACAGCTCTGGACATAGGGATATCCTGCATCACAGGCAATCCGCTCCCGAAAAGATAGTGATAATGCAACGTATGTCACAGCGAAAAGGAGACTTCCACGCTTATTGTGTGAACGTAAGTGGAAATTTGAAAAGGCGACCTGATTCACTTGCAGAGGCTTTTGCACATTTAATGTACACGCGGGTTGCCTCTTAGTTCAAACCGTTCAAATCATATGCACAGCTTCAGTACCCGAATCAAATTAATTCAGTTACCCAAACCACCTGATTCGTGAAAAGTATCCGGAGGAATTTAAATAAGGATCTTTGATTTTGACAATCTAATTGATGGGAAAAGAGGATCTTCGATTTTGGCACACTCGTTTTAGAAATCATAAAAAAAAAATGAATACTAAATGTAGCCGCAGGTGATTTGCTAGCCTCGTTTCAAATTAAAAGCATATCATCAGGCCAATCCCGCTAACTGATTAGCCAATTGATACCGAAAGCCGAGGAACCATACACAAGACCATTGCTAATTCAAGTCTATAAAACCAACAGGAAATGAAGAGCTCAAGCACTCACTGATCCAAACATACAGATTTCTTATTTAGCTTAACCCTGCCTATCTTGACCATATGTCCTAAAATAAGCTAACAAAATGGATAGACGGGTGGATCTCTGACAAACATCACGGTGGGCCCCACGTAAGTTCAGTGTAGGAACTTCCTGCAGAAGGCTTTCCCATGAAATCTGCATCCATTTGGTTGTGACTGTGGGCCCTCTTTGATGTATTTGTTGTATATCTATGCAGTCCAGAGGCATTTAAATTTTTTTGTGGGCCACAAAGGTTTTGGATCAAGCTGGTATTTGTGCTTTCAATTCATCCAAGTCTATGTAACCTCATCAACAGGTTGGATGATAGATAAACATTACAGTGGGCTTTAGGAAGTAACGGTGAATATTCAATCACCACTATTTCCTTGGTCCATCAATATGCTTCATTATAGGGTTCATGCCATAAATGAGTTGATAAAATAGATGAACACTAGATATACAACACATGTCAAAGTGGGACCATGGTCACAGCCTAGCCGAATTCACTCCAAGCATGTACTACCTACTAAGTAAACTTTGTTAGGTCCACCATGATGCATGTGTGTTATCCACACTGTCCATCCAATTTTCCCGCTCATTTTAGGGCATTAGCTCCAGAGCTGTACACAAGTTGAACCGAGTCGAGCTTGGCACAGCTCACCTCGGCTCGGCTAACAGCTAACCTCAGCTCAAACTCGGCTTAGCTCAGTTTTCAAGCCTGACTGGCCAACTCGGCGTGGTTCAGTTAGCATCTTGGGCTACTTTGAGCAGAGTTTGAGCCTATAAGACATTTTCTCAAACGCATAATGCATCTTTAATCTTTCACAGAATGCAAAACAACAACACCTCACAGGTGTTTTATCAAACACTCAGCAAGTAGTATAAAAAATAAACTATAATGGCAGCTTTATAGTATAAAGGTTTTTTTTTTTAGTGATTTGTTTCATGTCCATCCCTTCCTCGCCACCAGCCGATTCTATGGAGAATGTACCCATTTGAAACAACACTTCGTTGAGTCATTTCATCAAACGCTTGACGAGCAGCATCAAGATGAAAATAACCAAGTCACTAAGTTGATTCGATCTGAGTCAATTCGAGTTGAGGTTTGAGTTGAATCGACTCGAGCTAAGGCAAGCACGAACTCGGCTCGAAATTTTTTTTGAGCTCCAAAAACCAACTTGACTTGGTTCGAATAAAATTTCGAACCGAGGCGAGTCGAGCTTTTCCGAGTTGAGTCGAATGAGTTGATTGAACTAATTTGACTCCTATAAAGCTCTAATTAGCCCACCAAAGGAAACTATATCGAGGATAACGACGTCCTCCATTGAAACCATCCTAATGTCGATTGTGATATTTATTTAACATCCAACCTAGCAGTTCATAAGTCACACGAACATGTATGCAGAAACAAAAATACTAGCTTGATCAAAAACTTTCATTGGCCCCAAGAAGTTTTTAATGGCAGGTGTTCAATCCCCATTTTTTTTGTGGTATGGTCCACTTCAATTTTGGCTAACATCTTAAACTAAGCTGGAAAAATAAACAAACAGCATGGATGAAACACACATCACTCTATAGCTCTTATACTTTACTCAATATGATATAGGTACAAAGTTACATGGGATGCAATAGGCACCATTTCAATGTGGTGCAAAGGTAAGTTGGCAAAGAGGGGCTCATCAACTTTCACAAGTGGCTATTTGGCCCAATATACTTGCACGGACGTAAATTTCCTGCAGAAGCCTTTTGAAGTAGGTTCCTCAGCTAAGATGCTAGTGTTGGGGGCCTTGCACAAAACCTTAGGATCTAGCCGCCCGAACAAACTAGAATTATGGGATAATAATGCAATGAAATAAATCAAAGCAACAATCACACACCACACAAGAGATATTTACGTGGAAAACCCTCAAAGAGGTAAAAACCACGGGACCTCGTCCAGATCAACAATCTATTATGAAGTAGAACGTTACAATCGATCACAAGCACACCTTGCTGTGATCAAACATTCATCACTCACGCAGGAGTGGATAAACAGTAAGAGAATAAAAGGAAAACTGAGAGATCTCACCGATCACAAGGACGTATAAGCGCTGAGATGACGACTCCCTTCCACAAGCTTCCTCTCTCTCTTTTCTCTCACTCTCTCACCCTAAACCCTTTAGCAAAACCCTTGCAAAGCCTTTAGGAAACCCTCTTGTGATTTTTCTATCTATGAAAAACTCTAAAAAATTTCAATTTATAGTTTTTGAAAACTCCCTTCCGCATCCCAGTTGCGAAAGGACTTACGACACGAAATCCACGTAAAATTGCGGAACGAATCTGCATAGCTTCGACAGGTCGTACCGAGTCCACGACCGGTCGAGCGCCACCTACGACCGGTCGTGGACCACCTATGACTGGTCGAGCACTCTCTGAAAAAAATAGTCCGTAGTCGCTGGACTTTGAGTGGAGCTACGATTCGACTCCACGACTGGTCGTGACCAGCCCTCGACCGGTCGAGCAGGGCTCACGACCGGTCAACCACGGGACAAAAAACCCCATCAAATCTTTCCCTTTTTAACCCGAGAGAGATCCACTTTCTTCGAGCCAGCCTGGTTTCTACAAACCTCAAACTTGCCCTTGAGCAAAGCCTTGGTCATCATGTCTGACCCATTATCATCCGTGTGGACCTTCTCAAGCTGTAACACCTTCTGTTTCAAAGTATCTCTGATCCAGTGATACCGAATCTCTATGTGCTTCGACTTGGAATGCTGACTTGGATTCTTGCTCAAGTGTATATCACTCTGACTATCGCAATAGACCACGTGCTCCTCTTGCTTCAGGCTAAGTTCCTGTAGGAACCTCTTTATCCAAAGTATCTCTTTACATGCCTCAGTTACTGCAATGTACTCGGCCTCTGTAGTCGACAATGCTACAACCTTCTATAGCTTGCTCTGCTAAGAAACCGCTCCCCCTGCAAAAGTGAACATGAACCCTTATGTAGACTTCTTCGAGTCTATGTCACCTGCCATATCTGCATCTGTGTAGCCCTCTAACACAGGTTTCCCGTCACCATAGCATAGGCTCAACCTAGATGAGCCTCTTAGATACCGCAGTGTCCATTTCACCGCTGCCCACTGCTCTTTGCCAGGATTGGCAAGATACCGACTGACAACACCAACCGCATATGCTATGTCCGGGCGTGTACACACCATAACATACATCAGACTTCCTACAGCTGACGCGTAGGGTATCTTCTGCATCTTTTCCACCTCTGCCTTCGTCTTAGGACACTGCCTGTCACTCAATCTGAAGTGACCATCTAGTGGAGTGCTGACCAGCTTCGCTGCATTCATATTGAACCGCTCTAGGACTTTCTCAATATACCGCTCTTGTGACAGCCAAAGCTTCCTGCTGCTTCAGTCATAGGTTATCTCCATTCCTAGGATTTATTTAGCAGGGCCCAAGTCTTTCATCATAAAAGACTTGACCAACTCCTGTTTCAGCCTGTCGATCTCCTTGATGTCTTTTTCCATGATGAGCATGTCATCAACGTATAAGAGCGGAACTAAGAAATCACCATCTGAGAACTTACACATGAACACACAGTGGTCCAACTCCGTTCTGCCATACCCATGCTGTAATATGAACGAATCGAACTTCTTGTACCATTTCCATGGAGCTTGTTTCAGCCCATACAAGCTCTTCCTCGCTAGTAGCTGAAGCCTTTTTTCACTCATGTGACCTAGACGGCTATGCCACATGTCAATAGCTGAATCTTCCGCTGCATTCAACCCACCCTTGCATACACTGACACTTGCCTTGTATAGGGTACAACACTTCTTTCCTCTGGCTGCGATCAACAAACCCTTGATGAGCTTCCAGTGCCCACCAACAAACCGGCTTTTATAGCCATCATCATCCAACCTTCCCGTCGGCATCAAGTTGAGGCGAAGGTCTAGGATATGCCTCACATTCCTGAGAACCAACGTGCAGCCCACATCGGTCTTCACACAAATATCACCAACTTCCATGATCTTTGATACGTCAGAATTTCCTATATTCACAGTCCCATAGTCACCTGACTTGTAGCTTGTGAAGAAATCCCTGTGTGGAGTCGTATGAAAAGAAGCACCTGAGTCAATCACCCAGTCAGTGTCCTGACTCGTAGCCGTGAGACATACATCGTGATCTGCTGAAAGAATAATAACAACGTCGCCATCTGAAGCGACCGCAGTAGAATCAGATTCATCTTCCTTCTCCTTTCTTTTTCCTTTCTTGTCATTTTTAGCTTTATGACATTCATGCTTATAGTGGCCCTTCTTGCCACAATTACAGCATTCAACATATTTTCTGTTACTCGACTTTCCTCTTGATTTATCTCGGGCCTTCCCGCCCTTCCTGTTCTTTCCTCTCCCCCGTTCCTGTGTCACAAGTGCCTCTTGCTGAGTAGACCCCTGAGACTTCCTCCTTGTCTCTTCATTGAAGAGACAGCTAATAACCTGTTCCATGGATATCTTTTCATCTGGCGTGGAGTTACTTAGAGACACCACCAATGTCTTCCAACTGTCAGGCAACGAACTAAGCAATAGTAAAGCCTGTAATTTATCATCCAAGACCATCTTCATAGAGGAGAGTTGGTTCACTATATTGCTGACCTCATTCATGTGCTCGGCCATAGAACCACCATCCTTGAACTTGAGATTCACAAGTCGCCTTATCAGAAAAATCTTATTACCAGCTGTCTTCCTCTCATACAGCCCTTATAGTTTCAGTCATAGGGTAACGGCTGAGGTTTTCGTAGACACATGGTGGAATACAGAATCATCCAGCCATTGTCTAATAAATCCCACCGCCTTCCAGTCGAACTTCTTCCAATTATCATCAGACATATCCTTAGATTTTGCTGATATGCTTAAATTTAAAGAATTTAGATCCTTGCAATAAAGCAAGTCCTCCATATGGTCCAGTTAGAACCATTGAGGCTGATCATCCTTGATGAGCCACCTTCCATAATTCCAAACCGATCCTACCAGTTCAATGAACTTAGCGCTCTGATACCACTTTGTTGGGGGCTTTGCACAAAACCTTAGGATCTAGCCGCCCGAACAAACCAGAATTATGGGATAATAATGCAACAAAATAAATCAAAGCAACAATCACACACCACACAAGAGATTTTTACGTGGAAAACCCTCAAAGAGGTAAAAACCACGGGACCTCATCCAGATCAACAATCCACTATGAAATAAAACGTTACAACCGATCACAAGCACACCTTGCTGTGATCAAACATTCATCACTCATGCAGGAGTGAATAAACAGTAAGAGAATAAAAAGAAAACTGAGAGATCTCACTGATCACGAGGACGTAGAAGCGCTGAGACGACGACTCCTTTCCACAAGCTTCCTCTCTCTCTTTTCTCTCACTCTCTCACCCTAAACCCTTTAGCAAAACCCTTGCAAAGCCTTTAGAAAACCCTCTTGTGATTTTTCTGTCTATGAAAAATCTTAGAAAACCCCAATTTATAGTTTTTGGAAACTCTCTTCCGCATCCCGGTTGCGAAAGGACTTGCGACACGAAATCCACGTAAAATTGCGGAACGAATCTGCGTAGCTTTGACTGATTGTACCGAGTCCACGACCGGTCAAGCGCCACATACGACCGGTCGTAGACCACCTACGATCAGTCGAGCACCCTCTGAAAAAAATAGTCCGTAGTCGCTGGACTTTGAGTCGAGCTACGACTCGACTCCACGACTGGTCGTGACCAGCCCTTGACCGGTCAAATAGGGCTCACGACCGGTCAACCACGGGGCAAAATACCCCATCAGCTAGGTTGGGCCTACCATGATGTTTGTGAGAAATTCACCATGTTCATCCATTTTGTAAAATCATTTTATAACATTCAACCAAAAATGAAAGCAAGATGTATGCAAAACATAAGTGGGTATTCAATGACCACCACTAAAATATTTTTATGTTCACAAAAGTTACATATCGGGTTAATTTTTTCATATTTTTACCTCATTTCAGTGAAAATTATTGGTTGATATCTTAAACCAGTAAATTAATAGATCTATTAATAACAAGTTGGATGCCATTAAGCAGATTTCAATGCCATTAAGGCTAGTAAAAATCTAAATTTTTCAGCTTTAAGTGTCTGGATCGAACAATTTAACTAGTAAATAAACATCGAGATAAAGCCTGAGAATGCTTTGATAATAGGAAATTCTTTTTTCGGTTTTCCATCTGCTATGGCCCACGTCATAGCACCTTAACGTAACGTTGCCTGGTCTTACCACTCAGCGTCCTGTACATCGCACTGTCGCGAGTCAGCGCAGATTTCCTGCGAGAAAGCCTTCCCCATGAAGTTCCTGCCCAGGGATTTTGGGTGGAGCCCATTGTGATGTTTGTGAGAAATCTAACATTTTTATTCGTTTTTAGAGCTCATTTTAAAACCAAAGACCAAAAATGAGTAAATCCAAAACTCAAGTGGCTCATAACAGATGAAACAGTGGGGAAATTAATGCCTACCATTGAAACCTTCCTGGGCTCCACCTTAATGTTTATATTCCATCCAAACCGTTTATAAGGTTATTTTCACTTAGATAAAGTGAAAATAACCAAAACTTACACCGATACAAAACTTTTCGTGGCTATATAAATGTTCCACCGGTGGTCACTGAATTCCAACTGTTTCCTCTCGTGTGGCCCATTTAAGTTTTGAGTCTACCTTTTTTTTTTTGTTGCATGTCCTAAAATGAGCTCAAAATATAGATGAACGGGTTGGATTTCTCAAAAACATCGCAGTGGACCCCACCCATAGTCCTTGCGCTGGAAATCCGCGTCCGTCAGAATGGTACACAAGATATGTTGAACAATCCCCGGTCTCTGATTCATCGACACTGGTTCGTGGAAACAGGACCGTTAGATATCTTTCATTTTCAACCGTCCAATAAATATACCCTAATCTCATAAACATATAATTAAATAATTATTTTATTATTGTTGACTATCTAGAACGGGTGCCATAATTTGAATGTTCTTTATGCCACGTGTACATTATTTTCCAAGTAATTGCTGGGTGCCTGCGTATCACCAATCACACTCTTCAGATTATTAAAGTTTTTCTCCCGATCTTATCTGGGTACCTATCACTTAAATCTCCACGCCATCGTTTAAATTGAGGTGTGATCCGGTAGTACGGGTATGATGGGGTATCCACGTACTTTATGTGCATCCAAACCGTCCATCACACTCGTCCTCTCATGTTACTCTTCGGGCCCAAAAATAAAGCTCGATCCATAACTCAGTTGGGCCTACGGGAGTTTCGCTCTGGGATGATTTTTGGGCCCTAGGGGTAGCATGAATCGAGGTATCTGATGTATGGATTGGATGTCTTGCTCTCTCAACTTGTCCACTGTGCTTTGGCCCACCATAGTATTGGTTTAGGCTGATTTTTTTAACCTTGATGTATGGATTGAATGTCGTGTATATATCATGTGGGCCCACATCTGCCCCATACCAACATAGAAGGTAGGCCCTCCGTGGAGATGTCTGTCCTAAAATATCAGGCTCATCTACTCGATGGATGATAATTACCAATATTGGTTCATCTTAGATCAGATTGATATCTTTCAGCTATGGCTCCGTCCCTCTCATGTAATTGCAGGTATTGGAGTAACATTATCTATCGATGAATATCTAACTTTAGGTATTTTTTAAATTTGATTTAACTATAGAAGACTACCACGTATATACTAAGGTATAATTGATTGTATGTGATTTCTTCCTATATACGTCTCTTAAATTTTACTTCATAGAAGGTAAGGATTCGTATATGGCACAAGATTGGAAAGTAAATATGAAAGATGATGACCAGAAGCATCGAGTGACAGCTAAATGATGAAGTGGTTTAATATGATATTACTGTGTTTTATTATTATTAATTTTTTCTTTCTGAATTGCTTGAATGGTGGTGACACAATATCTGAATTTGCAGGTGAAACTTAAGTGTCAGATAGAGCTGTTTTAAGCTGCTCACCAAGTTGAAAATGATAAGAAAAAGTATTTTTTAAAAAAAGAGAAAAGGGAAAGGTACGGAACAGTCTCGGCCAATTAAACCTTCTTCACCCCACCATGAATGTTTACATTCATACATTTGTAAGGCAACTTCTACCAGATGTAGGGAAACAATAAAAAGTAATCTGATGCAAAACAATATACCCTAATGTTTCTTGTAGTGTGGCCTACTGGAGTTTGAATTTTTCTGATTTTTGGGCTCCAGGCAGCAAATGGATGTCACGTGGAGGATAAAATTCTTGAGATTGACTCCCGTCCATCAGCTACATTGCCTAATGTTCACAATGGCACCTAAAAAACCTGGTTCAAATTTCAGGCAGGCCACATCATGGGTAAGAGATGGATGGGATTGATGTACCATTAGTTGAGTGTGAGCTCACCATGGTTTATATATATAATATTCTCATCAATTCATCATGGCTTTTTTTCACTTGAATTGAGGTACTTTTAAAAGTTTAGCTTTTCCAATACTCAAGTAGACCACAGCACATGAATTTAGAGGCTACCAGGAGATGTTACACCATTTTCTTTGTTGAGGCCCACTTGAGTTTTGAATCAATGTGACTTGGGGTTTTACATTTGGTGGGTGGGGTGGTTCTCGTTTGCATGGAGTCATCCAGTGGGTGGGGTGGTTCTTGTCCACATGAAATCATCCTGTTATGCAGCTGCCTTGTATTATGCAGTCTGGGAGTCAGAGTAGGGTACTGTCATTCGGACCAAATTGGGTGTCCGTTCAACTTAGAGAGCAGGGGCTTACGAAGGAGCATAGCAGACTTTGTCGATTGGAGACGGTCGAACCGTTGGTGATCGTCAATCTGACCATTGGACTCCGACTCTGATTTACAGTTTTGCAAAAAATGTGGTATTTAAGTCAAATTACGATTAAGACTTGGTAAGATGAATATTTTTTTTTTCCTTATAGCGCAAAGAGTTTGCAAGTTAGGGTTCGGAAAGGGATTTTCTCCAAGGCTAGGGCTTTCTTAGGTCACACATTGTAATGGAATATCAGGTTGCATCTATAATCGAAGAAAGTGAGTGATATACTGGTGTATATATAAATTTTCGATTATAGTGAAAATATTTATCGCTTTGTGCAAAGTTAGACAAAAGTGTCGAATGGTCCAAATTCAACAAGCATGTGTGGCCCACTTGATTAGTGTTCCACCATTGATTTTTTATTTTTTATTTTTAATTTAGAAGTGTAGACTACAAGATGAACGGATCGGATTTCAAACATGTTTGCCGTATGCCTAAATTTCTTACCCGCTCTTTTATCTCCTGACATGAATATTCCTCGCGGTATCACGACCTAGAAGATATATAGGTTGCGTATACACAGAGGCAAAGGGCAAAAGGGGACGATTCCGAATCTTGATTTTGTGCATGGGAATTCTGTTTTTTTGGCACCGTGATTGGTTCACGTCATTATTGTTTTACTAGTGAAGCTTCATTAAATGCAATGAACGATTGCAACAACCAACGAGCATGGTTTTTATGATCGTGGCATGCAGACGTAGATTCAAAGGTAACCTGCCAATAGACGTCCATTAAAGAGTTAGAAAACTCATAAATTTATTTGTTCTCATTTGAACTATGTTAATAATATAATAGGAATATTTTGTGAGACTTAATCTATATGCGAAATAGGCCCACGGATCTGTCTGTGCATAGGACATGGCGATAAGGGGTGTAGATGGAGTACCTATATTAGACGTCGCCATGGAAGCCGGATAAAAATACCAGAATCTCAAAATTCCTGCAGAGCTCAGGATCTTCCTCTCCTTCACACCCTTTCTGCAATACAATAGATGAGACTCGAATTTTGTTGTAGTGTAGAATTGGGACTCAGCTCTCTTTTATAGAGACTGTGGAGAGAGAGTTTGAAACCCATCAAAACTCTCCCTCCCACGCTCCACATTGCTATGTCCTAGTTCGACTCAAATTGCCTTGCGTAAGGCTATAGCATTTTACCCCAAATACGCAGTGCTGCGCAGATAGATTGTGCAATGCATCACCTTAAGTGGGGCTCACTGATTAACTCAATCAAACAGTCCAACCAGAGTACAATTCTAACCGTTGATCAGTAAGGCCCACTACATAGAGTTCTTACATTCTCCCACTTGTGCCTCATTGAGTAACGTCAATGATTGTCATATATTTAAAAAATAATTTTGAGAACAAGTTTTGATATTAAGAAAACATCTGAATGGTTAACCAATGAAATAGTTGGACAATATGAGTAATGTTATTCAATCCGGTCCATTAAGACAGTCAGTATCAAAACGCGGTAGTCATCGCAACATTTAATTTAGGCGAAATAAGTCTAAGCGCGATCATAAATACTTTTAATCTTAACGACATATATTACGAACTAGGAAATGTGGTATAAGGATTACATACTTTAGTGTGATGATATGTGCTTAGCCTTTAGAGGTCCTGAAGCTTTTACATGTCTCCAACGAGACACAACTGTAGTTTTACTTACTCAAAATTTGCGCATATATATATATAAGCAGAAATAAATCTTTATATCAAAATTATCTCAAAAAATAAACTGCATAAAATGAGATTTCTAAATGTCTGTGAAAATCAAAATATGCTCAACTCCCACTAACTGAAAACATATATGGGATCAATGACTCCCATGAATGTCACATGTTCTTAAAATGGCGTGATAGAGAGCCCTTTAGTGAGCGGATCTGTAATCATCTGCTTAGTGCCGATGAATTCCACGGACACTTGATGATTCTGAACTCTTTCCTTTACAACAAGACATTTGATATCGATATACTTCGACCTTGACGAATGCTTGTTGTTACTAGAGAAAGAAATAACGTTAAATTATCAAAAAATATTCCCAAGGGTTTCGAGATATGCTCCAGTACCTGCAAACCTGAGAAGAAACTCTTCAACCATAGTGCCTGATTAGATGCCTCATGGCAAACAATAAATTCAGCTTCCATAATGGATGAAGCTGTGGTAGATTGTTTCATGCTTTTCCATGACACAGCTCCTCCCATCATCATGAAGATGTATCCTGAAGTAGACTTCTTAGTGTCAACGCAGCCTACAAAATTGCATCTGAATAACCGACCAACTCCAACTGATCAGATCTTCTGTATGTGAGTCTGAAGTCTTTCATTCTCTGAAGATACCGTAATACTTTCTTCGCAGCTATCCAATGTTGCATTCCTAGATTAGATAGATATGTTCTCAACATTCCAGTGACAAAGGTAATGTCTGGTCGCGTACAGACTTGAACATACATGATGCTCCCTACTACTAATGCGTATGAAAATTCTTTCATTCGATTCTTTTCTAAATCATTCTCTAGACACTGAAATAGACCAAATTTGTCGCCCTTTACAATAGGTGACTTTCCTGAAGCGTAATTTTACATGTCATACCTTTCGAGTACCCTAGTAATATAGGCCCTCTGTGACAGGTTGAGCAGTCCAAGTGTTTTGTCACGGCGAATCTCAATGCCGATAACGTAAGAAGCTTCACCAAGGTCTTTCATTTCAAACTTTTGAGATAAGAATTTCTTAGTATCGTTCAACATCCTGGTATCACTGCTAGCCAACAGAATGTCATTAGTATACAAAATCATCATAACGAACTTACTCTCACTGGTTTTAATGTAGATGCATTCATCTGCAGTGTTTTTTACAAATCCGTATAAGGAAATTACTTCATGAAACTTAAGGTACCACTGTCGCGATGCCTGTTTCAACCCATAGATGAACTTCTTAAGTTTTCAAACCAAATGTTCTGAGTCAGTAGCTACAAAACCTTCGGGCTGCAACATGTATACATTCTCATTTAGATCCTCATTGAGAAATACAGTCTTTACATCCATCTGATGTAACTCTAAATCCATATGAGCTACAAGAGTCATTATGATCCTGAATGAGTCTTTCTTAGATACTGGTGAGAAAGTCTCCTTAAAGTCAATGCCATCATGTTGGTTAAAACCCTTAACAACAAGTCGGGCTTTATACTTTTTGACATTACCCGTAGAATCCTTTTTGGTTTTAAATATCCATTTAGAACTAATCGGCCTTATTCCAGTAGATAACTCTATAAGATGTCATACTTTATTGTCCTGCATGGATTTCAACTCATCTTTCATAGCATCAAACCAATGAGAAGGATCAACACTTTGTTTAACTTGTGTAAACGATTCAAGATCTTTTTCCACCCCTATGTCAAAGTCGTACTTCTGTAAGTATATGATGTAATCGTCTCGATTTATAAGCCTTCTCTCTCTTTCAGATCTTCTCAATGGTTCAATTTGTTGGGTCTGATCTTGATTTTCCTTATCAGTGGTTTGTATATGAGGTTATACATGGCGCTTTGCAGTGACTGCAGAATCAACTGCATCATTAATGTCCACGTGATCTGAATTGATTATGATAGAAGTTACAGTACTTTGTTCCTCAAATACAAAATTTCTTATGTTCGTGCTCCCACTATTTTCAGTGTGCTCAATGAATCTGGCATTCTCAGTCTCAACAATCCTGATAGAGTAGGAAGGACAGTAGAATCGATAGCCTTTTAATCTTTCTGGGTATCCAATGAAGAAATAACTTACGTTTCTAGGATCAAGCTTCTTTTCATGCAGGTTATAAACTTTGGCCTCAGCAGGACAACCCCAAACATATAGATATCAGAGACTTGGTTTTCTCTTATTCCACAACTCGAAAGAAGTTTTGCTTACTGTTTTGCTAGGAACCCTATTTAGTATATGAACTGCGGTTTTGATCGCATCACCCCATAGAGGTTCTGGCAATGTCGAATTACTGACCATGCTTCGCACCATATCCATAAGGGTGCGATTACGTCTCTCAGTCACACCATTCTGGTCTAGAGTACCAGGCATAGTGTATTGAGCGACAATGTCACAATCCTGTAGGTATTTAGTGAATTACCATGGATTACGTCTTGATTCATCATATCTGCTATAGTACTCACCACCACGATTAGATCTGACAACTTTAATTCTCTCATCGAGTTGATTTTTAACATCGACCTTATAGATTTTAAAAGCATCAAGGGCATCTGATTTCTCACTGATAAGGTATAGGTACCCGAAGTGAGAGTAGTCATCTATAAAGGTAATGAAATATTTGTGGCCACTCCATGAGGCTGTAGGAAATGGTCCACAGATATCTATATGTATAACCTCTAATAGACCTACACTCCTGGTTGCACCCTTCTTTCTCGTTCTTGTCTGTTTCCCTTTTATGCAATCAATGCATACTTTATAGTCAAAGAAGTCTAGAGAATGCAAAATTTCTTCTCGCACAAGCCTGTTTAATCTCTCATAAGATATACGGCATAGCCGCCTGTGCCACAACATGGAGGAATTCTCATAGTCTAGTTTTCTCTTGGATCCCACTTTATTTCGATGCAAGGAATTAATATTATAAACGTGAGAGGTAATCAAGTCTTATTGGTATAAGTTGTTTACTATAGAGCCGGTTCTAACTTTAATCGAATTATGGTAAATACTAAAAGTTTTATTTTCAAAGTGGAATGAATATCCCAACTTATCCAAACAGAAAATTAAAACTAAATTACACCTTATAGACGGCACACAGAATGTATCTACTAAATTCAAAAAATAACCAGACTTCAACTTAAGCTTATAGACTCCTATTACCTTCACGTCAACCTTGACACCATTGCCTACGTATACTGAGCGCTCCACATCAGTTGGTGGCCTGACCTCTAGTAATTCCTGCATAAAAGTGCAAATGTGAATAGTAGTTCCTGAATCTATCCACCAGGAATCCGCTGACACATTGGTTAAATTATATTCAAAACAGACAAGAACAGAATGATTACCTTTCTTTATGAGCCAATTCTGAAAAATTTCGCAGTCTTTATATGACCCACCTTTTTACAAAAGAAGCATGACTTACCCTTAACCCGTTTGCGTTTAGATCCATTTCCAGATTGATTCTCAGGGTTTCCAAATGGAGGACCAGAGAATCCATTATTAGAACCTTGTTTCCTTTTCCTTTTACCTTTATTCTCTTGCCATTGTCCATGACCTGAGGTCACCATGTTAACATTTTGAACTTTAACCGTCTGCCTGATTCTGTCTTCTTCTTGGACACACTGAGTGATAAGTTCATCCAATGTCCACATGTCCTTCATAGTGTTATAGTTCACCAGGAACGTGCCGAATTGGGGAGGTGGGTTATTCATGATCAAATGAACCAGCTGATCATCAGTGAGTACAAGCCCCAGAGCGCGAATCTTAGAAACAACCTCGATCTGCTCTACATGTATTCACAGATGTTGTCTTTTCTATCATAGGACAAGGGAGTCAACTTATTCAGAAAAATGCCCACCTCAGACTTATGAGATTTCTTGAACCTTTTTCTCATTTCAGTCTGGAAAACTTTGGCCTTATCTATTTCAGGCATGACGCCCTTCATAAATTCAGAAATCGAATACTTAATGACTTTCAGGCATGTATCATTTGACCTAAACTATGCAACTCATCGATTATATTCAGCTTCAGTGGCATTATCAGATGGTTCTGGCGGTTCTGCTATTATCATGGTAAGATCTAATTGTAAACACCCCAGTACAACTTAAATGGCGTTCTTCCATTGAGCATAGTTAAACTCATTTAGGGCAAAGACTTGATGTATATTAGTGGGAATTGAGACTGAAATATAAGAGATACGCATATACTCACATTAGTTTATTATTTCACAAAACAATTTCGTGATTATAAACAAAGAATATCAGGTAAATTAAATCAATTCAATTGTTAAAGGAGGCATCAACTGAATCATCCATGATAAAGATGAGCCCATCCATCACATCCTAGTGAGAGTCTGTTACATCATCATCATTCCTACCGTGGTTGTAATAATGACATGCTAGTGATCCTCCTGAATATGAAGCTAAGTGATGTCATTCATGTAAAACTGAGACACTCAACACCTGTGGGTGAGATGAGTCTTTTCGCTTTACATCACCAGCACTATTTACTTCACTTGTTCACATGTTTGCCAAACGATAATCGTCTGTGTTTTCGTTACCGCATGCATGAAAATGTGAATGCAACTATATACAATCCTCCTTATCCCAATGTTACAAGTCTATACTTGTAAAATTTTCATCGATTGAGGTCATTATAGTAGCTAACACAACTGAATCCAAAACTACAAGTACAGACTTTTGGATTGCTATTATAATCCTGCCTCTCTATGGATTATATCTTAATTAGTCTGATGCGGCTCATAAGTTAGTTGATATTGACCCTTTTGGAAATAAAAGAACCTTAAATAAAACTTACAGATAGGTTTCAAACCATATATTCCAACGGTTTATATCAATTCCTAAAGATGGGTATTGGGCCAATGACAGGGCCGAATTAGTGCTCTATACTGTTAGGTCATTACAAATGAGTAAATCAAATTTAATTTCTTGATCAAATTAATAAACAGTCCAGGTAAAAAAAATTGTCCCTATTCTCCTGGATGAGTAAGATTATATGATCGTGAAGGAACTCATAGATGACCTTAATAAAATAATAGAACATTATTGAGTGAACCACATACTTGGATAAATGGGCCCATAAAGATATCAGGGCCTTAAATGAGTCCCAAAAGGATAGGCCCCCCACTTACGGTACGATTTGAATGGCCAGGATATGAATAATGGTGCTCACTTATGCAATCAGGACTAAGATTCAGGTCCAATCCTGATCTGGAGATCCGGTACAGGGCCAAGAATCAGGGCCACTCCAGACCTGGAAATCCCGTATAGGCCCAATATACTGGCCCAATCCATATTTGGACATAATCGCGGGTCCAGAGATGAACCCGAAATTACAAAATCGGGTCCGAAGACCCAAATCATACAAGGTCGCTGGATGACCTAAAGGCAGTGGGAATACAACCGTTCTCGACTGCAAGAGAGAAGCCGCTAGAGAAAGCATGTCCGAGAGCTGCGCCACCAACATCTGCCAGTAGGCCTTCTCCATGCGATGATGATGGTTGCCGCAGAGGGAGACAGAGGCGCTGGTGGTGACGGAGATGAAGATGCATAGCCGACCAATCACAGATGCCGACTACAGCCTCCATGGCTATCTCCCAACAATATAGGTAAGGGCACATAAAATCCCTAATTTGGGATTATCGAACTCGAATCTGAGCTCTGAAATTAGGAATCCGAAATCCCTAACTGCTGTATTTGGGATTCGAATCCGAAATCTCAAATTGTGATTCGAAAACCCTAATTTCTAGAAAAATCCTTAATCAGATGTCTGTATTTAGGGGTTCGAATCCAAAATCCCTAATTTAACTGGATTTAGGGATTTGAAATCGAAAACCCTGATTATCTGCTGAATATAGGGATTCTAATTTTTGGGGTTTATGTTTAAAATCCCTAATTTGGATTTGGGGATTTCAAAAAATCCATAATCTGAATTTGGGATTCGAAATCTCTAATCTGAATTTGGGGTTTAGGACTGAAATCCCCAAATTAACTATATTTGGGGTTCGAACAATTCCTAATTATTATCTAGATTTGGGGATTTGAATTCGAAGCCCCAATTCTAGTAGTGATGATGAAAATCCCTAATTATATTTGAAAAATCCAAATCCCAATTTACCTGATTTGGGAATTCGAAATCTAATCTGGAATTTGAATCCCTAGAGGATGAATCTGAATGTGAAATAGATAATCTGATCATCCATGTCTTTGCACAATGACTCTGATATCAACTGTGGGACTTAATCTATATGCGGAATAGGCCCATAGATCTGTCTGTGCATGGGACATGGCGATCAGGGGTTTAGATGGCGTACCTATATGAGACGTCGCCATGGAAGCCGGATAAGAATATCAAAATTTCAGAATTCCTGCAGAGCTTAGGATCTTCCTCTCCTTCACACCCTTTCTGCAATACAATAGATGAGACTCGAATTTTGCCGTGATGTAGGATCGGGGACCCAGCTCTCTTTTATAGAGATCGTGGAGAGAGAGTTTGAAACCCATCAAAACTCTCCCTCCCACACTCCACATTGTCATGTCCTAGTTCGACTCAAATTGCCTTGTGTAAGGCTATAGCATTCTACCCCAAATACGCAGTGTTGTGCAGATAAATTGCGCAGCGCATCACCTTAAGTGAGGCCCATTGATTAACTCAATCAAACAGTCCAACCAGAGTACAATCCAAACTGTTGATCAGTAAGGCCCACTGCATAGAGTTCTTACATATTGAACAATCAATTTCAAGATACCCCAAATGTTATCTCGTTACACCGGCGCACTCATGTACGAAGACCTGAATCAAATTCTTTACAAAGATTCGAAGTGTGAAAGAGAGATCCGAAAGATTGAATTGAATTTAAACTTTGAAACTAAAGAAGTCTCTTATATAGATTTCAAAGGTTGCCTCAAATGGATGTATATACACCCATGCCAATAGACATGGTTATTGGATTTTTTGGAAAAAGAAGATCATTTTTTGACTCTGTTCTAAAATACAAAATAAATAACCCAAATCAAATTTCAAAAGGCAACAAAAGTGTCCATGCCCAACCCGACATGGATGTGTGGTTCATGATATAGATTGGGGTTGATAGCATAGCCCTCTGAAAGGGACTTGAGCCCTATGCAAAATCTTCGTTTTATAAATCTGAAATTTTCTTCATACTTATACGATATATAAATAAACCCACATGAGTACAAAACAAAATAGTTTTGTTGCTTTATTAAAAATTTGGAGGAAGTTTTTCAAATAATTTAAAATTATTTATTTATTTATTTTGAAACACCAAAAATACAACATATAAAACACTTAAGACCTATGGGGTCCACCATGTTGTATGGGCAAGTGAAAAATTCTAGACGCAGGTGCCCGAACATAGCAAGAGATGGACAATCCTAATAGGGGTTCGGGGGGGCCCATCTTGATGTATGTGTTTTATTTGCGCCATCTATCTAATTACACATTATTTTAGAGGATGAGCCTTAAAATAAAGCAAATTTAAGCCTTAAGAGGACTACACCACATAAGAGTGGAAATCGAACTCATATTGTTGAAAACCTCTCTAAAGCCATATGAGTTTTGTACCGGGCTGATATCTATGTTTTCCCTTCATCCATACATCCGTGACCTTATTAACAGGTGATGACAAACCTTATTAACAGGTTGGATAGCAAATAAACATCAAGGTTGGGCCAGGAAGGTTTCATTCGTAGGCATCATTGTCACCCCTGCTTACTGTGAGTGGTGTGGTCCACTTGGGCTTTCGATCTGCCTCCTTTTTTAGCTCATCCCCTAAAATGATATGCCCAAATGGATGGACAATGTGGATAATTCATCACAGTGGGTCCCACAAATCCGTCCGTCTCTAGCTGGGTCCTACTGGGGTAGTACCCAATCCGCCGAATACAGTAAATAGTCCGTACGGTGTGGCCCGCATGAGATTTTACCAGGATGATTTTTATATACTCTCTTCATCCGGCGAGTTACACCCGATTTACAGGTTCGATGAGAGATACACACCATGGTGGCCCAAAACACAAGCCTATGGTTGAAATCCTTTCTCCATTGTTCCATGTGGCTTAGCCCATCTGCATCATTGATCTATCTGATTTTTGGCGCCAAAGGCCTATCATCGTATAGAAACCTGATAGACGGACTAGATTATACATACACAACATGGTGGACCCCGTGGACATGTTGGAAACAGGTTTTCAGAGGATTCCAGTCCAAACAAAAAAAGAAAAAGAAAAAAAAATGGCCTGTTTGGCAGGCCATGCTCAGATTGCGCACACGTTTTCAAAATTGAGATGTGTTCAACGCGTCGATGGTACGGCTCACAGACGCGCGTGCAATTAGCAAACGTCATTATCGAAGTGGTTGACGTCTAATGGGCGGCAAAAACCGGAGAGAAACTGTTACTCTGGAGCTGTAACGAATCATAGACAGTCACTGAAAAAATTACTTAGAATTTGTCCACGTGGCAGAAAAGTCAATCAAATTCAACGGTCTGAATTATCATTCCTGTTTCAGATATGTCATGATTCAAATTATGGTTCCCAAAATGATTATCTGACTATCGGATCTGTGAACATATATTGGACGGTTAACAATGAAAACCAATACGTGGCCATGAATCAGAGGTTAGGATCTCTTCAACTAATCTGATTCCGCGACTTTGTCCTAGCAGAATCAGGTTCAACCATTTTGTCGGTTGAATTTGAGTTAATGAATGTAATGTACACAACTTCTGAGTGGCCACTTATTAAGCACTATGCTCTTTCAGAGTATAAATAAAAATAACTCACCGAAAATGGCGAGAGCCCAAAATCAGACAAAACAAAAAATGATCATCTGACCATCAGATCTATAAAAATTTATCGGACGGTTAACAATGAAAACCAATATGTGGCCATGAATTAGAGGTTAGGGTCATTTTAACTAATCTGATTCCGGGACTTTGTCCATGCGGAATCAGGTTCAACTATTTAATCGGTTGTATTTGAGTTAATGTATGTAATGTACACAACTTCTGAGTGGCCACTTATTAAGCACTATGCTCTTCCCGAGTATAAATAAAAATAACTCACCGAAAGCAAAAAATGGCATTAAATCAGCCCAATCTACAGTGGGCCCCACCAACTGTTTGGCCAGCCTGCAGTCGAAGGAACCCCTGTAAAGAGCAATAACATGATCCGCGGGTGGCTTTGGTCCCTTCGCGTGAGCAATCTAGACTGTTGATCTTTTGCGGGCTCCACTGCTGGGTTGTACGTGGCCTAAAAGTCACCCCCTTGTGAGGGCTTAAAGAAGCTATCGGTCTTGTGTCTCACATTTCCACACTTGGACTCCATGCCCAAGTTTGCTTTAAAAAACCCCGACACATAACGTGCTGAAAATACATTTACCCATTGATTTTAGATATTTTGGATGGCCCCATCATTTATTTGACATGTCTGCCTTTGGATGGGGATGGCTGATAAAATTCTATAATTGAGCACTTCGAACATTTAATTATACAAAGGTAAAGGTGACAGCTAATGTTAAGGTTTCAACGGTGGGCATTTCCCTCATCACCATCTCCTGTCATGTGGCTAGCTTGAGTTTTGGATCTACCTCGCTTTTGGGTTCTCCCTCCCTACTTTCTCCTATCAAGTGGCTGACATGAGTTTTAAATCTACTTCATTGTTGGGGTATATACACAGATGAATAGGTATTTTAGTCACACAATCTAGCTCAAGTATAAAGATTCTAAATTTAATATGGAAAAAAAAAGATTAAAAAAAATTCAACACAAAGCAACATAAATGCACTATAAAAGCAAAAATTATAAGAGATTAAAAGACTACTTAATTCGAACAAATCTCAAATCTTACTTATAAACCCTTGAAACTCCTAAGAACAAAGTCGGAAATTCAGGAGTATCACTACCAAACTCAGAAACAAATCCCATAGGTTTGCAACTCTACATATCATTCATTCGATAGGACTTCAATGGCATCCATTCGATAGGACTTCAATGGCATCGCCCAACACTCATTTTTTGTTCATGTCCTAACATGGATGGATAGTGTGAATTTCTCACATACATGGCAGTGGGCCTTACCTAACTTCTGACCATAGGAATTTCATTTGATATTGGTTGCAATCAATTTGCATCCTAAGCATGCATGGACAAATATATTGTTAGTCCATTGTTGATCAGCAGTTCACATTTGTAAATGAAGATGAACAGTCAGAAAAAATGTCCCACGTTCCTAACTGAATGTACAAGTGGGGTTCACTTGGTTAGCGTACTACCATAGTTTTTGGTACATAATGCTTTGGTAGTGTGCACTAGCTTAATGAATGGACCGGATCTTCAACACCTGTGTGGTAGAACACGTTTTTTATCCTAAAAGTTTTAGATTTTGGATGGTTAGGAATTGAAATCCAGGATTTGTATAAATGGGATTATTTTGACACTTCTAAACTTCCTAGGTTACAGTTTCCAAAGTGATTCAAATTTTAGGATTGTTACTTTTTCTTTTTCAATTCCAAGTAGACCCCTCACTAGCAAAATGTAAGATTTTGCAGTCATCTTCAGTTGTCACATCGGCCATCTTTCCCTAAGGTATTTACATTCATTAATACCGTTGGATGTCGTCTTGGATAAGATATTACAAAACCAAGCTTATACAGTTCTTTTGTGGGTTACATTTTAGAAAAATTGATAACCAATTAAAAAGAAATATAAAATTTTATCTAAGTTATAAAATTAATTGTCCTACTTTATTTGTCACCAAAACTTTTAAATTATCTTTTTTTTAAAAAAATACCTTTAATGTCTTCTAATGGTATCTGTGCAATGATTCCATACCTTATGTTTAAAATACTTGTAAGGATTTATTTCATCATATTTATTATTATGTGAATATAGCACAATAATTTGAAGAATCCAATAGTCAAAATTCAAACCCTTAAGCGCAATTTTCAAAATCCACAATTTTGAAAATCCACGCTGCCAAATGCAATTGAAAATCCTATATTTCAAATTTAGGATTTCAATTTCATACTTCCAAACAAGCATTAAGGGGTTTTTAGGCACTCCTATCAAAATTCATGATTTTCATCTTTTTTCCAATTCCAATAGAGACCTTACCTTGCAAATTTTAGGATTTTGGGATAAATCTCCAAAACCATCAAAGCTATATATCATCTCCTCCTCTTCTAAGGTATTCACATTATTTACATTGTTATATGTTTTCACATGCATTCATAAGGATTATTTATTTATTGACTTATTTTTAAAGAAGAAGAAGAAGAAGATGAGTCAAAAAACGGCCTAATTTTTTTCCCGACCCTCCATTCAAAATATCCATAGGGTTTATGTGGCCTGGATTGCCTATACTCAGCACGATGGTTTCCTCCCCCTCCGGCCTAATTTTTTTCCCGACCCTCCATTCAAAATATCCATAGGGTTTATGTGGCCTGGATTGCCTATACTCAACACGATGGTTTCCTACCCCCCCCCCCCCCCCCCACCAAAAAAAAGGGTGGACAACCCTCTCCGATCCGAACCTGGCCCAATCCGATCCGACTCTGTTTTCCTGACCGAGTTGGAATCGAATCGATTCAGGCCAGCATGGGTTAGGATTGACTTGAGTCAGATGACCCGGACTCAGAACTGGATTGGACCGAGTTCTGATTGGGCCATGCAGAACTCAAACCGAGTTGAGTTAGACCCAATCCGATCCGACTCGGTTCGATGCCCAGCTTTATATTCAGTATGCTTTATCGTACTAAGTAAACTCTCTTGGGCCCACCTTAAATATATGTGGTTTATCTATGTTGTCCATCCATTTTTTCCAACTCATTTTAGGGGCTAAGCCCAAAATTGAAGCATATCCAAAGCTCCAGTGGACCACACCACAGGAGACTGTGAGAATAATGATTTTTATCATTGAAACCTTCCTAGGGCCCACAGTAATGTTTATTTGTCATCAAACCTTTTCATGAAGATACAAAGGCAAGGATGATGGGATAACACAAATATAAACTTGATTCAAAAATTATGTGGCCTCGAAGAAGTTTCAATGGTAGGTGTTCATTCATAATGTTTCCTGTGGTGTGGTCCATATAAGCTTCTGATGTGCTCAACTTTTGGTACATTTCCATAAATTTTCTTTCTAAAAAGGATGGACAGTTTGGATAAGACATCCAAATCATGGTACGCCCCACATAATTTACAAAGTACACTCCCATATACTTAATAGGCAATCTGTTTATTAAGGGAAGTGGATTAGGTGTTACGCGAGTAATACTTTAATGGGTATTACCCTTAATGAACAATGCCACATTGATGCATTTTTTGTATATCTACATTGTCCATTAGTTTTTACAGATCATTTTATGAATTGATGTGAAATCTTAAGTAGATCCAAATATGAAAGCCCCCAGGAAGTTTTCAATGCGAAACATTCAGTCCTCACAGCTTTCTATGGTATGGTCTACTTGAGATTCAAATTTGACTCGTTTTTCAGTCAATGTCTGAAAATGATTTTGTGAAATGAATGGATGGTGTGGATATAACACAAGCATCATGGTGGGGAAATAAGAATTTGGTAACATCACCAGACCAAGTAGGTCGGTGGTTTGACACACCAGGCAATCCGCCTCCGATTCTAGAGCTGGACTTTGGTGAGACACGGAACAACAATTTGAGTGGGACCCTTCCATAGGGCTTACCTCGATGCATGCATTGTATATTCATGTCGTCCATCTGTTTTTCCACATTATATTAGGACATGGTCTAAAAAATGAAGCAAATATAATTCTCACGTAGACCAAACTGTAGGAAACAATGGTTATTGGCCATTATAAATATTCTATGGGCCACAAAAGTTTTGGATCAAACGGATACTTGTTTTTCTATCCAGGTTTATTTGACCTTAATAATAGGTTGGATAATCAACGAACATTATGGTAGACCTTAGGAAGGTTTTAATGGTGGACGTTCGATTACCACTATTTGTTGTGGCATGGTCCATTTGAAATTGCTTCTTCATTTATTAGACCACACCCTAATTGAAGCTGGAAAAACATATGGACGTCATGGATATACAATGCATGCATCAAGGTGGGCTTTACGGACAGGGTCCCACTCACATCGTTGTTTGGGGTGACTTTAATGGATTTTTGAGGTGCAGCTTTAATGGATTATTGGATCCACTAAGGTGGGTGGAATCCCTAACCGTGGGGCCCACTGTGACGCATGTGCCTTATATCCACTATATCCATCTATTTTGAAAACTCATTTTAGGAAATGCTCCAAAACATAAGCAAATCCCAATCATAGGTGGACCATAAAATGGGAAACAGTGGTAATCAACCAATAGAACTTCTCATGGGCCACGGAAGTTTTGGATTAAGCTTATATTTGTGTGGTCACTTTATCTATGTCTTTGTGACCTTATCAATAGATTCAATGGCAAATAAACATTCCAGTGGACCCCATGAAGTTTTCAGTGGTGACAATTTAACCACAACGGTTTGTTTCATGTGGTATGGTCCACATAAGATTTGGATCTTGTTCATTTTTCATATCGTGACTTAACAGGGCTGTCATATTTGATGGACAGTGTGGATATAAGGCACATACATCATAGTGGGCCCCACAGTTATGTAATGTATTTTTTTTAAATTTCTAAATATGAAAATATGTGTATTTAGTCATGTCCTGAAGTTCTATTGAAAAATTCTACCATTTTCCTCATGGTTTTTTTTTTTTTTTTTTTTTTCTGAATTTTCAATTATCAGTGATAACGATATTATATCTTTATCTTTGGGCAGCAAAACTTGCAGCTACGCCGACAATTCGAACACTGAATGTATCACACTGAATAAAACAATTTAGAATTAACCAACAATGTTAGTGTAGTTGTGGGCCATAAACATCTTTAAACAAAAATTGAAAATTTTCTTTTGAGGGTTTGTGAATGCTCAATTAAAATAAATGGATGATATTGATTAAGAAGTGAGTGACTTTCAAATTTTGGTGGGAACTATTTACATTTTTAAATGGAGTAATTTCCAACTTTATGACCCATATATGGCCCATCAACCTTTTGAAGCCCACTTGCTTTTCACCTCCCAAGAATAAGCCCCAGTTGTACGGCCTCATTTCTCAGGTTGAAAATGCCCCTGCTTTCTTTCCGGAAGCAGATCGCCTGGTGCTCGAAGACAAGCGCTGACGCTCCTCGAACTTCGAGTTGTACGAATGGTTCAAAAGATATGAAAGTTACATGGGCCCCGCAATTATGTATTTATTATATCCACAACGTTCATCCATATTTTGAGATCATTTCGGAGCATTATCAAAAAGAAAAAAAAAATTATATCCAACGATCAACTGGACCACACCACAAAGAGCAGCGGGAAAATTGATTTTCACCGTTAAAAATTTTGTACGGCCCACCATAACATTTATTTTCCATCCAATCCATTCATAAGGTCACAGAAACCTGGATGAAGAGGAAAAACAAATTTCATAATGATCCAAAAATTCTTGACCCCTAAAAAGGCTTCAATGGGAGACGTCCAATCCTCCACTGCCTTTTACAGTGTGGTCCACTTGATAGCTAGATATATCTTATTTTTCGTCCCAAGCCTTACTATAAGTTCGCCAAATAGATGAACGGTTTGGATATAACACGTACCTCATAATGGGACCCACAAAAAGCGGTGGAGATTACAACAAGAAAGAAAGAAAAAAGGCAGTGAGTTGGGGTCGACTGGGTTGGGATCCAGTCGACCGAGTCAACTAGAATGAGTTACTTAACATACCACATATGATTTTGGGGTAGGAGAAGCTAATTTAGCCAACCAACGTAGTTATTTTCCAAGATTCCATCGGGTTGACAGTCAAAAATTCATTTTATTCACTTCGCGGTCAATTTCATTCATTTTATTCACTTCACAGTCAATTTCATTCACTTCATAGTCAATTTCAATCAGTTTAAGGTAAATTTCATTAACATCGTGATCAATTTCATGCATTTTGTAGTGAATTTCAGCAAATTTCTTTCGCTTCACGGTCAATTCCATGCATTTCATGGTCAATCCCAACGATTCCCAATCACTTCACAGCCAATTCCATGCATTTCACAGTCAATTTCCTTCACTTCACGGGCAATTCCGTGCATTTCATGGTCAATTCCCTTCACTTCATGGTCAATTTCGTGCATTTCACAGTCAAGTTCCTTCATTTCAGGGTCAATTCCATGCATTTCATGGTTAATACCAGTGATTCCGCTTCACTTCACGATCATTTCCATGCATTTCATGGTCAATTCGGTTCACTTCATAGTCATTTCCATGCATTTCACTGTCATTTTCGGCGATTCTGTTTAGATTAATGGTCATTTCCATCTGTGAAGTGCATGGAAATGACCGTGAATCTAAACGGAATCGCTGGAAATGACCATGAAATGCATGAAAATGACCGTGATGTAAAGTGAATTGAATGTGAAATGCATGGAAATGACCGTGAATCTAAACGGAATCGCTGAAATTGACCGTGATATGCATGGAAATGACTGTGAAGTGAAGCGAATTGACCGTGAGATGCATGGAAATGACTTTGAAATGAAGAGAATTGATCGTGAAGTGCATCGAAATGACCGTGAATCTAAATGAAATCACCAAAATTGACCGTGAAATGCGTGGAAATGACCGTGAAGTGAAGGGAATTGACCATGAAGTGCATCGAAATGACCGTGAATCAAAACGGAATCGCCAAAAATGACTGTGAAATGCATGGAAATGACCATGAAGTAAAACGAATTAACCGTGAAATGCGTGGAAATGCCGTGAAGTGGATGGAAATGACAGTGAATCTAAACGAAATAGCTAAACTTGACCGTGAAATGCATGAAAATGACCATGAAGTGAAGCGAATTGACCGTGAAGTTCATGGAAATAGCTGTGAAGTGAAGGGAATTGACCGTGAAGTGCATGCAAATGACCGTGAATCAAACGGAATTGTTGGAATTGACCATGAAATGCATGGAAATGACCGTGAAGTTAAGCAAATTGACCGTGAAATGGATGGAAATGACCGTGAAGTGAAGGGAATTGATCGTGAAATAAATCAAAATGACCATGAATCTAAACGGAATCACCGGAATTGACCGTGAAATGCATGAAAATGACAGTGAAGTGAAGCAAAATAACCGTGAAATGCATGGAAATGACCGTGAAGTGAAGGGAATTGACCATGAAGTGCATGGAAATGACCGTGAATCTAAACAGAATTGCCGAAATTGACCATGAAATGCATAAAAATGACTGTGAAGTGAAGCAAATTGAACGTGAAATGCGTGAAAATGATTGTGAAGTGAAGGGATTTGACCGTGAAGTGCATCAAAATGACCGTGAATCTAAACGAAATCGCTGGAAATGACCGTGAAATGCATGAAAATGACCGTGAAGTGAAGCAAATTGACCACGAAATGCGTGGAAACGTGATTCATGGTCATTTCGATGCACTTCACGGTTAAATCCCTTCAGTTCACAGTCATTTCCATGTATTTCATGGTTAATTCGCTTAACTTCACCGTCATTTCCATACATTTCACGGTCAATTCCATTGATTTCGTTTAGATTCATAGTCATTTTCATGCACTTCACGGTCATTTCCCTTCACTTCATGGTCATTTCTATGCATTTGATGTTCAATTCGCTTCACTTCACGATCATTTTTATGCATTTCACGGTCAATTCCGTTTAGATTCACGATCAGTTCATGATCAATTCCCTTCACTTCACAATCATTTCCATGCATTTCATAGTCATTTCGCTTCACTTCATGGTCATTTTCATGCATTTCATGGTTAATTTCGGCGATTCCATTTAGATTCACGGCCATTTCCATGCACTTCACGGTCAGTTCCCTTTACTTCACGACCATTTCCATGCATTTCACAGTCATTTCGCTTCACTTCAAGGTCATTTCCATGCATTTCACGGTCATTTCCAGCGATTTCGTTTAGATTCACGACCATTTTGATGAACTTCAAGGTCAAATTCCTTCACTTCATGGTCATTTTCATGCATTTCACAATCAATTCACTTAACTTAACGGTCATTTCCATGCATTTCATGGTCAATTCTGGCGATTCCTTTTAGATTCATGGTCATTTCCATGCACTTCACGGTCAATTTCCTTCACTTCACAGTCACTTCCACGCACTTCACAGTCAATTCGCCTCACTTCATGGTCATTTTCATGCATTTCACAGTCAATTCCGGTGATTCCATTTCGATTCACGGTCATTTCCATGCACTTCACGGCCAATTCCCTTCACTTCACGGTCATTTCCATCCATTTCATGGTCATTTCAGTTTACTTCACGGTCAATTTCATGCATTTCACGGTCATTTTCAGCGATTCCATTTAGATTCACGGTCATTTCCATGCACTTTACGGTCAATTCCCTTCACTTCACTGTCATTTTCATGCATTTCATGTTCAATTCACTTCACTTCACGGGCATTTTCATGCATTTTACGGGCAATTTCGGTGATTCTGTTTAGATTCACGGTCATTTTCATGCACTTCACGGTCATTTCGCTTCACGTCACGGTCATTTCCATGCATTTTAAGCTCAATTTTGCGCAATTCTGTTTAGATTCACGGTCATTTCCATGCACTTCACGGTCAATTCCCTTCACTTCAAGCCCATTTCCATACGTTTCACGGTCATTTCACTCCACTTCACGGTCATTTTCAGCGATTCTGTTTAGATTTACGGTCATTTTGATGCACTTCATGGTCAAATCCCTTCACTTCACAGTCATTTTCATGCATTTCACGGTCAATTCACTTCAATTCATGGTCATTTCCATGCATTTCACAGTACAGTCAATTTCTTGAAGTGAAGGGAATTGACTGTGAAGTGCGTGGAAATGACCGTGAAGTGAAGAGAATTAACCATGAAGTGCATTGAATTGACCATGAAGTAAAAGGAATTGACTGTGAAATGCATGGAATTGACCGTGAAAGTGAAGGGAATTGACCGTGAAATGCATTGAATCGACTGTGAAGTAAAAGAAATTGACTGTGAAGTGAAGCGAAGCGAATTGACCGTGAAATGCATGGAATTGATCGTGAAGTGAAGCGAATTGACCATGAAAGTGAAGGAAATATACCGTGAAATGCATGAAATTGACCCGTGAAATGAATTAATTGAAATTGACCACAGAGTGAATGAAATGGATTTTCAACCATCAACCCAATGGAATCTTAGAAAATAAGTAAGTTATTTAGCTAAAGTAGCATCTCCTATGCTAAAATCCTATATGGTTCGTCAACTGGTTTAAGAGATATGTTTATTAAATGAATAAAAAGAGAGATTTTTTTTTTTTATGTGCTTATATATACATATTTATATAAATATGTATTAAAGAAAAATGTAAGAGAGAAAAAGTTCTCCTTATTAAAAAAAAAAAAAACAGGTAGGACAGCGAGTTGGGGTGGACTCGGTCGACCCCAACTCACTGTCTCACTGATCTGGTCGACCCCAACTCACTGTCCACCCTCTTGCAATTGATGGGGTTTGGCTATGGCTATAGCTACGGTTACAATCCGTAGCCAAAGGAAGCCCAAGCTCATTAAGCTGAAAAACAGGGGCATTTTCGCCCTGAGAAACGGGGCCAAACAGCTGGGGCTTATTCTTGGGAGCTCAAAATAAGTGGGCTTACTTTTAAGAATGGGCCATAAATGGGTCGTACAGTAGAAAATTTCTACTTTTAAATGACATTTCTTAGTGAGGCGGCTTACGGAGGCCGGTGGACCTCTGACCGATGAAAGGGCGCAGCTTACCGACTGTGGGGACCACCTTGACGTGTGTGCCTTACATCCACGCCGTCCAACCGTTTTAGTAGCTTATCTCAGTGCATGAATGTAAATATAAAACAATCGAAAACTCCGGTGGACCGTACCAGAGGTGATTGAGTTTTCACCATTAAAAACTCCCGGGACCACCGGAATGTTTGTTTAGCATCCCACCTGTTGATAAGGTCCAAATACCCTGATAAAGGGACCACACTAATATAAGATTGATCCAAAACTTTTACGGCCGATGAAAAGTTTTTAATGGTCAATCACAACTAATTCCTATGGCGTGGTTCACCTAAGATTTTGATATTCTTTGGGTTTCGGATAAAACGGATGGATGGCGTGGATTTATGGAAAATGTGTCAAGGTGGGCCTCACAGTCAGGTATCCACCCACCTGCGCCGGGAACGGATTGGCTACTCCCCCTTACACCAGCCCAATGGCTCATGGTCGGTGCTTTGTGAGACCCACCATGGTGTATGTGTTTCATCTATGCTGTCCATCTATTTTTCTAAATCATTTTATAGTATGAGACAAAAAATGAGGTATATCCCAATCTCAAGTGGACCACATTATTCAAAACAGTGTTGAATGAACATTGACCATTAAAAACTTTTTATGGGACATAAAAGTTTTGGATTAAGTTGATATTTATTTTTTACTTTCATCTGGGTCTTCATGACCTACTCAAAATATTGGATGACAAATAAACATTACAGTGGGCCTTAGGAGGATTTTAGTGGTGGATATACAATTACTATTGGTTTCCTGTGGTGTGTTCCACCTAAAATTTATATTCCTCTAATATTTGGTCTCATTGGCTAAAATGATCTAAAAGTGTAGATGGACGGCATGGATGAAAGATGTACATCACGGTGGGGTCCACAGAGCATTGACCACCAGCCTCTAAGCTGGTGGCAATGGGAGTAGCCAATCCATTTCCACCCGGCGCACCCTTAAAAAGGGGAGGCGGAATGGCTACTCCCCCTGACACCAGCCCTGTGGCTGGTGGTCGGTGCTCTATGAGCTCTATCATGATGTATGTGTTTCATCCATTCAATTCATTGATTTTTAAAGGTCATTTTAGGGCTTGATGTAAAAATTATAGGGATATAAATTTTAGATGGACCATACTACAGAAAAAAAAAAAATGATTGTATATCCACCATTAAAATCCTCCTAAGGCTCACTGTATGTTTATTTGATGTTCAATCTTTTGATTAGGTCGTAAAGACTCAGATTAAGGAAAACAATAAATATCAGCTTTATCCAAAATTTTTATGGCCTTTCAAAACGTTTTTAATGATCGACATTCATTTACCACTTTCTTGTAATGTGCTCCACTTGAGATTGAGATATACCTCAATTTTTTTTTCATATAATAAAATAATTTATAAAAATACATGGATGGCATGGATGAAGCACGTACATCATGGTGGAGCCCACAGAGCACCAACCACCAGCGAGCATCGACCACCAGCCAATGGCTGGTGGTAGGGGGAGCAGCCAATCCGTTTGCCTTCGGGCGTGTTTAGATTTGTGAATAGTATTGGATACTGTTCATGTATACATTGAATGATTTTTAGAATACATCCAAATCAATCAGATACTAATTAATGTTTGGATATGAGGTATTATTTGACATAGTAGACAATATGCTATATATATCAATGTTTGGATAGGACATATTGTGTCTGTATATTGTACAATCTTAATTAAGTTGGGTGGCTTATTTGACATAAAGGAATTTTTTGATTTCTAACTTAGATAATTTTCACGTTGAAATGTACCAAATGAACGGCCCTGATCTTAGATTACATAAGTACCAGATATTTTGTAATTGTACAAATTTTAAACTTTCATCCCCTGCTGAATACAGCACAATGAATATAAGGCATTGATGGCAACAGAAACCACTCATAATACCTCACCGTCGGTTTAAAATATTTAGCTGCAGTTTATATTTGTACGTATGGAATTCAAATCCTGTTCACTCCAATCTAAGAGAGGTAAACTTCAAATCAAATATTCTAATACGATACAGTACATCCCGGAACGCTTATCCAAACAGGCCCTTGAGGAAAAGGACCGAGGGAGAGAATCTTTGAAAGCCCCATATCTCCCTATTTTTATTTTGCCTCTCAAGTCCATCTCGTCTGTCTGATCTTTGATTTTCCGATCGGAGGCGTCAGATTTCCCGCGGGGAATCCGTGACCTCCGGCGATGTCGACGCCGGCGAGGAAGAGGCTGATGAGGGATTTCAAGAGGCTGCAGCAAGATCCGCCAGCTGGTATCAGCGGAGCGCCTCAAGACAACAACATCATGCTCTGGAATGCTGTCATCTTTGGGTATCTTTTTCAATCTCTTCTTTTCTTTCTTGGATTTCATTTGCCTATTTCGGGAATTTTGAACTATGGCTTCTTTTTTTTTTTTTTTTTTAAATAATAATTTCAGGCCCGATGATACACATTGGGATGGAGGTGAGTGCATTTTTTCATATTCAAATTTCCTTTTTTTTTTTTTTTTTCGTTTAGTTGATTCTCATTTGTGGAATTGATATCTACACGCACCTTGATTGATAAAGGCACCCTTTCTTTCCACTTTTTGTAATACAATGCTACACAGTAAGATCAAGAATAGGAAGAAAAGGGTGCTCCTTTCAATCAGGCAGAGTCTGGAATTTAAATAAGGGGTTTTGGGTTGTTTTTGGATTTCGTTTCATCGGGTTTTGTTTTTTTTTTTGTTAAATTAGAAATCAGGGTTGAATTTTAGTTTTTGTTGAAAGAACAATTAAAAGTCAATAAAGTGATTCTTTATAAATGATCGTTATATTAGTGCTGGGTTTTGAGTTGTTTCTGATTTTGAATTTACGAGAAATTGGGTTTGGTTTTGATGGGCTGTTTATGGTTGTGAATATTATTGGGTTTTCGTTTTCTTGAGTTGGATTTTTAGAAACAGGTTCTCATAGAAAATGGATTCTTGGAGTGTTGAGTTTTGGTTGTTTGCAGTTGTGAATTTTTTGTTTCTCTTTTTTGGATTGAAAATAGGTTGTCTTAGGGGTCATTTGGATGGTGGTAAATGGTTTGCGTTGTAAGTCATTTACTAGTAAATCACTAAAAGGCTGTAAATGATTTACAGCCTGTCTGTTTGGCTTTAAGTTGCAAATGATTTACTAGTAAATCATTTAAAGTGTAAATCATTTAAAGTGTTTGGATAGCCTGTAAATGGTAAGTGAAATCTGCTTTATAGGCTTTCATTCAAAAAAATAGAGCCGTTGCCATCTCCTCATTTACTAGTAAATGAAAAGTGAAAACTCACCTTTTTGCTGGTAAATGAGAAGGGGGCTTTGTTAGTAAATCATTTACCGGTAGTTAATGATTTACATGCAAATTAGAGCATCCAAACACAAGTAGTAAATGATTTGCTAGTAAATCATTTACTACTTGCCCCATTTACCACCATCCAAACTACCCCTTAAAATTTAGAAATGAATTCTGTTGGTTCTGGGTTGGGTTGGTTTGTGGGTGAGTTATTAGTGTTGTCTTTCTTCGTTAGCTTAGAGATGGGTATTGGGTTGTTTATGGTTGTGAGTGTTGTTGGGTATTTCATCTTTCTTCTCTAGGTTAGAAATGGGTTTTGGTTTGTATATGACTGTTAGTGTTGTTTGGTTTTTTGTCTCTCTTCGCTAGGTTGAAAATGGGTTTTGGGTTGTTTTTGGTTGCAAGTGTTTTGGCTTTCGTCTTTCTTCATTTAACTTAGAAATGGTTTTTAGTTTTGGTCATAGTCGCCGAATTCACTAAACTCCCTCTCACACTCCCAGCAGAGTGAATCATGCGCGCTGGCTCACAATTGTGGCAAACCAATGTTTGAATCAGTAACCCCTAGTTGATGCTTACACTGTTACACATTTCTTAGTTGGCCTACTTTTCTCTTTCTATTCCACATAAAGCTGTAAGAATTTGTCCATCCTCAACCCTTAAAATTACAGAAAAGTCAAAGCTTGCTAGAAGTGAAGAAAGTATGAACTTGGTAAAGTTTGAACAGGATACTTCGAGTACAGGTTGGGGCGGGTTTACTGGTAAGACAATTAGATGCGATGAACAGAAGAAATTGAACTTGCATACGTGGTGAATCGAGGTGATAAATTGATGGATTAACTGCAAAATCAAGTAATCAAATTTGATTCATTGGGAATCCACAAGTTACAAATTGTGTGCCAGACCCAAATCGAGTCAAAGTGCAGACCTGGAAACTGTGGTTATGATTGTTTATGACTGTTAATGAAAAATGTATTTGGGTTTAGGTTAGAACTGGGTCTTGTTTGGTTTGTTTATGATTCTGAGTGTTTTTTTTTTTTTTTCCTTGACTAAAATGGGTCTTGGGTGTTGGTTGCTTATGGTTGGGTGCTGTTGTGTTTTGGTTGTTTATGTTTGTGAATGTTATTTGGCTTTGTTTGTTCTCTTTTGGATATGGATTTTGAGCTTTGGCTGCTTATGGTTGTGAATGTTACTTTTGCTTTTATTTTTTAGTTAGAAATGGGCTTTTGGTTTTGGTCGTGGAAGTGATTAGGTTTTGCCCCTAAATATTTTGGTGTGGGCATGTTTATCTTGTTCCTAAACTTTTATGGTAAGGATTTTCCTTCCGTGTTTTTTGTTTTTTATTTTTGTTTAGGTAATGGATTTGCGGCTGTATATGGTTCATGGTTGTAAAGTTGTATGGTTGTCTCATAATAGAAATGGCTTTTGGAATTGGTTGTTTATGGGTGCAATTGTTTTACGAATTGGTTGTTTATGGGTGCAATTGTTTTACCTTTTGTTTTAAAGATGGGGTTTGCATTTTATGGTTACATTTATTTTTTTCATTTTCTCTTTTGAAGACCAGAAATGTTTCAATAAAATTGTTTTAACAAAAAAAAAATGAAATCGAGGTTTTGGCTTCTGTGCATTTATAATAAGAATTTTATCTTTCTCTACGGACATGCCTTTACATTTTACATGTTTGTTTGAGGCATTTTCTGCAGTTTAATTTTTCTGACTTGTGTTTTCACCACTACCATATGATCTATTAGATTAGGTCACTATCTTGGGATTTCTAGGATTTTCTTTGTAGGTTACTTTTGACTTATATTCTATGGGATTGGTTTCATTGGTATGTCAGTTATTATGGACTCAGAAAAGTGTTAAACTGTTGAATTTGAACTTTATTAACTTTTAGTTGTGGGAACGGCTTGTGAGAAAAATTATATACAGTACATTGCTTGCATTTGTTAATGAATTTTGAGGGCAATTGTAGATTGTCAAGTTTGACCTCTCTATTTCTTTTGTGGTGATTGGATGGTGTGAGTTTGTCAAATGCTTGACAAGCCGCTACATTAGCGGTGCATGAACCATGTTCGTCAACCGAGGCTCTTAGTAGGATGTTAGTTAAAGCTGATGATGAAAGTCTTATTAATGGGTTTAAGGTGGAAAACAAGCATTGTCATCTTCCACCTTCAATTTGTGGATGACATAGTTCAATTTTGAGAAGGAAACAAGCAATAGGTGGGAAATATGTGCATGGTGGTTTGGATACTCTGAAGCAGTAGTGGGATTAAAGATTAATCTCTAAAAAAGCGAAATGATGGGAATTTGGTTGGACTAGGAAGACAGTTGAGCTAGCCGGGACCCTACCAAGGTGTTCCATAATGGTAATGATAATTGTAACGGCCACTGCCATTACCGTTACGATAAGGGCTGTTACAACAGTTACGGTCTTTTTTATTTTTATTTTTAGAAAAAACTTGTTTCGACATCGTTATGGACAGTTTCTTTTTTTTTTTTCCCCTCCTGTAACGGCCGCTACAACTGTTTCGGCCCCATAACGTGTAACGGTTATGGCCGTTACCGTTACATAACCGTTTTTGTATACCATGGACCCTTCTCATGGCTTTAGTGGCAAACACCGTGTGTTTCAACACTGGGGTCATGGGTTTGAGTGCCCATGTGGTGCGTGTGGGTAAGAGTGTAAAAGAAAAAAAAATATACTTGGCTAGCCGAAAGATTCGACTGCAAAGTGGATTTTCTCCCTTCAACTTACATGGGCCTCCCTCTATATGGGTAAGCTCCTATCCACTCATGGGATGAGGTGGTGAAGAGGGTTGAAAGAAAGTTGCTGGGCTAAAAAGAAGATATTTATCTTTTGGGGTTGCGTATCATTCTTCAGCTTGGCTCTCTTGAGTATGTGATTTATTTCATATCCCCATGTAAATGCTTGGTTTGTGGTGATTGGTAGGTTGGAAATAAAAGTCCAAAGGACTTTCTTGGGGAAAGGAACCATTGATAAGCATAAATACCATCTCTCCTAAAATAGGCAAATTTTGAAGACCGAAGAGCTTAGGTGTGAGGGTCAGATCTTCAAAATTCATGCATCCAGCATTGCTTAGGAAGCAAACATGGTTCATGTGCATGTGAATTGTTCACGAGTGACTCCCCTCTATAGGGCATCTTGCTTTTAGAAAGCAATTTGTAGCATTAAAAACAACTTGAAAACTATGGTTGTGTTTGTCAATGTCGATTAATGTACTAGGTTCTGGGAAGACATTTAGTGCGACTCCCAAGCCATGTGTTATGGTCCCCCCATCGGAAGTGGATTCACTGGTGACCTTACCACCAAGGATATCCCTAGTGGCAGGCGTTGTGGGGCCCACAATGATGTATGTGTTTTATATCCATGCTGCCATCCTTTCTGCTAGCTCATTTTAGGGCATGAGCCAAAAAATGAAGCAGATCCAATGATCAAGTGGACCACACCACATGAAATAGTGGAGATAATGACACCCACCATTGAAACCTTCCTTGGGCCCACCATGATGTTTATTTTCCATCCAACTTGTTCATAAGGTCGCATAGACCTAGATGAAGGGAAAACACAAATATCAGCTTGATTTAAAACTTTTGTGGCCCCCAAAAAGTTTTTAATGGTGGGTGTTCAATCACCACTATTTCCTGTGGTGTGGTCCACTCGAGCTTTGGATCTACTCCATTTTTGGGCTCATGCCCTAAAATGAGTTGGCATAACGATGGACGGCATGGATAAAACACATACATCAGTGGGCTCCATAGTGCCTACCACCAGGGATATCCCTGGTGGCAAGGTCACTAGGCAATCCTGGCAAGTGACAAGGATGCTATGCCCCCCAAGTTTATATATGGTTTGGGACCCAAGGTGTTTGGTGTCTGTTCCTTAGTTGGAGAATCATTCCAAGTTCTAACTAGGTGCCACTCCTGTTTCAAATCCTTGCTTTGGGCTTTCGCTCTCGCTCCCACTTCATACGTATTTATGCTTGTTTACATTTTTCAAAGAGATGATTCTTTGCGTTGACACTTGACTTTGCTGCTGCTTCACTTCACGCTTCGTGCAACTATAGTATGTCCTTCGACCTTCTTAACTCTTTCAGTCCAAGAGAATTGAGAGATTTCAGTTGAATTCTTTTACTCTCTGTTGGTAGGGGTGGCAAGGGGGTAGTTGGTAGCTTGCGTTCATTTGGAAGATCCTGGGCAATCTTAGGATTGTTGCTTTCAGCTAGTTGGTGGGAAGGGATAAAGTTCTCACCATTAATCACTTGAAATGTAGAAATTTAATTATCCCCAATGTGTGTATTCTCTCTTCATGGTGGGGAGTTTATGGAGTACCTTTTCATGCATTGTGGCTCCACTTCTGAGATTTGGTGAGGATTCTTCAGTTGTTTTGAGATTTTTAGGTGATGCCTGGCATTATCCAATCTTTTTTTCCTAGCTTGGGAGGATGTAGGGGGAAGAAAGATCTCTCCAATCACAAGGAATGACTTGGATGAGTTCCTTTTAACTCAAGAGAGTCATGAGTTATGATAAGAACTGGCAAAACTTAGATGACTACGTCTTCCCCCCCCCCCCCCCCCCCCCCGGCGCAGGAAGAGTTCTTTAACTCTCTGACTCAATTTTCGCTTAAACATATCAAACTTCCATTCACCGCACGTGCTTCAACCTAAATTAAAGGGAGACTTTGTTCGTGGTTCCTTCCTTGCTGAAGTCTTTCAATTGTCATATGCATGGGATTCATCTTGATGGGGACATCTCGCGCACACGCACGCCCCACCTATGCACGTACATAAGGAGGAGGGCCCCACCATCGATCTAGATCGATGACGATGTACAGGGAGGACCTCCTAGTTAGAAGACTGTATCTTGGTTCCTTGGAGTGGACCCGATTGTCATGTGGATCCCGCCATTGGATCTTATGATCGTGGCCCACTACGCTAGATGATCTAGTACTTTGAGTTTTGCTTATTATTGTTATTAAGAATATCATGGATGGTTTGGATTATTTTGGTTAGTTGTAATTTTTGTTACTTCGTTTCTAAGTAATAGGGTGTGCACATGGCGCGACTTTTGGGGTATAGGTTTTTTTATAAATAGGCAACTCCTTGTAGGTTTTTTTTCATTAAATATTACTAATAAAATTCTGCATTTTCCTCTTTCTCTAATTCTCTGAGTTGTGGAAATCCAATTGAGTGTGAAATCCTCCCTTCTTCGAAGGGCTTACTACCGTGGTGCGAAGCCACATCCATCTCAAATCGCCACCGCCTCCTACCCTCACCTCCTACTCTCTATATTCATCATCTCCCACAGCCATCTCGTCTCCAAATCTATCCCTTTTTGCAGCTAATCTTTTCTCTACAATAGATTTGCAGAATCAGGCCCTACAGGAGGGCTGAAATTTCGGCGGAGCACCGTGCAAAAACCGGACATTCGATCGTCCTGAAATTTAGCGTGAAGGTGGATCTCCCCTTGCCGACCAGACGCAAGTTGGCCGATTTCAGATTTGTGGGCCTCAGCCGCTGTCCACACGTGTGGGTCACCTCGGGTTCGTTTATTTCCTTTATTTCACTCTTTTCTCACCCTATTTCCCTAACCCTAACCTTAGATTATCCTAAATCCCAAGTTCTATTCCCCTTTTACAACCCTAGGGTTTTCCGAATTGAAACATGTGAATCCATTCGATTGAGGAAATAATCCTTTGCATGTGTGGATGAATCTACTCTCCTTTGAACATTGTTTGGTCTATAATTTTTAATTGATCAAACCCTAACATATGTAGGCTTAGACCCTCGTAGATTCCCCTTGTTGAATGCTTGATCTTAGGTGGGATGTGGAATTTCTGTGATTGTTTCTAAATTAATATGATCTCAAGCCTGAAATCTTGAATATCATATTTAAATTTCATGTCTTGCATCACATCTCCCCTACACCAGGGACCGAATATTTGTTCTTTCCTTCGGGTTGCTGTAGTGGTTGATTAGTAGTTTAGCACTCTCCAACCATGGAGAATAAGTCATGAGTATGGAAGTCTACAAAGATCTTAATAAATCAAGTCATTTTTCTTAAGGGCAATGCTTCTTTTTTTGACTCATTTTTTTCAAACATGAGTTGACCCAGGTGAGTCACTAGTCTAGTCGTTGAATGTTCAAACCCTGCATTTAGTTCGAACTTCTCAATTCACTGTATTCGTACTTCAACTTGGATTGAAAGGGATTCTTAAAATTAGATTAGCTGCACTAGTTGTGAGTAGGTTCCTCCCTTGACATCTTTCAATCTTCATATGCATAGGATTCATCTCCTCTTTTCCCCATATGAGGAGCCAAACATTGGTTCTTCTTGGCAGGTGACTATTGTCATTGATTACTATTGCTCAATGTGAAGAACGAGTTGGAGGAGTCCCTTTCAAATTGGGAGAGTCTAAGAGTAATTTTTTTTTATAAAAAACCTCATAAGAGTCAAGTGTTTTTTTTTTCCCTATATAGGATGAGTTTTCTTACTTTTTGAGTTAGTTTTGCTTAATCATGGGTTGACTCAGTCGAGTCACAACTCACAAGTCAGTTTGGAGGGTTTTCCAACCTTATCTTTTGTTGAGGGTTAAAATTTATTGCATGTTTGGACGTTTCTATGTTTACAATGAGCAGAATGCCTATTTGCCCAAATGGCTATATTGCTGAATGGCCTTTCATGCATTCCAAACTGCCCCTCCTGCAAAAGGGGGCAATGAGCATTGCATATATAGGCAGAGTTCCCATTTGGTTTTTATTTTTTATTTTTTTATTTTTTTATTTTTTTTGGTTTCGGAACTTTGCTGCTCTGTTTGGAACTTGGAAGGTTTTATTTGTGCAGCATACACAAGGTCAAATACACCAACAAATTTCACGTAGAACAACTTATTGGATTGGGTTTGGGTTTAGAATTGTTGATTTGACAATTTTTATTTTGGTCAATTAATAAAATTTGGGTGGAAGCACCAGTGGGTGGGCTTTGGTCATTCATGAGTCTTCGAGAGTGGATATTTTGGCGGGTGGCAAAGTGTGATACTGATAAGGTGGTGAGTGCTGATTATTGAACACCTAAGGAACAGATGAGCTTATTGTCAGTTGATGCATCTTGTGTTTGGGGAACCCAAAAAAGGTGGATTTTCGGTTCAGTAATTGTGGGTTTGTTGCAGAGGCTTTTGGTGGGTGGGTTTTCAACCAATTATCAATAGCTTGGTTGATGCCCTAGTTGGATGGTCAGAAAGGGCCGTACCCTTTGGAAATTCTGCCTTTTAAGGGGTGATCAGATTAGTTTGGAAGGAAAGAAATGACAGGACATGCAATGACATGTCTGAAACTGTGGGCTAGGTGTTAGTGAAGGTGAGCAGTCGATTAGCTTCTTCAGGGCATAGTTCTCGAGGATTTGTTTACCGAAGGGATGACTCAATCGGAGTGGATTGGGCTTCATGATTGAAGGATGTCGAATTTTATGCTCTGCTCCTTTCTTTAATAAATTTAGTTGATTAAAAAAAATCTTTTGTGATATCTATAATTTGACTGTGTTTGTTAGCATCTAATCCCCTTGTGGGATCTTCAGGTACGTTTAGGATGACACTGCAGTGTTCGGAGGATTATCCTAATAAGCCTCCAACCGTTCGATTTGTCTCGCGAATGTTCCATCCAAACAGTAAGTTCAGACATTAAATGGTGGCCTGATTGCCTTCTCATTGTCTCATATGGGTGATGCAACTGGGCCAGGCTGAGGTTCATAGTGTTCTGGTGCTTGAGGTTACCTGGACCAGGCTCACGGCATGTAGGGCCTTCCTACCAGGCATTTGGCAATCACAAGCCCAGATACAGCCCAATTAGTTACCTGGCCTGAAAACTCATTCCCTTTTCCCAACTGGGGGCCTCTGGGTTTTAGCTTGTTCAAACTCCAGCTTGGCCTGTTTGTACCCTTTACCCATATGGATGATGAAATTGCTTTCACATATTGATTGTTGAAGTATGGTGTTTAGTTTTAAGACACGTTTTGCTGTTTTAGGCATGCAGGCAAGTTCCTGTGAGTTCAAATCATGCCTCATGGGCTCTAACAATGTGTTTATGGATTTGACCAGTCTATGCAGACGGAAGCATTTGTTTGGATATCTTACAGAATCAGTGGAGTCCTATATATGATGTTGCAGCTATATTGACTTCTATCCAGGTTTGATTCTTCTGCATTTTTCATTATCGGTTGCTAGAAAATATTTTATAGTTACACTTCCTTCAAGTTAGAAGCTTCTGTTGATGTTATTATTACAGTACTAGGATGGTCATTAATATTTTTAGAAAGTGAAATTAACTATGTTGCCAACAAAAAAGAATACAAAGGGGCCTAAATGAAGCAGTCAAATACTTTTTTAAAAATATAAATAACCAAATTATTAAATCGAACAAACATTGCAAAGGGGACAGAGAGTGCCCAACAAATAAAGTATCTCTAAATGCAGCGTATTTAGCTTAGAGACTGCTGCCTGATTAGCATCCCCTAGGACACAACATTGCTTTTAAATTGAGAACAGGATCAGAAATGTCCTCAACTGCCTCGGCTTCTTGTTCTTTTACTTTGTCTAGAGAAATAACATCCACCAAGTCAATCTCCACATTATATCTTCACTGGAAATTGTCTTTTAGGGGTCGTTTGGCACCATGGATTTGGGGGAATTTGAGGGGATTTCAAATCCACTGATCCGTTTGGCACCATAAAGTAACTGGGGGTTTCAAATCCCCTCAAAGAGGGGGGTTTCAAATCCAGGGTGGAAGCTTGGATTACATCTAAAATCCTTCCAAGAGTTGCATGTGTAACATGTGTGTCACTAGGCTACTAATCTATTGGGCACACGGCCCACTGATGATATCCCAAAACAATCAGATTATCAACTGCATCACTATAATTACTTTAATAGGATAATCTGTGTCATCCAAACGTTGTCCATGTAAATCAATGGTTAAAAATCGTTGGTTAGTCACATGGATGTGATCCTGTGCTCGTGGCCCATCCGAGACTTGGAATTTCATCGTTTTCGAGCAAGTATATATTTCAACGGGCTTATTACAACCATTGTGTCAAACATTACATACCTACACTAATTAGAGATGTTAAAGTTGATTTAGTAATTAAATTCAAACCCTTGTAAATATACCATGCGTAGCTACTTTTGGATTATAGGGGATTCTGGATCCAGGGTGCCAAACACAATGGGAGGATTCCAAATCCATGCTCCCAAACAGGCCCTTAATAATCCAAAGTCCCATTGAAAGGTCTCTAGCTTATGCTTTTATAGAGTCTTTGATCTTTCTTAATCTTGAAAGTGAGTATACTACCTCACCCCTTCTCATTTTTGCAGCGCTAACAATACTTGCCAGACCCGGATTCCTGTTAAGGTTCAACTTTATCACACCTGATGGACAAGCCCTTTAAACGGCTTTTACTATCCTTTTTCTCTCCTCACACTCAACGGTGACATTTCGCGGATGAATAAAATCATTAATATAAGCCCTAAAATTTTCCTACCAAGGCTCCAGTGAGTAAGCGTAGCTTCAATTATCTCAATAAGCCTTGCAATGGATGTCTTGTCCTCTCTAAGGATTCTTTGTTTCCTCTCAAGCCAAATGTTCCAAATGGCGAAAGGGAGCATCCTCTAGCGGGGTTTTGTATTTGGGTTTTCCCAACCAATGGGGCTGCTAGTTGTTGTATCTTTAGCTCTCTAGGCTTGTGGTAGCTTCTTCTAGGTTTTTTCCTTTGTCTTTTTTTCTTTGGTTTTTGTTGTGTTTTTTCTTTTCTTTGTTTTCGTTTTTGGCTTTGTACCAATAAAATCTCATCTTTAAAAAAAAGTTCAGTTGATCAAGAATTAAACGTCTTACCAATTTTTGTAGCATGACCCTATCAATGCGAAAAGATGCATAAAGTATTCCCAAATGCTTCTAGACTGATTACAATGCCAAAGAAGATAGTCAGTGGTTTTCACATCGTCTTAATAGATGAGGCCCATGCTAGGAATGTCAAAGGGGCAAGTTCCGGTCGGATACTAGTGTACCTGTATCCAGAACCAGTGTTTGTAATATTGACTGATATATTGATTGATATTATCGTTATCACTGGCCAACGACACAACTTGTTGGAAATCCCTCAGAAAAAAAGAGAGTTCTGTATTGTGTGATATACGTACGATATCACATGATTTTTTGCGATATCATCGATATGATTGACAATACTATCTTGTTTTATCCGCAGCTTTATCCCTTTATGTGCGGATTTTATCCCAGACTCACAGATCTACCACAGGCTCTGTCACGGACTCACGGGCCTACTGTAGGCTGTAGCCAACAACCATTCAACGATAATCGCAATGATAAAAGTGCAGTCAATGTTGGGCTTACGTAATTATCAACAAAATCGAAAAATAGGGAAAACCATTCAATCTAGAGGATTTCGGTACCTGTAGAAGGAGATTGCGTGATCAGAAGTAGAATTTGGTGGGCCACTCGATTGATCCACAGCGGTGCACTGTAAGTTCCACAAAATCTTGATTTTCCTTTTTTTTTTTTTTTTTCCGCATAGATACTCGATTCAAATTGCAAAGGAGATTTTGGAAAGAAATCTGCAAAACCTCTGGAGATTTGGGTTTGATCGAGGGATTTTAGGAATTTTTTGGAGAGATTTTAGGGTTTCGGAAGGTCTGGAACCCTTTTGTATTTGCAGTGTTTCGAAAGCCTTTTTACAGATGCGGGTGTGTCGCGTTAGCTCAAGATGGACAGTCCTACACGGGCTCTATGGGGTCCACCTTGATGTATATGTTTTATCCAATCCGTCCATTCAATATGGAAGATCATTTTAGGGCATGAGTCCAAAAATGAGGCATTTTAAGGCTAAAGTGGACCACACCACTGGAAGCAATGGAGATTGAACGCTTACCATTAGAGCTGTACATGAACCGAGTTAGCTCGATTAACTCGCTCGACTAGACTCGGAAAAGCTTGATTCGACTCTGTTCGAAACTGAGTTCGAGCCGAGTTGAGCTGATTTTTTGAGTTGGAAAAAATTTTGAGCCGAGTTTAAGCTGGCCTGAGCTCGACTTGACTCGAATCGGTCCATAACCTGAACTTAGCTCGGCTCGGCTCAGCGAGTTGATATAAATACCAATTTAAAAAACAAAACCCTACCCTCTCTCACTTATTGTACGATAAATATGTTATAATATATTAATATTATATTATATATTAATGTTAGATTGGTAAGTGATTCACATATGTTAATGTTAGAATTTAGATTGTAAATAATTTAATATTATATTGTTATTGTTATTGACATATTGTTATAATGTTATTGGTAGTTATCATTTATCAATTATGTGATTTTAAATGTTATATTGTTAAATTAATGTAAATGTTAATGTTATTTTTTTGTTATTATTAATGTCAATGTTAATGTAAATTAATGTTATTGTTATTATTCACTCAGTTACATTAAAAAAAAAAATTGTTTTATTGTTGTGGTATAGGATAATCAGTTTTCCATTTGAGGATTTCTATGTTGACAGATATAGATTCAGTGTGTTTTTTGAGGCATAGAAATTTTCAAATTGTCCCATTTTTGGACAGTTCAATGTTGGATAGATAAGAATGTTTTTATTTATTCTAATTTAAATGCATATGCTTGTTTCGGTTCGTCACTTGTCTTCTCTTTGGATATATTTCTTGCATTTGTTTTCGTCATCAAATATCCACACTTTGTATGGATAGTTGACTTGGGAATCAAATACATGATTAATATATCTACAGAAATAAGGAAAGATGTTGCCGAAACTTTGACGTGACATTTAAATTGAAAAATGAAAGTATTACAATCTATTCAACAATGAATGAGTGATTGATTTAGACACCTAGAAAATTTTAGAAAATTTAAAAGGCATTTAAGTAGACACCACTTGTTTTGATAAGTGCCTAAAAGTTAGTTTTTTATCTTTATATTTATAGATGACTAGTGAGGAAATTCCAACTACCCCTGGTGCCAGTGCGTCAGCCACATCTCCTCTTATTGTGGAGGGAGAGGGGTCTTCAGTTGCAATTGCAACCAATGTTTTAAATATCCTTATCACGTAATGTATCGCACCCTTGAGATACGGATAAATATCGGTTATCGCATGGGATATATCGGTTGCATCACGTAATGTATCACTGTTGTTGGGAAACATGGGAACATCGGAAAATTGGTCGAATTTTTCAATGAAACTTTAGGGATTGTTGAAAAAGATATCAATACACACTTATAAATCAAAATATTACAAAAAAAATGTGCACATAATAGGGGTTTCCTTTGTATGGGGTCCTAACATATGTGCTTTCCAACCGAACTGATCCAATTATATTCAAAGTCTATTCATGTAATTAATAAACGTAAGAAGACATGTATGGAAATATAAGCAATACATTCAAAAGCAAAAGAAGAATAATAAGATCAAGTTACATAGATGTTTAATTTTGTTTTTGGATACAAAGATCGCAGCTGATTTGTGGGAAATTGAGAAATTTTGATTTTTCTCAATTTTTCGCAACTTGACCCATCTCCCCCAAATCTCGAAATCGAAGTTCCAAATCCATAATTTTTCATGGAAAAATGAAGAATCATACATTTGTAACCATTTGAAACTGATTTATCGTGATTTAAAACAAAAACATGAATTGAAAATTGAAAACACTCACTAGATCAAATAGGTGGGATATATAGGCACTACCTGTGCGTTTTGTATCACATAGGTGAGATACAAGATATATCGTGGGATATATCAGCTGATATTGTTGATATTTAAAACACTGACTGCAACCAAAGTAAAGAAAAAGTCAGTTTTATTAGATGACTTTGAAGTTCTAGTTAATAATGTATTGAAGATTAGATGTATGCATTGCAAATCATTATACAGTAAGAATCCTGGGGGTCGACTAATTTGAACAGACATAGGCAAAGTTGTTCAAAGAGAGACCAAAAATCCAAATTCTAGGCCAATAGTTGCTTTAATTTAGCAAATATGAAGGGGATGAGTCTCAAGGTAAACTTTCTACTTATAAGTTTGAAAAAGAGAAGCTGAAAGAGTGGTATGCAAGACTAGTGATCGTTGATGAAATACCATTTAGAATGATAGAGAGCAAAGTTTTCAGGGGATACAGTAAATTCCTTAATCTTCAGGTCGAGAAGGCCTCCTGCGCTATTGTGAAGAGGGAGTGCATGAAGATGTACACAAGTAAGAAAATAAAGCTGAAAGCAGTTTTGACATTAGTCTTAAGAGTAAGTTTGACTTCTGATTTGTGGACGACGTATAATCAAAGAAAGGGATACATTTTATTCACTACACAATGTTAATAAAGATGTAAACTTTGCAAGAAGATTTTGAACTTCCGTCCTTGTCCTCATACTAGTTTGGTTATTTCAGATTGTATTTATAATTGTATAAGAGATTGAGGCATTGAAAATACAATCTCTTCGATAACTTTAGATAATGCTTCAACAAATGACTGTATAATTTTATTATTACGTAACCAATTCAAGGCAACCAACAATTTATTTTTTGAGGGAAAAATATTTCAAGTTTGGTGTTGTGCCCGCATATTAAACCTAATTGTACAAGAAGGGCTGAAAACAATTGACCGAACTATAGAGAACATAAGGGAGACTAAGACCGAACTATAGAGAACACAAGGGAAACATTTTAAAGGGGGGGTCACCTTTAAAATTGAGTATATGGAGTAATATAGTTTAACATTTAAATGTGAAAACTCAAAAAACGTTGAAGTTAGATGTATGCACACGTTGGAATTCAACTTTTGAAATGTTGGATTCGGCCGTGGAATTGGAACTCACATTTTCTGAATATGCGGCGCGTGATAGAATGTATTCTTGGTTGCCTATTGAAGATGATTGGAGCAAAGCAAAAGCAGTTCACAAGTTTCTCAAGAATTTTTTTATGATTGTACAAATATATTTTCTGGAAATAAGTATCCTACAACAAATATGTTTCTTCTATCTGTTTAGAAGATCAAGGAAACCCTAAGAAAAAATGCCAGTGACGGTCCATATTTTCTACAACTTACGACACTTGGTACGCAAGTGAACTTCGATAGGTACTAGGATGAATGTCATTTGTTAATGGTCTTAGTGGTTGTTCTTGATCCTCGGTGTAAGATGTGCTATGTTAAGTTTATTTTTATGAACATTTATTCTCATCAAAGGGCAATATCCGAAACCTCTAATGTTCGTGATGTAATCGAAAAATTATACAATGCATACACAACCCAAACAAGTGATAAAGAAGTTATAGATACTGCTGTTTCTACTAGTGATGACAATATACTCGATGATGAATACATGTCTTTTAGCACAAGAAGATACATATAATGACACAAAAGAATTAGAGTTAGACTTGTATATCGAAGAGCCAATCATAAGAGGTCAAGATTCAGACTTTCGATGTTTTAGAGTGGTGGAAGTTGAAAGTTAGTGAAGCAAAATACCTTACACTACGACAATGACACGTGACATATTGTCAATTCCAATTTCAATGGTGGAATTAAAATCTGCTTTTAACACGGGGAGTAGGGTTGTGAGAAAGCATCGAAGCTATTTTTCACCAAAAATAGTTGAAGCATTAATTTGTACACAAGATTAGTTGTGTCCGATTTAAGGATGTAATAGTTTTGAGTTTGAGGAGAATGATGATAAGGAGAACGAATCTCAAGATGAGATTGCACATGTGACAACAATAACGTGAATGAGGTTAGGTTAAAAATTATTATTAATTTGTTGAAACTTGAAACTGGTATAATATGTACTTCTATGTAATGTCGATGGAGGTTAAAAGTGCAATGCATCAATGACTTTCATTTCATTTTCATAGTATGCTTTTGTTTATGTTATAATTCATATTTCATTATCGCTTTTATTTATTATATTTCATTTTTTTTTTCTATTTTTCATATTTCATTATTGTCAAAATACTAATTTCTTCAACACATAAAGTGTATGTATGTCTTCAACCGAACCATCGACCGACGTTTGGGACTATGGTTCCTTAGTCCACTATCCAAAGTCTGCAAAATTGAAGATTGTGTCATTTGTGTGGGGCCAAGTTTGTTAACAAAACTAATTGGCTCAGGTTATACTTATCATGTCGGGGTAGAGATGCGAAATTGTGTCTTAGAGCCTCAAAGGAAGTCCAACTTTTTCATGCCCTATTGATTCAAATAAAAAACCTTCCACCCCCATCCAAGCTTTCCAAGGTAGATGATGAAGCTAGATTATTAATATTATAAGAAGAACAATTCCAACTTGCCTTGAAACGTAGTATGAAAGAAGCTTATAGACATCAACGATGTCCTCCAAGATAATATGATGCCGAAGCAAGATCAAGTTGTACGAATAAAAAGAAGAAGAGTAAACAAACCATCCAAGTTTTTCTCCAGTCTTGGTGCCATTTTATAGGGTGTTGGGAACTACATATAAATCTGCTTACAAAGAAAGTTTGAACAATCTAATTCAAACTATACAAGAGCATGATGAAAAAACGCGCTCCACCTTCTGATTCATGAGAGGTGAACAAGTACATATATGAATAATTGGATAGCAGCTCAAGCTCGACAAACGAATCTCCTCTCCAGTAATAAATAATGACAATAAAAAAAACGCATATAATATTGTTGTAAATTTGTAAGTTTGTAATTAGAATATTTTTACTTCTTAGTTTGTAAGTTGTTTTCTATTTTCAGTTTTATTGTGTTATTGATTAAATGTTATGTATAAGTACAACCTTAACTCGAGAGCTTGACCTCGAACTTGAACTCAACTTGAACTCGAACTCGGCTCGATCTGGCCCGAGCTGCTGACCGAGCTGAGTCGAGCTTGGTCACCGAGCCGAGTCGAATTTGAGGGGGGGGGGGGGGGGGGGGGGGGGGGCAGCTAATCGATCCGAGCTGAGCCTAGCTCGACTCGGTTCAACTTATTGTCCAGCTCTACTTACCATTGATAACTTTTAGGTAAGGACAAAAATTTTGGATGAAGCCAATATTCATTTTTTACCTTCATTCACGTCCATGCAACCTTATGAATAGGTTGGATGGCCAAATAACCATCACGATGGGCCCTAGGAGGGGGCAGCTAATCGATCTGAGCTGAGCTGAGCCCAGATCGACTCGGTTCGACTCAGTGTCCAGCTCTACTTACCATTGATAACTTTTCGATAAGGACAAAAGTTTTGGATGAAGCCAATATTCATTTTTGACCTTCATTCACGTCCATGCGACCTTATGAATAGGTTGGATGGCCAAATAACCATCACGATGGGCCCTACAAAGTTTTGAACAGGTTAGATGGGAAATAACTCAATCACCACTGCTTAATGTGGTGTGGTCCACTAGAGCCTTCAATTTGCCTCGTTTTTAAGATCATGCCCTAAAATGATTTGTTAAAATGGATGGACGACATGGATAAAACATATATGATATGGTGGGCCCCATACAACCCCTGATAGGTCCATTTGTATCTTAATAGGTACGGGTCGAGGGAGTGGATTAGTTCTCACCTAGGTAAGAGCTTAGTGGGTGTTGCCCTTACCATGTGGGGCCCACCTTGATGTTTTTTATCCATATCCACGTCGTCCATCCATTTTCTTAGCTCATTTAAGGATGTTATCCTAAAATTTATGCAGATCCAAATCTCTAGTGGACCACACCACTGGAAAAAGTGGTTAATAACTATTAAAAGCTTTTCGTATGCCACAAAAGTTTTGGATGAAGCTAATCTTTGTATTTTCCCTTCATTCATTGCTATTTGACCTTATCAATGGGTTGGATGGAAAATAAACATTACGGATCTGCTTGAAGTGGGCCTTGGGAAGTTTTTAATGGTGACTGTTCAATCATCACTGCTTCTTATGTTGGTGACTGTTCAATCATCACTGTTTCTTGTGTTGTGGTCCACCTAAGATTTGGATACACTTAATTTTTAGCAACTTGTCCTAAAATGTGCTGGAAAAATGAATGGATGGAGTGGATATACAAAATGTCATCAAGGTGGGCCCTACGGTAAGGGTAACACCCACTAAGCTGTTACCCGGGCAACACCTAATCCGTGCACGAGCGCAGCTTGGGTGAGTCCCCGGAATCAACGATGTGGGTGGGACCCCTGATCGTAGGGCCCAACTCGAAGTATGAATTGTATATCCATGTCGTTCATATGTTTTTCCAGCTTATTTTATGCCATGGTCCCAGAAATGAATAAGATAAAAGTTTTAGGTGGACCACAGTATAGGAAACAATGATTAATGACCATTGAAAACCTTTTGTGGGCCTTTACTCTTACTCCGGTGGTAGACTCTTAGGAGTTTCAACACGTGGTTGAGGGTTCGAGTGCCCATAGGTGGTGAAATCCCACCATGGTGGCATGAGTGTGTGGTGGTGGTGTGTGAAAAAAAAAAAAAAAAAACCTTGTGGGCCGCAAGATTTACATCAAGGTGATATTTGTTTGTCTTTTATCCAGATTTGTATGACCTTATCAATAGGTTGGATGATCAATAAACATTACGGTGGATGCCAGGAAGCTTTTAATGGTAGAAGTTCAATGGCCATTGTGTCCTATGGTGTGGTCCACCTGAAACATTTGTTGGCTTCATTTTTGGGCCCATGTTCTAAAATAATCTGGAAAAACAAATGGACGGTGTGGATATACAATGAACAATCTGAATTGTCTATTTACCACTGTTTCACATTTAATGGACTACAATGCCAAAATTGCACTGATCAAATAATCCAAAGCAAAACCAAGTGCCTTTGATGTTCCATTTTGATTGTAGGAATCAGTGCAATTATGAGTTGTCCATTTTTGGTGTTTCACTGTATGTTGCATGTTTGTCTTCAATTTCTTATTTCGTACTAGACGGTGCTTTATGCGCCCACCATGATGTATATTGCTCAATTTTTACTTCTTCTCTTGCTTTTCAATGAATTGGTTGTGTTTTCATACATGTCTTGATACATTTATAAATGTTATGCATTCAATTTACACGTAGTTGCATTAGTTCAGTTAGATAGTGCATAGCCTAGGACCCTATACAAAGGAAACCTATTATGTGCACTTTATTTTTTTTTTTTTTCGGAGATGTTATGATTTAAAAGTGTGTATTAATGTCTTTTTTAACAATCCCTGAAGTTTCATTGAAAAATTCAACAAATTTCCCAATGTTTCCCAAAAAGTGTGATAAATTACCGGATACAAACGATATAATCCCGGTGATAACAGATATGTATTTGTATCCCAAGGGTGCGATACATTGCGCGATACCGATATTTCAAACACTGTCTGGGACCACCTAAGGGGGTCAGGTTTGAGACTTCTCAGGCTGTCAATGGGTTAGGTTGAGTTTCGATAGTGGATCCCACTATATTGACTCTTTAATTTGAGTTAATGTATGCCACATCTGTTAGTTCTGCATCTCTTACCATGTCTGCATGTCTAGAAGAAATTGAAACACAGAACAATAAACATAAGAGTAGATAGAGATCTGTAGATAAAGACTACTGATGAGTTTCCAACAGGAGGAAGCCTAACAAGAGGCTCAAACCTCGAATGCCATGTTGTTGCTTCTCCCTCTAGCCCTCTCAAATTTCCTTTTGATCATTCATGGGATTTAGTGTGCTGTGATGCACACCGGGATCTTTATCAAAGTGCTTCACGGTTTCACAGGAGTTCTTCCGACCTTTGAGGTGAACCGTCTTTTACATGAGTGATGTGGGGTCCACATAAAAAGCTGGTTGAACGTTAGCTATCTCTTCCGGCCTTCAGAATCCTCGCCATGGCATGCTCCATGAACCTCAATCAGTCACACCTCCAGTCCCTGTACTTCATAAAACCTACTAATTGTCCTTAACTGTCTCAACAATAACAGTGATCATATCTCCCTTCTTTTTATGAATAACAACGATCATATCTACAATCTTTGATGTATAACAACGACCATATCTTCCTACCCTTCACGAAATGGATGTCTTCAGAGGCAGATTTACCCAACACTTTTTTTTTTTTTTTTTGGGGAAAGACATTGAAAATTTTATTAAAGATGGTAGGAAAAAAAGAGTTGCTCAGAAAACCAACTCAACTGATAGATGACAAGGTTTTTATAGAAATGCAAGGTTTAAGCCTTCCAATTAACAATAGTATTCTCCCCACTAGTTGCATTGCCGAGTTGACAACCTTGCCCCTAGCCCCTTGGATTTACCTCCTCCTATAATGCTGTATCACCAAGGGGCCACCTGGCCTGTCAATTCCTACCCCGCTTTGCATTGGGCTTGGGCTCAAGTCATTTTAGCCCAACCCGGCCTAATCCAGCATGGCCCAACCTGACTTGATATGTTTGTGTTATATCCTAAAACTATGCCGTTCAAATCCTTGATTAGGCAATTCGTGCATCTTGAATGTAGATTGTTGGTTTCATTCTTCTAAAATGTTTGTTTCTTTGTGCATGTGTGGCGCACTTGCTTGATGGATAGATTGGATCATTCAAGTGGGAAATAGGGAATTTATCAAAATTTAGGGTGGGTTGGGCCTGGGCGCGACCAATTATTTCAGGCTCAGGATATGGTCTGTTGGGCTAGGCCCGTGCTAGGCTCAGGATATGCTCTTAAGTGTCTGGCAGGGTTAGGCCTGGCCTAAACCTGGCCCATTGTCACCCCTATTTATTATTGAAGGTTCTTTAGGTGCCCTCCTTCAAAATTGCCATGGAGACACCCAGCAAATGCAAGGCTTCATAGCACTATTCTCCCCTTTTCCATTCAAGATTTATGTCATGCCTGAAAGAAGTTCTGAATCTGCACAACTGTCACCCAAATGGTCCAAAAGAGACTAATGAATCTCTACCAAATATTGCTGGAGAACTTGCAGTGTGAAAGAATAAAACATCAGAGAGCAGCTACTATAATCCAAGCTATGCTACTTCTGCTGCCTACTCTGGCTTGAAAAATGCAATAATTATTGGTATGAGCTTATGAAAGCCCAGTGAGTACGTCTCTTGTGTGTGTAGTGAATCCTAGTCATGCCATGATGTATCAGAGTGCGCAATGGTACCCGTATGCAATGCAACATGATGTCATGCCATGAATGACAACGAAATAATGTATGCCATGCTTCCAAGGCTAAATCTCCAACACATCTCAGTACTGTTATCCTCTGGAAGCACTGAAGAAAATACCCAAATGCACCATGGTGTTTGGCCTTACATACCTGACCTCGATTGTGCGGGCTTAAATAAACCGTTGGCCTTGGGTCAACTCCACCCGTCCTGATGGTAGCGGACCATTTGCAATCTTGACATGCTAGGCGGTTTGACCTGAACTCATTTTTGTAATCTTAACATGCTAGGTTGGTCAAACCTGAATCCATTTCACAATTCTGACATGGTAGGTTGGTTGAGCCTCTTCCCATCCGACCTCGGTAGTGGGAGTCAAATCAACCATGACCCATGTCATCCACTCGGCCCGACGATGAGGCACTCGATTGGTACCAATGAGGTTTAGGGAATTTCCCCCATGGGGCTCAACATTCTAGGTCTCTAGTATAGAAACATAGATTTCTGGTATTCCAACCATGAATGAGTCTATGGTATCAAATCCATCATGATATGCCATAACAACCCATCGTGCATGATTATGCCATGATACCAACACATGAAATACACCCAATCATTCAGTGCTTTAATCATGCATATGCAATGCACAAGTGTAATCATGTTCCATCCACATAAAACAATGTACCCAATCAACTAGGGTTCCAACCAAGCATGTACCCAATCAACCGGGGTTCCAAACATGCATATACAACATACCCAATAAATCAGGGTTCCAACCAAGCATGTACCCAAACAGCCAGGGTTCAAACCATGCATATACAGTATGCCCAGTCGCCAGGGTTTCAATCAAGCATGTACGCAATCAACTAGGGTTCTAACCATGTCTATACAATATATCCAATCAACCAGGGTTATCATCCAACAAAATCATGGCCCCTCAGTCCACGTATAATCAATAATAATTATGTTCCACAGGTCCTTATATAATCCATATCAACATTCATGGCCCATAAGTCCATGTTTGATCCACATCACAATAACCATGGCCCCTCAGTTCATACAAATGACCATTTTGTGATCCATAATCATGAAGCCATGCATATGCTATTCCATATACTCCATACACACATGCCATGAACCAAAGCATCCATGATGCGTATGTATACATGTCTAGTGTATCGAAATGCCACGATGAAACCTACGTGCACTCGGGTAGCCCCACTACAAATATACAAAGTACGTACACGCACACAAGTCCGTGCTCACTACTTAGCACATAAGTACATCGCAGGATCACATGATTTAATGGTCATCACACCCAAGTTAGGCCGCACATTCTAACACACTCATGGTGAAACATCAAATATCACATGTCATTACATAACATTAAGTTACACATTTAAGAGGCAATGTTCTTAGCACATTAGCATACAGTTAAGTGGCTATAATTCCACACATCATCACCTGGTTGGGTGGCCATAACTTATCTCATCCACCACGTAGCTAAATGGCCACAATCTATTGCATTCATCCCCACTACTTAGCATATAAAACAAGCATCTAAGAATCATGTGATTCAAAAAGGGCTATCATACTACGACATGCGTAGTTAATCTTATCCACTTAGCGTACTACTCATAGTGAAGCATCATCATTATACTATGGCATGCATAGGCAAACCATGCAATTAGCATATTACTCAAAATGGAGCATCATATATAACATACCATATCTCACTTCATGTAGTTAAATTGTCACACATATGTCACAGGTTCACCTAGCGTAATGGCCATGCACATGTCACAAGTTCATATGGTCCAGTGGCACAGATTCACATAGTTAAGTGATCACACATTTATTACAAGGTTCCATGGTTAAGTGGCCACACAATTTGCATCAATTCACATGACCAAAGGCCACATACGCATATCACTAGTTTCATGTTCGAGAGGCTACAAAATTAACATGGTTCACATGTTCGAGTGCCCACACATGGTCCCGTGGCCACTTAATTATCGTAGAACACATGGTTAAGTGGTCACCTAGTATCACGAGCACACAGTTCTGTACCCACATAAATATCTCAAGTTCTCTTAGGTAGGTTTGGTGGCCACACAATTATCACAAGTCTACCTGTTCAAGTGGCCTTACAATTATCACAAGTCCACCCAATTTAATGGCCACATAATTATCATTTGGTCATATAGCAAAGCGTTCTTGCCATTATCTTGAGTTTACATGCTCAAGAGGCTACACAGTTAGCATGGTTCCCAAGTTTAGGTGGTCACACAATCATTATAAGTTCGCATGGTCCCGTGTTCACTCCCTTATTGTAAGTTCATGTGGTCGAGTGGCCACACAAATATCATTCTACTCACCATGGCTAAGGATCCAAGGTTACACGATTAAATGGTTTTGCTACACTATAACTTACATAGCTAGGTGGCCACCCCTTTATCATACTTCCACATGGTCGAGTGATCACATGATACCATGAGTTCATATTAGTAAATGACCTCATACATATCCCAAGTCTAATGATCAAGTGGTCACACCCATATCATAGGCTGACTTAGATAAGTGATCGCCTACATATCACAAGTTCACTTGGCTTCATGGCCACACTAATGGCACAATTTCACATGGTTTGGTGGTCTCATAACATCACAAGTTCACATGGTATAGTGACCACACAAATATCATAAGTTCACATGGTCTAGTGGCTATTTAAATATTATTAGTTCACATGTCACACAAGTCCATTCTTACTACCTAGCATATAATTACATCCCAAGATCACATGCTTCAAAAGTGATCGTATCTAAGCTACATATTCTAGTATACTTATCCACGGTGAATCATCTAATTATCAGAAGTCATTAGATAGCATCAAGTCACATATTTAAGAGGCCATATTTTAGCACATTAGCTTACAGTTAAGTTGTCACTATCTATCACATTTCCACATAAGTGGCCATATTTCATCACATTCGTACAAGTTTAAGCAGCCATTATTCCACACATTTATCTTATAGTTAGTTGGCCACATTTCCACACATAAGACAAGGTCTAGTGGCCACATTTCAATGCATCCATGTCATGGTTATATGATAAAATTCCTACAATACAAGGCTACAACACATTTCATTAAGTCCATAACTAGGTGGCCTCACATGCTGTCCTATAGCTTATTCGGTGTATGATAGCCGGTTTGCTAATCTCTCTTCTTGGTTTGCTATGTTAAAGCAGTGAAGTTTGCTAATCTCTCTTCTTGGTTTTTGTATTAGTGTCGGGTTGTATTCTTTCCGTCTTTTGGTGGGTCTTGTAATAAATTTTCACTTATCTCTAAATTTATTATTATATAAAAGAACCAAGTGAAACTGCATGAAGAAAGCAGGAATGAATTCTCAATAAAAGCATTTCTCCTTCATAGAAATGTTGAATTCATTCCTTTAATGTTTATTGCTATTTGCTACACCCTGGATAAATGCCTTCTGGCTTTTCTCTTGATTCTAGTTTATTTATTTTTGTCATGGAAATATGCAAATATTAGGCTCAAACTAGTGCTAGTCCAGACCTGCATGCCAACAGGTGGAACTGCCTTTGACAATCCAGGCCGTTCATTTTCTAAGCTCTCCCATTGGCCAATTTGTGCCAGTTTTTGGCCTGTAGATGGATGCCTCAGAATACAATATAGCCAATAGCCTGTGTGCTAAACGAAGAGCTCACTGATATGATGGCTTGGATTGTTTGGAAGAGAATTTTCCCACCCATCAATTTTGGGCCCACCAGATGAGCAATGTGGATCACTGAAGGTGCTCCCACCGTATGGAGTGGTCTCAAACATAGAAGGTGCTGACTCGAGCCTTGAAGTGTATAAGACCTCTATCCCCTGCACAATGCTAGTGAAATAATGTATGAATCTGTATAGGCTTTAAGGAATTGGTTTTGCCATTTTATTTTATTTTTTAAATACTCATTTAATCCGGCCTATCATGTGCTCTTTTCAGTCCCTCCTCTGCGATCCCAATCCGAACTCCCCTGCGAATTCTGAGGCTGCCCGCATGTTCAGCGAGAACAAGCGGGAGTACAACCGAAGAGTGCGTGACATAGTGGAGCAGAGCTGGACAGCAGATTAATAGGTTCGACCCCCATCCATCCATCTTTTACACTCTCTGCTCAAACAAATGGTAGAAGACAATGGAGGGATTTGGAGTGGGGGGATTCTGTTTACCGATTTTAATGGATATGACATGTATGAATTGTTGTTGGAGGATTTGGTACTTTGTTTCTTCCCGAAGTTGGTGCTCATGTAATATTATCTGCCATGTATCTCTTACTTTGTATGGTGTGTATTAAAAGGGACTAGTGATAGCATGCAGGAACTTCAAACACAGATTGTCGGTATAAGAATACTTGGTGTAATTTGCAGATATTTGTCTTGTTTCGTCATTATTGTCGTCATTGTTGTTGTTGTTGTTTTTGTACTTGTGAAAAGTGTCCTGAGTTGGCCAGTTTGATGTGGAATGCCGAGAAGTTGAAGAAAATCCTTTCTGAATCCTGTAATTCTAGGAATGTGATTAGTCCTGTTTCTTGCACGGTGACAGTTGAGATGGAAGAACCTCTGCCTGGTTATGAGCAGAAATCCATTTCCAATCCAAGGAAAATTGGTAGTTCCCTGTAGACGAATTCACATGTAATCTGCTCCTATGCCACACGAATTCTGTTGGGGACGATGATGGCCTATCGAAGGAAGAGGTATTTGGATGTAAAACCTTGAAGCTATTGAGGGAAACTATAGAAACTGGCAACAAAAGTCCAGAGTTGGAGATGCTCTTGAGATGAGGTTGAAGGAGGAATGTTAGCAAAAGGGTTAGTCTTGTATTGTAGACTTAGACAAGAGAAAATGACTAACAATGTTCAAGTTAGAGTGCTTCTCGAAGCTGCCTATTGATGGAGATGTCTCCGGATGTAAAAGCTTGAAGTTATCGAGGATAGCAACAGAAAGCGGCAACAAAGTTTGAAAGGAGATGCTCTTGAGATAAGGTTGAAAGAGAATGTTGAAGAAGGGGTTAGTCTTGAAATGTACGCTACATGAAAAAATACTGATAATGTTCAGGTTAAAGTGCTTCTGGAAATCGCCCATCAATGGAGTGTATCGAAAGACGATGGCTTTGGATGTAAAAAGCTTGAAGCTATCGAGGGAAGCTATAGAAATTGGCAAGAGAGTTGGAGTTGGAGATGCCACTGAGACGAGGTTGAAAGAGAATGTTGGCAAAGGGGTTAGCTTGAAAGCTAAGGCAAAAAGGAAAGTGGTTGAGATCGACAACAGCGATGACTGATGATGAACCTGACTCGGCATTGACTCGTCATGACTTGTCCAGTCAACTCGCTGACTTGGTTGGCTGGACTTGACTCGAAGCGAGTCTCCTGTGAAGGGTTTTTAACAAAGAAGAACTAGGTTTCAAACCCAAGACTTGAGCAGAAAAGCAATACTCTTAACCAACAAACCAAGCATCTTTTGTTAGCTTGCCCTTCCATTATTTTTATATTTTATTAATATACAACTATTTAAGATATTTATAAATAATATTTTATTTAATTGTTAAATATCGAGTTGAGTCATTTAAAGACTCTTTTGAGTTAACCCAACCTGAATAGACATCGAGTCAAGTTTTTGAGTTTACTATGATTTACCAGATGAAATTGATCTCAATGTAGAAGATAATATAGATTTTGGAATATTGTAGTATTACGATGGTTGTGGTCACTGGCTTTGATGGCGATGGAGGCGTCCAGGTTGAATGCAATCTGCACAAGTACTCCATACAAAGCAATGAAGTAGGAAACTGCGATGAAGAGGCCTCCTCCTACTGGAATGACGGATGTGCAAGGATGAGAAGATGATGATGAAGAGGAAGCAGAATCAATGGAAAAAGTGTAGAGCTTTGGATGGATCAGATTTTCAAAGAGGAATTAGACAATGCTATATGGGGCTGAGGTTCTACTGTATAGTTTGGGTTTTTGGTTTGTAAAAGTGGGGCCCATTGCTAAGTGATCAAAACAGTTGATATTGTGGGCTGTGCTGTAGATGCTTCATGCACCAAAAATCCCCTCCTAATCCTTTGATAGGTCACCTGACAAGAAAGTTCTCTAGCATTTGCAATGGTTCACATTTAATAGGAGGCAACCATTTGATTGCTAGGATCTTCCACTCTTGTAGATTCTTGGTGTATGTAGGCTGTTAGCCATTCACATCAATGGTTTGGATCACTGAACCATGGGTCCAACTTGTACAATCTCTGCATCCGAACAGTGCTGTACAACCTTTCAGCCTGAACATTTTAAGAGAATGATTGCATACAGTACACATGAACATTCACACATGCCATCTGCCCTCTAACATTTGTGCTTGTGCGACATCTCAGTCGTCCAAAAGATGGTCATGCTTTGAGGATCACCTTCAGATAAATCCATTCATTAGGTGGGTCACAGTGTTTAGATAGCCCTGCCATGGACAAACCTGAACATTTGCAATAAGGTAGTGCAATGTCTGAGCAGTCGATCAGGTGGGCCATTGTTTGGATAGATGTTTGGGCCCAAAAATTAGGCTAATTTGGTCATCAGGAGGGCTGCTATGGAAGAAATGGACAGCTGAGAAAATGTTGTTTTGTCCATCCCTTTATTTTGCACAGAAGCCCACTTGATGAATTAACCAGTTGGATCTTTTAGGTAGAAGATATCTAGAGTTTGGCCCACGTGATGGACCGCTCAGATGTTGTGTGTTGTGGGTGGGAAGTGTGGATATCAAATTGAAGTCCCAAAATCATATTTTTGACCCAAAAATCAAGCCAAACCCAATCTTCAGCAGGTGCACTTGAATTTTGATGTTTTTGGATGATTGGATCGGCCTTCAAATTTTTGGTGCATTTCATCATCAAAGTGGTATGCATCAGGTTGCGTGTCAGACACACTTCACATGGATTACACCTAATGCTCGACTTGAAAGAAAATCCAACCTGTCCATCTTATGATTTAGGACATGTAACTCCTTGAGCCATAAATAAAGTCTATTAAGTTGGGAGGAAACGTTAACCCTTAATTGCGTGGAGGGCCCTACCGTGTTTAACGGATGAAATTCAGGTACGCGGATTCCCTACTGACGTGTTGGTAGGCAGTAGCTGCTGGACGGTTCTCTGTGGGCCCTAATATGATGTATATGTTTTATCCACACCGTCCATTCATTTTTCCAGATGATTTCAGGGCAATTTATCAAAAAATGAGGCAGATCTAAGCTTCTTGTGGACCACAACACAAGAAAACAGTGGTGATTGAACGCCTACGGTTAAAAACTTCCTACGGCCCATTGTAATGCTTATATGCCATCTAACCTGTTGATTAGGTCACACAGACCTGGATGAAGGGAAAGCAAAAATATCAGATTCATCCAAACAATTTCTGGGCCCTAAGAAGTTTTTAGTGGTAGGCATTCAATCACCACTTTTTTCTGTGGTGTGGTCCGCATGAGATTTGTATTTCGTTCATTTTTTGTTCCATGACTTAAAATAATCTGAAAAAAATGAATGGACAGTGTCGATAAAACATATACATCATAGTGGGGCCCACAGAGCACCATCCATTGGCTACGCTGTCAGAAGGCAATCCGCGTAGGAAATTCTGGCCATTCTGCACAAAGGGTGACACTGAAAATCAGGCTGTTTCAGAATTTAAGATGGGCCCTTGTGTAAATTAAGGGTGGGCACCACATCTTTCGTTGTTCCACCTGCTTTGGCCCACTTGAATGATGTATCAGGTTGACTTTTGGCACGGCTGGCCACATGAGATGAACGGCTTGGATGGCCTTCATACATCATGTGTGGGCCCATCATATGCCTTGACTCATTTGTTAGTCATGCACCATTTAAAACATGCTTGCGACTCCTCAAAACAACGATGGCATAATTGTTAAGGCAATCTAGACCGCCCAAAAGTTCAGACCCAACCGTGGACTGACCATAACCAAAAAAAAACTGCACTGAAAAGATAATCATCTGATTCTCCCTTCAAATTTGGACCATTCACTAATTTTCCCTTAACCGTTCTTATTGGATGGTTAGATTGCTTGATCAGTTTGATTTCAGAGATGTTCCATCCACAATGGGACCTACAATTTTAATGGTCCAGATGTCAGTGCCACATGTGAAGAGTATGAGTCACCATTTCAAAACGGTGCTAAAACCAACGTTGGAGTCAAAATCATGCAATGAAAGGAAAAGATAGTGAGAATGCAACGAACGAATCACACAGCAATTTGGTGTCTGCTATATACACTTCGACCCTATTGTGTGAACGTCAGGTGGAAATTTGAAAAGGCAGCCTCACACGTTACGGGAGAAGGAATTGTTCCATCTACTCTAACACATTACGGGAGAAGGAATTGTTCTATCTACTCTTGCAAAGGCATGTGCACACTTAATGTACACCTGACTTGTTGTATTTTAATCCAAGCCGTCCAAATCATTTGCCCCACTGGAGTAACCCAAAAACCATATTGACCTGGTTATCCCAAACCATCTGGTTCGTGAAGAAGATTATCTAGATTAATTTTAAACAACAATCTCTCTTTTCAACGATCCGATTGATGGAAACGGGACGAGTGTTACGATCATTGTTTCAATTGATTTCAGTTTAGGCCGGCCTATGATTTGGACGGATTAGATTGATATAATAAGTATATATCACATGAACAGAGGGAATACACATATATACTACATTCAATCTTCTGTCAGAGGAGAGAGCACAGTACGATTTTTTCTCTAGGGAGAATCCTTTCCCCATACCCATCAATGCTCATCAATGCCCACCACCAGATGCCCATCCGTAAACAAACGGCTATAAAACTTCCCTTCAAGTTATAAAATTACTATATCAACCCTTCCTCCAAAAATCATAAAAAGCCTGCACCGTTCGACGCCATTAAGACGCGGATTCGGTGCATTGGATACCACCGAAATCGGTGTAACCGTCATTGTGGGACCTACTGTGATGTATATGTTTTATATCCACGCTGTGCATCTGTATTGCAAGCTCATTTTAAGGCATGAACCTAAAAATAAAGAAGATCCAAAACTCAGGTAGACCACACCACAGGAAATTCTGGTGAATGAACGGACACCATTACAAACTTCTTGGGAATATAAAAGTCTTGGATCAAGCTGATATTTGTGTTTGTGTGACCTTATCACAAGGTTGGATGGAAGATAAATATTACGGTGGGCCCTTGGAAGTTTTAAATTGTGGGCATTTAATCAACACTGTTTCTTGTGGTATGGTTAACCGGAGATTTGGATCTGTTTCTCTTACGGTATTATGCCCTAAAATGATCAGGAAAAACGGATGGACGGCATGGATATAAAATACATACATCATGGTGGGCCCCACAGTTACACAAATCCATCGTATCTTCACCGCACCATTAGTGACGCCATGGGCATTCTCGTCATTTTCTATTTCCCGAGTGGAACTTGTGATTTTCTTTGCCCATCGTCCATTCAGGATGAGAAATTTGATACTTTGGCAGAGTACGCAGGCAGTTAGAAATTACTCAAGAATTGCTTGCATGAAGTAAAAATATATTAAAAAAAATCCGATTGTTACTTTGACTTAACGACAGTGAATTCCAATTTAATCGGTTTAATTGGTGTTAATATACGCCACGTGTTCCGTTTCTAAGTGTCCGCGTATCAAGCTTCGTACGCAGCCAGAGTATCATATAACTCCAATTAATGACTTTCCGTATGCGTCTGAACCTTGGCTTCTCTGTTCAAACTTCAAACGCTTTTTAGCGGACGCGGATTGCGTCCTAGCCCCGCTCGTCTCTAGCCCTGAACGGGCAGTTCCGTCCATTCCTTTTATCAGATCATTTTAAGAAATTAGCACAAAAATAAAGTAGATCCAACACTCAAGTGGGCCACACCAAATAATAATCTTGGTTGGATTAAATGGTTATCTTCGGTGTGGTCCATTTGAGCGTTGTATCTAACTTATTTTTAGGTTCGTGCCTTATAATGATCTGAGAAAAGTGATGAACGGATTGGATAAACGGATACATAACTGTGGGACCGCTTACTGAATTGTCCGTTCGGAGCTAGAGACGGGCGGGGGTAGGCCGCATTCCGCGTCTTTTTTTCCCCACCTTAATAAACGAAGGCAGTTGAAGGTTGAGACCGCACCGTATAAAGTATTATTCTTTCATTTAATGTACGTGCTATGGCTACTCACGCGAGTAGCCATCCCAACATAACTCTCACCATTGATAATGTGAGAAGTCTGTCTCAGATCTGATCCGTTCATGTCATCTTGTCTGCTTCGAAATTTCTGTGTGATGAAAAAGAAGCAAGTATGATCAACCAGTTGACCACGTGTCTCTGTCATTGGTGGACCATTGTTCAATCACAGATTTTCTAAAATACATCCCAACGGATCGCGAGAACATTAGCGGTGATTGTGGTCCATTTCAACGACCCAATCCGTACCTTCGATGTAAATGAGGTATGTGCCTTGATAGCTGTAGAGGTTTGCTCGAGTGCATCCTGACGTGTTGCAATGAGATCCGCAGGATATTTTGGCTTTGAATCCGAAAGATCATTTAATCATCCAAGGCATTTATCATGTTATCACCTTATACAGTGGACAGACATCAAATAAAATCTATCTAATTCAGATACTTCAAATGTTTGAAATTTAAGTAAAAGATCAGATAAAATCTATCTAATTCAACTACTTCAAATGTTTGAAATTTAACTCTTTTACTTAAAAAATGGACAGTGATTTAATTATCGAAACTGACCACCTGATGAGCCTGTGATGGTTAGAAAATAAATAAATCTAGAAATTGAATTATTCCAACTATGTGAAATTTGGTTCTTTAGCTTTAAAAATATATGGTCATACTAACCTTTATTCAATCAAAAGGTCAAAACACCTAACATGAGAGAAGTTCAGTCACCTGTTAGAGTGCTATTTGTGTGAAGAAAGATTTCTACTTCATCTTACACAATAATATTGGAATAAAAGGAAAGTGAAAAAAAAAAAGAAAAAGAGGCAAAGCATAACAAAAATTTATGTGGTTTCTTTATCATGTTCAAATAAATAAATAAATAAATAAAAGCTCTCAATATAATGACAACTCTTTCTTTATCTTTTTTTCATGATAGAATATATATTACTCCAATTAAGCTAAAGTTTATGTAAAATTCTACTTGAAATTATAAGTATTTTATTAATATAAATAAAAAGAGGAGTAAAACAAACTAACCCTAATTAGGCATAAATAATTAGGTCATTGAAAAAACTAAATTTGAATGGATAAAGTCCCAACCTATCATGTTGCACTACGTCATAAAATGATCATCAAAACCTCACTATTTAATCCCTTTAATTATGTTAGCATTTTAGAGGCTGGTCATATTTGGAAGAAACGAGTCAAATGATGAAAAGGGTTAATATATTCCAATCAAAGAGATTATACCTTTTGGATACTTCTCATTTAAGAGCCCATTATATAAACTAATGGTTCAGATTAATGGACTACCAAATCCAACGGCTAAAGTCCCTATGTGTCCTACTACTCGGCTAGATATGGATTCTAGCAAAGCTCGCCCAAGTGTGGTCTAATTTAGGCCAGGTTGGTTCCGAAGGAGCAAATTAACCAAGCTTAACCCATTTACTAAACTCGCTAAAATCTTGATAAGTGACTTGCGGATCTGCTATAGGCTTACTAGACCCACTTAAAGTTCACCAAGCTTGATTCTAACCAGATCTAGGGTTAGCTTTGACTCCAGAGACCCTACCTGGTGGACCCACGTTTAAGAATAAAATATAGGGATTTGCTACATCCTAACACACTGCTATATGGTATGATGAGACTTTAGCTTTTGAACATGCATTCAAATTTCAATGATATAATCCATTTGCATAAAAGCTAAATTATCAAAAATTTACCTATTTCAATTCTTTGATCATTTAATTCTCTCTCTCTCTCTCTCTCTAAAATGGAGAATATAACAAACCTTTGAATAATTAGAGGTTTTAGAAAATTCAATAGAGAGCCTTGTTTTTTCAAAAGTCTCGTACCCAAATGAGGTCCACTGACTAAAGGAATGGATTGACTGAAATTCCTGGCTTATAAGCCAGGTGGGGTCGACTATGATGTTTGAGAAATCCACTCTGTTCACCTGTTTTGCTGGATCATGGTAACAAAAATAAGTCATATCCAAAACTCAAGTGGACCACAGGATAGAAAAGAGTAAGGATTTAACTTCAACCAAACTCAAGTGGACCACCTGGGAAGCGGATAGCGTACTGAGTAACTCGATTCGATTAGCGTCCTGTGTAAACTTTGTGAGGTTCACCATGATTTATGCAATTTATCTCCTCCATCCATTCATTTTACCAGATAATTTTACTGTCTGATCTCAACAATGAAGCATATCCAAAGCTTAAATGGACCACCACATAGGAAGCAGTGTGAATTGAATGTCTACCGTTGAAAAATTTTTGGGAGCCGTAGAAGTTTTGGATCAAACTTATGTTTGTATTTTCCCTTTATCCATATCTGTATGATATTATGAACAGGTTGGATGACAAGTAAACATCATTGTACTGTACAGAAAGGTTTCAACAGTGGAAATCATTATTGCCATTGTTTCATGTGGTATGCTCCACTTTAGCTATGGATATGATTAAATTTTGGGTTGAACCCTTAAATGATCTTATAAAACGAATGGACGGCGTGGATAAACTATATACACTGATGGTGGCCCAGCTCAGTTTACTCAGTTTCCAATCAGCCGAGTCTTTTGACGCGGATCGCGTCTACCCCGGCCCGTCTCTAGCCCCGAACAGTCAGATCTACGGGCGGCTCCACCTAATGTATCCGTACATCCAAGCCGTCCATCCATTTTCTCATGTCATTTTAAGACTTGAAAAAATAAAATAAAATTGAGGCAAATCCAACGTTCAAATGGACCATGCTAAATAATAAGCTTGGTTGCATTAAATGCAAAAAGGCATTAAATTTTAGTTACATTAAATGCATCAGTCATACGTGGTGTGGTTCATTTGAGCACTAGATCTGCGTCACTTTTATGTTCCTGTCTTAAAATGTTATTTGTGCAACAGCTTACCTGGGTGGTATTAATACTATGAACTGTTTGGATAGCATATAAACATCATGGTCAGATTCATAAAATTTTCAAGGGCGGACGTTTTCATTCCCACTCTTTCATGTGGTGCGGCTCACTTGGGTTTTGGATCTTATTTCATTTCAGAATCCATCCGTACGGTGATCTTGCAAAACTGATGGACGGAGTAGATTTGTCACGGGCATCTACATGGGCTCCGCACATCCTCGTCCTTTCTAAGCAACCGCGATCTTGTTGGTGCACACGAGTTTACTGAAAACGAGTTCTCGCCTTATCTCAGGGCTAAATCTTCACACAACGAGACGTTATCTCTGGAATTTTCTCTTTGTAACTTAAACAGATGATCCACCTGTTAACAGTCCTATCCCATCTCCAAGTACTTAAAACAGGATCCAACAGATGAGTGTAATAGAAGAAGATGACATCATAAAGAGATGAAAATGCAGAAAACAATCCAGCAATCAGAGCTATCAGGAAATGGTCATGATCAGGACCAGATGGACGGTCATGGTCAGAAAATTGAGATAGAAGATTCTTTCTGTATGATATAATACCACAAATTACAGTAATATATTTGAATAGACTACTCTTTGAATTGAAAATTTAAATTTAAAATCTTTTAGATAGAAGAATCTTATTACAATCCTAATTACCTGGTTAATGCATGCCACTCTTCACTAGCTAACACTACATCTAAATCATCTCTCTCAATTCCAAAGCCCCAAACACTGGAAAAAGCTTCCCATTTTCATGGCTTACTCAAGCCTATTCGTTGCTTTTCTTCTGCTTTCTACCGGTGCAGATAAAGCTCGGGCAGTGGCTATGGTCAAGGGCAGTGTTTTTTGAGACGACTGCAAAGACGGGAAAATAACCTTCTTCGACTACCCACGCATGGGTCAGTCTCAATGCCAGAATAAAAACAAACTATTATGCTCCACCTAAGAATGCTTATTTCTGTCATCCAAACCGTTGATATACGAGATCCATCACCGGTGGCCCATTAATCAAAGCTTCCCAAATGGAAACATACTAAACCTTGATTCTACTGCTAGGATCTTCTTCAGAGTTCGGCTCATTTTATCAACGGTTAGGATAAGCATTGTAGAATTTGCTGACATGGCCCCGCATATTCAGCCAATGAGAATCCAGGGCTGATATATTTAGGAAGTTTGGTAGAATATCTTATGTTGTTTTTCATTTTTTTTATTTTTTATTTTTTTGGAGTTCATAGGAGATAATATATCCCTGACATGTCCGGGCAGCGACGGAAAGCCAACCGTTTCGAAGGAAGGGACAACTAGCTGGCTTGGTTGCTACAAGTTCAAGCTCGATGACAGCCCGGATCTGAGCCAATGCTCTGTCCAGGTCGTGCCGGACAGCGCGCAGGGCCGTACGTCCATGGTCCGTGGGGCAGCAGCAGGGCCTACCCAGAGCGTCAGGCTTATGTCCGATGTCTACGGCTTCGAGATGTACACCGTGGATGCGGTTCTCTCGCAGCCTGCCCAGCCCGGGCCCTTCTGCCACGAATCCTCGGACAGCTCGGTGTCCGTACCAGCACTGGCCCCACCATCAGCTCAATCGCCACCGTCTGGCCAGTTCCCAGCCTAACACTCTTCTGCAAGGTTCCGTTTCTTCGCACGAGTAAGACCCGCTTGTTATTATTATTTTTTTCCTTCATGGTTTGTTTTTCACAAGCATTGTGGGGCCCACGTGGTATGACATCCAACCGGTCCAATAGGTGCATCCCCCCATTGCAACGATCGTACAAACAAACAATTAGACGGATGAGATAATTAGGTGGGCCATACGTGATTTTGTAGTTTATCGAACGGTGTATATTATTTTTTATGGTATATGGCCCACCTGATGATTGGATCAGCCCTATTTCTGGTTGTTCTCGAAAAATGCACAGTACAGTACAGGATTTCCTACTTCTGGACAAAAACTTTGATACTCTGGAAAAGGGTGGTGGTTGACATGCTGGCGCTTAGAAATTACTTAGATACACATGAATTAAACTGTCCAAAATATAATATCTATTTTTAGATATTGCCTTCGTGATCCAAAAAATACTTTTAATGGTCATTCACCGCTGTATCCAGTGGTCTGGTCCACCTGAGATTTGGATATGATTATTCATGGTCTGACATGACTCGTTTACAACTGCATGCATTTGTACGTACTTTCAATTGCTGGTTTTTGGTTTATTAAATCATAGATGTATACTCTTTGATTTTGGCAGGAGCTGGTCCGTGCCACAGTACAAATGCTACCGGAAGGTTGTGGGACCCGACACGAAGGTAGCCACTGCTTTTGGTTTGGAAGCAGTTAAGAAATACGGGACGAACATGACCTTATGGGAAGGGTTGCAAGGGAGGGGGGATGTGTATAGGACCCTCCTTAGGGAAGGCACTACAGCCCTTCTCAATTCTTACGACAGCAATCAATTCCCTTACCCTTCACTCAGTGTAACCGCCCAAATGAACCAGGCCATGATGGGAGGCCCACTACAAGCTCTCAAAATTGCACTGAGGTTCAAGAGGGCCAACAATGGCAGTTCCAATGTGCACTGGAATTTCTCTCCTTGCAAGTGATCTATTTATATAAATTTATACTGATGCATTATATGATGTGGGACCCACATCTTCTGCATAGTAAATGCACTGTTTTGCAATTCTGACAAGTGGGGCCCTTTTTTGTGTAATATGGATCATTGACTAACGGTCTGGATTAGTAGATTTTGGCCTGGATCTTTCAAAATTGAAAAATTGTATGTATTGTGCAAAGATTCTGAATTCTTTATCATATAGTTCCTTTTTATACATGTAGGAATTTTATTTGCAGCAGCACAACCCTCATAGGTGCCGAGTTAGTACGTGGGTTAAATCTGGGACATTCATTATAAGGTGGTCTTCTAAGTTAACATGTGAGCCACTCATCAGGTGGGCCACACTGGAAGGCATGCTATCCTTTTATTATTATTATTATTTTTTTAGAAGTATTGAGTAGTATGTACGAAGGTATTCTTTGCATATAGTTGATTAATATGATATTGATTGTTTCAAGAGCTTCAAAACGAATAATACTTAATGAGAAATTCTGCAATTCAGTTATGTTGCACCAAGTTGCATGGCTTCACTTAGATAATTCCGTTGGTTGATCTTAACCGTCTATTAAGTCTAGAACACATTTGGTGGCTACATGCAGAAATTGAATGATCAGATTATCCAATCAGTCATTTGTTTGGTGTTATTTTGTATAGCCGCCCTTTTTTCTAAGCGATTGATTGGATGGATAAATTTGCTTAATAAAATTTATTGTTTTGAATCCTAAGCAATCCATGATGGGTCCTATGAAGTAGATGGATCAGATTGTTCGTTGGACCTACCTTTGTGCAAATGATCTTGACTGTCCATATTAAGGGATATGATCAAATGGTTTATATTTATGATTGGTGTGATATTAACATGGTAGCTCAAGAAATATGTGTTGGACCTAATGACCAGTATATATCAATGGATTGGACTAGTGTCCCAATGAAACTGGGAGTACTGTAAATAGTTCTTTGGGAAAGAGTAATGATCATATATTATAGCTAGGGTGGCAAATGTGGGGCCAGGCATCTCCAATCTAGCCCATGAGATGTGGACCCATAAGCCGTGGACCTGACCCAAATGCTATATCAACCCTTCGAAAAATCATAAAAAGCCTGCACCATGGGACACCATTAAGACGCGGATTCGGTGCATTGGATACCACCGGGGACAGTGTATCCGTCATTGTGGGGCCTACCGTGATGTATATGTTTTATATCGATGCTGTCCATCTGTATTTACAGATCATTTTGAGGTATGAAACCAAAAATAAAGAATATACATATCTCAGGTGGACCACACCACAGGAAACACGAAACACTGGTGAATGAATGGTCAACATTAAAAACTTCTTGGGGCTATAAAGGTTTTGGATCAAGCCTGTATTTGTGTTATCCCTTCATCCAGGTCTGTGTGACCTTATCAAAAGGTTGGATGGTAAATAAATATTACGGTGGGGCCTTGGAAGCTTTTAATGGTGGGCATTTAATCAACACTATTTCCTGTGGTGTGGTTCACCAGAGATTCGGATCTGTTTCTCTTTTGGGATTATGCCCTAAAATGATTTGGAAAAACGAATGGACGGCATGGATATGAAATACATAAAATACATACATCATGGTGGGCCCCACAGTCACAGAGATCTATCGTATCTTCGCCGCACCATCAGTGACACCGTGGGCATTCTCGTCATTTAGTATTTTCCCAGTGGAACGTGTGATTTTCTTTGCCCATCGTCCACTAGGGATGAGAAATATTTGATGCTCTGGCAGAGTGTGATGGATGATACGCAGGCAGTTAGAAATTACTCAGAAATTGTAGTTGTTTGCTTGAAGTAAAAATATATTAAACAAATCCGATCGTTGCTTTGACTTAACGATAGAGGTGTGCATGTCTGACTGAATCCGATGGATTCGACCCGATCAGGCCCGATCCGATCCGTTCCGAACCGAACCGACGGCCTGGATTAGTGCGGATCGAGTGTGTCCATCTAAATCCGATTGTTTTTCGAATCAGGTTCGGACAATGGTCTATCCGGACCGATCCGATTCGAAAACCCGATTCGAAAGAACCCGGACCGATTCGACCCGACCCGATCCGGAGCTAGCCTATATAGAAAAATCCATCATATGCTTTGTCGCTTCGGTCGACCATGGATAAGGGCATCTCGGAAGAGCATATGGGAGGAAAGCCCAAGAAATGTACAGGGGTGTCTCTGAGGATTTTGAAGTTGGCAGAGGTGAGGCGGTTAACTGTGGGCAAATGGATGAAGAAGGTAAAGACAGAAACGCCAAAGGTGAAGAAGAGGTAGGTAGGGAAATATACAAAAATGCCAGAGGTGATCCAGAAGCTGGCGAAGAAGAAGATGTAGATAGCGATAGGGAAAGTGGATTGGCCGGTTTACCTCACACCAACTATACAGCTACTGTAGGTACGTGTCGAGCAAAAGCGAGCACTGACGCTCCTTGAGCTCCGTGTTATACGAACTATTTCAGATGGGAATGGATTGGCTACTCTCCACACCACCAGCCAATCGCTGGTGGTCGGTGCCCTGTCGTCCCCGCCATGATGTATGTGTTTCATCCACGCGGTCCATATATTTTCCTAGACCATTTTATGCTATGAAAACAAAAATGAGTTATATCCCAATCTTAAGTGGATCACATTACAGGTAACATGTCTTGCATGAACGTCGGCTATTAAAATCCTTTTGGTGGCCATAAAAGTTTTGGATCAAGCGGATCTTTGTTTTTTCCCATCATCTACGTCTGTTTCACCTAATCAACAGATTGGATGTCAAATAAACAGTACATTGGAGCCTTAGGAGGATTTTAACGGTGAATATCCAATCATTATTGTTTTTCTATGGTGTGGTCCACCTGAGACTTATATCCATCTAATTTTTGGTATCAAGCACTAAAATGATCTGTAAAAATGGATGAATAGCATGGATGAAACACTTACATCATAGTGGAGCCCACAGTGCACCTGACAGGGGGAGTAGCCAATCCGTACCGTTGCTATCCTTTGATCAGTACCATTAATGTGCCCAGAATCATCTACAAGATTATAAAACCTGTTGTACCCTTGTGTGAAACACCCTAGCTCTGTGGGTCCCACCATGATGTATATATCAAATCAACTCCGTTCGTCAGGTGAGGTCCCGTATTTTCATTGTATGCCCAAAAGATCAGACCTGTAAAAATCTCAAGTGGGCCACACAGATGGAAAGATACATACCATGGTAACCCCTAGGTGTGGCCCACCTACGTTTTGGATCGGGATGACTTTTGTATTCTCTCTTTAGTCACCTGATGAACGGGTTTGATGAAAGATACGCACCATGGTGACTCCACACACAAACCTATGGTTGGCGTCCCATCACATTGCTGCCTGTCGTATGGCCCACCTAAGTTTATGATCTGGCTGTTTTTTGGCCGCGGAACTTAGCATCGAGGAGATTACCTGATGGACGGAGTGGATTCCACAAAAACAACGTGGTGGCCCAAATAGCTTGGGTGTTTTACACGCTGAAGAGAAGTGTTGGATTGGAATTATGAGGTACTAGCCTCGTGGCGCCACACAGCCAACATGAATGATTGGAGCCATCAATGGCTGAGATGAAAACCTGACAAGCATTAACTTAGGGCGAGTGTGGTACGCATGCACCTCTAGGTACATTGGACATCAAAGTTACAACCAACCAGGGCCTTAACATGATGTATGTTTTGTATCCACGCCGTCCATCCATATGGAGGGATCATTTTTGGGTAATACCCAAAGAATGAATCACATCTAAATCACCAGTAGTCCCCACCACAGAAGACAGTTGGGAGAGTGACACCACCGTTAAAAACTTTTAAAGGCCAAATTTTTTTTCGATCAAGGTGATATTTGCGTTTTCCTTTCTTCAATGTCTTTTTTAATTTTCAATGTCTTTCCACAGACTATGGGGAAGCCCAAAGGTTGAAGAATTCTCTGTCTTGGGTTCTGTTTTTCATTTTCCTTTTTTGATCTCCGATGAAATTTTTTAATGGGTGTTTGATTTTCACTGTTCTGGGCAGCTTGGATGAGAAAGAAATGTTGGAGCTGCTTCGAAGAAAGAAGCTCGTCTTCGTTGCCTGTATCTTGAGGAAATCTCTGGAAAATAAGAGTAGAGTCTTCGAGATTTCAGGGTGGCATGAATATGTGGCATAAATTCAGGACCGAAGGCTTTTACGCCTTCAAATTCGAAGTACGTTTCAAAGAAAACTTATCTTTGAATACCTGTATATTTCTACGTATTTCTTGATTCCTCTATGTTTCTACCTATTTCTCTGGGCGTTGGATACCGACAACCATGTTCTTGTGATCTGAATTTATTTTCTAAATATGTAGTCCGTTTGATCGGATCTGAACCTTGCCCAATCTGATCCGACTCGGTTTTCCTGATCGAGTCGAACTCGGATCGGTTCATGCCAAAAGGGGTTCGGATCTGTCCGAGTCAGATGAGCCGGATTCGATTTCGGATCTGTCTGAGTTCGGGTTGAGTCATGTAGAATCCGGACAGGGTCGAGTTAGACCAAATCCGATCAGACTTGGTCCGATGCCCAGCTCTACTTAACGATAGTGAATTCCAATTTAGTCGGTTTAATTGGTGTTAATACACTCCACGTACTGTTTCTAAGTATCCGCGTATCAATCTTCGTACGCAGTCGGACTATCAAATAACTCCCCATGAATGACGGAAGCGGATTGCCTAGTGAGTGACACAGTACGGTTAGGGTACTGAGTAAAGTGCGTGAGGTCAACCCTGATTTATATATTTTATCTTCTCCGTCCATCCATTTTACTAGATAATTTCAGAGCTTGAGCCCAAAATTGAGACGTGTCCAATTTTCAAATGGACCGCACCACAGGAAACAATTGAATTGAATGTCTACCGTTGAAAAATTTTTGGGCCCACGAAAGTTTTCGATCAAGCTTATATTTGTTTTTATCCTTCTGTGTGATCTTATGAACAGGTTGGATGATAAATAAACATGATTGTGGTGCCTAAAACAGTTTCAACGGTGGAAATCATTATCTACACTGTTTTCAGTGGTATGATTCACTTGATCTTTGGATATGCATTAATTTTGGGTTCAATGACTTAAATTAGATCTAAAAACTGATGGACGGCATGGATAGATTATTTACATTCAAGGTGATTCCAACTGAGTTTACTCGGTTAGGGCCTGTTTGATTTTCTAATCCCAGGGGTAATTTCAGGTAAATGGGTAATAATTATTTACCTCCTTATTTTCGATAATAATAATTATTTACCCCTGTATTTCCGGTTGAATTTCTAAGGTGATTTGACCCGCCACTTTTCATTTATAACCCTCCTTACATTACTCGAGGAGAAAAAAGTTAAATTGTAGGGCCCACCTTAACTTTTGTTTATTATCCACACCGTCCATCCCTTTAGCCAACTCATTTTAGGGCATGAGCCAAAAAAAAAGGCAGATCCAAAGATCAAGTGGACCACACTACTGGAAACAATGAGAATTGAATTCCTACTATTGAAAGCTTCTTGAAGACCTTGAAAGTTTTGGATCAAACTTATATTTATTTTTTTCACTTTATCCATGACCTTGTGACCTTATTAAGGGGTTGGATGACAAATAAATATCACTATAGACCCTAGGGAGAAAACAACTTTCAACTATTGACATTTTAATGATCGTTATTTCCTAAGGTGTAGTCCACTTGGGCTTTTAATTTTTTCAATTTTGAGCTTATGCTTTAAAAAATATTTTTTAAAAGGATGGATGGTGCAGATAACTCATATATGTCATGGTGGGGCCCATGTATTTAAATCACAAATAAAAAGGTTTGTATGGACCGATTTTCGAAACGTAATTCCCCGGCGACTTTCAAAGGTGCAGTAAGTAATAATCAGACAATTTGGAAATTTAAAAATCAAACAGCCACTTATTTTGTAGTTCAGTACGCAATCCGATTTCATCCATGACTTTCCGTATCCGCCTGCTGAAGCTTGGCTTATCTGTTCAAACTTCAAACGCTTTTTCCCACCTTAATAGTAAACGGTGGTAGTTGAGGGTTGAGACACCACCATATAAAGTTCTATGCTTTCATTTATTGTTCGTGCTATGCCTACTCGCGCGGGTATCCATCCCAACATAACTCTCTCTATTGATACTGTGAGAAATCTGTCTCAGATCTGATCCGTTCATGTCATCTTGTCCGCTTCGAATGTTCTGTGATCTGAAAAAAGAAGTATGACCACCTAGCGGACCACGTCTCTCTGTCATTGGTGGACCATTGATCAATCATCTACCGTCTTTACTATTCAAATGGAGATTTTCTAAAATACATCCCAACGGATTGCAAGAACATTAACGGTGATTGTGGTCCATTTCAACTACCCAATCCGTACCTTTTAATCTACCGTCTTTACTATTCAAATGGAGATTTAAATGAGGCATGTGCCTTGAAAGCTGTAGAGGTTTGCTGGAGAACATCCTGACATGTTGCAATGAGATCCACAGGATATTTTGGCTTTGAATCCGGAAGATCTTCTAATCATCCAAAACCTTTATCATGTTACCACGTTATAAAGTGGACAGACATCAAATAAAATATATCTAATTCAGCTACTTCAAATGTTTGAAATTTAAGTAAAAGATCAAATTGGGTCCATACTCTTGCCCGGGTGGTAGACTCTCAGGAATTTCAACTCCCGGCCAAGGGTTCGAGTACCCATAGATGGTGAAATTGTACCAGCGGGTGTGTGTGCGGGTGTAAAAAATAAAAATGAGTGAAAGATAAAATAAAATCTATCTAATTCAACAACTTCTGATGTTTGAAATTTAACTCTTTTACTTTAAAAATGTACAGTGATTTAGTTATCGAAACTGGCCACCTGATGAGCCTGTGATGGTTAGAAAATAAATAAATCTTGAAATTGAATTATTCCAGCTACGTGAAATTTGTTTCTTTTGCTTTAAAAAATAGATGGTCACACTAACCTTTATTCAATCAAAAGGTTAAAATACCTAATATGAGAGAAGTTCTGTCACCTTGTTGGAGTGATATTTGTGTGCTAAGCCATCTTGAGTACAAAAAGAAAGATTTCTTCTTCACATACACAATAATATTGAAATAAAAGGAAAGTAAAAAAAATAAAAAAATGAGGCAAAGCATAACACAGATTTATGTGGTTTCTTTATTATGTTCAAATACCAAAAAAAAAAAAAAAAAAACTCTCAATATAATGACAACTCTTTCTTTATCTCTTTCTCAAGATAGAATTTATATTACTCCAAAGTTTATGTAAAATTCTACCTGTAATCATAAATATTTTATTAATATAAATAAAAAGAGGAGTAAAACAAATTAACCCTAATTACACATAAATAATTAGGTAGTTGAAAAAACTAAATTTGAACGGATATGCAGTACGTACGTAGTAATATAATCATCAAAACCTCAATATTTAAACCCTTTAATTATGTTTGAAGGAAAAGAGTCAAATGATGAAAATAGTTAATATATTCCAATGAAAGAGATTATACCTCTCAGATATTTCTCATTTAAGAGCCCATTAAACAAACTAATGGTTCAGATTAATGGACTACCAAATCCAACTGCTAAAGTCCCCATGTGTCGTACTACACGGCTAGATATGGATTCTAGCAAAGCTCGCCCAAGTGTGGTATAATTTAGGTCAGGTTGGTTCCGACGTAGCAAACCAAGCTTAAACCATTTACTAAACTGGCTAAAATCTTGATAAGTGACGCACAGATCTACCATGGGCTTATTAGACCCATTTAAAGTTCACTAAGCTTGATTCTAACTAGATCTAGGGTCAGATTTGACTCCAGAGACCCTAACTGGTGGACCCACGTTTAAGAATAAAATACAGAGAGTTAACACACTGCTATATGGTATGCTGAGACTTTAGCTTTGAACATGCATTCAAATTCCAATGATATAAACCATTTGCATAAAAACTAAATTATCATAAAATTTTCAATTTCAATTCTTTGACCGTTTAATTCTCTCTCTCTCTCTCTCTCTCTCTCTCTCTCTCTCTCTCTCTCTCTCTCTCTCTCTATGGGGTTTTTGAGCTGTGCTTGACCGGTCGTGAGCCTTGCATGATCGATCGTGGGCTGGTGCACGACCAGTTGTGGAGTCGAACCCTGACTCGACTCAAAGTCTAGTGAGTTTGGACTATTTTCTCCGGGGTACTCGACTGGCCATGGGGTGACACTTGACCCGTCGTGGGTGGCGCTCAACCGGTCGTAATTAGGCAAATTCGTTCAGCGATTTTGTGCGAATTGCGGATTTGAGTCATTTCGCAACTGGGATGCGGAAATGAGTTTCCTAAAACTATAAATAGGGGTCCTTAGGATTTTTCTAGGGCATGGTGTATAAGACAAATACAAGAAGGCTATCAAAGGGGTGTGTGTGTGTGTGTGTGTGTGTGTGAGAGAGAGAGAGAGAGAGAGAGAGAGAGGCTCTGCTCGTAAAGGTGATCTATCATATCTCAGTGCTTTTACATCATCGTAATCCGTTAGATCTCTCTATTTTTTGTGTTTCTCTTACTGTTTATTTACTCCTGCGTGAGCGATGAAGGTTTGATTATACCAAGGTGTGCTTGTGATTGGTTGTAACGTTCTGCTTTATAGTGGATTATTGATTTGGACGAGGTCCGTGGTTTTTACCTCTTTGAGGATTTTCCACGTAAAAATCTCTTATGTGGTGTGTAGTTGATGCTTTGATTTATTTTATTGCTTTATTATTCCATAATTCTGATTTGTTATGGGAGGTTAGATCCTAAGGTTTTGTGCAAGGCCCCCAACATCAATCTCTGTATTTTTTTTATTTTTTTTAAAAATAAATAACATGGACAATGTAATAAATCTTTGAATAATTAAAGGTTTTAGAAAATTCAATAGAGAGCCTTTTTCCAAAATTCTCATGCCCAAATGAAGTCCACTTACGAAAGGAATGGATTGACTGAAGTTCCTGGCTTAGAAGCCATGTGGGGCCCACTATGATGTTTGAGAAATCCGCTCTGTTCACCTGTTTTATTGGATCATTTTAAATCACGAGGCCAAAAATAAGTCATATCCAAAACTCGAGAACCACGAGACAGAAAAGAGTGAGGATTGAACTTCCACCAAACTCAAGTGGACCACATGACATAAAAGGGTGAGGATTGAACTTACACAGTTGGAACATTAGTTGTGCCACAAAAGTTTTGAATCAGCGCCCCCTCCCCCTCCCCCCCCCCCCCCCCCCCCCCGACTTAGTTCGGGCCCACTGTAATGTATTTGTATATCCAAGCCATCCATCTATTTTATCATGTCATTTTAAGGCATCAACAAAAAATTGAGGCAGATCCAACGTTCAAGTAGACCACACCAAATAATAAGCTTGGTTGCATTAAATGCAAGAGTCACCTAGGTTGTGGTCCATTTGATCGTTGGATCCGCCTCATTTTTATGTTCATGTCTGTAGACACTGAAAAATCAGGCTTCTACGCTCGATTTGTGATTTGTGTTGCTGATTGAGGTGATAGGTTGATTATGGATGTTGGAGTCGCCACTAGCCGAAAAATCTCGAAATCTCGTGGTCGGCTAGAACCACGAAATATGCAAGGTGAAGAAAATTCGGAGACTTTCCTACCTTAAATTGACTCCTGGTCTACAATCCGAGATTCCGGGCAAGGACCTCAGTTACAAAGTGGGAAGGTGTTAGGCACCCTCTCTGCCCGTACAAATGTACGGTCTCTACTCAGTGTGGTAAAACAATCTCAAGGGATGATGGATGTTGTGGCCGAGATGAGATTAGGCACACGTGGATTTTTGATGCTGCAAGATCCTAGATTTCGGTAAGCCACAGAGCATATGTCCAACGGTGTGTCTAGAAGGCGGATGTGATAATGCTTATGCAAAATGGTAAGAAAATTGGACTAGATCATTAGGAATTTCTGATGCGACAGGATTCGATGTACGGCAAGCCACAAACCATACGTTCACTAGAGATTTAGAGAAACAGGGAGGTTGAGAAGGGAGTAAATGTCATGATGGATGCTTGTAAAATGAATGGATCTTTGGCTTGATCTCTTGAGTAGGCTAAGATGTGAGTTGAACCATGATCAACAATGTTAGGTTGGTGGGTTGGAAGGATTGAGAGAAAGGCTAGGGAGTGGCTAGAAAGATCAGATCTTTGAAGGCTTGGGAGCTTCTTACCTTTCCTTCACTCTCTTCCTCACTTTCTCACTCTCTTCTCCTCACTTTCTCTCCCTTGGATAAGAAGATCCTTCTTCTTTTTTGTGAAGAGGAGAGGGCTATTTATAAACTTCTCCAATGACATTGCTGTAAATTTCAAGTTTGAGAGGGGTAAAAGGTGAGGTGGCAAGTTATGGTTGGTTATGGAGAGAGGAATGCCACATGACATTTTCTCATTAGCCATGAGGGACGGTAAAAAGGTAAATAGTGAAATTTGGGAGAGTAATTTTGAAGGAAAGTTGACTTTTGGATGTTGGGACAGCTGTCCGTACGCGGCCTGCGAGCGGCGGCACTTGAAGTACCGCAAGTGGCAGTCAGACTACCGCCCGCGCTAGTCAGACTACCACCTGGGCTCAGTTTGGGCCGATTTCGCTCGTGCGAACCTTGTACACTGTGCGGGTTCACTGGGAAGTCTCTTTTTGGGTTTTTCAACTCAGAAAAATGGATTTTTCAACCATTCGTGCGAACCTTGTACACTGTGCGGGTTCACTTGGATAATGAAGATCTGAGCCATGATATGGGGTATAGGCAGGGTTGCATGTGTGACGAATGGTTTGGATTGTGATTTTGGATTACGGATTTGGGTTTTAGGGACTTTGGTTTGGTTGGGTATGATCATGGTTCTTGAACGGTCTTAACCTTTTCAAGATGTAGCCTGGATGGGGTGTCTACAATGTCTTAAAATGATATTTGTGCCAATAGCTTATCTGAGTGGTATTAATATTATGAACGGTTTGGATAGCATATAAACATCATGGTCAGGTTCATAAAATTTTCAAGGGCGGATGTTTTTGTTCCCACTCTTTCATATAGTGTGGCCCACTTGAGTTTTGGATCTCACTTAATTTCAGAATCCATTCATAATGTGATCTCGCAAAACTGATGGACGGAGTGGATTTGTCACGGGCATCCATATGGACTCCACACATCTTCCCACTACAGAACTTCCTCGTCCCTTCTAAGCAGCACCTGCGATCATGTTGGTGCACGCGAGTCTACTGAAAACGAGTTCTTGCCTCATCTCATGGCTAAATCTTCACACAAAGAGACGTTATTTCTGGAATTTGAATTGAAAACGTAAATTTAAAATCTTACAGATAGAAGAATCCTAAATACCCGGGTAGTTGCGGTGGAAATGAGAAAACACGTACGGCTATCACAATTTCCCTTATTTAATGCACGCCACTCTTCACTAACTAACACTACATCTAAATCATATCTCCCTCCCTCTCTCAATTCCATAGCTCCAACTCTGTAACAAGCTTCCCATTTCCATGGATTCTTCAGTCCTATTCGTTGCTATTCTTCTGCTTTCTGCGAGTGTAGATAAAGCTCAGGCAGTAGCCACTGTTTGGGGCAGAGTCTATTGCGACCAATGCAAAGACGGGAAGCTAAGCCTCTTCGACTACCCACTCTTCGGTCAGTCTCAATACCAGAATAAAAACAAACTATCATACAATGCGTATTTCCATCATCCACACCGTTGATATGTGAGATCCATCACGGATGGCCCATTAATCAAAGCTCCCCAGATGGGAACATACTAACCCTTGATTCTACTGCTAGGATCTTCTTCAGAGTTCGGTTCATTTTATCAACGGTTAGGATAAGCATTGTAGAATTTGCTGACATGGCCCCACATATTCAGCCAATGAGAATCCGCCGGCTGATATATTTATGTTGTTTTTTCATTTTATTTATTTATTTATTGGAGGTATGTAGGAGCCAAGGTATCTCTGACATGTCCGGGCAGCGACGGGAAGCCAACCGTTTCGAAGGATGGGACAAGTAACTGGTCTGGTGGCTACGGGTTCAAGTTCGATGATAGCCCGGATCTGAGAAAATGCTCTGTCCAGGTCGTGCCGGGCAGCGGGCAGGTCTGTGGGGCAGCGGCAGGGCCTGCCCAGAGCGTCAAGCTTTGGTTCGATATGTTCAACTGGGAGGCGTACATCGTGGATGCGGTTCTCTCGCAGCCTGCCAATCCCAGGCCCTTCTGCCAGAAATCCTCGGGCAGCCCTGTGTCCGTACCAGCACTGGCCCCACCAACCCCACCATCAGCTCAATCGCCACCGTCTGGCCAGTTCCCGCCCAAAACCCTTCCGAAAGGTTCCGTTTGTTCGCATGAGTAAGACCCGCTCACTTCTTTTTTTTTTTTTTTTTCCTTCATTGTTTGATTTTTACAAGCATTGTGGGGCCCACGTAGTATGACATCCAACCGGTCCAATAGGTGCATCCCATTGCAACCATCGTACAAACAAACAATTAGAGGGATGAGATAACTAGGTGGGCCATACGTGAATTTGGAGTTCATCCAACGGTGTATATTATTTATTATGGTGTAGCCCACCTGATGATTGGATCAGCCCTATTTCTGGTTGGTGTCGAAAAATGCACAATACAGGATTTCCTACTCCTGGACAAAAACTTTGATACTCTGGAAAAGGTTGGTAGTTGACATGCAGGCGCTTAGAAATTGCTCAGATAAATATTGCACATGAATTAAACTGTCCAAAATATAATATCTATTTTAGGCATTCCCTTTGTGACCCAAAAAAAATACTTTTGATGATCATTCACCACTGTATCCAGTGGTGTGGTCCACCTGAGATTTGGATATGATTAATTCATGAATATCTTCCTTTGAAAACATCTGGGCCATTCATGGTCTGATACGTTTACAACTGCATACATTTGTACGTACTTTCAAATTGCTGGTTATTAAATCACATGCATGGATGTATTCTCTTTGAATTTGGCAGGAGCTGGTCCGTGCCACAGTATAAATGCTACTGGAAGGTTGTGGGACCCGATACGAAGGTAGCCGTTGCTTTTGGGTTGGAAGCGGTTAAGAAATACGGGACGGACTTGACCCTATGGGAAGGGCTGCAAGGGAAGGGGGATGTGGATAGGACTCTCCTTAGAGAAGGAACCACTGCCCTTCTCAATTCTTACAACAGCAATCAATTCCCTTACCCTACACTCAGTGTAATAGCCCAAATGAACCAGGCCATGATGGGGGGCCCACAACAAGCTCTCAAAATTGCACTAAGGTTCAAGAGGGCCAATCATGGCAGTGCCAATGTCCGCTGCAATTTCTCTCCTTGCAAGTGATCTATTTATATATATATAAATTTATACTAAGGAATTATATGATGTAGGACCTACATCTTTTGCATCGTAAACACACTGTTTTGCAATTCTGACAAGTGGGGCCCCTTTTTTGTGTAATCTGGATCATTGACTAACGGTCTGGATTAGTAGATTTTGGCCTGGATCTTTCAAAATTAAAAATTTGTGTGTATTGTGGAAAGATGCTGCTGGATTCTTCATCATATAGTTCCTCTTTATACATGTAGGAATTTTATTTGTAGCAGAACCCTCATAAGTGCCAACTTGGTACGTCTGGGACATTCATTAGGTGGTCTTCTAGGTTAAATCTGGGACATTCATTAGGTGGTCTTCTAAGTTGACCTGTGAGCCACTCATCAGGTGGGCCACACTGGAAGGCATGCTATCCTTTTATTATTATTATTATTTTAAAGTATTGAGTAGTATGTATTGATTGTTTCTTGAGCTGCAATTCAGTTACGGTGCACCAAGTTGCATGGCTTCACTTAGATAATTCCATTGGTTGATCTGAACCGTCTATTAAGTCTAGAACACATTTGGTGAAATTGCAGTGATCACATTATCTAATTAGTCATTTGTCTGGCATTATTTTGTATAGCCGCCCTTTTTTCCAAGCCATTGATTGGATGGTTAAATCTGCCTAATAAAATTTATTGTTTTGAATCCTAAGCAATCCAATCGGTCCTATGAAGTAGATGGATCAGATTGTTGGTTGGACCTACCTTTGTGCAAATGATCTTGACCGTCCATATTAAGGGATATGATCAAATGGTTTATATTTTTACGATTGGTATGAGGTTAACATGGTAGCTCATGAAATATGTGTTGGACCAATCTACATCAATGGATTGGACTAGTGTCCCATTGAAACTGGGAGCACTGTAAATAGCTAGGGTGGCAAATGTTGGGCCAGGCATCTCCAATCCAGCCCATGAGATGTGGACCCATAGGCCACCGATCTGGGCCCGTTTTGGGCTTCCATGGGCCCACCATACAAAGGCCCAGCCATCCCCAACATTAATGAAGCATGGCTGGGCATCTCTCAAGGCTTTTAGCAGATGCCAACCATGTCACATCCGACTAATGAACAGGCCCAAAACTGGGCCTACATACAAGCCATGGACCTTGAGTAGAGGTGGCATGGGATAAACCGTTCCGGCTAACTTGACTCATCTGACTCGTTCTGATCAGACTCGACCCGAATCAAATGGGTGAGTCGGTCTGAACTGAGTAAGCTTTGCCCCATCTGAACTCAAACCGAGTTGAGTTCGAGTTACCCAGTAACTCGACCCAAAACTCGATCTGGTTAGACTCGACTCGATCAAAATCCCACCCGACCTGACTCTCTAACCCTACCCCAACCCGATCCCAACCTCTCTCTCCTTCCCTCATCCTCCTCTTCTTCTTTCAAGCCCGGCAACCACCCACCACCATCACCTTCCTCCTCCTCCTCTCTCCTCTCCACTCCCTCCCTCGTCTCTCAATCCGACTCGGTGCCAACTCAACCCAACTCAGTACTTCTGACTCAGTCCGAATCAGTCCGGGCTAGACTGAACTCGGATTGAGTTAGGCATGCTGGACTCGGTATCGAGTTGGATTGAGTTCAGGTCAGGCTTATTTCAAAACCGGATCGAGTCGAGTCAGCCCTAGCTCGATCCGACTCGACTCGATGCCCAGATCTAACCTTGAGGCTCTGCCAAACACAACCGTAACTGGGCTGGGCTTCACTGAACCATTTTCCAACCTAGCTGAAACTTCTTTTTCGTTGCCCTAGGGTGTTTGGCCGCATCAAAGGTGAGATGACATTTCATGATGTGTCATAGCTCAAGAGGTAGATTGAGTGAAAGTTACCTCATTTCAACACTGTGGTCTTGGCATTGATTCCCTAGTGGGGGTGGCTAACAGGGAACTGTGATCTGACTGTGGGTGTACTAACATGCTATTTAAAAATAAACAAAAAAAAACACTCGTGTGGGCCCACTGCAATCTGGCACACGGATTCCATAGGAACATTATATTCATCTCCTGGCTGAAAAATAGGAGCGGTTGACTAATTAAGTGGTCCACCAACTTAGACTGATAAATCATGAAATATCATGATATTTGGAGCAACCAAATGCACCCTTAATCATGTATTTGTTTTGTATACCCGTACCCAGACCCGATTAAGAGGGTCAGTTCGGATACCGTTGGGCTAGGGTTTGGGGACAACGTTGGAAGCCCCAGAACCTCGGGTATGGGCAACCATCGTGGTACCCATTGCTCTTAGGTCCTTGGCTTTGGATAGGTACGGATCGGATATGGATATCTAAGTAGTCGGATCCCCCGATAACATAGCGTGTAGATACACTCTCTCACCCGCATGTGGCCAAAGCATCCCTCATTATTAGAATAAATAGGATGTAATAATATTATTAAGAGCTTTGCTAGGCCCACACAGACTTATAGACTTTCATTCTTGAGAGATCTATAAGAGATTAAGGGAAGTCTCTTAAACTAAGCTTATACCCAGACTCAGATTTTCATCCTTGTGAAATCAATTAGAGATTAACTTCAACATTTTTTAAGTTATGGTGCTAGTAAAATGTACTAAATGACCATGGTTCCTTGTAATAAGAAAACCTGATTTACTTAATCAACTGGAGGCATGCTTGATTCCATATGTATATGTAGACAAATTTTAATGGTCTAATTATGATGCATATTTATATAGTTTTGAAATTAAACGAAATTTATTTTCCAAACTTGGTTGATTATAGGCCATTAAAAATATTAATATAATATTCTTAAATAATTTTAAGACATTTTGTATTAAAATTTGACCGTCCATCCAATCTTGCACATTAAGTACATCTCCTATGGATTATCGCCTTTATATGATCGTCCACGATTTTCATCTCACCCATTTGTGTGATCGGATCTTGATTTGGCTATTTTTTCAGTGTGTTAATGACTTAGTCAAATTTGTGCATATGACCTTGAAAACACATATCAAAGTAATGCCTCCTTATTCTAAGCCTGCCACGTATCATATAGTAATAAGAATACAAGAGTAATGTACAAGACTAGTATACTTGCTTAAATAAAATTAAAGTAGGAAACTTTAATTAAAATAATTAGAATTTGTATCAGTATGGAAAATAATTTATATAAAAAGTAGAACAGTACTGTTCTTTCTATTTGTCTAATCCTTTCAATTCAAGAAATCACTATATAAGTCAATGCCTACAAAAGGAGTTTTTATTTTAAATAAAATGTATTTATTGAAAAAATGTATTTAATTTAGTTTCTCTAAAATCCTTTTTTTAAAAAGCCTATTTTCGTAATATAGATTTTTAAATGGTTGATGAATTACATCTATATTTTCCCCAGAAATATACCTACATACAATCAATTATAGCCTGGTAAAACCATAAAAGAAAAGAATCAAATGAAAACTTAAAAGATGGAGAAAAAGTGACAAGTGGCACAAAATATAAGTGGCTTAGTAATATCCCTATGTCAATGGGATAACTGAAGGGGATTTTCTCCTCATTGCTGGGTTCGATGAAATCGAACCAGTTTCGATATCATCGATAATTGACGGGATTTTTTACCGCTGGTCGCTAGACAGTTTTTTAGTTCTGCCGATATCATCGATGGACTTTAGATGATATCAAAGGCTGTTATCAAGAGACCTTCGATGATAAAGATAATTGTTGGATTTTTCACCCCTGGTCGCTGGACAGTTTTTGGTCCTGTCTCGATATCATTGAAGGGCTGTTGATAATATCGAATACTGTTTATGGAGAGACCTTCGATATCATCGAAGAGTTATGCAGATGCGATTGCGGAAATGCAAATTCTGCGAATTTTGTTTCCTATTTGGATTATACCTCTTTTTATTCTTATATAAAAGGGGTGTATGCGGGATTGGGGTGTGTTTCAGGATATTATAGGATTTCCTAAAGCTTTGCAAAGGTTTGCTAAAGGGCTTAAGGTTATCAAAGGTGTGTGTGTGAGAGAGAGAGAGAGAGAGAGAGAAAGAGAGAGGGGAAGCTTGTGGAAGGGAGGCTATGCTCGTAGAGGTGATCTACCATATCTTAGCGCTTCCATGTCCTCATAATCGGTGGGATCTCTCCGTCTTCTTTGTTTCTCTTATTGTTTATCCACTCCTGTGTGAGTGAAGAAGGTTTGATCCAAGCTGTGCGTGCTTGTGATCTGTTGTAATGTTCTGCTTTATAGTGGATTGTTGATCTGGATGAGGTCCCGTAGTTTTTACTTATTTGAGAGTTTTTCACGTAAAAATCCCTGGGGTATGGTGTGATTTTTATTTTGATTTAGTTTATTGCATTATTATTCCATAATTCTGGTTTGACTCGGGAGGCTAGATCCTAAGGTTTTGTTGAAAGCCCTCAACAAAGTGGTATCAAAGCTAAGTTCATTGAATGGGTAGGATCGGTTTGGAATTATGAAAGATGGCTCATCAAGGATGATGAGTCTCAATGGTTCTAACTGAACTATATAGAAGGCTAAAAAGAAGAATTTGCTTTATTGCAAGGACATATATTCTCCAATTTTAGACATATCAGTAAAATCCAAGGATATGTCTGATGATGATTGGAAAAAGATGGACCGGAAGGCAGTGGGGTTTATTAGACAATGGCTGGATGATTCTATGTTCCACTATGTGTTTATGAAGACCTCAGCCGCTAGCCTATGACTGAAATTGGAAGGGCTATATAAGAGGAAGACAGCCGGTAATAAAATATTCCTGATAAGACGACTTGTGAATCTCAAGTTCCAAGATGGTAGTTTTATGGCCGAGCACATGAATGAGATTAGCAATATAGTGAATCAGCTTTCCGCTATGAAGATAGTCCTGAATGATGAATTGCGCGCTTTCTTATTGCTTAGTTAATTGCTTGACAGTTAGGAGACATTGGTGGTGTCTTTAAGTAACTTCGCGCCAGACGGAAAGATATCTATGGAACAGGTAACTGGTTATCTTTTCAATGAGGAGATAAGGAGGAAGTCTCAAGGGTCTACTCAGCAAGAGGCTCTTGTGACAAAGGAATGTGGGAGAGGAAAGAACAGGAATGATGAAAAGGCCCGAGATAAATCAAGAGGCAAGTCAAGTACCAGAAAGGATGTTGATTGATAGAATTGTGGTAAGAAGGGCCACTATAAGCATGAGTGTCGTAGTAAGAAGAATGACAAGAAAAGAAAATGAAAGGAGAAGGAAGATGAATCAAATTCCACCGTGGTCGCTTCAGATGGTGATATTGTTATTATTCTTTTAGTAGATCACGATATTTGTCTTACGGCTACCAGTCAGGACACCGACTGGGTGATTGATTCGGGAGCCTCTTTTCATGCGACTCCATATAGGGACTTCTTCACAAGCTACAAGTTAGGTGATTATGGAACCGTGAAGATGAAAAATTCTGGTGTATCGAAGATTGTAGGAGTCGGTGATATTTGTGTGAAGATCAATGTGAGCTGCACGTTGGTTCTCAGAGATGTGTGGCACATTCCAGACCTTCGCCTCAACTTGATGTCGACCGGAAGGTTGGATGATAATGATTATGAAAGCCGGTTTGCTTGTGGGTATTGGAAGATCATCAAGGGTTCGTTGATAGTAGTCAGAGGAAAGAAGTGTTGCACCCTTTACAAGGCAAGTGTCATTGTGTGCAAGGGTGAGTTGAACGTAACGGAAGATTCATCTATTGACATGTGGCACAGGCGTCTAGGCCACATGAACGAAAAAGGGCTTCTACTACTAGCGAGGAAGTGACTCTTTTTAGACGTGACAGGTACACCTCTCAAAACTTATCTTTATTGTTTATCAAGAAAACAGCATAGAGTTTCATTTATTAAATTTATTTCTCATGTTAATAAAGTGCATGCATTAGATTTGATTTATTCTGATGTTTGTAGTCCTATGAGGACAAAAACCTTGGATGGGGCATTGTATTTTGTCACTTTTATAGATGATGCATCTAGGAGGGTTTGGATGTATGCTTTGAAATTCAAGGATGAGGTCTTTGGTGTGTTTAAATTGTTTCATGCTATGGTCGAGAGAAAGACAGGTAGATCATTGAAGTGCATCCACACTGATAATGGTGGTGAATACATTGGCGACTTTCATGAGTACTGCAAGTCCCTGGGTATACAGTATGAATAGATGGTTCCCAAGACCCCCCAGCATAATGGTGTAATTAAGGAAATGAATCACACTGTTGAGAGAATCAGATGTATGTTATTCCATGCGAAGTTGCCCAAGACATTTTGGGGAGAAGCAATGTACATGACAGTGTATTTGATAAACAATTCTCCATCCGCCCCGTTGAATGGAGAAGTACCCGAGAAGGTGTGGACTGGATAAGATCCATTGTATAGTCATCTCAGGGTGTTTGGTTGCAGGGCATCCGTTCACGTATCAAAGGATAGGAGGTCCAACCTCGATACGAAGAACAGACAGTATATGTTCTTGGGGTACGGTGATGAAAAGTTTGGTTACAGGTTGTGAGATCTAACCGAGAAGAAGCTCGTCAGGAGTAGAGATGTGGTTTTCTTTGAAGATCAGTATATAGAAGACATTAGTAAGCCAAAAAAGAATCAGCCTAGTTCAGGTGAGCTAGAGGACATGGATCCAGTTATTCCTCTCGTGGTGCCTGATGACGGGGGAGTACAACAAGGTGCAGAGGATGAGGGAGTTTCTTCAGAAGATGGACTAGGGGAGCAACCCCCACTTGATCCACCTATTGAGCCACAAGTGAGAAGGTTATCTAAGGACAGACAACCGTCCAAAAGGTACTCGACGTATGAGTACATTTGCTCACTGATGGGGGAGAGCTAGAAGATTATTCTGAGGCCCTAACCAACGAGCATAATGGGGAGTGGTTGAGAGCTATGCAAGGGGAGACGAGATCTTTGCATAAGAACCACACCTATGATATGGTGAAATAGATACTACGGTATCTAAGAGGCTCATCCAGGTTGAGCCTATGTTATGGTGACAAAAAATCAATGTTAGAGGGCTACACAGATGCAGATATGGTAGGTGACATAGATTCCAGGAAGTCTAAATCGGAGTTCATGTTCATGTTTGTAGGGGGAGCGGTTTCTTGGCAGAGTAAGTTACAGAAGGTCGTAGCATTGTCAATGACAGAGGCTGAGTACATTGTAGTTACAGAAGTATGTAAAGAGATGCTTTGGATGAAGAGGTTCCTATATGAACTTATTCTGAAGCAAGAGCAGCACGTGGTCTATTGTGATAGTTAAAGTGTTATACACTTAAGCAAGAATCTAAGTCAGCATTCCAAGTCAAAGCACATAGAGATTCGGTATCACTGGATCAGGAATACTTTGGAACAGAAAGTGTTATAGCTTGAGAAGGTCCACACGGACGATAATGAGTCAGACATAATGACTAAGGCTTTGCTCAAGGGCAAGTTTAAGGTTTATAGAAACTAGGCTGGCTTGAAGGTGGATTCCTCCTAAGTTAAAAAGGGAGAGATTTGATGGAGATTTGCTCCTCATTGCTGGGTTCGATGAAATCGAACCAGTTTCGATATCATTGATAATTAACGGGATTTTTCACTGCTGGTCGCTGAACAGTTTTTTGTCATGTCGATATCATCGATGGACTTTAGATGATATTGAAGGCTGTCATCGAGAGACCTTCGATGACATCGATAATTGTTGAATTTTTCACCCCTGGTCGCTGGACAGTTTTTGGTACTGTCTCGATATCATCGAAGGATCGTCGATGATATCGACGACTGTCATCGAGAGACCTTCGATATCATCAAAGAGTTACGCAGATATAATTGTGGAAACGCAGATTCTGTAAATTTTATTTTCTATTTGGATTCTACCTCTTTCTATTTTTATATAAAGGGGTGTATTCTAGGGTATTCTAAGGCTCCCTAAAGCTTTGCAAGGGTTTGCTAAATGGCTTAGGTTTATCAAAGGTGTGAGAGAGAGAGAGAGAAAGAGAGAGAAAGCTTGTGGAAGGAAGGATATGCTCGTAGAGGTGATCTACTATATCTCAGCGCTTCCACGTCCTCGTAATCTGTGAGATTTCTCTGTCTTCTTTGTTTCTCTTATTATTTATTCACTCCTGCGTGAGTGAAGAAGGTTTGATCCAAATGGTGTGTGCTTGTAATCAGTTATAACGTTCTGCTTTATAATGAATTGTTGATCTACACGAGGTCCCGTAGTTTTTACCTCTTTGAGGGTTTTCCACGTAAAAATTCCTGGTGTGGTGTGGTTTATGTTTTAATTTAATTCATTGCATTATTATTCCATAATTATGGTTTATTTCGGGAGGCTAGATCCTAAAGTTTTGTGCAAGGCCCCCAACAATAACAATGTATCTGTAACATCCCGAAAATCAGGGGGTCGAGCAAAAACCCAACTCCCGAGTTCCAAAATGTTATTTATGCAACATAGATATGTATGATTGAATGTTGTCTGTGATAATGTATTAAACATGAGTGAGATTAATCCAGAACAGCATATCATACTCCAGAGACAGTTAAATTTACCAGCGGAAGTCTGTGATAGTATGTATAACATATATAAACTGTTGTGTGTCTCTTGAGTATAAACATGTTACCAGGTTAAACATATACATGTATACCTCAAATAGAAAGAAAGTATATACATGAGTGCTCTTAAAATATAAAATGACAAGTGTCAAGACATCTAATCAACCTCCCTGTAATCCCGTCGATCAGAACACGCATAAAGGAGGGATCCTCCTCATCATCATCAAGTCCGGCTCCGCCTCGCAGGCCGCGCCATCATCTGCAATCACAAAAAGGGTCTGGTGGGTGTCCGGAAACACTATCCCGTAACATGGGAGTGAGTAGCTAACTCAGTGGAATAATAGAGTAAGGATTAACATGTTCTCAAATCAATCATGCGATAATAGTAAAGCAGTAAATTAAATAATCCTAAAACTGTTGTTAATGCAATATGACATGACGTAATGTATGCCCTCACCGATGATCTCCCTCATACGGCACCATCTTACGACCGCGGCATGCAATCGACTCTCAAGTGCTCCACATCTTCGAGGCACATGCAATGGTATGGTGATATGATTTCTGAGTTGTTATTAGTCCATTCAAACAGCAGGATTGGGAAACTAAGGTACCTCCCTTATATCAATCCCAACACAGATCCTGTCTCGGGTCGTCACTCCTAGTAATCTCATACGATGTATATTTTGTAGGTCGTTGTAAGGGCTGCCAGGGCTGTTGCTCGCACTTGTTGCACCGCTCCCCCATCACCTTATCAATACAGGCCTACTGTACTATACTGCTACTGAAGGGTCGTCGCCTCCCGTAGACTCAGAATACGCTCACGGTCACTACAAAGGACTCGTCGCCTGATCAGTGTAGGCCGACAGCAAGAATATAGTGTCCCATACCACCATAATCTGCTCACGAGACTAGGTGCTCACTTATCACTACGGGAAGGTTTGTGGCCCCAACGTAGGCCGACAACTCGACCACGGTGTCCCATACCACCATGCCCGGCTCATGAGTCTTCGTGGATCAAGGTACCATGGTTAACAGGGTTTACAATGGTAAGTTCAGTACCCTAGGTTCAAGCAGTTATGACTCATGCAGGGTGAACATACAACGGCCAGTCGGGTTACTTGACGGGCTCGACTAGCGCGATCGCATCTCAAGTCGAACAACATGAAGTGCGTAAAACACTTCGTGTGGCCTAATCACTGCCGCCAACTCCAGAATACGGCTCGCGTTCATCGATGCGTCGTTCGTGGCGAAGATAAGCTAACCACGAATTCGCTCGGTTACCGACTGCCTGGACTAAGTATAGTCCCAAACATGTGGAATCACATCGACAAAGCATGTGAAAGTATTGGAAATGAAATACAACCATATGAGCATGTTAACACATGTTGTAACATACAACTTAAGCAAATCACCTGATACATGCCTTTCATACATATAATGAAATTATGCATATCGCCAACATATAGGAAATCATTTCCATCCGCATATTAATTGAGAATTCAATCTCGAATTAAATCATAATGAAATCATCAAGCACATGTTATAACATACAGCTTAAGCGAATCGTCAAGCACATACATTTCATTCATATTATGAAATCATGCATATGGCTAACATGTAGGAAACCATTTACACCAACATATTAGTTGAGAAATCAATCTCAAACTAATTCATAACACCATTTAATTCAGTACATACTAATACAAGCATTTATACAAACACTTACACTACACACTTAAGTCTACATATAGTATGTCGACCCGAAGTGCGCATTTAGGCAAATCTCTTCGCTAAACTAATTATGCACGTATTCCTAACATTCTAATGTGACAACAAATCATGTCAATCACATCAGCAAAATATGAATGAAATCAGTACTTCCTACAAATGACTAAAATGCCCTAAATCTCATATTCTTCGCCGGTTTACGAAACAGGAAACAGACAGCATGTTGTACATGTCAAACGGCGTTGCCGTCGATAATCTACTATTAAACGACATTGAAAGCTTTGGAAACAGTCAATCAAAGCGTCTAAAATCCGCACCTTGTCTCTTATGGATGTATAAATTCGAACGGAGCGTATACGCTTCGTCTACGGCGATTAGAGAACCTAATACACAAGTTCTATTAGCTACTTCGCTAGGAAACGAAAGGAACCTCAAATCAGCAACTTCTAGGGTATTTTCTTACCTAAAAATGTGGAGGAATCGCCGGAAAAGTGATCGGAGTGCGTTGCCTAAGCACGTACAGCACGTGGCACAAGCAGCAGGGAATTCTCTCCCACCTTCTCTCACAAACTCTCACCTTTTCTCTCTCCCAATCTAGAGATTTTTGTAAATTTGGATGGGAGAGAGGAGTGAGGGTTTCAACCCCTTTTATAAGCCCAAACTTGTCCGAAATAGGCTCCGGTACAAAGTTCACTTAGTGCATATCCAAATCGGCGCTGTTTCGGTCCAAAAGATGCTTTCTGGTGGTCCCCTGACCGAATGCGATCGGACTTAAGCTCACGCGTACCAGATCTAGCACGTATTAAGTTTTCAGTCCGGCTGGGTCAGCAGATCGCACGTGGTGGACCAGTTTCAGTTCAGCGGTCACCGCACGTAGATCAGGGCTGAAAGTCTCATGATATAAAATAGAAATTTCTCCTGATCCGAGGGTGTAATCTGGTTGAATTGTGACGGTCAGAACGCTTAATACTGACGCGTCAAGTCGTGTGCCAGATTTGAATTTCAAATTCCAAAACTGTCCCTATTTGCACTCTCTTCAGTCCGGGCTCAATGAAATAGTCTGTGATTATCGGTTTGACTTGATTTTCGAAATGAGTGTTAAGTCCCGCTAGGCGGTTCTAACGGTCTAAGATAGGCGGTATCGGACTTTCGACGCGCGGTCTAGATCCAATACAAAGATTCAAAGTGGTCCAGAGAACAAACCTGCTTAGAGTTTGGTCCGAGGTTATAGAGTATTATAGAGTCATTGGTTCTACTCGATTTGGGTCTTGTAGAACGTATTTAAAGTGATCAGGGACTATTTCCCAGCTACTTTAGCGTTGCGCTAGCTATCTTATGCTTAGTTTCTAAAGGAATTAATCCTAAGTGGTTTCTTTGGCTATGAAATTGGGTTCTAAGCGATTTTCCAGGTGTTTTAATTGACCCACTGCCTAAGGACGTCAAATTCCAGATTAACCAAAATCCGGGGTATTACAGTATCTTTCTTCACTAAAGTAAGAAAAATTAGATTCATTTAAGCTGTACTAAGAAATTATCAGAAATATCTTCAAGAAATATCTTACTAAGAAAAATCAAATACTGCTATTGTATAAGAAGTATCTTACCAAGAAATTATCAGAAAGATATTCTTTCTTGTTTACAGACAACATACTATAAGAAAAGCATGGTGTACCCATTTAATGCCTAAACCCTTACTGCCTTAACATCTTTTTACAAAAATAATAAAAAAAAAAATATGGAGTATATATAGTCTTGTTAACTATGCGCCCAATTTCGAACCAAAACCCGATCGAATTTACCCAACCCAAACCCAACCTACTTTTAAAGCAGGTTGGCATTTTACAGCCCTAACCTAACCAAAGGACCCTAACAACCAGAGGCAAGTTGGGCCAGTTAGTTTTGGGTAGCCCTATGCACACCCAACTACTTACAATATATTATATAACATCTAAAGTATGAATTATTAGAGTTTGGTATCGAGTCAAGTCAGGCCCAATTAAGGGTGACGGAACTCGATTTTGAAATAGGCCTAACTCGAATTCAAATTGACTCGGTACCTAGTCCAACATGCCTGACCTGATCCGAGTTCGGGGTCTGGCCTGGACTATTTTGGATCGAGTCCAACCTAATCGCAAGTACTGAGTTAACACTAAGTCAAGTCAAGTGCGACGTGTATTCACAGGTTGAAATCACCACTCAAGTCCTAGATTCACTTGCAGAATTGCAGTCTCTCTATCAACTACACGGCATCTTAGATATAAAATGTCATATCTAAGTGTTTATATATATATATAACTCAAGTTTTGGATCAAGTCGTGTCAATACTAAGTTGAATTTGGGGTCAGGTCGAGTGATGGCTCGAAATCGACTCAACTTGAGTTTAGATTGAATGAAGTCAAGTCTAATCGAATTGAGTCAGATCTGAATGAGTTGTACGAGTCAAGGACTCGTCCCGTGCCCAGCTCTATGAGTGATCTTTTATTCAAAAAATTGGAGGTGGAGAGCTTCTTAGTGACTGATAGATAACTTCCTAATTTGTATGTGGGTCCAGGGTTTGGTGATCCTAACCATTGAAATTGTGGCTCCCATCACTGATGCGCCATGCCCATCGTAGCTCTTCAATTGGACAGCTCTAGCGTTTTAATTGTTGGCATGCAAATAGATGGTTAAGAAATATTTACCAACAATCAACATTCAATAATGTAAAAAGGCTATATAGATTGGATGGATACGATCTTCCAATTTGGAAGATTTGGGGGATGGTGTATCCTTGATCGGGACATTGAGATTAATGGCTTGGATAACCCAACCTTGGGCCCACACAACCTAACCTCGGGCTACGACAGTGAAGTTTCCTCTTCAACGAGCGCCGCGTATTAGGTAAGGCAAGGGTAACAGCTCAGTGGGTGAGGCCCTGACGGTGGGGCCCACCTCGAAGTGTGAATTGTATATCCAAGCCGTCCATTCATTTTTCCAAAATATCGGTCCCAAAAATGAGGCAGATACAAATCTCAGGTGGACCACACACTAGGGATTGATTCCCACCATTGAAAACTTCTTGGTGACCACAAAAGTTTTGAATCAAACTGCTATTTGTGTTTTTCATTCATTCAGGTCTGAATGATCTTATCAACAGGTTGGATGGGAAATAAACATTACAGTGGGTCCCAGGAAGGTTTTAATGGTAAGCGTTCAATCACTAATGTTTTCCTGTGGTGTGGTCCAGCTGAGAATTATATCTGCCTCATTTTTTGGCAAATCTTAAAAAATAATCTTAAAAAACAGATGGACGGCGTGGATATACAAAAAATACATCGAGGTGGGCCACGGTCAAGGCCTCACCCATTAAGCTGTTACAACTGCCTCACCTAATCCATGCATCTAAATGAAGTCAAACCTCATGGAAAGGAATCCATTTCAACTGAACTCTTGATATTCTCGAAACACGCAGCTTTGCTATGCGCAGGCGCGTGTGCAACAATGCTCGTGTACACGCCACACACTTGCCAGAACGGCATATAGGTGCAAGATCGAATCCATCCATCTGGTTGATCCGAACTTAAAATCATTTTTCCCAAAATAAAATCTGGTCCAATCAGAATTTCAGCCCCAATAGTGGAAACAGGTGGATGGGCTGTACATTTAATTTTCAAACTGTGACCCATCATACAAGCATATCAACCTAATTATTGATTTATTCCATCAATATAGTTTTACCATTCTGATGGATGGATTGGATCTTCAAAATTCATGCCATGCTGGCATACATGTGGCGTGTACATGAGTTTTTTCACACATACGTGTGCGCTCAGGAAAGCTTCAGAACATAGAGGAGTTAGGTCAACAATACCGCTCGTACCGAAAAAACAGAAAAAAGCCAAAGATGCCTTACTTATTATTGGAGAGAGGATTGCAAAATGCGCTCGTATACACGTGCCAACATGAACGTATTTGAGATCCGGTCCATTTACTAGATAGGACCCGCAGTGATCATACCCCGTCCAAAAATCAGAGTGGTCCACTAGTCAGGCCAGTCAACACTCTATGTTGAGGAATGGATGGTTAGCAAAACGAGCAATGGTTAGTATTCAACATAGATGTTGGCCTACCAAATGAATTGATAGAAGCCTCATTTACGGTCTAGAACCAGCTCATCTACCTATGACCACACGTTTTAAAATATGGACACGTGTCCAAGATGTGAGATTTCATCATGTGACCTTTGACTCTTTAAAATCGACAATGTTTGGGAAAAAAAGAAAAGAAAAAAAATGGACGGTCAAAACTTTTGTAACGTCTGAGTTAAATGGGCTGAATTTGAGGACAAAAGATCTGAACCACACGCCCCACCTGATATAATGGTTGGATCTCTCACACGTGTGCCACATCCACACATATGCTTAGCAAACCTGCCTGACTACAAAAATTATACAATGTGGGAGGAAGAGATACCCGAAAATGAGAAATATTGCTCCGGTGCTCTCAGAGCATAATAAGTTATAATGCTCCTAATTGCCCGTACACAATCCAATCCACTGATCTAGACTGTTCATTAGGTCCATCTCACATTTCATGGGTTAACATGCAAATATCATGCCAATCCGATAAATGTTAACCATTTAATCAATGACCTTTAATATGAATGGTCAAGATCATTTACACAAAATAAGTCCAAATAATAATTTAATTCATATGTTTGTACTTAGGGCCCATCATGGATTGCTTATGATTCTAGAGAATCATCACTTTTGTTAGGCAACCATGACCATCCAATCCATAAAATAGAAAAGGTGTGGCTACAGAAAAAAGGCCAAAGCAAGGATGGATAGAATCATCTGATCAGTGTGATTTTTTGCATGGTAGCCAATGAAATATGTTGAATGGACAGTTTAGATCAATCTATTAGACTTTCCAAGTAATTTACAAAAATTGTAATTTACAAACACAAATGTAAGTATTTATTTAAATGGTATTGCAAAAAAACGTCACTAAAATGACTTAGAAGGGGTTGGTACAAAACACATGCATAAAAACCCTCTTTTTCTATCTTTCTTTCATTGTAGCTCTGAGAGACAATGGCGCAACTAGCTTTGGTGGTCCTCATCTCCTTTCTAGTGGCCTTGCTGGTGGCTCGAACCCGGGCCGACAAAGCGGGCCAGCTTGATGACTGGCACGGGAGCCTTGGGCTCGGTTCGGAGAAGGTGAGTAAGCTACATTTCTACTTCCATGACATATTGAGTGGGAAAACGCCGACGGCGATTCGTGTGGCTCAATCCGCCAACACAGACAAATCGCCAACGGTGTTTGGTATGCTGATGATGGCCGATGACCCGTTAACTGTTGGGCCGGAGCCTAATTCAACTGTCATTGGCCATGCCCAAGGGATGTATGGCTCAGTTGGGCAGCAGGAGCTAGGGCTACTCATGGTCATGGACTATAGCTTCACTCAAGGTAAGTATAAAGGGAGTTCTATTAGCATTCTCGGGATTAACCGGGCTATGAACCCGGTTCGGGAGTTGCCGATCATCGGTGGGACCGGAATGTTCCGGCTTGCACGTGGTATGGCACTTGCCAAGACACATTGGTTCAATGCGACTACCGGCGACGCCATTGTCGAGTATAATGTGACCGTCATGCACTACTGATTCGAGTGTCGGGCATCGGATAGTCGGCGTGCATGGTGCACTTGTGCGCATTTTAGTGCCATTGTTGTTGCCGTCGGGGTGGAGAATTTAAATTGCATGTCTTGTTTGTGTGGACTGTTTCGTTACTAGTTTTGTGTTTTGGTGAGTTGTATTTCATTTGAAGTCTTAAAATTTTCTTATCTCCAACACCTCAAGGTGGTCTTTTTATGAATAAATTGAAAATTAGGTCCATTTGAAGCATTTTTTTACCCCATAGTTCTGTAACCCTAAAAATCGACTGTACTTGATGTTCAGCTACACTAGGTCGATTCAAAGGCTGAGTGGACTCTTATTTAAGAGTGTGTTTGGTTGCATTAAATATCATGAAATTTCATAATAGTTTGTACAAATTAGACTAAGTCATGTGCATTTGGCTGCAATGGATATCATGATATTTTATGATTAATTAGTCTTATTTGGGGTAAAATACAATGAAATTTTATGATATTTGTTGCAACCAAACGTGCCCTAATTAATCGTGAAATATCACAAAATTTCTTGATATTTTGTGAAACCAAACGCGCCCTAAATTAAAATATTTAAAATATTACTTATAATTTAAATAGTTATATTTGAATAAATATGACTCTTTAAGTGACTCAGTTAGAGCGACCGGGTGGTTGACTCGACTCGACTAGTTTTCCTAGCCATTGACTCAGTGGACAATTCAAACTGATCATTGGGTGGCCCACTATAAAAAACATCACGCGGATTGAGCAAGCTTAGCCACCCAATTGAGTCTTTTATTGAATTGGATGAAGCTATGAGTGTCGTACCAATGATCAGGCCACCAACCGAAGCATGGCCGTCCATGCAATGCACCAAAAATCACCAGATTGAAGATCTTAGCCATTGAGTATCTGGCCTTCTTAGGTTGAATGTGGACCATTGCTGTGTTTTGTATCTTAACTTCCTACATTCGGTTACTAGTTGAAGGACTAGGATCTTCGATTCTGGTGGATTTCGGTACATGGACCATCTACTCTGGGATCCATAACATCAAGGACTGAGTGTAGGAATGGGATTGGCCAGGTTTGGGCCAGGCCAGGATGAGCCCATCCCAGGCCCATAATAAAAGTCTAAAGCCCAATCCTGGCATGGACCTAGCATTTCAGGCCCATTTTAGAGTGAAAAAATAGTTGGGCCCAAGCCCAACCTGGCACGACACATGGGAAGAAAGAAATAGAAAATTTAGAGGAATGGAACCAACATTCTCATTCAGGATGGATTGACTAACTGAATACTGAAATGACCTACTTGTAAAAAAATACACGTGCACATGTACATAACCCCAAGCCCAACATGAATATAGATTGGGTCATGGATGTGAGGCCCAAGCCAAGCCAAGCCAAGCCCACAGTCTTAGCCTAGCCCAAGGCTAGGCAAGGCGGGCTATCTAGGGGTGTACACCGAGTTGAGATCCTAGCTTGAACTGGGCTCAGCTCCAGCTCGGTTCGGTCAGCAGCTCACGCCAATTCGAGTCGAGTTTGAACCAAAATTGAGCCTCTGCGGCATTGTCACAAACACATGCAGTGTACTTTCAATTTCTCACTACATGTAAAACAGCAGTAGCTGTTACAAGTATTTCATTAAACACCTTTAGGCAACATCAAAGTCAAGGAAAAATGGTATTTGTTTCATATACATACCTTCCTTGTCACTAGTTGATACTTCATTGAGTCATTTTATCAAACACTTGGTGACCAACATCAATATCAAAGTAACCGAGTCATCGAACTAGTTTGATTCGAGCTGGGGTTCGATCTGAGTTGAGTTGAGCTCGAGCAAGGTCTAACTTGGTTTGAAATTTTTTTTTAGCTCAAAAAATCAGCTCGACTCGGCTCGAACTCAGCTTTGAATAACTGAGTCAAATCGAGCTTTTTCGAGTTGAGTTAAGCGAGCTAACTGATCTTACTCGGTTCGTGTACACTCCTAGGGCTATCTAATCCATTGACCCTTGCCTTGGGTCAGTGGGCCATGGGCTTCACTTGGTCCACTTGTATAAACTAAAATCAAACCTACCGTACGGGTCAAACTTACATGAACCCTGTTTTATATCTAAGACATAATTTTACACTTACATTGTGTATATTAATAATGACTCACATGCGTATTCCTTGCATATAAGGTTAGGTTAGGGTGAGTTGGATCCGGCTCCATGGCTCAGTTGTGGACAGACTCCGTTTCACCACCACTTAAAGTTCAAGTTAGGCCAATTGGTTTTGGGTTTACCAAACTAAAGTTGCACCCTAATGACAATTATACATGCCTCCCAATTAAGGCTGTACATTGAGCCGAGTCGAGTCGAGGTGGGCCAAGCTTGGCTTGATTCGTCTGTGCTCTCCTCGAGCTCGAGCTTACCATTAGAGCTTGGCTTGTTTGCCAAACCTTTTGAGTCAAGCTCGAGGCGAGCTAGTGGATTGAATCGAGGTAAGCTTACATCGAGTCGGGTGGAGCATGCCCCCAACCTGATCCAACCCAGCACCCAATCAGCACCTCACTCAACCTACCTACCCGACCCCAACTAACCCAACCCACACTCGACTCAACTTCTAAATCAAATAGTCAATTATATATATATATTAGATAGAGCTATAGAGGTACCTTATTGTTGATGCTAAGAGAGAGAGAGACTATGGAGCTCGGGCACAAGAGAGGCAGAGAGAAGAGCTCAAGCGCGAAAGGTTGGGTAAGGAAGGAAAATGGTAAGAAATGGACGGATGGATAGGGTAGGGTTTAAGTTTTAACTTTTTAAAAATATAATATTATATATATAATATAATATATATTCGAGCTCGAGCTTCGAGCTAAGCCTAGTTTGAGTCCAGTCCAGTCAAGATCCACTATGATCGAACTTGGCTCGTTTTCAAAACGAGTTGGGTCATATGAAGCTTGGCTCACTTCGAGTTGTCATTCAAGTTGAGTCAAGCTGACCTAGATCGAGCCGACCTAAGCCAAGCTAGCTTTTTGAGCTCGCTTGGCTTGTGTACAGCCATACTCCCAATTGGTCCAGCTCGATGGCTTAGTGGTACATAGAGTAGTTGCTTGAATTGGAATACCATGTGTAGTATATGTGATTGGACTTACTATTGGCTTGGAAGCCTGACTGTTAATTGCTTTAATCAGTTTAAATTAGCATATTAATTTAATTAGTAAAATTTTAAGTACTCCTATTCATCCCCCTTTAGGAAATAACCATTCATTCATTAGCTGCATTAAGCTTTTGTAGACATAACTAGTGGGCCTACCACACACAATTTCACCTTTATGATGCGTTGATAGATAGGGGAGAGAATTCAGAGCCGGAGAAGGAAAAATCATCGCATTCACGGTCCAAGTCTAAGGGAAAGGGAAAGATAAAGCATTGGAACTGTGGAAGACATGGGCATATGAAGAAGGATTGTTGGAGTCCCAAAGTCTAAAAGAGAGACAAAGTAGATGAAACGCCTAAGGATGCCAACACAGTGGAATCGAGTGAGGATATAAACACTAGTGATATTTTAATTGCATCTAAATTCAGCTATCTCAGCGATGAGTGAATTTTGGATATGGGGGCGTCATACCACATAACTCTACATCGAGATTAGCTCACCACATACAATGAGTGTAATGGTAGTCAGGTGTTTATGGGCAAAGATATTGTTTGTAAGGTCATTAAAATTGGATCGATGTGCATTAGGATGTCTGATGGGATGGAACACATTCTGACAGATGTGAGATAGGTTCCTGATCTATGGAAGAATCTGATCTCTTTGGGAGCTCTTGAGGTAATCAGGTGTAATTCACCAATTTTGATCATGTTTTAAAGGTTTCAAAGAAGGTGCTCATAGTGATGAAGGCACAATGAAATGATAACCTTTATAGGTTGATCGAGAATACCATAGCGCGTGGAACTGCAATGTCTATGGCAGAGTCCACATCGATAAGTTTGTGGTATGCATGTCTACATCACATGAGAAAGTTTCTACGTCACATGAGAAAGTGTGGCATGAAGGTACTTTTTTATCATTCATTTATTCTTGCATTTAAAAGTATTTATTTTGATATATGCGAGCATTGTATATATGGTAAATAGTCACGATTATCTTTTAAATCGGGCAAACACATTTGTAAGGGTTTTCTAGATTATGTGCATTCCGATGTATGGGGGTCGTCACCCGTCATTTCTAAATGGGGTCATCATTCTTGTATCATTCCTAAATGACTACTCTAGAAAGGTTTGAGTGTAGTTCATGAAGTACAATCAAACATTTTTGCCACATTTAAAGCGTGGAAGGCGATGGTCGAAAAACAGTCAATGCAGAAGTAAAAAGTTTTGAGGACAGATAATGGAGGTGAATTCACTTCTAATGAATTTAACCAATTTTATAAAGATGAGGTGATCATATGACATAACATAATCAAGCATACACTAAATTATAATGGTGTAGCGGAATGGATGAATCAGACTCCCTTGGAGAGAGCCTGAAGCATATTGAGCAATGTGGGTTAGGCAATGAGATATGAACTGAGGCCGTCAACATGGTTTGTTACTTAGTAAATCAATATCTGTTTATGCCGATTGGTTGTAAATTTTCAGAAAAAGTGTGGAGTAATCATGAAGTTGATTACTTAAGGTTTAAAGTTTTTATTTGTAATGTTTACTCTCATATGATCGGGTCACACAAAATATCATAATTAGCCGTGATGTCGGGTTTGATGAAGATTCTTTATTTTATAAGGAAGAACATGAGGGATAATTTTTTTTAAAAAATCAACAATGATGGATGTTGAAATTGATAAGGGTGAAACATAGGTTGAAGCTAAGTCGCAGCAACATGTACAAGAGTGGGTGGAGCAGCCACTTCTCAGGAGATATTCATATAGAGATCACAAATTACTACCGAGATAAAGAGATGACTCAAATATCGCATTCACTATCATTACAGATGAGAGAGATCCATCTACCTTATAAGAATTACTATATGGTCCAGATGCTAAGAAGTAGATGACGACGATGTACAACGAGATGGACTTTCGGTATAAGAATGAGATGCGAGAGTTGGTGGAGTTTCCTGTTAGGTGTAAAACGATTGAGTTTAAATGAATTTATAAGAAGAAATATGATATGTACAAGGAAAGATTAGTTGTGAATGAGTATGCGTAGGAGGAGGGTGTCGACTTCAGCGAAATTTTCACGCTTGAGATCAAGCAGGTATCTGTCAGGTTTGTGTTGACACTGATTGCCCAATATAACATTGAATTAGAATATATGGATGTTAAGACTGTTTTTCTACATAAAAAATTGAAGGAATATATCTACATGAAGTAACTAAAGGGGTTCGAAGAAAATGGGTTAGAGAATAAGGTTTGTAGGTTAAGGAGGTCATTGTACGACCTGAAACATTCACTTAGGCAGTGGTACAAGAAGTTTAATACTTTCATGGTGAGTCAACGGTTTACCAGGAGTGAATAAGATCACCATGTCTACTTTAAGTCACTAAGTGATGGATGATTTATTCTATTGGTGTTATATGTTAATGATATACTTATCTCAAGTCAAAGCATGTTTGAAATCAATATATTGAAGACTCGGCTATTAGGGACATTCAAAATAAATGATATTTGGGTTATAAAGAAGATTCTTAGCATTAACATACACAGAGATAGGGAGATGAGTAGATTATAGTTATCTCAGGAGAAGTATCTTGAGAAGGTATTGATGAAGTTTGAGATGGACAAGGATAAGCCAATTAGCACGCTACATGTTGCTTGCTTTAGGATTTTTTTAGAGCAATGTCTTATTACAGATGAAGAAAAGCAACTTATATCTTGTGTGCCCTATTTGAATATGGTTGGCAGTTTGATGTATGTCATAGTTTCTATGAGATGAGATATTTCACATGTAGTCGGTGTTGTGAGCAGATACATGCCAAACCACCGTAAGCAACATTGAGAGGCGGTGAAATGACTAATTCGTTATCTTCGAGGTACAATGGACTACGTGTTAACATTTTAGAAATCAAAGGAAAAGTTGGTAGGCTATATTGATTAAGATTACATATGGAATGTGGACAACAAATGTCAACTTCCGGTTACTCGTTTGTATTAGTGGGTAGAGTGCTCAGTTGGATGTCAAAGCTTTAATATGTGGTTTCTCTTTTTACAATAGAAGCTAAGTATATGATGGTGACAAAAGCATTCTAAGAAAGGTGTTTGGTTGTGAGGAATGATGAACAAACTTGGGCTTTAGAAGGAGGCTGTGCTGATTAATTGTGACGGTGAAAGCACGATCAATTTGGTGAAGAATTCAGTTTACCATACTCGTAATAAACATATTGATGTTCGCTATTATTTTATTAGATGGGTGTCACTTTTGAAAAGATCCATATGAGCGTGAATTTGGGGACATGCTGGTGAAGGTGGTTCACGCAGAAAAGTTTCAATTTTGTTCGACTTATCTGGGTCTAGCGAAATGATGATGAAGACAGAGTGTGCACGAAATGCGATGGCGATGAAGAAGCTATAATTGAGGCAAATTAGTGATGGAGTTATGGTTTATGAATGAATATTGAAGCCATGATAGAAATTGTTGTCAGATGTCTTCAATCTGACTGAAATAGAGTCTGTTGATCCCATCGGCAGGCCACTCTATCATATCGAGAAAATTCTGAATTTTAACTTTTACTCATTGGACAGTTTTTGGAGCATTTTTTGATCGCATTGAAGGTGACTTTGATCTCATTGACAAGACTCAATAGTTGTTAATCCTATTGACTGTGCGCGCAATTCTGCGTAAGTGCACGATTTGTTTTTTATTTTTGGTGTGATATATATATATATATATATGTGTGTGTGTGTGTGTGTGTGTGTGTGTGTGTGTGTGTTTGTGTGTGGTGTATTCCAATCGAGGGCTAAACGTTTTTGGGGTTTGGAGAGTTATGAGCATTGTAAGTGATTTCATCTCTTGTACTTTTACTTTCATAGTGATTCGTTATCACTTTGTGTCATTATTTTTTCCCGCGACTGTTTTTCCATGTAAAAATTGTGTTTGTGCTTATTTTGTTTACGTTTACCTAATCTTGTGTGATCCGAATTCGGAGTTTGCTTCCATGGATTCCTAACACTATCGAGCCTAATGACATGGTAAAAGGTACTCGAAATCTTCCCATGGCTTTAAAAAAGAAAAGAAAAACCATGAAGGGTCCAACTTGGATTTAAGAAGTTCGAGATTGAAGGGTGTGTGTTGTACGCTTCATTACACATGAAGGGGCGCACTCACGTTGTGTTATGTTTGGCATAGTTTCATTCAGTTATTTTTATTGAAAGTCATCTAGAGAAGTCTCTTTTTGAGTGTAAGCTAAATAAGTGAGAGGGCTACACTACTATGGGATTATAGTCTTTGAATGAGGAGCATTCTGAACAAGATTTTAGACGGGGATTGTTTACGGGGAATGCGTGCACCACTATAAAAGCTATGGGATTTTTGCTTCAATCACATACTAAAAAGACCCACGTACTTCCCAAGTTATGGATTTTTCAACCCAAGCCCAACCTAACAGGGCCCATTGAGCCGCACTGCCAAGGCCTCAATTCAAAACTAACCCAACTTAGGTTGGTTTATGGATTTTCAACCCAAGCCCAACCTACCCTCAACCTAACAGGACCCGTCAAGCCGCACTGCCCAAGGCCTCAATTCAAACCAAACCCAACTTAGGTTGGGTTATGGATTTTTCAACCCAAGCCCAACCTAACCTCAACCTAACAGGACCCGTGGAGCCGCACTACCCAAGGTCTCAATTCAAACCAAACCCAACTTAAGTTAGGTTATGGATTTTTCAACCTAACAAGACCCGTCGAGCTGCACTCCCGAAGGCCTCAATTCAAACCAAATCCAACCTAGGTTAGGTTATGGATTTTTCAACCCAAGCCCAGCCTAACCTCAACCTAACAGGACCCAAGTTGCACCCTAATGGCAATTACACGTGCCTTCCCTCCTTTTTCAAAGATCCATTTCAGATTCCCCTATATATATATAAAAATAATAATAATAAATAAATTATTTTTATCAATTGACCATTTTACCCCTATCTCATAGGCAAGTAGGTGCATATGTATAAGCTCCCTCAGTGTATGTATGTCAGCCAATTTGTTCTCGTAGTCACTTGATGAAAATGGAACACCCAAAAAACCTGGTAGATCCAACCATGAAGTGTGGAAGTAGGTGAATTTGAAAGTTTTTAGGTTGTCCACTGTTTTCTATGATGTGGACCGTAAACCTCCAAATTCATATAATGGCCCACCTGGTTGTTGATTAGCTCGAGGTTTTGGGCGTCCAATTTTATGCTGGAACGACGCTGCTGGACGGTGGGCTCTGAGACAAAACAAAGTACTCAAACGAGGGTATTTTTGTCTTTTGCCGCATTATTTCTTTTACAAGATGAAGTTACCTCCAATAATCCCAAACAAAGGTGAAGGAATTATAATTTTTATAAAACTGAGAGGAGGCAGCTGCAATTAGCCCAGTATTCTTATTTTACTATTTCTTTTATGATGTTTATTTTATAGCCTTTATTGGTTTATCATTTGTAGAAAATGATGATCTGGACCATCTGTCAGGTTCACGCCACTTTTCATGGGCCATCATGGAATTTTCATGTTGATCGAAGGGCGTGATTAGCCTGTCCTTTTCTAAGCGTCAGTTTACTTGGCCAATGGTGATGGTTATAGACATCTGGTCAAAATGGTTCCTTGGGTTCGTGTTAGCCAAAGTGGACAGTACGCAATGGTATCTTCGTATTGATCAGTGGACCTTCCTTGATCTTAGCTGTCTTTATATGGCATTGCTCAGATGCAAAAGTTCCTCCTGATCGGTCGAGAATTTTTCATCGTAGACTATTAAAACTGGTGCAAACTTAATGAACGGTCTAGATCCAGTGAATTGCCCTTCCTCTTGTCTGGAAAACCACACTATAGAAGCCATATTCTTATAATCATGCTTCATTGAAAATTTCTAACCTTTGAATAGTGGATTTAAATATAAGCCATTGAATATTCATCTTCATACACAATCACCCACAGATGAACCTGAGCTTTAGGCCGTGAGCCTAAATTTTGGTGTGTCATCTAATAATTGGAGTGGCTTCTATATAATCATCGTGGTGTGCTCTAAAAAAAATAAAATAGAATAAAATTTGATGGGGTTTTTTTCTGTGCTCGACCGGTCGTGAGCCCTGATCGACCGATTATGGGCTGGTGTTCGACTAGTCGTAGGTTCGTGATACAATTCAAAGTCCAACGAGGTTTAGATATTTTTCTCTGGGGTGCTCGACCGGTCGTACGAGGGTCACGACCAGTCGTAGGTGGCGCTCGACCGGTCGTGGGTGGCATACGACCAGTCATGGTTATGAAGATTTATTTCGCGATTTTACGAGGATTTCGTGTCGCAAGTCCTTTCGCAACTAGGATGCAGAAGGGAGTTTCCTAAAACTATAAAAATGGGTCCCTAGGGTTTTTCTAGGGTATGTTGTGTGAAGAAAAAAAAAAGCACAAGAAGGTTTCTTAAAGGGTTTAGGGCTATTAAAGGGGTGTGTGTGTGTGTGTGTGTGTGAGAGAGAGAGAGAGAGAGAGAGAGAGAGAGAGAGAGAGAGAGGAAGCATGTAGAAGGGAGCTTATGCTTGTGGAGGTGATCTACCATATCTCAACGCTTCCACGTCCTCGTAATTGGTGAGATCTCTCAATTTTTCTTTGTTTCTCTCATTGTTTATCTACTTCTGCGTGAGTGATGAAGGTTTGATCATAGCAAAGTATGCTTGTGATCGGTTGTAATGTTCTACTTTATAGTAGATTGTTGATCTGAACGAGGTCCCGTAGTTTTTACCTCTTTGAGGGTTTTCCACGTAAAAATCTCTTGTGTGGTGTGTGATCGATGCTTTGATTTATTTCATTGCTTTTATTATCCATAATTCTGGTTTGTTCTGGAGGGTTAGATCCTGAAGTTTGTGCAAGGCCCCCAACAAAGCGGTATCCGAGCTAGGTTTATTGAACAAGTAGGATTGGTTTGAATTATGGAAGGTGGCTCATCAAGGATGATCAGCCTCAATGATTCTAACTGGACCATATGTAAGGCTAAGATGGAGGACTTGCTTTATTGCAAGGACCTATATTTTCCAATTTTAGGATTATCAACAAAATTCAAGGATATGTCTGATGATAATTGGAAGAAGATGAACCGAAAAGCGGTGGGGTTTATTAGACAATGGCTGGATGATTTCGTGTTTCACCATGTGTCTACAGAAACATCAGCTGCTAGCCTATAGCTAAAACTAGAAGGGCTGTATGAGAGGAAGACAGCCAGTAATAAAATTTTTCTGATAAAGCGACTTGTGAATCTCAAGTTCAAGGATGGTGGTTCTGTGGTCGAGCACATGAATGAGGTTAGTAATATAGTGAATCAACTCTCCTCTATGAAAATGGTCCTAGATGATGAATTACAGGCTTTACTTTTGCTTAGTTCATTGCCTGACAGTTGGGAGACATTGGTGGTGTCTCTAAGTAATTCCGTGCCAGACGAAAGGATATCCATGGAACAGGTGACTAACTGTTTCTTCAATGAAGAAACAAGGAGGAAGTCTCAGGGGTCTACTCAGCAAGAGGCCCTTATGACACAAGAATGAAGAAGAGGAAAGAACAGGAAAGGCAGGAAGGCCCGAGATAAATCAAGAGGCAAGTCGAGTAAAAGAAAAGATTCTGAATGCTGAAATTGTGGCAAGAAGGGCCACTATAAGTATGAATGTTGTAAGGCTAAGAACGACAAGAAAGAAAAAGGAAATGAGAAAGAAGATGAATCAGATTCCACTGTTGTCGCTTTAGATGGCGACATTGTAGTTATTCTTTCTGCAGATCATGATGTATGTCTCATGGCTATGAGTTAGGACACCGACTGAGTGATAGACTCAGGAGCTTCTTTTCATGTGACTCCACGGGACTTCTTCACAAGCTACAAGTTAGGTGACTATGGGACCATGAAGATGGAGAATTCTGGCATATCGAAGATTGTAGGGGTCGGTGATATTTGTGTGAAAATTGATGTGGGCCACATTGATTCTCAGGGATGTGAGGCATATCCTAGACCTTCGCCTCAACTTGATATCGACGGGAAGATTGGATGATGATGGCTATGAAAGTCGATTTGCTGGTGGGAGCTGGAAGCTCATCAAGGGTTCATTGATCGCAGCTAGAGGAAAGAAGTGTTGGACCCTATACAAGGCAAGTGTCAGTGTATGCAAGGGTGGGTTGAACGCAACGGAAGATTCAGCTATTGACATGTGGCACAGGCGTCTAACTCACATAAGTGAAAAAGGGCTTCAGCTACTAGCGAGGAAGCAGCTCCTTCCAAACATAACAGGTACACCTTTCAAAACCTGTCTTGATTGTTTATCAAAGAAACAATATAGAGTTTCATTCGTTAAAACTACTTCTCATTTTAATAAAGTACATGCATTAGATTTGGTTTATTCTGATGTTTGTGGTCCTATGAGGACAAAACCTTGGGTGGGGCATTGTATTTTGTTACTTTTATAGATGATGCATCTAGGAGGGTTTGGGTTTATGCATTGAAATCCAAGAAGGTCTTTGGTGTGTTTAAATTATTTCATGCTATGGTCGAGAGAGAGATAGGTAGATCATTGAAGTGCATCCGCACTGACAATGGTGGTAAATACTTTTCACTCCCCAAGTGCAGGGTTGTGATGTAGTAATAAACTCGGTAAGACCGAGGTCGAATCTCAAGAGAATGATACCTGTACATTATCTGAAACTAAGTAGAACTAGAACTAGACTAAGATGAATTCTAAATCAAAATAGCAATTGCGGAATAATTAATCTAGAACTTAAGAAAATTCAGAGAAAGGGAACTAGGGATTCAGAGGATCCACTTGTAGAGATCAGGGAGATCTTATGCCAGTTTCAAGAATTATGGAATTTAACTGAACTTACTTTGATCTAGCTTTCAAGAGATGAAAGGTATATGAATTATAATGGATTCCATCACCAAACCATGCCCAGGAGACAAAGTAAACAACAGAATTAAACTAATTACCAATCAATCACATGTATGATGGTTAGGAAGGGTACCGTCATCCAACCATGCCCAGAAGACTATGGTGAACAACAGGGCTTCCTGACATCATAAACATCAAAAGGAAAAAGAAATATGCAAAGCCATTTCAGATCCATTGTAATTTCAGTCACAACAGACCATTAAAGACTAAAAATATTCCCTTAATTTAAATTAAATTCAACATCAGTCAGTTTAGACAAAAGGCACGAGCAAGGTCTCTTCCATCACACTACAAGCTTCACTTCTTAGCCCTAGTTAAGAGGTTTAGCCCAACATAATTAGGATAATCTCAAAAAGAATAAAATAAAAATAGAAAATAAAAATAAAGGAGAGAAAATAAGGTTGTTAACAATGGCTCCACGTCCACGCTCCAGCTTCTCCCACAGCTGCCTTCAGATGCCTCCCTTGCTCTCTCTCTCTCTCCTTTCTTCCTTTTATACACATCAGGAGCGGTGGGTACCTGGAAGTCGGTGAAGAGGGTCGGTTTTGAGAACCGACCTTGCAGTGCGTAAGGCTTCCGCTCGAGAAATCAGGCATCCACTTCCTTTCTTACCTCACTTTCTGTCAAAAAGGGTAACATTTCCTGAGATGTTTTTGAAAAACCCACATGATGGACGGTCTGGATTGAGGTTTTGATCAACACTGAGGTCACATAATCAGATTGGAACGTTCAATTCTTTCTGGACTCTGTTACGTGCGTAACACATGCGGGAGCTCCTCTTCTGTGTTAGTTGGTGAGCCCACAGTCGAGATTTTTAGAGGAATCCACTCCGTCCATCGGGTGCAGCACGAAAAATCGTCTGGATATGGACTTTTTGAATTTTCATTGACGCGGCCCACTTGATTAATCTTACAGCAAGGTTTCCGTTGTCCAGCATATTTGCAGCTTTATTTCTGGCATTCTTCAGACAAAGACCCACCAGATCTTGATTAGAATCCTCGTATGATTCAAATGGATGGCTCAGATCTCTCAACTGATTACTACCAAGGTTGCGCAATGGGCCACAACAGCCATGCAGTGTCCGGACGCAACAGAGCTCGCGTATGTGTTACGCTGTGACACTGGTGGGGTCCATGATCTGAGATAAACAAGAAAACCACTCTGTCCAATGGAATTCTATTAAAAAACCGTTTGGGAGTGACAAGATTGGGTTGATTTCGGTGTGGTCCACCAAATCTATCTTGGCATTGTCTATCTACCGTTTGGGCAGTTAAAAACTAGTCACAGCTGTTTTCGGGAAGTTCGTCACCAAGGCGATGGTCAAGCCTACGGTCTGGAGTGAATGAATGGTGTGGATCATCTAAATTCATAATGATGGAGGCTCACTACTACATCCCATGGCCGGTCGTGCTTGAGTGAAACAGAGACACTTCGTCTCTATTTTGGAGAGTCGGTCAACCCGACTCTGACCGTGCTTCTCCTATCTGATGCACGTTGAGTGCTCATACACTCAATACACGTGATGTCATGGGCCATCATCGTGTTGGTCGTGAGAAATCCGATCCGTCCATCCCTTTCCTTATATCATTTTAACCGTTGGAACCAAACTTGAGGTGTCTCCAAATATCAGGTGGGCCCAGAATCAACGATTTATGGGCTGATCTGTCCGTTGGGCCACTTCCACATGGATCCAAGGGCTGAAATTTGACGTGTACGGTTCATTTATGGTCCTCAGGTTATGTATGGAGTTTTGAGCTGAACAGATGGTGAGAACCCGGTGATCTTGCATTCTGGACGTCCTGCAGGCACCTTGAGCTTTAGTTCCTCGATTTTTGTGGATCTCCGGCAATGATCTTGGTCCCCAGGATTCCATCCCTTGCCTTTGGTGTCATTAGAGTGTCAAATTCATGCTTTTAGTACCCTTTTTAGTCCAAGCTCTTAAAGTCATCTTGTAACACAACCACGTGTAAAATAAGCCGTTAAACGGTATTATATTCATAAAACCACGTAATAACTAGGGTCAGATATGCAATATTTGACCCTCAACAAATACATTAGCGACTTTCATGATTACTGCAAGTCCCTAGGTATACGACATGAACAGACGGTTTCCAAGACCCCCCAGTATAATGGTGTAGCTAAGCGAATGAATCGTACCATTGTTGAGAGAATTAGATGCATGTTATCTCATGCGAAGTTGCCCAAGAGGTTCTGGGGAGAAGCAATGCACATGACAGTGTATCTGATAAACAGGTCTCCATCAGTCCCGTTGAATGGAGAAGTACCTGAGAAGGTGTGGACTGGACAGGATCCATCGTACAGTCATCTCAGGGAGTTTGAATGCAAGGCATCCGTTCACGTACCAAAGGACGAGAGGTCCAAGCTCGATACGAAGATCATACAGTGTGTGTTCTTAGGGTACGGTGATGAAAAGTTGGGTTATAAATTGTGGGATCTGACCGAGAGGAAGCTTATCAGGAGTAGAGATGTGGTTTTCTTTGAAGATTAGTGTATAAAAGACATTGGTAAGCTAGAGAAGAACCAGCCTAGTTCAGATGAGCTAGATGACATGGATCCGATTATTCCTCCCTTGGTGACTGATGACGGGGGAGTACAGCAAGGTGCAGAGGACGAGGGAGTTCTTTTAGAAGATGGACCAGGGGAGAAGCCCCCACTTGATCCACCTGTTGAGCCGAAGGTGAGGAGCTCATCTAGGGACAAACAGCCATCTAAGAGGTACTCACCGCATGAGTACACTATACTAACTGATGGGGGAGAGCTAGAAGATTATTCTGAGGCCCTAGCCAACGAGCATAAGGAGGAGTAGTTGAAAGCTATGCAAGAGGAGATGGAATCCTTGCATAAGAATCACACCTATGACATGGTGAAATTGCCTAAGGAAAAGAAAGCTTTGAGCAACAAGTGGGTGTTCAGAAAGAAGGTTAAGTAAAAGAATTCACAGACGAGGTTCAAGGCCAGACTTGTGGTAAAAGGGTTTAGTCAGAGGAAAGGCATAGACTTCGAGGAGGTATTCTCACCAGTGGTGAAGATGACATTTATACGGGTGTTGCTTGGGTTGGTGGCCAGCATGGATCTGGAGATAGAGCGGTTAGACGTTAAAACTATCTTTCTCTATGCTGACCTAGAAGAAGAGATCTACATGCACCAACCAGAGGAGTTTGAAGTCAAAGGTAAAGAGCATATGGTGTGTAGGCTGAGTAAGAGCTTGTATGGGCTAAAACAAGCTCCACGGCAATGGTACAAGAAGTTCGATTCGTTCATGTTACAGCATGAGTATGATAGAACGGAGTAGGACTACTGTATGTTCACGCGTAAATTCTCAGATGGTGATTTCTTAGTTCTACTGTTATACGTTGATGACATGCTCATCATGAAAAAAGACATCAAGAAGATCGACAGGCTGAAACAGGAGTTGGAAAAGTCATTTGCGATGAAAGACTTGAGTCCGGCTAAACAGATCCTAGGAATGGAGATAACCTGTGACAGAAGCAACAGGAAGCTTTGGTTGTCACAAGAGCAGTATATTGAGAAAGTCATAGAGCGGTTCAATATGAATGCAGCGAAGCCGGTTAGTACTCCACTGGATAGTCACTTCAGATTGAGCGATAAGCAGTGTCCTAAGACCAAGGCAGAGGTGGAAGGGATGCAAAAAATATCCTACGTGTCAGCCGTAGAAAATTTGATGTATGCTATGGTATGTACACGCCCAGACACAGCATATGCGGTTGGTGTTGTCAGCCGGTATCTTACCAATTCTGGCAAAGAGCATTGAGTAATAGTGAAGTGGATACTACGGCATCTAAGAGGCTCATCCAGGTTAAGCCTATGCTATGGTGACGGTAAACCTGTGCTAGAGGGCTACATAGATGCAGATATGACAGGTGACATAGACTTCAAGAAGTCTACATCGGGGTTCATGTTCACATTTGCAGGGGGAGAGGTTTCTTAGTAGAGCAAGCTACAGAGGGTCGTAGCATTGTCGACGACAGAGGCTGAGTATATTGCAGTCACAGAAGCATGTAAAGAGATGCTTTGGATGAAGAGATTTTTACAGGAACTTAGCCTGAAGCAGGAGGAGCACGTGCTCTATTACGATAGTCAAAGTGCTATACACTTAAGCAAGAATCCAAGTCAGCATTCCAAGTCGAAGTACATAGAGATTCGGTATCACTGAATCAGGGATACTTTAGAATAGAAGGTGTTACAGCTTGAGAAGGTCCACACAGACGATAATGAGTTAGATATGATGACCAAGGCTTTGCTCAAGGGCAAGTTTGAGGTTTGTAGAAACCAGGTTGGCTTGAAGAAGGTAAATTTCTCCCGGGTAAAAAAAGCGGAGATTTGATGAGGTTTTTTTCATGTGCTCGATTGGTCGTGGGCTGGTGTTCGACCAGTCGTAGGTTCGAGTCGTGACACGACTCAAAGTCGAACGAGGTTTGGATATTTTTCTCCGAGGTGCTAAACCGGTCGTAGGAGGGTCACGACCGGATGGTGGGTGGCGTATGACTAGTCGTGGTTATGCAAATTCATTCCGCGATTTTGCACGGATTTCGTGTCGCAAGTCCTTTCACAACTGGGATGCGGAAGGGAGTTTCCTAAAACTATAAAAAGGGGTCCCTAGAGTTTTTCTAAGGTATGTTGTGTGAAGAAAAAAAGCATAAGAGAATTTCCTAAAGGATTTAGGGCTATCAAAGGGGTGAGAGAGAGAAAGAGAGAGGGAAAGCTTGTAGAAGGGAGGTTATGCTTGTGGAGTTGATCTACCATATCTCAGCGCTTCTACGTCCTCGTAATCGGTGAGATCTCTCAATTTTTCTTTGTTTCTCTTACTGTTTATCCACTTCTGCGTAAGTGATGAAGGTTTGATCATAGCAAGGTGTGCTTGTGATCGGTTGTAACATTTTACTTTATAGTGGATTGTTGATCTGGACGAGGTCCCGTGGTTTTTACCTCTTTGAGGGTTTTTCACATAAAAATCTCTTGTGTGGTGTGTGATTAATGCTTTGATTTATTTCATTGCTTTTATTATTCCATAATTCTGGTTTGTTCTGGAGGGCTAGATCCCGAAGTTTTGTGCAAGGCCCCCAACAAAATCAAGGGTGGACGTGTCTCTCCCAACTATATCCTTTGATGTGGCCAATGATATCATCATGGTGGGCCCTAATGGTTGGAGTGGATTCCATATAATCATCATGGTGGGCCCTAAAAAAATTAAGGGTGGATGCCTCTATCCCGACTATTTCCTTTGATGTGGCCAATGAAGGGTGCCCGATAGATCCCCAACATCTAGGTCGATTTCTTTGAGAAAAAGATCCGACTCGAAAGGACTCAGACCAGGGAAGAATTGAGTTGTTGGATTAGTGTGTTAGAAAGCCAGCAGTGATTATGATCATGAATCTAGATGACCACCTATGTTTGGAATATGATATAAATGCCATATTTAATAAGCGATAAATTTAAATGATCATTATATTGTGGATTACTGAGAAGGGTTCCTCCGTGAGTCCCTAGGCAAGTTGAGTAGACACAATAACCAGTGGCCCTTGAGAATTGTGGTTTATCATTCTTAAGTACCTAGAATGCCCATGAGTAGATACAATGGCCAATAGCCATGGGAGAATTGAATTATGGTCTATAGTTCTTAAGTATCTAGAATGTCTATGATGACTTTTGGCATGGTTTGGCTACATGTGATCATGTTTTGTAGTCATTGTGTGTGATGGGATTGAGATTGAATTGGGATGGACAGTCTCTACCATTAGGTGCATTGTGCCTTTGTCCTACCTTATATGGGAGTGTGAGTGTTGGTTTAGGAAGGCAATTATGTTTAAACTAAATTAATTTAATCTTACATTAGCTTGTATTAGCTTTGGCTAATCCTTAAACCCGAGGATGGTCTAGGACTTCATGGTCTTGAGGTTTATGTTTTAGCTCACTCTACAAAGTGACATTGGTGATTGATATGTCGGTGTGGTTGGGCACATGCATTGCATTTGAAGCTCACATATTCTAATAAGGGAACGACTTGCTTTCCACAATGTGAATTTTGGATTGATCTTTAGTGTTTGAAGGATTTATTAACTTATTTTTTTAGTTGGACATGATAATTAAATGGTTTTAAATGTTTCCTTGAATATTTTTTATAGGTAATCTTTAAGCTTGTATGGGATTCATGAGCCAAGGTTGGTGACCAATGACGTGGAGGAATTTGGCCAATCATGCATAGGGGTGTTCACGAACTGAGCAAGCTCGGTTAGCTCGCTCGACTCGACTGAAAAAAGCTCGATTCGACTCGGTTTGAAGTTGAGTTCGAGCCGAGTCGAGCTGATTTTTTGAGCTTGAAAATGAGTTCGAGCAGGCCCCAACTCGACTCGACTCGACTCAGATCGAATCCAACTCGATTCCAGCTCGAATCGAACTCGGATCGAACCAGTTCAGTGACTCGCTTACTTTGCCATTGATGTTGCTCACCAACTGTTTGATAAAATGACTCAACGAAATGTGGCTGGTGGCAAGGAAGGTATGTACATGAAACTAAATACCTTTTTTCTCTTTATTTTTTTTTTAATTATTATTATTATGTTACTTGGAAGGTGTTTGAGAAAATATCTATAAAACCATTGCCTCTGTTTGTAAAACAATGGGGTTTTGAAGTTGCAGTTCAGGTGTTTGTGAAAATGCCTCAATGGCGAACTCGGCTCGATCTTGGTTTGAACTCGGCCCGAGCTGCTAATCGAACTGATCTGAGCTGGCCAGTCAGGCTCAAGGACCGAACCGAGTTGAGTTCGAGTTGAGGTCAGCCAGTGTTCAAGCCAAGTCAAGCTAAGGTTAGCTCGACTCGGTTCGACTCGTTGTACATCCCTAATCGTGCATTCCTTTAAAATCTTAACTCCTTGTATCTCAAATAATTAGAGAGAGCTTATATGCCTCCCAACATGTATGACTTGTTACTCTGTAACCTGACCTAGCTTAACTCATTTCATCGTCTAACCCAACCCATTTCTACTCTCAAACTTGACTTAAACAACTCAAAATTCAACAAGTCGTTTAGATCACAAGTCATTTTGCTTAAGCTACTTTTATCTCAAGTAACTTAACTTGGTTTTTACTTATTCAACAGATAATTATGTTTGGTAAACAACGTATGTATTAGTAAAAAAAAATATTGTTTCCAACATCACGTAAGTACTTTTAAAATTTCTTCCATTAATCTTTCTCTTTTTACCTTCTATTTTTCTAAATCTCTATTAAAACTTTTTTCAATTTTTTATTTATTCATGTGAGGTCCACCTTTAATATCCATCCCCCATTATGTGGAGCCACCCTTTGATGTGGACTGTTTATTATGTTGGACCCACCTTGGCCTCGTCTTCACTATGAACGTACACCTTGCAAGGCCTACTATTGACGTGCACTATCCATCATGTGTGACCCACCTTGGATGTGGGCCGCCCATCATATCAGGCATGGGATGTGGATAGTCTATCATGCAAAATGTGGATCATCCATCATTGGGGACCTAGCTTTGAAGTGGTTTGTCCATCAAGCAAGGCCTATCTTGGATGTGGGCCATTCATCATTAGGGATCAGCATTTGATGTGGATTATCCCTTACATGGGGCCCACGTTAATGTGGATCATCCATCATGTGGGGTCCACCTTCAATGTTCACTACCCATCATGTGGGACCCACCTTTGAAGTGGATCATCCATTACGAGGGAACCGCCTTGGATGTGAGCCATTTATCATTAGGGATCTACCTTTGGTGTGCATTGTTCACAATGTGACGCCCACTTTATATTGGTCACTTACGATCTAGGGCTCAACTTCAATATCCACTACAACCCACCTTTCATGTAAACCATGTATCATATGTAACCCACCTTCGAAGTAGGTAATTCATCATGCATGGCCTGTCTTGGATGTGAGTCATTCATCATTAGGGGCTAACCTTTGATGTGCCCTATTCATTGTGGGGGCCATCATGTGGAGTGATGAGAAAGAGAGGAGAGCGGAGAGTTTAAATAATAATAATAATAATAATTTTTATTATGGCTATATGCAAGTTTAAGCCATTATCAGTTAGTACATGGGGGGGACTAAGTAGCATTTTATTGCACTAGGTAAGATATAAATTCCATCTCATGTTCACAATTGATGGAAAGGATTGAAAAAATCCACGCATTTGAACTTCTAATCCCAACAAGATTTATAACATGGATTACTTGAAATCCACTGCAACTATGGGCCCAAAGTTGATGTATCTATTAACTCTATGCCTCTATATGCAGCCAATATTAATGTATCTATTTTATTCATGTCATCCATATGTACCCTCATCCATATGCATCCTTTAATGTATCTATTTTATTCATGTCATCATCCATATGTACCCTCATCCATATGCATCCTTTACACATAACATTCAAGTCGCGTATAAATGTAACACTCTAGGTTATATGTAACACTCTAGGTTGCATATAAATATAGATAAGCATGATCATCGGTTATGATATGTAAATTTGTCGATTACAATTCACTAACCGTTGGCTTCACATGATATTAGGAAGCATTTGATCCCAAACACATAATTATACAGTATAATTGTCACTTAATAGTTGTTAATTCAATCAAGATGCATTGTCTAATAATAGTGTTAATTCAATCTAATACAATCAGCTTTTAGACATATTCATTGTTTAATAGAATGTGTCTTTGCAAACAGGCTTTATCAAACTAAATTTTACAAAGCATCACTATTACTATAAAAAAGAAAAAGAAAATACTAATCCTACAAGTATTATCCAAATAGAGGCCCAACTTATGTTTCAGTCAGTCGGGCTCATGAAAGTGGCATCCAAACAGGCCTCTCACAACCCACCAATTTAATTTCGAGTTTTGACCTATCTCAACCTAACCAACGAGAAATTTAGGACTGTGGACCCCACCTTTTATCTAGCCAAGTTTTATGAAAGATGACAAACTTTGTTTTGCAACTTAGACCTGCTCGTACGGACAGCAAATTTGAGGATGAAAATACCCCTCCCTTTCGAAGACGAGCGCTGATGCTCCTCCAGCCAAGAGTTGTACGAACGGCTCAAAAGAGATCAAAGTTACATGGCCCCACAACTATGTATTTATTATATCCACAACGTTCATCCATATTTTGAGATCATTTCAGAGCATTATCCAAAAAAAAAAAAAAATCATATCCAAAGATCAATTGGACCACACCACAAAGAGTAGTAGGAAAATTGATTTTCACCGTTAAAAATTTTGTAGGGCCCACCATAACATTTATTTTCCATCCAATCTATTCACGAGGTCACAAAGGCCTGGATGAAGAGAGAAAAAAAGTTTTCATAATGATCCAAAACTTTCGTAACCCCTAAAAGGGTTTCAATGGTAGACGTTCAATTCCTGCCTTTTACAGTGTGGTCCACTTGATAGTTAGATCTATCTTATTTTTCGTCTCAAGCCTTAATATGAGCTCTCCAAATAGATGGACGGTTTGGATATAACACAGACATCATGATGGGACCCATAAAAGCAGCATAGTAAAAAAAAAAAAAAAGGATGGCTGCGACGCTGCCTGTCCGCTACGGTTATAATCCGTAGCTAAAGTGTATCGAAAATTCTAAATTTTTAAGGCAAACTCACTGGACAGTTCTGAACTTTTTCGATAATATCGACAGATCGTCGATATATCGACGCAATTATAGCTACGGTTATAATCCGTAGCTAAAGTGTATCAAAAATTGCTATCTATGACTAACGTCGATATATCGATGATATGTAGATAATATCGACAACTTATGTCGATAATATCTACAATATGTAGATAATATCGACGTTTGCATCTTTTGCAAAAAAAAAAAAAAAGTGTTTTTTTTTTTCGTTTAGGTTATAGGTTTTGGTTTAGGTTATAGTTTTTTATTTAGGTTATAAGTTAACGGTTTAGGTTAAGGTTTAGGTTTAGGTGATAGGTTTTTGGATTTGAGAATGGGTTTAGGTTTAGGTTATAGGTTTTGGTTTTGGTTTAGGTTATAGGTTTTGAGATTCGAGAATGGGTTCGGGTTCAGATTATAGGTTTTGGTTTTGGTTTAGGTTATAGGTTATAGGTTTTGGAATTTGAGAATGGGCTCGGGTTTAGGTTATTGGTTTTAATTTTGGTTTAGGTTATAAGTTTTGGTTTAGGTTATAGGTTATAGGTTTTGGTTTTAGTTTAGGTTTAGGTTTATGTTATAGGTTATAGGATTTGAGAATGGGTTCGGGTTTAGGTTATAGGTTTTGGTTTTGGTTTAGGCTATAGGTTTTGATTTAGGTTATAGGTTAACGGTTTAGGTTAAGGTTTAGGTTTAGGTACTAGGTTTTGGTTTTGGCTATAGGTTTTGATTTAGGTTATAGGTTAACGGTTTAGATTAAGGTTTAGGTTATAGGTTTTTGGATTTGAGAATAGGTTCGGGTTTAGATTATAGGTTTTAGTTTTGGTTTAGGTTATAGATTTTAGGATTTGAGAATGGGTTCGGGTTTAGGTTATAGGTTTTGGTTTTGGTTTTGGTTATAGGTTATAGGTTTTAAGATTTGAGAATGGGCTCAGGTTTAGGTTATAGGTTTTGGTTTAGGTTTTGGTATAGGTTTTGGTTTAGGTTATACGTTTTAGGTTTAGGTTTTGGTTTAGGTCATAGGTTATAGGATTTGAGAATGGTTCGAGTTTAGGTTATAGGTTTTGGTTTTGGTTTTGGTTTAGGTTATAGGTTAACGATTTAGGTTAAGGTTTAGGTTTATGTTATAGGTTTATGCTTTGGTAGTGTTTTCTCTTGGGTTTTCAAGTTTAGGTTTAGGTTAAGGAGTTGATATTAGGATTAGGTATAGGTTTAGGTTTAGGGATTTGAGAATACATTTAGGTTTTAGGTTATAAGTGTACGATATAGGTTTTGGTTCAAGTTAGATTATAGGTTAAGTTTTAGAGATTTGAGAATACATTTAGGTTTTAGGTTTAAGTTTTGAGCAGGGGCAAACATGAAATTGAGTGGGGGTAAACTAGAAAATCAGCGGGGCGAACATGAAATTGAGCAGGGGAAACATGAAATTGAGTGGGGCAAACTAGAAATTGAGAGGGGGAAACATAAAAAATGAGCGGTGCTTGTTTAATTTTGTGACGCTATCTATCATGCCATTGAGCGAGGGGAGCATTATCAGTTTGAGCAGGGCACACATGAAATTCAGTAGGACAACCTGAAAATTGAGCGGGTCAAAATAGAAATTCAGTGGGGCAAACTAGAAAATGAGCGGGTCAAGCATGAAATTGAGTGGGGCAAACATGAAAATGAGCAGGGCAGACTATAAAATGAGCAGGGGAAATTTGAATTTTGAGCGGGAGAAACTTGAAATGATAGATTTAAATGATGGATATCCAATCACTATTGTTTTCTTGTCGCATGGTACATCCAAGATTTATATCCCTCTTATTTTTAGGATGAAGCTCTGAAATGATCTTTACAAATGGATGAACGGAATGGATGAAACACATACATCATAGTGGGGCCCACAGAGCACTGACCACTAGCCACGGGGCTGGTGTCAGGGGGAGTAGCCAATCCGTTTCCTATACTACATACATTCAATGTGGGTCCAACTGAAGCGTGATTTCTTCCCTGTACTAACCATTTTTGGAAGAAGACAATGTTGATAAGGGGGGCTCACAAAATGAGTTTTTTTCATCTTTCTCGTGGAACCAGAGGGTGAAAAGGGAGATGAAAGCAACGTGAAAGCAACAGTGGAAAGGGAGATGAAAATCAAACAGTAAAAAGGAAGAGAAAAAGTGGACAATAGTGAAAAGAATGGGTATTTTCGTCCTAGAATTGAGTCTCCGTACGTGGAGGTTGCAAAAGTAACTTTGTATTCTTTCATAAAAATAGCTGGATAAAAGGTGGGCAAACTAGATTTTGATAGTAAGTTCAATTTCATGTTTGCCCCGCTTAACTTCTAGTTTACCCCGCTCAATTTTTCAGTTTGCCCCGCTCAATTTCTAGTTTGTCCTGCTTAATTTTCAGTTTGTCGCGCGCGATTTTCAATTTGCCCCGCTCATATATGGATGGTTTGAATATAACACATACATCATGATGGGACCCACAAAAGCAATATAACAAAAAAATAAATAAATTTCAATTTGCCCCGCTTAATTTCTAGTTTGTCCCGCTCAATTTTCAGTTTGCCCCACTTTGCTTTTATGGGTCTCATCATGATGTATGTGTTATATCCAAATTGTTCATATATTTTACAAGCTCATATTAAGGCTTGAGATAAAAAAATAAGATAGATCTAACTATCAAGTGGACTACACTGTAAAAGATAGTAAAAAATTAAACGTCTACCATTGAAACCCTTTTACGGATTACATAAGTTTTTGATCATTATAAAATTTATTTTTCATCTTCATTTAGGTCTTTTCAACGGAGAGAATATGTCACAAACATCACAGTGGGCCCCCCCTAAAGGTTTCTAATGGTTGACGCTCATTCAACACTATTTGTAGTACACTTGAGATTTGGATATATCTCATTTTTGGTCTCATACCATAAAATGATCTATAAAAATATATGGACAGCATAAATGAAAAGCACACAGGTGAGGCCCACCAACCATTAGCTAATGGCAAGAGTATCCAAGGCCCACCAACCATTAGCTAGTGGCAGGAGTATCCAATCCGTTTCCTTGAAAGGAGGGGGTGCAGGTCTAAGTTGCAAAACAAAGTTCATATTCCTCCATAAAAACAGCCAGCTGGCTAAAAGGCGGGGTCCTAAATTTGGATGGTTCAGGCACCTAAAATGGACACAAATTCCACAAATTGAGAAGGATGTAAATTTGGATGGGTTTAAGCTCATGAAATGTACACATATTCCACCAATTGAGAAGGATGGAAACCATTTATATTTTGTTCGTATTTGCTTTATACTTGGGATCAGAATGGAAAAAATTAGAGTGCCATATTGTCGTAACCAGGCTTAGGGCAAGCACCCATCTCGCAACGCGAGTTCATACCCACTCATCACATCCCGTTTGCTGCCTGAAGGATCATGTTTTTTTATGCTCCATCACATTTTCTTTTGTAAGCACTCACTTAACCCTCTCTCTCTCAAGTCTCCGATGTGGGATAAAATTCCCACTACGGAGTAGAATCTGGGGCGCTATCCATATGTAGAATATGTGATTGGATGGTCGCGCGGTCTTATAGAAGAAGAAGAGCCCTTGCTACTCAGTCGGTGGACTCTGTGCAAGTAGGGCCCGCGTTTGTTGATCCAGACCATTCATCTTACGGGCTCTAATGAGGTTGTGGCATGACCCAAAAGAAATCTTCTCGATTTGAAGACTTTGCCGTCCAATGTGTTTTTTTTTTTTTTCACATCATTGCTGTACTTTTTCTTTTGGCCGTCTATTTTTAGACCACTGATCCAAGGGTTAGAAACCTCTCTGTGCTTGGAAATTTTTTACAGAATTCCCCATCCAGTGTAGGATCAGTTTGATCAGTGGTCTGGATCTCTGAAATGTCGGGTCCATTTGTCCCAACCAAAGATCTGATTTCTTTGATAAGAAAATGAAGATTCCAAGGATAATTTCCTCGATTCCTATTTTACACACACCCATAATCATGGAACTCGAACCTAAGACGATCTCACCACCTATGGGATTCGAATATAAGACTTCGTGTTGAAACTCCGGATAGCCTACAACCAACGCAAAGCTTCCGGCCTCCTCCGCAGCAGCTTTTCAACAACAGCCCAACCGTGTACCCAAGGGGGCGTTTGGCGCCAGGTATTACATGGGATTAGGTTGGATAGAATTTGAAATCCACTATGCATGTATGTGGCCCCACATTGATACATGAATCTATCCATGCCATCCATCCATATGCACCTTATACATGTGACATTCTGGTTATATATGTGCACAAGTGCACGATATCCATTGTAAATTTGGTCTATTAATTATAGTTCCATGGTCCACCAAACATGATTTTGCTTAATCCAGTGGTTTCCTAAAGCAAAATTTTTATCTCAAACATGGGATTGCATGGCTACGGTACAATAGTATTTCCGAACATGTAATTATTGTACAATAATGATGTTAATCACATCTAATACAATTCAATATAATTCACATCTAAGGTTAAAGAAGCAAAAACATGTGAGGGTCCTGACTTTTGCTGGAGTGGTAGACTCTCAAGAGTTTCAACTCTTGGTCAAGGGTTCGAGTACCCATGGGTGGTGAAATTCCACCAGCGTGAGTGTGTGGGGTGTGTGTGCGTGTGTAAAATAAAAAAATAAAATAGCAAAAGCATGTGAGAACATATTGCTCTAAATCTCCTGGCACACTTTCTCCCATGTGGCTTTCTCATCTTCAAAATTTTTATTCTATTCCTATTAGTTATGGTGGACCATAATGGCCATTACATAATGGTAATGGTGAATGTAACAGTAATGGTGGCATCCATTACACATTAGGGGGTTGTAATAGGTTGTTAAGAAAAAATTGGCCTGCTATGGCCCCATAACAGTCAATTACAGGGCTGATATTTCTCTCTCTCTCTCTCTCTCTCTCTCTCTCTCTCTCTCTGTTCTTTTTCTTTTTCTTAAAAGCTATAATAGCCTATATCGGCAGTGGCCAGTACAACCACCATAACCATTGTGGCATACACCACGGTTCATGGTTTCCAACACTTTTTATTTTTTTATTTTTTTTTGAAAGATCATGAATCTTATATTAAAAGGTTGAAAAGGAGAACACAGAGAGAGCATGAGAAAGAAGACTATCCTATGCTCCAAGAAAATGAAAGTTACATCCCTTAAGATTATATACATTTGAAGCCCACTCTACCATAAATTCCTTCACTCTACGAACTATGGACTCGACCAAGTTAGAGACACCCCTGAAGCATCTTCTATTCCTTTCTTCCCACATGGACCACCAAACAATTAGAAGAGTCAATCTCAATAACACAGTCCTATGTTTACCCGATCTAACACTATGCCAAGCCTTAATGAGTCGCCCTGCCGAATTAGAGAAAGACCAAGTGATACCGAAGGGGTTAAAAATTTCTAGCCAGATTTGGTTAATAAAGGAGCAATGAAAAAAAAAAAAGTGATCTACCGATTCTTCATCTACCATGTAGCATAGGAAAACGTTTACAATTATCATCCCCCTTTTTTCTCAAATTATCGACCGTGAGAACCTTCTTCTTTCCAACCAGCCATCCAAAGGTTGCAATCTTTAGTGGGACTGGGTAAATCCAAACTTGATTTGTCAATGGCTCTTCTTTGGAGGAAGGATCACTGCCCATAAGATTGTATAAAGACTTAACCGAGAATTTACTGGATTTATTGAATCTCCAAACTAATTTTTTTGCGCTAAACTGATTCGGCTTGCTATTGTAAATATGATCAAGGAGGGTCATGTACTCTTCAATCTTCCAATCTTGAAGATATCTTCTGCACACTAGGTTCCACTCAACTTTACCCCCAAGATTGGAGTAGCGACTTGTTACTGTTCTTACTTGATTTGGGGCAAGGTGAAATATGTTTGGAAAATCCTCTTTCAAAGTTGTATCTCCCACCCAAATGTCTTCCTAAAAACAAATGTTATCTCCCTTTCCCATCTCAAATCCAATACCTTTGCGTACCTCATTTTTTATGCATAACACACCTCTCCAAAGAGCCGATGCCCTATAATTCGAGGAATCCTTAGTCCACCAATGTAACACCTCGGTTGGTGTTACCGAAACTCAAGTACACTACTCGTTTTTCAAAAAACCAAGTGTTAACCTTTAAAGATGGCCCAAATTTCACGTACACATTATTTTTTATTTATCAGAGTTAGCAATTCATCAAAATAGAAACAAATCAAGTATAAGAGGGAAGTTCGAATATATATAATAAAATATTCAAGTAGCTGTCCAAAAACTTATACAAACCAATGTCTTAAATCTTTACATTATATGATGATACAAATTAAACATGAATGAAATCTATAAACTAAAGCCACGAGATCATCCAACTCCTCATACTTCACATGGGCACTAACATGCCCATCAGCTATGTCTCCTGCTACACTGAATATAGTTTGATAGCGTTAATGACTATCCCAGTGAGGTATAACCTCCAAGATTTATGAAAGCATCATGATAATTAAGAAAAGTTTTCAGGAACAGTTTATAATGAATATTTCATAATGACCATCATAGTAATAAGACAGAGTTTATTAGATACGCATATATTGAATAAATTTTACAAAGAAATTTTTGTCTAAATGCATGCACATGCTCTTAGACCCGGGGATGCATATTCAGTTGGCACGTGGAGAACTAGTCACCTGAAAAAGTACTCAAAAGTACGTCCTAAGGAGAACTAGGCGCATGGAAATGACCATGCAACGAGGACACCTAATGCAAACTAATCTCTTGAAAAAGTACTTAAATGTATGCCCTAAGGATGACTAGGCACCCGGAAAAGTCCATACAACAAGGATAACTCATAGTGGTTCAAATGCACGTGATAAAAACTTAGGATCACCCGGTAAAATACTCCATGATACAGCCCATAGTGCCCTGAGAAACCCCGTGTCTTACATCGACCACCCGGTGAAGTCCGCATACCATGAAATGCATGATTAGCCCAACCATTATTATTCCAATTTCAAATAGTTAATTTTAGAGAGCTCAAAGGTCACTATGGGGGGCTCGTCACCCAGCATAAGCCGACTGCTTGGGTATAGTATCACATACCATCATCCCCGGTTCCTGAGGCTTTTTTTTTGTTAGTTTGTTAGTGCACACCCATGTCAGTACACACACTCCATGTTAGCCACCCCCACTAGGGATCGATACCAAGACCTCAAGTGTTGAAACGAGGTATCTCCACTCAGTCTGTCAGTTGAAACGAGGTATCCACTGGCTCTTGAGACTAACAAATGAGATGTTTAAAGATAATCTCTTTAACTGGTGGTCAAGCATAGTTCAACAAGTGAAAATTACCCTCGCAAGATTATACGAAAATAATCCATCAAAGCCGCAAAGGGGCAAATAGTCAATCAAAGCCATATAAGGCAAACAATCCATTCAAGGATATGATAGAAGGGATTGTTACAAAAGGCATAAGTGATTCACAAGATGGTAAGTCCACAACATAATCTTAATTAGTCCATTATACAATTTGCCACTAGTGCCCATAGTGCCCCGAGAAACTCCGTGTCTTACATCGACCACCCGGTGAAGTCCGCATACCATGAAATGCATGATTAGCTCAACCATTATTATTCCAATTTCAAATAGTCATTTTGAGAGAGCTCAAAGGTCACTATGGGGGGCTCGTCACCCAGCATAAGCCGACAGCTTAGGTATAGTGTCACATACCATCATCCTCGGCTCTTGAGGCATTTTTTTTTGTTAGTTTGTTAGTGCACACCCATGTCAGTACACACACTCCATGTTAGCCACCCCCACTAGGGATCGATACCAAGACCTTAAGTGTTGAAACGAGATATCTCCACTCAGTCTGCCAGTTGAAACGAGGTATCCCCCGGCTCTTGAGACTAACAAATGAGATGTTTAAAGATAACCTCTTCAACTGATGGTCAATCACAGTTTAACAAGTGAAAATTACCCTCGCAAGATTATACGAAAATAATCTATCAAAGCCGCAAAGGGGTAAATAGTCAATCAAAGCCATATAAGGCAAACAATCTATTCAAGGATGCGATAGAAGGGATTGTTACAAAAGGCATAAGCGATTCACAAGATGGTAAGTCCACAACATAATCTTAATTAGTCCATTACACAATTTGCCACTAGTGCCCATAGTGCCCTGAGAAACTCCGTGTCTTACATCGACCACCCGGTGAAGTCCGCATACCATGAAATGCATGATTAGCCCAACCATTATTATTCCAATTTCAAATAGTCATTTTTAGAGAGCTCAAAGGTCACTATGGGGGGCTCGTCACCCAGCATAAGCCGACTGCTTGGGTATAGTGTCACATACCATCATCCCCGGCTCTTGAGGCTTTTTTTTTGTTAGTTTGTTAGTGCACACCCATGTCAGTACACACACTCCATGTTAGCCACCCCCACTAGGGATTGATACCAAGAACTCAAGTGTGGAAACGAGGTATCTCCACTCAGTCTGCCAGTTGAAACGAGGTATCCCTCGGCTCTTGAGACTAACAAATGAGATGTTTAAAGATAACCTCTTCAACTGGTGGTCAATCATAGTTCAACAAGTGAAAATTACCCTCGCAAGATTATATGAAAATAATCCATCAAAGCCGCAAAGGGGCAAATAGTCAATCAAAGCTATATAAGGCAAACAATCCATTCAAGGATGCGATAGAAGGGATTGTTACAAAAGGCATAAGCGATTCACAAGATGGTAAGTCCACAACATAATCTTAATTAGTCCATTACACAATTTGCCACTAGTGCCCATAGTGCCCCGAGAAACCCTGTGTCTTACATCGACCACCCGGTGAAGTCCGCATACCATGAAATGCATGATTAGCCCAACCATTATTATTCCAATTTTAAATAGTCATTTTTAGAGAGCTCAAAGGTCACTATGGGGGGCTCGTCACCCAGCATGCATAAGCCGACTGCTTGGGTATAGTGTCACATACCATCATCCCCGGCTCTTGAGGCTTTTTTTTGTTAGTTTGTTAGTGCACACCCATGTCAGTACACACACTCCATGTTAGCCACCCCCACTAGGGATCGATACCAAGACCTCAAGTGTTGAAACGAGGTATCTCCACTCAGTCTGCCAGTTGAAACGAGGTATCCCCCGGCTCTTGAGACTAACAAATGAGATGTTTAAAGATAACCTCTTCAACTGGTGGTCAATCATAGTTCAACAAGTGAAAATTATCCTCGCAAGATTATACGAAAATAATCCATCAAAGCCTCAAAGGGGCAAATAGTCAATCAAAGCCATATAAGGCAAACAATCCATTCAAGGATGCAATAGAAGGGATTGTTACAAAAGGCATAAGCGATTCACAAGATGATAAGTCCACAAAATAATCTTAATTAGTCCATTACACAATTTACCACTAGTTCGAGGACCCTCCTCCTTTAAAAAATAAAAATACCATAAAGTAATCACAAGTGGTGAAATAAGTCATGTACAATATCAATAGCACTTGCATAGATAAAATGTTCAGTTTAAACCAGAATAGGAATGTTTGAGATCAATGGCAAATTTGAATATGTGAATTTAAATCCAACTATCAATTATTTACAAAGAATTATTCAAACAGAAATCATCATTATTTCCATTATATGTTGTATTATGAAAATTAATGAAATAAATGAATTAAGATAACTATTATGATGTAAAAAACTTGAAGGGTAATCCTCACCTTAGAGATTAACCATCTTCTAATATCGATAAAAGATTGCTAAAGAGTATTAACACCTAATCAAAACCAATTTTAAATACTTAAATCAGCAAGAAACATCCATATGCCCAAGAAAAGCTTAATTGAGTGCTTAAGGAGGTCATTTACTTTACAATTTCATAATGACCTAAAATGCACACCCGAAGATAGGTCTTAGGAGGATCTAATAGTTAGACTTGTATCCAGGATTAGAAATCTTAGACTGACATAATCTCAATGGTTGACCACAAGAGGTGGATTCCTAGCTCAGAGGTAATAGTTTTCCTGTGATCAAATCAGTACAACAAAAACTAAGAATGACTCCAGTCCAACTCTAATAAAACTTACGAAAATGAGCAAGCAAGGAGAGAACTCACCGAGTAGTTGACCTGTCAGGCCCGTCCTATACCATACCATTCTATAGACTCCAGCAGTCCTCTCGATCGAATTTCGACGACCAGCTATCTTTAATCGGCATTTGTGTGTGACCCTGAGTCGCATCCTGTCAATCTGAGTTGGCCCGACCCGAGACTTGTACCCTTGCGATCGCGCTATCACCGCGTCTCACGCTCCGATCCAATACCCAGGCCAGGAGTTGTGGGCCCGCGTATTTTCTAAACCGCGCATTGTGGATTCTGAAAGAATCTCTACCTAATGTCAAATCAATCAAGTACCAATACTCATCCCTCTCTCACCTAAAGTCATCCCTCAAGTCAAGTACACATCCATCACCCATCACCTATCTCTCACCCATCACACCCATCCCTCTCCCTTACAACCTCTCTCTCTCTCTCTCTCTCTCTCTCTCTCTCTCTCTCTCTCTCTCTCTCTCTCTCTTCCATACCATTTTTCAAAGCAAACATGAGGAGAGGAAACGTCCATGAGAAAAGCTAGGTATGGCCCACTTCTTACCCCTCTCATCTCTCATCTCCACCCTCCAATCTTCATCATCTACCATCAAAGAGCTAGCTTACAAGGCAAGGAGTCCATGGAGCCTAGAAGATTTGAAATCGGTTAGTGTTCATACCATTAGATCTTGAATTTGATGTAAGGCCCATTTGTAATGGGACCCTTTTCATGTAGGTGATTGTAAGCTAGAGGGGCCCATAGTAGCGGGGTCCCTCCATCTCATCACTCTCTCTCTTTCTCTCTCTCTTTATCTCTCTCTCCCATATTTTGTGGCCCACCATGATGAATGCATTTTATCCATGCTGTCCACCAAGTGGGACGCACTTGCTGTTCAACCGGGGCCCATGTTGCTGCCCACCTTGTGGCCCATTTGGACAAGCCCTGTTTGAAGGGAAAGTATGAATATCAACTTGATTTGTGGATCCCACCCTGATTTGTATGTGGCCTGCATCTAAGCCATTCGTCTTTTGGACAGTGGGCCAGCAGCAGTTGTGGCTGCTGTTGACGTCCCCAAATTGTCTGTCCATTTTTTGGGCTAGCATGGGACCCACTCCATATGTACTACACGTGTGGAGGTGGGGCCCACAGATGTATGCATTGTATATCCCACCGTCCATTCCTGGACGGTGATTGGTGGGAGGATGTATTGTACATCCCAGCCGTCCGTCCAGCACTCACAGATGCTGGATCAATATGATATTTAAATATTATATGATATATGTATACATATGTATACGTTATGGTGGGCCACACGTGTGACCCACCTGATATTGAAGCTAATTGGTTGGAGTACCTCATGTACACTAGCTATGTAATTGCTATAAGTGACGTCATCAAATTCTAGGTCCCACCTTGATTGTATGTGTTGTATCTCATCATCCATCTGGACGGTGGGAACCTCGCAGCATACAACAGCATTAAGGCCCGCAAGTTCAGTGGATCCGATTATGAGGGATGTGTTAATCCAAACCGTCCATCTGTGCGGTTCCCACCTTGATGTACCTGTTGTACACGTGGACCCCACATGATGTATATGTTTTATATCTACACCGTACCACTATCGGACGGTGGAAACCCACCTTATGTGATGTGCATGCACACCGTCTAGTGGTCTGGACGGTGGGAAGCCACCTTGATGTATGTGTTTTAGCCATGTCGTCCAGTCCACTGGACGTGCGGCCCATGTGATGTATGTGTTGTACATCTGCACCGTCTAGTTGTTTGGGATGGTGCTGGACACATCCTGATGCATGTTTTAATCCACGCCATCCATTGCGTGGATGGTGGGTCCTATATTAACGTATTTGTGGCCTTTGGCGAGACCCGATGTGATGTATGAGAGGCCCATTATGATGTATATATGGCCCATAAGTGAGGCCCGGCGTGTCATATATGAAGCCCATGTGATGCGGCCCATTTGGTGTATATGAGGCCCATTGGTGCGGCCCACTTGATGTTTATGAGGGTCATTGATGCGACCCATTGATGTGGCCCACTTGATGTATATGAGGCCCATTGGTGTGGCCCGTTGATGCGGCCCACTTGATGTTTATGAGGGCCATTGGTTCGACCTATTGATGTAGTTCACTTGATGTATATGAGGCCCATGTGATAAGGCCCATTGTGATTGTATGAAAGGCTTATCTAAGGCCATGGGCCCCACTATATGTTTGGCCCTACAAGGATCATTCCTTAGGAGCAATGTTGGTTAAATGTCCATATTGTGACCTTCCCTTGGGCCCTTTGTTAGGTCGATTATCGAGGTCGATGCTGATCATCAATGTCGATTATCAAAGCCGATTATCGGTGCTGGTTATCGATACCGATTATGAGTACAACATAGCATCATGATACATGCCCATAAGCATCATTTGAATATTTGTTATGAGATGTGGTTGACCATTACATATGCCGCAGGGCAAGTTGTTTATGGGACTCCCTGATAGGCAAAGTCGTCCCACATGAGTGCAGAGTATGCGCAGGATTGATACATGATTGGACTGTGTGACTCATGTATCTCGCATTTTGGGATATAATTACTGTACGTCCTAGCGACATCAGGGTCGTGACCTCCACAAGCATATCGTAAATGGCCAGATGAGACATCAGAAATCTTTTTCTATATGGGATGTCATAGATGTCCCTAGGTGAAAGTCCTTAAACATCCATGTCTAAGAGACGCTCCAACGTCTAGACCGAGTGGATAGATGAGCGTCCAAATATCGAATACCAGTAGGTTGCATCTCCCACTGTGTCATGGTCGATTGGAAAGGGGTATGGCCTTACCCATCTGAATGTAGGGGGCATAGCTAGGCTGAGTTTGACCAGCTTATAAATGGGTCCACTATCGACGTGTCGGGTAGATGTTGGCTAACTACTGGTTATGCGGATAGTGAGGTCTCTTCCACTTACATGGTTGCGTGTCCAGTGGGCGGCGATCACGTGTAGAGTGTACTAGATCTCGGTGTTGATCCCGAAGATGTATAGTACTGATATATAGACTTATTGAGCAGGAGTTAAATACTAGTATTTTACTTATTCATTTACTCATTCACTGTCTACTCGGGCTGGTGGTGCGCAACTAATTGATATGCGTACCTTCGCAATGGTCAGGATTTCGGTTGGGGCGCACGACTAACCTAAGGTCAAGAGTTTACTATATTGAGTTTATCTATCCAAATTTAGGTATGAGACTAGTTTAGATAGAAGTCCCTTGTGATGGACTCTGTATCCTGCAATACTACATACTATCATCCTGACTTCACATTCCAGCTTAGTCATTTCATTTTTGGTTGCTACGTTTTTACATTTATATGGCCTAAATGAGGTTGACGGCATTCGTGGACTCATCAGGATTTGTATATTGCATTGTTTCCTCAGTTTATGATATTAGCTTATTATCTTTTTGCATCACATAGCCTGGATAAGGTTAATGATATTTATGGACTTACCAGCATGTTTTCACATTACTCTAATATTGTATACTTGGCACTTACCTTATGCACACACTTACACCACCCTCTAACTTTCTATAAGCTTATGCACGATAGATGCGTGCAGGGTGTTAGGTCGAGGTAGTATTGAGCTTGGAGCATGCAACTGTCTTCTTGAGTTTTGACATATGTATTTCCATTTCAACATTGTATTCAATTGTTTATATTAGTGGATATGTGATAATGATGTTGCCTTTGTGATTTGGGTAAACTTGTGGTTATGCTTCTTACGAGATAAATGTACATTGAAAAATCCTCCTTGTAGGATCTCAGGATTAAAATCTGGCGTATGTGCACTGGGAGCCGAGAATGGGGTATTACGGAGGCTATCGGCACCGGGTTTGGCGATCGAGATGTGAGCCCAGTTTCCGAGTTCGGGGTGTGATATGACCCATCTCAACTTGATGCAGTACAAACTAGCTTTCGCAATTTCAACACCAGTACAAGTAGAGCAGAAGCTGCTCCAAGACCAGCAATGAGTGCCAGACTCGACCTAACTCAGTCCTGGTCGAGTTAAGTCGACACAACAACCACACCATGTGACTCTCTCCCTCACACTCTCCTTCTTCTCTATCTTCCTTCTACGAGACACTAGCAGAACCAAACCCACACTAGATCCGAACGTCAGCCAACTCAAGATTAGTTACACTCGATTTGGTTTAACTCGTTATTTATTTATTTTTTTTTTTGTTAATGTGGCAGTTGACATGGCTCGATTTGATTGCATGGCTCTGATTAACTGTCACGCCCCAAACTCGGAAACCGGGCTCACAAAATTCTCGATCGCCGAATCCGGCGCCAACAGCCTCCGTAGAACCCCATTCTCGACTCCTAGCTCCCATTCGCTAGGTTCCAATCCTGGGATGTTATGAGGAGAATTTTCAATATTAGTTTGATTTGTAATAAGCATAACCAAAGGCATAACCCACAAACAACAACCAAAAACTCCATTACATTTCCACTATGATCAAAAACTTTACAAGTACAATGAGCATAAAGAAAAATACAATGATGAAGAACCAAAAGCTCCAAATGATCTGCAAAGTGCTCCTGCCTCAGCGCTGCTGCGCCCTAACGTCACCTACACGCAACGGTCGTGCATAAGCTTATAAAAAGCTTAGAGGGTGGTGATAGTGTGTGTGCAAGGTAGTAATATGATTATGCAATATCAGAGTAATGCAGAATATGCAAATAGATCCATAATATCATGAGTCGTACTAAGGCTATGCGATGCAAGATGCAAGTTAAGCATTCAATCCTCGTCTAAGTCCACATATCAATACAGCTCAACTCTGGGATATCACCGGGGTCTAGTACACTCTAAACCAGATCGCCGCCTCATCGCGCGCAATAAGGTAAGTGGAAGAGACCTCACTATCCATCTGCCAATATCGGGCTCGACTCGTCGATAGCGGACCCATTTCTCGAGCTGGTCAAACTCAACCTAGCTTTGTCTCCTACACTCGGGCGGATAAGGCCGCACTGGTAATCGGCACTCAGCGCTCGTCTACCCGCTCGGTCTAGACGTTGGAGCAGCCTCTTGGTACCATAAGGGTTTAGGAACTTTCACCCAGGGATATCTATAGCACCCCATGTAGAACAAGATTTTTAGTATCCAATCCTACTAACCATGATGCGTCTGTGGAGGCTACGACTCCGATGTCGCTAGGGCGTACAGTAACCATATCACACAGTGCGAGATGCATGAATCACACTATCCAATCATGCAGCAAATCCTTGCACGTAACGTGCGCTCATGTAGGGCAACACCACCTAATCGGGAGCCCATAAACAACCTTCCCGAAGGCATATGCTATGATCAGTCACCTCTCATATCAAGCATACGTATGATGCGTATGATCATGAGTCATGAAACTATACTAAACATGTTATGATGAAATGAACTATCTTACAATGCAGATGGGCCCAGACTGCCTATACACAATAAGTACGGGCCTAATAATGGGCCCTAAGGAGAGTCGTAATGTGGACATCCAACCAGCATTACACTCACAATGTAGACGTCAAACCAACATTGCTCCCAAGGCACGATGGTCGTAAACATCGTTACATAATCCGTATTGGTGTAACACATTACAATGGACCTTAGGTACATCTCATTGGGCCTTAAATACATCGAATGGGTCATATCATATGGGCCTTTTATTCATCAAATGGGCCACATAAATGGGCCGCACCAATGGGCCTTATGTGCATTGCAATGGGCCATAACCCGTGGGCCTTAGATTGCATCAAATGGTTCTCGACCCATGGGCCTTACACTTATCAAATGGGTCTACTCCCATGGGCTTTAAAATATAACAAATGGGTTCAATCCCATGGACCTTGGAATACATCAAATGGGTCCACTCCCATGGGCCCTAAATTACATTAAATGGCCTAATCCCATGGGCCTTGGGACACATCAAATGGATCCAATCCCATGGGCCTTAAATTACATTAAATGGGTCCAATCCCATGGGCCTTAAATTACATTAAATGGGTCCAATCCCATGGGCCTAACATAATGTTTAAAACTGGGGCCCAACATGATGTTTATTTCCATCCAAACTGTTCATGTGGTCGCATGGGCCTAAGCCCACTGCAATATCTATTTGTCATCCAGCGTGTGGGCCAGGGGAGAGCCCACTGTAATATTTGTTTTCCATCCAGCGTGTGGGCTAGGGGAAAGCCCACCGTGACATTTATTTGTCGTCCAACCTGTGGGCCAGGGGAAGGCCCACCGTGATATTTATTTGCCGTTCAGCAGGGGGTGGCGTGAATAAAAACACATGCGCAAGGTGGGCTCCACTGTCCGCTGGACGGTGGAGGTAAAACACAAATATCGTGGTGGACTTCCACCGTCCGCCTGGACGGTGGATAAAATACACATACATCACTGTGGGTCCCATGTGGGGCCCACCTAAATGTTTAGATGCCATCCAAACCGTTCATAAGGTCACTCCGACCTGGATGAAGGGAAAACACAAATCTCAGATTGATTCAAAGCTCAGGTGGGCCCAAAATTGGATCAATCTCACTGTTTTGTGTGGTGTGGGCCACCTGAGTTTTGGATCGCCTTGATTTTTGGAGGGGACCCACCTCAGGGGGTGGTCCACCTCTTGAATGGAGTGGATACAAAATATACATCATGGTGGGGCCCACGGCAGCAGCCGTGGTCCCTGGCTCGACCGCCCAGGGCGCTGGCAGCAGCGCCTGCACTGACGCTGTCAGCGCAGCTGCAGCACTTCTTTCCCTTTCTTTTCTTTTTTTTTTTAAAAACCTAATTTTTACGGTTTTTCAGAGGTGGGGCCCACATGTAGAAAATCCATCCCAGCCACGGGATTCTATGGCTTACAATGAATCCAATGAGTCCGCTAACGGCCCACTTTCGACGTGTAGAAGAAATCTAAATAGATTTTAATGATGATGATGCAATACCCAACGCTATGGCCCACCGGGTGATTGGATCGGCTCCAAATCTTGACTCAACGCCTATAATTAGGTGGAGAATGGGATGGACGGTGTGGATTGAATATTTACATCAAGGTGGGGCCTACACAAGGGCCCACCCCTAAAGCTTGAACCAAGCTTATTTTTGTGTTTATCTCATGTCCAGCGTCCCAGACGCTGGACGGTTTGGTCATGGCAATGCATTGAGGTGGGCTTTACTTAGGTGGGCCACCAAAGGGTGGATGGTATAGATATAACACATATACAAGGTGGGGTCCATCCAAGTGGCCACACAACTATATTATCAAAAAGAGAGAGAGAGAGAGAGAGAGAGAGAGAGAGAGAAATAGAGTGGGACGCGTGTGAAGGAGGCACCCCGATACTATGGGCCCTCCGTTCAACCATCCAATCATACATCAATGGGTCCCATTGCATATGGGCCATCAAAATTTAAAATCAACGGTGGGGATCCTTTTCCCACCAATATGGACGGTCTAGATGACCTTTCTAAAGAAATAAACATCAAGATGGGGTCCATGGAGAATGGCCCCATCATGGAATGATCATGATGATCCTAGTGGGCCATCGGCCACATCTTAGGATCCCAAGTGAGATCCAAACTATTGATTGGTTGGTTTCACTTGGCCCATCTTTAAAACATGCAAAACTACTATCATCTAGCACCCACCGTTCGATCTTCTTGCTCCAAGGGGTTCCTTAGCACTTTAGCTTTGATTCCAATGGAGGAGATGAGGAATGGATGGTTGAGATGGGAGATGATGGGGTAGGAAAGGTGGGCCACACTTAGAATTTTGGAAGTGCTTGGAGAGCTCTCATACGTATGGAGCTTTGCTTGGGAGAATGAGACGAGAAATGAGAAATGAGAAAGAGAAAGTGTTGTAGAGAGAGATGGGTGATGGATGGATGTGGTGAATGATAGGTGTGTAAGAAAACCTTGACTTTGGTGGCCTTTTGTGTAAGAAAGGCATGGGAGGTGTAAGAACTTTTTGACTTTAGAGGCTTTTTGTGTAAGAGAGGTATGGGTCTTGTAAGAAATTCTTGACTTTTGTGGTTGCTTGGGAATGGGTGAAAGGTGATGTGTACTTGACATGTGATGGGTTGATTGATTGATGGATTGATGGGATTGATGTGACACATCGTAGAGATTCTCTTGAATTTCACAACGCGTGGCGTTTTCCTCGCACCGAACGTCGGCCTACGACTCTTGACTAGGGTATCGCCTCGGCGCGCAAGTCGCGGCATCGGAACCGCAGCGACGGTGCGGTCGCTATGGTATTGGTCTTGGGTTGAGTCGATACAGGTTGACGGCATATGAATCAGGGTCGCGCATCAATATCGGTTAAGGGTCGAAGGTTGTCGGAATTCGACCGGTAAGACCGCGGAAGTCTATGGAATGGTACGGACTAAGATACGGGTCTTACATTAACTCACGGGGAGGATATTTCGATGCTATGGGCCAATAGATGATCTTTGCAGATGAAAAAAATGGGATCCACCATGTGGGGATGGATTTCTCAGCTCAACGGGGAAGATGACCCAACCATTAATGGCGGGTCACTTCTAAATGGTTGATCATTCAATCCACCACAACTGGACGATGTGGATTTGTCCTTAGAACACACTGGGGGCCACCTTTCGGAGAACCATCACCTGAACTCTATGGTGCAGGAAATCTTTGGTCGCAGTGAAATCTCATGTGAAAAGAATAGGACGTACACCCTAAAATGTGGACATGGATTGCGTCCTACCCCCGGCCGGATCGAAATCCGTCCGGGTAAGGCTCTGTGGGGTCCACCATGATGTAAGTATTCTATCCATGCCGTTAATCATTTTTATCAAATCATTTTAAGGAAAGAAAAAAAATGAAGCAGATATAAAGCTCCAGTGGACCACATCAAAGGAAGTTGCAGTGATAATGATACCCACCGTTGAAACCTTTCTAAGGGCCACCGTGATGTTTTTTTACCATCCAACCTATTGATAAGGTCATGCAGACATGGATGAAGTGAAAACACAAATATCAGCTTGATCTGAAACTTCTCCAGCTCCCAAGAAGTTTTTAATGGGTACGTTCAATCCCCACTTTGTGGTCAACTTAATACCTGGACCTACATCATTTTTTGTATCATATCTTTAAATAATACGAGAAAACCGATTAAAGGCATGGATAAAACACTTACATCATGGTGGGCCCCACAGAGCCCTGTCTGGACGAAATACCGTCCGGGTGGGGGTAGGACGTAATCCACGTCCCTAAAATGCAGGGCTAGGATTAGCTTACGTGCCCACTTTGTGGTCCACTTAATACCTAGACCTACATCGTTTTTTGTATCATATCTTAAAATGATACGAGAAAATCGATTAAAGGCATGGATAAAACACTTACATCATGGTGGGCCTCATAGAGCCCTGCCCGGACAAATTACCGTCCGGGCGGGGGTAGGATGCAATTCGTGTCCCTAAAATGTAAGACTAGGATTAGCTTACGTGAACAGTCAGAATTAAGAAAGGAGTGCTGGAATGGATTGCCAAGCTGACAGTGAAAAGTGGGTTTATATTTTTGGAAAGATCTCGCTGCATACACTGGCTTTCTGTGTCTGGATTTGTGCCCACGCATGGGCACGATTCCCATGTAAGATAATGGGTTTTGGCCGGCCCCACTGACTGAATCAAATGGACGGTTCAGATCAGCGCAAAGGTCCGTGATGGTGGGCCACGATCGAACCCAAATGGGCGCTGTTCGTTCAAATCGCGAGCGGATTTTCATCCAGAAGGAAAAGGAGAGGAAATCCTCTTTTTCAAATTTTCATCGGGTCAACACGGTTTGACCATGTTGACGAGTTCAGTGTGCTGCGGAAGCACCACCCCTAGTGCACACAACACATATGTGGGGTCCATTGTGATATGTTTTTGCAATCCATATCGTCCATTCTCTTTGGAGGCCCATAGCACCGAAAGATCAGGCATATCCAGAACTCAGGTGGGCCATACTAGATAAATTTTGAATTTATTCTGTAATTTTCATCGATCCAATAGTCAGATTGCTAACTAGACCCATCATCAATTTTCTAAAGGTCTCTTCCTAGTCTAAATGAGAATTATTAGTAGAGTGAGTGATCATATCCTTAATTGTAGTGGCCAAGTGATTGGTTTCTAAATTGTGTAGTGTGAATAGGATGAACAGTGAATCTGATGGGTTAGGTTTCAAAACTGGTAATGTACATCTCCATTAATATAGTTAAGTATTGTTCAATGTTTCATCGCGATCGTAACCTTAGAAATGGAGGTTTGTGATGTTGTGACGGTCGATCTTCGAAATCAATGGTCGGATAGCTTGATCTGTAGATGAGGATTACTCCTAACAATTAGATTTCTATAGGTGAACGGTTCAATGAGGTAAGAATTCATGGTAACACCCCGAGTACTGAGAGTACGATGTGTTACAATCTACCCCCTTTAAATAGAATTTCGTCCCCAAAATTCAACACTTCTGCCATGAATGGGAATGAGTACAATCTAATTTGTGGTGTTTCTAAGTTCTTACTTATTTCCCATAAAGGTTGTTTGTTGGTACAAATGTATATGACTATATATCAGAATTGGGGTTGTTACAACCAACCTCCCCCCGAGCTCCTATATATACTCTTGACTATCGTGTTCCAAAGACTCCCATTTTCAGTCCCTAGCCTCTAGGTCCACTTCCCTAAGAGGGCCCAGTTCATTATCTTGAGATATTTTACACCTGCTCCACCTTCTTGGATATGCTTACATACCTCATTCCATTCAACCAGATGAAATTTCTTCTTCTCTTCCTTCCCATGCCATAGGAAGTCACGTCTTAATTTTTATAGAGTTGCCAAAATCGAAGTCGGGCATTTGAATAAAGACATGAAATATAAAGGAAGATTCGAAATGCTGCCTTAATGAGAGTTAAACGCCCACCCAGGGATAAGAATTTGCATTTCCATCTGGCAAGGTACATCTCGAACCTATCTATGACTTTGTCCCATAAGGACTTTGGGTTTCCTAATGCACAGTGAAAGACCAACAAATGTGGTTGGGAAACGACCCATTGAACAATCAAAGTACTATTCGGTGTATTTCCTTATATCTTCTTCCTCCATATTCACCCTAAACATCTTAGACTTTGCCATATTAACTCTAAGTCTCGAAACTACCTCGAAGCACTAAATCATTGTTCGCAAATTACTCACCTTTTCCTGTTCGGCTTCACTGAATAACAACGTATCATCCACAAGCTAGATGTGAGAAATCAGTGCATCTATACCTTCAACTCTTATACCACTAACGATACCTTCTTGACCTTTATTCATCATTTTAGAAAGAGCCTCCCCGACTATTAGAAATAGGAATGGGGACAACGGATCACCTTGACGTAGTGTAACGCCCTGGAAAAATCAGTACTTTGGCTCGAGTACCAACTCGACCAGAAATCGCGTAGGATAAATTCCTTTAGAAAATAAGTGTAAGTTAGCTAACGCAACGCTAGAGTAGCTAAGAAATAGTCCCTGATCACTTTAAATACGTTCTATAAGACCCAAAGCGAGTAGAACCAATGACGCTATAATACTCTAAAACCTCGGATCAAACTCTAAACCGGTTTGTTCTCAGGACCTCTTTGAAACTTTGTATTGGATCTAGACTGCGCGTCGAAAGTCCGATACGTACAATCTTAGACCGTTATAACCGCCTAGATGGACTTGACAATCATTTCGAAAATCAAGTCCAACCGACATTCACAGGCTATTTCATTGAGCCTGGAGTGAAGAGAGTGAGAATAGGGTTAGATTTGGAATTTGAAATTCAAATCTGGCACACGACTTGACGCGTTATTATTAAGCGTTCTGACCATCAGAATTCAGCCAAATTACACCCTTGGATCAGGAAAATTTTTTATTTCATATCATGAGACTTGTAGGCCTGATCTATGTGCGGTGACCGCTGAACTGAAACTGGACCGCCACGTGCGATCTATGAACACTACTGGTCTGAAAATGGGATGTGAGCGATATCCGACGTGCATGAACTTAAGTCCGATCGCGTTCGGCCAGGAGACCTCCAGAAATATCTTTTTGGACCGAAATAGCCCCGACTTGGTTAGGCATCAAGTAAACATTGTTCCCAAGCCTGTTTTGGGCAAGTTTTAGGTTATAAAAGGGCCTTAAACCCTCACTTCTCTCACCCATCCGAATTTGCTAGAAACCCTAGCTGGTGTGAGAGAAAAGGTGAGAGATTGTGAGAGAGAGTGGGAGAGAATTTCCTGCTGCTTGCACTACGTGTTGCACGTGCTTAAGCAACACGCCTCAATCACTTTCCCGGCGATTTCGCCGCAATTCTAGGTAAGAAAATACTCCAAATACTTGCTGATTTAAGGTTCCTTTGGTTCCTTAGCATGGTAGCTGATACATCTTGTAAAATAGGCTCCCGGTTCGCCGTAGACGACGCATACACGCTCCATTCGGATCAATACACTTATAGGAGAAAAGGTGCGGATTTTAGACGCTTTGATTGACTGTTTCCAATGTTTTCAATGTCGTTTAATAGTAGATTATCGACGGCAACGCCGTTTGACATGTACAACATGTTGTCCGTTTCTTGTTTCGTAAGCAGACGAAAAATATGAGATTTAAGGTATTTTAGTCATTTGTAGGAAATACAGTTTCCATCTATATTTTGCTGAGATGATTAACATGGCTTCTTGTCACAGTAGGATATTAGAAATGCATGCATAATTAGTTTGGTAAAGAGATTCGCCTAAATGCGCACTTTGAGTCGCCATACTATATGTAGACTTAAGTATGTAGTAAAAGTGTTTGTATAAATGTTTGTATTAGTATGTATTGAATTAAATGGTGTTATGAATTAGTTTGAGATTGAATTCTCAAATAATATGCTGATGTAAATGATTTCTTACATATTGGCTATATGCATGATTTCATTATATGTATGAAATGCATGTGTTAGATGATTTACTTAGTTGTATGTTATAACATGTGTTAACATGCTCACATTGTTGTATTTCATTTCCATTACTCTTATATGATTGCTGATGTGGATTCATAATTGTTTGGGACTATACCTAGTCCAGGCAGTCGGCAACCGAGTAAAGTCGTGGTTGGCTTATCTTTGCCACAAACGACGCGTCGATGAACGCGAGCCGTGTTTTGGAGTTGGCGATAGTGGTTAGGCCACACGAGGTGTTTTATGCACTTCATGTCGTTCGACGTGAGATGTGCTCGTGCTAGTCGAGCCCGTCAAGTAACCCGACTGGCCATTGTTTGTTCACCCTGTATGAGTCATAACTGCTTGAACCTAGGGTACTGAACTTACCATTGTAAATCCTGTCAACCATGGTACCTTGATCCATAAAGACTCATGAGCCGGGCATGGTGGTATGGGACACCGTGGTCGAGCTGTCGGCCTACGCTGGGGCCACAAACCTCCCCGTAGTGACCAGTGAGCACCTATGACTCGTGAGCAGATTATGGTGGTATGAGACACTATATTCTTATTGTTGGCCTACACTGATCAGGAGACGAGTCCTTTGTAGTGACCGCGAGCATATTCTGAGTCTACGGGAGGCGACGACCCTTCCGTAGCAGTGAGAGTATAGTAGGCCTGTATTGATAAGGTGATGGGGGAGCGGTGCAACGAGTGCGAGCAACAACCCTGGCAGCCCTTGCAGCGACCTACAAAATATACATCGTATGAGATTACTAGGAGTGACGACCCTAGACAGGATCTGTGTTGGGATTGATATAAGGGAAGTACCTTAGTTTTTCAATATTACTGTATGAAAAGGACTAATAATAACTCGATAATCATATCAACATCACATTGCATGCGCCTGGAAGATGTAGAGCACTTAGCGGTACGCAAGCATACCGCGGACGCAGATGGTGCCGTATGAGGGAGAATGTCGGTGAGGGCATCCATCATGTCATGTCATATTGCATTAACAACGATATTAGGAATGTTTGATTTACTGCTTTACTATTATCGCATGATTGATTTGAGAACATGTTAATCCTTGCTCTATTATTTCACTGAGTTAGCTACTCACTCCCACGTTACGGGATGGTGCTTGCAACACCCATCAGACCCTGTCTTAGATGCAGGTGAGGCCGATTCAGGAGGCAGAGCCGGACTATGATGAAGACCAGGACGAGTTCTCATATATGCAGTACCATGACGGCTTTGCTTAGGGGGCTTGGATTGGCGGAACTTCTCAGTGGGACTATTTCTGACATTTGATTTCTGTTTATTTACATGTATATGAGACTCAGAGATGTATTCATACTTTGGAGACAGTTGAGATCTATTTTATTTTCCATACAGTGATATGTATATTCTTTAGTCTTCCGCTTGCTTTTATCACTGGATCTGGAGTATGAATTGCAGTTTTGGTATACTTTTACTCACGTGAATGCTTTAACTCAGACAACATTGAATCATAATCATTTTTGTTGCATAAGTGACGGTCTGGATCTCGGGAGTTGAGTTTATACACGACCCCCGATTTTCAGGGTGTTACACGTAGCCTCCTAAAACTTTTGAAGAAGCCTTTAGGGGATCCATTAAGTAATATAGAGAAGTAGTCGGAGCCCACACATTCACCTATACCCTCTCCATTTGTCTCCAAAACCCATCCACAGTAGTATGTACTGAAAAAAGCCCTAGTTAACATGATCATATGCCTTTTCTAGATCAAGCTTGCATAAAAGACCCTTAGATTTAGATTTATGGCTGGAGTCCAAGCATTCATACGCGATGAGGGCGCTATCAATAATGTCTTCCTAAATGAATGCACTTTGATTTCTGGAAATGATCTTCCATATCACCTCTTTCAACCAAGACGCCAATACTTTAATCAGGATCTTATACGACCGTCCAAGTAAACTAATCACTTTATAGTCTTTGAAGGATTCAGCACCTAGAGCCTTCAGTATTAACGCTATAAAAGAGGCCCTGGGATCCTTTGCAAGCCACCCTCTTTCATAGAATTCGTTAAAGAATTCCATTACACCCCCCTGTAACACTTCCCAAAAAATTTGAAAGAATACTATCGAAAACCCATCTGGCTTGGGGGCCTTGTCTCCTCCCAAAGCTTCCACTGCTCCTTTCACCTCTTTCAACACAATGTAAAAGGAGCTAAAGATCATATCAATTTATTTTTCCGACTCAACAGATCACCATTCCAATTGACCATCATGTCAAGGAGGTTTTCAGATGGTACCCAAGAGATACAAAAGAGGGGCAATATAGTGTCATACTAAGTTGGCAAAAGATCAATGAAGGAACAAGTGGGGGACTTTACACACACACACACTTACTTAACTACAATGGGATTTCACCACAATGGACACTCTAACCCATGACCTCGTGTTGGAAAATATTTGCGAGGATGAAACTTCTCTTAAGCTAATTTTTTATTTTATTTATTTATTTTACACACACACACTCAGCGCTCCCCCCCCCCCCCCCCCCCCCCCCCCCCCCCCCCCACCCACACACACACACGCACTCACACATGCACACCCACCCCCACACTCTCCTTGCACCACAAGAACCTGTAACCTCCTCTTAAGTTGATCTTGAGTGAGGAATTTTATTTATTTTTATTTATTTTTGCTTTTATAATAGCTATCCACATTAAGGCTAAAACTCAAGGTGGGACTGCTAGGTTCTAAAAGCAGGCTAGAAAGTTGTTTTCATTTTGAGTGATGGCTTGAAAGATGGATTTGACAAAGAATTTTGCTAAAGCAGACAATTTTTAGATTCTGATATCATCTTCCATAAGAACCTTTACTAGTGCCAAAATCGATGATATTTCTGCAACATGCTCTCTCTCTCTCTCTCTCTCTCTCTCTCTCTCTCTCTCTCTCTCTCTCTCTCTTCTCATCTTTTAGAATTCTCCTAAACCCAGTTTCCCCACACCACTTAACCATTTTGAAGTTTCATGCAATCCTTCCCCAGAGCATGGCACTAGACAACCAGTTTCTGCATACCACTTAACCATTTTGTGTATGAAAGTGTCAATATGCTTATATTTTTTTATAGTTTGTTGTGCGACACTTCGCAATCCTACCACCCATACAGGTAATATTCTCTCTCGTCCTAAAATCCCAAAATAACGCCTTTGATGAAGTGACAAGGAAATTTGTTGAGTCTGGCATACGAAATCATGTTTCTTGATTAGACAAACTAATCTTGGAGAGCGAAAGGAAAATATTCATGGGGAAACACTTTGTCCATTTAAATGGATAAGGCTCAAAAAGGAAATGATGTTTGGCATATGATTCTTGATAGGAAGCACATAACACAAAATACAGCAAAATACTTCTCTACTTGATGCGAGTGCCAGACTAGTTTATCCATTTCTCCAAAGAACCCATAAAGTTCGCATTATTGTATAGACAAGGGGTGCCACTATCCACACAATACACACTACAACAAAATTGACCTTTACCAGTAGTTTTAACTGCCGGTAAATGCCTAGAAAACCATCGGTAAAACTTTTACCAGTGGTTGTGCCGGATGTTGCTTCATGTAAGCAATATACAAAAAAGGTCCAAAGCTACGGATAAAAGTCGTAGCTAAAGATCTATAGCTACAGTTATAGGCGGTAGCCACTTGTATTGTAGCCATTGTTTTCGAAGAAATGGCCACGGATCAAATCCCTATGTATCGACCATCATACTCTACTCAACTACAAAATAATTCCTCAAGTCTTTAACACCGGAAGTGTCATGGTTGATATGCAGGCACAATTGCACACATGGAATACAATCAACTCAAATTAAACCCTCCAATCATGGACCATACATACACCACCAAAATCCCTATTTAGGAACGGTTTTCCACTGTTCCTAAACCATTTAGTAATGGTTTCCGCGGTTAAACTAGGGCGTTGCAAAAAAATAGCGACGGTTGAAAACCGTCGCAAATTTTCATATTAGAAACAATATTTTACCTTATTTAGGAACGGTTTTGAACCCTTAGCAAGGTCAATAAAAGTCATGCAACTGCTGGGAAAGCAGTAATTTTTTTCTATTAGAACTTGTATTTTTTTAATATTTGAAACCATACAATTAAAAATGAATATTAAACAAATATTGTATGACTTTATATAAAAAATATATAATATTTACAACAATAGGTTAAAAATTGTTCAAATCATGTGGTCCACTCCTAGCTTGGCCAATGCAGCTACCTATCTCCAGCCTCTGTTCACATTGTTTCAACCAAGTAGCGTTAGAACAATTTGCAATGGTCACTGCCAAAGTCTCATATGCAAGTTTAAAAGAACAAACACGTCAAGAATGAATTATATGGAATTGTGATGCAAACAAATGAAATGCAATTGCCTTGAGAGTTTGTTGTATTCTAAAGGTAATATGGAATCTTATAATATGCCTTGTTGTCAATAGAAAAACCAGAAAATGGAAGTCCATCAAAATGGTCTACTAGGCCCATTGTACATTAAAAAAAAATAATAATAATAAAATAAAATAAAAATCATTAGAATTTTCATTACAATCTAGAACATCTCCCAGCTCGAGAAAAATATATCATCAGAGAAGCTCAAATACTTTACATTTTCACAAGCATGAACATGTATATTCAAGAGAATGTACTAACCAATTTCATAAAAACCAGACTTGCTGCCGCAACATCAGCTACTACTTGGAAGTCCAGATGCACATTGCTGGTTCACCATCTTGATTGGCACATTCTTTGCAATAATGGCTAAGAATGAGACATCTAGAATCCTAGATATACCCTACGAAGGGAATTTTGTAATGTTCAATTAAGCACCTTACTCAACAAACGAGCTACATAGACAGCAGACCTTCTGGTACTGACATTGAATTTGAACTACTGAAATTGTCTTTTCTTTTTCTTTTTCATGAACTTTTTCTTCTTCTTTTAACAACCCATTTGATGTCTAGTGATTGGTTGGTTTTGATTATCAGATAAGTGAATTTTAGGACATTCACCACCACCAATGGAGCCATGTTTTGACTGGTCTGGATTGACATATATGTACACCACATGTGCAGCAGATGAAACAACACCGTTTAAGTAGAAAACATGTATGGTAGTCTAGTCCAACCTCAATGAGCTATATTACTGCTAACAACAAGCTTATTAGGAACACAAATAATAAAATAGGAACCACACTCACAAAGTCTTGCCCATCTACCCGATTTTCATGTACATTATCTCTATCAACCATTCCATCAAACACCATGCGTGCACTCCCTATTATTACCTTGTTCTTCATGTAAATATCAACCAATCTGACAGCTACAAATGAGTCCCACCTTCAATTATTTTCTAAGTCGCCATTATAAAATTTAGAAATTTAGTTACACGCTGAGACTTTCTATGAGAAATTATCACAATAAACTCAAACTATCAAGCCATAAATTTCAGTCTCGAGTTTGACTACGCCTATTCAATGACTGGGTTCCAAGTCAAAACAGGCAAGCTCTTGAAAATTGGTATGGCCCAAGTACACAGTCTCTATCAAACTATGAGAAATTATCCAAGCTTGTCAGCAGGGTTCAATTTGGGAAGAATGCTCAGATAAAATCTAATACATCTAAATGCACTTGTTTTCTAAAATTTCTAGATGAAGAACCAAGTGCTGCTACTTTAAACACATTCTTCAAAATCTAACTATAAAATGACTAAAGTATTGCACATGTTGTAAATTGTTTTAACCACGAACTTTTTGATAGTATCACCTTTTAAACATGGAGACGTTCTGAAAAACTGGGTAATAAAGTTCATGATCATTCTGAAAAAGAATCAGCCATAAATAAGTAGGAATCTACCGATTTACTTCATCCAATCCTGAAATGTACAGAACAAACCTAATCAAAAGTAGTTACAGTGGACTGAAAATTAGTTTTGGTGTACCGAATTGGGTCAATACAAGCTGATACAGCTGTATTCGTAAATGAAACCAATACGCATCAAGTAATACATGCTGATTTCTGCCTTCAGACAATACTATAAATCTTGGATTTAAGTGAGATCTAACCATCCCTTGACAAACTGAAAAGGGAAGAAACAACAATTGCAATGGATTTAAGTGAGAGCTAACCATCCCTTGAAAAACATGAGTACTACATTGGATGTGAAGCGATGTCAGAGGGACTGGGATCTATATGCTTGTAGGATCACCAACCTCCTCCGTCATGACATGTATCATAATCAATGGTTAGAATTGATCACTTAGGCAACACGGCATTTGCTTCACTATGATGCAGAATTGCAAGTAAATAAATAGGAAAAATAAATGCATGGCTGACCTTCATTGACTCCTAGACAGGTGGTTGTGGCTATATTAGTATGCACAAGATTTAGAGAAATCACTCACTAATTCAAATACTGAAATACGAACCTATAAAAGCCTGAAACAGAGCACTTGAAATAGGAATGAAGCCAATTTCAGTAGAAGATAACTGAATTTTTATTAAAAAGAGAAACAATAGAGAAGCAGCAAAGATGAGAGGTGATAAGGAGTGGACCCACTCATCACTCCCTCTTTTGCAGAGGAGGCTTTATTAATGTTGAATGGAACTCAACTAGGAGGGCAAAATATTCGTCTTTCTTGGGGACATAGTCCTAACAAACAGGTTGTTTAAGGTCTACTCTGTACTTGGTTAATACATTGTTAGGGCGTAAAGTACTTGAAAGTGCATATATTTCCTTGAAACTGACTAACCCAACCATTGGATCTCTTCAGCCGCGACCAGATCCAAACCAGTGGAATGTTAGTGGTGGTGGTGGTGCTGCTGCTGCTACTGGTGGTTATTATGGGTATGGGTGGGGCTATGAAGCGTATGGATATGCACCACCCATGCAACAACAATTGAAGGTTGATAGATGAGCACGAAATTAGGCAAACTGAGATTGCATCTCGAACACCAACTAAAGAACAAAGCAAACAAAAGATGAACCAATAATGGAATAGAAAAACTATCAAATGGAAGGCCATGGAAATGGCTCACAACAACATTGGATGTAAGGTGTCTAACATTTTCATTGCAGACAACCAATTACGAGTTCAAGTAACAAACTTCCGGCTTATTATAATTCAAAAAATAAAAACTAGTTATTTGGATCAACATGAGTACAGCCAGAAACATACCAATTTCGCATCATAACAAGAACCACAATGTCTCATTACATTCAAGCCTTCCACCATGTCTTTGTAATGGCTTTTCAATCTGCAGAAAACCAAAAAAAATAAAAAGAGTTAATGTGTTAATTAATGCAATGCAACAAAACACACACACACACACAATCACACAAAAAAAAAAAAAAAAACATAAAGGAGTACCACATAATCTTACTGCACAGCAATTACATGTGAGGACCAAAAAATCAAGCCAAAATCACAAAAAAAAGGACAAGAATCAATCAAATAGAACTACATAACTACATTCCACAAGTAAATACTTCATACGAGGAAAAAAGATCAAGACCAAAAATGCCCTAGCGACTGCTCATTGTATTGGATAAAACGGAGGGAACATTAATCTAGACCATTCAAATCGTTAACCTAACTGGGGATAGAGCATGACTCAAAAGAGAGAACTGCTCCAGTGCCCTCAGAGCACTACAAGGTAAGTCTCCTAGTTGCATTGGTTCATTGGGACAGTCCATTTAGTCCATCTGAACTGTCCATTAAGTCCAGAACACTTCCATAGGTATCATACAAAAATCATACTGATCAGAATATCCCATCCATCATTGATTTGGCCTTACTTTCCATAGCCATCCATTTTCAAAGCCATGGATGTGATGGTTACAATTGCTTAACAAAAGTGATTCTTTAGATCCATAAGCAATCCATGGCAAGCCCTAACAAATAGACAGATCAAATTGGTGTTTGGACCTACTTTTGTATAAATTTTCTTGACCATCCATACTAAAGAACTATTGATCAAATGGTTCTTATTTGTCAAATCGATGTGATGTTTGCATGATAGCTCATGAAATGTGCAGTGATCCAATGAACAATTGTGATCAATGGTTGGACTAAGTGTCCCAATGAAACTAGAAGCACCATGTCTTATAGTGCTCTGACAACACTGGAACTGAAATTGAAGCTGAGAGATACCTGAAATTGAAATTCGGATAATATTGAAGCGAGAGGTAACCTGAAACTGAAATTCGGGAAAAATTGAAGCTGAGAGATACCTGTAACTGAAATCACATGGAATTACTGTTAAATATTGCTGGACAGTGAAAAAACTATTCATTAAGTAAAACTATTAGAAATTACAAAGTTTTACCTTCTTTTTTAATTTATTATTTTTCGTCATTGGGAAAATATGAAAAGACTCTCCAACATTTATGACCCAATTATAGCAAAGATTCAATGAAAACCCATCTTAGTAACCTCAAGTGAAAATTTGAAAACAGAATGTGGATTAATAAGTATACTGAACCAATGCCATATGAACTTGCTGTTGTCAACAGTTGTAGCTGCCCCTCTCTTATGCAGTTCTAAGGTTGCATCAGCATCCATGGCTATTGAATCACCAATTTTTTAGCTTTCAAATAGACTGAAACTGGATGGTGCTGAAAGCTTGATGATCCCTGCAAGTTCCTAAAGCAGATGTAGTTTCCATCACTTAGCAATAGATGCAACAATTTGAAATTCTAAGCATTGTATATGTATTTTTATGTTAAAAATTTGAAATTCTACATCTGATCGTACCTGCTTTGAGATGCTATGTGGTGTGTATGTGCTTATGGGCTTCGTGCCTGTTCACAGTCTACTTTTTAGTACATGTTTCTCCATGTGAGATGTAGTTCTCCTACACAAGCCTTGTTAATGTCAAAGAATCTCAGTTAAAGAGGGTTGTCTTAAATGTGATTTTAAAGGTCTTTTTCCCTATTTTTTCAATTGAAGTCCAGTGTACCCCACTGAAAAAGCCCCAAGGCTCTAGGCTCCTCCTCACTTGAACAGAATTGCATGCAGCTGCTTCTTGCTTGTTTCAAGAGTTCATGTGAACATTCTGAAGTAGATATGATGGGGACATCCCGCGCACACGCGCATGCATGCCGGGTCCCCTAGGCACGTACGCCAAAAGAAGGAGGGCCCCACCGTCGATATAGATCGATGATGACGTCCAGGGAAGGCCTCTTAGTTAGAAGACGAAGTTTTAGTTCAAAAGGGTGGGCCCGATAGTCAAGAAAAGCCCATCATGGGATCTCATGATCGTGGCCCACTCGTCGGATTGATTTCATATTTTAGGTTTTGCTTATTGTTATTATTTAGAACATCGTAAACACTTTAAATTTCTTTGTTTGATTTTTACTTTAGTTTAGTTCATGGCCAAGTAATAGATTGCGCACATAGTGCGAGTTTTTGGGGTATAGGGTTTTCCCTATAAATAGGCACCCTTATAGTTTTTTTCATTCATTGAAGCTTAATAAAAATTCCTGCTTTATTTTTCTGCTCTCTTAGTGAGTTGTAGAAGAATTCAAAAGTGGGTGCGAAGCCCTCCCTTTTCGAATGACTAACTACGTGGTGTGAAGCCACATCTATCCCCATCTGTCCCTATCCTCTCCCATCTATATATCTCATATTCTATCATCATTATTGTTTTGAATTTTTTAACTTTTGCAGCTATTCATTCTCCTACAGCCAGTTTTCAGAATTTGGACCTGTAGGAGGGCTGAAACTTCGACGGAGCACTACGCCTCGACCTTACGTCGAATCTTCGTCAAACTTGGAGAGATTGGAGGTCTCCTTTAGCCAACTAAGGCCTAGATGTCACTTTGGGGAGGCGGGCTTTCATCACACGTGCGGCCAGCCCACCCGCGCATGTGCGTTAGCCCTCGGTCACCATTTGTGCGCAGGAGCTTTCTCCTGGTCAGGTTTTCCTCTTTTCATTCCTATTTCCTAAACCCTAACCTTAGTTTGCATTAGGCCTAATTTATTTGCCTTTTTTTTTCACCCTAAAACTCATTGAATTGAGATTGAGAAATCCCTTGGATTAGGGACTGTTTGCTATGCATGAGTGGTTGATTTCTATTTCCCTTTGAGATCATTTGGCTTATAATTTTTATTGGTCCAGTCCTAGCCTGTGTAGGCCTGGACCCACATAGATTTCCCTTTAATTGAATGCTTGGATTTTCATGTGGGATGTGGAATTTGTGTAATTGTTTCTGAATTGGTATGATCTAAGCCTGAAATCTTGCATATCATATTTAAATCTCTTGTACTGCATCAAGATACCGAGCATTATACAAACGATTACTAGCTTGTTCATTCGATGCATCAAGCGATCGCAGGTCCTTGATCTCATCTTGCCAATTTTCAACAACTAGATGGATCGGATTGTTTATGGTGACTTATTTTGTGTAAATGATCTTGAACAATCATATTAAAGGCCACTATAAAATGGTTAATATTTGTAAATTGGTGTGATTTTTCCATGGTAAATATGTATTGGATCTAATGATCAGTGGATTAGACTTAAGCATGTAGGGCTCACCATGCTTTAAATGTAAATCCACTCCATCCCTCAGCTTTTGAACTTGACCTTAGGTAGTAAGGTAAAAACTCAGCTAGATCTACAGCTCAAATGGCTCATACCACATGAAGAAGTAAGAATGAGATGATGATCACAGGTTTGTGTGTGGGCCACCATGCACTATATGTTTCATCAAACCTGTTAATCAGATCTATCTCACCAAAATGAAGAGAAGATCCTAAAATCAGCCTGTTAAAAACCTCATAAGGGCCACAATGTCCTAACTTACCAGTTTCGAAATTACAGTACCAACGCTTGAAATCATAGAAAACCAGCAGCATGGAAATAAATCAAACACTCATCCCACAATACCCAAACCTATGCCGCCAGCTTTCCATGGCCAAAGATATGATCTAGGTCCTCTATAGCACCACTAGCTTGAGCATTAACACCCCCTGGACTGAACTAAATGGAGTTCTGCCCCACCCTGTCCCACTAAAGCTTAGGCACTTGATCTCTGCCTTCCATGAATAAGGCATTCTCCTACTAATCTGAGATATCATAGTGAAGCAAATGCCGGTTTCAACCGAAGCTGCCTCTGAACTAAATGGAGGTCTGCCCCACCCCATCTCACCAAGATGCCTCTGAATCTGTTAGGTCGACCCTTATTTCTCAACTGCTAGCTTGAGCCTCCCCTATCAGCTAACGCTTCCGATTTAAACCAAAGCATGAAATGCCCCTTTGACCTCAATTCCTGCTGGTTAACTAAGCTAGGAAGAAAGAGTAGACGACTGCCCCAATTCAAGAAAGAAATCCACACAAGACAAGGAGATCAATATCGAAATGTATAAAAATCACAAAAGCAGATCCGATCGATTGAAAAATTGGAAAAAAAAAAAGAGGGATTGGGACAAACCTAAGATTAATTACTACAAATTAGGGGCTAGGTGTTCAACGAATTGGTGGTGAAATGTCAGGATCGAGCTCAAATTCCACCGATTTGAGATCGATCAGAGCCCATCAATCAAAACCCTACGCGATTTGAGTGGGCCAATGCTAATAGGTAGAGGAGCGTGACTCATTGACCCATGCAAAAACCATCCATCACCATGGAAATCCCAATGCTAGCAGTTGGAGTAGGTTTCTTCAATGGCTTGGGGGGGTGGTGGTTACGGTACTATAGTCACGATGATGGGAGAGGGGAGGCACCGTTTCGCATAGAAGCAGAGAGCGGCTAATGAGAGAGAGAACAAGAAATAAGCAATTAGGGTTATTTTTACTTGTATTCAATGTTCAAAATATTGGTATCACGTTACCTATCGCAACCTTGGGATATAGATATGTATCGGTTATCACATGAGATTATCGGTTGTATCGTGTAATGTATCGTTATTGTTGGAAACATGGGGAAATATTGGAAATTGGTCGAATTTTTCAACGAAATTTCAGTAATTGTTAAAAAAGACATCAATACACACTTATAAATAAAAACATTACAAAAACACAAGTGCACATAATGGGTTTTCTTTGTATGGGGTCCTAATCTATGTGTTGTCTAACTGAATTGATGCAAGTATATTCAAAGTCTATTCATATAATTTATATATGTAAGAAGACATGGAAACACAAGCGATACATTCAAAAGCAAAAGAAGAATCATTAGATTAGGTTACATATATGTTTCATTTTGATTTTTTTTCAATTTTCCGCAACTCGATTATTCTCCTCCAAATTTCGAAATGGAAGTTCCCAATCCATGATTTTTCACACCATGCAAAACATGAAAAATCATGGATTTGTAACAATTTGCCACTAATTTAACATGATTTATAGAAGAAAAAAAAAATCAAAAAAAATGTTCACCAGATCGAACATGCAGGATATATCTCACTACTTGTGTGTTTCGTATCGCATGAGTGGGATACAAGATATGTCGTGGGATATATAAATATCGTCAATATTTGAAACACTTGTTTTTAAATATTTAAAATGGTTTTAATCTGTTCCAAATTTGGAACGGCCTAAATCCATTCCTGAACCAAAGATGGAGCCATTCTAAAATCATGATTTTGGTGTAGTGGGATGGCACTCGGGAAGAAATGAAAGATGACCATAAACGTGTTCATACTCTCCAGAGCAGGTGTATGCACATCAATTTATAATATTACACTCATATGAACCTCCATGGGAATCAGTGTGGTTAATAGATTCTATCAAGCTATATTTATGGATATGAATGTAGAATCAATAACATAACAATAGTGCATGTAGATATTTCACGCATTTGGATGCATCCATGTGGTGGACCTTGACTTTCAAGTTTCATTGAACCATGACACAAAATCAATGTAAACCAATACCCTTGCATTTATAGCCTAGGAAAAAAAAAAAAATCTAAGATGCAAATAGTGGAAAACATTTTGTAGGTCTGCTAATATGATTACCTCATGCATGAACTTCTCAGGTTGAGTTCAATGTAAAGGTGGTGGTTGCGGCTTCACTGAAGATAGTTGCTTCGGAAATTGCCAAGAAATCAAGGGCTACATGGATAATTCTCGACAGGTCGGTCAAAATATTGGTGAATATTTAAAACCTAATGGGACTTTCTCATGTCAATACAATACCCTAACACTTTCAATGAAAGACAGGTATTGATATGATCTGAAAAATACACAAAAATCACCAGGGTTCAATAGAGTACTGAAAGTTCATCTCAATGTATGATATGGTGGAAGGATTGCTACATGCCTGCTACCCTTGGGTGGAAAAGGCATACCTTTGCACAACATCATGTGCCAGGTGACATATAAAGGGATATCAGATGTCAAAGTTTGTCCATCAGGTTGGCCTAAATGTCAAAATGTTCTCATCCAACAATCAGAAATGCTCACTGATCAAGTTGCCACAGTAGATATTTCAGTAAAGAATAGTGTAAGTGTCAATTAAGAACAAGAGGAAGCAGTAATTAATTGAATTGCATAAATCCATTAGACAGAGTGGAAATGACAAATTGCAATTAACTTCCTTGGTTCTACAATGAAGGCAGCACCGAAATCCAGTTATGTTAGTTTCCAAGTTGAGCTTGTAATACAAAGATGTTAGTTTCCAATTAACATGAGATCACCTAATAGTTCCCAAGTACAAAAACGAGAACTTTAGGGGCATGGAACTTGCCTTTGCAATATACCAGTTATCTTTCAGTACGAACACAAAAGCCTACCATGAATTGTCTTCCTGTTGCCCAGGTGAATTTACCCAATTCTCCACGTATATCTACGTTCAACAAATTGAGTAATTAGCTATTGCATGAGAAATACATTTCTTGCTCTCTTTGGTCATTGATTTCTTTTATGAGTGGTGAAATACCTTTCTAGGCCTTTTGGATAGGATCAAGTATAGCATCTGGTCTTATCAGTTGCATGGGTGGTGGAAGGAGAAACTTATAGTAGATATGTAACATCTCCCATCTCCTTTGAGCTTCAAGGCTAGTGTATCATGTGCATCCAAGTCGATGAAACCATTGAACTACCAAAAAAAAAAAAAGCCAAAGAAAAATAGAAAATAACCAGCTTTCAATAAAGTCTATGTTGTAGTGGGAATATAAGACCTAAGATTGCATTTTCATGGGATGATGGTTTGGCTCCAATCTTCGTCACAAAGTACATTATATTGCAGTATCAAAATAAAGCGTCTGCAGTACCAAGGTATACACCACAACTCTACATAAGGGAGACTAGATGATCAACTTCCTAGCATACATGAGAAAAGATAAAGAAAAGGCAAGTAACCTTCACAGTTCCTGTCTTATCAAGCTCAACACCAACGGCTTCTAAGTTCAATCTCTGTGTTTGGAGCTCAACCTGTGATTCCAAGAGAGAAGATGGTACATAATATAAAATGTACTTCTCAAAGAATGACACAATTTTAATACAACAAAGATGTGAATGCACCCATGGCCTCTATAAAGCTCAAAGTAAGACATGATTAACATCTAAATATAATGCTTAGAAGATGCAATTAGAGTAAGTAACAAAGTGATAATTCACAACAATTATAGATAAGAGATGGACAGGGAATTACCAGTCGCAAACAATACAGCATCTGCAACCAATTCCTCTCCATGGTCTGTGAGAACACGTATGCCATATTCTGTTTTGATAAACTAAAAGCAGAAGCAATAGTAGGAACAGGTTGAAAGCTCAGAAGTAGAAGAAGAAGGCTAAACTACAGTAACCAATCCTCACAGGACTAGAGATACCTCTGACAAATTCCTCTCAGGATGCAACTTAATTCCCCTGCCTTCCAGATTTCTGGCAACTACTGTCCTCATTTCATCATCAAAACCTCTGCAACAAGGAAGAAGGGATTACAACCTACAACAACACCATTTGCAAGAGAAATACACTCAACACACACTGCTAAAGCAGCCAAGTAATGCTTTGTGATAGCACTCTGTTTAGAGAGAGATGAAAGAACAAATTCAGACTTGTATACCAGGATTTAATTAACTACAAATAATAAAATGGCACAACCCATTTCATCCAATGTCTCAAATATCAAGTACCTGGGACACTGGTTCATAATAGTTAGCCACAATAGATCTCAGCACTTATTGATTGCAGTACCAAGGCAGCAAAATGTAACGTCATTACTACCTATGTTACTAACACTAACATTTATGGAGTGGTGCCTGGTTGAAAACATACTTCGTATATAAGGAGTGAATAATTTGAACTTCTCATTTTTAGTACCATTTAGTTTGAACTTATTTTTCCTTGATGCCTTTTCCTCCTTATTTTCTCATCTTACATTAATTAGATGATTTGAGAGTTACCATGAACGTTTCAAGTGTCCATATTGGCTACAAAACATGGATGGCAAGACCACTAACCTGCAGAGAGTTGCCAGAAGCATCAGACATACATCGGGGCTCATTCATTAGTTAACAAGCGAAGATGGTTGGATCTTCTCTGTATTCAATTCCAGTAATGATGTTTCTCTGTCAGTATAGCCTGTAAACAGAAAGCAGAAGCAAAACCAAGCAGATAAAGATAGTATCGTAACTGTGTTACTTTATGTTTTAACAAAGATCTAAGGAATTCTGAAATTCCAGAACTACTAAAAAAGAAGCACATTGCAATGGTTTTTTAATTGCAAAATCTAATAAATTTCTGGCATCTTAGATATTCAACATTCTCATTAGAATTAAGCACTGCTGTTCAAATGTTTTACAATCGAAATTCCTAAGCAAATTCAAATGCTCACTAGAGATGATTTCCATCGCAACAACCAAATAATGCAAATAATCTCATAAGCTAAGCATGAATTACACATTTTTTCCTTTTTTCCTTTTTCTTTTTTCTTCTTCTTCTTTTTTTTTTTTTTTTGAAGGGGAAATTACACATCTAATTAGAATCACATTTGAATTAGCAAGCTAAAATTCTTCCTTTTTTTCTTTACCAAGGAAACAAGATAAGTGAAAAACAAAAGCATAACTAGCAAAAATCCTCCACATGTGGGAGGGCTGATCTCCTAGTACTTCCCACATAATTAGTGAAACAAGCCATGAATCTAATATCCAGAACTCCCAAGAAGCACCAGATGCAGCCGTTTACAGCTCATGGTACTGACAATAGTCACAGTACATAGCAGTTCACACAAGTTACAGGCTACTCAATAACAAATTAATCAGTCCAACAGCTTGCAAAAAAAAGGGAGGGGGAGAAGAAAATTTTGGATGAACCAGTCTTTTGGAATTCTGTTAAAACTTAAAACTGAAAACTCTGTTTGGTAGTGGACATCTATGGTCCAAACATGGAAAGGCTTCAAGTATACTGCTATAAAACACCAAACTATGGGCTCATAGAACATTGGTAACTATATAATTCATGAATAATATGCTACAGGTAAAAAGAAATTTACCCTGAATAGCACAATGCAAAGTAGACATCGAGCACACTAACCCAAAACAGTAGAGAAACCTATTGAAGACAAAATATGCAGCCAAGGGCACATTCACAATGGCAGACCAATGAACCATGGTTAGAAAACTCAGCAGGCTGACCAAAAAAAAACCAATTTAACTTAAACAATATAGAGAAAACTGACTTAATTGGTTATTTGATTGAAAGCTCATGATCATTCTCAACATACTCTTTAGTAGAATTTTCATTTCTTTTACAACCAACATATGCCCACATGGCTGCATGCTGCATGCAAGTCCTCCATTGTTTTTAAGCTCTCAATCATTTTCAACACAATCCTTTCCAATTTTTCTTTTTCTAACACCTACATATACCCACACAACTACACACAATCTGAATGTTGTCTATTGGGTTAGCAAGATGATGCAAAGGAACCTGTTCCAGAATAGCATGTGCCTTTACCAAGATCATACTAATTTCAACCCTGTTAACATAACCCAACAACACACAAAAGAGAGAACCTCACAAGAATTTCTATATAATCCTCAGGCCCTGTTCAGGTGCTACTTAAACATGAGTTTATCTCATTTTAGTTAATCATAATAATGTATTAGAGATCATATTTTCAAAATTGAAGTTCTGCAAGAGAATGTGGCCCACATTCAAAACATAGAAACAAAAATGAGTCTATGCAAGATTGATTTTTGCATGAACCCCATTTATACTACCTCAAATCCCAAAATGGAAATGGTTGTGTGCAAGACCAATCAGGGTAGTTGCAGAAATCAATTTCAACGAGAGAGAGAGAGAGAGAGATTTTTGACTTGAAGTGCTTCCATGAGGTAATGCTTGGGGAAATCAAATTGGAGCTGGTATGATTCATTGGTCAGGAATAGTCTGGTTGAGGAATTTCGTCTAACATGCAGATAGCACAAAATTCAACCTGCACTGCATCTCCCCTTCACAAACCCCCATGCTCCAGTTTTTCATTAATTCTGCCCTCTTTTTTTCTTGTCTTTTGAGAAGACAACAAAATGTTAATAAGGCTAAGAAAAGGTAATAGAATTCCCAATACAAACAGAAATACCAAAAATCAGCATTTTCCAAATTCATTCAACACCACTTAGCCAATACACCCTGCACTTGCTCTCTCTACAGCTCTGATTTTGTTTCCCCGACAATCACTAACCAAAAGGAAAACAACATTCCCAAAAATCAGAATCCATGCAAAATCCAATCCAACACAAAAAAGGGAAAAAAGAAAAAGAAAACAAGAATCAAGAAAGAAATCTCACCTCTGTGGTACAAGACACGCAATGATCTGTCGTCGAGCCGTATATCTGAATTTGGGGAGAAACCCTCTGTTTCACCAGACAGGTGATGGTTTCACTGCATGGGAGGCGAGGGAGAAGAATAGAGAGATGGTTGCATGGCCAGAAAGAGAGATGGGATGCGTGGGCAGTTGGAGGGAGAGAGAATCCTACTGCCCTAATTGGTTTGTATTTACATTTGAAACGGTGTAAAATCATTTCAAATTTGGAACGGTCTAACCCCGTTCCTGAACTAAAGATGTATCCGTTCATTGTCTGAATTCAATGAATAAATGTCCATCATCAGACAAGGATTGATCAATCAATCTAATTTTGAGACATGTTAGGTCCTGCAATTTAGAGAGTTCATTTTGAGTTAGTGTATGCCATGTACAATTTCTGAGTGCTCGCATTTCAACCATCATACTCTGCTAGAGTATCATATAGCTCTTTACTCCTTTTCTCCTCTTTTCTTATTCCTCCTCCTTCATGGGTCAACCCAGTTGGACCAATTGGACTGCACTGTCCATGAAAATTGGTTGACCACTGATTGGGGTTAAAAACATTGGGTGCATGCATCCAATTGGACCCTTTCAAAAGTAAATGGATTCTGGGAAGTGCAAAATTCTTCATATTTAAATAAAATCAGAAAGTGGGGCAGTTTGGGAAGAAAGAAATGGTAGGTGTATCATCGGTGTTTCCAATTCGACAGAATCCTTAGTTCATAGGGTTCAGCAGTTCATAGTAGAGTGGGCCTCCAATTTTGTAAATTTAAACGGTTGTAATCTGTTTGTATCGGAGATTAACTGACCCGCCATCTCGGCGAGTTGCTTCTCTCCTAGCTGTTTCTCCTTTTTATTTATAAAGTTATCGTTCTCCCTCAAAAAAATAAAAAATCAGAAAGTGTAAAATTCTTATTTGCAATGTAATAGCATCAGTCTAATATCAGATTTCCAGTGGTACATTGAAGACCTTCACTTTTTACCTGTTTGACTCCATAATTTATTGGATTTTGCTTTTTAATAGGAGGCCATTCCAATGAATTGGTGGAAAAATTTTGGTGAACCTGGTCCTGTCCATTCCATCTACTTGATTTATACACTTTCTGTTCAATTCCTCAATGCGGCTTTGAACAACAGGATTCAGTGTCTCCGGCTCACTTAGGGCATTCAATAATCTCTACAAGAAGAATTTCAAAAATTATATTGCACCTGGCATACTCACATGTGAGATTTTTAAATGAAAAAAAATAAAAATGCATGAATAAAATACCTTCTTAAAATAAAGCCTTTCTTTCTTTCTTTCTTTCTTTTTTTTTTTTTTTTTTTTTTTTTTAAGACACCTGGTAGTCATGATGGCATGGAATAGTTTCTGTGATCAAACTGTAGCAGATAAAAGTCAACTAGTTAGATACTGTTTGGATTTTGGACTAGAGAAAAACATAACCACAGCTTATGAGATTAAATAACAATAAATATATATAGTAGTTGTACCATTAGTAGAGAGCAAGATAATAAGTACAACTTTGAGACCTCGTAGTGAAGAAACAAAGGGAAAAATATTGACGAAATAATGAACTCCCATTCTTCGGATGATTAATATGAAAGATAATAGTTTCCAAAAGCCAAAACAATGATGACCAATCCCAGTTAAAGTAGAAAACAACTTAAGCTGGTCACGTTCATTTCTGACCTTGAAAAGCGAAGAAGCATAATATACAGATCTATTATATTCTTCTCGTCTTGATAAATGCCAGCCTGCAAAGTGTCAACATTTTCAGCCCACAGGGATCACAACCCTTAATATGGGAAATCAAAGTTCTACAAGGTTAATAGTGAAAGCTGAATATTTCCTACTACAAATATCAAAATAATCAGCACCACCCCAAGACCGAAAATTAAAATAAAATAAAAAGGGAAAAAATAGAACAACAAAAGAAGACAGGTAAACATGCAAACAGAATATCCCACCATATCCCACCACTGATACCCATAACTCAAATCTTCAAAGAGGGAGAGAGAGGGTGAGAACTACATTCACAAACTGCCATTGTCATCGCCTACCTTGCAGCCATTTCCACCACTAGACCTCCTGCAACCAAAGCCAGAGAAAAAATACAGAGTAAATAGAAAACAAGTCCATCCAAGAAGAGTAGGAAGAGAGAGGGATAGGGAGAGAGAGGAGACGGTGAGAGAGAGAGAGAGGCCGGCGCTCGCCCCAACTCCCATCTCCACGGACGCAGTTTGGCTAGTGACGCTGCCACTAGGCAGGTGGCTAGTGGTCGGTGCTATGTGGGCCCACCATAATGTATGTGTTTTATCCACACCGTCCATCCATTTTTACACATAATCTTAATAATTTAACCCATAAATGAGGCAAATCAAAATCTCAAGTGGACCACACCATGGGAAAACAGTAGTAATTGAATGTCTACGGTTGAAAACCTCCTAGGGCCCATAAATGAGTGTGACTATCCCACTCTTTTTTATGGTGGGGTCCACTTGAACTTTGATCTGCCCCATCAGTCAGATCCACCATTCCATGGTGGGCCACGGGCTTAAAAATAAATTCAATCATGTAGCTTACTAGTAAATCACTAAAGGCTCCTACAAAAACTACAGACAAAGAAACTGGAACAGTATTCATTTGTTCGTATGAATCAATGGTGCAGAATCTTGCAATGTGAAGGACTAACACAAAAGTAAAGCTATATGATTTTTTTGCTGCACAAGAAACATCACAAATAGCAGCAATGAGTATATATTTCAAGTGCCTAGAAACTAAAGCATCTATTAAAGTTTAAAAATCATTAAGAATGTAGTGATATAGAACGATGTAAATAATAACCCCAAAGGCATTTGACAAAAGAAGTCAGGCACATTCCAGAAAATGTTCACACAACAATCAAACGTAATTCATATTTAAGAGAAACCTACAAGCAATTTGATTACTTAGTCACACTAGCTCGGAGCAGAAAATACAGCCCCCATCTTTCACTTCACGGATCGAACAATTAGATCTGCCAAATTTGAATAACATAACACATGGTACCAAAAAAAAAAAAAAAAAAACTTTGGAAGTAAAATGTTACAACTTATGGTCTCAGGTATTGGGTTTGACTTGAAGAAATGCTTCAACTTGTCTTCTAAGAAATCCTCTCTAAATGCATGTGAGAAAAGAAATAGCACAACATAAATATCAGATCATTAAATTAGATGCGTGGAACTCTAGGGTAGAACAACTGAAGGAGTTATTTCAACAAGGTAAGTGATCTAGGAATGGTATTTTACTTTTAATCATCTATTTAATAGCCATTAACTGGTGATTATTGTGATTTTAGAGATATGCTCCATCCACAATGGGACCCCACAATTTGGGTTAGTTTGGATGTACATTAGTGCCACATTTAAAGAGGATGAGTTAGTACATAGCCATAACCGAATTAAAACATTCATAGCTAAAACCTTAAGAAATTGATAATAAAAAAGAGAATTGAAAAGATTCACAGTGTGTTTGAGAAAATACCCAGTTAAAGAGAAAAACAAAATGACATAATGTAACACCCCGAACTTTTTCAATACCCAAGTATTGAAAGTTCTCGAGTGTTACATGAAATCTAACTTAATAAGTACATGTCTACGATGCCAATCCAGTGTTCAAAGTATCGATACTATCGGCCGATATATATCGGCCGATATATATCGGCCGATATTATCGGTATCGCACCCGTGCGAGACGAAACTGCGCCGATAACAGCCGGAAGATACAAAAAATCGAAAAATGCAGATATCGTGCGATATTATCGTCGATATCGTGCGATATATCATCGACATCATGCGATACATCGTTGATAACGCCGCTATCTCCGATACAACCCACCCCGATTTAGATATCGCAGTATTTCCGCCTCCATTATTGTCGGAAATCGACAAACAGACTTACGGACACTCACGGGTGCGTTTGCAGGGGATTCATGAGTCCGACTGTAGCCAACAACCCACAACGAAAAAAAGCCGATGCCGTGGGTTGCGGAAAATCAAAAAAATTTTAATTAGAAGAGAGAGAGAGAGAGAGAGAGAGAGAGAGAGAGAGAGAGAGTACCTGTAGCAGCGATCGGAGGTGGGCCAGTCGACAGGTAAGTATATCCCTCTTTCTTCGAATTTTTCTCGCTATTTTCTTCATTTTTTCTCTTTCTTCGCTGATCAGAGCGTGCCTGTGCGGATTTCTTGGAGAATCGGCGAGAAATCAGGCCGGATTTGAGGAAACGTAACGAGATTACCTCTTCCGGAACCCTCGCTGCGTGAAGGAGAGGGAGATCGCGCGCGACAGAGGGGGAAAATGAAGAAGATGGGGCGGGAACGGTGAAATGGGGATCGGGCACAGGTGTGGTTTGCTGAGCACGGTCCTATCGTACTCGGTAAACTCATTTGGGGCCCACCTTTAATATATATGGTCTATCCACACCGTCCATATGTTTTCCCATCTAAATTAAGGGTTGATCCCAAAACTTAGACCGCGAAGTGTATCGTAACACAGGAAACAATGGTGACACTGATTTCCACCGTTGAAACCTTTCTGGCCTTGCAGTGATGTTTATCAGTCATCCAAGCCGTTAATAAGATCATATGGACGTGGATGAAAGGAAAATACTCCCTTCAGTGATGTTTATCAGTCATCTAAATTTAATACTTTTGTGGCCAAAAATAGCATTTCAACGGTGGATGTTCAATTCAACTGTTTTGTAAGGTGTGACCCATTTAAACATTGTATATGGTTTATTTTTGGGCTAAAGCCCTGAAATTATCTTTTAAAATATATGGACGGAGCAGATAAAATACATAAATCGTGGTGGACCTCACATGAGTTTACACAGTACGCTAACCGTACTGAGTTAATTGCTGTACAATCATATAAAATGGTATATGTGTTCTGTGGGTCCCACGGTAATTTATGTGTCGTATCCACACCGTTCATTAATTTGGAAATAATTTTTTAGGGCATGACACAAACAATGATGTAGATATAAATCTTCAATGGACCCCGCCACAGAAAAAAGCAGAGAGAGTGACGCCCACCATTGAAACCCGTCGTAGCATTCTTGAGGGCCCATCATAATGTTTATTTGTGATCTAATCTGTTCACAAGTCCAGAAAGATATGGAATAATGAAAAACACAAATATCATCTTAACCATCCATCTCTTGTGGCCCTCAAGAAATTTTTAATGGTGAACGTCACTCTCTCCACTGTTTTCTGTGGTGGGGTCCACTCGAGCTCTGGATCTGACTCATTTTTTGGCTCACACCATAAAATGATCCATTTAAATGGATGAACGGTGTGGATATAAAAAATACATCAAGGTGGGACCCACGAAACTTGGTGACGTGACATCGGTAATCCGCGCTGGAAGCGGATTGCGTACTGATGGAAGCGGATTGCGTACTGAGTAACTCAGTACCCTTAGGGTACTGAGTAAACTGTGTGGGGTCCACTGTTATTTGTTTATTTTATCCACTCTGTTAATCCATGTTAAAAGATAATTTTAGGGTTTGATTCCAAAAACGAAGCAAATTAAAATCTCAACTGGACCACACCACAGGAAACAGTTTGATTGAACCTCTACCATTAAATACTTTTTGGAGGCCAGAGAAGTTTTGGATCAAGCTGAAGTTTGTGGTTTCTCTTCATCCATGTCTTTGTGATCTTACGAACAGGTTGGATGACAAATAAAAATTACTTTAGACACTAGGAAGGTTTTAACGGTGGAAATCATTATTCCACACTGTTTCCTATGTAATGGTCCACTTGAGCTTTGTATTTACTTCAATTTTGGGATCAACCCCTAAAATTATCTGTAAAAATGGATGGACGGTGTGGATAAACCACATAAATTCACAGTGGGCCCAACTGAGTTTACTCAGTACGATAAAAGCTTACTGCAAAACTCAGTACGCAATCCAATTTCCATATGGAGCAATTCACTACGCTTACTGTGCTGAGTAAACTCTGTATGGTCAACCATGATTTATGTATTTTATCTGCTCCGTCCATCTATTTTAATAGATAATTCTAGGGTTTCAACCCAAAAATGAAACATATAAAATGTTCAAATGGACCACACCATAGGAAACATATGAATTGAATGTCTACAGTTGAAAATTTCTTGGGGGCCACATAAATTTTGGATCTAAGTTTATATTTATTTTTTCCCTTCATCCATGTCTGTACGATCTTATGAATAGGTTGGATGACAAATAAACATCATTGTTGGGCCTAGCAAGGTTTCAACAGTGGATATTATTATCCCTGCTGTTTCCTGTGGTATGGTCCACTTAATCTTTGGATATGATTCAATTTTTGGCTCAACCCCTTCAATTAGATGGAAAAACGAATGGACGGTGTGGATAGATCACATACATTCAAGGTGGGTCCAACCCGTAGAACTGCCCGTTTTGGGCTAGAGACGAGCAGGGGTAGGACGCAATCAGCGTCCGTGCAAAGACGCTCCTCGAGCTCCAGTTGCACGAACGGTTCAAACGAGATCAAAGTTACATGGGCCCAAAGTGATGTATTTATTATATCTACGCCGTTCATCTATTTTTAGAGATCATATTAGAGCATTATCCAACAAATGAATCATATCCAAATATCAGCTGGACTGTTGGGAAAGACTTAAAATTGATGTGGTCCACTTGATTTTTTAATAAGCTTCATTTTTTGGCTAAAGACTTAAAATTATATAGTGAAATGGATGAATAGGTTGGATAAAATGTATGAATAATGAGACAACTGTATAGCTGGATGGTGCTCTAGTCCACTTGATTTACATGTGGTACTGTTGCATGTATGAACAATTGTACGTGTGGATGGTGCTCTATGGACCATTCCTTAAAATAATATGATAAAATGGATGAGTGTCATGGATGTACAACACATGCCCCAAGGTGGGCCCTAACAAGTACTAATATAACATTATTTTACAGATAAAATATGTCGGGAGGAAGAGGAGGTAGACAACCTGATATAGGGTGGAGGTACGGTCAGCCCATTCCCGATAATCGATTCGGGAGTATTTGTAATTTATGTGGTCATGTATTGAGTGGTGGGGTAACCCGCTTAAAGGAGCATTTAGCGGGAGGGTATCGCAATGTTATGGATTGCCCGAAGTGCCCAGGGGATGTGCGAGAACAGATGAGGACCATATTAAAAAAAAATGTGAAAACAAAATATGAACGACATGCACGGGAGAGAGAGATTAGGGAGGAGTTGGGGCGACCACCATATACAGGTGAGGATGATGTAGTGGATTTCGATCATGATGATGATCCTGAATACAGACGTGCAATTCAAGAGTCCATACGGGATCAGTGGGAGAGGGATCAGGATAGGAGGTGGGACACAAGTAGGCCTAGATTTGAGGGATCTATCCATGAGCGTGGTGGGGGAAGTGGAGCAGGGGAGAGTGGAGCAGGGGAGAGTATTAGGGGTGGATCAGGGGAGAGTAGTAGGCGGGGAGGAATATGGAGCATGGGCAGGAGCAGTAGCATGCGGGTGCCGGATCTACCTTCAGATCCGAGGATGTATAAAGAGGCAGGAGGGACACAAAAGAAAATAAAGGAGATGTTTAGTGGAGGGGATGTGAGGAAAAAAGTTGAAAAATTTATAACAAAATTTTTTATATACGGTCAAATCCCCACAAATGCCACAACAAGCCCGCACTTTAAAAATATGATAAGTGAAGTGCAATGTGGGGGTGAGGGTGTGCAGCCGCCCACACCCGCACAGATCATGGGAAAATACTTAGATGATGAACATGCAGAAATGAAGACATACGTTGATTCGTATCAGTAGTCATGGGAGATGTACGGCTGCACCGTCATGTGTGACGGTTGGACCGGACCGACGAAGATGTCGATTATAAATTTTATGGTCTAGTCTAGGGGACGAGCGGTGTTCCTAAAGAGTATAGATGCGAGTAGTAAGATCAAGGATCATAACTACATTTACAAACTAATGCATAATGTCATGCAAGATGTTGGGAGGAGAAATATTGTGCATTTTGTTACGAATAATGGGAGTGCATTTGTTAAGGCGGGGAAAGATATTCAGAACAAATATCATATGTATTGGACCCCCTGCGCAGCCCATTGCATCGATCTCATGCTGGAGGGGATCGAGGATATGCCGTCGGTGAAGACTGTAATTACTGATGCACGGCTCATCACAAACTTTGTATACAACCACGGCTGGTTATTAGCCGCAATGCGCGAGAGGTGTGGTGGGGATATAGTGCGCCCCGAAGCGACGCGGTTCGCTACAAATTATATCGCCTTAAGTAGCCTTCTCAAACACAAACAGGGGTTACGAGAGCTTTTCGCCTCTCATGATTACATAGAATGGAAAAAAAGGTTGACGAAAGTAACCTATAGAATTGAGGAGTTGGTGTTGGGTAATTCATTTTGGGATAAAGTGCGTGGTGTTGTGGGTATTCTAAAGCCCATTTATGTGGTGTTGAGGATGGTGGACAATGAGACAAATCCGTCGATGGGGTCGCTGTATTCGTCTATACAGCTGATGAAAGAGGCCATCATGGTTAAAGCTCCCAATGCATATAAGTGGGTGCATGCAATAATAGACGACCGTTGGAAAAAGACGCTTTCTCACCCACTACATCAGGCTGATAAGTACCTATATAGATTTTTTTACCATGTGCAATAATAAACGAGAGTTGTATTGATGTGTATATGTTGATTTTCAGCGTATTTTCTGAATCCCAAATACCACTACAGCCGGAACCTCTTCGAAGATAATTCATTAAAGAGGGCTGTGCATGAGGTGTACGACCACTTATTCCCCGACTGTCCGGGAAAAGGCACATTTGGTAGTGATGTAAATATGTTCCGCACTTATATTCTCCTTATCTTCATCTTAATCATTAAATACTTATTCTGGTTGCTATACGCCATCAACAGATTGTTAAATTCCGTGACGCGGTTGGGATGTTTGGGTGTCACCCTGCTGTGAAGTCAAGGAATGCCATGATGCCACGTGAGTCATTGTAGTAAACTTAACTTTTATATTATTTTCAAAATTTTAGGATAATGAAAGAATCTTATGATATGCAGGCGAATGGTGGTCCATGTATGGGACTGACCGCGAGGTTTTACGACTGGCTGTCCGTGTGCTTGCACAGACGGTGTCATCGTCACCCTGTGAAAGGAATTGGAGTACATTCTCTCTCATACATATAAATAAACGTAATAGAATAGGGTATGAGAGGCTTCAAAAGCTAGTGTATTGTCACTGCAATATGAAGTTACGAGAGAGGTTGCTCCGCTCGGAAGGAAGAAGAAAAGCACAGGAAGACCCACTGGACCTGATGACGGTCGGACAACATGCTTATGCTAATGATGTGAAGGATGATATAGTTTACCAGTGGGTTAGGTCGGATGACTTAGTTACCTCGGATGGGCAACCAGAGCCAAATATTGCGACAGAAGCAGAGACACAAGTGATTAATGTTGACAAACATGTGGAGCAGCAGAGGTCTCCTCATGAGGCATTCGACCCATTAACGAGGAGTCCAGAGGGCAGCCCGCGGCAGTCACTATCACGCAGGACACGTGGCGAGGAAACATTATCTGACACCGAGACTGAGTCAGAGAGTGATGCGGGAAATGAGTCCGGTGATGATGATGGCGGCGATAAAGGTGACGATGACTCTGATGACAGTAAGGATGATGATGGTGGTGGTGGTGTTGGTGACGGGGATGGTGGCGTCGCGAGTGGGAGTCAGGATAAGAGGCCTCCTAGCCCTTTTACCGGGGAGGAGAATTTCGATCATTCCACGCAGGACCCTGACCATGGTTCTCGTCCAGGAGAACCACGACCTCGTCTTGTTTACAATAAGACATACACACGTCAAAAGCTACTGGAGAAAAAGAAGACTCATAAACTTTCAAATTCTGAGGAGGAGCTGCTAGCAAAATGCATGAGGGACACAAGCTTTCATGGCAGGCGAGGTGGCTCTAGATTTGGATCACAGACGAGGGAGGGGAGCTCGAGTTACAGGCCACAACATGAATTTGGATCACAAACACTGGAGAGTAGCTCGAGTTCTGTGCCACAGTATGGGCATGGATATGCACCTAGTGGATATGCGACGAGTGACTCCAGCAGTTACGACACATCATTTTTCAACCCTGGTCAGGAGTTCACTTCTGCATATGGGCAAGGATATGAGCAACAGTATGGATATGGCCAACAATATGGATACCAAGGAGCTTCATATGTGCCCTTCCCAGATCCATATCAGTTACAGACTGTGACGATTACGCAGTACCCACGGATGGGCGTATTGATTCAGTTCGGAGAGGATGAGTATCAGCGTTATGTCAGGGAGTATCTTAATTGGTAGCACTCTACTATGACTTGGGTACAATATTGTAAACTTGTGGAGGAGCAGTATTATGCCCAGCCCCGTCAAGATGGAGATGATGATTACGAGCCACCACGCAACTCTGTGGGTCTAGACCACTAGTCCCCATCATTGATATGTATATTTATCAAATTTTACTTCTTCAGTTCTTATTTTGCTTTTCAATGAATTGGTTATGTTTTCATACATGACTATGATATATTTATAAATATCATGCATTCAATTTAAATATAGTTGTATTAGTTCAATTACACATCGCGTAACTTAGGACCCTATACAAAGGAAATTTATTATGTGCATCTTTTTTTTGAGATGTTATGATTTAAAAGTGTGTATCAAGGGCCTTTTTAACAATCTCCAAAGTTTCATTAAAAAATTCAACTATTTTCCCAATGTTTCCCCATGTTTTCCAAAAAGTGCGATAAACTATGCGATACAAACGATATATCCCGTGCGATAACCGATACGTATCTGTATCCCAAGGGTGCGATACATTGTGCGATACCGATATTTCGAACACTGTGCCAATCTAACCATCCTAAACCTATATGTATTCTCCAACACGAATCTTACCGTTAAGAATGATTTTTATCCATAAATCAAGTCATCCGACTGCTAATCATGTGGTTTGATATATGTACTTTCCCTTGAATGAATTTGGTCAATAACTCTTCATCCTTAATGGTTTAGATGTAAGTCATTTTGTAAGAATTGTTTATAAATGTACATACAACTATGTAGAACCATTAGGTTTTACAAAACTCTTAGATTAACAATAATTACGAAAATGCCATTAACCTAAACTCCTGAATTTTAGATCACATGGTTCTCATGATCCATTTCACGTGAAATTTTATACCAGGCCTAATTATCATAAATTAACCATACACGTCAAATTTCAGCCCTTAGATCATAGTAAAATAGCTACTTGACCTCTACATCCGTCTGTACACTTATCAGATTGAGATTCTGACCCGTTCATCTTGTTCTCCCCACATGAATATGCTTAACCCACCATTAGAATTACAATCTAAGGAATTTACACATGTGAACAAGTCACTCAAATCTAATGGTATACGTGTCCTACCCCTAATCACTCCAAAAACTCACTTTATGTCAATCCATTTACGAAACTGACCATACATTCACCTACATACATGGTCAGAGTGCTAATCATCAAGTCTCCTTATTTTTAGCAAGTCATTTGACCATCCATCATGTTTGGATCCGCTAAACGGGCCACACAAATATCATAGTAAACCGATCATCATGAAGATCTTAGGGTCCAAGTCCAAACCACCCAGTAACTTATTAATCAGAGGTGTACAAATGTTATTTTGAATTTCGAAGTGTGTTAGCCACTAAAGGAGCATCTTGATCATACTTGATGGATCAGGGCTCAAATTTAACTAGTTGAGAGGGCATGTAAAATAATGATCACCTGTCAAATTTCACCTCGTTTAGCAGGTGAAGTGGTGAGATACGAACGATAGAAGTCTGAACTAAAGAAAAGGGTAGAATTGTACTTATAACCTACTCATGTATATACCAAGATCGTGAGCAATATGCTAGTGTTGATTTCATGTTGAATTAGAACCAACCCATGATTACAACGTGTGGCCCACCTAGTACTTAGATGTGTCCCATATTTGAGCCCATGGCCAAACATGACCTTGTAAACATGATGAACGGAGTGGATTTCTCACCAAACGTCACATTGGACCCCACCTTTACCCAACCATTCACAAAAATTAAGAACTTATGTGCAATCACTACCATGTACGTAACTAATTCCCCATAATGGCTTGGTTCAACGATGAACCTAAAACCCACGTGGATTAATGGTGTGACCCACTCAGAACCCGGATCCAATCCATCTTTTGGCCCATAGCCTAACACAACCCTGTGAAATTGATGAAGGGAGTGGATTGTATGAAAACTGATCGTAGTGGACCCCACCTATCCTGAACAATCCAAACCGAATAGCATTCTTCCGCGTACTGTAACAGCGTTAACCAAGAACATGGTACAACAAGGAGTTTTACCCCATCTCCATGATCCATATGTGGGCCTCCCGATCAATGGATCCACCCCAAATTCAGGCCCATGGGTAAACACAAGGCAAGGAAGCTCACGAATGGTGTGGATCATCAGAAAGACAGCCACAAATGGGTCCCACAGACTCCAGCAAGAAATGGAAACCAAATCTTCTACCTTCCTTCCGTAGACAGTAGAGAAAACGGACGCGTTTTCCTCACGGGTAGGGGAACTTAAGTCGGTTTTTCAGCTTAAATCCAAACCATCCAAATCGTAGGAGAAGTCTCTCCGATCCTCTCCAAAGAGTCTATTTGGAAAAATCCCACGCTGGAACGTTGGCCATCTCATCCTCCATACGCAAAGACGCTGGCCGGCATTCCTGCACAGAAACAGGGCTGTGTAAGGAAACTGACACCGGTTCCCTTGCTTACGCACCAAGGACTGCATAAACACTCCGTCGGAAGGATCCAGAAGTGCTTACATCTATAAAAATGGACCTCTTCCATCCGACTTGAGAAAGAAAGGAGAAGAAACGTGAGAGAGAAAGAGAGAGAGGGAGAGCAATGTCTAGGAAAAAGAAAAGAAAAGAAAGGAAAGGAAAGGAAAAGAAAGGAGCAGGAAGGTAGGACGTCGACCTAGCATCCACTAAAGCCATGATAATCTCAAAGGCTACCTGTCTAACAACCAACTTTAGTCTAGGTTCACGGTTTAGATCTTCTTTTACTCTTTTCTTCCTCCTTCCACAACGATAGATGTATTAGGATAAAACCTAGATACAATCTAGTAAGACTCTAAATTCTAACTATTTAGGTCATGTGGAATAGGATAAAGGAAACAAGTTGGGACTAAGAGTTCCCTAGATCATCAACGTCATTAATTGGAAGATCGAATAACGCCAGAGGTGAGGGTTTTATCCTTTAAGCTTACGTTAATTTAAGTTGATATATTTATCCTGCCCTTTTATGCCTTCATGCTATTTTATCATGCCTTTTACATACCTTTTGTCTTAATTGAGTTGATGTTTTTTATCTTGCCTTTACACTTGTCCTTTACATGCCTTTTATCTGTCCTCAGATTTCCATTACTTTTCCTATGTTTTCATTTTAAATTGTTATAATCAACTATTGGGCCTTTTGAGATTTTTACATAATATCCATTGTAAGGAGCTTTCCTAGATTCATGCGAAGCTATGGATACAAGTCTTGCTCTTCCCTTACCATTGATTTGGCTCTGCCACCCTCCGCATCCAAGAATCGACAGTGGTCGCTCTTTTATTTATGGAGTTGGCCATTGCCACCCTCCTTATTAAAGAATCGGCCATTGCCGTTCTTCTATTTATTGAGTTGGTTTTAACCTCTCTCCTCATATTCGAGTTGACCTTCGTCACTCGCCTCTTATTCGAGTTGGTTATTGTCACTCGCCTCTTTTTCCTTTAGGGCTCGACAGGTGTCTTGATATTCTTAACCTTCCATATATTAAGGATTACTCCTTGATGCAAGCACTATGTTAGGAATCCCTCCTCTAGTGATCGATTAAATATCGTGGACAAAATGCATTTTCGGTAGCGGCCCTAGGGCGACACATAATTCCATGTTTCTCGGGTTGAAGGTGCCTTAGTTGGTGTACGTCAGTCGTTTTGTATACGCAATACATCAATTCCTTTCTATTGGGGGGGGGTTGGTTGTCGCAAATAGTCATGTGTTGTGGCCGTCTTGGGATAACCGTGTAAAACTATGTTAAGCATGGGACACGCCGGTGAATCTCCATAGTATGGGATGTGGGGCAAGTCGGATAACAATAATCATATTCCACATTGTGACGATCGCTATGAATGATACACCGCATATACTTTGCTAGGCATGCATCTCATATAGATTGCTTGTGCATTGATACCTCTTGTAGTGCAGAGTACTTGACGTATCAGAACATTTACATAGTTTTACGAATCTCTTGAATTACTGTTAATCTTAAAGGATAACCATCACTATGAGTAGAGCGTTGACCCTCTCCCAACCGTACAGCTTATGGAGGGGACGTACAGATTGAAAACCGGGTGAACATACTTCCTAAGGAAGATTATGATGAAAGAATGAGAAGACAATTTATGATTTAGTTTTATACTTCCGATGAGAACTTGATGAATGTACTAAACTTCCCTTGAGAAGGCATTGATTATTCTTTTTTACTTTGATGAAATATAATCAATACAGTTGAATTTATTCTTGTGAATATTACCTTCCTGAATGTATTTGGATGCAATCCAAATGGAAAAAAAAAAAAAAGTGCGATTTTTAAAAGCATCCAAGTTTATACATTATTAACACCCGGTTTTCTCGGACACAAGTATGAACTCTGGCCATGAAAATTTGGGATGTTATACATAACAGGTGGGATTAGGGCATTTTTTTTAAAAAGGTAATGAGTGAATATATTAAAAACGAAGAGAGAAAAAATACAAAGGGCAGCTGCTGAGATAGCAGAAGCAGAAATTACAGGCCTAGGAAGAGAAAGTTAAAGTCCCTAAGATAAGAAACATTGGCTACCCATTCTATGATAAGACTTTTAGACCTTGAACCCACTACATTAGGGGGGGAGTGAGAGTTAAAACATCTGTCATTCCTTTCTTTCCAAATCGCCCACCAGGTAGCCAGAATCGCCATTTTCCATACCTTAGATTTGATCTTGCCCAACCTGAAGCCATGCCAGTAAGCCAACAAGGAGGAAGCAGAAGCAGGAACGCATCCGTTGACGCTGAACCGGGAAAAGAAGTCCTGACGAATTTGCGTGAAAAGGGGGCAATGGACGAAGAGATGGTCCACTGATTCGTCGCTCTTCATACAACAAGGTGGGATTAGGGCATTAGCCACCACAGAGAATTAATGAGACTGTTTGCTAAGGGGTATGTGGACAAGAGAAACGGGGAATAATGCCAAGTGTTTCAAGAAAGGTTTTGAACTTCATGCATTAACTGGCACCATTAGTTTGAATACTTTTGATTATGCAAAACATATTCTCAATGTTCAATTTAAACCTTTGAACAAACACTGATTGCATACCAAGAAAAAATACCATGTAAATCTACTACCACCATCAATGAAATGTTTTTCCATTAAAAAAAATAAGAAGAGAGCTTTCCAAAAGAAAATCTACTAAGATCATCAACAAAATGTATCTAATAGGGAAACAAAGCTTGTCACTAGATATAAAAAGTACAAATTCCAAAGGTTTATTGGCTACACTAGAGTTCACATATTTAAAGGAGAAAGGAAGCTAAAAGTGAGAAAGCACATAATGAACCATACATATTGTTGGATGACAAGACTTAGATGATAAGTGCAAGGACTTTGGAGTTGCCATTAGATGATAGAAATCGCCTTTCTTCAAGTCATGCCATAGTAATCTCCCATTCTGATGGTCCTTCACAAAGAAAATAGTTGGATGAAACTCAAAAGTGAAGCAAATACTAATTAGCTAGATAGGGGGATTTTGGATGCCAAATGCATCAATGTACATGTGTTGGTTTCTATACACTCAGCTAAATAGATCGTTTCTCAAATTTGAACACTCCAAAGATAGTGATTAACTAGAAGAAACCGCCGACAAGTAGAGCATGTGAGCCATTGCTTTACTTTTCTAAATCATGTATGCTTAGAAGCATCAGATGAATTGATCATCTGTAACAAGGGAGGTCCTTGTGGGCATACCACTACAGAAGGAAATGGTAACAAAACAAGAAAGTTGATAAGGTAGAGCCATTAGAACTGGAATGTGGTAGTGCCATCCCTTTACTGCACATATATGGGCTATGGTCATGTGTCAATTGAGACCGTCCATCCAGTAGGACCCATCTTAAATCATGTTCGCTCTAATTTTATTTTATTTTTTGTTAGGTAATCCTAGCCTAAATTTATTCTCCTCCTCTAACCGAATGTGGGCCATTGACCTTTTTTTTTGGGACTCTTAGTTTGGAACCTGTCAACCAGATGGCTAGGACCATCCAATTTATATATTTTTAATCATGTTTCATCATCAACAAGGGCAATTAAATGAAAATATTGAATTGGCATGTCACCCCTGTCATGTGTACTATGGAAAGGTCTCTATAATCCTATACTGGTTCCACCAGCTTTGCCGTCATCTCTTCTTTGTATTAGAATTATTATATGGCTAAAAGCACAACTGATGGGGGTATTTATCAAATCAATACTAGGTCTATACACAACATACGTGGCATTTGTAATGTTTGCCGGACAGCTAAGATTGCCTGAAGGTATTTGAGCTGAGAATGACGTGGGAAAAGCATGTGCATACATACCTGCTTCTGCTTCTTCCTCTTCGTCTTCTTCTTCTTCTTCTTCTTCTTCTTCTGTGGGACCCTTAAGAACCAAGCCTAAAAAGGTAGAAAAAGATGGAAGTTAGGTTAGAAAAGTCTTCAAAGGAATTTATAGGTGGTTTGGGCACTTGAAATTTGAAGAATCTACATCTATAGTAATTGGATTCTTGAGAATTTCAGTGTGTCAAGTTTTGTTTGACACCTTTAAATTTAAATCATCTCTAAGAATTTGAAAAGTAGCTTTTTAGAAAGAATGGTAAATGGCTTATAATTAGAAATTGAATGCTGGCTAAATTTCAAATTGCCAAAATGAAAATTAACTCTAGAATTAAATTTTAACTAAAATATAATTTTCTCAAGATTTGCTAATTTAACTTCACTTGCAGCAAGCTTTAATAAAAGGGAAATCAGGAAGTGGTGCCCTAGAGCCACTGATGATATACAACCATTTCAAGATGTTGACAAATTTCAGTTATTTGATGATCATCCTGACTCACACTGTCACACATGCTCTAACAGTTTGAGCTTTTAGAGCAAGTTAATTGTCCTGCATCAACCTGACTACCAATGATACCAGGTAGACAGATGCCAATTGAAAACATTATAAATTGAATTTATTGGGGAAACATACTAGACTATTTCATCCCATGACATCGGAAACAAAGGAAAACATGGCATTTTCAGATTAAAAAGAGCTAAGGAAGCATTTCCATTCATTATAGACAGTTGGAAACACAATAGCAAATACATACCTGTGCAGAAGGGGCTGCCGTGCAAATGCTCCAAAAGAAAATATATACTTCAAGGACAATTCTCCACTAGCTTTCACAGCCAAAGTATGATACACATAATCTTCGGTTGAAACACATTAAGTCTGGATTCATAAAACTAATAAATTAAGCACTTTTTACAAACTATAGTATATATTGATATGAAAAGAATCTACTATAGAATGAAAATGGCATGTACAAACCATAAATATCTGTTTACCAAAATATCCACAATTGAACTCCATAGCTTGAAAGTAGAAAACTGAAAACAAATGAAATTTGAGGTCCTTATAGTTAACAGTTGTTTGTTCTTCAAGAGCTGCTTGGCTCAACGATGTTACTAAAATCATCATACCACCTTTGGTCAAAAACCCGAAAAATAAATTGTAGAATGACTGCATTCAGATAAGGGAACCAACTTTCTAACATCATCAACTAAAGCTTCAAAAAAAACAAGGGATATAAGTACCAGTGTAACATGGCAGAATTATGTATTTGCAGAACCCATTCCATCAACTTCACCTGTGCAGAGAATGTCTCTTCTTTCCTCATTAAATTGAAAATGTTTTCCAGAAATGTTTTATCAGAGTCCTCAATCCTAGGAATATTTTCTTCCGGTGATATATTATTTGGATACATGTTGGTGAGTCCTGAAAACTACCAAGTCAAAACCAACCTAAGATGAAACCACTCTACAAGAAACCATTAGATAACGCCAAATGTTTTCATTCATTTGCAACCATTCCAGAAAAGGGTCTATAATGTACTAAGAACTGGATCAAGAGAATTGACAATTGGAGAGTCCTGAGAACTGGTAAGTTTGGCAAGTTTTACCAACAAATTCTTGTAGTGAAACCATCAGTTATTGCATCACCGAGGGCACTGTTGCATTTTTCCCTAGGTTCACTGTTATGTAAAGGTACAACAATCACTTCTCAATGTTTTCTGGCCTCCTACTTGGTGAACCATTTAAATTTTTTAGTAACAACACATTGATATCCATTGCACACTGTGCAAGATGCAGTGCTTTATCACCCGAATCTGTAAAAACTTCTTCCCCTCCAATTCTCTACAGAACCATCATGCCAAGCACAAAGGAATTCGAACATATAAGAAACTGTTAAGCACAACGCATAAACTCAACAGAAAAATTTAGAAACCACAAACATAACCTAACTATGAAACCAACATTATCAGAAACCTCTAATACTCAGATCTATAACAAAATCCTCTTCGATTCTCTATGGAACCAACATGTCAAGTGCAAAGGAATTCAAACATATGAAAAACTATAAAGCACAATGCATTAACTCAAGCAACAATTTAGAAACCACAAACATAACCTAGCTAGGAAACCAACATAATTAGAAACCTCTGATACTTGGATCCTTCAAAATACTCGGATGCTCGGATACAGGAATCTTTTACCTGAGACTGATCTGCCTACATTTTGTACCATAGACTTACTAATTATTTACAATTTAGGTAAATATGATGTACCAACCGGGCTAGAAGGCAATTTGTGAATATTGATGGGGAAATATTTTTACATGTTTATATTTATGAATTTTAATAAATCCATGCCACACACAGGTTTTGAAAATTTAGGGCTCGAGGGCTCATTGTGCCCGATCCTTACCCTACTTGATACCTGCCACAGCTGCACCATAGTTGAGTAACACGGTTAGAAACTACTAATGAGAAAGTAATCTCAATTTTATTGATTTAATCAAAACACTAGCTCTTATGTTGGGCCCAGAAAATCGAAACCAGTCTTTTTCCTTTTCTGTTTTGCCTTGCTTGGGCTGTCTTTCTTTTGTTTGGTTCCTTTTCTAGTTAATAAAATATTACCTTTCAAAAAAATAAAATATGTTGGGCCCTGATAGTACCCAATCCAGACAGGAAAAAAAGGTTTGCATGCTAAAATATAGCATCTGTATGTATAGCAGTTAGTGTATAATAAACTATTTGCAACTGTGTATGCAGCTGCACACACGGTAGTATGGCTGTGTATACAGCCCACAGTCAGTGGTGGGCTGTATTAAAAAAATTTTCCACTAAGGCCAATATAAATATTCATATACAGACAGTGTAGAATCCATAAATATTGGTAGATGCACTTGTAAAAAACTCATACATTTCTAAGAATTGATAAATCCAACAATAATGAAATAAAAATAAGAAGAGGTCATCTATCCTTTGCATACAGCCTACTGATACCGACTGTTCATCTGGTGGACCCACTGTATATGGGCCACTGCTTGAAAAGTAATATATGCCGTCCAACTCCTTGACGTTTTTGCCGTTCAATGACAAATGTCACTAGCATTCTTCCCAAACGTCCATTTGGATGTAAATGGTCAGATGATTACGATCATCATCCAACCGGTGATTTTTAGGGCCATAGCACATCCATAGTGCGGTCTAGTAGACAAGTCGTCCAGCTCACTATTATAAGACAACGAGCACAGCAATAATAAGCAAGATTATGCACTAGTCCCCGGTTAGATTTCCCAAAAATGAAAAAAAAAAAAAAAAAAGGGAACGAAATCAAAAAAATAAAATAAAAATCAGAAAATGTAAAAAAAAATCCAAAACAGAAAAAAATAAATCAGCGATTCCTGGAATCCTCAACCATGCAAAAATTAATAAAAAAATAGGAATAATCATAATACAATGGAATTATAAAAAATCAACAAACCCCTATTCTAAAAAAAAAAATCAAACAAAGAGAGAGAAACAAATCTCTTGACCTTTCTTCCGTTCGCTGCGGCAATTCGACAAGCATGACGCATGCACGGGATCGTCAGACACATATCCTCCCACGACCAGCACTAGATTGTGGAGTGGATTGGATGAAGGGGAGCTAGCGTTTGGAGAAGCCGCAGCTGACGAGGATGAGTGGTAATGCACGGCAGAAGACAGATTCCCCATACTTGCGCTCTTCTTTATAGAATCGTCTGTCAAGCAACCGTCCTTCACTGGATTCAAGGTAGATTCGGCAGGAGATGGAAGAGCTTGCTGGATTTGAGAGAGATCCGATAGAAATCCAGCGATAATCGAAGAGAGGGAGAGAGAGGGGGGGGAGGGAGCGGGAGGGAGAGGGAGAGGCAGAGAGAGAGAGGGAGGGAGAAGGAGAGGGAGAGGAGAGGGAGAGGCAGAGAGAGCGAGAGTCTGGGGCGGGGAGAGGATCGCAATTGCAAATGAGGTTAGGGCTTCGGGATTTTAATCTTATAGGGTCCCTTAGCGCTGGCAAAGGTCAACCCCAGGCACCAGCTATTCCCGGTTTTCTTGTAGTGATAGTAAGGATCAGATAAAAAAGCTATATCCTACTTTTGTTGAAATTACATCATAAACTGAGAATTTGAATACATTACATCATACTCATGAGTTACTTTGTAACTACATATGAATACAATATGAAAATTACAGAAACATGAATCTTATGTAACTTCAACTTCACATGTAAACTTCTGCCATTGCTGCAATCGAGTGCCCCGGTAAAAGAGGAAGGTTGATGTTCAGTGGACATCATCATCACCTAAGCTTTATCCAAACTAATTGGGGTTTGCTACCCAAAATTGTTGGGAGAAAAGCTATGATGGTGGCGTGATGAATTGATTACAGCTTCATAATAGCTTGAACAATGCTAGAGTTCTCGTGTCTGGAAGGACACCCATATATCCATATCCATGTCAAAGCCTTTTGGGAAACGAGTCCCATCAATATCTCCATGCACATATCAGGATGGCATAGCATGACATACATCATGAGTATTTCCAAATAGGATGAAAACAGATCTCCGAGTGAAGGTGGTCTGTTTGGATAGGAAAAATCCACAGGGAAACAGTTGGTTTTCACTTGATTTGAGGTTTGCGGCTGTTTGGATTGCAAAGAAAGCTGTGGACTCGATATAGTAATCACTACACTTTTCCACGGTTGGCACAAGATATGAGGAGACCGCGGTTTAATGAGAACTGGAAATTCCACTTTCTATCCAATGCCCTTCATGGAATCCACTGGTGAACAGTGCTGGACAATGTAATCATTACAGTCATCCATGTCCTTAGTGCGGATTCCTCATATACAAAACAAGTAAACAACAGAACCATAAATTGATAGATAGAATAAACTCCCGCTGAAATTCATTGCATAAACAATTTAAGATTTTTTTATTTTTTTTAAATGTCACATGGAAGCATGGATACCTCCAAGGAAACTCTTTCAATATTTGTGAAAATGCCTCTGAACTTTCCGCCATGAGGAGCTCTCGCAAGGGAAGAATATCCTGCAAAGAGGTGGCTTGGGCCTACATTCTAAAGGGAAGAGCATCCTGTCAAACATGACACTGCAAAAGCCAAAGTTGTGGTAAAGATCCATATACGTCTGTTCATTGTTTACCAGACTGACAACAGTACCTTGCATTTGTGTTGATCTCATTTGTGGAATCTTGACGGCCACTGAAAATTTGTCGGGTTCTACTTGATCCCTTGTTTGATAAGCTTTTATATCCATCTTCAACTTATAAGTAAGCAGTTAATGTCACGAAACCGAGTGATTGGAAGCTTCTAAGGTATGGTAAGTATAGAAGAGCTATTGGCTCGAGCCATCACGTATGGCTCACTTGGTGACTAGACTGGACTGATTCTCAAGCATGGCAATGGAAAGTAGGGCCCACATGAGGAATGGACTTGATCTAACACAAGTGCCACGTGCCACATTGGCATGTGAGGTAAGGTACTCCCAGGAGCAACATGCGCCAAGGTACTCACAAGATCAACTTATGTAGGGCTCTTTCCTCATTGTAATGATAAAAATACAATTGGACTCTTGTCATCTAGTCCTGTTGCAAAGCTGATAATATGGGCAAGCAGCAATCTTTGTACACTATTAGGATTCATGTTAACTGTTCCAAAACTGCAATTTGCACCTGTCAAAGGATGTAGCTGATCTGATACAGCAAGCTTTGTACCCTCTTCGGATTCACATTATGAAAGGAACATCTTCCATGTTGCCAGCTAACTGTTCCAAAACTGCAAATATTGCATCTGTCAAAGGATGCAGCCGATCTGATACAGTGAACGCGTGCACATTACCATCGACTTCAATCCAGCTAATTGCCCGCTCTTTTCTCACCTGTCTCTCATTCATCAGGTGTCTCACCTTCTCCACCGACCCCCACCAACCAACTGCAGCATACATATTCGATAGAAGCACGTAGGCAGCAGGAGACTGAGGCTCCAACTCGAGAAGATGCTCAGCTGCTCTTGTACCCAATTCTATATTACCATGAATTCTACACGCTCCAAGCAATGCATTCCAAACTCTACCATCAGGCTTGCAAGACATCTTCTCAATCCATTCAGTCACCTCAACAAAACGTCCTGCACGGCCCAAAAGATCGACCAAACATGCATAATGCTCTTGCCCAGGAACAATGCCATGGTCCCGTCTCATGCACTCAAAAATTTGAATCCCTTCTTGCACCAAGCCCGAATGGCTACAAGCAGTGAGGACGACAACAAAGGTGATCTGATCTGGCTTTGTCCCTGCTCTCACCATTTCCCTAAACAATTTTATTGCCTCCTCACCATAACCGTGCTGTGCTAATGCTGCGATCATTGTGTTCCATGACACGGAATCTTCCTTCTTAGCCATACAATTGAAAACACGCCAAGATTCTTCCAAGCACCCACATTTCGAATACATATCGACAAGAGTGCTGACGACTATTGCATTAGGATTGAAACCGATCCTGATCAAATGTGCATGGATCTGTTTGCCATGCTTTAGCGAAGCCATGCTGGCACAAGCACAGAGGCAACTACTGAAAGTGTATTGATCAGGTTTTACACCTTCCATTACCATTTTCTTGAAGAGCCCAAGTGCCTCGGGCTCCAGACCATTCCGAACATACCCCCCAATCAAGGCAGTCCAAGACACAGCATTCTTTACAGGCATATCATCGAACAATCTATGTGCAGATTTCAAATCACCACACTTTGCATACCCCGAAACCAAAGTGGTCCAAGCAAGCACATCTCTCACCGGCATTTCATCAAACAACCGGTGTGAATCATCAACGCAGCCGCACTTCGCATACACATCCACGATCGAGCTCGAGATAACCAAATTCGATAGGAACCCAACAACTAAAACCTGCCCATGAACCTGCCGAGTAAGCCCCAACTCCTCAAGCCGCACACAGGCAATCAAAACCCCAGCAAAACTAAACTGGTTACACCCCACCGAAGACCGCCGCAACTGCATATAAAACCCAACAGCTTCCTCGCCCGAACTGTTCCGTGCCAACCCAATAATCATCGTATTCCACGATACAACATCCCGTTCAGGCATTTGAACGAACACTCTCCGTGCAGGCTTCAACATCCCCAACTTCGTATACCCAGCGAGCATCGCATTCCAGGAGAAGATATTTCTAACGGACATTTTATCGAACACGTTGCGGGCATCGTTGTGGCTGCCGCAATTGAAGTAGATATGAATAAGGTGGTTTGATAAGAAGATTTTGGGGCGTTTTCGGCCGGTGAGCTTCAAATGTAGGTGCATCGATTTGGCGAGAGCCAGCGATTTGGTGGTCCCGAATTGATGGAGGAGGAAGGCGAGGGTAGAAGTGTCTAAGCGAATGCCGCGCGAGGAGAGAAGGGATAAGGAGTCGATTGCTTTGTTGAAATTATTTTGAGAGCAGAGGGCGAGGATGGATTGGACGAGGCAAGAGCGGTTGGCTTTCTTGGGAGGGATTTGAATGAAATTCGAGGAAGAAAGAGAGGGCATTGCGAATAGAAGAAGAAGGTTTCGGATCTCATCATACATGTATGCACGCATGTGATGTATTTTCCGGGTTTCACGACTCGGACGAGTCTGATACGACTCGTCCGAGTCGAATCGGACTCGATCGAACCCGATTCCGTCGGATACCACGAGCCGGACGCGGTTTGGCTGGTGACGCTGCGATCAGCCAGGAGGCTAGTGGTCGGTGCTATGTGGACCCCACCATGATGTATTTGTTTTATCCACGCCGTCCATTCATTTTGAAAGATAATTTTGGGGTTTGATACCAAAATGAGGCAGATCTAAATCTCAGGTGGACTACACCATGGGAAACAGTTGTGATTGAATTTCCACCATTAAAAACCTCCTAGGGCCCACTGTAATGGATATTTGACATCTAACCTGTTGGTTATGTCATACAGACTTGGATGAAGGGGAAAAATATATATTATCTTGATCCAAAACTTTTATAGCCCAAGAAATTTTCAATGGTGGGAGTTCAATCAACACTGTGCGGTCCACTTTAGATTTGGATCAACCTCAGCTTTGGGTTCATACCATAAGATGATCTGAAAGAATGGTTGGACGGCATGGATGAAATACACACATCATGGTGGGGCCCAAGAGCACCGACCACTAACCACTGGCTAGTGGCTGGGTGAGTAGCCGTTCCGTTTCCCCACGAGTCACCCCTTGAGTTTTTGGCCAGCCCGAGTTTTTGGGATCGATGGAGAATTGGATAGATGTCAGATGGTGGACAGCTAATATATTATTAAAATATCATAGTGGACCCATGCTACAAATATTTGTGTGGTTTATGGTTATTAATTGCGTGTAAATTGCATATAGTGGTGTGTTTTTCATATAAATGCATGTAGATAAGTGCATGGTTCGAGTCCTTACCTCGGTGGTTGACTCTTAAGGAGTTTCAACCCGAGGTTTTGGGTTTTGAGACCCATAGGTAGTGAAATCCCACTACTCCGTGCGTGGGTGTGTGTTACCAAAAAAAAAAAAAAAAAAAAAAAAAAAAAAAAAGTGCAGTGTCACTGGCCCCTTAGAGATTATATTCACTATTAAATTCTTGAATCATAGATTTTTTCTTCTTTTTTTACCCCTTTTAAAATCCATCGTTGCCTTCATCTTCCTCCCAAAATTCATAGTTATCAGCTGGTGACTATTGTTTTTAGTGTCGTTTGGCACAATGGATTTGGAGGGGTTTGAGGGGATTTCAAATCTTTTTACATGTTTGGCATCATAAATTATGTTTCAAATATAGGGGGTTTCAAATCCCCTCAAGGGTGGTTTTAAATCAAAGGTGAAAGCTTGGATTACATGTAAAATCTTTTCAAGAGTTGCATGGGTAATATGTGTATCACTATACTATTTTTTGGGTGATGAATAGTATGATATTCTTCTACAAGAAAAATGGGTTATTAGAAATTCATTCTAATAATCTAAATTTAACTTGCATGTGAGGCTCTAGTGATAAGAACCATTTATTTAATTTTTAGTAGATAGAATTTTATTAGTGAGCTTTATTTGATGAATGGGATGGGTCTTTGGAACATAATTCAAACTTAATATTACATATCCGCACATGTGGTGCATTACATGTGGATAGGAAGAGAAATTTTTGTTATTTAATGCACAGCTAGTTAAACCCATTTGAATTATCCAACTAGTGTGTAAGCACTTCTTAAAATATATATATATATATATATATAGCGGAACGCTCACCTGTGAACTGGTTCATACGTACTACGTACGAACTTTTTTGAAAACCCATCATACGTGATGTGAATCCAAAATCTGAACCGTTCATATGAAGCAGCACCTCGTGAAACCCCCCAGGCCGAAGCTTTACTTGGATCTAAAACTTGATGGGCCATGAAAAATAAAAACAGCTTCCTCCCTTGATTTGCATTTCTCTTTGCTATGGCCCACCAGAATTTTAGATTGGGGTGAAAATTTGTCACATGAGGTTTCATGGGATTCCGCATCACATGAACCGTTCAGATTAGACACCCATGGCACGTGTGCAAAGGTGCACACGTTCGTAGGTGCGCAGGGGAGCATGACTCTATATATATATATAGGCTATTAGATCAGTGGGAAAGGTGTATCATCCTAAGAAGGCCTTGTATTATCTTAAACAATCTCCCCAAGTATGTCTTGAGCACTTTAGCTCTATTGTTCTTTGCTTGGGCTTTCAGCACTGCACTTTCGATCACTCCATATTTGCATAGAAATTTGATATTTCTATCACTATTGTTATCGTATATGCTAATGATATCATTGTTATAAGGAACACTATTTAACCCACTATGTGGTGAAGAAGTTTATAGCCCAAAATTTTGATATTAAAGATTTAGGGTCCCTTCAATATTTCCTTGGGTGTAAAAGTTGTCCAGTCTCACAAGCACATATTCATCTCCCAATGGATGTATGCTCTTGATCTTTTATCTCATGGAAATGCTTGGATCACATACTATTGAGACACCTATATATTGAACCCAAGCATTGTTTATCCATCAGGAAAGTCATCTCTTCTTAATGAACAGGAACAATATTGCAAATTCGTCACAAAGCTTATTTACCTATTTATTACTTCGCCAGACATTGCTTACACCATGAGTGTGATTAGTCAATTCATGAATAATCCATACAGTCATCACCTTGAGGCAGTCGAAGAATCATATATGTCAATCATGTTCATCTTGACATGCACGGATATTACAATGTTGATTGGGCCGGATCCATAATGATTGTCCACCACATGTTTTCATATTTTTATTGGTGGCAATTTAATCTCCTAGAAGAGTAAGAAATGGTCTATTGCTTACTCTCTGCTTGAAGATGACACATTACTAGTAAGGTTGTTAGCCTCTAGTCTCTTCTTCTTGATCTTGGTATTTATATCGCATCGCCTATTTCTTTGTTTTGCCACAATCAAATGATCATCCATATTGCATCTAATACAGTGTTTCATGAGTGCACAAGCAAATTAAGATTGATTGTCACTTTGTTCAAGAGAAATTCATCAAAGAAATTATTTAAACACTACATCTTTCTTCAAAAGATCGATTTGAGCCCATCAAATGTATTGTGTTATTGATTGGTGAACCTAAAGGCATGATACTACTAATAAATCACATAATTACATTAAACATGAAAGTGGGCTAACTATCGTTAAGGGTCATGAGCATATGCACTTAATTCAACAATAAACTTGACATGCATATAATCGATCATATATTGGGATGACGATCGAATCATCTCATAGAGATATCACATAAATGGTTTGTCAAATACAATGGTCAAAACTTGGGTCTGATACTGCATGTTAGCTATTAAACAGTTTTATGATAATATAAACCTATACTAAGTTGACTTAATGCATTCAACAAAAGCCAAAATGTTGTACAAATTAAGAGGAGCACCTTGCGCTATTGCATTGGATGAAGAAGCTTAATGGTAATGAGTCATTGCTTGCATGCTTTCAATGGTTTAGATTTCCTCTACATGGTACTTTTAACTTTGTATAACAACTAAGATCAACTAGCTTTGATCTTCTCTCTCCTCAACTCGCTATGATGTGTGAATAAATATGAGAGATCAATTATAATATTGTGTTGAAGAGACGGGACTGAGAGCCTTGAATTTATAGATGATTTAATTCCAACTCATCAAAGTAACTAATTAATTATGTGACTTTTTATCTCCTTCAATTAATTAAAAAATTCAATAGCATTATAGAATTTCAGAAATTTTTATACTTAAAATAGAATATTCTAGGAATGAAAAAAAGTCACATCTTTGCATTATGAAAAAACATTATAAGGACACCCCTTGAAATATGAAAAGACATTCTTGAAAGATAAAGTCTCTTAATATGCGAAAAGACATTTTTTAGAATATAAAAGGCAGTCATTAGAATATAAAAAATATCCTTAGAATGTGAAAGATCGGAGCGTGAAATAACATCCATGGAAATCCAAAGATCATATGGGTCACTATGTATATTGATGTAGAGCGGGTCGCAGACAATTTCATGGCCAAGATGGATCAGAAAAGGCCCGGTCGACGACAGAAGTGATCTCGACCGTTGGACCTTAGATTGGGCATATCTTGCAATCTGGAATAAGTTATCTAACGTAAAATATATGATTTTGGGGTAAAACGAGCTACTTTAGCCAACCAACCCCACTATGCCAGGTTGGGCAATCCAGATTTGTGAAAAATCCCTTGATCGAAAATCGTTTCCTTGTTTTATTTTCGTTTTTACTATAAATAGTAAGTTTTAGTTTGATTATAACTCTTCATCCGTTGGGTTTTAAGAGTTGTGTTCAACATGAAAAGTGCTTAGAATAATTAGGAGAACGATTTGGTAAAGCCAAATAGGACACTTACTATTTTTGGCCGAAAACCTTGCGCACTAGTAGACATCACGACCGTCTATAAATAGTAAGTTTACTATTTATAGTATGTTGCGGATTCTAGGAATTTTAGTTGTAGTTTGATTTTGATTTCTTTCATATTGCTTGGTTCCCTTATTTAAAGAGTTGTGAACTCGCTTTTATTCATTTATTAATCAATTTTGAATTTTATTAGAATTTATTTCTATTCTCTTGCTTTCTTTCCTCGTGGATTCGAGAAGTCTCTATGAGGAGTCCAGAGAAACTCCGTGGATTCGGAGTAGTTATCTTTGAGGAAGACGGTGATCGACCTCGTCACGCTCATCCCTGCGTCATATATTCTAACATGCCATATACCATGATGCCACTAGATATATAGTCTGGCTTAGAAAATTCTAATACTCAAAGATTTGTGCTTGAGGGAGATATAAACCACCGGATAGACCTAGCTAGGAGCAGCAATGGGCTAGCCTAGCAGGCATGGATGACTCAGTCTTAAAGAACTAGGGCTTGGGACCCTAACCTTGGCTCAAGGGCCAAGTCATGCATGGTCTAAATCTAGACCTGATGCCTAGAGCTCAGGCTAATAATGAATAAGTCAGCTTGGGCTCCCAACTAGTCCAATCATTAAATCAGTTGTTGTTATAAAAGTTTAAATAAACTTGTTAATGGTCCCCATTTGACATACATTCATGGTTTAAAATTAATGTTTCAAAGATCTAAAAACATTTATATGTCGGATTGATTATCGATTGAGGACATCTTATAAGTAAATTTCTTAAATTGGACTTGTTACCAACCTTTCATTAATTACCTCCATAGTATAATTAGTATAATAATAATAATAATAATAACTAGAAAACTTGACAAGATGTTTTGATGGGAAGGGTTGACTAGAAGTCTCAGCTAGACTGACTTTATATTTAATTATTATAAATTCAAATATTAAAATTGTTAATAAATATTTAAAATAGTTATATCTTATATAAGTAATATAAATTGGAGTACAAAGCAACACTATTATTGATACCATGTTGAGATTATGTTTTTGAATCACGCTCCCAATATATTAAAATTTTAATAAAATCCAGCAACTTAAAGTGAGACCAAACTTGGATCATGCTAATACCTAGTTTTTTACTTTCATCTCGTACCCATGCCTTCAGAATGGGTTGGGTGGCATAGTCCCACCAAACTTTCAATGGTAGGAAGTGGTTGGGGCCAGCTCGGTGGGACTCATCATGATGTATGTGTTTTATCTATATTGTCCATACATTTTAATGGATCAGTTTAAGACATTATTCTAAAAGGAAGTAGATCCAAGGTTTAAGTGGGCCACACCATAGGAAGCAGTGGTGATAATGACACTATTGTTGAAACCTTCCTAAGACTCATCATGATATTTATTTGCCATCCAACTTGCTCATAAGATCACATAGACTTGGATGAAGGGAAAACATAAATATCATCTTGATCAAAAACTTCCATGGCTTTCATGAAGCTTTCAACGCTCAACGCTAGGCATTCAATCTCCACTATTTCATGTGGTGTGGTTTACTTTAGTTTTGGATTTGCCTCATGTTTCAATGGATAGTGTGGATAAAACACATACATTACACTGACCCGACAATAGGACACAATCCCCATCCTCAGTGATAAACATCCCAACCCCACTTTTTGTTGATATATATTGATTTTAATATATTTTAAATAAAAAATATTATATATATATATATATATATATATATATATATATATATATATTATAAAAGGTTTTGAAAAAATATTTTTTCTTGTGTTTTGGGAATAGTCTGAGAATATATGAGAATAGTGGAGTATTGTAATGCTTACCCACCTAGTCCGAAGAGTCTCGAGCTTGCACTGGAACACCCGCTCGGGCTCGTGCATGGACTTAGTACAAGGGCATGGGTATGTGAGGCAGTAAGGCTGTAGAAGTGCTAGTGGCGCACTTCGCATGTTCGCATCGTGTTGCTCCTTCGCAACCTTATGCGAGACGAGTGTAAGTCGCGGTGTGACAGAGAGCTAAGGCGGATGGCTTGCTGGGAGTCTAGAGGACTGAATGAGGTCCCCTAAATTATATAGATGCTGAAAAAGAGCTGTTGCAGAGAGGTTTAACTCCTCATGCAATTGATTATTAATCATGTCGTGACTACCCAACGCTAGAAACGGCTAGCCAATGTCTCACAATGGTCAGAAACAACTACATGCAGTAGCCATTACACCACATGCATAACAGTCATAAACGGTCAATAACGGCTAGCTTCTCCCAATAGCTAGAAAATGGTCATATGGATTAATTACATGGACTAAAATTGTCAGCCATCATTGCCTATATAAATAGGGCTTGGACGAGTTTACAACCCATCACAAATACACTTCAGCAGAATCATATGAACCAAGTCCTCTCCTACAACCAAAAATTCCAACAAGGTTCATCTGAACCATTGCCTGAAGAGCAGACCAACAGTGTGGTCTAGAACGATTCATCTGAATCATTAGCTTAAGAAAATATATACCAGTGTAGTGGTCTAACTCATATTTATTCTTCCCATTTTTTCTGAAATTTTTTCCTTTTATTTTCTGCTAAAAATTGTGTAACAAAGTTCCATTAGCGAGTCTTCATGTTTACTGAATGCAAATCCACACCAGGCTCATCGTATCTTAGAAACAATTTGCGTGTAACCTTTCAGCATACTCAATTTACTTGAGTAGGGGCAAATAATGCTTTAAGAACAACGTTCTCATACGTGCTTCAGCCTGTCCTGATTTCAAATTATTTTCGATTTTCATATTTTACAGAAAATATTATAATTTCTCTACACTTTTCTTGTTGCGAGGCCCACATGATTTTGTGGCTCACTGTGATTTTAGGTTTATGGGTTAACGTTAATTAGCGCAATTGATGGATGGAGTGAATGTCAGTCAGAGAAAGAAAAAATCATGGGTCTTTTTTAAATTGATTTAACCATGAAATACTGCGACAAATGTATGTAGGGGATAGTTGCTTCAAAGTGAATCCTCCTTAGATACATCTCTTAAATTTCATTATGTATCGATTCTAAATATATAAATAATGGTGAAGATTCAATTTTTTTTTCTTTTAATATTTTATAAAAGGATGAAATAAATCCAATAAATTTAAACTAGGCATCACAAGAAGCTTTGACGTATCTTCGTGCTTTTGAAAAAGCATCGACATGACAAGCTTCGAAAAGGATATATAGGCTGACCAAGGGTGGCTCAAAGGGGTAGGCAAGTGAGGCAATTGCCTAAGGCCCTATATTATAGCAAAGTTAAACTTTCTTAATTATGAAGGTCCTGTATTATAGGAAAATAAAATTAAGAAGAACAAAAAAAAGTCTAAAATTTTTTGAAATAAAACTTATTAAAAGGCCTATGAAATAGGAACATCTAAAAATTACTTTACAAATTTGAAATTGAAAATAAAAAACAAATTCTAGAAACAAGCACTATCAATAGTAACAGTCTAACTCTATCGTGTCTTTTCAAAATAATAGCATCATTCTCAATAAATTCTTCTCCTAAAACCTAGGACCACAACTACCTACTTTATTGCTAATTAAGTTCTCAAAAAATTAAATTCTAACGTCATTTTTCTAAATTAAATTCTAACTTCATTTTTTTAATGGTTTGGATTTATTTTCGGAATTAAAAGTTTTAAAAGAAGTTGTAAAAAAAAGAAATTAATAGTCCAATTGAAATAATTAATCTAATAAAAGATGTAGATTGTTTTCCAAATTGTTTTATTACATATAGAATACTACTTATCATACCTGTTACAGTTGCATATGTAGAAAGAAGTTTTTCAAAACTAAAGATTATAAAAAATTATTTACAAACAATTATGTCTCAAGATATATTGAACGGTTTAACAATTTTATCTATTGAAACTGATTTATTGAGTAAACTTGAATACCAAAGTTTAATTAATAATTTCGCATCTAAAAAGGCAAGAAGCAAATTTAGGATTTAATTTTGAATTTATTATTTTTTTATTTTTTAAACAAAAAAAGAATCATTTTTATGACTTGTCCAAGGCCCCCAAAAATGTTGAGCCGCCCCTTAGGCTGACTAACGGAAGCATTAGAAGGCCAGAAGCCTAACACTCCTGCAAAATAGTCGGCCTTTGTGTGAGTTTTATCTGATACTCTGGTGGGATGTGATGCTTGATACTCATGAACAAAATCCGATTGATAATCAATCAATGATAACCTTTGGTTCGGGATGCTCCTTTGCGAAGTATTGTAATATTTTTCAATTTTATCCGTCCAATAAATCCCCACCAATCTAATGGTCAAGATCATCCAATAATTGGAAATATTGGTTTGTCTTACGTATATATAAGCTGGGACGCACAACTGGGCATGCTACTTTAAAATAATGGTAAGCCACGTATGCAATTTCCAAGTAACATCTTGGTGCCTTCGCATGGTACACCACACTCTGCAGAGTATTAAAGATTTTCTGGTTCAGATCTATTTCTGAGGTCCCACCATGATATATGGTATTATCCACACCGTCCATCCATTTTTTTTTCATATCATTTTAGTATAAAAGCCCAAAAATGAAGCAGATCCAAGGCTCAAGTGGACCACACCACAGGAAGCAGCGGTGATAATGACACCCGCAGTTGAAAACTTTCTAGAGCCCATCGCAATGGTTAATTTACATTCAACCTGTTTATAAGGTTACATAGACCTTGATGAAGGGAAAACACGATTATCATCTTGATCCAAAACTTCTGTGGCATCCAAGAAGTTTTCAACGGCATATGTTTAGTCCTCATTATGTGATCCATTAAAGCCTTAGAACTACCTAATTTTTGGTCCTGTACCATAAAATGATATGAAAAAATGGATGGACAGTGTGGATAAAATCCATACATAACGGTGGTCCCTCAGAGCTCGTGTCTGTTACTGGCTAGGGAGGGGTAGTACACAATCCTTGTCCGTCGGTGTCTTTTTTAGCTATTGACCCGTCTCGTTGACGCACGGATCCACTGCAAAGATTCGTAGGAGTAATTGATACTCCGGCTGTGTATGATGATAATACACGTGCCATATATTAATTAAAAATATTTAAAAAAAAAAAAAAAAAACTGACTATATTGTGAAGTCTATTGTTGGTTGAACAACTATAATCTCTGATTCGTGGACACTTGTTTATAGAAATAGGGCCGTTCCCATTTTATTATTTTTTCAATGGTCCAATAAATGTCCGCCAATCCAATATTCAGGTAGCTAAATAAGCTTAATATTTGGTTAATGCTACACCCACACAAGTACATAATTTGGACAGTTTACTCCTACTTGTATGCCAGGTATGCAATTTCTAAATGCATGAGTATCGTCCATGACACTTTGCCAGAGTATCAAAGTTTTTCTCGTAAAAAAATCACTCTTCAAATCTCCAATATAATTAAGGGAGGTGGGTCCAGGTTCTGTTTGGAACGTGGAAATAATAAGTGTGTGGTCGTTGTTACAACTGTCCACGTCCGTTTGAACGGACGTTTAGTTACCATGCATTCGAGATGTGTGGGCCCACCATTATGTTTTTAAGAGATCGGAACCGTTCATGTAGTTTTCCACTTCATGTTCACTCGACATTACAAGAATCATCCTAATCCAAAACTCATTTAGAACACACCAGAAGTATTCTACAGTCATGCCTAAAATCTATATATTCCTGTGGCATGGCCCACCTGAGTTTTTTTGTGATCCGATTTTTCTTATGTTATGAATTGTTTGGATGGTATATACAATCCATGGTGGACCCCATGTTCCATCAGTAAGTTTCTATGGCAGGTGTCACTCTTCCAACGTCCTCTATTGTTCCCTTCTTTCCAGACCACCTGAGTTATGGATCAAGCTGGATTAAGTAATCGACGCCTAAAATGGCTGGGGGCACCAGATGTACGGTTCGGATTTCAGATTAACACAAGGTGGGCCCACAAGTCAGGGGAATAAAACGAATGCTTTTATGCCACTCAAGCCAACACATAGGGGTAGATGTGCTTGCATTCGTAGGATCGTTGCAGTAGGACCATTGCTCATCTCCTTCTTTGGATCCACAGAAAAACAGTACAGGTATGACTTCTCTTTCTTCACTGCTAGCACCTTCTTTTGTTATTTTTAAGGGTTAGATAGGGTCCCATGTACTCATACTGCATGTTAAATGATGATCTTAACCATTCATGATCATAGCTTCCACACTAATGAGAAAATGAACGGTTCAGATTAATCCAAGGATGCAATTAGAGAGTAGAAACTGGTAATTATGGTGTTTACCATTCTAGTGCATGACACGTGTTTGATCTTTAAAACCAGGTGCCATGGAATTCATCGGTTCGATGGCGGCGGAAGTTGCCAAGGAAGTTGGAAAGGCTTTGTTCGCGCCGGCAAAGCACCACACTGGTTATCTTTTCTACTATAAGAGCAAGATCAACGACCTTAAAAGCGAAGTTGCCGAGCTAGTACGAATCAAGAACGACATACTAGACCGTGTGAATGCAGCTCGTCGGAATGGAGAAGTGATCCATGAGGAAGTTCTACAGTGGCTATCAATTGTAGATGGAATCGAGGTGGACGCGGCGAGGTTGAGTGGAGAAGATGAGAATAGGAGATGTTTCAAAGGGTGGTGCCTCAATTGGAGCTCAAATTACTCTTTGGGTAAAGAAGCAGCAAAGAAGTTGGCTGATGTCGATCAGTTCAAAGCTGAAGGGAGGAATTTCAGCCGCGTATCGAACCATCCGCCACCGCCTACTATAGATTCATGGCCTACTAGAGAGATTGAGGCTTTTGCATCCCGCGAATTAACTATAGAAAAGATTATTAGTGCATTGGAAGATGAGGAAAACATAATTGTTGGGGTATATGGAATGGGGGGTGTTGGCAAAACCACATTGATGAAACAAATTGGCAAGCGACTAAAGAGAGAGAAGGTTTTCAATGAGGTTGTAATGGTGAGTGTGACTCCAGAACCTGATGTGAGAAAGATCCAATATGACATCGCAGGTCAATTGGGGTTGGAACTTGCAGAAAAAGAGATTGAATCCATCCGGGCAGGTCGGCTGTTGGTGCGACTGAAGCAAGAAATTAAGATCCTTGTCATATTGGATGATATTTGGGGAATACTAGAGCTTGCCGATATAGGAATTCCATATGGAGATGATCACACGGGTTGCAAAATTGTACTGACGACACGAAACACAGATATATGCAATATAATAGGGACCCAAGAAGCGATAGCGGTCGGCATTTTACCCGAAGAAGAATCATGGGATCTATTCAAGAAGAACGCGGGTGATGTTGTTGATTCTCCTGCTATGAAGACGGTAGCCCAGGACATCGTCAAGGAATGTGGGGGTCTGCCTCTAGCAATTGTAACGCTTGGAAGGGCGCTACGAAACAAAGACGAGACGATATGGACAGATGCGCTGCTACAATTAAACAAGTCTAATCCGGAGAACATTGAAAATATGAATACGAAGGTATTCGCCTCTCTGGAGTTAAGTTACAATTTCTTAGGGAATGAGAAAATAAAATCATTCTTCTTGTTTTGTTGTCTATTCCCTGAAAATCGTGACATTGATATAGATATATTGGTGAGGTATGGAATTGGGGATGGGCTCCAGGACGGTGTGGATACATTGAAACAAGCAAGGGACAGAGTACATAGCTGGGTGAATAAACTCAAAGCTTCTTGCTTGTTGTTGGATGGTGATGAAGAAGGTTGTGTAAAAATGCATGATGTGGTTCGGGATGTAGCTATATCAATTGCGTCGAAAGAGCATGGATTTCTCGTGCAGCCAGATGGGGAATTGAGGGAATGGCCAGAGAAGAAGATACAAAGCTGTAAGAAGATTTCATTGTTGCATAACAGAATTACTGAACTCTCGAATCCGCCGCCCAAATGCTCAAGACTCCAGACATTGTTACTGCAACGCAATTATTCTTTAAATAAAATCACAGATACTTTCTTTCAAGGGATGAAAGGACTTAATGTTCTAGATCTTAGTGGCACCCGTATTTCGTCACTTCCAAAGTCGTCCCAATGCCTGACAAATCTCAGAACGCTGTGTCTCGATGGATGCATATGGTTAGAAGATATATCTCTGATTGGAAGACTGAAGAAATTGGAAATACTTTCCCTTGCATCATCTGGAATCCGTGAATTGCCAGCTGAAATTGGAGGACTGACTCATCTGAAGCTCTTGGATTTGACAGGAACTGCATTTCTTGAAAGGATACCACCCAATGTTATTTCACAGCTCTGTTTCTTGGAAGAACTTCACATGGAGGGTAGTTTTAGTGGGTGGGAAGTCGAAGGAAAGAGCGAAGGAAATAACGCTAGCTTTGGAGAGGTGGCATCCCTTGCACACTTGACTGCTTTATATATCCATGTAAGAAATGTGGATTGTCTCTCACATGATATCTCGGCCGCCTGGAGAAAGCTAACAACGTTCTGTGTATCTATGAGTAATGATAGTTCACATAACGAAAATCCAAGATTTCGAATATCTGCAGGTCATCATACATGCTCCTACAGTGAATATCCAAACAGCACAGTACTAGAAAATATAGAGACTCCTGTTTCAAATTGGGTGAAGGTATTGTTAGAAAGCATTCGGGACTTGTACTTGGTGTGCTGCAAGGGCTTCTCTGATCTTCTACAACTAGACTCACACGGTTTCAATAGCTTGGAGGTCCTTCGCCTTTTTAGATGTAGCGAAATGGAGTATCTCATAAGTGCTGCAGAGAGGGGGGCTCCACCAAATGCATTGGAGAATCTGGAGAAGCTTGTCATAGTTAGGATGGAGAATTTGAAGATGTTCTGTGATGGTCCCATCCCATCTGGGTTCCTTAGGAAACTAAGAGTCCTAGATGTCTCTAAGTGCAACAACTTCATCACCATCTTGTTGCCCGATCTGCTGCGAAGAGTAGAAAGTCTGGAGAAGCTCAAAGTGCAAGACTGCCAAGAGCTGGAGGAGGTATTTCAATTTGAGGAGCCTTTAGGAGGGGATTTCACCGTGCCACTGCTCTCGAGATTGAGAAAACTGAAATTGAAACATCTTCAAAAACTGAAAAGAATATGGAAAGGGGCCGTATCACCGGAAAGTCTTGGCAATCTAGAGGATCTATACATAGAGAGATGCATGAGCTTAAGATGTCTCTTCTCTGCTAGTCTTGCTCAAAACCTTGTACGACTGGAGGCACTTTGGATTGACGATTGCAACGGGTTGCAGAAAATGATCTCGGACGATGACAAAGTGCCATTGTCACCTCTGACCACATTCGAGAACCTACGAGTGATGTTTATATCTTCCTGCAACGGCCTCAAGAATCTCATGCCGATGAGCTTAGCACGAGGTCTTCCAAAACTCGAAGAACTCTGTGTGCATTGCTGTGACGGAATGGAGGAGATTATTGCAAAGGAAGAAAGGGAAACAGTGATGGATAATCGCGCTGTTTTCCCTCTTTTGAAGATAATTCATCTGGTTTGCCTACCAAGGTTGAAGGCTTTATGTCAAAGGGATGTTTTATTATCTCTTGAATGGCCTTCTTTGATTAGTGTCGAAGTAGGGGAATGTCCAAAGCTGAAGAGGCTTTGTATGGGCCTTCAAAGCGCTCCCAATCTCGAAGAGATCATCGGAGAAAGGGAATGGCTTCAAGGGTTAGAGTGGGAAGAGGAAGGAAGTGCTGTCAGTTCACGCCTTGAGCCTATTTTCAAGGCTCGTACAGGGAAAACCATTTTTAGGTAACATCATCTCCAACAAAAGAGTCCACGAATCCACTGCTTTCCCAAGGTCAGATCCACTACAAAGCTTAATAGGTTACAATCTCATGTTTTCCTTGGATCCCAAAAATCTTACTGATCCAAAAAAAAAAAAAAGCACTGTCATGTAAAATCATGCTTAAAACTTCTACAATTGTGTCATAGAGCCCACCTGATTTTATTTTTTATGGCTTCATTTTTGGCTGCCAAGGAGAACATGAGAAGGCACAACAGATTGGATGTCATGAACATGTCATGGCGGGCGCGCACATGTTGTAGGTTAAGCTTAACCTCTAGAGCTTTTAAGTGGATCCAGCCTCCTCAGGAGTTTGTTATGCAAGGCCACAACTGAAGAATGGGACATTGAAAACTGATGAGCAATTGTCAGGATCATCCTTTCAAAGCCATAATTGGGCCATAGGCTATTGAGACTAGCTGAGGGAAGATGAACAATCACAACCATCCCACCATCTCTGCATCCCTAACTCATGACATTGGTAAAGTGCATGGTTTGGAAATGCCAACCCGGCTGTGGACTCTGTCATTCTCCGGGTCGGGTAAAATAAATATTTCTAACATACATGGTTTTGGGCCTTAAAATGACCAGGAATACAGCACTTGTTTTATATTAATGCATGTCTAGCCTCTCTCTCTCTCCCTCTACTATTACACGCTCAAGAGACATTTATTTGCAACCATGTTTCTAGTAATGTGAGTTTTGATGAAAAATCTCTGTTCTGCACTGCATTTTTAGATTCTAATCTAATCTTGTAAGGTTTATATACACATCTGGAAGCTCTGAGTTTTTTTTTTTTTTTTGCATGTGGTAGTCAGAATTTCTTTTACATTGGCTTCAAACTTCTATTTCATGCGAAGAAATTGTGATTCTTTTGACTGAATTTCTTCATGCTCTCTTGCCGATGGAGCTCTTCCCAGAAAATAGTTCACCAACTTCTAAAAATAGAAATATGATAATAATTTTTTTTTGGCAAATCACTGTTCACAAATACACGCCTATCAAATTCTCCTCTCAAGCTTTCTAATTCTTCAATCACAAAGCTAATTTTTCAAATCTTTCCTCCTAACAAATTATCTAGGCCATCTTTTTTAAGTGCAAGTCTCATACATTCACTTATTAACTTCTACAGACCCGAATCGAGCTTGATCTCTAACTGACCTTTCAAACCCCTACAATTAACTTAATTAAACCCATTAACAAAAGTGTGAAAAATTTGTTTTTCTCTTGCTTTTTTTCTACTTCCTAATATTAACAACTGTTTGTTGTGATGGTGAATTTCCTTGTGCTGAATCATACAAGAATGCCTACAAAGCCTACCATTCCACAATCCAATTCTTCCATTTCACAATTCAATTCGAAGGCCGAATGGAGCACTGAGCAATATGGATTCTTTATTGAGCTACTAATGAAACGAGCGAGCAATCAAGGACCGAATGGACAATCGTGGACAAACGATGCTTGGAGATCCATTCTAAGTGAATTCAATGAGCGATTTGGAGTACGGTTACAATTGCAACAAATAAAGAGTCGCCAACATTTGCTTAGACAGCAATACTTCATTTGTAAGGCTCTTCGCAGTCAGAGTGGATTTGGTTGGAATGATGAATGGCACACAGTAACTGCCAATAGACAAGCGTGGGATGATTATATCCGAGTACGTGCAATGTTACAAACACATATACATATACACACACACAAATATATATATATATATATATATATATATATATATATATATATATATATATATATATATATATATATATATATTCAATTTCAAATATTAGAAAAGCCTAACTTTCATTTCTAACACAGGAACATCCTGATGCAAAGCCTTTCAGATGGATGAGATTTCCTTTCTACAATGAATTAGCTCGTTTATTTGAAGGTATTCTCATTATTTTAACCATAGTTCAGAAACTTGATTCAACTCGTTGTCTGGCTGAGTTGGGTCAACTTGAAGAATTGAGCGAGTCTTTAAGGGCCCGTTTCGATAGTTAGATAACCATATAAGCGTAATTCTTGGTTTGAGGTACATCTACATTGGGACCCACCATTTAAACAATTAATTTTAATTATTTGAGTGACATGTTTTTGTAATTACCAAGGGCCCGTTTGGATACCACCAAATAAGTTACTTTTTCTACTTACAGCACTAGAAAAACACAAGATAAGTTTGGATTATGATAAATTATAAGTAGATTTTTTATGATAAATTATTTGAGATAAGTTTGGATTATGATAAATTATAAGTAGATTTTTTATTTAAAGTTACTAAATCACTTCAGTTTAATTAGAAATAAAGATAAGCTACTTAAAACACAAGTTACTTATGATCCAAACACCCCCTAATCGACTTGACTCAGTATTTTAAGAACTAAATTTATAGTATTCAATGCATTTGAAACCATTGAAAGCACACACACACACTAGATTAGTTGAGATTCAATTTAGTCGTGGCAGTCATTGAGTTACCATGAGACTCAACTCAAAATCTCATTGAGTCGAGTCAACTTGGTCGAGTTTCGAGTTGACCCACTGTTTTAGAACTATGATTTTAACTGATTGCACACTGTTTAGTAAAAAATTAATAACATCTTTTCTGTAGGCAGCAATGTTGAAGGAAAATATGCTACTTCTAGTGTTCCCCATGAGTCCGTTAAAGGAGCTACTGTCGATGCACAAAAGGCGAAGATTGTTGAAAATAGCATTGACACAAAAGATTATGCTATTGTGCAATACGCTCATACGAAAGAAGAGAACTTCCATGAAACAAAACAAAATAAAATAGGGGAAGATTATTTTACTTTTTCAAGATGCATGCAGGAGCTACAGAAGTTGGAAGCAGAGCTGACTATGGAAGAGATTCTGAAAGCAGTGTCCTTGTTAAAGGATGAAAAGAATGCTATTGCATTTATAACTTTCAATGAACCTCTACGTTTGGGTTTTATACGATTCTTGTTAAACAGTAATTAGTATTTAATATTATATGGGTTTAAGATAGCATTTGTGCCTACAACTTTATTGTTGGCACATTTTCAAAATGATTTTATGTTTTGAGTTATGATTATTATTTTAACACTTCTCTTATGATTATGAGGTGAAGATTCCACTATGTGAATACTATTTATGTCATGGTTCAAAACCTCTTTTTGATGAAATTCTAGCTATCGCGGATACCTCAAATTATTTTTTGGTGATGAAATTAGGGATTAAAAGTGTGATGATTTTTCAACATGTGGGCGACACACCCCCCTTCAAAACCCATTTAAATGTGCATGTAATCTGATTGTTCCCAGTAGTTTGTGGGCTCCACTTGTTGGCAACCACTTGTGGGTGGGACCCATAGCTCTCCCCTTGTTTGATTTTTGAAACAGGACAGGTTGGAGATTGAAAATGGGATATCCTCCTTATCTTTATCCCTTAGGATCTCTCTAACCTACATAGGACCTCTATTTAGTGGGCCCCACATGATCATCAGGTTAGATCATATAGTTGGATTATTGTGACGAACATATTGGTGGGCCCCACTCTATATGTGATTGTTAAAGATAAGTAATTTGGATAGGTGTGGAACTTTCACTGTGTGGAGATTCCTGGGAAAGAAAGAAGTTGTTTACGGTCTTGGTCCCCTCACCCATACATATGAAACCTAAGTTCCCTTGAAATGGTTTCCTCAGGCGTGTAAGGTACCAAGATTGATTCGGTTCCTTGCGCAAACACCAATTGCCTCTTAAGCAATTACAACCTTTTGCTTCATGTTATAATCTTGCTGATCTCCATCTTTGAAACATAGTGGGTCCGTTAATTCGCAAATTAAATCTAATCAGTTGGTATCAGAGCTAACTATGCATCAATAACGAAGGATCAATGCAAATAGTGAAATTCCTTTGAGGATTGATCTGCACTATCTATTCTGAATAATGATAGTCAAATCTAGACTACTGTTCATGAATTCCTTTTGGCCATATCTAACTCGTCCATTCATAGATCATACCTGATCATAGGTGATCAGATCTGGACAGTTCATCTCTGGGCATTATAGTCAGTTCTTGATCATATATGGACCACTACTCATATATATCAGTTGATGCCAGATCTGAATTGTGAGTATGAGAACCTTCAGATCAGATCTTGACCATCCAATTCTGGATATTGGTAGCTAGATCTGGGCCACCTATCAAGGCCCCATTAGGGATGGATCGAGATCATTTGTGGAAAGGCATTTTAGATCATCTAGATTGCCCATTCGTGGGACAGATCTAGACCATCAGTTTTGTGTTTATTAATGGTCATATCTGATCCTTTCCATCATGAAGATTCTAGCTCAGATATGGGCCTACAGTTTAAGGATTCCAAGAAAGATTACACCACTTTCAGATCTCTGCTGTTGAGATTGGTTTTAGGGTTTTTCAAATTCGGAAATCGTGACATACGCAGGAATTTATATATATATATATATATATATATATATATATATATATATATATATATATATATATATATATATATATATAAACCATACTGTTGTGAAGAGACCCCTCTTTTGCAGTGGCAGCTAGGGTTTTGGAAAAACCCTCTTTTGCACAAACAGAAACAATGATAGATAAAGAGGGGGTTTTGGGTTGGCAAGGATGTGGACTTTTCAAACAGGCTTTGGCCATCGTCCGTTTGATACTAAAAATGGAGTCTGCCTTGGACCCGTTTGTTGGCTATTTTAGGCCTATTTTTTCGACTTGTACTAATGTATGTTAAGGCCCAATCTTATTTTGTTTTGATGTCTTTGATGATCCACTTATGATTTGAATATTAATTATTTTTCTTTTATTTGGATATTGTTGGGCCATTCTTTGACATTTAGGCCCATTATCCAATTAGCCTTTTTTTGGGCCCATAAAATGGCCAACCAACTGCTTTGCTGCCTCACAAGGAAGCAGTACAGTTAGCTAAGGGGGTGTCTGGTGCATAGTATTTCATGGGATCAGGAGGGATAGAATTGCATTTGGTTATGGGAAAATTTCGTCTCATGTTTGGAGAGGATGGGAAGGGTTGGGATTAGCTGGATGGAATTACATTTGGTCTCATACGGGATTTCTGTGGTTTTTAAAAATACGTAGTGAGAGGCGCTCTAAATTCATGTTGAATTCTTCATCCCACTGGTAAATCCAACAAACGGCGGTGTTGATGTCAGCAAGTTTTGTGGGTACTACTATGGTGTATGGGCTATATATGTACACCATCTATCCATTTTTTGAGATCATTTTAGGGCATGGTCACAAAAATCCACTAGATCCAAAGCTCAAGTGGGCCACACCACAAAAATTAATGGGGATTGAAGGACAACCATTAAAAACTTATTGACGGCTACAAAAGTTTTGGATCTAGCTGATATTAGTGTTTTCCCTTCATCCAGGTCCGTGTGACCTTATGAACAGGCTGGATGACCAATAAACATCACGATGGGCTCTAGGACGGTTTCAGCGGTGGGTGTCACTGTCCCACGGCTTTCCACGGTGTGGTCCATGTAAGCTTTGAATCTACCTTATTTTTGGGCCCACGCCATAAAATGACCTCACAAAACGAATCACAACAGCGTCCACGATACTTATTGACGTGAACGCAACACTAGAAAAGGCCAGTTGTGTGTAATTTCTCCGAACAGTGTACTTCTTAGGGTGGTGGGTTTTCATTGCTTCAGTGACTCGATCTAAACATGGCATACAATGGAATTCAATATGCTTTAAAATGAGGAATTTCAAGATAATCGCTAATCATTGTGCTAAAGCAATTCTATCCCACCCAATTCCAGTCAATCCCATGCGCCAAACAAGCGCTAAATATTATTGGGGTTATGCCCTTCTAAATTGTATTTTTGGTATGTTTTAGACTTAGCTTATTAATGATAAATTCATTAATTAGCTTCATTGATGATTCAGGTATTTGTTTATGTTGGACTAGCCTTAGTAAGTGAGAACATGTTTGTGGGTATGTAGAACATGGGTCTCATCAGAGACATAAAAGCAACTCTTTGATAAAGACATTGGGATCACTTAAGAATAGACATGCATGATCGCATCACAGTTGGCTCATAAATTCCATTCTCATAAATCTAGATTGTTGAGGTCATTTCCCTAGCTATGTGCTCATGCCTGGTCTCAACATCATCATGATCTAAATTGGTGATTTTAATGGATAGGATCTAAGAGGTGTAGATCATTTTTCTAATGACTGTGTTTTCAAACTCAAAGATAATGGATAGGATCTAAGAGGTGTAGATCATTTTTCTAATGACTGTGTTTTCAAACTCAAAGACCACGCCTGTTAGATGATTTTAAAAAAAATTATAATCCATGACAAATGATTTTCAAATAAAAGTTTACTTGTAAATAAAATTAATGTGTTAAAATCATACATTGATCAGTGTGAAACAAGTGGGAAAATGTCAATTTTTTTTAATTGGTAGGCCATCACTTATTGAAGGATTTGGATTGTCCATATTAATGGCAGTTAGATTGGAGGATTATAGGCATGCAATGAGCCTTATGATGGTGATTATATATGAGATCTATAAGGTAGTCATTTCTAGAAAGGGAGAAAACCTAATAGGCCCTCCATGTATTCATTGTCCATAATCCCTCCATAAGAGAGTACTCATCTACTATCCCATTGACAAACAAGAGAAGGAGAGAGTGATGAGAAAGACCTAAACACAAGGAAGCTCCTACGTTTTAGGTTATTATCTGTGCATCTCATGCCTAGTAATCTAGAATATGGTAACAATTCATTCCCATTTTAAAAAATGGTACATTGCATAGGTAGAGTATTGTATGTTATGTTTAGGTTTTCAATTGAGAGAAATGGACCCCATGGATTGATGATCTGAAATCGGAAATGTTGGTATGATTGAACTAACCCCAAAATGAACTACGCATCAAAATTATTCTAGAATGGAAGAACCTTTCTAAAGAAGGTTTAATCTTTTATTAGTTGAATGCAAGCCTTTTCTTCTGAACAATCTCTTTGTTGGCCACTCAACAAAATAAGTTACTTATGCCACAAGTAACTTATTTTAGTTTCTACTTATTAAGAAGAAAAGAAGATGAGCACTTCTCGTAAACAATCTTCTTATTAGCTTCTCCTCTCCATCTTAGTTTCTACTTATTAAGAAGATAAGCATGTATCATAAACAACCTGCTTATCAGCTTCTCTTCTCTTCCGCCTCTCTTATGCATCTCTTCGGTTGAAAACTAGAAAAGCTAAAAATGTTAACAGAAGTGATTAAATGCTTTTAGGTAAAAAAATGTTACTTATAACTAATCATAAATCAAACTTATTGTAACGCCCTGAAAATCGGAGGTTGAGCAGGAGCCCAACTCCCGAGTTCCAACACATCACTTATGCAACATAAATAATGATTAATATTGTCTGTATTAGTGCCTTAAACATGAGTGAGATTATACCAAACAGCATGTCATACTCCAGAGACAGTTAACTATGTAAGTAGAAGACTGTGATATATATATATATATATATATATATATATATATAACATTTAAGCAATTTTAAGTCTCCTGAGTATGATCGTGTTACCAGATCAAATAGTTACATATAACATTTCAAAATATACAAAATGTGTAATGTTATCTAGTCTGAAATCTAATGATCCCCGTCGACCAGGGCGGTCTGTATAAACCCGATAGAATACTGCATATATAAGAATGCCTCTTCATCATCCTCAAATTTTGGCTTCACCTCGCAAGCTGCGCCATCATCTGAAACTACGACAGAGTCTGATTGGTGTTTAAAACATCGTCCCAGAACATGGGAGCGAGTGATCAACTCAGTGCAGCTATAAAGTAACTGTTAACATGCTATCAATTCAGTCAAGCAGTAATGATAAAGCAATATAACAATCATATCCTAAATACTCTTGTTAATGCAAGAATAATATGCGATAATAATGCATGCCCTCACCTACACTCCCTCAGCGTCTTCATCTCACGACGCGCATGACATCCTCCCGAAAGTGCTCTCTCTCGCCAAAGCACATACAGTGCAGTGCATGCATATGATTAGCTAGGTTCTTACTTAGGTTTATTCATACAGTAGGATTGGGAAGCTAAGGTACCTCCCTTATATAAATTTCCAAACAATGATCCATTCTAGGGTCGTTAGTCCTAGTAAATCTCATACGATGTTGTGATTTTAGGTCACTACAAAGGGCTCGTCACCTGATCAGTGTAGGCCTAGTTTATACTCTAGTGGCTACGGAAAGACTCGTCGCCTCAACGCAGTCTAAGAGTATACTCAAGGTCTCTACAAAGGGCTCGTCACTTGATCAGTGTAGGCCGACAACTCGAATACAGTGTCTCATACCACCGTATTCGGTTCACGAGTCTAGGTTGCTCACTGGTCACTACGGGTGAGCTTGTCACCCCGGTGTAGGCCGACAGCTCGACCATGGTGTCCCATACCACCATATCCAGCTCATGAGTCTTAGCAGATCGAGGTACCAAGGTTAACGGGTTTTCACTGGTGAGTTTAGTACCCTAGATTCAAGCAGTAGCGTCCATACATGGTGAACATATATCAAGTTAACCGAGTTACTTGACAAACTCGACTGATACGAGCATACGTCGAGCCGATCGACATGGAGCTCGCAAGCAACTCCGTGTGGCCTAACCACTACCGACAAGAAGTGTACAACTCGGATTCATCGGGCGTGTTCGTCATGGTCAAGCAGTTCAACCATCGTTCACAAACATTTACCGATTTCCTGGACTACATCGTAGCCCCAATCACATTCAATTTCAACAAGTAATCACAAGAGATAGTCGAAACAGTAATGAATAAATGATTTAAATACAATAACCATTTGAGCAATTCATAAGAATACATATTACATATATTATCCTAGGCATGGATTACGTACACAAATCACGCAGGTAGATGCAAGTCACATGAAGGAATTCATACAAATAGTCAAGGTAGTAGGGACTTTCATCCCAACGCCCTTAGAACATATAATTCAATAAACGCTTACTCTTTCAGACATTTTATCAAACACTTAGACTACACATTTCCTATACATGTCATATAGTAGTTATAACAGGTATTATAGCAAATTCCTTTAAAAATGGCTTACCATACGTACAACAATCATGCATTATCAGTCAATAAACATAACAAGCATAAATCATAATTTCATACTCACTTAAACATTTTAACAAACATATGAAATGTATGTAAAATCAACATAATTTATATATACGCATAATATGCGGTAAACCTTGTATCTAGGTACATGTGAAAGCAATCTAGTCAATCATAAATCATTACTGATATTGAAAACCTTGAAAACTATAACTTAAACATTTATAGTCTGCACCTTTTGCCGCTAGACTCGTAACGAACTCAGTTTAAACGCTACATGTTTGTCTACAGCACGACGACAACCTATATCATGAAATAGGTTAATTATTTCATCACATACTTCTCTAAAATCCCTAAAACAGATTAGGGTTAGTATTTCTTACTCAAGTACGGAGTCGAAATCGCTAAAATAGCAATACAGTAGCGGTGATTAAGGATGGGGAGCAGCAGAGAAGAATCCCAGGTACAAACTCCCACTCTCTCTCACACTTTCTCTCTTTCCTTCTCTTTCCTTTCTTCTCTCTCTTAGGGTTTTAGAAAATTCGTATGGAATGAGGGAGAGAGAGTTTAAGCCCTTTATATAGGCTCAGAAGTGATGGGAATGGCCCCAGGGCCAAGGTATACTTAGGTTACAGCCAAATAGAGTCTGTTCCGATCCAACGGAGCACTTCTGGAGGCCCCTTTACTGAATGCGGTCGGACTTAAGCTCCCTAACCATGGATCTAGGTCAAGCTAAGTTTTCAGTCCGATCGGATTTGCAGATCGACCTGGTGGATCAGTTACTGTTCAACGGTCACCGGTGCTCGATCAGGGTCACAAGTACATTGACATGTGTTGAAAATTTTTCCTGATTCGAGGGTGTAATTGGGTCAGATTCTGACGGTTTGAATCCTTTGATTTGGCCTGCAGGCGAACCGACTCAATTCACTTAAGTTTCAGTTCATTTCTTAAAAATATTCGCGTTTCTCACACACTTCGCTCCGGGCTCAAGTTGTGCATTTCTTGGTACTATTAAGACTTGATTTTCATGGTGCTCCCGAGAGCAACTGGGTTTTGAGATGGATCCTAGATTTTAGAGTAACATAGCGTTAACGATTCTACAAGGTCTGGGTCTTGTAGATCGTATTTAAAGTGATTAGTGCTGATTTCATAGGTAAGCTAGTTTAGCACTAGTTAATTCTCGTTTACTTTCTAAAGAATTTGGTCCTTAATATTTTCTGCCTGAGGTGGTACTCGGGTCTATGTACGAATTTTTTCGAGACATTACAATCTACCCCCCTTAAAGAAAATTTCGTCTTCGAAATTAGTACCTTTTCGTACTCCTCGAGAATTTGAGGATAGTTCTTTCGGACCTCTGCTTCGGTCTCCTAAGTAGCCTCTTCCTCACTTTAATGCGTCCACAGTACCTTCACCAGTGGAATAACCTTGCTACGCAATACCTGCTCCTTCCTATCCAGGATACGCGTCGGTCGCAGTACAAATGTAGCATCATCGCTCAACTGCACCTGCTCCCATCTGACAATGTACGAAGGATCAAGAACATACTTCTTCAACATAGATACATGAAATACGTTGTACACGCCTACGAGCAGTGTGGGCAAAGCAAGGTGGTATGCTATCACCCCCACTCGATCAAGTATCTGGAATGGGCCAATGAATCTCGACATGAGCTTTCCTTTCTTGCCAAACCAAAGGACTCCCTTCATGGAAAAAACCTTCAGAAACACATGATCCCCAACCTCGAATTCTAACTGTCGTCGCCTCATGTCGGCGTAGCTCTTCTGCCTACTTTGCGCTGTCAGAAGTTGATACCTGATAATGTCGATTTTCTTTGAGGTTGCCTAAACTAACTTTTGGCCAATCACACTCTTCTCACCAACCTCTGCCCAGTAATGTGGTGCTCAACAGGGACGCCCATACAAGGCTTCATAGGGAGCCATGCCAATACTCACCTGGAAGGTGTTATTATAAGCGAACTCTACGTAAGAAAAGCAGTTGTCCCAGCTATCCTTGAAATTCAACACACAGGCTCGAGCAAATCCTCCAACACCTGATTCACTCATTCCGTCTGCCCGTCAGTCTGTGGGTGGAACGCGGTACTGAACTTCAACTTCACACCCATTACCTCTTGAATACAAGTCCAGAAGATAGATGTGAATCACGTGTCTCGGTCGAACATGATCTTCAGGGAAACTCCATGTAGATGTACAATCTCCTTGATGTATAGCCTGGCCAACTCGTCTGCAGAGTTCGAAACTCTAATAGGGAGAAAATGAGCCAATTTCGAGTCATGTCCTTTATTCATCGTCGGCAGCCCTGATATGAAATTCATAGAGATGAAATCTCACTTCCATTCAGCTATGGGCATGGGCTGAAATAGTCCATGAGGTCGGCGATGTTCAGCCTTTACCTGCTGGCACGTAGGACAACGAGGATACATAATCTGCTATGTGGGCCTTCATGTTATCCCACCAGTAGGATCTCTTCATATTGCGATACATCTTCGTACTGTCAGGATGCATTGCTATCTTCAAATTATGTGAAGCCTCGAGAACCTCCTATCTCAAGTCATGAAGGTTCGGGACGCATAGGCGGCTACGGTAACGTAAGCCCTCATCTGTACCAATTCTCCGGTTGGCGTCCTCATCATCGCTAGCCTGCTCTCGAAGCTCAGACAATCGTTCATCGTCCTTCTGGGCCTCAATGATCCTGTCATCAATAAGTAACTGCACATGAACATTTGTGACACTTTCAAACGGCTCTTCCACGGTGAGCTTCTGCTCGAAGTCCCGCACGAACTCTATCATACCCCATTCTGCCATCATCAGCAGAGCCGCAAACTCTATGGTCTTTTTACGGCTTAACACGTCAGCCACAAGGTTAGCCTTGCCTGTATGGTAGGAAACCTCGAACTTGAAGTCCTTCAAGGTTTCTATTCATCGTCGCTGCCTCATATTTAGGTCTCGCTGAGTGAATATATATTTGAGGCTCTTGTGGTCACAAAAGAGCTCGAACTCCTCTCCGTAAAGGTAATATCTCTAGAGCTTCAGTGCAAAGATAACGGCTGCCAACTCTAGGTTGTGTGTGTTGGGAAATTTTGACCTGCGGAATCACACAGATCTAGATCTAGGATAGCAATTCAATGGCATAAAGCACACGCAAGAGAACACACAGATTTAACATGGAAACCCCTTGTGGAAAAAACCACGGCACAAAGCGACAAATCTTCACTAAATAGAAATTACAAAGAGAGAGGACTTACCCGATTCGAACAACCTCCACTACGTCTTATGAGAAATCTCACCCTTGCTACACCCATACAAAGGGTATTCCTAGGTCTTTTCTAGGGTATGTGAATCTCCTCCTTGCTACACCCTTTAATTTTTCACCCTAGAAAAGACCTAGGAATACCTACTTATAGTTTAGACAACTTTCCTTCCGCATCCCAGTTGCGAAAGGATTCAAAATTTGCAATCTGCACAAAATTGCAGAACGAATCTGTGTAACACGACCGGTCGAGCGGATTGCACGACCGGTCGAGCATCACCCACGACCGGTCGAGCATGGCCCACGACCGGTCGAGCACTCGGACCATAAAATTTTATACTTGCTGGACTTTGAGTCGAGCGGGCTACGACTAGTCGAGCCGCTCCCACGACCAATCGAACCTGACCCACAACCGGTCATGCACGTTCAAATTTAAGACATCTGTAACAATCTCCACAGAGTCTTCAATCTTGAACTGTATAGCTTCTTCACCTCTTCTCTTATTTTTGTATCACATCATAGCTTCTTGTGTACACTCCGTCCTTCTTTTACGCCATCGCCAAGCCCAGAGAAGTTACATAAAACTTAAATTTCTCTATAAGAACGATCTAGGTAAGCATATCTGCCGGATCAAAATCTACAAGCTCAACCACCTTTGCTCATGTCTTCTTACAAAAAAGACGTAGTCTTCTAACCATCTCACCACTATCCAATATTGCTTACCGGGGTACTTGCTCACAGCACTGATAGCCTGTGAAATGACTGGTCTAATCCATACCCTAGCATACACTGCCAACCATATTTGAATAAGGCTTATGAGATATCCTGCTTTTCCTCATCAGTTTTGGGACAAATCCTGAGAAAATTTAAGGAGAGATACGTAGGGAACGCTCTCTGACTTTACCTGGCCCATCACATCCTTGATCAATACGTACACACAAGGTATTTCTCCTGTGATTATCAAAGCCTACTTCTCCTTCAGTCTCAATGCCGAAACTATCTTTGCAGCCCCACAATCCTTCATCCATGAAGGAATCAAACCACTACCTAGGCGACAAGTCGAACCACGACCTCCTGCAAAGTCTTTTCTCAACCCCTTTAACTTCAAACCACTCTAGTTTCTCATGTAGATCTTCTCTTCACTTTTCCTTATAAAAGTGTAGACTCCACATCCATCTTTCTAGCTCAAGATCACATTGGCCAACTAGCGCCAATCACGGATCTAATAGACACCTGTTATACCGTCTGCGCGAATATCTCTGAGAAGTCGATCCATTCTCTCTGAGCATAACCCTTCGCTACCAATCTCGTCTTATATCTATGTTGTATCTTCATGAAGATCCACATGCATCCAACTGCTCTCCGACCCACTGGAAGCTCTATGCCTCCCATATTTCGTCTAGTACAACGAATACATCACATCGCCCATAGTCACTTTTCACTTCTTAGCACCAGGCTTACCTAGAGCCATCTGAATAGAAGATGAATTTTCTGCGATGTTGGAGTCGTTCATGTACCTCGCTGATATCCTGCGATCATGCCGTGCGATTCTTCTCACAGGTGACTGCTCCACCTGCTCTATAATCCCGTCCGCGCGTCTCAGCCTTCCTGCCCTGCTTGCTCATGTAGCCATGCCCAACATGCCACACACGTGCAAAGGTGAAATCTGCTACATCCACTGCAGCTCCACCTTTTGAAGTGTTTCCAATCAACTTTTACAAGTTACCGAGTCGTTACGCTTTCATGATTACCTATGCCCCCTTAGATACTTTAAGAGCACCATGAATACCTGTGTACTTGCATCCTTTTACCTCAAGCACACCAAGAGAAATCAGATTCTGCTTCAAATCATGAATGTGCCTCACATCTGTCAAGGTATGCTCCACCCCATCAAACATCCTGATGCGCACCGAACCAATAGCCACAATATTATAGGCAATATCATTGCTCATAAATACTTGTTTACCATCGCACTCCCTGTAGCTGTTGAACCAATTTCGATGAGGAGTCACGTGAAAAGATGCCCCTGTGTCTAGCATTCACTCATCCTTACGATCATTGTATGACTGTTTGAGCGAAGTCACAAATAAAACATCACCATCACATCCATCTGACGTGGCAATGTTGGCTTCTATGCATGAAGCCTCAGAATCTTTCCTATTCGATTTAAGATTTTCACAATCCTTCTTAACATGTCCTTCCTTCCCACAGTTCCAGCACTTTACCTTTCTTTTGCCCTTGCCCTTGGGTTTGAATCTAGAACCTGAAGAACCTATACCTTGTCCAGAATTCCTACCCACTGAAAACAGTGTATCAGAAGATGTCCCCATGTCATTGTTTAGCTATCTCATAGCCTTCCCTTGAAGGGCTGAGATAACGGCGTCGACACTCAGGGTTTTATTCATGCTGCTCATAGTGTTCTTGAATGACTCATAAGACGCCGGAAGAGAATTCAGCAACATACATGCTTGTTCTTCATCTTTCATTACTTCCTCCATATCCAGCAATTTACAAACTAATTTATTAAAGTTGCTGATGTGAGCCTCCAGATCTCCACCCTTTGCCATCTTGAAGTTATACCACTGTCGCTTCAAGTGCAGGCGATTTTTAGAGGATTTTTTTGCATAAAAATTCTCTAACTTTGCCCATAACTTAGCCGCAGTTTTCTCCCTCATGACGTTGTAGAGAACCTCATCCGTGAGACATAAATGGATCGATGATAAGGCCTTCTTATCAGGAGCATTCCACTCGTCATCAGTCATAGTAGACTTCCGCTCTTCAAGAGCACTATCTTCGCCTTGCTTGATTAAGAAACTCATCATCTTGATTTTTCATAACTCAAAATTATTTTTTCCTGAGTACTTCTCAATCTTATACCTGGTGCTCGCCATTATTACTAATCCCTCAGATTCAGATCTGTGCCCCAACGATAGATCTGATACCAGTTGTTAGGGAATTTTGACCTGCAGAATCACAAAGATCTAGATCTAGGATAACAATTCAATGACACCAAGCACATGTAAGAGAACACACAGATTTAACGTGAAAAACCCTTGCGGGAAAAACCACAGCACAAAGTTACAGATCTTCACTATGAAAATAGAAATTACAAAGAGAGAAGACTTACCTGATTCGAACAACCTCGAATCTCACTCTTGCTACACCCTTTAATTTTTCTAGAACCCCTTTAGAAAGCCTCAGAAATTATTTCTCATACCCTTAAAAAACCCTAGGAACACCTACTTATAGTTTAGGCAACTTTCCTTCCGCATCTCAGTTGCGAAAGGACTCAAAATTCGTAATCCGCACAAAATCGCAGAACGAATCCGTGTAATCACGACCGGTCGAGCGGATTGCACGACTAGTCGAGCGTCACCCACGACCGGTCAAGCATGGCCCATGACCGGTTGAGCACCTCAGACCATAAAATTTTATGCTCGTTGGACTTTAAGTCGAGCGGGCTACGACTAGTCGAGCCGCTCCCACGACCGGTTGAACCTGACCCACGACTCGTCGTGCACGTTCAAATTTAATACATCCGTAACAGTGTGTAAGGTAGTTCTCCTCGTGTTTCGTCAACTGTCTCGAGGTGTAAGCAATCACCCTGTGCTTCTGCATAAGGAAACAACCTAGACCAACGCGAGATGCGTTAGTATATATAGTATACTTGACCTCTTGCTCTGGCAATACTAGTACAGGGGCGGACGTTAATTTGTCCTTCAACTCCTGAAAAGATGCTTCCGCCTTCTCATTCTAGGCGAACTTCAGATCCTTTTGTGTCAACTGAGATAACGGTCTGGCAATCTTAAAGAAGTCCCTGATAAATCGACGGTAGTACCCTGCCAGACCAAGAAAGCTCCTCACCTCAGTAACCGAACCGTGCTGCTCCTAGTCCTGAACAGCGGCTACCTTAGTGAGGTCGACTGCTATCCCTTCCTTGGACACCACATGTCGCAGGAACTTGACTTCCTCTTTCCAGAAGTCGCACTTCTTGTACTTCACGAACAACTGGTTCTTCTTCAGAGTATCCAAGATTGTTCGCAGGTGTTCCCTGTGCTCTTCCCGACTTTTAGAATATATCAGGATGTCATCTATAAACATAATGACCAATCAAAACAGAAACGGCAGAAATACCCTGTTCATCAGGTCCATGAACACGGCCGGTGTATTCGTAAGGCCGAACGATATCACGAGAAACTCATAGTGTCCAAAATTGATCCTGAAAGCTGTCTTCTACACGTCCTCCTCCCTAACGCGCAACTGGTGATACCCTGACTATAGGTTAATCTTTGAAAAATATCGCACCCCCTTCAACTGATCGAATAGATCATCTATCGTGGGCAAAGGATACTTGTTCTTTACTGTTACATGGTTCAACCTACAATAATCATTACATAATTACAGCGAACCGTCCTTCTTCTTCACGAACAACACGGGCGCTCCCCAAGGAGACACACTCGGTCGTATGAAGCCTGTCTCTAACAAATTATCAATCTATCTCCTCAGTTCCTCCATCTCACATGGAAGCATGCGATATGTCGGCAATGAAATAGGTGTCGCACCGAGCACAAGATTGATAGTAAAGTCGATCTCACGCCAATGAGGTAATCTAGGTATCTTTCTTAACACATCCTCAAAATCTCAAACTATAGGCGTAGCTTCAAGTGTTGGGCCATTCACATTCTTCAACAAGGAAGCATAACAAAGCAAGTGGCAGGGCATACTGACTTAAACTGCAAAAGTAAAAGCCGTGCCCTCGGATCCATAGGCTGTCACCACCCTAGCCTCGCAATCGATCTCTGCTCGCATCTCAGTGAGTCAGTCTATACCGAGAATAACGCCGTAATGCCACAGTGGGGCAACGATCAGGTCGACGCGAACTGTCCTGCCCCCTAAGTCTATCGAGCAATCCTTATACATCTTGGTAATGTTTGAAAAAGTTCCTATAGCGGTAAGAAGTCTCACCCCCTTCATAGGACTAGTTTCCAACCCCAGTCGCTTAACTGTTGCGCATGATACTATAGAGGTAGTGGACCCAGTGTCCACCAATAAGAAAACCGGTATACCTTACATATACGATGTGACTTCGAAAGTCGACGGTGCCGTAACTGCTGTCTCGGATGCCTCAGCTGAAAGTGAGTGCACATGAACCTGCTGCTGACGGTTTGACTGCGGTTCCATAGGCCATTGAGGTGGCCTAAAATGAGGAGCAGGTGGCCTGAAGGATGGATATGCTGGTGTCGACCGCAAAGGTAGTACTGATATGGCCTAAGAAAGCTAGCGGTTGATCCTCTAAGGTGGTGAAAATCTGTTGTCCCTCATCCTGGTGAAACAATATCTATATGTATGACTTGTCTTCCCGCAGTACGTACATCGCAAGTTTATCCATCTCGGCTGAGCTGGTGGCGCCGCAAGCCTGGGAGGCAAGTCTGCCCATGGCCTCTTGCCGAGAAATGGCCTGGCCAGAAACTCAGGTCGGGGCCTAGGGGCCATAGGCACACGCGTGCGAGATAATCTATCCCCATCCTGCTCCGCTCGCAAAGACATGCACACTAACTCAGCATAAGTAGATATGTTAGCGCAACACATCTTCGAGCAGATCTTGGGTAACAGACCCTCAGAAAATCGCCGCATCCGCATCAGCTGATCTCCCAGTATCAATGGAGCATACCGGCCCAACTCCGTGAATCGGTTCTCATATTCGGACACTGACATTCCTCCCTGGTGGAGGTAAAGAAACTCACTCTCCTTCTCGTGTCAACAAGTGAGGGGGTAGTACTTCCCGTGGAAGTGGGTCTCAAACGCTGCCCATGTCCATACATATCCGACAGCAACAGTGCGGAGAATACTGTCCCACCATAAGCTGACCTCCTTCTCAAACATGAAGATGACTAGCTCAACCTGTTCCTCCTTGGTACAGTGCAACAGCTTTAGCATATTAGAGATGCGGTCAAGCCAATATTCAGCCTCCTCGAGTCTATGAGTACCGGCGAAAGTAGAAGGCTGCAAGCACTGGAATCGCTCGAATGTGCCGTTAGCACTCGCGTCCTCAGCAGGACGCATAGATGATGCAGGTGGCGTCACGCCCACACCCTAGGCAAAGACCCCTGCGATGGTAGTCAAGAACTGCTGCTGCTGCTGTTGTTGTATATGCTGCTGCTGCATCAACAGCATCATCTGCTCTAGCCTATCGGGGGGCAGAGTGTACTGCGGTATGTGAGGCATTGAGGTAGACACACGGTTCAGCTCAGGAACCGCTGGTGCAACTGGTGATGCCATAGGTGGTGCAGTGGGTGACGGCCCATTGGTAGGGCCAATGGTCGGCTGAAAATTCGACATAGTGTCAGTGTGAGTTGGGCTCGAACTGAAGTCCATATGGCTATTGCTTAGGGGAGGTGTCCCGACAGTTTGATCGCCAGGAGTGAAACGTGTCTTACTCCATGAGGCCTTAGGTGGCATGCCCTATATTCAACATAGGGTGCAACCCAGGTCAGATCCAGCATAATCACAAACTCAATTACAACATTAACACACAGCTTAAAGGAACTTCATGCATTTCATTTACCAAAATTGTCATAATACATGAGACGCAATATTACATGAATCATGATAAAAGATACATGAGAGCTAACACAAGCAGGATTTCAAACACTACAACCTACAAACCAATCTACCACATTACGAGCCTAACAAGGCTATACATACCAACAAAAAAGGGAGTAAACAATGAAACAACCAGAAGACGACTACAAGTACGACTAGTCGTTAGAATCCAGGAACAGTGGAGGTATACTCTTGTCCTGTACACAACACAGGATGGTCTTCAATGTGCGAGACACCTTCTTGAATTTTCATTTCATGAAGGCCTCAGTCTCCTCCACCTTGGTTCGGACCTCCGTGATCTCCTGTCGCAGGACAGCTTAGCCCTCTTTCAGTTGAGCCAAGCGGGCTTCCCCGACAGCTCGATTACTGTCATGCACATGAGTAGCAGGAGGAGAGCCCCCATCAGTGCCCTGGGCCTCATCTTCCTCTTCTTGCTCTCCTTCTTCCTCTATTCCCTTTCCTTCCTCTGACTCATCCTCCGCACTTTCCTCATACGCATTACTGTTTTCCTCACCCTCGGATCTATCATGTCATTGTAGCGGCTCAATCTTTATGTTGGCGAGTGTGGTGTCATTTATAAAGTGAATCGGCACCACCTCATCAGGGCAAAGTCTGTAGCCGAACTCACGTGCAAGCTTGCATATGAGCCGGCCAAAGGGAAGGGTAGTATCCATCCAAGTAGATTGGGCGGCTATGACTATCTCACGTAGGACTAAGGTAGGCAAGCACAAGTTATCTCCCTGCCCGATACGGTACAAGAAGTCTACCATCAAGTGCATGCAGTCAGTGCGGTTTCTCCACCTGGGATACACATTGTATGTGAAGTAAAAAATCAAAAGTCATCTTGATCGTTGGGAGGTAAGTGCTTCTGTTGCTCCAGTGGACCAGGCAACCGCAGAGGTAACGTGTGCGGCGATCTCTTTCACGCACACTCTTGAAATACTTCTCATCAGCATGCACCTCACCACGCTGTATCCCCATGACTCGAGCTATCAAACCGACATCGACTACGGCTTCCTGCCTTGCCATGGGAATCTTAAACTACAAAGACTCTAGCGATGGGTCCCGTATATGGGCGTAGAAGGCTCGGACAGTGTCCATCGTCGCACGTGACTTGCCTTCAAATACGGGCCCCACCCTGTGTCCGATAGGCGGTCCATCAGTAGATAAAGCCCGAACATCCTCTCATCTACATATGCTTCGAAGAGAATCCTACGGCCTTCAAATCTTTCATGTGTTAGGCCCGTTAGTAGAGCTTTATCGAGAGGAGCCTGGGGATTGAGCTCCCGCTTCGTCCATAGCTCTTGTGCAGCGTTCATACTTGGCCCTACGCCCGATCTCTTCCTTGGGCGGGTTGGGCGGCTAGGCCCAGCTTCATCCGTAGGAGCTCTCTTCTTTCCCATGAGGGAAAGCAATGTGGAGAGAGAGAAAATGGCAGCCACAAGCTCAAAAAGAGCCATGAAAAATAAATAGCCTAAAAATGAAGTTGGATTTGAAGACTTTTTGAAAGATGAGACACAAAGCTACAAACTTTGTGCTCAAATGTGTAGGGAATAGGAAGAATGAGAGTTATAGAAGATAGGTTTTCGTTTTCCTTTGAAGAGGATGATGGAAAGAGAATAAATGGTGTAGGAAATGAAGAAAATGATGGAATGAAGGGGGATTTGAGAGAGAAAAGTAATGTTTTGAGGGATTTGGACAGCTTGGAGTGGTCTGGGGGAGAGAAAAGAAACCTAAAAAGGGTGTGGGAGAGGTCCCATGTGATTTCGTGGGCCCCAAAACCACCTACACTCGTCGGTTCGCCCGGCCCGGCGCTGCCCTATAGGCTCGCTGGCCAAAATTGGGGATGCATCCCCGATTTGGGTATGTCATCCCCACTCACTGGACATTTTGGGGATGCCTCCCCATTCCGGGGATGCTATCCCCCCCCCCCCCCCCCCCCCCCCAAGGGACCCGGATACGTGTGAGACCCGCCTCGGATCCCTTCGATTTGGGTTGTTCGGGCCCCCCAGGCCGTTTTAAGTGTTTTCGACCGTGGCGGACCAGTTTTAGTTCAACGGCACCGGTGCTCGATCAGAGTCACAAGTACATTGACATGTGTTGAAAATTTTTCTTGATCCGAGGGTGTAATTGGGTCAGATTTTGACGATATGAATCCTTAGATTTGGCCTACAAGCGAACCGACTCAATTCACTTAGGTTTCAGTTCATTTCCTAAAATATTTGCGTTTCTCACACACTTCGCTCCGAGCTCAAGTTGTGTATTTTTGGGTACTATTAGGACTTGATTTTCGAGATGGTTGTCAAGTCCAGAAATTGGTCATAACCGTATAATCTTGGGATAATCGGACTTCCGACGTGCGGTCCAGGTTCGATATGGAGTTTCATGGTGCTCCCAAGAGCAATTGAGTTTTGAGATGAATTCTATATTTTAGGGTAACGTAGCGTTAATGATTCTACAAGGTTTGTGTCTTGTATATCGTATTTAAAGTGATTAGTGCTAATTTCACAGGTAATCTAGTTTAGCACTAGTTAATTCTCATTTAATTTCTAAAGAATTTGATCCTTAGTATTTTCTACCTGAAGTGGTACTCGGGTCTATGTACGAATTTTTTCGAGACGTTATACTTATTGAAATAAATTACTTATCTACTCTTGTAAATAGAAAAAGTAACTTATTTGGTGATACCCAAATAGGCCCTTAGAGACTCAATTGACTAGTTCGAGTTTGGACTCATTGATCAACCGAGTCAATATAAGTTCTTGGTTTTCAAACAATGAAATTATGTATAAACAAGTATTTAAAAATGGTAGTTATAACTTATACAAGCAATATAAAATAGAAAGTCTATTGATGAAACTAGGGATTGATGTGCTGGTCAGGTGGGGTCTATCTCTGAGGCTGTTGGTTAGATTCCCACCGTCTCTTTTTTCTTTTTATTAATATAAAAGTGTTTTGATTATTCATGTGAACATGCTAAGTCAGGTCATATTGGTGGTTGGGTGGAAAGTCCAATAGTCCAACAGTCCAAATTCGACTTATAATGGGGCCCACTTATGAGTGCATGGTCCTGATTTTTAGTACATGCCATGTTAATAGTGCTATGACCTTAAGAATGGACTGGATATTTTACTTGAATCCTCTTAGCCGAATCTTTGACATGCGCTTCGCACTTTCACAAAGAAGGCAAACCATTTTTCTCTGAGATGGGAGAGGGAGAAATGGATAAGGGGCTACCTTAGGAGGTGGAGATAAAAAATGATGAGATTAACATATAAAAAGGATATATGGTTGATGGATATATATATAAAAAAGAAAAAGAAAAAAAGAAAAGATTGGAAATGATGGACAACCTATCCACCTACTTGCTTGTCATGTGGCTCGCTCAAGATTTAGATCCATCACTTGTTTTACGTGACATACTAAAATGAGGGGACGGGGATTAGCCAGTGACAGGTTGAGTAGCAAGACTTAAAGTGACATTACCAAGTTCTGTAGGCCCACCATGATGTATGTGTTATATCCATGCCGTCCATCCATTTGGAGAGATCATTTTAGGGCATTATCCAAAGAATGAGGTGAATCCAAAGCTAGAGTGGACCCCACCATAGAAAACAGTTGGGAGAGTAACATCCACCATTATAACCTTCCTAAGGTCCACCGTGATGATTATTTGACATCTAACTTATTCATTGTTCATGCATTAACACTGACATGAAAGAAAAGAAAACACAAATATCAGCTTTATCGAAAACTTTTGTGGCCCTCGGAAGTTTTTAATGGTGGGTGTCACTCTTTCTACTATTTTTTGTGGTGTGGTCCACTTCAGCTTTGGATATGAGTCATTCTTTGGATCATGCCCTAATATGGTCTTTATAAATGGATGCATGACTTGGATACAAAACATACATCATGGTGGGGCTCCACAGAACTTGGTTACATCACTTTAGTAGTGTGCATCGCTGCTCAACCTGTCAGTAGCTAAACCGTGACCAAAACGAGGTGTCCTAATAAATATAGGGATTGTTTTGTACGATCATCTTAGTGGGCCCTACATATCTTCATTGAATAGGATCACTATACGGACTAAGCTAACGTGGAGAGAAGGGGCAGCTGGGTACTCACGCAATGGAAAAGGGTGGAGTAGGTGAATTGTTTGCTTAGGTGGATAAAACCCAAGGGTTGTGGCTTCATCGAAGTGGGTGGATACCTGATGGTGAGGCCTACCTTTATATATATGCCTTACATCCATGCCGTCCATACATTTTTACAGCTCATTTTAAGATATGATTCCAAAATGGAGTAGATTCATATCCTAAATAAACCACAACACATGAAATGGTGGTAAATGATTGTTAAGAACTTTTTGTCACAAAAAAAAGATTTCAATCAAGCTGATATTTGTATGGTTCCTCATTTAGGTCTAAGTTATGGCAAATAAACATCCTCACCCTAAGAAGTTTTTAATGATGGGTACTCAATCACAATATATTCCTATGATATGGTCCACCTAAGACTTCGATCAGCTTAATTTTTAGGATCGTGCCCTAAAATGAGCTGTCTAAAGAGATGGCTGGAGTGGATGTTAGGTACATCCAACGTGGTAGGCCCAATAGTCAAGGATCCACCCACCTTGGATTCACCAAAGTAGTGCCCAAATCCAAGCCATCGATTTATAAGCACCTAGATTAAAATTTCAAAATTCTAAAAATTCTAAGGACCTATATTGAAAAATACATGATTCTAGCAAAACTATTGAATTTTACAAAATTGTCCATGGCCCACTCCCCATTTAAATAGTGGAGATAGAGAGAGAATTTTTTCCTTGGCTGTATAACCGTTAAATTGCGTGGCTTTTAATAATGAAAAATATCCAACGGTATTATTTCAAGAAGCAAGTGCCCATGAATCAAGGTAAGGTTGTTCAATGAATCTGATTTTTAAATTGGTGCACATGCAGCCCGAGTATTTAGTATTTCCAGAGTAATTAATTGCAGTTTGTCGGTGTCACTATTATTTGAAAGTTCAAGTCGGCAGTGTACACGGGACCCTTCTGGCAGTTGTCCCTCACAAGCAGCAACGCGACATACGTTTACAAGATCCAATCAGCTCATCGGACGGACCCCAATCTACAGATGCATTTTATTAATAATCAAGAAAGTCTGATCACTAGCTGGTCCACGTATACAAAATAAATGGGCGATAGATGTAAATCAACCAATGGTCCTAATTCAACATACTTGTGTGGCCCATATGATTCTAGATCAGGATAATTTTTTTTCAGATAGGTTATTTGAGCTGGGAACATCTGATGAACGGCTTAGATATTACAGAGGCGTCACTCGTTATCAGGTATCAGAGGCGAGTGCCAAAACATTTTACTCGCTCGCTTCCACGACGCGAATCCAACGCGAATTGCCGGTGCCCCAGGCAAAGCAAGTTCCTGTAGTCGGAAGCTGTGTGGGCCTACAGAGATTCCATTGAAAAGTCCACTCCGTCCATCAATTTTTCAAGACCACAATCGGATAGGATTATTAAATTCATGAAAATAAAAACCTCATTTGAGCCACAGAAAATAAAGAAGTGTGAACAGAAATATCCACCATTGAAATATTTATGGAGCTGACCATGATGTTTGTATGACATCCAAACCGTTCATATGATTACTACAAGTCAGATAAACTGTAGATATAAATATAATTCTGATACAAAACTTCTGGGCCTCCTTCTAAGGTTCCAACGGTGGGATTTCTATCCCTGCTGTTTCGTGTAGCATGACCCCCATGAGCATTGGATCTGCCTTATTTTTATGTTCCTATTATAGTCGTCTTGAAAAATTGATGGACGGATGGATTTGTTATTGGGAATCTCTGTGGGGCCCCCACAGCTTCCGAATACAGGAACTCCCTACTCCCGGGGGACAGGCAGTCCCCGCCCCAATGACAGTTGTTGCAAGTTGCAACGAACCGATGTGGCCGACGGTGGGCGTTCAAACGGGAACGAATTGGGTACTCCCCCTGACACCAGCCCTGGGGCTGATGGTCAGTGTTCTGTGGGCCCCAATATGATGTATATGTTTCATCCATTCTGTTCATTCATTTTTAAAGATCATTTTAGGGCGTTATCCCAAAAATGATAGGTATATACTTCTCAGGTGGACCACACCACATGAAAACAATAGATATTAGATAGCCACCATTAAAATCCTCCTAAGGCCCACTGTACTGTTTATTTGACATCCAATCTGTTTATTAGGTCAAAAAGGTCCAGATGAAGTGAAAAAAAAAAGAAGCTTAATCCAAAACTTTTATGGCCCCCAAAATGTTTTTAATGCTCAGCACTCATTCAACACTGTTTCCTTTAATGTGGTCCAATTGAGATTGGGATATAGCTCATTTTTATCTTTGTAGTATAAAATTATCTGTAAAAATAGATGGACGGAATGGATGAAACACATACATCATGGAGGGCCCCACAGAGCACCGACCTTTCCCGTTCAAACACGCATGAAGTTTGAACCATTGATTTTTCCAATTCAATCCCACGTAGTCTTCCCTAATGCAGCGGGCCAAACAGGCCCTAGAAGAACACGGTTTAGTTGCGACTCCGGATCCAGCCAGGTGGTGCGGCCCTGGCCGTGGGCCTACCTCTATGTATATGTTGTATATCCAAGCCATCCATCCATTTTTCCTGGCTAATTTTTGGGTATAGTTCCAAAAATGAAGCAGATGCAAATCTCAGGTGGGCCACACCATAGGAGGCAATGGTCACTGAACGCACATGATTAAAAACTTCCTAGGATCCTCATTTGCCATCCAACCTCTTGATAAGGCCACACAGACGTAGGTGAAGGGAAAATACAAATAAAAGATTGATTTGAAACATTTTTGGCCCACAGAAGTTTTTAATGGTGAAAATTCAACATCTACTCTGCGTTCCACATGAGATATGCATATACTTCATTTTTTGGACCATCTCCTAAAATGAGTTGGAAAAGTGATGAACAGCGTAGATATATAACACATACGTCAACGTGGGCCATGATCAGGGCCGCATCCACCTGTCTGTGTCCGACTGGCACCCAATCCTAGTCAATGGCTTACAACAAGAAACAACGAGGATTAAAGTCCACCGTTGAAACTCAAGCGGATCTAGCTAATACATGTGCTTTTCATATCTTCGTGACCTTAACACATAAACATCACTGTTGGCCGTTGGAAGATTTCAACGGTGAACGCCATTGATTGCGTCTTACTCGCCCATTTCCAGCCGGGAAGGGGCAGCAGCTAGCTTTGAGCGGCCGTGGTGGATGAGTCTTTTCCACATTGTCCATCCATTCTTTCTTATCATTTCATAAGCCCAAAAATAAGCAGATCAAGGCTTAAGTGGTCTACACAATGTGGACTAAATTCTTCCTGTTGAAAATTTATTATGGCAATAGAATTTTTGTATGGAGTTGGTATTTGTGTCTTATCTGTGTGGATGTCTAATGTAACTTTATGAACAGGTTGAATGTAGGGCTGTACACGTGCCGAGTTAGCTTGGTTAGATCCTCCTATTCAACTCAGCTCAAAATTAAGTTTGAGGTCAATCGAGATGGTTTTTTTAATTTGAAAAAATTTTGAGTTGAGTTCGAGTTTGCTCAAATTAGACTTAACTGAAATCAAACCCAACTCGAATCGAACTTGGATCGAACATGTTAGATGACTTGGTTACTTTGATATTGATGTTGCTCACCAAATGTTTGATGAAATGACTCAACGAAGTGCTGGCTAGTGGTAAGGAATGTACGTTTCATCAAATAAATATCAATTTTTTTTGATTTTAATGTTGCCTATAAGGTGTTTGATGAAATACTTATAAAAATTGTCATTGCTATTTTACATATAGTAAGAATTTGAAGATGCAGTCTGTGTTTGTGAAAATGTTTCCTAGGCAAACTCGGCTCGATCTTAGTTTGAATTCAGCTCAAATTGGTCCGAGCTATTGACTGAACTAAGCTGACCAGTCAAGCTCGAAGATCGAGCCAAGCCAAGTCAAGTTGTGCCCAACTCGACTCAGATCAACTCGTATACACCTTGAGTTGGATGACAAATAAATATTGCAATGGGCCTTAGAAAAGTTTCAATGGTGAGAATTATTATCACCACCGCTTTCTTTAATTTGGTGTGGTCCACTTAAGCCTTGGTTTTGCTTCAATTTTGGACTTATCCTCCTAAAATAATACAAAAAATAGATAGACAATATATATAAGGCCCATACATCATGGTGGCAACTCAAAGCTTTTACCTTTTTATATTCCTATACTTCGTTCCCTTGAACTTCTTATATGTTTAAGCTTGGCTCATCGCTTAATATGATCTATAAAAATGGATGAAGAGAATGTATAAGATACATGCATAATGTGTAGGCCCTACATAGTTTATCAATCTGCATCCCTCAAAAAGATTGCAGCGACCCCACTTAATATTCCTACTGCAGTGGGTGGGAATCCACGCCATGCAAAAAAAGGTTCGGTGGGCCACTGTGACGTGTGTAACATCCATTCCATCCATTATTTGGCCCAGATCAATTTAAGACTAAAAATAATTAAAAATAAAGCCTACACAACTCAAGTCAGCCGACACGGCGGGGAACATTGAGATGCGATTCGGCCGTGACGCCTCTAATACGACCTCAGTACTGGTCGGTGCTGAAAAAGCTCTGTCGGCCACCAAAATATTCATATGCGTTATCTGATCGGCCCATTCCCCGAAAAGAATCTGAATCGTCTGTTTGCCATGGATAAATTCTGACGTGGATTAGCAACTTATCAAAATTTGTGATCCCACCATGATCCATGTGCTGTATCTACACTGTCATACATTTGGAGATAGCATTTTAGAGCATGAGTCAAAAATTGAGGTAAGTGACTTTTTTTAATTTTAAAGCCTGTTGATCGATACCAAGACCCCATTGTTAAATTGGGGTATCTTTCAGTCAATCTACCACTTGAGCTAGGATCAGGGTGTAATCGCATACTTAAGTGGACCCTACCATAGAAAGCAATGTCATTGAAAGGTTATAATTAAAAATTACTTAGGGCCCCAAAAGTTTTTGATCAAGTAGATATTTGTGTTATCACTTTGTACAAGAAATTCATGTTTATTGTATATAATTGAGCCATGTCATCTAACAGTACATTTAATAACAATGTTATTGATGGCATGACTGATCATAATGCATAAATTAAAAATTTCCTATTTGCAACAAGCTAACATCTAAATTGACTCAAACAATAGGATAGATTCAGATCTCAAGTGGACCACATCACTGAAAATAGCTGTGATGTAACTCCTCCACTACTATGCATTAAAGTTGTGTATTAAGGGGTAATTGTGTTTTCCCTTCTTTCAAGAAATTCCTTGTTTTTTGTAATATGATTGAACCACATCATGGTGCACAGCATTAAATATAGTAATGCAATATTATTGATGATGTGGACTGAACACAATGCAGAAAATTAAAATTTTTCTCTTTAAGTAAGCAACCATCTAAATTTGCCCAAAAACAATAAGACATATTCAAATCACAAGTGGACCACACCACTGAAAATAGTGGTGGTATAACTCTCACCATTAAAAACTTCATAAGGCATTAAAGTTGTAGATTAAGCTGATTTTTGTGTTTTCCCTTCAACCATGTTTGAATGACTTATAATGAGCTCGAAAAATGAATGGGAGGGATAGAGAAGAAGCTAAGACAGATCCACCGACGGCTGTAGCAGAGGTGCCACTGCCAGAACAGAGAGTATGATGAAGCCACGCACCATTGAAAACCATCCTGGGCCCACCACGACGTTCATATGCCATCTAACCCGATCATAACGTATTTCCCAACATGATTAAGGGAAAAATATGATTGTCATCCAATACTTAGGTGGGTCCCAAGAACGTTATACTTATCCCCGTTGTCCTACGTGGACGGTCCTTTTGAGTTTTGGATAAGGTTTACTTTTACTCAAGAGCTAAGGATGAGCTGGCATAAACGGTGGTTAGATAGACAGATAGATACAAATCACGGTAGTCCCCACAGCTTTTGGTGTTACTCGGGTTCATGGAATTCCCGTGGGTGATAGGGTTGTGGGCCCGCATAACGACTTTAAAGTGTGGCCCACACCAATATTCTCCTCCTCCTCCATATGGCCCACCGTCCATGTATGGTGATTGGAGGGGTGATGATGTGAGCCGAACCATGGATGATCCACTGTACATGTGGCAATCGCACAAAACCCGTTATGGATGGGATAGACAGCGGTGCAGATTGACTGGTTAAGATAGTACGATTAGCGTGATGATTGCAGGACGTGGATTTGCATGGGGATCAGGATTGTGGGGCCCACCATGATCCACGCTGTCCATCTATTTTGTCAACTCATTTTAGGACAAGGCCAGGACAAGCCAAGAATTGAAGCAGATCAAGAGCTCAAGTGAGCCACACCACATGAAGCGGGAGGGATGGTGGTCCAAGGTTGAAGCCTTCCCATGGCTCACTCTTAAGTTGATTCACAAGATCACACAACATTATTATTATTATTATCATTTGGTTAGCTTGTTAGTACACCCAAAGTAGTTCACACTTCACTAGAGGTGGGCATCGAGCTAAATCGAGGTGGGCCAAGCTCAGCTCAGCTTGTTCATAGTGTACTCGAGTTTGAGCTTAGTCTCAAGCTCAACATTGAAGCTTGGCTTGTTTGTCAAAGATATAAAGTCGAGTTCGAGTTGATCTAGTGGTTCGAGTCGAGTCACTTTTACCTCGAGCCGAGCTCGAGCTTATTCATATCATCATACGTTAAGTTATTAAAAATTTGAAACTCGCATTCCACTTATTAGTTTGCTAGGCAAGCTGTCTCCCTCCCCCATGTCCTCCATTATTCCTTTAAGTGTGGCCCACCTGACTAATAGACTAAGCTGGAATTTGGGATCTACACCTAACTAACATCAGTTGGATGGCCACTCCCTAATCATGGTGGCCCCACAGCTCAAAAGTATGGTAATTGTCAAATGTCCGAACATATTGTGATCATATTTCTCAATAGATCATGTGTGCCAAAGGCATAAATATTTCAGATAAGGCAATTGCAACATGTAACATGTTGGCATTGTGGAGGGAGTTCTGGCAAATGATTCTGGATGGTTACTTTATAGGTTGTCTATCTAAAATCATGCGTAGAAATATCACCAAATGCTTTGAAGGGGGGGAAAAGCCGATCTATACATAAATTTATATATGGAGATTGATCATAAATGAGTTTTGTAGCCATGGTGGGTAGTGAAAATACATTGCATCAACTTTCGTACCTGCAAGATAGGTGGTGGTGGTCTGGTGGAGGGATGGTCGTGTGAGCAGCGCTAGGGCGATGGATCACTGATCGGGCATTGGGCAGCTGCTGGGTAAAGAGAAGAGAAGAAAGGGGAAAGAAAGGCTAGGATTGGAGTAAGGCGTTGTTTTTTTTTTTAATTATTATTATTATTATAACTAATATATATATATATATATATATAGAGAGAGAGAGAGAGAGAGAGAGAGAGAGAGAGAGAGAGAGAGAGAGAGAGAGAACCTCTGGTTGAACTTGGCTCGAACTCAACTCAAGCTTTCAAAAATCAGCTTGACTTAGCTCGAATCAGTCATTCAACCTGAGTCAATCTGAGCTGACTCAAGTCGAGTCGAGCGAGTTTTTCGAGCTGACTCAACTCGCGAAAAACCCTATATCGTTAGCTACCCCCATTAGGAAATCGATACCTTGACCTTAGTGTTGAAACGAGCTATCTTTCACTTAGTCTACCATGGATCTGGGTGTAAGTTCACACATGAACAAAGGAAAATTAAAAATATCAACTTGATCCAAAACTTCAAATATCTTTGTAAGTTTTCAAAATCTTTTCATCCGTGCTTTGTGTCGTGATTCAATCAAATTTAAGATATATTTTAATTTTGAGCTTATACGTTAAAAGGAGTTGGCAAAATTAATGGAAAGATGAAAAAAGCATATGCATCACAATAACCCCCACATAGTCCTTAGCCGCACCATATTGGGTCATTGTGCAAGCGACATCTGATTTGATGGTCCACGTGCAACGTTTAAATGACTCATTTAAGTACAATTATTACGATATGTAGTTGACCTAACAAGTTTCAAACCAATGCACCTAACATGCTTCGTGTGGTCTTTGTCTCTGACCACATCACTTGGCTCAAACACAAAAGTTCTTATTTAATTCACCGTTTCTCTACGGTATGTTCGCTATACTTTCTTTTATGATCCCCACCTGTATGCGTACGAATTTAGAGGGTTGTTTTTTTTTAAAAATGGCTAATTAAGGTAATTGTTAGGTACCGTACCCTAGGACCAGTTGCCTACCTAAATTGAAAAGTGTAGCTTATTCATACGAAAAAGTATTATATATTTCAAGCCATTTGTATAACTACAAGTTTGAATCGAACCATCCACCAATTTAGTTAAATCAACACAAGTTAGTCAGAGTATTGAAGTGATTGCCAAGTCACTATGCAACCGACGTCCGTGATCAACACTACATGTGGCACACCGTAAACTTGTGGTGACATGGACAGAGATCCAGATTGATTGGTTAAAACAGTCTGATCAGCATGATATTTACATAGGGGTGTACAGGAATTGAGCTAGCTCGAGTTAACTCGAAAAAGCTTGATTCGGCTTGGTTCAAAGCTGAGTTCAAGCCGAGTCGGTCTGAATTTTTTAGCTTGAAAATGAGTTTGAGCTAAGTTCGAGCGGGCCCCAGTTCAACTCGACTCAGATCGAATCCAACTCGATTCGAACTCGGATTAAATGAGTTTGGTGACTCGGTTACTTTGTCATTGATGTTGTTCACCAACGGTTTGATAAAATGACTCACCGAAATGTGACTAGTGACAAGGAAGGTATGTACATGAAACAAATACCTCTCCTTTCTTTGTAATTTTTTGGTTTTTATGTTGTTTAAAAAATTTTTGGTAAAATATTTGTATAACTATTGATTTTGTTTGTAAAATAGTGAAATTTTGTAGTTGTAATTCACGTGTTTGTGAAAATGCCTCAATGGTGAACTTGGCTCAAACTCTGTCCGATTTGACCCGAGTTGCTAATCGAATTGAGCCAAGTTAACTAATCAGGGTAAGGACCGAGCCGAGCCGAGCCAAGTTCGAGTTAAGGCCAGCTAGTGGCCGAGCCAAGTTGAGCTGGCCTCAGCTCGGCTCGGTTTGACTCGATGTATTGCGATATGCATCACCTCTTGTGGGGCCCATGATTTGGATAGGCTGGATTCCTTGCATGTATCCAACTGTACAATGGATAACTGTCACAGCTATTTAAGAAATTTAAAAATAAAAAGTCTAGCCCAGATCAGATCATCTGATCGTCAAAGCACCAAAATCAAATGATTTTCCACGTCCCATCGTAACAAATCTTTTGTGGGTTTCGGCTATCCGTTCACACGGCATCGATCCAACGATTGGGATGTCTCGATACGTATAATATGAGTTCATGCACTATGGATCTATCTGGAACAATTAGATGCGTTCCAATTTCGACCAGTTAGATGTGTACGGTGCAGATCGTGTGACCCACAATTCCCAAAGGCCCAGCAACTAAATCAATCTTATGGTCTATCAAAAACAGCTTTTCATCCACACATTTGGTTAGCGTCCACACAATGCAAGAACAGCTGTTCCAGCATACGAGGGTCTGTTTCAACACTTCCATCCCCCAAAAAACTGAAATTACACCCGCATGAGGGAGCTTTTGATCATCTTTTAAAGGTGGTGTGGTCGAGCATGGTGGGGCCATCGTGGTTTTCCTATGGCATCCAGCCCGCCCAAAGGGTGCACCCCATGTTCTTGATCGAATGCCCCCAAAAAAACTAGAGTGATTCTACCTGCGTGCCAGAATTAATACATCAGTTCAATCCAAACTATCAAGTTAACCCCACGCACCAAAATAAGTAGATATATGTGAACATATATAGCTAAATTTTAATAATAGCGCCCACTTCCTACTCCACTTGCAAAAGTTTGTAACAATTGAATGATAATCAACTGGCAGAGTTTTTCCTTCCACAATGGGATACTTTGTGCCTTCTAAAAAAAGAATTTTAGAATAACGATGCAGATCAAATACAATAAAAAACTCACGTACGATTGTTAAGAGATACTACAATTTTGAAAAAATTACTTAATATTGAATAAAAAATAAGTCATTAAAAGAAATTGTTTAATATTGGATAAAGAATAAATCAAATATATGAGTATAGACTTGGATTATAATTAAAGATTATGGATAAAAATTATCAATATTCTCATGATAAATTGAGATAAAAGATAAATCGAAAGATTTGATTGATTGGTGTTTTTTTTTTCCTCATATTTCTCTGCTATTTATATATTTATATTATAGCTTATTCCTCCACATCATTCTTCCATTAGTTACATAAATTCAAAAGCCATTTTAGATTATTCTTTTTTTTAAATCATTCTTTTAATAAGTTTCCTTTTTATAATTGTTTCTCTTCCACTTAGCCAAGTTTGGTTTCTCTCAATTGAAATTGACTCTTTGATCACGCATCAACCACATTTTTTTGTAATTCGCTCGCTTGCGCTCCACTCAATTACTTTCTTTCGATTGCTCAATCGAGCTACTTGACCTCATTTCGTTTCCTAACTTCTTTTAGCTGCTCGATGTACTTTTAAGCACTTTTTGATCGCACCTTCTAGATATCTATTGGTCACTTAGTTTACTTTTGAATACCTCTCAGCTGCTCTGTATTTTATAGGCTATTAATTATAATTTCATAAAAAATAATGCAATTATTCTTAAATATATTTAGCATGATATATATTCCTATTACTATAATATATGTAATTTTTGATCTAAGTTTTTTATAAACCTTATAAAAAAGGTACAATATGTCGGCAACATACATACCAATGTGGCAGGGAATTGATCTAAGCCATTCATTAGGTGGACCCGACTGTCCAAACATTAGATCAAGAAATCATCAGTCAATTTTTTATAAGCCATCCATTTAATTATTTCAGAAATTGTGGCCTACTGGCTAATGGGACCCTTCTGACGGAAGGATCGGATCTCTAACCATGTGCCATGCTTGCATCTATTTTATCATGCACATGAGCTGCCTTGTACACGTATGTGTGATCTGAGACGCCCATATAAGATGAGAACTGCTGCATACTCTCTGTACGAAGTTTCACATGCACCCCATTTTCCCAGCCAACAAGTCATTGTTGAATGGAAAATGAACGGTAGGAAAGGTGGGCAACGTCCCGGAGATAGCTGTAACTCAATATCAGGCTCACCGACTGATCAGGTGGGCCATAACATTAAAATCAATGGACAATCAGGACCACACGATAGTGGATAAGAACGCTTCCGACAGAAACTTACTTTCGTTGTGTGGCGTACCGTTTTTACAAATTGGATGTCCTACAGGCAGATCTGGCTCAATATGTGAGAAAATTATCACTGTGAACGCTGCCTTTTATCTAGCTTCATTTCAGCACTTTTCAAAACTTACCTTCCCAACATAGACCTTTCACGTAGACCCACACCATTTGAAGACGAAAATACGTGCTTTTACGCCGAAAAGTAAGGGTGTTTTCCTCGTCAAATGCTCTGTCCGTACATAAAAGGTCTAAGTTGGGAAAATAAGTTTTGGAGTGTTAAAAAACAAAAAGCTGGACAAAAGGTGGCGTCTGGAGTGATAATTTCCTCATACATATATTTATTAAATTAGTATTTTCTGTCCTAATTGCATGGGACGGTCCAACTGGGGGAGAGGTAATTGATACTCCGACAGATATGACAATTCATGCACTTGCATTCAGAAGCCGTAAAAGAGTGAAACATAAACTTGAATTAAACCGACTAAATCATGAAATACACTGTCTATAAGTCTCATTTATAAAATCAGATTGGTTGTGAAATTCCAGCCTCAAATTTGTGGACACATGTACATGGAAACAGGACCACAGGCTGCATTTCCTTCGTAACTGTTCAATAAATGTCCACCAATTTGATGGTCAGATAATTAAGTTAGAGATTTATTTATTTATTTATGATACATATAAAATAGAACCCATAAATTGAAATAATTGTAAACGTTCTCAATTGCTAAGTAATTTCCAAGTGCTTCATCATACTCTGCTCTTTCAGAGTATCAATGTTTGGAAAGCGGATTGGCTGGCTGCTGTAGCTGCCGTAGTTAGGTGTTGTGCGAAGACGAGCACTGACGCTCCTCGATCACCAAGATGTACGAACAGTTCAAAGGAGATTATAGTTACATGGGCTCCACAGTTATGTATTTATTATATCTAAAAAATTTATCTATTTTTATAGATCATTTTAAAGCATTATCCAAAAAGTGAATCATATCCAAAGATCATACGAGCCACACATAAATAACAGCGGAGAATATGATTTTCACCGTTAATTAATTCTTTAGTCCACTATAACATTTATTTTGTCTGTTTATAAGGTAAAAGATACCTGAATTAAGCGGAAAAGAAATTTGCATTGATCCAAAACTTGTGACTCTAAAAAAGGTTTCAATGGTAGACGTTCAATCTCCAACTACCTTTTTCAGTGTGATCCAATTGATAACTAGATTTATCTTATTTTTCATATCAAGCCTTAAAACGAGTTCACTTAATGGATAGACAGTTTGAATATAACATATACTTTATAATCAGACTTACAAAGCTTGCTAACATCAATACATCATAAATGTAACTGGTGTGAGTTGCACTAGCAAATCCGCTTCCCACCGTTTGCCAGATCCGATAAATCCTCGACTAGTGATCTGATGCGATGGAACTTGAAAGAGTACGACTATCCATGCTCGTTTTTTTCATAAGATTATCGCCATCCAAACCATTTAGATAGTGGGTCCTACCGTAATTTGATATGGTAAAAAAATTCTAAGCTGATTATATAATTTTTGTTGTCCTATTTCAAGACAAAACGAGGACGGTAGAAAGGAATTATTCAAAATTTAACAACTAAATACCCAATAATCAGAGATCACAATAACCCATCCATCTTGTTTCTGTTATATACCCCCACATAAAGTAGGTCCCACGATTTAAACGGTTTTATGAGGTGAATGCATGCGCGTGCACATTAACTGTCCACACGTGTATGTACCCTCGCCCTTGGCTCCGGTCTCCGCGTAAAACGAGAAATTTATAACTGTAAACATGACCTTTTACTCAGCGTCTTTATTAGGATATCTTAAAATTACATTCCCAGTCTAGACCTTTCGCGAACGGCCAGACTAATCGAAGACGAAAGCAAACGGGCTTTCCAAAGAAAAAGGAGGGGTATTTTGGTCCTTAATTAGTCTATCCGGACGTAAGAGGTTAAGACTGGAAAAGTAAGTTTGGGAGTGCTCGGACAAGACTCTGGGTAAAAGGTGGTATGCACAGTGGTCAATTTCTCGCGTAAAACCTCTTCTGACTCCGTAAGGACAGGAAAGAAGCGCGCGGCTTCGGTGGATCCCCGGATCAACCGAGGTATGTGGATCCCCGACTGTGGGGCTCACATTGATTATTTTAATTAAATCCATGCGGTCCATCTGTTTCTAAAGATCATTTTAGAAAGTTTTAAAGAAAACGAAATAGATCCAAATCTCAGGTGGCACGCACCAAAGGAAACAGTAGATATTTACCATTAAAAGCTTTTTCGTGGGCCACGAAAGTTTTGTATCAAGATGATATTTGTGTGGTCCCTTCATCTAGGCCTTTGTTACCTTATCAACGGGTTTGATGGCCAACAAACATTCGGGTGAAAACTTTTTAACAGTGTGTATTCAATCACCACGGTTTCCTATAGTGTAGTCCACCTAAGATTTATATCTACTTCATTTTATAGGATCTCGCGCTAAAATAGGCTATCAAAACGGATGGACGGCGTGGCAAAACGTCGAAGAAAATAGAAAAGGACTCTGAATTTCCAGAATCCAACCGAGCGCTGACTCAGCGAGGGGCCCACCTAAATGGATAAGCATCGCCGTACAATATCTGCCTTTAATCGCGCATCTTTAACCATGGTTAAATCCCTTTCCTCTCTCTTTATAAACCCCTTTCCGTCTTCGGACTAAATCCTCTTCCACATGCAAACCATGGTTACATCTTCTTCCCCTCCTTTTCTTCGTTCCTCGCCTCAATTCCTCGGCCCGCGTATTTCCCCTCCGTCGCCGTCTGTCAACTGCGTCAGTTCCCGTAAGCCGCGTGTCATCTCCGCTGCCTACACCTCCACGCTCCGCTCCTCCTCAGATCTGGCTTCCACGTCATCCCTCTACGACGTCCTCGGCCTATCGGCCGGCGCCACGTTTCAGGAGATCAAATCGGCCTACCGCAGGCTGGCGCGGTCGTGCCACCCGGACGTCGTCAAGATGGACAGGAAGGACACGTCAGCGGACGAGTTCATGAAAATCCACGCAGCGTACTCGACGCTCTCCGATCCCGACAAGCGCGCGGATTACGACCGGACGCTCGTGGGCGGACGGCAGTCTCGCGCTTCGCCTTTTGCACGTGCGTCACCTTTCAGCAGCCGTCGCACGTGGGAGACCGACCAGTGCTGGTAACGCATAGGGGGTTTTTTTGGATTGAGATTGTACAGAAATTGGTACGTGCGACGTGCAAGGCCTCTGATCATGACCGAAGCGGAACGATCTGGGCCGTTGGATGAGGTTGGGTGTGGTCATGTTATTGTTTGGTATACGTATCGGCCATGAGATTGGTTGCACGGCTAGGATGGAGCAGATGGTATGGATTTGAGTAAGAGACGGGCGCTCCCGGCGCATATTAGTAGAACCGGCGCAGTGGGGCAAGTGGGACGGTGGAGATATTAATTTGTCCACGAAACCAGTTGTTTATTTGTATGGCTTAAAAATGATTTATGTAAATATAAATAATAATAATAATAAATTATTTTTTGAGAGCTACTCTTTTTTATAGATACGTAGTTTTTCTATTTTGAGAAACGCTCCGTATGTATAGTGCTCCTAGTTGCATTGGGACACTTGAAAAATCTGATCCATTGATCTAGACCGTTCAGAAGGTCCACTGCACATTTTATGGGTTACCAAGAAAATATCACTCGAATCTGACGAATATGAATGATTTGATCAATGGGCTTTATTATGGATGGTCAGGATTGTTTACATAGGAATAGGTATAATTAAGAATCTGATCTATCTATTTGTTAGATGCCATCATGAATTTTCAACCATTCGAAAGAATAATTTTTTTGGGATAATCACAACCGTTCCATCCATGGCTTGAAGAAATGGTGGTTATAGAAAGTAAGACCATTATCTGAACGGTGCAATTTTTTCATGGTATCCTGTGAAATATGTTTTTGATTTATTGAACGGTTTAGATGAACCTATTGGACTGTCCAGGTGATCCGATGTGGGTTGGAGTGTCCAAGGAGCACTGCGTCATTTCTCTTCCATTTTTAAGACCAGGATTCCTGGAAACGGATTGGCTACTGACCCTGCCACCAGCCAATGGCTAGTGGTCGGTGCTCTGTGGGCCCCACAATGATGTATGTGTTTCATCCCTGCCGTCCGCCCATTCTTACATATCATTTTGTGGTATGACCCCAAAAATGAGGTTGATCCAAATATCAACTGGACCCCACAGTTTTGATTGAACTCCCACCGTTAAAAGCTTCTTGGGGGCCATAAAAGTTTTGCATCAAGCTGATATATACATATTTTCCCTTCATCCAACTCTTGTTGACCTTATCAATAGGTTAGATGTCGAATAACCATTACAGTGGGGCCTAGGAGGTTTTTAATGGTGGACATTCAATTACTACTGTTTTCCCATGGTGTGGTCCACCTGAGATTTAGATATAAAACCGCGTCAGGCTTCCTGTGGTTGGAGGTTATGTAGGGCCCACAGAGATGCCTGTGATTACAGCAGTAAAAGAGCAGAGTTAGATCGGTTACTCGCTTGACTCGATTCGAAAATACTTGACTCTGCACGAAATGAGTTCGAGAATACTTGACTCTGCACGAAATGAGTTCGAGCCAAGCACGAGTTGATTTGTGGTGCTTGAACTCAATTCAAGTCGAGCACGAGCTTGACCCTGCTCGACTCAGCTCAAGTCGAATAGTACTTGAAATCGACCTGGCTTGACTCGGACTTAACTCGGTACTTGACTAGGGTATATATACCGAAAAAAAAAAAAAACCCTAAATGCCCTTTCTTATTAACTATTCCTCTAATATTTGTGCATGCTACACTTCATATGTTGATCTTATCCATCTCTCCTCTCAGGGCGTTGGCCCTCACCAAGCTCCCGATCCTATTTAGTATGAGTTTCAAATCATCCAACGGGTTACCCAGCATGACCCGCTTGTAGAGGTATCTGTCGAAGGTCATCTTCTACACATAATCATCTGCGCACATCTCCATGAATGCCTCTCTTGCCAGATTCGACCAGTAAAACATCTTTTGCAACACATCGAGCACCTTATAGGTGGGACAGTACATCCTGTCCCATATCTCCAGGTATTTTCTCAGATCATCTTCATCCACCATCCTTGTCCCCTTCTCTTATCCCTCCACGATCGCCTTCGCGCACATCCGCCCGCTCTTCGCTGCAAAGTATATCCCCTCTCCTGAGCATTTGGTCACATAACCCGCGGTGTCCCCCACAAGGGCAACCCCCCTTGCTAACCTGCGTGGGCGGGGATGCTCCGGGATAGGATGCGCCTTCACCCGGATGATCTTCCCGCCCAAAATCTTGTACTCGAACTCGACTTGAAAACTCGGACTCGACTCGGATCGATATCTGCTTGAACTCTGCTCGAACTCTGACAAGCCGAGCATGAGTTGGGCATTCGAACTCGAAGCCCGAGCCGAGCCAAGTACGAGCTGGGACTTGGGCAGTGCAAGCCAAGCACGAGCTGGGCAATACTTGGCTCGACTTGACTCGCATATAACTCTACCTGTGATAAATCCCGTCAAGGTCAAAATAAATTGGGAGTCAGGTAGATATGCAAAACTCAAGTGGGTCACACCACACGAAACAATGAGATATAACTAGGGCCCACAAAGATGCCCATGATAAATCCCAACAAGATCAAACCAAGATGGGAGTCAGGCAGATATGCAAAACTCAAGTGGGCCACACCACACAAAACAGTGAGATCGATATCGTCTACCGTTGAAACCTTCCTGCAACCGATCATGTGGATGGCATATAAACACTAAGATAAACCCCGTAGGCACAAATATCTTCCAAATAGAAAACTTTTGTGATCCCCATAAAGTTTTCAATGATGGGCGTTCAATCCATGTTGTTTCGTGTGGTGTGGCCTACCTGAGTTTTGGATTTGCCTATTTTTTATTTTTATTTTTATTTTTAATGCCATTCCATTATGATCTTGAGAAAGTGATGGATGGAGTGGATTTATAACAGGCATCTCTTTGAATCACACATAGCTTCTGACCATAGGAACCTCTTGTCACTTCAGAATAGACAAATCGTATATGCACCATATAAAAAACTAGTGGTATAATGAATAAAAGGTCATTGAAACTATTTTCATCAATTTTGACTCTATAAAAGAACCTCATTTGCACTCTCCCTCCTCATACGAATTTTTGTAAAGCTAATGAGAGAAAGAGAGGAATGAGAGAGATGGTGGGGCCCGGTGTTGAATCACACCGTCCAATCCCCGTGCTTGCCGATTCTTGAAAGATCTTGTATCTATGTATGGTCTCATGTCTTCCACGGATGAAATCTAAAGATATCGGGTTGGATTATCCACTCCGTTATTAGGTAAGAGGTTTCCTACATGTCTTTCCATATCTTTCTTTCACTTATTGCATTTTGAGCCATTATGGTTAAAAACTCTCTTTTTGTTTCCATTGATTCTTCCAAACCCTAATGTTAAGGTTGAGTATGTTAGGGTTTTAAGTCACCATTATCGATTGGAGCGGTCCATACTCTTATGAGAGCTGTAATCAAGCTCGACTCCGTTAGGATTTCAGTCATGCTCTGATTCCGAGTCTTGATCCATCGAACCAAGTTGAGAGATTATTTCAATCGAATTAGTTAAGCCATAATTCGTTATTTAATGTTTAATTAGGATTAAATGAACATCATTAACGATAGTCTTGTACTTTAATTTAGGTTTGGAGTGTTTTTCTTAAAATCCCAACACTAGGGCCGCATTCGAATCAGGAATTTTGACTATAAGGTGAAGATCTACCCCCAAACTTCTACTTAGCATTTTAAAATAATTAAATGCATTTATTTTCTATTTAATTGATAACATGCTCGATGAAATGCTTGAATGATATGAAACTCTTAATATTAGAATTTTTCGATGTTGAATGGTTATAAATGTTAATATGAATGAATTGTGCTGTTGTGATGGATCGAGCTTTGCAAATTATCTAAATATGAAGATAGTCCGCTTTAGGGAGACTATCCCAGGCATATACGACCGATCGGATTCGAACACGGACGATCTACAATAATTGGAGCTACATGAGATGCTTTGCACCCAATGCTAGTTTGCCAAGGGTACTCTGTAGTCGATTGCATCAGTTTAATGTAAGTTCGATCATTTTTATACTTAGTGATTGTATAACATTCAATGAAATCTTGGATGCCACTATTATCATTGATTTAGTCTACTCATAACCATTAGTACGTTACGATCCCTAAAGACTCATGAGCTGAGCATGGTAGTATGAGATACCGTGTTCGAGCTGTCAGCCTATGCTGAGTGACGAGCCTCCCATAGTGACCATTAAGCATTGATAAAGGTGACAGTATGTTGTTTGAATGACCCCTATCAAATTACCCGCTGATGGTTCCGGGCCAGAGTACCGTTTGAACGATTGGGCGTGAATGGAATTAAGTGACGAGTGCTTTTCTATGTATTGATTTAATTTTGAGTGACGACCTCATACATTTGAATTGATGATTCATACTCAGTATTGGGTGACAACCCGTACCTTGTTAATGCCTTATTTTGGATCAAGGAACACTGGTGAGGAGTCGCCACTTACCGCAACGAACCACGTGATTCGGATAATGACTCATGGTATAATGGCGGTATTCTAGCTTTACCAACCTGCTGTATGAATTGGGACTATTAATTACTTGGCTAATCATGCATATCTTAATATAAGTTGCGATTTGGAATTGGAGTTGCTTGTAAGGGAGTGTTGGATTGTGAGGAGTACGCATCATTTTATCATAGCATTAATATACTTACCAACTATATTAGAAAACTATTTGTTTCTATGCCATCATTACTTGCGCTAGTTGTATTAATAACATGTGTGATTGCATAGTATCTGTGCGTAAAATGTAACATGCTTAAGTGCATTACATGTATGAATATGTATTTGTTATTAACTTTTTATTCCCTAAAATATCCCAAGTAATAATCTTAGGGATATTTCTTCACTATGTTGGCGTTTGACGCCTCCTATTTGACTTATGCAGATAACTCAAGAAGGTGTGCTCGGGACGCCCAGTAGATCCCTAGATTCTTTTTGCTCTAATAGATCTCTAACTTCTTCCTGCTTGGTAGGTGTTCTTCTGTTCCTATTATAATTATTGTGATTTGTATAATTCTCATTTGGACAGACACCACTTTTTAATTATACTATTAACTGTTAGCCCTATATTTATTGATTTTTGTTATCTCTATCTCGGTTTGGTTCCGCTAATTTGAATTGCGTTAATCTGATTGCCCATGTGTAAAATGAGTGTGAATATGAATGAGGTTACATGTGCATTTTATTTGGTTAACACCCGAAAACTCGAGATTGTGGTCTCTGTACTCGGGTGTCGATTTTCGGGGTGTTACAGACATTGATTATATGGTCAATTCCATCAGTTCATCTTAGGACATAAGATCCATAACTCAAGCGTGCCACAATAAAAAAATAAAAAAATTCCATCAAGGAAACCTTGGCAAGGCCATTGAAGTTATATATTTGTGTTTATCATTTTTCCTAATGGGAATAAACTTATGAATGGTTTACATTGCATATGAACATCAAAGTGGGCCTTCAAAAGGATTTAAGGGTGGGCATTTTTATTCATTTTTCTTGCATGGTGTGGCCTACTTGAGTTTTGGTTTTATTTTATCCTTGGGCTTATGTCCCAACATTAGCTACCAAGCTGATAAATAGAGTGGATGTCACTATATTGAGGTCTTATAAAGATGTTAGGACTAAGTATAAAATGTTTGCATAAAAGCGGCATCTCTTTTAGAACTTCTTTAGATGTCATTCTGTGAGTAACCTATTATATTTACGACAGTCAATTAGAGGGCCTTTGGATCTTAAGTTACTTGAGATGAGCTAAGTATGCCTTCAATGGCTTATCTTGATTTTTTATTTTTTATTTTTTTACACGCACTCACATGCATACACTCATACCATATCATGATTTCACCACGACGAGTACTTAACCTATGACCTCGTGCTGAAACTGCTTTGTGTCTACCACTAAAGCAAAAAAAGTTACTTGTTGATGCAAAAATTTGAATGTCCTCCTTAGACTACTTTGGTACCTACAAGAGAAGACAAAGATGGAGACCTTGATTGCAGCAGGAGACCCTTCGACGCCAAAGTAAGACATGCAAGATAGGCCTAGTGGAATGCAAGGTTTTTGGGTGTGTTTTCAGAGTTGGATTGTGCGTGCCTTTCACCATTAGGAATGTTCCTATTTATAGGTGAGAGATGACGGTGGTGTAAGGGATAATCTCCCTATTTAGTAAGGACATATCATAGAGGGATTCAAATCTAAGGCATATCGTAATGATCTTTCAAGATCTTCGCCAAAGATCCTGAACAGACCCGTGTTGTAGTTATTTTTTGAGATCTTCGGCTAAGATATCAGATGAGTAACTTTGGTAAGGTTTGGACAGTCGGTGCCAGGTTGGAATTAGCAAAAGCGCGCAACATGAGGCTGAGTTGGAGAGTCTGAGGTGTCTTATACGGCTGTTCTGGAGAGCAGTTTGCCGACCTGAACTCTTTAGTGAGTCGTGGTCCAGACTTCCCTTAGTATCAAGCTGATGGTCGACCTGCTGACCTGCCCTTATCCGAGCACTGAGACCGAGGTCCTTTCCTTAATGATATGCGGACAGAATCGGGAATGACCATTCTTTTCATCTTATCACATGGGGTATGAGCTATTCTTAAGAAATGACCCAAGCGGCAGATTGGATATGTATGAGACTGTGGAAGAGCTCAATGTCTAATAGAAGTTGGTGCTTCATCTTCTGACGGCTGAGCTCATGATGATTATGAATATCCGACCTGACCTCGCCTTAAACCGAACTTAAATAAGTTATTTATCTACTCCTCAAGTAGAAAAAGTAGCTTTGTAATATCCAAAAAGGCCCTAAGTTTCTTTTATAAGTAGTTGTCCTTTTAAAAAGTAATTGTGGAAGTTAAAATTGCTTATACCCATTAGTAAAAAATTTTACTTTTAATATTTCTATTCTCTCATCTTCTTCGCATGATGTGTACAGTTGATATTAAAGGTGGCCCCACATGATGGATGACCCACATTAAAAGTTTGGCCTACAAAATGGATGGTAACGGACCTTGAAGGTGGCACACATGATGGCCCACATCAAAGGTGGGCTCCACATGATGGGTAATGAACCTTGAAGGTGGCCCAGATGATGGACAATTAAAAATGATGATGGGACCCAATGATGGATGAGCCAAATCAAGGTGAACCTCACATAATGGGCAGTCCATATCGAAGGTCGGCCCTAATGATGAAGGCCCGCATCTAAGATGAGCGCCATATGATGAACAACCCATATTGAAGGTGAGGCCCACATGATGGACGATCCACATCAAAGGTGGGCCCCACAAGATGGGGAATGGACATTGAAAGTGGGCTCCACATTGATGGATGACCCAAATCAAGATGGCCCCTCATAATGGATGATCCACATAAAAGGTCAACTCTTATTGATGGACAACCCACATTCAAGGCAACCCTGCGTGATGGACAACCCACATCCAAGGTGAGGCCCACACGATAGAAGGTCCACATCAAAGGTGGGCTCCGCATGTGGAGGGTGGATATTGAAGGTGTGCCCCACATGATGTACAATAACATTGATGGTGTGCCACACATGATGGATGACCCATTTCAAGGTAGGCCTCACATGAGGACAATCCACATCAAAAGTTGGCCCCTAATGATGCATGGCCCACATCCAAGGAAGGCTTGACATAATGTACTACCCACTTCAAAGTTGGGCCTGCATGATGGACGGTCCACATTAAAGGTAGGCCTCGCATGATGAACAATCCACATCCAATGTCCAACATGATGGACAACTCACATCCAAGGTGGGCCCTATATGATGATAATCCACATTAAAGGTGGTGGATGGTCCACATCGAAGGTAGGCCCCACACAATAGATGGTTCACATCGAAGATAGGGTTGGGGTGGGCTTGACATAATGAACCGTTCAAATCAAAGGTTGGTCCCATATACGGATGATGGATATTAAGGGTGGACCATGTAAACTCAAAGGATAAGTGCCTAGATGATATTGGTAATGAACATGCTTATCCACTTTTTGGCAGATAACAAAGTGAAACCAATGTACTTGAGATACAAGTAACTCATCTAAAGTAATTTACAATACACATGAGCCCCCGGTGTTTGTTTGGAAATGCATTGATAAGCTACTAATTTTGTTGATAATAATGAAAATCAGTATGTAACAAAAATACAATTTATAAGTTGTCCAATACCTTAACTATCCATATCAAAGGTGGCCTAGCATGATGGATGGTCCACATTGAAGGTGGGGCCCACACGTTTCAATGGTCCACATCAAAGGTGGGCTCCACATGATGGGCATTTGACAATGAAGGTGGGCCCCACATGATGGATGATCCACATCAAGGTGGCCCCACATAATGGGCAGTCCACATCAAAGGTTAGCCCCTAATGATAAATGACCCACATCTAAGGTGTGCCCTATAAGATGGAGGAACCACTTCAAAGTTGAGCCCAGCCCTGCATGCATGATGGATGATCTGCATTATAGGTGGGCCCTTTATGATCAATATATCCATGTCCAATTTTTGACATGATGGACGACCCATATCCAATGTAGGCCCTACATAATGGATAGCCCACCATCAAAGGTGGGCCTTATAAGGTGGACGGTCCACACTAAAAGTAGGTGCCACATGATGGGCGATTTACATTGAAAATAGAGCAAAGGTGGCCCACCATAATGTACATTCTACTTTAAAGGTTGACCACACATGATGAAAGGTGGAAAATAAAGGTGGACCCCACATGAAAATTGGCCCCACATCAAAGGTGGGTATGGATGATGGACAATCCATTTCAAAATAATGTTACAGAAGTAATTTATTTATATTATAATTTATGGTTTCTTCTCAGGATTAAATATATTGTTTGATGAACATAGCATTGAATAAGTAAGAACCAAAATAAAATATTACCGGCATAAGTAACTAAAGCAAAATGACTTACTATTCAAATGCATCCTTCAAAGGTCTAGCTCTTTATTTTTATGATTTTGAGATCAACCCTAACTAACTAATTCGATCACATTCTTTTTACTTGGTCACACTTACACGGTCCAACGCCATAAATTCGACTAGTACATGAAATTACTAACGTGTTTTATTATAACAGTGTGGCTTGTCTCGTATGGAAACATGCCCTAATTTTCCTTCACACTTTTCACATCAGACTGAAAAATTCTACAATGATTAAATGGATTTTTCCACATGAGTTATGCCAATACAAAACATGGATGCTTTGGATTACAGAAGCTTTACTAATCAACATCAGTGAGTCTTTTCGATAAGTCGATCAACTCAGATCGCATCTCTAGGTAACATTAGATAAGATGACCATAATGGTGAGTTTTTCTTTGTTGCATAGGAGCCATTCGGGATCAAGGAAATGAGAATGGAATTTGGTAAATCCATGAACTTGTTAAATTTATGAATTTATATTGGGTTTGGTTTTGGCATATTTCAAAGTCTATTATTTAGGAATCCAACTTTCAACTACAAATCCTTGGATTTGGAAGCTTGTATTGCAAAGGAATTATTGTATTGCAAAGGATAATTTATTTTACTTTTAGAAAGTCTCTCATTTTCAAGATTTTTTAAGTTTTTAACCTTTATTTATTTTAAAGATTTAGAATTGCCTCAAATCCATGTGTTTATTGAGGTATGGATTTGGAAAATCCCTAACATAAAACAAACAAGGAAAATCGTGTCTTATGATTTATGATAATAATTTAAAATGTAACGTAATAGTGACCACTTGTGCCCAACAACATGCAAATCGATTATGTGTTCCATGACGATAATTGATGTCTCAAGTCCAACGTAATCGGACTATAATTTTACAGTCTAGCTAGCTAACAAATAAGTTCCAACATTTCATGTGTGTGCGACATCTAATCCGTCCAATAGGTTGGCTCAATCATTGGGATTACCTATTGCAAAAATCAGCCACATCCAATCACCAAGTGGACCACACTTGCATTTTGTTATCTATCAATGGCTAAACATTTTTTTTATGGTGTGGCCCATCTAATCATTCGATGGGGTTGATGGAAATCCTCACGGTGAGACCACATACAGCTATGCCTAAGTCCCTCTTAGACCATAGATTTAACATGCTGCGAAACTTCTAGCAAATCTTGTTTAGCCCTAATCTCGACCATCCACAAGCCTTTCTTGGATGTTTAGATTTTCATCTATTGGGCCCAACAATGAATTAGTAGCACCGCATATGAGATTAATGGGATGCTAGCTACAGCACCATAGAACATAAACTAGATAATACTTTCTTGTTTCTTTCAATCATCCTTTCCATTCTAGGTGGGGTCCACTGAACAACCATTTTATTCACCACAGAAATTCAGCCAGAAAATATTCCATTCTAGGTGTTGTGGAGTTTGGGCGAAGTTAGAAATAGTATAGCGACAAGAAACACTAATCAAATTTCGAAGAAGAATAATAACTTGTTGGGACTCTACAAATATCGTGTGACACCTTGAGAGGCTCCTCCCCTTTCTGAAGGTTCATTTCCTTCGCTACTTTTCATATTTTGTACGTTTCTGTCTTACATCACTTTCACTATAGGAGTAGGATTCTTTGCTCTTGTTCTGCATGGATAAAAGTGGTCCCAGATGATAACCTCGCATAGTGTGTATGTGAAGAAAAATAAGAAGAGAAAAACAAAGGATGAGAGAAAATGTGACATCTGGCAATATAAACAGTCAATGAAAACTCATTTTCCCCACTACTTAGTGATCGTTTGGGAGCTTTTATTTGGATGAATTACGCTGGAATCAATATCATGCTGACTCCTCAATGGGGTTTGGCAGCTTTTAATTAGAATCTCCTGAAATCTAAATCATATATCCATTTGGGAGCTTGTATTTGGAATGCATTGGAAGCCTACTTGGTACCGCGTGGTGCATGGTATTAAGTGTGATTTGGAGTTATGAAATTTCATTTAATCCTATGTAAATTTCATCTAGCGTTTTGAGATAATAGAAGGATTAGATTTCGAATCCATATGGAATTGCATTTGATAAAGCCTTTGGGATCTATGGTATATTTCAAAATCCACTACATTTGTGGGCCTCACATAGATGTATGTGCTTTATCCATGCCTTCTATCCATATGCACCCTTTACACGTGACATTCAAGTTGCATGTGTGTACAAGTGGCCAATTTCACTTATGAAATTTGGTTCGTTGATCGCAATTCCATGGTCCACCAAATGCAGGTTTTACTTAATATCATCTTTTTATCAAATGAAGAATTTGATCCCAAACGTGGGGGCTAGGATTATCAAAATAGCATCATATTTTCAGATAAGCATTCTGTTACGCCTCGAAATTCAGATACAGAGTGTGAACCCTCAAACCCGAGTTTGATTGGCGTATAATGCACATTGGTATTGATTATGTGATTTTAAGAAATTATTTAGGTTTATTTGATTGAGACAATATAAATCTAAAATAAACATATTTGTAGTAGGATGCTATAAAAAATGAATAATGTTTAATATTTATGTTATTTTAATAGTTATGAGGATTTATATATGTCTGGTTGATTGGTGTTAAGTGTTCTGTTTTATTGGAATTCAATGAAATTGGGTGGAACTTAAAATGAATGTAACTTCAACAGATGAAGTTAGTACACTGTATGAGTTGCACACTAAAACTTAGGTCTGACTGTATACACTCTGTATCCAAATTTTGAGGTGTGACACTCATTAATTAGAGAAAATAACTCAAGCTTTTAGATTCACGCCCGACGTTGGGGACCTTACATAGAGCTTGAGGGATGACAAGATCTGAGAGAGATATTTTGCCTTTTTCCTTAAGACTCCTCACCTAGTCTTTAAAGCTTGTTAATGTGTTGGAAATGAGAGGAGAAATGTGTGCGGCAGTTGTAGCGGAATTTCGCGATGGATGAAATTCTAATGGAAAACGTCCATGGTGCCCAACTTTTTGCAGATTGTGGCAGTTGTAGCGGGATTTCGCGATGGACGAAAATCATTCGCAAAATCTTAATTTATGATGGAATCAGTCCATCGTAAATTAAGATTTTGCAACTGATTTTGGTCCGTCACTAATTTTTGAACAAGTTAAAAAATCAAGGACATTTTAGAGGTCACTTCTCCTAAGATCAGCGATGGGCAATATCCATCGCAAAAGTTTATAATGATGAGTAATACAGGGGTTTTTCCACAATTCAGCGACAGATTAATTCTTTGCAATGGACTAAATGTGCCATAGATTCGTCACAAATTTGTGACAGATCCCATCAGTCACTTAATGTCTGCCACGCCGCAAACAGCGACGGATCAAATTCGTCTTTAATTTGATTTTGTGACGGATTGGGTCCATCGAATATTCAGGATTTTGGCGTATTATTCAAATCCATGGATAAAAATCATTTAACCAAGGTTATTAGGATCATTCAATCCATGCCATATAGCAATAGGGGTGGCAATGGGCAAGGCCGGCCCAAGAAACTAGGCTTGTGTGCCGGGCTCAAGCCTAGCATGTAAGGCCTTAACAATTTTTGTTTGAGCTGGGTAGAAGTCATTTTTAACCGCCTGACCCAACTTGGCCAGGCCTAATTTCATGTGTATTTATGCATACCAGCTTACAAATGCCCATATGGGTGTTGAATGTAGACCATTGGTTTTCATATTTTGTGTTTATTTGTTTCTCCATGTGTGGCCCACCTACTCAACAGAGGCGAACCATTTTTTTTCGTTCTTGGGCTTGGGCCTGCTATGCAAGACATCGTCCGAGTATAGCCGGTGTTAGCCCGGGTGGGGTGATGCAGTGCATATTAGATTAGATTCATCTCCATTGTTCATTCAACGACTTCCATTGTTCTCCTTAGCTTTCATTACACTATACATGTCGTTTCAATAATCCGAACGGGCTACATCACTGGGTTGGCCTTGCCAAGCCTAACTTGGTTCCTTTCACCTCTACACATGCCAACTTGGCCACACGTGACTCACTTAAAAAACACGAGACATGCAAGACCCCAGCCGTTTATCAAGAGGGATTTGTTGTATGTGGGTCACACCGTTGCGTGAAAATGGATTGGGCAACAATATTTGTACTCTTCACACACTTTTAGCTCTCCCAGTTGATTTTAGGCCAAGGCGTGAGTTTCACAATCAAATCAATGTGAAAACCAACGATCAAGATCATCCATTTGTCATTTCTTTACCTATTAATCTGATGGAGGTTTCATGTGGGGTCCACTAGGGCACCGCATGTTGCATCGCTTGTATCATGACCCACACGAAACAAACACGAGAAATCCGCATTAACCAACTTGGGCCAATGAAACGAAGAGTGTTCCCTTTAATAGTCATTGTCATTCAGATGAAGGGATTTTTGGATCTTGGCCCATCCACACACACTACATATTATTGCTATTCAATTCATGCACATGACCACACATGCAATGAATGTTGGCCACATGCAATGTCCTAATTTTAGTTATACGTGTGTATGTATATGTTGGGTGCGTCAAAGTTGTATTTGGCTCAAGTCCAACTGAATGCCTTATAATCTCCTAACTGTTGAAATAGTTGAATTAAGACTAAATTCGTAAAGATTGGCCCGACTATTCAACTACCAATTGACAAAGTAATAAGGTGATTTATGAAAGAAATGATTAGTCCTTTGAATGGATTTTTTTACCTTGAAGATGACTTTGATCACAACAGTTGTAACTTTATCGCATTTGTTGACGAAAATAATGTAAAAAAGCTAAGACCAGAATTTAAAAGTTGATTGTCAATTTTATTTATAAGAATGTAGATGCAGTATGATCAATTTATAAAAGTAAATAAAGTGGCTAAGATTACCGATGGCGGTTTGAGTAGGTGAGATGATCTTCAACTAGACGATCTTCCAAACTTAGATGGGCATGAGACGGTTCTGAAAAAAACCTAAACGGTCATGAGACTGTTGCCGTTTTGGTCCACGGGATGTGACCAAGAAATTGCTAAAGACTTGGGATTTTGGAAGATTTGACTAGGGGTGTACATCGAGTGGAACCGAGTCGAGCTGGCCTCAGCTTGACTTGGCTCAGCCACTAGCTAACCTCAGCTCTGACTTGGCTCGACTTGGTCCTCACGAGTCCGTCCCATGAGGACAAGCTGTGTGGGCCCCACCATGATGTGTTTCAAACATCTACCCCATCACTCAGATGCACCATTCCATCTCAAAAATCAAGTCAATCCATGACTTGTGTGGGCCACACCACATACAGAAGTGGAGAGGGGCCGTGCACCATTAAAACATTCATAATCATTTTTTGGGCCCACCGAGATGTGGTTTACAAATCCAACCCATCCATTATGTGTGTCCCACTTGGATGAGGGTCTAGACCAAGTTTCAGATGCATGCAAATTTCAAGTGGGCCCCACCAAGTGCTTTTATATTTTTAATGGTGTCTTCACATGATTTTAGATGGTATGGCCCACCTGAGTTCTGTATACGGCTGATTTTTGGGATATCCCATAATTTAAAGGGGACCCATCAAATGCACGGTGTTGAGGGTCGACATGCATCATGGTGGGGCCCACACAGCTTGACCTCATGGGAGCTTATCGTGAGGCCGAGCGCATAGTACCTTTTCCCATATAGCGCTCGACCTCGCGGGTCCATCCCAAGAGGTCGAGCTATGTGGGCCCCACAGTGATGCGTTTCGAACATCTACCCCATCAGTCAGATGCACCATTCCATCATGGGCCTAGGTCTCAAAAATCAAGTTAATCTGTGACTTTTATGGGCCACGCACCATTAAAACATTCATAATCATTTTTTGGGCCCACCGAGATGTGGTTTACAAATCTAGCCCATCCATTATGTATGTCCCACTAGGATGAGGGGTCATACCAAGTTTCAGTAGCATTCAAAACTCAGGTGGGCCCCACCAAGTGCTTTTATATGTTTTAACGGTATCTTCACATGATTTTAGATGGTATGGCCCACCTGAGTTCCGTATACGGCTGATTTTTGGGATATCCCATAATTTAAAGGTCACCCATCAAATGCATGATGTTGATGGTCGACACACATCACGGTGGGGCCTACACAGCTCAACCTCACGAGAGCTTATCGCGAGGTTGAGCGTATAGTACCTTATATATATATGGGAAAAGGTACAATGCGCTCGAGCTCACGGCTCCGTCCCATGCGATCGAGCTATGTGGGCCTCACTGTGATGCCTTTCGAACATCTACCCCATTAGTCAGATGCGCCATTCCATCGTGGGCCTAGGTCTCAAAAATCAAGTCAAGCCGTGACTTGTGTGGGCCACACCACTTACAGAAGTGGAGAGGGGCCGTGCACCATTAAAACATTCATAATCATTTTTGGGGCCCACAAAAGATGTGGTTTGCAAATCCAGCCCATCCATTATGTGTGTCCCACTAGTATGAGGGTTCAGACCAAGTTTCAATAGTATTCAAAACTCAGGCGGGCCCCACCAAGTATTTTTATATGTTTTAACGGTGTTTCACATGAGTTTAGATGGTGTGGCCCACCTGAGATCCGTATACGGCTGATTTTTGGGATATCCCATAATTTAAAGGGTACCCATCAAATGCACGGTGTTGATGGTCAACACGCATCATGGTGGGGCCCACACAGCTCGACCTCACGGGAGCTTATCGTGAGGTCAAGCGCATAGTACCTTTTTCCTCTATATATATATATATATATAGAGTCATGCTCCCCTGCGCACCTACGCACGTGCGCACCTTTGCACACGTGCCATGAGTGTCTAATCTGAACGGTACATGTGATCCGGAATCCCATGAAACCTTATGTGAAAAATTTTCACCTCGATTTAAAATTCTGGTGGACCATAGCAAAGAGAAATGCAAATCAAGGGAAGAAACTGTTTTCATTTTCATGGACCATCATAGTTTTAGATGAAAGTAAAACTTGCGCTCAGGGGGTTTCACGAGGTGCTGCTTCACATGAACGGTTCAGATTTTGGATCCACATCATGTGTTATGGGTTCTCAAAAAAGTTCGTACTGCGTACGTATGAACCAATTTGCAGGTGAGTGTTCCGCTATATATATATATATATATATATATATATATATATATATATATATATAGGGAAAAGGTACTATACACTCGACCGTTTTATACCTTCCATAAGGTCGAGCGCTGGCGGCACATTATTGGTCAGATGGTAAAAGCTTTAAACAACGAGGAGATTTTATAAGAAATGGAAGAAACACTGCGCGGATTATATAGTAAAATAGCTAAAAATGTTATTGAAGTGACATCACCAGGTTCTGTGGGCCTCACCATGATGTATGTTTTATATCCACACCTTCCAGCCATCTGCCGAGATCATTTTAGGGCAATATGCAAAGAATGAGTTAAATCCAAAGCTCCAGTGGACCCAACATAGAAAACAATGGGGATAGTGAGGCCTACCATTGAAAACTTCAAAGGCCAGGAAAGTTTTAGATCAAACTGATATTTGTGTTTTCTCTTATTTCATGTCTTTGTTAACTTTTGATCAGGTTGGACTTCAAATAAACATTATGGTGGGGCTTGGGATAGTTTCAATGGTGGGAATCACTCTCCCCACTGTTTTCTGTTGTGGCTCCACTATATATTTTTATTTGCCTCATTCTTTGACTCATGCCCTAAAATGATATTTCAAAATAGATGGACGGTGTGGATACAACACATACATCATAGTGGGGCTCACAAAACTTAGTGACGTAGCTTCATAGTCGACTCGGCTACTCAACTCTGCGTACTTTAGTAACCGACTAGCTTCAGTACCGCAACCTGTATTCACGTTAGCAAAGCTTTTTTTTAATCTAATCATGAGGTATGTGTTATATATATCCAAACCGTCCATCCATTTGGTGAGCTCGTTTTAAGGCTTTAGACAAAAAATAAGATAGATCTAACCATCAATTGGACCACACTGCAAAAAGCAGTGTGAGATTGATCGTCTACCATTAAAACCCTTTTTGGGTCACAGATGTTTTGGATCAGTATGAAAATATTTTTCCCACTTCATTCAGGTCCCGTTGACCTTATGAACAAATTGGATAGAAAATAAACGTTATGTTGACCTTATGAACAAATTGGATAGAAAATAAACGTTATGGTAGGCCGTAAAAAATTTTCAACGGTGAAAATCATTATCTCCACTTCTATTTGTGGTGTGGTCGAGATGATCTTTGGATATGATTCATTTTTTGAACCAGGCTCTAAAATGATATCTAAAAATAGATGAACCGTGTAGATATAATAAATACATCAGTGTGGGCCATGTAACTTTGATCTCCTTTAAATGGACAACTCGGAGCTGGAGGAGCGTTAGCCAATCCCAACGCGGATTGCGTCCTACCACCTCCCGGACGGATTATCAGTGTGGGCCATGTAACTTTGATCTCCTTTAAATGGACAACTCGGAGCTGGAGGAGCGTTAGCCAATCCCAACGCGGATTGCGTCCTACCACCTCCCGGACGGTAATCCGTCCGGGTAGGGCTCTGTGCGGCTCAACGTGATGTAAGTGTTTTATATCCATGTCGTTCAACAATTTTCTCAGATCATTTTAATATATGACCCCAAAAAATGAGGTAAGTCTAAGGCTTAAGTGGACCACAAGGTGAGGATTGAACGTCCACCATTAAAAACTTCTTACAAGCTAGAGAAGTTTGGGATCAAGTTGATATTTGTGTTTTCACTTCATCCATGTCTACATGACCTTATGAATAGGTTGGATGGTGAAAATTCAATAACAACTTATTTTTCTCTACATAACCATTACAGTGTGCCCTAGGAGTATGTAACGGTAGAAATTCAATAACAACTGTTTTCCATGGTGTGGTCCATCTGAGATTCAGATATAACTTATTTTTGGTGTAAATTCCTTAAATTATATTTCAAAATGGATGGACAGCATGGATAGAAATTATACATCATGGTGGGGATCCACACAACATTGATTTTATTTCTCTAGTTTTCCTATAAACTTAAAGCCGTGTTTATTAGGTTTCATATAAAATCTCCCCATTGTTTAAAGTTTTTACCATAATGTGCCGCCAGCACTCAGCCTTTTGGAAGGTATAATACAGTCGAGCGTATAGTACCTTCCCCCCCCCCCCCCCCCTATATATATATATATATATATATATATATATATATATATATATATATATATATCTGAACATTTTTTCCTTTTTGAAATGAAATGACATTTATTCAAGATCTCACCATCTTTTTCACGCTCTGCAGCACCTCTGTGAAAGTGCACTGACACGTGGCAATATCCTGGTCGTCAGTTTTGGCTGTGACATGTTTACCAGGTGCAAACACATGCAAGTAGATCAATGGTCCTGATCATCCCTGTACAGGGGCCATTAGGCTAGAGATCATCAGTCCAGACGAACCTGTTATGGACTCATTTCATACTCTGCTGGTTTATGGCATATTCTACCAGTATACACACCTACCTGAATTATAACGGTCCACAACAAGGTCCCAATGTGGATGGAACATTACCAAGAAAATCAAATTCACTGGACAATCTAATAGTTGGATGTTGGACCAGTAGATATTTATTTCTGAAATTGACTAATCGTTTCATTTATGTTCTATCCATCTGTTTGATATTAACTGGTGGATGCTTACGTAGATTGGACTTTTCAATTCTTGCAGGTATATCAGCGTTCTTGGATAGGAATCCAACAATCATGTACGCGTACACGCAACGTTAGCGGATGTTTTTTTTTTTTTTTTTCAACGGTGAAAGATGCTTGTCGCGTTGTCGCATATTAGAATTACGTGTCACACGTTTGTTGAGTGTGATGTGTGTGTGTGTATATATATATACACTCACCCACGCACCTTCTCACGTGCACCTTTGTATACATGTCATGGGCACAGAATTTGAATGGTCCATGTGATGCGGCACTCATTGAAACTTTTGGATCCAATTTTCAGCCAGATCCAAAACTGTAGTAAAGAGATTTGCAAATCAAGGGAGAAAATTATTTTCCTTTGTCATGGCCCACTGGAGTTTTGTATCGGGCTGAAAGTTGGACTAATGATGTTTCAAGGGGTGCCGCATCACGTGGACGGTACAGATTATGTGCCATAACACATGTGCAAAGGTGTGCACGGGTGCTTACATAAGAAGGTAGAGGGGAGCATTCCTCGAGAAATTTATGACTGTAGACCCCACCTTTTATCCAGCAGCTTTTTTGAAACAATACAAACTTTGAATATGCACTTGGACCTCCTTGGTACGAAGTCGGAATTTCATGATGAAAATACCCCTCCTTTTGACGTACGGTTTCGGTACTCCTTGGTGGTGGAAGGTGGGTGGTCTGTGGGCCTCACCATGATGTATGTTTTTCATCCATGCCATCCATATATTTTTCCAGATCATTTTATAGTATGAAACCAAAAATGAGGTATATCCAAATCTCAAGTGTATCACATTATAGGAAACAGTGTTCAACCATTAGAAATCCTCCAATCTAAGTTGGGGCCCACTATGATGTTTGTGAGAAATCCTCCCTGTCTAAGTTCATTTATAGGGTCACAAAGACCTGGATGAAGAGGAAAAACAAATTTCATAATGATCCAAAACTTCTGTAACCCCTAAAAGGGTTTCAATGGTAAACGTTCAATTCCCTACTGCCTTTTATAGTGTGGTCCACTTGATAGTTAGGTCTATCTTATTTTTTGTCTCAAGCCTTAATATTATAGATGGATGGTTTGGATATAACACAGACCTCATGATGGGACCCACAAAAGCAACATATAAAAAAAAAAAAAAATCTAGCACGACAGTCTGACAATTTTTTTTTTCTTCAAGGAGAACTTTTTCTCCCTTACATTTTTCTCTAGTACATAATTATGTAAATATGTATATATAAGCATATAAAAATATTTTTCTATCTTTTAATTTATTTCTTTATTTATGTATTTAACAAGCATATGCCCTAAATTAAAATGATTTTTTTTTTTACACATGCACACACACCCCCACACACTCACACTAGTGGAATTTCACCACCTATGGATACTCGAACGCTTAACCGAGTGTTGAAACTTGTAAGAGTCTACCACCCGAGCAAGAGTAAGGATCCAAACTAGAATAATTTACTTAACGTACCACATATGATTTTGGGGTAGGAGAAGCTAATTTAGCCAACCAACCTAGTTATTTTCCAAGATTTTATCAAGTCGATGGTTGAAAATCCAGCGGGGCAAACTAGAAAAACAGTGGGGCAAATAAGAAAAATAGCAGGGCAAACTAGAAAAATAGCGGATTGCTGATACATGTCCTTTTAAATGTAGACCTATGGTGAATATCCACTGGTGTGAGTGCATGGGGGTGTGTGTGCATGTGTAAAAAAAAAAAAAAAGGAAAAAAAATCATTCTAGTTTAAGAGATATGCTTGTTAAATAACTAGGTTGGTTGGCAAAATGAAATGGATTTTCGACCATCGACCCGATGAAATCTTGGAAAATAACTAAGTTAGTTGGCTAAATTAGCTTCTCCTGACCCTAAATCATATGTGGTACGTTAAGTAAATCATTATAGTTTGGATCCTTATGGATACTCGATGAAATGATGTATTACAAATAAAACATCATTGTGGGGCGTAGCAAGCGTAATCGGATTGCGTACTGAGTACTGAGTTAGTTAGTACGCTCCCATTGTACTAAGTAAACTTAGTTGAGCCCACATTGAATGTATGTAGCTTCTCCTACTCTAAAATCATATGTGGTACATTAAGTATATCATTCTAGTTTAGGAGATATGCTTGTTAAATAAATAGACAAAGAAATGGATTGAACGTCTGTAAAAGGCAGAGGGGAATTGAACCATCTATTTGGCGAGCTCATATTAATTGAACCTATGAATGAACTTAGACGGGTTGAGCCAATTTCCTTGCAAATCTAAACTTTGGTGTTGCATTGGGTTCCATACATCCAGACTATTGATTTGATGGGATCACCGAGGATGCACCCAAAATTTCTCATGTAGGAAGATTCTAATGCTTCCATCTATGACCTAATGAAAGTAAGAATGAAATAAAGCATGAATCCCGAATCAACAAGCAACATACAAATGAACAAATGTTAGAATCTTCTAATTTCAAGAGTGTTGAGACCCCCTCTCAATCGGCCAAAATAATCATGATATCAAAGTGTGATCTATGAGTGTATTTTAAAAATTAAATTTGAAGGCAAAAAAAAAAAAAAAACTGTTATTTTTTTGTTTCTTTTTAATAGTAAAACTTTAGTCCCATGTAGATTAGAAAAAGAAATTCTAAAATGATTATAAAATTTATTTCTAAGAACATTAAATTAACGCATTACTCTATATTTGCACATAGGCACTCAAGGCTAATCCATTGGTAAAACTGGCCCAAAACCCTTATGCTAAGGGGTCGTTAGGCACCGTGGATTGGAGGAAATTGGAGGGGATTTGAGGGGGTTTCAAATCCCCTGGTTGTTTGGCAGCATAAAGTAACATGGGCTTTCAAATCCCCTCTTTGAGGGGCTTTTGCAATCCACGGTGAGAGCTTGGATTACACCTAAAATTATTTCAATAGTTGCAGGTGTAACATGTGTGTCACTATACTATCATTCTATTGGGCACATGACTCACCAATGATGATCAGCACCGTACAATATTCGCTAATTAGAGATAGTAAAGTCAATTTAGTAATTAAATTCAAACCCTTATAAATATACCATGCACAGGTGCTTTTGGATTAAAGTTGATTCACACTCCAAGGTGCCAAACACACTGGGAGGATTGCAAATCCAGGGGATTTCAAATCTTGGAGGTTCCGAATCCAAGGGGTTCTGAATCCACGCTCCCAAACAGGCTCTAAAGATTAGTTCATCCCAAGCTGGTCTCCACACATCAAAGGAAGCACATGGTGGACAAATTGGATGTGTATAGTACACATTATCGTGGGCCCCACACATCGCGCTTGTGTATCAACCATTTTGCACTATTATGTATGTCTTTTGAGTTGTAAAGACTTGAACAATAATATGAAACGTGGCTTTTTGCTCGATTTTATATTACAGCTAAAAGTTGTAATGCATTTACACTTGTAAAGCCTTTAAAGGCAAATGCAGGTATTAACAGCTCCTGCAATTCAATTATTTATAATCACTTAACCATTTAAGGATACCATTAAAGGATTTTATAGTCATCCAAATGACCACTAAGAAACAAAAGACAATGGCTCCATCTAGTGTTGAAGTTGAGTATCAATCCATGGTGTTTATCACAATATAACTTATTTAACTCTCCTTTATTGTTCATGATGTTGGTGTTCCACTTTTTCAGCCTCCAACACTTTTCCAGAAGCAGACCATATGGACATTCCATTCAAAACCACTGTTGCTCCCCGTTATATAACTCTGGGCTACTTTTATAAGCCTTCGTCTTTGATTATAAGGGAAAATTGTTTGGAATACTCTCTAGTATTCAAAGCCCAAGAGGCACTTTAAATAGTGGGCTCGGTAGCAACAACCTCATTGTCTTTGCAATCTAACAGTAGCGGAAATCCTTCTTCCGGAAAGAAGAAATGGAACAACAACAAGAGTTCGAAGCAAGGAAGTAAGCAAGGCAGAATTCGCAACGGCCACAACCGAATCACCAACTGATAATCCTATCATGATTCAGGGTGGAAGCTCCTTAACCACGGAGGATTTACTTGACAAGCTGTCCCATAGTAACGACTTGAGCGACTATAAGAACATCGGTCTAATTCTACTTTCCATGCACCATACGAAGCACATTGAGCTCGACTAATAATTTGTAGATGAGAAGGTTGTTCTTGGGTTATTTGTTACTTGTTTTGTGTCTTTCCAAAATCAACTAGCCAGCATCAAGTTTTTTAGAGGCCTTTGCTTCAAACTCGCATAGTTTGGGTGAGTAATAGGGCGGTACATAGCTATTCTATATGTATGCTAGAATAGTTTGGGTGAGTAAAGGGGACAGTGTAAATTTTCACTGTCCCCTTTATGTTCTTTTGATTATTCACAAGTGGGATTCAAGCTCTTATTTTTACAACTTTAGCCACAACTTATATAGGTGAATCAATGGAGGGTCATCATTGACTAGCTTTTGAAATAAGCTGGTCTTTTTTCTTTTTTCTTTTTCCCAACTCATGGGTGGCTCAAGATAATTTATTTGGGAACATGATATATACAAATATGGTATATATGATCTAGAATAGGAGCAAGAAAGATGTGTGATATTGAGAAATTGTAAAAAAAGAGAGAAATCTAATCCAAATGATCTTTTTCCTAAGATTCCTACTTGGTCCATTTATTCATACCTCTCTTAACGATGTTCTATTTATATTTGTTCGGTCAATTACGATTCATAATTTGAATAAGAATTGTTATGTTTATCTGTTTCCGATATGTGCTTGAATAGAAAAAGAAAGAAAGAAAAACCGATAGAATCATTCCCATTTCATTTGATTTGAATCACTGTGAGCCCAGTGACAGTGTTGGTTCTGCTTGTGGGTAGTGCTCCATTTTTCATCTCTGGTCCAGTCATGATCGGATGGTGAACGGTTTTTGGACCCAACATATGACCTTCATCAAATTTTTAACAAAAATGGATCTAAATATCGGGTCCCATTTCATTAGTTGGAAATGCCAATACTCATCACAATCCGATCCATCCGATCCTGATCGGATGGTGGATCGGATTGTGATGAGGGATGGACTTAATATAGAACCTGTTATGATTGCTGGGCAGGTAACATTTCATCAATCTGCTTGAAAGGGCTCATCACATTCCGATCTCGATCATGCACCCACATAAAATGAGCCTCAACAGCCAGGATCACATCAAAACAGTTACCAATCTTTAATGGTTGATGATCTGTGTGCATTTTTGGGTCCCTGCGAAAAAGTGTCAACATGTGAAGTCCCTTGAACAAAACCACTATGATGGATTGGATTACTTAATATCGGCCGAATACAACTCTGATATGTATGCATCCATCTAGTCCCTCCTGCGGACGCACATCTCGATGGGCATGATTGTTGATGTTTCAATGGAAGTGCCTGCCTTTGAGCTGATCGGAGCCGATGAAATGAATTGCCTAAATGTGATAATGGGACCAATGCTGATCAAGAGTCGGATGTGTCTGTCAAGAAGTGCGGATCTTTTGGTGGGCCACTGTCCCCCCATGTCCTTTGTCATGTGGAGAAGAAATGTCCCAGAAAGAATGGTCACAAAACCACAGAGTTCTGTTACAATCTGAGACGCAGTTGTGAATCCCAATCCTGGATTGGAAAATCCAAATAAAGAAACCAGATTATAAAGCCATTACAAGTTTACAACCCCTTGGGTAGAGAAAAGCTATATGAGTTATAGTGCTCCTGGGTGCATTAGGGCACTTGAATTGATTAGAAAAAACATAGAAAATATGATATTCTTCAATCATTAAAAATTTTTTTAAAAAAAAGGAAAAAAGAAAAAGAAAAAAAAGAAGATCAATTCTACCAATGCTTAAGTTTGATCATCTGCAAAATGATTTTTTTCTAGAATTCAAAGTTCAAAATGATTTTTCCCCCATTCCCTCAAAACAGCTATCCTATAACTGATGAGGAACATTTCGGTGGGCCAGTCACAGTTCAAGCCAGTCGGGACGCCTGGTCCAGCTCCGGTTTAGAGCATTGGTGATAATTGATGTCAATGAGTGCTGGTTTGAATATCAAATTCACATGCATAATTAAAATGTAGCTTGGTGAATCTGCATTCTTGTGAGTGGAATTAAATGTAGCCTGGTCCGTCCACATTTTCATGGGCGTGGAAACATACGGTGGATTCTAATAATAGCATATATTCCTCACATGGCCCATCATCTCATGATGGGCACAAGCTCACTACAAATCAACAGGGCTCTACACATTCAAATTCAAAAGAAGAGATCAAAAGATGAGAATTAGTAGATGTTATAACCTTCTTGAATTGTTCAGATCCTTGATGTCGTAATTTTGGAATAATTTATTGCAATTCAACCCAATAGTTCATCCAAACATGCCCTAAACAAACTAAATTCCGTGTGCCAAATTACCTTGAACATGATCATGCTGGCAATGATGGTGAAAGAAGTGAACATCACGTGGTAGACAGGAGATATGACAGCAGTGTTGAAGGTGTCCAATGCCTGCACAAATGAATCCAACAACTGAGATTGCCAAAAAAAAGAAGCAATGTGATAAAACAGAAATTTTCTATTCACTATCTTCTGCTTGAGGATTTTATTCCCTTCATAAGATCGTAATTTAAAAAGAGGTAACAGAGGTTTCCAAGAATGCTGTCAGTAAATTGTGCTGAGATTGTTCATTCATGGCCCACAGATATGCAAGATCCAAGCATTTCATCAAGTGGGCCATACTGAGATCTTCTGGCCCCAAAACCAGGCATGTTTACTAATCGAGTGGGCCGCTGTGTATGAAACAAATGGATGGTTAAAACAGATTACAAGACTATTGCTACTATGTTCTGCATTTTAGCATTCCTCATTTAGCAGCACAAGATGCAAGGTTTCCAATGATCAGTGAAAATATGGGTTCTCCGTGGTATTACATTTTCAGTGTGGAATTTGATATTTGCACCCCCCACTTTTTTATGCACATACCATTTTCCTGTTTGGTTAAGGACATCCAAAAATTTGCAATGTGCCTATAGAGGGGTGCATATATCAAAAATAGGGTACGCAAATATTGTTTCCATTTTTACTTTTGAACAAACATAATTGAAGATGGGATTTGGCGATTTCCGATATGGAATAGGTTCAAAGTGAGGTGATTTCACACTTTAGGTGGGACACAGCATGTGAACCAAATAGATGGCCAGAAATTTTTGTATTCAGGTGTGTTTGGTTGTACCAAATTAGACTGATGAATCATGAAATATCATGATATGTGGTATAACCAAACGAACCCTTAACCATTGGTTTACTTTATACATTGTGGCCCACCTGAGGAGCAAAACATCTTGCCTTGATGGGATTGATTCTTTATATATATATATATATATATATATATATATATATATATATATAGGAAATTTACGACTGTGGACCCACCTTTTATCCATTGGATATTCTTGAAACAATACAAACCTAACATACCCACTTAGACCTCTTTGTACGGACAACAAATTTCAGGACGAAAATACCCCTTCTTTTCACATAAACGGATTTGCTACTCCGCCTGCCACCCGCCAATGGCGGATCTTCGGTGGTTTGTGGGCCCCATCATGATGTATGCTTTTCATCCATACCGTCCATATATTTTTCCGGATCATTTTATGGTATAAGACAAAAATGAGTATATCCAAATCTTAAGTGTACCACATTACAGAAACAATATTGAATGAGCATATGATTTTTAACATGAGTTCAAATCAAACAAAATTGTTTCTACAGGAGGCTTGATGTACAGATAGACTTGTGTTCACCACTGAGGTCTTGGCATCAATTCCTAGTGGGGGTGGCTAACAGTGAAGTGTGATCTGACAGTGGGTCCAATAGCTACGGTTAGAATCCGTAGCCATTGTTGCCTGTGGTAGTGCCGCGGTACTGTGTGCAGTCAGTGTACCTTCAATGGCTACGGATTATAACCGTAGCAATTGTACCCCGGCAGTACTACCATATCAGCGGTAGTGCCGCGCCAGTCTATTGTTTTTTTTTTTTTAAAAAAAAAAAACGCAAAGAACTTTATTCTACCTACCTACATTTTTCTATAATACATATTTATATAAATATGTATATATAAGCATATAAAAAAAAATCTCTCTTTTTATAATTTCTTTCTTTATTCATTTAACAAGAATATGTTTCCTAAACCAAAATTATTTACTTGACGTATCAGTGCATAGTGTAAGTTTGTATTGCTTCAAAAAAATCACTGGATAAAAGGTGGGGTTCACAGTCGTAAATTTCTTTGGGAATTTGTACCATTAAAAATGGTAGGCCCCACCATGAAGGCACCTGACACAAAAATTAGGCCATATTCTCTTTTTTAAAAATTTTTTTTTATATATATAGCCGTATCCCTGTGCAATTTTTTTTTTCCTTTTTTTACATGTAAAATTTTATTCTACCTACATTTTTCTCTAACACATATTTATATAAATATGTATATATAAGCATATAAAAAAAAATTATCTCCTTTTTTTTTTTTTCATTTCTTTCTTTATTCATATAACAAGAATACCTTCTAAACCAAAATTAGTTACTTGACGTACCATATATGATTTTAGGGCTGAAGTGAAGCGAATTGACCGTCAAATGCATGGAAATGAAGGGAATTGACCATGAAATGTGTGGAAATGACCATGAATTAATACGGAATCACCGAGAATGACCGTGAAATGCATGAAAATGACTATGAAGTGAAGCGAATTGATAGTGAAATGCATGGAAATGTGGGTTAGCTTGTTAGTAAACACCCATGCCAGTACACACCCTCCATGTTAGCCACCCCCACTAGGGATCGATACCAAGACCTCAATTGTTGAAACAAGGTATCTCCACTCATTCTACCAATTGGGCTATGGATTTGGGTGTAAGCATCTTTCGTTTAGTGTATTGTATGTGCTTGATTCAGTCTCGATATTGAGGTAAACAACCTGTACCTTATGACAATTCTACAAGTGACATCGGGAGATGTGTTTCGGTGGGAACCCGTTCTCAACTGGTTTGTTGTGCTTTGGAAAGTATCCTATCTTATCATCTTGGGGCTGCATGCCTCCAGAATGCCAAGAATATCTCATGATTGTTGAGAAATAAGTTCTGAATGGTCTCTCAGTTAAATGCGTGCTATCTTTTATCTTCAAAGATATAGATGGACGGTTGTATTCCTTTTTCACCAACCAGCTAAGGAAAATGTACCTAAATAAAACTTTAATTTCACTACTAAATTATGGAGGTGTCCCAAAAGAATACTTTATGGATCTTCTGAGGAATGCTTCACTAATTTGACATAATTGAAAACAATGTAGCATTTCACTAATTTGAACAAGCTTCATATGAAATATAAATAGAAATTGAGCAGGGAAATATCGAAAATCGTACGGAGACAAACCATCAACATGAAAGATCAATGGGGAAGACATTAAGATCAGCGGAGAAAACATGAAAGATCAGCGGGGGAGACATTAAGATCAGCGGGAAAAATATGAAAGATTAGCAGGGGAAACTAGGAGATCAGCAGGGCAAACTAGAAGATCAATGGGGCAAAGTAGGAAGATCAGCGGGACAAACTAGGAGATCAGAGGGGCAAATTAGGAGATCAGCGGGGCAAAATGGAAGATCAGCGGGGGAAACTAGAAGATCAGCGGGGCAAACTAGAAGATTAGAAGGGCAAACTAGAAAATCAGTGAGACAAACTTAACAAATAAATTCATAGCTTGAGCTGAAATTTCTAAATATATCTAATGTTCAAATGGACCACACCACAAGAAATTTAGAATTGAACTTCTAATGTTGATCATTTCTTGAGTACCACAGAAGTTTTGGATCTATAATTGTGTTTTCAATTAATCCATATCCATATGATCTTATGAATAGGTTTTCTAACAAACAAACATCACTGTTGGACCGACTATGGTTTCAGTGGTGGAAATCACTATTAGTTGATCTTTTGATATGCTTCAATTTGAAATATGGGGGCTAAACCTCTTAAAATAAATGAAAAAATGGATGAACAGCGTGGATATACTATATACATCGAATGTGGGCCCAACTGAGTTTACTTGTACAATGGAAGCGTACTAACTAACATAGTACGCAATCCGATTACGCTTGCTACGCCCCACAATGATGTTTTATTTGTAATATATCATGTTCATCAGATTATGTAATACCCCTTCATTTTCATCGCAATATGTATACACCAAAATCCCATATGTGGAAGGGAACCTAGACATTATGGAAGGGAACCTAGACCTTCAGCGAGACAAACATGAAATTGAATGGGACAAACATAAAAGATCAGCGGAGGAGACATTAAGATCAGCGGGGAAAACATAAAAGATCAGCGGGGCAAACTAGGAAGATCAGCGGGGCAAACTGGAAGATTAACAGGGCAAACTAGGAGATCAGCGGGGCAAATTGAAAGATCAACGGGGAAAACTGGAAGATCAGCGGAGAAAACTAGGAGATCAGCAGGGCAAACTAGAAGATCAGCGGGGCAAATTAGGAAATCAGCGGGGAAAACTTAACAAATAAGTTTATGGCTTGAGCCGAAAAATCTAAACATATCTAATGTTCAAATGGACCACAACACAAGAAATTTAGAATTGAACTTCTAATGTTGATCATTTCTTGGGTGTCATAAAAGTTTTGGATCTATAATTGTGTTTTCTATTGTTCCATATCTGTATGATCTTATGAATAGGTTTGATAACAAACAAACATCACTGTTGGGTTGACTATGGTTTCAGTGGTGGAAATCACTATGCCCACTTTTTTCCATGGTATGATCCACTTGATCTTTTGATATGCTTCAATTTGAAATATGGGGGCTAAACCCCTTAAAATAAATGGAAAAATTGATGAACGACGTGAATATACTACATACATTGAATGTGGGCCCAAATGAGTTTACTTGTACAATAGAAGCGTACTGACTAACTCGGTACACAATCCGATTACGCTTGCTACGCCCCACAATAATATTTTATTTGTAATATATCATGTTCATCAGATTATGTAATATCCCTCTGTTTTCATCGCAATATGTATACACCAAAACCCCATATGTGGAAGGAAACCTAGACATTGAGGGAGGGAACCTAGACATTCAGCGGGATAAACATGAAATTGAATGGGACAAACATGAAAGATCAATGAGAGAGACATTAAGATCAGCGTGGAAAACATGAAAGATCAACGGGGAAAACTAAAAGATCAGTGGGGCAAACTAGGAAGATCAGCCGGGCAAACTAGAAAAATCAGCGGGGCAAACTGGAAGATCAGCGAGGGAAACTGGGAGATTAGCGGGGCAAACTAGAAGATCAGCGGGGCAAACTGGAAAATCAGTGGGGCAAACTTAACAAATAAATTCATGGCTTGAGCCGAAAAATTTAAACATATCTAATGTTCAAATGGACCACACCACAAGAAATTTAGAATTGAACTTTTAATGTTGATCATTTCTTTGGTGCCATAGAAGTTTTGGATCTATAATTATGTTTTCTATTGATCCATATCTGTATGATCTTATGAATAGGTTTGATAACAAACAAACATCATTCAAGGGCCGACTATGGTTTCAGCTGTGGAAATCATTATGCCCACTGTTTCCCGTGGTATGATCCACTTGATCTTTTGATATGTTTCAATTTGAAATATGGAGGCTAAACCCCTTAAAATAAATGGAAAAATGGATGAACGGCGTGGATATACTGCATACATTCAATGTGGGCCCAAATGAGTTTACTTGTACAATGGGAGCGTACTGACTAACTCAGTACGCAATCTGATAACGCTTGCTACGCCCCACAATGATGTTTTATTTGTAATATATCATGTTTATTAGATTATGTAATACCCCTCCGTTTTCATCGCAATATGTATATACCAAAACTCAATATGTAGAAGGGAACCTAGACATTGAGGAAGGGAACCTATACAACCTAGATATTCAACGGGACAAAGATGAAATTAAACCGGACAAACATGAAAGATCAACGGGAGAGACATTAAGATCAGCGGGGAAAATATGAAAGATTAGCGGGAGAAACTAGAAGATCAGCGGGGCAAACTGGAAGATCAGCGGGGCAAACTAAGAGATCAGCGGGGTAAACTGGAAGATCAGCGGGGAAAACTAGGAGATCAGCGGGGCAAACTAGAAGATCAGTGGGGCAAATAGGGAAATCAGCGGGGGAAACTTAATAAATAATTTCATGGCTTGAGCTGAAAAATCTAAACATATCTATTGTTCAAATGGACCACACCACAAGAAATTTAGAATTGAACTTTTAATATTGATCATTTCTTGGGTGCCACAGAAGTTTTGGATCTATAATTGTGTTTTCTATTGATCCATATTTGTATGATCTTATGAATAGGTTTGATAACGAACAAACATCACTGTTGGGCCGACTATGATTTCAGTGGTGGAAATCACTATGCCCATTGTTTCCCATGGTATGATCCACTTGATCTTTTGATATGCTTCAATTTAAAATATGGGGGCTAAACCCCTTAAAATAAATGAAAAAATGGATGAACGGCATGGATATACTACATACATTCAATGTGGGCCCAACTGAGTTTACTTGTACAATGGGAGCGTACTGACTAACTCAGTATGCAATCCGATTACGCTTGTTATGCCCCACAATGATGTTTTATTTATAATATATCATGTTCATTGGATTATGTAATACCCCTCCGTTTTCATCACAATATGTATACACCAAAACCCCATATGTGGAAGGGAACCTAGACATTGAGGGAGGGAACCTAGACATTCAGCAGGACAAACATGAAATTGAACGGGACAATCATGAAAGATCAGCGGGGGAGACATTAAGATCAGCGGGGAAAACATGAAAGATAGGTGGGGGAAACTAAGAGATCAACGGGGCAAATTAGGAAATCAGCGGGACAAACTGGAAGATCAGCGAGACAAACTAGGAGATCAAAGGGGCAAACTAGAAATTTGATGAGTGTCGACCACCAACACCGTGCATTTGATGGGTCCCCTTTAAATTATGGGATATCTCAAAAATCAGCCGTATACGAAACTCAGGTGGGCCATACCATCTAAAATCATGTGAAGACACCGTTAAAACGTATAAAAGCACTTAGTGGGGCCCACCTGAAATTTTCATGCATCTGAAACTTGGTCTGAACCATCATCCAAGTATAGTGGTGCACATGTGTCATGTGTGTGTGTGTGTGTGTGTGTGTATATATATATATATATACACATGTGTGTGTGGGAAAGGTTCTATATGGTCGAGCTCATGTGAACTACCCATGAGGTCGAGTTGTGTGGGCGCTATCGTGAAGTATGTCAAACATCTACACCATCAGTCATATGCACCATTCCATGGTGAGCCTAGAGCTTAAAAATCAAGTTAATCCGTGACTTTTGTAGGCCACACCACGTACAAAAGTTGAGAGGGGTTACCTTCTATTAAAACATTCATATTTATTTTTTGGGCCCACCGAGAGGTGTTTCACAAATCCAGCCCATCCATAATGTGTGTCCCATTTGGATGAGGGGTCAGACCAAGTTTCAGACAAATCCAAATTTCAAGTGGGCCCCACCAAGTAATTTTACATGTTTTAGGCATGCCTTCATATGATTTTAGATGGCACGGCTCACCTAAGTTCCATATAAGGCTGATTTTTCCGTTATCCCATAATTTAAAGGGGACCCATCGAGTTCACGGTGTTGATGTTTGACATACGTCATGGTGGGGCCCACACAGCTCGACCTCATGGGGAGTTCCCATGTGCTCGACCGTATAGAACATTTTCCTTTAGTATAAAAATAAAAAGGAATTACATACATTTTATGTGGGCCCAACTGAGTTTAAAATATATCTATGCTGCATGCTTTCTTCACTGGACCGACCATTTTTAGCAGAAGACAAAATGCTGATGAGAGGGGACTCACAAAAAGGTTTTTTTGGGTCTTTCTACCGGAAACGCAATGAGGAAAGGGGGTAAAAGCAATGGCAGTGAAAACAACAGTGGAAAAGGAGAGGAAAAGTAAGCAGTGGAAATGGGAGAGGAAAAGCCACAGCTGTGAAAGCAACAGTGAAAGGGAGAGGAAAAGTAAGTAGTGGAAATGGGAGAGGAAAAGCCACAGCCGTGGAAGGAGGGGTATTTTCATCCTAAAATCTTGACTCCGTACGAGGAGGTCTAAGTGGGTACTCTAAGTTTGTATTGCTTCAAAAAAATCGCTGGATAAAAGGTGAGGTCCACAGTCGTAAATTTCTCGCATTCCTCTCTCTCTCTCTCTCTCTCTCTCTCTCTCTCTCTCTCTCTCTCTCGATATATATATATATATATATATATATATATATATATATATATATATATATATATATATATATATATATCGAATATTAACACCTAGCATTTGATGAGTCCCCTTTAAATTATAGGATATCCCAAAAATCAGACATATATTGAACTTAGGTGGGCCATACCATCTGAAATCATGTGAAGACATGCCTCAAACATATAAAAGCACTTGGTGGAGCCCAATTGAAACTTGGATGCATTTGAAACTTGGTCTGACCCCTCATCCAAGTGGGACACACATAATGGATGGGCTGGATTTGTGAACCACATCTCGGAGGGCCCAACAAATGATTATGAATGTTTTAATGGAAGGGTAACCCTTCTCAATTTTTGTACGTAGTGTGGCCCACACAAGTCATGGATTGACTTGATTTTTAAGCTCCAGTCCCCCCATGGAATGGTGCATCTGACTTATGGGGTAGATGTTCGACACGCATCACGGTGGGCCAACACAGCTCAACCTCATGAGAAGTTCCCATGAGGTCAACTGCATAGAACCATTTCCTCTCTTTCTCTCTCTCTCTCTCTCTCTCTCTCTCTCTCTCTCTCTATATATATATATATATATATATATATATATATATATATATATATATATATATATATATATATATATATATATATATTGTTCACTCCCCAAGTGCAGGGTTGTGATGTAGTAATAACTCGGTAAGACCGAGGTCGAATCCTAAGGGACTGAAACCTGTACGTTATCTAAAACTAACCAAAACTAGAACTAGAATGAGATGAAATCTAAATTGAGTTGTAAATTGAAGAATGATTCTGAAATATTAATCTAAAACTTAGGAGAAATCAGAGGTGAGAAACTAGGGATTCAGAGGATCCACTTGTAGAGATCAGAGAGATCTTATGCCTGCTTCAAGAATCATGGAATTTACTGAACTGTCGTTGATCTAGTTTTCAAAGAGATGAAAGATATATGAATTAGAATGGATTCCATCACCAAACCATGCCCAAAAGACTATGGCAAACAACAGAATTAAACTAATTATCTACCAATCATATATATGAAGGTACTATGGTGAACAACGGGGCTTCCTGACATCATAAACATAGAGGAAGAGGACATGCTCAAAGCCATTGCAGACCCATTGTAATTTCAGTCACAACAGACCATTAAAGACTAAAAACAAGCCAAACTAAATTAAATCAGTTCAAAAGCATAAATCCAAGCTGTAAGAATCACCCCGTCATGCTACAAGCTTCACCCCTTAGCCCTAGCTAAGAGGTTTAGCCTAACATGATTGGCTAACTCCTTAAACAAAACAAAAATTAAAAATACAAAGAAATAAAATTAAAAGAAAGAAACTCTTTCTCTGCTCCTTATGCTTCACATCCAGCCAAGCTCCCAAGCCGTGGATCTCCTTCTCTCCAAGATGAGGTCCCCCCCTCTCTCTCAACCTTCTCTTTTATAAGCAGCAACAAACGGTGAATGGGAGTCAGTGGAATTTTCGCAGTACCCCTTACGCAGCCAAGAACGGGTCCCCTTTACTCCCATGTTCTTATGATTCTGTCCAAAATACTAACGTCCCCTGGGCCTTTTTGGAATGGCCTACACATTGGACGGTTCAGATCGGCCATCCGATCACCGGTGATGGGCCACAACCGCCCAAAATTTTTGGATTTCTCGAACACGAATGATACGCATGTTGATTCGCTGACGTGATCGGTGGGCCCCTGATCATTGTCATATGGAAAATCCAGTTCGTCCGCTGGATACCTCTCGAAAAAAACGTTCAGATATGGACATTTTTTGGGTCTGTTTCGGTACGACCCATGGAGTTTTTATTCCGCAGTTCAAATTGCGTTTGAACAATGAAAAATCGATCATGCAGCTCTATTCAAATTTGCTCTCCTAGGTGGATATTAACTGGATCGTTGGAGTTTACTGAACGGTACAGATCGGCCTGAAGACCTCAGATGGTGGCCCATTACAAGATCGCGGTCGTCCGTTTGTTGAAACAGAGCATGCGGAAACGGTCGGCGCTGATGCTTGGTGGGGTCCACTTCAACTGATCTTATGAAGAATCAACTCCATTATACGAGCTTCTGTGTTCATGCCTGATCACGGGCCCAAATTTGAAGTGAATCCGTGTGTTGGATAGGCCACACCATTAACGAATGTACCAGGGAAAAATTACTGCTGTCGTCTTGATTGTGTGCACGGAACCCTGGAATTTGTTGGGTTTTGGTCGGCGCTCTCCCCTGGACAATATGGTCGGTTTGGATCAGCCGTATGATGAATGAAAGTGGGCCACGCACCCTCCCAGCGGACAGCCTGCGTAAATACACGAAGAAGGAAACTCCTTCTTTCCAAAATTTCGGTCAAGAGTCGGTTTGACCGACTCTACGTTACCATGCACGGCTAGTGCACATGTGCACTATGCGCGCTCATGCTCGAGTGGGGTCCACTATGATGTGTATCCAAAATCCGTTCCATCCATTCATTTCTCCTCATAATTTAAGATGTTGATACCGAAATTGAAGCATTTCCAGATATCAGGCGGGCCCAAAATCAGTGGTTTATGGGCTGATCTGTCCATTGGGTCACTTCCACAGGGATCAAACAACTGAAGTTCGATGTGTATGGTTAATTTATGATCCTCGGAGTATGTATGAAGTTTCGAGCTGAACGGATGATGGAAATCCTATGATCTTGCATTCTGCACCGGTTTCGGGCCATTTGAACTTCAGTTTCCTAATTTTCTCAGATTTTTGCCATATACATTTCGTCGATCTTGATTTCCTAGAGTCCGTCCCATGTTTTGGTGAATTCTGAGCGTCAAATCCATGCATTTAACATCCTTTTTCAGTCCAGGCTCTTAAAATCACCTTGCAACATAAACACAATAAAACGGCCATTAGACAGTATTATGCTCGTAAATCTAGGAAATAAATAGGGTCTGATATGCAATATTTGACCCTCAATATATATATATATATATTACAAAGTTGACCTCCGTGGGCCCACCGTGATCTATGTTATAGATCTCAATTGGGCCATACCATCTGAAACCATGTGAAATTGATACTTCAAGCCCACCTGAAAGGGTGCATCTAATTGATGGAGTGGATGTTCAATATAGATCACAATGGGCCCACAAAGCTGGACCTCATTCCAAGCTGATGATAAAGGGGCTTTGATAACGTCCCCATCCGCATCAATCCTAGTGACCTGTTGTCCAATAGTTCATTCGTTTATACTAGTACCAACAACCAAGGACCGATACATGGTGCAAAATGAGTTAATCCTAAACTTTTGAACAAATACCATGAAAATGGACAGTTTGGATTAATTGGGTGAAACAAAATAGATCCAATCATCATTGTGAAATGTTTACTATAATGATCCTAATTTGTATATTTTATTATTTTAAAGTAACACTTTGATTTAATACTTCTAACCATATGATTTACGACTCATAAATAATGGGCAGTTGTAACAAATTGGCCCCATTCAAATGGTTAGGATCATCCAATCAGTATGATTCTCACACAATGGTTTGCGCTCCATGGTGTATGAATAATAAATGATTTATATTGATGATAGGTCACCAAATATATCTAGTCATAATTGTGAAACATCTACTGGATAGATTCCACTCTGTAATATTTCTTATTATTCTAAAGTAAAATTTTGATTTAATGCTTCTAATCATGTGATTTATGACTTATAAATAATAGACAGTTGTAACAAATTGACCCCATTCAAAGGGTTAAGATCATCCAATTAATATGATTCTCACACCATAGTTTCCTCCTATGTGTATGAATAATAAATTATTCAGATAGATGATAGGTCACTCCATATGCCATTTAAAAGTTCGAGGACATTGCTAAGGTACCATAAAGATGGGAACCATTAGTCTATATGTATAGATAAACTCTCAAGTCCAAGCAGTTGGTACTACAACCACTTGTAGGCTGTGAATAATTAATGTTATTATGTTAATAAATGAGGTAAATGCTATTACTACTAATAAATAGGGTAATAACTAAATGGAGGGAGGGAAAAAGGAGTGAATGGTTCAAGTCGGCCCCACCATAGTATTTATGTGAAATCTACCCCATCCACAGGTGCAGCACCTCATGCTAAGTGCTAGGCCCAAAAATCATCCCCATATTTGATTCAAGTAGATCACATGATTGAAAAGAGTGTATAATACAACTCTCACCCTTCAAACTGTAACCCCTAGTGTGGCCCACTTGTTTCACAAATGGACCTGAGTTTTGGGATCCAGACCTTTATTTTGGGGTGGCATCTAATAGTTAGAATGAATTTCATATACTCATCATGTTGAGCTGTGTAAAAATTAAGAGGGATGTCGCTCTCTAGAATATTTTCCCCTTTTCTGATGAACTTTATTTTATTTTATTTTATTTTATTTTTTTAAGACAGGCACACACACACCACCACACACTCACGCCATGGTAGGATTTCACCACCTATGGGTACTCGAACCCTCAACCAGGTGTTGAAACTCCCGAGAGTCTACCACTGGAGTAAGAGTAAGGAAGGACCCTTATCCGATGAACTTGAATCAAAGGGAAGACTGATTGGGATTGCATATTTATTAGGAGTCCGGATCCTCTGTTATCAGGTCAACAGAGAATTCTTGATACCCTAATCCTCATTGGTCCACGTCACCACTCACTAAAAAAATAAAAAATAAATAAAAAACAGCTTCGGAGGCCAAACCATTAGGGTAACAGGAATTCTCTGTTGACCCGATAACATAGGATCCCGACTCATTTATTAGTAGGAGTGAATCTCAGTAGGCTCCTCAAATAAAGGGTAGGCATCCCTTAAGACTGTTTTTAAAGTACTCAGAATGCATACTAACGAATAGGTGCTTCATCATGCTAGAAAAACTATGGACCCCCTGGGATGCGTGTGTTTTATCCATGTTGGCCATTGTTTTTTCTAGCTCATTTCAAAGCATAAGCCGAAAAATGAGACAGAATCAAATCTCAAGTAGATCACACCACAGGAAATAGTGATGACTAGACGCCCACCATTAAACAACTTCCTAAGGTCCACTGTATTGTTTTTTGCAATCTAACCATTGATTAGTTCACACGTACTTGGATGAAGGAAAACAAAAATATTAACTTGATTCAAGACTTTTGTAGCCCTCGGGAAGTTTTTAATGGTGGAGATTCAATCACCATGGATAAAACACGTACATCATGGTGGACCCATCAAGCTTTTCCAGCAGCACATAATGCCAATGTCAGTGTAATGATATGGATAAAATTTAATCAATCCATCCATGCATGCATGTACCAAACCACACACACTATACACCATTCACATGTTGCACACATGTGACACATACATGAAAAAAAGATGAAATAAATTGATATAAAAATAACTAAAAGAAAGAAAAAAAAATGTGCATCAGAAGAAACATGAAAGGTCTAGCATTCCAAACACTCTACTTATATGGACCATTTAAATCTCATAGTACTCATCTTTATCAACTAGTCAATATATCCTCATATCAATATAAACTGTCCAAAGAGTTCAGTTCCTAACCTACTTCCCAATAGATGATGTAACCAATCAAAACTATCTAGTGACAAATCGTATCATCTACACTACTGAATTGGAATTCGCCATATGGTTTACCCATCTAGAAATCTAAACTATTCATTATCCTAACCATCTAAACATATATCTAATGAACAGTATTCTAACTACAGATCTCGCTTACATGCAAATTATTTAGCTAGAAATATAGGTATTAGCATGAGCCTTAGCGTGAGAGGTACTTACGCAGGTTGAAACTTTTAGTATTAGTATTAAATATGGCATTGATATTAGTATTTAAGTCAGGAGTCTTTAAATTCTTTTTTTCTCTTCATGCATGAAAAACAACCTTAAATTTAGTTTATTTATTTATTTATTTATTTATTATTATTATTATTATTATTATTATTATTTAGTTTTTATAAACTCATTTGTAATTAATGTTAGGACTCGTATTTTGCTTCACATATGAAACACATGCATGAAAAATTTATAGCATAAGTCCTATAAATAGGGGTTTAGACATGAACCTATGGCATAAAGTAAAAGTGTGGGTTTAATAGAGTTTGAGTGTTGACCCATCCTTAGAATTATAAGAAAATAGTCAGCATGTGTATGGTGCATAGGTGTGAGCCAGTCAAGACTCGATTTTAGAAATTATACACGTCAAGTGTATATAACGATGTGTACTACATAAGGTTTGGTTCAAAACTTTAAATCAACTAATCTTAACTTAAATATTAAAATTTTTACCTTATTGTTATGTCATCTTATTTCAAAATTTAATAATAATATTGCTTAAATTAGATATTAATGTGATTGATCTTTTTTTTAAAAAAAAATTAAATTTTATTTAATTATTTAGATTAATTGTTGAAATTTTAAAATATACCTTGAAATAATTGTTAAATTAAATCGATTTGGTTTATTATAAAATTCTAATTTAATATTTAAATTATTCAAAAAATCTTAGTTAGCTTAGAACATAATATAACTTAATTAATAAATTATTGAAAGTATAATTTGATTTAAATAAATAAAATCTAATTTTAATTTTAAACTTTTAGAAATTAATAATTTAAATAAATTTTGTTATTAAAATAATCAAATTCATCAGCTTTGAAATTTATTTAATAAATTATATTATAATTTTGATTGATTTAAATCAATTGCATCGAAAGTTGGGTCCTTACTCTTATACAGGTGGTAGACTCTCAGGAGTTTCAACACTGGGTCAAGGGTTCGAGTACCCATATGTGGTGAAATTCCACTATGGTGTGCGTGTGTGGGGTGTGTGTGCGTGTGCCAAATAATAATAATAATAATAATCATCCAAAGTTAAATTTAAATATGAATTAATTTCTTAATTGTAAACAAAAATAAAAATACTTGGTTTATATAAATTTTTTAAATCTTGATTTAATATTAGAACAATCGAAATATGTATTTGTTAAGTTTATAGTATAATTAATATAATTTTTTTAATAAAAACAAAAATACTTTATTTTTATCTTAATATGATTTATTTTATATATAAGTAAAAACTTTAATTTAATTAAAGTTAAAATTTTAAATAATTTTTATATACATTATCAAAATTTTAAAATTCCTAAATTTAATAATAATAAATTAAAAATATTGTATTTAAGAAATTTAATTATTAAAGTTTCAACAAAGTTATATATAAAATTATTAATTAGAAATAATTAATATATATATATATATATATATATATATATATATATATATATATATATATATATATATATATATAGTATTGTTGATATTTTGAAAATTTAATTAAGTAATTATTAATTCTTATGATAAATTGGGAATATTATTTTAAGAGTAGCAAAAACATGAGAATAAATTCATAATGGGTTTATGTTGATAATTTTGATTTTGAAATAATTATTTATCTTACATACATATCTAACATTCATTGAGCATCGATATTGATATGTGGATGTAATGTAAATAAGTACGGCGATCGTATCCCTTGGATTGGAAGACCCTAAAGCTAACAAGTAAAGTGATTGTGTTTATTGGGTGAAAGACCCTATAACCCACTGGATCCTTTAAAGTCTCCTTTATATGTGGCGTATTAGTACAGTTGAATTTAAGAAAGGAAATGAGACAATACAAAGAGAAAAGAATTGTATTGAATAGTATGTCTTATTTACCAGAGAGGTATCCTATTTATAGTCTGACTTGAGGGGAATGTTTCCCTTTCTAACCAATGTGGGACCAACTATTATATATATATATACACACACACGCATTAACAGCCCCCCTCAAACTCAAGCTGGTAAAATGGAGATCAACTTGAGTTTGAAAACTAAATCCCGAAGGCGTCCAGGAGGATGCGTTTTGGTGAAGATATCAGCAGTTTGATCGGCTGAGGAAACTGATAGTAGTCCAATAGTCCCACGGGTGAGATGATGACACACAAAGTGACAATCAATCTCAATGTGTATATATATATATACACACACATTAACAGCCCCCCTCAAACTCAAGCTAGTAAAATGGAGATCAACTTGAGTTTGAAAACTAAATCCTGAAGGCGTCCAGGAGGATGCGTTTTGGTGAAGATATCAGCAGTTTGATCGGCTGAGGAAACTAATAGTAGTCCAATAGTCCCACGGGTGAGATGATGACACACAAAGTGACAATCAATCTCAATGTGTTTGCTGCGTTCATGGAATACATCATTGTGAACAATTTGGATAGCACTTTGATTATCGCTGTTAATGATAGTGGCAGTAGAATGAATGACGCACATGTCTTCAAGTAACCAGCGAAGCCAAAGAAGTTCCTGAGTTGTATCAGCAAGTGCTCGATATTCAGCTTTTGTACTGGATCGAGCGACTACTGTTTGCTTCTTGCTATGCCAAGAAATAAGAGAATTACCAAGGAAGAAGCAATAACCAGTGGTGGATCTATGATCAGTGGGGTCACCTGCCCAATCTACATCTGAGTAGGCACGAAGCTCAAGTGAAGAGTGAGCTGAGAAATGGAGACCATGAAATAGGGTACTCTTGATGTACCCGAGAATGCGAAGCACTGCGGCATAATGGGGTGTGCGAGGAGCAGAGAGAAATTGATTAACAATATGGACAGCATAAGAGATGTCAGGGCGAGTAACTGTAAGATAAACAAGACTACCAACCAACTGGCGAAATAAGGTGGGGTCATCCAAAGGTGTATCATCCACAGGAGTGAGTTTAGAGTTGAGCTCTAGAGGAGTGGTACATGTCTTACTATCTGTGAGTCCCGCTCGAGTAAGAAGATTAGAAGCATACTTTGCTTGCGAAAGATAATATCCCTCAGAGTTAGAAGTGATCTCAAGTCCCAAAAAGTAACTAAGTTTCCCAAGATCTTTCATCTCGACATGTTGGCTGAGATAAGTCTTGAGATCCAAAATTCCAGATGTGTCATCACCAGTGATGATCATATCATCAACATAGAGGAGAAGAAGGATAGTACCTTGATCTGTTTTGTGAATGAAGAGAGCAGAATCATGTGAGCTGGAAGTGAACCCAAAATCTCCAACAATGGTGCTGAACTTGGCAAACCAAGCCCGAGGAGCTTGCTTGAGACCATAAAGAGCCCGACGAAGTTTGCAGACTTGATGCGGAAGATGATGAGAACCAGGAGGAGGGCACATATAAACTTCTTCGGTGAGTTCACCATTAAGAAAAGTATTTTTCACATCCATCTGAAATAATTCCCAATGACGAACGGCAGCAACTGCAATTAAGCTGTGAACTGAAGTGAGGCGGGAAACTGGTGCAAAGGTCTCCTCATAGTCAATCCCATACTCCTGGGTAAACCCTTCAGCTACTAAGCGAGATTTGTACCGATCAATGGACCCATCTGAGTGAGTTTTGATCTTGTAAACCCACTTGCATCCCATAGCATGTTTGCCCAAGTGTGAGGTGTTGACTCAGAGGAAGAGTTTGTCTCAGGAGTGTCGGGAAAAAGATCTGTGGAGAGGTCAGTGAAGAGGAGAGAGGTGTTGTCATGTGACAGGTGAAACTTGGATATGGAGGCGAACATCTTGTGTTCCCAAAAAATAACATGACGAGATACTCGGAAACGTTTGGAGTAAGGATCCCAACATCTGTAGCCTTTGTGTTCAACACTGTATCCCAAAAAACAACATAATCGAGATCTAGATTCCAATTTGGTGCGCTCATGAGTTTGAAGAAGAACAAAACAAGCACAACCAAATACCTTAAGAGTACTATAGTCAGGAGGGTGACCATAAAGACGCTCAAAGGGTGATTGATTCCCAATGATGGGAGAAGGCACGCGGTTCTTGGTGTAAACAGCTGTAAGAGCAGCTTCACCCCAAAAGCGTTCAGGACAGGAAGCTGATATGAGAAGAGCACAGATGGTATTGAGAATATCTCGGTGTTTGCGCTCAGCACGCCCATTTTGTTGAGAAGTGCCTGGACATGAACGATGAGGAAGAGTGCCATGTTGGCGAAGAAAGTCAAGGACTCTAGAGTCTGTGTATTCGGTAGCATTGTCAGCACGAAACACTTTGATATTACAAGAAAATTGAGTTTCGACCATGTTAGCAAAATTAAAGTACAACTGAGGTAATTCTGATCGATTATGCATAACAAATATCCAAATGTAACGAGAGTAATCATCAACAAAAATGACAAAATATCTAGAGCCTCCCATAGTAGCAGTGGGAGATGGGCCCCAAACATCAGAGTGAATCAAATCAAATGGTGCAGAAGAAAAAGAATCACTATTGTGAAATGGCAATGCCGATTATTTTGCAAGTTGACAAGGAAGACAATCAAAATGTTCTTTATTAACAAGCCCTAAATAACCATTAGATACCAAGGATTGAAGACGACTAACAGAAGCATGACCCAGACGAGAATGCCAGAGACTAATGGATGTGGTAGATGAGACTGAAGCTGCTGCCTGAACTGATGAGGAGAAACGGGATGGAAGGTGAAGATTGATGAGCTCAAAGAGTCGTCCAACCTTACGGCCTATCCCAAGAGTTTGTCCCATCTTTGGATCCTGCACACAACAACCAGAAGCAGAAAAGAGGACAGTTAGACCGAAGTCACATAATTGACCAACAGATATAAGATTGAGAGTGAGTTGGGGAATACAATAAGTATCAGGAAGGGAAATGTTTAATGTTGAGATTTTTTCGATATGACTCACAGTCATAGGAAAACCATCAGTAGTTTGAATAGTCGGGATATGATTAGCAAGACGTTTGGTGGCAAATATAGTGGAATCAGGTGTCATGTGATTACAACATGCAGAGTCAAAGAATCAAGATGAATTACCTGAGGTGACTGACATAGCAATAGAGGGTAGATTACTAGAACGAGAAAGAATTTGTTTGACAATTTCTTCTATGTCAGAGGCAGAAAACGTCTCAATGGAAGTAGTGGATGATGAACCTTCAGCGGATCTAGAAGGAGTACCGCGAGATATGTATTGTTGGGAGTGTTTATTGGGGTTTTGGAAATAATCACGTTGAAGATGACCAGGGGCTTGCTTCTGACAGAATTGACAAACTCGAACCGTACATTCCAAGAGAATGTGTCCTGGTTTCTTGCAGTAATTGCAAAATTTCGAGGATCCAGATGAACGCCCTTTATTGTTGCGTTGAAAAGATCCCTTGGGAGTGGCGAAGACAACATCTGTAGAGGTCGTCTTGCGGGGGGTAAGACGAGTTTCCTCCGAGAGAAGTTCAGTGACAGGTAAGGGATTGCGGTGAAGGAGAGATGCACGAACATGCTCAAACACTTTAGTGAGGGCCATGAGAAAGAGAACCAAGTGTTGCTGATCCCGATAGTTGGAAAATTTTTCAGTATTGTTGGCATCTGTAAACTCTGGTTCTGAGGAAGCAAGTTGATCTCAAACATAGTGCATCTCAGATAAGAAGTTATTGATGGATTGCCCAGGTTGTTGTTGCATGCGATGTAGAGTGCCCAAAAGTTGGTATTGATGAGATAGATCTGCGGTGGTGTAGCGTTTCTGTAAAAAATCCCATAGTGACTTGGCGGTCTTAAATCTACCAAACTGGAGGATGATGGAGCATACACACGTGTTGCGAATTCAAGTGATAATCTGGTGGTTTTTGCTATCCCACTCTTCGAGACGGTCTACGTATTTTGTGTCGGCTTCTCCAACGATTTTCTCTGGTTCGATAATATCGCCAGTGACATAGCGCTAGAGCTTTCTACCCTTAAGAAAGCTTGACATAACTTGAGCCCATATAGTGTAGTTGAGTCCTTCCATGACAATGGCAATGGGTTGTGAGGCCTCAAGATGCTCCATAGTGTGCAAAAAGCTAGAAGGAGACAGAGATAAAAAATAACAGGAACGAACTGAACTGGTCAGGAAATGGCTGATGAAGTGGCGGCTGAGATGACGTCGATGGAGAATAAGACTCCGACTATAGTGACGACCTGATAGATATGAAGATGATATACAAGAAGTTTTTCTGATGTGAAGGCTCCACTAATAGCGGCAATCACAGAGCATACTCAACTCTTGATGAAAAAGATGAGATATAAGAAGTTTTTCTTATGTGAAGGCTCCACTAATAGTGGCAATCACAGAGCATACACAACTCTTGATATACCGAGGACCACTAAGAATAGTAGCTCTAATACCAAGTTGAATTTAAGAAAGGAAATGAGACAATACAAAGAGAAGAGAATTGTATTGAATAGTATGTTTTATTTACAAGAGAGGTATCCTATTTATAGTCTGACTTGAGGGGAATGTTTCCCTTTCTAACCAATGTGGGACCAACTATTATATATATATATATATACACATTAACAAGTACAATTCTGTGTGCGGACATACATCAGATGTACAAATAGAGCAGTAATTTGACCAGCTAATGTATACATGAGTCCTCACCACAAAGTATCGGTGTGTGTGCGTTAATGCAATGTGTTCATCTACTTAGGTACACTGTTGTAAGAGATGACATATATTGTTTGTGAGAATTCATAAAAATATCATATGTATAACATTTTTTTTTTTTGATTTTATTACTTAAATTCATGTTCTTTTATTATCTATATTATATTTTTCTCTATCGTTTATTCAAATTTTATATAATCTGAACATCTTAAATTTTGGGTAAGAAATAACCTTATTAGGCTAGCTGTTATACTCACCTTACTACAAAAAAAATGCACATGTGCAAAGCTGAAATACTATGAGCAAGCGAGTCTCTACTATTAGTTTTTTCTTTTTATAGAAAATTTGGTTTAGTTTGAATTTCAATTTAGTTTTTGTTATTTAGGTTTAATTTAAATTCTAAATTTCGATATAGAAAAAAAAAAAAAAAAAAAAACTATAAAGAGAGTTGAATTTAGTAGACATTATATTATTTCAGCAATATTTTCTCGTTAGATGACTTTGAATATCTATTAAATTTGATGGAATCATGTAGATTATAATAACTATCAATATATTAAAATTCACGAACTTGGGATTCGGGTCCCGAATACCCTACTCGGGTACTCAAATTTCGAGGCGTGACAGTCGGTGCTATATATCTGCTAAAGCACACATTCAAGTTCCTTTTTTAACAGTTGATGACAAGTGAGCACCCTTGATTTTTAGAAAGCCCATCATGATGTGTCTATAATTCACTCCCAACTTGATGTGTAATCACAAATTATGCCCAGGGCCTTAAGTGAGCCACATGAAAGGAAATAAATAAGATGAGACATCTTCCCTTAAGTTTTATAAGGTCCAATGTAATAATTTTATAAAATCCGCTTCAACCATTAGATACCACACCAAAATATAGGCATAGAGCCCAAAAATAGGTCCATTTGTGATTCGGGTGGGCCACACTAAAGCTATAGCTTGGAGGATGAGAGTTGCCCTATAGACTCTTTCCAACCATGGTGGGATTCTACTCAAGTTGTTAACCCTTTTTACTTTCCTCACTTTTTAGACTCATTTATTATTACCAGTAATAATATTAATTAAATTAAAATTTCACAACTTACCAAAGTACTTGAATGTCCAATCGAGTGGATACACATAAAGAGAGATTTTGGGAAGTGGATTGTGTCCTTTAGCCATCCCATGATAATCCGTCTAGGCAGGACCTTGTGAGGCTCACCTTAATGTATGGATTTTATTTGCACAATCCATCCATTTTTCTAGATCATTTTAGTAGGACCCACCATGTTGTTGTGTATATGCCATCCAACCATTTCACCTAAAGCATTTGCCTAGATGAAGGGATCCTGTGGCCATTAGGTTGTTTCGACACTCTAATGAGCCCCATTGGAGATCAATGATGGGTGTCAACCTTTAGCCACCTCAGTTTTGAACCAAACTGATTTTTGGGGGTTAATCAAACAAGTCAAGGGGAACATCCACCATTGATCTCCATGGAATTAAATGGTATAGAAATGTATTAGACGGGATTAACACCATTATTGCATAATGATTGCATTTCTAGAAATTCCATGGTATTTCGACCATCCAACCTCCCAATTATTGGTATAAGATTCTTCCTATGAAAAAAAAAACATTTTATTCAGCCAAACCTACGTTTGGTGAACCATGAGATTATAATCAATTCACAATTGATATAAGTTACATTGTATGTGTATACAACTCAAATGTCATGAGTAAAGGGCATGTATGGATGAACGGCATAGATAAAATATATGCATCGGATTTCAAAATTCACCATAAATCCCACACAAACCAAATACAACTCCATCCCACCTAATTCCAATCCCTCCGGCAGCCCCCAAAGCCTGATGGAATTTACATGCCACCAGATGCAATTCCATTCCACCTAAGCCTAGGTACCAAAACAGGCCCAAGCATTTGCCCTAAATGAAGGGATCCCACTAGCATCAGTTTGTTTCAACACTAAGATGAGCCCCATTGGAGATCAATGGTGGGTGTCTCCTTTAGCTCACCTCAGTTTTGGACCGAACTGATTTTTGAGCCCTTAATCAAACAAGTCAAGGCACATCTAATGGACTGATTGGATGTCATTAACATATCAACGTAGGGCCCATAAAAATTGTTTTTACTGCAATTTTGATTAGAATGTCTGCAATGAACGTCTTCCCACATTGGCATGGGTGGATTGGGAGGAGGGGATGTTCTTGGAAGGTCGACCTTACCTTAGCTTGTAGCAAGGTCGAGCTCCATGGGACCTATCAGGGCTTTTGGCGGACATCTAAACCGTGTATTTGGTGTTTCCCCTCCAGATGATGGGCTCTCTAAACTATGAGCTGTATCCAGAACTTGGATGGACCACCATCTGCCACCATCTGAAACAGTGCAAAATCATGCCTAAAACGTCTAAAATCATTTCTTGGATGCTCACCTGAGTTTTAGAATAGCCTGAAATTTGGTGGTACCCTTCATCAAAGAGGGACACATATGTTTGAACAACATCTCGGTGGTACTCACAAATAACCATGAACGTTTTAATGAGTGGATGCCCATTATCAGGTGTTTCCTGTGTTGTGGCCCACCTCAATCATGGATTGGGCTGGATTTGGGGCTCTAGACCTAAAACCGGTGGACACATCTGATGGATGGGAGTAGATATTCGGAAAATATCATAGTGAGGTCCATAGAGCTCGACCTTAGCAAAACTTACTCCTAAGGTCGATCATATATATATATATATATATATATAGAGAGAGAGAGAGAGAGAGAGAGAGAGAGAGAGAGAGAGAGAGAGAGAGAGAGTCATGCTCCCATGTGCACATGCGCACCTTTGCACACATACCATGGATGTCTAATCTGAACGGTCCATGTGATGCGGAATCCCATGAAACCTCATGTGACAAATTTTCACCCCAATCTAAAATTCCGGTGGGCCATAGCAAAGAGAAATGCAAATCAAGGGAGGAAACTGTTTTCATTTTTCATGGCCCATCAAAGTTTTAGATCAAAGTAAAACTTGGGTTCAGGAGGTTTCACGAGGTGCTGCTTCACATGAACGGTTCAGATTTTGGATCCACATCATGTATGATGGATTCTCAAAAAAGTTCCTACCTAGTATTAACTGGTTCACAAGTGAGCGTTTGCGTATGTATGTCCGTATATATAGAGAGACAGAAGAATGCTTACCTGTGATTACTCGTGAGAACTCTTCTAGAACTCATCTTCCATGATATAAGCCTAAAATCTGAACCATCCACGTGTGACGTAACACCCCATAAAACCTCCCGATCTCAACTTATATCCTTGTCCAAAACTTTGGTATGTCATGGAAAAAGAGAGAGACAAATTAGGAGAGGAAACTGTTTCCTTTCACCATGGGCCACCAAAGTTTTGAATAAGGGTAAAAGTTGGGCTTTGGGGCTTTCATAAGAACATTTTCAGAACTTAATCTCCAATGAAATAACCCCAAAATCTAAACTGCCCATGCAATGCAGCACCCCATAAAACCCCTAGGGCCCAACTTTTATGGGCCATGACAAAAGAAAATAATTTCCCCCCTTGGTTTATCTTTCTCTTTTGCCATGGCCCTAAAGGTTTCATGAGGCATTGCATTACACGGACGGTTCAAATTTTAAGCTCATAATGAAAGATGAGTTCTGAAAAAGTTTTCTTGATATATATATATATATATGTGTGTGTGTGTGTGTGTGTGTGTGTGTGTGTGGAAATGATACTAATAAGGGCAACCTCATGGAACTTCCCATGAGGTTGAGCTATATGGCCCCACTGTGATGTGTGTCAAACATCAATACCGTGCATTTGATGGGTCCCCTTTATTTTAGGGGATATTCCAAAAATCAGCCGTATGTGGAACTCAGGTGGGCCATGCCATCTAAAACCATATGTAGACATGCCTAAAACATATAAAAATACTTGGTGGGGCCCACTTGAGTTTTGGATGTGGCCAAAACTTGGTATGACCCCTCATCCAAGTGAGACACACACAATGGATGGGTTGGATTTGTGTACCACGTCTCATTTGGCCCAATAAATGATTATGAATGTTTTAATGGGAGGGTAACCCCTCTCAACTCTTGTATGTGGTGCGGCCCACCCAAGTCATGGATTGACTTAATTTTTAAGCCCATGACCCACAATGGAATGGTGCATTTGACTGATGGGGTAGATATTCGAGACACGTCACAGTGGAACCCACACAGCTCTACCTCTCTCTCTCTCTCTCTCTCTCTCTCTCTCTCTCTCTCTCTCTCTCTCTCTCTCTCTCTCTCTCTCTCTATATATATATATATATATATATATATATATAGGCATGCTCACCTACGCACGTGCGCACCTTTGCACACGTGTCATGGGTGTCAAATCTGAACGGTCCATAAGATGCGGAATCCCATGAAACCTTAAGGGGTGAATTTTCACCATGATCTAAGATTCTGGTGGGCCATAGCAAAGAGAAATTCAAATCAAGGGAAGAAACCGTTTGTATTTTTCATGGCCCACCAAAGTTTTGGATCAAAGTAAAATTTTGTACCAGGGGTTTCATGAGGTTCTTTTTCATGTGGACCGTTCAGATTTTTGAGACTCATTAGATATGATGAGTTCTCAAAAAAGTTCGTATATAGTACGTACGAACTGGTTCGCAGGTGAGCATTTTCGTGTGTGTGTGTATGTGTGTAAGGGTGTACACGAATCGAGCTAGCTTGGTTAGCTCGCTCGACTCGACTAAAAAAATCTCGATTCGACTCAGTTTGAAGCTGAGTTCGAGCCAAGTCGAGCTAATTTTTTTAGCTCAAAAATGAGTTCGAGCCGAGTTCTAGAAGGCCCCAACTCAACTCAACTCAAATTGAACCCAACTCGAATCGAACTCTGATCGAACCAGTTTGGTGACTCGGTTACTTTGATATTGATGTTGTTCACCAAGTGTTTGATGAAATGACTCAACGAAGTGTAGCTGGTGGCAAGGAAGGTATGTATATGAAACAAATACCTTTTTTTTCTTATTTTCTATATTGCTTTGAAGGTGTTTGATCAAATACCTGTAAAATCACTGTGTTGTTTCACAAACAGTGAGATTTTGAAGGTTCAGTTCATGTGTTTATGAAAATGCTCCACAGGCGAAATCGGCTCGAACTAGCCCAAGCTACCGACTGAACTGAGCCGAGCTGGCCAGTCAGGCTCGAGGACCGAGCTGAGCTGAGTTCGAGCTGGGGTTAGCTAGTGGTCGAGCCGAGTCGAGCTGAGGCAAGCCCGACTCGATATATATATATATATATATATATATATATATATATATATATATATATATATATATATATATATATATATATATATATATATATATATATATATATATAATGGTTCTATGTGGTCGAGCTCATGGGAACTCCCCATGAGGTCGAGCTGTGTGGGCCCCACCATGATGTATGTGGAACATCTACCCCATCAATCAGATACACCATTCCATAGTGGGCCTATGGCTTAGAAATCATGTCAATCCGTGACTTGTACGGGCCACACCACATACAAAAGTTGAGAGGGGTTACCTTCCATTAAAACATTCATAATCATTTTTTGGGCCCATCGAGATGTGGTTCACAAATCCAGCCCATCCATTATGTGTGTCCCTTGGATGAGGGGTTAGACCAAGTTTCAGACGCATTCAAATTTTAGATGGGCCCCATTAAGTTCGTTTATATGTTTTAGGCATGTCTTCACATGATTTTAGATGGTATGGCCCACCTAAGTTCCTTATATGACTGATTTTTGAGATATACCGTAATTTAAAGGGGACTCATCAAATGCACAGTGTTGATGTTTGACATACATCATGGTGGGGCCCACACAGCTCGACCTCATGGGGAGTACCCATGAGCTCAACGATATAGAACCTTTTCCTTCATATATATATATATATATATATATATATATATATATATATATATATATATATATATATATATAGCGGAACGCTCACCTGGATCCAAAATCTGAACCGTTCATGTGAAGCAACACCTCGTGAAACCCCCCAAGCCGAAGTTTTACTTTGATCTAAAACTAGATGGGCCATACAAAATGAAAACAGTTTCCTCCCTCGATTTGCATTTCTCTTTGCTATGGTCCACCAGAATTTTAGATTGGAGTGAAAATTTATCACAAGAGGTTTCATGGGATTCCGCATCACATGAACCGTTCAGATTAAACACTCATGGCACGTGTGCAAAGGTGCGCACGTGCGTAGGTGCGCAGAGGAGCATGACTCTCTCTCTCTCTCTCTCTCTCTCTCTCTCTCTCTCTCTCTCTCTCTATATATATATATATATATATATATATATATATATATATATGAGGAATGCTAGCTACGCACCAATTCGCACGTCATTATGTGAAAACCTTTCTATCAACCATCGGATAAGGTAGACGGTATGGATGAAGGCGCTCTTAACGCGAGCTTTAAAAAAGCGAGTTTCCTTCTCTCGTATGCCTCTTCACCTACTCTCAAGGATGCGGCAGAAGCCTTTTCACATAAAATTCTTCCGCTGAAATGCTTGGTGGGTCCCACCAAGATGTTAGTGATAAATCCACGTCATCGATGCATTTTTAAAAATAATTTTATGGTATGAACCCAAAACTGAGGTAGATCAAATTCTCAAGTGGGCCACACAGTGTTTGATTGAACTCTCACCATTAAAAACTTCCCGAGACTACTAAAATTTTAGATCATGCTGATATTTTCTTCTTCTTTTTTCATCATCCAGGTCTATATGATCTAATCTATATATTAGATGTCAAATAAATATCACAGTGGGCCCTAAAAAATATTTAATAGTGAAAGTCATTATCACCACTAGTTCCTATGGTGTGGTCCAATTGAGATTTGGATCTGCCTCAGTTTTGGGATAATGCCCTAAAATGATAAGGAGAAATGGATGGACGGGGTAGATTTCTCAAAAACATCATGGTGGGGCCCACCTAGATTTCCAACGAACTTTACAAATTGCGTGTGTCATTATGGGACGCCGATTTCCTATGAAAGCCTTTTGCAGGAAGTTCTTGCGTTGAGAACCCAAGTGGGCCCATTGTCATATTTGTGAGAAATCCTCTTCGTCTGTCTGTTTTTTGAGATCATTTTAGGGAATAAGACCAAAATTTATCAGGATAAAAGACTCAAGTGGGCCGCACTAAAGGAAAAGGTTGTTAGGAAAATTTCTTCCATTGAAACCTCCCTAAGTTCAACAGTGATGTTTACATGCTATCCATACCGTTAATAACGCCATTTGTACTGGGATGAACTGAAAACACAAATAATTGCTTGATTCAAAACTTTTTTGGCCCCATGAATATTTCAACTGTGAACATTCAATTATCATGTTTTCGACCCACTTGAGAATTGGATATGTTTCATTTTTGGCCTCATATCTTAAAATGAACTAAAAAAATAGATAGACAGATAGGATTTCTCAAAAATATGACAGCGGGCCCCACCTAGGTTCCTAGGGCAGTAAGGCTTTTGCAAGAAATCCACAACAGAGGTTGAGTACGTGATGAGGATTGGATATGAGGTTAAGTAGCTACTGAAGTGACATCACCAAGTTATGCGTGCCCCATATGATGTATGTGTTATATCCCCACCGTCTATACATTTGGAGGGATCATTTTAGGATATGGTCCAAAGAACGAGGTAGATCCAAGGTTGGGGTGGACCCCATGGTAGAAAACAGTGGTGAGAGTGACACCCACCATTGAAACCTTCAAAAGGTCCACCATAATTTTTATTTGAGATCCAATCTGTTCATGTGTTATCGCATACATGAAAGAAGGGAAACACAAATATTAGCTTGATCGAGAACTTTTGTGGCCCACAGAACTTTTTAATGGTGGGCGTCACTCTCCTCACTATTTTCTGTGGTGGGGTCCACTAGATCTTTGGATCTGACTCATTCCTTGGATCGTGCCCTAATACGATCTCTCCAAATGGATGGGCGGTATAGATACAAAACATACATCATGGTGTGGCCCACAAAACTTGGTGATGTTCACTTCATTAGGGAGTCTCTTTTCCCTTCTTTCATGTCTGCGATAACACATGGACAGATTGGATCTCAAATAAAAATTACAGCGGACCTTTTGAAGGTTCCAAAAGTTGGCGTCACTCTCACCACTGTTTTCTATGGTGGGGCCCACCCCAGCCTTAGATATACTTCGTTCTTTGGACCATATCTTAAAATGATCTCTCCAAATGTATGGACGGTGGGGATACAACACATACATCATATGGGGCACACAGAACTTGGTGACATCACTCTAGTAGCGACTTCGGCTACTCAACCTCTGCTAGTATCCAATCCGCGTTAGCTACTCAACCTTTGTCGTGACGCGGATTTCCTACGAAAGCCTTTAGCAGGAAGTCCCTAGGCAAGGATGCTAGGTGGGGCCCACAACCATGTTTTTGGAAAATATACTCCGTTCATCAGTTTTGCAAGCTAATTTTAAGATAAGCGACAAAAAATAAGGTGGATCCAAGACTTGACTAGGCCACATCGAGAGGAAAAACTAGGGATTTAGTGAGAATTGTTGAAACATTTTTATAACCATAAAAGCTTTTTTTTCTTCAGTGTGTATATATATATATATATATATATATATATATATATATATTCACTTCATCCCTGTATTAATGACCTTTAAATGGTTTTGATGGCATATAAACGTCAAGGTGGAGCCTAAGAAGGTTTCAACGGTGGGTATTTCTTTTCCTAATTTTTCATCTCGTGTGGCCCACTTTAGTTTTGGATCCACCTTGTTTTTGTTTGATTTTCCTAAAATGAGCTCGACAAATGGATGAATGAAGTATATTTCCCAAAAACATAGTGGTGGGCCCCACCCAGCATCCTTGCGCAGGAACCTCCTGCAAAAGGCTTTCACATGGAATCAAATCCGTCGCTAAGTTCGTTGGAAATCTAGGTGGAGCCCACCGTGATGTTTTTAAGAAATCTACCCGGTCCATCCATTTTTCCTTATCATTTCAAGGCATTATCCCAAAACTGAGGCAGATCCAAATCTTAAGTGGACCACACCACAGGAACCAGCGGTGATAATGATTCTCACTGTTAAATATTTTTTAGGGCCCACTGTGATATTTATTTGACATCCAACCTTTAGATTAGGTCATATAGACCTGGATGATGGGGAAAAAAAAGAAGTAAATATCAGCTTGATCCAAAATTTTGGTAGCCCCAAGAAGTTTTTAAAGGTGAGAGTTCAATCAACACTGTGTGGCCCACTTAAAAATTTTATCGACCTCAGTTTTGGGTTCATACCATAAAATTATTTTTAAAAATGTATGGACGGCATGGATTTATCACTAACATCTTGGTAGGACCCACCTAGCATTTCAATGGAAGAATTTTATGTGAAATGGCTTTCGCCGCATCCTTCGGAAAGTGGGTGAAGCAGCGTGCGAGAAAAGGAAACTCACTTTTTTAAGCTCAGGCTAAGAGCACCTTCATCCAGACTGTCTACCTTATCCGACGGCTGATAGGAAGGTTCGCACGTAATGAGATGCGAACCTAACATCTTGGTGGGACCCACCTAGCATTTCAATGGAAGAATTTTATGTGAAAAGGCTTCCACCACATCCTTCGGAAAGTGGGTGAAGTGGCATGCGAGAAAAGAAAACTTACTTTTTTAAGCTCGCGCTAAGAGAACCTTCATCCAGACCGCCTACCTTATCCGACGGCTGATAGAAAGGTTCGCACGTAATAAGATGTGAACCAGTGCATAGCTGAGCATTCATATATATATATATATATATATATATATATATATATATATATATATATATATATATATCCATCAAATGCACGGTGTTGATGGTTGACACGTATCACGGTGGGGCCTACACAACTCGACCTCATGGGAGCTTATCGTGAGCTTGAGCGCATAGTACCTTTTCATATATATATATATATATATATATATATATATATATATATATATGTGTGTGTGTGTGTGTGTGTGTGGGGGGGGGGGGGGGGGGGGGGGGAAGGAACTATGCGCTCGAGCTCACGATAAGCTCCCATGAGGTCGAGTTCTGTGGGCCCCACCGTGATGCGTGTCGACCATCAACACCGTGCATGTGATGGGTCCCCTTTAAATTATGGGATACCCCAAAAATCAGCTGTATACAAAACTCAGGTGAGCCATACCATCTAAAATCATGTGAAGACATGCCAAAAACATATAAAAGCACTTGGTAGGGCCCACCTGAAATTTGCATGCGTCTGAAACTTGGTCTGAACCCTCATCCAAGTGGGACACACATAATGGATGGGCTAGATTTGCAAACCACATCTCAGTGGGCCCAAAAAGTAATTATGAATATTTTAATAGTGCACGGCCCCTCTCAACTTCTGTATATGGTGTGGCCCATACAAGTAACGGATTGGCTTGATTTTTGAGACCTAGGCCCACGATGTAATGGTGCATCTGACTGATGGGGTAGATGTTCAAAACGCATCACAGTGAGGCCCACACAGCTCGACCTCATGGGACGTTAAAATCAGCTCGACCGCATTGTACCTTTTTCCATATATATATATATATATATATATATATATATGGGAAAAGGTACTATGCGCTCGAGCTCACGATAAGCTTATCATGAGGTCGAGCTGTGTGGGCCCCACCATGATGCATGTCGACCATCAACACCGTGAATTTGATGGTCCCCCCTTTAAAAATGGGATATCCCAAAAATCAGCTGTATACGGAACTCAGGTGGGCCATACCATCTAAAATCACGTGAAGACACCATTAAAACATATAAAAGCACTTGGTGGGGCCCACCTGAGTTTTGAATGCTTCTGAACCTTGGTATGACCCCTAATCCTAGTGGGACAGATAATGGATGGTCTGGATTTGCAAATAACATCTCGGTGGACCCAAAAAATGATTATGAATGTTTTAATGGTGCATAGCCCCTCTCCACTTCTGCATGTGGTGTGGCCCACAAAAGTCACGGATTGACTTGATTTTTGAGACCTAGGTCCACAATGGAATGGTGCATCTGACTGATGGGGTAGATGTTCGAAAGGCATCACGATGGGGCCCACACAGCTCGACCGTATAGGACGGAGCCGTGAGCTCGAGCGCATAGTACCTTTATATATATATATATATACACACACGCGAAAAGGATGAGCGAACTAGTTTTTACGTACTAGGTACGAACTTTTTTGAGAACCCATCATACGTGATGTGGATCCAAAATCTAAACCGTTCATGTGAAGCAGCACCTCGTGAAACCCCTCGGGCCCAAGTTTTACTTTGATCTAAAACTTTGATAGGCCATGAAAAATGAAATAGTTTCCTCCCTTGATTTGCATTTCTCTTTGCTATGGCCCACCAGAATCTTCGATCAGGGTGAAAATTCACCTCCTAGGGTTTCATGGGATTCCGCATCTTATGAACCGTTTGGATTCGACTCCCATGACATGTGTGCAAAGGTGCGCACATGCATAGGTGCATAGGGGAGCATGCCTCTCTCTCTCTCTCTCTCTCTCTCTCTCTCTCTCTCTCTCTCTCTCTCTCTCTCTCTCTCTCTCTCTCTCTCTCTCTCTCTCTCTCTCTCTCTCTCTCTCTCTATATATATATATATATATCATGAGAATGGGTGGGAACCTATGAGAACTCCACCTAATGTGTGTATGCAATTGACGCCATATGCACCTTTTGATCTAGCTTGGACATAGAATCAGACCAAAAATCAGGTTATCTTGCAACTTGGTGGATCCTGGTGAAAATTAAGAGTGGGCATACCTTGCCACTTTATTTCCTTTCTTATAGACCACATGAATTTCTCTAAAGGTTTCATGAAGTGACCCATCTAATGGATGGATTGGATGTCCCTAACGCATCACGTGGGATAGGCTCTGGAATGGTTCTCATGAGAACCGGTTTGCAAGAGAGAATTTCTCCACACACAGTGCTTTCCATGATGAAAAAACGTATGAGCATAATATTCAATAAAATTGTGATTTTTCTCTTTTCATCGTTCCAGGTGTTTGGATTTCTATGTTTTGTGGTTCACAAAGCGGACCATCAAATGATATCACAATTAGGTGAAGAAGCTTTTCTTTTTCTTTTTCTTTCTTTTCAATTCCACCAATTCAAAAAAAAAAAAAAAAGTGTTGTCTCAACATAAATCATGGCCATCAACCAGATGAACTATGGTGAATCATTTCCATGAACCCGATGATTTACCATGATTCAAGTATTTCTTCCAAGATTTTGTGGGATAAATTATGATCACTGAAGTATCCCAAAAAAAAAAAAGCTTCTCTTCAAATCCCAAGTGTTATAGGATTTAGTGGACATCAGCTAATCAATGTAGCTTAAATCGCAAATGTTTGAAGCCCTTCCACAGGCAAAAAAAAAAGCACATTGAGACATTCGAAAGAATGACCAAAGGACATTATTTTATCTTCCAAGATCAGACCTTCTTCGGTAGAATCTCAAGAATTATAATGACAAAAGCAGTAAAAAAAAATTGGGAAAAAGTTACAAAAGTGCAGATCGAATGAAAAATATATGTTCATAATACCAAAAAGATTGGAGATTATTTTAGCAAAGTGACTTTTAGTTACGCCCAAATGATAAAATAATAATAATAATAATATAGAAGTCGTGGAGAAAATTCAATGTGTGCCATTGAGTAAGTAGAAGATATTTCTTCCATATTCATTGAAGAACTCAATGATCTATTAGAAGCCCATGAACAAATTGGAGAATGTCTCCATCACTTGCACATATACATCCAAAACTCAATTATTGGCATTTGAGAAGTCCAACTTATGAAAATGGGTACTTCAATTAATGCATTCAAACCTATGAATATGGGTTGTCATTCGAACGGTCGTAATAAATAATTTATCACATTTATTGATATTTTCAATATAAATACATCATTTGGTTTTTTAAAGAGAAATTTGAACTTCAAAACAGCTTTTAAGAATACAAGTTGTTACTCCAAAGTTATTAGAACTGATCAAAGAGGTGAATCCATCTCAAATGCCTTTAAAAACTTTTGCAAGGAAAATAAAATTAAACATCAAACCACCTTATGCTCGTGGAGGTGATCTACTATGCAATTTACATCTCAGCGCTTCTACGTCCTCGTAATCGGTCAGATTTCTCTGTTTTCTTTTATTCTCTTATTGTTTATCCACTCCTGCGTGAGTGAAGAAGGTTGTAATGTTCTGCTTAATAGTGGATTGTTGATCTGGACGAGATCTCATGGTTTTTACCTCTTTGAGGGTTTTCCACGTAAAAATCTCTTATGTGGTATGTGATTGATGCTTTGATTTATCTCATTGCTATTATTGTCCCATAATTCTGGTTTGTTCGGGAAGCTAGATCTTAAGGTTTTGTACAAGGCCCCCAACAAAGTGGTATCAGAGCGCTAAGTTCATTGAACGGGTAGGATCGGTTTGGAATTATGGAAGGTGGCTCATCAAGGATGATCAACCTCAATGGTTCTAACTGGACCATATGGAAGGCTAAGATGGAGGACTTACTTTATTGCAAGGACCTATACTCTCCAATTTTTGGCACATCAGCAAAATCTAAGGATATGTCTGATGAAGATTGGAAGAAGTTGGACCGGAAGGCGGTGGGGTTTTTTAGACAATGACTAGATGATTCTGTACTCCACCATGTGTCTACGGAAACCTCAGCCGCTAGCTTATGGCTGAAACTACAAGGGCTGTATGAGAGGAAGACAGCCGGTAATAAAAATTTTCTGATAAGGCGACTTGTGAATCTTAAGTTCAAGGATGGTGGTTCTGTGGACGAGCACATGAATGAGGTCAGAAATATAGTGAACCAACTCTCCTCTATGAAGATGGTACTAGATGATGAATTGTAGGCTTAACTATTGCTTAGTTCGTTGTCTGACAGTTGGGAGACATTGGTGGTGTCTCTAAGTAACTCCGCGCCAGACGGAAGGATATCCATGGAACAAGTTTCTAGTTGTCTTTTCAATGAAGAGACAAGGAGGAAGTCTCAGGGGTTTACTCAGCAAGAGACACTTGTGACACAGTAACGGGGGAGAGGAAAGAACAGGAAGGGCGGGAAGGCACAAAATAAATCAAGAGGCAAGTCGAGTAACAGAAAAGATATTGAATGCTGAAATTGTGGAAAGAAGGGCCACTATAAGCATGAATGTCGTAAGGCTAAAAACGACAAGAAAGGAAAAAGAAAGGAGAAGGAAGATGAATCAGATTTCACTGCGGTCATTTCAGATGGCAACGTTGTTATTATTCTTTCCACAAATCATGATGTATGTCTTACGGTTACGAGTCAGGACACCGACTGGGTGATAGACTTGGAGGCTTCTTTTCATGCGACTCTACGCAGGGATTTCTTCACAAGCTACAAGTCAGGTGAATATGGGACCGTGAAGATGAGAAATTCTGGCATATCGAAGATCGTAGGGGTCGGTGATATTTGTGTGGAGACTGATGTGGGCTGCACATTAGTTCTCAGGGATGTGAGGCATATCCCAGACCTTCGCCTCAACTTGATGTCGACGGGAAGGTTGGATGATGATGGCTATGAAAGCCTGTTTGCTGGTAGGCGCTAGAAGCTCATCAAGGGTTCGTTGATCGCAGCTAGAGGAAAGAAGTGTTGCACCCTGTACAAGGCAAGTGTCAGTGTATGCAAGGGTAGGTTGAATACAGCGGAAGATTCAACTATTGACATGTGGCACAGGCGTTTAGGCCACATGAGTGAAAAAGGGCTTCAACTACTAGCGAGGAAGCGGCTTCATCCAGACGTTACAAGTACGCCTCTCAGAACCTGTCGTGATTGTTTATCAGAGAAACAACATAGAGTTTCATTTGTTAAAACTGCTTCTCATGTTAATAAAGTGCATGCATTATATTTGGTTTATTCTAATGTTTGGGGTCCTATGAGGACAAAAACCTTAGGTGGGGCATTATATTTTGTTACTTTTATAGATGATGCATATAGGAGGGTTTGGGCTTATTCTTTGAAAATCAAGTATGAGGTCTTTGGTGTGTTTAAATTATTTCATGCTATGGTCGAGAGAGAGACAAGTAGATCATTGAAGTGTATCCGTACTGACAATGGTGGTGAATACATCGATGACTTTCATGAGTACTGCAAGTCCCTGGGTATACGGCATGAATGGACGGTTCCTAAGACCCTCCAGCATAATGGTGTAGTAGAGAGAATAAATCGCACCATTGTTGAGAGAATCAGATGCATGTTATCCCATTCAAAGTTTTCTAAGACGTTCTGGGGAGAAGCAATACACATGGCGATGTATCTACTAAACAGGTCTCTATCAACCCTGTTGAATGGAGAAGTACCTGAGAAGGTGTGGATTAGACAGGATCCATCGTATAGTCATCTCAAGGTGTTTGGATGCAGGGCATCCCTTCACGTACCAAAGGACAAGAGGTCCAAACTCGATATGAAGATTAGGCAGTGTGTGTTCTTAGGGTACGGTGATGAAAAGTTTGGATACAAATTGTGGGATCCGACTGAGAGGAAGCTCATTAGGAGCAGAGATGTGGTTTTATTTGAAGATCAGTGTATAGAAGACATTGGTAAGCCAAAGAAGAACCAACCTAGTTCAGGTGAGCTAGAGGACATGGATCTGATTATTCCTTCCATGGTACCTGATAACGGGAGAGTACAGCAAGGTGCAGAGGACGAGAGAGTTCATTCAGAAGATGGACCAGGGGAGCAGCCCCCACCTAATTCACTTGTTGAGCCACATGTGAGGAGGTCATCTAGGAACAGACAGTCGTCCAAGAGGTACTCGCCGCATGAGTACATTATACTGACTGATGGGGGAGAGCCAGAAGATTATTCGAAGGCCTTAGCTAATGAGCATAAGAAGGAGTGGTTGAAAGCTATGTAAGAGGAGATGGAATCCTTGCATAAGAACCACACCTATGACATGGTGAAACTGCCTAAGGGCAAGAAAGCTTTGAGCAACAAGTGAATGTTCAGAAAGAAGGTTGAGCAGAAAAATTCACAGATGAGGTTCAAGGCCAGACTTGTGGTAAAAGGGTTCGGTCAGAGGAAAGGCATAGACTTCGAGGAGATATTCTCACCAGTGGTGAAGATGACATCCATATGGGTGTTGCTTGGGTTGACAACTAGCATGGATCTAGAGATAGAGCAATTGGACGTTAAAACTGCTTTTCTCCATGGTGACCTGGAAGAAGAGATCTACATGCACCAACCAGAAGGGTTCGAAGTCAAGGGCAAAGAGCATATGGTGTATAGGCTGAGGAAGAGCTTATATGGGATAAACCAAGCTCCACGGTAATGGTACAAGAAGTTCGAGTCGTTCATGTTACAGCATGGGTATGACAGAACGAATTCGGACCACTATGTGTTCACGCACAAGTTCTTAGATTGTAATTTCATAGTTCTGCTCTTATATGTTGATGACATGCTCATCATGGGAAAAGACATCAAGAAGATCGACAGGCTGAAACAGGAGTTAGACAAGTCTTTTATGATAAAAGACTTGGGCCTGGCTAAACAGATCCTATGAATGGAGATAATCCATGACAGAAGTGGTAGGAAGCTTTGGCTGTCATAAGAGCGGTATATTGAGAAAGTCCTAGAGCGGTTCAATATGAATGCAGCGAAGCCGGTCAGTACTCCACTGGATGGTCACTTCAGATTGAGCAACAGGCAGTGTCCCAAGACGATGGTAGAGGTGAAAGAGATGTAGAAGATACCCTACGCATCAACTGTAGGAAGTTTGATGTATGCTATGGTGTGTACACGCCCAGACATAGCATATGTGGTTGGTGTTATCAGCCGATATCTTCTCAATCCTGATAAAGAGCATTGGGCAGCGGTGAAGTGGATACTATGGTATTTAAGAGGCTCATCCAGGTTGAGCCTATGCTATGGTGACGAAAAACCTATGATAGAGGGCTACACAGATGCAGATATGGCAGGTGACATAGACTCCAAGAAGTCTACATCGGGGTTCATGTTCATGTTTGCAGGGGGAGCGGTTTCTTAGTAGAGCAAGCTACAGAGGGTCATAGCATTATCGACGACAGAGGCCAAGTACATTGCAGTCACAGAGGCATGTAAAGAGATACTTTGGATGAAGAGGTTCCTACAGAAACTTAGCCTGAAGTAGGAGCAGCACGTGGTCTATTGCGATAGTTAGAGTGTTATACACTTGAGCAAGAATTCAAGTCAGCATTCTAAGTCGAAGCACATAAAGATTCGATATCACTGAATTAGGGATACTTTGGAACAAAAGGTGTTACAGTTTAAGAAGGTCCACACGGATGATAATGGGTCAAACATGATGACAAAGACTTTGCTCAAGGGTAAATTTGAGGTTTGTAGAAACCTAGCTGGCTTGAAGAAGGAGGATCCCTCCCGGGTCAAAAAGGGGGAGATTTGATAGGTTTTTTGACCCGTCTTCGACCGGTTGTGGGTCGTTGCTCGACCAGTCGTGGATTGCATGACTCAAAGTCCAGCAAGCGGACTATTTTTTTCGGAGGGTGTTCTACTGGTCATAGGTGATCCATGACCGGTCATAGGAGGTGTTCGACCGGTCGTAGGAGGTCCACGACCAATCGAACCTACGCAGATTCGTTTCGCGATTTTGCACGGATTTCGTGTCGCAAGTCTTTTCGCAACTGGGATGCGAAAAGGAGTTTCCTAAAACTATAACTAGGGGTTCTTAGGATTTTTCTAGGGGATGAGAAAAATACAAGAGCGCTATCAAGGGTGAGAGAGAGAGAGAGAAAGAGAGGGAGGAAGCTTGTAGAAGGAAGGTTATGCTCGTGAAGGTGATCTACTGTGCAATTTACATCTCAGCGCTTCTACGTCCTTGTAATCGGTCAAATCTCTTTGTTTTCTTTTATTCTCTTATTGTTTATCCACTCCTGCGTGAGTGAAGAAGGTTGTAACGTTCTGCTTAATAGTGGATTGTTGATCTGGACGAGGTCCCGTGATTTTTACCTCTTTGAGGGTTTTTTACATAAAAATCTCGTGTGGTGTGTCATTGATGCTTTGATTTATTTCATTGCTATTATTATCCCATAATTCTGATTTGTTCAGGAGGCTAGATCCTAAGGTTTTGTGCAAGGCCCCCAACACCTTAAACTATACACCATGATAAAATAAGGTTGTAGAAAGAAGACATTAAATAGAATGATAATGGAGAAAGTGCAAAGTATGTCGAAGAAAAAAGGTATGCCTAATTCAATTTTAGCAGAAGCCTTATCAAGTATTGCGAACATGTAGAATAGGTGTCTTATGAAAGCCTTGATCATACAACACATGAAGAATAATGGAGTTAGAAACAACCAAATTAATATTTTTAATCTTTGTGCTTGACTCCATTGCATATGCACATGTTCTAAGAGAAAAATGAAAAAGTTAGATGATAAAACAATTGAGTGTAAATCATTAGCTATTGTAAGAAGATGTACAACTCTACAATTCAATTAGAGAGAGAGAGAGAGAGAGAGAGAGAGATAATTGCCAATAAAGATACAATACTTGGAATTGGAACAAAGATGAGAAAAAACTACTTCGATAGTATTGATTTCGTAGTTGATGGAGTCAGTCGAGGTGAATAGTCAGACTTTCCTTTCAAGTCCACCTCCACCAAATACCCCTCCAATGTTGGCATCCCCATTTAATTCATCTCCACCTTTAGTTCTTCCATCTTCCAGTCTTGCTCATAGAAATTCTGCTTGTACATTTAGATTGCTTGCAAATATGAGAAATTTTGAAATAGATAATGATAATGATATTAATTAAAATTTTGATTTGATTAACTAAGTCTTCTTAGACTATGATCCTCTCAGGTTTAAAAAACAATCAAAGAATAAAAGTGGGTGAAAGCCATGGACAAGAAAATCTAAGTGATTTATAAAAACGACAGTTGAGAGTTAACTTCTAAAGAGATACAAAGCAATTGGTATGAAATGGACTTTGAGAACAAGATCAAGCAAATTGGCATATTGATTTGTACAAAACAAGGTTAGTGGCAAAAGGTTATAAACAGAAACCAGTATCAGTTATCATGAGGTATTTACTCCCGTTTCTTTAAGTTGTGTATATATTAGTTGTATATATATATATTCCAAGAGCATGGGGCACTAGCAGTCATATCTTTTTTATAGTGGGTTTCATAAGTGTCCCAATGAGCATGCTATTTATATAAAGTGCAATAACCTCAATGGTAAATTATTGATATTCTTGTAGGTTGATAATTTAATATTCACGAATACTGACAATGTTATTATTAAAAACTTTAGAAAAGCTATGGTTTGTAATTTTGACATGAGGGATATGGATCTCATTTCTTATTATCTCAAAATTAATCGAGATTAGACAAATGATGGGTTTTTCATATGTTAGAAAATTTCTAAAATGGTTCAAGAAGAAGAATTTCAAACTCATGGTCACACCCATGGAAATTGGGTTGTAATTGAGCAATAACAAAAAAGGAAATCCAATAGATCATAAACACTTTAAGAGACTAATTGGAAGCCTTTGATACAACCACAAGTAGCAAAAAGAATTTTGAACTACTTAAAAATACATTCAATCACAATAATTTCTATTCATATGCTAAAGAATTTAAACTTTTTTGGTTCACTAATAACGATCAAGTCAGTAATGATTATGCATGGCCCAGGTCTGAGTCCAGCCCGAACTTGAGCCCAGCAACCCTCATTTGTGGAAGATCCATCTTATTCATTTAGCACGCGCAATCATGCGTGATATTGACAAAACCGCCCATAAAACCATAAACAGGCCAGGCTAAGTCGGGTCGGCTGTTAAGCTCTTATACAAAGCCCAAACCCAACTTGATTAATACATAGGCTTAAATTCTAGGCCGCGGTCTGGCCTCGAGCCTAGCATTTCAACTTCTAACCCAGGGTGAAGTGGGCTAAGCCTAAAAGCTCAAGGGCCAACTGGGTCCATTCACAGCCTTTCCATGGTTAAGCAAGCTTTTGGCCATCAATAACATACGGTTAGGATCATCCATTCAATCTGATTTTCGGGTTAGGCCCATACAGCGACAGTTCGAGATTAGATGTATCGTTACAAGAGTGCATATGATTGCATATACCATGCCATTGGAGGTTATGGTGCAATTGATTGTTATGTGGGAATGTAAATGGGCTGGCCTGTGGTCCAGTCCCAGCCCATTTATTTATTGGAATTTGAAAATCAGGCCCAGAAAAATATGTATCTGTCACAAAATAGCATCCATCCTGCTTGTGTAGACCTCAATAAAAGATTTTCAAACTCGGGTCGGGTCCCACCCTTTAATAATCAATCATATTTTCAGGGTGGGCCTATCTAATAAGAGTCAAAATCAGGCCCATTGAAGTGGGTCCAAGATCTCTAACAAGCCAGGCCAACCCATTTCCAGACCCACTTGCAGATTTTTCAGTTCAGATCAAATACCACATCAAGCCCATAGGGTGTTGCGATAGCCTGGCCTGGTTTGAGCCTGGGCCCAATCACAGTTTTCGTAGACAGCTGCTGAATCCACACGTTTGGAATATGGAACATGTGTTGAGATATGTGCTTTCCATCAGGTGGGGCCACAGCATACCAAACAATGCATCCATGGATTGAAAATTTGTTTGGTCCATCAGTTTAATTTTACACTGTGACCCACCTGAGGAGTGAAATGGCCTGAAGATCCAAGCATTACTATGGAAAGCTAAGATCTTTACACGTGGAACAATAAATATTTTAAATTATTATAGAATTCTCTATTTCAAATTTATTAAAATGTTTACAAGAAAAATAAATTAAAAATTTTCCTGATTTATTTTTACTTAATTTTAGAGTCAGAATATTTAGTTAAAAACAACAACATTACAACTTGGTACAGTTATCTTTTTTTATTACAAGAGAAATTTATAATTAAAATTTTAAGATATTGGACCATCTAGGAGAGGTGGTCTCGTCTAAAATATTTAAATAGTTCACAATATTTTAAAATAAATATTTAAATTATTTTAAAATAAGAAAATTTACATCTACGAAGAGGTAATGAAATTTTAAATATTCAAATAAGTATTTCGGTAGAGAAATTTTAATTATAAGGATGCAATGAGATTATTCTACAATTTTATGGGTGGGCCCCACTGTGATGTGTGTGAAATCCGCACCATCCACCAAGTGAGAACCCTCATGTTGTCCTTGGGACCCAAAAACTGGGCTGATTCGATAATTAAATGAGCGACACCATTCAAAATAATGCTTAAAACCTGTCAAATCAAGTGATATTGGCCACCTGAGTCTTGGAACTGCCTGACATTAAGGTTGTCCGTTCATCCTGTTGGGAAGCATTTTGTGAATGGATTGGATGTCATATGAAAATAGTGGTAGGCCCCACACACAGTCTGAAAGGTTTTAATGGTGGGTCCCCATCCCAACGGTTCAATACGGTGTGGCCCACATTTCTCGATCGACCTAATTTTTGGGTGAAGTTAGAGCTGGGTGTTGAGTCGAGTCGGAGGAGTTAGGGTTGACCTGACTTGATCTAATTTTGAAATATGCTTGACTCAAACTCGCCTCGTCTCAGTACTGAGTCCAGCATACTTGAACCAATTAGAATTTGGATTTAGCTTGAACTAATCCAATCCGAGTCTGCCCTGATAAAAACTACTGAGTCGGTTCGATTTGGCATTGATTTTGAGAGAGAGAGAGAGAGAGAGAGAGAGGAGGGTGGTGATGGTGGTGGGTTGTTGTCGGACCTAGAAGATGAGGAGGATGAGGGAGGAAGATCGAGTTTAGGATCAAATCAGGTGCATCATTTAGGGTCAGAGATACTTAAAATTTAAATTTTTTTTTTTTATTACATATATATTCGTATCCCTGTTAAGTTAGTTTCAGATCAAGTTAAATATAACTGGATTAAGTTTTGGGTCAAGTCAGGTCAAATTACTGGGTAACTCGAACTCAACTTAATTTGAGTTTGGATCGAGCTAAGCCTACTCAATTTGACTGGCTCACCCATTCGGTTTAAATCGGATCGGATCCGAACGCGTTGTGCGAGTCGATTTAGTCCGAGTGTGTCGGGCTCTAGGTGAAGTGGATCCGGGACCTACATCACAGTTGGCCCCACAAGCAAATCTGTAGAATAAGCTTCCTGGAAGTGTTTAGGAAATGTTTAATGCCTTGAAACTCCCACTTTCCACACTAGTATAGAAGTACAGCTACAGATACGAGGTACCTATTTCAATGGTCCAGATCATTAGTCTGTTGGACCCCACTATAAGCCAACGATCCGCCGTTAGTTTGCTTAGAATTTCAAGAACGATCTTCCAAACTGTATCCTAATAAAGGATTAAGGAGATAAATACAAAAGTGGAACGCATCAACTAGAAAAAGACCTAAAATTAGGGAAATAGTCCATCTGCGGTGGGCCACATCAGAACAACGGTCTGGATCAGTACATATCCGCCGGTCTAGGATCTTATGGTACCCCGTTTACCATATCCATTTCCCATTAAATTGAGAAACGCCGAGAGATGCCTCAAACGGTGCAAGACTTAGGTACGTAAGTTACCATTTAGCACATGACACCCACCCTACAAAATGTTAGTTTTAATAAATACTCCAACCATTCCAACTGTTGATCTGGACCGTTCAATCAGTGGGACCACCGTTGAATAAACCATGGTCCATAACGAATCCGTATTCATAACCATCCAATCCGCGTCCTAGTTACATATACAGATGTCAATCTGGCACGTACGACTGTGGAAACCATACTGATCGAACGATCATGGTCATCCGATTGATGGAAAATCAAACGAACGGTCAAAATAAAATGGTAAGCAGTCTAAACTCAATGGGCAATCAAACGGATACGATCATCCCGTCAGTTTGAGTTTCAAAGCCAAGCAACGTCCACATTGGATTAAGATTGGACAGTCAATATTGTATCGACGGTCAGTTGGTACAGTTTATAAATGGCTACCGACGTACACCAGAACCAATAATTAATAGTTTTCAGTGAACAGTCGGATCTGATTTATATCACTGCAGGTTTTGTTTCCTGGCTGGTGCATGACGTGGCAAGGATATGAAAACCCACTTACATATATGAAATGATCATCTGAACCGTCCATTTGATCATCTCTACAGTGGATGGGCAACTACATATATATATCGCTTATTGGAAACCTTTTATCCACGTATTGATAGCCTTCAATCGGACGGTTGATAACTGGTTCACTGTTGGTGAGGAAGGCCCAGCGTCACCCAAGGCGGTGGAGGCGGAATAGATACCTACCGACAGGTTGAGTGGGGAGACTCGCGACTGAAGTGACGTCACCAAGTTTTGTGGGTCCCACCATGATGTATGTTTTGTATCTACACCGTCCATCAATTTGGAGAGACCATTTTAGGGCATAAGACAGAGAATGAGGCAGATCCAAATCTGTAGTGGACCCCACCACATAAAACAGTGGACAGAGTGACGCTCACCGTTGAAACTTTATAAGGTCCACCATGTTTTTTATTTGAGATCCAACCTGTTCATAAGTTAACAAAGACATCAAATAAGGGAAAACACAAATATCAGCTTGATCGAAAACTTTGTGGCCCTTGGAAGTTTTTAATGGTGGCGTCACTCTCTCCACTGCTTTCTACGGTGGGGTCCATTCGAGCTTTGTATCTGGCTTATTCTTTGGCTCCTGTCTTAAAATGGTCTCTAAAAATGTATGGACGGTGTGGATACAAAACATACATCACGGTGGGACCCACAAAAGTTGGTGATGTCACTTTAGTAGCAAGTCTCCCTACTCAACCTGTCAATATCTAATCCGCGTCCCCAGACGGTGTGACCCTTACTGTAGGCCCACCTTGATGAAAGAAAAACCCTCCGTCCGGGCAGGGCTCTGTGGGGTCCACCGTGATGTGTGTATTTTATCCACACCGTTTAACATTTTTTGTAGATAACTTTAATATGTAAAGAAAAAAATGAGACAGGTCCAAGGCTTAAGTGGACCACAAAGTGGCGATTGAACGTCCACCATTAAAAACTTATTGGGAGCCGGAGAAGTTCTGGATGAAGCTGAGATTTGTGTTTTCACTTCATCCACGTCTAGACGACCCTATGAATAGGTTGTATGGTATAAAAAAAAAAAAAAACATCACGTTGGCCTTTGGAAAGGTTTTAACGGTGGGTGTTATTATCAATGTAGATTTCTTTGATGTGTCCACTTAAACCTTGGACCTCTTTCATTTTTGCTTCATATATTAAAATTATCTGCAAAAAACATTAAACGGCGTGGATAAAACACTTACATCACGGTGAGCGCCACAGAGGCCTGCCCGGACTAATTACCGTCCGGGCGGGCGTAGGACGCAATCCGCGTCCATGTATTCATCCCATGCTACCTTTTTCATTTTAGGGCATGAAAAAAAAAAAAAAAAAATATATATATATATATATACCAAGATCTCCAATAGACAATTGGATAAGAAACAATGCTGATGGGACGTCCCATTGTTATAAAATCTTCCGCAGGGCCGCCGTAATGTCTCAGTCACGTTTGTCTGCCCATTGATAATGCCACACAAACTCAGATTGGAAGAGTATAAAAATAATAAAAAATAAAAGAAAAAATTATTAACTTGATGGGACTGCACATAATCAACTCACGACCTTAGACGAAGATAGCATCCGAACATATCACCACTGACCTCGTACTGATGGCATGACTATGTTGGCCACAACCATAAGGTGTTGGATTTTGATTAATTGAATTTTTAATTAAGTAATTAGATTCTTCGACTGAAATCGTATCAAGAATCTATTCTTACCAATGATTTAAGCTTTTATCTCTGGTTTGTTTATTTTTTTAGTTTATTTTTGCTTTGTTAATTATAATGAAAGATAAATTCAATTATTAACAAAATTGGTATTATTTGACTTTCTTTTTATTCATTTATTTATTTTTATTCCTTAAAAATATTTAATTATAAATATTAGTGAAAGAAAAATTCAAAAATTGTAAGTAAGAGAGAATTTATTAAACAACTAATCCCTACCTTTTCACAAATTATTTGATTGGGGATTATAATTTATAAATAGCTTGGTAGTTAAATATTTAAATTCGATCCTATGCATTATTTTTAGTATAGGTTCAATCAAACATTATGTTGAGTAAAACTCCAGCACATCATGATCACATGTAAGCCCTTACTAACAGGCATGGCTTTGTGTTTGGTTGATTTGCACAATCACAATCCACAATCCTTGTTGGATGGTTTGGATGTCTGCTACCAATGGTGGCTCCCACCTAATGGATGGTCCGGATCATCAACCATGTCCACACCTGACCCGGCAAAGCCCGTTTTAACGTGATGTAAGCGGTCTATATGCGCATGTGGATGTAGTTACGTCTGTGTATGTGGATGTAGTTACGTCTGTGTTTTGATGTAGATGAAGGTGTACATATGTGTGTGGATGTATGTAAGGTGTACAGCCGTACACCATATCAAATACGGGTAAAATAAGAATTATCCACATCCAACACACGTACACGTATCCACATCCATCACATGTACATTTTTATCTACATCCACACGCATGTATACATAGCCACGAATCCGCATACATATTGTTCTGGGAAAATTTGAGCCGAACCCAATAAAGGCCGACTTGTGAAAGTTAATGAGCCAAGCCAACCATTTTTTTGAATTACGATTTCAAAACTAGAGTTGTGGAAGATAGGTAAATTGAGCTACACCAACGTTTGAAACTCTCATCCGAAGAACTGCGGCCTTGGATCGCCCGTCCGAGCCTTAACTCCAGCCTGAAACTTAGAAGAAACCAGAATACGCCCGACCTGTTGATTCCGATCAATAGCTCAGAGAATTATGAGCGAGACGAGGTTCCGATGGGAATATGGCGCTATATCTCCGACCCATAGGCAAGAGTTAGAAATCTAATACTCGGTGCCGACATAAGTCATCCGAGATTCGACCAAGACTAACTCTCTCATGGACTCGCAAGGCCATGGGCTGAGATTGGCTCGGATGCACACATGGTCGAGGATCACGCTAAGGGATCAATCCTAATGAGGCATGTTGGAGAGTTGTTCAGTGGACAATCTAAGGATAATGGCCGACATCAGTGCATGCGCAGCTCCCGCTTGATGGAAGAGATCGTGCCGAGATTGACAGCCACGTTCCCTTTGATCTACGAATATAAATATGAAATGATCCACTGGAACATGTACGCAACATTTGACACTCTAAACCTCCAACTACATTACTTAAACTCATATATTTAGCCTGACTTTGGCATCAAAAGGTTTCGTGCTCAAGTCAGAGTCTCCTTTATCCTTCTATTGTACAGGCTCATAGGGCTTAGAGCTATCCATCAGGGCTCGAAGGTAGCCGCCAGGCACAATGGGAGAAGCTAGATTTTTGTATCAACATATGTAAAGGAAGCTGATTGTGTAGTAACTCACTACGCTTAACGTATTGAGTAAATTCTGTGAAGTCCATTATGATTTCTTTATTTTATCGCATCCGTCTATCCATTTCATCAGATGATTTTAGGGCCTGATCCTAAAAATGCAGCATGTACTATGTTCGAATGCATCACACCATAGGAAACGGTTGAATTCAACATCCACCGTTGACGAAATCTTGGAGGCCAGAGATGTTATGGATCAAGCTTATATTTGTGTTTAGCCTTCATCTATATCTATATGATCTTATGAATAAGTTAGATGACAAACAAACATCACTGCAGGGCCTAGAAAGATTTCAACGGTGGAAATCATTATCCCCACCGTTTCTTGTGATATGATACACTTGATCTTAGGATATGCTTCAATTTTGGGCTCAATCCCTTAAATTAGATGGAAAATGGATGGACGGCGTGGATAAACCACATACATTCAAGGTGGGCCCAACTGAGTTTACTCAGTACGATAAGAGCGTACTGAGTTATTCAGTAGGCAATCCGATTTCATATATAATACCGCATATTTTATCTACACGGTAGTTGCGTGTAAGATCCAGTCCATTGATTTAGGGACCACCGTGATCATTGACCCACTTGAAATCCGGTGATCAGGTGGAGGCGGATTGCATACTGACACTGCCAGCAGCGGAGCAGCGTGGTTATTAGATAGAGCTCTGTGGACCCATCATGATGTACGTGTTTTATCTACGCCGTCCATTCATTTTGGACCATTATCTTAGGGTATATGCCCCAAAATAAAGCAGATCCAAATACTAGGCGGACCACACCATAGGAAAACAGCGGTGGTTGAAAGCCAACCATTAAAAACTTCTTAGGAATCACCGTAATGTTTATTTTCCATCTAACCTGTCGATAAGGTCACATAGACTTGAATGAAGTAAAATCACAAATATCATCTTAATCCAGAACTTTTGTGGCCCTCAAGAAGTTTTTAATGGTGATTGAAATCACCACTATTTCCCATGGTGTGGTCCACTTGATCTATTGAAATTCTTTATCATTTGTTTGATGCCCTAAAATGATACTAAAAAATCAGTGGACGGTGTGGATAAAACACATACATCATAGCAGGGCCCACGGAGCACGGTCCAGACTGGCGAGTCCTTACTGGCCGCCTAAGCATGCAATCCGCGCCCACATCAGGTTGGACCAATTGTACAGGAAGCTCGATGGACCAGCCTGCAAAAGCAACCAATTCTAATCAATAGCCCATCTGTACCCGGGCCAGATTGCATGTGAACCCGGGCACAGAGGTATATTTGTGCCCGGAGCTGTGTGGGGCCCAATGAGATGTCCGTGAAAAATCCACTCCGTCCATCTATTTTGAAAGATCACAATAGGACATGGTTCTAAAAATCAGTCAGATCCAAAACACATGAGAGCTATACTACACGAAACAGATTAAACGTCTAGCAGTAACAGAAGTTTTTTTTTTTTATCAGGATTATATTTGTTCCTGCAATTTATCTGAGTGGTAATAATTCTATGAACGGTTTGGATGTCATATAAATATCATGGCCAGCTCTGGAAAGGTTTAAATGGTGGACGTTGTTGTTCCAACTATTTTGTTTGTGTGATCCACCTGAGTTTTATATTTGTATGATTTTCAAAAATCTGAACAATTGTGGCCTTTCAAAACAGATGGACGTAGTGGATTTGTCACGGACAGCTCTTTGAACCCCACACATCTGTGGCTGGAGTCGCATGCAAACCGCTCACATCTGGACCCGTTCAAATGGCACGCAGGACTTTAATTAGTGATGTTGCTTTTCAGTCCGGCGAGTTGGACTCACTTTCGTATGATTCCCTTCACCAACGTACGTACATTAGGACTACCTCTTACATTAGGACCACCTCTTACATTAGGACCACCTCTTACAATCTAAACCATCAATCCACCTCTTACATTAGGACCACCTTTTACATTAGGACTTTCGTATGATTCCCTTCACCAATGTACATTAGGACCACCTCTTACAATCCAAATGTACGTTGGTGATTCCCTTCAACAACGTACATTAGGATGTTTGTACGTCAAATGTATGGTGTGCATTCATGCTCACTATGAGAAAGCCAGTAAGAATGTGACATGTGACCGTAGACATGGGAAATCAGTGCCTACACTGGTTTGGTAATGTTATGTTTTTTTTTTTTTTTTTTTTTTTTTGTGAGGGTTAGTAGGCTAATTTATGAATGTTGGATCCGTCACTAGCCAATCAATTTTAAACTCCTACAGTTGGATAGAACCTGTGAAATATATAAGGTTAGAAAAATTCGAAGACTCTCCTACCTTAGATTGACTCCTGGTCTACGATCCGAGATTCTGAGTAAGGGACTTCGGTTACAAAGAGGGAAGGGGTTAGGCACCCTCTCTTTCTGTATAAACGTACGGTCTCTACTTTGTGTGGTAAGACAATCTCAAGGGATGATGGATGCTGTGATCGAGATGGGACAAGGCACACATGCAGATTTCTGATGTAGCAAGATTTGAGATTTCGACAAACCACAGAGCATACGTCCAACGCCGTGTCTAGAAGACGGATGTAATGATGCTTATGCAAGGAGATAAGAGAAACGGACTAGATCACTAGGAATTTCTAATGTGACAGGATCCGATGTATGGCAAGTCATAGAGCATACATTTACTAGGAATCTAGAGAAGCAGGTGGGTTGAGAAGAGAGTAAATGTCATGATGAATGCTTGTAATATGAATGGATATTTAGCTTGATCTTGAGTAGGCTAATACATAAATCAAACCATGATCTCACTGGGTTAGGTTAGAGATTGGGATGATTGGGAAAGTACGGAATGGGCTAAGGGGGATAGCTGAAAGATCTAGACTTAAAGGCTTGAGAGTATCTCATCACCCTCACTCTCTTCCTCTCTCTCTCTCTCTCTCCCTCTCCTTCCTCTTCTCACTTAAGCTTGGAAGTAAAGGGTTATTATTGAAATGAGAGGGGGAGAGGGCTATTTATAGCCTTCTCCCATGGTCCTTTGGTTAGTTCTTCGTTCTAGGAGGGGTAAATGCTGACATGGCGAGGGGTGATTGGTTAGAGGGAGAGAGACGCCACATGGCGTGCTCCTATTGGCTAAGGGGGTTGGTAAAACGGTAAATAAGCTTAGGTAGGGGGTAATTTTCTGAAAGAGTTGATTTTCGGACACTAGGACAGCTGTCCCCAGGTGTCCACACACGGGCCTCCAGCGGAGGTACTCCCAGTACCGCCGACGGTAGTCAGACTACCGCCCGGGCCGCAATCGGGCCGAGCTCGAGTATGTGGGCTTTGCTTGATGTACTGGTTCGATTGGTGGCCTCCTTTTAGAGTTTTACAGCTCAAACAGGTGGGCTTAGGCTTGAGTAATGGATTCTAGTCAAGGTATAAGGTATAGGCAGGAGCTGTGTGCAGATTGAACGGTTTGGATCAAGATTTTGGGTCTTGATTTGAAAGTTTTAAGATTTTTGGGTCAAGGTTAGGTTTAGGCTGAGACTAAGGTTTAGTTTAGGATTTGATCATGGTTTCTGGATTGTCTTAACCTTCTCAAGATAATTACCTAGGTCGGGTGCTACAGATGCCCCTCTTTGATCGAGGTTGTAAGCAATCGAAGGTCAAAGCGAGTGGACAGCCCACCCTAGTGGTCAGAAAAGGGTAGTAATTCGAATATATTATTTGTCATTGTATCATTGTCGTCGGCTGCTTAGAAAAGAGATGACCTACACATATAACGAGGGTTGAGAAAAATATTGTGATTGTCTCCTGCGCATTCGTCGCGGCTTTACAGGTCACCAATCGCAACCCTTTCTCGTCAAATTGTTTATAGCAATGGAGGATAAGTCTGAGAAGTAAGGGCCTCTGTGTATTCATCACAGCTTTACGAGGATTCCCGTACTATTTGGTCTGTCGTTCCTTTGCTACGTAATCACCATAGAAGTATTCGGTTTGTTTGATTGTAAAAGTGGTTAACTGCCCCGCGCATTGATGCGGCCTTACGAGGAACTCACTACGCCGACTTGGACTCAATCAAAATTTTCAAACATCTGGGACTAGGTATGTGCAGGCAATCTTTTGCCATGCAGTCTGCTGATTCTGATATTTTTATTAGAATGGATTGTTGTCACTTTGAGTTTAATTATTCTTTCTAGAGACAGATCCAATCATTTCTATTAGCATTCGTATAACTGTCCAGATACAGAGATCGGGGCAACCGTACATGTATCATATATGGATTCGATCATCCTTTAGGGAAACCGGAAGAGATCGAATCTTATTTAGCTATTTGCACTGACCGCAACTGGAGAATATAGGAGATTCTTCAGTGTATTGCATGTCGCATGCGTTTTCTAAAAATTCTTTGTTTGAAAATCTATCCCCTTTGGAGCTAAACTCCTTGGGAATTTTATTTAAAAATATTTTTTAAAAAATATCCGTTAGATCTCATAGGTGGCCGTCGTCGTTCGGTTTTCATTTCCGGCAAAGTCAAATGACCTCCACTAATAACTTAATAGGGCTCGTGATTTTTATTCTTTATTTTTTTCAAATATATATATATATGGCTTTTATCCAACAGTCCAAAGGAAGCACCAGTTGCTCTAAGCTAGCATGGGGGACAGCATGCTACCCTATGCAGCTGACAGTCGACGGCGACAGTTGGACTGCCACTGGCGGTAGTCCGGCTACTGTCGGTCCGTCAGATGGACCGCTGGTCCGTTGGATGCGCTAATGTGAACGGTGGCCTCCTCTCCCCTATTTGAAAACAGCTCATGGATGTCCAGAGACTCCATTGTGGTTCCTGGAAGCTCCGTTGTTTGTGTTTTTGTTGAATTTTGGCCTGAAGCTTCAATATTTTTCTTCCTTCTTCATTTTCAGGTACTCTTGATCAATGGGTTCTTGATGGGTCTTATTGGGCCATTTATTTAAAAAGCTCTTGATGGGTTGGATTTCTTCATAGGTTTAGGAGGGCTATGATCAGGACTGTTGATCTGTCTCGACTTAATCTTAGTCGTTGGATATTGCTGGATTTCGTATTTCGGGCCAAGTTATTGGCTGGATTTTTCTATTATGTATATATATATTTTTTTTGTTTTTTTAATGTTTTGATGGAGTGGGGTGTGATAAGAAAGGGGGCCCACCTTATTATTTGAAATTTTTGTTTGTTTATTCTTTTTTTTAATGATGATCTGGACCGTTGGATGGACGATCTGGGGCCCACTTAAGTGTATGGATGGTGTAGACTTTGTTAGTTGGCCACTTTGTGGATGATGAACGAATGAAATTTTTCAAGTGGGCCCCACATCATGATCTTGATATGTCCAGATGCATTTATTTGAAAATGAACTTGAGTTGTGGGGTGGATGAGAATTTTTGAAAATGGGCCTTGAAAGTGGGTCTTTGTAAATGGGCCTTGAGATGGGCCTAGGAATGGTCTTGGAATAGGCATTTTGAAATGGGCCTTAGAAATGGGCCTTGGAAGTAGGCCTTTTGAAATGAGTTTTCTAAAATGGGCCCGGGCCTTTAAAATGCGCCTTGAAAATGGGCTTTCTGAAGTGGGCCTTAAAAATGGACTTTCTGAAGTGGGCCTTTTAAATTGGGCTTGGGCCTTTGAAAATGGGCTTTGGGAAGTGGGCCTTTGGAAATGGGCTTAGATCCTACGGGCCTTTTTTAAAAATGAACCTTAGAATGGGTCTTTTTGGAAATGAGCTTGGGCCTTGTGACTAGAGTCCATTGCTTTTCATGGTGAGAAGGATACTTACCTATGGGCCTTGTTTGTGCACTATGCCACGTCGGAGTAGGAATAAGGTTGGTCCTTCTCGCCAGTTGACTGATCCGTGCTATGTGTCGCGAGAGGGCCGACACCTTTCCAATATAGCCCCAGAGGACGGTGCGCCTACGATCCTCAGAGGGCATGGGGTTAGGACACACTGGCCCGATTGGTTCCATGATCCGCAGTCTCTGTTCTTTGATGTGTTGGAGCGTACTCCATTCCCCCACCTATTTCGAGTTCACCTAAGCAAGATGAACATGTCCCTCTTATCGGCCTTGACCAAATGATGACACCCTGAGACTCACACCTTCCAGTTGCCTTTTGGGGAGTGAGGAATCACTCCCTATGACATTTACATACAGCTAGGTCTCTGATATGACGGGGGATCTGTCCCTTTCAAGGATGATCTCTCATTACCTTCCGAGGATGATTGGATGAAATTGTTAGGGATGATGCCAGATGCCACAGATTTCTCCGGTCATTGATTCAAGCTACTCTGGCTATCTTCGAATTTTGCCCGACGCATCCCTGATACTAAAGCCGCGGCTGTGATGAAGACTCGAGCCTTGATTTTGTATACCATGTGAGCGATGATTTTCTGCCACGGGAATGAGCTTATGAGTTCTCGTCTGTTGTCGCTTGTGGCAGATATCACCTTTCCCATGTCATACAACTGGAATGCGGCCTTCTTAGCCCATTTGTACGAAGGGCTGGACAAGGCCAACCGCTGCATCAACGGATCCTTGAATGGCTTTTACCCAGTCATCGAGGTACTTTCTTGATGTCCATTTCTTCTATATTTTCCCTGGGAATGATCTAGTGTGTCTTTTCTGATTACGGTTTTGTTCAGGTCCGTAGCCGCACGCGCCTATTTTCTGATCTCGCTTGGAGATCGAATATAGATGCCCTTATCCCTGATGATGTAAGTGATGTGTCTTGCCATATATCGCTCATATGTTGCTTTCTGCTTATCTGTCAGCCCTTAACTTTTCTCCTTTTTACAGTTCCACATCAGGTCATATCTCTAATCAAATGCGGCGCTTACTCTTGGAGCTCAAGAGGCCTTTCAGGCCTCACGGCGACGCCTTATTCTAGAGGACCCGCGTGTGACGAAATGGTATCTGGGAGAGAATTTTTTGGCAGTTGATCGGAAGCCCTTTGGTCCCGCTTAGTCCGCCGTCTGGACTATCTGATTAGAGATCCATGCCTGAGAGGGAGTTGACCGCTACCTTGAAGGGCTTTGATGTTAGTGCCTTCGTTGACTCGAATAGAGAGTACAGCTCCTGGTATGAGCAGTATGACATTGGTTGAATTTTATAGTCTGGCTATGCTCTTGGTGGCAGTGCACATTTTGCTGGAGGGATCTTGGGGCTCCATTTTCGTCTCAAGGATACGGACACCTATCTCCCTGATGACGATTAGTTCCATTGTTTCATACAACCATGTATAATTGACTATGTAATTCTCCCTTTATATGAAACTTCAGTTGTTCAATGCTGCTTTATCGGATTGTTTTTCGATTATTTTTACAATTCCCTTTCAACATTTGGATGTATGTTCTATACTCCCAAACCTCTGAAGTAAATACTGCCCAAATTTCGCCCAAAAGTGGGCCCGGGCGGTAGTCCGACTACCGCCGTTGACCTTTTTTTCATTATGTACCATCAGTGTTGCAGCGATGCGAAAATGTCAGATCTGACAGCGGCTCTTGGAGTACCGCGGGCAGTAATCGGAGTACCGCCTCCTTTTGTCTTTTCTTCCAGCGGGTACCCTATCCTCTGTTCATTCTTTTTCTCTCGTCTGATATTCCCTTCCTGCTGTGGCCGTCCGATCGCCTTCCTTTGTCCCTTCTTCTCTTATCCTTTCCCACTTATCCTTTTCTTCTTTTGTTTTTTCCTTCTTTTGGAGTGATTATGGCTAGCCATGATGAAGGGATTAATGGGTTCACAAGTGAGGTTGGTGGGTCCATAAATGATGGAGGGGATCCTTTGATGGCGGTAGGTGGTGAGGAAGTTAATGCCATTCGTGACGTGGTTTTCCCCATCATACATGGGGGACATGAGGTTGGCTTGAATGGAATGGATGGGTTTGATGAGCTTGATGGTCATGATGGGGAAGGATTGATTAAGTTTGATGGGCTTATGCCAGATGGACCATCAAGGTTTGTGGATGTTGATATGATGAGGACGGATGGTGAGGATGGCGTGATGATGGTGTCAGATGGTTTGGTTGATGGGGGGATGGTTATGGGCAGTGTGGATGAGAGTATGGTGGTGATGGATGGTGAAGATGGGATGGATCGAGCTTGGATGGGTGGCGGGTCCCATCTCAACAGTTTGGATGACTTGGATCTGACAGGTGATGGTCTTCTTTTGGATGGCCTAGGTCAGATCTTTGGCGTGGATTTCGAGGCAGTGATGGGACAGTCAGCTTCTGTCGGGGTCCGGGATACAGATCCTACCAGCTATTAGGATGCTCTAGGCGTTGCGGCTCCCAGGGTTTGTTTGTTTCAGACTGCTCCTGATGTGGGGATTGTTCGCGGCTTAGGCCCACATGTTACAGCTTTTCAGGATACTCTGTGAGATGCAATGGGCGAGGCTAGCTTCTTCTACCATCACGAGATCGACTTATTGGATGAGGGCATGCCTATCTTTGATAATTCGCATGTGGATCCTGGATTTCAGGTTGTAAAGGGCATGCCTGTCCATACTTGTCGTTTGCAGCCACGTGGCACCTGCTCTGAGAGACTACACCTTTGGATAGAGAGCTTAACCGAGTCTGAGATCTTTGAGTTGGGCACTTTGGGCTTTAAAGAGGTTCTCCACTTTCATCGAGTTCGCCTGGACTGACGACTGTTGGATGCGGCTTCGTATGATTGGGTTCCAGTGTTGAACCTATTTTCTTTCAATGATCTGGAGCTGGGCCCATCATTGGAGGAGTTTACACACTTGTCTGGTCTTCCTCTCACCCGAGAGCCTTATGTCCCCTTATCCGAGCCGGTTCACTCCACTGATCTGATATCCTGGTTCGAATTTCTCCTTGCTCTTCCTACTTAAGAGGGTGGAGCTGGTGAGCTTTCACTTGAAGTTTTGTATGATTACTATTCCATGGCCCGTGGGGGTCCTGGGTCAGACTGTCAGCTTCAGTCCTTGAATGCATTGATATTTTGTGTTTTGGCCAAGCTGCTTTTCTCAGGATGGAAACAGTCATCGTTGGTAGTTTTGTTGGATGCATTGATACATGTGTCCTTCATCGTAAGAGCATCATATCTATGGTGCTGGCGGAGCTCTTTTTGGGGCTTACTGAATGATCGCTCAGACACACTCATATTCTACGAGGCTACTATTTACTTCTTCAGGTACTCCTTGTTCTGATCCTTTCCTTTGCTTTGTTTTCTGTTTGCAACTTGCGCTTCTCTTATATTTTCCAGGTGTGGCTGTGGGAGCATCTTTATATAACCCCTTCGCTTCTCTGGTGGATTCCCGCCGCGATGATGTGTTGTCTTTATTGCTTGATGGCCTTCCCCTTGGTGATGAGGCCACTGAGTCGTTATACCGTCGCATGCTCTCTCAGCTTAGAGGATGGGAGATTAGCTGGGAGGCTACCTGGCTTTGTCGCTTGTCGTTGATTTGTAGTGTGGCTCACACTCCCTTATTGTTGCTAGGTCCTCGGGGGTACTGCTCCTACCATCCCGTGCAATTCCTTCGTCAGTTTGGTTTCTGGTAGGATATTTCGGAGTTCACTTTCTCTGAATTTGGGCATACCCCTCTTCCTTCTAATTTGACTACTTTGTACAGGCGAGTCTGGATTTCCTGGCAGGGATCTTTGTATGCGACGATGTAACACCCGTGAAAAATCCGTACTTGGAATCGAGTACCGATTTGACCCGAAATCGCGTATAAATAATTTCCATGGAAATTAAACGTAAGTTAGCTAGCGCAACGCTAGAGTAGCTGGGAAATAGTCCCTGATCACTTTAAATACGTTCTACAAGACCCAAATCGAGTAGAACAGACAACTCTACAATACTCTATAACCTTGGATCAAACTCTAAGCAGGTTTGTTCTCTGGACCATATTGAACTTTTGTATTGGATTTAGACCGCGCGTCGAAGGTCCGATACCTCCTATCTTAGACAGTTAGAACCGCCCCGCTGGACTTGACAATCATCTCGAAAATCAAGTCAATCCGATAAACAGAGTATTTCGTTGAACCCGGACTGAAGCGACCGCGAATAGGGACGAATTGGGAATTTCAAATTTAGATCTGGCACATGACTTGACGCGTCAGTATTAAGTGTTCTGACCGTCAGAATTCATCCAGATTACACCCTCGGATCAGGAAAAATATCTATTTATTATCATGGGACTTTCCGCCCTGATCTATGTGCGGTGACCGCTGAACTGAAACTGGTCCGCCACGTGCGATCTGCGAACCCTGCCAGACTGAAAACTTAATACGAGGTACATCGGGTACCCATGAGCTTAAGTCTGATCGCAATCGACCAGGGGACCACCAGAAATCAGTTTTTGGACCAAAACAGCCCTGAAATGGATAGGCAATAAGTAAACTTCGTCCCAGAGCCTATTTTCGGCGTTTCCAAGCTTATAAAAGGGGTTGAAACCCTCATTCCTTCCTTGCATACGAATTTCACAAACCCTAGAAAAGAGAGAGAGAGTTTGAGAGAAAGGGAAGAGGAGATTTTTCCCGCATCCGAGCCCCTGACAGTGCTGCTTCAACACTTCATTCCAATCACCTGGCTGGTGATTTTTCCACTTTTTCAGGTATAGAAAAACCCCAAAAACTTGCTGATTTAGGGTTTATGTAGATTCTGAACATGTTAGCTAACGTAATCCATTAATCAGGTTCTCCTACTGTCGTAGACGAAGCGTACACGCTCCGTTCAAAATCCCGCAACCGTAAGAGATTAGGTGAGGATTTTAGACGCTTTGATTGACGGTTTACAACGCTTTCAATGTCGTTTAATAGTAGATTATCGACGGCATCGCCGTTTGACATGTACAACATGCTCTCCGTTTCCTGTTTCGCAAATTAACGAAGAATATGAGATTTAGGGCATTTTAGTCATATGTAGGAAGTTCGGTCTACATGCATAATTTTCTGACGTGATTGACATGATTTGTCGCCGCATTAGAGAGTTAGGAATGCTTGCATAATCAGTTTGGCGAAGAGATTCGCCAAGTTGCGCACGTTGGGTCGACATACTATATGTGGACTTAAGTGTGTAGTGTATGTGTTTGTATAAATGCTTGTATTATTATGTATTGAATTAAATGATGTTATGTAGTAGATTGAGATTGATTTCATGATTAATATGCTGACCTGAATGATTTCCTACATGCTTACCTTATGCATGATTACACTACATGCATAGAAAGTACGCCTTGAAGATTTGCTTAAGTTGAATATACATGGGAAAGTATGCCTTGAAGATTTGCCTAAGTTGAATGTTATAACATGTGCTAACATGCTCACATGATGTGTTTCAATTCCAATACCCTGATATATAGCGTTAATGTAATTCAATAGATGTGTGGGACTTGACTTAGTCCAGGCAGTCGGTAACCGAACGAATTCGTGGCTGACTGGTCATAGCCACGAACGACGCGTCGATGAATGTGATTCGTGTTGAGAGTTGGCGGCAGTGGTTAGGCCACGCGAAGTGTTTTACGCACTTCATGTCGTTCAATTCGAGATGCGATCGCGCTAGTCGAGCCCGTCAAGTAACCCGACTGGCCGCTGTTTGTTCACCTTGTATGTATCATAACTGCTTGAACCTAGGGTACTGAACTTACCATTGTAAACCCTGTTAACCGTGGTACCTTGATCCACAAAGACTCATGAGCCGGACATGGTGGTATGGGACATCGTGGTCGAGCTGTCGGCCTACGCTGGGGCCACAAACCTCCCCGTAGTGACCAGTGAGCACCTTGACTCGTGAGCAGATTATGGTGGTATGGGACACTATATTCTAGCTGTCGGCCTACACTGATCAGGCGACGATCCCTTTGTAGTGACCGCGAGCGTATTCTGAGTCCACGGGAGGCGACGACCCTTCCGTGCAGTAGAGTACAGTAGGCCTGTATTGATAAGGTGATGGGGGAGCGGTGCAACGAGTGCGAGCAACAGCCCTGGCAGCCCTTGCAGTGACCTACGAAATGTACATCGTATGAGATTACTAGGAGTGACGACCCTAGACAGGATCCGTGTTGGGATTGATACAAGGGAAGTACCTTAGTTTCCCAATCCTGCTGTTTGAATGGACTAATAACAACTTGGTAATCATATCACCATAGCATTGCATGTGCCTGGAAGATGTGGAGCACTCTAGGGAGTGTGGCATGCCGTGGTCGTAAGATGTTGCCGCATGAGGGTGATCGTCGGTGAGGGCATACATCACGTCATATCATCTTGCATTAAACAACAGTATTAGGATTGTCTGATTTACTGCTTTACTATTATCGCGTGATTGAATTGTGAACATGCTAATCTTTGCTCTATGATTCCACTGAGTTGATCACTCATTCCCACGTTACGGGATGGTGTTTGCAACACCCACCAGATCCTGTTGTAGCTGCAGGTGAGGACGAGATCCAGGAGGTGGAGCCGGAGATTGACGAGGACCAGGATGAGTTCTCGTATATGCAGTATCACGACGGCTTCCCGTAGGTGACCTGGATCGAGGGGGACTTCAGTGGGACTATTTTGAACTTATTCTTTTGTTTATTTACATGTATATGAGACTCAGAGTTGTAGTCATACTTTGGAGACAGATGAGATTACTTTGTTTTTCCATACAGTGATACATATACATTGTTTAGTCTTCCGCTTGCTTTTATCACTGGATCTGAAGTATGAATTGCAGTTTTGGTATACTTTTACTCATGTGAATGCTTTAAATCAGACAACATTGAATCATAACCATTTTTGTTGCATAAGTGACGGTCTGGAACTCGGGAGTTGAGTTTATACACAACCCCCGATTTTCAGGGTGTTACAGACGATGCTGGAGCTCGAGTCTTAGGCTCCTCCCTTAGGAATAGTGTCGTATCAGAGATGCATGGCAGAGCAGTCACTTTATCGTCAGGTCCCGCGCTGACATCTAGCAGATGAGGCTACTGATAAGGATATGGTGGGTGATACTGCTTCATCCTCTTCATGTGTTGTTGATTCATTCGAGGCCTTTGAGGAGCGACCTTTCATCGATCCGTCCTTCTTGTTAGCCACACATGGTCACCTGATCACCGAGATTGCTGTCATTCACAACACATGTGAGGACATGGCCCGTCGGTTGGCAATGGGGCGACGGTATGATGAGAGCATGTTCGTAGCACATTGCCTGGATAGGGATGAATCCTTTTACCTGCGCATGGAGATTGAGAGGCTTAGGCAGAAATTATCGGTGTATGAGGAATAGGAGCTCACCTGTGATCCTTAGTTTTGATCGACTACGTATTTTGTATGCATGCAGGGTTTTGTTTTGAAACAAAAAGGAAAGAAAAGCAGTGTACTTGTAAGAAAAACTTTTAAAGAAATGAAAGATTTTGTTTTGTGCCAAATTTGCTAATATTCGCTTGTGTTTAGATTTTGTGCTTTAGATGATTGGGATCAAAATCTTAAGCTCAGCCCATGTTGTGTGCAGTAGTCTATATTGTGCCCTTAGGCTCTTGGTTCCCTGAGAGGGGGGTCAGGGATCGCATTCTGGAGATTTGAGCAGAGTTTGATAGAGTACTGATTCAAAGTTGATCTTTCCTTGTATCTCATTGTGGTGCTTGCTGCCTTGGCTTCTTCTGTACCTGCACTTATTATTTTTATTTTTTTTGTAGTACCCTTTCAGGTTTTCACTACATCTAGCTTTTCCCGTCATTTTTTCTCGTAGCGTCCTTTCAGATTTTCACTAGGTCCCGAATTTTTGATCTTACCTGCCCCTTGGCAGCTATGCTGTTTTTACCCTTGACGCCTTTTCAAGTTTTCACCACGTCCACTACATGCCTGTTGTTTTTACTCGAGACACCCTTTTGAATTTTCACCTCGTTGTTTTGCTTAAACATGCATTTTCTTTTTCTTTTTTTTTTTAAAGTGTCGAACAAGACAGAGAGATTTCCTTCATAGCCGGCCAACTGGTTACCTTCCTGTCCTTGTCTTTGAGCACAATCGTAAGCTACTTTTGGTTGGTTTATTTGGAGATGTGGGATAGACTTGTTTTCTTCCTTTTCTGAGTCCTTTTTTCGTGGAGATTTCCTGTTTCTTTTCTTTTTTCTTTCTTTGCTTTTTTCTTCCTTTTTCCTTTTTTTTTTTTTAACTTTTGTTTTCTCTTCTTCTTCTTTTTTTTTGCAGGAGAAGTGACGGGTGTCCTTAATGGGAGATGGCAGATACTTTTCTTCTTTTTTATTATTTTTTGGGTGGGAAAGTAATGGACACAGCTTTGCGCTTGTAATTATTGACAAGGTTAGGTATGGTTACTAGTGATAGATTTTCACATTATTAGCATTGATGAGATCGGGAAGATCTTCTCCTTTCAGATTGGTGAGTCGAAGAGCACCCCCGGGAGTAATTCCCAAATGATCAGCGGTCTGTCCCATTAGGGTTTAAACTTTCCTCTGAGATCTAGTAAGTGAGGTGGTAGGATGCACTTCATAACCATGTCACCAACTTTAAAACTTCTCTTCCGGACCCTCTTGTTGTAGGCTCAGGCGATCCTTCTTTGATAACATTGGGAGTGGCTTAACGCTCGCATGCGCTTTTCATCTGCCAGATGCAGTTGATCTTACCTCGCTTGTTGCCACTTACCTTCCTGAACTTGGCTTTCTAGTAATATCCGAAGTGATGAGATTTCAATTTCGACTGGTAGTACCGCCTGCATTTCGTATATAAGCCCAAATGGAGTTATGCTTGTAGCAGACCCTACAGACGTTCGATAGGCCCAAAGTGCGTAAGCAAGCATTTCTGACCAATCGCGATATGTCTTCACCATCTTCTCCAATATGTGGATGATAGTTTTGTTTGCAGCCTCGACCCCACCGTTCATTTAAGGGCGGTAGGGGCTCGACCGATGGCGTTGAATCTTGAACTTGTCAAGAAAATCGCTCATCCTTTTATTGACGAATGGAGTTCCGTTATCTGTGATAATGGCCTAATGGATCTCATAACGGCTAATGATGTTGTTCTTCATAAACTTGACCACATGAGATGCTGTGATGGTGGTGTAAGATGCTGCCTCTATCCACTTGGTGAAGTAATCTACCGCTACTAGGATGTACTCGTGCCCATTGGAAGCTTTGGGGTTGATCTTACCGATGATGTCTAGCCCCCATATAGAGAATGGCCATGGTACTATCAGATTGTAAAGTTCGAAAGCAGACGCATGGATCTGGTTTGTATGTTCCTAACACTTGAAGCATCTCCTAACGTGTTTACAGCAATCTATCTCTATCGTAAGCCAATAGTAGTCGAGTCGTAGGATCTTCTTTGCCATCATGTGTCCATTCATGTGTGGGTCACATAGTCTTTCATGGATTTCTGACATGATCTGAGTCGCTTCTGCCTCATCCATGCAGCGGAGAATGACTTGGTTGAAGGATCGCTTGTAGAAAATGCCCCCAGTGATGACGAACTGTACGGCTAACCGCTGGATAGTGCGCCAGTCAGCTGGTGTTGTTCCTTCCGGGTACTTCTAGTGTTCGAGGTATTCCTTGATGTCAGTATATCACGGTCGATCATTCGAGGGAGTTTCAGCTTCGTCGATCTGTAGACAGAATGTGGGCTCTTTCTGGAGTTCGACGATGAGTACCCACTCAGCAACTCCCTTTAGGATCTTTAACATGGAGGCGAGAGTAGCTAGGGCGTCCGCGAATTGGTTCTTGGCTCGAGGCATGTAAGAGAATGTGATCTCGTCGAATTCTTCAACCAAAATTTTCAGGTAGACGTGATATGAGATCAACTTTTCATATTTGGTCTTTCAATCACCATTTATCTGATTGATGATTAGTTGCGAGTCTTCGAAGACTCGTAACTTCTTCACATTGAGGATTATGGCTTCTCTTAGACCAACGATGCATGCTTCATATTCAGCTATGTTGTTGGTGCACTGGAATGTCAATTGCCTGGTTATGGGGATTGGGATGACATCAGGAGAGTAGAGTATGACACCTACTCCACTCCCTTTTGAGTTTGCGGCTCTGTCAAAAAAGAGTGTCCACTCTCTCACTTTTGTCTTCTTCTTCCTCGATTAGGAGGATGTCCTCGTCAGGGAAGAAGGTCTTCAATGGTTGATAATCAGATAGAGAGTGTGCTACTAGATGATCGGCCAATGCTTGCCCTTTGATTGCCTTCTGGGTGACATAAGTGATGTCAAATTCTGAAAGTAATAGCTGCCACTTTGCGATCCTACCCATTAGTGCTGGTTTTTCGAACAAGTACTTCAACGGGTCCATGCGAGCGAGCAAAAGGGTCTGGTGAGCGATCATATACTGTGGTAACCGTTGTATTACCCAGACTAGGACGAGGCATGTTTTCTCTAAGCTTGAGTACTTGGCTTTATAACTTGTAAACCGTTAGCTTAGGTAGTAGATCGCTTGCTCCTTTCTTCCTGTATCATTGTGTTGGCCAAGAACGCATCTGATTGTTTCTTCTGCGACGGAGATATATAGCAGTAATGGCCTACCTGGAGTAGGTGGCATGAGCATCGGAGGATTTAACAGGTATTCTTTGATCTTGTCGAAGGCCGTTTGACAGTCGTCATTCCATTCTTTTGGTAAGTTATTTCGCAGGAGCCTGAATATGGGCTCACAGACCGAAGTGAGCTGTGCAATGAATCGACTGATATACTGGATCCACCTGAGGAAGCCTTGAATTTCTTTTTCGATCTTAGGCGGTGGCATTTCGATGATAGCCTTAGTCTTGGTCTTGTCTACCCGAATGCTATCTTCACTGACAATGAAGCCTAATAGCTTACCTTCAGTTGCACCGAAGACACATTTTTGAGTATTAAGGCGGAGCTTGAACTTTTCTAGCCTATTGAAGAGCTTCTTGAGGTCTTTAAAGTGTTTTTCAATCGTGTGAGATTTGAAGATCATGTCGTCCACGTAGACTTCCATTTCCTTATTTATCATGTCGTGCAATAAGGCAGTCATGGCTTACTGATATGTTGCTCCCGCGTTCTTCAGTCTAAAGGACATGACCCGATAGCAGAAAGCTCTCCATGGTGTGATGAAGGAAGTCTTCTCACGATCATTAATGGCCATCTTGATCTGGTTGTAACCGGAGAAGCCATCCATGAAAGAGAATATCTTATGTCCCACAGTATTATCTATCAGCGTGTCGATGTGGGATAGAGGGAAGTCGTCCTTAGGGCTTGCTTTGTTGATGTCCCTAAAGTCGATGCACGTCCTGACCTTCATATCCTTCTTTGGAACTGGTACGATGTTTGCGAGCCATTCTGGATAGTTGGAGACTACTAAGAACCCCGCATTGTATTGCTTGATGACTTTATCACGGACCTTCAGGGCCCATTCTGGCTTCATTCTTCATAGTTTCTGCTTGACAAGTTTTATATCTGGCTTAGTAGGCAAGCGATGCACTACCGAATCTTCATCGAGCCCCAGTATGTCCTCGTACGAGAAAGCAAAGTTGGACAACCTCGGTCTCAGGAATTCCATCATCCTTTGTTTGTATTCCGAGGACAGCAATCTTCCGATCTGCACCTCTCTGGGGAGTTCCACTGACCCTAAGTTCACAATTTCAAAATCGTCTGCTACAATATTGGCCTTTGTTTTGAACTTTTCGAGAGAATCTTCGAATTCACGAGCGGTATCATCATTTCCCTTACCAGGGCTTCATCCAGACCCATGAGTTCGAAGTCCAACTTTAGTTCGAAATCATACAAGTCGACCTCAAACTCTTGCATTGTGGGAAAAGTGTTTGGCGCAGTAATTTTTGAAAGTTTTTCTATTGTTTTTGTATTTTGAAGATTTTCTGATGTTTTGTTGTTTTGAGGAATATTTGATTTTTTTTTGTATTTTGGGGAATATGTGATGTTTTTGTGTTTTACAAATTTTTTGATTTTTTGTGTGTCGCCAAGGGGTCCCGAATAGGATGGTGTTACAAACCATGATTGGTCCTATCCTAATTCGGGGTACCCATCTCTATTTACATTGGCATTTTTTTTTATCGGCATCCGTGGCTAGCCTACCAGTTGATTCGATCATCTAGGGGATGGCTGACCAACTTGGTTCTTTCCCTCTTTTGATCTTGTTGTTCTGACCTATTTGTTCCTGAGGGTCACCTGTCCTGATGACCATGATGTCTGCTGGGCGAGGCTCAGCGTCAGAATCTTATTCAATTTCTTCACCCATGAGTTGGAGTTCTTCTGGTTCCTCAGGTTCATCTTATGATGGGACTTTAATGTTCGTCTAGTCAAGGGCTAGCTACTTTTCCTTGTTAATCCAGTGGATGGGCTGCTTCTGCCTCTTGTGTCGCTAAGCTGGTGGCGAGGATATGTCCTCTTGACTATAGGTGGAAATGGGTGTCTCCCTATTCTTACCTGTGTCTCTTTCAAGGGGTACCTCTGGTTCTGGGTCCTTTGTGGGTGGATCCTTTTTCATGCCCACAGCCTCATGTGGTGGGTCTGGGGGTTCTACCACGGGCGTCATATGTGCTTTTAATGCCTTGAGGATCCTATCCCACCTTATCAATGGCCAGACGGACTCTTGGTTGGAATGTTCTGAGAGTTTGAGTCGCTGGAGGTGGTCTTCAAGGGAGATCATATGTCTCCATAAACGGTCCCGACCTTGACGAACTTAATAGGTGTGCACTTAAACGATTGACCCTTTCTTGGCCTTGCAGCTGAATCTTCTGGTATCGGTTGATATCTCAATCCCCGTCTCTGCACGTTGGCACGTGCTGGCTTTACTACCATACATTTTTCATGGAACTCGGTATGATAGTTCAGGATTAATCACTCAACAGGGGGAATGACATATTCAGCAGTAAGAGGTCGTGAATTGGCGATTGCGTTCACATTTTTGAATTTGAAGCTGTGATATAATATGTCACCCTCTGCATGCTGAATGTCAATCACTGGGATGTCAGTTTCTAGGATATTGATCGTCACCAGTAAGATGGTCTCTGGCTCAGCCAATACTATAATAATTCGATTTTTCGAAGGGAATTTAACCCTTTGATGCAGGGTAGATGGGATGGCTCTAACAGCATGGAGCCATGGCCACCCCAACAGAAGGTTAAATGAGGCAGGAATGTCAATGACCTGAAATGTGACAAGGGTCATCTCTAGTCCGATTTGTAATTCGAGGTCGATTTCTGCTTCAACCTGTCTTCGAGAGTTATCGAAGGCTTTAACGCTTATGGTACTGGGTCTGAAGGAAGATAGTTCTATCCCTAACCGTTCGATAGTCCTTAAAGGGCAAACGTTAAGGCTAGACCCATTGTCAATGAGCACGAGTGGGATCTTGAAATTTTTATGACGGGCAACTATGTTCAACGAACGCCCATGTTTGTGACCTTTAGGTGGCAATTCCTCATCAAAGAAAGTGATGACTTGTGGTACAAGGAGTTTTCCAATCATACTTACCACCATTTCGAGAGGTACATCAGGAGAGATATGGGCATCATTCAATGTTTTCGTAAAGATTTCTCTATACAATCTCGATGTGCACAGAAGTTCCTAGATGAATATTTGAGCAGGAATGGATTTGAGTTGGGCCACTATGTCATAAGTGGCATTGGTTTTGTAAGTGGTTCCCGACAAAGTTCCCTGGGCTTCCTTTGGGTTCTGGTTATCTCTCCTGAAATGTCTCTCATTGTTATCCACTTCAGCGCATTCTAGGTAATGTCATGAGACTGCTTTCGGATTGTAGGAAGGAATGCTCTTCCTTCTAGGTATATTAGTGGTTCTTGAGGCTGAGAGATTACGGCTGAAACATGATGGGCTTGATGATTTCTCTTGAGGTGCTTCTGACTCTTAATCGGGTTTGGCCATGGAATTTTCTTTTCTCTTTTGAGGGATGGGAAAGAGGTCCTCTGGGCATGTGCTAGCTGGTGAGGCATCAAGAAACTTGGTTCTTAAACTGAGGGTGCCCCTTACAAGGTTAGTGGGGCTAGATTGGGGAGGCCTATTGGGAGAATGACGGGTTCAGGATTCGACCTTTTTGGATGTACTGAGGATGGGGTTGAGTGTGCCCCTTGGGGAGCGAGATGCTGACGATTTGACCTATTAGGTACTGCTTCAAGGAATATGAGAGGGTGTGTTGTGGGTGCTGCTTCCAGGCATATGAGAGGCTGTGTTGAGGGTGCTGCTTCAAGGAATACCTGTGGCCCAAGTGATGACACTTGTTGGTGTCCCCACGTCCGATTTGTTATATCGAGTACGATTGCTTGTATGGAATGATGTGGAGAGGAGTGTATGGGTTGCCCTCCTTCAATGTGGTTGACGGTGGAGGTGCTGGGTGTGCTGGGTCCTGCTTGATGTGATGGTAAGAGATTTTGGAGGATGTTGGCCTGAGCCATGTGGCTAGCCTGCGGGGTGATACCGATCTTCTGGCTTTCGATTAAATTCTGGACCGCATGTTTCAAAGAGAAACATCGGTCGGTTTGGTGGCCAAGAGCATGGTGATATGCGCAATACTGATTTTCATTGTAACCTAGTGGTAAGGGGTTGGGTGGAAGTCGCGGCTGGAGTGGTGTCAAGAGTTCCTTTTGCATTAGCATCGTTACCACCTGACTGTATGTCTGCGCCAAAGGGGTGAACTTCCTTCCCAACATCGCTTGCTTGTATGGTCCTTGCACATTCCCCTTGGGCTTTTGTTGTTGTTATTGAGGCGGCTATCCCTAAAATCCTTGTCGGGCTTATTGTGATTGGTACTGTCTATTTGACTGCGGCTGATATTGCCTGTCTTGCTGTGACTCCTATTGTGGAGCATACTGTTGTCTTGAGTGTTGGTAATGATGTTATTAACCTCTGTAGTGCACTGCGCGAGAGCAGTACCGTTTCCATTCCCGTATCCAATGGTTTCCCCTCGATTTTGTTCGTTCTGAATGTAGGAGTTTGACGTGGCCATGGGGAAATGGTTCCGACTCTGATCTCGGTTTCCACTTATTCTCCATCTTGGATGAGTTGGGAGAAATTTACGTATGGATATGAGATTAGATATCTTGAAATGTTAGGATTTGCTGAATGTACGATCATGGATATCTGCTCTTCTTCATTGATGGGGTTTCTCATTTGAGCCGCCATAGCTCATCATCATCCTACTTATGCTGACAATGATTCATCACTTTTTTGTCTCAAGGCAACTAGGTCAGATCTTCTTGGAGTCATATGAGAACTTGTCGATGAATGCCGGGGAGAGCTTTTCCCAGGTTCTGATTTGATGGCTATCCAATGAGGTGTACCAATCCAAAGCGTCAACCTTAAAAATTTCTGGAAGAGCCGTATCAAGGCTCCATCATTCCTTACTATCGCATTGAGTTCCCTACAAAATGCTTTTAGGTGTTCCGTGGGGCACCCACTACCGTCATAACCTTTGAATTTTGGTACTAGAAGTTTGGAGGTACTCGGGCGTTTGGGAAGGAACAAAGGTCCCTGAATTTAGTAGATGGGTGGTCCACTCCTTATTGTCTCTAGAGCTGATTTTGCACCATTTGCAACTGCTCTCGTAATTCCTCAATTTTTTATTTACCTTGTGGTGGATATTTTTCCCCTTGTTGTAGGGCTTGTGCTGCTTCTTCTTCATACGGATCCAGAATAGGGGGTTGTTGGAAAGAAGATGAGCTCCCAGTGGCAGGAGGTAGTTGAAATTGAACATTGTTCCCTTTCAAGGGAGGGTGTGTTATTCAGAAGTGGCTCCCACCTAGGGTATCTACCAACTTCGAAATGTTACTCCTGTTAGGGGGAGTGAATTGGACTCGAAACTGGCCCCCTTCATGGGAATCTACAGGTTCTTGTTTGTGGTTCCTGTTAGGGGAAACTTGTGTTATAGCCTGATTGTTGTGATGTATTGAGTAGAGATGTATGGGAGGGTGTAAGACCCATATCCTAAACCGTACCGTTCCGTAAACTTCGGCGGTCTTACCAGTCGAATTTTGACAACCTTCAACCCTTAACCGATATTTACGCGCGACCTTTATTCATATGCCATCAACCTGTATCGACTCAACCCAAGACCTTTACCATAGCGACCGCATCATCACTGCGGTTCCGATGCCGCGACTTGCGCGCCGAGGCGATACCCTGGTCAAGAGATGTGGGCCAACGTTCGATGCGAGAAAAACACCGCGGTTGTGAAACCCAAGAGAATCTCTACGAGATGTCACATCAATCCCATCAATCTCATCACATCACATGTCAAGTACATGTCAAGTACACATCACCTTTCACCCATACCCAAGCAACCACAAAAGTCAAAAAAGGTCTTACAAACCCATGCCTTTCTTATACAAAAGGCCATAAAAGTCAAGGATTTCTTACACACCCATCACTCACCACACCCAAAAATCCTCAAATCAGTGTTTTTTTCAAAAAAAATAAAACAAAGCAAGAGGCAGAGCCTCTGCCTCTCTGACAGCGGCAGCAGCAGCACGCTGCTGCATGCAAATGGAGGGAGGGCGGACGACCAGCCCCCCACGGCCCAGCCGTGGGCCCCACATTGATGTTTTTTTGTATCTGCACCGTCCATTTTGTGAGCCCATGGGGCGGTGGGCTGCCCTCCAAATTTCAGCTCCATCCCACGCTCGAGTGGCCCACACTGCAGGAAATAGTGTGATTGGATTTCTACCATTGGAAATAGTTTCTGGGTCCACACAAGTTTTGAATTAATTTGAAATTTGTATTTTCCCTTCATTTAGGTCTGAGGGACCCTATGTACGGTTTGGATGGCATTTAGATATGATGGTGGGCCCCACATGGGACCCACAAGTGATATGTGGGTTTTATTCCCACCGTCCAGGCAGACGGTGGAACCCACCAGATTTATGTGTTTAATTCCCACCGTCCAGCGGACGGTGGACCCTGGTGCATGTGTTTTATGTGCACTGTCCAATGACAGTGAGCCCCACCATGATATGTGTGTTGAATCCAAACCGTCTATCCACTTTACAAGCTCATTTGGACATGAGCTTAAATTGATGCAACAGATCTATTTTCCAAGTGGACCCACCTTGGCCTGTTTTAAGGCCCATCTTAATGCAGTGATAATAGTCCATTGGGGGCCCACTTTGTCGTGGATGTAAGGCCTATTTAATGTAATTTAGGGTCCATGGGAGTGGACCCATTTGATGTATTCCAAGGTCCATGGGAGTGGACCCATTTGATGTATTTTAAAGCCTATGGGTTTAGGCCCACTTAATATATAAGGCCCATGGGTTTAGGCCCATTTGTTACATATAAGACCCATGAGTTTAGGCCCATTTGATACAATCTAAGGCCCACGGGTTATGACCCATTGCAATGCAGATAAGGCCCATTGGTGCGGCCCATTTATGTGACCCATTTGATGAATAAAAGGCCCATATGATATGGCCCATTTGATATATATGTAAGGCCCAATGGGATGAACCTAAGGTCCATTTCAATGTGTGAACCCAACACGGATTATGTAACGATGTTTACGACGATCGTGCCTTGGGAGCAATGTTGGTTTGACGTCCACATTGCGAGTGTAATGCTGGTTGGATGTCCACATTACGACTCTCCTTAGGGCCCGTTATTAGGCTCGTACTTATTGTGTATAGGCCGTCCAGGCCCATCTGCATTGTAAGGATAGTTCATTTCATTATAACATGTTTAGTATAGTTTCATGACTCATGATCATACACATCATATGTTTGCTTGACATGAGAATTGACTAATCATATCATATGCCTTCGGGTAAGTTGTTTATGGGCTCCCGGTTAGGCGGTGTTGTCCTACATGAGCGCATAATATGCGCAGGATTTGTTGCATAACTGGATAGCGTGATTCATGCATTTCGCATTTGTGTGACATGGTTATTGTACACCCTAGCGACATCGGGGGTGTAACCTCCACAAGCGTATCGTAGTTGGAAGGATTGGATACCGAAAATCTTATTTTACATGGGGTGCTATAGATATCCCTGGGTAAAAGTTCTTAAACCCTTATGGTACCAAGAGGTTGCTCTAACGTCTAAACCGAGTGGGTAGATGAGCGTTGAGTGTCAATTACCAGACGGTTGTGCTCTCCACTGTGTCGTGGTCAGTTGGAAGGGGGTGCAGCCTTACCCGCCTGAGTGTAGGGGACAATGCTAGGCTGAGTTTGACCAGCTCGAGGAATGGGTCCGCTATCGACGAGTCGAGCCCGATATTGGCAGACGGATGGTGAGGTCTCTTCCACTTACCTTATTGCGCGCGATGAGACGACAATCTAGTTTAGAGTGTACTATACCCCGGTGATATCCCAGATTTGAGCTGTATTGATGTGTGGACATAGATAAGGATCTGTATGCTTGAGTTACATTTCACATCGCATGGCCTTGGGATGGCCGATATCATTCATGTCTTGCATCGCATAGCCTTGGTACGGCCAATGATACTATGGATCCATCTGCATATTTGCATTACTCTGATATTGCATGTACATATTACTACCTTACGCATACACTTTCACCACCCTCTAAGCTTTCTATAAGCTTATGCACGACCGTTGCGTGCAGGTGACGTTGGGGCGCAGCAGCGCTGAGGCAGGAGCACTTTGCAGATCATTTTGGAGTTTTTATTCTTCATCATTGTATTTCCCTTTTATGCTCATTATACTTGTAAATTTTTTGATCATAGTGAAAATGTAATAGAGTACTTGGTTGTTGTTTGTGGGTTATGTCTTTGGTTATGCTTATTACGAATCAAACTGACATTGAAAATTCTCCTCGTAACATCCTAGGATTGGAACCTGGCGAATGGGCGCTAGGAGCCGAGAATGGGGTTCTACGGAAGTCGTCGGTGCCAGATTCGGCGATCGAGAATTTTGTGAGCCCGATTTTCGAGTTTGGGGCATGACAGAGGGTTGCTCCCGTTTGCAGGTTGTTGTTGATCTTGTATGGACTCTTCTGGGAGAGGGAGAACAGGGTTTACTGGCGGAATGAGGGAAAAAGCAAAAGGGGTTTGAAGGAGTGAACTGTTTTGTACACTTGGCTGGGTTGTCTGTGTGTTTGGTGTGGCATTTGGTACTAGGTGAAGCAGCAGCTCTTGCACTGCTCGAAGACACTGGGCCATTTCTTGCATGGTGGTGTTGGCCTGTGGGTCTACTGGAGCCACTGGCAATAGTAACGTGGGAACTAGTGTAGGTGTGGGTGCTGATGTTTTGGGAGCTAGCTGAGCTGCCGGCTCTTCTTCATGTGTAGCTTGAGAGGTCATGGCTGCGCGGGATCAGGTATTCATGGTTCAAATCTATGCCCAAGAGAATACAAGTTAAAGATGTTTTTTATTTTTTTGTATAAATATAGTGATGATGTCCCTTGAGATTAAAGTACCACACACTTTCGTGTCAGGTCTCAGCTAGTGCAAGCTAGCAAAGTCCCCAGTGGAGTCATCATTTTGTAGACACTGAAAATCAGCGCCTACACTGGTTTAGTAATGTCATGTTTTTTTTGTGGGGGTTAGTAAGCTGATTTATGGATGTTGGAGTCGCCACTAGCCAATTAATCTCAAACTCCCGCAGTCGGCTAGAACTTGCGGAATATGTAAGGTTGGAGAAATCTGAAGACTCTCCTACCTTAGATTGACTCCTAGTTTGTGATCCGAGATTCGGGGTAAGGGACCTTAGTTATAAAGAGAGAAGGGGTTAGGCACTCTCTCTGCCCGAACAAACGTACGGTCTCTACTTTTTGTGGTAAGACAATCTCAAGAGATGATAGATGCTATGATCGAGATGGGACTAGGCACACACGTGGATTTCTGATGTAGCAAGATCCGAGATTTCGGCAAGCCACGGATCATACGTCCAACGCCGTGTTTAAAAGACAGATGTGATGATGCTTATGCAAGGAGATAAGAGAAACGGACTAGATCACTAGAAATTTCTGATGTGACAGGATCCGATGTATGACAAGTTACAGAGCATACATTCACTAGGGATCTAGAGAAGCAGGGGGGTTGATGAGGGAGTAGATGTCATGATGAATGCTTGTAGAATGAATGGATCTTTAGCTTGATCTTGAGTAGAATAAGACATAAATTGAACCATGATCTCACTGGGTTAGGTTGGAGGTTGGGATGGTTGGAAAAGTAGGGAGTGGGCTAAGGGGGATAGCTGAAAGATCTAGACTTGAAGGCTTGACTGCACCTCCTCACCCTCACTCTCTTCCTCTCTCTCTCTTTCCCTCTCTTTCTTTTTCTCACTTAAGCTTAGAAATGAAGGGTTGTTATTGAAATGAGAGGGGGAAAGGGCTATTTATAGCCTTCTCCTATGGTCCTTTGGTATTCTTGGTTCTAGGAGGGGTAAATGTTAATATGGCTACGGGTGATTAGTTGGAGGGAGAGAGACGCCACATGGTATGCTCCTATTGGCAAAAGGGGGTTGGTAAAATGGTAAATAAGCTTGGGTAGTGGGGGTAATTTTCTGAAAGAGTTGACTTTCGGACACTGGGACAACTGTCCCCAGGTGTCCACATGCGAGCCACTAGCAGAGGTACTCCGAGTACCGTCGATGGTAGTCAGACTACCGCCCGGGCCGGGCTCGAGCATGTGGGCTTTGCTTGATGTGCTGGTTCGATCGGTGGCCTCCTTTTGGGGTTTTATGGTTTAGACAGGTGGGCTTAGGCTTGGGTAACGGGTTCTAATCAAGGTATAAGGTATAGGTGGGGGCTGTGTATGGATTGAACGGTTTGGATCAAGGTCTTAGGTCTTGGTTTAGAAATTTTGAGATTTTTGGGTCAGGGTTAGGTTTAGGCTGGGACTAGGTGTAAAAACTCCATCCATTTCATACCATTTCTTATGCATATGTACATGATGATTGATACCCTTAGCTAGACCTAGATTAGTCGAGCATAATACACACCCAACTAACCGGGACCCCAAGACCTCGAAACTTATCTCATATCGATCGTCCCGTTGCTGTGATTACGTAGGTATCACCCGTGTGTCTATACGATACTCCATTTGTGAGATACACCGTGAATAATAATTAGTGTATCATGTGCGTAAGGCGTCATGTACTCCACTCCACACAAGTGCACAACACATGTGATACACACATGCACATGCCATACATGGGTGAGAGAATCTCTACCCATATGTGTGATGTCACATACCCATGCCTCCCATCTCTCATGTACACCTCAAGTCAACTCTCCTCCATGCCACACCTCATGTGTGACATCATCACACCATGTCGTCCCATGCTCCTTTAACCCACCATTAAATACAAATCATAAATTAATTTTCATAATCCTAGCCTAAGCTAATATTAATCACTTTACCCTAGCTTAACCAAATTTTTATGAATTTCTCTACAAATACCCCTCATCCCTTAGCATTTCACCATTTTTCTACACATGAGAGAGAGAGAGGAGTGATCTTGGTGGGCCATCAACTCCATCAACCCCATCCCTTTTATCCATCTCAACCATCCATCTAATCCATCAAGGTGAGAACACCCACCCTACTCATTCTTATTTTGTTTTTGTTGTGTTTTTGTATGGTGAAGATGATGTTGATCATAATGATGTGATAAATGGTGTTGATGTATAGGAGAATACATGTAAAAAGATGGTTAATAGTAGTGATGTTATTATGATAATGATGTGAATAATGGTGTGGATGTATGAGAGAAAATATACAACACTTCAATTGTTATAGGCTTTATGTGGGACCCATTGATAGTGGGTCCCACCAAAATTTTGTAGGCTATCTAAACTGTCCAAAGTGTGGCCCATTGGGCTGGCCACATACTCACCCATACACATATGTGAGACACACCACATTTACATTAAATAAATTAATAAATAAATAAATAAAAACAACAAAAAAAGGAAGAAAAGAGAACGAATGTTGGACGTTGGATCAAGCAGCGTTCGGCAGCTTTTGAATAAAAGGGGCTGGGCTGTGGGTCCATAATGGGCCCCACCCATGATGTATATCTTTAATCCATGTCATCCATCCGATTCCCCAGCTCATTTTAGGCATTGTGCCGAAAACTGAAGTCAATCCAAATCTCTGGTAGGCTACACCATCAAAAGGATTATTTTAATAGTAATAAACTGTTAAGGCCCACTGTAACATTCTTGTACGTAAAAAAAAAAAAAATTGAATATTGGACTCATTAAGCCCGTCATGAATCAGGGAACCTAGTAGGCGGAGTGGATCGTCGTGATGTCAGCGTCACCTATGAAAAACTAGGGAAAAACAAAAAAACAAAAAAAAATAAATTGTAAAGGGCATCAGCCCATTACTGACGTCCAGCGTCCTCTTGTAACAGGCAGGGAAATGGGCCCCACCACAGGCCCCACCTTGATGCTTGTTGAGCATCTACACCGTGCATTTGATGGGTCCCTCTAAAAATGGGACACCCCCAAAAAGCAGCTGTACACGGAACTCTGGTGGCCCACACCATCTAAAATCATGTAAAGACATGTTAAAATATATAAGAGCACTCATTGGGGCCCACCTGAAATTTGGATGCATCTGAAACTTGGACTGCCCCCCCCCCCCCCCCCCCCCCCCACACACACACACACACACACCAAGTGGGACACACACAATAGATGGACTAGATCTCTCAAATGACCCACCTCGATGAGAAATATACAAAAAATAATAATAAAATAAAATCACATAAAAGAAAAGGGCGTGGAGGATGTTTTGTGGGGCTGATCATGGTCACACCATGATATATGTGCTAAATCCACACCATTCATCCATCCTACTTGCCCCATTTATTGCATGATCCCAAAAAGCAGGCTGATTAGAAGTTCATGCAGGCCATGCCACTCAAACAGTGGGAATTGTACTCAAAATACTTAGATTTCTCTGAGGACACCTTGGTGATGAAAAGTATATCTAGGCCATTCATCCACTCCTTCAAACCATTTTAGGTCATGAGTAAAAGAATGAGGCAGATCCACACCTTAGGTGGACCACACTATAAGAAACAATGGGAATAAAAATCCCTACAATTAAATCCTTTGAGTTCTACCTTGATGTGTAACTGCCACCAAAGTTGGGTCAGTCATTACACTGTGGAGCCAACTCGTTATATGTATTTTATATCCAAGGCGTCCATCATTTAGACCATCCATGTGTCATGAGCCCCACCCGACGTATGTAACTCATATCCATGTCATTCATCTAGTGGGTGATACCAACTATGAGGTTGTTTGTTGTACAAATTGTTCATAGGGTGGACCCCACCATGTCAATGGGACCCACAATCATATAAAATATAATAATAATAATAATAATAAGGAAAGAAAATTGCATGCTTACCAATGAAAACTTCCTAGACATAATATGATGCATGTGAAGCCTACCTAGGTGCACGTGTTGTATACCCACACTACCTATATTTTTCGGTCACTTGGGAAGTGGGCCCACCTCCTGCTCGTGAACACAAGATGAAGTAGAACTCAATTTTAGGTGGGCCATGCTACAAGTAGAAACAGTAGTAATAATCATTGAAAATTCTTAGGCTCTAATGTGCCCCTATATGCTGGGATGTTTCCTTAATCATGGACTCCACCTTGTAGTATGATGTAGATCTATGTCATTCATCGGTTTATCCTTATCATTTTAGGGTATGGTCCCATAGACTAGTCAGATCCAAATCTTATGTCACGGGAGCAATATTGATCACTTGTCTACCATTAAATATTTTTTAGAGCTGCAATAATGTTTGTGAGAAATCTATCCATATATTCTTTTTAACCGATCATGGACCACCTAATATACATATTTTACCAGTCATTTATCTATTTTGATTAGATCATTTTAGGGTGTGGTGCTGCCTATATATTTACTGCAATCTAAGTCGTTTTCACGGTACCCATTGTAATAGTTATTCCTCATTTAGACCGTCAGTTGGTAAAAATCATGTGGATCACTACACTATAGGAATTTGGGATCTTGGGTGACCCAACTAGTCGTGTGAATTGGTGAAAGTTGTGTAGGTCACCACACTATGTGAGTGCGTGATTTTTATAAGCAACCTAACTGTATGAAATTGGGGCAATTGTATGACTACTTGTTTAAGTGGATTTATGATTGTTATGGCTCCTAACCATATGATCACTAAAAGGATAAATGACAGGTAGATTTGGCGAAATGGTGTTGAATATATCGCTTATACATCTTGTGATCATGCGTGACGTAGATAGCCGTAAATCATGTGGGTATGTGGGGAATGTGTGGCTCAACCATATGATCATGTGGTGCTTAGGTGACTATTAAACTATTTGAAATTGTGGTACTGGCCTCCTGACTATGTGAAAGTTTAGTAAAGTGGTTGCCCCATTATGCGAGCTATGGTATAATTAAAATAATAATAATAATAATAAGTAACCATCTCACCTTAAGTCTCTTATTATGACAAGTAGAGTGACATTTCTGTGGCCACTCAACCATACGGACTTCTGATAATGGAACGGCCATATATAAGACCATGTGGGCATATGAGAATTGTGTGATTACTCAAGCTCGTGGACTATGCTGAAGGCGTAAACTATTCTGTATGTGAACTTGGGGCGTGTGTCAGATTGATTATGGACCCTACCTTGATGTGAGTATTACACATTTCATCATTTATTCATTAGGCTAGCTAAATTTAGAATATGCTTCCAAAATTGACCTATATCCAATTCCTAAATAAGTCAAATGACATGAAATAGCGTTAATTGAACATATAACTTTCAAACACTTGTGAACCCACTCAATGTATGTATTTTATCTACACTGTTCAATTATTTTTTCAACTAAACAGTTTGATGATGGAGCCCATTGACGTGTGCCTTGTGCATATGAACTGTTCTTCCTTGTACTACCTTAATTTTTGTGAGATACCTATACTATCTACTTGTTGGGACCCACCTTAATGTTTATGTTTGGACCCATCTGCTTATAATACCATTTGGAAGTAGGACCCACTACGTTGTATAAGACAAATCCGTATTATCCAACAATGACTAACTCTTATGTGTATATTAAATACCAAGTCGTTCAACTTAGGGCTCACTATATCTTATGAAGTTTACCTGTGCCTTCCAAACCATTGTAGAACTACTACAATAATTATTTAAAAATCTAATGTACTAACAACCCACATGACAGTGAAGTCTACTACATTATATGAGTTTCGCCAGCACCATTCATCCTGTGACTCATTTACTATATGTTATTCTTAAGCCTTTCATCTCATAACCACTTGGTGCATGTACTTTGTGTCACCACCACTCATTAACCATAAGGCCCAGTTAGGGTATAATTATGTGGTCCCAATAGAAGAAAATCATATCAGGCTAAAGCCACTAATGGAATATCTATCTTGCGAAGGATATGGTGTAACTCTTATTACAATTAATGCTCATGATTATGATAGTTATGGATGATATTAGTGATATCAATGATTGTGGTTAATAGAAGCATGTGATTTAATACTTGATTAATGTTGTTCGACTCCTTAGCATACTAAACTCATCTACCTAACCATGTTGATATTGATCACACTCATGTACTATGGAATGATGGTATGTGCTAGTGTACTTGAATACATTATCATGGATTGATATAGTTGATAGTAGCAAATGATGATTATACGTCATTTTTGCCTTAAAGGTTAAGCAGACCCTAAAACTCATGACATTATATGCATACCACATGCACTTGAACGTATGCCTTATCATGGTTGCTTGAATTCATGTATAATCATGACATACATGATAATTGAAATACCATAGTCGTGTCGTACAACATAACTTGGATCTTGATGATGAAATGTACATTTATGATGATGACTTGGATTAGCCCTGAAACTGAATGGGACACTGGAAGTATGGAAATAGTAGGGGATGATGTGCCCCTTGGGTTGAAAGTCCCTAAACCCCTATGCTAGTTAGGGTTGCCTCACCGTCGGGCCAAGTGGATACATGGGTCATGGATTTCACACATACTGATAAGGTCGGGTTGAGAAGAGGTGGGTCCAACCTACTTACGGGCTGAGGTGCAAACATGGACCGGTCTGACTCACTGGTGAGGAGAAGCGCGAATGAAGTTCGCTATTGGCATGCCGGGTGGAAGTCCACCGCAGGGCGGGTATGTGAGGTTGATTACTGGTGTCTAGTGAATGAGTATCAACCACGGTGTTTCCCATGATATACAGTTGGTGGAAGTCCACCACAGGGCGAATATGCGAGGTCGATTACTAGTGTCTGGTACATGGTATCGACCATAGTGCTTCCCGAGATATACAGTTATGATATGGTATGACAATATGACGATGATGATGTGATTATGGTTGCGTGTAATACGGTTATGGCTGTAGTATGTGAGAAATGAAAATATGACTTCGTGATGCTGGTAGCATTGACTCGGAATATTACTATGATGCATATGCACTGCATTGATATTGGCATCATACCTTATGTGCTATACTTCTTTCACCATACATGATTTCCTTGTGACATATTTGTCTTGCTTGCATGTAAGATATACTGCACACACGTATGTACTCACTAGGCTTTTTGCCTAATCTTCCTATTTGTCATTTTTTTCAAGGCTGGAGTAGCTTGGAAGATTTAGCTTTTTCGATGTACTGTATTTATTTTTCGATTTGACAATGTTGACATTGTGTACCTTTGGAGAGCATTGTACTTGTAACCATCAAGATTTATAATGGAGAGTGTTGCTTGGTATTTTGATCATGGATCTTCATGTTCAGGTATTATTATATGTATATACAACAAAAAAAATCAATCAAAAATCTTCCTTGTGGTGCGCCGAACTCGGGACTTTGTGTGTGTGAGTCAAGTACCGGATTTGGGGCATCACGGAAGCTGTCTGTCCCCGGACTTGGGGCGTGACACTAGGGTTTGGTTTAGGATTTGATCATGAATCCTAGATTGTCTTAACCTTCTCGAGATATTTGCCTGGGTGGGGTGTCTATAGTGACATTGCATGAAGAAGAAGAGTAAATATATAAAAAGATTTTGGATGACTTTGTATGGGATTATAGTCGGGTAAATCCAATTTTACACATCTTGTTGATGGAATGTTGTGGTTAGAGCTATACATGAGCATCAAAAGCTTAGTAATTCACTTGACCCGGCTCGAAAAAGCTCGACTCGACTCGGATCAAAGCTGAGTTCAAACCGAGTCAAGCTGATTTTTGGAGCTCGAAATGAGTCCGATGTTGCCCCAGCTCGGCTCGGCTTGACTCAAATAATGCTCGAACTTGACTCAACTCTACTCTACTCAGCACACAGTATATATACCCTCTTCCAATCATGCGCTGATATTATTGAAGCCTTTGAAGCCTGTCCAGAATCTCCAATCATGCGCTGATATTATTGAAGCCTTTGAAGAAAGGTTTCTCTCTCCCTCTTCCTCCCTCTCTCTCTCTCTATCTTCTTACCTTCTTTACACATTTTCTGTGGGTGCCCATGTAAATGACTGGTATTCTCGTAATCTAGTGATATACATTTATATTTAAATTACATATATTTGGTTATTTTGATGCTTAGGGTTGAAGTTGATGAGTTTGAAACCAGCCACTTTATCACAAAGGGCGCGCCTATACACACTACCGTGTCAACAAAATGCACTTTTGCCGAAAATGTTGTTTGGTTATTGAAAGGACACTTCCCAGATAAGCATGGTTGGCTATTTCTTTCGATTTTCACCGACCTCTACTGGACGACTGATGGGACACTTGAAATCTTCCAATCAGCGCGACGTTTTAACTACTACCCATCGATAGTGGGTCCCACTTGATGGACAGTCAGGATCTATAAAGTGGCCTGAAATTATTTTTTCCTTTGGTCTTGTTACTAACCATCTTTAGCATGTTCTAGTATCTCTCTTTGTTTTGGGAACTCAATTAATACTGCCCATACCTAATTAGCTTTCATAGATATAGTGGTCCACACCCACCTTTGCTTCCGGCTGATACGTGCCTCGGAATCTAACCTGGTCATGTAGGCTTCACATGAAGATGACATGGCACAAAAACCTCCACATCCCTCATCAGGTGGGCCACACACGCGGTTCAAATGTGGACCGTTGGTGAGCTTTTTCTTTAACTACCGCGTGTGGACTCAAAAGGTCTTCCACATATTGGCCACCCATCTCAATCAGGTCCCACATGGGTCTTAACGAATAAGATTGACTACCCAACAGCCGCTGACGAGGTTACTATATGGCCACGTAGTCTTACCTTTACGTGTGGTCAATGGAGAAAGTTCATAGACCGAAATAAGATACATGTAAAGACCGATTGGAAAATCAACCGTCCACTCAATCGTCTGCGAGTGTCAAGGACGTTGGAGACGATCTGAGACACGCAAGTTTTGTAAAGAATCCACAGTGGGGCCCACTTAGTTAACGGTTCTGATCACTGGCCACCCTACACATGCAAATTGGATCACAACCAATGGATGGACAGTCCAACCCGGGCGTGGCTTCAGTGAATCCGTGGATGCGGGGCCCACCATGACCTATGTGCCTTACATCCACACCGTCCATCCGTTTTGAGAGCTCATACTCAAAAAAATTGAAGCAGATCCAAATCTCAAGTGGACCACACCACAAGAAAAGTGCTGATTGAATACCCAACATTAAAAACTTCTTGTGGGCCACCGAAATGTTTATTTTCCATCCAACAGACCTGGATGAAGGGACCACACAAATATCAGCTTGATACAAAACTTCTGTGGTCCACAAGAAGTTTTTAACGTTGGATATTCAATCACCACTCTTTTCCTTTGGTGTGATCCACCTGAGATACGGATCTGCTTCATTTATTAAATCATAACTTAAAATGAACTGTCGAAAAAGATAGATGGTGTGGATGTAAGGAACATTCATAAAGATGGGCCCCACAGTCAGGTATCCACCTTAGCCGCGTCTGTCCAACCCGGAAGTTTTTGTCGCCCATGACCCACGGCGCTTTGCTCGGAAAATGATAAAAGCACCAGCCGATGATCTTTGGTCGTGTTGACCGATGAACAGACAAGTCAATTCACTCATCTCTACTGTTCAGGAAATGGGGACTGGTTCGAGCTGCATGCTACTCGACCGAGTAGATTTGAACTCAGCTGGTAGCACCAGCTGACTCATGACTCAGACTTAGGACATAATAAGTTGGACCACCTAAATGATATGGTCAACCAAGGGCTCGTTTCAAATGCGGGATTAAATGGTATTGAATTGTACTTTGTGGAATTAACAATACAGTAAAATTAATACTATTATTATACAATGATTATATGTTTAGAAATATTATGTTATTTGGACCTACTAATCTTTTCGAATCAAGTTCATATCCTAAGAAAAATATTGTATTAAGTGAAACTTATGTTTGGTGGACTATAAAATTATAATCAACTAGCCCAATTTCACAATCGATACTACTCACTTTTATGCATGTGAAACTTGATCGCATGTAAAAGGTTTATATAGATGGACAACGTGAATGAAACACATGCATCAACGTGAGGCCCACATATATAATGAATTTGAAAATCCACTAAAAATCCCACCACGTCTTTTTGCGAGTGAATGATATGATATTTGGATTAATCTAATTTTTTCTATATTTTTTGAATGCTAGATGGAATTTACTTTGAACCAAATTAATACAATTCCATACCACCTAATCCCGTGTTCTAAATAAGCCTTAAGTATATAAAAATTGATGTAGGATGAATTGTGAACAATGTTATAGAGTCGAGTATTAGGATAAAAATAGAAATCAAGCTGAGAGAAAGTGATGTGGAATGTATCCTTCCATTTTATAAAATCAACCATCATTCATTATTGCCCAACGCTTCTATGTAAGCAAAATCATTTAAGTGCAAAAATTAATCGTTTTAAATAAAAAATTATTCTTTAACAAACAATATTCTACTATTTTATTAATCACTTTAGAGTCCAAAAAGTCCAGTTACAACTAAAGTCATTAGAATCATATAAGAGAGTATGAGTGAACTTAGTGTTGTAAAACGGATGTCTTAAATCTTGTTCACCACGCTGCTCGACCAGTTGAGGGACTAGCTCGACTAGTCGAAGGTCACTTCGACTGGTCAAAGCCCATTCGACTCAAAGTCCAATAACGTTGTATTTGAGATTTCCGAAACACTTGATCAGTCGAGGGTTAAGCTCGACCGGTCAAAGCCCTAGCTCAACTAGTTGAGGGTCATGCAGACGGTGCTTAGTTTATGCTCAGACTGCGTAAATTTAAGGCAGTTTCTAGAAAGGTGCGTAAGTGGTTCCCCATCTATAAATAGGAGTCCCTAGGGCTATTTTCGGGCATGCTAAAGTTTTCTAAAGGAGTTCCAAAGGTTCCTAAAAGGGTTTTAGGGTTTCTAAAGGGTGTAGCAAGGGTGATATTCGAAGTCATTCGAATTGGGTAAGTCCTTTCTCTTTGCAATTTTTATTTTTATAGTGGAATTCTGTCGCTTTGTGCTGTGGTTTTTTTTCACAAGGGTTTTTCCACGTTAAATCTTTATGTTCTCTTGTGATTGCTTGGTGCTCTTGGATTGTTATCCTAGATCCATATTTGTATGATTCCGCAGCATAAATCCCAACACTTAGATATCTTTATCCCTATTTTAGAATGTCTACTATTTTAGATAAGTCAAGAGTCTAAGAATTTAGGTAAGCTATATCAATTGCATTTAATACAAGCTATAACTATTATTATAATCAATTTTTTATTATTTTATAAAAATTTTGCTTTTGAATACAAGGCTTATCTTAATGATGAAGAATGATGACCTTTTCCATGGTCATAGTTAAATTAGTATTAATCATTCACATCACATATTTGGGCCATTTGTTAGGTTTAGTGTGGAAGTGGATTGTGTCCTCCCTCGTCGAGACAGAATCGGTCCAGGTAAGGGCTTTGTGGGGCCCGCCATGCTATATGGGTTTTCTCCACGTCATTAATCCATTTTTTTTAGATCATTTAGAGTATGAGCCCAAAAATGAGGCATTAATCCAGTTTTTCGGATCATTTAGGGTGTGAGCCCAAAAATGAGGCATTAATCCATTGTAGGGCCCACTATGATGTATGGGTTTTCTCCGTGTCATTAATCCATTTTTCCCAATCATTTAGAGTCTAAGCCCAAAAATGGGGCATTAATCCATTGTGGGGCCCACCATGATGTATGGGTATTCTCTGCATCATTAATCCATTTTTCCAGATCATTTAGAGTATTGGCCCAAAATTGAGGCATTAATCTACTTTTCCAAATTATAGAGTATGAGCTCAAAAAATGAGGCATTAATCCATTTTTTTCATATCATTTAGAGTATGAGCCCAAGAACAAGGCAAATTCAAGTTTCAAATGAACCACATAGTGGGGATTTAACGTTCGATATTAAAATCTTCTTGAAAGTCGTGAAAAAATAAATCAAGATGAAATTTGTGTTTTCCATTCATCTAGGTCTATCTGGCCTTATAAACAGTTTAGATTACAAACAAACACCATGGTGGGCCCTACTTAGGTTTCAACAATAGGCAATGTCCCTCATTTTTAGGATCATGCCATAAAAATATCTAGAAAAATAGATGAAATATGTGTCTAAGACCTGTACATCTTGGGTGACCCTACAAAGCCCCCGCCTAGACCTATTTCTGTCAAGCAGGCTGCAATCCCTTCCTTCCAATACACTCATCTACCAATAAAATATTCACAGCGCAATCAAGTAGCCTTAAACATGACTAGGGGGCCAATAGATTTTGGGGGATTTGAGGGGATTTCAAATACCCAGCTGTTTGGCACAATAAAGTAACCGTGAGGGTTTCAAATCCATGGGTTTGAAATCCACTCAAAGAGAGGGTTTGAAATCCACATTGAATGCTTGGATTACATCTAAAATCCATGTGTAATATGTGTATCACTAGACTATTAATTTATTGGACGCATGACCCACTAACGATATCCCAAAATAATTAGATTATCAAGTTCTTCACTATAATTACTTTAATATGATGATCAACGCTGTCCAAACATTATTCATGTAAATCAACAGTTAAAAATCGTTGGTTCGTCACTCGGACGTAATCTTTAGCGGGCTTATTACGACCATTGTGTCAAAAATTACATACGTCTACTAATTAGAGACATTAAAGTTGAATTGGTAATTAAATTCAAACCCCTTTAAAAATAATATGTATAGCTACTTTTGGATTAAAGTTGATTTTGAATCTAGGGTGCCAAACACAATAATAGGGTTTCAAATCTAAGGGGTTTCAAATCCACGATTCCAAAAAGGGCATAAACATATCTTCTAGGAATCATCATATCCTTCTATTTTCTAGGCCTTGTGATAGAGAGTTGGATCTTTTAATGAGTGTGACTTTTTTAACACATCTTCCAGCAGCAGGTGATGCGAATATTTCACAAACGCTCAACGGATTAGATAATTACGAATCACACTGCATGTCCAATTAGCGCCTGCGTATTAACCATCACACTAAGCCAGAGCAGTGATGTTTCTCTCATCAAAATATCATAAATAGAAATCTAGGTTCCACGTAATTTGGTGGTATGTATCATTCTTCTCTCCTCACATCTCGGTTTTACTATTTTTTTTCCCAGACAAACACCTGATGCTCGAAGTCCAAAGGAGAAATATTCCTGTACTGATGTAGAGTGGGTCGCGGATAATTTCATGGCCAGGATGGATCAGAAAAGGCACGGTCGGCAACAGAAGTGATCCGGACCATCAGACCTTAGATCGGTCGTATCTCGCAATCCGGAATGAGTTATCCGACGCAAAATATATGATTTTGGGGTAGAATGAGCTACTTTAGCCAACCAACCCTGCTATGCCGGGTTGCGCAGCCCGGATTTGCGAGAAACCCCCTGATCGACGGTTGTTTTCCAGTTTTAATTTCATTTTTACTATTTATAGTAAGTTTTAGTTTGCTTATAGCTCTTCATCCGTTGGGCTTTAGGAGTTGTGTCCAACATGAAAAGTGCTTAGAATAATTAGGAGAACGATTTGGTGAAGCCAAATAGGACACTTACTATTTTTGGCCGAAAACCTTGCGCACTAGTAGACATCACGACCGTATATAAATAGTAAGTTTACTATTTATAGTAAGTTGCGAATTTTAGGAGTTTTAGTTGTAGTTTGAGTCTGATTTCTTTCTTATTGCTTGGTTTCCTTATTTAAAGGGGTGTAAACTTGATTTTAGTTATTCAGTAATCAATTTCAAATTTTATTGGAGTTTATTTCTATTTTCTTGCTTTCTTTCCTTGTGGTTTCGAGAAGTCTCTGTGAGGAGTCCAGAGAAGCTCCGTGGATTCGGAGTAGTTATCCTTGAGGAAGATGGTGATCGACCTCATCACGTTCATCCCTGCGTCAATTTGGTATCAGAGCGAGATTTTTCCTTAGGCCGATGACAAACAACGAAGGTATGAATCAAAATCCTGTGGACGGTGATCCAGGAATTCGTTATCTTTCGGAAAGAATGGAAGCTTTCCATCGGGAGAGTCAGTTGACCATGCAAGGGCTACAGGCAACCCTCGACCGTCTTGCGAATGTGCTACTTTCGCCCCGAGCCCTAAGCGATGCTCCACCACCTATGGTCGCTCCACCACCCGTGGTCGTTGTATGACGCGACCCCGATTATCGCAGAGCACTACCAGTGGCAAATCGTAGGGTTACACCAGATGATTGCAGTTCCAGCGACGAGGACATTAATAAAGGTTTCGACCGACAACCAATCCATGGAGGCGATCGTCTAGATCGTGCTGAAAGAGACTATCGAGGTAAGGCTGAACTTCCTAGTTTTAACAGTTTATTACGTATCGAAGATTTCCTCGATTGCCTAGCCGAAGTAGAGAGATATTTCGATTATATGGATGTGTCAGATCATAAAAGGGTGAAATTGGTAGCGTTTAAATTAAAATCTAGTGCTTCTGCATGGTAGGAACAATTACAACTCTTACGAGCCCGCCAAAACAAGGCGCCCATCGCATCATGGCCTCGGATGAGACGTCTTTTTCGATCACGATATCTCCCCAGTGATTATGAGCAAATCTTATTCCAGCAATACCAGAATTGTCGACAAGAAAATCAAACTGTTACAGATTACACTGAAGAATTCCAGCGGTTGGATACACGAAACGATCTGTCAGAATCTGAGTCACATAAGGTGGCAGGATTTATAGGTGGGTTGCGACTAGCAATTCAGGACCGAGTTCAAATGTACCCAGTCGGGACCGTAGATGAAGCAGTTCAATTGACAGGAAGGGCAGAAACACAACTTGCAAGAGCTCTCACTCGTCCTTATCCTTATAATCGACCCCCTATTACTGGTCCCACACAGGATCCAGTGCTGGCTCGAGAAAAAGATCCGGTAGGAGAACGTCCTCAACATCCTCTATTTGCAAACCGTGATACGGGGAGCGGACCATCCAGACCTCAACGGGCAGCACCCACAACAGCAGGCCCGAGTAGGATTCCAAATCCTTATGCTCGGCCAAGGCCGAACAATTATTACCGATGTGGCCAACCAGGCCACTTATCAAACACTTGTCATCAACGTCCGGCAGCACACTTGACTATAAACGAAAGGGGCACTGAAGATGAGGCCGCATAAGAAGATCATGACTTTGATGAATATGAACAAACCACTAAAGAAATAGCAGGTGGCGATGAAGTGACAGGCGAGGATTGTGGCGAATCTCTCGTTATGAGGCGACTACTATATACGCCACGAAAGGAATTACATCCACAGCGGCACAATATATTTCATACTCGGTGCACTGTCAGCGGAAAGGTCTGTGATGTGATCATAGACAGTGGTAGCAGCGAGAACATCGTCTCAAGAGTAATAGTGGATAAGTTGCAACTACCAACGACAAAACATCCTTCCCCGTACTCAATTGGCTGGATAAAAAAAGTGAACAAGACCAAGGTAACTGAACAATGCACTATCTCATTTTCAATTGGTAAACATTATAAGGATCAGATACTTTGTGACGTGGTTGACATGGAAGCCTGTCATATGCTACTCGGTCGACCCTGACAGTCGGACAGTGATGCGACCCATCGAGGGCGAGACAATGTTTACATATTCGTCAAGGATAGTCGAAAAATAATCCTTACCCCTATGGCACCAGAGAACCATCCTGAAGCCTCTAAAGTGGAGGGGAGTTCTCTCTTAACCATTCGGGATTTTATGGAGGAATCCAAGGAAACCGGCGAGGTATATGCTGTAGTGGTGAAGGGCGAGAAAGAGGAACCCTCAAACATCCCTCCAAGCTTAAGACTGTTACTAAACGAATTCAAAGAAGTCTAGCCTGAAGATTTACCTGATGGGGGCTAGCCTGCCCAATCGTCCTCATTATCGGATGAGTCCGAAGGAGTGTGAGATACTTCAGGGACAAGTGGAGGAATTGATCCGTAAGGGTCTATTGAGAGAGAGCATGAGCCCATGTGTTGTACCAGCATTATTAACGCCAAAAAAAGATGAAAGCTGGCACATGTGTGTCGACAGCTGAACAATTAACAAAATTACCATCAAATATCGGTTCCCAATACCACGGTTGGACGATATGCTCAATATGCTAGGAGGGGCTAAGGTGTTCTCTAAACTCGATCTAAAGAGCGAGTACTATTAGATTCGTATTCGACCCGGTGATGAATGGAAAACGGCATTTAAGACAAAGGAAGGATTGTATGAGTGGCTGGTCATACCCTTCGGCTTATCGAACGCACCAAGTACTTTTATGCGTTTGATGAATCAAGTTCTAAAACCGTTCACTGGTCGATTTGTGGTAGTATATTTTGATGACATATTGATATATAGCCAGGATGAGGTGGAGCACAAGAAACATCTCAGGCAGGTGCTGCAGGTCCTACAAGATAATAAGTTGTACCTCAACTTGAAAAAAAGTAGTTTTTTAACTGACAGCCTGTTATTTTTATGATTTGTTGTAACATCCACAGGCATTCGAGTGGACGATGAAAAGGTGCGAGCTATTAAGGAATGACCGATCCCGACAAACATTCATGAGGTGAGAAGTTTTCATGGGTTGGCGACTTTCTATCGTCGATTTGTGCGAGATTTTAGAACTATAGTCGCGCCTATAACAGACTGCATGAAAAAAGGGCCGTTCCAGTGGATCGATAAAGCTGACAAGAGCTTTCATGAGATCAAGCATCATTTGTCTACAACACCGGTTTTGGTGCTTCCTAATTTCGATAAATTGTTTGAGGTGGAGTGTGACGCTTCATATGTCGGAATAGGAGTATTATCACAGGAAGGCAGGCCGGTAGCCTTTTATAGCGAGAAGCTCAGCGAAGCCCGAAAGAAGTGGTCGACTTATGAGCTTGGGTTGTACGCAGTTGTTCAGTCGCTGCGACATTGGCGGCATTATCTGATTCAAAGGGAGTTTGTTCTGTACACTGACCATCAGGCATTAAAGTTTATTAATAGTCAGACTAACGTAAATCGTGTGCATGCTAGATGGGTTGTATTTTTACAAGAATTTATGTTTGTTCTAAAGCATAAGTCACGTTAGTAGAACAAGGTGGCTGATACACTTAGCCATCGTACGTCACTACTTGTTACAATGAACAACGAGGTGGTCGGCTTTGATTGTCTCAAGGAGCTGTATGTCAAGGATGAAGATTCTTGTTTGAAGTGTCAAGAAGGTCACCCCAGTGACCTTCATATATAGGATGATTTTCTCTTCAAAGGGAATCGATTATGCATCCCCCAAAGTTCTTTAAGGAAGCAGATTATTCAGGAACTACATGGAGGTGGCCTCGGTGGACACCTTGGGCGAAACAAGACGCGAGCTCTTATGGAAGAGCGGTATTACTGGCTGCAATTAGTACGTGATTTGGGAAGAGCCGTACAACGTTGTCATATTTGTCAGACCTCCAAGATGCAATCTCAGAATACGGGCCTCTACACCCCGTTACCTGTGCCTGACGGTCCTTGGGAGGATTTATCAATGGACTTCGTGCTTGGTCTTCCACGAACACCATGCCGCATGGATTTGGTGTTCGTAGTAGTCCGTTTCTCCAAGATGGCACACTTTATCCCATGCAAGAAGACCCTTGATGCAACACATGTGGCGAATTTATTCTTCAGGGAGGTCGTACGGCTACCGGGGTCCCTAAGACCATTACTTCTGATCGTGACACAAAGTTCATTAGCCACTTTTGGCGAACTTTGTGGACTCGATTCGATACACGACTTCAATTCAGCAGTGCTTACCACCCACAGACTGATGGGCAGACCGAAGTTGTGAATTGTACATTAGGAAACCTCCTTCGTAGTATTGCAGGAAAAAAGCCGAATCTGTGGGACTTGGCCTTGTCTCAAGTAGAGTTTGCGTTCAACAATATGATGAACCGCTCGACAGGGAAATCGCCGTTCCAAATTATCTACAGACGAGTGCCTCGCCGCACACTTGACTTGGTCCCTTTGCCCAAGCACCCAGGCACGAGCATTGCAGCAAAACATATGGCAGATAAAATCATGGGCATCTATACAGAAGTGCAGGCCAAGCTACATGCCTCGAACGAGAAGTACAAGGAACAAGCGGACAAGGACCGTCGACCAAAAGTGTTCGAGGTGGGCGACCGCGTTATGGTCCATCTGCGTAAAGAGAGATTTCCGACCGGGACGTACAACAAGTTGAAAAATAAGAAGATTGGACCGGTACCGATCATCCAAAAGATTAATGACAACGCTTATGTTGTTGATCTTTCAGATGACATGGCGATCTCACGGACTTTCAACGTCGTGGACCTGACCGAGTATCATGAACCAGCGTAAGAGGAAAACTCTAGGACGAGTTCTTTTCAAGTAGAGGAGACTGATGTAGAGCAGGTCGCGGATAATTTCATGGCCAGGATGGATCAGAAAAGGCACGGTCGGCGACAGAAGTGATCCGGACCATTAGACCTTAGATCGGGCGTATCTCGCAATCCAGAATGAGTTATCCGACGCAAAATATATGATTTTGGGGTAGAACGAGCTACTTTAGCCAACCAACCCTGCTATGCCTGGTTGCGCAGCCCGGATTTGCGAGAAACCCCCTGATCGACGATTGTTTCTCCGTTTTAATTTCGTTTTTACTATATATAGTAAGTTTTAGTTTGCTTATAGCTCTTCATCCGTTGGGTTTTAGGAGTTGTGTCCAACATGAAAAGTGCTTAGAATAATTAGGAGAACGGTTTGGTGAAGCCAAATAGGACACTTACTATTTTTGGCCGAAAACCTTGCACACTAGTAGACATTACAACCGTCTATAAATAGTAAGTTGCGAATTTTAAGAGTTTTAGTTGTAGTTTGAGTCTGATTTCTTTCTTATTGCTTGTTTCCCTTATTTAAAGGGATGTAAACTCATTTTTAATTATTTAATAATTAATTTTAAATTTTATTAGAGTTTATTTTTATTTTCTTATTTTCTTTCCTCGTGGATTAGAGAAGTCTCTGTGAGGAGTCCAGAGAAGCTCCGTGAATTCGGAGTAGTTATCCTTGAGGAAGACGGTGATCGACCTCATCACGTTCATCACTGCGTCACGTACCCACCAAATCATGACATGAAGCAAGATGATCCAGTGATCTGGACCGTGAATCTGGTTGGTGGGTCCAGGAAGTCCAATCCCACGGGTGTCATGCTACTGTCCAAAGTCTGTTTTTGATAAGACAAGAGATTCACTAACATGGAGGCATTGGTATTGGTGTGCCATACCCAATCATTTCGGTATGGTCCCAATAAAGAAATATAATTCATAATATCAAGTAAGGGCCTTTAAATATAATGTAGTACGAGCATTTTTATTCCTATGGCCCATTTCACGTAACATTTATTGCATGAGTATGATATGAGACTTTATGCCGAATTGCAATGACACTGCTGCTCAAGAAAACTGGATATGTGACTAATTGGGACACCATCACTGTAAGCCGAATGCAGTAATCTTTCTCTCCTTAGACATTAAGAGGTCCGATGAAATTCTTACTTGTTCTTATAATTATAGTAGGTAAAAGAGTTGAAAACCCATCAAAACTCTCCCTAAAGTCTTCACACGAATTTACAATCTTAGTTCCACTTAAATACTATAATTGTGTTATAGTTCTAGCATCCTACCCCTACATTAATTTATGGATATATCACAACTTAACAGGCCCACTGGTACACACAATTATATTATCCAACTTTTAGGATAATTTAGAACGTTGATCAATAAGGCCCGCATTATAGAGTTCTTACATGTGATTGTCATATCAAAGCTAATTTTGGGACATGAGCAGTCTAGATTGGATTTTTATCTTTTATTTTTCCCCCCTGTCTAATAGTCTTTGTTGATCATAGCTGGGCCACTTGGGCCCACATATGTAGTATACCAATTAAACAGACAAAATTGTAGGACCCACTGTATCTAAGTCACGGTCACAAAATAAGATTTTTTTAACAATTTAACTCTGATCCATGTACAATTATTCGTTGAAATAGGAGCATTGAATTTCTTTTATTTAAATTTGACTGTCCATTAATATTATATGTCCACTAATCTAATAGTCAGTTAATTGAATAGGCATGAATTTTAATTAATGGTACATCTAAACTTTGAAAATTAATTTGGACAGTTTAATTTGACTTGATCATATGTCACGTATGAAATTTATAATTGCCTGCGTATCATCCATCATAGTCTGCCAGATTATCAAGGATTTTCTCTACCATGACGTCTTGATTTGATATGTCCATTTGTGGGCTCACTCGTGGGGTGGTTAGGATCACCCTAGAGCGTGATTTTGGAGCTTTAGGAAGATTTCCAAATCTCATCCACGTATGTCATGTGTGAGGTTTTGGATAAATGATCATGTCCGCTCGGAAGTAAAAAAAGATCTTTACTTGAATTAGAAGACTTGTTTTTATCATTTCTATGGTAGGTGTCTAGAGTGATCAGGACCGTAAATTTTATTGGCCATGTTATGGATTGTTACTGATAGAAAATTCACGGAAATAAGAGACTTATAGTCGTTGATTTGATTGTATCTAAATTGACCGTTAAAAGGTGGAAGAAAATTGAACAGTAAAAAGGGAGCAAAATTTGTGCCAAATGGACCGTTAGGATCGTTCAACCAGAGCTAATTGGGAGATGTAGCCTATCTACATGGATGCCCAGCGAACCAACGGTCCTGATCACCGGAAAAGTGCCATACATATATGGTGTAGTAGCCAGAGGGAGAGCGATGGAGGTGGGAGTTGGTAGCCCTTCTGCCGGAGCACTCAAGTCCACATGTTAGTGCACGTGAGTGAGATCGGAACCATTCATCAGGCTGACCCGCCATCTACCTGGGGAAGAGACCCCGTGAGCCATACATGTGGATTGAATGTGGACCGTTCGTCTGTTGAGTTGACGTCCATTTCTCTTTTGTACATGCGACCCACACGACGATCATATCATCATAACCTTTGGACCAGGCCATGCACCTTAGCGGAGCCAACCTTATGAGGGGTCTAGATCTCCCACACGTCCTACGCTGGCACGTGTGAACCGCTAGAACAGTGAAAACTCGCTGTCTGGTATGCGTGTCAACTCGCTGAGAGTCCGAGTCACAGCCTCCTAATAAGAAATAATCGAGTCAAATCCACATTTCCACCTTCCCTCAACTAATTAAGTAGGTAAGTTATAGAAATAATGAATTGTAAAGGGTAATTATACAGTAGTTGATAGAGTATGGTCGACCATACACATTCAAACATAGACCCGCAGTCAATCCAGGCCGTCCAGACTGCAAATCACATTGGATGGGCCATATATTGAAAAAGAGAAAAAAGAAAAAAGAAAAAAGAGCATACTAGTTGGACAATACTACCCCTAATAAATGGAGACTCAACCACCTAATTCGGCTTATTTCCAATCATTCATTTGGTGGCCATTAATTGAAAGGTTAAGAGAATATAATCAGTTCGATTATTTGGATCGAATGTATAGAAAACAGGATTCTCATCTCTCATATGCGTGGCTACGTGCATGCGTACGGTCCACCACACTCACAAAAGTATGCTATAATTACTCTTATTATAAATTAAGGATCCAGTGCTAACAGTTTCATTTAAGTTAGATGTGCCAAGCACTAACTCACATCCAGACCATTTAGCTTTAATCAGTCCATGGGAAACGGCTTGGGTGAGGCCATAAAACATGAGTTCGGCAAAGCGTTTATGTGGAGGATTTTTACTGACCCATGACAGATGTAACACAAGCTAAGTAGGCACTAAATGACTTTTAAACATGCTTTAAGTGCTATAACTACCTTAACGTGACATTCAATCAAATCAAATCTAATCATCTTTGCCCTCAAGGAATGGGTATTTTCCAAATCTGGCCGTGTGTTCGGTCAACTTCCACCTTTAAATATGAGTTCCTATTTGTATGGCACAATCTTCGAAATGTAATTCCCGGCTACTTCCAAATAGGTGTAGTGTGTAATAAGCTTGTAATTCCGTGTATTTACATGGAGGAATTAAAAATCAAACACCCCCTAAGAGGAAGCCGACACGGGGCTCACCCTAAGACATTTGGTCATGCCCTTCTGAAAATACGAAGTCAAAAATAAATCAGATTAAAAACTCAAGTAAATCAAAAATAAGTTAGATCAAAGACTAAGTAGGCCCAGTCCTAGTAAATGGTGATGACTGAATGTCTATCAAACCTTCATCCGGCCATTTAATTAATAGTTATGCTTCTAGTTCATCATGTCTCACCTTGTGAATAGTTTTGATGGATTATATATAAATATCGTAATGGGTGATTGACTGCTCCACTATTAAACAATGACGATTGAATTCCTCTGTATTAAATTTTTTTTAGGCCCCACCACAATTTTTGTGTAATGTTTATTTACCATCTAATTTGTAGGTAAAATCACGAAAACTTACATGAAGGTTTAAAAAAAGAAAACAAGCATACACTTATTTAAAACTTTTGTAGCTATAGGAAGCTTTAATGGATGGGCACCGCGATTGTTTTAGGGTATGGTCCATATGAGATTTCAATATGTTTCATTTTTTAGCTCATGCCTTGAAATGATTTAGGAAAATGAATGGCCACTTGGTAATAGAATACATACATCAAGGTGGACCTCATTAGACGGGGTTGCTTGGCACCATGGATTTGGGGGAATTTAAAATTCCCCGTTTGTTTGGCAGCGTATAAGTAACCGGGGTTTCAAATTTGAAATCGACAGTGAGAGCTTGGATTACACTTAAAATTCTTTTAATAATTGCATGTGTAATATATGTGTCACCATACTATTATTTTATTGGACACATGGCTCACTAATGATGTCCAAAAATAATTAGATTATTATTTGAATCACTATAATTATTTTAATATGATGATCAATACTGTCCAAACATTTTCAATGTAAATCAACAGTTAAAAATCGCCAGTCAGTCACTCGGACATGATCTTGCGCTTGTGGCCCATCCAAGACTCAAATTTTCATCATTTTGGGGCAAAGCATATATTTCAACGAGCTTATTACAATCATTGTGTCAGAAATTACATACGTCACTAATTAGAGATATTAAAGTTAATCTAGTAATTAAATTCAAACACCTATAAATATACCTACTTTTGTATTAAAGTTGATTCACATTCCAAGGTGCCAAGCACACTAAGAGGATTTAAAATCAGGGGGTTCCAAATCCACATTCCCAAACAGGCCCTAATGATTGCACTATCTTGGGTGAGTTCAATTTGCACTTTATCCGTTCCACGTGGAACTCTTTGTGGAACTCTCTTAAGACATAGGTTGTACTAAACCATTTTCAAGCATGCTTTGGTTGGTCATATCAAAAAGTAGCATGTGGTTCAATCAAATCATATTATTGGCTAACTCGTGTTTCTTTGGCCTCATCAAATCAAGTTCCATCTCCATCCACCTTAGGCCATACCTCCAATAGTCTTGTATGCAAATTACCTGCGCCTCCAAAGTTCCTATAAGCTGAAGCTATATAGGTCTACTACTAGACATCTACCATGTTTATAAGTTTTGGTAGCTTTTGAAGATATGAGTTAAAAAACAAGGCATATCCAAAACCCAAGTCACTCCATAGAAAGTTGTAAAGCTATACATGAACTGAGTTAGCTAGATTAGATCGCTCGACTTGACTCGAAAAAACTCAATTCGACTCGATTTGAAACTAAGTTTGAGTTAAGTTGAACTGATTTTTTGAACTCAAAAGAATTTCAAACTGATTTCAAGCTTTCTTGAGCTCGACTTAACTCGAATCAAACTCGGATCAAACCAATTCGATGACTCAATTACTTTAATATTAATGTTGCTCATTAAATGTTTGATGAAATGACTCAACAAAGTGTCGACGGGTGGTAAGGGAGGTATATATATGAGACAAATACCATTTTTTTCTTGATTTTAATGCTGCCTACAAGGTATTTGATAAAATACTTGTAAAACCGTTACATGCGGTGAGAATTTTAAAATATATTTCATGTATTTGTAAAAATGTTGCACAAATGAACTTAAGTCGAGTTGGCCCCAAGCTGCTGATTGTGCCAAGCTACATACTGTTCAACTTGTGTACACATCTAGAAACCAATAAGAATTGACTATCCAGTATTGTGAATCTCCCGTGAGCCCACAAAAAATTTAAATCCGGCTGATAATTGTGATTTCAATTCATCCGCATAGGACCCCCTTATAATAAGGTTTAATGGAATATAAAGATCATAATGGCATGCGGAAGTTTCAACGGTGGAAGCTTTCAATCGTATAATTCCATATCTCATTGCCCACATGAGTTTCAGATCTGCCTCGTTTTATTTTATCATGTTCCCGTTTATCAGATGGCTGAGGGATCGGGTTTTTTCCGGATATCTCTGGCCCTACATAGCTTCCGCTTACACATGCTCCCGCAGCCAAAGGCACACCAAGCAAGTCGCGACCGATAATCTTAACGAGGAATTGCATAAAAAAAAAAAAAAAAAAAAAAACAAAAAACATTCGTACTCTGGCAGTATGTGATGGTTGATATGCAAGCAATCAGATATTGAATAAATAGCATGAATTAACTCTGATAATAACCGTCCAAACCGTGTGACACACTCTAGATGGATTTTAAATATAGACTTACTCAAATTTAATCACTTATCTAACTGGATTGGTGGAGATTAATTGAACGGTTGAAACAAAAAAATTGAAGTTCTGAAGTCAGCAAACAAGCATCCACGAATCAGAAATTAAGATTGTTAACTGATCTGATTTTTGGACCATGACCTATCTAAAGAATCTCCCACAATCTTCAGTGCTCGCGTATCATTGATCACAGTCAACCAGAGTACTAAATATCTCCTCAAATACCAAAGACTCATTCTTGATCGTTGGCCAGACTTCTTTCTTTTTTTTTAATTCCAACCATACATATCTCAATATCAATTCCTAAGATCATCCGACTGCTGTGATTTTCTGGCTGTGCTTCATCTATGGAAGAGCCCAACAGATGAGCAGTCCAGATTCCACACACGTGTAAGGCTTTCTTTTTTTTTTTGTCTTTGATAATAAAAGAATTAAATGCGTTTTGACCTTGTAAAACCCGTCGAGTGTTCCGAATACTCTAGCAACCAAACGCTCGGACGTACACCATGCCAGCTAATCCCATCCCTTAAAAACCACAGGAAATGATCATATACAGCAGCTGTATTTGAATTCCACATACATTCATTGGTTTCCTCTAACATATCAAATACTTAGAAAATCTAATCCAAGGAAAAATGTATAAATTACTATAATTATCATCATATGTTAAAAAATTTCTCATCCACTCATTTACTGGGCTGCACCTAGACATCTAGTCATACCAACGGATTAATTTTTTAAAATTTTAAGTCCATAAAAGTAATAATATTAGTTTTTTTTTGCATTAAATAACTATCTAGTTGTGACATATCCTTTCCACGGATCAGATTTTCCACACGTGTGACACGTCATTGGTAAAAAACGAGCGTATATGAAGTTCAGACACAACCCAGCACACAGACCATTTACCTAAAGGCGACTTGTTTGATACTCTGCTAGACTGTAATAGATGATACGCACGCATTGAAATTATGCATTTGAAGGAAATATAACTTAAAAAAGACCGTTCAAATAATATAAAATACTATAGATAGCAGAAAATATAAAACTAAATATAATTTAGTAATTATAATATGAAAATTAAGGAAAAAAATCTCTTTAAATATAAACCGTTGATTTATTTTATCTAGACCGTGGATTATATATCAACTAATCAACAAGTTAAAAAAGTATAAACTATTATATTCAGTTTATAACCCATCGACAGAGATGTCCACCATATGAATAATTTGATTTAAATTAGTTTCTAGAGCCTGTGTATCGTCGATCACAAACGACAGGGTATAAAATTCAAAGCTCTCCTCCTGGAATAAAAACCAACCACCCATTCATCTTTCCCCCATTTCTCCCCCTTCCGTTCGGCGCCGAGAATAAAAAAAAATAATAATAATAATAATTCAATTCCTCCCCAAAAATCCCTCACCACAAAATCCATTTTCCAATTCCCAATTTCTCCCAAAATCCCCAATTCTCAAAAACCTTCATTTCAGGCGTCTTCGGTCCGTCGGCCGTCTGTTCGTCGTCGCAGCGATGGCGGACATCGTGAAGCAGATCTTGGTGAAGCCAATCCAATTAGCGGATCAGATCACGAAAGCAGCAGACGATGTCCACTCCTTCAAGCAAGATTGCGCGGAGCTGAAATCAAGAACGGAGAAGCTAGCGGCGCTCCTCCGTCAGGCTGCACGTGCGAGCTCCGATCTCTACGAACGGCCCACACGCCGCATCATCGACGATACCGAGCAGGTCCTCGAGAAAGCCCTAGCTCTCGTCTGCAAGTGCCGAGCCCACGGCCTCATGAAACGGGTCTTCACCATCATCCCTCAAGCTGCCTTCAAGAAGATGTCGTCGCAGCTTGAAAATTCGATCGGCGATGTTTCTTGGCTCCTACGCGTCTCAGCCACCGGCGACGATCGTGACGATGATGAGTATCTCGGTGGTTTACCGCCGATCGCTGCTAACGAGCCGATCCTTTGCTTGATCTGGGAGCAGATCGCCACCCTCTACACCGGGTCTCTAGATGATCGATCCGATGCGGCCGCTTCGCTTGTATCACTAGCCAACGACAATGACCGTTACGGGAAGCTGATCATTGAAGAGGGCGGCGTCGGACCCCTTCTCAAGCTCGTCAAGGAAGGCCGGCTTGAGGGGCAGGAGAATGCTGCCCGAGCGATTGGGCTTCTCGGGCGTGACCCGGAGAGCGTCGAGCACATGATCCATGCCGGTGTCTGTTTGGTGTTTGCTAAGGTTCTGAAAGAAGGGCCGATGAAGGTGCAAGCTATGGTGGCGTGGGCCGTCGCTGAGCTCGCTGCCAATCATCCCAAATGCCAGGACCATTTCGCCCAGAATAACATAATTCGACTGCTGGTGGGCCATCTGGCCTTTGAGACAATCCAAGAGCATAGCAAGTATGCTGTCAGCAGCAACAAGGCCATGTCCATCCATTCCGTCGTGCTCGCCAACAACAATAGCGGCATGGTGGGCTATACGAACAGAGCGGGCCACCATGAGGACGACGACAAGAATATCCATAGCCAGATTGGCCGTCCGTCGGCTAATCATAGCCAGGATCAGATGCATTCTTTGATCCAGAACACCATGGCTGGTAAATCCCAGCCTCAATCCCGACCACAATCCCAATCGAGCAAGCCACCAATCAACAATAGCAATAACACCCACAACAAACAGCAGCAGCAGCAGCTGCAACAGCAACAGCAACAGCAACAGCCACAGCCACAGCCACATCATATCTCACTCTCAGGCTCCAGCATCAAAGGCGGGAGAGAATACGAGGAGCCTGCCACCAAGGCGGCCATGAAGGCGATGGCTGCCAAGGCCCTCTGGCACCTTGCTAAGGGCAATTCTGCCATCTGCCGCAGCATGACCGAATCGCGGGCCCTCCTCTGTTTCGCGGTCCTCCTGGAGAAGGGTACCGGTGATGTCCAATACAATTCAGCCATGGCATTGATGGAGATAGCTGCAGTTGCAGAGCAGGATGCCGATCTCCGGCGGTCTGCTTTCAAACCGACCCCGGCCGCAAAGGCGGTCATTGATCAGCTGCTGAGAATTGTCGACAAGGCTGACTCTAATCTCCTCATCCCTTGCATTAAGGCAATTGGGTGCCTGGCAAGGACATTCCGGGCCACTGAGACAAGGATCATCGGGCCGTTGGTACGGTTGCTTGAGGATAAAGAAGGGGAGGTCATGCGTGAGGCGTCGATTGCACTGACCAAGTTTGCCTGCACTGAGAATTACCTCCATGACGATCATTCAAAGGCCATAATCAATGCCGGCGGGGCAAAGCACCTGATCCAGCTTGTATACTTTGGGGAGCATATTGTTCAAATTTCAGCATTGATTCTTCTGTGCTACATTGCATTGAGCGTACCCGACAGTGAGGCGCTTGCCCAGGCGTCGGTGCTCACGGTGCTCGAGTGGGCCACGAAGCAGGTCTACATGGTTCAGGATCCAACAGTGGATTCGCTGTTGCCGGAGGCGAAAGTTAGGTTGGAGCTGTATCAATCCAGAGGATCAAGAGGATTTCATTAATTGAAATTGATAAAATTTTCAACCAAAAAGAGGGATAAAAAAAACTTCAAAAACCCAGTTTTTGAATTTCAATTTTTTTGCTATTGGAGTGTATATACCAGTTAGTTTTTATTGTTACATTAGAGATAGAGAGTCCCACACACCCATAGATGTTTGTTTTTAAATTTTTTTTTTCTTCTTTTTGTGTAATTTTTTTAACGGTGAGGATGGTTCTTTTGGGTTTCCAAATTTGAGGGGTTTATTTGTTTGGAAAGGCTGCAATTTGTTTATGCATGATGCTTGCAAAATCTGGAGCATTCAAACCGTGGGCCAAAATGGAGGAGGTGTTCATGACCATTGACTTGTCCCAGCCATTTGTGATTGGATACAACATGCATTTGGTTTAGCCTGAAAATGGTGATGTTGATTTTGGACTATCTTAACCATCTGAATTTGATTATCCAATTTGGACTACTGAAATTTCTGACCATCCATTTATTGGCCATCAATCAAATGATGAGTATCATCCAATGACCATATGGTCCATTTGTAGATGGGAGCATTGCCTGAAAGTCACACAAAACTACAATCTTGACCATCTGATTTTTCCAATCGGATTTGGACTGCTGATGATCCATCACCATACACAGTGGGGTCTACGACGTGTTTGAGATTTTCTTGAAGTTCGAAGTGTCACTTCCATGTGTTGTCGTTGGCTTTTTGTTCTTGAAATTTGCATTTTGCACACGCAAATATCAAAAGCTGAAAACAAACCAACCCTTCTTCTGGGGACTAGGATTCCAAGAAGGTTGAGAAATGGTCAGGAGATGCTTTGTCATATCCTCTCTTTGGAGGATTTTGTAATTTGTTGGGAGATGAATGTCATTTTGTAATCCAGGGTGAGTTGTTTTCTGCTCTGGCAGTGTGTGATAGTTCATGTGCATGCACTTAGAAAGGACACATCATTTAGTAACTCAAATTATACCGTCCACTTATAATCAGGTCACCCTTTCTTCCCCAGCATTGGGCTGTTTTGTTATGTATGGCCCCGGTATTGGGCTCTTACACTCAATACCGACTCATGGGTGATACATACCAGTTTTCAGCTGATACTTTCAACCATGGTCTAGATCGGCTTAGGTCATTACCCCAAAAGATGGATTGTGCAATCGAGTCTTCGATTCAATAGGCATTTGTTCCTTGAATTTGGACCATTGCCTTGTTTTCTAGCTTAAGCCATTTCACTGGATGCAACAGTCCGGTCCCCACTTTACCGGGGACAGGAGTGACACGCGGAAAGAGGAAGGGAGAGAAAAAAATGAGATGAAAGAGAAATTTGAAAGAAAAGAGCAAAACTTGTGAGCCATATGGAAGTGTGTGATACGTAAAGAGGATGAAAGGGTTCAACTGTGGGTAAACCATTCCTACTTTTTATCTCTGCCTTTGGATTTTTATCTCTTATGGGGCTAACATCTTAACATGAGCCAGTGCGTTTAAAGTGGGCCCAATGAAGTATTTGTTGCACAGGCACTCTGATGGAGTGTTGGAGCTACATGTAAAGAAGATGGTAGGTAAAGAAGGCTACTTGTGAGAAAGATAAAAAACTTTAAAAAAAAAAAAACACTTTAGAATATAATCTAAATAACCTAATAAATTTCTCAATAAGATTAGAATTTTCTACGCTATTGAGATCAAGACATATTTTTAGAAAAATAGAGTTCGAAAAATTTACCGTTTATAGTTTTTCCTTCCAAAGTGTCCAAATCGTAGGTTTCTATATTCATATTAATAATCATATATAGGGACTATGGTTGAAGCGTCTCGCCTCAATTCTATTTGTATCAATCAAAATTATAGGGACTATGGTTGAAGCGTCTCGCCTCAATTCTATTTGTATCAATCAAAATTATAGTGGCATCTTGCCTCAATTCTATTTGTATCAATCAAAATTATAGTGGAGCCCATTGAATCACTCAATCTGGTGAAATTAAATGATCGGGCATGGCTCACCTAAAAGAAATCTTACATAGAAAATAAATAATCATACCTAACCATAGAAGTTAACAAGTTATACATTTTCCATTCCAAAGTGTCTATTTTCATTTCAAATGTCTGGATACATCCTTTGAATGTTCAAAGTTTTCCTTCCAAAGATATAATTGCAGAGAAAAAAGCACCGACTCTATAGTTTGCATGCACAAAAGATGATTAGAAGAATGATGGTTGATACACAAAGACTCAAAAGTTGTACATGCCATGTAGAATAAATCAAACTAAACTGTCCAAGTTGTGTGGCTCATGGTAGATAAATCATCATCCAAAATTTTAATGTATTGGAAGATTGTAAGCTGATTGACTATACTTTGTTTATCAAATTAGGACAATTAACTTTTTTTTTTTATCGGCAGTCCATCAAATCTGAAAAAGTATCGAGTTTCGAAATTAAATCAGTGTAATTTTTGGCTTATTTTGATAGTTCTAAGTCACCTAAATGCTGCGGGTGCAATCCACAATTGCCTATATGCCAGCCATCACAATCTAGAAAGTATGGAAGATATTTTCTATTTTTACTGAGAGTTCGAATTAAGTCAGAGTGACATGCATGCTACGTGCACAATTTGTATGTGGTGCATGTGAGCCATCAGATTGAGAATATTAGAGCTTTTGTTTTCTTTATCATGTCAGAAGGGATGGATTGAGCGTTTTTTATTATTATTCTTTATCATGTGAGATTCATATTGTTGGTTGTTCAATTTGTTTTCAATTATGTAAACATGTTAGAATTAATACAGCACTTCGATCCAAACTAATCACCTTTGATCTCAAGCGCCAAAATAAATAAATATGTCCGATATTATGAATGTATATGACCAAATTCTAAGAAGCTTGGTCGCTTACTCAGCCACTTATAAATTTTGACAACGATCAGCTAATAATCAGATGGTGGGGTTCTTCCTTCAAAAATGGATTATTTTGTGCTTTTCACAATAAAAGAATTTCATAATACAAGTGCAAATCAAATAAAAGGAAAAACTCACAATTAATTATTAGGAGCAATTGCATGAATGCACCTTTTGAAAGAACCACTCGATATTAGATTTAGAATAAATCCAGCATACGAGCATATACTTGAATTACAACTAAAGATTATATCTAGAAATACCGCTACTCATAAGATAAGTTGAGATAAAAGATAGATTGATAGATTTGATTGATTGTTGTTATGTTAGATTTGTTGGGTTGTTCTTTCTTTGTCACATTCCCTCTATTATTTATAGATTCATGATGTAACTTATTCCTCCATATTATTCTTCCATTACTGTAAAGGTTACGGCAGTCTAAAAGCTTTTTTAGATTATTATCTTTTCTAGATCCTTCTTTTGGTGCGTTTCTCTTTACGATGGTTCCACTTTTGAACTCCTCTCGGCCGCTTACTTTACTTTGTCGACAAAGGTTTTGTTTTGGTTGTCCTTGTTTACCTTTTTATTTATCTTAAATGGCTTGACCATGCTTCATATATATTAATATGAATGCATCCCTCAAAATCTGTGACCGGCTAGGAATCGTAGAATCACTTAGGGGTCAGAGAATCTCATGATTTCCTAACTTAAGTAATTCATACGGTTAGTCTACGACTGTAAATTCTGAGTAAGGGCTCCAGTGATGAAAAATGAAGGGATTAAGTACATTTTTCTATCCATACAATGTGTAGTCTCTACTCACAAGACTTTACAGTTTTTCAAAATTCAACAGAATTTTAGCTTTTTTATATTTGTTTGTGCTTTGCATAACTTATAAGGGTCGGGCAGGCGAAAAAAAAATACTATATAGCCTTACATCGCATATTCAAGTGGCCCCGGGTAGACGAGTAAAGTAAGAATGCAGAGTTTTCAAGCTATACCATGTCAACCAAACAAGATGGAAGGGGATGTGGAAGAGTTAAGCCTTCATATAATCATACAATATGGTTCATTTGACTCCGATGACAAAGCTAAAAAGGTGTCGACCATTATGGTAGAACCAAGATCCCCTTCTTAAGAAAGAATTATTAAAAGAATTACTCTTACAATGACTCGACATTTCAAGTCATCGTATATGTTTGTATACTTGGAAGATTGTCTGATCACTCAAGTTCTGATTGATAATAGAGCTGCAGTTAACATTCTCCCAACCAAAATTATGGTTAAATTGGAAAGGATTCAAGATGACCTTATTCCAACTGACGTTACAATGAGTACTTTTGTCGAAGAAGTAAATACAGGGTGTCTTACCGATCTAACTAATGGTGGGAACTAAGAAGATGTTGTCCGCTTTCTTTGTGATTGACATTTCATCAAATTATAATGCTTTTCTTGGTTGAGATTGGATCCATTTATTCTCATGTATTCCATCGTTATTATACCAATTTGTGTTCTTTTAGAATAAAGACCGAGTAGAATTAATTTTGGCTGATAATGTGACTGATCTTCTCAGCATCTGGTCATATACGTTCATATTAGATGTATCTCCTTATTTCAATGTTTGGGGTCAAAGTTGATTGGTTTGGATCGAGCTGCTTTATTAATTTTTGCACACCCATACACATTGCATGTGATAGGAAACAACTGAGTGCCAATAGACCAAACAACAGGAAACGAATACCCACCATTAAAAACTTTTTGGGCCATCAGAATTTTTATTTGTCATCCACACCCTTGATAAGGGCACAAAGATCTGGATGAAGGGACCACAAAAATATTAGCTTGATATAAATTTCAATGGCCTACAATAAGTTTTCAATGGTCATTCACCACCATTTCTTATGGGATGGTTCACCTCATATTTTGATATCCATCTGCTCTTGTTTGCTTTCTTTGTTTTTATTGTGATCAGGCCCTAAAATGAGCTTTTAAAATGGATCTAAGGCACGTGCATCACATTGCTCCATTGTCAAAGAATCCATTGACCTGGGATCCACTAAAGCTGCAACCATTAATTCCAAGTTGCAGGCACTGTAGGGCTCTCTGTAACGTAGGTATTTCATCTATGTTGTCCATCAGTTGTGTCATTTTAGGACATTAGCCCAAAAAATGAAGTAGATTTAGAGCCCAAGTAAACCCTAGGAAACAATGAGAGCTGAGCGCCCACCATTAAAAGCCTTATGTTGGGCAACAGAAGTTTTGGATTAAGTTTACATTTGTGTTTTCCCTTCATCCATGTGTATATGACAATATGAGCAAGTTGGATGACAAATAAATATTATAATGGCTCTAAAAAAGTTTCAAGAAAGATTTTAATAATAAGTGTCATTTATCCCCATGATTTCATGTGGTGTGACACACTTGAGCTTTGGATGTGCTTATTTTTGGAACTCATGACCTATAATGATATGGCAAAATGGATGGATGACATGGATATAATTCCCCCACAGTGAAATAGGCCCCGGTGCCTACCCCCTTGTGGTAGGGTTGAAATTTGCGATTGCATGTGGCACGGACAGGACACACCGCTCCAATAATAACACGACATTAATGAAAAAGTTTTATGTGCATTAGTTGTATTATGACCCATAATCCAAAGGATAAAATTGTTATTTCATAGAGCTAAAATTTTTTACTTTAAAATGTGTATTCCACATCTACATTGGCATGTGGTACCTTTCAGTGGTGATACATCATCATCGAAAAGAGGAGTCCACCTATCTCATGCCACATGCCTCCACATACCACTTAACTTAAAATAAATAGGATTGGACTATCTACTTTGCAATCCCAATAGGAAAATTGGTTATTTTTCATTTCTAGTCATCTATTTAATACCCACCAATCTCTTGTTCAAATAATTAAATTAAGTGTAATTTTTTATACATGATACATCTCACAATTTTGACGATTCGAGTTGAATTAGTTTGTACGAATCTTTAAGCAATTTTGACGATTTGAGTTGAATTAGTTCGTACGAATCTTTAAGCAATTTCTAAGTACCCTAGTATCATTCACCATACTCTACTACAACATATGTTTGGTCTTGCTATTTTATTGGTTTGGATTTCATATGCATGCCAAAGTTGAATCTCTTCAATAGCGTAAAATTTTTGAGAGGTTGGATTTTAAAATAACGAACCTAATTTTCAAAACGTAGAGAAATATTCTTTTGCCTTTTAACAAGTACGTCGCGTATATTTAATTTGTATTGATAACTTTCTTCCAAAGTATAAGAAAGTAACATGTGTGAATGGAATCCCTAGGCATACTTTGCACTTTGCCTCTTGAAGTAATTTTCTCTCTCAAATATCTGGTCGTTGGGAAGCTATGGTCCTTTGTAGGTTTGATTTAATTGACGAGGGGCGGCATTTACTATATGAAGAATAGCATGATCCCAAATTCAACCAAATTAATACTCTTTAACCCCGTATTCCTCGGATCCCTACTCAGGGCTTGGTGGTAGACTCTGCAAGTTTCAGCACTAAGGTTATGAGTTCGAGTGCCCCCCACCCAGGCGAATAAGCTAATTGAGATTGAACAAAACCCTAATTCAAGTCCTGATCCATACCTGAACTATAATGCAAGCCCTAAACCCTCATCCAAACCCTAAACCTAAATCCAAATCCTAATCCAACCAAAATCTTAAACCCTAGAAGCTGGAATCATAAAAATCAAACCTAAACCTAGTCAACCCAGTAAGATAGACCCGACAAAAACCTAACGTTAGGAAAAACTAGTCAACCCACTGAGTCAGTTCACCCAGTCAATACATCCAATCAACTCACATTGTCAAACTAAGTCCAAGATCTATTTTCTTCCAAGCCCACTTTCAAAGCCCAATCGGAGTACAGAGGGAGATCATCTCTCCTAGCATTTCTATAGGATCTAGTCGACTTTAGGGACACAGTAATTGGTTAGTAGCGATTTTGGTGAGCCGATTCCATTTGGAAACCAAAGTCCACAGGTGTGTGTGGGTGTGAGCGTGTGTTAAAATAAATAATTCTTCAACATGCATTAGTAATGTGTTTAAAGAAAAAAAAGAAAAAAAAAAACTAGTTTTGTGGAGTTTTATCATGACCTTTGAATGGGGAGTGGTTATCCATTGAGTCTCTTGATGAGTAACCGTTTGAAGACAAATTAAGTTTAAATAGTAGGGGAAAGTTATAACCGAATCAAGATATACTAAGAAGGGGCAAATTACTATTAATGAAAGACGTGTGACTGAATAGCCACTTTCAAGACCCTCAATGTATCCAACCCTATAAATATAATTTATTAGATAGACAATTTGTAAACAAATTTTTGATTTATAATAAGTCTTGTAATTAATTAAATTTTGTATTAGTTTTTTAGATTAAGCTTATTTCATTTCTAGGCTTGTACCATCTCTATAAGTGCCCGTATATATACCACCAAATAAGTTACTTTTTCTACTTGTAGCAATAGACAAGTAACTTATTTGAGATAAGTAAGTTTGATTTATGATCAATTGTAATTAAATTTTTTATTTAAAGTTACTCAATCACTTTAGTATGAAACTAGAAATTAAAACAAGTTATGTAAGGCATAAGTAGCTTATTTTAAGTAACTTAGGGCCTGTTTGAGCAAACAGCTTTGGGTGTAATGAGGCGTATGGAATTACCATTTTGGGTGCATTTATTGGCATCAATGGATGGTCAAGTGGTTTGGGTGTAGACACCAATCTCATACCTAACAAGTGGGCCATTTGGGTGTTGTGGTATTCCAAACATCCAAGTTTGGATAAAGAATGTGAAAGATGGAGATGATGAGACTATGAAAAAAGATACAGCAGTTGTATCATAATTTCAGATAAAAGCATTGTTTTCCTCCAAGATATCGCACTTTCATAAAATCTAAACCATCAAAATAGTAATTCATACCATCAAAATCATTAAAAACGAAAATAAGATTTATCCATTGTCAATATGGACAAATTATCTAATCAATGGATGAAAAATGGTATGACTCACCGTACCATTTTGGTCAACCTAATAAATAGATCAGAATAATTTTCATCTAGAATAATTAATATAGTGATGTGTACATTTTTAACGGATTTGATATTCTATGTATGTGATATATTATCTGAAAAGTATGACTATATCATAACTAATGATACAGCTGCTATATCATATCATGTTCAGTTCATAATACGGGAGAAATTGTTAGATACTGGCGTCAGTACCCTAAGCATCTCGTGCTTCTCCTATTTTTCATCCAACGTGTTGTATTTGGGAAAAATTTAAACCATTGAATAGTTTAATCCATAAATAAAACATTATATTATGAAATAATAAAAAAGATCATGAATTTCTATTGGCTCAGATCGACGTCCTTAAATTCATATCAATTCTCTGGATCATCGGATAAGTCGAACGGCCTGATTTTTGGGCCAAATGATTTCCATGACGTTTCCAACCTTTTTAGACGGATAGGATGTCATATAAATATAACACATTTTACAAAAAATTGAACATTGTAGAAGATGGTGGTACTGACTGCAGTACCTGAACATTTATTCCATTTACCTTACAATGCCAATCCGAGGAGGAATTTCGCAATCCCTTCATATCTCCCGCTTATATATCAAAGGGCGGACGACTTTCAGCAGACGACGCTACTTAAACAGTAAGAGAGATAAGGTAGAAGGGATTTGACAATTCTATCCTACCTAATTCCTTTTAATACGCTGTAAGCCGTTTGTCCAAATAAGCCCTTATGATCTAAATGGCCTTAAGAGTGCTTCTCCATCTAGATGAAGTATATGATTTTTTTTATCAAATAATATTCTCTTATAAATCTTATTTTCGGCCAAGTCAGATTGATAAGTGTTAATGTTTCGTGGGTGTTTTTTTTATTTTCCAAAGTCAAAGGATACCATTCTCATGCTTAAAAAGTGAGGCTTGATTCATCATAAGAGTGTATTACTCAGCAACCCTCTTTGTGACCTAGGTTTTCTATTGGTAAGATAATTTGCTTTAATGATAGTGAGATTTTTAGCCCATTTCATATTGCCATCCGTAATTTAGGCAAAGGAATCTCCCTCTTTTCTCACTTTTTTCATCGGAGCTGATTTGGTCAGGCAGATAATATTGAGTTCCGTCAGGCAGTGATGTGTTGCCGTTTCATTTGCCTATCAATGCTTGTCAGAGAGGGGCCATCAACTTTTAAAAGACGGCTCCGTCATGTGTCTGACGATCCAATGAAATGGTGCCATGTCATGCCCTGACAAAATTCTGTGACGCTCTCGGTTTTAACCTTCTTAGACCGGTTTATGATGTTTATACGCCATCGAAACCGTTCATAAGGGTTATTATCACTCAGATAAGCTGTAGGCACAAATATCATCCACCGTATCTAAAACTTATGTGTTCCCCCACAAAGTTTTCAATGGTGGTCGTTCATTCCTGCTGTTTCATGTAGCGTGACCCACCTGAGATTTGGATCTGCCTGATTTTTTAAATTCCTGTCCTATCGTGGTCTTGAAAAACTGATGGACGGAGTAGATTTACCGCGGACAATTCTATGTGAACTAACAGCTTCAGAATATATGAACTTCTCAGAAATTGACTTTATGTCATATGCATATGGGACCGCCTCACCTAAGCCAGGGGCACAGAAAAATCCGCACCCAGTGAGGACCGACGAGCCGCTTAGGTGCGGACGCAGAAGCCGTTTTCTAGGGGAGCCACCTCACCTAAGCCGTGCGGCCCTTACCATGGGGCCCACGTTGATGTATATCTTATATATCCAAGCCGTTCATCCGTTTTTCCAGATATTTTAGGGCATTATTTCAAAAATAAAGCAGATCCAATTATCAAGTGGACCATACCATAGGAAACAGTGGTGATTGAACGTCCTAAAATTAAAAACGTCTTAGGGCGCACCTGAATGTTTCCGTAGTGTTTATTTGCCGTCCAATCTGTTGATAAGGTCACATAAGTATGGATGAATGGACAAAAAACAAATATTAGCTTATCCCAAACTTTTTTGTGGCCCATTAATAGTCAATCACCGTTATTTCTTATGGTATGGTCCACCTGATAATTAAATCTGTTTTATTTTTGGGACAATGCCTTAAAATGATCTTGAAAAACGGATGGACCGTGTTGATACAAAATACATACATGGGGCCCACGGTAAGGGCTGCACCGTCTCAGGTGAGTAAGGTTTCTCACCTAATGCGGCCGTTTCTTAGACCCGTGAGGACGGGGCACACGTGAGAGATCCTGGACATTCATCTAAGTTGTTTCCTATGTGAAAGTGACATGGATCAAAATTTTAGGTTACCCCGTTTACGTGGAATAGACTGGAAATAATTCTGATCCGTTTATCAGTTAGAAAAAAATCCAACGGTCCAAATTTAAAGAGCGTGTGTAGCTCCTTCCTAAATCATGACCTTTTGTTTCGTTGTCTTTTTCTTTTTTTTTTGGAGCTGTCTGATTGTAGGGCAATGATGGGACATGTAAGGTTATCCACTTATGGAAAATTTTGTAGACATAGCCAATCCAATGTGGGGCCCAGATGAACTGTCAGGATTCAGAGTAGGCGTGGCCGGACGGTGTACCTGCACGAGCATGGATTGGTTACTATCCTACCAACCAGTACCTAGTTAAATACGGACAGTCCTGTCAGGCGCTCTGTAAGGCCCACCCTCATATATTCATTTTATCTAAGCTTTTAATTTATTTTAAAATATCATTTTAGGCTATAAGACCAGAAGGAGGCCGATCAAAAGCTAAAATGGACCACATCACAGGAAGCTATAGTGAGAATGATCCCACATTTGAAACCTTCATAGGGCCTACCCTTTTACATCTAACCTGTTCATAAGGTCACAGAGACTTGGATGAGAGAGAAGCGTAAATATCTGTTGGATCAAAAACTTATGTGGCCTCAAGAGAATTTGTGGGCCTTAGGCATTCAGACTGAATGGATGACATGGATAAAATACATACATTACAGTGGACCCCATGGAGCCCTTGACAGGACCATTCATCTCTAGCTAGGTCCTGTTGGGATATTACCAATCCGTTCAGGGGATAAAATACATACATCTCAGTGGACCCCATGGAGCCCTTGACAGGACCATTCATCTCTAGCTAGGTCCTGGTGGGATAGTACCAATCCGTTCCGGGGATAAAATACATACATCATAGTGGACCCCATAGAGCCCTTGACAGGACCATTCATCTATAGCTAGGTCCTAGTGGGATAGCACCAATCCGTACTCCTGGAGTGCACATAGGGTCTACCCCCACAAGGACCTAACTAATCCAAGTCATCCATTCATTTTAAAAGATCATTTTAAGACTAGCATAGAAGGGGGGAGCAAATGTAAGGCCCGAGTCAACCACATCATTAGGAAATAGTGGGGATTGAATGCCTGCCATTGAAAACCTTTTGGGGCCACAGAAGGTCAGAAGTTTTAAATCAATTTAATATTTATGTTTTCCCTTCCTCCATGTCTATGTGACCATTTTTATGAACAGGGACGGCTTGGATAAAACAAAATATCACGAGGGCCCCCACGGAGCCATTGACGGGACCCTCCGTCTCTCGCTAGGGCCCAGTTACCCCCACCAAGCTAGAGTCAGACGGTCCTTGCGGAGGATCTGTGGGGCCACCATGATGTATGTGTTTTATTCATGTTGTCCATCTATTTTGATGGATTATTCTAGAGCATGAGCTCATAAATGAGACAGATCAAAAGCTTCAGTGTACCTCCACGACAAGGGTTCCAGCACCCATAGGTGGTGAAATTCTACTAGGGCGTGAGTGTGTGGGGGTTTAAGAAAAAAAAAAAAGAAGAAGAAGAAGCTTGAGTGTACCACACCATAGGAAGCAGTGGGTGACAATGATGCTCACCTTTGAAACCTTGGCAGCCCCTATTATGATGTTTAATTGCCATTCACCCCGTTCATAAGGTCAGCTTCATCCAAAACTCTTACTTGTCTGTTAGAGGTTTTCAACAAGTTAAGCGTTCAATCCTCACTTTTTCATGTGGTGTGGTTCACTTTCTCATCCTATATATGATAATTAGTTATGCTTATGAATTATGGTCACTCGTTCAAGTAGTATGCCTAACATTGATGACATGTTCATGATAACCTGTGTACACATACGACATGCTTGATTGATAACATGCTTACCTATGATAGCATGTTTGGTTGATAACATGTATGTGATTGTTTTAGATGTCTTTACTAGAGCACTCTGATAAGCCATATTTTACTCCCGGCACGCTATAGACTCACGAGTTGTGGTTTGCTCGTATAGATGTTTCACACTCTTTCATGATGCATTTAGTAGCAAAGTGCGTGTAGGAGTTATAGGAGTTTTGTTATCTCTTTTCCCTTATTACTAAGTTAATGCACCTTCTTATGCATGAAATTTGTTTGTCTCCTGGATGTATGCGTTGATACTATGCATATGATCTGTAACTGAAGTTGTTCCAACCCGAGTTCGAGACTTAAGAGGCAATGGTGCCCGGGTTATGAATTTGGGGTGTGACAAACATCTGTAACATGGATAAAATGCATACGTCAAGGTGGGCCCCATGGAGCCCCTGCTAGGACTGTCCGTCTCTAGCTAAGTCCCATGACCGATTGCCTATGACCCGCAACAGCAAGAAGTTCCAATGGCCGGAAGCTACGTTGGCCGAGAAGGTGAGGATTAAGTGCCCGTGATTGAAACATTCATGAGGGCGCAAATGTTTTGAGTCTGGCTAATATTTTAGCTTTTTCAGTTCATCCCAGTGGAAATGGCCATGAACAGTTTGGATAGCATATAAATATTAGGGTAAGACCCTGAGAAGGGCTTCAAATGTAGGCATCTACCTCTCTACTTTTTCCTGTTGTGTGGCCCACTTGAGTTTTGGATCTGCCATGTTAACGCTAATGTCCTAAAATGAGCGGGAGGAACGGATGATGGACCAGGCGGATTTCTCATAAACATCATGATGGCCCCACCTAGCTTCTGACTGTAGGATCAGGTTGCCAGGGATTGAAGGCAATTCAGGTACCGGTGTGTAATCGTGCCCTAGATCCAGCCCACTCAGCAGGTGAGTCCCTCGCCTAAAAATAAGGACGGTCCACTTTTTTGGTGGGCCACATCCGTGCATGAGAAAATGGATGGTTAGAAAAAAATAAAATTAAAAAAAAAAAACAGAGAATAGTTTATATTCGGCATACACGTGGCCCACCCAATTCACGCAACGGTTGATTTTATTTTTAGACTCGATACAGTCATGGTAGGACCCACACACCATATGCCAGGTAGGCAGGTGTGCTACAATTGATAGTACATGTGGGGATGGCAATGGGCTGGACTGCCTGGCCTACCACATGGTCCAGCCATGAAGTGCCATGGTCTGTGCCACTAGACTTGGTCAAGAGGGCTGAGATCACTCTTAAAAATTTAGTCCTCATGGCCACTAGCTCACCCATTGCTTCGGTGTATACTAGATAGCACATATAGGAAGCACCGGACCAAACAGTGCGGTCTGGTTAGTTCCGGTCCGGTTTACCGGTTCCATATGCAACCCTAGGCTAGGCCACGGCCAACATTAGATGAGCCCTCGCCCAGCCCATTGTCACCCCAAAGTACATGCCTAACTGTAGGCTTGGCAATGGATCAGGTCAGGGTCAGCCCAAGCCCGATCTACTTAATGAGTAAAGAAATCTAGCCTTATCCTGACCTGCCACCCATTATTCAGTGAACTGTCTCAACCCGCTTAAGATTTCTAAAGCCTGACTAGACTAAACCCATCCCAGCCCATTTGAATGTAGTTGGGTCAGGCTCAACCAGCCCACCCAACTAGACCCCCTACAGTGGCTTTAATATTTCAAATTAGGGTTCTTGGCTATTCTTGAAGTTTTCATATGTCTGGAGCTCAATGTTACAGGCTTAAGAGTGCCTTTGTTTTGTGTCAAGGGTCGGGTCAGGCTGGCCATTTAGCTTGGCTCATCGATTCGACATATGGGAAGCATGTCGGGTTGGGTTGGCCTAAATCCAAACCATGAGCTACTGGACATATCCTAGGTGTCAAGTATCATATTATTCATCTTCATTATCATCATCATCACACCAACAAAAAAAAAAAAAAAAACACCCACCTGATCTCATCATGGGAATTTCAAGTATAGATGGGGCACTGAAAAACCCAAATATATCTTGGAAAAGTTCAGGGAGCACAGCCTGAATCCTACATTGAAATATTTGTGTTTCGATGCATTAGAACCTGAAACCTATGTATATCTTGGAAAAGTTGGATTACGGGGATAAACATATGGGTGCAAAAGAAAAAAAATTTTAAAAATACTGTTTTCATGAAAAGAAAAGATGATCTTGCTCACCATTATTTTTCAGAAACTATTGTTTGAAGAGGCAGAGAACTTTCAACTTCATTTAGACCAGAATTCCTTTCAGCAACAACCTTCGACATTCCAAACATCTGAAATGGGACAAACAAGCATCTGGTAAATAAATATATATACAAATGTAATAGAAAGTAGCGGACCAATCAACCATGGCCCAGGCTCCAACAGGCATTAGTGAGAGAACTAATGTAGAAACTCAGCCATGGTACATACATGGTATGTACACCAATCGACATCATTTATGGGTCCCATTGCGAATGGAGCATGGTAGCCCAAAAATCACACTGAGCAGATACCTTAACCATCTTACTTCACCCATGTAATTTGGATCTCGGATCATTGTCAACTGATGAGAACCAATGGCTAGGATAGTCTGACACCACTGATTTTCCAGCCCGGCTCCCCACATCCATAACAGGGCCAGCGATTATGAGGATTGGGATGCATGGATGACATGCTTCCTGTGGATATAGTTTGGTATACTGTCAAGCACACTGGAGTCTATCAAGTGTTATCTTCAGTTTCTGTTGTTGACATTTGGCTCCCCAATTCGAGTTCCGGTTCATGTGTTTGCCTAACCTTTTGAATGGTCTTCTTAAAGCATGTCTTGTGTTCGTCCATGGAAGCATGAACAAATTCATCAATGTGATCCCTTAGATCAGCCAAGAAACTGGCTTCCTCTGATTTCTTCTTTCGACAAGAGGTAGTGGTGGGGCTTCTAACAGATGACGACTGCGATTGAGATTGAGCTTGCTGAGATTCCATCACGAACAACACGATCTTATCCTACTACATGGAAATCTGTCACCTCAACAACTCAGAAAGGAAACCATCGAACTGCAATCTTAATCTTATGTCTATCAGTTTCTAATAGACCAGCCCTGGAAAACCAGACATGCTAATACATCCATACAACAGTCAAACAGTAGCATTTTAATGAGGAGGTCCAGGACCAATCTGTTAAGAGGAATGATCTTCATGGTGGCAGCCACCCGAATAAGCCTCATTTTTTGGCATGAATCAACACTTCCTGCTGCCTCAGACCACATTACCAAATTTCCTACTAACAACTAAAATAAGACTATTCAAATCAACAACAAAATAAAGTTACAAAATTATCCTCCAAAAACTTCGACTCAACCAGCAGTCATCAGTCATTTCTAAACCACACCCACCAAACTTGATAAATTTCCAACTAGGAATATTTCTTTTTAAAAGTAATGGTTTTACTGAAAGAAACTGAAATGACCAAAAGAATTACACGACATTCAACTAATTACAAAAGAGATCCAACTCACTCCCAGCAGTAAAGATTGAAACCCATTCCTTCAAAAACCTTGGATGCACTCCCACAAAGATTACGAAAACATCGATTGTTTCACTCCCCCCATAAAGCCCAGGTACTAGTCAATAAGGCCAACCTCCAACATCTCCTACCATTCTTCCCAAACCCACCCCCATGCCATGAGTGAAGAAGCCTCTGCTGATTCCAGCATCACCCACGACACCCCAAAGAGATTCTAGAAGTTCACCCATATTTCCCTCAAAAATGGACAATCGATAAATAGATGGTCGATGGATTCCTCATTTTTCATACAAAGCAAGAAAATAATGGTGATTGTCATCCTCCTTTTCTGAAGATCACCCCAACAACCAGACCAGTGCAGGCCACCTTGGGAGGGGCCCGTAGGATTACAAAGAGAATGTATGCGCAACTTCCTTTCCAAAACAAGAAAAGAAAAGAGGAGAAGAAAAGAAGATACTGACTATGATTTTAAAAATAATAATAATAATAAAACTAAATATCAATTTTCACAACATCTACAAGCAATTCTAAAACAGCATTCACATCAAATTTTCAATTCTCTAACTTCACAATCAAGATCAAGTCAAAATAAAAGAAAACCAGAAAATTAAATAAATAAATATCGAAACCTAAAAAATATCAGAACTTCTTCAAACACGTAAATTTCATTTCCCAAAGTTTTTTTTATTTTCCCAAATGGCATTACTGTCGAATTTCCACTTACATAACTCTGAAGTAAAGATGCCATCCAAATCCATCATTAGAATATCAAGATAACTAAATTTCCAACCTTCAAGTCCTGATTCCAGTTGAAAAGGACATAGAGGTCACAACAGGAAACTACATACTTGGCTCACATTGGTACAACACACCTTTTGAGTACCATAAATTGGAAATAAAATTTAAAGAAAGCAAGACTTGTCTTCTGCCACTGGAAGCAGTTTACCACAAGTTAAAAGAACCCCACTTGGCATTATGTGGGTAACCATTGGAGCTCAATTTGGCATGTTGATGAGGATTCTTTGGAGCTTTTATGAAGCTGCTTCATTCAATCTCTGAGGTTCATCAAATAGCCAAAATGCATTTGTTCAATCTATTTAAGTTTGGACCCAGTCCAGGACCTTCTCACTTGGGCACATTATACTCAGATCTTTCCTAGAAAAAAAATAATAATAATAATAATAATAAAATAAAAATAAAAACCGAAGTACCCAAACAGGACAATGAGGTGCTGTCTGAGTGTAAGGCAATGGATTTTGAGTTATTAGTTGTTTGGAAGTTACAGTGAACCATACAAATTGGGTTGCAAACCCAGCTTGTTCTATTACTAGACAAATACCAACATCATGCATACGAGCTGTAACCTTAATGGGTACTACAAAATAGAATCTACCATTTAAAAGCCCAACCCAATACAGAGTTACAAATGGGCCAGGGCCAGGTCCAGGTCCCGGCCTGATTTAAAACTTCTCATGCTTTGTCCCTGCCACACTCCACATCCATATACTGTCAGTTGTAACTACCTTCTTGATCTTCCATCTTCAGCTTCTTTTATGGTCATACATGAAGAGATTCTCAATATATGAAGCCCATCCACTGTTCAACAAGGAAACACCTAAACCATACGGTTGCACACATGAGAACTGAGGTCTCACATCCTCAACATTTAGGCATTTAAACTAAAGACCAGTTTCAACAAGGATTTAACAGAACGCAGATTGTGTCCTACCCCCGCCCGTCTCCAGATCGAAACAAGCAGGGGCTCTGAGGGGCCACCATGATGTATGGGTTTTATCCACACCATCCATTGACTTTGTCATGTCGTTTTAGTGAATGAGCCCAAAAATAAAGCAGATCCAAGGCTCAAGTGGACCACACCACAGGAAGTAGCAGTGGTAGTGACACCTACTGTTGAAACCTTCCCAGTGCCCGCCATGATGGTTAAGTGTCATCCAACCTGTTCATAAGGTCACATAGACCTAGATGAAGGGAAAACACAAATATCAGCTCCATCAAAAACTTCTGAAGCTCCTGAGAAGTTTTTAACGGTAGGAGTTTAATCCTCACAGTGTAGTCCACTTGAGCCTTGGATCTACCTCATTTTTGGGCTCATACACTAAAATAATATGACAAAAAAAGATATGACAAAGTCAGTGGAAGGTGTGGATAAAACCCATCCATCATAGTGGCCCCTTAATGCAGGGGCATTTTCACACCGGGCTCGAGTGGAGTCGCCTGTGGGATGCAGGGGCACACTCGGGGTGGGCGAGGCCCACGGGGGAGGTCTCGTGTTCGAGACTCCTCACCGGGGGTGATTAATGCGCATTTCACACCGGGCTCGAGTGGGGTAGCCTATGAGATGCGGGGACACACTCAGGGTGGGCAGCCCATGTAAGGCAGTACCCTTGTGATTTGGGGCCCACGAGGGACGTTCGGTCGAGGTCCTAACCCATGGGATGTGGGGCTTGGGCTATGAGATAAAGGGATTAATTCGCCATGCTCTAACAATTCGAGCTTTTAGAGCAAGTGGTTAATTGTCCTGCATCACGCCTCAGAGCCACTGCACATTCCGATCTGAAGCAGGGGTAGGATGCACTCCGCGTTCAATTTGACAAGCGGCAAAATCCGCAAAATCCACTTTTTGCAGGGCCCACACTGTTAATACAGAAACTGCCTAGCAGTCGTTTGAAAGGTTTCATTTTGCAGGATTGTGCCTCACAAAATCTGAATGAAGAACTTCATTGTTTTGAGGAACGCAATCTGCAAAACAACTAGCGCTAACCTAGCTGGTGGTGGAGGCCATGAAAATAAACACTTCATGATTGTTAAAACATTTGCAATGTCTTCTGTTTATCTGATATTAGTATGAAAGTTTCACATGGATATTGGCAGAAAAGCAAAGCTCGTTTAGGGTTAGGTATGATTACATCAGTATCAAACAGTTGAGCTAAACTAGATCAACAAGAAGCAGATCATTCTCAGACCAGATATCTTACATAACGGAAATGAAAGCAGGTTTCAGATGTAATTAAACCTACCCCTGATATCCTAGCCATGGTACTCAGCATAACACAACAGTTCAATATATCAACTGAGTGTTTTTCACCTGAACTCAACCGGAGCTATTCGCTAAACCATTTGGTCACAACCTGCTACAATCCGTTGCATGAATTGTCAAAACTGAAAACCAGGAAATGATAATGAAAAATCATAATCTTCTTAGCATTACCACACTATTTGGGATCAGCTTTTAAATGATAAATTGGAAAATTTGTACAATTGGCTGCCCACTAGATATCAACCTTCATCTTTTACCAGGACTCTAGAAGAGGCCATTGTAGGGCCTTCTCCCAGGAAACGATAATTAATATGCAGGAGAAAGAATGGAAGTCATCAATATAATTTGAAGAACGTACACAAACACCCGAGTTTTTAAAGAGAATAGCATGATTGGTCAAAGTACGAACAATATATTCCCAAAACAGTATAATGTACACATGTAGCATCAAAAGCTATACAAATGAAGAACATATCTCAGATTTGTGTGAGAGCAGGGGCAAAACTATGACCAACATACCCATTTTCAAATTTTTCAGATGGGCCTGTGAGGGTGTGGTAATCAACCGAGATGCCTAGTCATTGGTAACAGAAAGAGTCTTCCATTTTGGTAATATTATAGATGGCCATCCATATGAACATTGAAGAAGAAGATCATCTGCTGCATCAGCAGAATATTCCAACCATCACCAAGTCACCATTTTAATGGACAACATTGCATGTTCAGCTCGCTAACACCACTGCTCCAAAAACATGCATGCCCAAGTATGTTAAATCTCAGTGCAACTTTTCATATTTGAATCTTTCACAAGAGGGCAGAGAATGGCATTATATGTATATTCATCAGGAATTACTCCTCTAAGTACCATATAATCATGTAACTCAACTACTTCATGTGCATTGCAATTCTTTTTGAACTCGGTAATAAGAATTGTATAAGTAATACAATCTGGAACAAGGCCCCTATCCAACATCACCTTCATGAGCTCTTTTGCCTGTTGAATACACCCAAACTTGCACAAAAATTTAATCAAAATATTGTAAGTTACTTCATTTGCTAATGTCTCAAACTGTCTCATCTCATGACAAAAAGCAAATGCATCCCCAATCTTTTGAATGCTGAAATACCCATTTAGCAAAGTGTTGAAGGTTATAACATCTACTAGTAAACTGCTTCTCATCTCATCCACCACAACCCTTGCAGTGTCCACAGATGACTCCCTGCAAAGACCATTAATGATAGAATTGTATGTTACCAAATTTGGTCTTTGCCTAGCCTTCACCATTCCATCATAAATTTCAAGTGCATCAGCTATTTTCCCCTCCTTACAGTACCCATCAATCAAAGTGCTGTATGTAACCAGGTCAGGGATCAGCCCTCGGGTAAACATACTGCTCAAGAGTTGCTTCGCTCCTTCAATATTCCTGTTCGTGCATAGATAATTAATGAGAATATTGTATGGAACAACGTCTTTAACAAGGTCTTTGTCTTCTATAATCATGTTAAAATATTTCATAGCTTCTTTCAGATGTCCATTTTTGCAGCAACTGCATGTAAGAATAGAGTACGTGATTTGGTCGGGATGAATATGCTTTTCTATCATATCTGATAATAGAAAACACACTTCTTCTAAATCTCCTTGCTTGAACAGCCAATTGATTACGGAGTTATATACAACAGCATTTGGCATTAGACCTTTCTCCACCATTTCATCGCACAACCGAAAAGCATCTTCAATCCTTCCATCACTCGCGTACCCATTGATCATAGTCGCATATGTCCGTACATTTGGCTCAATCCCAACTTTGTGCATGTCTTCCAAAATTTCTTCAGCAATTGCCACCTTTCCAGCTTTGCAGAATCCATTAATGAGGCAGTTATAAGTAATGCAATTGGGCTTTACATGATTCCCTGACATGACCTCCATCGTCTTCAGCAGATCAAAAGCAAGATCGACATCACCAATCTTGCAACATCCATCAATAAGGAGGTTGAAAGTAACAACGTTGGGCATGATTCCGCTCTTCAACATCCGATAAAACACCGAAATAGCTTCCAAAATTTTGCATTCCTTGCAAAGAGCATAAATAACTAAATTGAACGTATTCATATTTTCTACATACCCTCTCAAGAACATTTCCCTGTACATCTTCCAAAACCTCCCAGTATCATTCAGCTTCAAAAGATGATTCAAGAAGTTATTCCAAGCATGAATTGAGATCCCATAGCCTTCCATCCTGAGCTTCTCGATTACCACATAAACATCCTCACTAGCCCCGACTTGAGTACAAGCTCTAACCAATGCATCAAAGACAGCTCGACTTGAGGCGCAGATATCACGAGTATCGATCAACGTTTCCAATATAGGCACGGCAGAAACACCCTTTTCCTGCATTAAATATCTCATGAGAGACAGCGCATCCTCAAACCTCCTTGAAATAACCAACACATGAACTACAGTACAATAAGACTCTAAGCTATGTGAAAAACCCTCTTGCTGCCCAGCCCAATTGAAAAAATCCAATGCTAACCGCGGAGACCTTCGAAACTGCTGAATCACCCGATCCACTAGTGAATTCGTCAACATTGAAGAAATCTGCCCTAAGAATCCCCATCTCCTCTGCCTCAGATTCACACATATTGCACTGAAAACAATCTCCTCATTACTCAGAGTCGATAACTGCTTCCTCACATGAAAGTTTCGGATTAAAGAAGAAGAAGTTATACGCCTCAATAAGCATGAACCTACTACCATAGAATGTTCAATTTTCAGATCCTAACGATGAACTGGATAACTAATCAACTTTTTTCCTGCGATTAACAATGAGAGCAGAAAATACACAAATCAGTAACAGAAGCAAAAAGCCTAGAAAGCTTCTAAGGTTTCAAACGTCTATAAAGATGGCATTCTTGATTCCTAGATCTTATAGACAACCTGAATCATTGATCATCCTTTTATCATGATCAACAATAAAACAGCAGCTAAATCGGCAGAAGCAGCGAAACCATTCCTTAGTATTAGACTCAAAAGACGACCCAAATCGCAAATCTTCTTAACCCCACAACTACCATTATCGAATGGGCGGTTAATGTTTCAACCATTAAAACATCAAAAACATGAAGAAATCCATAAAGGGCCTCAAAAAGTTCTCAGGTTACAAACTTTTAGGCCTAGGTTGGATGCACAATCTTTGAAAATTGGATTGTTAAGAAAGCATAGATTCCTTGGAACATTGTATTTAATAGAGATTTTTATTTATTTTTTTTATAAAAAAAAAAGCCACCCTTTTATGGCTTCATTAGAGAGAACCTCCCAAATAAGTTGGGTTTAGATTTCAACACCCACATTTTCCTGCTCTCTTTTCTCTCTCTCTCTCTGCCAGATTCAACTCATGACTGTCGCTCACATTTTTCATGCCCACTTTATTTCCCGCTTTTCCTTAGGTTCTCAAGACCATCAGTCCTTCTTCTTCTTCTTCTTTTTCTTTTTCTTCTTTTTTTCTGAAAATAATAGAAGTACCCATATTCTGTGGTATAAAATAGCAAAAAAAAAAAAAAAAAAAAACATAAAAGAAGACAAAAATATCCATGATTTTCAAGCAAAAGAAAATCTAGAACAAGGTATCAAAATCCAAACACGCTCATAATCAAGCCAGAACAAGTATATCCATACGTTTCGAATCCAAGTGTCACTAAACTATCATAACAAAATCCAACAACAAATACCATAAATCATCCAACAAAAATCACAACATGTATCAGTAAACAAATATACATAGTTTCTTTCTGAAGTATTAGAGAGGGAAAAAAAAGGCAGCAAATATCACTAACATAGCAAAAATGGAAAAGGTATTCAAATGCCTCTGTAGGACCCACTGTGTTGTGTAACAGTGGTGCATGCCATCCAAACTGCAGATCAAGCTAGCCTCACATGATGATGGGATGCCACCAACATCATACAAAACAATGGACAGACACCTAAAAACTTCCTCTTTTATTCTACAATGTTGAAGAGGAACCAACCACCTAAAACAATCTGTAAAAACTATACTCTTAATCCAAAATCAAACAAAACAACATTAAAGGTGGGGATTAAGACCATTAAAAAAAAAACTCAAAATAATCGAGCACAGCCGTACAGATGTAAAATTTTAGCGAGGTAAGCTCCTCCTAGAGCCAATTCAACGGCTAAAACTTCACCTTGGAATGGTCTGTGGGTTCAGAGAATCCAGCGGTTGGAAGTTCAGATACGTGTTGTGATTTTTATTTTATTTTTTATGATTAATGGTATTTGTTGTTAGATTTTGGAAATTTGCCGGATTGTTGACAAAATCGAGCTATGGTCCAGACCAAATACTGGAAATTCAAAAAATAGAAAATACCTTTTTTCTTCTTTTCAAATCTATTTGAGAAATTCAATCTCGGCAATTTTGGAGTAGTTTCGAAAGATCGAGAAGTGCTTGGATTGCAGATCGACCAGCCGGTCTTGAAATAACCAAAAAAACTTCGATAAGGTTATGGAATTCAGCGAATTTGGAAAGGTAATAGAAATATGGTTGCGATTTTCCGTCGAAAACTCCTCCCGTTGCAAAGAATAGCTGATTTCTGCGTGGAAGGGGCTCTGTCCGACTCTGGTATTAGGGTTTAGAGATAGCCGGGTTATGTCGGGGACGTGGATTAGCTACTGACAGGTTTGAAGCTAGACTCGCTACTGAGGTGACGTCACCAAGTTATGTGAGGCCCACCATGATGTATGTGTTGTATCCACACCATCCATCCATTTGAAGAGATCATTTTAGAAGAGATCATTTTAAGGCATGATCAAAATAAATAGGCACATCCAAATCTGGAGTGGACCCCATCATAGAAAACAGTGGGGAGAGTAACGATCACCGTTGAAACCTTACTAAGGTCCACCGTGATGTTTATTTGAGATCTAACCTTATTTCAGATCTAACCTTTTCATAAGTTAAGACAGACATTAAAGAAAGGAAAACACAGATATCAGCTTGATGGAAAACTTTCGTGGCCATTGGAAGTTTTTAATAGTGGGCGTAACTCTCTCCACTGTTTTCTGTGGTGTGGTCCATTGTACCTTCGGATCTGATTCATTCTATAGATCATGTACTAAAATGATATTTCCAAGTGGATGGACGGTGTGGATACAAAACATACATCATAGTGGGACCCACAGAACTAGGTGACGTCACTTCAGTGGCAGTCTCGCTACTTAACGGTGTCCGTCTCACGTCTGTGACCTCCTGGAGCCCACCTCGATGTAGGAGTCGTCGGGAAACGGATTCGCTACTCCCCCGGGCTGGTGCTATGTGGGCCCACCATAATGTATGTGTTTCATCCATTCTTACGTATCATTTCAGGGCTTGTTCCCAAAAGTGAGAGGCATGTAAATCTCAGTGGACCACACCACAGGAAAACAATAGTGATTGGATATCCACCATTAAAATCCTCCGAAGGCCCGAAGCATCGGATTAACATATGGTTAGAAGAAGAAAAAGAAATGAACTGTTACCGTACCCTGTACGTTGTGGCCCACCTCAGGATGACACTAGTTATTTTTAAGTGCATGATATAAGCATTATTGGGATGGAGAGATCAAATCTCCACACGTGTGATCTATATTTAAACTTGTTCTTACTCAATGGTGGTAAGGGTCTATTTGGGAGCGTGGTTTTTGAAGGCTCATAAAATATTTGGTGGGTTTGAATTTAATTACTAAATTAATTTTAATATCTCTAATTAGAGAACTTATGTAATTTTTGACATAATAAGCCCGCTGAAATATATACTTTCCCAAAAAATGATGAAATTCCAAGTCTTAGATAAGCCACAAACATAAGATCACACTTGAGTGACTAACTAATGATTTTTAACCGTTGATTTACATGAACAATGTTTGGACGGTATTGATCATCATATTAAAGTAATTATAGTGATGCAATTGATAATCTAATTATTTTAGGATATCATTAGTGGGTCATATGTCCAATAGATTAATAGTCTAGTGATACACATGTTACCCATGCAACTACGGGAATGATTTTTGCAATCCAATGTTTCACCTTTGATTTGAAACCCCCGGTTGAGAGGATTTGAAACTCCCTTTTATTTTATCGTGTCAAATAACCTAGGGATTTAAAATCCCCCCAAATTCATGTGCCAAATGACTCCTAAGACTCCTTCACTCTTGTGGAATATAATATGTCCAGACTTTAAAGTCATAAAAATCTACCTAATGAAAAAATTCTTCTCACACTATCTTTTTCAATCTCTCACGAAAGATGTGGTCTAATCACTTGTGCCACAACATATATGAATTTTCATCATTCCCTTCTCCTTTTAACTCTTAGCTTATTTCTATACAGAGAAATTATAATATAAATGTGTGATGCATTCAAGTCCAATTGATATACTTATTATCCATAATGTCAGTGCCAAAGACATTTGAATCACAGTAAATATTAAATTTTTTATTCTCAAATTTAAATAAATAAATAAATTTGTCTAAACGATAAATGAAAACTAAATTATGCTTTATAGAAAGAAGCAAAATGTATCTACTAGATTTAATATACGACTCAACTCTAACCTAAGTTTACGAATTCCAATTGTTTCTACATCTACTTTAACATTGTTTGTTCATATACATTGGTCACTCTGCATCAGTTGTTGGTTAACTCTACAACATATCATACATAAAATTACAAATGTGAATAGTTATACCGTAATCTATCCAACCGAAATTTATTGGCATATCAATTAGATTATATTCAAAACAAACCAAGACATGATCTTTATCCTTTTTTACAAGTCACTACTTGAACTTAATGTAGTCTTTCTTTTGATGGCTCAGCTTCTTACAAAAGAATTACATATTTTTCTTTGCCTGTTTTTTATTCAATTGATCATCAGGTTGGTGTTGATTGTCTATTGTAGAACATGGTGGTTGGTGATCAAAACCTCGTTTTCTTTTTCTTTTTCTTATTATGTCACTGTCCTGAGGTTATAAGATGGATGCTATGTGCCCTGCCTTATTAAATCTCTCCTCCTTTTGAACATACTTAGAAATCAGTTTGTTCAATGTTCATTTGTCCTTTTAGATGTGCCCTGCCTTATTAAGTCTCTCCTCCTTTTGAACGTACTTAGAAATCAGTTTGTTTAATATTCATTTGTCCTTTTGGGTGTTATAGTTAACTTAAAACGTACTGAATTGAAGAGATAAAAAATTCAAGACCGAATATACTAGGAGTTTATCTGTAATTTTATGCCTGAATGAGCAAAGCTTAGAGACCATCTTGGTTAATTTTACAATGTATTGTCGTATGTTTTCATGGTCATTGTAGGATATGTGAGTTAACCTGCTAAAAAGGGAACTCACTTCAATTTTATCCAATTTTTTTAATTGGTTTTCTATTTCAGTCAAGAAAACCTTAGCCTTATCAATTTCAAGTATAACGCACTTCATTGTTTAAGAAATCGAGTGCTTCTTAATTTTGAGACACATCTTGTTGAATTTGACCCATGCACTGCAATGTGTAAGTTCTGATTCATTACTCATGTCATATGGTTTAGCATATTCATTCTCTTTCCAGTCAAGGTCTATATCCATACGCCCCAGGACTATTTCTATAGACTCTTTCCATTTAGAATAATTGGACCCACTTAAAAGGGGTACAAATTTGTATTGAATTGGAACATTAGCTAATTACAAACATACTCACATTAGTAAGGTATTTAATTATTCGTGAATATAAACCAAGTATCAGGCAAAATTCATGATTAACAGTCAATTAAATTATTCGGTATAATGGTGAGTACAATCTTGACAAGAGTCCGACGCATTATCACAACTTCTCCTATGAGATGAAGTCTAGATATGCAAATGACTCTTTTGAATATAAAGTTAACCCGATGTTAATCTTGTAAATCTAAGACACTCAACACTTGTGAATGAAATGGGTGTCTCAGCCTTACACCACTACCATTATTTACTCCACACCACTTGTGTATTGTCAAATAGTGATCATTTGTAGTTTTTGTTACCAATTACATTGAACCCAAATGCAACTCTATGTAATCTTAATACTTAATCACACAATTACAAGTCAAAATTTATAAACTTTTCATTGATTGAGGTCATTGTGAGGGCTAACCCAACCATTTTAAATTTCACAAAATTAGATTCAAGATCACCTATATATTCCTGACCTCAATGGATCATATTAAAAGTATGATTTGGCCTAAAATATGGCTGATGCTAACCATCTAGAGACTAGGAGAAATCTTTTTCTAAATTAACAATTTGGTTAACAACTAAAATCAGCCTTAGGATGGTAAATTGCCCTATTTTGGATCAAATTAGAACTCAATAACATGTATACTTAAATTACTAGAGTCATCCATCAAGTGAAACCCACCAACCGTCTATTTATTTAGTCAGGTTCACTTATATATAATGATACCCAAGTATGGTTGATTGTAACTATAAAGATAACATATAATAATTAGTTTGATCAAAGTTTCAAAATTGGGTCATTCATGAGTAATGTTGAGGTCAAAATCTGGACCACCCTTCACTCGATGCTGCGAGCCTTAAACGGACTCTAGTCCTGCATAGAAAGGTGAACAAAGGACACCCTGGCTTAAACGAGGGACCTTTCGATGCCTAAGTGAGGCTAGGGAATCTGTGTCTAAGTCGCGTAATGTAGAAAAAGAGAGTGTAAGATATTGCGTACCTGTTGCAATGGGGTCCCCTGGTATTTATACCTGTGGGTCAGGCGGATCATGTCCGTTAATTTCGGCATGATCTAATCAATCAAGCGAATATTGCAATCGTGGAGATATTCCACAATCTTTGGATCGTGTAGTGCATCGTGCCTTAATGGAGCATATCTTCATATGTGATCTTCGGCCACGTCCACATTAAGACTAGTTTCCCAACTCGGACCTCATCCTATATGAGTCCGAGGCTAAGTACTTGTGGTCGAAATTTATAGTCAAGTAGTCAGGGTCGGGGTCTATTAGGCATGCTTATTCAGGGCTTAGCTCTCAGCCTCTAGGTCGAATATAAGGATGAGGACGAGGACGAGCCCTCGGATCGGCCAACCTACTTTGGATGAGAATGAGACGAGCCCTCGACTTGGCCAACCTTCTTCGGATGAAGATGAGGATGAGGACGAGGACAAGCCTTAGGCTTGACCAACCTTCTTCGGATGAAGATGAGGATGAGGATGAGGACTAGAGCTCGTCTTTCTCGGCTTAGAGTCGTAGTCCAGAAGTTCATTCTTCTTCTTAGAAGGCCCCATTAATTGGTTTAGATGGCTCAGACTTGGAGAGTAAATGCCTGAGAAAACGGGGCGACGCCTCTAAGTCTTTACTCATGATGACAATTAGGATGATTGGAACGTAATCACTGCGGCGCCTGCGCTTCGGATTACGCGTGCAGTACGACAACTATAACTCTTCGGACTTTGACCTTTGAACGAAGGACACATGGCAACGGTTACGATTTACAATCGGTGAAGCAGAAGATACAATGCCATGAGCTCTTAGAGAGGCGAGAGGTTGCTTGCGTCATAAAAGCTTTTAATGTTGATGCGGCTCGGACCTGGGAGCGCGGACTCAAGCTTATCAACTCCCTCCACGTGTCCCATGGTGACAGTGCTGAGATGCCTTCGCTTTGGGGACAACTGTTCACAATAATGACACTGAGTGACGAGGGGGTTATATAACCCCCTCTCACTCTCATTCACATTCTCACGAGGGGGGCTATATAACCCCCCCTCATTCTCATTCACATTCTCCTTCTGCATTCTAGCTCTCTCGCTTCCTATTCCCTTACTCTTTTCGAATTGCCTCTGTCAGAAAGTGATTTTTTCTCATTGGACAATGGGTTTTTGACAGCCGGAGAAGGGTTTTCGCTCAGAGGAAGCTGCCAAATAAAGGATTTCCGAAAGCCGGAGAAGGAATTTCGCTCGGAGGAAGTTGCCGGAGTGAATCTCCTTCAGCGCAATAAGTCTTCCACCATTTAAACTTTTTCTTTTAATATGTCGAGCAACTCTGATGAAGTTGAGGAGGTCTGAGGAGCGAAGTTCGACTCTGAACTGAGGACCACCAACTCAGGACCCGAGGCTTTGAAGGTCCCTTTGAGGCCATATCGCTTAACCCCTCGACCCAAAGAACTGTGGGTCCAAGGACTGAAAGCCGAGGCAAAAGGCCAAAGAGGGCACTTAGAGATCCTACAGGAAGGCCGAAGGTAGGCCCGTCAGGAGGCAAACCAAAGCCATTAGTCCTCCAGGGCTCAGTTTTGGTCGAGTCCTAAATGGCCCGGATTCGCGAAGACTACCAGATCTCGGACTCAGTGCACATCCGAGCTCCTTCTCCCACTAATCAATCAGGTCTTCCTGGTGAAGGGTAAATTGCTATATTCACTTGCACTCTTTAGTGCAGGCTCCAACTTCTCATCCACCCATTTATGCACGAGCTTACTATACAGCTGAAAGTGGCCCCGGGCCAGCTGGTCTTGAATGCCTAGCGAATCATAACCTCCACATTCATCATCAGGCACTGGGTGAAAAACCAGAGGCTGACACCGGACGAGTTCTTGTATTTGTACATGGCTAAGTATGATGGGAACGAGCCGTCCTGACATTACTTCTTTGCCAAACCCCCATGTGTCCTGGATTTAATAACTCAACTCCCTACTTCCAACAAGGATTGGAAGGGGAAGTGGTTTTAAGCCTCAGGAGAGTGGGAGGCCCCGGCCTCTGAATTGGGCAGACTATGGGCCCGGGTTCCTACCAAATTCACGAACCTAGGTCGGATACTTTTCATTTTGTCGCACTATGTATGTCTGACTTATCTTTTTGTGTTCTAACTTGTGTTTTGCTTTTGCTTGTAGCCCAACCGAAAGGGGCTCCTAATCTCAATCCTCTCTAGAATACGCAAGTAGCTAGAGCTAAATTACTCGCTGAAGACCAGCGCATTTGGTTCGAATTTATTAGCAGGGAGAACCTAGTATCGTCTGGTTTCTGCAGATCTCCACCTACTCCATTTACTCTGGATAAGCGGGGTAAGGGTCCTCGGAGACTGTACGTTATTCTTCTGTAGATTTCGCTTAGGCTGATTTTATTTCTTTTTATTATGAACGGAAGCAAGCAGCTCAAAAAGGAAAAGACCGGTGGTACCGCACCTTCCGATGAGCGTGGCCCTCGGTAATGAGCCAAGGACCAAGGTGATGACGAAGAAGAGGAAAACTTCCGAAGCCGAGCCTACCTTGGCTGAAGCTGCGCTCCCCCAGCCGAAGTCATGGCCTTCCCAGCCCTGACCCCTGCCCATGAAGCGCAAGCCCCAGAGGCCCCCGTCGGAGCCAAGCCTATCACCATCTCGACTCCGACTCCATAGGGGCAAGCCTCCGAAGTTCCACCCCCACTCCCTGCTAGCCCCCCTGGGATAGGGAAAGTTGTCAAGAAGACTCCCGATGATGATGCCCCCACCTGTTCCACGGCTCATCTGACTGCTTCCGAGATCGACTTCTTAGCTGGCAGAACCTACGCCCTGGTCGGATACACTAGCACGCCCGAGGCTGCGGCTCAAGCCTTCAAGGCCAGCGGAGTCAGACGAGCGGCCGAGCCCACTCCTCTAAAGATCTTCCCTCCTGGTTACCACATGGCTTTGCTGAATGATTAGGCGGTCAAGCATGTACTAGAGTCGAGCATAGTCAACACTCTCTCCCATAACTACACTAAGTTCATGAACGACTACGCAGCTGTCTGCTACCAGTTGCTGCTGATGATGGTAGGGATAAAGGAAAGGTTAAAGGAGATGGACTGACTAGAGGCGGAGAAGGCCGAGCTCAAGGTGGGGAAGGCTGAGCTCGGAAGGCTTCTGGAGGCTTCAGCTATCGAACGGGAGAAGCTGAAGACGGCTGCGAATGAGGGTCGAGCGAGTGAGATGATGCTCCAAGGTGAGGTCAATCAACTCCAAGTTCGCTTAGATACGGCCAAACCCGAAGTCGTGCGCATATGGGAGGTCGTTGAGCACCTGGGGGCCTCCGTTGAATACTTAGAGGGGGAGATCGCATAACTTGTGGATGACCTTAAAAGGGAGAAGCGTGAGGCTACTGATGGATTGGTTTAACAGAGAATAGTCCTCGAGGCTTGGGCTGGTTCAGCAGAGGATAGTCCTCGAGGCTTAGGCTACTGCGAAGCTAGAGAAGTAGCAAGGGGTGCTCAAGACTCAAGCAGCCTTATGAGTTGTCGAGGCAGTGGAAGCTTGCAAGGAGTCGTAGGAGAGGACCGAAGAGTTGGATAAACTATATCTCTTAGACTACAACACCGGCTTCGACACCTGCCTTGCTAAGGTCTGAAAGCTCCACTCAGGCATTGACCTTGATGCTCTTGCTGTGGACGAGGCCAAGGATGCTAATCCAGTCGTAGTTAAGGAGCCCGAGAATGCCCCCTCTGTCGTCGAAGCCACCCCTAACGCTCAGCCCCCCATATCGGTGGCCGGTCCCTCTGCTTAAAGGGAGTGAGACACTTTATATCTTTTTTTATATGGGATGTTAATTTTTTGACGGATGATGATTTTTTTAACCCTCGACCAAGGGCATAATTGTCTGTTGATTACTGCATGATGATTTGTTGATGTTGAGAATCGACCCCTTGAGGGGTCAACTCTCCACGAATGGCGTGCGACACTGTTGTTTTGTAGATTTTTAATGTATGATGAACCGACCCCTCTAAGGGTTCGGTTCACCTAAGGGTTTCGTCTCTGCATATGAGAGATAACCCTTCTATAGTTTTTCGTTGATTAACGAGCTGACCCCTTCTTTAAGGGATCGGTCCATTAAGTTCACTTCTGCTTTCGAGAGGTGACTCTTTCATTGTAGATAAACTAAACGGGTAGACCATGTAAAAGGAAAGATCTTTTATTCAGAGCCTTAATAGGCTAATAGCTTCTAGCCGTACATTTATTAAGGGCCTTGAATGCCCAGTAGTTTTTCACGGATAGTAGATCTTCAAGTGTTCGGCATTCCAGGGGTGAGGGAGCCAATGCCCCTCGAGATCTTCCAGGTGGTAGGAGCCTGGCTTCATTGATCTGACCGCGATAAGTCCCTTCCTAGTTTGATCCAAGCGTCCCAGCCACGGATTTTGCTGTATTCTGGAAGACACAATAGAGAACCAGGTGCCCCGATCAAAATTACCTCATCTTGACCCTGTAAGCGTAGAATCGCGCCACTTGCTGATGTCAAGCTGCAACTCGTAGTCTGGCGACATCTCTGACCTCTTCGAGTAGGTCAAAGCCTGTTGCAATTTGCTCGGCATTCTGGCCCTCCTGATAGCTTCTAATTCGAGATATGGGGAGGCCAATCTCAACTAGGATAATTGCCTCTGAGCCGTAAGATAGTGAAAATGGGGTCTCCCCAGTAGATGACTGAGCTATAGTCCTGTAGGCCCAAAGGACAAACGGGAGCTCCTCGGCCCAGTTACCTTTGGATTTTCTAACTTTGTCTTGAGGTGGTGCTTGATGACCTTGTTCACGACTTCTACCTACCCATTAGATTGCGGGTGACAAGGAAAGGAGTATGCATTTGAAATATCGAGCCTCTACACATGCCTCAAAATCTGTCATTATCGAATTGCTTTCCATTGTCAGAGACAATTGTGTGCGGGATTTCGAACTGATAGATAATATTTTTCCAAACAAAGTTGGTCACCTTCTGCTCTGTAATCTTTACCACAGGCTCGACTTCAGTCCACTTAGTGAAGTAGTCGACCGTTATGATAGTGAATTTGACATGTCCCTTTCCAATAGGTAGAGGCTCGATGATGTCGATCCCCTACTGAGCAAACGATCATGCCCCGCTCATAAAGATCATCACCTTGATAGGATGCCTCGACACGGCAACGAACCTCTGATATTTGTCACACCTACGGACATAGTTCTTAAAGTCTTCTTGAATGGTCGGCCAGAAGTACCCCTGAAGAAGTATTTTCAAAGCTAAGGCATGGCCACCAGAATGATTTTCAGAGATTCCCTCATGATTCTCTCAGATCATGTAGTCTACTTCATTGGGTCGAAGGCACCTGAGGTAGGGGTGTGAATGCCCCATCTTGTATAAGATCCCGTCTAAAACTATGTATCGTACAGCTTTGACCTTCAGATGCCGGGCATCTAGTCTGTCTTGGGGTACCCCACCAGTTGTGAGGTAGTTGTAGATTGGGTCCATCTAACTCGGAGTGGTCTCCATTAGATTGACTGTTTCTTAATTAGCCCGATTGATGCTCGAACTATCCAAAAATTCCACAAGAATGATCCTGAAAATCTTTCCTTCCTTGGCCGAGGCTAGTTTTACGAGGGCGTCGACCCAAATGTTCTTTATCCTCGAAATTTGATTGATGATGCAGCTCCAGAACTTTTCTATCAACTTTTGAACCTCGACAAGATAAGCCATCATTCTAGTCTCCTTGGCCTCGTACTCGTTGGAGATATGGTTCACAATAAGTTGAGAATCGCATCGTACCTCAAGAGACTGAACCCTCAGACTAGCTGACAATCTGAGTTTGTCCAACAAGGCCCTGTACTCTGCTTCATTATTAGAGGCTTTGAAGCCGAGCCTGATAATGTATTAGATGGAGGTTAAATCGGGCGCAACCAGGACAATCCCTGCCCCGACACGCTTAAAATTGGACGACCCGTCCACATAAAGAATCCATTTGTGCTCTCCATCTAACTCTGTGTCTTGGATACACAGGAGAGCTGGCAGGGCCGCAGGAACTATCTCCACACCCACATCTGTCGCCTCCACATTCAAAGTAGTGAACTTCGCTATGAAATCGGTCATGGCTTGACCATTGATTGCAGTTTTCGAACGATATTGGCAGTCGAACTACCCGAGTTCTATCACCTACTTGGCAGTCGACCTAACACCTTGGGCTTTTGAAGGACTTGCTTATGGGGGGAGTTAGTCAGGATAACAATAGTATGCGCCTGGAAGTACGGATGCAGCCTTTGTGCTGAGAAGACTAAGTTGAGTGCTAATTTCTCCATACTTGGATACTTGGTCTCGACGGGTACCATTGATTTGCTCACATAGTAAACGGGGTGCTACCTACCCCCAACGACCTTAATAAGTGAAGAGCTGATGGTCGAGGTAGAGACCGTCATGTATACGAATAGGAGCTCGCCCTCTTCCGACTCGGATAGCAGAGGTGGTGAGCCCAGGTATCGTTTCAACTGCGGGAACGTCTATTCACACTTCGGGGTTCACTCGACATTCTTATGACCCTTCAACTGTTATAAGAAGGGGAGACACTTATCCGTGGCTCAGGATATGAATTGACCGAGTGTCGCCACCTGACCAGTGAGGATTTCCAAGAGTAGGCTTTGTGAGCCCGATTCGAATCACTTCCTCCAGATGAGTGACCATAGATGGTGCGGATCTCAGCTGGCTCTTCCACATTCTTGCTTTGCTACTCTTCTCTCTTAGCTGACTTATCTTCCTTAGTGTATCATCGCAGATGACCCCTATGGATGAGGGTCTCGATTTCGTCCTTGAGATCCATGCAGTCGCCTGTATTGTGATTGTGGTCATGATGAAAATAACAGTATTTACGTTTGTCTCAATGTTCTGTGTTAACTTTCATGCAAACTGGCCACTGCAGCAGTTTCTGATCCCTGATGTCAACAGGATCTTATCTGGAAATGTGTTGAGGGGGGTGTAGGAACGAAACTTGATCTCAGGCCTCCTACTTGGTCGGCGATCATAAGAGGCTCGATCGTCTAACTTCTTGCTAAATGACTACGGCTCTTCATTCCTCGACCTTTTCTCTTTGGACGATTGCTCAACAACTTGGACATTCTTACGGGAGTTGGAGAACTCCTCTGCATTGGTGTATTTTTTAGCACGACTGATGAGCTCGGTTAAAATAGTCGGTGGATTTCGATTGAGAAGACTAACTTTTCCTCCTTAAGTTCGCTGAATATGGTAGAAAGTGTCATCTTGTCCTCGTAGTCGTCCACTAACAGTGCCTCTTCATTAAAGCAGATGATAAAGTCCTTCAAAGACTCCTTGTTCCCCCTTCTTGAGGGTGAACAAATGAGTAGTCGGCTTCCGACTCTTCTTACCAGTGATGAACTGGGTAAGGAATAATCTACTGAGCTTCGCAAAAGGAGCTGATCAACTTTGGCTTAAGCTGTCGATACCAACTCCGAGTAGACCCAGAGAGAGTTATCGAGAAGGCCCTGCACATCATTGCGTTCGTGGTCAACTTGATCTACATCCACGAGCAGTAGGACTCCACGTGTTCTGACAGGTCTTCAGACCATGAGTATTGGATGACTGGAGGCATTCTGAACCTCTACAGCATCACCTCATCCATAATTTCTGAGGTGAAGGGAGGCTCGGTCTCTTCCATCATCGCCTGGACTGCAGTCGGGATGGACGTGGGCTGCTAGTTCTTTTGCAATGTCTTGATCTGATCGCGAAATTCCTTAAGCCGAGCCTCCAAAGGATTCTGATTCTCGACTACTATCGCTTGGGAGGCCTCCGCCACCTCGGGTGCTCTGCCCTGTCCTCTCCTCTCTGGCCGATGGCGGAGGTCGGTGGGGGCCAGCGCTTAAGTTGAGGAGGCATAGGATGGCTCCACATCCCGAGTAAGTTACGGGACTCAGGTGGACCGATTTTGGGACACTGCATTCTACGTAGGGTTGAGAGCTCGTGCAGACTATGCTTGGGACCCCCTAGCCTGAGAACTAACTTGCTACGGGCATTCCTTAGGTGTCGGGGTGGCTTCCACTATGTTAAGAGGTGGCTGCTGATTTTTTTGTGCTTTCATTCGGATGATTTTGTCGTTCAACATCTGGACTTCATTTTGTAATGCCTTGTACTTTCCTCCTCGGCTCCGAGTCCACTGGGATGGCCCTATCGGAGCTGATTTGGTATGTAACAGTGACGAAGACTGATATCATCCGCTAGGTTCGGGCTCCACTGTTGTAATCTTTTTCTTTTCTCTCGCCATTTTTGATAAAACCTTCTAGCTTTTTGTTTGAATTCCCATAGGCGGCGCCAAAAAATATTGAGGTCAAAATCTAGACAACCTTTCACTAATTGCTGCGAGCCTCGAACGAACCCTGGTCCTGCATGAAAAGATGAGTAAAGGAGACCCTGGCTTAAACTGGGGACCCTCCGATGCCTAAGTCAAGTTAAGGAATCTAGGTAAGTCGTGTAATGTATAGAGAGAGAGTGCAAGATATTCCGTACTTGTTGCAATAGGGTCTCCTGATTTTTATACCTGTGGGTTACGCGGATCATGTCCGTCAATTTCACCATGATCTACTCTATCAAGCGGATATTGTTATCGTGGAGATATTCTACAATCTTTGGATCGTGCAGCGCATCGTGCCTTAATGGAGCGTATCTCCAAGCGTGATCTTCGTCTACATCCACATTAAGACTGGTTTTCCAGCTCGGACCTCATCCTATATGAGTCCGAGGCTAAGTACTTGTGGTCGAAATTCATAATCGAGTAGTCAGGGTCGGGGTTTGTTAGGCGTGCTTATTCAAGGCTCAGCTCTCAACCTTAAGGTCGAAGATGAGGATGAGGACAAGCCCTAGGCTCGACCAACCTACTTCGGATGAAGATGAGAATGAGGACGAGGACAAACCCTTGGTTCGGCCAACCTTCTTCGGATGAAGATAAGGATGAGGACGAGGACAAGCCCTCGGCTCAGTCAACCTTCTTCGGATGAAGACGAGGACGAGGACAAGAGTTCATCTTGCTCGGCTTAGAGTCGTAGTCCATTCGCACCCGACATGATGTTCTCCTTACGAGGCCCCATTAATTGGTTCAAATGGCTTGGGCCGACCCTATTTTTGCCCTGTCTAGATTTCCCCATAGTAAGTAAATTGGAGTTGCTGGATGTGTTCGAAATAGATTAATTGGACAAGAAACAATTTTCAACCTAATCTGATTCAAAACAAATCGAATATGTCAAAAACACATTTTAAATGGTCATAATCGGTTTAGCCAGATTGGACATATTCTAAAAAATCTAACAAGTCCATGTTGAAGATTATATCAATTTAGTTACTCAAACCAAATTTCATTCAAATCTAACCATAAAAAATTAGATCTAGCCCACTTAATGAGTAATCATTGTTGTTTGTCTAATATTTTAATCGTCTGAAATCCAATCTGGGTGAGTGACTACTCTAGTTGAAGCTCTCAATGAGGAGAACATGATTATTGGATCCAATTATCTAAAGAGGGCCAAATTTTAAGTGAAAAATGGGTCGCAACCTGATGACAATAAGAAGATCCATTAAATGTATGGCTTTAAGGAAAGATTCATTAAATAAAAAAATGCTTTAAGGAAAGATTCATTAAATATATGGCTTTAAGAAAAGATCTATTAAAAGTATAGCTTTAAGACCCATATACTAGAGTGGTCAAATGCCCCCAATGGGCTCAAGGATAATAGAAATTTTATTTTTTTTTTAAAATGAAATGAAAAATGTAATAATTTATGAAAATACCTGAAGTGGCCATAAATTTTCTAAAGAAAAAATAGCAATATTAGCCCCACGATTTAGGCTCCCATATCTGATCATCAATAGGCAGGAATTGATGACCTAGATCTAATTATGAAAATCCATGAATGGATAAACTTAGATTTGACCATTAAGATTGGTGATCAGATTGATTAATCTGCATTAACTTGCAGCAATTGATCTATGTATCAATTGCGAGAATCAAATAATCAAAACCGAAGTCGAATACTTATTTGATAACCCATAGGATGAGTTGGACGGACTGGATCTTCTACACCTTACACCTTTAGAGGATGCTAAGATATGAAAAAGATTTGTGTCCACCATCATATATAGGTGTGGGGACATAGTCGATATTTATAAAACCTTGATAGATAGAGTTTTTATTTTATTTATTAAAAAATTCATCAAAACTACTTTTCATTCGGGACGCCACACTTGATATTCCAAGCCCATTAATATGGTATAATGAGGTATGCCTTTTCAATATGACCACAGCTTAAGTGAGGTCCATTGATGTGCTTAATCGAATTATCTATTTTAAGTAGATCCAAATCATTAATCAACTAAGCCCACCTTAAAAAATCTTACAGAGGATTGTACTATTCATAACGAAATAAGTGTGGCCCAATGAAGAGTAATCACATGATCCCAGTGGATTTGCAGTACATTCTGTTAGTGATTCAGAACAAAGGCACAAGAAAAGAGAGGTAACAAAGGTCTACCTTCAATTTAAAACAGACCCAAGATTGATAGTCTAGGATCTCCCATTCCAGAAAATTTTCAAGGTATGGTCCATCACTTATAGGGCCCAATAGATCATTGGTGTGGATCACAACCACAATCTGTACTTCTATAATAAACATGTGTAGGTACTCGAGACTTGAATGTGGACAACTGAGTCCCACTGATAGTTGATTATGGACCATGGATCTTCGTGGATCCGAAGGCCGTGCCTGGGCTTGACATCTAGGCCAATGTCTAGGCAGGCCAGGGCCAGGAAAATAATGAATTCTCGGTCCATGGGCTGAGCTGGACAGCCCACTGCCAACACAAAAACCTGGTCCGTTCCCAAAAATTGCAAAATGCTATTATATTTTCTTCATAAGCATTTATTTTCAGGCCATCGTGAAAAAACAAATGGTCATGATTAGAGCTGTAATGGGCCGGGCTCGACCTGGCAAAATCAAAATTTTGAATAAATCCAATCTGAACGGTTCAAAATTCGGGCCAAAGTCCGGTCTGTTGAGAGCCCCCAACCAGGATGTAATGTGCACTGGACCCCACTATGCAAAAGTGCAGGTTTTGTGACTGTTGATCTGATGGGCCTTTACATAAATGAACTCCCCATACAATCTTCCAGGCTATAAGATCCTAGCCATCCATTTTTTTTAATCTTTGATGGTTGGATGGGATGATGAACCAAATAGCTTAGGGTAAAGCTCGTCTAAATCCAACCCTTCAGCCCTTAGACCAATAAGCACTGGGCCCTCATCTGATGGGCCTTCCCTACAAACCTTACTGGTTAGCATTCGAAGAATAGGATATTTCCGGACCGTCACCTCAACAATCTTCATCCCTCGCCCATCAAGCCATGCCTGCAAATTGACGGTTGAGAAAGACACATTTGTCACATTGACCTGATAAAACAGCCCAAGATCAGAGCTGTCGGATCTACAAATTGGTAGCAATTCCTACAGATCAACGACCTGGATACACCGAAACATGGACCCCACTTCTACAAAGTGACGACTCAAGGTTACCATCGTCAGGCCAAGGATCACATAATGATAATAAGGTGCTGTTGCATCAGGACTTATACTCTCAAAAGTGGGGCCCATGGTCCAAGGATATAGACCGTTGATGTGATTCGACTGCCTATGGATAGAGGACATAACAAATATTTTCCAGAATCGATGATCCCATCCATCCGACCCATGAATGTCATTTTAGACCGTTGTATGTTTTTTACTCGAATAGTTTATTTTTAAGACTCTAACACAAGGGTTATAATTCTTTCTGATCTGAGAAATCATTATGGGACCACCAATCCATCATGGTCTCATTCAGATCAACGGTGGGGATCACCAAACATAAAACCTTTATGATATATGGGAGGAAGTGGGGTCCAGTTTACCCGTTCCCATACCATGTAACGGTTCCACCTGCAATCAAGTAACTTTGCACTGTTTCAAGAATCAGGTCAGTCCACTAATCAGGTGGGCCGAAGTTTACAAAACAAACGTACAACTAAAAAAGCTAGCTGAGTTTTCTAAGCCGTCCAGCTGTTCCTATTCTCATTTTCAGCCTGATGTATATTGAGGCTGTTTTATTTTTCCTTTTTTTATCAGGATATCTACATGCTCGGATCCACCTGATAGACGGCTTGGATATTGCATTTGTATGCCACGCTGGCACATGTCGTTGCGTGTACATGATATATCTTGTACACGCGTGTGCTTAGAGAAGCTCTTGTAAATTTTATTAATATCGGACGCAGACTGTGGGGCAACATTTATATGTTTTAGATAAATCCAATCCGTCCATCAGTTTTGAAAGATCATTTTTTGGCATGATTCCAAAAATTAATCAGATAAAAGTCTCAGGAGGACCACATCACAGGAAACAGTGATGATTAAACATTAAAAACTTCCAATGGGCCACAAAAGTTTTGAATCAATCTGATATTTATAGGGGATCTTCATCCGCATCTTTTTCACCTTATCAAAAGTTTGGATAGCAAGTTAAAATTTCGGTCGACCCCTAATAAGTTTTTGACAGTCTGTATTCAATCACCACTGCTTCCTGTGGTATGGTCCACCTAAGATTTGGGTCTGCTTCATTTTTTGTAATCATACCTTAAAATGATATGTAAAAACCGATGGACGGTGTGGATGTAAGTCAGACACATCAAGGTGGCTCACACAGGCAGGAATCCACCGAAGCCAAGCCCCACCAGTACCCTGTTTGGGATATTTTTTATTTTTTATTTTTTGTGGGCGAAAAGCGAGTTAGAGTCAGTAGTAGACTTATCTGAACAGAATCCAAACGCCATTAAATCATGACCACTGCATCTCCCTTCAAATCTCATCCACCCAATCCTATTAAAATTATCCAATCCTCCTCTCCTCTTTTCCTCCCCACCCACCCCCTCTCTCTCTCTCTCTCTCCAAGAACACCAAAACAAAGCCATGGCTACAGCTGCAGTCACTGCTGCAGTCTCTCTCCCTTCCTCCAAATCCTCTTCTCTCTCCACCAGATCCTTCATCTTCTCAGATAGAATCACCCTCCACAAAGTAAGCCTATCCATGCATGCATGAACATACATACATACAGACATGTCTCCATGCATACATGCAATTGGGTTTCTACAGACATACACAGTAATCTATATGGATAATAAGATAGTGTTGCATGGAATTTACACACAATAGATGTAGGGAAACACTACTTGCACACACCCATTTCTTTTATTTTCATACACCGATTCGATACTTTTGAGAATTGAGACAGTACAAAGTCCACTGTTTCAATTCCCAAAATGGGAAATGAGTGGGTGCAAACCAATCAGTTTGGATGTATGTATCTATTCCCCATATGTATGGATGGATGTATATGCCATGAAAGACCAGCTTCTTGTTTTCCTTCTCATGACTCATGTCCATGGCATGCATTTGGGATTCTTCAGATACACACTGATAGTCTTGCAAGAGAATTGAAATAGTATACTTTTTGGAATCTTACTACTTCAATTCCCAAAATTGAAATTGGGTCTATGAAAATCAGTCAGGGTGGGTGTTTCAAGAACATTAATCTTATTTTCCTTTATTTTTTCATGATTAACTACTTATCACATGCAATTGGGTTTTTTCAGACAGGTTTCTATACAAGGTATGTATCTGGAGCTGGTAAGGTGGTTTCCATCAGGGCCCAGGTGACTACAGAGGCTCCTGCAAAGGTACAGAAGATTTCTAAGAAGGATGATGAAGGTGTGGTGGTGAACAAGTTCAGACCCAAGGAACCTTACATTGGGAGGTGCCTGCTCAACACCAAGATCACCGGTGATGATGCACCTGGCGAGACCTGGCACATGGTTTTTACCACTGAGGGTGTGTTTCTACCTTTGATTTCATCTAACTTATGGTGAATTTCTGATTTAGATTTATGGTCTTTATTTATTTATTCATTTTGGTCTGTTCTATTGAATTTTTGGGTTGTTTGAATTATGGAGATCAGCAATGAGGCGTAATTCATGGATTTCTTTTCATCTAATTATGCTGAATTTTGGATTAATGGTTTTTTTCCTTCTTTTTTTTTGGGGGTTTCCTCATGTTGAATTTTTGGGTTGGTTGTATGGTTTTAAGTACTGAGGGTGTGTTGCCACCATCTAATCCTGCTCTATTGCCACTTGCATAGTGTCCTGCAGCACCCTGTCTGTGCAATTGGGCAGTGATCTAGACCTTTGATCTAATAGACCCCACTGTAGATTGGAAATGGCAAAAGGTTCTCCAAGGTTGGGAGATCCAATCCTGTGGATAGGTGGCCCAAAATAGACGGTCAAGAGAAGAGCAGAGCAATGTTCCACATTCAATGAATAAGAGGCCTTAGATTGGGTGGTTAGCATCATTCAATTTGGATTATCTTTTGTGGCCCATCAGATTACTGGTATGGATCATCAATAACATGGGTCCCACTTGTGCAAGCACAGGACGCGTCACTTTTGTGTCATGGGATCAGATAATTGCTCTTCATAAAATTATCCTAAATTTCTGATTTGAATTGCGGGGTTTCTCTGTTTTGAATTGTGGTGATGGTCGGTTGTTTGATGATAGGAGAGATTCCATACAGAGAAGGGCAGTCTATTGGTGTTGTTCCAGATGGGGTTGATAAGAATGGGAAACCGCACAAGCTGAGGTTGTATTCGATTGCAAGCAGTGCTCTGGGGGATTTCGGAGATTCCAAGACGGTGGGTTCGATCATTTTCTGCATTTTCAAGCTTTCGAGGTCCTTTCTTCCAAATTCGTAGACTCTGGAAATCTTTGAAATTGTCATTAATCCTACATTATTTGTAGTTCTAATATCCTGTCTGTTTACAAATTCACTTGGGCATGTTGTTTTCTTTGCGGTTTTTACAGATAGGGCCTGTTTGTCAGTCTATGTGCTTGTGAAATTACTTGGGCAGATAATGTCCGCCTTTGATTGCTTATTTATATCAAACATCATTTAGGTCAAATGATTATAGCCATTGAACCAATGGTTACAAACTAGACATTTTTTTGAGGGTGCGAAACATTCTCAAGCTTAACCTTCAGTAGCCCTTGATTTCCCAACTTCGTGAATTGGGAAATTTTATTTTTAATTGCCAAGTCCTGGATTTATGCTCCTTTCGCTAATTGAGCAATTAGAGAATTTATCTATTAAAGCCAACCCAAACACATGAATTTGCCCAATTCATGAATTTGCCTGATTCATGAATTTGGTGTGCATCCAAACAGGCCCTTAACATGTTGGTATCGAAGCATGTACACGGCGGATCTTCAAATGATGTTATCAGCTGGTATGCATGACATGTCATTCATAACTTTATGAAATATCCTGATTTTCACAATATCAGCCGATGCATTTAAATATGAAATATCGTGCATGATGAGATTTCAGAACCACTTTGTGTGTGTGTGTGTGTGTGTGTGTGTGTGTGTGTGTGTGTGTGTGTGTGTTAGAAATCTACCATGTGCTATATAGTTTTTGGGCTTTTTGATAAAAATGTCTACTTTTATTCTTTCTAGGGACAAATTGATATACGCAATCTATCTTCCTACAGGTTTCTCTGTGTGTGAAGCGACTTGTCTACACCAACGATCAAGGGGAAGTAGTTAAAGGAGTCTGCTCAAATTTCTTATGTAAGGATTGCATGCATCTACTTATATTTTCCAATCAAAATTATCTAATTTCGTCCTCTTAGATTTTGTTGTTAAGGGAAAAATGAGATAGGGGAGAAGATATGAGATTGGGAAAAATGAGATAGAGATTGAAGGGAGAAGGGAGAACAAAAAAGGGGAATGAGCTTGGGGAAAGAAGAATGGAGAGTAAAACCGGATGTCTAATACCATGTTATTTAGGGAAAAATGAGATTAGAGAGCAATTGGCTCTCTAACCCTTATCCATTTATTAGGGAAAAATAACGGTTGTCCACGGGACCACCCAATACATAACACAAGCCCAATAACATGACTGAACAATAAAGTCCACTAACAAATTCCAAGTTTGATGATGAGAAATTTGGATTGGGTAGTTTGTGCCAACCGGCATTTATGTGGATAGATGCTCCACCCATGTTGAGAATCCAAGACTATACCATTTATTACCTGAGAATTTTCAGTATATAATTTTCTTGGAAATGCACTAGTTACGTACCCTTGTGTTTCTCATGGTATGTAATTCAGGTGACTTGAAGCCTGGGGCAGAAGTGCAGATTACAGGCCCCGTTGGGAAAGAAATGCTTATGCCCAAAGATCCTAATGCCACAGTCATAATGGTAATTTGTCAATGTCAACAACATATATGCATTTTTCATTTCTCTATAGATAATTAAGAAGTTGAGGGCTGCATAGAATTCATTGGTCTTGTCATGTTCTTCTCTTTGAAATTTGCATGAAATTTATAAGTTGCTGCTGGTTTTCTTCATTGCAGCTTGCTACAGGAACTGGAATCGCTCCTTTCCGTGCATTCTTGTGGAAAATGTTCTTTGAGAAGCACGATGACTATAAGGTTACTCTTCCATCTTCCTTGAATGCTGAAAATTAGAGAAATACAATGGAGAATGGATCTATTCATAGAGTAGAACTCTACCTGATCAAATGTACATGTGTGGCCCACTTTTTGGTGATCCGGCCACTCTTATGGTAGCCCCTATTTATGATTGATTGCTGATGTGTTTGGATGATCCTATACATCTGAGCATGCCCCTATTAAATGTGGACCACTGTTTTCATTGGATGGCTAGGATCATCTAATAGGGAAGATGCTTGAGTATGGACCCTCCCATTATGGAGCCCACCTGTATTATTTCTGTGTCAGATAATAAACACCATCTCCTTCAATCAAGCATCATCTAATACCTCTCTGTCTTTAGCTTTAGAGCTTACAAACTAACGAGTGAAACTCCAAATCCCAATCACATAAAGCTATTAATGGAGCAGTACACAACCATATAACCATACTATGACTAGAACATACCATCATTCGCTTTTTTATTCCTCCATGGGTGTGGTCCTCTGCTGCTAGATTCATCAATACCGTTCAAACTAAATGGACAGCATATTTGTTTTCCATTTCATTTTATCAGCTTGGTTCTCTTCAAACGAGCGATTTGGACTGTCCATTTCTTTTTATCAATTGAGTTCTCTTCAAATGTGATTTGGACCGCTTAACATGTGATGCAGTTCAATGGACTTGCTTGGCTCTTCTTGGGAGTTCCTACAAGCAGCTCATTGCTCTACAAGGAGGTTTGTATAATCGAGTTAGAATATCAACTAATACTTGATTCTCAATTGCTTTTGTATTGGTAGAGACATGTATGATTGAGTTATATTTTTGTCTTCTATTTGGAAGGAATTCGAGAAGATGAAGGAGAAGGCGCCCAATAATTTCAGGCTCGACTTCGCTGTGAGTCGAGAGCAGACAAATGAGAAGGGGGAAAAAATGTACATTCAGACCAGAATGGCCCAGTACGCTGAAGAATTGTGGGAGTTACTCAAGAAAGACAACACCTTTGTCTACATGTGCGGATTGAAAGGAATGGAGAAGGGGATTGATGACATTATGGTGTCTTTGGCCGCTAAAGACGGTAAAAGATTTATTGAATTGATGATTTTTAGCAATAAACAGTGGCTAGGATTTGAGTGGTTGATTCCGCACATGTTTAGCTCCTTGCATGCAGCCACATGTGCCAATATGGCACAAGCATGCAAGAACCAAGCTGTCCATCAGGTGTGCCCTGGGTATATGTTCTTTGACCCAATAATCAGGCTGGTCCACTTGTAAAGGCTACTAGGGCTGTCAATAGATACCTGGACCAGTGGGTACCTGATGGACCTGACCTGATTTTAACGGGTCCAGATCCCCCATCTTTTGGGACTGTTAATAAATTGGGTCGGGTTCAGGTATCACCTTCTGGACCCGGCTAAAAAACCAGGTCTAGTCGGGCTTGGGTTGCATCTAGTTGGGTCCAATTAGTTTTAACACTAGGATTTTATATATATATATATATATATAGTAACAAAATGAGG